>CM060907.1:1100862879-1103499129 GCA_030737815.1 Allium fistulosum
AGTTGGTGAAGTTTGATTCGAGATTTTTCTTAATCGAAGCGAAGTGTGAAGTTTCGAGATTTGAAGATTTTGGAGTTCGAATTGAGTTGTTTGTTCATTTGGGTGGTCGTGAGACTTCAAACAAGTTGAGGAGTTTTGATTCGAGAATTTTTGGATCAAAGTGAAGTTTGTGTTTAGATCTGTTGAAGATTTGATCATGCCTCCGAGACGTGTTAACCGTCATCATAATGTTGCAGATTTGTATGGGATTGAAGATCCTGAACAGATGGAACAACGTATCGATGAAATATTCAATAAGGGTTTCGAGAGAGTGGAGAGAATGATGTCTGACATGAATCGAAATCAAAGGAGAGTGTCGCCACATTATGATAGGGAAAGAAGAGAACCATCTTTGTCGATAAATCGAGATCGTGGATTTTGAGACAATCATGATTATCGGAATGAAGAAAGAAGAGCTTATCGAGGTTACGAGCATGAGCCATATTGTGATTATGAAAGATTTCGAGTAGAGGAAAGAAGAAGTAGAGAGGACGTGCATGGACATAGAAGAGTCAATGTTCAGAATCGACATCGAAGCTCATCTAATTTTGAAGAAGATAGTTACGGTGATAGTGTTCACTTTCGGTATCCAGGTCAAGGGTAAAATCGATATAGGAATGTTGAAGAGAAGGGTCATACACGGGAGTCAAGGAGGAACACAGAACTTCCAGAATTCCGAGGTGGTCTCCATGTAGAGGAATTCTTTGATTGGTTATCAAAGGTTGAAAAGATTTTTGAACTCAACAGCGTGCCTGAAGATCGTCAAGTTAAATTAGTTACTACAAGATTGAGAGGAAGAGCTATGGATTGGTGGCAACAAATTAAATCAACCAGAGAGAGAATGGGGAAATCCAAAGTTGTCACATGGGATAAGATGAAACGGATGATGAAGGAAAATTTCATTCCCTACAATTGTCAAACTCGTGTGAACCAACAGTTGTAGAAGTTGAGTCAAGGGAGTCGAGGAAAGGGTGTGGGTACAAGCCCCGGCAATTAGAATAAAGGTGTTAATTGCAGTATAAATGTTTCTAAGAGAGTCAACGAACCAGTTGTACATGGAATCACTAAAACAAAGGTTGATGACCGAATTAAGCGCTATCATTATCAGGAGTCTGACCATAGAAGTATTGAATGTACGGAGTCCAAGATGAAAGCCTTAGTTGTAGAAGAATATGAAAACGAGGATGTGGATGATTCTACTGAAAGCAAGACAGAAAAGGAAGAGGAACCGACTAGTCCATTATCTTTCAGCGAAAGTGTTGAAGAAGCAGAAGGTAGTGCTGAATCGTTGGTTAGGTATGAGGTAAATGAAGAGCTTAAAACTCCCGAGGAGGTTAAACCAATGTTAGAAGAGTTTGAAGAGGTTAGTCCTACGGATTCGTTCGAAGAATTACCACCAAAGTTTGACAAGGAAGATGAAGAGATCGAGTTAGAGAACGATGAATGTAATCTATTGATGGGATTTTTTTCAACGTCAAAGTATGTGGATGTGGAAGTTGATTACTCTTCACCGCCAAAGATTGATGTCGATAGTATGGAAGGAGAAATTGTGTTCGGAGTTGAGGGAAATAACTTGATGATGGAAGATTCTTGTTTAACACCTGAGCTTATGGATGAGAGCCAGCCAAGTGTAAATTCCTTAGTTTCCGAGAAGCCCAAACAAAGTGAAAGTGAAATAAAAGAGAAGACAGAATCAGATAGTTTATCTTTGAAAGGGTTCGTCAATAAAATGAAAGATAGTGATGAATTATTAATGTTGATTGAATTTGGAGAAAGTTCTGATTTTGAGAATCATGAAGAGGTTGAAGTATTTAAAAAATTTGAAGATGAGATTTCTGAGGAACTGCCTAAAGAAACTAGTCTTGTATTTTTGGATGAGTCTGTTGAAAAGGTGAGAAATAGTAATGAATTGTTTGTGTTGACCGGGCAAGGAATGAGTAAAGATCTTGAGGTTTTTGAGGAAGTTGGATTAGAATTCGGTGAGTCTGAAGTCGAATATCCTGAGGAATTACCCGAAGAGTTACCACCACTACAGGACATTCAACATCAAACTGAACTAGTACCAGATGCTATTTTACTGCGGGGATCATATGATCTTGTGAAACTGAAAGAACAGGAAGAGTTGAAAAGACAGGAGGAAGAGAATGATTGTCAGTTAGAGTTTCCGGATCATGTCCGCACTACTGACGTTATCAACATCAAATGCTTGGAATCGTTTCATGAAAATAAACATGTCAAAGAAGAAGCGAGTGGGAATTCATTTCAGTCAAGGGAAATTGTGGCAACCCATCAAGGGAAGATTCTAAATGATGATACACCTGAACGAGATAAGGAAAGACAAGAATCTGGGCATGAGTCATCACACTCCTTCAGTCGTGACTTCCTAAGTCGCTCCGCGATTTTAAAATTCCTTATATCGTCTCGCATTTTCGTCACGTTTTGGTTCTATATCATACTTTCCTATTGGCACGAGCATCATGATGTCATCTCCCTCAGATCACTTCCTTATGCCGCCTGCCTAATGCCAAGTCTGCTTATTTCCATGCGTTCCTTAGGTCGAGCCACATCATCAAAGAGTCAAGACAAGATCAATCTCAAGAGCGGTTATCACCAGAGCCGCATCAGACGAGATAATGAATGGAAGACAGCGTCTCGAAGAAGAAAAAAAATGTGAATTCGGGATGAATTCTTTTCAACCAGGGGAGGATGATGCAGCGCGAGATTAACAAGATAAACGATTTACCTTGAGTCGTTTCTCCCTCCCAAAATCGTGTCCCCAAATCGCGCCTCCTCCTAGGTCGCGAACGACGTAGCAACCAGCGAAGTTGCGAACGAAGTAGCAACCAGCGAAGTCGCGAACGACATAGCCTCATCCTTATGTCGCTTCTCCATAGGTCGCGACGAAACCCTAAATCGCTTCAGTATGTCGCGATGTTGCTTATGTCGCGAAGATCTTATGTCGTCATCTCCGGTAGGTCCCTCCGATCCTTATGTCGCGAAGAGGTCGTGGCCGTGTTTCTGTTATGTCGCTCCTCCTCTGCCTTAGGTCGCGGCGATCTTTAGGTCGTTGAAGTTAGGTCGCGAGATTTCTTGAGTCGCTCCTGGATGCCACAGTTCTTATGTCGCCTGTTTCTTAGGTCGCGAGTTTGTTATGTCACTGAAGAAGCTTAAGTTGCTGTATTGTTAATAGGTCGTTCCTGTGTGTTGTTTTTGTTAAGTCATTTAAACTGTTGTGATGTATTTGCTTATGTCGTGTGATTTGTATATTGATGTAAGCCGTTTGTGTTGTGTTGTAAACCCTATAAATGGGGATGTGGTGTCATTGTAAAAGGTTGTTGAATTTTAAATAAAATTTGGTTTGTGCTTCTTGCCTCCATTAAAATTGGTAGTTGAGTGTTATCGCCTATCTCCACTTTCGGCATTCGAGTGCGCTCGAATCAACGATTGTTGAAGCCAATTCACGGAATCAAGTGCGTTTGATCAACGTTCGAAGAATTATAGATCTTCTCTCACGGCATCGTGCGCGATCAACATGTAGAAGATTGCTAGAATTCGGTATCTTCGTGATCAACGGATTTGGGCGTTTGGGTATTCTTAAATTCATCGATTTATCACCGTTTCACCGATTATTTCCGCTAATCGTGTGAGATCCTGGACAGATTCGATTTACATCGTCGAATTCGCTTCCTAGGCCGCGTCACTTAACTAGCTAATTGCACGCACACACACACACTGTACATATGTATATATGAACTGAAGTTAAATGGACATGTATATATGCTACTGAGAGTGAGAACCGCGTTAGACATGTTCATATAAAACACACATCAAGCAGGTTTACAATAAAATGACCATATACAATGTTTACAATATTGGAACCAAAGTTGCTTCAGGTACTTATGCATACCAGGTTTACAATACAATGACCATATACAATGAGCATACAATTACCATAACATGTACGCTTCAGTTGCTTATGCAAAGTACACTTATATTGCTAAATTATTATGTTTACCTTTGTTTAGACGGACTTAGCCAATGGATACTGAAGTTGGAGAATAAACAGTGGAAACGAAATTGGGAGAATCGAGACTTGGAGTTGACTTTGTAGTAATTGTATTTATGTATTCCTATTATCTATTTGGACCTTGTACTGAATTACTAGTGTAATGTAATCACTTTAATTGATGCTTGTAATGTTATATATGATTCTATGAACCGAGAGCGAGAACTGAACTAATGTGGTATAAACGGAATATATGAATTGAAGTGAGGTCTAAAACTGAAGTGAAGTATAAAATGAACTATAGTTGCAATTAGCTCGCTATGACTGTAACGTATGTGTGTAATGCTTGTACTAAGTGGATGTTACTTTTATAATACATATTAGCGTATAGGTAATATTTATAAAACATAATTTGTAAATATACAACCTTTAACGTGAAGTGAAACTATAATTTGTAAACCATTCAAATAACCTATAATGTGAAGTGAAACTATAATTTGAAAACCCCTAAATTTACATCACTCAACCTTTAACGTGAAGTGAAACTATAATTTGTAAAACATTCAAATAACCTATAATGCACACGATATGGCTTTGAGTATAAACTAGATTACCATACCATATGTATGTATAATTATCTCACCTTTTTCTTTTTTTCTCGATATGGGCTATAAATTTTACTCTAGGACACATCACTGCATGTTAATGTGTTAAATTGGAGAACATGAGTTATATGATATTTTTCACCCTTACAGATAAAATGTAGGTCTATTGCAGGATCTGTTTCAAATGCAGAGAATGTGGATCTAGTTTCAATAGTAGGTATGAAATATAAGTAAATATCTTACTTGGAGGAAGTCATGTGTCACGATTCAGATTTTCGACCTTCGAAAAACGATATCAATACGTCCACTGTATAGAGTGCCGAGCAATCGAATGCCGTAGATATTATATCGTTAGGGAAAAGAAGAAAGAGGTAGAAAAAGAAAATAGAAACAACAACACAGAATCTCATGTTATCCTGCCTTTTGGCAAGGCCACGACACCAAGGAGTTGGATTTCAAATGTCGCTTGTCATGGATATCGCTGAATTTTTACCATGTCTGGATCACACCCCAACTGATGAGGCATGATCAGGAAAGTAAATCAAACCAACGTTTCAAGTTTCAAGTCAATCTGAGCTCATATACGCAAGTTATGATGGATACAACTTGGAGGAAAAAGCATGTTTTCATATCCATCGGCAGACCTCATTTCGTATCCATCAAAGCGTATCTATTCGTATCGATGGAGCTAGTATATCGGGTTTGTATCGATGGATTTCGTATCCATCAGTGGTCCTCGTTTCGCATCCATCAGTATCGTGTCGATTAGAATGATTAAGTCCAAACATTGATAAGCTTCGTTCGACAGAACCTTCAGCCAGAAAGACATGTTCGTATCTATCAACAAGTCACTTGGTTCGTAACGGTCACTTGATGTCAACTTCGTGTCCATCAGATGTTCAATACTTCGTGTCCTTCGGAAGGCACCACTTACGTTCTTTGACTTCGTACCCATTGGGGAGCTACGTGTTTCGTATCCATCAAGGGAGGGTCTCTTCGTCTCCAGTTGACAATCAGTTCGTATCCATAGATGACCGTGGTTCGAATCCATGGACGAAGTCTTATTCGAATCCATCAGGTCAACCAGTTTGGATAACGTGTCATCCATCGAAGGAAACGAGGCGAGATACATGGAGTCGAAGCAGTCAACGCGGAGCAAAAACCGGATCGAGGCGAAGCGCGCGCACCACGTCATCCCAAGAGCACGCGCGGCCATCGACACGAAGGTATCGAGTCGAAATCATGGAGACGAACCGGACAGCCTTCGAGAAATCTCAGTTCGTATCGACCATATCTCGTGATCTACTGATCCAAATCCAATGAAATTTTCAGGGAAGCTTGCATGCACACTGAAGGATGTCCATGCCCAATTTCAGCTCAATTGGACATCATCTTGATCGATACAAAATGGATTCGTATCGATCGCAGATCGAGGCGAAACTTTTTGGAAACGGTCGCGTGGGCCCCCTCACGTGCCAGACCAAGTCTCCTGAAGTTTAGGCGAGATCTGAGCCTCCTACGCCTATAAATAGAGCCCTAGAATCAACAGAAAAAGGATCTTCTTTTTGAAAAGCGTCCAGACTCTGTCGGATTGAGATTTGCGTCCTACTTTTGCTGTCAGTTTCGAATTCTAATCTGTAATCCGCTGTTCATTGCTGTAACCGCTTGTAATCATTGAAAGAGAATCAATAAAATCATCAAAACTTCATAGTGGACGTAGGCAATACGCCGAACCACTCTAAATTGCTTGTCTGTGCATTTTACATTTCTGTTCGTTGGAGTTTTTGTTAGATAACCTCTGTTTTACATTTATAATCTTCACTTTATCTCTTCAAATAACTCCCGAAGAGTGTTGTGCCCATTTTTGGTACAAACACTTTGGTGCTTTCACTGAGAACACCATTTTTTTTTCTCCTGCTCTTTGGATCTGCCATCGATACCGGATTGCACAAATCCAAGAGGAAGATCCAGATATCCAGTCCGGAATCCTTCCGTTCTATTCAGATTTACTCAAAATCTAGGAGAGGACTCCACCACCGAGAATGGTCAGCACAAGAACTGGCGCTACCGCTACAGAGCAAGAAGGCCGAGATAGGCAGAATCCCACACAACCTCCTTCTTCTAACCAAGAGAATACCGCTCACTCGGATTCAATGGGGCTAGTCACCCGACAGGAGTTTCAAGTATTGCTCTAGGAGCTGACCCAAAGCCGTCAGCAGTTGGCGGAACAGTTGCGCGCCAATATCGAGCTGACCAACCAGCTAAACCGCCGGGGCCACAGGAGGTCCAGGAGAGAAGGTACCTCCAGAGCGTCTACCGAAAGCTCAGCTTCATCTGACTATCACCACCGGACTACTCGTCCTCGGTTAGAGGGGAGTCGCGCTCAAGCTGCTGGGTATCAACCCACCTTAACTGTTGGGCAACTAAGGGTAGGACCATCGACCAGCTTCCAAACGGGACCCTCGACACGAGGAGGCACTGCCCCACAGTACACTACTGCCCCACAGTACACCACGGATAACCACACCGCAACCGCCGTAGCAGAAACAAGGGTTGATGCCCGAAATCAATCAGAACCGATCAATCAACAGCGTGGACATACTCCTGAACCATATGTCCCAGAAGACGCTAAGCCGAGGAGGCGAGATACGGATCGTCGACAGCGCCCGATCCATACTCGCACCGTGGAACCCGACCACGCCTTAGCTCATCATACTTAGAATCTGCCAGTGTCGGATATATCAACCATGATACGTCAAATGATACGCGAGAGTCAAGGGCTCACTAATGATGATTGGGGGATTTCTCGTAGTCATACCCCTTTCACAGACGAAGTGTTGCACGCAGAACCCCCTAGGCGATTCAAAATGCCAACTCTCCCGATGTATGAAGGAAATAGTGACCCCAACCAGCATATTTTGAAATATGAATGGTCGATGAGCGCTGCAAGGGCCGACGATGCAGTGAAGTGTCGAAGTTTCCCCATCTCTCTGGGGGGAATCGCGACAATGTGGTTTACACGCCTACCACCTAGATCAATTTCTTCGTTCGATCAATTGGCCAAGAGGTTTGTAGAACAATTCCGTATGCATGTTGCCGGGCCAAAAGATGTTAACACCCTGTCCAGCGTCACTCAAGCTCATGGAGAAACGCTCAGACGTTACCTGGAGAGGTTCCACGCAGCATGCGTTGAGATCACCAATCCTAACGATAATTCAATCTTGATGGCTCTGACCAAGGGGATTGATCCTGATTCTGAATTCGAGAACTGGCTAGCTGGAAAACCGCCCGCATCGTTGGACCGTTTTTACTCCAAGGCCGCTCAATTCTTGCGGTAAGAGGACGCAAAACAGTCTAGGAAGCAGGACGATGCGAGGCCCAGCATTGAGGGAATACAGAGCAATGTAGCGGTTAAACAGTCCAGTGAGAGTTCTAGGAAAGTTCAACTGAATATACAAAACAAACAAACCCAGTAGAGAGGAAACAATGGCCAGAATAAGAAGAGAGATGAGAACCGAGGTCCATGACGTAGAGCTCAGATGTTCGACAGTTATACACCGCTAAACACGTCATTGGAAAACGTATACTTACAGACTTGTAACACTGTACAATATAAGAAACCTGCTCCGAACCCTCATCGGAGAGGCAGGTTCAGACAGGGAAATTCTGTAGGTTCCATGAAAGCTATGGACACAATACCAATGAGTGTCGGCATTTACAGGACCTCATCGAGAAGTTGATTAGAGAGAGGAAGCTAGATCAGTTTGTACGGGCGCCGCAGTCTGGCGGAGCGGGCCCTTCGAATCAAAATCGTTCACAAAATCAGGAAAGAGAGGAGGAACCCGCCCGTGCGGGCGGGAGATTAGTTATCAACACAATAAGTGGTGGTCCTCATCCGGCAGACAGAAGCTGGGGGGAAATGGAGTCGTATGCTAGTTCTATCAGGCATGCGGACTTCGAATGTTGTAGTAATTGCGAAGACGGAACCCCGGCGAAACAACAAAAGATAATATCTGATGATATCGTGTTCAGGAGCCGAGACGACGATAAGGTCGAAGCCCCTACTATCGATCCACTAGTCATATCTGCCCAGGTAGGTCCTGCTTGGATGAAGAGGATCCTGGTTGACAGTGGAAGCTCTGTGAATATCTTGCTTAAACGGGCTTACGACTTAATGAAGATGGAGACAAAGGATTTGAAACCCTGTTTATCCAGAATCCACGGTTTCAACGGAAGTGCCACGATACCCATCGGAATAACTGAACTCCCAGTTGAGTTAGGCGTTGAAGAACGCCGGAGGGTCCGAATGTTACAGTTTGTTGTGCTAGAAATTGATTCGCCATATAATGCGTTTCTGGGTCGACCAGCCCTAGCTGAGTTCAGGGCGGCCATCGCCCCATGGTGTCTGACTTTGAAGTTCCCCACTGATCATGGGATTGGAGTTGTTCAAGGAGATCAGGCCACGGGAAGGGCATGTTATGTTGCTGAGCTGCGCGGGGCGCAACGTAAAGAGAAGGGAAAGGGCGTAGAGGAATCTCTCTGCGTCCGTTCTATCGATAATTGACAATTGATGCCTGGGCCTCGGTCCGGGCACCACGACCAATTCCTAAAAGACCTGGACCCCAGGGATAACGAGGATAAAGACGAATCTACGGAGAGTCAAGCTTCTCCAGCCGAACTGACTGTGGACGTCCCAATCAGTGAGGATGATGGTTCAAAGATGCTGAAAGTTGGGTCTCAACTGAACAAGCAGACACAGCAGGAATTGGTCGAATTTCTTCGGGCGAATCTCGACGTCTTCGCCTGGACACACTCTGACATGTGTGGAATCTCACCGAGCATTGCAAGTCACTCCCTGAACATAGATCCGCGACATGTCCCAGTAAAGCAGAAAAGGCGCGGTATGGATCCAGAGAGATCTGCCGCCCTTAAGGAGGAGGTTGATAAACTACAATCAAACGGGTTCATTCGAGATGCCTTGTATCCAGAATGGATGTCCAACCCTGTACTAGTTCGGAAACCAAACGGGAAGTGGAGAACCTGCGTTGATTACTCTGACCTAAACAAGGCCTGTCCAAAAGATAGCTTCCCACTTCCGCGAATCGATCAGCTCGTAGATTCAACGACCGGACATGAACTACTATCCTTTATGGATGCTAATTCCGGCTACAATCAAATACCCATGCATTTACCTGATCAGGAACATACAAGCTTCGTGACCGACCTGGGACTCTATTGTTACAAAGTCATGTCGTTTGGTCTAAAGAACGCTGGAGCAACATACCAACGCCTAGTCAACCGGATGTTCGCTGATCAGATCGGGAAGACCATGGAGGTTTACGTGGATGACATGCTGGTGAAGTCCCGATTCTCCATAGATCACGTCAGAGATTTGAATTCAATGTTCAGCATCCTCCGGGAGTACGGAATGAAGCTCAACCCGCTCAAGTGTCACTTTGGCGTTGCATCCGGAAAATTCCTTGGGTTCATCGTCAACGCTCGAGGGATAGAAGCGAATCCTGAGAAGATCTGGGCTATTAGAAATTTTCAAACCCCTAGAACCATAAAGCAAGTCCAGAGTCTTAACGGAAAGGTCGCAGCATTGAGCAGGTTCATTTCAAAGTCCACCGATAAATGCATTCCTTTCTTCGACCTGATCCGGAAGGGCAAATGGAACTTTGAATGGACCATGGAGTGTGAAGGCGCGTTCCGATCATTAGTTCAACATCTCTCCACACCTCCGATCTTGTCAAAACCGGTTGACCACGAGCAACTATATCTCTACCTGGCAGTATCAGAACATGCTATCAGCGCTGCTCTAGTTCGGGAAGAAGACAAAGTGCAAAACCCGGTCTACTATGTTAGTAAGCGGCTGGCAGGAGCTGAAAGAAATTATCCGAGACTGGAGAAACTGGCCTATTGCTTGGTCATTGCCTCAAGAAAGCTCCGCCCTTACTTCCAAGCTCATCCGCTTACTGTGTACACCGACCAGCCGTTACGACAGGTCCTCACGCGGCCTGTGACGTCAGGTAGGTTACTCAAGTGGAACATTGAGCTAAGCCAATTTGATATCGCGTACGCTCCGCGGAGAGCCATTCAAGGACAAGTCCTGGCAGATTTCATAGCTGAATTCACCGTTCCAGAAGACTTGCCCGAGACCAGTAAATCTCCCGAATACATCTGGAAGCTGTATACTGACGGTGCGTCAAATGACCGGTGTTCGGGCGCTGGGGTTGTACTTGAGACTCCCGAGGGCCGATCCATATGTTATGCTCTGAAGTTCAACTTTCGTGCAACTAATAATGAAGCCGAATATGAAGCCCTCCTAACCGGCCTAAAACTTGCCAGAGACTTGAGAATTATCGCTGCGGAAATTTATTGCGATTCACAGTTAGTGGTATGTCAAGTACGAGGAGAATATCAGGCAAGAGACCGAAGACTGGCTGCTTACTTGGCTCGAGTTCAGGAAATACTAAACCAGTTTGATTATTATGCCATCTATTATGTGCCTCGGGAGCACAATCAGAAAGCCGATTCACTGGCAAAGTTAGCTAGCACAGGTGAAGCGCAGCAAATGGGACTTGTCCCTGTTGAAACTTTGGCCTCCCCGAGCATCGATCGGATAGAAATGAACTCTGTGTTTGAAACCGCTCCCAGTAGAGAATCTTGGATGACTCCGTATCAGAATTACATTGAGAATGGCGCGTTGCCTGAACCTAGAAATGAGAAGAGATAAATTCAGCGAAAAGCTTCGCGGTTCGTCATCCAAAACGGAGTCATGTACAGGAGAGGTTATTCCGTTCCTCTCCTCAGATGTATCGCCCACGAGGAAATCAAACGAGTGTTACATGACGTGCACGAAGGAGAGTGTGGCGATCATACCGAAGGACAAGCTCTCGCTAAGAAGATACTCCGATATGGGTACTACTGGCCGACAGTGAACCGAGATGCGGCAAACTATGCCCGGAAGTGCGATAAATGCCAGATACATGCCCGAATTCCGAGAGCTCCGCCTACTGAAATAACCCAAATGGTCAGTCCCTGGCCATTCGTAATGTGGGGCATCGACATCATCGGCGCTTTACCTTTAGCAAAAGGCGGTGCGAAATACGCCATCGTCGCCGTTGACTACTTTACAAAGTGGGCTGAGGCCGAAGCCTTTGCAACCATTACGACAAAGAAAGTGATAAATTTCGTGGTTCGCAACATCATCTGTCGATTTGGACTCCCGCATACTATCATCACTGATAACGGAGCCCAATTCGAGAGCGCGGAATTCAAGAATTTCTGTCAACGGTTTCATATCCGCAAAAAGTTCTCGGCTGTCGCACACCCCCAAGCGAATGGACAGGTTGAAGCTGTCAATAAAGTTATAAAATCGATCCTGAAGAAACGATTGGAGAAGGCTGGGGGCAAGTGGGTCGATGAACTTCCTATGGCATTATGGGCCTATCGAACGACCCACAAAACCGCGACCGGACACACTCCGTTTTCCCTATCTTATGGCTCAGAGGCTGTTATTCCGGTCGAGACAGAAGTGTTTTCTCATCGCGTGACTTATTATGATCCGAAAACAAATGCTATACTCCTGGCCGAATCTTTGGATCTACTGGATGAAAAACGGGAAGAGGCTGATTTGAGAGCAGCCGCACATCGAAGTCGGGTCGCCCGACTGTACAACACCAAAGTTCGACCTCGAACCTTTGAACTCGGCGACCTCGTGCTCAAGAGAATCTACCCAGTTCCTTCACACATGAAGCCGAACTGGGAAGGACCGTATGTAATTACACGAAAGCTCGGAGATGGCACGTTCAAGCTGTCGACCGTTGACGGTCTCGATTTGCCAAGGGCTTGGAACAGCGAAAGTCTCCGTCGCTATTACATATGACAGGCTTTATTTATTTCATTCTATTTAGCAATTTGTTTCTGCATTTCGAAATTTGAATTTTATAATAAGGCAACTGACTTTGCCGCATTTTCTTATTTCAGCAATAAAATGCCACTTCTTCGAGCCAGAGCTGTGATTCATTAAGTACGATATACGACATCATGATGCACGAAGAGCTAAACCCCATCACGCTGTGGGACTTATTCAAATGGAGAGTGGCTGCGATATGACCGGCCACTCACTAAGTGAAACCCGAGCTCGGGGGCAAGCCATTACACCAATATTGATGGATTTGACACACGACAATCCTGCATCTAACTCCGTATTCCCAGAGTGTGAGACGGAGTATAAACATTCTAACTCCGTATTCCCAGAGTGCGAGACGGAGTATAAACATTCCAACTCCGTGCTCCCAGAGTGTGAGACGGAGTATAAACATTCAACTCTGTATTCCCAGAGTGCGAGACAGAGTATAAACATTCTAACTCCGTATTCCCAGAGTGCGAGACGGAGTATAAACATTTCAACTCCGCGCTCCCAGAGTGCGAGACGTAGTATAAACATTCGACTCCGTATTCCCAAAGTGCGAGACGGAGTATAAGCATTCTAACTCTGTATTCCCAGAGTGCGAGATGGAGTATAAACATTCTAACTCCGTATTCCCAAAGTGCGAGACGGAGTATAAACATTTCAACTCTGTATTCCTAGAGTGCGAGACGGAGTATAAACATTCTAACTCCGTATTCCCAGAGTGCGAGACGGAGTATAAACATTTTAACTCCGTATTCCTAGAGTGCGAGACGGAGTATAAACATTTCAACTCCGTATTCCCAGAGTGCGAGACGGAGTATAAACATTTCAACTCCGCGCTCCCAGAGTGTGAGACGGAGTATAAACATTCGACTCTGTATTCCCAGAGTGCGAGACGGAGTATAAACATTCTAACTCCGTATTCCCAGAGTGCGAGACGGAGTATAAACATTCTAACTCCGTATTCCCAGAGTGCGAGACGGAGTATAAACATTCTAACTCCGTATTCCCAGAGTGCGAGACGGAGTATAAACATTCTAACTCCACGCTCCCAGAGTGCGAGACGGAGTATAAATAACTAACTCCGTGTTCCCAGAGTGCGAAGCGGAGTATAAACGACCAACTCCGTGCTCCCAGAGTGCAAGACGGAGTACAAACATCAGTCAACTCCATGTTCCCAAAATTCGAACACAGGCCCCCAGATCAGCTCGAAACACAGTTCGATCCACTTTTATTCTGTCCACTCTTTCTTCTCCAATCAACGGAGACGTCGCCATGGCTATTTTCGACCAAGCTTTGACCCAGATCCAACCTTAAAGGCTGCCGGGCTTGATGATTGGTGAAGATAAAGTGGATCTGAGATTCAAGCATTGTCGTCTGGATTCGAGTGCAACCGGATCATTACCTAATTTGAGGTTCAAATTCGAAGAATTGAAAGTATGAATCTGATCGATTCGAGAGCAGAATGCAGTTTTTCTTCTTTCTCGAAGGATGCGGATCGATGCGAAAGCAGGAGGCAACAGTAAAAAGTAGAAAGTAAAAAAGTGAAAAATGGTGAAGTCCATGGTATTTATATGGAGTGTAGAACCGAGTCGATTCATCTCCCAGTCTATGCGACCGACCATAGCCAGTTGACTCGTGGATCGAGTCGAAGACTTCATTCGAATCCACTTGGCCCAAAGCCTTCATCGATATGAAACGGACAGCGAACCATTGACTCGAAGAATTCGTTTCACAACCATCGACTCGAAGAATTCGTTTCACAACCATCGACTCGAAATATCCGTTTCACAACCATCGACTCACATCGATGCGTGTCAATCGATGCGAACGGCAATTTCGTATCCATCAGGAATCACCGGTACGAATGGACATTTCATATCCATCAACTAGACCTGAATCGCTACGAAAAGCTACTATTTAACCTTCTATGTCGATCCAGGAGAGGATCGATACGAAGGAACTACTCGAAAACAACCATCAAGCGTCGTTTCAACTCGATTTCCAAATCGGTCCAGGAGATAATTAATATGAAATTCAATAACAAGCTAAATTGGCAACAACTCGCGAACTCGCGACGTCATCAAGAGTCAGCTAACCATTATCACAGAACAGTCAATTACAGTAATACAGTGTACAACTTTCAAATTGTTCAGAGAAGGCCTACAACTTATCAAAGCACGTCATGTTTCCACAAGACGTACTTTGGGGGGCAAATGTTATCCCGCCTTTTGGCAAGGCCAGGACACCAAGGAGTTGGATTCCAAATGTCGCTTGTCATGGATATCGCTGAATTTTTACCAAGTCCGGATCACACCCCAACGGATGAGGCATGATCAAGAAAGTAAAGCAAACCAACGTTCCAAGTTTCAAGTCAATCTGAGCTCATATACGCAAGTTATGATGGATACAACTTGGAGGAAAAAGCATGTTTTCGTATCCATCGGCAGACCTCATTTCGTATCCATCAAAGCGTATCTATTCGTATCGATGGAGCTAGTATATCGGGTTCGTACCGATGGATTTCGTATCCATCAGTGGTCCTCGTTTCGCATCCATCAGTATCGTGTCAATTAGAATGATTAAGTCCAAACATTGATAAGCTTCGTATCGACAGAACCTTCAGCCAGAAAGACATGTTCGTATCTATCAACAAGTCACTTGGTTCGTAACGGTCACTTGATGTCAACTTCGTGTCCATCAGATGTTCAATACTTCGTGTCCTTCGGAAGGCACCACTTACGTTCTTTGACTTCGTACCCATTGGGGAGCTATGTGTTTCGTATCCATCAAGGGAGGGTCTCTTCGTCTCCAGTTGACAATCAGTTCGTATCCATAGATGACCGTGGTTCGAATCCATGGACGAAGTCTTATTCGAATCCATCAGGTCAACCAGTTTGGATAACGTGTCATCCATCGAAGGAAACGAGGCGAGATACATGGAGTCGAAGCAGTCAACGCGGAGCAAAAACCAGATCGAGGCGAAGCGCGCGCACCACGTCATCCCAAGAGCACGCGCGGCCATCGACACGAAGGTATCGAGTCGAAATGATGGAGACGAACCGGACAGCCTTCGAGAAATCTCAGTTCGTATCGACCATATCTCATGATCTACTGATCCAAATCCAATGAAATTTTCAGGGAAGCTTGCATGCACACTGAAGGATGTCCATGCCAAATTTCAGCTCAATTGGACATCATCTTGATCGATACGAAATGGATTCATATAGATCGCAGATCGAGGCGAAACTTTCTGGAAACGGTCGCGTGGGCCCCCTCACGTGCCAGACCAAGTCTCCCGAAGTTTAGGCGAGATCTGAGCCTCCTACGCCTATAAATAGAGCCCCAGAATCAACAGAAAAAGGATCTTCTTTCTGAAAAGCGTCCAGACTCTGCCGGATTGAGATTTGCGTCCTACTTTTGCTGTCAGTTTCGAATTCTAATATGTAATCCGCTGTTCATTGATGTAACCGCTTGTAATCATTGAAAGAGAATCAATAAAATCATCAAAACTTCATAGTGGACGTAGGCATTACGCCGAACCACTCTAAATTGCTTGTCTGTGCATTTTACATTTCTGTTCGTTGGAGTTTTTGTTAGATAACCTCTGTTTTACATTTATAATCTTCACTTTATCTCTTCAAATAACTCCCGAAGAGTGTTGTGCCCATTTTTGGTACAAACACCTCACAATCGCAGCGGAACAATATATAATAGGTAAACTGTTTTTATACATTATATCATCAGAGTACAACACAAATCAATAGCACAATACTGGACAGTTATATATAGTATACCATACACAGTGGAATAAAATCAAATACGTATAATACGTCTTCGTCATCCAGCTCACCTCCTGACCTCCATAGCATCCTAACCAGTATCTGTAATACTCGGTTTGACCTAAGGATTATAATAAAATAACACCTGAGTCAGTTTGGAAAACCATCGTGAGAAAACACACTCAAATTGAATTATTAAAGTTTCCAAAATCCTTGAAAATCAAAGGTATCTCGTAAGACCACGCCACAAATAAACATGACGAGTTTTTACCTTACGATAACCAAAACATTTCATATCAAATCCTCTGATATTATAATAATGTCTAAGTACAAATACTTATTCAAATAGCTGAAATGCTTGCATCTCACGTTTCAGCATAGTTGGGCAGAATCAAAACCGTACGGACCTTATTGGAGAATGGTTTCCATCTGAATGACTAGGCACTGGGGTACCACCTGTCACAGTACATGTCTAGAAACACTGTACCGAGGACCACGCCAGGATAACCTACAACACAAGAACGGACTATCCCTGACCTGGATAGATCGAATATGTTATCACCCCGGGTGTTCCCACCCTCTTTTGAGCTCCTTCCATACATCGTAGTAATAAAATAATATCTGAGGTTATCTAGAAGGGTGATAAACATACCCTACTTGGGTGGAACCCACCTAGTCTTGCTGCATCTCCCCTGATTTTTAGTCATTCCCGGTTAATGAGGCTAGAGGCTACGATTACCTTTTAAGGAATTTTTACTTAGAATGCTCATTGTCCTCCAATCACAATGTTCTGATAGCATTCATCCATATAAGTCCGATCTGGGTCCGAACGGAACCGAAGGCACTACTCCTACTACATCCATTTTGGAATCACCCTCAGAATTAGTAGCGATTAGCCCATGCACTTCACTTCTCCATCTTCGACTCCATGCTCTTGTCTTCATTTAGAAAATGTACTTGTTGGATTGAAGTGGTTTTCGAATAACAAATCTGATCCCGGTCTCCTCGAAACAACGTTCGATATTTTCCGATAAACTCAACCCCGGTTCTTTAGGAAATACACAGACGAAAATAAGATCGGAGACCACCTCCTAACCGTTAGTGGACGGATTTCCTTATCATCGTCCTTGAAGAGCGAAATGAGTTTATACGTACAGTATAGCACCTCGAACGGTAACTGTACCATATAATTCCCGTGTTTCTTCTAGATATTTCCAAAGTTATATTTGGGTCCAGATTTGATAGTCGGTTATTTAACTATCAAATAAAACAACCAATTCAACCAAATACTTCACTTTCCACTGAAAACTCCAAATCTCTTTTTAATTTAATTTTAATAAATTAAATCTCTTTATCCAAAATATATACTTATCTTATCGAGTTAAGTAAATTCACCAAAGCTATTCTTTCAAAGATATTTGGAAAACCTTTAAAATAATTTGGAAAGTATCACTATGGTATCAAACCATGGATTCACAATTCAATTGTTATGTATCTATCCCAGAGAAATTCAAGACTTAACTACAGGCACTCACTGCCTCCGATTACGCCACGCGAGTATACCAATACTTTCCGAAAACACTATTTAATAATTTTCAAAATAATACTTACGAAATTTCTGTAATAATTTTCCAAGTTAACTTTACACAAAAACTACTTTTTAAATAAAAGCTATTATATAAAATATTAATATTGAATAATTATCCTTTTAAAATAATAATACTGATCAAACCTTTAATAATAATTAACTACTATAACTAACACAATTAATATTTACTTTAACAAATTTTAAATTAATTAATAAATTTTTCTAAAACATTCTTTTAAACACTTTTAATTTCTAATAAATACTTAAAAATCTTTCTTATAAAATAAAATTAACTTTTCCGAAAAATATATTTTCAACTCCAATATAGCCAGTCTTATTATAAATAAATCCCTCTAGATTTATTTCCGGTTTAATTTACGTTCCAATTCCATAAATTCCCTTTTTCATATTACAAAAAATAAAACTACTATTTATTTTTAAAATGATTTGCCCATTACCTTATAAATTCCCACTGAGAATTTATAGTTTCAAATTATCCACCGGTAATTACTTCACTTTATTTATAAACTTCGTTTATAAATTCTATAGTCCCCTTTCCCATTTTATCACTGTTTTCAAAAACACTTAATCGATTTTAAATCGGTTTTCTAAATTAAATTCCATTTTAAAAATTAACTTCTTAGTTAACCCAAATTTATTCCAAAGCCCACTAATTTCAGATTCACTCCCTTTTATGATTTAAAATCTTATTTAAATTTGAAATATTAATTTCATATTTTATTTTCAAATTCCCTCTTTATTTTTCTCAAATCTATTTTATATCTCGGATTTAAAAATAAATACTCTTATACTTAAACAAATCGCTTAAGCCCTATTACTAAATACTTTTATTCAAATATTCCAAAATCACTATCTTTCCTTATTCAGAAATTATTAAGTACAATTTTAAAATCAACTATTTATTTCACCCAAGATCATTTCTTTAATTTTATCCAAATTTCACTATAAATAATTTTTTTACTTTGAATTTTCCTTTTTAATACCTTGCTAAAATTTTAAACATTTATCATTGGCATTTTAAAATACCAAATCTAACCAGCAATTCCATAGCACCAAATAAATTCAAATCATGCTATTATCTATCACAGATTATCCAATATATCATATTACTGAATATGAAAATAAGTTCAACATTTTTGAGGAATCCAGTTGGATCCCTCCAACCCGTTTCCCTGCATCCATAGACATTTGCACAATATAAAAATACCAATCCCACTTAGAGGGGGATATCGCGGTATATAGGGTCATCGGCTATTATGTGGGGCACATATGGTCTCATCCGCTATATATATGCGGGAATATCAATCACTCCAATATGTATATATATACTACTATATACAATATAACATCCAGACTGATAATAATTATCAAATTAAATCAATCAACCGATAATTAATTTTAACTACTTAAAATTAATTGCGAAATTCCAAATTTGAGTGATATTAACTTACCTTTGATCTTTAGATTTGCCAACGATCCCATTTAAATTAAATCGAACGCCGTCAATTTAACTAAATTTTTTTCGTTGTCCAAATCAACTCCAGTTAATTTAATAATGTAGCTCACATCATTATGGATTTAACGCTGCCGGTTCCACGCAACTCCAACCTCGTACAAGTAAGTTATTTAAACAATAAGTTATCGATTTTTATAGAATTTTAAAAAAATAGTCTTAAACAAATTACAAAAACATTTCATCATTACCCAAATTTGCTCGATCTTCCAGTGCACACAAAGTGGTCGTATCTTCATGTGCATGCACGCCTATACCTCACCGAACTTCACGACTCTCACATCTAATCTCGCGGATGAACTCCCATAGCCGACCACGTTCAGTCGCACCCCCACAATGATCCGCTGCCTCTGGCGAAATCGCACTCGAAGCTGTGTGTACGACATCCACCCACAGTCATGATCCTTCCCTCTCTTCTCGTTCAACAGCAGTACGTCCAGGATAAAACGCGAGATAAACCACGCGACCCAAAATTTCCCCGTCCACATTGCCAGAGATGATCGATGTCTGCCGCGCCGACGCTAATTCACACCCCACTCCCCGCCTCCTTTGTAGCCACCGGACCGACCATCCCTAGTGCCGTAAATCGTCAGTTAATCACACCAAAGTCCACGAATTCACGACCAGATCTGGATCGCCTCGGTGTGCCGATCATCGAGCAACTAAGGTGGATAGATTCGCGGCGACAAGAGCTACCCTTTTCATGTTGGAAACTTCGCTCAACATGGCCTCGATAGATGCAGACGACACCGGCCGTTGGATGGTGGCTTTTGGAGAAGACGAGGGTGCGGCCGATAAATTTTATTCTCTTTTTTTTCGAATTAAAAGAAAAAAAGAAAAGGAAGTTGATGCTTTGAGCTTCCATTTTTCGTTTCGTTGTGTGCTGTTTAGATGAGGAGGGAGACGTGATTTTAAAAACTGGGGTAGCATATGGGAGGCTATGTACAGTGGTTTGAAAAGAAGGGAAAAAGCTGACGTGAAATAAAAAGTCAAGTCATCACTTAAACGTATTATTTAATTTTTCCAAATCGTCTCGATTTCGTAGCTTAAAATATTGACCTCCTATCAAGGCGTGTCGCTAAGCGTTTATAATGTTATACCCCTATTCCAAATGCAATGGAAAAGGTTTCGAGTCCTAATTCGATCGTATGGAGAAGATAGCTTTTTGGACCAAATTATTATATTGAATTTTCGATATGAATTTCAACGCGTTTATATCCCTTACGGTCAAATGATAACTCCACACGTTACGAAATCTAAAACCCGATAATAATACACTATTACGGATCTAATGGAACTGGTTTCATCGAATTCTAGGACTGTGCCTCGGAAGGCTTTTTTTAAATGTCAATTTAAACGATATATTTTTAAAACTGAACAAATCACTTTTAAATCCAATTTTAAAACTTTTATTGCCTTCAGTATTATTAATACGTATTTTATAAGCCTTTAAATTATTTTTAACAAGCTTAAAACTCTAGATTCAATATTTTACCAAATTTCCAATTATTAAATTCAATAATTAAATTATCCAATAAATTTTAGTTATGTTTGAAATTAAAGTTAAAAATTAACTGTTAAATACTTAAAACCAACTAAATATTCCAATTTCAAATATCCAAAATTCCGGGTCGTTACATTCCTCCGCCCTTATAAGAATTTCGTCCTCGAAATTGCTAGGTAAGAAGAATGGTCCAATACCCGCTTACTATTTCAAAACCAAACAGTTTAAACAACTTTTCAAACCAATCTATTTAAACCACATTATCACTATCACTAACTTCCAATTTGATCCATGGATTCCAAATAATTTCTTTACTCAACCATTTCTAATTAAAATCCCAAATCAAATTTTAATTATCAAATTTTCTTCAAAAATTTTCTAACTCCTTAAATTTTTGAATTTTTTACCAGCGTCTCCTTTGCGTGGCCAAATCCAAAAAACTACAAAATGCCTCTACGGCCCCAAATTATCATAAAACAAAAGCCAAGTGGCTCAATCAGAAAACCATCAATTTCATACAACAAATTAAACACATACCCTTTTTTTCGGGCAATCAAATTTCACTTCTGAAATCAAAGACATCAATTTAGCTTCTGCTTTTAAGTACCTGCACCTTATCTACCAATAGTATTCAATTATACAATTCAAAATTCATTTTATTTTTTCTTTTCAAAATTTTAAATATTTGCTTTACTTAAGCCCGTACGATGTACATATATCATCCGTACGCAATATCAGCTCTGATTGCTCACTCGATCACACAATTTCACTTTCGAACTAGTATTTTTCACACGACTCTCTAGTGCGGACTCAGATCCGGTTCCTTGATCAGAAACCATCATTCTCCTTGCATAGCCATAACTATGATAGAGAATTCCAGAATCAATCAAAAATCCATATCCAGGGTTCGCCGTCGAAAATCGAGTGAAAAATCCTAACTCGGATCGATATAACTATCTCAAAATTATGTGCTCGAATCTGGATCAAATTGCCATGCGAATAAAATAATATATGTACAACTTACGTATTTATTTCAAATTGATTATTAGCTATAGCAATTTCTTTCTATTCACATTTATTTTAATTTCCATACACTTATCCACAATTATCACACTCATTTAAACTTCACATTCCCTGATTTACTTAGTATATTTCCTTTATACTAATTTCACCTAAAAATTTATCCCATCAATTTTCTTAAGTCAATTTATAACCTTTATACAAAAGTTCTTAGATTTGTTTTCACTTCGCAACTCAATTTTATATCTATTTCTATTCAAATTAAATTTTCAATTTCATTTGAACTCAAATTATCTTCCAATTTCAACTATTGAATTCTATCCACCATATCTCAAACCATATTTAATCCACTAATTATTTTAAATTAGTTCCATCTACTAATTTATTTCCAATCAAATTCAATTCCAAATTCTTTTAACCTACTTATTCAATTTACTAATTCATTTACTAATTTATTTCATATCTAATCAAATTTTTACCTCTAAACATTTATTCTATTTAGTCCGTTCGAACTAATTCTTCAATTTCACTTTATTTATCACAATTCAATTTAAATATCATTCCAATATTAAATTTCAACCCCTTTTACTTACAAATTAAATTAATTTGTTCATCCACTAATTTATTTCAATCTCAATAAATTCTGTTTTCAATATCCATTCTATTCAGCCTACTTAGGCTTATTTTCTCAAAATTCGCTTTACTTAACTTAATTTAAGTTAAATCCCATTTCAATTCAAATTTCAAATTTTCAAATTTTATAAGTTTCAAACTTATTTATATTCCATTCACCAATTCTATCCAATTCACTTTATTAACTTAATTGCTTTACTAATTTATTTCATTATCACACTTACTTTTATTTAACTCTTCTTAAGTTAAATCTCATTCTAAACAAAATTCAAATTCTTATAAGTTTTTAAACTTACTTATATTCCATAAAACATTTTATATCAAACTTCAGAGTTTAAACAATTACTTAAGTATTTCAAAATCATCTTTAAAATCATATATACCCCAAAATCCTTTGGTATCTCAAATTATTACTTTGCATTTCAAAATCAAACACAGTTTTGCACATAAACTCCAATTCAAATCATTGAGGTATCAATCCCTCCCTTAGAAACTCAAAAATGAACATCGATGATGCTGCATTCATCAACGAAATTATTTTCCAACGACCGAAGTGAGTTCAGTGCTTTTATTCCCTTAAAAACCTTTAAATATTTTTATTCCAAATCTCAATACATCTCATCTCCAATTCAAAAATATTTCCAAATAATATTACTATTATTTTCCAAGACTTGAAAAACATTTCAAAACCATGGAATTTAAATTCCTAAATTTTCAACTTTTAAATCCTTTATAAGTCGTTTTTATAAACCATATCGTCTTTAAATATTCCTTTGGAATTTCCTTTCATTTCAAATTATAAATCACATTTGTAAACTCATATTTACAAACTCCATTTTGCTGTATGAATTATTTCTTAACTTTTTGTTATAATATCAACTTTTATTCAACAACAAAAATGATAATAGTTTAATATTATCATTTCCTAGCATCCAAGCACACCATATACACTATAATAATTTACAAAAATTATTCCTTTTATATATAAAAATAATTTGGGTAAAAGTATTTCATTTACCCTATTTTCAAAACAATACCGTGTCGAATTGTTCTATTATAGTGTTTAGAGATCCCTATCAATAGCGTTAATTACTCATACTGACCAGAATCCGTAAGCCACTCAACAAACCAATCAACACAATATAAAACGATTTTATATTCACTAACAAATATGTGCTCATATCTATTAATACCCTCAAACTCATTCTAGGGTGCTACTGACCCTATCTCTAATGAGTAATCCCCACCAGAGCCAAGGTTCTCGCTTAACCTTCTACTCTGATACCAAGTGTCACGATCCAGATTTTCGACCTCCAAAAAATGACATCAATACATCCACTGTATAGAGTGCCAAGCAATCGAATGCCGAAAAAACCAGATCGTTTGGGAAAAGAAGAAAGAGGTAGAAGAAGAAAATAGAAACAACAACACAGAATCTCACAATCGCAACGGAACAATATATAATAGGTAACAACTGATCTTTATACAAAAAGGACTATAACTGTTTTTATACAATACATCATCAGAGTACAACACAAATCAATAGCACAATACTGGACAGTTATATACAGTATATCATACATAGCGGAATAAAATCAAATACGTATAATACGTTTTCGTCATCCAGCTCGCCTACTGAGCTCCATAGCATCCTATCCTGTATTTGTAATACTCGGTCTGACCCGAGCATTATAATAAAATAACACCCGAGTCAGTCTGGAAAACTAGCGTGAGAACACACTCAAATTGAATTATTAAAGTTTCCAAAATTGATGTAGCCTAGCTTGAGTCAAGTCGCCCCAATTCCTTAAGTCGCTCAAGACAAGATGACGAGTTACCCCTAGGTCGCGAATGACCTAACGATGCAGCGCATAACGAGTCAATTTGTCCCAAAACCTTAGGCCGTTCTAGTTCCTTGAGTCGCGAACGACCTAGCGACTCACAGCCTACTCAGAGTAATGATGCCGTGTTCAAGCCTAGGTCGCTCAAACAACTCAGTGATACATCACGAGCTTCTTTAGGTCGCGAGCCTCCTTAGGTCGCTAATCTCTTGGGTCGTGGCCAAGCTTAGGTCGCAAGTCTTTGAAGAAGTATTATTTTCTTATGTCGCTGAAGGGTTAGGTCGCTCCAGATGCTAAGTCGTTATCTCGTAGGTCTCTCACAAAGCCGAAGCTCAACCTGAAGATGTGTTATCTCTTAGGTCGCTCAAGTGTTAGGTCGTAAGTCGTTACTGTTGTAAATTGTGATGTTATAACTGTTGTAAATACTATAAGTCGTAAGTCGCACTGCTGTCCTTTGTTGTGTTGTAATGTTTTTTAAGTCGCGTGATGTTGTAAATTTATAAGTTGTGTGATGTTATAACCTGTTAGGTCGTTAACGACCTATGTTAGGTCGTAGGTCGTTTGTGCTGTATCTAGGTCGAGTATTGTGTTGTGATGTAACCCTATAAATAGGGATGTTGGGTCATTTGTAAACTTGGTTGACTTTGAATAAAACTTTGTTTGAGTGCTTTGTGCCTCTTCTTGAATTGGTAGTTGAGTGTTATCTCCTATCTCCACTTTCGGCATTCGAGTGCGCTCGAATCAACGATTGTTGAAGCCAATTCATGGAATCAAGTGCGCTTGATCAACGTTCGAAGAATTGTAGATCTTCTTTCACGGCATCGTGCGCGATCAACGCGACGAAGATAGCTAGAATCCGATATCTTTGAGATCAACGGATTTGGGCGTTTGGTATTTTCAATCCACTGATTGCTACTTTCATCGTTGTAATCATTTCTGTTATTTGCCGCTGCATCATTTGGTATTCGAGCTAGACTTAGCCAATCATAGCTAAGCCGAGCCTGTTGGAGCAAGTGAAGTGTTGAAGTTCATTTTTGTAGATCAAGGCCGAGAGTTTAAGTGTTGGAGTTGTGAAGGTTTGACAATGCCGCCGAGAAGAGCTAATCGCCATCAGAATGTTGAAGCGTTGTATAGAAGAGAAGAAGCCAAGCAAATGGAACAACGCATCAATGAAAAGTTTGATGAAGGCATTGGGAAGTTAGAGAAACTGATGAATGAAATGAATCAAGGTCAAAGGAGAAGGTCGCCAGTCTCGAACCATGGAGGAAACAGAGTTTCGTCATCGGTTACGGAAGTGGGGAGGGTGTCGCCGCAATCTTACCGAGAAAGAAGAGAATCTTCAGTTTCATTGAGAAGAGAACATCATGAGTATAGAGATGAAGAGAGAAGAACTCCACGTGAATTTGAACATGAGCCATATCATGATGTTGAAAGACAAATTAGAAGGGATATGCGTGATCATAGAGATGTGGATGGTCGAGATCGTTATCGAAGTACATCTGTTTTTGATGAAGATGGTGATAGATGTAGTGTTCATTATTGAGATCGAGACCAAGTACGAAATGCATATCGGGAGGTTGAAGATGATCGTCGATGGGAATCGGGGATGAAAATGGAAATTCCAGAATTCAAGGGTGGAATGGTAGCGGAGGAATTTTTGGATTGGGTTTCAAATGTTGAGGAAATTTTTGACTTCAAAGAGGTTCCTGAACATCGTAGAGTGAATTTAGTTGCTACACGATTGAAAGGAAGAGCTATGGCATGGTGGCAGCAAACTAAACTAACACGGGAGAGAATGGGAAAGTCAAAGATTGAGTCATGGGAGAAGATGAAGAAATTAATGAAGGCTACATTCTTGCTATATAATTATCAGTCTCTTATGTATCAACAATTGTAGAATCTGAGACAGGGAACAAAATCAGTGAATGATTATGCGAATGAATTTTATCAATTAATTGCGAGGAATGACATCATGGAGACGGAGGAACAGTTGACCGCTAGATTTGTTGGAGGGTTGAGAATGCAGATTCAAGATATGGTGAATATGTTTGATCCCAGATCTGTTGCTGAAGCACATCAAAAAGCTCTAGCTTGGGAGAAGCAAGGTAAGAGAGGTGGTGGTGTGTTTACAAATTCCAACAATCAAATGAAAGGGGCTAGTAGCAATGTGAATGTTTCTAAGGCTGTTGCAAAACCGGTTGTTAGTGAAGTTGCTAAGACCAAGGTCAATAGTGGTATCAAATGCTTCAATTGTCAGGAGTTTGGTCACAAAAGCAATGAATGTCCGAAGCCAAAGAAGCGAGTGATGGTAGCTGAGGTTGAGGATGAGGATGTAGAAGCTGAATGTTCTAATTCACCACATGTTGAGGAGGAAGAAGAAGTGTCGGGAGATGAAGGGTATTCATTAATGATGAGGAGATCTTGTTTAACACCAAAACAAGAGGATGATTCTAGCTGGTTGAGGAGCAACATTTTTCAGTCAACATGCACTATTCTGGGGAAGGTTTGCAAGTTTGTTATTGATGCGGGCAGCTGTGATAACATCATTTCTACCGAGGCTGTGAAGAAGATGGCATTAAAGACTGAGAAGCATCTGAAACCTTACAAGTTAGCTTGGTTGAGGAAAGGTGGGGAGGTGAAGGTTGGATGAAGAGCTTGTGTTAATTTTTCGATTGGGAAGAAATACAAAGATGAAATTTGGTGTGATGTTGTGGATATGGATGTATGCCATTTGTTGTTGGGGAGACAATGGCAGTATGATAGAGCTGTGCAACATGATGGACGTACCAACAGCTATAGTTTCATGTTCGAAGGCACAAAAATCACTTTAGTTCCCAAGAAGCGACAACAAGAAGAAAGCAAGTTGGAGGAGATTGAAGAACTTAAAATTTTGCTATCTTTGAAGGAGTTTGTTAAGGAAGTAGAAGAGGAGCCTGAAGTATTTTTGTTGATTGGACGTGAGAGTAATGAAGTGGTTGAAATTCCTGAAGAAGTAAAGCCAGTGCTGGAAGAATTTGACGATGTATTTCCTAAAGAGCTGCCAACGGAGTTACCACCATTGAGGGACATACCACACCAAATAGATCTTGTTCCAGGAGCTATGTTACCACATAAACCACATTACAGAATGAGTCCAAAGGAGCACAAAGAATTGAGAAGGCAGGTGGAAGAGTTGCTTGAACAAGGGCGTGTACAGGAAAGTTCAAGTCCTTGTGCAGTCCCAGCCTTGTTGGTGCCGAAGAAGGATGGAACGTGGAGGATGTGTTGTGAGATATAGATTTCCAATGCCTAGATTGGATGACCTGTTGGATCAACTTAGTGGAGCTGCTATCTTTTCGAAGATCGATTTGAAGAGTGGTTATTATCAAATTCGAATTCGGCCAGGGGATGAATGGAAAATAGCGTTCAAGACCCGGGAGGGGTTGTACGAATGGCTGGTTATGCCGTTTCGTCTTTCGAATGCACCTAGTACGTTTATGCGGGTGATGAATAAGATCTTTAGACCATTTATTGGGAAGTACGTGGTGGTGTATTTTGATGATATACTGATATACAATGGAAGCTCAGAAGAACACTTGCATCATCTGAGAGAAGTGTTAATGATACTGCGACAGGAACAATTTTATGTTGCAACGAAGAAATGCGTGTTCATGACGCATAGTGTTTTATTTTTGGGATATATTATATCAGAAGGAGGTATATAGGTGGATTAGAATAAAGTTGAAGCAATCCAAAATTGGCCACAACCAAGACGATAACAGAAGTTAGAAGTTTTCATGGTTTAGCATCATTCTACCGAAGATTTATTCCACACTTCAGTAGCGTGATGGCACCAGTTACTGATTGTATGAAGGGGAAACAATTTTCATGGTCAGAGGAAGCATGATTTGCTTTTGAGCGGATCAAGGAGCTTTTGACGACAGCACCAATTCTAGTATTGCCGGATTTTCAGTTGTTGTTTGAGTTACATACTGATGCATCTAAGGTTGGAATTGGAGGGGTGTTAAGTCAGAGAGGACGACCAATTGCATATTTCAGTGAGAAGCTTTCGGGAGCGAAGATGAGATACATATGATGTGAAATTTTATGCTATTGTACAAGCCGTGAAACACTGGAGACATTACTTGTTTCACAAGGAGTTTGTGTTATATACTGATCATGAGGCTTTGAAACATCTGCAAGGGCAGGAGAAAATTTCAGCTAGGCATGCATCATGGATTCCATACTTGCAACAATTTACATTTATGGTGAAGCATAAGTCGGGAATTACGAATCGAGTGGCAGATGCATTGAGTCGAAGGAATCATTTGTTGACTACAATGAAGGTTGAAGTGACGGGATTTGATGTATTGCCAGAATTGTTTGTTGATGATCCTTACTTTGCTAAGGTTATGGATGAAGTCAATAAAGGGAAGACAAATGAGTATGTGTTGGTGGATGGTTTTCTTTTTAAGGGGAATCGATTGTGCATACCAGGGTGCAGCTTACGAATGAAGATTGTGAAGGAGTTGCATGAGGAAGGTCATGTGGGTAGAGATCGCACATTTCAGTTGATTTCTCAGTCTTATTATTGGCCTTCGATGAAGCGGGAAGTTGAAAAGTTTGTTCGAAGATGTCATGTTTGTCAAGTTTCGAAAGGGACAGCTACAAATGCGGGATTATATATGCATTTGCCTGTTCCTACAAAACCGTGGGTTGATGTGAGCATGGATTTTGTGTTGGGCTTACCGAGGACTCAACGGGGAAATGACTCTATATATGTTGTGGTGGACCGTTTCTCGAAGATGGTACATTTTGTTGCTTGTAAGAAGACGACAGATGCAGTCCATGTGGCACAGTTGTTCTTTAGAGAGATCTATCGCTTGCATGGTTTACCAGAATCTATAGTTTCGTACAGGGATACCAGATTTCTGAGTCATTTTTGGCTGAGTTTGTGGAAGATGGTGGGAACAAAGCAAAATTTCAGTAGCGCTTATCATCCGCAGTCGGATGGACAGACTGAAGTTGTTAACAGATTCCTAGGAAATTTGTTGCGATGTCTTGTGAAGGATAATCTGAAGAGTTGGGATGTGAAGTTATGTCAAGCAGAGTTTGCCCATAATCATGCTATCAACCGTAGTACGGGTTTCAGTCCATTTCAGATTGTATATTCAAGCTTGCCAAAGGGGCCGTTGGATTTAATGACAGTACCGCAACCAAAGGGGACAGTTAAGCGGGCCACTGATTTTGTTGATGGGTTGACAGAATGCCATAGAATCGTTCAGGAACGATTGGAGAAGACGAATGAGAAGTATAAACGATCTACGGATCTGAAACGAAGAAATGTTGAATTTAATGAAGGAGATTTAGTATATGCTGTACTAACGAAGGATCGTTTTCCAGTAGGAGCATACAATAAACTTAAAGCTCGAAAGATTGGTCCTGTAACGATTGTGAAACGGATCAATGAAAATGCTAATAGGTTGAAAATGCCGGAGGATGTGTACACTTCTGACGTGTTTAATGTTGAACATCTTATTCCTTATTATGGAGATGAACAATACAATGGGGAAGAACTTTTAAATTCGAGGACGAATTTTTCCCAACCTAGGGAGGATGATGCAGCCCAGCCTGAGTCAAGTCGCCCCAATTCCTTAAGTCGCTCAAGACAAGATGACGAGTTACCCCTAGGTCGCGAACGACCTAACGATGCAGCGCATAACGAGTCAAGTTGTCCCAAAACATTAGGTCGTTCTGGTTCCTTGAGTCGCGAACGACCTAGCGACTCACAGCCTACTCAGAGTAATAATGCCGTGTTCAAGCCTAGGTCGCTCAAACAACTCAGTGATACAACGCGAGCTTCTTTAGGTCGCAAGCCTCCTTAGGTAGCTGATCTCTTGGGTCGCGGCCAAGCTTAGGTCGCAAGTCTTTGAAGAAGTATTATTTTCTTATGTCGCTGAAGGGTTAGGTCGCTCCAGATGCTAAGTCATTATCTCGTAGGTCGCTCACAAAGCCGAAGCTCAACCTGAAGATGTGTTATCTTTTAGGTCGCTCAAGTGTTAGGTCGTAAGTCGTTACTGTTGTAAATTGTGATGTTGTAACTGTTGTAAATACTATAAGTCGTAAGTCGCACTACTGTCCTTTGTTGTGTTGTAATGTTTTTTAAGTCGCGTGATGTTGTAAATTTATAAGTCGCGTGATGTTATAACCTGTTAGGTCATTAACGACCTATGTTAGGTCGTAGGTCGTCTGTGCTGTATGTAGGTCGAGTATTGTGTTGTGATGTAACCCTATAAATAGGGATGTTGGGTCATTTGTAAACTTGGTTGATTTTGAATAAAACTTTGTTTGAGTGCTTTGTGCCTCTTCTTAAATTGGTAGTTGAGTGTTATCTCCTATCTCCACTTTCGGCATTCGAGTGCGCTCGAATCAACGATTGTTGAAGCCAATTCACGGAATCAAGTGCGCTTGATCAACGTTCGAAGAATTGTAGATCTTCTTTCACAGCATCGTGCGCGATCAACGTGACGAAGATAGCTAGAATCCGGTATCTTTGAGATCAACGGATTTGGGCGTTTGGTATTTTCAATCCACCGATTGCTACTTTCATCGTTGTAATCATTTCTGTTATTTGCCGCTGCATTAAAAAACCTTTGAAAATCAAAGGTATCTCGTAAGATCATGCCACAAATAAACACGACGGGTTTTTACCTTACGATAACCAAAACATTTCATATCAAATACTCTGATATTATAATAATGTCTAAGTATAAATACTTATTCAAATAGCTGAAATGCTTGCATCTCACGTTTCAGCATAGTTAGGCACAATTAAAACCGTACGGAGCTAATTAGAGAATGGATTCCATTTGAATGACTAGGCACTAGGGTACCACCTGTCACAGTACATGTCTAGAAACACTGTACCGAGGACAACGCCAGGATCCCTACCACACAAGACCGGACTATCCCTGACCTGGATAGACTGAATATGCTATCACCCTGGGTGTTCCCACCCTCTTTCGAGCTCCTTCCGTACATCGTAGTAATAAAATAATATCCAAGGTTATCTAGAAAGGTGATAAACATACCCTACTTGGATGCGACCCACTTAGCCTTACTGCATCTCCCCTGATTTTAAGTCATTCCCTGTTGATGAGGCTAGAGGCTACGATTACCTTTTTAAGAAATTTTCACTTAGAATGCTCATTGTCCTCCAATGACAATGTTCTGATAGCATTCATCCATACAAGTCTGTTCCGGGTCCTAACGGAACCGAAGGCACTACTCCTACTACGTCCATTTTGGAATCACCCTCGGGATTTGTAGCGATTAGCCCTTGCACTTCACTGCTCCATCTTCGACTCCATGCTCTTATCTTCATCTCAAAAACATACTCGTTGGATCGAAGTGGTTTTCGGATAACAAATCTGATCCCAGTCTCCTCGAAACAACGTTTGATATTTTCCGGTAAACTCAACCCCGGTTCTTTAGGAAATACACAGATGAAAATAAGATCGGAGACCACCTCCTAACCGTTAGTGGACGGATTTCCTTTTCATCGTCCTAGAAGAGCGAAATCAGTTTATACATACAGTATAGCACCTCGAACGGTAACTGTACCATATAATTCCCGTGTTTCTTCTAGATATTTCCAAACTTATATTTGGGTCCAGATTTGATAGTCGGTTATTTAACTATCAAATAAAACAACCAATTCAACCAAATACTTCACTTTCCACTGAAAAATCAAAATCTCTTTTTAATTTAATTTTAATAAATTAAATCTATTTATCCAAAATATATACTTATCTTATCGAGTTAAGTAAATTCACCAAAGCTATTCTTTCAAAGATATTTGGAAAGCCTTTAAAATAATTTGGAAAGTACCACTATGGTATCAAACCATGGATTCACAGTTCAATGGTTACGTCTCTATCCTAGAGAAATTCAAGACTTAAATACAGACACTCATTGCCTCCGATTACGCCACGCGAGTATACCAATACTTCCCGAAAACTCTATTTAATAATTTTCAAAATAATACTTATGAAATTTCTATAATAAGTTTCCAAGTTAACTTTAGACAAAAACTACTTTTTAAATAAAATCTATTATATAAAATATTAATATTGAATAATTATCCTTTTAAAATAATAATACTGATCAAACCTTTAATAATAATTAACTACTATAACGAACTTAATTAATATTTACTTTAACAAATTTTAAAACAATTAATTAATAAATTTTTCTAAAACATTCTTTTAAACACTTTTAATTTCTAATTAATACTTAAAAATCTTTCTTTTAAAATAAACTTAACTTTTTCGGAAAATATATTTTCTACTCCAATATAGCCAGTCTAATTATAATAAATCACTCTAGATTTATTTCCAATTTCATTTACGTTCCAATTCCGTAAATTCCCTTTTTCACATTACTAAAAATTAAAATATTATTTATTTTTAAAACGATTTACCCATTACCTTATAAATTCCCACCGAGAATTTAGAGTTTCAAATTATCCACCGGTAATTACTTCACTTTATTTATAAACTTCGTGTATAAATTCTATAGTCTCCTTTCCTATTGTATCATTGTTTTCACAAACACTTAATCGATTTTAAATCGATTTTCTAAATTAAATTCCATTTTAAAAATTAACTTCTTAGTTAACCCAAATTTATTCCAAAGCCCACTAATTTCATATTCACTCCCTTTTATGATTTAAAATCTTATTTAAATTTGAAATATTAATTTCATATTTTATTTTCAAATTCCCTCTTTATTTTTCTCAAATCTATTTTATATCTCGGATTTAAAAATAAATACTTTTATACTTAAACAAATCGCTTAAGCCCTATTACTAAATACTTTTATTCAAATATTCCGTAATCTTTATCTTTCCATATTCAAAAATTATCAAGTACAATTTTAAAATCAACTATTTATTTCACCCAAGTTCATTTCTTTAATTTTATCCAAATTTCACTATAAATATTTTTTTTTACTTCAAATTTTCCTTTTTAACACCTTTCTAAAAATTTAAACATTTATCATCGGTATTTTAAAATACCAAATCTAACCAGCAATTCCATAGCACCAAATAAATTCAAATCACGCTATAATCTATCACAGATTATCCAATATATCATATTACTGAATATGAAAATAAATTCAACATTTTTGAAGAATCTAGTTGGATCCCTCCAACCTGTTTCCCTGCATCCACAGACATTAGCACAATATAAAAATACCAATCCCACTTCGAGGGGGATATCGTGGTATATAGGGTCATCCGCTATTATGCGGGGCGTATAAGGTCTCATCCGCTATATATATGCGGGAATATCAATAACTCCAATATGTATATATATACTACTATATACAATATAACATCCAGACTGATAATAATTATCAAATTAAATCAATCAACCAATAATTAATTTTAACTACTTAAAACTAATTGCGGAATTCCAAATTTGAGTGAGATTAACTAGCGTTTAAACTTTAGATTTGCCAACGATGCTATTTAAATTAAATCGAACACCGTCGATTTAACTAAAAAAATTCCGCTATCCAAATCAACTCTAGTTAATTTAATAATGTAGCTCACATCATTACGGATTTAACGCTGTCGGTTCCATGCAACTCCAACCTCATACAAGTATGTTATTTAAACAATAAGTTATCGATTTCTATAGGATTTAAAAAAAATAGTCTTAAACAAATTACAGAAACATTTTCATCATTACCCAAATTTGCTCGATCTTCCAACGCACACAAAGTGGCCATATCTTCATATGCATGCACGCCTATACCTCATCGAACATTACGACTCTCACATCCAATCTCGCCGATGAACTCCCCTAGCTAACCACGTTCAGTCGCACCTCCACGATGATCCGCTGCCTCAGGCGAAATCGCACTCGAAGCTGTCAGTACAACATCCACCCACAGTCGTGATCCTTCCCTCTCTTCTCATTCCACAGCAGTTCGTCTAGGATAAAACACGAGATAAAGAACACGACCCAAAATTTCCCCGTCCACGTCGCTAGAGATGATCGGTGTTTGCCGCGCCGACGCTAATTCACACCCCACTCTCCGCCTCCTCTGTAGCCACCGGACCAACCCTCCCTAGTGCCGTAAATCGTCGGTTAATCACACCAAAGTCAACGCATTCGCGACCTGATCTGGATCGCCTTGGTGTGCCGATCATTGAGCAACCGAGGTGGATGGATTCGCGGCGATAAGAGCTACCCTTTTCATGTTGTAAACTTCGCTCAACATGACCAAGATAGATGAAGACGACACCGGCCGTTGGATGGTGGCTTTTGGAGAAGACGAGGGTGCGGGCGATAAATTTTATTATCTTTTTTTTCGAATTAAAAGAAAAAAAAGTAAAGGAAGTTGATGCTTTGAGCTGCCATATTTCGTTACGTTGCGTGCTATTTAGAAGAGGAGGGAGACGAGATTTTAAAAATGGGGGTAGCGTATGGGAGTCTATGTACAGTGGTTTGAAAAGAAGGGAAAAAGCATATGTGAAATAAAAAGTCAAGTCATCACTTAAACGTATTATTTAATTTTTCCAAATCGTCTCTATTTCGTAGCTTAAAATCTTGAAATAAAAAGTCAAGTCTTCACTTAGGCGTTTATTAAGTTATACCCCTATTCCGAACGCAATGGAAAAGGTTTCGAGTCCTAATTCGATCGTATGGAGAAGATAGCTTTGTGGACCAAATTACTATATTGAATTTTCGATATGAATTTCAACGGATTTATATTCCTTACGGTTAAATGATAACACCAAATGTTACGAAATCTAAAACCCGATAATAATACACTATCATGGATCCAATGGAACTGGTTTCGTCGAATTCCGAGACTATGCCTCGGAAGGCTATTTTTATATGTCAATTTAAACGATATATTTTTAAAACCGAACAAATAACTTTTAAATTCAATTTTAAAACTTTTATTGCCTTTAGTATTATTAATACGTATTTTATAAGCCTTTAAATTATTTTTAACAAGCTTAAAACTCCAGATTCAATATTTTACCAAATTTCAAATTATTAAATTCAATAATTAAATTATCCAATAAATTTTAGTTATATTTGAAATTCATGTTAAAATTTAACTTTTAAATATTTAAAACCAATTAAATATTCCAATTTTAAATATCCAAAATTCCGGATCGTTACATCATGGTTCTTACAGACAAAATTTTAGCATCCATTCTCAACTGTAGGTTATTATATTTTAACCTCATTTAATCTGTCTTTGGATATAGCAGACTATATACTTGGTGATGTTGGTAGCTCTAAAATTGCAATAGCAGAAGGTAGCGAAGATCACATGTTAATATATAATGGAGATACTAACATGTTTTACAAAATGAAACTAATATTAGGTCACAAGTATCTTACATTGTTGGTAGAGTTTAAGAAATTTTTTATGCCCAGTTGAATCGCAATATTGTTCAATAACTTATCAAAATAATTTTTTAACTTTTATATTATATCTTTTGTTAGGAAATGAAAGACAATTGTGTTAAATATGCGTGTATATGATTTTTTGTTTGATGATAATAAACATATATACATTCATTTAAATGTATTTGATATTGTACAATTTTATTTTTTCACAGATAAAATAAATATTTGCTGAATAAAATAAATAACACAGAATTGGAATTCAAACGAATATTTTATTCAAACAAATATTTATTACAAATTTTGATATTAAAATTTCAAGCTCTCACTATAACTATACAATTTCAGTCACAATACAATTACATCACAATTTCATAGTTACATCAGTTCCTCACTACATATCACTCACACTCGTATTTATCTTCATCTTCATTCCAATGTGAATCCAGCATCTGAGCAATCTGCAGAAATATACATTGACGCAGTAAAATTGAAAATAAAATATTTTTGCAGTATAAAACAAAATATGAATTTTGAAAATAATATTTGCCTCAGTTATTTGGGTTGTTCGTCATCATTTATATTTGAATTCATCACACACGAACAATGTGACATGCACAGTGTATCACTGTACATGCCACAAGGCCGTGCACACCGATATATATACACTTGGTAAATTTACAGGGACAGGTGAGCACAGGTCCAACCCAAATTATCGGATTCAACTCAAGTGCAATATAAATAAAGTCAAGTCATCAGCACAAGGTCAAATCCGAGTTCTGAAACTGGATTCAACATAGGGCAGTTGTACAGGATACGACGTCAAGCATGAGAACAGGCAAGCCCAAATAAATGCACAGACTCAAGTCAAACCAGTTCAAAACAACTTCAACCACAAAACCAGACATGAAGGCAAAGTTCAAACCAAACAGTGAAACAAGTCCACATATAAGTAACATGCAATCTGTAATCACTAATTCAATTCAAACTCAAGGAATAGTCATGTACAAATATGCAAGACCAGTTCAGTGGAACACTTTGATACTTATACAAAGGCAACAGTGCAGTGAACCAAGACATGATGAAACCAGTGATAGCAGATCACAATGAACACAGGAGCCAGGGTGAACTCAACAAGATATATATATGCAATGTAGACATGCACACATCATGTATACAGGAATCAGACTTCATATATACATGCAATCAGACAATATCAGGTGAATGTGCAGACCCAACCAAAGAAAGAAGAACCAAAATGACACTGAAACAATTGAACTACAAGTATGCAGTAATGCAAATGCAATCCAAACCAGTTCGAACAAAGCTCAATAGCATGAAGACATCAAGCAAATGGAACCAGACTCAAGTCAGAGGACAGGGAAGTAATAACAGGCCACATAAGACTCAACCCAGTGCAACAGTGATCAAATGAAGTACAACTGCGAATACCAAAGTACACAAAGCATGGGTTAGAATCAAACAAGTCCAGATGAATACAAGTTCATCATGTAGCAGTGCAACCCAAAGTCAAGAACAACAGCTACAACTCAAATGCAAGCTCAACTAATCAAGTAAAACAATATAGCAATGAAAGCAAACTAGACTACAAGATGAACAAACAAAGACCAGTGAACAACATATCAACAAGGCATCAAGTATACACATCTCAATGTATCACAGTGCACATATGTCAAGTACACAAAGACTCGAGTGATTAAGTGTCTACAACAATACCAAAGAAACCAGAGGCAATTGGACAGAGGCAACAACAACTACACTAAGGGATGAACACACGTGAATCGAATGCACAAGTGAAACAACTCTATCCAATAGTGAAACTGTACAAATGTCGAAGTCACAAATCAAATCAGGTTCAACATCGGGTTGCAAGTGCAACAGAGCTATAAAGTGAAACTGTGCAGTGAGCAACCAGACAACATTCAAATGCAATGAGAAGTTCAAGTTAAACCGACCAGAGAAGATGGCCAGAGACGAAACTCACAGGGGCCAGAAAGTCAAAGTCAACCAAAAAATATTCTCGTAACCAAAAATAATTAAAAGTCAAAAATCAAATCTAAATAAAAAGGGAAAGTTTCTACCGTATCGATCAAGAAAAAATCGAACGCTTAGAAATCCAAACCATGTGAATCAAGTCAAAAATATACATATTTGACTAAGTCACAAATATCACAATCGTTCAAGCATTATCAAGCGGCCGAGAAAAAGAATTGACAAATTCAAACAGATTCATACAAACGAGAATAAAGGGTTTCGAACCCTATAAATAAATCAATCATCATCGGCACTTTGATTATCGAATTCAAGCAATCAATCCAAAAAGCAAAAGGAACAAATAACATACCAGAGAAAAATCGAATTCGATCAACTCGAAGTAACGAAGCCGAGCTTTAATAGCAACGAACGAATAAATCAATCATCTCGAGGAAAGCAACTGATCAGTAGAGGAGCAAATCAATCGACAGAGCAACAACCACAATTGGCATCGTCAAAAATCAAAAGCCCAAATTTCAAAGGAACGACAGCCGCCATTATCTCAAGAAAGAAACGGGCTAAAGAAAAAAGGGGGCCGGCCTTAATAATTTAACAAGGGCTTTAGCTTTTAATTTTTGTTTAAGGGAAAAAACAATTTCACTCAAGTCTATTTATTTTGCTCTTGGTTTTTATTTTCTGCTTTTATTTTTAAAGTCTAAACTTTGGTAAATCACCACCAAGAGTTTAGGTTGTATCAGATTGTCTAGTTAGGATTAGTTCAGTAAGCAGGGTTTGCAAGTTTGCAAAACTCTATAGGAGGTAGCAGGGTGTGCGAGTCTGTTAGAGTGTTTGTAAGCGGGAGACTGTTTAATTCTAATAGAAATCTGGGAATGCAGCAGTAGGCAGGGGTTTCCGAAGCTAGGTAAATTTTGTGTGTGATTTACTTTTCAGCATATTTACATCTCTGTAGTTTGTTTAATTTATAAATTCGAGAAAATTTGATATAACCCTATTCACCCCCCTTCTAGTGTTAATCTAGATCCAACAAGTGGTATCAGAGCCCGGTATTTTTCTTTAACTCTAGAGTCATGAATCCACCAAATAATGCTTTTTCTGAGGGGCAATCTATTGTTAGGCCACCCATGTTTAATGGGAATGATTATGCTTATTGGAAAGTTAGGATGGGTATTTATCTTAGCTCTGTTGATTATGATGTTTGGGATATTATTGAAACTGGCTATAAATCTCCCACTATAACTGTTGGTGATACTGAGATTCCTAAAGCTAAGGATAGGTGGGATGCTAACGATAAGAAATTAAAAACTACAAATGCTAAAGCCATGAATGCTTTGATCTGTGCTCTTGATAAGAATGAATTTAATAGAATTTCTCATTGTAAAATTGCGCAGGAAATTTGGCATACCTTGGAGGTGAGACATGAAGGAACTTCTCAAGTCAAGGAGTCTCGTCTAGCCCTATTCAGCAATGAATACGAGAACTTTGTGATGGACAAAGGCGAGAGCATAAAGGACATGTTTGGACGCTTTTCTACTTTGGTGTACAATGCTAGAGCGCTTGGGAAGGTATTCACTGAGGTAGAGCTTGTGAGGAAGGTGCTACGAGTCTTACCAATGAACTTTGAGGCAAAAGTCGCGGCAATACAAGAATCGAAAGATCTGAGTAAACTAAGCATAGAGGAGTTGATCGGCAACTTAATGACATATGAGCTTGAGCTAAAAACAAAGGAGGAACGCAACAACTCCGAATCAAAGAAGAAGACGATTGTCTTAAAGAAAAAGAAGAAGAAGGTCTGTGCAGCGACATGGGATGATGAAGAAGGAGAGGAAGTTCCGAATAATAGCTCAGAGGAGGCTAATTTGTGTCTTATGGCAAAATCAGATTCAGAAGCAAGTTCAGAGGAATCTTGTGAGGTAAGTAACTATTCTTATAAAGAACTTGTTTTGATGTGTTGTGATTTTGCTAAAACAATTGATACTCTTGAATCTAAAATTGAAACTGAAATATGATAAGAGAGAACTTGTCCATGAAAATACTAGGTTAGAAACTGAACTTGAAAATATTCAAAACCTAGACTGTAAAAAATGTAAAATTTTAGATTCAGAATTATCAAAAATTAAGAATAGCTTTGAGAATCTTGATAAAGAAAACTTGAGTCTTAAGGAAACCATTGACACTAGGAAAAAGGATTTTATAAATAGATGCACCTCACTTGTGACTGAAAACACAACACTAAAAACCAAAGTCCAAAATCTTGAGAAAACTCTAAATAACTTTTAAAGAGGAGAAAAATCATTCAACATGTTATTGGGAAATCAACTTTTTGCTAACAACAGAAAAAGGACTAGGTTTTGGGAAAACACAAGTTGATGATTATGCAAAAGGTAAGAGTGTCTTTGCTAGATGTGAAAAAATTGGTCATCGTGTTGAAAATTGTAGTCATAGGAACAAGAACACAAAATTTATACAAGTTTGGGCTCCTAAGAATTCTACAAACAAATTTCATGTCTACTGGAACAAGAATGAAAGGACAAAACAAGTTTGGGTGCCAAAAGGAACATATGTTAATAGTTTTGGGTCTACTCAAACATATTCATCAAATTATTCTGCCACTAACAACCATGGACCTATAAAAACAAATAGGTCACAAAAATCCTTTACCGTGTAGGTGTGGTGGCAGGCTAAGGAACAACAGTAGTGTTATCTGGATTCTGGCTGTTCCAGACACACAACGGGCGACAAATCAACGTTCCTTAGCCTAGTATAACGGTGACAGATTCACAATGGGCAAACAACGAAAGATTATCGTACAGGTAAAACAGGTAATTGTATTTATTTTCAAACGATAGATAAAATGTGAAAATCTGCACCATAATCTAAATTAAATCAGCCAGTAATGTGAAATGATTGATGATGTTAATTCTGATTTTTTTATTAATCAATCATCTTTAAATAGAATTACTTATGACGGTTGATAGATTCTAACTAACTTGATATGATCTTACATGACTTGTTCTTATCTATGACTTTGATTTGTGCTTAAAAGTTGACCAACCATTTCTTTTCATTGAACTTAATCTGTTTGGTCAAATTATGATGTTGATTGATTACTGATTACTCATGCTATAAAAAGGATTTTTAGAAATTGTTGAAACTGTTGAAACTTTATTGGTGAAACGTTCAAGAAATTGTTTTGAAATAATGATGATGACTGTTGATCCTACGGTTTCTAAATCTGACACTATGATATTTGTTTGATGGTTAACACGACTTCAATTCAAAGTCAAGAAAATTTCATTTAAAATTGTTGAAAATAATTCTGAGATAGTTTGTTGAAACTTCACAATCTGGTCTATGACATCCAACGAGTGAATATTGAGTGAAATTTAAAGTCAGATGCAGATCACACTGGTAATATAGTTGAAAGAAAAATTACTATTGGAACGTGATTAAATTTTGAGACATTCATTTGCTGCATCATTTTTCAAAGAAAATATCTGCATATTTTTCACTTGAAATAATTTCTATTTTAGCAGAAATTTTTCTTAAAAAAAAAAACCCCTTCTAGAAAATAATTTCTGTTGACCTTGTATCAGATTAGTTATTTAAGAAAATTTGATTTTATAACTATTTTTGAAATTGATTTTAAATAACTATGTTAACTGATCTGACCCACTAATAATTATCTAAAAAGATAGATAGTGATTGAAAATAAGATGGGTGTTGATATTAATCATATATTATGACTTGAGAAAGTATAGTTAGAAAATTTCTTTAGAAATTTAAACAAGAGTTATAAAAACTTTTTGTTGATAAATATTCCATGATCATTTCTATTTCTATCATTTTTCTATCGACCATCACTCATTAAAAGACAAAATAGTATGTCAATATGTGGTAGTTTAAATGGGAAATCATTTGTGCTTCAATTTTATTATATTTCTAACAAGAAATAATAATATCCAAAATATTCTCTCTCATTTAAAAGTCCTCACGGTTATGCATGGGTGAATTACTTAGATTTTTGATTATGTGTTTCCATGCTCATTTAAAAGTCCTCACGGTTATGCATGTATGGAACGCATATCAAAATTAATTGATTAAATAGACAAGTTTTCTATTCCCATTTAAAAGTCCTCACGGTTATGCGTGGTTAGAAGATACTTGAATTCTTTTTTAAAATAAAAAAAAATTAGAATACTACTAATCTCATTTAAAAGTCATAACGGTTATGCATGGTTAGTAGATATTCAAATTTCCTGAAATAAATATACCACAAATAGACACAACTATATGGTTTTATTTGATGATATCATCCTTTCATTCTAAAGTGGAATATGCGTTAATTAAAGTATTTATGATTTTTTGTTTGATTTTCTTGTTGAAATTAATATTTACACTCGATTGAGCTTTAATATTGTATTAATGTCTATCACTATATCTCTATTTTTCTATTACTATTATTCTTTTGCTTATAACAAAAGGGGGAGAGAAAAGTTAAGATTTTGAAAATAAAGGTCAAAGATTTTCTAATTGTATCAAAGCTCATTTGAATTTTTTATTCTCATGCATATATGTAGGGGGAGTATTCTGTAGAAATAGAGCATTTAAATAGGGGGAGCAAATTGAATAATCAAATACATTTAAAATAGTCAAAATCTTAAATATATGTTTGTTATCATCAAAAGGGGGAGATTGTTAAATATGCGTGTATATGATTTATTGTTTGATGATAATAAACATATATACATTCATTTAAATGTATTTGATATTGTACAATTTTATTTTTTCACAGATAAAATAAATATTTGCTGAATAAAATAAATAACACAGAATTGGAATTCAAACGAATATTTTATTCAAACAAATATTTATTACAAATTTTGATATTAAAATTTCAAGCTCTCACTATAACTATACAATTTCAGTCACAATACAATTACATCACAATTTCATAGTTACATCAGTTCCTCACTACATATCACTCACACTCGTATTTATCTTCATCTTCATTCCAATGTGAATCCAGCATCTGAGCAATCTGCAGAAATATACATTGACGCAGTAAAATTGAAAATAAAATATTTTTGCAGTATAAAACAAAATATGAATTTTGAAAATAATATTTGCCTCAGTTATTTGGGTTGTTCGTCATCATTTATATTTGAATTCATCACACACGAACAATGTGACATGCACAGTGTATCACTGTACATGCCACAAGGCCGTGCACACCGATATATATACACTTGGTAAATTTACAGGGACAGGTGAGCACAGGTCCAACCCAAATTATCGGATTCAACTCAAGTGCAATATAAATAAAGTCAAGTCATCAGCACAAGGTCAAATCCGAGTTCTGAAACTGGATTCAACACAAGGCAGTTGTACAGGATACGACGTCAAGCATGAGAACAGGCAAGCCCAAATAAATGCACAGACTCAAGTCAAACCAGTTCAAAACAACTTCAACCACAAAACCAGACATGAAGGCAAAGCTCAAACCAAACAGTGAAACAAGTCCACATATAAGTAATATGAAATCAGTAATCACTGATTCAATTCAACCTCAAGGAATAGTCATGTACAAATATGCAAGACCAGTTCAATGGAACACTTTGATACTTATACAAAGGCAACAGTGCAGTGAACCAAGACATGATGAAACCAGTGATAGCAGATCACAATGAACACAGGAGCCAGGGTGAACTCAACAAGATATATATATGCAATGTAGACATGCACACATCAAGTATACAGGAATTAGACTTCATATATACATGCAATCAGACAATATCAGGTGAATGTGCAGACCAAACCAAAGAAAGAAGAACCAAAATGACACTAAAACAATTGAACTACAAGTATGCAGTAATGCAAATGCAATCCAAACCAGTTCGAACAAAGCTCAATAGCATGAAGACATCAAGCAAATGGAACCAGATTCAAGTCAGAGGACAGGGAAGTAATAACAGGCCATATAAGACTCAACCCAGTGCAACAGTGATCAAATGAAGTACAACTGCGAATACCAAAGTACACAAAGCATGGGTCAGAATCAAACAAGTCCAGATGAATACAAGTTCATCATGTAGCAGTGCAACCCAAAGTCAAGAACAACAGCTACAACTCAAATGCAAACTCAACTAATCAAGTGAAACAATACAGCAATGAAAGCAAACCAGACTACAAGATGAACAAACAAAGACCAGTGAACAACATATCAACAAGGCATCAAGTATACACATCTCAATGCATCACAGTGCACATATGTCAAGTACACAAAGACTCGAGTGATCAAGTGTCTACAACAATACTAAAGAAACCAGAGGCAATTGGACAGAGGTAACAACAACTACACTAAGGAATGAACACACGTGAATCGAATGCACAGGTGAAACAACTCTATCCAATAGTGAAACTGTACAAATGCCAAAGTCACAAATCAAATCAGGTTCAACATCGGGTTGCAAGTGCAACAGAGCTATAAAGTGAAACTGTGCAGTGAGCAACCAGACAACATTCAAATGCAATGAGAAGTTCAAGTTAAACCGACCAGAGAAGATGGCCAGAGACGAAGCTCACAGGGGCCAGAAAGTCGAAGTCAACCAGAAAATATTCTCGTAACCAAAAATAATTAAAAGTCAAAAATCAAATCCAAATAAAAAAGGAAAGTTTCTACCGTATCGATCAAGGAAAAGATCGAATGCTTCGAAATAAAAACCGTGTGAATCAAGTCAAAAATATAAATATTTGACTAAGTCACAAATATCACAATCGTACAAGCATTATCAAGCGGCCGAGAAAAAGAATTGACAAATTCAAACAGATTCATACGAACGAGAATAAAGGGTTTTGAACCCTATAAATAAATCAATCATCATCGGCACTTTGATTATCGAATTCAAGCAATCAATCCAGAAAGCAAAAGGAACAAATAACATACCAGAGAAAAATCGAATTTGATCAACTCGAAGTAACGAAGCCGAGCTTTAACAGCAACGAACGAATAAATCAATCATCTCGAGGCAAGCAACTGATCAGTAGAGGAGCAAATCAATCGACAGAGCAACAACCACAGTCGGCCAAAAATCAGAAGCCCAAATTTCAGAGGAACGAGAGCCGCCATTATCTCAAGAAAGAAATGGGCTAAAGAAAAAAGGGGGCCGGCCTTAATAATTTAACAAGGGCTTTAGCTTTTAATTTTTGTTCAAGGGCAAAAAACAATTTCACTCAAGTCTATTTATTTTGCTCTTGGTTTTTATTTTCTGCTTTTTTTTAAGTCTAAACTTTGGTAAATCACCACCTAGAGTTTTGGTTATGTCAGATTGTCTAGTTAGGATTAGTTCAGTAAGCAGGGTTTGCGAGTTTGCAAAACTCTATAGGCGGTAGCAGGGTGTGCGAGTCTGTTAGAGTGTTTGTAAGTGGGAGACTGTTTAATTCTAATAGAAATCTGGGAATGCAGCAGTAGGCAGGGGTTGCCGAAGCTGGGTAAATTTTGTGTGTGATTTACTTTTCAGCATATTTACATCTCTGCAGTTTGTTTAATTTATAAATTCGAGAAAATTTGCTATAACCCTATTCACCCCCCCTCTAGGGTTAATCTAGATCCTATAAATTGGTCTAGACTCATACTGAAAGCAGAGCACTATGATTGTTCAAAAAATCATGAGAGCATGCAAGTAATATGTGGCTGCTTATTCTATAACTATTAATTAATCACCTAAGTTATATACTTCATGGTAGCTTTTTCAGCATAAATTATATACCTATATAGTTGGCATTCCACTAATGTTATTGATTTGATTTTTTAAGTTCATATGAAAATTTTACATATTATCAAAAACCTGAATCATATACTGTTGGAACTATAAAAATCTAATTGAAGTGATAGAGGATTATTTTGATAAGGATATATTTCTATTATACTCTTTAAAATTCAAATGGAAAATTTATATATTGTCAAGAACATGAACCATATGTAGCAGGAACTATCAAATTCTAATTGAAGCGATCGATTTTTTTTAGTAATGATATATTTCAGTTATACTCCCTAAAATTCTTTTCATGCGATCGGTCAATCATAGAACATGTGCACATATTTTCAAGCATTGTTTGGACATGTGATGCATGTAAATCCACTTTTTTAGGAATTTTTATATTTACTAAAACTAAGAGAAAGTATAAATTTAATGCATTAATTATATCAGTTCAATAAACACGTAACTTTTACCCCTTATATACTTTGTGGTAGTGGGAAAAAAACCACGGTTGACCTTAATATCGGTGTTCAATGCAAAGTAGAGGTATTTAACCTTGCCTTTTTATGTTGATTAAATTCTTACCAAGAATTTTGCATCTTCTATACTGTTTGAAATTCAGAAATACATTGTTTTTAAATCCATAATCAATGCCTCACCTATTTTAATTTGGAAGTTGATTTTATTAGACGAAAAACAAGTCATCACAAACATTAATTTTTATGGGGTATTTAGTATTTGTACATAATTTGTTTCATAAGCTACCAAATGTTGAATTAATCTGAACATAGTCATGCATGTGTGGCATATCATGTGTTGAGCACGTAGACATTCGTATTGATGACATGGTAAGAGCGTGGTGGTTAATCACACAAGAACCAAACCTACCCTGATATCATGTTAGAAAACTGCATATTATCATAAAACCAATCTGTAATGTGAAGAGTAGTCTGTTAGTTTTTATATAGAATTTATTTCGTAAACTACCCGATGTGAAACTTATTTCAAAAAATTTAGTATTCAATTAGGTCATTTAACAATCTACAAACAACCTCACATTAATAAGTCAACTAATTTTTCTCTTGTTTGGCATAAAAAGAAGAAAAACTTCAATTTCCATTTCTTATTGTTAAATTAATAATATTAACAGGTTGTGAGTTTCTTAGTGATGCTAAACTTTTTATACTATTACAATAGTGTATTCAATTGATCATTTCTTTTGACATCTATTGTTCATTCATAAGATAATAATACTTCACTGGTTATGATTTTACCATATAAGTATATATATGTATATATTTGTATGTGTGTATATAAATACAAACTTGTTAAGCATATGTAGATATGTATGTCCTCCTTTAATGATTATTTCTAACAAATATGTAATATTGTGTCTCTATACGTTAGGTTGTTTAACCTTTTCTCGAATCCAAAGCAGAAAGTAATTGATCTAATATAGATTTCAAGCAAGGCAACCAAATTTGAATTTAATTTCTAATATTGTTATTTGTGAAAATATGTTTGTTTGATGTCAACTATTTCTTATAGTCTATTCAACCATCATTTTAATTGATCACTTGAAGGAAGGTGAGAAGTCTCTCATAGCCAAGGAGAGGCAGCAGGCTTACCTTAAAATTTTGAATAATGTACTTGAAAATGAAAAATGTAAACTTGTTAAATAGTTGGATGTATAAAGAATAATATAGAAGTTAATATACCTCGCTCAGGCTTTATTTCTTTGAGAAACTGATATTAAAGATATTTATAGTTTATTATTGAATTAGAATGAGTTGAGAAAGAAGGAAGGGAAATAAAAATGAGATATTGTGTTGATTATCTTGAAAAAGCAAATAACAGAGGAAAAGAAATGATTCAATCCCTAATCAAATCTGAAGGTTACAGGGTATATATATATATAAGAGATGTAAGTATGCAGGTGTACAACACATAGCAAATGTACATAGCCTATAACAGTGAATACAAAACTAACTTCTCTAACACTCTTCCTCAATTTGAACTCTCTTCCTTGTTGCCTTCTTCTTTTCTTCACTTGTCAAATCTGAGGCTTCTTCAACATTCAATTCTTGTCTTAATTTCACAAAACGAGTGGATGAAAGAGATTTGGTTAAAACATCTGCCCTCTGATATAATGCTGGAATATGATTAATACAAATGTTACCCTTAGCAACTGGCTCTCTCACAAAATAAAGATCTAACCCTATATGCTTGGTTCTTGAGTGGAGTATTGGATTAGCTGCTAGTAGAACTGCACTTGAGTTATCACACCACAATATTGAAGATACTGTTGTATTGCCAATTACCTCAGACAGCAAGGACTTAAGCCACATGATTTCTGACACCACAACAGCAACACTACGATACTTAGCTTCAGTAGATGATCTTGATACCGTAGTTTGTTTCTTTGAACACCAAGGTACTAAGTTCTTACCAAAATACACACAGTAGCCACTAACAGATCTTCTATCATCTCTGTCTACAGCCCAATCCGCATCAGCAAATGCACTGACTTTTAATGTATCACTGAAGTGTAGCTTTAGTCCATAGTCTATTGTTCCTGCCAAGTATCCGAGTACTCTTTTAACTGCTTTCCAATGTTCACTCAATGGATTAGACATAAATTTACAAACCTTGTTCACACTAAATGATATTTCAGGTCTTGTAATGGTAATATACTACAAGGCTCCAACTATACTTTGGTAGAGGTGTGGGTTATCTATTGGATTACTAGAGTTTTTAGATAGATGTAAGTTTGTAGTCATGGGTGTATTAGATGCTTTTGCTTTTTCCATTCCAGCTCTCTTCAATACAGTTTGAATATAATTAGTTTGACTAAGATGAAGCCCACCATCTTCAGTCTTTTTCACTTGTATACCTAGGAAGAAATTTAGATCACCCAGTTCTTTTAACTTGAATTGATCATTCAAGTATTTTATTAACTGATCTATCTGCTCAATGTTGTTTCCTGTTATAATAAAATCGTCCACATAGACTAGGATATATATAGTACTGGTACTGTCTTTTCTGATGAACAAAGAATTATCATACCTAGTTGGATTGAAGCCAAGTTTCATTAGTGTGCTCTTGAGTTTTTCAAACCAAACTCTAGGGGCTTGCTTCAAACCGTATATTGCTTTATTCAATCTACAAACCATTTGATGCCTGCTATTGTCTTCAAATCCCTTGGGTTGTTCCATATACACTTCTTCTTCTAGCTCTCCATTTAAGAATGCATTATGAACATCTAATTGCTTGACTGTCCATTTATTATGTAAGGCAATAGTGAGCATTACCCTTATTGTAGTGGGCTTTATTACGGGTGAAAAGGTTTCTTTGAAATCGAAGCCTGGTTGCTATGTGAATCCTTTTGCCACGAGTCTGGCTTTATACTTGGCTATTGTACCATCTGCATTGTATTTCAGTCTATACGTCCATCTACACCCTATGATAGTTTTGTTTCTTGGTAATGTCACCAATTTCCATGTATCATTGTTCACTAAGGCTTTGTACTCCTCTTCCATAGCCTTTCTCCATTTAATATTCTTCATTGCTTGCTCATAGCTTGCTAGTTCAAGTAGTGAGCACTGTATTGTATATGCCTTTGGTTTGAAGATGCCACTTTTTCCTCTAGTAATCATGTGGTGTCCTTTTGGTTGCTCCATTGGTTTAATAGTAGTTGTATCCCTTTGTTGAATGCTAACCGAATTATCTGATGTACTTTTTGGTAATAGTGTGTGATGCATATTATTCATGTTACTACTTTCTTCCTCCATTTGATTCTGGGTGCAGTGTTTTTCATCTTCATTTGTATTCAATTCTAGCAAACTATAAGTTGAGTCTTTCTCTGACATCATCTCTGGTACAATATGTATATCTTCACTAATTATAGGTAGAGAAATTGGTAGCATTGATCTTTGAGCATTAATAACCTTCTTGGTACACTTCATCTGATTATCAGCAAATGGGAATGTTCTCTCATTAAACATAAAATGTCTTGACATGATAATTTTTCCATCTTTGGTTAAACACTTATATCCTTTTTGTCTTGATCCATAACCCAGGAACGTGCATGGAGAGGATCTGAAATCAAGTTTATGAGTGTTGTATGGTCTTAACATTGGGAAGCATAAGCACCCAAATACTTTCAGTCTTTTGTAGTCAGATTTAATACCATATAGAGCTTCATGTGGAGTCATGCACTTTAGAACTTTAGTTGGTAGATAGTTAATTAAATATACTGTAGTTGAAAAGGATTTAGGCCAGAACTTAAGAGGCAACGAACCTTGTGCTAGAAGAGTCAACCCTATATCTACAATGTGTTTATGCTTCCTCTCTACAATACCATTTTGCTGAGATGTGTGAGGGCATGTGTATCTATGAACTATTCCTTTTTGATTGAAAAATTCCTTTAATGGCTTAAACTCAGCTCCACCATCGGTTTGAAACACTTTCAACTTCTTATCAAATTGTCTTTCCACTTGTGTAATAAACTGCTTAACTGCTTCAGTAGCCTCTGATTTTAGTTTCAAGAAGTAAATCCATGTATGCCTTGAGTATGCACCCACAAATGCAATGTAGTACTTGAATCCATAATCAGAACTTAAAGGTGCAGGACCCCATAAATCACATTCAACAAGTTCAAGTGGATTATTATAGATTGTTTCAGACTTATTAAAAGACAGTTTATGGCTCTTGCCTACTTGACATTGACTACATAGATAAGGTTTAGTATGATTTAAATGCAAAAGATTTTCTTTATTCAAAACAACTTTCATCACACTTGCATTTGGATGTTCAAGCTTTCTATGCCATATATCATATTCATCATCTACATTATTGTTAATAGTACTGTAACATACCATATTGTCATATCCTCTTTCAACAGATTTGAGATTGAATTTGTAAAGGCCATCATGCAGTTCCCCCTGCAATAATATGTCTCCATTCGAATTATCCTTAATCAGACATATGTTTGGATGAAACTCAAAGAATACTTGATTATCGCTTGCAAACTGTGAAACACTAATCAAGTTCTTTTTACCTTGGGGAACTTTAAGTAGATTTCTTAACAGTAACGTTTTGTTTCTACAGCCTGAGGTAAGCTGAGCATTGCCAATGTGTGTGATATCAAGAGGTGTACCATTTCCCATATGAATAGAGTTTTTACCTTTATAGGCTGCTCATCCAAGGTTTAGGTTCTGAAGATTGTTAGTCACGTGGTGAGTAGCTCCAGAATTAGGAAACCAAGCTTCATCCTGTATATCCATGTCACAAGCTAGTATGTTCTGATTTTCATTCTGATAAGCCAAATTCTTTGAGTTAGGCTTTGTATCGTTCTGAATTTGACTGAGATTGACATTGTAAGGAAAGGATCTTGATGTGCCTTGATTGAGTGTAATCTGCTGATTGCCACCGTAGTTGGATTCAAATCTGAAATAGCATCTTACAGACCGATCTTCCCACATATCTGTCATTTTGGTTGATTATTGAAGAATCTTCCTCTTCCTCTTCCTCGGCCTTGTGTTCTTCCTCTTTCGTACATAGTATTTCCTCTAGCTGGTTGTGTCTCTTGATAGTTGTTAATTGATGAATTAGATTTTGAGTTATGTTGTGTGTTCTTGTTCTTCATATTGGCAGCATAGTTAATAGAGTATTTAGTTGTTGAATTATTTTTCTGCTCTAGCCTTCCTTCATGAGCAAGAAGACAGGAACTAACATATTGTACAGATGGTGCAGATTCTTTTGAGGTTATAACCGCAACTATGGCTTCAAATTCATCTCCGAATCCATTGAGAATGTGAAGTACCTGTTCAGTTTCACTAACTTTGTGTCCTGATGATTCCAGAAGATCATAGAGATTCTTTATCTTGCCAAGGTACTCTTTGATACTTACATTGACTTTTCTAACATTTTTCAACTGCCTCTTGTAACACATGATTCTTGATGCTGCCTGTGAATTGAAATTTTGATGAATAGCATTCCATACTTCAAGTGATGTTTTGCATCCAACAACAGATGATAGGAGATTAGGACTGATTAAAGACAAGATCCAGGAGCACAGCAAGCTATCCTGTCTGGTGTATATCAAGGATTTAGTATTTGTAGTTAATTGACTATCTTGACTGGAAACAAATTGAGAACGAGAAGTAGTGACTGGATCTATGAATTTCTGCAGGCCGTATCCCTTAATAGCCATTTCGATCTGAAATTTCCATAAAAGAAAATTGTCCTCATCTAAGGTTACAGTGATTAGCTGTGTTTGAGGATTGATAATCGATTTCAGTAATTCTTCGAGGGTCTTTGATGTTTGACTGAATGTAGTATTTCCGACATTGATTGAATCTGATCTTGATTGAATGTCATCGTCTCCTGCCATGATTCAGAATGATGATTGAATCTGAGTTGAAGATTGATTAGATCTAAATGTTGAATCGAGAAAGAGATGATGAATATGATGATCAGATTTCAGATCTGAATCTTTAATTGCTATTGGGCATTTAAGCTCTGATACCATGAAAAAGCAAATAACAGAGGAAAAGAAATGATTCAATCCCTAATCAAATCTGAAGGTTACAGGGTATATATATATACAAGAGATGTAAGTATGCAGGTGTACAGCACATAGCAAATGTACATAGCCTATAACACTGAATACAAAACTAACTTCTCTAACAACTTAAGGTCCTTTATTCTGTTTTTATATTCAAGCTCGTTTATTTTATATATCTTCTAGATGTTTTCATTTGTGAACATTCTAACTCAAACTTTTATACGCATTTTACTCTGTTTGCTTTGTTTTCTAAAGCTTACGTAAAGTAGGAAGGTTAAGAATTACATTTTGATTCCCTACACATCTACTACATGCACTTTCCAAATAAAAGTTTTCTATTAAGTACAAAAATATAAATTATTTTGATTTTATTATGCAAAGGAATCATTTTGTACTATTTTTATACCTTGGTTTCATTTGATTTTATAACCATAAGATATGCTCTTATTTTCTATTATATTTTTTACCTTAAATATACTCTTATAAATATACAAATTAGATAATATGAGCAAACTGTCCCCTCTCAGTATTTGTCCCGTCTTTATTCCATGGAGGTATCTTATTTTTCCATCTTTTGCATTTTATTTTGCTGTTTTCTTTACATATCAAATAATCACTTTTCAAAATAACATGCATTTCTACGCTAACTCTAGATATACCTCCTAAACTTTATATATTTCAAGAGTACTTAAAATAAATCATTTTTTCCTCTTCGATTTGTGTTTTGATGTGAAACTGTATTGGTTAGAAATTTTTTATTTTGTGATCGAAGAGATCATTTAGGGTATAACGTGTTCGAAGGTGCAAATTACATGGGTAAAATAGTTGGATACATCTTTTAAGTATGTTAAACAATCTTTGACAGTAAAATGTATTGTATTTAGCATCTGAAGCAAAAATACTCTCTTTTATGCTGTTTGAAATGCCTAAGACTTAAGCTTTTTTATATAACAAGAATACATGAATGTCCTATATTAAGTTGGAAGACAATTAAGTATATTATTTAATAATCTAAAACGTCCTCATTAATTAAATCAAGCATTATTTTATTTTTAATTTAAGTAAGAACAGTTCTATTTTTGTTCATTAAGGTTGAATTGATGTATCATAATTGGTTGTGAGTTCCTTAGCGATGTTGTTACACAATTATAATAAAGTGTGAAATTTATTGTTTCTTTTTGGCATCTACTGTTCTTTCATGAGACATTGATGCTTCAAAGGTTATAGTTTTACCATATAAGTAACACATAAGAACACTCACACATGTATGTGTGTTCGAAGGGAGTGATAATTGAGACACAAAATCTGACATAATATGTTTTGACTATTTGACCTTATTATGTTTACATAAAGGATTGAACTCAAAGGAAGATTTTATGGTTGAGTCTATTTTGTCACCAATTTGTGTTTACTTTCTCATATATCAGACCTATGTATGTATTCGTTCAGGAGTTATATTTATTGAATATGTAATTTTTGTAAGTTTGTATCTCCATCCATTACATTGTTTACTATTTTCTCGAATCCAAAGTAGAAAATAATTGATAGAATGCAGATTTCGAGAATGGTTCATTGAATTCAATCATTCAAGTTATTTTCTTCCTAAAATATGTTTGTTTATTGTCGACTACTTTTATAGTCTATTCAACAAATTAGAAGTTTTCGACCATCATTTAAACGTGCTCTTATCAAACACTTGAAGGTATCTCAATTTTCTATATTTTACATATTTTTTCATTGTTTCCTGGTTACATACAGGCTAATAACTTTTCAAAATGGCATAAAGTTTTTCAACAATTTTAGTTAAGATTAATACCCAAAAGTTTTTCCAGTGGAATATTTAATTTAAGGTTAAATTTTGCATACTCAGTTGATCCTTGTTGAAATATGCTTCATATAAGAAACCATATTGTATACACGCTCTCTTAAAGTTTAAAATTTTACTTGATTATTTAGTAACTATAACTGGCACTAATGTTGTTTTGTTTGAAATTTATTATTTACTATATATAGTAGAAATATTGCTTATTTATGCCATGAAATGTTAGGTATATCTGCTCGCTACCTTCTTACTTCATGCTCCTATTACTTCTTAATGCACTTTGTTTCAATTTATTTAATCATATATTTAGAATATTTTTAGTAATAAGATCCTTTCTGTTCTTATTATGTGATATAATCAAATATCTTTTGGAATTAATACATGATTGCGTTCTTGAGTATTATCAGTCTGTTCCATTTGTGAGTGTGTGTGCACTAAAAAACATATTTAAGGAAGAAATATGGATTAAATTACATACACACTTATACTCGAGGATGAGGAATGCCATAGTAACTTTCTTTTTCATGTATTTGCCGAGACAGATACTCCACTAATAGAAACAAAGTGAAACTAGGATACATTTAACTCGTTCATGTCTGCGTTAATTCATTCACATCATGAGTGGGGTATATTGTATCAATCTTATTCAGTAGAACTTAATTTAGTAGCACAAAAAAAAGCATAGAAAGAGCTGAACGAATTTAATTTTGTAGCACCCACCTCAATCTATTTTTATTTTATTATTATAAAATATTAAATTTTGACATGCATGAATGAATGCTTAATATGGAATTGGAAAAACTTACTACATAATATATAATAAAACATGATGGTTGGGTAAGTTGTTTTATTGCATTGCATGCATTCTTCTTTATGGATTTTCATAACTTTATATCTCATAGAACTTTCATTCCAAGATATTATGTAGCTTACAAGTGCAATATCTACTCTCTTATAATTATAATTAATAGCACTCACAATGATCCACAACATGTCTGCGAAGCGCTGGTTTGAACTGTATTTTTGGGTTACCAATATACAAAGAAAAATGATAAATGTTCCTTTTTTGCATACTTTGGTTTCGTTTTCTTCCTAACAATTTACAATTTTTATTTCAGCTTACTTCATATTAAATCATTTGGAATCTTAGAGTTACTAAATAAATAATTCTACTCTTTATGAAATTAATGTTTTACTTAACAATTAAAATATAGTAACGATTTTTAATTTTTAATTTGGGTTTGTAACTTCAGATGCATACAAATAAATCAAGACCATAAAATAATTTTTCAATATTAAAAATTAACATGTCAGTCAAAATCACAATCACATTACATGAATAATAGTAGAACAAAATAACCTAAAACATAAGCATGGTACTTAATTCGTAGTCACCATCTTTGAACTCTTCAGGAAACTTGACTGCTTTCAAGCAACATTATCATCTTTTGGCTTGATGATCAATACTTCTTTTTTAAGTTCTTTAAATGACTCAAATTTAACACTAGGAGATAGAGTGATTTCAAAGTTCATACTCTTATCATCGACAAATGACCATATAATTTTGCTTATCCTGCTCCAGTTGTTTATAAGAGCGGTCCAATCCTTTTTTTAATGTTACATTTATTAGTAATTGACAAACCTTCATTTCTTGTTCTACCAATGAAATGCTCACGAACGCTTCGAAATCGCAATGACTTGCAAATTATCTTTACCGGAACTGCAATGTCACCTTCTCCATTTGAAGAAATCATCATGTCCAAGAACAATATTATTAATTGCGTTTAAAAAAGTAGGATGATCCAGATATGTGACGGTGTCACCTAGGATATCGTGGTAATTACCTGTATATGGTAATTTTATAACACCATCAATTTTTTTCTTTGTGCCCTCACTTTTGAACTCATACCATTGTAGACATTCCTTTTGACTTGTGATTTTCTTTGCAAATCCAATTAAGTACAAGTCATTATATTTGATTCTTACTACTAACTCTACATTATTGCTTACTATGAGCTTTAAATTAAGATGCTTATTATTATGATGGAGATGTTTTATTCCTTCAATTTAACATGATTTAAATTTCTCTGTCAACTTATCAAAAAAAATTCATATCTCTTGCATATATCATGAACATCTTTTTTCACTAGTAGTTCTTCACTAGTAATTTTTGATTATAGATCTTGATTCCTAGTTTCATGCTCAATCACAAATGTCCCACTTAAAGCTCTAGCACACTGTAACAAGTATCATTCAATAGTTAGTATATGGTACAAACATTGACTTGGTACACAATTTTAGACTCATGCCGCAAAATCATCGTTATTTTGCTATGATTTTGTAAATGCAAAAATCAAAAGGCAACTATTTTTATTTAAACCTAAACTAAAATGAAATTACCTAAAGAATAACCTCTTTATATAATAGACAGATCTTTACTGCTCCTTCTATATTTATGACTTTCCTTCTTTTAGAACTTCCTCCAAAGTCCAACTATAAACTAAAATTAAATTTACGATTAAATTTCATTATTCAAGTCTGTTGGCTTTCCAACTATAGTAATCTGTATAAGAATTTTGATTCATTACCATGTTATTCAATTATCGTATATTATTGGTTATATTGTCGAAATTCAATATTTTGTTTATTATTTACTTTTAGTCTTATGTTAGGAAAATTACCTTCTGAATATAATTTTCCCACTATCTTAACTATGTTATCTATGATATGTTTTAGCAAGTTGTTTAAACTATCATATTTTAGATGTTTTCTAAGACCAAAAATAACGACTTTCCTTACAGAAGTACAAAACTTTTCTAAACAATAAAATAATATTCAGTACCTATTCATGTATCAAACATGGTATTTTCGAAATTGTTTTCGTAATTCAAATGCTTTTATCGATTTTAAGCCACTTGTATTTAAGTTATCTAATCTATGAACTTCATTTACAAAATATGATGCTTTTTATAGGATGACTATTTACATATTTTTTATGTAAGGGTATTTATACTTTCTACACAATATGGAGTCAAATTTGTTATCACTATAATCTTTATTCTTCATGAAAATTAGCTTAAAATGAATAATTGAATGATTTATTTTTCTAATCAAATTTTGGTATGTTCTTTTTTCTGGGCTATAAAATTTAATTTGAAACAAGTCTAATTGGGTTAAATTGTTGATATAACATTTTACCAATTTATAACTAAGAGTGTCTGTTTTAAAGAACGTACGGATAGGAAGTATGAAATGAAGTACGCCACCATTTGTTTATTTCACTAATTATTGCATGTCAACAGTAATTTAACAAACTAGAGCCAATAATTAGTGTTTTTAAAAAAAAATTGTTGTACACACTCAATTGGTGATACTATTTTTTCTTCATTTTCCAGTTAAGCACTATTTTACATTCATACCCTTATCAAAAATTCAGTCCTTTGCCCAATTAGTTGCTAATTGGTCATTTTCATTGTCCATATAAACTATCAAACAAAAATGTTTTATGCAAAGCACTATAAATTATAGAACATACATGCATTCATATTTTTCAAATTTTTAGGTAAATTCTAGCTATATTTTCAATAATTTCAATTCTTTGCATTTACGATTCAAAAAATGTTAATTTTGCAACAATATAATAAGAAGCATGCTTACTTAGAATTCATGATTGAGTATTAGAGTAATAAATTTGTATTTGTGACTCTAGTTTATCTAATATATACAATATCAATAAAGTCCAATTGGAATTAGGGTATATTTGTCATTATATCTCAAATTAGTTGTAATTCATACAAGACAATGAAAGTTTGCAACTATTCTTTTATCAACCTCTAATTAGATGCAATGTCTGAATAGATTAAATAAAATGTAAAATTAAAAATTATTTTCTTTTTAAAATCATTAAATCGACCTGTTATGGTAATGAAAAATTTACCATTGTTACCGGTAAATATAACGGTAAAAGAACGTCAAAACCAGTGTTAACGGTAAATTTATCAATCATATTAATTTCGGGTTTTTACTACTTAATGTAATCCTAACCACAAACACTTTTGAAGGTATATCAATTTTTAAGGAAATGTTTGTATTATTATTGTAGATGACATTATTTAGATTTATTAGCTTCAATGTTTAGGATTTAACATAGTTAGGGTTCCTTTGGCTCTGCCCTGTTATAAAAAATTTGTATATTTTTAAAAGTGAAAATTAGAGACATCACTCTTTCTAAAACTTATTTGTTTTACATCTGTTTCTTTTTAAAACTATTTTATACATCCATCTTTTTTGAATTTTTTTACTTCTCATGTAATTTAAGAGTGACTTGAGGACACGCATTGCAAGCGGATATTATTTATGGACATATACCTAAGAGCACATGTGAATGTTAGTAAAATTATCAAAATACCCTTTTGAATTGCACCTTTTGTTTTGAAAATAAGGATGTATTTTATAAAAGAACATCGGGAAGGAGTTAAATTTTACTCTTTATAATTGCAAGGATGTATGTCAAAGTTTCCCTTATGAAAATAGGTACCGATGCCTTTGTAGGTTCGGGGAGTAACGTATCTTTCTGGCATGATTGCTGGAATTCTATCATTCCTTTTAAAGTAGAAGTTTAAAAACTCTAAAATATTTGTAATTTTAAAATATCTTAATTTGAGAAGTCTATAATCCTAATTTGAACTTTCCTTGGAAATTCAGGCTTAATCGTACGCTATTAGAAATTACTTTCCACTAGTTTGCTCTTCTCTGTTACAAGTTAAAATTTTAAAATATAAATAATAATAACGATATTAAATTTGGTGTTGGGATTAGGTTAACACTTTACATCTATTCATATTATTAATTTCACAGTAATAAATCTAATCTTTGTAAATTTATATGGAAAGCAAATGCATTCCATAATGTAAGTTACATTGTGGTTAATCTTACATGGTAAACTTAGAACTATCGAACTTAAAAAAATGAATGCGCGTATTATTAAATAATATATTTCCTACAGTATTAACCTAGAAATAATTGCGCTGTTGTATTATGATTGTCGGTTTACAAATTTTACGCCCTTTAGAATTTTTGGTTTTAATATAACTAATAATATTCTTAATTGTGAGTTTTATTAGTCGAGATTTTACTTCTGGTCAACGGTTCTTCTTAGATACTATTTTTACTATCACAACTTGATATATTTAGTTTGACAAAAATCAAAGACTTTTTTTAATAATAATAATACTTCTACAACCGAAAGAGGAATGGAGGATTAGGGATAACTAGTCTTCATAACCTTTATGTTTCTTTATTAGAGAACTGGTTGTGGAAGTTTAATATTAATAATAATAACTTAATTTGAAAGAATTAATTTCTAATTAATTATATGGAGGCTCTTATAGCTTACACCAATTAATGTTTAGTAACTATAGTAATTTGTCACACTCCTGTAAAATATTTTCATAAAATTTGGATATTTGTAAAAGTGGAAATTAGGGACATCTCGCTTTAAACTTATTTATTTTACATCTTTTCTTTTCAAAACTATTTTATACATCCATCTTTTTTTTGAATTTTCTTTTACTTCTCATGTAATTTAAGAGTGGCCGTCAAGATGCGCATTGCAAGCGGTTATTAATTATGGATATATACCTAAGATCATATGTTAAAGTTAGTAAAATTACCCAAATACTCTTTTGAATTTCACCTATTTTTTTTGAAAATATGGATGTATTTTATAAAAGAACGTCGGGAAGGAGTTAAAATTTATTTTTTATAAATGCAAGGATGTATGCCAAATTTTCCTTATAAAATAGGTATTGATAACCTTGTAAGTTTGGGGAATAACATATCTTTCTAGCATGATTGCTGGATTTCTATTATTCCTCTTAAATCAGAATTTACAGAACTCTACGATATTTGTAATTTTGAAATATTTTAATTTCAAAAGTCTATATTACTAATTTGAACTTTCCTTGGAAGTTCAGGCTTAATCGTGCACTATTAGAAATTACTTTCTACCAGTTTGGTCTTCTATGTGACAAATAATTTTTTTATAATATAAATAATAATAACGATGTTAAATTTGGTGTTGGAATTAGGCTGACACTTTACATGTAACGACCCATAATTTAACCTCTTTAAAATGTGAATATTTAATATATTTTTAAATAATTAACTAATTAATTTTTAAACTAAAATAAAACTCTTTAAATAACAACTAATGATGGTGAAATAGTTTTCAAAATTTGTTTACAAAAATATCTAGTTCAAAGAAAAATCGATATTGTGATTGAAAATCATATTCTGAAATTTTGACTTTTCGGTGTCTAAAATTTGTCGGAAAATGTTGTGCGCATTTGAGTAATATATATACTTATTTATAATAAGTTAGAATTTATTTTTGATATATATACACATATATTAACTTAAATAACTATAATAAGTATGATATGACTTATTGTGTAAGTGTTTAAAAATAAGATGGAAAATTGTCATAAAACATCATTTCATGACAAACATAAAGTACTTAGGTCATTAAATACATGTTGGCTCATCACAAGAGAGAGGGGGACAAGAGAATTTCGAATTTTAAAGGGAAGGAGACAAGGGTGATGACATGGCAAGCATGGAGTGGAGTTTATGTCCTTTAAGGATAGTTTGGTAATTTAATTTATCCCTTAGTATATAACTAAATTTCCTAATTTTTTTCCCATTTTCTCATTCTATTTCATGTTCAAACCTCCATTCAAGTTCTCAGGAAAACTTTAATTGCATCTAAGAGCTCTTAAGCTCAAAAATCCATTCTCCTTTTCATTTTTCCTTAAGCAAAAATCCACAAAACATACTCTTTTCTTTTCTAAATCACTTAATCGCTGAAGCAAGTCCACATACATCCATATTCATCAGATCGATTAAGTTGTAAACCTATTCCTCCAGGTCAAGCGAGGGATTTACTATGGAAATACTTAATAATTGCTTAGAGACCGGACGTAGGAGAGGTGCTTTAAACCAGTATAAATCTCGGTGTGTACATTTACTTATTGCTTTAGTATTTCACAGTATAAATTAGTATTTATAGTTGCCTTTATTAGCCATACACGATCCACTAGTTCTTTCAATTGGTATCGGAGCAAGGACTATTCAAAATCATATGTAATGCCCCAGAAATTCATGGAATCTTGTTTTAGTTGAATTTTGAAAATATTTGAAATTATTTGTATAGGAATATATGGAGTTAATTGTGTGCAAGTATGTGTGCATGTGTGCACGTGCACACTGATATGGCACAAGGAAGAACTCCAGATTTCTTGAATTTAAAACAAGAATTAAAAAGCAATACAAACATGATTTTGCAACATGGATATTTGATTTCTGGAATTATATGGATCATCCCAGAAAATAAGAAAAGTAAGTTTTCTTTTAAATCAGTAAACAGATTTTATTTTAAATCCAGAGAAAAAAAAATATACACATATATGTTATAAGGATTTAAAAACCTGTATACATATAGGTGCATATGTTTCTGAAATTAAGAGGAATTAAATAAGCCTAGATAAGATATGTATACAAATATACATTTTCAAGCACTATAAGGTATACATAAGCAAGTGAAACTATAACACTAAAATGGCAAAAGATGAATTGCAAGCAAAATAATTGCTTTAGGCAGAAAATAGAAAGGAGGATTTTAGAAAATAAACAAGTGAACAGTGTCACACAATTATCATGACTTGGTAAGAATATAAAATATATATTCTGGAAAAGAAAAAGGGGGAGGCATGTCTCACATATGGCCGGGATATTAAAGGTGAAAAATAAACAAATTTGAAATGCAAAATGCATGAGTTTTGGCCAGGGTAGAAATGAGATTTTACAATGATAAAACCCTAGAAAAACCTCTCTTATAAACCGAAGTATAAACCAGAAAAAAAAATCATTTGCTACCCAAAAACATTTAAGAAAACAAAGGAGAAAATACTTACAAGCAGAAAAACAAGTTTTGAAAAGGATTCTTTTCTGAGTTAGCAAGAGAAGCATTTTTCTGTGAGTAATCTCACTAAACCCATGGCATTAAGTCCTGTTATGAGGCAGCCAGATTTATGTTATTTTTCTACATGTTTTTGATTCCATTACTATGGTTTTAATGGATGCTTCAATGGATGTTTTAATGAGTGTTTCTGGATGTTTTGATTGAATTGATGATTGAATGTTTTGCTCTGTTTGGTTACACCCAGAAAGGTAAAGTATAAAATCATGAAAGTAAATAGAGAATACTTGTAACTGGTTTAGAAATGGCATGGAAAACATAGAAACCAAAATGTATATGAGTTGCATTACACTTGTGTAAGTGCTGAGGCTCAAATGAAAGATTCAAGGTTGCAATGGAAATATCCAAAAGTGCTGAACCCTTGATCAAATAGAAAATCCATGAGCCAGAAATCTTGTTTAAGCTAGATCTTGAATTTAGTTCAAACATGGTTGCTTATGAAACAATAATAACCCACATGCCTAGTCTTTATTCCCAGTTGTAATTATCCTTGTATTTTCTTTAAGCCAAAACACTTGAAAATATGATTTTCCCTGGACATGAATGTTAGATTGTTCTTGAGTTATGCTTGTAAACTCTATGTAATGTTTCATGTATACCGGGATTTAGTCATCTAGCTATCTCACGATAGGATTAAACATGAACACTTAGTAAATAAACTAAGGATTGTGAGCCAAGAAGACTGCTGGAATGCTTGTCATATTTGAAGTATGCAAGTTGGCACATGGTTTGTTTAAGCCCTGAGATCTTTGTGCAATATTGTGAATTATTTTATTGCAATGTGTCCCCGTGATTCCTTTATGGCAGATGAGGCTAGGAATTAATTTGGTAAATGCAACCTTAAATTGATGAAGTAGGAACTTGAGTTATTCCTAAGATGGTTGGACTGGAACTATGATAGTTCCTGAGTATTTCTGTTTGAAACCTATGTTTGCATGGTTAAATATGTGTATATGATTAGTCATAAACAAGTCAGGCAAATTGATCGAAGATGATATGCCCACTTGAACAAAATATTTATGTCTCACTCATTTACCTAATATCATGGAATTTTTGATTTTACTCATACCAGATCTTATATCTGACCCTTGTTTGCTTATGGCATCTGGGGTGTCTCATCTAAAATGGGGCAGCCTCTAATGTTCTTTCAGGGAATGCTGGATCTAAATAGGAAGCTGCTGTGGCTAATGAGAGTGATTATATAAGCATGCTAAATTAGAATTAAATAAGAACTTAGAATGAAATATTTGCATGTAATCTGGGAAGTTTTTATAGATCTGTTTTGGTTGGTATGTAATGATCTTAAAGGTTTGGATTTATTAGTTGTTCTAAATGAATCTAGTGATGTATTAAACTTGGGATTAATCTAAAGACTTGGTTGAATTTTTGCAAGAAAATATATATATTTGGGTATTGTGATGAAAATCTGTAAATGGTATATGCCTGTATTTGAGAAATAGAAATGTGTATGTACATACATTGTATTAGATAATTTCAAGTTACTTAAAACCTTAAGTTTGAAGGTTAAAAATCTGAGTCTAGCTATAAAAACCTGGAATTATTCTTGTGGATATTTTTAAGTTCATATAAATTAGATAAGCATAGGATTTACTGACTTGATACAAATATTCTAAAGAATATAGTAATTAACCTTAGTCAGAATTGCTAGAATCCAAATCAAGCAGGATACACTTGTTTAACAAATATATATATACTCTGAATTTAAACAAGATAAACACTTACATCCTCATATGTATGTGTATATTACTAGAGATGCACTGATATATTTATATTGGTAATAAGTTTTGAATCCTAGTTGAATTGTTTGAAAGAAAAGAAAATGACTCTGAGAGTTCCAAGGAAGTTTAAATCAAACCTAAAAGTGTAAATGAACGTAGGTGGACATCCAGACACATATAAATTGAATATGCATATGCATGTACATAGAAATCTAATTTAGACGTCTGTCTTAATCATTTAGTCGTCTGAGATCAAACTTAGACGTCAGTCATAATAATATAGACATCTGAGATCTAATTTAGACGTCTGTCAGTAAAAATTTAGATGTCTGAATTTAGTTCAAAATGTTTTCTACTCTCTGTTTAAAATTTAGACACTCTGAGACGTCTGTCATAATAATTTAGACGTCTGAGATCTAATTTAGACGTCTGTCAATAAAAATTTAGATGTCTGAATTTAGTTCAAAATGTTTTCTACTCTCTGTTTAAAATTTAGACACTCTGAGACGTCTGTCATAATAATTTAGACGTTTGAGATCTAATTTAGACGTCTGTCAATAAAAATTTAGATGTCTGAATTTAGTTCAAAATGTTTTCTACTCTCTGTTTAAAAGTTAGACACTCTGAGACGTCTGTCATAATAATTTAGACGTCTGAGATCGAATCTAGACGTCTGTCATTTAAATTTAGACGTCTGAACTGCTGATTTTGCCTAATTTGTCCATTTTTGAGTAAATTTCCAAGGTTTATCAATTTTGTCAATCCAACTTATTGTTATTAATTAATATCAACTTTGATATCTATCATGAGATCAAGTAAATACTATTTTAAAGTTAAATAGAATTATTGAGGCAAGATAAATAAATATATATATGTGTTAGTATTTGTCAAAGTGCATCTATGGCAATAGAACAAGATTTAGAAAAGAAACAAGTGGCTATGTCAATAGCTTGTATGGCATTTTGATTTATATTTGATTTAAATTCCCTTTGATGGAAAAAAAAATCCTTATGAAATTAAGGTAGAAAGAGGAGGGTCATTTCAGTTGGTATCAAAGCACTTGGTTGCATTGATTGCTAAGTATTATAGAAATGTATTTTGTCTGTTCGTTTTGGATGAAATAATTTAGATAAGAAAATAGTAATTATTGAAGTACTCATAATATACTAATACCATTTGCCCAGAAATTAGTTAGCAGACCATGGTAGGAAGAGGATCTCATCACCATGCAGGATCAAGTGCACCACAAATGCTTGATATGCAAGACTTTATGAGGGCTTTAAGGGATGGAATTGGGCATAGGCCTGAGAACCCACATGAAGAACTTTCAAAACTACTGAAGACTTATTCCAATTTGGGAGGCAGGAGTTTTGAAGGAACTGAGAATGTGATGGAAATTCAAGCATGGTTGAGAACACTAGACAGAGTTTTCAATGACATGCAATTGGATGATCAAAGGAAGAGGCAAGTAGCTTCAAGACAACTGAAAGGGGTAGCTTTAAGCTGGTGGGAGGTGATCATAGCTGGAAGAAATGAAAATGAGATCACTTGGAATCAATTCAAGGAGATGTTGGAAGCTAGATTTGTTCCAGCATCAGCCAAAACCCTATTGCTAGAAGAATTCATCAGGCTTAGGCAGGGAACTTTTAATGTGACTGAATATACTCAGAGGTTTGAGAGCTTGTCTAAGTATGGAGCTATGCTTGTAGCTGATGAGGCATCAAAGAATGATAGGTATATTAAGGGTTTGAACCCAGGGCTTAGTAGGGCTATGTTGCCATATGCAGATAAAACTTTTGATCAAATCATTGATCTGGCCTTAAAATTTGAGCAACATGACAAGGAGAGGGATAAGTATAAGAATTTTAAGAATAATAACAACAAGAAAAATAAGGGAAGGTATCATCCCTATGACAAAAAGAAGGAGGAGACAGAAGGCAAGAAAACCAATGATACTAAGACCACTGAAACAAAGAGAAAAATAACATGTCATCATTATGGAAAAGAGGGACATATCAAACCAAGGTGCCCAGAATTGAAGGGAGGAGCTTTCAAATGCTACCTATGTGGTAAGGAGGGACATATCAAGAGAAACTGCCCTGAGTATAAACAGCAAGGGAAGCTAGCAAGTTTGGAAAGCAGAAGCAAATCCACAGTAGAGGCTAATGCAGAAAAACCATGGCCAAGTGGAAGGTACTTTATTTATTTGTACCCTACCCATATCAGTAGTGTATGATACAGGGGCAACACATTCTCTGATTTCCCATGAGTTAGTTGCATTGCTTAAATTAAATTGCATACTGGTTGAAACCCCCTTGTTAGTGCAAAGCCCATTGGGAAGTTCTAGTGTTTTAAACATGATGTGTGTGGATGTGGAATTAAACATAGGAGGAAATGTTTTTATTTCCAATTTATATGTTTTAAATTACCCAAATATAGGTGTTATATTGGGTGTAGACTGGTTAAGACAATACAAAGCCATAATTAATTTAGACTCATCCACCATATCATTACAAAATTCTAGAGGTCAAGGAATCACAATTTTGTGTGAAATAACCAAGGAAAGAAAATTATATCACTTGATTGACTTAAGTAAGGATTCCAGTGAGCCTTCTATTGAAAAAATCCCCATAATTAACAAATACTTAGATGTGTCTGGAGAAGTTGAGGGTGTTCCACACCATAGACCAGTGGAATTTCAGATTAATCTGATACCAGGAGCAAGTCCAATTATTAAGAAACCCAATAGGATGGGGCCAAGTGAGTTGAAGGAATTGAAGAAACAGTTAGAAGAGTTGGAAAGCAAAGGATTTATAAGACCAAGTAATTCATGCTGGGGTGCTCCAGTAGTATTTGTAAGGAAACATGATGGTACTTTAAGAATGTGCATAGATTACAGGGAGCTAAACAAAGTCACTATCAAAAACAAGTACCCCTTACCTAGAATTGATGATCTTTTTGATCAACTTAGTGGAGCAAAAATATTTTCTAGGTTAGACTTGGCATCTGGATTCCATCAGATGAAGGTTGAGGACTCAAGTGTTAAGTACACAGCCTTTAACACTAGGTATGGTTTATATGAGTTTCTTGTCATGCCATTTGGGTTGACAAATGCTCCATCATACTTTGTAGACTTGATGAATATGATATTCAGGGATTATTTAGACAAGTTTGTTTTGATTTTTATTGATGATATTTTGATCTATTCTAAAACAGTAGACATACTTTATACTCCAGGAAAATCTAATAAGGTTGCAGATGCTTTGAGCAGGCAGCATACAAAAGTAGCCATGCTAATGATAGAAGAGTTTAGAAATTTATCTCTACTTACTGATTTGGAAATTGAGGAAAACAGTGAGGTAAACATGGAGATGATTGAAGAAGGGAGTAAAGGAAAATTAAGTTTGATAACTTTGCAATCAGATTTAATTTTGAAAGTGGGAAAAATGCAAGGGGGAGATCCAGATTTATTAGAAAAGAAGACTTTAATAGAAAAAGGAGAAGAAGTAGCAAACTACCACATTGACAAGAATGGTTACTTAAGGAATAAAGGTAGAATATGTGTTCCAAAGGATATAGAATTGAAGGAAGAGATACTTAATGAATATCATAGGAGCAAATATTCTATACACCCAGGCAGCACCAAGATGTACCAAAATTTGAAGAGGAATTATTGGTGGAGAGGGATGAAAACTGATGTGGCCAAACATGTTGCAAAGTGTATGACTTGCCAACAAGTCAAAGCAGAAACCCAAAGACCCTCAGGTCTATTACAACCCCTAAGTATACCACAGTGGAAGTGGGAAGATATATCTATGGATTTCATAGATGGTCTGCCTAGGTCAAAAAGAGGAAACACAGGCATTTGGGTAGTAGTTGATAGATTGACTAAAGTGGCACACTTTATACCGGTGAAGGCAGAAAGAAATGCACCTAAACTAGCTCAAATATTCATGAGAGAAATAGTAAGGTTGCATGGAATCCCTAAGACTATAGTGAGTGATAGGGACACAATCTTTACATCCAGATTTTGGAAGAGCTTTCAAGAAGCCATGGGAAGTGAGTTATGCTTGAGTACTGCATACCACCCCCAATCAGATGGTCAAACTGAAGTGATAAATAAAGTTTTGGAGGATTTGTTGAGGGCATGTGCATTGGACTTTGGAGGTAATTGGGAAGATCACCTCCATTTGGCTGAATTTACATATAACAATAGTTATCAAAGCACCATAGGTATTGTAACGACCCAGAACTTTGAACAAATTAAATTGAGAATATTTAATTAATTTTAAATATTTAAACGATGATTTAATTTGTATCCCGAATATAACTTTGAAACTGACGATTAAATTATAAAATTTAATCGATTGAAGTTGAATAAAAATTTGAATCTTCAATTTAAAGCTAAAGAAAAATATTTCAAACGCTTGTAAAATTTATATTGATAACACTGAAGATAATAGAAACTTTCAGAAGTGAATCTGAAACTGTTCGGTTCAGATTTGAATTTTATTGTTCGAATCGATATTTAAAAATAGACGTCCGAGGCACAGTCTCGGAATTCAACGAAACCAGTTCCATTGGGTCCGTAATATTGAATTATTGTCGGATTTCAAATTTCGTATTTATCGGGATTGATATGTGAGAATACGACAGGCAAACACATTGAAATTTTGAACGGTTTCAATTTAAATTTAAAATTTTATTTCAGACAGCATCCCTAGATTCTTGCCTAAAATCACGTTGAGGAATCGTGCAAACCATACTTTCTCTGATAAATCACGTCGTCTTCCATTTTTATGCCGAACTCTCCCTCTCTCAGATTCGAAAATCAAAACGAAAGAAAAATGGCGACTAAACATCTCGTTCATTTCAAAATCAGATAATGGCCGAAGCCCCCTCTCATTCAAACGAAATTAAATCGAACCCCCCTCTTTCTTTTATTCAAACGGGCGAAATCGAATTCGAGCTCGCGCTCAAGCACGTGGGAGTTCGATCGAAAAAGGGGTCTCGTGTGGGCATGGCGTCGCGATACGGTGCAGCAGACGGCGGCGGAAAGCACGAGCGATGGGGCAGTGCGATCTGACATGGCTCGCGCGCAGGAGGATGCGGCGGCGTCAACGGCAAGAAGGTAGAAGAAGTGATGTCGCTGTTGGGATTCGCGATGGAGGAGCATGGGTTCGTTGATGCTCGCCTGGGTGCGGCAGGAGGAAGAGGTGCGCCTGCGAGCAAGCAGTGAACGGTAAGCTAGGGTTCGACTCGAAGCGTTGGTTGCGGGTTCGTACAAGTAGTGAAGGTAATGAATTGCAGTTATTTAAATTTAAAATAAAATTTATATGTTTTAATCTGTTATATATATGTATGGATATGTACAGGAAAATAAATAAATAATAGATATGGTGAATTATTTGTTTTACTAATCTATTTAATTATTTTAGTTACCAAAAATAATTTATTAAAAGAAGTTGGTCTTAAATTTAATTTGTTTAGTTAAATAAAATTATTAAAGGAGAAATTTAGTAATTAGTTTGAAATAAATCAAGGGTTAAATTATTTTGTTTAGGAGAAATTAGTTTAAAAGTAAAGTATAAATGTATTGTTCAATTGATTTATTTAAAACTATTTAGATTACTAGAGGGAAATATATATAAAGGAGATTTATTTTTAAATATAAAATTTTGAGTTAAATAAAGTTATTTATTGATTTGGTATCAAAATAAAATGACCGGCGAATCGAAATTATCAAATGAAAATTTATTATTCGATTTGTTCAAATATTAATGAATTTGTATAATATTTATACAAGGGCTATAAATCAAGAAATCGAGTCAAGATGGAAATGGGATGGCAAATTAAAAAGCTAAGGTGAGATTTTTTTTCTCACTCAAATAAATTTTGTATGACAGTTATTTATTGACTGATTGTTGCTATTGATTGTGATATTAGATATAGTAGGATATATCTATATATATATATAGCAATATATACATATTGGCATATGTATATATTGGATTGATGATTTCCCGCCTCGTATAGCGGATGAGACCCTATTGCGCCGTTAGTAAGCGGATTTTTATAAAACCCATATACCGCGATAATTCCGTACTGGAGCGGAATTGGTATTGTGCTAACATCTTTGGATGTAGGGAAACAGGTTGGAGGGATCCAACTGGACCCCTCACATTGATTGAATTTATTTCTATTGTGATATGAATCTGTGAATGATTATAGTGATGCTATTAATCATATTGATATCTGGAAATTGTTTGAAAGCTAAAATTTAGCTGAATGGATGTTTTGACATCATTGGATTCCAAAGATAAACGAAATTGAATTTTTGAAATTCAAGAAGAAAATTTCTAAGTGAATCAATTTTTGAAATTGAAGAAATTTTGAAGAAAGGAATTTTTAAAGTATAAAAAGTAAATTTTTATAATCGTATTGAATAAATTCCAGAATAAAGTGAAAATGCTAAATAAATGGATTTCATAAAACAGTGATTATAAATTGAAGAATTTAATTTAAATTTGGATTTTTAAATAGATTGAAAGAAACAATTGAAATTTATTTTCTTAAAAAGGAATTTATTTAAAAGGAGATAAGTTGGAAATCCAATTAGAAATTTAATTGGTAAATTGAAATGATTTGGGAAATCAATGTAAAATGATTTCAATTTGAGGAATCCATTTAAAAACAGAATATTGAATGATTTGAAGGAAAATAAGGAATTTATTTTAGTAGAGATAAATAAAATTAGAAATCAATCTGTAATTGATTTAATATTTGGAAAAGAACTTTTGAGAAATCAGTATGGAATCTTTTATTTAAAGTTGAAAATAAATTCAGAAATCAATATTGAAATTGAATTGATATTGAAGTTTTGAAATTTATAAAAGTTGTTTAAAAATCCAAAATCACTTATTTTGATAAGTAAAATATAGAAGTTAATAAAAAGAAGATTTATAAGTTGAAGTTGTTATTAAAACAGAAATAGAATTTATAAACGTCGTTTTATAAATTCAAAATCAATTGAATTTGATAAATTGAATATAGAAGATTATTAAAAAAGGTATATTCACGATTTTGGACAGTGAATATATTATTGAATAAAATGGATTCATTTTTTTTGAAGAAGTGATATTAAAAATGAAGTTAAACATTTTAAAGATGTTTTAAAATGTATTATGAATCGAAAGCATAGATTTCAACACTTGTTGTTGAAATAGACGTTTTTCGAGAAATTTAAGGAAATGGTGGACTATAACACTGTTGTTATAGAAAATGATTTTTCGAAAGGAAATGTTTTAGTATTGGGATTTACATATCTATCTTAAAATTTCGAATCCCTATACTAGTGATTTTGAGTCGTCGTAACGATGTTTTACGTAACATTCGTTTTGACTCAAATAAATGTTGTTATAGTAAATGATTTCCTTAAAGAATGAAATTATACTTAATTTTGATTTTAAGTATATTGAATATTTTCAAATGTTGAAAATAAATGATTTGTGAAATACTTATTTTTTAAATAAGTATGGAAATGCTTTTCCAATATGAAATGAACTGTTTTGAGATTTTATCTTCAAAGATAAAATAAGATGTGGGAATTTATTTGAAATTTGTTTTCAAATGGTTAAGTGTGGAAATTTTATATCTAGTAAAGATATTTTGGAAGATAAATAATTTGGAAAATTATTTGGAATCTGATGATGCTGCGCATCTTTATTGATAGTTAAATAACCGACTATCAATAATTACCTTTAGATAGGTATTTGTTGTGAATTGGATGAATTTGAATGCCACACTTGTTTTTAAATAAGCGCTCACTATTCGGGTTAACCGGGAAAGGACCATGGGGTCGTATAACCCATTCCGAATATGTGATACGTCGTTATGAATTGCATTCGAAGACCGGTGTTGAAGATCGGATATTTTTGAAAACGGAAGGATTACCGTCGAGTTACTCTACATCGGCTGATCTCCGGTTTAGAGGTTTTATCACCCTTAGTGACGGGAAGTCCGGACGTGATTAGAAATTTATCCGAATATGCAAGGGCTTCGTGAGAAGTGCCTTCGGTTCTGTTCGATCCCGGAACAGACTTGTATGGATTGTGTGTCTGACGTTACAACTTGAGATATAAAGCTGATTTCTTTCAAATACATTTCTGTTGGTGGCGGAGAATTTATTCTCTTAGCTTAACACCCTTCTCTGAGATGTACGAGCTCAGAGGTTATGTAGTTGAAATTTATCAGCGATATATCCCAATTTGGTAACGTGGCATACTGAGTGTTGCTGTGAAATGATCAGTGTTTGATCATTTGGGATATGATCATTTGTTTGATCTTATATCTTTGTGATCATAGGTTGATCATTTTTGTTTGACCCGAAGCAGGGCTTTGTAGAAAGCGTAGCTTTGTGGACGAGACTTCATCGAGCCTCACACCCCGGAAATGGTCGAAACAGGAAGGATGCGGCAAGGTTCTAGGGAGTAGCGCCCCTTAGTGTATGTCATTCCTTCTGGATAAAGGTGGTATCATGGTATGGAGCCCAGATACTTAACCTCTGTGGTTGCTGCAAAATTTATTTCTTTGTGTTTGTTGCGAATCGGGGATCCTCGGGAAGATCGGTGACGATCGGGGGATGGCATGCGCGTGTCAGTAGTTACCTATTTTTGCAGAGGTAACCCGGCCTTGTGTTGGCAGAGATCCGGTTAGGTTCTCGGGTCGTCTATTCCAGGGACGTACCCATCGTGGATAGGAAGTTCCTTAGCCTGACCATTTGTTGGAAATCCAAAAAACAATACGAGCCTTTACGATTTCAATTGTATAACCTGTCTCCTCAGGAGGCAGCTATAGCAGGCATAATATAATGGTACCAATGCTGGCTAAGATTTATATTATACTTTCAAAATGTTTGCCACTATGCACTAATAATAATATCCAAAATGATTTGATTTTGCGTAGTAAGCATCTTTGACTATCATAAGAATAAATCTCCTCCAAGTCTGCGTTTGCATTGTGTGTGTGGTGGGAGGTCTTATGGTAGTTTCATTTTCCAAAAGCATTTCGAATTTACTTTAAAAATTTTCTGTTGTTTATTTTAAAGATAAAATAACTGTTTTACGATCTCACACCAGTCACCATGACTGACTCGGAGTTTATTGTTTCCCTTCTAAACTCTGGGTGCCCACCAATTTCCACACGGACAGTCTAGAGTTAGATTATCAGGATATTCTGGATATTCTGGAGCTTTGGAAGCAAGCTGGATGGCGAGACGTAGTATTTGTATCTGATAGTATTTATTCCGCTGTGTATTCTGTATGAGGACAAGTTATATAACTGTCCATTGTTGTATATTGACTCTGATTGATGTATGTATAAAACTGATATAGTTCTTTGTTTTAAAAGACTAGTGATTATCTATTATATATTGTTCCGCTGCGATGTGTAAGATTCTGATATTGCTTCTGTTTCTGATCGTGTTATCTGATGTTGTTTTGTTGTTCTTCTTCTCTTCTTCTGCTTTCTTCTTCTTCTACCTTTTTCTTCTTTCTTAAACCATCATAGTTCGTATTTTCGTTCATTTTGAGTTAATCAATGGAGATGAGTGATTAATCAAGAGGTACGGATTTGCGGGCCTTGACATTTGGCACCATTTGAAGCCTTGTATGGCAAACCATGTTTGTCACCAATATGTTGGGTTGAAGCAGGAGAAAAGGCTGTCTTAGGGCCTGAGTATGTTAAAGAGACTACAGAGAAAATTGAATTGGTGAGGAGAAGAATGGCAGCAGCTCAAGATAGGCAAAAGAAGTTTGCAGACATGAGGAGGAAGCAGGTAGAATATGAAGTTGGTGATTATGTTTTCATCAAAGTTTCACCTATGAAGAAGGTGTTGAGGTTTGGCAAGCAGGGAAAACTTACCCCAAGATATGTTGGACCTTACAAGATTTTGGAAAAAATAGGTTCATTAGCATATAAGTTGGAGCTACCTGAAGAGATGTGTGCAATGCACAATGTATTTCATGTATCACAACTTAGGAGATGGGTGCATGATAAAGAGGCAATTCTAGAAAAACCAACTCAAGTTCAAATAAATCCTGACTTGGTCTATGAGAAAGAACCAGTGGGGATTTTAGCTAAAGAGGAAAAGAAGTTGAGGAGCAAAACTTTGAAATTGGTAAAGGTTCAATGGAGCCTTGACCCTAATGATTGTACATGGGAGTTAGAGGATAAGATAAAGATGGATTACCCTAAGCTTTTTGCAGTGGAAGGTAAAAATCTAAATCCCTAAAAGTTTGATATGTATGATTGTTTTGACTGAATTGTTTGCTTATGCTATGTTTGATAGATTTTATAAAATCTGGACATGTTTAAAGTCAAATGAGAAAAATTGTGAGGACACAATTCCTAAAAAGGTGGGGTGATTGTAATGCCCCAGAAATTCATGGAATCTTGTTTTAGTTGAATTTTGAAAATATTTGAAATTATTTGTATAGGAATATATGGAGTTAATTGTGTGCAAGTATGTGTGCATGTGTGCACGTGCACACTGATATGGCACAAGGAAGAACTCCAGATTTCTTGAATTTAAAACAAGAATTAAAAAGCAATACAAACATGATTTTGCAACATGGATATTTGATTTCTGGAATTATATGGATCATCCCAGAAAATAAGAAAAGTAAGTTTTCTTTTAAATCAGTAAACAGATTTTATTTAAAATCCAGAGAAAAAAAAATACACATATATGTTATAAGGATTTAAAAACCTGTATACATATAGGTGCATATGTTTCTGAAATTAAGAGGAATTAAATAAGCCTAGATAAGATATGTATACAAATATACATTTTCAAGCACTGTAAGGTATACATAAGCAAGTGAAACTATAACACTAAAATGGCAAAAGATGAATTGCAAGCAAAATAATTGCTTTAGGCAGAAAATAGAAAGGAGGATTTTAGAAAATAAACAAGTGAACAGTGTCACACAATTATCATGAGTTGGTAAGAATATAATATATATAATCTAGAAAAGAAAAAGGGGGAGGCATGTCTCACATATGGCCGGGATATTAAAGGTGAAAAATAAACAAATTTGAAATGCAAAATGCATGAGTTTTGGCCAGGGTAGAAATGAGATTTTACAATGATAAAACCCTAGAAAAACCTCTCTTATAAACCCAAGTATAAACCAGAAAAAAAAATCATTTGCTACCCAAAAACATTTAAGAAAACAAAGGAGAAAATACTTACAAGCAGAAAAACAAGTTTTGAAAAGGATTCTTTTTTGAGTTAGCAAGAGAAGCATTTTTCTGTGAGTAATCTCACTAAACCCATGGCATTAAGTCCTGTTATGAGGCAGCCAGATTTATGTTATTTTTCTACATGTTTTTGATTCCATTACTATGGTTTTAATGGATGCTTCAATGGATGTTTTAATGAGTGTTTCTGGATGTTTTGATTGAATTGATGATTGAATGTTTTGCTCTGTTTGGTTACACCCAGAAAGGTAAAGTATAAAATCATGAAAGTAAATAGAGAATACTTGTAACTGGTTTAGATATGGCATGGAAAACATAGAAACCAAAATGTATATGAGTTGCATTACACTTGTGTAAGTGCTGAGGCTCAAATGAAAGATTCAAGGTTGCAATGGAAATATCCAAAAGTGCTGAACCCTTGATCAAATAGAAAATCCATGAGCCAGAAATCTTGTTTAAGCTAGATCTTGAATTTAGTTCAAACATGGTTGCTTATGAAACAATAATAACCCACATGCCTAGTTTTTATTCCCAGTTGTAATTATTCTTGTATTTTCTTTAAGCCAAAACACTTGAAAATATGATTTTCCCTGGACATGAATGTTAGATTGTTCTTGAGTTATGCTTGTAAACTCTATGTAATGTTTCATGTATACTGGGATTTAGTCACCTAGCTATCTCACGATAGGATTAAACATGAACACTTAGTAAATAAACTAAGGATTGTGAGCCAAGAAGACTGCTGGAATGCTTGTCATATTTGAAGTATGCAAGTTGGCACATGGTTTGTTTAAGCCCTGAGATCTTTGTGCAATATTGTGAATTATTTTATTGCAATGTGTCCCCGTGATTCCTTTATGGCAGATGAGGCTAGGAATTAATTTGGTAAATGCAACCTTAAATTGATGAAGTAGGAACTTGAGTTATTCCTAAGATGGTTGGACTGGAACTATGATAGTTCCTGAGTATTTCTGTTTGAAACCTATGTTTGCATGGTTAAATATGTGTATATGATTAGTCATAAACAAGTCAGGCAAATTGATCGAAGATGATATGCCCACTTGAACAAAATATTTATGTCTCACTCATTTACCTAATATCATGGAATTTTTGATTTTACTCATACCAGATCTTATATCTGACCCTTGTTTGCTTATGGCATCTGGGGTGTCTCATCTAAAATGGGGCAGCCTCTAATGTTCTTTCAGGGAATGCTGGATCTAAATAGGAAGCTGCTGTGGCTAATGAGAGTGATTATATAAGCATGCTAAATTAGAATTAAATAAGAACTTAGAATGAAATATTTGCATGTAATCTGGGAAGTTTTTATAGATCTGTTTTGGTTGGTATGTAATGATCTTAAAGGTTTGGATTTATTAGTTGTTCTAAATGAATCTAGTGATGTATTAAACTTGGGATTAATCTAAAGACTTGGTTGAATTTTTGCAAGAAAATATATATATTTGGGTATTGTGATGAAAATCTGTAAATGGTATATGCCTGTATTTGAGAAATAGAAATGTGTATGTACATACATTGTATTAGATAATTTCAAGTTACTTAAAACCTTAAGTTTGAAGGTTAAAAATCTGAGTCTAGCTATAAAAACCTGGAATTATTCTTGTGGATATTTTTAAGTTCATATAAATTAGATAAGCATAGGATTTACTGACTTGATACAAATATTCTAAAGAATATAGTAATTAACCTTAGTCAGAATTGCTAGAATCCAAATCAAGCAGGATACACTTGTTTAACAAATATATATATACTCTGAATTTAAATAAGATAAACACTTACGTCCTCATATGTATGTGTATATTACTAGAGATGCACTGATATATTTATATTGGTAATAAGTTTTGAATCCTGGTTGAATTGTTTGAAAGAAAAGAAAATGACTCTGAGAGTTTCAAGGAAGTTTAAATCAAACCTAAAAGTGTAAATGAATGTAGGTGGACATCCAGACACATATAAATTGAATATGCATATGCATGTACATAGAAATCTAATTTAGACGTCTGTCTTAATCATTTAGTCGTCTGAGATCAAACTTAGACGTCAGTCATAATAATATAGACATCTGAGATGTAATTTAGACGTCTGTCAGTAAAAATTTAGATGTCTGAATTTAGTTCAAAATGTTTTCTACTCTCTGTTTAAAATTTAGACACTCTGAGACGTCTGTCATAATAATTTAGACATCTGAGATCTAATTTAGACGTCTGTCAATAAAAATTTAGATGTCTGAATTTAGTTCAAAATGTTTTCTACTCTCTGTTTAAAATTTAGACACTCTGAGACGTCTGTCATAATAATTTAGACGTCTGAGATCTAATTTAGACGTCTGTCAATAAAAATTTAGATGGTCTGAATTTAGTTCAAAATGTTTTCTACTCTCTGTTTAAAAGTTAGACACTCTGAGACGTCTGTCATAATAATTTAGACGTCTGAGATCGAATCTAGACGTCTGTCATTTAAATTTAGACGACTGAACTGCTGATTTTGCCTAATTTGTCCATTTTTGAGTAAATTTCCAAGGTTTATCAATTTTGTCAATCCAACTTATTGTTATTAATTAATATCAACTTTGATATCTATCATGAGATCAAGTAAATACTATTTTAAAGTTAAATAGAATTATTTAGGCAAGATAAATAAATATATATATGTGTTAGTATTTGTCAAAGTGCATCTATGGCAGTAGAACAAGATTTAGAAAAGAAATAAGTGGCTATGTCAATAGCTTGTATGGCATTTTGATTTATATTTGATTTAAATTCCCTTTGATGGAAAAAAAAAATCCTTATGAAATTAAGGTAGAAAGAGGAGGGTCATTTCATCATAACACAATTTTGAATACTATCATCCACATGAGTTATAACACATTTCAGGAAGGACAATCAAATGCACGTGCACCATTTTTTACGGGTTCTAATTACATGTATTGGGCTACACGTATGAAAGTTTTTATGGAATCAAGCGGACTTGACATTTGGCTATCTACTCAATCTCAGTATGTAGCTCCTACTATTGCAATTAGTACATGGACAAATGCTTAGAAAGCCGCTGCTTCAAATAATGCAAAAGCTATGAATGTTTTATATTGTGCATTAGATAAGAACGAATTTTCAAGAATTATGATGTGCAAAACAGCTTATGATATATGGCACATGCTTTAAGTCACATATAAAGGAACCACCAAAGTAAAAAAAACTAAGATAAGTTTGCTGACAAATCAATTTCAACCGTTTAAAATGAAATCAAATAAAAGCATCGTAGAAATGTATACTAGATTCCAAACTATACAACATGATCTATTGGAAATGTTTTTGTTTATGAAGTAAATTTATTAAAAAAAACAGGTTAACGGTAATATATTTATGAATCATTATTATAATTGAGTCGTTGCAAGTTTATAACGGTAATATATTTATGAATCATTATTATAATTGAGCCGTTACACTTGCACAATGATAATATATTTATGTGACATTATTATTGAGTCGTTACAAAAGCTAATGGTATTACAATATTGTTTTAAATGAGAATAAATTAAAATACATTAACATTCCATCACTTTAGTAACGTATACAATTTCCATTATGCTTATTGAAATGATAGATAGACCAAAGAGAAATGGCAAGAATAACAGACATTTTTCTTTTTCTTCTTCCTTCAACAAAACTAAACACCTTGAGCAGTATTTCAGAGTGCAAATCAGAATCATCTTTGTCAGTGCAAATAGGTTGAAATTTTTTCAGATTAGAGAGGCTGTTTTATCCCAGAGGCGGTGGCGTTTGTTTTTCAGAATTGCTTTGCACCTTCGAGCGGAACGCCGAAACGTCTTCAAGAGAGTGACAACGTACACGACTCAGCCGAAGTTCATTGTTCCCAACAATTTAAAGACGTTCCAGAAAACAATGACTTCTACTGCAACTATTGATGATGCTGCACCAACTTCAATGTTTTAGGTCCCCATGGTCGCTTCTGTGCCCTTCAGATTCGAGGGCATCCATTTCAAGCACTGGAGGCAAAAGCTGGAATCTTTTCTGATGATGAGAAAGGTGGTTGGTGTGCTCACTGCAGAAAAGCCGACAGTACTAGAGAAACCCGTTGAAACCGATGCACAACAACTGCAGATCTGAAAGGAAAAAAACCAAAAATTGCAGAATTGGACAGAGCAAGATTACCTCTGCAAGAACTTCATACTCAATGGTCTGAGCGTCGATCTCTATGACTACTACAATTCAGAAAAGACAACCAAGGAAATCTAAGAGTCGCGACAAAAGAAGTATGATACAGAAGAAGTTGGAGCAAATAAATATGCTATCAACCGCTACCTCAAATTTCAAATGACGGATGACACATCAGGAGAGACGCAGTCTCATGAACTTTAGAAAATAGTTCATGAGATCATCTCCGAAGGTATGGTTATTGATGAACAATTTCAAGTTGTTGTTTTGATAGATAAACTATCCCTTAGTTGGAAGAATTTTAAGAATAATTCGAGACATAAAACTAAATAATTTTCAATAGAAAGCTTAATAACTCGCCTCTGTATTGAGAAGGAATCATGTAAACAAGATATGAAGGAAGAAGTGCTTGTTTGTATAGGCAACACTAAGAAAGCTGCAGTTCTGAAAGAAAATCCAAATTTTTTTAAGAATCAGAACCAGAAGCTTAGTCAGAACTGCAACAAACAGAAACCACCCTAAAAGAATGACTTTGGACAGTTGTTTCTTTGCTACAACTGTGGAAAACTAGGTCATATGGCACACAAGTGTAGGAACATACCAGTCCATGGACCATAGGCTAACCTGACAGAGGAACCTCTAACGGCTATGATTACTGATGAGATTCACCTTGTTGGGGGGTCAGAGGATTGGTGAGTAGATACTGGTGCTACACGCCATGTCTGATATGATCGTGCTACGTTCAAAATATACACAGAGACTAAGAACAAGGAAGTGTTGTTGTAAGACACTCACACCACTATTGTTGCTGGGATTGGAAGCGTAGAGCTGAATTTTACCTCTGGGAAGACCGTCATTTTGAAGGACGTAATGCATACTCCAGAGATGAGAAAGAATCTTGTTTCAAGTTATCTTCCTAATAAGGCTGGTTTTACATAGACTATTGAGGCTGATATGTACACCATCACTATGAATGGTATGTTTGTGGGTAGGGGTTATGCTATTGATGGTATGTTTAAACCGAATTTTGAATGTAATAAAATGTCTACTTCTGCTTATATGCTGTGTGATTTTAATATCTGGCACTCTAGATTATGTCATGTGAATAAACGTATAATTCATAACATGAGCACCTTAGATCTTATCCCTAAAATGTCACAAACTGCTTTTTGATAAATGTGAATTATGTAGTCAAGCAAACATCACTAAGAAACCACATAAATCAGTTGATAGAGTTTCTGAACCTTTAGATTTGATTCATTCTGATATATGTGAGCTTGATGGAACTTTGACTACACATGGACACCGTTACTTTATCACTTTTATTGATGACTATTCTGATTTTACTTATGTATACCTTATGAAAAATAAAAGTGATGCATTTGATATGTTTAAATCATTTAAAACTGAAATTGAGAATCAATCTAATAAGAAAATTAAGAGACTTCGTAGTAATAGAGGAACAGAATATGAGTCTAGTTTATTTCTTGATTTCTATCAAGTGCATGGTATAATTCATGAGAGAACTGCTTATTCACCTGAAATGAACAGTATAGCTGACAGAAAAAATAGAACCTTTACCGAATTAGTTGTAGCTATCTTATTGAATTCGGGTGCAACAAAACATTGATGGGGGGATATTTTATTGACTGTATGCTATGTATTGAATAGAATCCCTAAATTAAAAAGTAAAATCTCACCATTTGAAATTTTAAGCAATTATAAACCAAATGTGTCTTATTTTAGAACTTGGGGATGTTTGGCATATGTTCGTATACCGGACCCTAAGAGAATAAAATTAGCAAGTGGAGCATATAAATGTGTATTTATTGGCTATGCTATTAATAGCAAATCATATAGATTTTATGACCTGAATACACATAATATAATAGAATCTAATGATGCTGATTTTTATGAATCTAGATTTCCTTTCAAATTGAGGAATAGTAGGGGCACATGAAAACACTATGCTTATTAGAACAGAACTTAATGAGTCTTCTGAAAATGAACTTAGAAGAAGTAAAAGAGCAAGAACCGCAAAAGATTTTGGTTTAGATTTTTGTTCTTTTACTATAGAGGAGGATCCCTTAAACCTCCAAGAGGCCTTATCTTCCTTAGATGCCAATTTTTGGAAGAGACTATATATGATGAAATGGATTCTTTGGAATACAATAAGACTTGACACTTAGTAGATCTACCACCTGGTTGTTCTATAGGCTGTAAATGGGTACTTAAAAAGAAATTAAAACCTGATGGCATAGTTGATAAATATAAAGCCCGTTTAGTAGCTAAAGGATCTAAGCAAAGAGAAAATGTAGACTTTTTGACACCTTTCACCTGTAACTAGGATTATATCCATTCGAGTACTAATTTCACTTGCATATATTCATAATTTAATAATACACCAAATGGATGTTAAAACTGCCTTTTTAAATGGTGAATCAGAAGAGGATTTTTATATGGACCAACCTGAATGATTTGTTGTTCATGGTCAAGAACATAAAGTTTGCAAGTTAGATAAACCATTATATGGCTTAGAATAGGCACCTAAACAATGGCATGAAAATTTTGATAAATTAATAATCTCACATGGTTTCAAAGTTAATGAAAGTGACAAATGCATTCACTATAAATCTGAGAATGACATTTGTACTATCATATATCTGTATGTAGATGACCTACTTATTTTTGGGTCAAACATTCATGCCATACACTCTATTAAATCTTTGTTAAGTACCAATTTAGATATGAAAGATCTAGGTGAAGTAAGTGCAATCCTTGGTATTAATATTACTAGGTCCGAAAAGGGATTTTCTTAGGATCAATCTCATTATATTGAGAAGATTCTGAAGAAATACAATTAGTTTGACTATAAACCTGCATGTACACTATATGATCCTAGTTTAAAGCTATTTAAGAACACTAGTGAAGGTGTAAGACAGTCTGATTATGCGAGCATCATTGGCAGCCTTCGGTATACCACTGTACTAGACCAACATTGCCTATGTCGTGGGATTATTATGCAGGTTTACTAGTAGACCTAATATAGAGCATTGGCACGCTATTGAGAGGGTTATGAGATACCTAAAATGAACCATGAACCTTGGGTTACATTATGAAAAATTCCCAACTGTCCTTGAAGGTTACACCGATGCAGACTGTAGTACTTTATGTGATCATTCAAAAGAAACCAGTGGCTATATCTTTAGCATTGCTGGAGGAGCTGTTTCTTGGAAATCCAAGAAACATACTATTTTGGCTTAATCTACTATGGAGTCTGAGATGATAGCACTAGCCACAGCTAGTGAAGAAGCAGAGTACTTTGTTGAATATGCAAGTATATGATTTATGTTTGATGATAATAAACATATATATATATATATTCATTTAAATGTATTTGTTAATTTTACTATTTTATTTTCATATAATTAAATAAATATTTGCTGAATAAAATAAATAACACAGAATTTAAATTCAAACAGGTATTTTATTCAAACAAATATTTTATTACAATTTTTGAATAGTACAAAATTTGAGTTCTCACTATATATATATTTTTCAATTACATTACAATTTCGATTACATCACAAATTTCAATTTACAATGTTCACCTCACTACATATCACTCATTCACTCGTATTTATTTTCAACTTTACTCCAGCCCGAATCCAGCATCTGAGTTATCTGCAAAATAAACACTGAAGTAGTAAAATTGAAAAAGAAATATTTTTGCAGTGTAAAATAAAATGTGTTTTTGAAAACATTATTTGCCTCAGTTATTTGGGTTGTTCGTCATCATATTCATTTTGAATTCATCATACACGAACAACTTGGGACATGCACAGTGTATCACTGTACATGCCACAAGGCCGTGCACACCGATTCACACTTGATAAAACTGCAGGGACAGGTGAGCACAAGGTCAAACCCGAGCCAAAGCTAGGTTCAACTCAAGCGCAATACAAATAAAGTCACGATATGAGCACAAGGTCAAACTCGAGCCAAAGCTAGGTTCAACTCAAGTGCATGCAATACAAAACAATGGGTCAAGACAAAACTGAAGTGGCTACAGTTCAAGTCCACAACAGCATAATGAAATCACTTGAATAACAATCAATGGTTCAAATGACAAACAACAAAATGCAGTTAGGAGCAACACTATATACATATGGAACCAGATCTGGCAACAAGTCCAGCTACCACATGAGATAAGACTACAAGTGCAAAGCACAAATGAAACCAGACATATGGAACCAGAATCAAAATGTACAAAATCAACATGTGCACCAGACAGGAACAACACCTAACACAGCAATACAAAAGCAACAACTTAACCAAACTCGAAGAAAATCTAGATCAGAGATCACACAAACATGAATGCACATGTCAATAGTGGTAACTTCAAACTACATGGTGCAGCAAACATATAAATATACACACACACACATATGCATACACACTTGTATACATATATATGAATATGAATGCAATGACCAACAGCCTTAACAGTAAATGATTCACATACATGAAATAAATCCAGGCATCAAGTACACATGACTCGAAGAACTACTTACATATAAACTTCAAGATGAACAAGATCAAAACAAAACAATGGAGCAACAACATGAATGCAATGAACTGGTCAGAGCAACCCAACTTGTCTACAAGCTCCAAGCAGACTACATAATGAACACAAGTGCAAGGCCAAGTCTGAAAACAATGCAAGTTAACACACACACACATACATCAATGTCAACCAGAATTTAAAGGCATATACCAGATAGTGATATGCATGAAACAAGTGCAGACTGCATAGAAAATGTCAAATAAAAACAATACAAACAGTTTCAAAGGATGATGCTAGAGAATCACTAGACAAGACACAAGTGTACACAAACTACATTCAGGCATGAAAAAAAATCTCATCAATGCAGACCAGAGTATATACACTAGAGCATGAATGCATACACATATCAGTTCAGGTTTGTAGACCACCAAGTTAACATGGAGCCTCAACAAAATATGCACATGTGAAACATGTATCAAGACAACCAAACCAGAATACAGGATACAAATGCAACAGAGGTGACAACAGAGTATCAAGTCGAGCAAAGCTTCACAAGTATACATATATACATGCGGAAACAAGCACGTATATATATATATATATATATATATATATATATATATGCAGTAACAATATGGGATGCAGTGAAGCAGTAAACATGTACTCAAAGCATCATCAACACAACAGAGATGAAAGAACATAAATCAAGCCGTGGGTCAAAAATTTTCAAACAGATATATATACAGTAAATTGAACAAGACAAAACTTCCAGATTATCAAAAAATTGATACCTAAGTCATAGGAGAAAAGAATCAAAGCCGTGGTGACTAAGACAAAGTTCAAACAAGTCCAAATAATATCGACCAAGTCAGTGTCGAAATCAAAGTAATATCACAAATTCAAAAGTCCAAAGTCATGGGAGAAAAGAAATTAATGGAGCAAGTTCAAATTCATGAAGCCGTGGTAAGCAAGCATAACAGAAAATATATGAATTTGAACTAGTCTAATCAAATCATATGCACTCAAGCAAAATCAAACGGCGGAGAAAAATTATCAGACAAATTCATTCAATCGAAAATTTAGGGAATTAAACCCTATAAATACTGTCAACATCATCGGCATTAAATGCATCGAGTTCGAGCATATCAACGAGAATACAAAAGGAAATTGCGTACCAGTTCATTCAAATCGAAATCGACGAATTAAAGCAGCTGTTCGCAAATCAAAGAGACGATTGATCGACAAAGCAATCAACGCGAGAATATTAATTCAATCGATCAACAATCAATTGGCTACTTGAATTCCAGAAACCCTAAATTGTTGAAAGAGGAACGTACGAAGAGGCAGCCATTTTCACAAAGGATATGAGCCGAATGGAATGAATTAAAGAGAAAAGGACATCTCCTTCTATTTTAAATTGGGCCGGCCTTTACTGTATTTTGGGTTTAAATTTTATTTAGGGTTTTGTAGTTGTTTTTTATTTTTGTAATTTTCTTTTAAACTTTTATAAAATACTAATCGTGTGACTAGGGGATGAACTACGGTGGTGTAGTTCGAGAATTCGCAACTCAGTGGCTGAGTTGTGGCAGGGTTTTAAGCGTAGAGTTAGGTTAGTCGATAGCGGGTGTCGCAGTTTACGTGTGTAAGCGTCTGACTAGTTAATTTTTAGTAGAAATCTTGGGGGCAGCACGTAGGCAGGGTTTTACCGAAGCTGGGTAAATCTGTGTTGTTCTATTTCTACTTTTTATTATTCTGCTATTATCTGTGCTGCAATTATTTTATATATTTCCGCATTAAATTTTTATAATTATTAGTATCACTCTATTCACCCACCCCCCCCCTCTAGGGTAAAATCGATCCTACAAGTGGTATTAGAGCTAGGAATAAAAACCAATTTTTGTTTTAAAAATTTTATTTTTCAAAAACAAATCCTTGTTTTAAAATTTTTATTTTTAAATGGCATCGTTTAATAATGCTTTTGCTGAGGGACAGTCCATAGTTAGACCACCAATGTTCAATGGTGAATATGCTTACTAGAAAAATTGAATGTCTAAAAACCATTGATGCTTGGAATATAGTTGAGACAGGATATAGGACACCCACTATAATAGTAGATAATCAGGAAATTGAAAAACTGATGGATCAATGAACAGATCTAGAAAATAAACTACAAAATGCTAATTCTAAAGCTATGAATTCTATTATCTGTTCATTGGATCAAATTGAATTTAATCGTGTCTCACATTGTCTAATTGCGCAGGAAATCTGGCACACACTTGAAGTGACTCATTAAGGAACCTCTCAAGTCAAAGAATCTCAACTTGCCATGCTTAGTAGCGAATACGAGAACTTCACAATGGCCAAGGATGAGAATGTTAAAGAGATGTATGGACAACTTTCCAATCTCATATACAAATCAAAAGCTCTCAAACAATCATACACAGAGTTGGAAATAGTCCCAAAAATCCTCAGAGTCCTTCCATGAAATATTGAAGCAAAAGTTACTGCGATTCAAGAATTAAAAGATTTGAAACAAGTTAGAGTCGAAGAACTCATCGGAAATCTCACCACTTATGAGCTAGAAATGAAATTCAAGGAAGAACGAGAAGGAGGTGATACTCGAATGAAATCAATAGCTCTTAAAGGAACAATGTAAAGTGATGATGATGATGATGATGATGATGGAGCAGCTGAGCTGGCGCTACTAATAAAGAGATTCAAAAAGTTGAACCGCAAATACGGAAATCCATCTCTAAATCAACAATTAAAAAGTAGAATAGTCAAAGCACTAGACAACTCAAAAGAGTAGGAGATCATTTGTCACAAGTGCGACAAACCCGGTCATATTAAACCCAATTGTCCTCAGAATCGACTCAGCCATAGAAAGAAACAGAAAAGGAGAAGTTTTGCAGCCACTTAGGATGAAATTGATGAAGATAATAAAAGCACTAGCAGTGAGAGTGAAAAAGCATATTTATGTCTTTAAGGTGATATAACTGATAGCGATGATGACGAGCCAAGCGAGGTATCAAAACTTACTCACTCAGAACTGCTTATATATTTTCACGAAGTAAATGGCTGTTTGGAAATACTTAAGGAGAAATACGCTAAAATTGAATCACAAAGAGATAGTTTGATAGAACTAAATAAACCACTTGATCAATTGGTTAAAAACTATCGAAACAAGTGCCCTAAGTGTGATAAGTGTCCATCATTTAAAGAAGAGATTAAAAAATCAAAAATTAAAATTAAATCACTTGAAAATGAAATTCTGATTTTGAAAGAAAGTGAAAACACGAGGAGAGAAAATTCTATTAAAAAGTGCACACAATTATTGAATGAAAATGAATCTCTCAAAACACAAGTCCAACAATTGTCTACAGCTTTAGGAAAATTTTCCAAAGGTGAAAGATCGCTAAATATGCTATTAGGGAAACAAACTGTTAATACTGTTAGACAGGGACTTGGTTATAATCAATCTGAACGTATTAGAGGTGAAATTAATCAAGTCAAATCCAAGTGCACAATTTGTCGAAAAATTGGACACAATCACAACAATTGTTGGTATAGACCCAAACACGTGAAAACCATTCCAATTTTGGTTCCTAAAGGCACGAATGTAAAATCCCTTAAAGTCAAACAAATCTGGGTACCAAAAGGAAAAAATATAAATTGTCTTGGGTCTACACAAACTTATTTTTCAAAATCTTTTGCCACTAACAACCATGGACCTATAAAAAAAATAGGTCACAAAAATCTTTTCTCGTGTAGGTACGGTGGAAGGCTAAGAAACAACAACAGTGCTATCTGGATTCTGGCTGTTCTAGGCACACGATGGGCAACAAATCAAAGTTCCTTAGACTTGTATAAAGGTGGCATAGTCACAATAGGCAACAATGAAATATTATCGTAAAGGTAAAATAGGTAACGGTATATTTAGCTTGAACGATATATTAAATGTGATAATTTGCACCATAATCTGAATTAAATCAGCCAGTTATGTGATAATGAAATAAATGTTGATTTTGATTTTAAAAATGTTAACCAATCATCTTTGAACTATTTCATATAAATTTGCTTGGACTAACAATGTTGGTTGATGATTACTCAAGATACACATGGATATATTTGTTTATCTTATTCTGACACTATGTTCATTGTTTGTTTATCTGCACGGTTTCAATTCAAATCCAAAAGAATTTCATTTAAAAGCTGTAAAAAGATTTTAAGGTATTTGTTGCAACTTCACGGTCTGGTCTATAACATCCAACTAATGATAATCTTGAGTCAAAGGAAAATTCGAATGTAGATTACACTGGTAATCTAGTTGATAGAAAAATTACTAGTGGAACGTGATTTATGTTGATACATTCAGTAGTTGCATCGTTTTCAAAGAAAATATCTGCATATTTTTCATTTCAAATGATTTTTAAATTAGCAAACATTTTTCTCATAAAACCCCTTCCAGAAAATAATTATTGTTGACCTTGTTTCAGATTAGTCATTTTAGAAAATTTGATTTTATAATTATTTTTGGATTTGATCTTAAATGACTACATTAACTAATCTAACTCCCTACTGATTATCGAAAAGATAAATAGTGATTGAAAAAGTAACGAGTGTTGATATTAATCATATATTATGACTTGAGAAAGTATATTTAGTAAATTTCTTTAAAAATTTAAACAAGATCTATAATAACTTTTGATAGTGATTGAAAAAGTAGATATTTTATAGTGACAATGGCGTCTACTAACCCTAACCCTTCGAATCCCGATTCTTTTTTCCCAGCAATCGATCCCAGAGATGATGAAGACGGGTGGGTGGAAGTGAAACATAAGGGGAAGGAGAAAGGTAAAGAGGGAAGAAACTTGTCTTCTGCCTAAATTCTACAGAAACCCAGAAGCAAAACCCTAAATCTTGGATTGATGCTATCGGAAATCAGGTCGAAATCAAAGGATCGGTTAACTATGTCGACCCAATAATTGAAGGAGAAGAAATATATCAGATGATAGATGAAGATGATTACGCTGAAGCTCAAAAAATATGGAAAAACTCTATATATATCTATATGTTAGGTAAACGACCGTATGTTGTTCATTTGAATGCTTATATAAAACGGGTCTAGAATCCAAAAGGAGTGTGGGATGTCTTCCCCAGAGATAACGGGTTCTTTCTTATAAAGTTTGAACAAGAAGAAGATTTTTAAAAAGTTTTAAAAGGAGGTCCCTGGTTCATGGACAGCAAACTAATCGTTTCGAAAAAATGGGAAGCAGAATTCAATTTTGAACGGGAAATGCTTTCATCTTATCCAGTGTGGATTAAAATGCATAATCTTAATTTGGCTCTTTGGAATACAAGATGTATCAGTAAGTTAGCTAGTATGGTTGGGAAACCATTATACATTGATGAGAATACAAGAAAGGTTAAAAGGATTAACTATGCCAGAGTCTTAGTTGAAATAAAGGCGGATAGTGACCTTCCAAAATCAGTTAAGGCTATAAACAAACAGGGGCATATATACACACAGGACATTGAATATGAATTTGTGCCTCCTAGATGTAGCGCTTGCAAGTGCTTTGGTCATCCTATTTTACCTTGCAATAACATAAAGGAGAAGCCAGAACAAGTCTGGGTGGAGATAAAAAAAATTCAAATTTCAACCCCTATACAAAATATATCACCATCTATCAGCCCAAAAAATACAGCAGCTACAAAAAATTACATACAAAAAGCTGCAGTTAGTACCCAAACCCATCCTATTAGTCAAGATTTTAATGCAGAGGACTCTGGATCAGAGCAAGCAGCTCTTCCAGTTCCTGATCAAGTGGATGATCTCCAGTTTGAAGCAGATCTAGAGGTCCTTGTAGAGCAGTCTCACTTTATTGAGAAGGAACAACTGCCTGATTCTCTGGAGGAAATCCAGAAGATGAACATTCAGCTGGATTCATCTGATGAAGAAAGTGTAGACGATGAAGAAGATCTCTGTAACAACCGTGATTTTTGATTACGGTCGAAAGAAATATTTTAAATTGAAAAAAAAATATGAAATTCATTTGCAAAGTCAGTTGCAAATAACTTATGCATTGAATATAAATAAGTTATGTTATACTTCACTTTGCCTTGCACGTATGTGAATGGGTCCAACTCAAAAGCAATAATATGCACACTTTTGTTATAACAAAGTTGGAACAATTTTTTTTTTGTTTGCTTTGCTGTCACTATATTTGTAAAAGCAAAAGTTGAACACACTTTGCTTTTCCATCATCATTTTTATGTGCAACAAGTCCTTTCTTACATCTGAGGCACGTTTTTATTAAATGCGTTTGCACAAACTTTAGCCAACACATATTTTATTTGACTTATACACCAAAATTAGAAGAAGAAAAGTGAAGGCCTGCATCATTCTTTTGTTCCACTTTTTCTTCCAGTTGCCCAGAAAATGCATTAATGGCGGTTCCAATAATTTTGCTCCACTCAATTCTCGGTTGCTAGTTGTTTTTGAAACCAAATTTGAGGTGAGTTCAAAACTCACATTTCTAATTTATTCATCATTTCATTTTTGGGTGCAAAAACATTAGAAATTTGTTATATTGATTTTTGAAATTTTCGTATGAAAGCTTGGAGTTTGCTGTGCTTTGTAAATACCAATGGTTTTAAGTATATTAAAATCAATTATATGCATACATTTAAAAATCAGTGCAGGCAGTGTTAATTTTGTGTGCTAGTGTAGCACGAAACAGTATATATATGACCTGAGTCATCTATTTTACAACTACAAATATGTGTGCAAAGTTACCGAGTTCCAGGCCACCTTCCCTTTTTATTTTGTTATGTGATACGGGTTGGTAGAATTACACTAAAGAAAGAGTTCAGTTGCACTTCATAAAAAACGTGTCCAGGTCGTTTTATTTTTACTTCATAATTGCATGCAAAAGTTATAAGTCCAAATCACCTTGTTTTTCATTTAATTCGTGCATACATGAATTTTGCTTCGCCCTGGTATTTTGTCCCTTCCATGCACATTTTATTTCATGTAGCCCTGACCATCATTTTGTGTCTGCGTGAAAATGAGTTCCAAGTTTATTTATTTTACTTCATTTTTGTGAAGGTTTGTATAGTATAGAATTGTACAAGTCCAGGCAACCCATCGCACTGCATTTCTTTCGTGAAAATGTAAAGTGTAGTGTGCGTGCATGCAAAGTGTGGTGTGTATGCATTTAGTTAAGCCCTGGTCACATTTTTTTTGTTTTATAGTGCGCAAACTAGGTGCCCAGATCTTATTTTGGTTATTTCATTGTTTGTCTTAAGCATTGTTTGTAGAGAAAAGTGTTGCCAGGTCATTTGCATTTTTTAGTATTGCCTAGGCCATTTACATTTTTGTCTATAATTATTAAGTGCGTGCAAGGATGTGTTGCACGTTACTAAGCCCAGGCAGTGCCATATTTTGATGAATATATAAGTAGTGTAGACCACTATTTATTAATTTATTTTGAACCAGTGTTTTGTTTTGAAACGTATTTTGTTGCTGTTATTTTTATAACGGATTTTTACCCCGGTGTTTATATTTGAAGCGTGTTGTTTTGATGAGATTTTTGACGAACAAAAATTACTGTTGTTTTGACTTCAGTAACCGTTAAATTAAAGTGAATTTTCAAGCGGCTATCTTGCAATCAAGAAAACCCGCAATGCTGATTTGATATCCGTTTTTACGGTGTTTTGTGAAATGCAATTTCTTTGTCGAAATTGCTATAGATGTTGCTGTTTTAATCACGTGTTTTTAAATCGTTTTAAAATATAATTGTTTCCAAAATTTTTACAGTTTACGCTTTCAAAAGAATGAGGAAACGATTTAAACGTTTCAGCAAAAATTAAGGACTATGAACCCTTACTTTTACTAATTCGATTAATTCCGTACTTGTCCATTTGAGAACGTAAATTTTATTTCTATAAAATACACAATTTTGCACTTTCATGGAAACGATGATGAGATTTAAACGATTTAGCAAAAGTGAGGAGTATGGAACCACGCTTTTACTAATTCGGTTAATTATGGACTCGTTAATTGAAATATTTGCCGTGGAATTGTTGTTTGAAGATTTTGATGATTTTGTTGGGCTTTCGAGCCACTATGCTGGACCTTCGGGTTAATTACCAGTACTAGGCCTTCAGGTCATTTGTTGGATGTTCGAGTCATTCGTTGGGCGCCAAATATTATGCTGACAGTACTTGGTAGGCTTTGGCCATATGAGATGCACGTGCGGCGTAGCTTAGACTCGCCATATGCTGGGATCGATCCACTTTTATGCTGATTTTCTAGTTATCTTATTTTGATTTCTAGATTTTCGTGAATTGCTGTTTTGAATTCAATTTTGAATTTGGAAGTTGATTTTGATGGAGTTTAATGAGATTTCTTCATTTGAACTATGTTGATTATTTATGCTGAATAGTCTCATTCGAGATTATGATTAATTTGCTTAAGTGTTGTTTATCATACACTTATTTCTGAGTTTAAATTAAACTGATCCGTTTATTATTTTCTTTTAAATAATACTCGGGTCAGACCGAGTTATTTTAGGATAACCGCTATCTTTGATTCAGTTGCTGCTTTAGCTTTTGGGGATTTCACCTCATCTTTTGTTTAGGCTTCGAAGTGTTACTTTTGGTGTATTGACTCTCATCTCATGTATGTATGATGACTATGTATATGTACATTTGGTTCATGTGAACCATCGAGTGTTGTAGCATGTATCCAGACTTACCTTCCACTTTATCTGATATTCTGTTCTGATGTGATTATACTTATCTGTCTTGTTGCTATTATGAGTTGTTCTGAATTTTTCATAAGCCACCGTGGTTACATTTTAGATTTGGATTGAATGTATATCGTTGGAAGTAATTTAAAAAACTCCCATCGATGTAATCAATACTCATCTAAGACATAACTTACGGATGGTCGCTTCTAACAAGCCTTATTCTTCGTAATAGCAGACGTTATTCCATATAATAACCTTTGTTATTGTGAGCATAGAGGTGGGGCGTCACCGTTGGTATTAGAGCTGAGATTCAGAACAAATTATAATAAACACGGAAAAGAAGTAGAATAGAACATGTGTTTCAACTATTCGAGGGTATTATTCGTGCCTTTCTAGTCTATTCCTTTGTTGTTCTTAAACTTTCATCCTCTCTAACATGTTGGAATATGTCTAGGAATAAATCTCATATTTCCGTAGTATTCCATTTGTTAAATTCCTTATCAATCTTGTATTGTTTTAACTAATCCTTATCTTCTCTTGTTCTCTCGCTTATGGCTTGAAGAGGTAGAGGGAAGCGTTCTTCTGCAGGTCCGTCTAGTGGTTCTCATCCGGATGGAGTCTATATGTCAGTTGATCAGTTTATGGAGCTATTTCGGGGTACTTAGCCTTCTGTTGCTACTCTCGCAGATCCTACTCAAAAGTCTGCCTTCGCTCGCATGTGTAGTGACTATTCCCACCTTGGAGGCAAACCTTTCAAGGGATCAGAAAGTGTATTGGAGGTTCAGACTTGGTTGCACGCTTGTGAGCGCATATTTTCTCGGATGGATCTTTCTGATCATCATCGCGTTCTCATGGCATCTAGCATGTTGCAAGAACGTGCACTTGATTGGTATGAGCTTTTGATTGCGAAATTTGATGAGTCCTCTCTCTCGTGGAACCAGTTTAAGGAACGAGTCGAACTTAAGTTCGTTCCTGAATCAGAAAAGGCCAATCTTGCTCGTAGTTTCCTTGAGTTAAAACAAGGAAAGTCCTCTGTTTATGATTATGTTGCATCTTTCGAGGCCTTGTCCAAATACGGAGTTGAGTTCATTAACACTCCACATAAGAAGAATCTCAGATTTGTAGAATGTTTGAAGAAGTATTTGAAGAAAGTCCTTTTGCTTCAGCTTAAGCTTCCTTTTGAGGAACTTGTTGATTCGGCACTTTGCCGTGAAGCTGTCGAAAAGGAACGTGATAGTGGTGATGAGGTTGAGGTTTCTAAGAACCCCAACAAGATAAGGTTTCCATTTCATAAGCCTAATTCTTCTTCCAACAAGAAGAAGAAGCAAGCTGCCTCAAGTTCTCAGCCTAGTAGTGCACCTTCTAATCAAAGAGCGTGCTATAATTGTGGTTCTCTGGATCATCTTCTCCGTAGTTGTCCTAAGCCTCGCATTTGCCGCTATTGTAAGAAAGAAGGTCATTGGGTTTCTGATTGTCCTACTGCTCCTAAGGGTTTCAAATCTGGAAAGCTTAATGTTGCTAAAGCTTCTGGTGATTCTTCTCAGCCCAAAGGTATTCCTCCTTCTGTTTTGGAAGGATTTATTTTATTTCATGGTCGTTCTATTAGAGTTCTTTTCGATATGGGTGCATCACATTCATTCGTATCAAAGGAGCTTGTTGATGTTATTCCTTTGGATGTTGTTAGTCTTTGCGACCCTTTAAGGATCGTGAATCCTATTGGTGGATCCGCTACTCTTGGTTTGTTATGTGTTGATGTTGAGATTATTCTATGTGGTTTTTCCTTTCATGCGAATCTGCATGTTATGGATCATCTTGGTTTTGATATAATTTTGGGTATGGATTGGCTCGTTCGTTACGAAGTTCAAATCCTATGTCCCGAAAGAACTTTATATCTCAAGCATCCCGATGCTATCGAGCAGTTATCTATTACGTTTCGAAGCATGGATCATGATTCGAATGCTCTAATTTCTTCCTTCGAATCAAAGGATGTCATAGCTAATATTCCGGTTGTTTGTGATTTTTCTGATGTCTTCGAGCCTATTTCGTGTTTGCTGCCAAAGAGGGCAATTGAGTTCCGTATTGATCTTATCTCTAGTGCTCATCCTGTCAGTCATCCTCCCATGAGGATGTCTGCTGACGAAAATGAGGAACTCAAGGAACAATTATCTGAATTGGAAGCCAAGTAATTTATTCATTCTAGCTCATCTCCTTGGGGCGCCGTCGTTGTCTTCGTTAAGAAGCCATATGGTACTCTTAGGCTTTGCATTGATTATCGCAAGCTTAACGAGCTCACTATCAAAAATAGGTATCCATTACCTAGGATCGACGACATGTTCGATCAATTAAGTGGCGCTAAGCTTTTCTCCCAACTCGATCTTGCTACCGGTTTTCATCAGTTACGAGTTGCGAAAGATAGCATCCCCCTTACCGCATTCCATACTCGTTATGGTTCTTACGAATGGCTTGTTATGTCGTTCGGTTTGACGAACGCTCCAGCGTATTTTGTTGATCTTATGAATCGGATATTCCGGGAATATCTCGATAAGTTCGTCTTGGTTTTCATAGATGATATTCCTATTTATTCCAAATCTGAAGCCGATCATATTCAGCATTTGGAGATTGTTTTGAGCACTCTTCTTCAGCATCAGCTTTATGCCAAATTCTCCAAGTGTCACTTTTGGGAGAAGAAGGTGAAGTTTCTCGGTCATATTGTTTCTTCCGATGGTATCTCTATCGATCCTGCCAAGATCGAATCTATTCAGAATTAGCAGAGGCCCGAGACCGTTACTGAGATCCGTAGTTTCCTTAGATTGGCGGGTTATTATTGTCGGTTCATTAAGGACTTTTCTCGTATTGCTTTACCGCTTACCACTCTCACGAGAAAAGCTGTTTCTTTTATTTGGTCTGATAAGTGTGAGTTTGCTTTCATGAAGTTAAAAGATCTCCTTACTCATGCTCCTATCTTAGTGGTTCCCGAAGGGAATCATGATCTCGTTGTTTATACCGATGCCAGTGGTTTTGGACTCGGTGTTGTTCTCATGCAAAAGATAGAGTAGTTGCCTACGCTTCTAGACAACTAAAGCCTAACGAGATTCGTTATGCTACCCATGATTTGGAGTTGGCTGCTATAGTCTTTGCATTAAAGATTTGGCGACATTATTTATTGGGCGAGCGTTTTGTTCTCTTCACTGACCACAAATCTCTGAAGTATCTCTTCAATCAGAAGGAACTTAATATGAGGCAACAGCGTTGGCTCGAATTTCTTACTTCATATGATTTCGATATTCAGTATACCCCTGGTAAGGGTAATCGAGTTGCTGATGCGCTTAGTCGCAAGCAGCAAGTTGTTGTTTCCATGATGCTAGCAGAGTGGGATATGTTGGAAGCTTTATCTCTTTGTGATATTAGAGACCGTCCTTCAGTTTCTGATTCTCCCGTGCTTTTATTTAGCATGGAAGCTCGTCCTAGTTTGTTGGATCGAATTGCCGATGCCCAGAAACAAGATCCAGATCTCTCTATCTTATTCAGAGTTGTAAATCGGAACCCCAAAGTGATAATCTAAAGGATTTCGATATTGATATTCATGGTGGTATTCGGAAGAAGGGAAGGTTGATCGTGCCTAATGTTCCTAATCTTAGAAATGACATTCTTGAGGATTGTCATCGTTCTAAGTATACTATCCATCCAGGCAATAGCAAGATGTATGCCGACATGAAACGCTTATACTTTTGGGAGGGTATGAAGCGTGATCTTGCAAGTTATGTGAGTCGTTGCATGACTTGTCAATTTATTAAAGCGGAACTCCAACGTCCTAGTGGTCTTTTGCAGCCTCTTGAGATTCCATTATGGAAATGGGATCAAATTTCTATGGACTTCATTGATGGTCTACCTCGTTCGAGGTCGGGCCATACTAGTGTTTGGGTGATTGTTGACCGATTGACCAAATCAGCCCATTTTATTCCTATCAAGTCCAATTGGACTGCTCCTTTGTTGGCTAAGCTTTTTATTAAAGAAGTCATTCGACTTCATGGTGTTCCTAGTTCCATTGTTAGTGACAGAGATCCGCTTTTTACTAGTGGTTTATGGCAGAGCCTTAAGAAAGCTTTGGGTACTAAGCTCAATCTCAGTACAGCTTATCATCCACAGTCTGATGGTCAGACTGAAAGGGTGAATCAGGTCTTAGAAGATCTCCTTCGCTCTTGTATTCTTGACTTTGGAGGTAGTTGGGAAGACCACTTATCTCTTGTTGAATTTTCTTATAACAACGATTTCCAATCCAGTATCGGTATGGCTCCTTTCGAAGCCCTTTACGGAAGACCGTGTCGATCACCATCTTGTTGGTTGGAATCCGGGGAAAAGTTAGTTCTCGGCCCCGATTATATTCGTGAATCTTCTAAGAAGATTGATATTATTAGACAGAGAATGAAAGAGGCTCAAAATAGGCAGAAATCTTATGCCGATCATCGTAGGAAGCCTTTGGAATTTTCTGTTGGCGATCGCGTGTTCATTCGTGTTTCTCCGATGAAGGGGAGTGCGTTTTAGTAGCTCCGAGAAATTGGATCCTCGTTATGTTGGACCATTTCCTATTACGGAACGCAATGGCCCTATTGCTTATCGTGTATCACTACCTATTCAGTTTTCGGGAATTCATGACGTATTTCATGTATCCCAACTTCGTCGATGCCTTCGAGATTCAGATTCTATTATTGATCCTCATGTGTTGTAAGATCTTGAGATCTCACCCGACTTGTCTATGGTGCAAAATCCTATTCATGTGCTAGCTTTGGAGGTTAAACGCCTTCGGAATAAAGAAGTCCCGCTTGTGAAAATTCAATGGTCCGCAAACCACAAAGATTGCACTTGGGAAACCAAAGAATTCATCGAGCGTTCTTATCTCGGTTTTCTCTCCTCTTCGGGTGGGGGTGAGCATTCTTAATCTATCTTTTATATTTTTAATCTTTGTTGTGATGAAAATTTTGTGTTATAAACAACTTCTAGTATGAAAATTGCGAGGATGCAATTTTTATAAGGGGGGAGTTGGTAACAACCGTGATTTTTGATTACCGTCGAAATAAATATTTTAAATTGAAAAAAAAATATGAAATTCATTTGCAAAGTCAGTTGCAAATAGCTTGTGTATTGAATATAACTAAGTTATGTTATACTTCACTTTGCCTTGCACGTATGTGAATGGGTCCAATTCAAAAGCAATAATATGCACACTTTTGTTATAACAAAGTTGGAACAATTTTTTTTTGTTTGCTTTGCTGTCACTATATTTGTAAAAGCAAAAGTTGAACACACTTTGCTTTTCCATCATCATTTTTATGTGCAACAAGTCCTTTCTTACATCTGAGGCACGTTTTTATTAAATGCGTTTGTACAAACTTTGGCCAGCACATATTTTATTTGACTTATACACCAAAATTAGAAGAAGAAAAGTGAAGGCCTGCATCATTCTTTTGTTCCACTTTTTCTTCCAATTGCCCCAGAAAATGCATTAATGGCGGTTCCAATAAATTTGCTCCACTCAATTCTCGGTTGCTAGTTGTTTTTGAAACCAAATTTGAGGTGAGTTCAAAACTCACATTTTTAATGTATTCATCATTTCATTTTTGGGTGCAAAAACATTAGAAATTTGGTATATTGATTTTTGAAATTTTCGTATGAAAGCTTGGAGTTTGCTGTGCTTTGTAAATACCAATGGTTTTAAGTATATTAAAATCAATTATATGCATACATTTAAAAATCAGTGCAAGCAGTGTCAATTTTGTGTGCCAGTGTAGCACGAAACAGTATATATATGACCCGAGTCATCTATTTTATCAACTACAAATATGTGTGCAAAGCAACTGAGTTCCTGGCCATCTTCCCTTTTTATTTTGTTATGTGATATGGGTTGGTAGAATTACACTAAAAAAAAGAGTTCAGTTACACTTCATAAAAAACGTGTCCAGGTCGTTTTATTTTTACTTCATAATTGCATGCAAAAGTTATAAGTCCAGATCACCTTGTTTTGCATTTAATTCGTGCATACATGAATTTTGCTTCGCCCTGGTATTTTGTCCCTTCCGTGCACATTTTATTTCATGTAGCCCAGACCATCATTTTGTGTCTGCGTGAAAATGAGTTCCAAGTTTATTTATTTTACTTACTTCATTTTTGTGAAAGTTTGTATAGTATAGAATTGTACAAGTCCAGGCAACCCATCGCACTGCATTTCTTTCGTGAAAATGTAAAGTGTAGTGTGCGTGCGTGCAAAGTGTGGTGTGCATGCATTTAGTTAAGCCATGATCACATTTTTTTGTTTTACAGTTTGTGACTTGTGCGCAAACTAGGTGCCCATATCTTATTTTTGTTATTTCATTGTTTGTCTTAAGCATGTATTGCAGAGAAAAGTGTTGCTAGGTCATTTGCATTTTTTAGTATTGCCTAGGCCATTTACATTTTTGTCTATAATTATTAAGTGCGTGCAAGGATGTGTTGCACGTTACTAAGCCCAGGCAGTGCCTTATTTTGATGAATATATAAGTAGTGTGGACCACTGTTTATTAATTTATTTTGAACCAGTGTTTTGTTTTGAAACGTATTTTGTTGCCATTATTTTTATAACGGATTTTTACCCCGGTGTTTATATTTGAAGCGTGTTGTTTTGATGAGATTTTTGACGAATAAAAATTACTGTTGTTTTGACTTCAGTAACCGTTAAATTAAAGTGAATTTTCAAGCGGCTATCATGCAATCAAGAAAACCCGCAATGCTGATTTGATATCCGTTTTTACGGTGTTTTGTGAAGCGCAATTTCTTTGTCGAAATTGCTATAGATGTTGCTGTTTTAATCACGTGTTTTTAAATCATTTTAAAATATAATTGTTTCCAAAAATTTTACAGTTTACGCTTTCAAAAGAATGAGGAATCGATTTAAACGTTTCAGCAAAAATTAAGGACTATGAACTCTTACTTTTACTAATTCGACTAATTTCGGACTTGTCCATTTGAGAATGTAAATTTTATTTCTATAAAATACATAATTTTGCACTTTCAAGGAAACGATGAGGAGATTTAAACGATTTAGCAAAAGTGCGGAGTATGGAACCACGTTTTTACTAATTCGGTTAATTCCGGACTCGTTAATTGAAATATTTGCCGTCGAATTGCTATTTGAAGATTTTGATGATTTTGTTGGGCTTTCGAGCCACTATGCTGGACCTTCGGGTCAATTACCAGTACTAGGCCTTCGGGTCATTTGTTGGACCTTCGGGTCATTCGTTGGGTGCCAAATATTATGCTGACAGTACTTGGTAGGCTTCGGCCATATGAGACGCACGTACGACGTAGCTTAGACTCGCCATATGCTGGGATCGATCCACTTTTATGCTAATTTTCTAGTAATCTTATTTTGATTTCTAGATTTTTGTGAATTGCTGTTTTGAATTCAATTTTGAATTTGGAAGTTGATTTTGATGGAGTTTAATGAGATTTCTTCATTTGAACTATGTTTATTATTTATGCTGAATAGTCTCATTCGAGATAATGATTAATTTGCTTAAGTGTTGTTTATCATACACTTATTTCTGAGTTTAAATTAAACTGATCCGTTTATTATTTTCTTTTAAATAATACTCGGGTCAGACCGAGTTATTTCAGGATAACCGCTATCTCTGATTCAGTTGCTGCTTCAGCTTTTGGGGATTTCACCTCATCTTTTGTATGTATGATGACTATGTATATTGACTCTCATCTCATGTATGTATGATGACTATGTATATGTACATTTGGTTCATGTGAACCATCGAGTGTTGTAGCATGTATCCAGACTTACCTTCCGCTATATCTGATATTTTGTTCAGATGTGATTATACTTATCTGTGTTGTTGCTATTATGAGTTGTTCTGAATTTTTCATAAGCCACCGTGGTTTCATTTTAGATTTGGATTGAATGTATATCGTTGGAAGTAATTTAAACAACTCCCATCGATGTAATCAATACTCGTCTAAGACATAACTTACGGATGGTCGCTTCTAACAAGCCTTATTCTTCGTAATAGCAGACGCTATTCCTTATAATAACCTTTGTTATTGTGAGCATAGAGGTGGGGCGTCACAATCTCAGTAAATACATAGAAGCTAACAAGCAATATGAAAATCTATTTAACAAAATAGGGGAAAGTGGGGCTTCAAAGAAAGCAAATGTTGGACAAGCTCCTGTCACTAGGAGCAAATCCAATAAAATTAAATGACTATACTTTGCTGGAATGTGAGAAGTCTAAACAATGACATTTGTCTATTAGACCACCAAAACTTAAGGGCTTATATAGGCCAACTATAATAGCTTTATTGGAAAATAAATTTACTAAAGAAAGCTTTGAAATGTTTAAATATCAAATAGGAAATCAATGGAGCTCTGAACACAACATCACTCAACAGTTGAAAGGCAGAATTCTTATCCTATAGGACAATAATGTCTGGACTGGTGCTCTAATAAACAAAAAAGAACAACAATTGACTATTTCATTTAAAAACATATGAGGAATGGAAATCTACATTACATTTGTCTATGCTAAAAATTTGGCTTCAGAAAGAACTGAATTATGGCAACAAATAATTGGACTCTCTAAACAAATTAAAATGCCTTGGCTAGTTATGGGTGACTTTAACGCGGTCTTGAAGACAAGGGAAAAGAGAGGAGGTGTTACCCTGGAGGTGTCCCAAGTCGCGGAGTTCAATGATTGCATGCTGGCAAGTGGGCTGCTTGAAACATTCCATACTGGCCTTAAATTCACGTGGAAAAGTGGTGAGGCAAGGAAAATTACCTCTAGGATAGACAGAGCATTGTGCAATTCAGATCTAATTAATAAAATCCCTACCTTACAAACCACAGTCTTACCCAGTTCAACCAGCGATTATTGTCCCTTACTTATTCAATTCAATAAGGAAAGCAGTAATCATAAAGGAAAGCCATTTAGATATGCTAATCATTGGAACCAGCTAGAAGGATATAATGAGGCCTTAAACTTGGAGAACATTCTTCTCCCACCGGGGAATTACATGTATAAATTTATTATGACTCTCAAAACCATAAAGAATAGATTAAAGGAGTGGAATAGAATGGGACACAAAAACAAAGACAAAATTCTTAATATTCAGAATCAATTAGGGGATATCCAAGAATCTCTTGATAAGGATCCATCGAATGAGAGTCTCAACTCCTTATATTACCAAATACAGAGAAAATTGAAGGAAGAACTCCATAAATAGGCTTTAGAGATTAAGCAAAAAGCAAAAGAAAATTGGTTAACCCAAGGAGATGAGTGTACTAAATTCTTTTATACCAAAATGTCCCAACGTACTCATCACAATAATATGTTAAACTGTTTGAATGAGGAAGGGAACAATGTCAGAAATTTGAAGGATATAGAAGACAATGCTTTATCCAATTTCATGGAATTATATAATGTAAATGATACACAAGAACTACCTGTTGTCCAATGTAGAAGGAAGATCTCTCAACAAGGCTGCTCCATGCTCACGGCTCGGATTTCTGAAAGGGAATTGTGGAAAGCTATTCAGTCCATCCATGTTAACTCCAGTCCTGGCCCAGATGGAATGGGGGCAGCTGTCTTTAAAGTGCACTGGTACCTGAAAAGTCCCATGTTACAAGCATATCAGGAAGCTTTAGACAATGGTGAGTTCTTACAAGAAATAAATCATACTTTTATATCCCTAATTCCTAAAGTCAAAAAGCCAGACAGGATGGAGAATTACAGACCTATATCTTGTTGCAATGTCTCTTATAAGACTCTTAGTAAAATCGTTTGCTCGAGACTGAACAAAGTGCTACCAGATTTAATCTCCCAAATTCAAAATGCTTTATAAAAGGTAGGTACATATAAGAAAATTCTCTTCTAGAAAATGAGCTTATCAGAGACTTTAATAAACCAGGGGTAGATAAAATGTATCTTAAAGTAGACTTACATAAGGCATATGATAAAGTGAATAGAAAATTTGTTATACATATGCTTAAATGTATGGGGGTTCCGGTAAAGCTCTTAAAACTTATAGAATATTGTATTTCCACTCCTACTTTCTCAATTCTTGTTAATGGGGTCCCTAAAGGATACATTTTAAGTAACATGGGAATAAGACAGGGGGACCCTCTCTCCCCCTATCTGTTTGCAGTTGCAATGGAGTGGTTTTCTGACGCAGCGGATATTACAAAAACAATGTAGATAGTTGAATGTAGTAATCGATGGATTGGAAGATACTGAAATGCCCAAATTCGTTGATCCGAAGATACTGAATTCTAGCTATCCCGAACTCGTTGATCGCGCACGATACCGGGTTCAAAGATCTTCAATTCTTCAAGCGTTGATCAAGCGCACTTGATTCCACGAATCGGCTTCTACAATGGTTGAATCGAGCGCACTCGATTAACCGAAAGAGGAGATAGGAGATTACACTCAACTACCAATTGAAATTGAAAGCACAAAGCTAACAAAAGAGAATTTTATTCAATATTCAACAACCTTTTACAAATGAGAGACCCGACCTATTTATAGGCGTTTTACAACTCACACAAAAAAAACAACAAAATTCACCAACTCCTAAGTCGGTTCCGACTTAACAAAGACTCCGACTCAACATAAGTCGTACACGACTTACAACTCTACAGAATACAGACCATACGACTTACAACAGACGATATATGGAAACAGACGACTTACGACTTATAACAGTTGCGACTTAAAATACTCCGACTTATGACACCTCCAAAGCATGCGACTTATTACAAACAGAACCACTTAAGTCGTTGCCGACTTAACAACTCTACGCGACTCAACTAGTAACGACTTAAGAATAGCGGTCCAGATTAACTCGGCATAAAGATCAACGGCAACAGCTTCAGCGATTTAAAACATGCGGCATCCCAGATTTACGACTTAAGAAATCCACGATAGAGATTAACTCGACAGAGGAATCACCGGCTCAGGCTTCTGCAACCTAAGATGGTACGACTTAACTAAGTCGTAACTCGGTTCCGACTTATCGTTTGACTCGTTAAGTCGTTTTCGACCTATTACTTCAACAGTTTGCTTTGCCTTCTCTCTGAGTAACTCGGTAGGTCATCCTGGCGACTTAAGTTCTTTGATAACCCGTCCCTCTTCACGAGTTAGGTCTTCCACTCTCTTAAGTCGGTCACGACTTAAGTCCCCCATTATATTAAGTCGGTCACGACTTACGCTTATTTCTTCTGCTTCCTTGAGTCGGTCACGACTCATGCCTTGAACTTTGTTAAGTCGGTCACGACTCATTTTCATCATGTCAAGTCGGTCGTGACTTATAGCTTCATATTCCTTAAGTCGGTGACGACTTAGTACTTGGCCTGCATCATTTTCCCTCCAAATGGAAATAGCCGGTCATCAACATAAAATTGTCCCTGTGCACAAAATAACACCAAAAGTAACTCTTCTGAATTATGCTGATGATCTTATCATAGTTATGAAAACATCTACACATGCAATTGAAACCCTCAAAGAAATTTTTTATTATCTAGAGTTGTATGGAGGTCTGAAACTTAATGAAGGGAAAACAAAATGTTACTTTAATAAGTATTGTAAAGACAGACAAAGCTTACTTAGTAGAATAAGAGTTTAAGATGGGGAGCTACCAGTTAAATATTTGGGGATTCCACTGTCTACGAATACAATCACAGATAGAGAATGTGCTAAACTCATAGAGAGTATAAGAGAGAAATTACGAGGTTGGAGGTCTAAATTATTATCATTTGCTGAAAGGGTAGAGCTGGTTCACACAATGATCACATCTAAAGTCAGATTTTGGCTTCAAACTTTTCAAATTCCAAATTGCTCTTTGGGCAAGATCAACTCAGTCTGTGCTGACTTTATTTGGAGAGGAAAACTACACAAAATCAGTTACAAAGAATCGAGCAAACCAAAGAAAGAAGGTGGAGTTGGATTAAAAGACCTCTTTGAACTTAAAATAGTTTATGGTATCAAGATGGCCTCGAATATATTATATTCTGATAACTTATGGCCCAAATGGATGAGAGCAAAGTATATCAAAAACAATTTTTGGATAGACCAACCAGACAATAACGCATCAGTAATCTGGAAGAACATATTGAAATTCAAGGAAGAACTTAAACCTCTCATCGAAAGAAAAATAGCAAATGGTTGTAAAATCGATCTTTGGAAAGACCCGTGCTTTAGCAATAAAAATCTGATTGAAAGAGTGGGATGGGAAGGTTTTTCTGACTATGGTAATCCTAGTTGTGCTGTATCAAGCATTATAGAAGGAGGAAGGTGGAGATGTGAAAATCAGCTTATAACAAGGAATTTTGCTGAAGAGATCCATAGGGTACAAATATACAGTGATAAAAATGATGATGTATGGTGCATGAAAAATTCTAATAAAGGGCAATTCTTATTTCACAAAGTCTGGGAAGAGACTAGGAATAGACATCAGAAGGTTGACTGGTATCATATTGTTTGGAGTAAATCAGTTAACCATAAAATGGCTCATACTACTTATAAAGCCATTTTGGGTAGGCTTCCAACTAAAGACCGACTGCAAAAATGGGGGATAATAGAGGAAACTACTTGCAATCTATGCAGAGAAAAAGTGGAGAGTCACGACCTTTTGTTTTTCGAACGTACTTATACCAAAACTATTTGGAGTTTACAGAAAATGAAATGCATCTGCTCAAATGAAGTTAAAACGCTGAATGAAGAAATCTTTTACCTGAACGATAGGAGTAACAACTCGTACTTGTTGCGAGAAATATTCAAAATTAGCCTCACAACTTCCATATGGCACACCTGGAGAGAAAGGAACCATAGGGCTTTCAATAATCAGAGAAAGGAACCCCAATTAGTAAATTCACAAATTAATAGAGACGTGAACTTGATAATCAATTGGATCAACAAAGAGAAGCTTACCAGCCTAACGGTACCAGAAATACAACTGCTAGAGAGGTTGAAGATAAAGGTAGACTGCTCAGGAAATCTACGAGACTCTTGGGATCCGCCATGAAGTGGAAGGCTTGAGACTATGCGATGAAATATTGAAATGTTTGAGTTCTGTCTGTAGTTAAAGGGTTTATACTTTTGTCTTGTAACTGTGGGTTTTCAGTCCGATCATATTTTTTGAGGCAATAAAATTATTTACCTATTTTCAAAAAAAACTTTTGATAGGTAAAAATTCCATGACCATCTCTATTTCTATCATATTTCTAACGACCATCACTCATCAAAATCCAATATAGTATGTCAAAATGTGGTATTTTTGACAGGAAATTATTCATTTTTATTTTATATTTTTTAACATCCAAAGTATTCACACTCATTTAAAAGTCCTCACGGTTATGCATGGGTGAATTACTTGGAATATTTGTTTATGTGCTTTCATGCTCATTTAAAACTCCTCACGGTTATGCATGTATGGAACACATATCAAAATTGGTTATTAAATAAACGAGTTGATTCTAATCCCATTTAAAAGTCCTTACGGTTATGCGTGGTTAGAAGATACTTGAAATTTGTTTTTTGTTTTCTAATAAAATTGGGGAATATTACTAATCTCATTTAAAAGTCCTAACGGTTATGCATGGTTAGTAGATATTCAAATTCCTGATATTAATATACCACAAATAGACACAACTATATGGTTGTATACACCAACATCACCCCTATCATTCTAAAGTGGAATATGCGCCTAATAGAGTATTTATGATTTTTGTTTGATTTTTTATTGAAATTTAATATTTATACTCGATTGGGTATTAATGTTGTATTAATGTCTATCACTTTATATCTATTTTTCCTAACACTATTACTTTTTTGTTGATAACAAAAGGGTGAGAGAAGTTAAGATTTTGGTTGGCAAATAATTCAAGTCATTTTTTTATTTGCATATTTTTAATTATTTTCATGCATATATGAAGGGGGAGCTTTGATGTAAGGGGATCATTCAAATAGGGGGAGCAAATAGAGTCTACCAATGATCAAATACATTTAATAAATTCAAAATCTTAAATATATGTTTGTTATCATCAAAAGGGGGAGATTGTTGAATATGTAAGTATATGATTTTTGTTTGATGATAATAAACATATATATATATATATTCATTTAAATGTATTTGTTAATTTTACTATTTTGTTTTCACACAATTAAATAAATATTTGCTGAATAAAATAAATAACACAGAATTTAAATTCAAACGGATATTTTATTCAAACAAATATTTTATTACAATTTTTGAATAGTACAAAATTTGAGCTCTCACTATATATACATTTTTCAATTACATTACAATTTCGATTACATCACAAATTTCAATTTACAATGTTCACCTCACTACATATCACTCATTCACTCGTATTTATCTTCAACTTTACTCCAGCCCGAATCCAGCATCTAAGTTATCTGCAAAATAAACACTGAAGCAGTAAAATTGAAAAAGAAATATTTTTGCAGTGTAAAATAAAATGTGTTTTTGAAAACATTATTTGCCTCAGTTATTTGGGTTTTTCGTCATCATATTCATTTTGAATTCATCATACACGAACAACTTGTGAACATGCACAGTGTATCACTGTACATGCCACAAGGCCATGCACACCGATATATACTTGATAAAACTGCAGGGACAGGTGAGCACAAGGTCAAACCCGAGCCAAAGCTAGGTTCAACTCAAGCGCAATACAAATAAAGTCACGATATGAGCACAAGGTCAAACCTGAGCCAAAACTAGGTTCAACTCAGGTGCATGCAATACAAAACAATGGGTCAAGACAAAACTGAAGTGGCTACAGTTCAAGTCCACAACAGCATAATAAAATCACTTGAATAACAGTCAATGGTTCAAATGACAAACAACAAAATGCAGTTAGGAGCAACACTGTATATATATGGAACCAGACCTGGCAACAAGTCCAGCTACCACATGAGACAAGACTACAAGTGCAAAGCAAAAATGAAACCAGACATATGGAACCAGAATCAAAATGTACAAAATCAACATGTGCACCAGGCAGGAACAACACCTAACACAGCAATACAAAAGCAACAACTTAACCAAACTCGAAGAAAATCCAGATCAGAGATCACACAAACATGAATGCACATGTCAACAGTGGTAACTTCAAACTACATGGTGCAACAAACATATATATATATACAGACACACACATAGACACACACACACATATGCATACACACTTGTATACATATATATATAAGAACATGAATGCAATGACCAGCAGCCTTAACAGTAAATGATTCACATACATGAAATAAATCCAGGCATCAAGTACACATGACTCGAAGCAATAATTACATATAGAGTTCAAGATGAACAAGATCAAAACAAAACAATGGAGCAACAACATGAATGCAATGAACTGGTCAGAGCAACCCAACTTGTCAACAAGCTCCAAGCAGACTACATAATGAACACAAGTGCAAGACTAAGTCTGAAAACAATGCAAGTTAACACACACACACACACATCTGTGTCAACCAGAATTTAAAGGCATATACCAGACAGTGATATGTATGAAACAAGTGCAGACTACACAGAAAAAGTCAAATAAAAACAATACAAACAGTTTCAAAGGATGATGCTAGAGAATCACTAGACAAGACACAAGTGTACACAAACTACATTCAGGCATGAAAGAAAATCTCATCAATGCAGACCAGAGTATATACACTAGAGCATGAATGCATACACATATCAGTTCAGGTTTGGAGACCACCAAGTTAACATGGAGCCTCAACAAAATATACGCATGTGAAACATGTATCAAGACAACCAAACCAGAATACAGGATACAAATGCAACAGAGGTGACAACAGAGTATCAAGTCGAGCAAAGCTTCACAAGTATACATATATACATTCGCAAACACGCACGTATACATATATATATGCAGTAACAATATGGGATGCAGTGAAGCAGTAAACATGTACTCAAAGCATCATCAACACAACAGAGATGAAAGAACAGAAATCAAGCCGTGGGTCAAAAATTTTGAAACAGATATATATACAGTAAATTGAACAAGATAAAACTTCCAGATTATCAAAAAATTAATACCTAAGTCATAGGAGAAAAGAATCAAAGCCGTGATGACCAAGGCAAAGTTCAAACAAGTCCAGATAATATCAAACAAGTCAGTGCCGAAATCAAAGTAATATCACAAATTCAAAAGTCCAAAGTCATGGGAGAAAAGAAATTAAAGGAGCAAGTTCAAATTCATGAAGCCGTGGTAAGCAAGCATAACAGAAAATATATGAATTTAAACTAGTTTAATCAAATCATATGCACTCAAGCAAAATCGAACGACGGAGAAAAATTATTAGACAAATTCATTCGATCGAAAATTTAGGGAATTAAACCCTATAAATACCGTCAACATCATCGGCATTAAATGCATCGAGTTCAAGCATATCAACGAGAATAAAAAAGGAAATCGCATACCAGTTCATTCAAATCGAACTCGATGAATTAAAGTAGTTGTTCGCAAATCAAAGAGATGATCGATCGACAAAGCAATCAACGCGAGAATATCAATTCAATCGATCAACAATCAATCGGCTACTTGAATTCCAGAAACCCTAAATTGTTGAAAGAGGAACGTACGAAGAGGCAGCCATTTTCACAAAGGATACGAGCCGAACATAATGAATTAAAGAGAAAAGGACATCTCCTTCTCTTTTAAATTAGGCCGACCTTTATTGTTATTTTTGGTTTAAATTTTATTTAGGGTTTTGTAGTTGTTTTTTATTTTTGTAATTTTCTTTTAAACTTTTGTAAAATACTAGTCGTGTGACTAGGGGACGAACTACGGTGGTGTAGTTCGAGAATTCGCAACTCAGTGGCTTAGTTGTGGCAAGGTTTTGAGCGTGTAGTTAGGTTAGTCGGTAGCGGGTGTCGCTAGTTTACGTGTGTAAGCGTCTGACTACTTAATTTCTAGTAGAAATCTTGAGGGCAGCACGTAGGCAGGGTTTTGCCGAAGTTGGGTAAATCTGTGTTGTTCTATTTCTTCTTTTTATTATTCTGCTATTATCTGTTCTTCAATTATTTTATATATTTCCGCATTAAATTTTTATAATTATTAGTATCACCCTATTCATCCCCCCTCTAGGGTGAAATCGATCCTACATACTTACGAAATCTGCTTGCCGAGATTTCTTTATGGGAAAAACCGATACCAACTGTGTTGATCCATTGTGATAGCACCACGGCTATTTCAAAAGTACATAACCGTTATTACAATGGTAAGGGACGACAGATACGTCGTAAGCATTGTACTGTTAGGGAGCTACTCTCTTCAGGTGCTATTAAAGTGGATCACATACGCAGGGATGAGAATTTGGCAGATCCTTTGACGAAAGGACTGGCCAGAGGGAAAGTCCTTAGAACTTCTAAAAGAATTGGACTATTGCCCTTAGATTGTTGAGTCACGCACAATGGTAACTCGACCTAATGACTGGAGATCCCAAGAACTAGGTTCAATGGGTAAGAACAAGTTGTGAAGTGATATTAGTTGAACATGCTATTTTTATATTAAGAAGCATGTATTCCTGAAGTGATTAGAGGACAAGTTTATAGAAACTCTTAATGAGATCTATACTCTATTTGTAGTGGAGTACCTACCTTCAGGAGTACTCTTGATAGAATCACCTGTGTGAGTGTGGAAATATGGCCGTTTCCTATGGAGTTTTGGGCAAAATTCCTAGAGCATTCACTAAACTGGGATAGACGTGCATGGACATAAATGCACGAGCTTATTCGATTGCACTCTAGAAAGATTGTGTGTGGTCTGATGTCAGGAATAGAGTTCAAGACTACGTGTCTGTTAGCGCCAAAATTGGTCACAAACACCAATTGTCGATGAAAGCACCCGTTTACAATCACATATAACACTTAATAAGTATGTAGAGAATTAAAAAATGAAGAACACTCAGAAAATTTAGATGAAAGTAGTAAGGAACACAGAATTTATAGTGGTTCGGCAATCCGGCTTACGTCCACTTTGAAGTTGATGACTTTATTGCTATTCACTTGCTGATTACAACTGATTACAGCGGATTACAGTGATAAAATTTGAGTGCAACATCAGCCATGAAGTATGAAAATGGTTCCGGCAGAGTCTGGACGTTAAAGAGCCAAAAAGCCCCTCCTTCCATAGGCCATGGGCTCTATTTATAGGCGTAGGAGGCAAATATCTCGCTCAGATCTCGGGAGACATCTTCTGGCACGTGAGTGGGCCCACGCGACCGAGCCCATAAAGTTTCGGCTCGATCCATGATCGATACGAATGAATTTCGTATAGATCAAGATTTGATCCAATCGATTCGAAACTTGGCATGATTCTTCCTTATGTTGTACGTAAGCTCCTGTGAAAATTTCATAGCATTTGGACTTGTGGATTGTGAGATATGATTGATGAAAGATTGCATCTTTGTGTAGACTGGCCAGTTCGTATCGATACGTTCGTATCGATCAGTACGAATCGATTCTGGGCACGTACCTGTAAGTTGACGTGGCGCTTGAATTTTGGATCGCTCCGCTTTCGATGCCGAGTTGACCGAGTTGTTCCAAAACTTTCGCCTCGTTTGTATCGATAGCAACTACCGTGTTCGTATCGAAGGAAGTGGTTCCATTCGTGTCGATTAATGTGTCTCTGTTTGAACCGATCAATGTGGCTCTGTTCGTATCGATCAATGTGGCTCTATTCATATAGATTGATACGGCTCAGTTCGTATCGATTGTGTGTCCTTGTTCGTATCGATCGAAGTGTTCCAACTTGATGGATACGAACAAATAGGCAATGGAATGGATACAAACAGTGATTGTTTGATGGATACAAACAATGACAGTTTGATTGATACGAACATTGATTCTCTGATGGATACGAACAGTGATTCTCTGATGAATACGAACGGCGATGCCTGATGGATACGAACTACTATTGCTCGATGGATTCGAACAAGGCTCTTCAGCTGATGGATACGAAATGGTGTGCTCTGGATCGATGCGAACAACAGATGACGTCGAGACTTGATGGATGCGATTATGATGATTTCTTTGACTTGTATCGATCATATCTCGAGCATACGAATTCAAATTGACTTGAAATTTGGAACATTGGCTTTTACAGCTTTGCTTGTTATGTCTTGTCAATTGTAGCCTGATCCGAACTCGGAAAAAAGCTATCGACATCCATAGAAAATTTGCGCATACTCAACATTCAAGATGAGCGATCCTTGGTTTTCAGTCAATTCCTTGATATCTCGGCCTTGCCAAAAGGCGGGATAACAGTGTCCATCTAGTAAAAACCGAATCCTATCCACTATGCAAAGGTTCAAGTCGAAAGACACCTTTGTTTGTGCACAGTCTTATGTTTTCAGATACCGCTCGAAAAATATTTTTAAAAACATTCAAGTGGGGGATTGTTGGAAATGTTTTTGTTTATGAAGTGAATTTATTAAAAAAAATTATATAAAAAACTGGTTAACGGTAATATATCTATGAATCATTATTATAATTGAGCCGTTGCAAGTTTATAACGGTAATATATTTATGAATCATTATTATAATTGAGCGATTACACTTGCACAACGGTAATATATTTATGTGACATTATTATTGAGCCATTACAAAAGCTAATGGTATTACAATATTATTTTAAATGAGAATAAATTAAAATCCATTAACATTCCATCATTTTAGTAACGTATACAATTTCCATTCTGCCTATTTAAATGATAGATAGACAAAAGAGAAATGGCAAGAATAACAGACATTTTTCTTTTTCTTCTTCCTTCAACAAAACTAAACACCTTGAGCATTATTTCACAGTGCTAATCAGAATCGACTTTGTTAGTGCAAACAGGTTGATATTTTTTCAGATTAGAGAGGCTGTTTTATCATAGAGGCGGTGACGTTTGTTTTTCAGAATTGCTTTGCACCTTCGAGCAGAACGCCGAAACGCCTTCAAGAGATTGACATCGTACATGACTCAGCCGAAGTTATTGTTTCCGACATGATCTCATGGGATTAGGAGTCTCATTTACTGATTTTGATTTAGTTACATGTAATCTAAATGCATTAACTGATGAATGGGAAAGAAAAGTATTAGCTTTAGAAGAAGCCAATGACCTCTCTACACTTAAAGTAGAAGTGTTGATTGGAAATTTAATGTTATATGAAGCAAATTTGAAAGCTAGAAAAGATCTAGCCCAAGGAAAACGAAGCATTTCTTTTCAGGTAAATAATGACGATGACTCAGAATTGGATGAAGAAGATGTAGTTTTCCTTGATAAAAACTACAGCAAGCTCAAAAAATTCAATAAGATGGTGCAAAGGTAAAAACCAAGCAACTCTAACGATCCTTCATCATTTAAATGCTATGTTTTCAATCGAATTGGTCATATGAAAAAGGAATGTCCAGAATTAAACAAAGATAACAAAAGCTTCAACAAGAACAACAAATATGAGAAATTCTCGAAAAAGAAGCGTGCATTTCAGGTAATATAGGATGATTCCTTAAGTGACCGTGGCAGTGATAGTGATGAAGAACAAGCCAATGTTTGCTTCATGGCAACTAAAAATGAGGTACCCCGTCTCAAACAGGGGAACTAGATTCTCAACAGTGGTTGCTCCAAGCACATGACCAGAAGTGCTGATATGCTAATGAATATCTCTTACAAGAATGGCGGAACCGTCACTTTCAGAGATAACTCTAAAGGCTATGTTATAAGACAAGGAGATGTTGCTACTATCGGTATATCTAACTCTCCTCTTATTTCAAATGTTTATCTAGTTAAAATTTAAAACATGATCTTCTCAATATTAGTCAATTATGTGATAAAGGTTTTTCTATACCTTTTGAAATAGGAAAATGCAATATCTTTGTTAAAAATAAAAGTGTAATCTTTGACGGAATAAGAAAACATAACATTTATATTTCAAATATGAAAATAAGACATGATAAAAATGTATGCTTAATAGCAGATATTTCTGATCCATGGATTTAGCATAAACGGTTTGTCATGTTAATTTTAAAACCATTCATAAATTAGCTAAAAATAATTTAGTGCGTGGGTTACCTAAAATAAATTTTAAAGTCAATAATCTAGATGATGCATGTAAAAAAGGGAAACTTAAAAAATCATCTTTTAATTCTAAACAAGAGATTTCCACAAAACAACCATTACAACTTTTACATCTAGATCTCTTTGGACTAATGAAAATTAGATAACTTAATCGTAATAAATACGTTTTTGTTATAGTTGATAATTTTTCATGATATACGTGGACCTTCTTTTTAAAACATAAAAGTAACACTTTTGAAACGTTCAAAATCTTTTCAAAACGTATTTCAAATCTAAAAGATTTAAAAATCAAAACAATTAGAAGTGACCATGGTAGGGAATTTGAAAATGAATCATTTAAAAATTTCTGCAATTAAAAGGGATAGGTCAAAGTTTTTCATTTCCTAGAACACCACAACAAAATGGTGCTGTAGAAAGAAAAATATAGAACTCTTCAAGAATGTGCACGAACTCTTCTTTGTAGTAGTAACTTACCTCAAAAAATTTGGGCAGAAGCTGTTGCTACTGCATGCTATGTTCTAACCCGTGCCTCTCTAAGGCCCGTAACCAAAAATACAAAGAAAACCAAAAGTATCTTATTTTAAAATATTCGGATCCAAATGTTTTATTTTAAACACTAGTGATCCTTTAGGAATTTTGATCCTAAAGTCGATGAAGGAATTTTCGTTGGATATTCAGATCAAAGTAAAGCATATAGAATTTTTAATAAAAAATCTAACAAAATTGAAAAGCATTACATATATCATTTGATGAACATTTTAACAATATTAAAGAAGATGATGAAAACTTAAATTAATTAAACATTCAAAATGAACAAATAGAATCAATAAATCCTGATAATACTGAATTAAAATCACCCCCTAGAATATTAAAGATCATCTAATGGATAATATTAAAGGAGACATTAATACCAAAGTTTCGACGCGCAATCAATTAAATCAAATGGGACATATAGCTTTTATTTCAAACTTTGAACCAAAAAATGTTAAAGAAGCATCTACAGATGATTATTGGATAATAGCAATGCAGGAAGAACTAAATCAATTTGGACATAATAATGTTTGGGAACGTGTTCCAAGACCCAATGATCAATCTGTTATTGGAATTAAATGGATTTTCAAAAATAAAATGGATGAAAATGGTGATATAGTTCGAAATAAAGCAAGACTTGTAGCTTGGGGATATTCTCAGGAAGAAGTAATTGATTATGAAGAGAACCTCGCCCATGTAGCACGTCTTGAAGCTATAAGAATTCTCTTAGCATTTGCTTGCCATCATAACTTTATATTATATCAAACGGAAGTTAAAAGTGCTTTTTTAAACAGATACATTAAAAGGAATGTCTATGTTTAGCAACCACCATTGTTTGTACATGAACAATTTCCAAATCACGTATTTAAATTATGTAAAGCAATTTATGGCCTTAAACAAGCCCCTCAAGCTTGGTATGAAAGATTAAAATCATATCTTTTAGAATATGGTTTTCAAATTAGCAAAGTTGATTTTACTCTATTTATAAAACCAAATGAAAGCAATATTTTAGCCGTACAAATATATGTAGATGATATTATTTTTGGATCAACAAATAAAAACTTATGTGATGAATTTTCAAAAATTATGAAAAATGAATTTGAAATCTCACGCATGGGGGAATTAATTTACTCTTTAGGATTACAAATTAAACAATTAAAAATCAGAATTTTTATCTATCAAGAAAAATATTGTAAAGATTTAATTAACGTTTTGGAATGGATAATGCTAGTATTAAAGCTACTCCTATGAGTACTAGTACTCACTTAGACAAAGATGAAAATGGTAAAGATGTCGAACAAAAATTATATAGAAGTATGATAAGATCTTTATTGTATTTAACTACCAGTAGACCTGACATTTTAATGAGTGTTTGCTTGTGTGCCCGATTTCAAGCTAATCCCAAAGAAACACACTTACGAGCAGTTAAAAGAATTTTACGATATTTATCAAATGCCAAAGATTACGGACTTTTTTATCCAAAATACTGTCCATTCGAACTCGTATCATATAGTGATGCTGATTCGGTGGTTACACATCAGATCGAAAAAGCACAAGTGGAACTTGTCACTTTATCGGTCAATCTTTGGTATCATGGTTCAGTAAAAAACAAAATTGTGTTTCATTGTCTACATGTGAAGCAGAATATATATCTACAACACTAGCTTGTGCTCAGGTTTTATATATGCAACAAAGATTACTGGATTTTGGAATTTATCTAAAAAATCTTCTATTTTTTGTGATAACACTAGTGCAATAAATTTATCAAAAAACCCCATTAATCACTCGAGAACAAAACACATTGACATCGGACATCATTTCTTGCGTGAGAATGTTGAAAAAGAGAAAATATCGTTAAAATTTGTTACTTTAGACAAACAAATAGCATGTATATTTACTAAACCCCTTTGTGAAACTACATTTTTAAACCTTCATCGTAATATCAGAATATGCTCGCTTAATGATTTGGATACATAAAGTTTTTTTATATTATCACGTTAACCCAACATCAGAGATTTGAGAATAAAAACCATTGGATTTCAATTAATAACTAAATTTTTGTAAGGAATACAATTGGTTACTAAAATTAACAAAAGCAAGAACCTAAACCATAAATTACAGCTCTTATAATTAGAAAAAGTCTAATATATATATAAGTCTCTGTATATAAAAAAGTAAAAAGGAAAGATATGTTAAATACTATCATTTAAACAATGCCAGACAATTATGATTCCGCTCATTCATCTCTTGATTTTAGCTCTCCTTCTTCTTATAGTGAATATCCATCTCCAAAACTTTCAACTCATCATTCTTCAAAATCACCATCTGTTCATATTACCCCTTCTCCGCTTAGTTACACTGGATTCTCGCCTAGAGGAAAGAATATGAGAAGAGTTTTCGAGCTAGACTTTCACACTAAAATCGATGAAATACATCATTACCAACAAGACATGATGAATGTCCAAAAGGAGATGTACTACGAACAAAGGCGTCAAGGTGCGCATATGAATTTTTTAGAAAGATGCATACTTGCTATCTGCGGTCATTCTCCGACTAGAAACAGCATTCGTCAATGTAGTCCACGTATTACCGAGTCTCCGATTATTATCAATAACACTGCACCAAAAAATTCCTAGGAAGTTGGACCATCCACGTCAAATTGGAACAGCACTCTAGTTAAATATAACACATGGTCTCCACTTCGACCATTAATTGAAGATACCAAGGTGGAACCAAATTCTTGGAATCATTTTCCAGATAACAAGTTTGATGATTCGAAAGATAACCAATAAGTTGTGAAAATATTTATTATATATGTAACAACCCGCATATTTATCGATTTTATATTTAAATATTTTATTTAAATATTTTATCGTTAATCGGATTTTGGTTCGAAAAGCTACTTTTTGCATACGGTCAAATTAGGACTCGAGACCACCCCCATTGAGCTCAAAATGACGTTTGCTATCCTTTTGAGTATAAACTTCGATATGTTTGGAGTTAGTGGAATTCTGTCACTTTTTCGCTTAGGGCTTTGGTTTGGGCTGTACCACTTACTAACTCGGTCCCAACCCATCTCCTCTTCATCACTTCCTTCTTCATAATTTCCTAACTCTAAAGCTTCTTCAAAAATGGTGGAGGGAATGGGAAATTAAAACTCCAAATCCTTAGTCTTTATTGCGAATCCAACATCTACTCCAAATTCAAGTGAAGACATAGATTCAAGCTTGTTATTGTTCTTGCTTTGCTTTCAAGCTTCATCTCCATCAATTTCTGTGAAAAGGTGAGATTTTTATCTCACATTCTTGTCTATAACTATCTTGGATTGTTGGGAATGAATTCCTATCAATTTAGCATGTACATTTGCAATTGGTTTGGATTGGATTGGCGAAAAACTCCAATTTTTAGTGTTTTTGGTGAATTCCTAGGCTTAGGTCGTTCTGCCTCGGAATTAGCTCGTCCCACTTAGGTCGTTGGGCCTTAGGTCGCTCTGGCGTGGGAAAGTCGCATACGGCATATAGGCCATTTCCCCTTAGGTCGTTAGACTTTAGGTTGTTTTCCCCTTAGGTCATTAGACCTTAAGTCGTTCGAAGCTTTAGGTCGTTCGACCTATTTAACCCACATCTCCTTAGGTCGTGTACCCCTTGGGTCGCACCACGTTGGCCTAATGCCCACTCCACTTGGTCGCTCGACCTTACCTATTTATTAGGTCGTACCTCGTTAGGTCGCGCCTTACCTTAGCTTGGCCAGGTTACCAAGTTAAGTCGCAACTCCTAGGTCGCTCGGCCTTACACCTTTAAGTCGCTCGACCATGTTGCCATATTAGGTCGCTCACCACTTTTGGTCGCTCGACCATTCACCTAGTTAGGTCGCTTGACCCCATTCCACCTTAAAGTCTCTCGGCCCAAAATGTTTAGGTCGCTTGGCCTCGTCACTTTCTTAGGTCGTGAGATTAATTAGGTCGTTCGGCCTTAGATGGTTAGGTCGCTCGGCATATGCAACCTTGTTAGGTCGCTTCCCCTTATTAGGTCGTACCACTGCTTACATCTACCTTGTTAGGCTGTTAATGCCTTAACTCGTTCGCCCTTAGGTCGTTAGACCTTAAGTCGTTCTACCTATATAACTCCCACATGCTATAGGTCGTTCAGTCCTTATAGGTCGCGCCTCATGCTTAGGTCGCTCACCTAGGTCGCTCGGCATGTTATCCTTAATTCGTTCGACCTATTTTACTTTAGGTCGTTCCATTGCACTTTAGCTCGGCCTTTTTAGGTCGCATGGCTATTCCTATTTTGATGGATTTGGGATTGATTCCTTTGGATTTTATTCACCTCTTCGAATGTGAATTTTATTTGTGAATTGAATTGTTTCTACGATCAATTTTGTGACTTGTCACTTTAAAAACATAAAGGTTTCAATACTAGTAGTAAATACCAAAACTCTTTCATCAAAACAATTTCAACTCTATTTTATTACAAAGCTCTTTTCCTAAACCGTTTTCCAATCTATTAGTATATACAAGCCTTTACTTCACTCGGATGAGAAATCGAATTAAACGGCTTAGTAAAACAAGTGGTATGAAACGCTTGCGTTTGCTTCGTCGGTTAACTCTTGGACTTGTTCGATTGAACATTTTGTGACAATTTCCTAGTGAAGATCTACAGTTTGTTCGTAAATATTTAAGTTAAGCAAGTGGTTATGGGACATGAAGCTAAACTCATATATTTACTAGCTTATTGTAATTGACACTTCTTGATGATCATGACGATCATTTTTATGATTTAGACTAGCAATTGAGCGATGTCTCTTTGTCTGCGAGGAAGACTAGACCCCGTTTGTGTGATGTTTCTACTCACATATATGGGGTAGCGCCCCATGGTCTTCGGGCCGTTCGTGTGTTCTAAAATTAATGGTTAGCTTCCATGAGATAGCATCTCGTTCGTGTGATACATATGTTGGTGAGCTTTCATGCTCCCATTCGTGTGATAGGCCTTCCCCTTTTTGTGATTTCTGTATTTCGTGTGTTGATTTCTGGAATTTGTGCTTCACCAATTTTCGTGATTTTCATTGATAAGTTTTATCAATTTTTTTGCATTGGTGAACTCATGTGTCATTACCCTTTTGTGGATTTGGATCTTTGAGAAGATTCTTGTGATATTGATTAATCTCTTGTTGATTATCATTTACATACTTATAGTTGTATGCCATTATGGTTATTATATGTTTATGCCATATCTCTTATTCTATATCATGTCATCTGATATTTATAGCTAGACTGATCCGTTTATTATTTTCTTATGAAATAATACTCGGGACAGACCGAGATGTTACAGGTGCTTCTGCTTGACTTCTCTCCAGGGATTTATTACTCTGACTTTTGGCTAACTACTTAGATTAGTAGTTTTTGTTGTATGCATTTGAGATATAGACTCTGTGATGTATACTTATTCTTTTGTGTATCTTGTAGCTATTCTTTTGTATTATCGTGGATCTTTCAGACCACTACTCTGATGTACACTTATATGTGTTATATTCATATCTTCTTCCGCCTTTGTGATATGGATGTCTGTGACTGATTTGTGTTATGTTTATTTCTATATTTGTTTCCGAAGATTATATATAGCCACTGTGTGATAGCTTTGAGTTTGTATCGGTATGTCAGATTTCCTCCTTAAATGAAATGCATGCTATACTATCTGACATATCGGTGCTCGCATAAAGAAATTACATAGATGGTCGCTCCTCAACAGCCTTATTCTCCGTGCTATATGACAGCACTACACCGTAGTGTTCTTGGTTAGCGTGGGTATAGAGGTGGGGCGTCACAGCTTGGCATCAGAGCCAAACTTCGGAACAATGTAGAATAACTTAACAAGGATCATCGTCCTAAGTCCACCTTAGGAGTCGTGCTTCATGATTTAGTTCGAGTCTTGGAACCGATTCATCCTGTTTTCTTTATGCTTCCTTGTTTTATCTATCAAGATTGCTTAATAGTCATTCTGAGAATAACCTTTTTCTTCTTCCTCCTTTCTTAAAGAAGAAGAGATGGTTAGTTCTGGCAGTCCTAGCGGTGTTCAATCCAGTAGTCCTTCTCTGGATGGCGTATTCATGTCTGCCCAACCACTTTTGGATCTTGCTAAGAATCAAAGGTTTATCTGTGCTTTGAGTAAGAACCCCGAAATGGTTTTACCTCTGAAACTTGAAGTTCCTTTCAATCAGCTTGTGGATATCACTCTTCGACATGAAGAGGCTGGTAAAGGAATTGATAGTGATATTGGGATTTCCAAGAAGAGGCATATTAAGTTCAAAAGCCCTTATCCTGATAAGAAGGTAAAGCAAGAAACCTCGGTACAAAGACTTCAATCTCTAATCGTGGAGAATGCTACAATTTTGATTCTAAGGACCACTATATAAATAAGTGTCCTAGACCTATCTCTTACCGCTATTGTAAAGGTGCAGACCATTATATGTCTTCCTGTTCCAAACTTCAAAGAAGGAAGAAAGGGGAACAAGAAACTTCGGTAGTTGAGACTCCTATCGCTAGTCGTAAACAATGCTACAATTGTGGTTCCACGGACCATTATGTAATTAAGTGCCCGAAACCCCTTTATTGCCGCTATTGCAAAGGCTCGGGTCATTACTTATCTACATGTCCCAAACTTCAGAGTAGGAGAGAGGGAAAGCTAAAAGCTCCTAGTGACACTTTTCTTGGTCAAGGTATCTTCCATTCAATCCTTGATTTCATTTGTTTGTGATTATCCTATTTGAGTTCTTTTTGATATGGGTTCATCTTATCATTTTTATATCAAAAGAACTTGTTGATTCTTTTTCTTTAAAACATTTTGGGCTTGATGACTTCTTTGAGAATTGCGAATCCGGTTAGTGGATCCGCAACACTCAGCTTGCTTTTTTTTTATGTCGAAATTATTTCATGTGATTTTTCTTTTCGAACTGTTTTGCATATTATGCGTTGTTTAGGCTTCGGAATTGATTTGCGTGAAAGGATTGGCTTAATCATTATGAGGCCCATATCCTATTTTTCCGAATGGACTATTCATTTTCGACATTTTTAATTTGTTAAGCATATTTCTATTTTTCTTTTGTGATTTCGATCCCAGATTGATGGCATCATTTTATTCTTTGAGCTCACATGTTGAGTAAAGAATTATTTCTCTCAATTGAGTAGTTGTGAATTTTCCAGAATCTTTGAGCTTGTCTTAGGATCATCACCTAAGCAATCTTTTAAGAGGTGTTAAGGTCTTTCCAGTTTGACCTTGCCACCGGTTTTCATTAGCTAGGAGTTGCGGGAGTTAGCATTCCGCTTACCACATTCCGCACTCGTTATGATTCTTATGAATGACTATTTATGTCATTCGGTTTATTTAGCTTATTTCATCCATTTTATAAATAGAGTATTCTATGAATATCTCGATAATTCCATTCTTGTATTTATTAGTTTTGGATGAAAATAGAAATTTAAAATTTTGCAAATCTTTTTCATAAGATTTATTTATAAGTACAATTTGATTTTTAATCTTAAACAAGCAAAGAATATTCTCAAAACTTTTAAGAAATATTTTCATCATATAGAAGATGATTTTGTGTTGTATAGCCCATTTAGTGTTTTAAGAATTTTGGTCGATGCGCTTGATCAACGTTATCGATAGGGATTTCCTAAACGCTTTGATGAGACAGTCAGACACGATAAATTGACTTGTAAAATGTAAATTTTTCTATAAAGGTAATCGTGATTTTGAAATTTTTAGCTTTTTGGGAAAGAAGATTAAATTTTTTCTTTTCGATACTCTTATCCTTGTGATTCCCGAAGGGAACCAAAACTTTATCTTTAGTACCAATGCTAATCGTATTGGTTTGGATGCCATTCTCTTGCAAAAGAGAGCGTGCAATCACTTGTGCTTCTAAATCCTAAAAGCCGATATAGACTAGGTTTGTCACTTATGATCTGGTACTCGCGGCTATTGTTTTTGCTTTCAAAGTTTGGCATCATCATCTTGGGGAAGAAATTGTTCTCCACCTCAATTATAACTCATTGGGATATCTAGTTTCTCATAAGGAACTTAATTTGTGTCAACAATGTTGGCTCGAGTTCCTTGCATCTTATGATCTTGATATTCTTTGTTTACTCCCGGATGGGAGAATCGTGTTGCCAATACCCTTAGTCTTAAGCAACAAGCAGTTATTTCTTTGATGATATCCGAATGGAATGATCTCGAGATTTCCTCCACTTGTGAGATTCGAGATCGTGAATTCTAATTCATGTTCATCTCTTGTTTTATGTAGCCTTGAGGCGCATCCTTCTCTTTTAGACTGCATTCTTGAAGCTCAAAGGGCTAGATCCCGAATTGGCTCTTCTTAGCCAATGTTGTAGGGATAAAATTAATATTGAAAGTTTGAAAGACTTCGATATTGATTCTAGTGGCGGCATTCGAAAATGTGGTAGACTTATCGTACCAAATATTAGTGATCTTCGTAAAGATACTTTAGAAGATTATCATCATTCTAAATTTACCATTCATCCCGAATGTACGCAGATGTGAAGTGAATTTATTATTGGGAGTGAATGAAATCTGATATTGCTAACTTTGTTAAGTGTTGCATGACTTGCCAACTTGTTAAGGCCGAACAACAAAGGCCTGGTAGGTTATTGCAACCTTTAGAAATTCTAATTTAGAAGTGGGACCAAATTTCCGTGGATTTTAGTGATGGCCTTTCCCGTTCTTGTTCGGGTCATGATAGCTTGTGGGTGATAGTTGATAGACTTACTATATCCGCCCATTTTATTCCCATTCGGTCTAACCGAACCGTTCCTCTTTTGGCCAAACTCTTTATCAAGGAAATTGTTAAATTGCATGGAGTTCCTACTTCTATTGTTAGCGATTGAGATCCATTGTTCATTAGTGGATTTTGGAAGAGTCTTCAAACAGATTTGGAAACGAAGCTTAATTTTAGCACCGCTTATCACCCCCAGTCCGATGGACAAACCGAGCGTGTGAGTCAAACTCTTGAAGATTTTCTTCGTTCTTGTGTTCTTGATTTTGATGGAAGTTGGGAAGATCATATTTTTCTATTTGAATTTTCCTATAATAATAGCTTCCAATCTAGTATTGGTATGGCACCTTTCGAGGCACTCTATGGAAGGCCATGCCGATCCCCTTCTTGTTGGCTTGAGGCCGGTGAGAAGCTGGTTTTAGGTCCAGATTTTATTCGTGTTTCACCTATGAAAGGTGTAGTACGTTTCAGTCGATCGGGAAAAATTAGCGCCTCGATATATTGGGCCATTTCCTATCACCGAACGTATTGATTCCACGGCGTATCGCCTTTTATTACCGGCTCAAATTTCCTGCTATTCGTGAAGTGTTTCACGTTTCTCAATTACAGAAATGCTTTCGAGATTCCGATTTTATTCTTGAGTCCGGTGTTGTGGAAGAAATTGAAGTTTCGCCTAATTTAACTTTTGAGCAGCATCCTATTCGTATTATTGCTACGGAAGTCAAATGACTTCGAAATAAAGATGTTCTACTTGTGAAAGTTCAATGGTCCTCAAATCCTAAGGATTGTTCTTGGGAATCTAGAGAATTCATCGAGCGAACACATCCGGACTTACCTTCTCATGCTCTTTTGAGGTGAACTTCTTATTTAAAATTTCTTTTGGTGTTAATATGCTTTTATGGTTGTTACTTTTTATTTCCACCTTCTATATTGAGAGGACGCAATTTCTTTAAGGAGGGGAGTCTGTAACAACCCGCATATTTATCGATTTTATATTTAAATATTTTATCGTTAATCGGATTTTGGTCCGAAAAGCTACTTTTTGCATACGGTCAAATTAGGGCTCGAGACCACCCTCATTAAGCTCAAAATGACATTTGCGATCTTTTTTAGTATAAACTTCGATATGTTTGGAGTTAGTGGAATTTTGTCACTTTTTCGCTTAGGGTTTTGGTTTGGGCTGAACCACTTACTAACTCAGTCCCAATCCATCTCCTCTTCATCACTTCCTTCTTCATAATTTCCTAACTCTAAAGCTTCTTCAAAAATGGTGGAGGGAATGGGAAATTAAAACTCCAAAGCCTTAGTCTTCATTGCGAATCCAACATCTACTCCAAATTCAAGTGAAGACATAGATTCAAGCTTGTTATTGTTCTTGCTTTGCTTTCAAGCTTCATCTCCATCAATTTCCGTGAAAAGGTGAGATTTTTATCTCACATTCTTGTCTATAACTATCTTGGATTGTTGGGAATGAATTCCTATCACTTTAGCATGTACATTTGCATTTGGTTTGGATTGGACTGGCGAAAAACTCCAATTTTTAGTGTTTTTGGTGAATTCCTGGGCTTAGGTCGTTCTTCCTCGGAATTAGCTCGTCCCACTTAGGTCGTTGGGCCTTAGGTCGCTCTGGCGTGGGAAAGTCGCATATGGCATATAGGCCGCTTCCCCTTAGGTCGTTAGACTTTAGGTCGTTTTCCCCTTAGGTCGTTAGACCTTAAGTCGTTCGAAGCTTTAGGTCGTTCGACCTATTTAACCCACATCTCCTTAGGTCGCGTACCCCTTGGGTCGCACCACCTTGGCCTCATGCCCACTCCACTTGGTCGCTCGACCTTACCTATTTATTAGGTCGCACCTCGTTAGGTCGCCTTACCTTAGCTCGGCCAGGTTACCAAGTTAAGTCGCAACTCCTAGGTCGCTCGGTCTTACCCCTTTAAGTCGCTCGACCCTGTTGCCATATTAGGTCGCTTACCACTTTGGGTCGCTCGACCATTCACCTAGTTAGGTCGCTTGACCCCATTCCACCTTAAAGTCTCTCGGCCCAAAATGTTTAGGTTGCTTGGCCTCGTCACTTTCTTAGGTCGCGAGATTAATTAGGTCGTTCGGCCTTAGATGGTTAGGTCACTCGGCATATGCAACCTTGTTAGGTTGCTTCCCCTTATTAGGTCGTACCACTGCTTACATCTACCTTGTTAGGCCGTTAATGCCTTAACTCGTTCGCCCTTAGGTCGTTAGACCTTAAGTCGTTCTACCTATATAACTCCCACCTGCTATAGGTCGTTCAGTCCTTATAGGTCGCGCCTCATGCTTAGGTCGCTCACCTAGGTCGCTCGGCATGTTATCCTTAATTCGTTCGACCTATTTTACTTTAGGTCGTTCCATTGCACTTTAGCTCGGCCTTTTTAGGTTGCATGGATATTCCTATTTTAATGGATTTGGGATTGATTCCTTTAGATTTTATTCACCTCTTCGAATGTGAATTTTATTTGTGAATTGATTTGTTTCTACGATCAATTTTATGACTTGTCACTTTAAAAACATAAAGGTTTCAATACTAGTAGTAAATACCAAAACTCTTTCATCAAAACGATTTCAACTCTATTTTATTACAAAGCTATTTTCCTAAACCGTTTTCCAATCTATTAGTATATACAAGCCTTTACTTCACTCGGATGAGAAATCGAATTAAACGGCTTAGTAAAACAAGTGGTATGAAACGCTTGTGTTTGCTTCATCGGTTAACTCTTTGACTTGTTCGATTGAACCTTTTGTGACAATTTCCTAGTAAAGATCTACAGTTTGTTCGTAAATATTTAAGTTAAGCTAGTGGTTATGGGACATGAAGCTAAACTCATATATTTACTAGCTTAGTGTAATTGACACTTCTTGATGATCACGGCGATCATTTTTATGATTTAGACTAGCGATTGAGCGATGTCTCTTTGTCTGCGAGGGAGACTAGACCGCGTTTGTGTGATGTTTCTACTCACATATGTGGGGTAGCGTCCCATGGTCTTCGGGCCGTTCGTGTGTTCAAAAATTAATGGTTAGCTTCCATTAGATAACATCTCGTTCGTGTGATACATATGTTGGTGAGCTTTCATGCTCCCGTTCGTGTGACAGGCCTCCCCCTTTTTGTGATTTCTGGATTTCGTGTGTTGATTTCTGGAATTTATGCTTCACCAATTTTTGTGATTTTTATTGATAAGTTTTATCAATTTTTGTGCATTGGTGAACTCGTGTGTCATTACCCTTTTATGGATTTGGATCTTTGAGAAGATTCTTGTGATATTGATTAATCTCTTGTTGATTATCATTTACATACTTATAGTTGTATGCCATTATGGTTATTATATGTTTATGCCATATCTCTTATTCTATATCATGTCATCTGATATTTATAGCTAGACTGATCCGTTTATTATTTTCTTATGAAATAATATTCGGGTCAGACCGAGATGTTACAGGTGCTTCTGCTTGACTTCTCTCCAGGGATTTATTACTCTGACTTTTGGCTAACTACTTAGATTAGTAGTTTTTGTTATATACATTTGAGATATAGACTCCGTGATGTATACTTATTCTTTTGTGTAGCTTGTAGCTATTCTTTTGTATTATCGTGGATCTTTCAGACCACTACTCTGATGTACACTTATATGTGTTAGATTCATATCTTCTTCCGCCTTTGTGATATCGATGTCTGTGACTGATTTGTTTTATGTTTATTTCTATATTTGTTTCCGAAGATTATATATAGCCACTGTGTGATAGCTTTGAGTTTGTATCGGTATGTCGGATTTCCTCCTTAAATGAAATGCATGCTATACTATCTGACATATCGGTGCTCGCACAAAGAAATTACATAGATGGTCGCTCCTGAACAGCCTTATTCTCCGTGCTAATTGACAGCACTACACAGTAGTGTTCTTGGTTAGCGTGGGTATAGAGGTGGGGCGTCACAATATATGTATAATAAATAAAACCAAGCTATGTATACCGAACATTGGTTATAAACAATAAAGAATATCATATATTTAAGTTTGTTTTCAAAAATCTAAAACAAGTATCATTAAAAAGCATAATAAAACAACTTCACACAAGTTCAATCGACTGAACTAATTCCTAGTCGACGAACCTGTATCAAAATTTAGATGTATTCTTTGCCTCAAAAAGGCACAGTTTTAGTCTACTGGGGATCTATCTCAGTCGATTGAACCTATCCATAATTGCTTACTTGCTCTCTGCCTCAAAAATATGTGTTTTTAGTCGACTGAATTTTTGCCTCAATCGACTGAACTTCCCTAAATTGACAGCATAACTACCATTTTTTCATCGTGCCTATTCACCAATTCACTTTTCCTCTTCAAAAAGCACTAACTCCAAATAGCTTTTTAATGGCTCCAAGAAAAAAAAATACACGCTACTCGTCCCCAACAAAGCAAAGACAAAGCTCCGGCCTCCTCTTCCTCCAATCCGGCTTATCCTAAATTTGCTTCTGGTGCTCAAATCTTGGAATGGCTTAATGGAAGTGCCAAAAATCTTCGAATCTTCAACGAATTAAATGACAAACGAATCTTTCAAGAGACATTCTACAAGATGGAAGATTTCGTTGCTTTTGGCATAGAGGATTTAGCACAAAAATATGGATTCCTCTCATTGATTGATGAAAGGAAAAATAAGGTACAAATTTACACATTTTTAGTCAAATTGTTCTATGTAAATCTTTGTAGAGATTTTTATACACCTCCAAATGAAACTAGAGATGGAATTTTATGGAGTAGAGTATTAGGAGTTGATATAGCACTCAATTATCAAGATCTAGGAGCTATTTTAGAGTGTAATGGTCATGGAACTTCTTTAGATAATGTATACCATCATGATTTCACCTATGATTCGATTAGCTACAAATTCCATATTCCAAACACAGAAAATACATCGGTGAATTTACGACCTCAAGCTCGATTAATTAATAAAATGCTTCTTCATACTATTTTTCCTCGCATCGAGAGTTGTGAAAAATTGTACGACTACAACTATAAAGCTCTTTATGCCATTGATTCTAACACTCAACTTAATTAGGCAAAGACTATTTATGATGAAATAAAAAGCTTTTGTGCCCATTCTCGAAAAAACAATGTTTTTGGCTCTATCTCACAAAGATATTTCTCCATTTCGGAATTAATGTGGACATTTTACAAGATCACATCGCACTAAAGGTTATGGATCAAAAAGTCTATTTCACTTATGAAATTACCCTCTACTATGGAACCCCTTCCTTCATATAATGTTTATTTGTCAACTTTGGTTAAACTTAACTTGGATCAATCATCTTCACAACCACACCAAGCTCAAACCTCTCAATCACAAACGCGTGGTCAATTAGGTCATGAAATTTTCGAAGAAGTTAATTGGTCTTCGGATAGTGAAAATGAAGTGTCTTTGGTCCAATCTTCAAGAAATATCAATGCCACAACATCTATTCTCTGCAATCAAGAAATTCTTATCAAACAACAGCATAAAATGAAACGTCAAATTTTTTTTAGGAATTTACTTGGTAAAATTTGGAAAAAGGTCTCATCATGCTCTAGCTCATCATCCTCTGAACCTGAATCTTAGTTTCTTCAACTCCATCCTTGTTTGGTAAGTCTATCGTATTTTTTATGCTTCCGTAGTAGTATCGTTCAAAACACTTCTATTCGTGATGTTGTTTATGTTATGTTGGTATGTAATTTAATTTGTGATGTTATGCTACTCTATGTATGTGACAACTTCTATTTTGATGTTATGTGACTTTATGAGAAAACGTGCATTTGATGTTATGTTGTTTACTTTATGTGATGTTATATTTCTTATGTGACTTTATGTGATGTTGTTTACTTCTTTTTGTTGATGCCAAAGGGGAAGAATCATATAAATAGGGGGAGCATGAATTTAGGGGGAGCAAAATCAATATTTTTACATTTAAACTTTGGTAGTTGTCATCATCAAAAAAGGAGGGATTGTTAGAACAATAGGTCTATGTTTTAATGATGACAATTATATACTATACATATGTACTATATCATGATATCAGGATTTCATTCAAGAAGACAAAACATGAGGCAAAAGGTAAGCAGAATCATCCATAAGTCGAAGAAGTACAAACTATGGAGCTTCAAGATCGATAGTTTGTATATGGTCTTAGATTGAATTGTAAAATCTCCTTGATAGTTCGTAGACACACAGAAACACACACTCAAACACAGATGTCAAGATATCATTGAGGTTTGAATTCAAGAACGATCAAAATATTTATGCAAAACTGAACTTGCACAGTTCAATAGTCCGAAACTGGTTTCAGTCGACTGAGGTCCGTCGACTGAGCCCAAGTTCAGTCGACTGAAAATGTGTAAATCAATTTTTTTATAATTCAAATTTTTGCCATGAAATTTTAAATGTTCATACTCAGTAGACTGACGCGATCCCTTAGTAGACTGAGATGCTGTATCGGCCATATTTTCTGAAAAGTCATCTTCAAGAGTTGCAACCATTTTGAACAGTTCTTTAATTCTGAAAGGATTTTCTTGAAGATTAACAACTCTTGATTGTCTATCTTCAGTGTTTATAAATAACACAACAACTCATACTTAGTGTTCTAACATTCTACTCTGATTTCTATTCTTTATACATTCTCTTGTGCTATTCTAAGCAATTTTGTACTTTCAACTCCATTATTTCATTTGCTATTGTTCCAATAATCACGGTGCAATCACTTCAAACCATCAAGGAGATTCTAGGAACCATTGTACTATCAAGTCAAATTCAGTGTTAGATGAACATAAGATTGTCAAGAAAGAATTGTATTTGTCAAAGAAAAGAATAAATCCGGGAGGTGCTCAAATCAGTTAAGTTGTAAACCTATTCGTTCGAGGCAAGCGAGAGATTTACTAAGGAAATACCTAAGAGGTGCTTAGGGACTGGACGTAGGAGAGGTGCTCCGAACCAGTATAAATTCGGTGTGTACATTTACTTACTACTTTAGTATTTCATAGTAAAATTAGTATATATACTTGTCTTTATTAGCCACATACAATCCACTAGTTCTTTCATCTATAAATACATCCACTTTTTCCTTCATTGTTTGTTTATTTGGAAAAAAATAGCATGCCTTTCCTTTTTATAGCTTAGTTGAGTGTCGATATCATGTATGTTTTTTATCCTGTTGCGTGTAGCAAAATTTGAATTTAACTCCTCGTTCCATGGTACATTGTTATTTTCCAAGTTAAACTTTAAATTGTTGATATCATGTATGTTTCATGGAAAAAAATAGCATGACATTGTTCAAATCGAATATGCATCTTACATCCAACTTAAGTTATACATTTTTCTCAAATCAGATTATTTAGTTATTGTTAATTACTAATTACTATATATTAAATTTATCTTGTTAGTTAATCTAAACTAATTATTAGAAATCAATTTTAGGTTTGAAGTAGTAATATTATTAAACTGTATAATTTTAGATCTTTAATTTTTAAATACATTAATCATTAAATATTAAATATTTGTTATTAATTATTAATGTTGAATTATTGATTATTCAAATAAGTTGTTATCAACTATATAATTTAATTATATAATTTGCTATTCTTTTGTTGAAAAGTTTAATTTTTGGCAATTCTTTTGTTGATTGCTGCTTCTATTTTCATTCTTACTGTACTGTACAAGCTTTTATTGTGCATATTGATTATTGCTTCTGCTTTCCTAGTTTAATGAAATGTACAGGTTGACTTAATAAACTAGCTGCTAGATATTCTATAGTAATCACATGACAACTAGAGGTTAGCCTTAAACTTAATTCTATCCAATACTCTAAATTTGGATTATATGAAACACTTTTGCTCTTGTTGTCCTTCAGATATAGAGATCTAAAGGTCAAATGGTTTAAAAGCATTTTTTCAGATTGTTAATCTAATTTAATTATAGTGTTCCTCTGTTTGTTATTAGTTTTACATTGATATAAATTTATGTTCTTCAAAAGTAATATCCAAATTTGCCATTTCCTGACGTGGAACAAAATTGTTACACAACTGCCTTTTACTAATATATATTGATATGGGGTTTTGGACCAAAGGTCCCTATTTTCAAAGCTTGTGCACAAAAAGTCCCTGCTCACAAACACATGTAAATTAGGTCCCTATTTTGTTATTTTTTACCAAACTGTCCTCTTTTAGAAAATCGAGTTAGCATTCTTTTCAGGGGAAAAAGCGGTATAAATTAGACAAAATCTAAAAATAGGGACCTAATTTTCATAACTTATTCGGAAGGGACTTTTCTTATATCATCTTTCAATTCCAGGGATTTGACAGCGATTCCTTGTATTGATATAGTTTTCTAAGTATATACACTGATATAAAATGTTTTGAAGTATATAAATGTTTACAGCTGCCATTTACTTCCCTTGATATACTAATTGATATAGTTTTCTAAGTATGTAAAATGTTGTAGAATGTTTTACCCATCGATTCTTTCCCTTCGATGTATACCTTTTCCTATTATTTCGCCCAACGGGTGTTCCATTAGTTCTATAATTTTATGGGTTATCTTTTGTCAACAATGTGTACCTGCTGTTATGGCTCTTTAATTCCGTTTATTCTACAAATCATTTTGCTGGTAAGTTATTATGAAAATTAATGCAAACTATCATGATAATTTCACACTTAGACACGTAGATTTTTGAGATAATTTCTTAATTAGTCAAATTGATAAATGTTGTTAATTATATAAACTGATATAAAATGTTTTAGCCATTAATTCTTTATCCTTCAATGTCTTTTTGCTATTGTTCAAGGCAAAAGGATTTTTCTTAACATTTTTTATGAAGCTTTTGTTAAACTAATAAAAACTACCATGATTATTCACTCTTATACATAGAGATGTTGACAATGATATTAATTCACATTTAGTTAAACTATTGTAATTTGATATAGTTGTAAATTATACATGCAAATATCGATGTTTTAGCCAACGATTTTTTTCCTTGATTGCTTTCTTAAGCAGTGCTCTATTTTGTCAGTTGTTCTTTTTGTCTGCTTCTTTACCATGCTTTTGTCCACAATGCCTACATGATTTCACAGTAACAATTTTGACTAGTTGTTTCCTTTTTATTGGGGTTTCTTCCTTATTTTTTGCTAAGATTTTGGTAACAACATCGACATGAATAGATTAGTCAAGTATTAGCATTGACATGACTTGATACACATTGATAGAAATTATAATAAATTACATTTATTCATATTGATATAAATTGACACATTGCTAATTATGCAGTTTTTTTTCATTTTTATTGGGTTTTCTTCCTTATTTTTTTGCTATGATTTTGGTAAGAACATTGGAATAGTGTTGTGACATTTTCAGAAATAATGGATTCCAAAATTTAATGTTTTCTCCTTTATTTGGTTTGTTTATTAGTGTTTATTCAGAAAAATGGATTTTCAAAATTTTAAGCAGTTGTAAATTTTGTTACTTTGAATGTTGTCTCGTCTTGTCTAGTCTGTTTGTACTATAGTTTCTTAAGTAAGAAACCAAATTGCCATCGTTGTAAATGATTCTTTAGTAGTTTTTCTCTAATTTGACTAATTTTAAGGTTAATCAATTTTTCATATTATCATTTTTTTTCCTTAACCAGTGTCCACAAGACAGAAAATGTCCTTCTGTAGAAAGTTGTTGAACATCCAAATTCATGAGTGGTGCCAAATTCAGTAAATGCCTTAATGCTTCAGGTCTGCGTGTTTAAGCTTTATACTGTTATGGATGCCAAAGAGTTGTGTTATGAAGCGGTCATTTTGTTTAGAAGAACTAAAAATGAAAGATAATCTGGAACTCAGTAATAAAAAACAGTTATACATTTATTAATACATGGTACTATTAATTTGGTATCCAAAAAAATATTTTGTTCCTTTATTCAACTCAAATATCTTTTATGCCTTAATATATCATATTATCTTTCTTAAGCTAGTATCTATGCTGCTTTCTACGTTATGTAATTGATAAAGTGAACAAAGCAAAGAATATTGGTTGTTTTGTAGGTCGTCGACGTTGTATCTTTCCAGGAAGGTTAGTTGTTTTTCACACAAAAGCATTGTTCAATTAATGTTCATGATGGAATGCTTTTAATATCAACATATGCATTATTCAACACTGGAATCCTTTAAACTATCATATTACCTTACTAAATATACAAAAGAACCTGTAGGACAAGAGTTTTTGGGTTGGATACCCTAATACCACAGCCGATCCAAAGGGCAGTCCATCGAACAAATGACCATGTGCAACCCAACTTATAGGTCTAAGTTCAATTTTTTTATAGTGTAAATGTATATTTACAACACTACAGTTAAAATTTGTAGTGATGGCTATGTGGTTGGTCCTTTAGTGAGTTCTGGTAAGAAGTTAAGTTCAAGTCCCACTTGTTAAGTTTGCCTTTTTCTTTCCTAAAGTAAACAAGTAAACTATTCTTGGTTGAGGCAGCCCTATTTTGGGACTAGCTCTGTCTAAGAAATACAATGGGGCACTAATATATATATATATAATAATAATAATAATAATCATGTGCACTATTGATAACTTATTGTTACTTTTTTCCTTTATTTAACAGATTTACAAGGGGAAAGAGCGGTATGTTTTGATACTCTTGATGTTCCTTCTACACCAAGAACGGAAGGAAAAATATTATCATCCTCAAATGTGTCTACTTTTGGCTTCTTCAAAGCTTTATGTCTGATAATCTCTGTACATTTCTTTTACAAAATCACATTATGCATGTGATTAGAAGTCAATTGTGAAGTTATTTTTATTTGGAGCAGTATTAACCATTGGAATAGTATGTTTTAGATGGAGTATGTTCTAGATATAGTATATTTTAGATGAAGTAATCCTTTTGTTGTATTTTGTATATGGAATACATATATATTTGTTATTCTAAATATTGAGTGTGCATTATTCACCATATATTTGCAGCTGGAATGAAATATCTATCTACTGCTATGAAATATATATTATTGTGTGTAACTAATTTTAGCATTTCTGCATATGTGAGAAAATATATATTATTTTGTGTTATAGCATTTCGTGTATGTGGTTGTTTTCTCTTTTTGTCAGTACTTCGATTTACCACAGTTTTAACCATGAGTAATAGAATTATTAGCAATATGAAAACAATTTTGGACGATAGAAATTATAAAATTCACAATGGTAATAAGCGTGGTAGATACAGCAGCTTATAACAATATTAACCATTGGAACATTGCTGATTATAACGGTAATAACCTTGTATATTTAGAAATTTATAATGCTTATAACCATGAGTAAATTCTATATTTTTCACAGTTATAACCATTACAAAATCCGTGATAAAGTACTCCCATGGTTTTTGCCTACAAGGGTATACCCGTTAGGAATATCATTAGTCACGGTTATAAGCATGACAATTGAGCCATTCTGATGTTGTGATTACTGATGCTCTAGATTTGAAATACAATGTTGTTTCACGCAACTGCTGTATAGATCAAAAACTTAATCGAGAGTGGGATCTTAAATCTATTATCGATCCTATTAATTTGGAAGCCAGATCGATTGAGCTTTTCATAGCTAATCATCCTCGAAGTGGAAGAGTGGGTGTGTTTTCCATCGAATTAGACCGGAATGGTTCCTTATTCTGCTCGTGTAGGGAATTTCTCTTTGATCGAGATCCCCTAGCTCATAGGTCATGCAGTATCTCGTATCTTATTTTTTTATTACCCATCCCTTGTTTTTATTTATATTTTGTACTTCTTCCCTGGGCCTGATTGCTCATTTTATGAGTAGTTATCAATTTGGCTATGTAGTCTCGCACTGCACAACCGTTTTCTGAAAAAACTATTTGAACATTGTTTGGTAAATTGGTATTTTCATAATCGAATAATTCGCATTCCATGTGTATATTTAAGCCTAGTTACATGAAAGTAGTTTTTCTATCTTGTATATAAAAGTAGTAGATGGTCACAAATGCTAGTTTATGTTTTTATTGCATATTTTTTTCAACTCTCTGTATTTTGATGTTTACTAATTTGTCATGGGGAAAATTACACAAAAACATGAATACTAGAGAATGCGAAAATATATAGTTAAGGACAATACCGAATCAAGCAAGCATTTTCTATGCTTTGAGCTTGATGCCATCCTCAATTGTAAAGCAAGCTCTCTGCACAAACTAATAACGATGATGATACTGTATGAGTTCATTTAATTTAAAGGTGACAAAAGAAACTATGTTATTTAAAGAATAAGATATATGGTATTTAACAAACATTACCTATTACCGTCTGTCTCGATAAGTTTGGATTATACACATAAAACGATAATAACAACTTTGAATTATAATACATATTTCTCGATAAAATTTCTGTTAAATAATAGGAAGGTTGAGATATTACAAGTCCTCTAGTAGTTTCTAGAAATCCTCATTCCTCTCCTTAATTCTCTTTGAGTTATTTTATTTATATCCTTGTAAGCTATCGTTTTTAAATTATCCAAAAAATATCATTAATTCATTCCACAATTTTACATTTATTTATGTACATTTTATAATTTCGTACAATTACTTACAAAGTTCATTAGTTTATTAACTAGCAGAATAAAAGAAAATACTCTTTCAAAAGCCTTTTCATTGTTTATCACCTGTGACCGTGTCTAGTACCTAGGACTCCCTCGAAAGCCTTCTCAATGCCTTCGAAACTGTGATATCCCAGAAATTTTGGGCAATAATCAATTTAATAATCTGTTTAAAAATTAAATTGATTTAATAATCTTTGTTAATAAATGTTTAAATTGGTTTAATAAACTTCTTTTAGAAATATTTAATTGGTAAATATTTATCTTTTAAAAGCTAAATTAAATTGTTTTCTATTTATAAGGTATATATAATTGTATATATTGTAAATAGAAAAGCTTTGGATTGAATTTAACAAATGAAACATAATTTTCAAGTTCTAATATATTTTTGGTAATTTGGGAATTTTGATTAAATTTAAAATAAAGATTTTCAAAGATGATTCAAATAGTTAACTATATAGTTTTAAATTACTTAAGGTAAATGTATAATGGTTTAAATTATATTATAACTTAAGTTTTAAATTTAATTAAGATTTACAAAAAGGTTTGTTTTATTTTATTTTTGAATATAGCTTGATAAATATAATTTGAATAATATATATATAAGTTTAAAATACAATTAGTATATGAAACATTAATCCATTCAAGTAATAAGTAATTTATAATCTCTTTTATAAATTATATAAAATTGTCAAATTTGCTATTTTTAAATTAATAATTTTAATGTATTGTTTTTATAAATATAAATAAGATTTTTAATAAAAATAGAATTGTTATTTTCAAAGTAAATATGTAGTTATATTTGTATATATAACTTGATTTTAATTTGATTTTAAAATTTGATTTGGATTTGAATTTAAAGTTTTGAAATTCAAAGTATAGATATTTAAATTGTTTTGGATTTAAATATTGGTATAAACTTTTATTTATAAATAAAATTGGTTTATTTATATTAAAATTTATCTACATATAAACAAGTACATATTAACTAATTAATTAAGCATAAGTTTACACTAATCTTATATTAACCTTTAATTATAAATACTAATTACCTAAAAGACAAGTGTTTTTATCCTAAGGCTTCATTATACAAGTGTTAACTAATAAAACAATATAGTGACAAATGTCATTCTTTTAAATTTAGTTTTTATTTTTATTTTTAATAAATCATTTTCACCATTATAAACATATGCCTTCTTCTCCTCATTTCTTTTCCTATTTCTCTTTTCGAATACAAAGAAGTTTCAGCCTGTATAAACTCAAACAAATTCTGTAATAAAATCTGAAACCATCCTCCTCAAAACAGAAATCAATTCAAAAATCTGAACTAAATTCTTCAACCTATAATTCATTTTCAAAAGAAAAATGTAAACCTAGCCTGCAAGCATTTTCTTCAACCTGAGATAATTGAAGCAAACCTGGAAATTTGTCTGAAGCAAGCTCTAAAATCAAGTCTTCAGTCATTTCTACAAATTTCAGTAGCATGCAAGGTTCTTGGGATTAAAGTATTCCAGTTTTAAAGTATCAAAAGCAGTTTCAAATAAGTGCTCTGTTCTCTGTTCTTCATATTAAATCTGGTGAGTAAACTTTCCCTTTAAAAACAGTTTATTTTGGACTTAACTCTAATGCATGAGATAACATTTGTTTGGTATGAAAGTTCTTCAGTTTGAATTTATTTAAATTGATATATATGTTGTGTGAGCATTTCTGTTTATATATATATAAAGATCATGTTCTCTGTTTTATAATCTTGTGAGTAAATCTTCTAGTTAAAAACAGCTTTTATAATCTGATATTATGCTGATATATATATGATAATTGTTGAAATAGTAAAATGAATGATGTTCATATGCATGGATTCATATGTGTATGTATGAATATGAGATGATTAGTTGTGTATGTCTGTGTAAATGGTTGAACATGTTCTGTTATTTTACAGGCTCCACTTTCAAATAATAAAGAAAAATTGCATCTTCCTCTGCAATCAATTTTAGGCTAAGATATATAAATAAAAACTGTTCATAACTATATAATATCAATTTTAGAAATAATTTCAAGTATTTAAATTTGGTAATTGATTCAAAAAAATAAGGTATAACAGTAGAAATCATATTTAAGTCAAAAATAAATATTCACGATTTCATATTTGGATTTCGTAAATTGATTTATATTGGAAAACTATGATTTTTGATAAACATTTCGAGATTTTTAAACCCGTATATGTTGAGATATCTTTAGTTGTTCAGATTTGGGGTTATTGGCAAATTCCGATGATTGGTATGGTGGATGGGATCGAGATCTTTGTCGAAGTTAGCTGGAGTGTTACCGATAGCTGGAAAAATAGGTTTGTAATTTATTAATGGCCATAGTGACTGGGGTAGGGCGAAGTAGGGTTTAGGAACTATTTTTGGTCGGCGTGTTTTGTCGAGATCGTGTGTCGTCTGGAAAGCATCGGAGGCGATCGCGTGTGGTGGAGACGAAGTTGGGTATCGTGACGTTGTTCTGAATGAAGTGGCGTGGATGCTGGTGGTCGGAATCATCGTCGTGGTGAAGTTTGGTCGATGGGATGGGTTCCTGTTGTGTGCTGAGTAGTTCGATTTCGAATCGAAGGCGAGATCGTCGGAGTTAGGAGTTCGAGTGGGACGGCGAAGTCATCAGTGACTTGTCGAAGGCGGCAGGGTCGATCGGAGGGGCGGCGAGCTTGCGTGCACGTGCACGTGTGCACGGTGATGTCTGGATTCGTTCGCTGGTTGGAGAAGAAGATGTGTACTCGGGTTTGGCTCGAGTGAGTTGTAGTGTTTTCTCGAAGCAAGTGAGAGACTCGGGGATTTGGGGGGTTTAGCTCGGGAAAGATTGTAGTTTTGCTCGGGGTTTAGTGGTGAGCAGGTTTTAAAATTTAACAACAAATGTTTAAGTTTTAAAAACAAGGGAAATTTATTTTTAGAAATGTCTCTAAGTTACAAACAAAAGTAAAAAAAGTTTTTACCTATCAAAGTAAATGTTTTTAAGGATATAAGTTTAACAAATTTATATATAAGTCAATAAGTGTTAAAAAGGTAAAATAAGTGGGTGTTCAAAATAATGTTTGTTTTGAAAATTTATTAAACAACTTTGGGAAGTTTTTAAAAGATTTTAAAGTCAATTAAATTGTTTTAATTGTAATTGATTTCAAAAATGTTATATTTTAAATAAAGTTTATGATAAGGATTTAATAATCAATTATAATAAAGAGTTTATCTTTAAAGTAATTAAGAGGTTTTGATTTATTAAAGATTTTAATATGTGAAATTAACAAGGTAATTTAACTATTGTTAATGATTTAAGAGTAATTAATCAAGTGTAATTAATTAAAAAGATAATGGAAAGATAAGTTAATTACTTAATGTGATTAATTGAGAATTAATTTATGATGAGATTAATTAAAGGATAATTACTTAGTGTAAGTAATTATTGTGTAATTTCTTAATATAATTAATTAAAAATGATAATTACTTTATGGAAGTAATTAATGAAAGGTAATTAAGAATTAATTACTTAGATAATTAAATTAATGTGATTAATTAAATTTAATTAATATGATTAATTAAGACTAATTAATTAATGTGATTAGTTAATGGATTGTAATTACTTAATAGAATAATTAATGTAAATTACTGGATATAATTAATGAAAGATGATTTAAGGATTAAATTACTTTGTAATTAATCAAGGGATTAATTAAAGATAATTAATTAAGGAGTAATTAATTTATGTAATAAAGTAATTAAGGGAAGTTAATTACTAGATGTGATTAATCAAAGGTGATTAATAAATGTGGTTTAATTAAAGATTTATTACTTAATGTAATTAATTTAAATGGAGTAATTAATTTAAAGAAGTAATTAAGAAATCATTAATTAAATATAGTTAATGATGTAATTAAGGATTGATTAATTAAAATTAATTAATCAATAATAAGTAATTAAAGAGTAATTAATTAATGTAATTAATTAAGGATTAATGTAATTAATTATAGTTAATTAGTTATGAAGTAATTAAAGGTTAATTACTATATTTGATTAAGGATAATTAATTTGTGAAAATTAATTTAAGGCTAATTACTTGAATGTAATTAAAAGATAATTAATCAAGGATGATTAATTGAAATGAATAATTAGAGGATAATTAATTAATTAATTTATAATTAATTAATGGTTAAGTAAGCAGGATTTATAGAATGAAGTAATTAATTTAATTTATTTTAAATTAATTAAAGATGGTATAAATCATTACTTATGGATGGTTGAATAATATTGAATGCTTTGCATTGTTTGATATCTCTGTTGAGATATGTGCTGATCTGTGATATGGATGTTTGGTTGAATTATAATGATAATGTGAATTATCTGTTTGGGATGATAATGTAGATTATCTATTGAATTATCTATCTTTGTGTATATAGATAAGAATTGAATTGTTTTAACCTTAAAACAACTTGGCCCTTAAAAGATACGTTTTGGATTTCGATGAGACCGGGATCGGGTTTCCGTATACCGGTGTTCCAGGTCTGGAGACCCGAATACCACATCGATCCAAATTAACGATAGGTCGTTAATCTCAAGTGAAGATGAAGATTCAGAGTGCAAGGGTTATTGTCGTTAACTCTGAGGGTGATTCCAAAACGAGTGTAACGAGATAATGCCTTCGGTTTCGTTCGAACCCGGAACGAACTTGTATGGATTGAATGCTTTCAGCACATCGTCAGGCGAACGATGAGCATTCTAAGTGATATATTCTGATTAAAGGTAATCGTAACCTCAAGCCTCATCAACCGGGAATGACTAAAACAGGGGAGGTGCAGCAAGGCTTCGTGGGTAGCACCCACTGAGAGCAAGATAGATCCCTGTCTAGAGGTCCCTTTTCTTTTATTCGGCTTAGTGTGTGGTTGGTCGCGCCAACTACGGGATTATCTTGTTCGGAATTATCCAGTAAGGGATGGTTCCGGCTTTGTGTTGCAGGGGAGCGGGCGTACTCCTCGGTACGGTGATCTAGGCCACGTACTGTGACGGGCGGTACCCCGGTAGCCCTGCCATTGTATGGAAATCCAACTTCCAATAAGTGATAACGGACTTGATTGTATAACCCACTTTGTGGCTAGTATGCTGGAATTTAATAATGTAACAATTTCAGCTATTTCTTATTTACTTGAAAATCCTAGACCTATTATAATATAACTGGATTTCCTATCAAATGTTTTGGTTAGCGTAAGGTAAAAACTTTTCCATGTTTATGTGTGGGAAGTCTTACGTGATACCTTTGTTTTCAAAAGATTTTGAAGTTAAGCAACTTTAAACCGTTTACTCACACCAGACCCATGTCTGACCCAAGTTGTTTATTTCTGTTTTATAAACTCTTGGGTACTCAAATTTTTACGAGTAGCCAAGGGATTCAGGTTTAGCTTTGACGAGTAATCTGGAGGAGCAATGGAGCAGGAGGCTTCAGCGTTGTAGATATAGATAGTAGTTTCCGCTGTGTTGATCTTGTTTAGATCTTTGTTTTGTATTGAGATGTAATAACTAGACAGATGTTTATAACTGTCTAGTATATGATGTGTAATCTGTGTAACTCTGATAAGTGTTGTATATGATACTATGTAATATTTATGTGATATAATATATTTTGTTCGTTTCCGCTGTGAGTATTTGTGTTTGTTTCTTTTCTCTTCTTCTCTTTTCTACTTCTCACCCCTTTCTTTCTTACTGTCGATGCGATTTTCCGGGAGTGGAAAGCCGGGTCGTCACACGTGGTATCAGAGCAGTAGGTTGAGTGAATACCTAGGCTCTGAAGTGGTGTCTATCTTGAGAGCGCGTAATTGTTAGTTATATAAAAATGGTTTTATATTGTGTTAATTGATCGGTTGAGTGGTATATGGATTCTGGTCAATACGAGTAGCTAACGTTATTGATAGGGATCTCTAAACACTTGAACCAGGCCAACAGACACAATATTGTTTTAAAGAGGTAGATGAAATAATTTTACCCAGAAATAATTTCTATATAAAAAAAAATATATCATTTTAAATATATATATTTATGTATTTCTACCTATTTATTGGGTTACCTGTTCGGGTTTTCCAATATAAGTTATAAAGGTAGATAAGGTGGTAGTGTGTGTAACACAATTACCAATAGTTGGAGTTTGAATGTTGAGGATGGAAGTGTATTTGTCGAGACTGTAAACCTAATACCGTCTCGAGTGAACTTTGCAGTTGTGTAAGGATTTCACAATCTCTGAATGAAACCTGTTATGGTTCGGAGTTTATCTTTGAAGTTGGATGAGTAGAGTTGGATCTGTCGGTTAGGCAGAAGCGAGTGATGGTATCTCAGGAAATTGTAGCTGTGTGATGAGACGCAGTGAATATGGATGTTCCCGAAGATGTTTTCTTTTGGAACAAGTTAATGAAGTGTGTCTGTTTCGGTGTTGTGGCTGAGTTCAGCATGGTGTTTCTGTTTGGTTTGAGGTTCGAGTTTCTCGAAGAGCTTTGGATTGAGAAGTCTTTGGCATCTGTGGCAGCAGTGCAGCTCGGAGTGTTCTTTGCGTTGGCAGGAAGTTTTCTGGATGAGCAGTTTTTCTGGAAGTGAAGTTCAGAAGCAGTAAGAGGATCCATTTCTTCGATGGATTGGATAGTTAAGTTGAACTGTTCTGATTTTTAAGAGAGGACGGTTTTCTTTGGAAATAGGCTGGGTTGATCGCAAAAGTGACTTGCGATTGTCTGAGTGTTCTCTTGGGTTGTCAGAGTTTTTCTGGATGTCTTCAGAGAAGTCAGAAGTTTGTCCGCATCTGAAGGTTGAGTTTTCTTATCGATTGGATTCCAGGAGTGATATCGGTGGTTCAGTCTAGTTGAAGGATTTTTTCCTAGAGATAGAGTTTGGTGAAGCAGCTCAAGTTTTGCTGGAATATCTGAGTTTTATTTATGGATCAGTGAACCTTATTTCTGGAATGAGTTGTCCAGTCTGTGCTTGTGTCCTACCTCAGATCAAAGTTGAGCAGCGAAAGCAGTTTGGAGTGTATCTCTGGATGGGAGAAGTAAGTTTAGAATCTACTGATGTTGTGAAGTAGAGTTATGTTTGGATCTCGTCTGTGTTCTGATTTGGATAAGTAATTGGTCCACTTGGTTGAATTGTCAGTTTGGATAACTGGAATTCATTGAGTTTTATGTATCTCTGAGGGAATACGTATTTGATCTATCTTTGGTTGTAAAATCAGCAGTTCTAGAAGTTGGGTAGTTGAGTCAGACTCGTCTGTAGTCTGATATTATGTTTAGTTCTGTAAATCTAGATGAGTAGGAGATCTATAGCTTAGTAGTTTAGATTGTTTGTAGAGCGAGTATCCCGATATATATATATACTTGGGGAAACTCGAGGTATTTTATCTAGAATTTAGTCTAGATAATTAGAATTGTTTGTTTGGATGATTGGTTGCTATGGTTGTTAGCATATGGTTGATAATATATGATTGTCTCTTAAAATTAAAATTTTAATGAGATTATTAAATTACCTTTGTTTTAAATTTCGGGGACGAAATTATTTTAAGGGGGGAGGAATGTGATATCCCGGAAATTTTGGGCAATAATCAATTTAATAATCTGTTTAAAAATTAAATTGATTTAATAATCTTTGTTAATAAATGTTTAAATTGGTTTAATAAACTTCTTTTAGAAATATTTAATTGGTAAATATTTATCTTTTAAAAGCTAAATTAAATTGTTTTCTATTTATAAGGTATATATAATTGTATATATTGTAAATAGAAAAGCTTTGGATTGAATTTAACAAATGAAACATAATTTTCAAGTTCTAATATATTTTTGGTAATCTGGGAATTTTGATTAAATTTAAAATAAAGATTTTCAAAGATGATTCAAATAGTTAACTATATAGTTTTAAATTACTTAAGGTAAATGTATAATGGTTTAAATTATATTATAACTTAAGTTTTAAATTTAATTAAGATTTACAAAAAGGTTTGTTTTATTTTATTTTTGAATATAGCTTGATAAATATAATTTGAATAATATATATATAAGTTTAAAATACAATTAGTATATGAAACATTAATCCATTCAAGTAATAAGTAATTTATAATCTCTTTTATAAATTATATAAAATTGTCAAATTTGCTATTTTTAAATTAATAATTTTAATGTATTGTTTTTATAAATATAAATAAGATTTTTAATAATAATAGAATTGTTATTTTCAAAGTAAATATGTAGTTATATTTGTATATATAACTTAATTTTAATTTGATTTTAAAATTTGATTTGAATTTAAAGTTTTGAAATTCAAAGTATAGATATTTAAATTGTTTTGGATTTAAATATTGGTATAAACTTTTATTTATAAATAAAATTGGTTTATTTATATTAAAATTTATCTACATATAAACAAGTACATATTAACTAATTAATTAAGCATAAGTTTACACTAATCTTATATTAACCTTTAATTATAAATACTAATTACCTAAAAGACAAGTGTTTTTATCCTAAGGCTTCATTATACAAGTGTTAACTAATAAAACAATATAGTGACAAATGTCATTCTTTTAAATTTAGTTTTTATTTTTATTTTTAATAAATCATTTTCACCATTATATACATATGCCTTCTTCTCCTCATTTCTTTTCCTATTTCTCTTTTCGAATACAAAGAAGTTTCAGCCTGTATAAACTCAAACAAATTCTGTAATAAAATCTGAAACCATCCTCCTCAAAACAAAAGTCAATTCAAAAATCTGAACTAAATTCTTCAACCTATAATTCATTTTCAAAAGAAAAATGTAAACCTAGCCTGCAAGCATTTTCTTCAACCTGAGATAATTGAAGCAAACCTGGAAATTTGTCTGAAGCAAGCTCTAAAATCAAGTCTTCAGTCATTTCTACAAATTTCAGTAGCATGCAAGGTTCTTGGGATTAAAGTATTCCAGTTTTAAAGTATCAAAAGCAGTTTCAAATAAGTGCTCTGTTCTCTGTTCTTCATATTAAATCTGGTGAGTAAACTTTCCCTTTAAAAACAGTTTATTTTGGACTTAACTCTAATGCATGAGATAACATTTGTTTGGTATGAAAGTTCTTCAGTTTGAATTTATTTAAATTGATATATATGTTGTGTGAGCATTTCTGTTTATATATATATATAAAGATCATGTTCTCTGTTTTATAATCTTGTGAGTAAATCTTCTAGTTAAAAACAGCTTTTATAATCTGATATTATGCTGATATATATATGATAATTGTTGAAATAGTAAAATGAATGATGTTCATATGCATGGATTCATATGTGTATGTATGAATACGAGATGATTAGTTGTGTATGTCTGTGTAAATGGTTGAACATGTTCTGTTATTTTACAGGCTCCACTTTCAAATAATAAAGAAAAATTGTATCTTCCTCTGCAATCAATTTTAGGCTAAGATATATAAATAAAAACTGTTCATAACTATATAATATCAATTTTAGAAATAATTTCAAGTATTTAAATTTGGTAATTGATTCAAAAAAATAAGGTATAACAGTAGAAATCATATTTAAGTCAAAAATAAATATTCACGATTTCATATTTGGATTTCGTAAATTGATTTATATTGGAAAACTATGATTTTTGATAAACATTTCGAGATTTTTAAACCCGTATATGTTGAGATATCTTTAGTTGTTCAGATTTGGGGTTATTGGCAAATTCCGATGATTGGTATGGTGGATGGGATCGAGATCTTTGTCGAAGTTAGCTGGAGTGTTACCGATAGCTGGAAAAATAGGTTTGTAATTTATTAATGGCCATAGTGACTGGGGTAGGGCGAAGTAGGGTTTAGGAACTGTTTTTGGTCGGCGTGTTTTGTCGAGATCGTGTGTCGTCTGGAAAGCATCGGAGGCGATCGCGTGTGGTGGAGATGAAGTTGGGTATCGTGACGTTGTTCTGAATGAAGCGGCGTGGATGCTGGTGGTCGGAATCATCGTCGTGGTGAAGTTTGGTCGATGGGATGGGTTCCTGTTGTGTGCTGAGTAGTTCGATTTCGAATCGAAGGCGAGATCGTCGGAGTTAGGAGTTCGAGTGGGACGGCGAAGTCATCAGTGACTTGTCGAAGGCGGCAGGGTCGATCGGAGGGGCGGCGAGCTTGCGTGCACGTGCACGTGTGCACGGTGATGTCTGGATTCGTTCGCTGGTTGGAGAAGAAGATGTGTACTCGGGTTTGGCTCGAGTGAGTTGTAGTGTTTTCTCGAAGCAAGTGAGAGACTCGGGGATTTGGGGGGTTTAGCTCGGGAAAGATTGTAGTTTTGCTCGGGGTTTAGTGGTGAGCAGGTTTTAAAATTTAACAACAAATGTTTAAGTTTTAAAAACAAGGGAAATTTATTTTTAGAAATGTCTCTAAGTTCCAAACAAAAGTAAAACAAGTTTTTACCTATCAAAGTAAATGTTTTTAAGGATATAAGTTTAACAAATTTATATATAAGTCAATAAGTGTTAAAAAGGTAAAATAAGTGGGTGTTCAAAATAATGTTTGTTTTGAAAATTTATTAAACAACTTTGGGAAGTTTTTAAAAGATTTTAAAGTCAATTAAATTGTTTTAATTGTAATTGATTTCAAAAATGTTATATTTTAAATAAAGTTTATGATAAGGATTTAATAATCAATTATAATAAAGAGTTTATCTTTAAAGTAATTAAGAGGTTTTGATTTATTAAAGATTTTAATATGTGAAATTAACAAGGTAATTTAACTATTGTTAATGATTTAAGAGTAATTAATCAAGTGTAATTAATTAAAAAGATAATGGAAAGATAAGTTAATTACTTAATGTGATTAATTGAGAATTAATTTATGATGAGATTAATTAAAGGATAATTACTTAGTGTAAGTAATTATTGTGTAATTTCTTAATATAATTAATTAAAAATGATAATTACTTTATGGAAGTAATTAATGAAAGGTAATTAAGAATTAATTACTTAGATAATTAAATTAATGTGATTAATTAAATTTAATTAATATGATTAATTAAGACTAATTAATTAATGTGATTAGTTAATGGATTGTAATTACTTAATAGAATAATTAATGTAAATTACTGGATATAATTAATGAAAGATGATTTAAGGATTAAATTACTTTGTAATTAATCAAGGGATTAATTAAAGATAATTAATTAAGGAGTAATTAATTTATGTAATAAAGTAATTAAGGGAAGTTAATTACTAGATGTGATTAATCAAAGGTGATTAATAAATGTGGTTTAATTAAAGATTTATTACTTAATGTAATTAATTTAAATGGAGTAATTAATTTAAAGAAGTAATTAAGAAATCATTAATTAAATATAGTTAATGATGTAATTAAGGATTGATTAATTAAAATTAATTAATCAATAATAAGTAATTAAAGAGTAATTAATTAATGTAATTAATTAAGGATTAATGTAATTAATTATAGTTAATTAGTTATGAAGTAATTAAAGGTTAATTACTATATTTGATTAAGGATAATTAATTTGTGAAAATTAATTTAAGGCTAATTACTTGAATGTAATTAAAAGATAATTAATCAAGGATGATTAATTGAAATGAATAATTAGAGGATAATTAATTAATTAATTTATAATTAATTAATGGTTAAGTAAGCAGGATTTATAGAATGAAGTAATTAATTTAATTTATTTTAAATTAATTAAAGATGGTATAAACCATTACTTATGGATGGTTGAATAATATTGAATGCTTTGCATTGTTTGATATCTCTGTTGAGATATGTGCTGATCTGTGATATGGATGTTTGGTTGAATTATAATGATAATGTGAATTATCTGTTTGGGATGATAATTTAGATTATCTATTGAATTATCTATCTTTGTGTATATAGATAAGAATTGAATTGTTTTAACCTTAAAACAACTTGGCCCTTAAAAGATACGTTTTGGATTTCGATGAGACCGGGATCCGGTTTCCGTATACCGGTGTTCCAGGTCTGGAGACCCGAATACCACATCGATCCAAATTAACGATAGGTCGTTAATCTCAAGTGAAGATGAAGATTCAGAGTGCAAGGGTTATTGTCGTTAACTCTGAGGGTGATTCCAAAACGAGTGTAACGAGATAATGCCTTCGGTTTCGTTCGAACCCGGAACGAACTTGTATGGATTGAATGCTTTCAGCACATCGTCAGGCGGACGATGAGCATTCTAAGTGATATATTCTGATTAAAGGTAATCGTAACCTCAAGCCTCATCAACCGGGAATGGCTAAAACAGGGGAGGTGCAGCAAGGCTTCGTGGGTAGCACCCACTGAGAGCAAGATAGATCCCTGTCTAGAGGTCCCTTTTCTTTTATTCGGCTTAGTGTGTGGTTGGTCGCGCCAACTACGGGATTATCTTGTTCGGAATTATCCAGTAAGGGATGGTTCCGGCTTTGTGTTGCAGGGGAGCGGGCGTACTCCTCGGTACGGTGATCTAGGCCACGTACTGTGACGGGCGGTACCCCGGTAGCCCTGCCATTGTATGGAAATCCAACTTCCAATAAGTGATAACGGACTTGATTGTATAACCCACTTTGTGGCTAGTATGCTGGAATTTAATAATGTAACAATTTCAGCTATTTCTTATTTACTTGAAAATCCTAGACCTATTATAATATAACTGGATTTCCTATCAAATGTTTTGGTTAGCGTAAGGTAAAAACTTTTCCATGTTTATGTGTGGGAAGTCTTACGTGATACCTTTGTTTTCAAAAGATTTTGAAGTTAAGCAACTTTAAACCGTTTACTCACACCAGACCCATGTCTGACCCAAGTTGTTTATTTCTGTTTTATAAACTCTTGGGTACTCAAATTTTTACGAGTAGCCAAGGGATTCAGGTTTAGCTTTGACGAGTAATCTGGAGGAGCAATGGAGCATGAGGCTTCAGCGTTGTAGATATAGATAGTAGTTTCCGCTGTGTTGATCTTGTTTAGATCTTTGTTTTGTATTGAGATGTAATAACTAGACAGATGTTTATAACTGTCTAGTATATGATGTGTAATCTGTGTAACTCTGATAAGTGTTGTATATGATACTATGTAATATTTATGTGATATAATATATTTTGTTCGTTTCCGCTGTGAGTATTTGTGTTTGTTTCTTTTCTCTTCTTCTCTTTTCTACTTCTCACCCCTTTCTTTCTTACTGTCGATGCGATTTTCCGGGAGTGGAAATAGGAGGTTCGTAATTAATACTTATCCCTACATATAATAATTGAAGTCTAAGAACTTCCTGCTGGAGACAGCCGATGTCACGAAATAGGAGGTCGTGAGCCATTATCTGGAAATAAGCCTTTGTAACCCAAAAATCTTAATATGTATTTAGAAATTTTCCTTGGAGATAAGAATAATCCCGGAGTCTGAATTTAGATGTTGTTGAGCATTGTTTAGACTTGCAAACTAATAGCCCTAATTTGGGTATTAAGAAGACTAGCTCGAAGCTTCTGGTTGATGACTTGGACGCTATTGTAGCTTCAATACTACTGCTTTATATCCCAGGTTCAGGATTTGATAAATAGAATTCAAAATCAATGATAAGGACCCAAAATTCAAATTCAGGAATTAGGAGGTTATGAAACTTAACCCAAATTAGGGCATTAACTAATGAAGTTTAGAAGTTAATAGTAAGATGTCCAGAATACCCAGATTCGGGTTCTAATAAACAAGAATCAGAAATAGTCTTCAGAATGGAATTCTCAAACCCAGATTTGGGTATTAATGGTGGATAATTAGAAATTCATAATAATTGTCTTCATGTCAAAAATCTCTAGCCCATACTAGGGCATATGTCGGATAATTAGAAATCTATGTTAACTATCTCCATAATAAAAATCTTCAAGCCCAGATTTAGACATATGTTGGATAATCAGATATCCATAGTAATTATCTTGATAACATAAATCTCAATCCCAGGTTTAGGCATTAAAGTGAAGTTAAGTAATAATCTCGAAACCCAGATTCAGGTATGATAAAGACCGTAAGTGGTTGATAAAGACCCGAAACCCAGATTCGGGTATTAACAGATGAATATTCAAAAATGAGAGACCCGAAACCCAGATTTGGATATTAATGAACGAAGTTCTTCTTTACTCCTTAGATTCTATCTTCTTTGACATGCATAAACCCTTTTAACTTTGTACGTAGTTGCAATTTGATCAATTGCTTCTTGAGCCTGGACGTCTTAGTTCATAATCTAATATGCCACTTCTTAGGCTTGGATATCTTGGTCCTTTGGAGATATGCCATTTCTTAGGCTTGGACGACTTAGTCCATTGTTTGATGAGCCTCTTCTTGGGCTTGGATGTGTTAGTCCATTGTTTGATGAGCCTCTTCTCAAGCTTTGGCGTCTTAGTTCGTTGTTGTCTGGTGCTCTTGGTTAGCTCATTCTTAGAGGATGGAACCAAGGACTTACCCAACCTCCCTCCAAGAGGCGCCTTGACCTGACTAGAGGCGCGACCAAGGGCTTGTTCGGTACTTTAACATGGCCATAGCATGGCGCAGATAAAGGCTTACTCCGACCTCCCTCGAGGAGGCGCCCTACCCTGGCCATAGCTTGGTGCACATATGGGCTTGTTCGATGCTTTAACCTGGCCATAGCGTGGCACGGTTAAAGACTTACTCCATCCTTCCTCCAGGAGGTGCCTTGACCTGACCAGAGACGTGGCCAAGGGCTTGTCGATACTTTAACCTGGCCATAGCGGGGTGCGGTTAAAGGCTTACACCCCTCCCTCCAGAAGGTGCTCTACCCTGGCCAACTTGGAGTGGACAAGGGCTTTTGACCGTTAAAGGTAGTGTCCAAATGCAAGGAGAACTCTACTCTCAACCATATAGATTTTTCTTTTTGAAGAAAAAGTTATTTTATCATTCATCTTTGGAAAATATGGTCTCAAATGTTCAGCATTCCATGTTCTTGGAACCATATTGTCGTCTGGTCAGCATAACTTGTAAGCTCCTGAGGGGATTACTTTTCAAATGATTAAGGTCCTTCCCAATTTGGTCCCAAGGGTCCATCCGTGGGGTTTCTTCTATTCGCCATTACTCTTCGGAGTACCAGATCTCCTTCTTGATATGATCATGTTCTTACTTTTGAGTTGTAGTGCTTTTTCATCTTTGATACTCCGCTGTTCTTATTGCCGCTCCATCTCTCAACTCATGTATCAAATCATGTGATTCTCTTTTCAGTTCTTGATTCAAATCGAATGCATAGGTGATTCTTCGTTGTGTGGGTATTTCAATCTCAATTGGTAACATCGCCTTACACCCATATGTCAAAGAGTAGGGAGTATGTCCCATCGCCATTTTAAGGGATGTTCGATACACTACACCAGAAAAGCCATTTTGACATGGCTCTGGGCCATGGCTAAATAATTTTGCCACGGCTCAGAGGCGTGGCAAAATGGGGAGTGGCAAAAATTTTGCCACGGATCCAAACCGTGGCAAAATTTTATTTAGCCACGGCTTAGAGCCGTGGCAAAATTTCATTCAACCACGGCTCCGAGCCGTGGCAAAATTAATATTAGCCACGGCTGAATGAAATTTTGCCACGGTTCTAAGCCGTGGCTGAATGAACTGAATCACAAACAATAAAAGTTGTAATACATCACCAATAAACTTCAGACAACATAATAAAATTAGCCACAGCTCTGTATAAAAGCTTCAGACTACACACGCAAGCTAGAATCAAGAATAGCTATACAGAGAGATATGACAACCGGAAACAGGAGCACATACATCACCATAGAGGAACGTCCATTTCAATAGAAAAGTTCCATATAAAAGTTTCAAAAACAAAATAAAAGGGCGTAAGGACTTTTTTTGCACCAAAAAAAATTAGTAGAGAGGATATATTTAAGAGGAACAAGCTCTAATTTTGAACCAAACATGCGTACGCATAGTAAGTCAAAATATCATAACCAAGTACAAATCAATGTTTTTGCCAACAGGGAAATTAAATATTATTACAAGTCCGAAACAACTCTGAGTTGAGCCCGAGCGCTAACTAAAAACACTGAACTCTGATAAAAACATGCTTGATCAATCAGATGTTTATTGTAAATAATCACCTGTACTACTCATTGATACAACATATGGCTGAACCATGCACCAACTATCATCATGAAAACAACAAATAATAAGGGGAACCGTTTTGAACCTTAGCATCCATTTTCTTCCTCAGCATCACCAGTTCCCGGTTCACCTTTTCCCTTTCTTGAATGGCAATGTCCTTTTCTTCCTTTAGTTTTGCTATAGTTTTTTCAGACTGCAGAAAAATACAGGTTATAATAGTAACAAATCTTGATGATTATCTCATGGTATGAGAAGGTAATTAGGGAAAAACATAATATCATAAACTGAATCTTTAGAAATTAGTTTTTGCAAGATATGGATAATAAGCAGTAAAATGACCAACCTCTTTTAGTTTTGATTCATAATCAATGATTTTCGAATTAAGGTCTTCAACGTCATTCACCTTTTGTAATGCTAAAATGACAACTTAAGGTGTAATTAGTTTAATGATTTTTTTCCAATGGTATAACTTTTTGGATTTTCTATATTGCATTTGTAAAATGACAACTTAAGGTGTAATTAGTTTAACGATTTGTTCTAAAATGTGTAATTTGAGCATCTTCATCAATTTTAATCTACAAAATTACAAAAGATTGAAGGAAGTAGCAAACTGGCAAGCATAGCAATGTGTTTTACAAAAGTTTCTATGATATCGTCTATTCTGTGTTTCTATAGTGCTGTTTATCCCAATTTTACCTAAAGTCACAATTTATTGAGAATTGTTTGTTCTCAAGTAGTTATTTTCATGGTCTCAAGAAAGTATTTTCATGTTACCCCTAAAAGGAAAAATAAAATATAAGAGCACAAAATCCACAATTAGTATTGATGTATGTGGCTACAGATGATATGTTTTATTCTTAAATCGGGTGTATTCGGGTGTCCTCTTTTCTTCTTCTTCTCCTAAAAAAGCAATGGCTGCTTCTGCCACCACAATATCAAATTTGCACAACGACATCATTCTTCAAACCCTCCGTAAAATGGATGGTTCAACTCTGGCGGTCGCCAATTCATCTGCTTCTCTTTTTCACGACCTGGCTTCCGATTCTGCCCTCTAGTTACATTAAAGAGTAATATAGCAATGCATCGCCCTCATTTGCTGTCTTGTTGACATGTATACTGATGACTAGCAAAGCATCGCCTTTTATTTGGTTTTATAGCATGCATAATACAGTGACAAAGAGTAATAAAAAGTTAGGTGTTACTTGTGCAATAGGAAAAACAATCTCCCCTCACTTTACAACATCAGATAGATACATAATTACAATCACGTATCGATTCCTGCTCTTTCAATATTTACATTGTCAACGAAAAAGTCTACATCCGGTTCATACATTTGACTTTGTTCATTATGTAGGACTTGAATAAATGCGCCATTTTCTGAATCAAGAAGCAGACTTTCAATTTTATTTTCGTCTTCTTACAACAGAGTTATTTTCAAATTGAAATGACCAATATAAGTACCTAAGGGAAGGAATGCCCAAGCAACGATCCTTTGCTCTATTCTTGACACAACTTTATCCGTCAAATTGAGAAATAAGCATTAAAAATATTTTAATAAATATAGTATTTTCTATCATTCTTTAACTATTTATCTATTACCTTATGCTATTTATTTTGAGAGACTATATCTATCATAAACGAATACCTGATTTATGGCGAGTAATATGTCGGAGCTAGTCCTTGCGTAACTTACAGTAGATTCTCCAGTTTCATCATTTATCACCATTGATGCTTCCAAATTGTCTTTTGCCTACACTTTCAAAAATCAACTTCTCACGTTATCTTTACAGGTATATTTTGTTGTGTTACTATTAATATGGGTGATTTCAACTATTGCTTCAGCTTAAATGATAAAATGGGAGGCTTGCCGCTAATGCCAAGAGATATTGCTCTATTAAACATCTCAATGTCAGATCCTGATCTCCTCCCCATTGCCCACTCCGGTGTCCCCTTCTCTTGGAACAACAAAAGCCGTTCTGGGGCAAGAACATTCACTCATATAGATTAACTTTGGTTAATTGTAATTTTTTTACCCTACAAAAAATCTCTCTTTGATGCCAAACCATTGAAACCAAAGTTAATATTATTTGCCAAATAACCACGTTTGTTGCTAAATTAAAGCTTTTGCTTTACACTCATAACCACTTTAGCATACTTTCAAACTTCATGTTTATATTGTTTTCATATGTATCCCGCAATTTGCCTATGCGTAACTATATTTCCATTAAAAAGGTTTCTGATCCTACTTTTGTTCAAATATATTCAGTTATGTCGTGTACTAATTCATAAAAAGAACAAAGAGGGCCAATCTCAAGTTCTCATGGCAGCTCTAGATGTATGTAAAAATGTGCAACATTATGTTTCTCTATTTCTCGACAATTAATTTCATTTTCTCTATATTACAATTGCTTGCATGATTTTAATTTTACTTTATTATTTCATTTGTAGTTTGTTGATTATTTTAAGTAAATAATTGCAAGTTTAATCTAATTACTTAAAACCTAAAAACTAATAAGTAAACATGGTAAGGGGACATCAGTATGAAAAAAATAAAAAACGAATCACTAAAATGCAAAGATTTTATGGACTTCCATAATTTCTAAGCACATATCTTTCAAAATTTCATAAGATAAAATGGTACACTTGTATATTTTGGAAAACAAAGTTTATGAAATACATAACTTTTAAATTTGTAATTGATAAAATGAGTTTGTTAAAAATTTAAAAATTCCCAGTTTAAAATTTGTGACATTCAAAATATTAAAAGTTCAAAAGGGTTAACGTTCCAAATTTGTCAATGACCAAATTTGTACATGTTTAAGAGCTTATATGCCAAAAAATTTATGGTTGAATGTTTTGAAAGTTCAAAATTTTAAAATTAAGTTTCAAAATTTGGTGCCAAAAGTTTTAGAATGAAAACACTAAATTTGAAGGTATTATAATAAAATTTTATATTTTATATTTCAAAGCTTTTAAATTTAATAATATTAAAGGCGATAATTATAATTTGAAACAATAAAATTTTAAATAAAGAAAAAAAAATCAAAGCTGCTAAATTCAACAATATTAAATACAATAACTCTACATTTAGAAACACCAAATTTTAAATTCACAGTTCAAAATATATGACATTCAAAGTGTTCAAAGTTCAAATTGTTTAACACTTTGAATTTGCTAATGATCAAGATATGTAAAAGTTTAAGTGTTTATATGCCCAAAAATTTCATGGCTAAAAATTTTAAAGCTTAAAATTTTAAAAATCCAAAAGTTAAAACTTGAAATATAATGCCGAAAGTCTTAAATGAAGAACACAAAGCCTGAAGCTATTCAAAAAGAAATTCCAAATTTAAATTTCAAAGTTTTAAAATTGGTAAATTACATTTCTAATTCCCAAAAGCAACAAAATTATAATTTTGATATTTTAATATTGAAGATAATGATTATAAAAATTATCAGATCTACAGTTTCTACAAATTCAAGTGCTTGGAAAAGAAATTTTATGCGAACGTTAAATATTAGGAAATTAAATTTATGCAAATGTTAAACATACAAACAAAATAATTGAACATTTTGAAATAAAAATTTATAAACTACACAACTGTCAAACCTGCAATTTAGTGAAATCTGCAATCAGAAAATTTCGATTACCCTAAATCATCTACGCTAAAAAGAAAAGAATAAAAACTATATAGCCAATAACTCCTAAAAGTATTCCTCAAACTGTGCAAAAATTCATGGTCGAATAATGTTGAACAATATCTACAAAATCATCCTGATTCCACAAAATTATCCTTCAACCAACATCAACAAACACAAAGAAACAGCCGGAACATTGATGGAATACAATTAACCAATAATTAACCTAGCATTTAAAGGACCAGCAAAAAGTATAGATTAATGTGAAAAAACGTCGAATAAATTAGGGTAGAGAAAATATCCAATAATGAGAGTGAAATGCAAATGGGGATTACCTGAATCGCGATTCAAGTTCCAGATCATAATGACGCCAGAGTTCGCCTGAAAACTGAAAGAATCAAAAGCAGAAAACAAATTGAATGAAGCTTATCAATATATCTAAATAACACGATAATTGAGAAGAGGTGAACAGAAATCCACCTTTAATATGAAGGAAGCTTGGAAGAGCATAAAAATTGAGCAACGGTATTTTTTTGGCTATAAATACACGCAGAAGTCGAAAGTACATGCGTGCCAGGTCGCAGCCACTAAAAAGCATGATCGTCTACACCCTTGTCGCATCGCTGCTTGGGCCGTGCTTGCTTGGGATTTTTCATGAGCCAATGATTTGGGGATTAGGGATTTGATTTAGTTTTAGAGGGAGCAAAAATGAATACGTTGATTTTCCAGAAGCAGCGTCGACAAGATTAGGGCGCAGGAGGATAATGGATGAGATTTAGGAAGGGCGTTCTATTTTTTTGGAGAAGGCGTGAAATATACGAGGAGATCTGGTACACGGGGTGGGTGAAATTTTTTGGTAACTTTGGTACGGTCCAAGGCCGTTCCAAAATTGCCACGGTCTGTAGCCGTTGTGATTTATTTGACCACGGCTTAGGCCCATGGTAAAATTGCCACGGCTTAAGACCGTGGCAATTCTTTTGCATCTGGGTGTGGCAAATTGAGCTGTATGGTGTAGTGAGGCCATAACACAAGTGGCATCTCTTCTACCCAGTTTCCTTTAGCTTTATTCAATCGCTTTTACAAATTTGTCTTTTTGGTTTTATTTGCAGCCTCAACTGCCCTTATTTGCTTTTGGATATACAACGGAGGAAAAGCTCTTAATGATTCCATTCTTGTGACAAAAGCGAGAGAATTTTTCACTATCAAATTGTGTTCCGTTGTTGGAAATTATCTTCTAGGGAATTCCGAATCTGGTTATAATATTTTTGATGACGAATCTAAGTACTTTCTTAGAAGTAATCTTAGGAAGTGGTTCCGCTTCAACCCATTTAGTGAAGTAAACTATGGCGTCTACGGCGTATTTTGCTCCTTCTTTTGAGATTGGCAATAGGCTGATTAAATATATTCCCTATATGTTAAAGGTCTACGGACTTGAAATTGGAATTAACTGACTCGGAGGTAATCTGGGAATTTTCGAATACTTTTGACATTTCTCACATCTTCTTACATACTCAATGGCTTGGCTTACCATACAAGGCCAATAAAATCCTTGTCTCATTATCTTTTCTACCAATTTTGTTCCATTCGAGTGGTCCCTGTAGAATTCCTCATGTGCTTCTGCTAATAACTTTTTTCCATCTTCCAGACTTACGCATCTTGAGTAAGGAAGTGCATATCCTTTCTTGTAAAGGATTCCATTCATTATTGTGAAAGTTGGAGCTTGCCGCCTGATTTTTCTTGCTTCACCTTTGTCAGATGGCAGTATTCCTTTAATAAGATACTCAATGATTGGTGACATCCAAATGTCATTATATGGGTCATTTTCTCTTGATTGATCAACCCTCTCATTTGATATTTCTTTATTAATTTTTCTTTCCTCTTTCTCTTGTAACATAGCTTAGGACCTTGTCAGAACTAAAAGTTCATTTTCTCGTTCAGATGTTCCCTATTTAATACTTAGAGTCTCTTGATACCCTACTAGAATAATTCGTGTTTCTAGGGCTCCCTTTGATCTTGCTAATTTCGCTAATGAATCTGCCTGTGATTTTTCCGCCCTTGGAACTTGATGCATGGAAAATTCATCAAACAAAGCAAGCATTTTCAGTATCTTCTTCACATATAAGGATAGCTTGGAGTCCTTTGTTTGATATATTTGCTTTACCATTAGCTGGGAATCACTAAAGATCTGAATTCGTGGGATTTGAGCCCTAATGCTAAAGCTAACCCCGCTGTCATTGATTCATATTCTACCACATTGTTCATTGCGGGGAATCCTAATTTCATGGCATAATGTAAGCGGTGCCCATCTGGTGTTATTATCACATATCCTGCACCGGCCCCTTGTTCATTTGACGCACCATCGATGAATAATTGGCATATAGGCTTCTGATCTTTTCTTTTTCTGATTGCTCTTTAATAAAATTAGTGCATTCGTTAATGAAATCTGCCAATGCTTGACCTTTGATTGCGGCTCGCAGTTGAAATTCTATATCATATTGGCAGAGTTCGATTCCCCATTTTACCAACTTTCCTGAAGTTTTTGGTTTACTGAAAATATGCTCAAGGGGGGAAATTGGTCGATACCCTGATTGAATTTGCTTGAAAATATGCTCTAAGTTTTCATGCTGTGAGAATCAAGTAATAGGCTAGCTTTTCTATCACTAGGTATCGAACTTCCATATCCTTCAGTCGTCTTCTTACATAATACATAGGGAATTGAGCTCCACTTCCTTCCCTAATAAATACTGAGCTGACCGCATGCTTCAAAACTTCCATGCATAAGTATAAGATTTCTCCATTCTCGAGACTAGAAACTATCAGTGGCTTTTCCAAATGGCTTTTTAACTCCTGAAAGGCTTTTCTACAATCTTCCCTCGATTCAAAATTCTTCTTTTTTCGATTATGTCGAAGAAGGGGATACATTTATCAGTAGCTTTGGAAATGAACTTGCTTAGGGCGGCTACCCTTCCATTCAAACTCATTACCTCTTTGCTAGTTTTGGGTTCGGCCATGCCCTTATTGGCTTGAATTTGGTCAGGACTAGTTTCTGATTGTTAAAACGTTAAGAGAATAAATTTTTTTCCAAGTGCGCGACCCCGAAGGCCTAAACCAACATCAGACCGAACACCTAGAAGGTTATCCAACTTAACATCCCAATAATCGAGTTCCAATTCCTTTTTATAACCTTTTAGCCTTAAAGATAATTAATCACATTTAAAAATTCTTTTAAATAAACAAATACATTATCTATAATAAAATAGATAATTATTTCCAAACACTTTTATAACAATGGTAAATCAACTTTAGAAATCTTTATTAACTTTAAATCGGTCTATTAAACCAATTTTATTATATTAGTTAATTTACTTTAATCACTTTTATTAAATCAATTAATTGACTTTAAATATCACTAATTAAAAAGATTTATTAAATTTAAATAATCATTAATTAAATGAATAATTAATCTCAAACGTCATTAATTAAATGATAAGTAATTTTAAATTCCATTAATTAAAACAATTAATTAAATTTAAATATTCATAATTTAATTGGATTAATTAAATTTAAATCCTCATTGGTTACAATGATTAATTAAAACATCATTTGTTAAAAGAATTTATTTAACTATAAAACATCATAAATAAAAATGATTTTATTAAATTCTAAATATTATTAGTTAAAACAGTTAATTAAATTTAAAACAATCATTAATTAAATGATTAATAAAATTCAAATATCATTATTTAATATGATTAATTATTTTTAAATATCATTATTTAAAATGATTATTAATTTCAATTATCATAAATTAAAATAATTAATTAAATTCCATCATCATTAATTCAAATAATTAATTAAGTCCAATAAATTAATTAAACTCCATTATCATTAATTAAAGAATTAATTAAACTCAAATAATCATTTGTTAAAACGATTAATTAAGTATAAAACATCATTAGCAAAAATGATTAATTAAATTTAAAGATAAACCAACTTTTAATCATCATTTATAAAACTGGTTAATTAATCTCAAAATAATTAATTAAAATGACTAATTAATTTAAATTATCATTAATCAAAATGATTAATAAATTTTCAATATTCATTTTAGCGGAAACACAAGCTCAAGTTTATACAATATGGGGTTTTGGGGATGAAATTTAATAAACGAAGGTATAGCGAAAATTGTAACGACATTTAAACTATTAAATGGGATATCAGGAATAATTTCAATTAAACATCAATATAATAGCATAAGGATGTCAATAAATAATTATTAGCGAGAAACCCCCTTTGGGTCTCTTTACAGATTTTCCCTGTAAAACAATGGTTATGGATAATATATAGATAACCATATGGGTTTATAATGGTCAAATTAATATGTCATCCATTTTCCAATCGGAAATTAAACCAAACAAGCAATTTAACTAACATCCAAACAATCATTAAACGTTTATAACATATTAATATGATATAATAAAATTTAATGTGAGTTAAACTCACATTGGTTTTCATTTTCACCGAAACGTCCCGATTTCGGACTAAAACCGAACGACCATTAGATTTTAGCCTAAATTTTCACTTGCTTCAAATCCAACCAAACCAATTCCAATATGAAGCTCTCGACGACACAAATCCAACACAAAAAATGGCGTTCGAATCCGACCTCGTATGAGCGAGATACAAAATTTATAAGATATCGACAATTTTAAATCAAAATTAAATAGCTTAATATATATTTACATTTATACCCTCCCCCCAACACAATTTTGAACGCACAGGCCCAGGTTTTCATGACCTCGACATTTGATCACTACCATCGCCACCATCAACGTTTCGTCGTCGCGCCTACCTTCGCCGACGCGCCTTCCATCTACGCCCCCAACTAGCCTAGTGCCGCTCCTCCTTGTTCTTTCCTTCGCCCCAATTTCGCCAAAAACTGCCGCCACTTCACAAGCCCGTCGCTGCCGCCACGACGAACTTCAGGCCCATCCAACCAATCACTTGCTATGTCTCACCATGACGAGCAACTTCTTAGTTGAGGTCGAGGGCCATCTTGGCCTTGAGTGGCCCCGAAGAACCACGGCCATAGGATCTCGAGTAGGGGATTTCAAAAATTCTCGGTCAACCTGTTCTGTGATACGCGCTGTTAATATAGAGGGGAGAAGGATGTGGCTAGGTATGGGCAAATGTGCTTGGGGTATGGGCATGCATGGCTTAATAGATTATATATATATATATATATATATATATATAATTTTGAATTTAAAAATATTCAACAAAACATACTCGAAAATCTTAAACTCCAAACGAGGCGTGCCCCGGGCGTTCTATATGTTATACCCTTATTCAAAACACAATGAAACTTGTTCCAAGATATAATTCGATCATATGCAGAAGGTAGGTTTTTGGACCTAGTTATTATATTAAATTTTCGATATTAATTTCAACACATTTCGATCTCTCACGACAAAATAATTCATCTGATCGCCACGAAATTCGATGGCATAATATAATTCACTATTACGGATCCAATGAAACTGGTTTTGTTGAAATTTGAGACTGTCCCTGGAACGACAATTTCACAAATTTAAATATTAATTATTGATATTTATCCGGTCTATTTATATTTGTAAATAAATTTTACAAATTGAACTTACCAGTTTTATTTATTGGTTAAAAGGAGTTAAATAAAATTATTAAATCAATTTAATTAACATTTAATTCACAATTTAAGTATTTAATTATTCCTTATATTTGAATTATAAATTATTAAATTCCAAAATTCAATTATTTTAAATATTTAAAATTAATTAAACATTTAATAATCAAATAACCAAAATTTTGGGTTCTTACACACAATCACAAAGACACATTAACCCTTTCTATCAGTAGACATGTTCTTAGTCTAATGCCACAAAGATGGTATTGTTGGGCCACTGAATAGTTCATGCCTGTTCATTAAGAGTTCGCATTCATTGCTAGCTCCTTTTATTTGCTACACTCAAAGCTTGAAACGTTCAAACTTGGTCCTTTTAGTCTTGCCAATACAAGTTCAACAGTGTATTAATCAGCCTATGCAGCTCACACATTCCTCAACTAACTCAGCAATTATTTAACTAGCACTGTATAAACCAAACTATGTCTTTGCAAATAGCGCCTCAGCCTGCATAGCCGCAAGCTGCAGCAACAATATTGTTTTGTACTTCATATAAAATAATGTTTATATGTGTTTGTAGAAGACATCCAGATTAGAGATCCCATCTGGATCGGATCGTATGTAGCTCTTCCCTAAGCACCAGACTTACACCGCTCCTCCTAGAAAATTAGACATACTGCAACTATGTTATGTCATCATGCTGCACCTACGACCATTGGAATTGCACACAACAGCTCATTTTCCATATCCCTTTCCTTTGTTCCAATGCATATGCAGCTCTTCAGTTCCAAGAGCTTTAATACTAACGCATGATGCATTTTCCCTTTCCCTTGTTATAGCAATCTAATTTAAAACATTTAAATTCTTAATCAGTTTGGTTTTAATTTTCTACTCAAATAATGAAGATGTGCTTCTTTGGCGGATAAGTCTAGTGACATGGGTTGTCAACATAAAATCACAGTTATTATCTTACTTTTTTGTTATTGCTTTATGATGTGGGAAGGTTGCTTACCTTCATTGGTATCACTGTTATCTTTTGTATTCTTAAAGATACCTTAATACTTAAGGTTTTTGGTTATTTATTTTAGCAATTTAAGTTTTTTTAATAACAATGTTACTTCCAGTTGATCTATTTAAATAATGTAGTTTAATAATATGTGATTTATTTATTACATCTATTTTTGCATTTTTCATCTCCTTTAATTTAATGTTCACAGGTATGATGGTATGTTTTAAGCTAATATTTGCTTGATTTATCCTTTTATTTTTCAAATCCAATGTTGATTTAGAGCGACAAGGAAGTTCAAAATTATGAGTATATTAATTCTTCTTGATTATATGTATGTGGCACGCACACACATATACCTGTAATTGATTCATATCAATACATTGATAGCAGATCTTAGTATCAACTTGGCTTACATGTGTAATCCTCGGTATAATTAGATTTACACATTTCCAATTACTTTTATTTTTTACATGCAATTAAATTTTTTCACCGTTGTGTGGTGACAATAGCAATACAAATACTATCGGTTTTCTTTAGGAAAAAAAATCTAGATCTCACAAAGCCCTACTTTGCCGAAGCCATTATGAAGTAGATCTTCATTTTCTTAATCCATTTAAATTTCGACATACTCATTCTCTCTCCAACAACCAAATCTGCAAAATTTTGAATAGTACATTTTTCCCTAGAATTTATTGCACAATTTTTTTTATCATCTTAGCATAGCTTCTTATTTATTTTAAATTTCGGCATTGGTAATCTTAGGTCCATCCAAATAGTTTGTTTGTTATATGCATTTATTGTTATTTCTATTAATTCCAAACATATGTTGTTAGTATGTTTTGGTTATAGCTGGGTTTGCTTTTATGTATTTGTTCTTCCATCTGCGATTTTAGTATTAATCCCAATTTTATTGTTGTTATTCATGTTAGAAATCTGCTATTAGAAACTGCAATCGTTTCATTTACCTTTAACGTTATGCAGTTTCTAATCTTAACGTGACCCTATTAATTAGGTCATAAATAGAACGTTTCATTTACCTTTAACGTTATGCAGTTTCTAATCTTAATGTGACCCGATTGATTAATTCATAAATAAACCATTCTATAATTAGAACATTAGGTCTGTGATTAATCTTAAGCGTTGAATTGGTATATGATGGACGTACCAGATTTAGAGTTAAATGTTATATAAAGGACTGGGTCCTCTCTCTCCCAGCCAACAGATGTATTCTTCTCCATCAAGAAACACATAAAGAAATAGGGTTAGAGAGAAACCGAATTTTGAGAAGAAGAGTAATTATTAGAAGTCAGAAGAAGAAGATGACAACCATTACATCTTCCGCTGTTAATCAAGGTACGTCATCTTAAACAAAAAATCATATTAAGTTTTGTTTGTGAAATATTCGGTATTGGTGATCCTTGGGCTATTACTTGAATTGTTCATCATTAATCATGAAAGATCGAACAGTAAAGAATTTCTAACATTTGGTATCAGAGCAACCAATCAATAACTGAATATTTCCTATGATTGCAATTGATCTGTTCTATGCTTTACTCATGATGTTTAATCAAGTATGTGTTATAAGTCATTTATGCATTTGAGATTTATGATTTTGTTAATCACCAAAGTGGTCAAAATCAGAATAATCATTTAGTGCACAAGTGACATAATGATTATTGATAGAAATTGCCAGTTATAATAATACTAATTAAAAACTGGCGTTACTAATGATAGAACCTGAGAACTTACCCAAAGGAAAGTCTTGTTCTATAACTAGTTGACATGATGAGGTTTAATAGATATCTTAATTAAATAAATATTGATCATCCAAAGATGTCAGTTCTATTTAATTGAATATATTTATTACTTACTTATGTTTTGGTATTTAACTATGTTAAGTATAAGATAGTATCTACCCAAAGGAGTGCTATATTATACTACTATGTACATATCTGAATCGCGTTAGCTATGAGCTTATAGTTATTTCAATTTTTTTTATTTAATTTGCAGTAGTTCCCATGAATACACATGCTTCATCTGTTACATTGTTCGCTGGTGTTAATTTTTCTAAATGGAGAGAACAAGTCAATTTCCATTTAGGTGTTCAGGATCTTGACTTAGCACTCCTTGAGGATAAACCTGTTGCTCTTACAACAGCTAGTACTGAGATATAAAAATCACACCATAAAGCATGGGAACGCAATAACAGATTGAGCCTTATGTTTATTAAGATGACTGTTGCTAACAACATCAAGTCAACAATTCCGCAAACAGAAAGTGCTAAGGAATATATGCAGTTTGTGGAAGAGCGTTTTCGTTCAGCTGATAAGTCACTCGTTGGTACTCTTATGGCAGAACTCACGACCATGAAGTTTGATGGGTCGCGAACTATGCAAGAGCACATTATAGAGATGACTAATCTTGCAGCAAGGTTAAACTGCCTTGGACTTATAGTAGAGGATTCTTTTCTTGTCCAGTTTATCCTGAACTCGCTACCTTCTGAATATGAACCTTTTCAAATTAACTATAACATTATAAAGGATAAGTGGAATGTTAATGAATTGGCCAGTAAACTTGTTCAGGAAGAAGGACGTTTGAAAAATCAAGTGAATCACTCAGTAAGTGTGACGACCCGAAATTCCGTGCTCGGAAAATCGCATCATCGAAAAGAAAGAAAGGGGTGAGAAAGTAGAAAAGATAGAGAAGAAGAAGAAACAACCACAGAATCTCAACAGCGGAACGAATAAAATATAATATATCACATAAAAGATTACATAATATCATATACATAAGAGTTACACAGATAATACAACACATACTAGACAGTTATAAACACCTGTCTAGTTAATACAACTCGATACATCTCAAAACAACATAGAAATATAACACAGCGGAAATACAGATAAACACTAACACAGCGGAACCAATATATATCTACACGCTGAAGCCTCCTGCTCCATTGCTCCTCCACAATTCGTCAAAGCTAACCTGAATCCCTCGGCTACCCGTAAAAAATTGGGTACCCGAGAGTTTATGAAAAACAGAAATAAACTTCGGGTCAGACATGGGTCTGGTATGAGTAAACGGTTAAAGTTGCTTAACTTTGAAAATTCTTTGGAAACAAAGGGTATCACGTAAGACATCCCACACATAAACATGGAAATGTTTTTACCTTACGCTAACCAAAACTTTGATAGGAAATTCAGTGATATTATAATAGTGTCTAGGGTTTTCAAGTAAATAGAAAATAGCTGAAATTGTTACATCTATTAAATTCCAGCATACTAGCCACAACGTGGGTAATACAATCAAATCCGATGGCACTTATTGGATTTTGGATTCCATACAATGGCAGGGCTACTGGGGTACCGCCCGTCACAGTACGTGGTCTAGATCACCGTACCGAGAACCCAACCTAAGTTCCCTGCAACACAAGGTCGGAACCATCCCTTACTGGATAATTCCAGCACAAGATACCCCACGGTTGTCATGATCAACCGCACACAAAGCCGAATAATAAGGGACATCTAGACAGGGGTAATCTCGTCCTACTTGGGTGCTACCCACTAACCTTGCTTCACCTCCCCTGTTTTAGCCATTCCCGGTTGATGAGGCTTGAGGTCACGATTACCTTTAGAGAACACATCTCTTAGAATGCTCATCGTCCACCTGACGATGTTCTGAAAGCATTCAATCCATACAAGTTCGTTCCGGGTTCAAACGAAACCGAAGGCATTATCTCGTTACACTCGTATTGGAATCACCCTCAGAGTTAACGACAATAACCCTTGCATTCTGAATCACCATCTCGAATCTATAAGTACTATCTTCGTCAAACTCATTACCGAATCACCCACAGAGTTATACTGACGTATAGTTCTTATACCTCGAGTCTTCACTTGCTCCATTTGAATTTCACGACCTAACGTTATTTTGGATCGATGTGGTATTCGGGTCTCCAGACCTGGAATCCCGGTATACGGAAACCCGATCCCGGTCTCATCGAAATCCAAACCGTGTCTTTTAGGGCCAAGTTGTTTTAAAGTTAAAACAATTTAAATTCAATTATCTATATACACACAGATAGATAAATAACAATATCACAATGGATAATAACATCATCATCATAAACAGCTAATCCATATTATCATACTCAAACAGGTAATCAATATTATCATATTTAAAACAAGCATCCATAACACAATAGATCTATATCTGAGATCACAATCAATCATGGAAATCAATATCATCCATCATATATAAACAAAGATTAATAATCACCTCATTTATAATTAATTTAAAATGAATTAAATTAATTACACATCTCTAATTAATTTAAAGTAAATTAAATTAATTACTCCATCAATATAATCTTGCTTACATAACCATTAATTAATTACAAGTTAATTAATTAATCATTTCCTACTTTTCCATCTTAATTAACCATTTTAGATTAATTATCTCAAATTATATTTAAGTAATTATCCTCTAATTATTTTACAAATTAATTACTTCATACCAATTATAGAAAGTAACCTTTTAAATTACTAAAATTAATTCCATTTCTTCTTAATTAATTACTCTAATGAATTTCTTCATTTATTAATTATTCCCAAATAAATCCATTTTAACTTGCATCATTAATTACAATAATTAATGATCTCTAATTACATTTATTTCATTTAGTAATTTATCTTAAATTAAACCAAATTTGTTAATCACCTCGATTAACTCCATATAGTAATTAACTACCCTTAATTACTTCATCAAATAATTTAATTACTCCATAATTAATTATTCTCTAATTAATCCCTTGATTAATTTATACAAAGTAATTATACTCAAATTTCTTTCATTTTTAAATCATCCAAAATTAATTACTTCCTTAAGTAATTATACTTATCCCATCATCAAAGGGTTATTTAAATTAATTAAACTGAATTAATTAATTTAAACAATTCATATTAAACTTAATTAATTACAATGAGAAATAAATTCCTTAATTATTTCCATAAGTAATTATACTTAAATAATTTACTACTGATTATCTTAAATTAATAAACTTAATTAATTATCAAGATTAATCATATTCATCCATTATTTAATAATCCTAGTTAATAACTTCCATTAATTATTAACACTTCTTAAATTACTTTTCTAAAGTAATAAATTAAGATTTATTATTACTTACAATTAAGTTTTAACTTTACTACTCATAAATAAATCCTTAATTATTTAATTAATTAAGTATTCAATATAACTTAATTAATTCTTACTTCATTAAATAAATAATCATAAATTAAAATTCCACACTTATTTAATTAATGATTCTTAATTATCCATTTATTACCAATTAGTTACCTTAAACCCTTAATTAACTAATTTAACCTTTAATTACTAAATTAATTAATTCAATCATTAATTTATCAAATTAGCTAATCATTTATTTACTTAATAATTACAATCTTTAAATCTTCATTTATTTAAAAGATAAAGCATTTTCTTATTAATGGTCAAATTCACATTTATAAATGCCTTGAAATACTCTACTTTTGAAGCTACTTTTCCATTTCAATTTAAGTTTTAGATTCAAGATAATTACAACTTAACTTAGCTAAATTAAAACATTTTAAATATACTTTAAACATTATAAAGTTTCTTAAAATATTTTATTTTTATAAAACTTATATTTATTAAAAACTAGGAGACAAAGTGAATTTGAATCCTATCTTTAACATTTTGATTTTACTTTGTTTTTAAAACCCAGCTTTTAAAATTTACAACTTTAAAACTGCCAGGCTTTTAAACTGGCACACAAACCAAATAACCCGAGCTCCCCCTGTTTTACTTCGAGTCGAACAGAGAAAAACCCCGGCCATCCCCTTCATTTACTCGAGAAAACTCGAGTAATCCTCCAGCTCAAACCAAAACTCCTCAGTGCTACACAAATGCACGGTACACGTGCACCGTGGCTCCGGCCACCTCCGGCCACCCACCAGTACGTCAACACTTCGCCCACCAACCCCAGACATGACTGCGATCGCCAAAAACCATCACGGCCACTCGAAACGAAATCGAGTTCAAACTGAAGCCTGGAAACCCAATATTTCGAACTCGCCCAAACCCTGTCAACGCCTTATGATTCGAACTCCGACCACCGGAATACGTGAAATCTCGGCCACGACCTCGTCAACCTCCGAACTACACTCCCCCAGAGTCTCGTACCACTCGGTCAATCAGGGATGATGAAATCACCTCGTCACAGACCACAACAAATCCCAGAGCTAAACCCTATATCTCCCTCGTATCCAAATCTTACGCAATAGAAAAATTAATTTATAATTTTCCTGAGATCCTTAATGTTTCAGCATGCTTCAAAACAAATTTTAGCATTTTATATTGATTCGATTGTTTGGAATTCGCAAAAATGCTGTTTTTGTTCATATACAAATTGCTCTGAGACTACTAAACTAAAAATCTAACTTTTTGTTTTAAAATTCATACCTTGCAGTATGAATCCAATTTATAATCTTGAATCAATATTTTACAACAATCCAATATTTCAAATTATCACTTGGCTTCCTGTAGATCAATATTACAGTGGAAATCTTTATAAAGACGGTTTAATCAACTTCTAAAAACTTAATTTGAAGTTTATCACCTTGTTTGTTGAGAAATAAAAACTTCATAATGATTTAAATAAGGGGTTTGAGTATGTATTCGAACCAATCTAAGATCTGTATCAATTTTAGAGAAGGTAAAGCATAACAAACATATGCAAACTGAAGCATATACAACACAGTTTATAAATGGAGTTTGAACTATTTAAAATAAACTTAAAACTTTTTAAAGAATATGTTTACTCACCTGACCACTTAACTGAGCTTGTTCTTTTTGGTTTGAAGACAGGGAAAAGCTTGAAACTAGGAATTTGAAAACTTGTATATCTTTATTGTTTATTCCAGAAAGTTTGAATAGCTGGAACTTGAACATGATTGCCTGGCAATCTTGCTTGTGGTGGTTGAGATGCTTACATTTTTAATTCCAAACTGAAGTGCTTTGGCTTCCATTTGATTTCAGTTTTGTATATTGTTCAAGACTTTGCTTTGTTTTTAAAACTTTTAGAAACTGGTTTTCTCAGCCCTTTGTATACGAATGAAATAAGGTAGGGTTGCTAAATACACAAGTATACAATAGTTTATTATCCTAGTACACTAGAAATCAGAGATTTTTATCTCTTTGAGGCTGAAAGCATACTTTGAACAGGCTTTGTTGTGCTAAGGTGGAAAAACATTAAATGCTATGTACTTTCTTGTATACAAGCTTCTTCTACAATCCACTTTCGTATGTACTTACAACCTTACCTATGTTTATTTTTGTTTAACTTCAAACTTAGCATATTTATCCCATTTCATCCGTATGTGTTGAAGGGTCTCGGCCTGTACATGAATTGCTACAGAGTATAAAACTTCTTGCCTAATCTATGCTTTGCTATAGATTAAATAAATTTGTTTTCTTGCTTCACCTTTTTATTACTATCATACTTACCCTTTTACTTGTATATATTGAGATGCTCCCTTGCCTGCAGATATATTTTTTTGTTGTATAGTATAAATATTCTGCTTGAGATTTAGTTAAAGCCTTGTTATGGTTGTTGTTGTTAACTTGTATATTTGTTTCTATCTTCTAACATAAGTGTTTTTATTTATAAAATTTTAACTTAGGTATAAACACAATTTTATACTTAAACACAATTTAAAATATTGCCTTTACTTTATTTTAAAACTTATATCATTAAATACTTGATTTATTTAAAATTACTTCAAACCTATGTAAATTTTTATAAGATTCATTTTATATTTTAAATCATAGTTTACCAAAGCATGTGTATAAGTATAAACATAAGTTTAAAATAACAATTTCTATTTATTAAAAATCCATTGTAAAGATATTACAAAAATTAATATTGTCTAATTATAACTCATCCTAAAGATATTTTATTTAATATTAAAATAAATCAAATTCCAAATTACCAGAAAGATTAGAGTTTGAAAACATATCCTTATTTATTAAAATTTAAAACAGACTTTTAACTATTTACAATATATACAAATATATATATAAATAAATAGAAAACAATTTATTAGCCTTTAAAAAGATAATTTATCAGTTAAATATTCATTTAAAAGAAAATTATTAATTCAATTCATATCTTATTATCAATTAACATCAAATCAATTTAATATTTAATATAGATTATTAAATTGATATTGCTCAAAATTCCGGGATATCACATTCCTCCCCTCTTAAAAGAATTTCGTCCCCGAAATTTAAAACAAAGGTAATTTAATAATCTCATTAATGATTTAATTTTTAAAAAAACACACAAGCATATATTATCAATATATACTAACAACCATAGCAATCAATCATCCAATCAAACAAATCTAACTATCCAGACAAAATACTGGATAGAATTTCCTCGAGTTTCCCCGAGTATAAATACCGGGTTACTCGCTCTATAGAATCCAAACAATCAATACTACTAAGCTACACACAACTAGATCTACAAACAAGATAGGATATCAGACTATAAACAAGTCTGACTCAACATCCAAAACTCCTGAACTGCTGGTTCTACAACCAGAGATAACTCATACACGTACTCCCTCAGAGACACGTGAAACACATCGAATCCCAGTTATCCAAACTGACAATCCACTCCTGAAGATCAAACACTTATCCAAAATCAAATCTCCGATTCCGAAATCCAAATTCCTTCGGACGATCCTGGGACTCCTACATCCTTACTGATCAGCTTATCCTTCGTTGATGCCCTCCCGAAACATCCTGAACCAAAACAATCAACAAAATGATCTTTCCAAGATCAACCACAACTCAGACTCCACTCTATTCCATAATCAAAAGACGGATCTCACTTCTCTTATCCAAAAGAGATAAAACAGATGCTCTCCAAATTGCTTCCGCTGCACAACTCTGATCCGAGCAGATGAAAATGCTGATGACGAACACAAGCACAAACTTCCACTGATACCAACTGTGACGGACCTAGGCTTTGCAACCGTCGGTCAGTAGCCACAACTGGTAAGCTTCTTAACCATTCCGAAAATATGGTTCAATAGATCCATAAAGAGAAAACTCAAAAGTTCCTCCAAAACCCGAGTTGCTTCACTAAACTCTCTCCAAAAACCATCCTACTACTAAGCTGAACCATCGGTATCACTCCTGGAAATCCAGTCGATACCAAACTCAAACTCCCTGATGCTAACAAAATTCTGACTTCCTGAAGACATCCAGAAAAATTCCTAACATCCCAAGAGAACACTCAGACTATCGCAAGTCACCTTTGCGATCAACCCAACTACTATCCAAAGAAAAACTGTTCTCTCTTAACCAAACAGAACAGCTTACGCTTAACTAGCCAATCCAACAAAGAAACGAAACCACTCTGCTGCTTCTGAACTCCACTGCTAAGCTAGAAAGCTTCTTGCCAATACACAGAATACTCCGAGCTGCACTGCTGACACCAATGCCAAGGAATTCTAAATCCAAAGCTCTTCGAGAAACTCGAACCTCAAACCAAACAGAAACACCCTGTTGCACTCAGCCACATCACCGAAACAGACACACTTCTTTAAAACTTGTTCCAAAGAAACATCTTCGGAAACATCCATAGTCACTGCATCTCATCACACAGCTACTACTCCCTGAGATATCAAGATATTATCTCTAGCTTCTGTCCAACCGACAGATCCAATCTCTACTCAAAGATGGACTCCGAACCTTTACAGGTTTCCTTCAGAGATCCATGAAAACTTTACATCAACAAAGCTCACTCGAGAAAGACTGTAGACCCAATACCGTCTCGGTAGATACACTTCCAATCTCAACAACTCCAACCATCGGTAGTCGTGTGACACACCACTACCCTATCTACCTTTATAACTTATATTGGGAAACCCGAACAGGTAACCCACAGACAGGTAGAAATAGATATATATATATATATATATATAGATAAAAATTACAAGTACGCTCTCTCAAGATAGACACCACTCCAGAGCCTAGGTATTCACTCAACCTAACGCTCTGATACCACCTGTGACGACCCGAAATTCCGTGCTCGGAAAATCGCATCATCGAAAAGAAAGAAAGGGGTGAGAAAGTAGAAAAGATAGAGAAGAAGAAGAAACAACCACAGAATCTCAACAGCGGAACGAATAAAATATAATATATCACATAAAAGATTACATAATATCATATACATAAGAGTTACACAGATAATACAACACATACTAGACAGTTATAAACACCTGTCTAGTTAATACAACTCGATACATCTCAAAACAACACAGAAATATAACACAGCGGAAATACAGATAAACACTAACACAGCGGAACCAATATATATCTACACGCTGAAGCCTCCTGCTCCATTGCTCCTCCACAATTCGTCAAAGCTAACCTGAATCCCTCGGCTACCCGTAAAAAATTGGGTACCCGAGAGTTTATGAAAAACAAAAATAAACTTCGGGTCAGACATGGGTCTGGTATGAGTAAACGGTTAAAGTTGCTTAACTTTGAAAATTCTTTGGAAACAAAGGGTATCACGTAAGACATCCCACACATAAACATGGAAATGTTTTTACCTTACGCTAACCAAAACTTTGATAGGAAATTCAGTGATATTATAATAGTGTCTAGGGTTTTCAAGTAAATAGAAAATAGCTGAAATTGTTACATCTATTAAATTCCAGCATACTAGCCACAACGTGGGTAATACAATCAAATCCGATGGCACTTATTGGATTTTGGATTCCATACAATGGCAGGGCTACTGGGGTACCGCCCGTCACAGTACGTGGTCTAGATCACCGTACCGAGAACCCAACCTAAGTTCCCTGCAACACAAGGTCGGAACCATCCCTTACTGGATAATTCCCGCACAAGATACCCCACGGTTGTCATGATCAACCGCACACAAAGCCGAATAATAAGGGACATCTAGACAGGGGTAATCTCGTCCTACTTGGGTGCTACCCACTAACCTTGCTGCACCTCCCCTGTTTTAGCCATTCCCGGTTGATGAGGCTTGAGGTCACGATTACCTTTAGAGAACACATCTCTTAGAATGCTCATCGTCCACCTAACGATGTTCTGAAAGCATTCAATCCATACAAGTTCGTTCCGGGTTCGAACGAAACCGAAGGCATTATCTCATTACACTCGTATTGGAATCACCCTCAGAGTTAACGACAATAACCCTTGCATTCTGAATCACCATCTCGAATCTATAAGTACTATCTTCGTCAAACTCATTACGGAATCACCCACAGAGTTATACTGACGTATAGTTCTTATACCTCGAGTCTTCACTTGCTCCATTTGAATTTCACGACCTAACGTTATTTTGGATCGATGTGGTATTCGGGTCTCCAGACCTGGAATCCCGGTATACGGAAACCCGATCCCGGTCTCATCGAAATCCAAACCGTGTCTTTTAGGGCCAAGTTGTTTTAAAGTTAAAACAATTTAAATTCAATTATCTATATACACACAGATAGATAAATAACAATATCACAATGGATAATAACATCATCATCATAAACAGCTAATCCATATTATCATACTCAAACAGGTAATCAATATTATCATATTTAAAACAAGCATCCATAACACAATAGATCTATATCTGAGATCACAATCAATCATGGAAATCAATATCATCCATCATATATAAACAAAGATTAATAATCACCTCATTTATAATTAATTTAAAATGAATTAAATTAATTACACATCTCTAATTAATTTAAAGTAAATTAAATTAATTACTCCATCAATATAATCTTGCTTACATAACCATTAATTAATTACAAGTTAATTAATTAATCATTTCCTACTTTTCCATCTTAATTAACCATTTTAGATTAATTATCTCAAATTATATTTAAGTAATTATCCTCTAATTATTTTACAAATTAATTACTTCATACCAATTATAGAAAGTAACCTTTTAAATTACTAAAATTAATTCCATTTCTTCTTAATTAATTACTCTAATGAATTTCTTCATTTATTAATTATTCCCAAATAAATCCATTTTAACTTGCATCATTAATTACAATAATTAATGATCTCTAATTACATTTATTTCATTTAGTAATTTATCTTAAATTAAACCAAATTTGTTAATCACCTCGATTAACTCCATATAGTAATTAACTACCCTTAATTACTTCATCAAATAATTTAATTACTCCATAATTAATTATTCTCTAATTAATCCCTTGATTAATTTATACAAAGTAATTATACTCAAATTTCTTTCATTTTTAAATCATCCAAAATTAATTACTTCCTTAAGTAATTATACTTATCCCATCATCAAAGGGTTATTTAAATTAATTAAACTGAATTAATTAATTTAAACAATTCATATTAAACTTAATTAATTACAATGAGAAATAAATTCCTTAATTATTTCCATAAGTAATTATACTTAAATAATTTACTACTGATTATCTTAAATTAATAAACTTAATTAATTATCAAGATTAATCATATTCATCCATTATTTAATAATCCTAGTTAATAACTTCCATTAATTATTAACACTTCTTAAATTACTTTTCTAAAGTAATAAATTAAGATTTATTATTACTTACAATTAAGTTTTAACTTTACTACTCATAAATAAATCCTTAATTATTTAATTAATTAAGTATTCAATATAACTTAATTAATTCTTACTTCATTAAATAAATAATCATAAATTAAAATTCCACACTTATTTAATTAATGATTCTTAATTATCCATTTATTACCAATTAGTTACCTTAAACCCTTAATTAACTAATTTAACCTTTAATTACTAAATTAATTAATTCAATCATTAATTTATCAAATTAGCTAATCATTTATTTACTTAATAATTACAATCTTTAAATCTTCATTTATTTAAAAGATAAAGCATTTTCTTATTAATGGTCAAATTCACATTTATAAATGCCTTGAAATACTCTACTTTTGAAGCTACTTTTCCATTTCAATTTAAGTTTTAGATTCAAGATAATTACAACTTAACTTAGCTAAATTAAAACATTTTAAATATACTTTAAACATTATAAAGTTTCTTAAAACATTTTATTTTTATAAAACTTATATTTATTAAAAACTAGGAGACAAAGTGAATTTGAATCCTATCTTTAACATTTTGATTTTACTTTGTTTTTAAAACCCAGCTTTTAAAATTTACAACTTTAAAACTGCCAGGCTTTTAAACTGGCACACAAACCAAATAACCCGAGCTCCCCCTGTTTTACTTCGAGTCGAACAGAGAAAAACCCCGGCCATCCCCTTCATTTACTCGAGAAAACTCGAGTAATCCTCCAGCTCAAACCAAAACTCCTCAGTGCTACACAAATGCACGGTACACGTGCACCGTGGCTCCGGCCACCTCCGGCCACCCACCAGTACGTCAACACTTCGCCCACCAACCCCAGACATGACTGCGATCGCCAAAAACCATCACGGCCACTCGAAACGAAATCGAGTTCAAACTGAAGCCTGGAAACCCAATATTTCGAACTCGCCCAAACCCTGTCAACGCCTTATGATTCGAACTCCGACCACCGGAATACGTGAAATCTCGGCCACGACCTCGTCAACCTCCGAACTACACTCCCCCAGAGTCTCGTACCACTCGGTCAATCAGGGATGATGAAATCACCTCGTCACAGACCACAACAAATCCCAGAGCTAAACCCTATATCTCCCTCGTATCCAAATCTTACGCAATAGAAAAATTAATTTATAATTTTCCTGAGATCCTTAATGTTTCAGCATGCTTCAAAACAAATTTTAGCATTTTATATTGATTCGATTGTTTGGAATTCGCAAAAATGCTGTTTTTGTTCATATACAAATTGCTCTGAGACTACTAAACTAAAAATCTAACTTTTTGTTTTAAAATTCATACCTTGCAGTATGAATCCAATTTATAATCTTGAATCAATATTTTACAACAATCCAATATTTCAAATTATCACTTGGCTTCCTGTAGATCAATATTATAGTGGAAATCTTTATAAAGATGGTTTAATCAACTTCTAAAAACTTAATTTGAAGTTTATCACCTTGTTTGTTGAGAAATAAAAACTTCATAATGATTTAAATAAGGGGTTTGAGTATGTATTCGAACCAATCTAAGATCTGTATCAATTTTAGAGAAGGTAAAGCATAACAAACATATGCAAACTGAAGCATATACAACACAGTTTATAAATGGAGTTTGAACTATTTAAAATAAACTTAAAACTTTTTAAAGAATATGTTTACTCACCTGACCACTTAACTGAGCTTGTTCTTTTTGGTTTGAAGACAGGGAAAAGCTTGAAACTAGGAATTTGAAAACTTGTATATCTTTATTGTTTATTCCAGAAAGTTTGAATAGCTGGAACTTGAACATGATTGCCTGGCAATCTTGCTTGTGGTGGTTGAGATGCTTACATTTTTAATTCCAAACTGAAGTGCTTTGGCTTCCATTTGATTTCAGTTTTGTATATTGTTCAAGACTTTGCTTTGTTTTTAAAACTTTTAGAAACTGGTTTGCTCAGCCCTTTGTATACGAATGAAATAAGGTAGGGTTGCTAAATACACAAGTATACAATAGTTTATTATCCTAGTACACTAGAAATCAGAGATTTTTATCTCTTTGAGGCTGAAAGCATACTTTGAACAGGCTTTGTTGTGCTAAGGTGGAAAAACATTAAATGCTATGTACTTTCTTGTATACAAGCTTCTTCTACAATCCACTTTCGTATGTACTTACAACCTTACCTATGTTTATTTTTGTTTAACTTCAAACTTAGCATATTTATCCCATTTCATCCGTATGTGTTGAAGGGTCTCGGCCTGTACATGAATTGCTACAGAGTATAAAACTTCTTGCCTAATCTATGCTTTGCTATAGATTAAATAAATTTGTTTTCTTGCTTCACCTTTTTATTACTATCATACTTACCCTTTTACTTGTATATATTGAGATGCTCCCTTGCCTGCAGATATATTTTTTTGTTGTATAGTATAAATATTCTGCTTGAGATTTAGTTAAAGCCTTGTTATGGTTGTTGTTGTTAACTTGTATATTTGTTTCTATCTTCTAACATAAGTGTTTTTATTTATAAAATTTTAACTTAGGTATAAACACAATTTTATACTTAAACACAATTTAAAATATTGCCTTTACTTTATTTTAAAACTTATATCATTAAATACTTGATTTATTTAAAATTACTTCAAACCTATGTAAATTTTTATAAGATTCATTTTATATTTTAAATCATAGTTTACCAAAGCATGTGTATAAGTATAAACATAAGTTTAAAATAACAATTTCTATTTATTAAAAATCCATTGTAAAGATATTACAAAAATTAATATTGTCTAATTATAACTCATCCTAAAGATATTTTATTTAATATTAAAATAAATCAAATTCCAAATTACCAGAAAGATTAGAGTTTGAAAACATATCCTTATTTATTAAAATTTAAAACAGACTTTAACTATTTACAATATATACAAATATATATATAAATAAATAGAAAACAATTTATTAGCCTTTAAAAAGATAATTTATCAGTTAAATATTCATTTAAAAGAAAATTATTAATTCAATTCATATCTTATTATCAATTAACATCAAATCAATTTAATATTTAATATAGATTATTAAATTGATATTGCTCAAAATTCCGGGATATCACATTCCTCCCCTCTTAAAAGAATTTCGTCCCCGAAATTTAAAACAAAGGTAATTTAATAATCTCATTAATGATTTAATTTTTAAAAAAACACACAAGCATATATTATCAATATATACTAACAACCATAGCAATCAATCATCCAATCAAACAAATCTAACTATCCAGACAAAATACTGGATAGAATTTCCTCGAGTTTCCCCGAGTATAAATACCGGGTTACTCGCACTATAGAATCCAAACAATCAATACTACTAAGCTACACACAACTAGATCTACAAACAAGATAGGATATCAGACTATAAACAAGTCTGACTCAACATCCAAAACTCCTGAACTGCTGGTTCTACAACCAGAGATAACTCATACACGTACTCCCTCAGAGACACGTGAAACACATCGAATACCAGTTATCCAAACTGACAATCCACTCCTGAAGATCAAACACTTATCCAAAATCAAATCTCCGATTCCGAAATCCAAATTCCTTCGGACGATCCTGGGACTCCTACATCCTTACTGATCAGCTTATCCTTCGTTGATGCCCTCCCGAAACATCCTGAACCAAAACAATCAACAAAATGATCTTTCCAAGATCAACCACAACTCAGACTCCACTCTATTCCATAATCAAAAGACGGATCTCACTTCTCTTATCCAAAAGAGATAAAACAGATGCTCTCCAAATTGCTTCCGCTGCACAACTCTGATCCGAGCAGATGAAAATGCTGATGACGAACACAAGCACAAACTTCCACTGATACCAACTGTGACGGACCTAGGCTTTGCAACCGTCGGTCAGTAGCCACAACTGGTAAGCTTCTTAACCATTCCGAAAATATGGTTCAATAGATCCATAAAGAGAAAACTCAAAAGTTCCTCCAAAACCCGAGTTGCTTCACTAAACTCTCTCCAAAAACCATCCTACTACTAAGCTGAACCATCGGTATCACTCCTGGAAATCCAGTCGATACCAAACTCAAACTCCCTGATGCTAACAAAATTCTGACTTCCTGAAGACATCCAGAAAAATTCCTAACATCCCAAGAGAACACTCAGACTATCGCAAGTCACCTTTGCGATCAACCCAACTACTATCCAAAGAAAAACTGTTCTCTCTTAACCAAACAGAACAGCTTACGCTTAACTAGCCAATCCAACAAAGAAACGAAACCACTCTGCTGCTACTGAACTCCACTGCTAAGCTAGAAAGCTTCTTGCCAATACACAGAATACTCCGAGCTGCACTGCTGACACCAATGCCAAGGAATTCTAAATCCAAAGCTCTTCGAGAAACTCGAACCTCAAACCAAACAGAAACACCCTGTTGCACTCAGCCACATCACCGAAACAGACACACTTCTTTAAAACTTGTTCCAAAGAAACATCTTCGGAAACATCCATAGTCACTGCATCTCATCACACAGCTACTACTCCCTGAGATATCAAGATATTATCTCTAGCTTCTGTCCAACCGACAGATCCAATCTCTACTCAAAGATGGACTCCGAACCTTTACAGGTTTCCTTCAGAGATCCATGAAAACTTTACATCAACAAAGCTCACTCGAGAAAGACTGTAGACCCAATACCGTCTCGGTAGATACACTTCCAATCTCAACAACTCCAACCATCGGTAGTCGTGTGACACACCACTACCCTATCTACCTTTATAACTTATATTGGGAAACCCGAACAGGTAACCCACAGACAGGTAGAAATAGATATATATATATATATAGATAAAAATTACAAGTACGCTCTCTCAAGATAGACACCACTCCAGAGCCTAGGTATTCACTCAACCTAACGCTCTGATACCACCTGTGACGACCCGAAATTCCGTGCTCGGAAAATCGCATCATCGAAAAGAAAGAAAGGGGTGAGAAAGTAGAAAAGATAGAGAAGAAGAAGAAACAACCACAGAATCTCAACAGCGGAACGAATAAAATATAATATATCACATAAAAGATTACATAATATCATATACATAAGAGTTACACAGATAATACAACACATACTAGACAGTTATAAACACCTGTCTAGTTAATACAACTCGATACATCTCAAAACAACACAAAAATATAACACAGCGGAAATACAGATAAACACTAACACAGCGGAACCAATATATATCTACACGCTGAAGCCTCCTGCTCCATTGCTCCTCCACAATTCGTCAAAGCTAACCTGAATCCCTCGGCTACCCGTTAAAAATTGGGTACCCGAGAGTTTATGAAAAACAAAAATAAACTTCGGGTCAGACATGGGTCTGGTATGAGTAAACGGTTAAAGTTGCTTAACTTTGAAAATTCTTTGGAAACAAAGGGTATCACGTAAGACATCCCACACATAAACATGGAAATGTTTTTACCTTACGCTAACCAAAACTTTGATAGGAAATTCAGTGATATTATAATAGTGTCTAGGGTTTTCAAGTAAATAGAAAATAGCTGAAATTGTTACATCTATTAAATTCCAGCATACTAGCCACAACGTGGGTAATACAATCAAATCCGATGGCACTTATTGGATTTTGGATTCCATACAATGGCAGGGCTACTGGGGTACCGCCCGTCACAGTACGTGGTCTAGATCACCGTACCGAGAACCCAACCTAAGTTCCCTGCAACACAAGGTCGGAACCATCCCTTACTGGATAATTCCCGCACAAGATACCCCACGGTTGTCATGATCAACCGCACACAAAGCCGAATAATAAGGGACATCTAGACAGGGGTAATCTCGTCCTACTTGGGTGCTACCCACTAACCTTGCTTCACCTCCCCTGTTTTAGCCATTCCCGGTTGATGAGGCTTGAGGTCACGATTACCTTTAGAGAACACATCTCTTAGAATGCTCATCGTCCACCTGACGATGTTCTGAAAGCATTCAATCCATACAAGTTCGTTCCGGGTTCAAACGAAACCGAAGGCATTATCTCGTTACACTCGTATTGGAATCACCCTCAGAGTTAACGACAATAACCCTTGCATTCTGAATCACCATCTCGAATCTATAAGTACTATCTTCGTCAAACTCATTACAGAATCACCCACAGAGTTATACTGACGTATAGTTCTTATACCTCGAGTCTTCACTTGCTCCATTTGAATTTCACGACCTAACGTTATTTTGGATCGATGTGGTATTCGGGTCTCCAGACCTGGAATCCCGGTATACGGAAACCCGATCCCGGTCTCATCGAAATCCAAACCGTGTCTTTTAGGGCCAAGTTGTTTTAAAGTTAAAACAATTTAAATTCAATTATCTATATACACACAGATAGATAAATAACAATATCACAATGGATAATAACATCATCATCATAAACAGCTAATCCATATTATCATACTCAAACAGGTAATCAATATTATCATATTTAAAACAAGCATCCATAACACAATAGATCTATATCTGAGATCACAATCAATCATGGAAATCAATATCATCCATCATATATAAACAAAGATTAATAATCACCTCATTTATAATTAATTTAAAATGAATTAAATTAATTACACATCTCTAATTAATTTAAAGTAAATTAAATTAATTACTCTATCAATATAATCTTGCTTACATAACCATTAATTAATTACAAGTTAATTAATTAATCATTTCCTACTTTTCCATCTTAATTAACCATTTTAGATTAATTATCTCAAATTATATTTAAGTAATTATCCTCTAATTATTTTACAAATTAATTACTTCATACCAATTATAGAAAGTAACCTTTTAAATTACTAAAATTAATTCCATTTCTTCTTAATTAATTACTCTAATGAATTTCTTCATTTATTAATTATTCCCAAATAAATCCATTTTAACTTGCATCATTAATTACAATAATTAATGATCTCTAATTACATTTATTTCATTTAGTAATTTATCTTAAATTAAACCAAATTTGTTAATCACCTCGATTAACTCCATATAGTAATTAACTACCCTTAATTACTTCATCAAATAATTTAATTACTCCATAATTAATTATTCTCTAATTAATCCCTTGATTAATTTATACAAAGTAATTATACTCAAATTTCTTTCATTTTTAAATCATCCAAAATTAATTACTTCCTTAAGTAATTATACTTATCCCATCATCAAAGGGTTATTTAAATTAATTAAACTGAATTAATTAATTCAAACAATTCATATTAAACTTAATTAATTACAATGAGAAATAAATTCCTTAATTATTTCCATAAGTAATTATACTTAAATAATTTACTACTGATTATCTTAAATTAATAAACTTAATTAATTATCAAGATTAATCATATTCATCCATTATTTAATAATCCTAGTTAATAACTTCCATTAATTATTAACACTTCTTAAATTACTTTTCTAAAGTAATAAATTAAGATTTATTATTACTTACAATTAAGTTTTAACTTTACTACTCATAAATAAATCCTTAATTATTTAATTAATTAAGTATTCAATATAACTTAATTAATTCTTACTTCATTAAATAAATAATCATAAATTAAAATTCCACACTTATTTAATTAATGATTCTTAATTATCCATTTATTACCAATTAGTTACCTTAAACCCTTAATTAACTAATTTAACCTTTAATTACTAAATTAATTAATTCAATCATTAATTTATCAAATTAGCTAATCATTTATTTACTTAATAATTACAATCTTTAAATCTTCATTTATTTAAAAGATAAAGCATTTTCTTATTAATGGTCAAATTCACATTTATAAATGCCTTGAAATACTCTACTTTTGAAGCTACTTTTCCATTTCAATTTAAGTTTTAGATTCAAGATAATTACAACTTAACTTAGCTAAATTAAAACATTTTAAATATACTTTAAACATTATAAAGTTTCTTAAAACATTTTATTTTTATAAAACTTATATTTATTAAAAACTAGGAGACAAAGTGAATTTGAATCCTATCTTTAACATTTTGATTTTACTTTGTTTTTAAAACCCAGCTTTTAAAATTTACAACTTTAAAACTGCCAGGCTTTTAAACTGGCACACAAACCAAATAACCCGAGCTCCCCCTGTTTTACTTCGAGTCGAACAGAGAAAAACCCCGGCCATCCCCTTCATTTACTCGAGAAAACTCGAGTAATCCTCCAGCTCAAACCAAAACTCCTCAGTGCTACACAAATGCACGGTACACGTGCACCGTGGCTCCGGCCACCTCCGGCCACCCACCAGTACGTCAACACTTCGCCCACCAACCCCAGACATGACTGCGATCGCCAAAAACCATCACGGCCACTCGAAACGAAATCGAGTTCAAACTGAAGCCTGGAAACCCAATATTTCGAACTCGCCCAAACCCTGTCAACGCCTTATGATTCGAACTCCGACCACCGGAATACGTGAAATCTCGGCCACGACCTCGTCAACCTCCGAACTACACTCCCCCAGAGTCTCGTACCACTCGGTCAATCAGGGATGATGAAATCACCTCGTCACAGACCACAACAAATCCCAGAGCTAAACCCTATATCTCCCTCGTATCCAAATCTTACGCAATAGAAAAATTAATTTATAATTTTCCTGAGATCCTTAATGTTTCAGCATGCTTCAAAACAAATTTTAGCATTTTATATTGATTCGATTGTTTGGAATTCGCAAAAATGCTGTTTTTGTTCATATACAAATTGCTCTGAGACTACTAAACTAAAAATCTAACTTTTTGTTTTAAAATTCATACCTTGCAGTATGAATCCAATTTATAATCTTGAATCAATATTTTACAACAATCCAATATTTCAAATTATCACTTGGCTTCCTGTAGATCAATATTACAGTGGAAATCTTTATAAAGATGGTTTAATCAACTTCTAAAAACTTAATTTGAAGTTTATCACCTTGTTTGTTGAGAAATAAAAACTTCATAATGATTTAAATAAGGGGTTTGAGTATGTATTCGAACCAATCTAAGATCTGTATCAATTTTAGAGAAGGTAAAGCATAACAAACATATGCAAACTGAAGCATATACAACACAGTTTATAAATGGAGTTTGAACTATTTAAAATAAACTTAAAACTTTTTAAAGAATATGTTTACTCACCTGACCACTTAACTGAGCTTGTTCTTTTTGGTTTGAAGACAGGGAAAAGCTTGAAACTAGGAATTTGAAAACTTGTATATCTTTATTGTTTATTCCAGAAAGTTTGAATAGCTGGAACTTGAACATGATTGCCTGGCAATCTTGCTTGTGGTGGTTGAGATGCTTACATTTTTAATTCCAAACTGAAGTGCTTTGGCTTCCATTTGATTTCAGTTTTGTATATTGTTCAAGACTTTGCTTTGTTTTTAAAACTTTTAGAAACTGGTTTGCTCAGCCCTTTGTATACGAATGAAATAAGGTAGGGTTGCTAAATACACAAGTATACAATAGTTTATTATCCTAGTACACTAGAAATCAGAGATTTTTATCTCTTTGAGGCTGAAAGCATACTTTGAACAGGCTTTGTTGTGCTAAGGTGGAAAAACAATAAATGCTATGTACTTTCTTGTATACAAGCTTCTTCTACAATCCACTTTCGTATGTACTTACAACCTTACCTATGTTTATTTTTGTTTAACTTCAAGCTTAGCATATTTATCCCATTTCATCCGTATGTGTTGAAGGGTCTCGGCCTGTACATGAATTGCTACAGAGTATAAAACTTCTTGCCTAATCTATGCTTTGCTATAGATTAAATAAATTTGTTTTCTTGCTTCACCTTTTTATTACTATCATACTTACCCTTTTACTTGTATATATTGAGATGCTCCCTTGCCTGTAGATATATTTTTTTGTTGTATAGTATAAATATTCTGCTTGAGATTTAGTTAAAGCCTTGTTATGGTTGTTGTTGTTAACTTGTATATTTGTTTCTATCTTCTAACATAAGTGTTTTTATTTATAAAATTTTAACTTAGGTATAAACACAATTTTATACTTAAACACAATTTAAAATATTGCCTTTACTTTATTTTAAAACTTATATCATTAAATACTTGATTTATTTAAAATTACTTCAAACCTATGTAAATTTTTATAAGATTCATTTTATATTTTAAATCATAGTTTACCAAAGCATGTGTATAAGTATAAACATAAGTTTAAAATAACAATTTCTATTTATTAAAAATCCATTGTAAAGATATTACAAAAATTAATATTGTCTAATTATAACTCATCCTAAAGATATTTTATTTAATATTAAAATAAATCAAATTCCAAATTACCAGAAAGATTAGAGTTTGAAAACATATCCTTATTTATTAAAATTTAAAACAGACTTTAACTATTTACAATATATACAAATATATATATAAATAAATAGAAAACAATTTATTAGCCTTTAAAAAGATAATTTATCAGTTAAATATTCATTTAAAAGAAAATTATTAATTCAATTCATATCTTATTATCAATTATCATCAAATCAATTTAATATTTAATATAGATTATTAAATTGATATTGCTCAAAATTCCGGGATATCACAGTAAGTTTTGTGAGTAATAAAGCTGGTAAAGAAAAGAATGGAAAATCAAGTCATTTCAAGAAGAAAAAGGCACCTGCTAAGAATGGGCAGGGTAAGGAAAAGAAGGAACTAAAGGATGTTCGATGTCATTTCTGTAAAAGGAAAGGACATTATCAAAATGACTGTCTGAAAAGGATAGCTTGGTTCGAAAAGGATAGCTTGGTTCGAAAATAATAAAAGTTATTATTAGTGAGTTGATAGCTATCATTTATATCCAAAAGTTATTTGTAGGCATCAACAAACACTTTTTACTTTGTATAACTTTTTATATTATTTTTGAATTATTGAAAATTACCAAAAGTGAGTAAAATCAACACCAAATAATAAAAGTTTAGCTCGACCTAGAAAAACTTGAGTAGAAATGAAAATTACTATTGAGTTTGAAATATTAGAACAGTTTGAATAATATTTACACAATTGAAAGAGAAAAAAAAATTAAATCATGCATAAAAAATGTATTATTGACAAACTGTTTCAATAAGCAATCAGCATTCCCAAAAAGCAAAAATTTATTGCTTATTCGTTATGCTGAATAGGAGGTAACCAGCATCACTTTTTTAAAACAAACAGTCAAATAACCCTTTTTCGCTTATTCTATTAAGTGTTTAGCTGTTATTTTAGCAAAACAAACAGAGCCTTACTTTTTTTATGGACCACTGACTTCATCCACGTTCATCTTTAGTTAATTTTTTTCCTTCTCGATCTAATAACCGAAATCGTTTGAAACTTTAAACTTGATCAGATAAGCAAGATATGATACTTTGCAATGTTTCAAACTTAACTGAAAACTAGGGTTAAGAAAAAACGCTCACCAGTTCCACCAAGTTTAGGGCAATCAATTCCAAATCGATGCTAATAGAAGAGCCGGCGATAGAGACGCTCAATCAAAATCGACACGGAAGATGAACGATGCTGCAATCTGGTGGTAGGAGAATTGAAATCGAAATGGACAGTTGGAAAAATAAAAAACGATGGAGAGGGAAATGAATTATTAAGAGACGAGGGAAAATGAATTTTCTCTAGAAGTAAACACGTGAGTTGGCGGCAAACCAAAATAAACACAGCGACACTATTTTCAGCGTTTATCCTCACGAATAACTCTCTCAGAAACATTTACTACAGCATTCAATGTTTAAACGCTGATAATAAATGCTGTCAAAACAAACTTTTGTTGTAGTGATCTTTCGTATGTTTTGAATCAAATTTAGTTGAAGTTCCTATTAATACATGGTGGCTTGATACTGGTGCTACAACTCATGTCTCCAATAATATGCAGGGATTTCTTATGATCTGAACCATAAATCCAAATGAAGATCGTTTTCTCTTTATGGGAAACGGAATGAAATCCACAATAGAAGGTATTGGGACTTATCGTCTATTCTAGAAAGTGGATATGTATTAGACTTATATAGTACCCTTTATGTACCTTCATTATCTAGAAACCTTATTTCCGTAAGTAAGTTGGATATTTCTGGTTTTAGATGTACATTTGGATTTGGTTGTTTTGATTTATATAAGAATACTGATAATGTTGGTTCTGGTATTCTAATTGATGGTTTATATAAATTGAAACTGAATGACACTTATGCGAATTCCTTGTTGAATGTAATAAATAATGTTGGATGCAAACGTAGCATGTTGAATGAAAATTCTGCTTTCTTATGGCATAAAAGACTAGGTCACATATCCAAAGAAAGAATGATGAGATTAGTAAGTAATTAAATTTTGTCAAATTTGAACTTTAGTGATCTAGAATTATGTGTGGATTGTATTAAAGGTAAACAAACCAAAAAAAATAAGAAAGGAGCCACTAGAAGTAGCCAACTTCTTGAAATAATACACACTGATATTTGCGGACCTATGGACACTCCAGCCTTTAATGGAGAAAAGTATTTCATCACTTATATTGACGATTTTTCCCGCTATGGTTATGTCTATTTGCTTCATGAAAAATCTCAATCTGTGAATGTCCTTGAGATGTTTGTAAAGGAAGTTGAGAGGCAATTAGATAAAAAGGTGAAAATCATAAGGTCTGATAGAGGTGGTGAATATTATGGCAAATATAATGAGTCAGTCCAATGTCCAGGTCCATTTGCAAAATTCCTCGAAAGTCATGGCTTATGTGCGCAATACACAATGCCAGGTATACCACAGCAAAATGGTGTAGCAGAAAGGCGCAATAGGACGTTAATAGATATGATTAGGAGTATGATGTCAAATTCTACACTACCTAAGAATTTGTGGTCGTATGCTCTCAAAACCGCTAATTATTTGTTGAATAGGATTCCTAGTAAAGCTCTTCAAAAGACTCCTTTTGAATTATGGACTAACAAGAAACCTAGCTTAAGACATCTGCATGTTTGGGGTTGTCCAGCGGAAGCGAGAATTTATAATCCACATGAAAAGAAATTATATTCTCGAACGATTAGTGGGTATTTTTTAGGTTACCCTGAAAAATCTAAAGGATATGTGTTTTACTGTCCTAATCATAGTCCAAGAATTGTAGAAACTGGTAATGCAAGATTCATTGAGATTGGTGAAGTCAGTGGGAGTACTAGAAGAGAAATAGTGGAAATAAAGGAAACAAGGGTAAATGTTACATTCCCTAGAATAGTTCCTCCATCTACTACTACTCCAAATGTTGTTCCAGCTGTTGGAGAACAACATGATGATGAACAACATATAAATGAAGAAGTACATCCTGAAAGAAATGACTTACATAATGCTGATATGCATGACCACAACAAGTAGCATTAAGAAGATCTCAAAGAGATCATAGGTCAGCTATTTGTAATGATTATATGGTTTATATGCAAGAATCAGATTATGATATAGGAATCAATAAGGACCCAGTTTCGTTTTCACATGCTGTAGAAAGTAAAGAGTCAAAGGAATGGATTAATGCCATGAAAGAAGAACTAAAATCCATGCAATAGAATGAAGTTTGGGATCTCATTGAGTTACCACATGGTTGTAAAAGAGTCGAATGCAAATGGGTTTTTAAAACCAAACACGACTCTAGTGGTAATATCGAACGGTATAAAGCTATACTTGTTGCTAAGGGTTACACTCAGAAAGGTGGTGTTGATTACAAGGAGACATTTTCTCCTGTTTCGAAAAAGGACTCACTAAGAATAATAATGGCATTAGTAGCACATTATGATTTGGAATTGCATCAAATGGATGTGAAAACAGCCTTTCTGAATGGAGATCTTGATGAGGATGTTTATATCGATCAACCTGAGGGTTTTTCTGTAAAAGGTAAAGAACAATTGGTGTGTAAACTTAAGAAGTCAATATATGGGCTTAAACAAGCATCCCGGCAATGGTATATTAAGTTCAATACCAATATTACATCTTTTGGTTTTAAGGAAAATACGGTTGATCACTGTTTATACCAAAAGATCAGTGGGAGCAAGTTTATTTATCTAGTCCTTTATGTTGATGATATCTTGCTTGCTGCAAATAATTTAAGCATATTGCATGAGACTAAGGAATTTCTCTCAACGAAATTTGAAATGAAAGATATGGGAGAGGCATCCTATGTGATTGGAATAGAAATATTTCATGATCGATCACAAGGAATATTTGGATTGTCTCAGAAAGGATATATCGAAAGGATTCTAGAGAGATTTGGAATGAGTAAGTGTTCACCTGGGAAAAGTTCCTGTACAGAAAGGTGATAAATTCAATCTCATGCAATGTCCTAAGAATGATGTTGAACGAAAGGAAATGGAATCAATTCCATATGCATCTGTAGTTGGTAGCCTAATGTATGCTCAAACCTGTACTAGACCGGATATCAGTTTTGCGGTCGGTATGTTAGGGAGGTATCAAAGTAATCCAGGAAGGGAACATTGGCAAGCTGCAAAGAAAGTGTTGAGGTACTTACAAGGCACGAAAGATTACATGCTCATGTATAGTAGATCCAATGAATTGGAGGTGATTGAATATAGCGATTCAGATTTTGCTGGATGCATCAATATTAGAAAATCGACTTTTGGTTACCTGTTTATGTTTGCTCAAGGAGCCATATCATGGAAAAGTGCGAAACAAACTATCTTTGCTTCATCTACTATGGAGGCAGAATTTGTGGCATGTTATGAAGCCACAATTCATGCATTATGGTTGCGGAACTTTATTTCAGGACTTGCGGTTGTCGTCACCATTAGCAAGCCGCTGAAAATTTATTGTGATAACTCTGCAGCAGTGTTTTTCTCAAAAAACGACAAGTACTCTAAAAGTGCCAAACATATGGAACTAAAATATCTTGTTGTGAAAGATGAGGTTCAGAAACAAAGAGTGTCAATCATGCACATCAGGACAGAACTTATGATTGCAGACCCTTTGACGAAAGGGTTACAGCCAAGACAATTTAAGGAACATGTTCAAAGAACGAGTCTTGGTTGTATTAATAATAATTGATGTGTGACATTCTGAGCTCCTTTTTGTGTTTCTGATATACAATTATGTGTCTCTTGTTTTAATGTGGTAGTACGTACTTTATGTAATTTTAAACAAGAAAGAGTCTTATAAAGATATTATGTTTAATCATTATGATATAAGACATTATGTGGACCATTATGCTGTTTTATATAAATTATGAGTATAAAATGATGGATTGCTGGTATTGTAGTATATGGAAGGGAATGCATTGAATTAATAATGCACAACCACCATAACTCTCAGCAATTTATCATAGTATGATGTTCAACACTTGATATTATGAATAATCGAGTCAAGTGGGAGAATGTTAGAAATCTGCTATTTGAAACTGCAATCGTTTCATTTACCTTTAACGTTATATAGTTTCTAATCTTAATGTGACCCTATTAATTAGGTCATAAATAGAATGTTTCATTTAACTTTAACGTTATGCAGTTTCTAATCTTAATGTGACCCGATTGATTAAGTCATAAATAAACCGTTCTATAATTAGAACATTAGGTCTGTGATTAATCTTAAGCGTTGAATTGGTATATGATGGGCGTACCAGATTTAGAGTTAAATGTTATATAAAGGATTGGGTTCTCTCTCTCCCATCCAACAGATGTATTCTTCTCCATCAAGAAACACATAAAGAAATAGGGTTAGAGAGAGAAACCGAATTCTGAGAAGAAGAGTAATTATTAGAAGTCAGAAGAAGAATATTACAGCCATTACATCTTCCACTGTTAATCAAGGTACGTCATCTTAAACAAAAAATCATATTAAGTTTTGTTTGTGAAATATTCGGTATTGGTGATCCTTAGGCTATTACTTGAATTGTTCATCATTAATCATAAAAGATCAAACAGTAAAGAATTTCTGACAATTCAAGCATTGTAATGCGCAACTATTTTATGAAACAAGTGAAATTTTTGATGTTGGGATTAATGGGATTTCTTAGTTTATTTTTTTACCACAAAGCATTTGAAAAAGATGATTTTGTTGTAATATGGGATTCTAACAAAACAATCTATTGAGAATATGTTCTATATTTAATTCATTGAGGTTACCCCAGCGTATATTCAAAGTATATGTAGACCTCAAATACCCTACTCCGCTATTGCTATTATGGAGTAAATCATCATTTCCTTAATCCCTTCAACATTTCAGTATACTCATTCTCTCTCCAACAACCAAATCCACACCATCCCATACGTTTTCCCATAAAAAATTTTACTCAAATTTTATTATCACTTTGCATGCTTCTAGTTTATTTTAAATTTATGCACCTGTAATCTTAGGTACGTCAAAATATTTCTTTTGTATGCATTTATTATTATTCCTGTTTATTCAATACGTATGTTGTTAGTAGGTGTTTTATAGTTGTGTTTTTGTCGTTTGGGTTGGCCTTTATGTATTTTTTCTTCCATCTACAGATTTAGCCCTAATCCTTTATTGTTGCATTATTTAAGTATTGTATTGTGTAATTATTTTATGAAATATAAATGGAGTTTTGGATTTTATGATCAATGGGGTTTCCTAGTTCATTTTTTATCATAAAAAATTTGAAAGAAACGATTTTTTTGGATCATGGGATTCTAATAAAAAAATTGATACGGAAAAGGTTTGATACTTTGCTTCCTCAAGGTTACCCCATGTATATTTAAACTGAAGTTTTGGGATTGTGAAGTTTAATTTAATGTAAATAAGTCCAAGGTTATGCACATCTTTTATATGTTTATAATATAGTGTATCTTTTAAATCTGGATACTGTAACGCCCCACTCCGAGACCCATTCTAACAAAGAGTATTACGGAGTAATACCGTCTGCTGGAACGGAGAATAGAGTATAATGGAAGCAACCATATGTAATCAAGCTATAACTATCTACTGAATACGTCGAAATGTGGTATCGCTTTTTTTTTCAAGTGGTTCGACATATCCAATAGATATTTATAATGAAATTACAATGGCTAAGGAAAATAGGTTCAGAACAAACATAATACTAAATGATAACATCATCATCAGAGAACAGTCACATAACATAGGTACAATATATCGTCAATACAGATCCAAATATCAAAAAGGTGGGTACAAAGCCACCGCTCACACATGTGAGTCAAAGATATGTACATAAGAGACTAAATAATCAGAGTATCAAAATAGTGGACAAATATAAAGAGCTATCTATCAGCATAGGAAATAATGTCCAAGCGGAAGCACAGAAAGCTAAGTCCAGAGACCTAACCTGAAACAACTCGGTCTGACCCGAGCGAAAAACACTCGGGTCAGGCTAGCCAAACAATCAGTTAATAAACTGAGATAAACATGATAGATAATGAGGCGATATATAACATAGTACTATAGACCACAAACTCTCACATAGAGAAGAAATAAACATCTAAGTAGAGATGTATAGCAAGCCTTGTATCATTGGCATAACATAGTCACAAATGTCAAAACAAAACATCTAAGTAGAGATGTATAATAAGCCTCATATCATCGGCATAACATAGTCACAAATGTCAAAACAAAACATCTAAGTAGAGATGTATAATAAGCCTCATATCATCGGCATAACGTAATCACAAATGCCAAAACATAAACATCTAAGTAGAGATGTCAAAAACGATACATCTAAGTAGAGATGTATAACAGGCCATCTAAGTAGAGATGCCAAACACGATACATCTATGTAGAGATGTATAACGGCCATCTATGTAGAGATGCCAAAAACGATACATCCAAGTAGAGATGTATAACGGCCATCTAAGTAGAGATGCCAAAACGATACCTCTAAGGGAGACAGTCCGAAGACACTATCCCAAAGGTAATAAAAGGAATGTGTCACAAACTTTTAGCAAGGAACCCGTAAAGTGTTAACATGAGTCCCATACCCCACGTTTGCACTAAACGGTTTACTAACCAATAGTAAGCTTCCACACTCAAAGCAGTAAAAAGTTCACCTCATGTCATCGGTAAACTAGGCCGAAAGGCCAAAACAATCAATCGAATAGGTCTGGGATTAACTGGAAAGGAAATACACACGGTTTCATAGGCCGGAGTTTTTCCCAACCGTTTAAGCACCTTTCCACATTGCTCGAAGTGCTAAAGTATGAGTGTGGGATTTTATTATAGAAAATAATTACGGAAAACTGATTTATAATTGGTTTGAAATCACTTTAAAATGGCCTTTGAAAACTCTCATATTATGGAGTGATTAATTTAATAATTAAAAATAATATTATATAATAATTTCGAAAGCCATTTCGGAGCGAAAAATCCTTTTAAAACCTGTTTATAAGGCCCGTGTACGAAATCCAGAGACAAATCTCAAAGAAATCGATAAAACTAGAAAATCACTGAAAATATTCCAAGTGTTGGAAAATAGTCCAAAACCGATGCGAACCCAAGTTCGGAAAATTATTCGGACCAGCAGACTGAATTCGAATGGCATGAAAATTTGTAGGAACGTAGTCCGACATTCCTACTTCAGAACGCAAAAAGAATTACTCAATTCTGACTTGAAACGAAGTCGAAGTGACGCTCCAAAGTCGGACCCGGAAACAGCGAATACACTGTTTCAAGCTGAGATCCGGGTCCCTCTTTGACAGCAATTTCGAAGAGTCAAATGAACTCGGATACTAATCAAACTTTCTAGAGATGGAGTTCGAAACTCCAGCTTTCCAACGAGTCCGAAAACGTTGGATTCCGACCACGGATGTGACCGTGGCAGTGTCACAAAGTTTCAGTTTCAAAACTGGAAACAGGGAGTAAGAAATCGATAAAACCAGAAAATCACTGGAAATATTCTGTGTTGGAAAATAGTCCAAAACTTACGCGAATCCAAGTTCGGAAAATTATTCGGACCAACAGACTGAATCCGAATGGCATGAAAATTGGTAAGAACGTAGTCCGACATTCCTACTTCAGAACATAAAAAGAATTACTTGATTCCGACTTGAATCGAAGTCGCAGCAACGTTCCAAAGTCGAACTCAGAAACATGAAATGCACTGTTTTGCATAGCGATCTGGATTCAACTCTGACAGGAAATTCGAAGGGTCTAATTAACTCAGATGATGACCAAACTTTCCAGATATGGAGTTCGTAACTCCATCTTTTCAGAAAGTCCAAAATCGTTCAATTCTGACTAGCAGCTCAAAAGTTATGACCAAAATAGTTTCAGTTTCATCCATAGAGCTAATATGTGTATCGCTCTCGGGAAGATAGTAGGAAAATCAATTTTTGACCTAGTTAGCCTCAAAATTACAGAAAACTCACTGTACAAAAATTGTAGCATATGTTTTATGCTTTCCGGAACATCCAAAATTATCTAATTCGGATCAAAAACGAGAGAGATACAGGCAAAACAATATTAGATTGAAACTCAAGATAACTTGTTAAAGACAAAATTGGTCTTCTGTCTTTGAACGCATTTCAGGTCATTTAAATGGTAAAATTACAGAAAACTCACTGAACAAAAATTGTAGCATATATTTTATGCTTTCCGAAACATCCAAAATTATCTAATTCGGATCCAAAACGAGAGAGATACAGGCAAAATAATATCAGATTGAAACTCAAGATAACTTATTAAAGACAGAATTGATCTTCTGTTTTTGAACACATTTCAGGTCATCTAAATTGCAAAATTACAGAAAACTCACTGAACAAAAATTGTAGCATATGTTTTAAGCTTTCCGGAACATCTAAAATTATCTAATTTGGATCAAAAACGAGAGAGATACAGGCAAAACAATATCAGATTGAAACTCAAGATAACTTGTTAAAGACAGAATTGGTCTTCTGTCATTGAACGCATTTCAGGTCATCTAAATGGCAAATTTACAGAAAACTCACTTAACAGAAATTGTAGCATATGTTTTAAGCTTTTGGGAACATCCAATATTATATAATTCGGATTTAAGATGAATGAGATATGCCTAATTTACTAACAGCAATAAACTAATTATAATTTCAGCTAGCATATATTACCTCTTTCCCAAGCAATGAAAAGAAGATCAAAGAGTTTTACAATCTAAATGCACAAAAAAAGGAGGATTACAAAATAATTTCAGAAATTAAACAATGGATTAGAGGTGGGTTTTGTGATTGCTATTACCTTCAAATGATTAGATTAAAACCCCTTTGACTTTGATGAAGATTAATGAAGCTTTGCTCTAGGTTTGGAGGTCATTATTTATTGTTTTGCTCTAGGGTTTAAGAGGTTACGGAATGAGATGTTGGCTGAAACAAATGGGTAAAAGATGGTTTATAGGCTAATGGAAGTGGGTTAGTGGGCCTAATACCCATTAGGACTTGGAATATGTTCCATATCTCAAGTTAGCTAATTTCTCTAAGTACAAACTACACATTATTTACCCATAAAATTTTAAAATATGTTACCAAAATAATTTAGCTATAGTTATAAAATTTTACATCACAATATTTTCCAACTTACAATTTAACCCCTATTTATTCCAAACCACATTTTAGTCAGAATTGCCCAAAATCACCGTTTTGCAATTTAATTGTAAATTAAATTCCCAATTCAAATATTGCATTATTGTACACATATAAAATTTTGCAATATTATAAATTTCCATTTACCCTAATTAATTTCCATTAAATTCTCCATTTTACACTTAGGCCCAAAATATTAATTTATTCAAAATAACTAACTTTTGAACAAATTAGTCACATAAAAAAATCATTAATAGCTCCAATTAAATTAAAATCCCAATTTTTAATTTATTATTTGGTAACCGCAATCACGGGTTGTTATAGACTCCCCCCCTTAAGAAAATTGCGTCCCCGCAATTGCCTATCATGGAAGTTATCTATAACATCTAATCCTCAAAATAAATCAAACGAAGGTGAAGTAAAAATACTCACCAACAACAGATGAAGATAGAAAACCGGGATAAGTACGCTCGATAAACTCTCTGTTCTCCCAAGTGCTGTCCTTAGGATTAGACGACCGTTGAATCTTCACGAGCGGGACCTCTTTTTTTCGAAGGCGTCTAACCTCCGAATCAAGCACACGAAGAGGTTGCTGCTCAATAGATAAATCAGGAGAAATCTCTAAATCTGGTATAATAAGTGGATCAATAACAGAATCAGGATCGCGAACACACTTGCGAAGCTGAGAAACATGGAACACGTCATGCATTCCGGAAAAATGAACAGGTAGAGCCACACGATAAGCAACGGGGCCGATGCGTTCCGTGATAGGACATGGTCCAACATAGCGAGGAGCCAATTTCCCTGTAAGGCTGAAACGCACAACCCCTTCATGGGAGAAATCCGACTGAAGACAAAATCACCAATGGAGAACTCAAGAGGCTTCCTACGGTTGTCCATGTAGGATTTCTGGCGGTCCTGCTCCTCTCTCATTCTCTGACGGATAAGAACAATCTTTTCAGAAGATTCCCGAACTGAATCTGGACCAAGAATGATCTTCTCGCCAGATTCTAACCAACAAGCAGGAGAACGACATGGCCTTCCGTATAAGGCTTCGAAAGGAGCCATGCCAATACTCGACTGAAAACTGTTGTTGTAGGAGAAATCCACAAGTGGCAAGTGGTCTTCCCAACTACCTCCAAAATCAAGGATACAACAGCGAAGGAGATCTTCCAAGACATGATTCACTCTCTCAGTCTGACCATAAGTCTGAGGATGATAAGTAGTAGAAAAACTCAGCTTTGTACCCAAAGCTGATTGAAGACACTTCCAAAAGTGACTAGTAAATAACGGGTCACGGTCACAAACAATGGAACTAGGGATACCATGAAGTCGAACGACTTCCTTCACATAAAGCTTAGCCAAAAGAGGAGCAGTCCGAGTGGACTTAATTGGAATAAAGTGAGCAGACTTGGTCCATCGATCAACGATGACCCAAATAGAAGTATGGCCCGACCTCGATCGAGGTAGACCGTCAATAAAATCCATTGAAATCTGATCCCATTTCCACAATGGAATCTCTAATGGCTGAAGAAGACCGGAAGGGCGCTGATGCCCGGCCTTGATCTGTTGACAAGTCATGCAACCACTCACATAACTTGCAACATCTCTCTTCAAACCCTCCCAATAATATAGCCGGCACATATCAGCATACATCATACTCGAACCGGGATGTATAGTGTACTTAGAGTGATGGCACTCATCCATAATGTCACGCCTAAGTGATAAATCAGATGGTATAACAATATTGTTCCTCCTACAAAGACACCGATGAAAATTAAGAGAATAATCCAGCAATGTCTCATCACTGGATCCCGACTCGAGAAGATGAATAAGATGCAATAAGTCTGGATCCTGCCGCTGAGCATGGGCAATGCGATCCAATAAGATAGGACGAGCTTCCAAGCTGAATAATAAGACCGGAGAATCAGAAGATGGAGCTCGATCTCTAATATCACACAAAGATAGGGTCTCAAGAATATCACACTCGGCAATCATCGTAGAAAAAACCGTTGAGTGCTTGCGACTGAGCGCATCTGCAACACGATTACCCTTGCCTGGGGTATACTGAATATCTAAATCATATGAGGCGAGAAACTCAAGCCATCGTTGCTGCCTCATATTGAGATCCCTCTGACTGAATAGATACTTCAGCGACTTGTGATCGGTGTAAAGAATGAAGCGTTCGCCTAATAGAAAGTGACGCCACGTCTTCAAGGCAAAGATGATAGCTGCTAACTCAAGATCATGAGTAGGATAGCGAACCTCATTCGGACGCAGTTGCCTGGAAGCATAAGAAACTACCCGATCCTTCTACATAAGCACAGCACCAAGCCCGCTACCACAAGCATCGGTGTAAACAACAAGATCATGGTTACTCTCTGGAACGACTAGAATAGGAGCATGAGTGAGAAGTTCCTTCAGTCGCTGAAAGGAAGCTTCACACTTATCAGACCAAATAAAGTGAACACCCTTACGAGTCAGCGTCGTAAGGGGACGTGCAACTCAAGAGAACTCCTTGATAAACCGACGGTAATAACCCGCCAGACCAAGGAAGCTACGAATATCATGAACGTTCTCGGGCTGCTTCCAATTCTGAATAGCTTCGATCTTGGTAGGATCGACAGAAATACCCTCAGATGATACAATATGGCCCAAGAACTTGACCTTGCTCATCCAAAAATGGAACTTGGAGAGCTTGGCCTTAAGCTGATGCCGACGAAGAGTATCCAAGACGATCCGCAATTGATGAGCATGCTCTGCCTTGGATCTAGAATAAATAAGAATATCGTCGATGAAAACCAAAACGAATCTATCGATGTATTCCCGGAGTACTCGATTCATAAGATCGACGAAGAAAGCTGGTGCGTTCGTCAAGCCGAATGGCATGACCAACCACTCAAAAGAACCATAACGAGTGCGGAAAGCGGTAAGAGGAATGCTATCTTCCGCAACTCGAAGCTGATGAAATCCAGTGGCAAGGTCGAGCTGGGAAAAGACCTTCGCACCGCTCAACTGATCAAACATATCGTCTATCCGTGGCAATGGATAACGATTTCTGATGGTCAACTCATTAAGCTTGCGATAGTCAATGCAAAGCCTAAAAGTGTCATCGGGCTTCTTAACGAAGACCACAGCAGCACCCAATGGCCAAGTACTGGACCGAATGAACTGCTTCGCCTCAAGCTCTACTAACTGCTTCCTGAGTTCCTCATTCTCTTTAGTAGACATCCTCGTGGGAGGATGCCCAACTGGGTGGGAGCCTGGAATGAGATCGATGCGGCACTCAATGGCCCGCTTTGGCGGCAGGCCTGATACTGGCTCGAATATATCGGGGAAATCCCGAACAACAGGAATACGAGATATGTCCACATCCTCATCTCGTGAATCAACAACAAATAAAGTAATATCAGAAATCCCAACATCCTGAAGAGCAATAGCTAACGGAGCGGACGAGTCAGGATGACGAAGAAATAATATCCGCTCCGAACAAATGATTTTGGCGTCGTACTAAGCGAGCCAATCCATGCCAAAAATAATGTCAAAGCCCAAATACTCCATAACGTGCAGATTCGCACGGAAAGAAAATCCACAAAGATCAATATCTATATCCTCACAAAGCAAGCTAAGGGTCGTGGATCCGCCGATGGGATTCACAATCCTTAGTGAAGAAACCAAACAAGTAACATCCAAAGATAAAGTATCAACTAGTTCCTTTGATACGAATGAGTGAGAGGCACCCGTATCAAAGAGAACTCTACAAGATCTACCATGAAATAAAATAAAACCTTCGAGAACGGAAGGATGCATACCTCGAGGCTGAGCTGAAGATTTAGGAGCCTTGGCAGCATTAAGCTTGCCAGATCTAGGAGGTGCAGTAGGACAAGTGGAATTAAGATGACCCTCCTTCTTACAATAGCGGCAGAAAAGAGGCTTGGGACACTCTTTAAACATATGATCGGTAGATTTAGTTAAGCACGATTCAAAGATAGATAATTCATTAAGGAATATTACGGAATATAATAGATTCCTACACATATTCCTAACTTATTTATCTAAAGGTGAATATGTTCAATTTGGATCGTATTATAACGTATTGTACTACGTGCCTGTTCTGTGTTTGTTATGCTTAATTCTGAACCTTGGCTCTGATACCAAGATGTAACGCCCCACTCCGAGACTCATTCTAACAAATAGTATTACGGAGTAATACCGTCTGCTGGAACGGAGAATAGAGTATAATGGAAGCGACCATATGTAATCAAGCTATAACTATCTACTGAATACGTCGAAATGTGGTATCGCTTTTTTTTTCAAGTGGTTCGACATATCCAATAGATATTTATAATGAAATTACAATGGCTAAGGAAAATAGGTTCAGAACAAACATAATACTAAATGATAACATCATCATCACAGAACAGTCACATAACATAGGTACAATATATCGTCAATACAGATCCAAATATCAAAAAGGTGGGTACAAAGCCACCGCTCACACATGTGAGTCAAAGATATGTACATAAGAGACTAAATAATCAGAGTATCAAAATAGTGGACAAATATAAAGAGCTATCTATCAGCATAGGAAATAATGTCCAAGCGGAAGCACAGAAAGCTAAGTCCAGAGACCTAACCTGAAACAACTCGGTCTGACCCGAGCGAAAAACACTCGGGTCAGGCTAGCCAAACAATCAGTTAATAAACTGAGATAAACATGATAGATAATGAGGCGATATATAACATAGTACTATAGACCACAAACTCTCACATAGAGAAGAAATAAACATCTAAGTAGAGATGTATAGCAAGCCTTGTATCATTGGCATAACATAGTCACAAATGTCAAAACAAAACATCTAAGTAGAGATGTATAATAAGCCTTATATCATCGGCATAACATAGTCACAAATGTCAAAACAAAACATCTAAGTAGAGATGTATAATAAGCCTCATATCATCGGCATAACGTAATCACAAATGCCAAAACATAAACATCTAAGTAGAGATGTCAAAAACGATACATCTAAGTAGAGATGTATAACAGGCCATCTAAGTAGAGATGCCAAACACGATACATCTATGTAGAGATGTATAACGGCCATCTATGTAGAGATGCCAAAAACGATACATCCAAGTAGAGATGTATAACGGCCATCTAAGTAGAGATGCCAAAACGATACCTCTAAGGGAGACAGTCCGAAGACACTATCCCAAAGGTAATAAAAGGAATGTGTCACGAACTTTTAGCAAGGAACCCGTAAAGTGTTAACATGAGTCTCATACCCCACGTTCGCACTAAACGGTTTACTAACCAATAGTAAGCTTCCACACTCAAAGCAGTAAAAAGTTCACCTCATGTCATCGGTAAACTAGGCCGAAAGGCCAAAACGATCAATCGAATAGGTCTGGGATTAACTGGAAAGGAAATACATACGGTTTCATAGGCCGGAGTTTTTCCCAACCGTTTAAGCACCTTTCCACATCGCTCGAAGTGCTAAAGTATGAGTGTGGGATTTTATTATAGAAAATAATTACGGAAAACGGATTTATAATTGGTTTGAAATCACTTTAAAACGGCCTTTGAAAACTCTCCTATTATGGAGTGATTAATTTAATAATTAAAAATAATATTATATAATAATTTCAAAAGCCATTTCGGAGCGAAATCCAGAGACAAATCTCAAAGAAATCGATAAAACTAGAAAATCACTGAAAATATTCCAAGTGTTGGAAAATAGTCCAAAACTAACGCGAACCCAAGTTCGGAAAATTATTCGGACCAGCAGACTGAATCCGAATGGCATGAAAATTGGTAGGAACGTAGCCCGACATTCTTAATTCAGAACGCAAAAAGAATTACTCAATTCCGACTTGAAACGAAGTCGCAGTGACGCTCCAAAGTCGGACCCGGAAACAGTGAATACACTGTTTCAGGCTGAGATCCGGGTTCCTCTTTGACAGCAATTTCGAAGAGTCAAATGAACTCGGATAATAATTAAACTTTCTAGAAATGGAGATCGGAACTCCAGCTTTCCAACGAGTCTGAAAACGTTGGATTCCGACCACGGATGTGACCGTGGCAGTGTCATAAAGTTTCAGTTTCAAAACTGGAAACAGGGAGTAAGAAATCGATAAAACCAGAAAATCATTGGAAATATTCGAAGTGTTGGAAAATAGTCCAAAACTGACGCGAATCCAAGTTCGGAAAATTATTCGGACCAACAGACTGAATCCGAATGGCATAAAAATTGGAAGGAACGTAGTCCGACATTCCTACTTCAGAGCGCAAAAAGAATTACTTGATTCCGACTTGAAACGAAGTCGCAGCGACGTTCCAAAGTCGGACTCAGATACATGAAATGCACTGTTTTGCACAGCGATCTGGATTCAACTCTGACAGGAAATTTGAAGCGTCTAATGAACTCAGATGATGACCAAACTTTCCAGATATGGAGTTCGTAACTCCATATTTTCAGAAAGTCCAAAATCGTTCAATTCTGACTAGCGGCTCAAAAGTTATGACCAAAATAGTTTCAGTTTCATCCACAGAGCTAATATGTGTATCGCTCTCGGGAAGATAGTAGGAAAATCAATTTTTGACCTAGTTAGCCTCAAAATTACAGAAAACTCACTGAACAAAAATTGTAGCATATGTTTTAAGCTTTCCGGAACATCCAAAATTATCTAATTCGGATCAAAAACGAGAGAGATACAGGCAAAACAATATCAGATTGAAACTCAAGATAACTTGTTAAAGACAGAATTGGTCTTCTGTTTTTGAATGCATTTCAGGTCATCTAAATGGCAAAATTACAGAAAACTCACTGAACAAAAATTGTAGCATATATTTTATGCTTTCCGGAACATCCAAAATTATCTAATTCGGATCAAAAACGAGAGAGATACAGGCAAAATAATATCAGATTGAAACTCAAGATAACTTGTTAAAGACAGAATTGGTCTTCTGTCTTTAAACGCATTTCAGGTCATCTAAATGGAAAAATTACAGAAAACTCACTGAACAAAAATTTTAGCATATGTTTTAAGCTTTCCGGAACATCCAATATTATCTAATTCGAATCAAAAACAAGAGAGATACAGGTAAAGCAATATCAGATTGAAACTCAAGATAACTTGTTAAAGACAGAATTGGTCTTCTGTCCTTGAACGCATTTCAAGTCATCTAAATGGCAAAATTACAGAACACTCACTGAACAAAAATTGTAGAATATGTTTTAAGCTTTTCGGAACATCCAAAGTTATCTAATTCGGATTTAAGATGAATGAGATATGCCTAATTTACTAACAGCAATAAACTAATTATAATTTCACCTAGCATATATTACCTCTTTCCCAAGCAATGAAAAGAAGATCAAAGAGTTTTACAATCTAAAGGCACAAAAAAAAGAGGATTACAAAATAATTTCAGAAATTAAACAATGGATTAGAGGTGGGTTTTGTGATTGCTATTACCTTCAAATGATTAGATTAAAACCCCTTTGACTTTGATGAAGATTAATGAAGCTTTGCTCTAGGTTTGGAGGTCATTATTTAGTGTTTTGCTCTAGGGTTTAAGGGGTTATGGAATGAGATGTTGGCTGAAACAAATGGGTAAAAGATGGTTTATAGGCCAATGGAAGTGGGTTAGTGGGCCTAATACACATTAGGACTTGGAATATGTTCCATATCTCAAGTTAGCTAATTTCTCTAAGTACAAACTACACATTATTTACCCATAAAATTTTAAAATATGTTACCAAAATAATTTAGCTATAGTTATAAAATTTTACATCACAATATTTTCCAACTTACAATTTAACCCCTATTTATTCCAAACCACGTTTTAGTCAGAATTGCCCAAAATCACCGTTTTGCAATTTAATTGTAAATTAAATTCCCAATTCAAATATTGCACTATTTTACACATATAAAATTTTGCAATATTATAAATTTCCATTTACCCTAATTAATTTCCATTAAATTCTCCATTTTACACTTAGGCCCAAAATATTAATTTATTCAAAATAACTAACTTTTGAACAAATTAGTCACATAAAAAAATCATTAATAGCTCCAATTAAATTAAAATCCCAATTTTTAATTTATTATTTGGTAACCGCAATCACGGGTTGTTACAGATACCTTCTTCTAATATGAAATTCCAATTTATTTTCTGCTTATGCTAAGTATGTTTATTATTCATGGCTCCATTAATGTTTTTTTTCTTCTATATATATATAGAGCTACAACGGAACTTGGTAATTTGAATGTTCATACGGATGACCTATTGACTATTTTAATATTGTACATTGCATATTTATTTGATATTCAATATTACATAATTATACCAATTTGTACTCAAGATATTGATGTTTGTTTGCCTTAATTTTATTGTACATTGCATAATTTTATTTTATTGTTTCATTGCAATAAAATCCGGTAGGGGCCCAGTCAACCCCGTTAGCTTTGCTAAAAAAAGATATTGATGTTTGCCTTAATTTCCTAGGACATGATGCATTATACTGTTTAATTGATAATTACCGACGTTAATGTAAGTAAGTTGATTTATTAATATTTATGTTATTTCGGTTCGTATTTATACATTCAACCATCTTAAAATAATAATCAAAATGATCATTTACACAGATGTCATAAGTACATCCTCGACCATTTATACATCTTAGCATTCATCTACTTGATCATGAAGGTATAGAATGTATAAAATGACAATACGTATAAATATCATAAGTGTTGATACTATCCTTGGTATGTTTTAAAAGTTGAGATTGGTATCACAATCCTCTACGTACATTTACTCTAAGGAATCTCAATATCTTTGGCTGAAATTGAATCCACAACTCAACCTAGTTATTTATGTAAACTTTTAGGAATATTCTATATAAAAGTGACTCGAAGTTAGGTTTCTCTTTCCAGAAAACATTTATCGTGTTAAAAATCCATAAATTTACATCATTCAACCTTTAACATGAAGCGAAACTATAATTTGTAAAACATTCAAATAACCTATAATGCACATGATATGGTTTCGAGTATAAACTAGATTTGGATGTACCGCTATATGTACGTATAATTATCTCACATTTTTCTTTTATTCTTGATACATATCGGCTTTAAATTTTACTCTAGGACACATCATTGGATATTAATGTGTTAAATTTAGGCCTGTCAACGGATGCTTTTGGATGCGGATAGTGTCATATCTGCATCCGCATCTGAAATCATTTTCGGATATCGGATATCCGCATCCGCGGATACAGATGGATATCAGATAATTATCCTATCTGCTAACAACTAATAAATCAAGAATTGTAAAAGAATTTTTTTAGTTTAACATAAATAGTTTTCAATCCCATTGGTTATAAAATTGTTAAAAATTAACAAATTTGATGATAATAAATAGTTTTGAGCAGTTAATAAGCATTAAGCACATATAATACAAACTACTAACTTAATAAAATAATAAATGAATATATTTTCCTGCACTAAAATACACATGATTTGAACTATAATTTTGACAAAAACCGGATAGATAATTTTCAGATGCGGATGTCTCCACTTCCGCATCTGTTTTTCTGGATATCGGATATTTATCCGCTTTTCGGATGCGGATGCAAATGTGGATGCGGACGGATTTTAGATTTTTCAGGTATCCATTGATAGCCCTAGTTAAATTTGAGCACATGAATTATATGATATTTTTCACCCTTACAGATAACACGTAGGTCTATTGCAAGATCTTTTTCAAATGCAGAGAAGGTGGATCGAGTTTCCATAGTAGGTATAAAATATAAGTAAAATATCTTGCTTGAAGGGAGTAATGGTTCTTATAGACAAAATTTTAGCATCCATTCTCAACAGTAGGTTATTATATTTTAATCTCATTTAATCTGTCTTAGGATATAGCAGACTATATACTTAGTGATGTTGGTAGCTCTGAAATTGCACTAGCAGAAGGTAATGAAGATCACATGTCAATGTATAATGGTGATACTAACATGCTTTTCAAAATGAAACTAATATTATGTCACACTTTTAAGCTTGGTATTGAATATATTTTTTTCATTTTTATTATTACAATTATCTTGCATTATTGATAGATTTTAAGAAATTTGTTTATGCCCAGTTGAATTGCAATATTGTTCAATAACTTATCCAGATAATTTTTTTAACTTTTATACTATATTCTTTGTTAGGCAATGAAAGACAATTGGTCTAGACCCATACAGAAAGCAAGGTACTATGATTGTTTAAAAGAGCATGAGAGCATGCAAGTAATATGTGGTTGCTTATTCTATAACTATTGAATCAATCACCTAAGTTCTATAGTGCATGTTGATTTTTCAGCATAAATTATATACCTATATATAGTTGGCATTCCACTCTAACCTGGACATTAATATTATTGATTTGATTTGATTTTTTCAGTTCATATGAAAATTTTACATATTATCAAAAACCTGAATCATATATTGTTAGATCTATAAAAATCTAATTAAAGTGATAGAATATTATTTTGATAAGGATATATTTCAATTATACTTTTTAAAATTCAAATGGAAAATTTACATGTTGTCAAGAACATGAATTATATGTAGCAGGAACTATCAAATTCTAATTGAAGTGTTCAATTTTTTTTAGTAATGATATATTTCAGTTATACTCCCTAAATTTCTTTTCATGTGATCGGTCGATCATAGAACATGTGCACATATTTTCAAGCTTAATTTTATTTTGTTTGGACATGTGACCTAAGTAAATCCACATTTTTCAGGAATTTTTATATTTACAAAAAGTGAGAGAAAGTACAAATTTACTGGCATGAATTATATCAGTTCAATAAACATGTAACTTTTACCCATTATATACTTTGTGGTAGTGGGAGAAAAAAACCACGGTTGACCTTAATATTGGTGTTCAATTCAAAGTAGAAGTATTTAACCTTGCCTTTTTATATTGATTGAATTCTTACCAAGAATTTTGCATCTTCTATACTGTTTGAAATTCGGAAATACATGTTTTTAAAGCAATAAGCCATGCCTCACCCATTTTAATTTGGAAGTTGATTTTATTAGAGAAAAATAAGTCATCACAAACATTAATTTATATGGGGTCTTTTAGTATTTATACATAATTTATTTCATAAGCTACTCGATGTTGGATTAATCTGAACACACTAATGCATGTGTGGTGTATCATGAGCTGAACACGTGGACAATCATATTGATGACATGGTTAGACTGTGGCAGTTAAGCACACATGAACCAAACATACTCTGGTATCATGTTAGAAAACCACAAGTTAACATAAAACCAATTTGTAATGTAAAGAGTAGTCTGTTAGTTTTTATATAGAATTTATTTCATAAACCGCTAGATGTGAAATTAATTTCAACAAATTTATTATTCAATTAGATCATTAACAATCTAAAAACACCCTCACATTACTAAGTCAACTAATTTTCTTCTTGGTTAGCACAGAAGGAAGAAAAACTTCAATTTCCATTTCATAATGTTAAATTAATATTATTAATAAGTTGTGAGTTTCTTAGTGATGCTAAACTTTTTAAACTATTACAATAGAGTATTCAACCGATCATTTCTTTTTGACATCTACTATTCATTCATAAGATACTAATACTTCAATGGTTATGATTTTACTATATAAGTATATATATGTATATATTTGTATGTGTGTATTTAAACACATACATATATATGCATGTCCTCCTTCAACAATTATTTCTAACAAATATGTAATATTGTGTCTCCATCTGTTATGTTGTTTAACCTTTTCTCGAATCCAAAGCAGAAAGTAATTGATCTAAAATAGATCTCAAGCAAGGCAACCAAATTTGAATTTAATTTCAAATAGTGTTATTTGTGAAAATATGTTTATTTGATGTCGACTATTTCTTATAGTCTATTCAACCATTTAACCATCCTCTTAATTGATCATTTGAAGGAAGGTGAGAAGTCTCCCATAGCCAAGGAGAGGCAAAATGCTTACCTTAAAATTTTGAATAATGTACTTGAAAATCGAAAATGTAAATATGTTAAATAGTATGATGTATAAAGAATAATATAGAAGTTAATATACCTCGCTCGGGCTTTATTTCTTTGAGAAACTGATATTAAAGATACCTATAGTTTATATTGGATTAGAATGAGTATAGAAAGAAGGAAGAGAAATAAAAATGAGTAATTGTGTTGATTATCTACCGAAGGTCCTTTATTCTTTTTTTATATTCAAGCTCATTTATTTTATTTATCTTTTAGATGTTTTCATTTGTGAACATTCTAACTCAAACTTTTATACACATTTTACTCTGTTTAGTTTGTTTTCTGAAACTTATGTAAAGTAGGAAGGTTAAGAATTACATTTTGATCCCTTACATGTCTACTACCTGCACTTTCCAAATAACTGTTTTCTATTAAGTACAAAAATATAAATTATTTTGATTTTATTATGCAAAGGAATCATTTTGTACTATTTTTGTGCTTTGGTTTCGTTTGATTTTATAACCATAAGAAATGCTCTTATTTTCTATTATATTTGTTACCTTAAATATACTCTTATAAATATACAAATTAGATAATATGAGCAAACTGTCACCTCTCAGTATTTGTTCCGTCTTTGTTCCATGAAGGTATCTTATTTTTCCATCTTTTGCATTTTATTTCGCTGTTCTTTCTTTACATACCAGCTAATAAATTTTCAAAATAACATGCATTTCTATGTGAACTCTAGATATTACTACTAAACTTTATATATTTCAAGAGTATTTAAAATAAATCATTTTTTCCTCTTCGATTTTGTTAGAACCTCTATTGTTGGATTTTAATGACAACAACTATACAATTATGCCAAAGAATCTCTAAGCTAATTTGCAGGTACATGAGCATCAAAAAGAGACAAACAAATACGTTCCAAATGAAGATACACGGTACAAAAAAGGATGAAAGTATGTATATAGAGATACAAGAAGAGATATACACGATAGAGACAAGACGAAGGTGACAAACAAAATAGTATTAGTCATAGAGTGTCGTGTCTAGAGTTTACAAAAGTTAAAATCTTCTCAAAATGGTATACACACATATACATTCATATTTTAAATGAAAAATTAAGTTTTCAAAAATTGCATGGAGCGGGGCTCGAACCCAGTGTAACGACCCGGAATTTTCGAACCCGAAAATTTCAGATAGTTAGGAGAAAAAGGAAAGAGATAGAAGAAGAAACAGAACAAGACACAGATTCTCACATTCGCAGCGGATTAAAATACAATATCAAATAATAATATCGGTTATACAAAGAAAACTGTATCAATTAATTACATTTTAATACATCAGAGTTACAACCTTTAAAAATCACTGGACAATTAAAATAACTCGTCCCAATAAATAACAATATATCACAGCGGAATACACTCCATACGTTCCTGCCATCCAGCTCGCCTCTTGAGCTCCAGAACGTCCTTACCTGGAAATCTGTAATACTCGGTTTGACCCGAGCATTACATCAAAGTAACACCCGGGTCAGGCTGGAAACCAGCGTGAGTAAACCCATAATATGAAATACCAAGCTATATAACTTAAGTGAAATCCCAGGGTAACTCGTACTTTTCTACGAGTTCTAATCTAATTTAAGTAAATCATTTATCTCAAAACAATATCCAAGAATCGTTATCCAATTTTAAATATCCATGATACTTAACTTATTTCATTCCAGCATGTTTGCTTCCAAACTCACATTTATAAAGAATCGAAGTGGTTTCGGGTATTTACTGATACCCGACCCCGGTCTCTTCGAATCCAATGTCATCTTAACCAAAGTTATTCAAGTGAATACAATTCAATTTTAAATGTATGATGTCACTTTTACACAGCAATTCATCATCGATAGATAACCACAGTATAACTGTTCAAACCAAACGTATCGTATCACAAAACATTTCATATCAGAAATATTCACCCAATCATTCATAAGCAAGATTATTTAGTCACACCATTTCTAATTATTTAAATAAATTTAATTAATTACTTTAATCATTTTTAATCCTGCTTACTTATTAGTAATTAAATACAAACCATTAATTAATCATTCCTTGATTACCTTACAAATCAATTAATTAATCTTTAATTACCTAATTAATTACCCCTTAATTATTACTAATTAATCCTTAATCACTTTCATTAAGTAATTATCTATCAACCATAAATTAATTAACCTTTAATTAATTCACTTTAAATTAATTACCCTAAAATTAATTAATCACATAAATTAATTATTCTTTAATCACTTTCATTAAGCAGTTATCATTTAATTACCTTCATTAAGTAATAAATCTTTAATCACTTAAGACTTTGAATTAATTAAAAGATAATCATTTATCTTAATTAATTACTTTAATTATCATTAAAAATCTTTATTTGATAAACCTTGTAATTCATTTTCATTAATCACTTAACTTATCCTTTAAATTACATTAAGGATTAAAACACTTCATCTTATTATATTTTGGAAACACTTATGAATTTAATTACACAATAAATCCAATACATTTATTTTCTTTTAAACAAAATGATTTTAAACATTTTAACTTTAGCATTCTAAATCTTAAAAAAAACCTGTTTAAAAACTTGTTAACATTTACATTTTAAAAGCTGTCATTTCAAAAATTTGAAGCCACATTCGAGTTAACCACCCAAATCCCCGAGACAAACCATGTTTCACTTCGATCCTAACCCGAGAAACTCGCTCCCCTTCTCTACTTCGAGTCTACACGAAAATATTGCTAAGACGACTTCGAGTGAAATGCTTCTTCCCCTAAACCATCACAAACTCCAGATACACCGTGCACCTGTGCATTTACACCGATCGCCTGACCACCTCCAATCCCTGCCGAGATCGCCAGCAAGTTGACGATCACCCAAACAAACGCTCCAACCCTTCAGCGCCGATGAACTCACGAGGAAGCGAATTCGAACAACTCAAACCCACTGGAACCAAAAACCATCACCTAAAACTTCCTCGAACCCACGGTGCCGACCATCAGCGACCATGAACTTCTACCCAAAGGTTCACCGACCAACCCATCAACTTTCCCCCTAATCCGATGAACTCCGATTCACCCAAGACGTTGTAGCAGACCAGGTTCCAAAATCGACCAAACTTAGGGCTTAAACCCTACTCCAACCAATTCCCGCCGCCACGGTGTCTAAGGAAATCACCATCCATTTTTCCTAGACTCGACAACTCCCCAGCAATCTCCAGTGGCGATCACGACCCTCCCGAGTTCCCCAATCACCTGAAAAGCCCCAAAACCCATAATCTGACCAATCCTCGAATCCTCACAATTTACTTACTTAAAAATCGTGAATTTCCCTTTAAAAATCCTAGTTTTCAAAGTCGATTCAGAATATATATATGAATCAGAGAATCAAGGTTTTTGAAATTTACATGTTTTAAGATTTTCCCTGTCTTCTTGATTTTCCAGATAATATTCAAACTAAATTTAGTTAATATATTTGTAAAACTTAATTCATGTTTAAACAAGCATAACTTATTCGAATCTCACAGCCTATCAGAGATTCAATGGGGGGATTTTAAATTTTGACTTTTGTTTAAACCCTGTAAAATAAAAAAAAACAGAGGATATATATATATCCAGACATGCACACTTAACACTTCATATTTTATAAACATGCAAACATAATTTCATTCATGCAAAACAACTAACACATCAATCCTTTTAAATAACATTCACATGCATCAGATTTAAACAGTTTTTAAGCTTGGTTTACTCACCTTTTTATTTGAACAGAGAACTTGGAAGTTTCTTTAATCTGGAATTACTTGAGTTTGATCTGGAATTGAACTTTGTTGTTGAGTTGATTTTCTGGTATTAGAGTTGAATCTGGACTTGTTTGAATTTATTTGCAACTTTTAAATCTTTGGCTTAAATTCGAATTTGCTTGATTGCTCAGCTTATTGAGGTTTGAGACGATCTTGTTTTTACTGGAATCTTTGAATTGCTGAGATGATTTAAGGCTTTCAAAACTGATCTGAAGTTGCTTGATGATTTCAGGCGGATGTTTGAATCAGTTGTTTTTTTATTTCTTTTGATTTCCAGGTTTTTGAAAGTGGCAAGAAGATGAAAACCTGGTTTAATTTCTTTGATTTTTTTTTCATTATAAATTTGAAAAGAAAACATATTGGCCACTTGTAAATTTGCATGGCATAAAAGTTACAATTGTCAAACAATGAATTTATTTATTATAAATGTTAATTCTATGCATTTTAAAACTTACAAATATATAAAGCCTTATTTATAAATTCCTTATGTTAAATGATTTAATTTTGTTAATTTAGGTGTTAATATCTTAACACTTGTCTTTATTTTATTTAAAATGTTTTATAAAGCTTTGGTATTTATTTTACTATTTAAAAATCTATTTATATCTATATATATAAACAGCATATTATTATCATTGTTTGGAAATATTAATTTTGCCAATTTAAATAATTATACTAGGAGGATTTCAAACCAATACTTATTCATATATATATATTTCCATTACCAGAAATTTTATTTAATTTATAAATCAGTATTTCTACTAATAAATCTAGTTAATTTATCAGTTACAAATATTCCAAAACCCGGGTTTTCCTCCCCCCTTTGAATCTTTTCGTCCTCGAAAAGGAACGAAGCCAGAATTTTAATTATTCTACTATTTCAGTTAAATTCTCTTTGATCATTTTCGACTATAAACTCTTTTATTAAGAATTTTAAAACACTTTAAAATTTATATAATATTACCAAAATAGTTTTATAAAATACTTTTTATAACTCGATGTCTCACAAATCCATCCTTGTTCTCATAGAAATTCGGTCATACATTGATCAGGCGTAAGACTGAAAATCTATAAGTACGTAGCAGACCCGTTTTCAACACCCAGTGAAAAATACTTGGAAAATAATTTATTGAAATTATAGAAAACATTTTTGAAAATAGAGGAAACATTTTTGGTGAGAATGCTCTGGAAATCATCACCCCCATCCATGGTCACAGTTACATCACAGGTTACGTTGCCATCGCAGCAAAAGTCCATGTAACTGATGATAGCATAGAACCCACAACAGATCGCAGTTACATTCCAGGGTTACGTTGCCGTCGCAGCAAAAGTCCATGTAACTGTTGGCTCTCAGCGGCACACACGATTTCGCTGTCAAAATGAAACTTCTCCACTCTACATAGGTCGCAGTCTACCGTTATAAAATCAAACGCAGACTGTTGGCTCTCAGCGGCACACATCACTTTCGCTATGTTACCATAGTGTCGCAGTCTACCGATATAAAATCAAACGTAGACTGTTGGCTCTCAACGGCTCACACGACTTTCGCTATGGTCTTTATTAGATCGCAGTGACATCGAGTTACACTATCGTCACAACATAACCCAAATGCCTCTGTGGGCACCAGCCCCTCGACTTTCGCTACACAAATAATCCTCAGGAACTAGTTTTGTCCAGACTCCTCACAGGATCAACTTTAGAAATGCCCCTTAGGGTTCAAGGCAGTACCACCCTGTGGTACTCCTGAGAAGTTCATTTCAAGGGAGCGCCTTTTTCCCCAGTGCTATTCTCAAAACACCTTATACTATACACTTATAGTATCTTCAAATCATATCCTTTATGATTTATATCAAAATCTCCTTTACACAAAATCGATATCCAAAATCGATAGTTCCAAACTTGGCTTTCCAAATTCCAAAAATTGATTTTCCCAAAAATCAAAGCCTTTTCCAAATCCATAGGTTTCCAAAACCTTTTCCAAAATCATTCTCATAAGATCCTTTATATATATATATATATATATATAACTTTGAAAATCTTTGGATCACTTCATACTTGTATAAATTCCCTTTTTATACTTCAAATACTTTCAAAAACCCTTTTTATTCTGGCTAGATTCAACAAGGGGAGATTTATCTTATTACAAATATATATAACTTTATTTATTCCAAATCAAATATTCAAATTTGATTACTCTTTTATAAAGTTATTTACCATATTACTTTTCTATAAAATGAGTTCTAATCACAGAAATATTCAACTCCCATTTTATTTCATCATATATTTCACAAATATACTTTTCAATTCAAAACCCATTTTACAGTTTTTATTCACAAATTTTAATGCCAATTCATTCAAACCCGTATGATGTACACATACCATTCATACGCTATATCAATCTGATCGCTCACTCGATCACACAATTTCTCTTCCGAACTAGTATCGTCCACCTGACTTCCTAGTGCGGACTTAGATCTGGTTTCTTGATCAGAAACCGTCATTCTCCTTGCATAGTCACAACTATGATAGAGAATATCCAGAACCAATCAACAATCCATATCCAGGTTCGCCGTCGAAAATCGAGCGAAAAATCCCAACTCGGATCGATAATACTATCTCGAAATTTTGTGTTCGAATCTAGATCAAATCACTATGCGAATAGAATAATATACGTATATCCTACGTATTTATCTTTATTGGTTATTAGCCAAATTAATTCTCTTTTCTATTCACATTTCCTTTAATTCCATTCACTTATTCTCAATTGCTTCCATTTCCAATTGAGTTATTACTTCAATTACAAACAGTTTGAACTCTGACCTATTTAAATTTAAAAATAGCTTGAAAAAGTTTAAAATAGATAAGTAGTTGAAAAATAGTTATTAGTTTGTAAAATAGCTGTAAAATAGTTAAGTAGGTATAAAATAGTTAGATAATTGCAAAATAGTTTTTTTTTAAATAGTGATTAGATATAAGTAACTGAAAAATAGTAATTAGTTTATAAGACAGTTTCAAAATAGTTAAATAGTTCCAAAATAATTGTAAAATAAGTATAAGATAGTTTGGGGTTTAAGAAGAAAGATTGTATAGTAAATAGTTTGGAAAAATATATAACAATTTATTTTGAAAATAATCCAGAGTCAAATTGATCAATTCCCAATCTCCAATCCCATCAATTCAATTTAAATTTCCACTTCCATTTAAATTGATTCAATACTTCAATTTCCATTGAAATTGATTTAACCCCAATTCAAGTTGAATTAATCCCAATTCCTATTTGAATTTGAACTCATTCAATCTTCAATTTTATTTCAAATTATTTCAATTCAAATTTCCATTTAAACTTATGCTTATCCATCTTCAATCACAATTCTAATTAATTTAAATCAAATTCAATTTGAAATAATTCTATTCAAATCTCAACTTAAAACCATCTCGAATTACATAAATTCGAGTTAAACAATTTAAATGTTGATTTAATCCCTTAAGTCAAATTAACCCTTACTTTTAAATCAAATCAACCTTTATTTTTAATTTGACAACTTAAATCTTTAAACCATTTAATTCTGAATCCAAATTCCAAAATTCCATTTTAAAATTATCTTTACTTAACTTATTACAAAGTTCAAATTAGAGTTCAAAACTTTTTAAATGATTAAATCTTCAGAATCCAATCAACCTTACTCAATTTGAATTCTCCATTTCAAATTTTAAACTTCTTATTAATAAAGTTTCCCACTTATAAGTTCAAAAGCTTATCACTTTGGGTTTTCATACCACATTTCAAGGAAAAAAATTTTAAACTCAACACTTAGAGTTTATTTTAATTCATTATTGGTATTATGTATATTCCTCATATATACATTTTCTTTACACACCAAGTTATACCTTAAATTTTTAAACCACCATTGGTTTTAATTCAAAAAAAATTTCTTTAAATTTCAAACAACTCTTGTTTGAAATAGGACCCTTTTATTCAAATTAAATAATATTATTTATTATTTCTTTATCACTTTGAAACAAATTTTCAAATTTCTGGACCTAGATTTAAAATTTCACAATTTTAAATTATTTTCAATTCCAATTTATAAGTCATACTCACCTAAAAGTTTACTTCCCTAAAACATTTCATTTTACTTAATCATTTACAACATTTCATTATTAAACACATCAATCATTTATGATAATAATCAAGATTATCATATTTGGAAACCAATTCATTATTATTTTATTATGAAACTCTTCTACAAATTCAAGATTTTAATTTCAGTTTGGATCATTTCAAACTTATCTTCATTCAATTTCAATTTGGTTGTATTACCACTTAATTCTTATTATTTTATTTTATTCCAATGATTCAACAACCAATTTCTTTAATATATCTAATAATTAGAAAATTATTTCTTTATATATCAAAAGTTAAACTTATATAAAAATCATTTTTTTAAAACCATTTTAAAATCTTTATATAAGAAAATAACAAGTACGCTCTCATATATATATATATACTCAACTCATCCTAGGGTACTATTGATCCTATCCTTAATGAGTAAATCCCACCAGAGCCAAGGTTCTCGCTTAACCTTTGCTCTGATACCAAATGTAACGACCCGGAATTTTCGAACCCAAAAATTCCAAATAGTTAGGAGAAAAAGGAAAGAGATAGAAGAAGAAACAGAACAAGACACAGATTCTCAGATTCGCAGCGGATTAAAATACAATATCAAATAATAATATCGGTTATACAAAGAAAACTGTATCAGTTAATTACATTTTAATACATCAGAGTTACAACCTTTAACAATCACTGGACAGTTAAAATAACTCGTCCCAATAAATAACAATATATCACAGCGGAATACACTCCATACGTTCCTGCCATCCAGCTCGCCTCTTGAGCTCCAGAACGTCCTTACCAGGAAACCTATAATACTCGGTCTGACCCGAGCATTACATCAAAGTAACAACCGGGGCAGGTTGGAAACCAGCGTGAGTAAACCCATAATATGAAATACCAAGCTATATAACTTAAGTGAAATCCCAGGGTAACTCGTACTTTTCTACGAGTTCTAATCTAATTTAAGTAAATCATTTATCTCAAAACAATATCCAAGAATCGTTATCCAGTTTTAAATATCCATGATACTTAACTTATTTCATTCCAGTCTGTTTGCTTCCAAACTCACATTTATAAAGAATCGAAGTGGTTTCGGGTATTTACTGATACCCGACCCCGGTCTCTTCGAATCCAATGTAATCTTAACCAAAGTTATTCAAGTGAATACAATTCAATTTTAAATGTATGATGTCACTTTTACACAGCAATTCATCATCGATAGATAACCATAGTATAACTGTTCAAACCAAATGTATCGTATCACAAAACATTTCATATCAGAAATATTCACCTAATCATTCATAAGCAAGATTAATTAGTCACACTATTTCTAATAATTTAAATAAATTTAATTAATTACTTTAATCATTTTTAATCCTGCTTAATTATTAGTAATTAAATACAAACCATTAATTAATCATTCCTTGATTACCTTACAAATCAATTAATTAATCTTTAATTACCTAATTAATTACCCCTTAATTATTACTAATTAATCCTTAATCACTTTCATTAAGTAATTATCTATCAACCATAAATTAATTAACCTTTAATTAATTCACTTTAAATTAATTACCCTCAAATTAATTAATCACAAAAATTAATTATTCTTTAATTAATTATTCTTTAATCACTTTCATTAAGCAGTTATCATTTAATTACCTTCATTAAGTAATAAATCTTTAATCACTTAAGACTTTGAATTAATTAAAAGATAATCATTTATCTTAATTAATTACTTTAATTATCATTAAAAATCTTTATTTGATAAACCTTGTAATTCATTTTCATTAATCACTTAACTTATCCTTTAAATTACATTAAGGATTAAAACACTTCAACTTATTATATTTTGGAAGCACTTATGAATTTAATTACACAATAAATCCAATACATTTATTTTCTTTTAAACAAAATGATTTTAAACATTTTAACTTTAGCATTCTAAATCTTAAAAAAAAACTGTTTAAAAACTTGTTAACCTTTACATTTTAAAAGTTGTCATTTCAAAAATCTGAAGCCACATTCAAGTTAACCACCCAAATCCCCAAGACAAACCACGTTTCACTTCGATCCCAACCCGAGAAACTCGCTCCCCTTCTCTACTTCGAGTCTACACGAAAATATTCCCGAGACGACTTCGAGTGAAATGCTTCTTCCCCCAAACCATCACAAACTCCAGATACACCGTGCACCTGTGCACGTACACCGATCGCCTGACCACCTCCAATCCCTGCCGAGATCGCCTGCAAGTTGACGATCACCCAAACAAACGCTCCAACCCTTCAGCGCCGATGAACTCGCGAGGAAGCGAATTCGAACAACTCAAACCCACTGGAACCAAAAACCATCACCTAAATCTTCCTCGAACCCACGGTGCCGACCATCAGCGACCATGAACTTCTGCCCAAAGGTTCACCGACCAACCCATCAACTTTCCCCCTAATCCGATGAACTCCGATTCACCCAAGACATTGCAGCAAACCAGGTTCTAGAATCGACCAAACTTAGGGCTTAAACCCTACTCCAACCAATTCCCGCCGCCACGGTGTCTAAGAAAATCACCATCCATTTTTCCTAGACTCGACAACTCCCCAGCAATCTCCAGTGGCGATCACGACCCTCCCGAGTTCCCCGATCACCAGAAAAGCCCCAAAACCCATAATCTGACCAATCCTCACAATTTACTTACTAAAAAATCGTGAATTTCCCTTTAAAAATCCTAGTTTTCAAAGTCGATTCAGAATATATATATATGAATCAGAGAATCAAGGTTTTTGAAATTTACATGTTTTAAGATTTTCCCTGTCTTCTTGATTTTCCAGATAATATTCAAACTAAATTTAGTTAATATATTTGTAAAACTTAATTCATGTTTAAACAAGCATAACTTATTCGAATCTCACAGCCTATCAGAGATTCAATGAGGGGATTTTAAATTTTGACTTTTGTTTAAACCCTGTAAAATTAAAAAAACAGAGGATATATATATATATATATATATATATATCTAGACATGCACACTTAACACTTCATATTTCATAAACATGCAAACATAATTTCATTAATGCAAAACAACTAACACATCAATCCTTTTAAATATCATTCACATGCATCAGATTTAAACAGTTTTTAAGCTTGGTTTACTCACCTTTTTATTTGAACAGAGAACTTGGAAGTTTCTTTAATCTGGAATTACTTGAGTTTGATCTGGAATTGAACTTTGTTGTTGAGTTGATTTTCTGGTATTAGAGTTGAATCTGGACTTGTTTGAATTTATTTGTAACTTTTAAATCTTTGGCTTAAATTCGAATTTGCTTGATTGCTCAACTTATTGAGGTTTGAGACGATCTTGTTTTTACTGGAATCTTTGAATTGCTGAGATGATTTAAGGCTTTCAAAACTGATCTGAAGTTGCTTGATGATTTCAGGCGGATGTTTGAATCAGTTGTTTTTTTTATTTCTTTTGATTTCCAGGTTTTTGAAAGTGGCAAGAAGATGAAAACCTGGTTTAATTTCTTTGATTTTTTTTTCATTATAAATTTGAAAAGAAAACATATTGGCCACTTGTAAATTTGCATGGCATAAAAGTTACAATTGTCAAACAATGAATTTATTTATTATAAATGTTAATTCTATGCATTTTAAAACTTACAAATATATAAAGCCTTATTTATAAATTCCTTATGTTAAATGATTTACTTTTGTTAATTTGGGTGTTAACATCTTAACACTTGTCTTTATTTTATTTAAAATGTTTTATAAAGCTTTGGTATTTATTTTACTATTTAAAATTCTATTTATATCTATATATATAAACAGCATATTATTATCATTGTTTGGAAATATTAATTTTGCCAATTTAAATAATTATACTAGGAGGATTTCAAACCAATACTTATTCATATATATATATATATATATTTCCATTACCAGAAATTTTATTTAACTTATAAATCAGTATTTCTACTAATAAATCTAGTTAATTTATCAGTTACAAATATTCCAAAACCCGGGTTATCACACCCAGATCACTAGTTTAGAAGACAAGTGCTCTAACCAAATGAGCTGTGGTAACTTTTTCTAATTAACAGAATTCAGCAGGCTTAATAATTCCATTCAGACGGCTGAATACTGAAACTTTCATAAATTGATATGAAGTTTCAGCTGGCTGAATGGATTCATTCAGCCGGCTGAATAAGGTCAGAAATAGCCTAATTCCTTGTTGTTTGCGTTTTAATTTGATTCAGATGGCTGAATTATTTTATTCAGCCGGCTGAATTTTTCCAACTGCTATTTTCATGAATAGACACTTCTCTTCATCGAAGAGTAACGTCTTCAAAATCAATGGTTGCGCCTGTTTCTTTTCAATATAACTTTTGGTCTACGGTTGCAACCTTTTACACTCTATAAATAGATTACAGAATTCAACAAACAATTTACCGAATCTATATTTAATATTCTTGAATACTTATCTATTCTCTAGTTTTCAAACTGCACTCAAATTGCTTACATTCTCTGATCGTTGATCACTTTATCTTCCACAATTCTCAAGCACATTACACTACATATCATAATGGAGAAGATTATAGGAAGATTGTACTTAATTGACTTATCAGTGCTATTCAAAGAGCACACTACAGTCTGATACTTTTGTTATTTGTAAAGAAGTCATGTTCGGTTGCTCAGGCGGTAGAAGTCCTATTCGGTTGCTTAGGCGGTATAAGTCCTATTCGGTTGCTCAGGTGTGTAAACCTATTCCTCCGGGTTAAGTGAGGGTCGCTAGTTTAAATCCAGAAGGAGTCTGGGACTAGACGTAGAACGGGAGTTCGAACCAGTATAAAAATCTCTGGTGTCATTTACTTTACTGCTTTTACTATCTAATTTATATTCCGCACACGTAGTTTATCCATATTACACGATCCTATAGCACAGTCACTTACATTTGGTATCGGAGCACTTTCATTTGGTATCAGAGCCTGGGAATCTAGAGATCGTAACAACATCCTAGAATAAATGGATATAAAGAGATCTAGTCAAGGCAATAGGAAGAGGAAGAGCAATAAAGAAGAATCAAAGGAGAAAACAAACAAATGCTTCATGGCTAAACTCATATCACAATCGATATGCTTAGATTCTTTATATAAAGATCTTCTGTTAGCACATAATGAATTATTAAAAGATTGTGAAACCTTGAATAAATTACTAGAATTGCTTTAGATAAGTTAAAAGATTGTGAGCAACAAATTTCTAGTTTAAAAGAGGAAAATAAATTTTTGATAAAACAAACTAAATGTTTTGAAAATACCGTAGAAGAACTTGTTTCACAAAAAGATTTCCTACAAAAAGAAAATGAGTAGTTAGAAGATAAAAACAATGATCTTTTAGAGGAAATCAATGTTTTGCAAATAAAAATACTATGTTTGAAAAAGAAAAAGAATTTTTTTCAAAAGAAATTACGGATTTGAAAAGATAAAATGATTTATTACAATCATCTTTAGATAATTCAGAATCTCGAATTTTTCTTCTGGAAAATGAGATCTGTACGATAAAAAGAGAGAATTCTGAATTGAACAAGCAAATTGATATTTTGAAAAACAGTAATATTTCTTTTGAAAATAATAATTTTGACTTCAAGGCTAAACTTGATAAACTTAACACTGAAGTCACAAAATTTAAAAAGTCAAAACGATTTAAACATGATTTTATCTAGTTCTAGACCTTTACATGACAAAAGTGGTTTAGGATAAAATAAAACTAATCATAGAAATAGCACTAGATACGCTTTCATGTATAGTAAAAATGTTAGTGCTAGTACTAAATTTCGAGTAAAGTCTAAATCCAATTTTGATAGAAATTCAAATACTGCTATGACCAATAATGTTTATAATTTCTCTAGAAGTACAAAATCATTGACAGGAAAAATGAATAAAAATTATCTAAGTATTTGGGTTCCCGTTAATTAGAAAAATAGAGAAAAATACATTAACGATTATTTTGATATGGTAGATAATAATGAAAATTATATTTATAAAGGTTCAACCACACCCAAATGGATATGGTTTCCCAAGACCTAACCTCCCGGACTCTAACATAGTAAGTGGATATCGAAAATGATTATTATTTATTGCAGGTACTTGGAGAAACAAAAGGAAAAGGGTAGATTTTGGAATTTTAAAGGATGTTCCATACATTTAATAGAATTACGTGCTTACAATGAAATATGGACTTCAGCAAATATGGTAAAATCTATTTTATTTTTTCTCGATAATTAATATTGAGTTTATCCCACTATTTACAAGATATTTTATAAAATTTATTATATTCCCTCATTCTTTTTTATAATGACAAAGGGGGAGAAATTCATATGCATATTAATAGAGGGAGATATTATAGGGAGAAGTTATACTTAGAGGGAGCTTTAAACATATAAATATTATTTTATATATAGAATGGATATATTTTTTTAAATTGTATATTAGTCATCATCAAAAAGAGGGAGAATGTTAGAACCTCTATTGTTGGATTTTAATGGCAACAACTATACAATTATGCCAAAGAATCTCTAAGCTAATTTGCAGGTACATGAGCATCGAAAAGAGACAAACAAATATGTTCCAAATGAAGATACACGGTACAAAAAAGGATGAATGTATGTATATGAAGATACAAGAAGAGATATACACGATAGAGACAAGACGAAGGTGACAAACAAAGTATTATTAGTCATAGAGTGTCGTGTCTAGAGTTTACAAATGTCAAAATCTTCTCAAAATGGTATACACACATATACATTCATATTTTAAATGAAAAATCAAGTTTCCAAAAATTGCATGGAGCGGGGCTCGAACCCAGGTCACTAGTTTAGAAGACAAGTGATCTAACCAAATGAGCTATGGTAACTTTTGCTTATTAACAGAATTCAGTCGGCTGAATAATTCCTTTTAGATGGCTGAATACTGAAACATTCATAAATTGATATGTAGTTTCAGCCGGCTGAATGGTTTTATTCAACCGGCTGAATAAGGCCAGAAATAGCCTATTTCCTTGCTGTTTGCGTTTTAATTTGATTCAGAAGGCTGGATTTTTCCAACTGCTATTTTCATGAATAGACACTTCTCTTCATCGAAGAGTAACGTCTTCAAATTCAACGGTTGCGCCTGTTTCTTTTCAATATAACTTTTGGTCTACGGTTGCAACCTTTTAAACTCTATAAATAGATTACAGAATTCAACAAACAATTTACCGAATCTATTTTTAATATTCTTGAATTCTTATCTATTCTCTAGTTTTCAAACTGCACTCAAATTACTTACATTCTCTGATCGTTGATCACTTTATCTTCCACAATTCTCAAGCACATTACACTACATATAATAAAGGAGGAGATTATAGGAAGATTGTACTTAATTGACTTATCAGTGCTATTCAAAGAGCACACTACAGTCAGATACTTTTGTTATTTGTAAAGAAGTCCTGTTCGGTTGCTCAGGTGGTAGAAGTCCTATTCGGTTGCTTAGGCGGTAGAAGTCTTGTTCGGTTGCTCAGGCGGTGTAAACCTATTCCTCTGGGTTAAGTGAGGGTTGCTAGTTTAAATCCAGAAGGAGTCTGGGACTGGACGTAGAATGGGAGTTCGAACTAGTATAAAAATCTCTGGTGTCATTTACTTTACTGCTTTTACTATTTAATTTATATTCTGCACAAGTAGTTTATCCATATTACATGATCCTATAGCATAGTCATTTACATTTGGTATCGAAGCACTTTCAAATTTGTGTTTTGATGTGAAACTGTGTTGGTTAGAGATTTTTTATTTTGTGATGGAAGAGATTATTTAGGGTATAATATGTTCGAAGGTGCAAATTACATGGGTAAAACTGTATGTGTGTTCGAAGGGAGTGATCGTTGATACACAAAATCTGACATAATATGTTTTGACTATTTGATCTTATTGTGTTTACATAAAGGATTGAACTCAGAGGAAGATCTTATGGTTGAGATCTATTTTGTCACCAATTTGGGTTCACTTTCTCATATATCAAACCATATGTTTGTATTCATTCAGGAGTTATATTTATTGAATATGTAAGTTTGTATCCCCATCCATTACATTGTTTACTATTTTATTGAATCCAAAGTAGAAAATAATTGATAAAATGCAGATTTCAAGAATGGTTCATTGAATTCAATCATTCAAGTTGTTTTCTTTCTAAAATATGTTTGTTTATTGTCAACTACTTTTATAGTCTGTTCAACAAATTAAAAGTTTTCCGCCATCATTTAAACGTCCTCTTATCAAACACTTGAAGGTATCTCAATTTTCTATATTTTACATATTTTTTCATTGTTTTTCGGTTACATATAGGCTAATAACTTTTCTAAATGGCATAAAGATTTTCAACCACTTTAGTTAAGATTAATACTCAAAAGGTTTTCCAGTGGAATATTTAATTGAAGGTTAAATTTTGCATACTCAGTTGATCCTTGTTGAAATATGCTTCATACAAGAAACCACATTATATACACGCTCTCTTAAATTTCAAAATTTAACTTGATTATTAGTAACTATAATTGGCAGTAATGTTGTTTTGTATGAAATTTATTATTTACTATATACAGTAGAAACATTGCCTATTTATGCCATGAAATTTTAGGTATGTCTGCTAGCTACCTTCTTCATGCTCCTATTACTTTTTAATTCACTTTATTTCAATTTATTTAATCATATATTTAAAATATATATATAGTAATAAGATTTTTTATGAAATTTATTATTTACTATATACAGTAGAAACATTGCCTATTTATGCCATGAAATTTTAGGTACTTCTGCTCGCTACCTTTGTACTTCATGCTCCTATTAATTCTTAATGCACTTTATTTTAATTTATTTAATCATATATTTAGAATATATATAGTAATAAGATCCTTTATGTTCTTATTATGTGATATATAGTCAAATACCTTTTGGAATTAATAGTTGATTGTGTTCTTAAGTATTATCAGTATGTTCCATTTACGAGTGCGTGCACACTAATAAACATATTTAAGGAAGAAATATAGATTAAATTACATACACACTTATACTCGAGGATGAGGGATGCCATAGTAACTTTCTTTTTCATGTATTTGCCGAGATAGATACTCCACTAATTGAAACAAAGTGAAAGAAGGATACATCTAACTCGTTCATGTCTGCATTAATTCGTTCATATCATTAGTGTGGTATACTGTATCAATCTTATTCAGTAGAACTTAATTTAGTAGCACAAAACAAAGCATAGAAAGAGATGAATGAATTTAATTTTATATCACCCACCTCAATCAATTTTTATTTTATTATTATAAAATATTAATTTTTGACATGCATGAATGAATGCTTAATATGGAACTGAAAAACTTACTACATAATATATACTAAAACGTGATGGTTGGGTAAGTTGTTTTATTGCATCGCATGCATTCTTCTTTATGGATTTTCACTTTATATCTCACAAAACTTTCATTCCATGATATTCCGTAGCTTACAAGTGCAATATCTATTCTCTTAAAATTATAATTAATAGAACTCACAATGATCCATAACATAGTGCGCGAAGTGCTAGTTCGAACTATATTTTAGGTTACCAATATACAAAGAAAAATGATAAATATTCTTTTTTGCAGACTTTGGTTTCATTTTCAGCCTAACAAGTTACAATTTTTATTTCAGCTTACCGCATATTAAATTATTTGGAACCATAGAGTTATTAAATAAATAATCCTACTCTTTATGAAATTAATTTTTTTACTTAAAAATTAAAATATAGTAACAAATTTTAGTTTTTAATTTAGGTTTGTCAGATGCATGCAAAATAAATCAAAACCATAAAATAATTTGTCAATATCCAAGATTAACATGTTAGTCAAAATCACAATCACATTACATGAATAATAGTAGAACAAAATAACCTAAAACATAAGCGCTGTAACTAATTCGTAGTCACCATCTTTGAACTCTTCAGGAAACTTGACTACATTCAAGCAACATTATCCTCTTTTGGCTTAATCATCAATACTTCTTTTTTAATTTCTTGAAATGACTCAAATTTAACTCTAGGAGATAAAGTGATTTCAAAGTTCATACTCTTATTATCTACATACGGCCATATATTTTTACTTATTCTGCTCCAATTGTTTAAAAGAGCATCCCAATCCTTTTCTTTAATGCGACATTTATTAGTACTTGACCAACCTTCATTTCTTTTTCTACCAATGAAATGCTCACGAACGCTTTGAAATCAGAATGACTCTTCTCCATTTGTAAGAATCATCTCTAGGAACAATATTCTTAATTGCTTTTAAAAAAGTATGATGATCCAGATATGAGATGGTGTCACCTAGGATATCGTGGTTATTACCAGTGTATGGTAATTCTTTGGCACCATTAATTTTTTTATTTTTACCCTCAGTTTTGAACTCATACCATTGTAGACATTCCACTTGACTTGTGTCTTTCTATGCAAATCCAATCAAGTACAAGTCGTTATGTTCGATTCTTACTACTAACTATAAATTATTACTTACTACGCGCTTTAAATTAAGATACTTATTATTATGATGGAGATGTTTTATTCCTTCAATTTCACCTGGTTCAAATTCCTCTGTCAACTTATTAAAAAAAATTCTCATCTCTTGCATATATCATGAACATCTTTTTTCACTAGGAGTACTTTATCAGATATTTTTGAATATGGATCTTCATTGCTGGTTGCATACTCAATTACAAATGTCCTACTTGAAGTTCCAGCACTCTATAAAACGTACCATTCAATAGTTAGTTTTTAGTAGAAACATTGACAGAAAATCACTTGGCACATAATTTTAGACTCATGACTCCAAATCATGATCATTTGGCTATGATTTGTAAATGCAAAAATTAAGATGCAACTATTTTTATTTAAACTTGAACTAATACCTAAAGAATAAACTCTTTATATAATAGATAGATGGATCTTTACAACTCCTTCTATATTTATAACTTTCCTTCTTTTAAAACTTCCCCCCAAGTCCCAACTATAAACTAAAATTAAATTTACAATTAAATTTCATTATTCAAGTCGATTGGCTTTCCAACTATAGTAAACTGTATAAGAATTTTGATTCATTACCATGTTATTCATATATCGTAAATACTATTGGTTATATTTTCGAAATTCAATATTTCGTTTATTATTTAATTTTAGTCTTATGTTAGGAAAATTACCTTATGAATATAATTTTCCCACTGTCTTAAATATGTTATCTATGATGTGTTTTAGGAAGTTGTTTAAACTATCATATTTTAGATGTTTTCTAAGATAAAAAATAATGACTTTCCTTTCAGAAGTACAAACCTTTTCTAAAAGGATAAAATAATATTCAGTAACTATTCATGTATCAAACATGGTATTTTCGAAACTGCTTTTGTAATTCAAATGCTTTTCTCGATTTTATGCCTCTTGGATTTAAGTTATCTGACCTATGAGCTTAATTTATAAAATTTGATGCTTTCTATAGGATGACTATTTACATATTTTTTATGTAAGGGTTGTAGTGTAAAATTAGAGTTTTGGACAACAGAAGCAGAACACCCAATGATCTAGTCTGTCGACAATCTCAATAATTCCAATCCAACAAAGAGAATAAAAAGAAAATCAAAGAGCACAAATTATAGATAGATGATAGAAAATAAAGAACATACCAATATAACGAGGTTTGGGTATACCTACGTCCTCGGACCCAACAATCTTTGTTACTTTTTCATCAAGAGGGATTACAATACGAGAAGAAAAAAAATCACTCGATATAAATTTCTCACCCTACAATAGATACAGAAATAGGGATCTTATTGAAGATATTTTGTGGAGAACTCTCTTATTGTCTTGTAATGATAAAAGATGAGCAATAGTTTCTATATTTATAAGAGCAAGAATGAAGATTGCCTTGGAGATAAGGGTGAACTGTTTCTGGATTCACTTGATTTGATTTCAACACAAATCTAGCATATTTGTGTTTCTTTCCACTTATATCTTTATCTGATTGATTCCTTAAATCAATTAATATCTATTATGATATTAATTGATTCTCTTTTCAATTTGTTTCCCATATTTGACGGATTATGGGAATCAATTAATATCTTCTCCTTAATAAATTTAGAATAGATTTAAACCATCCAAATATAACAAGGGTACCTATACTTTCTACACAATATGGAGTTAAATTCATTAACAGTATAATCTTTAATCTTCATGGTCAAAAATTAGCTTAAAATGAATAAGTGAATGATTTATTTTTCTAATCAAATTTTGGTATGTTCTTTTTTCTATTGCCTAGGTCTTTTACCCAGGTTCGAGCCCTGCCATGTATGCATTTCTCGAAAAAAATAGTATTCGAGAATTATGGTGGCATGAGTTAAAGCAAACAGGCACAACTTAATTCCTCTCAAGAGTTTACCAGTCCGTCGAGTTCTCCTAGAGTATATTCAAAGAAAAAAATCTACCTATTTTATGAAATACCATGCTCTTCATTGTATAACTTATTTTAATAACATGAGCCATCTATAATAACTCATTGCGATAGTAAAAATCTATTTTTAATAGTTTGTTTGATTGATTGTGTTTTCTTTCACCATTTGATCAAACTGTTATCTTTAATGAAATTTTATCTAGAGTATTTTGATGTGTATTAACAAGTATTTTGTGTTGTGGTGATGTTAATTGGATTATGCTTAGTAGTGTATTGCTTTAGTTTTATGTTTGTTAAAAACACATATTACATATTATTCTCATGTCATATTGAGTTATAAAATATAGTCTTTTCAAACAACTTTGGCACTTCTCTAATTTAGTTATATTATATATATGCTAGAATATGTAATAAAGCAAACATTGTAATAAAGCAAACATTTTCGCCGTTTATAAATTTTATGAGATGGTTTTGGCTTTGTAAACTTGTAAGCCTTATTACTTTTTAGATATGAGCCAAATTGGGGTGTGAAACCACTTTCAAATGAAAGATACAATGGTACCATTTAGAGGATATGACCGTTTGAAGTTAGATAGTTTTTGGATAAATTAACAGATAATTATCTTAACCCAGATTAGGCCTAGTAGCCATTTGAAATTCAACTTGGACTTTTTTTCATTTTTTTTCATTTTGTATGTTATGTGAGTGTTTTGCACTTCTTAATTTATTATGCTTGTTTATATAGTTAAAAATGATGTTTTTGAAATGATTTCAAATGTTATAACAAATTTTTGTGATAGATCTAAACTTAACATCAGTCTTAAAATGAATTTGAAAGTTATATGTTGATTTGATCCCTTTTTGAGTGTTATACCATACCGGTCGTCATTTTCCATTTTGGCTAATTTGGGATGATATACAGGTTTGCTCCATTTAGCTCACTAAGGATGATATAAATGTTAGAATTGTGATTTTATTACTTTAAATGATGTGTATATGTTGTGTAATGCTCTAATGTAGTTGTTTGAATGTACAATTGGTTAGTTTAATTGTTTGGAGCAATTTATATTAGCTATGTGAAAACTGATCGATGGCACTCTAAATTTGATGCGACCGGTGGTGTGAGATTGGGGATGGTTTGGAGATGCTATAATTTGGTCGCAAGTTGTTGGGGAAAATATAAAAAAATTACAGCCAAGGGAATTTATGGTCGGTGGTAAAAGAGAAAGGGGTTATGGTGAATGAACTTCGTAGTACGGCGTAGTTTACTTCGAGTAAATTAATAGGAAGCTTTGATTTAAGGGATGGAAAACTCTGGGTTTGGCTTTAGAAAAGTGAAGAAGTGTTACCCCTGAACACTATTTCCCGACATCGACTGGTTTCGAAGTGAAGGCCTTAGATCTTCGGGATATGGATGCATGGATTTTGGGTTTGGCAAGGTGTTACTTCAGGATTGGAAAGACTTAGAACATTTTTGGGATTGGTTCAATACTTAGCTAGGTTTGGCTAAGTACGTAGCTGAAGAAAACAACGATAAATAGTCTTGAGTGGTTGGTATCAACCATAATTGACTTGAGATTTTTGGCATGATTTTCAAAAGGTTATGTAGGGGTCGATCACTTGATGTTTTGGATTCCTACTTCAATGTGTATGGCCAACGACGATCGATTTGATAATGAGGAAAGTGAAGGGATTTTTGGCTAGGAACACTCTAGTTTTACTTTGGGCATGATGCAGAAAGTGGAAAAATTACTTTGGAATTGATGTGATGTAGTTTTGCGATTTTGGACGACAGTGTGGGGCGTTCCGGATGACGACGACTTGATGATGGAGTTATGATGATGATCCATTAAATAAGTTTATTGATGTGAACTTGTTGGTGGAACGTTGATGTGTTTAACTATGGACTTGTATAAAAATGGAACATTGTGTGTTCTGCTATGGAGACGTGTGCAAAGAGATCGTTGAAAACTCAAAGGTTTTGAGTATGCTCGTAAAGAGGGATATATGAGAATGCACACCTGGATTTGACCGTATCCTGGATCTTTCACTGTTGAGAAACTGAGTCGTTATGTAACCTTTGGCCATTAACATGGCCCTACGAGCTTCCTACATCCAATGCACTTAAGTAAGTGATGTGAGGATGACGATGGTTGTTGTCTTTTCAATGGTTGCTTTGTTTGGTTAGGGATGTTACATGAGGTAGACATTATTAACTTAGACACCTAGACACCCAACACTGTACTTTAACTCATAGTACATCCACACAATGATAGTAGGTTAGCATATACTACTATGTGCTAACTCTATGGGTGTAGGAAAATGTTGGGTATGATTATCCATACGTTGTGTCATGTTTTACTAAATCAAGTTTTATAGTATTTTGATATTGTAGATCACTCATACCAAACCGTCGTCTGACTAGAGGTTTTATGCTTCTTGTTATCTTGGTTACTTTTATATAAGCAAAAAATGTGCAGGTTTGAGATGGCGCATGAATTTATATTGGGGACGAACATGAGGCTATGCTTACATATATCCATATTTGGGTTTACTATTGCTTATATTCCTACGCAACACTGTGGGGCTTTATCCGTGCTTATTTATTATTAGGGACAGTTATATTTGGTTTTATTATTTGATGTGTAAACTATGTGATCTGCCTGTATAACTATGGTGAACCTATTGTATTCTAATTATGTGGTTCATTTTAATTGTCTTTCCTTTTTTTATGTTGATTCTATATTTTATTCTTGCATTGTGAGACATACGACATGTTTAGTTTTGGATTTTACTAGTGCTTCACCCTTGACAATTATACTACATATGATCGATACTGTAGTAGCGTACTCTATAAGTTATATTGGATACCGAATGTGTAGAGTGGTCGTCATAAGCTATACAATTTGCATTCAAGATGACTTAAGTAGATTTATCAGTGCATGTTTGTCAGTAGTGCTTAACAAAGCTAATTTGGAAACACTATAATGAACATATGTTTTCACCTTCATATAACAATTTTTTTTTCAAAATATGCACTATCAAATAAATTATGTGATAAGCCTCATGTGCATAGCATGTGTTTGCCTAGCCTATTGTTTAATTGAATATATACATTTTCATCTTTTATCTTCTCATTTAATATCAACCTAAATACTAATTTTCCATAATTTATGCCTAATTTACATATTTTCGTTAATTAATATTTACAGGTTAATTAGTCACTAATAATCCATTTTATTCCGCATTAAAAAGTTAGCTATTATCATTTTTTGGCATTCCACTTTAAATTCCCCTACTATCTTTTTCATTCCCACTTTTCATTTTAACTATAAAAGCAAACATTTAAACTCCAACATGCTTCCGTTTATATTCTATTATATGAAATGTTAAATATATAACTTTATATATCTTCTTTTGTTTCATTTAATATCAACCCAAATGCTAAACTCTTCTTAACTAATGCCAGTTTTACATCTCAATTAATCATTAATCAATCCATTCTATTCTATATTAAAAGCATAACTTATTAACATTTTACCTTTTTGCTATGCCTTAAGGGCAAAGTCTATTCACACACCAAAAACCGCCTAACATACACCATCATTTTTGCTAATAAAACTTGCGACAAAGTTACCTGTTTTGTAAATGCAATTTTTATTTTTTTGTAATCCATAAAATAAACATTAAAATTAATGATATTTTCAAATCTATATTTTTTTGTGAAGTTCATTAAACATAAAATACTAAATAAGACAACTTTCATAGCTAAAAGCTTTAATTTGTATTTAATTTTTGTTTCTAATTTAAAGTTGATTTTGATGAAACTAATTTTAAAAAATGAAAGAAGGTATAATACTAGTGCCAAAAACTAAAGTTCATTTTGTTGAATTTAAGCTTAATATAGTGCTAGAGTTTTGTATAACTAAATTTTAAATTTTGAAGGGAGAAGATACTGAAAGATGAAAACAATGATTTTTGTAAAAACGGGGGGTGTATGTAAAGTAATTTTTGGTGTATATTAGTTTATTATTTTTTCTGGTGTATATTAAGATATTACTGATGTATGAATAGAATTCGTCTACTTTAAATTCTCCTACTCACTTTTCCATTCACGCTCTTCATTTCAACTAGAAATTCAAGGTTTTAAGTTCCAAAATTCTTATATTTGATTTAACAACAGCTTAATAAATCATTGTTCATACCATGTTCTATTTTGTGTTAGGGTAAATCAAATCAAATTCTAACTTCTCCTTTTTTCGAAGGAATTGGTCTTTCCTATTTTTTCTTTTTAGAATTGCCTATTGATTATTTTCGATTTTGGATATTTTTCATTCTATATTAAAATTTTACAAAAAAGGTTTGAATGGAACATAGTTTAGATATTATAAACTCATTATTGCTCAAGAGATGAGTAATGATAAATGTGTAAAGCGATAGAAGATTTCAGTTAAAGGTATACTTTACACTTTGTGAATTTAAATATAAACTTCATATTGTGTTCGTTACCGATATTTTATCTGATAAAGTCTGACATTTTTAATTTATAAATTATGAATAAACTTATTATATTTTCATTTTTCAAAGACCGAAAATGTTTTTAGTTCAGTTTCATACAACTTTTGTTTTAGTAATTCAATATTTACTTATTTTATGATTTAGCAATATATAGCAAATAATCATTTTATAATTTTTAGATGGGGATGTTGCTTTTTCTGACAAATTGTATTTAGAAGCTATGTTGTTGTATTAAAATGGTGGAATTGCAAAATAGCCTCCATGATATTTTTAGATGAGGCCGGAATGCTCATTTTATTAGTAGTTATCAATTTGGCTATGTAGTCTCGCATCGCACAACAGTTTCCTAAAAAAAACTATATGAACATTGTTTGGTATTTTGGTATTTTCATAATCGAAGAATTCGCATTCCATGTGTACATTAAGCCTAGTAAGATGAAAGTTCTTTTTCTATCTTGTATACAAAAGTAGTAGATGGTCACAAACGCTAGTTTATGTTTTTATTGCATATATTCTTTTCAACTCTGTGTATTTGAATGTTTACTAATTTGTCATGGCGAAAAATACACTAAAACATGAATACTAGAGAATGCGAAAACGATATAGTTAAGGACAATATCAAATCAAGCAAGCATTTTTCATGCTTTGAGCTTGATGCCATCCTCAATTGTAAAGCAAGCACTCTACACAAACTAATAACGATGATCATACTGTATGAGTTCATTTAATTTAAAGGTGACAAAAGAAACTATGTTATATGAAGAATAAGTTATATGGTATTTAATAAACATCACTTATTACCGTCTATCTCCATAAGTTTGAATTATACACATAAAATGATAATAACAACTTTGAATTATAATACATTTATCTCAATAAATTTTCCGTTAAATAATAGGAAGGTAGAGATATTACAAGTCCTCTTGTAGTTTCTAGAAATCTTCGTTCCTCTCCTTAATTCTCTTTGAATTATTTTATTTATATCCTTGTAAGCTATCATTTTTAAATTGTCCAAAAAATATCATTAATTCATTCCACAATTTTACATTTATTTATGTACATTTTATATTTTCGTACAATTACTTACAAAGTTCATTAGATTATTATCTTTCTTCATTTATCTATTATTATTTTTCCTCCTTAACCCTCTCTACCATGTTATTATTATATAACTCACAATTTTAGTTTTAAAAAACAAATGGCTACATTTATTAACACCCTTTAATCCTCCTTTCCCACACCCTGATATGTAGTAAAAAAATCATGACTCACATGTTTCTTTTCTCACTTAATCGTTTATCGATTTTATTCTTTTTTCTTTGTTTATTGTTTTTTTTCTTTTTATACATTTAATTTCTCCTCTCTATCTTATCACCTTCTTCAATCCATACCCTATTCAATTCATTAAAGATGTAGTGATGATATATCCTATTTGTTATCGTCCTCAAAAAATTGAGAATTGAATCATTAAAATAAACTATTTGTTCCAGTTATTCCTAGGTTTATAATATATTTGTTTTTTCAAAATAATTAAATAGATTTTGGAGTTTGTGGAACTGAATCAAAATTTACTTCATATTGGTATTGGATAAAATTAGATACAAACATGAAAGTTTGTACAATATGTTCAATGTGGCCTTGAATAATGAAGAAGGAAATAAACATTTTTGCACACAGTTTGATATATGTGGGAGCAAACTAAGTATTTTAACTTTTATAGTTGCAACTGGGGTGGAAAAGGAAATCAATGAGTGGCTAATAGATTTAACCAAAACAAATTTTTTATTCTGTTACATTTAATAATTATCATCAAAAATCATTTTATATTTCACATCCAAAGCCGATTACACACATGATAATGAATTTCCTTAAATTATATCAATAAATGTATATTACTCCAATATTTAAACTTTAAAATTTACTATATAAACAACTTATAAATATTTCATATGCAAGAGTGCATATGTGCACACACACATACATATGTATATATTAGTCAAATATTATATTTATTATATAATTTATATTCTTCAAATTTATTTCAAATCTGAAAAATTATATTCTAAAAATTATAATTATTGAAATAACTATTATACCATTTTTCTAAAGTTTATTAATATTGATTCAGAATATATAAATTAATTAACCATTATGTTTTATCTATAATATTCCAGACTTTTAAAAATTATTATAATTATTTTAAAATAATTTCTATCAAGCAATATCAATAGGCAATCTTATTTACATATCTCCTAATGTGAGACTATTATTTTTCATCAGAATTAAATACACAATATTATTTTTTAACATAACGAACTTTTACAACAAGGTGACTCTATCATATTAGGACAATCTATGTGGATGTCACTACGAATGCATTGACATCAAATTAAAAAAAATCAAGTTGAAAGAAAACATGACATTAACCAGTGAAACTAAGGTATCATTTGATTCAAATTCTTAATGTTGAATATTAAATGCTAAACACTGATTGTTGTTGAACATTGAATGTTTAATGTTGATTGCTGAATGATTAAAATGTTGTTTGTTTGTATTACGCTTGAGATTTAATTTTTTACAATAATTAATTATTATCACAGTATTACTCTTAATAATATATGAATCATTTAGCCATACAATCACAAAATTATATCATAAAACATACACACAAATGCTCTGTAATTAAAAGTTGTAAATATATGAAAAATATACATATGTATATGATAAAATTGAAATGAGTCTTTAAATTTTGATACTATTGGTCATTATAATTATCATTCCATAGTGTTTTAATAATCATGATGAATATTCATGAAATATTTTTATTTTATATTATATCCATTTCTATTGAATATACTACTTAATAATAAAAATTACAAATAACAGAAAAAAATTCAAATACAAAAAATAGAAACATACCTGAAACGTAAAAAAGACGACTAACGCGTAAATTTATAATAAAATCATGTTGTGGTATAAGATTTAAAATAAATTAAATGACAAAATTATTGTTGTACAAAGAGTAAATGTGTTAAGTATTGCTAATCAGCATTCAGTAGTATGAAAGAGCAAAATTTTTTTTTAGTTTTTTCAAACAAACAAACAATAAGAATAGAAAGAGAAACAAAAGGGAAATTAACTTACTTTAATTAGAAGGGAAATCGAGCCTATGTTAGTCTAGAAAGTGAAATGTATGAGATTTTAATGGAATGCATACTTCACGTTGAAATAAATGTACATTTAGTGTAATAAATATGTTCAAATTTATCTATGGTGTTGTCGTGGATACATAAATACGATTAATTCCTATTTATTTATACGTTACGAATTTGTAAGGTTATATAAATGTTAAATACAAATAGGATGTTTATGGTGACTCTCCCACTTCTTCCCTCACTCCCATGTTCTCAGCTCGGTTAACAAAAATTAAATTCCATAATTATTTCTGTAACGCAACATGAGAAATAAAGTCAAAATAGCTCCTCTTCCTTTCCCATTCAACTTCATTTTCTCTCTTTCAATTTAATTAGATTGCTTTATGCTTGATTTCATTTTGTTAATTTAAAAGCATGTTTTATCTAATGTATAATTTTGATATCGAACATAGTTTTTTTTCTCATGTTAATATTTTTTTCTTATTTGTTTTTTGTTCTAATATGATTATTATTGCATTATTGGAATATATGGTTAGGTAATTCTAATTGAAGATAAGGTTTTGGAAACAAGAATTGAAAGCTTCAAAACATATATTTCTCAGTTTCATGTTTCATGTTTTAGTTCATGTTCAGGCTACACGAATTTTGGTAATGCTACATATTTTCATTTTCATGATATTTCATCACAAAAAATTGAATTATTTTGAGTTTACTTTATTATGCATGGTAAAGCATCTCTGCTTAATTTTTTATGCATTCCCTATTTTGTTTTCTTATGATAATTAGGGCTCTGTTTATTTAAAATGTTGAATTCTGAATTCTGATTGTCGAATTTTGAATTCTGAATAATTACTTATTTGTTTGTTTGCATTCAACATTTAGAACAAAAAAGAATATTCGACATTCAGAACAAAAAATAAGCAGTAAAAAAGTTCTGAATTATTTTGTCCGAACAGATGGCTTTGTTCAGAACATTAACAAAAAACAAACAACATAAAAAGTTCTGATCTATAAATCTGAACTTGGATTTAGAACTTCTTATAAAAAATAAACATAGCCTAAAATTACATTTATTGCTTATCTAGCTTTTGTGATTATTTTCAGTTGTCTAAATTGCACTTAAGTTGTCAAATAATTTCATTATTTGTGGGTATCTTTAGGCAATTAATTTCTTCAACCAACTTCTTAGCTTAATATTTTTTAATTCTCAATGTTTTTTTGTATATGGTAAATGATAATACGTAGATTGAATTCCCACTGCACTGAATTTTCAGTTTTAACCATACTTTTTCAATTTTCTTCATTAGTCTTTTAATAAAGAAAACTTTGCTTATCCCATTGTTTTTTATGTTTTATTTTGTTTTAGTACTTTACCACAAAATATTAGATCGTGTAAGAGTTACTTCTCTCTTTTGTTATTTTCTCTGTTCACTAGTCCAATTGGTAAATCAGCCTATGAAAATTCATTTTCTTTGTTTTGGTTATTATCATGCATTAAGAACTAAGTTGAAGAGCAGTAAAGTTATGTATTTTAGATATTGATAAAGAATGGGCTAAAAGCAATAATCAGTTTCAAGTAAGCATCGCTTGTAATTCAAGTGAAAATGAAAATGAAGAAACTGTAAATATAAAAACTGAAAAATGGTAGAGATGATTAAACGAATGAAGAATGACTTCAGTACTTAATTGAATCGTCGAAACTTTATTTTTTAAGACATGTCCTGTAACGACCCACCTTTCTGACCCCTTGGAACGACACATAACACATCCTCGATGTTCGTGTGCCATTGCCCAAGCATCGGAAAGATGAATCGTCATGGGGTGAAAAAAAGGAACAGAATAAAAACCTCACAACGAAACTGCTAAATAAACATAACAGAAATAGTACATAAGGTTACTAATTGACAGGATGTTATCAAAGTTACATAAAAGTACTACAAATCAGCCTAAGCAGTTATAATGTCCCGCCTTTACAAATGCTGAAACAAAATACACTTACACAAACTACATAGTACTGCAGATTAATAAGATGAAAAGCCTCCTTCTAGGGTGCGGTCTTCAAAGAGCCCAACAAAGACCTACTACTCTCAGACTACTCAAATAAAATGAGTACCCGAGAGTTCATGGAAACAAACAACTTGGGTCAGACGATTTGTCTGGTATGAATAAAACTTTAGATGAAGGTATGTAATTAAACACAAACATATGAGACCATGCCGCTGAACACAGAACGGGTTTACCCTCACATGAATCAACATCCAACGTGATGAATGGACAAATAATCAAACATCGTGAAGAGTGGTTGACTCTCCCTGATTAAATTAAGGAAACAAATTCAAAGGTTCGAATCAAATAAGGAAAGGAAAATCTCCAACAAATGACTAGGAAGGTGCACCACCCTTGACATATACCTCTAGTAATATACTTCTGAGAAGCTCATATACTCTATGACAGTTCTTGGACAATACCAAGCCGGACCCCGCCAAACCTTCGCGAGTATTCGAATACTTCACATCTAATAGCGCTACCGAATCCAATCTAGAAGAGATGTGAAAGTACCCTAACGGGATCAACCCTACATAGCTTGGCTTCCTCTCGCGCTTTGGATTCGGTCATTTCAGACAAAGGATATCAATGCTCGACAGAACAACACATCGTCTTAGAATGACGATACTAAAGAAGCTGAAGTAACCGATAGCCAGGAAACCAACTATCGGGGATCTAAAATGATCGTATATGGAAATTAAGTCTTGTATACTTATCTCCACTCATTGAATTCAAACTTGTACTGTTTCTTGGTTGACAATAATACCAGACAAGTCAAGGTAGTGTTACCCTGAAGTCATATCTCACGATTATTCTTAACTTTCGAAATAGCGATAAGTCTACGTCTTCGATGTTTGGTGCTAATTATACAAATAAATCGTTTCCATACAAGTGAATCGCTTTATGGAAATTAATCCATTTCCATAAACCATTCATGCTTTTTTTTTCTTTTTTTAAAATAAACTGAATTTGTGCTTGAGCTTCACATTAAAAGCATTAGCTTTAAACCACTTTGTTAAAAAGATTTTATTAACTCCAAAACATCATTAAAAAGATTTAATAACTTAAAATGTTCTTATTACATTGATTAATCAACTTTGAACTTTAAATGTTTTTACATAGTAAAAAGGATAAATCGTCTTTAAACCTTATTAATTCAATTAATTAGTGAAATATAATTAATTAAATTAATAAATAAATAAATAATTGATTATTTATTATTATTTAAAATGAATAACAAAGTCCAAATATCATTGTTACATGGATAAATTCTATACAATATCCTTTAATTGAAAAGGGTAAATTATCATTAATCAAATAATTAATAATATTTAAATAAAATTAATTAAATTAATTAATAATAATTAAATATAATTATTTAAAATTGATTAATTAATTAATATTTTATTTAAGGAAAATTAATTAAGGTTAAACAGATTTGATTTACTTTTAAAAGTCATTAATTAAAAGTGATTAATTAAATTTAAAAGCATCATTAGTTAATTGATTAATTAACTTTAATCCATCATTATCAAAAGATTAATTAACTATAAACATCATTAAGTAAAAATGATTAATTAAATTTAAAACATCATTAACTAAGTAATTAGTTAAGTTTAAATCACATCATTAATAAGTTAATTAGTTGACCTTAATCGTTATTAATTAAATAATTAAATAATTTAATTAATTAATCTTAATTAAAATAATTAATTGTTTTTAAAACCATCATTAATTAAAAACTTGCTTAACTTGTAAACTAATTCCAAGCACGATAATGAAACCAAATGGTTTCGATAAAAGTGTGTTTGTCGAAAGTGCCGATATAGCGATAGTCGCTATACTGACACTTCGACAACTATTTCCATGTCACAATATTTACATCTACACATCACATACCATTAGCAAAGCAAAACGCAAGGTATTTAACTAGCATTACAACATGTAAAGAGCAATCACTAACAACATAATTAACTTTTACCACTAACTTTTCAAGTTGCTTACTAACTCGCTTACTAACTACCAAGTTGACAACTTTTCAATGCATAAACCAAAACAACATTCATCACATTTAAGATACATATATACAAGCATTCATAAGCTATTAAAATGATCAGTATTAAAGTTAGAAAGTTTTAGTTTGGAAGGAGAGAGTTTTACTCACCGAAAGTCGACGAAATGAGTCAAGCTTGTGCTATAACTTGAGTATGCCCTAGAACTTCACTTTTCCTTTCTAAAAATGATAACTCTATGGGTCTATGGTGAAAATGAGCTCATCTAGGAGGCCTTAGAGTTTGGCCTTTGATGAATATAGGGGGTGTATGGACTTGTTTTGAGTGGTTAGGTGATTTAGAGAGGAAAGGAACTAGTTTTAGTGAATTTTGCTTAAGTGTAGAGATGGAAAAGAAGTAAGTTTTGTGTGTTTGGAAAATTAAGAAGCCATGGAAATAATAAGTGATGACAAGGAGAGGATTTTGGAAAAGAAAATGAAGTGGATAAAATGAGAAAAAAATGTGGAAATAAGTATATATACATGGACATAAATCAAATTACAAGTATACCCCAAGTACAAGACCTCCACACAAATTTTGCCACCCCATTTTTCTTGTCTCCAACCTTAAAATTTCGAAATATTCATGTCCCCCCTTGCCTTCCAACTTTCCAACATGAATAAATATGTTGTAGTACTTGATTTGTACTTATGTCTCATGCGATGTGATGATTTTCCCTTTTATTATTAAATACTTACATAATACATCACATCATCCATATTATAATTATTTAAGTTATTATATGTATAAATATTTATCAAAAACAAAGTATAACTCATTTATAATTATGAATATGTGTCACTCAAATGTGAACAACATTTTTGGACAACTTTTCGACACTAAAAAGTCAATTTTTCGGAAAACGATTTCTGGTCACATTTTTTATTTTTCTTCGAACTAAATATTTTTTCTAAACAAATTTTGAAATCTAATTCACCATCATTATTTATTATCTAAAATAGTTTTATTTTAATTATAAAAATTATTATTTGAATATTTAAAATTAATTCAATATTCACAAAATGAAGATTTGAAATTTCGGGTCGTTACACTCTCTCCTCCTTAGGAGAATTTCATCCTCGAAATTAATACACAAAAGACAGTCCAAAATATATATTATTCCAAGAAATTCATATAACAATGCAAAGCAACTATGCCATAAACGAACATACATAATGCATTCAAAGAACAAACAACTAACCTGACATTACATAAGGGTAAGTTTATCTAATACGATCCTCGGTCTCCTAAGTACAATCGCGAGGGTCATCACTCCACTGAACCTTCACAAGCTTAACCACCTTGTTCCTCAATCTCCTTTCATCTCGGTCTACAATATGAATTGGGTGTCGGACAGTAGTCAAATTTGGTTCTATTTCTAAGTTTTCTGGAATAGATGTCTCAACAATCAAAGATGGATCATGAACATGTTTTCTCAAATGAGATACATGAAAGACATTAAGAACTTCTGACAACCTTTCAGGCAATTCTACTCTATAGGCCAATGATCCAATTCTCTTAAGATTCTAAATGGTCCAATGAATCTAGATGCTAGCTTTCCTGCCCTTTTGAATCTTACAACTCCTTTCATTGGGGAAACTTTCACAAATACCAAATCCCTGACCCCAAACTCTATGTCCCTTCTCCGTTGATCGGCATAACTTTTCTATCGATCCGGGGCTTCTTTCATCCATCCCTTGATCATAGCCACTTTCTTTGATGCTTCTCGAATCATCTCTGGTCCAAGAACTAAACGGACTCCAGTCTCAACCCAACATGAAGGTGATTTACATGGCCGCCCATACAAAGCTTTATAGGGCGCCATGCCAATGCTAGCTTGGTAACTGTTATTGTAGGATAACTCTACTAAGTGAAGGTGATCTTCCCATGATCCTCCAAAATCCAAAATAAATGCTCTCAAAAGATCCTCCAAAATCTGGTTCACCCTTTCGGTTTGTCCATTTGTCTGTGGGTGATAGGCTGTGCTCAAATTCAGCTCTGTCCCTAAAGTGGCTTGCAATGCTCCCCAAAACGACTGGTGAAGATGGAATCTCGATCACTGACTATACTTAATAGAATTCTATGCATTTGAACGACCTCCTTCAAATAAATTCCTGCTAAAGAAGCTGCAGTTCTAGTTGACTTCATTGGAATAAATTGGGCGCTCTTTGTTAATCGATCAAAAATTAAGCAAATTCCTTCATTACCTCTTCTTGTTCTAGGAAACCCATTGATAAAGTCAATGGATACTTGCTCCCACTTCTAATTCGGTATCTCCAATGGTTGGAGCAACCCAGTAGTCTTCTGCTGATCACTCTTGACTTGTTGACAATTTGCACATGGACTCACGAAGATTGAAATGTCTCTCTTCATCCCTTTCCACCAGAAGGTCTTCTTCATATTCTGGAACATTTTAGTTACTCCTGGGTGGATAAATAACCTTGACCGATGGCACTCTCTCTGCACATCCTATCTAATTCCATTAACATCCGGCACACAAATCCGTCCATTCATTTTTAAAATGCCTCGAGAGTCTATTTGAAAACTAGAGATAGTTCCATCTTTAACATCCTTCTTAAGCCGAGCTAGAATATGATCTTCTCCTTGTAAATATGCAAATCTCTCCATTAGTGTTGGCTTAACTTCCAAATTTGTAATCGTCGCCATATTCCTAGTCAAAGCATCTACAACGGCGTTTGCTTTTCCTAGTGTGTAAAGAATCTCTAAGTTATAAGACGCGAGAAGCTCCAGTCATCTTTGCTGCCTTAAGTTCAAATCCTTTTGGATAAAAAGATACTTTAATGACTTGTGATCCGTATATAACTCAAACTTTGTACCCAAAAGATAGTGCCTTCACATCTTCATTGTGAAGATAATTGCCAAAAGCTCCAAATCGTGCGTAGCATAATTTTTCTCACGAGGTTTCAATTGTCAACTCGCATACGCTATTACTTTAACATCCTACATCAAAACTTCTCCCAATCCGGTCCTACAAGCATCCGTGTCAACTGTTAATCCTTCGTTCCCATCTGGAATAGTCAAGATAGGAGGGCTTGTCAATTTCTCCTTTACCTCATTGAAATCTTGATTGCACTTTGGTGTCCAAATAAACTTAGCATCCTTCTTCGTCATCTTTGTTAGATGAGAGGCAATCTTCGAGAAATCTTTAATAAATCTTCTATAGAAACCTGCCAATCCTAAGAAACTTCTAACCTTAGTCGCACTTTCAGGTTTCTTCCAATCTTGAACCGCAACTATTTTAGCTGGGTCCAATGATATGCCTTCTCCCGAAACTACGTGCCCTAGATATCTAACTTTGGATTTCCAGAAATAGCACTTAGAAAACTTTGCTTTTAAAACATGATTTCTTAAAGTACTTAGAACAATTTGGAGATGGTACTTATGTTCTTCCTCCGTTTTAGAATAAACAAGGATGTCATCAATGAAGACTAGAACAAACTTGTTAAGAAAATCCTGATACACTATATTCATCAAGTCCACGAAATAAGCAGGTGAGCTAGTCAATCCGAATGGCAAGACTAACCACTCGTAAAAACTATTAGGGGTACGAAAAGCTGTTAAGGGTACACTCTCTTATGCTACCCTTAATTGGTGAAAACCAGTGGCAAGATCCAACTGAGAAAATATCCGAGCTCCGTAGAGCTGGCTAAACATATCATCAATCCTAGGTAATGGATACTTATTATTGATAGTCGGCTTATTTAATTCTCAATAATCCACATATAATCTAAGAGAACCATCAGCCTTGGTAACGAACACTACTGGCGATCCCCGACTTGATGTGCTCCGTCGGATCAAACCTATCTGCAATAAATCAAACTTCTACTTCTCCAATTCTCTTCTTTCCTTTGGAGCCAACCTTCAAGGAGGTTGTACAATAGGTCTGGTTCCTAGAATCAAAACAATGCGGAATTTTACTTCCCGATAAGGAGGGAAACCTTGCACTTCTTCAAAAATATCCTTGACTGAACGATTGGTATATTCCTCATCTCCTCTTTGGGTACTTCGAGGGAATAAAAAAACTTCTCATCAACCCCCTTGGCCCTCCGCAGCATATATCAACGCTTCTACCTATTACATCTTTTATTACGATCACCCTTCTAACACAGTCTAAGATAGCTTTAAACTTAGATAACCAGTCAATTCCTAATAATACTCCAAAACCAATGAACCCGAGGACAAAAAAGTCAGAAAAGAAAGGCCGATCTCGATAAGAAATAGGCACATTCAAACATAAGGTGTCAAGATTGGTCGCACCACCAATTGGGTTACAAAGAGAATTATGGAGAATAACATATTTAAGATTTAACTGGTTCATTAGGTCATATGAGATAAAACTATGGGATTCACCGGTATTAAATAACAATCTAATAGGAATATTAAAAATGGATAGTGTACTTTGCAACACCTGCTTTCCTTTTGGGTCCGTAAAAGTAGATGGTATTTCCTTAATAGCAAAATTTTGTCCCTAAGATTCCTACTTTGGAAGAGGGCACTGGTTCTTCATATGTTCATGATTGTTGAAATTTTAGCAGAGTGGTCCACCAGCCAGATTCGAGCACTGATTTGCAAGTGGCCCATTTGGTTGCACTTATAACAGAGGATCTTGGTTAAGTCTAACTACTTGTTCTGAGCTGGAGCTCCACCTCCAGGCTTCTTTCCCGACCACTCCTTCTTCCCCTTACGCTTGGAAAAGGGCTTAATAGCAATTGGTATCACTGATAAAGATTGGGCATTAACTACTAGCACTACTCCTTTCTGAACTCCTTGCTCAATATCAAGAGCTTCAAATCTCAAAGCCATACTGATCAGATTGGTAAATGTACTGTTAAGATGATTGGTCATTTCTCGATGAAATTCTGGTCGCATTCCTTTCACGAACATTTCATTCTTTTTAAGTGGCATATCGATCAATCCTGGTCCAAAGCAGGACAATGCATTGAACCGATGCTCATACTGTGCCACTGTCATCTCACTCTGTTTCAAATCCACGAAACTTCAGAACAACTGAGTCCTTCCCGCCTCTGGGATAAACTAAGCTTCAAAAACTTCCTTAAACTGCACCCAAGTGAAATATTCTTCTGGTGTATTCATGGTGACTGAATCCCACCAATCCATTGCTGCTTTCTAAAGCTGACGCGATGCCAACAATCTCTTTCTAGCATCTCCCAACTGAAGGTCCTCGAATATCCTCTCAAAAGAAGGGAGCCATGTTTGAACTCCTAAAATATCTTCAGTTCCATAGAAAGGCTTACCACCTAAAGCAGTGTAATTCTTGCACAAGGTCGCAAAGTTCTAATGCGGCTGAACTTGCATCACTGCTTCTGCTACCGGCTCTACAACTGGCCTATTTCTAGGAGCTCTGCCATTTGTAGTCGTGCTGGTTCCAGATCCCCTCCCTCTTCTTCCTCTTGTACTCATTTTCAATAACCAGGACAAGTGACAGGTATCATTAGAATACAAAGATAGGGTCAATGATGGAAAAAGAGAAACCGTAATAAAGGATCTGAAACCAAGCTTTTAGAGAAGAAAAGGAAACGCTCTCTCAAGATTAACTCATTCTAGGGCTCTACTCACCCTATCTCTAATGATTTGTACCCAAATCAGGCTAAGGTGTTCACTCAACCGAAGCTCTGATACCAACTGTAAACACCCACCTTTCTGACCCCTAGGAACGACACTTAACACATCCTCAGTGTTCGTGTGCAGTTTCCCAAGCATCAAAAAGATGAATCGTCATAATGTGAGATAAAAAGAACAGAATAAAAACCTCACAACGAAACTGCTAAATAAACATAATAGAAATAGCAAATCTGGTTACTCCTTAATAAGGAGTTATCAGAGTTACACAAAAGTACTACAAATCAGCTTAGGCAGTTATAATGTCCCGCCTTTACAAATGTTGAAACAAAATACACTTACACAAACTACATAGTACAACAGAATAAGAAGATGAAAAGCCTTCTGCTAGGATGCTGTCTTCAAAGAGCCCAACAAAGACCTGCTACTCTCAGACTACTCGAGAGTTCATGGAAACAAACAACTCGGGTCAGACGATTTGTCTAGTATGAGTAAAACTTTAAACGAAGGTATGTAATTAAACACAAACATATGAGATCACGCCATTGAACATGGAACGGGCTTACCCTCACATGAATCAAAATCCAAATGTGAAGAATGGATAAATAATTAAACATCGCGAAGAGTGGTTGACTCTCCCCGATTAAATTAAGAAAACAAATTCAAAGGTTCGAATCAAATAAGGTAAGGAAAATCTCCAACAAATGACTAGGAAGGTGCACCACCCTTGAAGTATACCTCTAGTAATATACTTCTAAGAAGCTCATATACTCTGTGACACTTCTCGGATAATACCAAGCCGGACCTCGCCAAACCTTACCGAGTATCCGAATATTTCACATCTAATAGCGCTACCAAATCCAATCTAGATGAGATGTCAAAGTACCATAATGGGAGCAACCCCACATAGCTTGGCTTCCTTTCGCGCTTTGGATTAAGTCATTTCCGACAAAGGATATCAATACTCGACGGAGCAACACATCGTCTTAGAATGACGATAATAAAGAAGCTGAAGTAATCGATAGCCAGGAAATCTACTATCGAGGATCTAAAACGATCGTATATGGAAATTAAGTCTTGTATGCTTATCACCACTCATTTAATTCAAACTTGTACTGTTTCTTGGTTAACAATAATACCGGAAAAGTCAAGGTAGTGTTACCCCGAAGTCATATCTCACGATTATTCTTAACTTTTGAAATAGCGACAAGTCTACCTCTTCGATGTTTAGTGCTAATTATACAAATAAATTGTTTCCATACAAGTGAATCACTTTACGGAAATTACTCTATTTCCATAAACAATTCAAACTTTTTTTCTTTAAAAAAATACCAAATTCATGCTTGGGCTTCACATTACAAGCATTAGCTTTAAACCACTTTGTTAAAAGGATTTTACCAACTCCAAAACATCATTAAAAAGGATTTAATAACTTAAAGTGTTCTTATTACATTGATTAGTCAACTTTGAACTTCAAATGTCTTTAAATAATAAAAAGGATAAATCACCTTTAAAACTTATTAATTCAATTAATTAGTGAAATATAATTAATTAAATTAATAAATAATAATTATTTATTATTACTTAAAAATGAATAACAAAGTCCAAAATCCTTGTTACATGGATAAATTCTCTTCAATATCCATTAATTAAAAAGGGTAAATTATCATTAATTAAATAATTTATAATATTGAAATAAAATTAATTTAATTAATTAATAATAATAAAATATCATTATTTAAAAGTGATTAATTAATTAATATTTTATTTAAGGAAAGATTAACTAAGGTTAAACAGATTTGATTTACTTTTAAAAGTCATTAATTAAAAGGGATTAATTAAATTTAAAAGCATCATTAGTTAAATGATTAATTAAATTTAATCCATCATTATCAAAAGATTAATTAACTTTAAATATAATTAAGTAAAAATGATTATTTAAATTTAAAACATCATTAACTATGTAATTAGTTAAATTTAAATCACATCATTAATAAGTTAATTAGTTAACCTTAATCCTTATTAAATAAATAATTAATTTAATTAATTAATCTTAATTAAAATAATTAATTGTTTTTGAAACCATCATTAATTAAAAACTTGCTTAACTTGTAAACTAATTCCAAGCATGATAATGAAACCAAATGGTTTTGATAAAAGTGTATTTGTCGAAAGTGTCGATATAGTGATAGTCGCTATACGGACACTTCGACAACTATTTCCATGTCACGATATTTACATTTACACATCACATACCATTAGCAAAGCAAAACGTAAGGTATTTAACTAGTATTACAACATGTAAAGAGCAATCACTAACAACATAATTAACTTTTACCACTAACTTTTCAAGTTGCTTACTAACTCGCTTACTAACTACCAAGTTGACAACTTTTCAATGCATAAACCAAACCAACATTCATCACATTTAAGATACATATATACAAGCATTCATAAGCTATTAAAATGAGCAGTATTAAAGTTAGAAAGTTTTAGTTTGGAAGGAGAGATTTTTACTCACCGAAAGTCGACAAAATAAGTCAAGCTTGCGCTATAACTTGGGTATTCCCTAGAACTTCACTTTTCCTTTCTAAAAATGATAACTTTATGGGTCTATGGTGAAAATGAGCTCGGTTAGGCAGCCTTAGAGTTTGGCCTTTGATGAATATAGGGGGTATGTGGACTTGTTTTGATTGGTTAGGTGATTTAGAGAAGAAAGGAACTAGTTTTAGTGAATTTTGCTTAAGTGAAGAGATGGAAAAGAAGTAAGTTTTGTGTGTTTGGAAAACTAAGAACCCATGGAAATAATAAGTGAAGACATGACGAGGATTTTGGAATAGAAAATGAAGCGAATAAAATGAGAAAAAAAAGTGGAAATAAGTATATATACATGGACATAAAACAAATTACAAGTATACCCCCAAGTACAAGACCTCCACATAAATTTTTCCACCTCATTCTTCTTGTCCCCTCCCTTAAAATTTCAAAATATTCATGTCTTCCCCTTGCCTTCCAACTTGCCAACAAGAATAAATATGTTGTAGTACTTGATTTGTACTTATGTCTCATGCGATGTGATGATTTTCCCTTTTATTATTAAATACTTACATAATACGTCATATCTTCCTTTTATAATTATTTAAGTTATTATATGTATAAATATTTATCAAAAATAAAGTATAACTCATTTATAATTTTGAAAATGTGTCACCCAAATGTGAACAACATTTTCCGACAACTTTTCGACATTAAAAAGTCAATTTTTCGGAAAACGATTTCCAGTCACATTTTCTATTTTTCTTCGAACTAAATATTTTTCTTAACAAATTTTGAATTCTAATTCACCATCATTATTTATTATCTAAAATAGTTTTATTTTAATTATAAAAATTATTTTTTGAATATTTAAAATTAAATAATATTCACAAAATGAAGAGGTGAAATTTTGGGTCGTTACATGTCCATAAGCATCTTTGTGGTTTTAACTTTATTACTTGAATCGTTGAATGTTTGTACCAAGTTTGAACCATATCTTCGTTGTGTCGTTGACTTCATTTTCATTGACTAATGTAATTTTCTTTCTAAATTGTGTACATGCTCATCTTATCTATTTCATTATGCTATATTAATTAACTTTTGTTTGCTCCTTCGCGACCTTTTTGAATATAATGGTTTGAATAATCCCCAACTGTATTATATGTGTATATATATACATATATATATACACACATATGTGTATATATATACATATACATATATATATATATATATATAATGATTTAACTTTAATAAGTGATAAGAATAAGGTGTAGTAATTGTTCCATTATATTTCAATATTTTTTAAGACTTTGTAGGAATGGTGTAGGGCTGCAAGTTATTTGATTTTTCTTCTTCATTATTAAGTCATTTTTATATCCCAATACATACTTCACACCGGTTATGATTTTTCTTCTTCATTATTTAGTCATTTTTATATGAAAATACATACTTCACACCAGTTTTGAAAAACTTTATCCTACTCATATTCATATAGATGTGTTGTTGGAGGAGCTTCACCTGGAAAATACACAAGAATAAAATCATTTATAGATTATCCTGTTAACATATCCTCTTGCTTACAACACCAGATTTATTAATATTCTCCCTCACTACAAAAGAATTCTAGATTTCCTACGCCAATTTGGTGCGGGGAAGGTGTAGGAAAGCAAATTTCCCTGCCACCCCTACGCCAAAAAACAAGTTGGAAAACAGTGCATCGCAAAAATTCCCTATGGCTTCCCTACGCTGAATTCTCTTGGCATTCCCTACGCCGCATTCTATACAGATTCCCTGCTTCGGATTCCATACCATTACCTACGCCACATTTCATACGCATTCCCTATGTCAGATTCCATACGATTACCCACGCCACATTACATCCGCATTCCCTATGCCAGATTCCAAACTCATTACCTACGCCTACTTCCATACGCATTCCCTACGCCACATTCCTTACGTCAGATTCCATACGCCTTCCCTACGCCTTCATCCATACGCATTCCCTACTCCCAGCCTTCTTCATTTTACAAGTGCAAAAATTGGATTTTTCTTACAAGTTCCATACGCCTTCCCTACGCTACCGTACACCAAAATTCAATATGATCCACCTCAAATTCGATATGCATTTATCAACCTCTCTGCCTCGTTCCAGCACCGCCTTCGCCAGGTATATTTCATTTTTTCGAATCTTAAATTGTAGAGTTGAAAGATTTTAGCATCACCTTCGCGTTTCTTTGATTTGCTAGAGTTGAAAGATTTTATGTTTCAGAACTTGATGTTCCTTTCGGGATTATTGGAGTTAGATTTGTTTCATACTTTTTTGAAATCAATACCAACATAGTTGAAAGCTTGTTTAGTCGGGCATAGGAAAGGATATGATATTGCTATGAAAATGCAAATAGTTCTTTTTTACTTCAAACCATTTTGCTACGATTGAGACTGAATTCATGTCTTTGATGCTGAAGTCAAAAGGCCTGAATTTGAATCACTGTTATAATAAAATGGTCTTCTGTTTGTAATTTGAATATTTAGTACATAAATGAAGTCATGAGTCTTGAGTTCCTATTTGAAAAAAATTAGCCCAACCTTTTGTTCTCAATTTATTTATACCTGCTATATTCTCAATGTTATCGCATATTGATATTAAAGTATTCATTTTTCATGGTTTTCGGTTTATATATTCAGTAGTCTATTGGTATGAGATTTCAAATTTGGATTCTGCCTTGAGATTTTTGAAATTTTGATCCTTTTCATAAGTTCCAAAATTCCTGTATTAATTCCAGATTTAACTTCGTCTCTTTAGTTGCACCATCATGGTTAGTTAGTTTATATTAATTTCAAAAAATTTAACTTTCAAAATTTTGATATATGTTGATATAATTTAATTTAATTTTAGATGTAAGAAAGTTCAAAAATCACTTAAAACAACATATTTTTCACATATCATTTTTTTAGCATTTTTGACTTCATGAAAATTGAATTTTTATTTTATTTTAATTCGGTGTATTTATTTATATTATGTTTTCTCAAGTACAATAATCGCATGTGCCATAGAAAACTATATAGCGCAAAAATAATCTTCAAGTTTCATACTAAACGTAGAATAGATATATTCTAATTTATTTACAGAAATGTTGAATTTCTGATCTTAAATAGTTTCAAAGTTAATTACAACTATATATATATACTTGTTGTATCATTATTTTACAAAATAAAATATAATCAATATTTAATATAGCTTCGAAGTTAATTACAACTATTTATATAGTTACCCTGAGTTAACTATTATTCATATATCAGTTAAATTTGTCCCATATTGTATTCTTGGTGTTATGAAAACTGATTAATTTCTCTCTGTATTAAGGGTCAAATTTAATGTCTAACGAAGTTTCAGTTTTTCTTTTACTTATTGATGAAAAGTTATTTAAATGGTATCAAGTTATTAAATTTTATGTTTAGCAATGAAAACAGTGTAATGAAGATAGTGTTATCAATTGTTTAGTAATGAAAACTACGAATTTCTTCTTGTTCTACTGTTCTTTTTTGAATTTTTATGACTCAGTCAAATAAGTTAGTATGTTATGTTTATTGTCCAGGTTGATTGATCTGATCAAAAAAGACCCAACGCAAGCTAGGACTAAAACTGATATACCTTCTAAAGCAAAGGTACTTTCATGTCCTGACTTTTTTATTATGGAAATAATTGATTGCTGAATTTAAAACTATCAACAATTGACCGTTCACTATATTTACTTGCTTAACAATACTAGATCTGAACGTATGTTTTGTGTTATCTATATTTAGATGTTTGATCATTAAATTATTTGAATTCTTAGTTGAGTGTTGATATTAAGTATGTGTTTGTGGGCAGTTAACTTAACTGCATCTTTCTCTTTCTTATGACTTTCTAAAAATACATGCACTTTTTCCTTTCATTGTTCGTTTATTTGGAAAAAAATAACATGTCCTTTTTTTTATAGCTTATTTGAGTGTTGATATCATGTATGTTTTTTCTCCTGTTGCATGTAGCAAATTTTGACTTCAACTCCTCGTTTCATGGTACTGTTTTCCAAGTTAAACTTTTTGTATTGTTGATATCATGCATGTTTCATGGAAAAAATAGCATGACATTGTTCAAATCGGATATACATCTTACATCCAACTTAAGTTGTATATTTTGGTCAAATCGGATTATATAGTTATTGTTAATTACTAATTACTATATGTTAAATTTATCTTGTTAATTAATCTAAACTAATTATTAGAAATCAATTTTTTATTTCGAAGTAGTAACGATTATTAAACTGTATATTTTTAGATCTTCAATTTTTAAATACATTAAAAATTAGATATTCGTTATTAATTGTTAATGTTGAATTATTGATTATTCAAAATAAGTTATTATCAGCTATATAATTTAATTATATAATTTGCTATTCTTTTGTTGAAAACGTTTAACTTTTGTAATTCTTTTGTTGATTACTACTTCTGTTTTCTGTTCATACTATACTGTATAGGTTTTTACTATACATATTGATTATTGCTTCTGCTTTCTAAGTTTAATGAAATGTACTGGTTGACTTAATAAACTTGTTACTAGATATACTAATTGATAAAGTTTTCTAAGTATGTAAAATGTTACATAATGTTTTAACCATCGATTCTTTCCCTTCAATACATTTCATTTCCTGTTGTTTCGCTCAACGGGTGTTCCATTAATTATATAATTTTATGGGTTAGCTTTTTTCAACAATGTGTACTTGCTGTTTTGGCTATTTAATTCCATTTATTCTACAAATCGTTTTGCTGGTCGGTTATTATGACAATTAATGCAAACTTTCATGATAATGTTGGAATTAATTATCTACTTTTTAGGGTTTTACTTGGTCATCTGTTTACCTGGTAAAACTAGTTGTTAATAAGGAACTAGTTTCTAGGACTAGTTGTTGTTTTATCTCTATTCGGTTAAGGTTTATTTTCTGCACGTTTATATTTCAGTTGTAGCTCCATGGCTATTTAAAAGCCTTCCATTTCAGTAATGAAACAAGTCATTGTTATCTTTATTTCAGTTCAAATTTATTCAACATCTGGTATTAGAGCCATCAAGGGCCTGATCAGTTCGACTTCAAATTTGAAGATAACGCAAGTGAAACATTATCATAGGAGGAGAGTCATCGTGTGAGTGAAACACTTGACATTAAAGAGTGAGAAAGAGAATTATGAATTCAGAAGGAGCAAGTAGCAGTTTTTGCATTCCAAAGTTCGAAGGAGATTACGAACACCGGAGTCTCTTGATGGAAAACTTACTTCAATCAAAAGACTACTGTGGCATCATTGAATCCAAGGTACCTGCAGATAGCGAGACTCTTATAGCGACACAAAAGAAGGCTCGTGATGATTTGTAATTTAAAGATCTGAAGGCTAAGAACTATTTCTTTAGACAAATCAATTCTCAAGACCATGTACAAACGTGAGACTATTAAGCAAATTTTGGATTCGATGAAGAAGAAATACCAAGGGAATGCTCATGTGCAGAAGGCACAACTACAGAGGCTGAAGAGGTCTTTTGAAGTATTGATGATGAAGAATGGTGAATCCATTACTGATTATTTTGGCAGGGTTATGTTAGTTGCCAATGAGATGCGAAATTGTGGAGGACACATGCAAGATGACGCGATTGTAGAGAAGATTTTGCGCACACTGACTGAAAAATGGAACTTTGTGGTGTGCTCAATTGAAGAGTCCAAAGACATAAGTCTGATGTTTGTGGATACACTCATGAGTTCTTTATTGGTTCATGAGCAGAAATTTAGAAGAGAAGGAGATGAAGAGAAAGTTCTACAAATTGGTCATGAAGAAGGCGTGGTCGAGGTAGAGTTGCGCCAAGAGAAAGAGGATGTGGAAGAGGAAGGATTGCATATAACAAGGCCACGGTGGAGTTCTATAAATGCCACAAACTCGGTCACTATCAGTCAGAGTGTCCAGAATGGAACAAGGAAACAAACAATGCAGAAATTAATGAAGAAGAGGAGATCTTGCTTATGAGTTATGCAGAGACACAAGAAAATAAGAAGAATAATGCTTGGTTTCTTGACTCTGGTTGTTCTAATCACATGAGTGGTTATGAAAGTTGGTTTACAACACTTGACAAGGAGGTCCATACCACAGCCAAACTGGGAAACAACACTCGAATGAATTTGGCGGGACAAGGAGATATCAAGATCAAGCTCAATGGAATTAATCATATTATAACATATGTGTATTATATCCCAAATCTTCGGAACAACCTCCTCGGCATTGGACAACTTCAAGAGCGTAATCTAGCTATTCTGATCAAAGAAGGGGCATACAAGATATATCACCCTAGTAAAGGTTTGATTATTGAAACTGCTATGACTATGAATAGGATGTTCATTATATTTGTTGAGACATAGGAACTAAAACTGAAGGATGAAGTAAACCAAGATAATTGCTTACTCACATTGGTCAATACATCATGTGAACACAAAGATGATGGCATAGATGAAGAAGGTGGCTATGATCATGGGAGGGAAGGAGAACTTAGGGAATCCTCGCAGAGAAACAAAAAGAAAACCAGCCCTCCAAGATGGTTAAATGACGGCGTTAGTGGAGATGAGTTGAATGTGGATGAAGAAGAAAGTGGAGCTACTACAGAAATGGCAATGACATCATCAACAAATCCCATCTGTTTTGAAGAAGCTGCCAAAGAAAAGCATTGGATAGATGCTATAGAGAATGAGTTTTCATCTATTGTAAAGAATTTAACCTGGAGACTTGTTGATCCACCATAGTCCGCTAAGATAGTTGATGCGAAGTGAGTGTTTAGAACCAAACTCAATGCTGGTGGTAACATTGAGAAGCACAAAGCGAAACCAATATCTAAAGGCTATTCATGAAGATATAGAGTTGATTATATTGAAGTGTATGCTCCTCCTATAACCATAATAGAGACAGTGAGCATTGTTGTAGTTTTAGCAGCTCAGCGCAATTTTCAATTAGATGTGCCCCTTCATTTTTTGAGAGAATTGGTTTAGAAGGAAACAATCAAAGAGGAGTTTTTTTGGCATAAAGTAGAAAATAACAGACTTGATGTTCAAGGCACTACAAGGAGAGGCATTTATCAAGTTCAAATCTCAGCTAGGAGTTGTCAAGCAAGGTTGATAAACCAACTGTATTATTCACACAGTTGGTTTATGGAAGGGTTTGATGGAATTAATTATCTGCTTTTAGGGTTTTACTCGGTCATCTGTTTACCTGGTAAAACTAGTTGTTAATAAGGAACTAGTTTCTAGGACTAGTTGCTGTTTTATCTCTATTCGGTTAAGGTTTATTTTCTGCACGTTTATATTTCAGTTGTAGCTCCATGGCTATTTAAAAGCCTTCCATTTGAGTAATAAAACAAGTTAGTTGTTATCTTTATTTCAGTTCAAATTTCACTCTTAGACACACAGATTTTAAGATAATTTCTCAAGTAGTCAAATTGATAAATGTTGTTAATTATATAAACTGATATAAAATGTTTTAGCCATTGATTCTTCATCCTTCAATGTGTTTTTGCTATTGTCCAAGGCAAAAGGATTTTTCTTAACATTTTTTTATGAAGCTTATTTTAAACTAATGAAAAATACCATGATTATTCACTCTTATACATAGAGATGTTGACTATGATATTAATTCACATTTAGTTAAACCGTTGTAATTTGATATAGTTTGCAAATTATACGTCCAAATATAGGTGTTTTAGCCAATGATTTTTTTCCTTAATTGTTTTCTTAAGCTACGCTCTGTTTTTTCAATTGTTCTTTTTTGTCAGTTTCTTTACTATGCTTTTGTCCACAACGCCTACATGATTTCACAGTAACAGTTATGATTAATGTTTCCTTTTTATTGGGGTTTCTTCCTTTTTTTTGCTAAGATTTTGGTAACAACATTCATATGAATAGATTAGTCATTTATTTGCATTGACATGAATTGATACACACTGATATTAATTATCATAAATTACCTTTATTCATATTGATATAAATCGATACACTGCTAATTATATAAATTGTTTCCTTTTTATTGGGGTTTGTTCCTTATTCTTTTGCTAAGACTTTGGTAAGAACATTGGAATGGTAAATAAAGACCATATGGCTTCTCACCGTAGCATTTATCTCAATACAATAGGCTAATTCGGATTGTAATAGAAGTAACTGAAATCCAAAAGCCCAAGCCCATTTATGTAAACAATTGTATATAAAAGCCTGATACAGGCTACAGAAAATGCATTGAGAACAGTAAATAAAACTTTATCTCTATCTTTCATATCTGAACTCTTCTTAAATTCTATCTTGGTATCAGAGCAAGATCAAGGCAAAACTGCACCAAAACTCTCAAAGAAAAGAGAAGAAGATACTAATCTCCATCAAAGAAATCTCATCATTTGGAGATTAACTACCCATCAGAAACATTATCATCATTTGGGCAGCATAAGATTTGTCTCCAAAGCCTAGTGCCTCGCCTAGTAAAATTTGGCTGCACTCAGTCTTTCTCATTGATTAGATCTTAATTTGAAGAAAAAAAAAGAAATCGAAAATCAGTCGAGAATTCAAGAAACTCATCAAAACAGAAAGGAGGCAAGTTCCATACCACTGGTTTATCAGAGTAGACATCATCATTTAAACCTAGTTGCAACATACCTGATTTCTGCAGAAACAAGTTCTTGATCACTCTATTTGATTTCAGACTTCTCACGTATTTCTTTATTCAAGAAGCTTCATCATGGCTGACGATAACTCAGAAACTTTTGATAATGCATCCAATCCACCACAACAAGCTACTGCTGCTGCAGAAAATCTCCTGAAAGCTACAATTAGCCTCAAATTCAACTCATCACTGCTCAACTTGAAGAAGATAATTATATTCTCTGGAAAGTTCAAGTTGAAACTGCAGCAAGAGGATATGGTTTGGAAGGATTTATTCTTGGCACCACTGCCGTTCCTCCCAAATTCATCACTGATTCACAAAACAAAACAGTAAGCAATGGAGAATATGTTAAGTATCAAAGGCAAGACAATCTTATAAGTTCTTGGTTACTTTCATCAATAAATGTTAAATTACTGCCTCAAGTAATTGGTTGCATAACTGCTAATGAAATTTGGTTAGCAGTAGAAAGAATTTTCAACACTCAATCTGCAGCCAGAGTAATGCATTACAAAAGACAGTTACAAAATGTCAGAAAAGAAAGTCAAACAATAAGGGATTATCTGGGAAAGGTCAAGAACATATGTGACATGCTTGAGGCTGCAGGACACAAAGTTTCAAATACAGAGCAAGTTTTAACTATCCTAACTGGTCTAGGTGATGAGTATGAATCAGTAGTAGCAGTGATATCCTCTTAGGAGACTCTACCATCTCTTGAGTATGTTAGTTCCATCCTCCTTGCACATGAAGGAAGATTGGATTTCAAGAAACCGATAGACAGTGACATGTCTATCAACTTTTCCTCAAACAACAATAAGAATAGGAATCAAAATCATAATAATCAGCAGTATCAAAGGAGAAACACCGCTGTCAGAGGCAGAGGCAGGGGGAGATGGAGCAACAACAACAAACCAAAGTGTCAGATCTGTGAAAGAATTGGTCACACTGCACCAAAATGTTATTTCAGATTCAACGCTAACTATGTTCCAGGACAAAACTCAAACATTCAAAGAAATGCACCTACAGTGCAAACATCGCACAAGCTCAGCAAAAATCTAATAAACAGTGTAGTGGCAACATGAATCAACATTAAGATGAAACAGCAAGATCGAAACACATACAAGATGAAGCATGGTATCCAGATTCAGGTGCAACTAATCATTTGACAAATAACCTTGACAACTTAAATCTTGGCAACAAGGAGTACAGAGGTAAACAGTCAATATTTATGGGAGATGGTAAGCCTATTGGGATCACTCATATTGGTAATGCCTACATCAAAGGTGAAAGGCAATTATATCTCAATAATCTATTAAGAGCACCAAGAATTAAGAAAAATCTTATGAGTGTTTCTCAATTTGCATATGATAATAATGTGTACTTTGAATTCTATCCTAAATACTGTTTAGTTAAAGACATACTAACAGGTGAAAAACTTTTGCAGGGTGATGTAGTGAATGGGTTGTACAGGTTCACTGTGACTAACTGCAGAAGCACTGTTGAGAAAGTAAAGTGTAGCAATAACTGTGAAGTTTCATCTGTTGAAAACAATAAAAGTGTGTTTGATTAGTGGCATTACAAGTTGGGGCATCCCAATGTAAATGTTGTAAGACAGGTTTTGAAAGAAATTAAAGTCTCTTTTAGTGACCCTACTTTACCATATATCTGTACTTATTGTCAAATGGGCAAAAGCCATAAATTACCCTTTGCTGACTCCATTACTGAATACAAAATGCCACTAGAACTAATTACAACTGATCTTTTGGGTCCTGCACCCATTAGTTCTGACTATGGCTATAGATATTACATATCTTTTATTGATGCATTCACTAGATTCACCTAGATATACTTTCTGAAAACTAAGGCAGAAACTTATAATGCTGTCATACATTTTATTACTCAAGTTGAAAGGCAAACTAGTCATAGAGTTAAAGTAGTCCAAAGTGATGGTGGTAGTGAATATAAGTCAGTTGACAAATTTTTCTTAAACAGAGGTATAATACATAGAATCACATGTCCATATACCTCTGAACAAAATGGTCTAATCGATAGAAAACACAGACACATAGTAGAAACAAGGATAACTTTACTTGCTCAGGCATCTCTACCCCTGAAGTTCTGGCCTGACTCATTTAGTACTTCAGTGTATTTGATCAATAGACTTCCAACTAAAGTACTAAATGGAGTGAGTTCAGTTGAAAAACTCATGGGAATTAAACCCAATTATGATTGTCTAAGAACTTTTGGGTGCCTGTGTTTTCCCTATCTAAGACCATATAATAGATATAAATTGGATTTCAGATCTCATCCCTGTACATTTCTAGGTTATGCAACCAAACAGAAAGGTTACAAATGTTTGGACAACTCAGGAAAGATATTTATTAGTAGACATGTAGTGTTCAATGAAAAGATATTTCCTTTTGCCTCTGCAAGTATAAAAACTACTCAGAAAATATATAATCCAAGAACAACTATCTCAAATATACCTGTGTATTCTGAGACATGGAATCTCAAGGAGGCAGGTGTTTCTGAACCACAACACATAGTGTTGCCTGAACTAGGTCATGGATCAGAAGAACAACCTGAAATACATGTACAGTCATCCACTACATCAAGTAATCAAAGTCAAAGAATCAGTACTGACAGAGTTCAAGAACAATCTTTGGACAACACTGGTGAAGATGATAACTCAACATCAACTGATATTGGATTACCAACCAGAACAGGTCATCATATGATTACAAGATCCAAAAGAGGGATATTCAAGCCAAAAATATATACAGCAACAACAAATGTTGAAGAGCCTGAGTCATTCGAGCAAGCATACAAAGATGAAAACTGGAAGACAGCAATGAATGAAGAATATCAAGCACCAATGAAGAATAAAACATGGAATCTTGTGCATCCCCCAACAAACAAAAATATAATAGGATGCAAATGGACCTATAAACTGAAGAAAAATCCAGATGGAACAGTGTCCAAATACAAGGCAAGACTAGTTACCAAAGGATATACTCAACAGTATGGATTTGACTTCAGTGAGACATTCTCATATGTGGTAAAGCCAACAACCATCAGAGTTGTTCTCATAATTGCCTTAAGCAAAAATTGGGACATAAGGCAACTAGATGTTAACAATGCATTCTTAAATGGCATTCTACAAGAAGAAATCTACATGGAACAGCCACAGACAGAATGATCATCAAGTTTGCAAGTTGAACAAGGCCATATATGGCTTGAAACAAGCACCAAGAGTTTGGTTTGATAGACTGAAGACTACATTAACTTCTCTAGGCTATCATTCTACCAAATCTGATAACTCTTTATTTGTCAAAAGTTATAATAATCATAATATTTACATTCTAATATATGTTGATGACATGATCATAACAGGTGATGATACAGTAGAAATCACAAGCATCATACAATATCTTAACAAGCAATTTTCCATCAAAGATCTTGGCAATCTTAATTACTTTCTGGGCATTGAAGTTAATAGAAAATCAGACACAGAGATATTGCTAAGTTAGAAAAATTATATTAGAGAGATACTTATCAAATCAATGATGCATGAGGCAAAATCACAACCCACTCATATGATCAGCAATCAACAATTGTCCAAAAACAAGGGAGAATCCATATTAAATATTAAAAAATACAGAAGTATTGTAGGAGCACTACAATACACTACTATTACTAGACCAGATATATCATTCCGTGTTAACAAAGTTTCTCAATTTATGCAGGAACCACATGATGAGCACTGGAAGGCAGTAAAAAGGATTCTCATATATCTTAAAGGAACTGTAGATTTTGGATTAATGTTAAGAGCATGCAACAATTTAAACATCACAGCATATGCAGACGTAGACTGGGCTACAGACATTGATGATAGAAAATCTGTAACAGGATACTACATTTATATTGGAGACACCCAGTGTCGTGGTGCTCAAAGAAACAGACCACTGTATCAAGATCGAGCACAGAGGCAGAATATAGAAGTGTTGCAAGTGCTACTACAGAGATAATTTGGCTACAATCTCTACTAAAAGAACAACAAATCAACACAACAACCAAACCAATATTATGGTGTGATAATCAAAGCACTCCGTACATGGCAGCAAATCCAATATTGCATTGTAACGACCCTGAATTTTTGACATTTGAAATCAGGATATTTAATTAATTTTAAATATATGGAAGTTGGTTTAATTTGAAATTCAAGATATCAGAATGAATTTGGCAATTTAATTATTGAATTTAATTTACTAAAGTTTGGTTAAAATTTGAATCTTCAGTTTTAAGCTGATTAAAAATATTTTCAAGGCTTAGAAAATTCATATTGATTATACTGAAGATAATAAAAGCTTCAGAATTGAATTTGGAGATGCCTTGTTCAGTTTTGAAATTTTATCGTTTAAATCGATATTTAGAAATAGCTTTTCGAGGCGCAGTCTCGGAATTCGACAAAACCGGTTCCATTGGATCTGTAATATTGTATTATTATCGGATTTCAATTTTCGTAATGTTTGGAGTGATCGTTTGGCCGTACAATAAGCAAACGCGCTGAAATTAAATCGAAAATTCAATATTATCACTGGTTCGAAAAGCTATCTTCTCCATTCGATCGAATTTGGACTCGAAACCTTTTCCATTGCATTCGGAATAGGCGTATAACATTACAAACGCCTGGTGGCATGCCTCGATAGGAGATCAAGATTTTGAGTTGCATTTATCGAACGATTTAAAATTAAATAAATAGTTGATTGACATATATACTCACATCAACATACAAAACATCATCTCGTATCACTTCAACCCTGGAACACGCTAGACCAAAATCACACGCAATAGTAATCTTTTTTTCTCTTTTTTTCGACCATCATCTTGTCCGACTTCAGGATTTGAAATCGAAGTGAAAACAAACGAAAGAAAAAAATGTCGATGTTAAATTCCCTCCTCCTTCTCAACTCAGCATAACTGTTCGAAAAAAAAATCTCGTCCCATTCCCCATTACAAATTCAAATTCGAGAACATTAAATCGAGGCCGCGTTCGAATCTCGGTGACTCGAGAAAATCTGGAGCTCGCAAGGAGGATGGCGGCGATTCGCGAACGCGAGGAGAAGGGCGGCGGCGCTGGAATTCATGGTGACGACTAGAATCGGTTGAGTGTGCATCTTCGCGGCTGCGATTGGGTGATGTCGCGATGTCGAGTCAGGGATACGCGAGATGATGTGGTCGAAGGCAGTGTCGCTCGAATTCTCAGGTGACAATCATCGAGTGTGACATGTGATTGTCGAATTCGAGACCATGGACGTGTGCGACGTTGGAGGGTTCAGAGGCTGAAGGTATTCGTACTTTTTCTCTTTCAATTAAATTTTAATTTAATAAATATGTATGTGTAGAAAATAGAAAAATAATCACAGTGAAATAAAGATAAATCTTTTTTTAATTTAATAGAAATATATATATATATATGTATATATATATATTCGCATACATATTTAAAATAGTATATATGTACATAGACAAGATTTAAAAATAGGAAATTTGTTTGAGATTAAATTAATTTGATAAAATAAAATTTATTAAATGGAAATTTATTTATCGATTATTTCAGATATTAATAAAATGTATAAAATTGTTTATACAAGGTCAATATCTGAAAGAAAACAAGCCGGAAAATGGAAATGAGTTGGAAATGGATTGCAAATTAAAAGCAAAGGTAAGATCTTCTCATTCAAACAAAGGGTTTTGTTTAATTTTAAATAGTTATATTTAAAATTATTGATTGTGTTGATTGTGTGCTTGAATGATAGTATATATATAGTAGTATATAGCAATATATATATATATTGGAATATGTATATATTGGAGTTGTTGATTTCCCGCATTATATAGCGGATGAGACCCTATGCGCCGCATAATAGCGGATGATATTTTATAAATCCCATATACCGCGATATTCCACCTCGAAGTGGAATTGGTATTGTGCTAACATCTGTGGATGCAGGGAAACAGGTTGGAGGGATCCAACTGGATTCCTCAAATTTTATGAATTTGTTTCATATGTTGTATGAATTTGTTTCATATGCTGTGTGATGATTTATTTATAATCTGTGAATGATTATATTTGTGATTGAATTTGTGAAGGCTAAAATTTAGCCGAATGTATTTTTGGTATCGTTGGATACCAGAAATAAATAAAATTGGATTTTTGAAATTAAAGTTGGAAATTTTAAGTGAATTCTTTTTGAAAGAATTGGGTGAATTTAAAAGAAGGAATTTAACAGTAAAAAGTTGATTTTGTAATCTTATCGAATTATTTTCAAAATATGGTGAAAGGATTTTTATAAATGGATTTTGAATAGTATTATTTGAAAGTTGAAGAATTTATTTAAAATGGAATTTTAAATAATTTGGAAAGAGTAAAGGGGTTTATTTAAAAAGGTGATAAATTTGTTTGAAACCCAATTGATAATTGATTTAGTATTTGAAAATAAATAATTTGGGAAATCAATATGAAAATTGATTTGGTGTTTGAATGGAAAAAATTGATTTGTGTTGAAATGAATTTTGAAATCAATTTGTAAAATGATTTGGTGTTGAAATAAATTTAGTAATCAATTTGGAATTTGATTTGGTTTTGAAAGTGAATATTTGGAAAACGATTTGAAAATCGTGTATAAGTGAATATTTGGAATTTTAATTCACAATGGAATTTATAAAGAAAAAGAGAAATAAATAATATCGGGAATTTTATTCCGAGTGTGAAAATGTGATTTGAAATTTGTTTCAAAATGATGAAGTGTGAAATATGATTTGAAATTTGATTTCAAAGTGTGGAAATTATATATCTTGCAAAGATATTTTGAAATTAAATAATTTGGGAAAAATTATTTAAATTGGTTGATTGTTGTGAATGTTTGATAGTTAAATAACCGACTATCAATATTTGCCTTTAAAATGGCACTTGAATTTGTTTTTAAAACAAACGCTTATTATTCGGTTAAGCCGGGAGAGGACTTTGTGTCATATAACCCATTTTGAATAGTGATACGTCGTGAATGGATAACATTTGAAGACCGGTGTGAAGACCGGGTATTTTCGAAAATGAAAGGACAACCTGTCGAATGTCTCTACACCGAGTTGCTCCGGTATGGAGATTTATATCACTCTTCTTGTGATGGGAAGTCCGGACGTGATTAGTGAATACCCGGATTGCAAGGGCTTCTTTGGAAGTGCCTTCGGTTCCGTTCGATCCCGGAATGGACTTGTATGGATGTGTGTCTGACGTTACACTTTGAGATGTAAAGCTGGTTTCTATCAAATACATTTCTGTTGGTGGCGGAGAATTTATTCTCTTAGCTTAACACCCTTCTCTGAGATGTACGAGCTCAGAGGTTATGTAGTTGATGGTTACTAGTGATACATTCCCAATTTGGTAATGTGGCATACGAAGTGCTGTTAATCATTTGTTGATCAAAGCGTGGCTTTGTGAAAAAGCGTGGCTTTGTGAAAAAGCGTGGCTTTGTGAAAAAGCGTGGCTTTGTGAAAAAGCGTGGCTTTGTGAAAAAGCGTGGCTTTGTGGACGAGACTTCGTCGAGCCTCACAACCCGGTAATGGTCGAAACATGAATGTTGCGGCAAGGTGTTTAGGGGTCGCGCCCCTATGGTATGTCATTTCCTTCTGGATAAAGGTGATATCATGGTATGGAGCCCAGATATTTTACCTATGTTGATGCTGCAAATTTATTATACTTTGTGGTTGTTTCTTTGTGGTTGAGGATCCTCGGATAAAGGTCGGTAACGACTGGGGGATGGCATAGCTCGTGTGTTAGCTACCTAGTTACAGCTGTACAGCGTGAGGTAGCGTCGGCCTTGTGTTTGCAGAGAGCAGGTTGACTCTCGGGGCATCTTTCCAGAGGCGTTTCCATTTCGTTGTGAGGAAGTTCCTTAGCCTGACCATTTGTTGGAAATCCATTTTCCAATATGAACCTTGTACGGTTTTAGTTGTAGAACCTGCCATTTACTTGTGGTGATCACCACTGTTTAGATGGTAGCTATAGTAGGCATACAATAATGGTTATATGTTGGCTAAGATTAATATTGTACTTTCGAAAAGATTTCCTACACTATGCACTAATAATAATATTCCAATGATTTTGCGTAGTAAGCATGTTTGACTATCATAAGAAGAAATCTCCTCCAATTCTGCGTTTTCATTGTGTGTGTGGTGGGAGGTCTTATGGTAGTTTCATTTTCCAAAAGCATTGCGAATTAATTTTATTTTCTTTGTGAAAATAACTGTTTTACGATCTCACACCAGTCACCATGACTGACTCGGAGTTTATTGTTCCCTTTCTAAACTCTGGGTGCCCATAATTTTCCACACGGGTAGCCTAGAGTTATGTTATCAGGATATTCTGGATATTCTGGAGCTTTGGAGATGAGCTGGATGGCGAGGCGTACTACCGTACTTGTTTATTTATTCCACTGTGTATTCTGCATGAGGACAAGTTTATATAACTGTCCATTGTTGTATTGAGTTGTATATTGACTCTGATGATGTATGTATAAACTGATATAGTTCTTTGTTTAAAAGACTAGTGATTATCTATTGTATATTGTTCCGCTGCGAATGTAAGATTCTGATATTGTTTCTGTTTCTGTTTTCTGTTCTCTTTTTCTTCTGTCTTCTTCTACCTCTTCTTTTTAACCCTAATGGTTCGGTTTTTCGGCATTCGATTGCGCGACATTTGATACAGTGGACGTATTAATGTTGACTTTCGAGCATCGAAAAATCGTATCGTTACATGCACGCACCAACAAAAGATATCGAAATTGATCTATATTTTGTTCGTGAACAAGTTCAAAGAGGAAATCTACAAGTCAATCACATACCTTCAACTTACAAGTGCACAGACATACTTACCAAGGCTTTGTCAGCAAGAAGCTTTCTGAAGTTTCGAGCCAAACTAAAAGTAGAGTGCAAGGGAGATCTCAGAAATTCGATCTTCAACAAAGAGAAGGAAACTCAAGCCAATTCAACTCAAGCAGTCATAACTACATGAAGCAAGTTACTTGAGGATGGTACTAAAATCAGATCTGGAAGGGAAGAACGTAAATCTAACACTGGAGCGAAATACAAAGTCGCTGAGAATTTAGTGTTAACAAAGACTTGCGGTGGAGAGTTGACTGCTGTGAAGATTTGACGAAAATCGAGATCGTTCTCAGTCGCCACCATGGATTTGAGAACTTAGAAGAAACCCTAAACCTAATATTGGTTTGAGGGGGGGGGGAATAAAGACCATATGGCTTCTCACCATAGCATTTATCTCAATACAATAGGCTAATACGGGTTGTAGAAGTAACTGAAACCCAAAAGCCCAAGCCCATTTAAGTAAACAATTGTATATAAAAGCCTGATACAGGCTACAGAAAATGCATTGAGAACGGTAAATAAAACTTTATCTCTGTCTTTCATATATGAACTCTTCTTAAATTCTATCTATAGTGTTGTGACGTTTTCAGAAATAATGGATTCCAAAATTTAATTTTTTTCTCCTTTTGTTTGGTTTGATTATTAGTGTTTATTCAGCAATATTGTATTCCAAAATTTTAAGCAGTATGTCTTCCCTCCTTGTAAATTTTGTTACTTTTAATGTTGTCCTGTCTAGTCTGTTAGTACTAAAGTTTCTAATGTAAGAAACCAAATTGCCATCGTTGTGAATGATTCTCTAGTAGTTATTTGCTTTTATTTTAATTGGACTAATTTTAAAGTTAAACCAATTTTAAATGCTTAGTATCAATTTTTTTTCCCTTAACTAATGTCCATAAGGCAAAAAATGTTCTTCTGTAGAAAGTTGTTGAACATCCAAATTCATAAGTGGTGCCAAATTCAATAAATGCCTTAAGGCTTCAGGTCTGCGTATTTAAGCTTTATATTGTTAAGGGTGCCAAAGAGTCGTGCTATGAAGCAGTTATTTTGTTTAAAAGAACTAAAAATGCAAGATGTTCTGGAACTCAGTACTAAAAAATAGTTACACATTTATTAATACATGGTACTACCAATTTGGTATACAACAAAAATATTTTGTTTCTTTATTCAACTCAAATATCTTTTGTGCCTTAATATATCATATTGTCTTTTTGAAGCTAGTATCTCCGCTGCTTTATACTTTTTGTAAACGATAAAGTGAACTAAGTAAAGAATATTGGTTGTTTTGCCGGTCATCAACATTGTATCTTTCCGGGAAAGTTGGACATTTTTCACACAAAAGCATTGCTCAATTAATGTTCATGTTGGAATGCTTTTAATGTCAACATATGCATTATTCAATGCTGGAATCCTTTAAACTATCATACTACCTTACTAAATATACAAAAAAAACCTATAGGACCAGAGTTTTTAGGTTGGATACTGTAATACCACTGTCGATCCAAAGGGCAGTCCACGAACAAATGACCATGTGCAACCCAACTTATAGGTCCAAGTTCAATTTTTTATAGTATAATGTATATTTGCAACACTTCAGTTAAAATTTGTAGTGATAGCCATGTGGTTAGTCCTTTAATGAGTTCTGGTAAGTAGTTAAGTTCAAGTTCCACTTGTTAAGTTTGCGTTTTTCATTCCCGAAGTAAGCAAGTAAACTATTCTTGGTTGGGGCAGACCTACTTTTGGACCAGCTCTATCTAAGAAATAAAATAGGGCATTAAAATATATATAATAATCATGTGCACTATTGATAACTTATTGTTACTTTTATTTAATTTATTTAAAAGATGTAAAAGGGGAAAGGGCGGTATGATTTGATACTCTTGATGTTCCTTCTACACCAAGAACAGAAGGAGAAATATTATCATCCTCAATCGTGTCTACTTTTGGCTTCTTCAAAGCTTTATGTTTGATACTCTCTGTACATTTCTTTTCCATAATTACATTGTGCATGTGATTAGAAGTCAATTGTGAAGTTGTTTTCATCTGGAGCAGTATTAACCATTGGAATAATATGTTTTAGATGGGAGTATGTTTTAGATATATTATATTTTAGATGAAGCGATCCTTTTCTAGTGTTTTGTATCGAATACATATATGTTTTTGTTCCGAATACTGAGTGTGTATTATTCACCATATATTTGCAGCTGGAATGAAATATATATCTACTGCTATGAAATATATATTATTGTGTGTAAATGGTTTTAGCATTTCTGCACATGTAAGTAAATATCTTATTCCGTGTTATAGCATTTCTGTGTATGTGGTCGTTTTCTCCTATTGTCAGTACTTCAATTTACCACGGTTTTAACCGTCAGTAATAGAATAGTTAGCAATATGAAAATGGTTTTAGATGCTAGAAATTATAAATTTTGTAACGGTAAATAAGCGTGGTAGATATCGCAGTTTTTGACAATATTAACCATTGGAATATTGTTGATTATCACAGTAACAACCGTGCTTATTTAAAAATTTACAAAATCCATGATAAAATTTTCCCGCGGCTTTTTCCTGCATAGGTATAACCATTAGGAATATCATTAGTCATGGTTACAAGCGTGACAATTGAGCCATTCCGGTGTTGTGATTTTTGGTGCTATAGATTTCAAATACGGTGATGTTTCGCACTTAATATAGAGTGGATCTCAAATCTATTATTGAACTTATTAATTTGGAAGCCGGATTGATTGAGCTTTTCATAGCTAATCATCCTCGAAGTGGAAGGAAGAGTGGGTGTGTTTTCCATTGAATTGAACCGGAGCGGTTCCTTATTTTGCTTATGTAGGTAATTGCTCCTTGGTCTATTTCCTTAGCTCGTAGGTCATGCAGTATCTTGTATCTTATTTTTTTATGACCTATCCCTTATTTTTATTTATCTTTTGTACTTCTTCCCTGGTCCGGAATGCTCATTTTATTAGTAGTTATCCATTTGGCTGTGTAGTCTACCACTACACAATTGTTTCTTAAAATATCTATATGAACATTGTTTGGTATTTTGGTATTTTCATAATTGAATAATTGCATTCCATGTGTAAATTAAAGCCTAGTTACATGAAAGTATTTTTTCTTTCTTGTATACAAAAGTAGTAGATGGTCACAAAAGCTAGTTTATGTTTTTATTGCATATATTTTTTAAACTCTATGTATTTGAATGTTTATTAATTTGTCATGGGGAAAAATACAAAAAACATGAATACTACAGAATGCGAAAATGATATAGTTAAGGACAATACCAAATCAAGCAAGCGTTTTCCATGCTTTGAGCTTGATGCTATCCTTAATTGTTAAGCAAGCACTCTTCACAAACTAATAACGACGATGATACTATAAGAGTTCATTTAATTTAAAGGTGACAAAAGAAACTACAGTGGAAACGAGGCTTGGGTTCTGGTAAAAAGATCCAGGTTCGATTCCTACCATGTGCTTCCCTATCCTATATAAATTTACCCGGGGGTATGGGGGCTTGGATCAGCGGACGACTGTACTATACCCTCCTCAAGAGTTTACCGGCCCGCCGAGTTCTCCTTGGTTTTAAAAAAAATGTTATATGAAGAATAAGATATACAGTATTTAATAAACATCACTTATTACCATCTATCTCAAAAAGTTTGAATTATACACATAAAATGATAATAACAACTTTGAATTATATTGCATTTATCTCCATAAATTTTCTGCTAAATAATAGGAGGATAGAGATATTACAAATCCTTTCGTCGTTTCTAGAGATCTTTGATCCTCTCCTTAATTCTCTTTGAATTATTTTATTTATATCCTTGTAAGCAATCATTTTTAAATTATCCAAAAAATATCATTAATTCATTCCATAATTTTATGTTTATTTATGTACATATTATTATTTCGTACAATTACTTACAAAGTTCATTAGTTTATTAATGAGCAGAATAAAAGACAATACTCTCTTTCCTTATTTATTTGCTATTATTTTTCCTCCTGAACCCTCTCTATCATGTTATTATTATATAACTCACAATTTTAGTTTTAAAAAACAAACGGCTACATTTATTAACCAGGAAATTATTGTCTAAGGACAAAAATTTTCAGCGTTTTTGCCTCAAGGACAGACCTTCAATATTTTATCCTGAAGGACAACTTTCTTTAGGTATCAGTTTTTAGTCATTGATAGTATTAGTTTGTAGTTATCGGTAGCAGTTTTTAGGTATCAATTTTTAGCTTGGTAGCAGTTTTGTTGTCCTTATGAATAATTTTGGAAAATATTTGTCCTTATGAATAATTTTTAGAAGAATGTTTGTCCTTATGGTAAAAATACTGAGGTTGTGTCTTTAAGGCAAAAAATATACAAATTTTTGTCCTTTAAATTAATTCCCCCTTTATTAACACCCTTTAATCCTCCTTTCACACACCAATATGTCATAAAAAAATTATGCCTCACATGTTTCGTTTCTCACCTAATCTTTTACCAATTTTATTCTTTTTTCTTTGTCTATTGTTTTCTTTTTCTTTTTTTGCATTTATTTTCTCCCCTTTATCTTATCACCTTCTTCAATCCATACCCTATTCAATTCATGAAAGCTATAGTGATGATATGTCCTTTTTATCGTCCTTAAAAAATTAAGAATTGTATCATTAAAAGAAACCGTTTGTTCCAGTTATTCCTAGGTTTATAATATATTTGTTTTTTCAAAATGAATAAATAAAATTTGGAATTTGTGGTATTGAATCAAAATTTCCTTCATATTGGTTTCGTTGGATAAAATTGGATATACACATGAAAGTTTATACAGTATTTCCAATGAGGCCTCGAATAATGAAGAAGGAAATAAACATTTTTGCATACTATTTGAAATATATGGGTGCAAACTAAGTATTTTAACTTTTATAGTAGCAACTAGGGTGGGAAAAGAAAACAATGAGCGGCTAATAGATTTAACCAAAACAAATTTTTTATTCTGTTACATTTAATAATTATCATCAAAAATCATTTTTATTTCACATCCAAAGCCGATTACACACACGATAATGAATTTCCTTAAATTATATCAATAAATGTATATTACTTGAATATTTAAACTTTAAAACTAACTATACAAACAACTTATAAATATTTCATATGCAAGAATGCATGTGTGCACACACACATACATATCTTTATATTAGTCAAATATTATATTTATTATATAATTTATATTCTTCAACTTTATTTCAAATCTGGAAAATTATATTCTAAAAATTATAATTATTGAAATAACAATAATACCATTTTTCTAAAGTTTACCAATATTGATTCAAAATGTATAAATTAATTAATCATTATGTTTTATCTACAAAATTGCAGAATTTTAATAATAATTATAGTTATTTTAAAATAATTTCTATCAAGTAATATCAACACACAATCTTATTTAAATATCTCCCAATGTGAGACTATTATTTTTCATCGTAGTTTAAATACAATTTTTTAATAATATAATGAACTTTACAACAAGGTGACTCCATCATATTAAAACAATCTACGTGGATTCCACTAGGAATGCATTGACATCAAATTAGAAAAAATCAAATTGAAAGGAAACAAGACATTAACTATTGAAACTAAGGTATTATTTGTTTGAAATTCTTAATGTTGAATATTGAATGTTAAACACCAATTGTTGTTGAACATTGAATGTTTAATGTTGATTGCTGAATGATTAAAATGTTGTTTGTTTGTATTCTGATTGAGATTTGATTTTTTTTACCATAACTTATTATTATCACAGTATTACTCTTAATAACATATGAATCATTTAGCCATACAATCACAAAATTATATCATAAAACATACACACAAATGCACTATAATTATAAGTTGTAAATATATGAAAAATATACGTATGTATATGATAAAATTGAAATGAGTTTTTAAATTTTGATACTATTAGTCATTATATTTATCATTTATAGTGTTTTAATAATCGTGAAGAACATTCATGAAATATTTTTCTTTTATACCATTTCTATTGAATATACTACTTAATAATAAAAAACTACAAATAGTATAAAAAATTCAAATACAAAAAAAAGAAACATACCGAAACGTAAAAAAGACGACTAATGCGTAAATTTATAATAAAATCATGTTGTGGTATAAGATTTAAAATAAATTGAAATGATAAAATTATTGTTGTACAATGAGCAAATGTGTTAAGTATTTCTAATTAGCATTTAGTTGTATGAAAGAGCTAAAAATATTTCTAGTTTTTCCAAAGAAACAAACCATAAGAATAGAAACAGAAACAAAAGGGAAATTAACTTACGTTAATTAGAAGGGAAATCGTGCCTATGTTAGTCTATAAAGTGAAAAGTATGAGATTTTAAAGGAGTGAATACTTCACGTTGAAATAAATGGACATTTAGTGTAATAAATATGTTCAAATTTATCTACGTTGTTGTCGTGGATCCATAAATACGATTGATGCCTACTTATTTATAAGTTTTGAATTTATCAGGTTATATAAAATTTAAATACAAACATGATTTTTATGGTGACTCTCCCACTTCTTCCCTCATTCCCATGATCTCAACTCAAGTAACAAAATTTAAATTCCATATTTATTTATGTGAAATAAAGTCAAAATAGCCCCTCTTCCTTTCCCATTCAACTTCGTTTTCTCTTTCAATTTATTTAGATTGCTTTATGCTTGCTTTCATTTATAATTTTATTTGTTATTTTGAAAGCATGTGTTATCTACTGTATAATTTCAATATCGAACATAGTTTTTTTTTTCATGTTAATATTTTTTTCTAATTTTTTTTCTAATATGATTATTATTGCATTATTGGATACATGGTTAGGTAATTCTAATTGAAGATAAGGTTTTGGAAACAAGAAATGAAAGCTTAAAAAAATATATTTCTCAGTTTTATGTTTCAGTTCATATTCAGGCTACACAGATTTTGGTAATGCTATATATTTTCACGATATTTCATCATAATTTTTTTTATCTATTTTGAGTTTACTTTATTATGCATTCTCTGTCCAATTTTTTTGCATTCCCTATTTTGTTTTCTTTTGATAATTAAAATTGCATCTGTTGCTTTTCTAGCATTTGTGATTATCTTCATTTGTCTAAATTGCACTTAAGTTGTCAAATAATTTCATTATTTATGGGTACCTTTAGATATTTAATTTATTTAACCAACTTCTTAGCTTAATATAAGTTTTAGAAAAGAATTCATCAAAATACACCTTATACCAAATTACAATAAGATAACTAGATAATATGTTTCCTAACTAAATATCCATAACCCTAACACGGCCTCACAAAGTATCACTGGGTATAAAGATTTTGTTCGATTTATTTAGGGCTAACCCTATTTACACAAAGTATTTAACCCTGTTAAATTTATGACTCCATTAACTACTTTTGTTCTTAGTAAGAAAAATTGAATCATATAATTATCTATTGAACTCTTTATATTATGTTCTACGAATGACCAAAGTCATCAGTTTTTTTCCCTTTTAGAAAATGGGAAGGAAACTAAAGTGTACAAAATATCTTAATTGCAATATTGTGAGCAATGAGCTCAATTATTTTCATCTGTGTTTGATCTGTAATATTATACATGCCTAGAGCTTGGAGCGGCATTTTAGTTATTATTTTTGTTATTATGTATCTCCTATCCAATTTTACTAGCAAACGGGAATAGTTTAAATAGTTTATAGATAAACTGAGCTTATTTGTTCAATTGAGATTATTGACTCGGATATAGACTCCAAAAAATATATCATTTTGGACAATCCATTATGTCTATACATGCTTAATTTCTATGTAACATGGTTGCTTATTTTTTTCGAAAGTTGTTTTTCTTATTATGCATTATAGATATCTTAGAAAATTTGTTTATGAGATTGCCTAATGCTGGCAAACAACATATTAGTTCATATAATTTTGTACTATAGATATGTTATGTAATTTTACCTTTTTTATCAATTTATCTTTGATCTTTTTTTCTTAACCCATCAATAACTGGCTTATATTACATATGATTTTGAACGATACATTATAAGTAAGAACATGGAGGTTTGTAACATTTGTGAATATAACTTAACGCATATGTAACGCTAATACTCTGTAACGTCCTACCCCTTTACACATTCTATCAAATGGAGTTCACCGCTAAGTATGGGACGTTTAATTGACGATTCAATACATATACTTCCTTGGACTAACACTAAACACCATCCATTAGTATAACTTACCTAATTCATGTTCAGATCAACACAAACAATAGTACATGGATTTTCCCAGAATAGAACAATATACAAAAATCAAATATAAGAAATAATCCCAACAAGACAGCAAAAAATATAAACAACGATTGATATACAATATAGGTCTATTAGTAATAATACAAGTTGAACACAAATCATTTAGATAAGGATATACAACAATCTATACCAAATTTACATGCCAAGATTTAATGTACGACAAGGACCAAATTGGTAGATAATAATATGAATATATGTAATGGATATGATTAGTATCCGGACTAAGTAGTTAATACTGGATAATATCATTTATATACCATCAACATATCTCATATCATTCTTTAGCTTATATTCTTTTTCTAAAATATCACTTGAAATACCATTATCGATAATATCGCTCTGATAATTAGTGTATAATACCCAATATTTTTCAAGAATATCAATCATAAATGTAAGTGTCGAAGAATTTTCTCGTTCTCAATGTTTGTTTTTAGTATATGGTGAACGATAATATGTAGACCGTATTAAAACTCCCAATGCATTGAATTTTTAGTTTTAACCGTATTTTTTCAATTTTCTTCATTAGTCTTTCAACAAAGAAAACTCTGCTTATTCCATTATTATTTTTTATTTTGGTTCGGTACTTTACCACAAAATGTTAGATCGTGCAAGGGTTACTTCTCTTTTTTGTTATTTTCTTTGTTCACTATGTCCAATCGGTAAGTTAGCCTATGAAAATTCATTTTCCTTGTTTTGGTTATTATTATGCATCAAGAACTAAGTTGAAGAGCAGACAACTTATGTATTTTACATATTGATAAAGAACGGACTAAAAGCAATAATCAGTATCAAATAAACATCACTTGTAATTCAAGTGAAAACGAAAATGAAGAAACTGTAAATATAAAAACTGAAAAATAGTAGCGATGATTAAATGAATGAAGAAACAAAGAATATAGCATAAAACTGAAGAAGAAAAATAAAGACGCGTATTCGGTAAAATATCCCAGTAAATAGATTGTAATATGTAAACTGTATGCAAACTATGTCCTTAGTAGTTGTTTGTACCAAAAATGGGCACAACACTCTTCGGAAGTCTTTAAAGAGATAAACGCGCAGAATAAAAATTAAAACTGTGGGTTATCTAACAAAAACTCCAAATAACAGAAAGTAAATTGCAAAGACAAGCGATTTAGAGTGGTTCGGCGTTTTGCCTACGTCCACTATGAAGTTTGATGATTTTATTGCTCGATCACTTGAAGATTACAGTAGTTAATAATGTAATACAACTGAATTCAAATGCTAAGTGTCAATCCAAAGCAGCGGCGGTGTTCTGGAGTAAATCTGGCAGAATCTAGGCGCTCTTCAGTACTTAGAATTCTCCGACCCCTTTTCTGAATGACCAGGGGCTCTATTTATAGGTGTAGGAGGCTGATATTTCGCCTAAAATGAGGGGAGACCAGTTCTGGCACGTCAGGGGGCCCACATGGCCGAAATCTGGAGATCCGGGCCCACCTTGGGATCGATTCGACCCTTGGTTCGAATCGATCAAGAAATCATCCAATCGAGCTGAAATTTGGTGAGTACATTCTTCATCATGTGTTTGAGCTTCTGTGAAAATTTCATGGGATTTGGACTTGTAGAACTCGAGTTATGATCGATTCAAGTTGGTGTTTTTCGTATTCTGGAGTCGTTCGAATCGATATGCTCGAATCGATTCGTTCGAATCGATCCTCCTGCTCGTGAAGATGGTGACGTGGTGCGCTTTCTTCGAATCGGTCCGCTTTGCATTCCGCATTGACTGGGTCGAATCCACGACTTGGATTCGAAGATGGTGGTGTTGAGGTAATGGATTCGAAGGACCTCTTCCTTCGAATCGATGAAACTAATGCTCGTTCGAATCGATTCAGACTCGTAGCTATGGACCGGTTCGAAGTTGTCTTGGCCTGGGGATTCGAATGCATGGATTCGAAGGTTCCTTCCTTCGATGGATTCGAACTATGGTGTATGTGAGGGTGGATTCGAACTCAAGGCACATGAAGACTTGCCTGATGTAGTCGAACGTAGTGAATGCCTTGATGGATTCGAAGCTACCGGTTTTGCCTGATGGAGTCGAAGCAATGGAGAGCTGATGGAGTCGAGGCAATAGAAGTTCGATGGATTCGAACTGGTTCCTGGCCAATCGATTCGAACTAAGGGTGGCCTACTCTATCTTTTGTCGACGATATCTTGAGCATACGAACTCGGATTGACCTGAAACTTGGATCGTTGGTTCCCACGGCTTTACTTGACGTGCCTTATCGATTATAGCCCGATCCGGACTCGGACAAATTTCATCGATATCCGCAGCGATCCTTACGTGCAACAGACTTCCAAGACGATCTGTTACTGTTTTCTAGTTAAGTCCTTGGTGTCACGGCCTTGCCAAAAGGCGGGATAACATTTGCCCCCCAAAGTACGTCTTGTGTAAACATGACGTGCTTTGAAAAGCTGCAGTCTCCCATTGGATAGCTACAACATGCTTTGTCGAAAATTGTCTTCTTTGTTGTTGTAATTAATCGTTGTACGATCATGATCGACTGTTAGGCTTTTGAGTCATGACGAGATGAACATCTGATTCCTGTCGATGATAAAGACCAAAACATTAGTCAAAAAATATGTGCATACGGGTATTATCTTGACCTTGGCTAACGTTGCGTGATCGCAAGTTGTTGTCTGTTCGGTCCGCTATCGAAATCTGCATCGGTCCTCTCCTGAACCGATTTGAGATTTGAGTTAAAACATTGCTTTTATGATTGTCTATGATCATCCTCTCGTATTGATCCTCTCCTGAATCGGTACAAGAGTGGATAAGCAATTTTTCATATGAAAACGATTCGTCCATTTGACCGGTGGTATTTGATGGATGCGAAGCAATGTTTCTGGATCCGCTTCGAGTTGATGGTTTCGAAGTAGATACTTCGAATCGATGGGGCGTAGTGACCCACGTTCATCTTTTGTCGACTGCTTCGAATCGATGTTTCTTCGAATCGATGCTGTGTGGATTCGAAGTTCTCTGAGTTGGTGGAGTCGAAGTCGTGAATGCTTGAACCGATGTACTTTCGAAACGATGGTTCGTGGGGCTCGTGCTTTGAGTCGATGTTGTCTTGCTTTGACGTTGTTGAGATGGATTCGAACATACAAGGAGATTCGCAGGAGATGGATTCGAAGTGGTGGGTTACGATCGATTCGAAGTCGCCGTAACGAATCGAGTCGATGCCCTTACCTGTTAAAGCCGGTCATTTGTACCGGGAGGCGAATCGTCTATTTTCTCCTATATATACCGGGATACTATTCTCTTCTCACTTTTTACCATTTACCATTGCTTCAGCCGTTTCTTCGAATCGATCTCTCAGAGCTAAAACTAACGGGCTTTCCTCGAAACGATCGACTTCGTCCCCGCTCCCACTTGCAATCGAATCAGGTAACTAAAGGATTGATTCGAGATGAGAATGTTAGAACTGTCTTCGTCTCAAAAAAATTCTGAGTGATGAGATCTGAATGGAGTGGGTCGACTCGGTGGGCATCGATCCAGGAACGAGTGATTCGAATCGTTTTCTGATGCATAGCTTCGAATCGATTCTTGTAAAGGAAGAAAAAAGCCTCGTATCGATCGATTCGATGTAACTATACCTTGATCGAGTCGAAGGTATCGAAGGTTGATCGATTCGAAGTCACTCAGTGCCTATGGATTCGAGGCGCTTCTCCATCCCGAAGTATATCGAGTCGATCTATATGGATTCGAAGCACATCGAGTCGATCCATGTGGATTCGAACACTTTCAGTTTAGAGAACCCAACTTTTATGACTTGCTCCATCATATGAACTACGACCAGTTTCAAGTTATTCTCTGACGAACTTAATGAATTTTAGCATACTTGACTCCGACGAGCTTCGGCCTTGCATAATCGAACTTGACTGAAAGACTTGAACTTGAATTTCCTTCGAAGCTCGTCGATGGAACTATGACTTAACCAATAATACAACTGATTTATACTTGAAGTTGGTTCGCAGCGTTTGGATGGTGTGGAAGTGACGGTCAGCGATGACGATCATTTTCATTCTCAAATTCCCAAGTTATGTTGTACGAACATCTTGCTTCAATCTGTTAGATCTGCTTAAGTAATGCACAGCATTTACACTACACGACACGTTCATACACACTACACTGGGGCACGCACGGGCTAATTATGAACTTAACGTTGCTTTCTGATGAGTTAGCTAATTATGGAATCTTCGAGTTCCCAACAACAAGAGGTACAGAGCTCGACTCCTCCTGTTCTTGAGATTCCCGATATCCCTGCCGATACAATTGATCCAGCTCCAGACGAATTGTCAGAGGCTATATTTATTGAGGACCCCGTCGATTCGGTTCAGTCTAACATCTCTGAATCCTTATTGGGACGAATATGCCTAAAGCACAACATATCTCTAGGTGATGTATTATTGCCCGGCGCCACTGATAGACCGCACAATCCGCCTGAAGGATATACAGCATTTTACCGTCATGCTTGTGCGGCTGGAACTCTTCCTCCTTTCAATCAATATATCAGAGGGATGCTATCATATTTAGGAATCGCTCCTTCACAACTTCATCCCAACGGGCACGCGTTGCTGAACAGCGCCTTTATCATATTTATGGACTGTCTCTTTCGCCCGCCGAGGCCCTCCGAGATCAGACACATATTCAACTTCAAGAGCAGGGGTGATAGCCCGTCGTTTACATTTTTGGAGGCAGTTAGAAATTGCCAAGTTGTAGTTGGAGCTTGGACTCGACTGAGCTATTTCAAGAACGAATGGTTCTACGTTCGGTGCCCTCCGGGTTTCGCTAGGCGATGGTTGTCTCGACGTAAGCGTCTTAACCTGTTTCCTTGACCAATAGCTCTTCGGTGTTAAAATTGACATTTCATTCCTTTTACAGCTATTATCTCTAGGCCCGATGGAGGGCGTTTCAAGGGTACCGTCCGGAGTCTTCAAGAAGTCCCAAGCGAGCTGAGGCATATTGACTCGGTGCTGAATGACTACAACTTAAGAGTTCTTGGCTTGATCGACATTAATCAAAGCATAGTTGTCGAGGGCTTTGCAAAGTCTGCCTCCAAGAAGGGAGATAAGAAGAAGACCAAGAAGAAAAAAGTGAAGAAGTCACTCGGAATCAGAATAATTGAGGCGGGTGATGAAGAAAGAACCCACACAGATTCAGAGCCGATGGCTGATCTCTCGGGAAACATTGAAGAATCGGGAGAAAAACGAAAAGGCAAGGCCGCCGTCTCCAAAAAACTTAAGTCCAAGGGGGGAAAATCTGTAGATGCGTTTCTTCCCGCTTCCGGGGTCATGATCTCTGAGGCCGCCCCTTCTCATTTGAGAGATTCTTTCAAAGGGCTAGACGATATTCCTATCCCAGATTATATATCGATTTCTCATGATCCTGGGTTGGAGGAATTTCAAGATGTTCTAAACGTGAACGAGCCCTTTCCTTTAAGTGTGGTCAACACTTCCGGTCGGTTTTGGGGGTTTACACATTTACACACACTTCCACGGCACTCCATGACTTTTGCATAGTAAACATTGCTTGATGGGATTTTAAACCGTTATCCTTTCTTATCGCAGGTGAGATGTCAGGACGTGGCTCCACTCTAGATAGGCTTCGGAATGTGCGCCAATCTTCTCCATTTTACGATTCCCGTAGGAGAGAGACAGATAGGGACCATGGGCGAGGCTATTCGAGTCAAGAATGTTATGATAGAGATAGAGATTACTCGCGTAACCGTTCCGGCTATGATTACTCTGACAGAGACCGGGGATACCAGTACCGACCCCGATCTCGTTCTCCTCCGCCTCCCAGGGCTCCTGTAGACCTCCCAGGGCCATCTCATCAGCAACAGTTGCCTTCTCAATCTTCTCGGCCTGATATTCAGCGGCCAAGAATGGAACCGACAGCAGCCGCTATAATTGAACAAGCTCCGGCTGAGTTGACAAGCGAGGGAGCTGCTAAACTTGCTCAAATGAAAAATGACTACCCGGAAATTTGCATGGATGGCTATATCTTCCCTCCTAACTTCAAAAGAATTCCTCCGGAAGCTGAAACCACCGCTCATAGTTATATTCACGACTTCTACGCTCAGTACAAGGAGTGGTACAAGGCAGCCGTGAAGGCTTCTAGAGTGGCTTTTGACAGGGCGAAGATTATTGTTGAACGCGATGCTGAAATTGCTAAACAGAAACGCATCATTGAAGTTCTTCAATCTGAAATGGAGACGTCCCGGAGTTCTGAACTTCAAGCTCTCCAGAAACACGAGGACGCCGTGGCCAAAATGGCTAGGATGCAACAGGAACATTGCGCCACGGTAGAAGAGATGGGCCACCGCAACACCACCGTTGCAGCTGAGCGAGACTTAGCCGTTAAAGAGCTGAACGAGCTCAAGGCCAAATTCGCTGAAATGGTGAAGGAGAAGGATGACGCAAACGCCACTGCACAAGAGGCTTGCAACCAAGCGGTATCTCTTAGGACCGAACTTGCTGCGGTGGCGGTCAAGTCTAAGTCTGCGGAAGCAGAAATCCAGGAAAAGATTTTGGAGGAGAGGTCCAGGCTGGATGCTGAGTTCGACGATCTCCTTGTCACGTACAACGCTAATGTGCTGGAGCATAGAAATTTAGCGTGGCTAGGAGATGACTCCATGATCTTGTACAATGCCTGGACCCGGCTGGTGAATGAGAAGAAAGCAGTGCATCCAGATGAAACATTTGACGACTTTGAGCTGGAGATGCGTTTGCTCACCGACGATGAGAGGAAAACCCTTCATGAGGTGGTGATCTCCATGGCGAAAGAAAAGCTTGGCGTTCAATCTCTAGAGACAGGTGAAGGTTCGGGGACCGCGCATCACGAGGCAAGTGTTGGAGCTGTACTCCCAACATTGCCCGAAACCACTGGTGTGGTAGACCCCTAATCTGTTCCTGCATATAATCCTGACCAGCCGTTATTATCTTCTGCCGATGATTCCACCCATGTTTCGGTCCAGACCAAGGAAGGTATTTGAACGCTTCTCGTAGTTTTAGTCGTGAAAAACCTCAAGCAACACACTTGGCTAACAATCTTCGTTTTGTCGCATTTCAGTGACTGAAGCTATTGTGTCTGTGCCCCTTGCTCTATCAGTTCCTCATCAAACACAAGGGGTTGTTTTTTCTGAAGCCGTCACGACTTCCACTTTGATTGGCGAGGAGGGAGATGCGAATATGTTTTCTTTCAGTGCTCAAATGATTGAGGAGCTTCTCAATGAACCCATCGACCCCTCTGCCAACCCGTCCGATGTTGTGAGTGAGGCTGCTCCGGTTGTTAGTTCATCTATGCCAGCTATTGGCACATCTGATGCGGCCCAAGTATCTCGTGAGGACGATGTTATTGCTGAGATTGCTGCCGAGATGGCAGCAGGGAATGTTGGTGTGAATCCGCCCGGGCCTGCCCCGTTAATGGTGATTTCACCGGGCGGTACTGTAATGATTGAGACCGCTCCTGCCCCTCCTCCTGCTACTACTCCTATGCCTCCAGCTCGTCCTCCTAGAAGGACTTCCGTCGCCTCCAGCTCTGAGGAAGATGTCGACATTATATCGCTGCCGGAGGGCAAGCCTGAAAAGAGCAAGCGATTGAGGAAGAAATCGGGCAGCGGATCGGGTGGAGCTACCCCGAAGAAGAAGATAAGGAAGAAGAAAGATTGAACTCTTTCTTTAAATCTCTGTTGTGTAGGGTAGCATTTTGTTGATTCTTCTATAGCCGTGTATAGATGTGGATTCGGCTCCCACTAGTAGCAATTTCTTGAACCATTTTGTAATCATATTCTTTTTGTTGATAGTGGAAATGAGAATGTATTCCCTTTTGTCTCCAACTTGTTGTGTGTTATGGTTCTGCCCCCAGTATTGGGGATTAGTGTGGAGTTGACGTATGTTTATAACCCGTCTCGCGCTCCGGAGTACGGAGTAGAATGGATGTTTATACTCCGCCTCGCACTCTGGGAGTACGGAGTTAGATGAATGTTTATACTCCGCCTCGCACTCTGGGAGTACGGAGTCAGGGAATGTTTATACTCCGCCTCGCACTCTGGGAGTACGGAGTTAAGGAATGTTTATACTCCGCCTCGCACTCTGGGAGTACGGAGTTAAATAAAAAGCTTGTGCCCAGCTCGCGCTCTCGGAGTACTCTGGGGTTTAGGAAAAAATGTTTATACTCCGCATCGCACTCTGGGAGTACGGAGTTGATTAAAAAGTTTTGTACCCAGCTCGCGCTCTCGGAGTACTCTGGGATTTTGGAAAATGTTTATACTCCGCCTCGCACTCTGGGAGTACGGAGTTGTTTAATGTTTATACTCCAGTTCGCGCTCTCGGAAGCTGGAGTTTGTTGGTATTTATACCCAGCTCGCGCTCTCGGAGTACTCTGGGATTTAGAAAAATGTTTATACTCCGCCTCGCACTCTGGGAGTGCGGAGTTAAGTAAAAAGTCTTGTACCCAGCTCGCGCTCTCGGAGTTCTCTGGGATTTTGTAAATGTTTATACTCCGCCTCGCACTCTGGGAGTACGGAGTTAGATGAATGTTTATACTCCGCCTCGCACTCTGGGAGTACGGAGTTAAGGAAAAGGTTGTCGTGTATCAACCCATTTCTGGCCTGATGTGATGGCTTGCCCCCGAGCTCGGGATTCATTTGGTGAGTGGTTGATTGCTTCATAGCCACTCCCTACTTGAATAAATTCCATTGCGTGATGGAATTTAGCTCTTCGTGCATCGTGATGTTGTACATTGTATTTAATGAATCACAGCTCTGGCTCAAAGAAATGGCATTTTATTGCTGAAATAAGAAAACATGGCAAAGTCAGTTGCCTTATTACAAATTCTAATTTCGAAATGCAGAAACAAATTCTAAAACAGAATTGAAACTAAATAGATAAACATAGCCTGTTATGTGTGATAGCGACGAAGTCTTTCGCTATCCAAGGCCTTTGGTGAAGCTAGACCATCAGCGGTCGTCATCTCATATACATCATCCCCGAGCTCTTGCTTAATCTCATGTGATCCCTTCCATGTTGGTTTCATGTGCAGTAGTGCTGGGTATTCTTTTTTAATGACAATCTCATTGCGTTCAAAAGTTTCAAGTCGGTCCTTGGCATTGCGTAATCGGGCGACTCGTTTTCGGTGTATGACTGTCCTCAAGTCAACCTGATCGCCCTGGACGACTCCAACTCCGTTGACGGTGGGAAACTTTAAGGTCAAGCACCACGGGGCAATTATGGCTCTGAATTCAGTAAGGGCAGGTCGTCCTAAGAAAGCGTTGTATGGCGAGACTATGTTCAACACAGTAAACTGTAATGTTCGAACTCTCCTATGTTCCTTAGATCCCAACCTAACTGGTAACTTCACCACCCCAATAGGTACGGTAGAGCTACCGTTGAATCCATGGAGGTGAGTTTGGCAAGGTTCCAAATCCCTGGGATGCATCCTCATTTGATTATAAGCATGTATGAAAAGGATATTCACAGAGCTCCCGCAGTCAATTAGTATCCTCTTCATCCAAGCTGGACCTACTTGCGCCGATATCACGAGTGGGTCAGTAGTCGGGCTTCCGACATAATCAGTATCGTTGTCTCGGAAAGTGATGTCGTTAATTGTCGCTCTCTTTCGTTTGGTCGAAGGTTTATTGTCCAAGTTATCATCATACTCAAAGTCTATTCGTCTAGCCAAGTTGTTATATGATTTCACTTCTCCCCAGCTTCGCTTCGCTGTTCGAGGACTATCACTTACAACATTAATTACCAGTCTTCCTCCGACACGACATGGTTCTTCCTGTCTTTCTGGATTCTGTACATGATTTTGATTTGAGGGGCCCGCCCCTTCAGACTGCGGTGCCCGCACAAACTGATCTAACTTCCTCTCTCTGATCAACTTCTCAATGAGGTCCTGCAAGTGCCGACATTCATTGGTGTTGTGGCCATAACTTTCGTGGAATCTACAGAACTTCCCTGTTTGAATCTACCTCTCCGACGATTGCTTCGGAGCCGGCTTCTTGTATTGCATAGTATTGCAAGTCTGTAGGTACACATTTTCCAATGATGTATTCAATGGTGTGTAATTATCGAACATTGGAGCCTCACGTCGTGGACCCCAATTTGGATCTCTTTTCTTATTCTGATCATTGTTTCCTCTTGGCTGAGTTTGCTTGTTCTGTATGTTCAACTGAACTTTTCCGGAATTATCACCGGACTGTTTTATTGCTACATTGCTCTGTACCACTTCACTCTTGGGTCCCGCATCGTCCTGCTTCCTAGACTGTTTCGCGTCCTCTTGTCGTAAGAATTGCGCGGCTTTGGAGTAGAAACGGTCCAACGATGCGGGCGGTTTTCCAGCTAACCAGTTTCCAAATTCAGAATCAGGGTCAATCCCCTTTGTCAATGCCATTAAGATTGAGTTATCGTTGGGGTTACTAATCTCCACACATGCCGCATGGAATCTCTCTAAGTAACGCCTTAGCGTTTCCCCACGAGCTTGGGTAACACTGGATAAGGTGTTGACATCTTTGGGTCTAGCGACATGCATGCGAAATTGTTCAACAAATTTCTTAGCCAGTTGATCAAATGAAGAGATAGACCTAGGTGGCAATCTTGTGAACCACATCGTTGCGATCCCACCTAGAGAGATGGGGAAACTTCGGCATTTTACTGCATCATCGGCCCTTGCGGCGCTCATCGACCATTCATATTTCAAGATGTGTTGATTGGGATCAGAATTTCCTTCGTACATAGGAAGGGTTGGCATTCTGAATCGCCGAGGAGGTTCAACATTCAGTATCTCGTCTGTGAAGGGAGTATGACTACGGGAAAGTCCCCAGTCATCGTTGGTAAGGCCTTGGCTTTCGCGGATCATCTGACGTATCATAGTCGAGATGTCTGGCATTGCCACATTTTGAGCTTGCCGAGCTAAGGTGTGGTCGGGTTCCACAGCGCGAGTTCGGACCGGGCGCTGTCGACGGTCCAAATTTTGCCTTCTTGGCTCAGCGTCCTCTGAGACGTACGGTTCAGGAGTACGCCCACTTTGCCGATTATTTGGCTCTGAAAGATTTCGGGTATCAACCCTTGTTTCTATTGTGGCAGCTGCGGCATGATTGTCCGCGGTATGCTGTGTAGTAGGGCCTCCTTGTGTGGAGGGCCCGGCCTGAAAGCTGGTTGATGGTCCTGCCCTCAACTGTCCGACAGTTAAAGCGGGTTGATATCCGGTCGTTTGTGCATGATTCCCGTCTAATCGAGGACGGGTAGATCTGTGACAGTAGTCTGATGAAGCAGAACTTTCAGTGGATGAGCGGGAAACATCATCCCTTCTGGACCTCCGACGGCCCTGGCGGTTCAGTTGGTTTGTCAATTCGATATTGGCACGCAACTGTTCGGCTAATTGCTGCCGACTCTGAGTCAGCTCTTGTAGCAATACTTGGAATTCTGGTCTAGTGACTGCCCCAGACGGATCTGAGTGGGCAGTGTTGTCTTGATTGGATGGCTGCTGTTGAGCAGGATTCTGTCCATCCCTACCTTCTTGTCCAGCAGCTGTAGAAGTGTCTCTCGTGCTAACCATTTTGAATGATGAATCCTTTTCCTAGATTCTATGCAAATCTGAGTAGAATGGAAGGACTGTGAATCGAAGATCTGGATCTTCCTCTTGGATTTGTGCAATCCGGTATCGATGGTAGATCCAAGGAGCAGGAGAAAAAAGCTGGTTTTGTTCTCGGTGAAAGCACCAAAGTGTTTGTACCAAAAATGGGCACAACACTCTTCGGAAGTCTTTGAAGAGATAAACGCGCAGAATAAAAATTAAAACTGTGGGTTATCTAACAAAAACTCCAAATAACAGAAAGTAAATTGCAAAGACAAGCGATTTAGAGTGGTTCGGCGTTTTGCCTACGTCCACTATGAAGTTTGATGATTTTATTGCTCGATCACTTGAAGATTACAGTAGTTAATAATGTAATACAACTGAATTCAAATGCTAAGTGTCAATCCAAAGCAGCGGCGGTGTTCTGGAGTAAATCTGGCAGAATCTTGGCGCTCTTCAGTACTTAGAATTCTCCGACCCCTTTTCTGAATGACCAGGGGCTCTATTTATAGGTGTAGGAGGCTGATATTTCGCCTAAAATGAGGGGAGACCAGTTCTGGCACGTCAGGGGGCCCACATGGCCGAAATCTGGAGATCCGGGCCCACCTTGGGATCGATTCGACCCTTGGTTCGAATCGATCAAGAAATCATCCAATCGAGCTGAAATTTGGTGAGTACATTCTTCATCATGTGTTTGAGCTTCTGTGAAAATTTCATGGGATTTGGACTTGTAGAACTCGAGTTATGATCGATTCAAGTTGGTGTTTTTCGTATTCTGGAGTCGTTCGAATCGATATGCTCGAATCGATTCGTTCGAATCGATCCTCCTGCTCGTGAAGATGGTGACGTGGTGCGCTTTCTTCGAATCGGTCCGCTTTGCATTCCGCATTGACTGGGTCGAATCCACGACTTGGATTCGAAGATGGTGGTGTTGAGGTAATGGATTCGAAGGACCTCTTCCTTCGAATCGATGAAACTAATGCTCGTTCGAATCGATTCAGACTCGTAGCTATGGACCGGTTCGAAGTTGTCTTGGCCTGGGGATTCGAATGCATGGATTCGAAGGTTCCTTCCTTCGATGGATTCGAACTATGGTGTATGTGAGGGTGGATTCGAACTCAAGGCACATGAAGACTTGCCTGATGTAGTCGAACGTAGTGAATGCCTTGATGGATTCGAAGCTACCGGTTTTGCCTGATGGAGTCGAAGCAATGGAGAGCTGATGGAGTCGAGGCAATAGAAGTTCGATGGATTCGAACTGGTTCCTGGCCAATCGATTCGAACTAAGGGTGGCCTACTCTATCTTTTGTCGACGATATCTTGAGCATACGAACTCGGATTGACCTGAAACTTGGATCGTTGGTTCCCACGGCTTTACTTGACGTGCCTTATCGATTATAGCCCGATCCGGACTCGGACAAATTTCATCGATATCCGCAGCGATCCTTACGTGCAACCGACTTCCAAGACGATCTGTTACTGTTTTCTAGTTAAGTCCTTGGTGTCACGGCCTTGCCAAAAGGCGGGATAACAGTAGTAATATGATAATATAGATCTAAATAGCTAAGAACCTACTATCATTTTAACATTATAGCACAATATATTATTTGGCCATAGGGGTAGGCATAGTTGGTTAGGACATACGATGCTCACATGTAAGGTCGGGAATCCTTGCTAACTACATATCTTTGTATGAATTTAGCCAAATAAAAAAATAGTGTAATATCATGTATAACATTATCTAGACATGTCCGATGTTTTATCGATATTATAAAAATATTTTAAAATATCTCATATTAGTAATTGACCAATACATATATGATACCTATATTTACTATTTGGTTCCCAAATAAATTCTATTATATATAATACACGATATGATACTAGATTTTTCCCTCTTTGCTATTCGTTCTCAAATCGAACACTTCATTCTCTTCTATTTCAAAGTCTTTTTAGTTAGGCAACCTTCTTCAAAAATTAAAATTTACAAAATTCATCCCTCTTATTAAATCAAAATTAAATGCCCAAGTTAGGCATAATGAATACGCTTTACACATGTATGTTATTTCCCCCTTTCATCTTCCCTAAACCCAAACTTTACACTATAATGGCAACGGCGTGAAAATGGATAGTCATACAAATCAAAAATTGACACTCTCCTTCGTATTATATAACCGCCGCTTGCAACTACTACTTTCTTTTCTATCTTCCCCTTTGCGTCGTCCTCTGAGCACAGGTAATTTTTAGTCCTTCCATATACCACGTTTTCAAATTGACAATTATTTGCATCCTCTAACCTATTTCCTTCAATCATTTGCTCCCTGTTAATTCTCAGCAGCAACAATTTTGCTGCTTGCTTCAGATCTAACTAATTTACTCAGCGCCTTCATTTCAGGTAATCCCCATTGCGTTTTCTTCTCATTCTTGGACATTTTCTATGCTCTAATTTATTCGTTGTTACATTCTGTTTGTTTATGTCGTATGAAGGATAATTTTGTGAAATCAACAAGGTTTTGTGCGTACTGATCAGAACAAGATTTTGTACGTATTGATCAACTAACCATGAATTTTTTGTATATTTAGTTTGAGTAATAATTCATAGCATTAATGATTATTTAACTATGAATTTCACTAATTGCAGGTTTACTGATTCTGTGGTTAATAAATTTTGTTCGCTATTCACATGAATTTCGGTTTCTTGGTGTCTGTTGCTTGCATAAAATTTCTTTTCCATTAAATTTTAAGAATATTAAACTTCTTGGAATTGATGATCTATTAATTTGTAGTTACAAATATGGTATTTGAAAATGGAGAATTATTGTTCCCAATATTACTTAGCTTAAAAAGCTTTTAAACATAAAATATGTAATTCCGTACTTTATGATTTTACTTGTTCAAAATGTAGTTTATTGATTTTGAAAGCATTGAAATTTAGAATTTTGACCTTTCTTCTTCAATAGCTTCAACTTTTGTGTTTCTCATGCTAAAACTTTTGGTTGCAAGGTTTCAACGTCAAGCTTTTGGATTTTTAATTTTGAAGCTTCAAAACTTTAAGCCATGATATTTTTGGACACACAAACATTAGAACCTTTATAAATTTTGATCATTAGCAAATTTACACCATTATGCCTTTTCAACTTTAAACATTTTATGTGTAATCGATTTTGAACTCTACATCCAAAATTTGATATTTCAAAATGTAGAATTATTTAGTTTAATGTTCTTGAATTTCGAATCTTTGATTTTTTAATTCAAAGTTGAACCTGTAATTTACACCAATGTTATATTTTTAATTCCTTTATGCTTAGCGCAGTTTACCTACCATAATTTTATTTTGGATGTGTTATCCGACATTTTGACCCAGTTATATCCGAACTGACTGGAAAAGTTAGACTTCATGATCATCAAGGTAGAAAGCCCGAAGAGATGGCTACTAGGATTGGAGACCGATTATGGACAAGACTATAGATGATAGCCATACTGATTCATGCGAATAACATTCTGGAATTGGCTAAGTATGAATTTCACACTTCAACTAAAAAAGCGAATGGTTATGATCATTCTCCAATATGGATCGGCTATGATCATTCTCCAATATGGATCGGCAATGATCCATCTCCATTATAGATTGGCAATGATCCATCTCCAAAATGGATCGGTTATGATCCATCTCCAAAATGGATCGGCTATGATCCATCTCCAAAATGGTTCGGCTATGATCCATCTCCAAAATGGACCGACTATGGAACATCTTTATTATTGATCGATGTGAATCGATAAGGATACAGATCGCTTGGATTGACAGTACGAACCAATGATGATCAATAAATAACTCAAAATTCAAAAGTCAACTATGCACGAAACTTTGGGAGTAGAAAGATATTACATGGTGGGTCTCATCATATCGATCGCACGTGAAAAGGAGCAACAAACAAAATTGGCACCGATCGTTATTTTGATAGAAGTGGGGCCCGCGATCAATAGGGTGACCTCATCTGGATCTGGATACTCCACTGCCGAAATTTCAGGAAGATATTTTTCCATTTTTCCCTATAAATACAGACTTGATTGTTCATTTTCGAGATCTTTACGCTGATATTTTCTTGGTATTCCATTGTAACTATGGATTATACCTGATTCATCCCTCTGTACTCAGCAATTAAAGTGATTAATAAAGTTACTCCTCCAAAGTCGAACCACTATAAATCATTGTGTTCTTGTTATTGCTTATTGTTTCCTCATTATTCATTAGATTTTCTTCATTTGTTTCTCTATAAAATCTGTATTAGGTGTTTGTGCCAATTTTTGGTGCAGGTGATTTCATTGAGAGATGAATTCTCAGTTTGGTTAGATCTCATCATCTTCTTGTGGATTTCCATATTCGTGAGATATATCCATCTTTCTCCCACCAAGTTTCCTATCCTACTCAAATTTGAAAGAAATCTATAAGGAAACTACCTACAATGTCTCCTAGGAATGCAAAGGCCATAGCTACCACCTCATGACCGACTGATGAAGCAATGGAGAACACGGAGACCACTCTTTTGGAAGATGGAGCACAACAGGGAGCCATGGATGTACAAGCTTCCTATGGAATAATCACTAAGTTTAAAATGGAGAAATATGTTTTAACAGATCGTATCTGGTCCATCCAATCGATCGGTTGGATAGTCGATCCCTTCATAACACATATTACAGTCGATCATTCCAGCTAATCGTTTTTCGAGCCAATAGTTTTTCCAGCCAATCGTTCTTACAATCGATCGTTTTTCCATTCGATCGTTTTTCCAATCGATCGTTTTTCCAGTTGATCGTTTTTCCAACAGATTGTTTTTCCACCCAATCGTTCTTCCATTCGATCATTTTTCCAACATATCGTTTTTCCAACCGATCATTCTTCCAACCGATCGTTTTCCCAACCAATCGTTCTTCCAACCGATCGTTTTTCCAGCCGATCGTTGCTCCAACATCTACAACTGATTGGTCATATCCATATTTGTTCCGAGTCCAATATTTTGCTACGTATCCAAACGAAATGGATTGGGTACGAACGGATTCATACTAATCCATCATAAAAAAATCCAAAAGGATAATCCTGTAAACTGACAGGGGCATAGAGGATCATGCGGCAACTGCTAAATTGCAGCTAAGGAATGTACAAGGAACCGGTACTCAAATGGTACTTCCAAAAGCTGGAGAACCAAGGTGATATGACACGAACCAAGGTGGTATGACTTGAAGCAGACTCTATATGTTCCGACACAAAGTCGAACTCGGGTTATCACCAACTCGACCCTAAGCAAACATAGGAAATTCTGGCCCAAGGTCAAACTCGGGTAAAACCAAGATTTTGTTCAAGCAAACACCAATATGACTCTAAGCACCATTCGTCGCTAATTCAACACTTCAAATTCAGCGACTCCAAGCGAATCGGGGGCTGACTCTAAGGAAATAACAAATTTTCTCAGGTCAGACTCCAAGTAAATTATCACAAATCCATCAATATTGGTCCATCTTGCTTTGCTCATAACCATGGCATACGGACTCCAAATGACATGAAAATTGGTGTGCAACCTCAAGAGGCCTTCCTTACTGCATTATATGGATCGCACCCTATTTGGGTGATGGATCATCACCGATCAGTGACCCCATCCTAACTGATTCGCTATTCGATCGGCATTCTTAACCATTCAAATGTTGGACAATCATACATACATTCAGAAGCAATAAAGTAGCCGTAACTTGAAAACAAATGGACTGACGACGATTGGAGCATCTTCCCCAGTAGAAACCAATTCCTCGAAGCAATTCAGCTTGCAGAATATCCAAGGAGATTCAATGTGCCAACCATTCTAGCATATTCTATGAACATAGACCCCCAAAAACATCTCGTGAAGTACGAGTAGCACAAGGATCCCGCCAGAGCAACGGATGCCATAAAATGCAGATGTTTTCCCATATTCCTCGAAAGAATAACGGTCATGCGGTTTATGCAGTTACCACCCAGGTCCATCTCCTCATCCGGTCAATCGAATAAGAAGTTTATCGAGCAATTCAGGATGCATGTGACTCACACCAAGGATGTGATGTCATTGGCTGAAAGAATTCAAAGCGAAGGCATCATTGAGGCCATAGATGAGGACTAAGATTCTAGGAGATGACCGAGAATCTAAAATTTTGACTCATATACTATTTTGAACAATTCAACCAATAACATCTACTTAGAAACTCATGACTCGGAGCAGTACTAGAAACTAGTCATGAGAGAGTCCACCGAAATGTAGAAGAAATCCGGGAAATGATGTATATTTCAAGATACACATGGTCATAACACCAGCGATTGCGGACACCTTCAAGATGAATTAACTACAACAAAAATACCCTATTACAACATCCTTTTTACAACGGACATATTCTGCCCGTTGTAATAGATGGCTATTACAACGGTCGTTTTAGGACCGTTGTAATAGATGCTCTGTCCAACGCCCTTCTTACAACTTGCATTATTTGCCCGTTGTAATAGAGAAATATTACAAATGTCAACTTCTGCCCCTTGTAATGGAAGTATATTTTACAACATTCAGTAAATGCCTGTTGTAATAGATCGACTACGAAATTAGGGCACTTCTCTCCCCAGTTATCACGTGGTTTATCGACAACGAAATTAGTGTCTGTTGTAACAAAGGACCGATGTAAATTTTTAACTTTTTAACTGGTTTATCGACTAAGTATTTCATTTTTCAGACTACGAAATTAGGGCACTTCTCTCCCCACGCAAAAGAAATTTATCTTCTCTCCACTTCACGAAATTAGGGCACTACGTATTTTATCTTCTCTCCACTTCGCGATCGAAGAAATCAAGGAATTCAGGTGTAACAACCCGCATATTTTACGATTTTATATCTAAATATTTTTATTTAAATGTAGAATCGTTAATTGGATTAAAGTCGGAAAAACTACTTTTTGTAAACAGTCGAATTGGGACTCGAGACCACTCCCATTGAGTCCAAAATGGCGTTTGCGATTTTTTTAAGTATAAACATCGATATGTTTGGAGTAAGTTGAATTTTAACATTTTCTATTGGGCTTTAGGTTTGGGTTTCACCCCAACTCACTTTATAACCTAGTTCAGCCCTCTCCTCCCCTCTTCACTTCATTTCTATTTTCTTAAACTCTCAAGCAAAACTGAAAATGGGGAGAGGAATGAGAAATTAGAAAACTCCAAGCCCTAGATTCCATTTGCAAACTCAAGTCTTGCTCCAAACTCTTGGAAAAGCTTTGGTAAGCCTCCTCTTCATCTTCTCCATCTCTTCTCCTCTTTAATTTCAGAAATTTCCTAAACCTAGTTTTGAAAATGTTCTTCTTTTGAGCTTAGATTCTAGCTTCTTGAGTTGAAATTGAAGAGTGGTTGATCTTTCTTTGCTTTCAAGCTTCTCCTTCATCATTTTTGGGTTTAAAGGTGAGTTTTTGAACTCACATCTTTGTCTATTTCTATCATTGATGTTAGGTATGAATTCCTAACACTTATTCATGTTCAATTGCTTTTGGTTTGAATTGATTTGGTGAACATTTCAATTTTCGGTGTTTTGAAGTCAAAACTTTGAAAATCCTTGCTTTGATTTATGAACATGTTTTTGATGGTGAATCGGAAAGCCTATAGGGCTGGGTTGTCGATTGGAAAAAGCCCCTTAAGTCCATTGCTCGTCCGATCGTGAATTGGAAGAGTTTGCGCTTCATTTGAATAAGCTGAAAAACAGCTTCAGTGACAGTCAGTCGACTGGCTGTAGAAATCAGGCCAATCTTGGTCTGTCTGCAGAGAACAGAAGTTTCTGTTTTCTGTAGTCAGTCGACTGACCCTCTGGAGTCAGTCGACTGACTGCAGAAAATGAAACATTCTGGTTTTTGGTTCAGTCGACTGACCCTCTGCAGTCAGTCGACTGACCTGCTTCATTTTGCCTATTTTGCCTAATTAGCTTGAGGATCCAACTTTTATCGATTCGTGACTATCCGATTTATTGTTATCACTTGTTATTGCCTTTGATGACTTCTTTTTTGGCATTTTTGAGAATGTCCCTTTTAATGGAATTGGTATCGATTTTTTGGATTCAATTCACGTCTTTGAATGTGGATTTTTGTGATTGATTGTTTCTACAATCATTTTGTGATTTGTCACTTCTAAATACAAAGGTTTCTATACTAGTAGTAAATATTAAAACCCTTTTACAGTGATGATTTCAACTCTATTTTTAATACAAAGCTCTTTTATAAAACCGTTTTCTAATCTATTAGTATATACAAACCTTTACCTCACTCGTATGAGAAAATCTAATTAAACGGCTTAGCAAAACAAGTGGTATGAAACGCTTGCGTTTACTTCGTCGGTTAATTCTTGGACTTGTTCGATTGAAATTCTTGTGACAATTTTCGAGTGGGAATCTACAATTTATTCGTAAATATTTAAGTTAAGCTAGTGGTTATGGGACATGAAGCTAAATTCTTATATTTACTGGCTTAGTGTAATCGATACTTTTATTGATCGATGATGATCATTTTGTGATTTAGACTAGCGATGTGCGATGTCTATTTGTCTGCGAGGGAGACTAAACCCCGTTTTGTGGAACTTCGGTTCAATTTGGCGGGGTAGCGACCCGTGGTCTTCGGACCGTTTGTGGAGCTTCGGCTCAAAATTTATGGTTAGCGACCATGGAATAGCGTTCCATTTGTGATACACGTATTGGTGAGTTTTCATGCTCCCGTTTGTGATAGGCCTCCCCCTTTGTGATTTCTGGATTTCTACTTGATGATTTCTAGAATTTGTGTTTCACCTCTTTATGTGATTGGCAATGATATGTTTGTCAATATTTGTAGTTTGGTAAATAAAATAAAGAATATGATATTCTTTTTGGTGCTTTGAGATTTATGAGATGTTGTATGATTTTGTCGTTGTTTTTGTTCTAGTGTGACAATATCGTTATCATACGTTCTTATTGTATCTCTGCTTCTATCTCATTCCTTTATCTGATATTTATAGCTAGACTGATCCGTTTATTATTTTCTTATTAAATAATACTCAGGTCAGACCGAGATGTTACATGTGCTTCTGCTTGACTCCTTATCTGGGATCATCTTCTGACTTTTGTCTAACTACATTACATTTGTAGTTTTTGTTGTTATACATTCGAGATATAGACTCCATGATGTATACCTATTCTTTTGTCTAGCACTTGTATCTATTCTTTTGTGATATTGTGGATCTTATTTGACCACTACTCTGATGTACACATTTATGTGTTATATTCATATCTGTTTCCGCCTTTGAGATATGAACATCTGTGACTTATTTATGTTATGTTTATTTCTATATTTGTTTCCGAGGTCCACTTAGCCACTGTGTGGTAGCATTGAGTTTGCATTGGTATGTCGGATTTCCTCTTGAAACGAAATGCATGTTATACTATCTGACATATCAGTGCTTGCACAAAGCAATTACACGGATGGTCGCTCCTCAACAACCTTATTCTTCACGCTAGTTGACGGCATTACTCCGTAGTGTCCTTGGCTAGCGTGAGTATAGAGGTGGGCGTCACAGCTTGGTATCAGAGCCAAACTTCGGAACAATGTAGAATAATCTAGCAAGGATCATTGTCCTAAGTCTTTCTTAGGAATCGTCCTATAGGATTTAATTCGAGTCTTCGTACCGTTCTATCCTATTTCTTTTTATGATACCTTGTTTTATCAATCAAGGATGTTTGATATTCATTTTGAGAATAACCTTTTCCTCTTCTTTCTTTCTTTCTTAGAGAAGAGAAATGGTTAGACCTGGCCGTCCCAGCGCTGGTCAATCTAGTGCTACTCCCCAGGATGGAGTATTTATGTCTGCTCAGCAACTACTAGATCTTGTAAGAAATGCTCAAGCTGTCTGACCTATTCCTGAGCCCACATCCTAAATCTGGGTTTGCACGCTTGTGCAGTGATTACACCAATTTAGGTGGAAACCCTTTCAAAGGTTCCGAGAGTGTTATAGAAGTCCAAGCTTGGCTTCGAACATGCGACCGCATCTTTTCTCGCATGAACCTTATTGATCTTCATTGAGTCCAAGTGGCTTCTAGTATGCTCCAAGAAAGAGCATTAGACTGGTACGAGCTTTTGATCTCTGAAATTATTGAAGCGGACCTTACTTGGAAGCAATTCCGGGAAAGGTTCGAGTTGAAATTCGTACCGGAAGCTGAAAAAGTATCTCTAGCTCGACGCTTCATTGACCTTGTTCAAGGTGAATCTTCCGTGACGGACTACGTCGCTTCTTTTGAATCTCTATCTAAATATGGGGTCGAGTATATTAATACCCCATTGAAGAAAAATCAGAGATTTGTTTATGGCTTGAACAAGAACCTCAAAAAGCCATTACTTCTGAAATTGGAAGTTTCTTTTAATCAGCTTGTTGATATTGCTCTTCGTCTCGAAGAGGCTGATAAAGATAGTGTTGCTGAGGTCAAACCAAACATCAACAAGAAGAGACCTTTTAAATTCAAGCCTAATCCCAATAAGAAGGGAAAACAAACAACTTCGGTAGACAATACTCCTACCTTTCATCGGAGAATGTTACAATTGTGGTTCTAAGGACCACTATGCAAACAAGTGCCCGAAGTCTCTTTCTTGCCGTTATTGCAAGAGTTCGGGTCATACTATATCTTTGTGTCCCAAACTACAAAGCAAGAATGAGGGCAAGCTAAATGTTGTACAAGCCCCTACTAACACTTCTCATGGTCAAGGTATTTCTCATTCTATCCTTGATGGCATTATTATATTTCATGATTTTCCTATTCGAGTTCTTTTTGATACGGGTGCATCTCACTCTTTTATATCAAAAGAACTTGTTGATGCTTTGTCTTTGAATGTTATTGGCTTGATGACTTCTTTGAGAATTGCGAATCTGGTTGGTGGATCCGCAACACTCAGTTTATTATGTAAAGATGTCGAAATTATTTTGTCTGATTACTCTTTCCGTGCCGATTTGCATGTTATGCATTACCTTGGTTTCGGAATGATTTTAGGGATGGATTGGCTTAACCGTTATGAAGCCCATATCCTATGTCCTGAGCGGACTATATATCTTCGACATCCTCAATCTGTTAAGAAAATTTTTCTTGTTCTGAAAGATTCGGATTCCAATTCGAAAGCGTCCTTATATTCTCTCAATCCTCATGACGACGATAATGATGATGAGGAAGATGTTATTTCTCTCATTCACATTGTTCGTGAATTTCCTAATGTATTTGAGCCCGTTCTAGGATTACCACCTAAGAGAGCAATTGAGTTCCGAATCAATCTAATCCCCGGAGCTCTACCTATTACTCGTCCTCCTTATCGTATGTCCAATAAAGAAAATGAGGAGATGCGCAAACAATTATCCGAATTGGAAGCGAAGCAATTTATTCAATCTAGTTCCTCTCCATGGGGAGCTTCAGCTATTTTTGTGAAGAAATCTGATGGTACACTTAGGCTTTGCGTTGACTACCGCAAGCTCAACGATCTTACCATCAAGAATAAATACCCTTACCGTGGATTGATGATTTATTCGATCAGCTTAGTGGTTCTAAAGTCTTTTCACAGTTAGACTTAGCAACCGGTTTTCATCAACTCCGTATTGCAGAGGATAGCATTCCTTTGACATCGTTCCATACTTGTTATGGATCTTATAAATGGCTTGTTATGCCATTTGGTTTGACGAATGCTCCAGCTTATTTCGTTGACCTTATGAATCGAGTTTTCAAAGACTTCCTCGATCGATTTGTTCTCATCTTTATAGATGATATTCTTATTATTCTAAAACCGAAGAGGAGCATGAAAAACATCTTCGGATTGTGTTGGAAACTCTTCGGAGCAACCAATTGAAAGCAAAATTTTCTAAATGCCACTTTTGGCAATCTCGTGTGAAATTTTTGGGTCATATCATTTCTGAATCCGGAATTTTCATGGATCCTTCAAAGATTGAAGCGATTCAAAATTGGAAGAGACCGGAGAGTGCGATGGAAATTCGTAGCTTTCTCGGATTGGCGGGCTATTACCGTCGGTTCATAAAAGACTTTTCTAAGATTTATGTACCTCTTACTAATTTGACAAAGAAGGGAGTTAAATACATTTGGTCAAACAAATGTGAAGCTGCTTTTCAAAAATTAAAAGAACCCCTTTCCGATGCTCCTATTCTTGTAATTCCCGATGGGAACCAAGATTTTATTGTTTATACCGATGCTAGTCGTGTTGGTTTGGGTGCCGTTCTCATGCAACGGTAACGTGTTATTGCTTATGCTTCTAGGCAATTAAAGCCTGCCGAGACTAGATATGCCACTCATGATTTGGAGCTCGCGGCTATTGTTTTCGCTCTTAGAATTTGGCGTCATTATCTTTTGGGAGAGAAATTTGTTCTCTACTCCGATCATAAATCATTGAAGTATTTATTTTCTCAAAAGGAACTTAATCTACGTCAACAACGTTGGCTCGAGTTCCTTGCATCTTATGATCTAGATATTCTTTATACTCTCGGAAAAGGAAATTGTGTTGCCGATGCCCTTAGTCGCAAGCAACAAGCGGTTGTTTCTATGATGATATCTGAGTGGAATGATCTCGAGACTTTGTCCACTTGTGAGATTCGAGATCGTGAATCCGATTTATGCTCATCTCTTGTTTTATGTAGCCTCGAGGCTCATCCTTCTCTTTTAGACCACATTCTTGAAGCTCAAATGCATGATCCCGAATTGGTTCTTCTTAGCCAAAGTTGTAGGGATAAAATTAATATTGAAGGTTTAAAAGACTTTGATATTGATGCCCGAGGCAGTATTCGAAAATTTGGTAGACTTATTGTGACAAATATTATTGATCTTCGTAAAGACATTTTAGAAGATTCTCATCGTTCTAAATTTACCATTCATCCCGGTAGTAGTAAAATGTACACGGATATGAAGCGACTTTATTACTAGGAGGGAATGAAATCTGATATTGCTAACTTTGTTAAGTGTTGCATGACTTGCTAACTTGTTAAGGCCGAGCATCAAAGGCTCGGTGGGTTATTGCAACCTTTGGAAATTCCAATATGGAAGTGGGATCAAATTTCCATGGATTTTATTGACGGTCTTCCCCGTTCTCGTTCAGGCCATGATAGCCTTTGGGTGATAGTTGATAGACTTACAAAATCCGCCCATTTTATTCCCGTTCGGTCCAATCGGACCGTACCTGTTTTGGCTAAACTCTTTGTCAAGGAAATTGTTAAATTGCATGGAGTACCTACTTCTATTGTTAGCGATCGTGATCCCTTGTTTACTAGTGGATTTTGGAAAGGTCTTCAAAAAGCTTTGGGAACGAAGCTTAATTTTAGCACCGCTTATCATCCTCAGTCCGATGGACAAACCGAGCGTGTGAATCAAACTCTTAAAGATCTTCTTCGTGCATATGTGCTTGATTTTGGTGGAAATTGGGAAGATTATATTTCTCTTGTTGAGTTTTCCTATAATAATAGCTTCCAATCTAGTATTGGTATGGCACCTTTCGAGGCACTTTACGGAAGGCCGTGCCGATCTCCTTCGTGTTGGCTTGAAGCCGGTGAGAAGCTGGTATTAGGTCCTGATTTTATCCGTGAGGCCACAGAAAAGATTGACCTTATTCGACATAGGATAAAAGAAGCTCAAAGTAGACAAAAATCCTATGCCGATAACCGAAGAAGGAAATTAGAATTTTCTGTGGGAGATTTGGTGTTCATTCGTGTTTCACCTATGAAGGGTGTTGTGCGTTTCAGTCGATCGAGAAAATTAGCACCTCGATATATTGGGCCATTTCCCATCACCAAACGCATTGGTTCCGTGGATTATCGCCTTTTATTACCGGCTCAATTCTTTGCTATTCATGATGTATTCCACGTCTCTCAACTACGGAAATGCCTTCGAAATTCCGATTCTACTCTTGAGCCCGGTGTTATTGAAGAAATTGAAGTTTCGCCTAATTTGACTTATGAGCAACATCCTATTCGTATTATCGCCTTGGAGGTTAAACGCCTTCGAAATAAAGATGTTCCTCTTGTGAAAGTTCAATGGTCCTCAAATCCTAAGGATTGCTCTTGGGAATCCCGAGAATTCATCGAGCGAACACATCCGGACTTGCTCTCTCGTACTCCTTAAGGTGAACTTTTTGTATCAAATTTCTTCTTTTGTTTTGATATGTTTTTATTGTTGTTACTTCTTATTTATTTCTTAAAGATTGCGAGGACGTAATTTCTTTAAGGATGGGAGTCTGTAACAACCCGCATATTTTACTATTTTATATCTAAATATTTTTATTTAAATGTAGAATCGTTAATCGGATTAAAGTCCGAAAATCAACTTTTTGTAAACAGCCGAATTGGGACTCGAGACCACTCCCATTGAGTCCAAAACGGCATTTGCGATTTTTTTAAGTATAAACATCGATATGTTTAGAGTAAGTTGAATTTTGACATTTTCTATTGGGCTTTGGGTTTGGGTTTCACCCCAACTCACTCTATAACCTAGTTCAGCCCTCTCCTCCCCTCTTCACTTCATTTCTATTTTCTTAAACTCTCAAGCAAAACTGAAAATGGGGAGAGGAATGAGAAATTAGAAAACTCCAAGCCCTAGATTCCATTTGCAAAGTCAAGTCTTACTCCAAACTCTTGGAAAAGCTTTGGTAAGCCTCCTCTTCATCTTCTCCATCTCTTCTCCTCTTTAATTTCAGAAATTTCCTAAACCTAATTTTGGAAATGTTCTTCTTTTGAGCTTAGATTCTAGCTTCTTGAGTTGAAATTGAAGAGTGGTTGATCTTCCTTTGCTTTCAAGCTTCTCCTTCATCATTTTTGGGTTTAAAGGTGAGTTTTTGAACTCACATCTTTGTCTATTTCTATCATTGATGTTAGGTATGAATTCCTAACACTTATTCATGTTCAATTGCTTTTGGTTTGAATTGATTTGGTGAACATTTCAATTTTTGGTGTTTTGAAGTCAAAACTTTGAAAATCCTTGCTTTGATTTGTGAACATGTTTTTGATGGTGAATCGGAAAGCCTATAGGGCTGGGTTGTCGATTAGCAAAAGCCCCTTAAGTCCATTGCTCGTCCGATCGCAAATTGGAAGAGTTTGCGCTTCATTTGAATAAGCTGAAAAACAGCTTCAGTGCCAGTCAGTCGACTGGCTGTAGAAATCAGGCCAATCTGGGTCTGTCTACAGAGAACAGAAGTTTCTGTTTTCTGCAGTCAGTCGACTGACCCTCTGCAGTCAGTCGACTGACTGTAGGAAATGAAACATTCTGGTTTCTGGTTCAGTCGACTGACCCTCTGCAGTCAGTCGACTGACCTGCTTCATTTTGCCTATTTTGCCTAATTAGCTTGAGGATCCAACTTTTATCGATTCGTGACTATCCGATTTATTGTTATCATTTGTTATTGCCTTTGATGACTTCTTTTTCGGGATTTTTGAGAATGTCCATTTTAATGGAATTGGTATCGATTTCTTTGGATTCAGTTCACGTCTTCAAATGTGGATTTTTGTGATTGATTGTTTCTATAATCATTTTGTGATTTGTCACTTCTAAATACAAAGGTTTCTATACTAGTAGTAAATATTAAAACTCTTTTACAAAGATGATTCAACTCTATTTTTAATACAAAGCTCTTTTATAAAACCGTTTTCTTATCTATTAGTATATACAAACCTTTACCTCACTCGTATGAGAAAATCTAATTAAACGGCTTAGCAAAACAAGTGGTATGAAACGCTTGCGTTTACTTCGTCGGTTAATTCTTGGACTTGTTCGATTGAAATTCTTGTGACAATTTTCGAGTGGGAATCTACAATTTGTTCGTAAATATTTAAGTTAAGCTAGTGGTTATGGGACATGAAGCTAAACTCTTATATTTACTGGCTTAGTGTAATCGACACTTTTATTGATCGATGATGATCATTTTGTGATTTAGACTAGCGATGTGCGATGTCTATTTGTCTGCGAGGGAGACTAAACCCCGTTTTGTGGAACTTCGGTTCAATTTGGCGAGGTAGCGATCCGTGGTCTTCGGACCGTTTGTGGAGCTTCGGCTCAAAATTTATGGTTAGCGACCATGGAATAGCGTTCCATTTGTGATACACGTGTTGGTGAGTTTTCATGCTCCCGTTTGTGATAGGCCTCCCCTTTTGTGATTTCTGGATTTCTACTTGATGATTTCTAGAATTTGTGTTTCACCTCTTTATGTGATTGGCAATGATATGTTTGTCAATATTTGTAGTTTGGTGAATAAAATAAAGAATATGATATTCTTTTTGATGCTTTGAGATTTATGAGATGTTGTATGATTTTGTCGTTGTTTTTGTTCTAGTGTGACAATATCGTTATCATACGTTCTTATTGTATCTCTGCTTCTATCTCATTCCTTTATCCGATATACATAGCTAGACTCATCCATTTATTATTTTCTTATTAAATAATACTCGGGTCAGATCAAGATGTTACAGGTGCTTCTGCTTGACTCCTTATCTGGGATCATCTTCTGACTTTTGTCTAACTACATTACATTTGTAGTTTTTGTTGTTATACATTCGAGATATAGACTTCATGATGTATACCTATTCTTTTGTCTAGCACTTGTATCTATTCTTTTGTGATATTATGGATCTTGTTTGACCACTACTCTGATGTACGCTTTTATGTGTTATATTCATATCTGTTTCCGCCTTTGAGATATGAACATTTGTGACCGATTTATGTTATGTTTATTTCTATATTTGTTTCCGAGGTCCACTTAGCCACTGTGTGGTAGCTTTGAGTTTGCATCGGTATGTCGGATTTCCTCTTGAAACGAAATGCATGTTATACTATCTGACATATCAGTGCTTGCACAAAGCAATTACACGGATGGTCGCTCCTCAATAGCCTTATTCTTCGCGCTAGTTGACGGCATTACTCCGTAGTGTCCTTGGCTAGCGTGATTATAGAGGTGGGGCGTCACATCAGGATTCAAAATTGGTGAAGAGCGAATAGGTTTGTGCTTTTCATATCTATGGTTTGTGCTTTTCCAGACAACCTCGCCGCTGATTAGAAGAAAACAGGCTGAGGTTTTGGATTTTCATTTGAAATTTATACCTCTGTATTCCTCTTTTTCAATAGCTTCTCAACCTAATTATCCAGGATTTTGGCCATCATAACATCTTTCTATTTGTCAAATGGCGAAATCTAGAAACCCTAGAGGGGGATTTGGCATTCAAAGCAGCAGATCTTCTTCTCCACCGTGGTCCCTCATACTAGCTGCTCTTCTCTGTGTCTGCATGTTTATTTCATGCTTCTTGCTTTCGGCATTTTTTCTCTTCCCCTCAGCTCTGATAATGCTCCTAAATCTGATCGTACTACGATTCACGGCCGATCAGTAGCTGAAAAGTAGTTTTCTTCTCCTGTTTTTATATGATTTTCGTGTCTTTTGGCATCTAGATGTTTATCAGTTCTGTTTGTTGAAATTTAATTTGTTTTCAGGGAAGGAATGGGGACAAGAGGGAAGCAGTGGTCAGAGATCTTATCATGGGAGCCTAGAGCATTTATTTATCATAATTTTCTTGTGAGATTCTTTCCTTTTACATGTTATTGCCTCATATTTAGCTGTTTAAATTATATTAATGTAAGAATTCATAGAGTATGTAGTATCATGAGTTGATGATTGGCCTGATATCAGCTAATTGTGCTTCATATGCTATTTACATATGACAAATGTGTGATCTTTTCTTTATTATAGCATCATCAGTTATTTTCGTGTGGCAGAACATGGGGAGGGTCTTCAAATTTTACACTATGAAGTTGGGCAGAAATATGAACCTCACTTTGACTATTTTCTTGATGAATTTAACACTAAAAATGGTGGACAACGGATTGCTACACTGCTGATGTATCTGTAAGTCTCTTACCCCATATGTTCTTCAGAATGATTTTATTATTTTATCATATCTTCTGATTTTTTATGAAATAACATTGTCGTTTACAAACATTATTTTTGTTGCACTACTCCCTGAAAACAATAAGCAGAATGCTTACAAATAATGAAGGAATTCATGGGTAACATTCACAATGTATTTACAGTTTATAATTAATTCCTGAATAGTCAAGTTTTTTGTTTTATACCAAAAAATGCTTGTTATATTTGAATAACTAGAGCAGCTTAAGTCGATTTTCGTAAACTTAAAGTTGTCACTTATATTTTCATGCAAAAGCAAACACATTTTGCTTATTTTGATGGTGTACTTGTCAGAAGTTTTTTAACGTGCCTGCAAAATAATGAAAGGGCAAAGCATAACCAATCACAAGGCTTTTCTGGAGTATGAAGCCTGATGCCACTCTAGATCCATCAAGTTTGCATGGTATGTTTATATATATATATATATATATATTTGTAGAATAGTCATATTTCTTATATTGTTTGATGTTAAGTAATAAATCTTTATAAACCTTCTCCTACAAGTAGTTTGTTGAAAAGATCTTTCTAACCGCTTTGGGTATAAAACATTTTTGTTGTTCATCATTTTGTAGTCCAGTTGTTTGTTTGTCACTATCTCATCCACGTCACTAGCCTATGATGACAACTTCAGCATCAAAATTTATGCCATTTTACAAGTTACATGAATTGCTTAATTTATGGAAATATAATGTAAAAATATAATTGGGCTATACCAGGAAAGATGCTGCTTAGGTGACTTTTTCTTCCAAAATACAACCAAAAGAAATTTCGATTGTCGTCACAGCCTAAAATGTAACTCATAGAATAGCAATTCAAGAACCAAGAACTAGCATATTTGTGCACAAAACCAAAATCTTACCAACCAACATTTATCTTTGCCTTTCATTATAACTTCGAGCACCATGACTATCAATTTATCCAAAAAATAATTTACGAGCTCCGTTTAAATTTAATTACCGAAGGTTAAAGTTTCAAAACTGGTGGAGGTGGAGAAGTAGACATTTTTCCTATAAGATTACAGTCATTATTGTTGAGGGTTAGGATGAACTTAAAGATCAATACTTTTCACATGGCTATATTTCAATGCACTGACCATTTTGCACTTCTGATATAAGTTGACTGTAAAGGTTATGGCAGTTTCATAGTAGCGTGATGTATATTTATCTCAAAAGAAGATTGGATTGAAGTCTGTAGTATAATTTTTTGATAATTTTAGCACATTTATGTGGCCTTTGACTAATGATAGATATTAGGTGATATATGCATTTCATAAATATGTGCATATGTACATTACGCAAGTATTGACACTATATATATATATATATATATATTCTATTGGGACACAACCATTGGTGACATAATGGATCTCACCCATTAGATTGCCCCTTGATTTACATGGAAGGTGGAAAGCAGGGGCAATCTAATGGGTTAATTTATTTTGTCACCAGTGGTGTCTACAATTTGTATCCCAATATATACATATATATATATACACACACATACATATATATATAAGACAAAAAGATCTAATGGTCAATATTTGTTGGATTAGATTTTGCGCTTGAGTTTGTGTCTCAATAGCCGCCCCCTATACACACACACATATAGGAGCGTTCAACGACACTCCTATTTTTGCAGCACCCCGTGGCCTCTTGATTTCCACCACAATGAAATAGTGGCAATATAGAGGTGTCCTATTTTACCATAATGAAAGCTTTATGGTAAAACATCATACATGGATGTCAACTGATTCATGCAATGTTTTCTCGATTCCTCAGTTTATTTAATTTGTAATATTTGTTATCCATCAGATAAGTGTAATTATCTTAATTTAACTGCGAGGTTGTTTTGTTAGGTTTTATTATTTGACCAGGAACTTGTTTCTGCTATTATTTTGTTTTTTGTTTAATATGTAATTGCCTTACTTCCTGATTAACAATCCGGTAAGAGATTAAAGCTGTTTGGTTTATACTTTATATACACAATAACGTTAAGTTTTCATGTAAAATACGTATGCAGGTGGATGCCCTGTGATTAGAGGAAACAAGCGGTCGTCCACGAAATGGATGCATGTTTACGAATATAAAGTTTAAAGAATTAGAAAAGGTAAAAATATTAGAAATTCCTTGCTTCTATTATAGTAAAGCATTGCATCAACACCATTAACAATTTTTTTATTATGTACCATTAACAACGGTCACTGCACGTTGTTATATAAGATTTTTACAATGGTCAACACACGTTGTTAAATATGTATTTTACAACGGTCAATACATGTTGTGAAATAGGATATGCAATTAGTATAGTTAGTCTATTGCAATGGGTTATGGCCGTTGTATTATAGTATACTGCAACGGGCAACACAAGTTGTTAAATATGCTTTTTACAACGGTCAATGCATGTTGTGAAACAGGCTATGCAACTAGTATGGTTAGTCTATTGCAACGGGTTATGACCGTTGTATTATAGTCTATTACAACGGTCATAACCCGTTGTAAAAGGGTATACTGCAACGGTTTTTACAACATGCTTTGCCCGTTGTAAAATGTGGTGGATCTATTACAACGAGGCCTATTACAACGGGCACATGCCCGTTGCGAAAACCATATTACAACGGGCATTGCCCGTTGTAAAAAAACTGTTTTGTTGTAGTACTAGAAACTCATGACTCGGAGCAGTACTAGAAACTAGTCATGAGAGAGTCCACCGAAATGCAGAAGAAATCCAGGAAATGTTGTATATTTCAAGATACACATGGTCATAACACCAGCGATTGCGGACACCTTCGAGATGTGATTGGAAAGCTGATCCGGAAAGGAAAGTTTCAACGATAAGTGCAAGCCCTGCAGAATGGTGAGTAGGGAACATCTACCCAATAAAAAACTTTAATTATCAGTTGGACCACCAACGGTCGACTTCCAACTGAAAAAGGGTAGGGCAATATGGAATAACGAGCATATGATGCTACCTCACTTATCAATAAGATTTATTTCAATTTCAATACTGTTGCGAACTACGACCAACTTAAGCTAAACTACTTCCAAACGATGCAAGTGACCAAGTACTTAGAGTTGGGTGCCAACCAACCTCCATGAACCATGATCAGATCTTTGGAGGATCATCAAGACGAGTGTGATTCAACCGCTCATCAACTACCATATGCCCCTGACTTGGTGGCAAGGACTTGTAATGCGCCTGACAATGTCAGAATCCAATACTAAGTGGAAATGACTGACCGTCCATGCATTAACCTCCATGCTTGACTTAAAGACCGGAGAAACACTTGGAGTGGATGCAACCCGACCATCCACTCCCCAGCTCATACTTGAAGTTCGCCAAAATACTTATGCCTCTCCTGAAGCTCAGCAAGACTGAGGTCCAACTAAAGTGAACATGATTTGATCATCCACACATTAACTCCTACCCTGGATATAGGAGGCAGTATGGGAGCTTGACTTAGAGTAGGCGTGATTGACCATCTACTCACCAACCGCCACCCTCGACATGAGGGCATGACTACAACGTGAGGTGGATGTGACTTGACCATCCATCCAACCACTCTCTCCCTTGACTTGATAGGAGGAGTGTGGGCAAATTGGACGAGACCTAACCATTGAACCTAAGCATGGGCCATGGGTGTGGTCCAACCATCCATCGCTTAATCACCAAGTGGATGTGGATCAACCGTCCACTCGCTAACTTTTGTCCTCGAAGCTGGGCACAAAATTCCTTTCCAAGAATGAACATGACTTGACTATTCATTTGACAGCTCTTACATTGACCTAATAGGTGGAGTGTGAATAAAAAACAGGTGTAACTCACCACCAATCACAAAAACCTAGTCCCTGGAGCATGGACCGGAGAATAAACACAAAAGGATGACACAGTTCGACTATCCATCGACCAACTCTAGTGCCCACAGCGCGGACTAAAGTATAAACATCAAATGGGTGTGACTGACCACCCACTGAATAACTTTGGTCCCCCAACATGGACTAGAGTATACAGTAAAAAAAAGTGGACACAGTTCGATCATCTGCTCTCCAACTCTTGTCCCTGACTTGGGGGAAAAACACAACTCAAAGTGGTTGCAGTCTAACCATCCGCTGCACTGCTCGAGTTTGAAGTTCTCTAGAACACTCATCTTACTCCCAAAGCTCAATAGAAATAGGATCCAAATGGAAATGGACATGGTACGACCGTCCACGCATCGATTCCTTCTCCGGATGCAGGGGCAGTTTGAGAGCCCAAGTCTAAATTTGACATGGTTCGATCGTCCAATCCAAAGAGGATGTGATACGTCCATCCATAACCTTGCTCACGCTTGAAGTACGGCGAAATGTTCAACCCTTACCCGGACATTGGCAAGCCCAAAATCCAATCCAAGACATGGACGCGGTTCGAGCATCCAACAAATAACTCTGGTCCCCTAGTGCTGATTGGAGTATAAACATCAAATGGGTGCGACTAACCACCCATCAGAAAATTCTGGTCCTTGGAGCGCGGATAAGTGTATAGGTAGAAAATGGACGTGTATCTACAGTTCATCAATTACCTCTCCTCTATAAATCGACATGCTAAGTATAAAACATAGAACGGATGTGACTTAACCATCCGCTAATCAGCTCCTTCCCACGATTCGATGTGAAGAACTCCAAGTAAGAGTGAACGTGATACGACCGAGCACTCTTTGACTTCCGCCCCTAACTTGGGAGCAGAGGAAATGACTAAGGAAAATGTGGTTGGACCATTTTTTGAAATAACTCTAAGTCCCTAGAGTGTGGACTTGAGTATAAACACAAATAGGGTGCGATTCGACCACCCGCCAATAAACTCTTATCACCAAAGTGTGGATATGACCACTCAAATATTCTATAAACTCCGACCTAAACTCGATAGAAGGAGTATAAACTCGCTATGGATGGAATTAAACCATCCATGAACTAACTCCGCTGACCCAAGACTACGGGCAGGAGTACAAATTACTGAAAGATGAATACGACGGCTCACTATAGCTCCAGCTTGGTGTTCTTTATGACTTAAGGCAATGACTACAGGGAGGCCATAGTACAAAATCAATCGGAATGACATCCGAAGTTATAGGTAACTGACTTTATCATGTCATTGGATCAACATGAAATATCGATCCAAACTTTCTATATCATTCTGCTAGATTGAAGTTTGGTATCGATCCACACCAACCACAAACGGATATGACTTGAACGTCCATCGAATAGCTCGATCACCAGAGCGTGGATAGGATAATAAACCATGAATGAGTGTGACTTGGCTGTTCATTTTGCATCACCTTCCATTGATCCGTCAGAAGGAGTATGAAACCAGATAAGCATGATCGATCGCTCCTGAGCTAATTTTATCCCTTTGTTCGATAGGAGAACATAAATCAAAATAGACGTGACTGACCATCCAGCTTTGAATGAATGCGACACGACCGTTCATTCGCTAGCTCTGATCATGTTTCGACTAGAAGAGCGGTTCGAAAATGAATGTGACTTACCCATCCGCACAATGATCCTTGCCCTTTGTTCGATAGGGGGAGCAACAGTTACATATTGGATGTGACTTAACCATCCATTCTTTGGTCCTTGCGTAGAGTATGTCGACATCTACATCAAAAGTTGATGTGATTGACAGTCCAGTACTCAGCTTATGCCCGAAATTCAATGAGGCATTGAAGTCTTCCTCTAGGAAGGAAATGCCAAAATACAATCTAGAATAGGCATGACTCATCCTTCGATCAACTAACTCGACCCCACGAATCAACGGGAAAGAGTGTAAAGCCAAAACAGAAGTGACATGCCCGTCCACTTATCAACATTTACCCTTGACTTAGGGGGCATGAACGAGAACCAAGATGAATGTGAACCAACCATTCATCGCTCAACTCTAAGTCTTCGAAGCATAGGTGGGAGTATAAACACGACTAGGATGAGACTCGACCCTCCATGCAGTACATTTATCAACCCAAGAACGGGGGTAGAAGTGTGATCATCCACAAAACTGACTGTTATAGCTCAATGCTGTGAGTCATACCTAGTGCTTAAAATGACTCGAGGCTAAGACCGAAAGGATGCTTAGAAATAGAATCATTGGATCTATCCCCGGGCTCATGGGAGATTGACTATCATTCCAACCTAAAAAAAGATAAAAAGATCGCAAATACATTGATTGGAAAGCGCGTTATTCGAATACACAAGTGGATCCATACTCAAAGCAAGAGCCAGCTATGTAGCTACGTGCAACACGAGGCTGAACCCTACTTGACATTTAATTCGACATGCTTCTAAGCCTGATCTTCATCCATTGTAGATAATCACTCAATGCACCTAGAGCCCATTACTTTGGACTCACCAGCTCATGGTGAGATCAGAAAGTTCAACCGGAGCGACCGTCAAAGCATGTCGTCCTAACCAGCTATCGTACCATTGACTATGCATTAGAGAAATGCTTGAACGTAGGGATCGACATCTAGTCCAACTATCATTCTCCGTACCTACTTACACCACCAAAGCGTTGAAGTTACAAGACTTGCCTAGGCCAGGGGCTAGCACTGATCCCATCGCCTATACGAATTTACAAACCCAATTCAAACGTCCCTCATGCTAAGTACAGTTTAGTGCGGTGTTGTGTAGTGTAATACAGTTCAATACTATATGGTAGTTATGGAGAAACTCAACAGTTCAACCGAAGTGACCGTCATCGCTGACCATTCCAACCGGATTTCACGTCGATGGTTATGCGAAATAGTTACGTTCAAATCCAAGGATCGGCTATCGGCATGTAAGAAGCCGAATATCTAAGTTCATTCAGGGCACGTGTTACAATCCATACAAGTACAAATATGCTAATCTACTCAAGTCTGAAGTGGTAGACATTCGATTCGAGGCCATGTGTTAGTTCAAGTACGCAAGCCATATACCGCATGTCCTGGAGAAACAGAAATGACACGACATGGATCCGGAGAGATCTACTGCACTAGAAGAGGAGGTGAATAAACTCAAAGCAACGGGCTTATCCACGACACCCTCTACCTGAAATGGGTATTTAATCCTGTACATGTGAGAAAAGCAAATGGAAAGCGGCGAACATGTGTTGATTGTTCAGACCTAAACAAGGCAAACCCGGAAGACAACTTTCCACTTCTGAGGATCGACCAGCTAGTAGACTCAACCACTGGATATGAAATGCTTTAATTTAAGGATGCATACTCCGAATACAACCAGATCCCAATGCACATCCCCGACCAGGAGCACACCAGCTTTATTATCGATCTAGGGATATATTGTTATGTTGTGATGCCATTTGAACTAAATAATGTTGAAGCTACTTACTAGAGACTAGTCAATCGGATGTTCAAAGATCAGATTGGGTGATCGATGAAAGTATATGTGGATGGTATGCTCGTGAAGTCACGATGATAAAACGACCACATTGATGACTTGGTGGAGATGTTCATTGTTCCCAAAAATTATGGAATGAAACTTAATCCCTTGAAATGCCCCTTCGGGGTTGCGTTGGGAAAATTTCTGGTTTTTATTGCTAACTCTCGCGAAATGGAGGCAAATCCCGAGAGGATTCAAGCAATTCAAAACATCCAAGTGCCAAAGACGATCAGGCAGGTACAGAGCCTTAATGGGAAGGTCGCCGCCTTTAGCAGATTCATCTTCAAGGCCACTAACAAGTGTATTCCTTTCTTCGATTTGATTAGGAAAGGGTAAAGGAACTTTAAATGGACGTAGGATTGCAAAGATGCATTTCAAGCTCTGTATATCACTTAGAGAAACCTACCATCCTATCCAAGCCACTGGATCGTGAAGACTTATACATCTATTTAGTGATGTTTATACACACTATAAGTGCCACACTGTTACACGAAGATAATCGGATCTATAGGCCAGTATACTATGTTAGTAAGCGATTGGCAGGTGTTGAGAGAAACTACCCACTGGAGAAGCTCACGTGCTGCCTGTTGATTGCATCACAAAAGCTTCGCCCTTACTTCCAAGCTCACCCCACTAACTTCTACACCGATCAGCCGTTACGGTGGGTCCTACAGCAACCTGAGATGTCTAGAAGGTTGCTCAATTGGAATATCGAGCTAAGCCAATTCGATATCACTTATCTCCCTCGAAGAGCTATTCAAGGACAGACATGGCGGACTTCATAGCTGAATTCACTACACCAGACGACTCTTTGGAGATCAGTGGAGAACTGACCAACCAATGGAAAATGTACATAGACGGAGCATCCAATGATCAATGTTCTAGCGCCTAAGTCCTGTTAGTGACTCTTGAGGAACGATCAATCTACTACGCCCTGAAGCTCGACTTCCCAACAGCAAATAACGAAGCCGGGTATGAAGCCTTAATCATCGGGCTCAAACTTGCCAAAGAACTGGGAGGGACAACTTTACATATCTTTTGTGATTCTTGGTTAGTAGTATGCCAAGTCAGGGGAGATTATCAGGCTCTGGGGTAGCAACATGCTCCTTATCTCGGCTGAGTCCTAGAGCTACTAGTAGACTTCGAGTATCACACCATTATAAACACCCTCAGAGAACAAAATGATAAAGCCAAATCATTGGCCAAGCTGGCCAGTTCCGAGGATATGCAGTAGAGTGGTGTAGTCTCGATTGAAGTACTAAATGCTTCGAGCATCGATCAGGTGGAGATTTATTGGGTTCTACAGACAGCTTGAAAGGAAGTCGTTGATGACTCCTGTCAAAGGTTATCTATGACAAGGGATCCTTTCTAGATGGAGGAATGAAAAATGACAAATCCTCCACAAAGTTCCGTGCTGCATCATCCAAGAAGGAGTCATGTATAGAAAAGGTTTTTCCATTCCCTTGCTTCGATGTATCGCCCATGATGAAATCAAACGAGTCTTGAGAGTAGTCCATAAAGGAGAATGCGACGATCACAATGGAGGGCAAACCCTAGCAAAGAAAATTCTCCGCTACGGCTATTACTGGTCGACTGTCAATCAAGATGCAGCTGATTATGCTAGACAATGCACAAAGTGTTAGATGTTTGTAAAAACTTCAAGAGCCCCGCTGATGGAAATTACTCAAATGGTTAGTCCATGGCCGTTTTCCACTTAGGGTATTGACATCATCGGCTCCTTGTTTATTTCTAAAGGTGGTGCGAAGTACGTCATCGTAGTAGTTGATTACTTTCACAAATAGGCTGAAGATGGACCCTTAATTGTGATCACAACGAAAAAAGTAATCAACTTTGTTGTCTAAAACATCATCTGTCATTTTGGTCTTTCCCGAACAATCGTAACTCATGGCGGGACCCAATTCGACACTGTTGAGTTCAAAGACATTTGTCATCAGCATCATATTGAGAAAAGATTCGCGTCAATTACTCACCCTCAAGCTAATGGACAAGTCGAATCTGTTAGCAAAATCATAAAGTCCATTCTAAAGAAGCATTTAGAAAAGGCTAGATGCAAGAGGGTTGACGAACTCCCATCAGCAATATGGGCATACAGAACCACTTACAAGTCTATGACTGGTCATACTCCATTCGCCCTTGCATACGGCTCCAAAGACGTGATTCCTGTAGAACTTGGAGTCCTTCTCACTTAGTGATTTATTACAACCCCTATTTCATTATAAAAAAACAAACAAACAAGGATTTTCAATCCAATTGCAATTAAACTACAAGGAATTAGCAACAACCCATGAGTATACGATCACATCCGGGAGCCAACGATAGGAACGTGTACATGAACGTGCACATGTGCATTCCAAAATCTTGATTTCTTGAAACCGACAGAAATTGAATCCTCAACTGGAGTTATTAGAGAAAAGACTAGATTAGATAGCCAAAGCTTACAAGCCCTTTAGAATCAGATACAGATAAAAAATGATGGAATACAATCCTGAATTTATACTATTGAAAATCGACCAAGCATCATGATAATCAAAGAGAGATACAACACTTTGGAAAAATCATTAGAAGGATAGCGACTACTCAGAAAACTGGATGGATTTCTTTCCAATGACTCTAACTTGCTTCGATTCAAAGCACGTCATGTTCGACACAAGACGAAATTTGAGGGATAAGTGTTGTCCGGCATTTTGACCCAGTAATATTCGAACTGACTAGACAAGTTAGACTTCATGATCATCATGGCAGAAAGCTCGGTGAGATGGTTACCGGGATTGGAGATCGATTATGGACAAAACTATAGACAATAGCCGTACCGATTCATGCGTTGGAAAAGTATGAATTTCACAGTTCAACTAAAAAACGATCGGGTATGATTGTTTTTCACAATGGATCAGCTATGATCCTTCTCTAATATGGATCGGATATGATCCATCTCCAGAATGGATCGGCTATGATCCATCCTAATTATGGATCGGCTATGATCCATCTCCAATATGAATTGGATATGGAACATCTTCATTATGGATTGGCATGAATCGATATGGATATAGATCGCTTGGATTGACGGTGCAAATCAATGATGATCGATCAATAACTCAAAATTCCGAAGTCTACTATGCACGAAACTTTGAAAATAGTAAGATATGGAACATGGTGGGACCCACCATATTGATCGCACATAAAAGGAGCAAGAAAAACGATCGATTGATCATTATTTTAATGAAAGTGGGGCCCGCGATCGATATGGTGACCTCGTTTGGATCTGGAGACTCCACTGCTGAAATTTCAAGAAGATATTTCACCGCCTTCCTCTATAGATATGGACTTGATTGTTCATTTTCGGGATCTTTACACTATTGTTTCCTTGGTACTCCATTGTAACTATGAATCATACCCGATCCATCCCTCTATGCTCAACAATTCAAGTGATTAATAAAGTTATTCCTCCAAAATGGACGTAGGTTTTTAGCGCCGAACTACTATAAATCACTGTGTTCTTGTTATTGCTTATTTTATGTTATTTAATTACTTGTTTCCTCTGCTTTCATTGGATTTTCTTTATTTATTTCTCTATAAAATCTCTATTGGGTGTTTGTGCCAATTTGTGGTGCAAACAGTAATCAATTTGACGATCTTGTTTATTCCCATTTATAGGTACAAAACAATGGGAAGCACCTACCAATACTTATTCAATTTGAGTTTAATAAACCGGAATGTGTGCTTTTTGGGCAAGGATTACAAGAATGTTGGAAGCTATTAATATCAATACTAATGAAAAGTTCAAACTTCACATGCATCATTTAGATAAATAGGCTTGTCTGACAAAGTATACAATTAAAGATTCCAAAATTTGCTTTATTAATCTTATTTGAAACTTTATAAAGATAACACATTACAAAATTTAGGAATAAATGAGGACTTCACTCATATTTTCAATTTTTGCTACTATTCTCATTGCCACATGCTTTCCAATACACACGGATACACACATGCATGCGTAGACACACATATACATATACAGATATTGACATAGATGTATACATATATCTATAGTTGTATATTTCACCATTAAATTATATATAAAAATATTCCAAAATTTGATTCATTAATCTTATTTGAAATTTTACAAAGACAATGCATTTCAAAATTTAGAATAAATGATAACTTCACTCATTTATGCTACTATTCTCATTGCCACCTACTTTCCAATACACACACACATCGCTCAATGACACCCTTGTTTTGCAGCACCCTTGTAGCCCCTTAATTTCCACCACACCATCTGAATTAAATTATAGACTAGTGGGAAGAGAGAGATAGCCATATAATTTAATTTGGATTACGTGGTGGCAATCAGGGGCTATAGGGGTGCCATTGAACGCTCCTCATACATACGTGCGTACGTACGTACATACATACATATACATATATACAAATACACACACACACACTGAGATATATATATATATATATATATATTTATATGGGGCTGGCTTTTTGGACACAAAGTAAAACACAAATGGTAACACAATAGATCTAGACCGTTGGATCTTTTTGTCCTTATATGGAAGGTGTGAATTAGGGGGTAATCGAATGGTAGAGATCCATCATGTTCACCAATTGTGTCTATATTTTGTATCCAAATAAATTTCCCATATATATATATACATATATATATATATATATGCATGCGTGCATGCGTGGAATTTAAGAGAAGAACCTGTGTCCAGAAAATAGGTTTAGGGATCATGAAATTAGATCAAGGTTTTTAAAAGGGTTGCTTATTAAACATGATCCATATTTTTTTATGGGTTATATAACCTGCTATAAAAAAATTATGGGTCGAACCCAACCATGTCGAATACTTCATACTTGACATAATGTCAAAAATAGTAGGTTTCGTACAAGGGAATAAAGGGAAGGGTTATATTGATTTGCATAACGTGGGGCTTTTGATGTAGAGGATATTTAGTTTTGTGATGAAAGTATAATTTTCCATTTAGAATAATTGATTGTTTCTTATGAATTATAGGCATTTCTTTTAAAAGAATTCAACGATTGGATATTTACTTATGCATAACACGTATCATGTAAATGATTATAAAATTTAAGATTTAAAGGTAAAAATGATTCGTTGATACAATATCTACAAAAGCTTATTGCTTAGTTAACATCCGAACCACTGTAATAATCTCTATTTCTCATTTATTTTTCTATTATTTTCTATTATATTTGCTCTGTTCTAACAAGGCTGGTGCTTTCATATCATACTCTAGGGTATTGATCCATTTTTGTGTTAACACCATGATTAATTGATGGTTCTGATATTGGTTTAATTAATGGGTTTGAAACTATGATCCAGACATGGTAAAGGGTTTTACAATCAGGTCTAAGAACAAGTAGCTAAATAAGACTTAGGTTTATTTCAAGAATTGGCAAGTGATAACCATGCACTACAACTATTTAGTTAAAAGTGTTATGATTTTTTTGCATTGCATTTCAGAATAGAGAACAGTGATGATATTGTAGGATAAGAGAGTTAATTGGTGAAGATGATGATCATAAAAGGGGACAGTGAACATCTGATCATACAACAGAACATCACATTCAAGCACGTCCATAGTAGGAGAAAAGCATTGGTGATCAAGGCCATAATCTTGATATATAAGGAGTCATTTATCTGGAAAGAGCAAACATGCTTTACCTCATTTTGAATGCATTCAGTTTAGGCAATACATAGTGTTTGTACCAAAATTGGGCACAACACTCTTCGAAAGTTTTTGAAGAGATAAAATGAAGAAATTAAATGGAAAAAGAGGATTATCTAACAAAAACTCCAAAAACAGATAAAAATAATAAGAATGCACAGAAAACACAAGGATTTAGAGTGGTTCGACATGTTGCCTACGTCCACTATGAAATTGATCACTTTATTGATGTTTCTTTGATGATTACAATTGATTGCAGTAGGTTACAACAGATGAAAGCTATGAAATTCGAGAACAACAGCAGTAATGGAGTATGGAATTGAATCCGGCAGAGTCTGGGCGTTGGAACGTCCAAAGATGAAGAAGATCCCCTTTTTTGTATGCCCTGGGGCTCTATTTATAGGTGTAGGAGGCTGATATTTCGCTCAGATCTCGGGAGACTTCTTCTGGCACGTGAGTAGGCCCGCGCGACCAAGCCCGTGAAGTTTCGGCCCGATCCGTAATCGATACGAACGGATTTCATATCGCTCAAGATTGCGTCCGATTGAGTCAAAATTTGGCATGGACATTCTTTAGCATGCACGTAAGCTTCTGTGAAAATTTCATAGCATTTGGACTTGTGGATCTCGAGTTATGATCGATACAAAATGGAAACTTTCAGCAGGATGTTTGGTCCGTATCGATCGGAACTACGTTGTTCGTATCGATAGTCTTGCTATGTTCATATCGATAGAGAAGCGGTCTAATTCGTATTGACAGAAGTAGCTCAGTTCGTATCGATGGAAGTGGATCTGTTCGTGTCGATGAAAGTTCCTTAGTTCGTATCGATGGTCACGTTCTGTTCGTATCGATGAAGGTGGTGTAGTTCGAATCGATGGAGGTTGGCTTGTTCGTATCGATGAAAGCACTACAACTCGATGGATATGAACAGCGGTTCGTTGATGGATGCGAAGTTGACACTGGCTGATCGATACGAAATGTGATGTCCCTCGATGGATACGAAGTCGATCGGTACGAAGTAGACTCTAGTGATGGACACGAAGTCGATCGATACGAAGTGGGTTCTGATGATGGATCCGAAATCGATCGAGTCGAACAGAGGCTTCCTTATGGATTCGAATGAGATCGAGTCAAACAGAGGCTTCCTGATGGATTCGAATGAGATCGAGTCGAACAGTGGCCAGTCGATGGATTCAAACTCGAGGCTGTTCTTCATCCATTCTTGCATCGATCATAACTTGAGCATATGAACTCGGATTGACTTGAAATTTGGAACGTTGACTTTCAATGCTTCGCTCGTCGTGTCTTGTCTATTGTAGCTTGATTCGGACTCGGACTCGGACAAAATTCGTCGACATCCATGGTGAGTCTGCGTATAACCGATCTCTAAGACGAACCGTCATTGGTTTCTAGTCAAGTTCTTGGTTTCACGGCCTTGCCAAAAGGCGGGATAACATTTGCCCCCCAAAGTACGTCTTGTGGAAACATGATGTGCTTTGAAATTCTGCACTCTTCATTCTGAAAAAGTTCTATCTGATTCGTTGAGTAGTTGCTATCTTTTCGTCAAAAGATGTAACCTTCGATTGATTTCCAGTAATATAAATGTTGATTTGTTGACTGCCAATGATTATGTAGTGCATTGTTGTAACTGAGTGTCGAGTGCTAGCGATTTGTTATTCACTGTTGTAATTGTCATCAGGTGAGCATTCACTTCCTTTGTATCGATGCTCTCCTGGATCGATCTGAGATGTTGGAATATATGCTTCGTATCGATGGATACATAATATTGGGTCTCGGATCGATGGCTGCAAAAGTAATGCTTTGTATCGATGGAGTCGAACGATCGAGGCATAATCATGCAGTGATGCTTCACGGAGGATATGCCATTTCTCATTCCTTTATTCAATAAGAATCCCCGATTGTGGATAATCTTTGATAGAAGTCATCCATGACTCTTTTTCTAGATCTGTCTCCAAGATCTAGTTGATCTTCATTTGTCAATGCTTGGAATAATAAGCATTTCAACTAAGACAAAGTCTATTTGTCGTGCATCCCCAGAACTGGCTAGCTTGGCGAGTGATTCGGCCTTTTCGTTTTGTTCTCTGAGATTTGTGTAGTGGTGCAATAGTCGAAGTCAGCTAGTAGCTTTTGGACTCGGTTGAGATAAGGAGCAAGACGTTGCCCCCTAGTAAGATAATCTTCCCTGACTTGGCGTACTACTAACCAGTAATCACATAAGACATGTAAAGTTTCCACTCCTAGTTTTCTTGCAAGTTTGAGCGCCAAGGCTTCATACTCAGCTTTGTTATTTGTTGTAGGGAAGTTGAGTTTCAAGGCGTAGCAGATCGTTCGTTCCTCAGGAGTCATTAACGCAACTTCGATGTTAGAAAGCCGATTATTGGAAGTTCCATTGGTGTACGTTCTCCATCGGTTGGATGGTTCTCTACTGTTCTTCGGATAATCGTCCGATGTAGTGAATTCAGATATGAAGTATGCTAATGTTTGACCTTAGAGAGCTCTCCGAGGGAGATAAGTGTTATCAAATTGGCTTAGCTTGATACTCCATTTGAGTAACTTTTCAGACATCTAAGGTTTCTATTGGACCTATCGTAACGGTTGGTTGATATGGACGTTAACGGGGTATGCTTGCCAATAGCCAGCCTTCATCATATACTGGTCTTTGGATTTGTTTCTCTTCACATAGCATTGCGACGCTTATGGCGTGTGTTGACACGGCCCAATTGATGTATAAATCTTCACGATCCAAAGGTTTGGGTAAAATGGGAGGTCACTTTAAGCGATCTATCAGAGCTGGAAGTGCATCAACGCAGTTGTTAGTTCATTCAAAAGTCCTCTTCCCTCTCTTGGTCAGGTTGAAGAATATAATTCACTTTTAGATGGTCCTAGAGTCAAATCAACTTAGGACGGTAATCTTTCGACTTAGGCTCTGTACCTGCTTGGTTGTCTTCGGTACATGGGTGTCTCTAACTTTGTCAAGTCATCGATATGGTTGTTTGATAGTCATGATCTCATGAGCATATTAACCACATCTACTTTCATCGATCGGCCGATATGATTTTTGAATGATCTGTTAATCTTCCTTTGGTAAGTAGCATAAGCGTTGTCAAGTTCGATTCCAGGGATTTCAGCATAGCACTATAGGCCTAGGTCAATAATGAAACAGTTTTATTCCTGGTCTAGGACATGCTTCAGTATCCGATTGTATCTGGAGTTTGCATCAATGGATATGAGTAATTCATGTCTGATGGTCAGGTCCATCAGTTGGTTGATCATTGGAAGTGGAAAGCTGTGCTTTGTCATACCCCATGCAAATCTGAGTAGTTGATGTATGTCCTCCACTCTCTGTTCGTTTTTCTTATAAGTAAAGGATTGGATACTCACTTTGGTTGGAGGGCATCATGGATAAACCCACTGGTTTTGAGCAGATTAGCCTCCTCTTTAAGTGAAACAGATCTCTCCGGAACCACGTTGCATCGTTTTTGTTCACCGAGACATGCTTCCGGTCGACACTTAATGTAGGGTTCTTCATGGCGGGAGAGAGTCCATATATATATATGAGATCGAGTCCAAGCGAACACATCAAGATTCACCTGAAGTAAAACAGTTGACTCTTTCTTCATCATTGCGCAGAGTTGTGATCTGATCTACAATACTCGTGATAGGTTGTAGGTGCTTCATGTGCTTATTTGCAATGGTAAATGATCAGGCTTATAAGGACGTTGAATCAAAGGATTATTAGAACTTAGCCTTGTACTGCATGCTGCTACATAGCTGGCTCCAACTTTGAGATTGAATTTACCTATGTTTCTGAATGATGCACTTTTCATGCAATGTACCAGCGATCAATTGCACATCAGAAGGGTCAGAATGATGATCAGTTGCCCATAAGTCCGGGTATTGATCTGATGACTCTAGTTCTAGGCATCCTTTCGGTCGCAACCTAGAGTTGTTATGAATATCAGGCATGGGTCATAGGTTCAAGTTGTCATAGTCAACTCTTGGACAATTACTCTTTTGCCCCCAGTCCCGGGTTGGCGGATGCATTACGCGGACGGTCTACTCTCGTCCTAGCTATGCTATACTGTAGTTCAAGCTTTAAGAACCAGAGTTGACTGATGAATGGTTGAATCATATTAATCTTATCTTCTTGTTTGTGCCCCCAAGTCTGGGGAATATCTCGATAAGTGGCAGGGTAGATAATGTCCACTTCAATTTTGTATTCTATCCCATTGAACCATGGGATCGAGTTAACTGATGGAAGGCTGAGTCGTGCCTATCCTGTATTATGTTCTAGTTCTTTCCTCTTGGCAGAATACATTGTTACTTTGCCGACATTCGGACATAAGCTAGATTCTGGATGGTCAATGACATTCACTTCGCTGCTTATGTCGCCATACTTTGGGAAAAAACTAAAGAGTGAATCGTCCAGTCAGATCCAATGCAGGATTGATGCTTCCCTCGTCGAATCCAGGGTAAGAATCAGTGTGCATATGTTTAGGTTGCACTTGTTTTGAATTTCTCTTTTAGTCGGATCATGGTAAGAGTCAATGAATGAATGGTCGTGTTCCATTCATTTGGAGTTGGGTGATCAACCATGTCCATTTCGATTTACGTTCTCCCGTCAGATCTAGGGATAAAGTCAGCTCAAATGCAGTCATGTCATGCTCATTTGGTCTCATGCTCTTCCTGATGGATCGAAGGAAGGCAATGGAGGACGAATGGTCAAGTCACACTCATTCGTGGTTTATTCTTCTATCCATGTTCTGTTGGTCAAAGGTATTCGATGGACGTTCAGGTCACATCGATTTGTAGTCGAAGAGGATCGATATTGACCGTCAATTTAACGACATGATGTAGAATGCTCGGACCTCATTTCCTATCGATCCAATGGTATGGTATGAAAGGTGCAGATCGATATTGCCCGTCGATCCGGCGGTACGATATAATTGGTTGCCCAGAACTTTGGGCATCATTCTGATTGGCTAGCATTAAGGTCTCCTTGTAGTCATTTCCTTAAGTTGTAAAGGACGCTAAGCTGGAGATGTAGCGAGTCACCTTTCTCTTCTTTCGGTGATTTGTACTTCTACCCCCAGTCTTGGGTTAGCAGAGTTAGTTCGTGGATGGTCTAATTGCACCTGTGGTGAGTTTATACTCCTCATGTCGAGTTTAGGTCAGAGTTGGTGAAGGAATGGTCGCGTCACATTCATCCGTTTGTCTATTCTTGTAGCCCACTGTGGGGATCAAAGTAAGTTGAAGGGCCATTAACCACACCTATTTGAGGTTTATATCCCTGTCCGCACTCTGGGGACTAAGAGTTTTAGTAGAAAATGGTCGGACCGCGTTTTCCTCGGTCAATTCCTCTGCTCCCAGTCAAGGGCAAAAGTCGAAGTGTGGTCGGTCAAATTACAACAACTTTAGTTTGATGCTTCTCCCACTGAACTGTAGGAAGGAATTGATTGGCGGATGGTTAGGTCACATCCGTCCATGTTGCACGCAGAACCCATCGGATCACAGGCGAGAGTTAGCAGATGAACGGTCATGCCACGTTCATTTGCGGTTGGATGGTAGTAATATCAATTCAGAATAGGACATCCAGCTAGGTCCGTTTTTCGAATCTACGCCTCCCTGTCGAATCAAGGAAGAAATTTTGTCTTGTATGGTTGGAGTGCATCCCTATAAATTTACGTTATGGGTCCCGTGCCGGGGACAAGAGTTGATGCATGGACGGTTGTGTCACGCCCGCTTAGTGATGGATGGTCGGATCGCATCCAATTCAGGGGCAGATTGGAAAGTAGACGGTCGAACCACATCCGCTTTTTGTACTACAGAACTTGATGAGGAACCATAGCTGATAGATGCACAGTCGAATCACATCCCTTTTGGTATTCATATTCCAAACCATTCTTTGAGGACTGGAGTTGGTTGATGGTTTGTTAGTCACACCCATTTGGTGTTTATACTCTAGCCTGCGCTCTCGGGACCGAAGTAAGTTGATGGGTGGTCATTCGCACCCAGTAGGTGTTTATACTCCAGTCCACACTCTGGGGATTTAGAGTTAGTTGATGTTTATACTCCAGTTCGCACTCTGGGAATCTGGAGTTAGTTGATGTTTATACTCTAGTTCGCACTCTGGGAATCTGGAGTTAGTTGATGTTTATACTCCAATTCGCACTCTGGGAATCTTGTGTGTTCATTATCATTTAGTTGATCTAACTGATTTGTTTAGCTAGACTGACCCGGGTATTTTATACTCGGGTTAGACCGAGATATTTCAGGTTAGGTACATTGGACTTAGCCTATTTTGCTTCCGCATGGACTATTCCGCTAGCTCCTTTTTGTTATAGCTTTTTGAGTAGTCCTTTTTGTCTGTAACTCTGATATGTACTCTATTGACTCGCATGTATATTGTGGTTTTCTTTACTACTTGACATGTATCATTTTGTAAACTCTGTGATGTATCTATATATGTGAAAATGTATGGGATGATCCACTGTTCTGTGATGTGTATTACATTCGAGTTGTTATATTTTATTCTGATAGATCCCTTAGCCACCTATGGCTTTGTATTAAGTATGTATTGGATATGTCGATCCATTTAAGTAAGAAGTGGCATTGTCGGCGTATTCAATAGATAATTAAGACTTGATGTTTATACTCCAGTTCTCACTCTGGGAATCTGGAGTTAGTTGATGTTTATACTCCAGTTCGCACTCTGGGAATCTGGAGTTAGTTGATGTTTATACTCCAGTTCGCACTCTTGGAATCTGGAGTTAGTTGATGGGTGGTCAGTCACACCCATTTTAGTGTTTATACTCCAGTCCGCACTCTGGGGACTTAGAGTTATTTAATGTTTATACTCCAGTTCGTGCTCTGGGAATCTGGAGTTTGTTGATGTTTATACTCCAGTTCACACTCTAGAAATCTGTAGTTAGTTGATGGGTGGTCAGTCACACCCATTTTAGTGTTTATACTCCAGTCCGCGCTCTAGGGACTTAGAGTTATTTAATGTTTATACTCCAGTTCGCGCTCTGGGAATCTGGAGTTAGTCGATGTTTATACTCCAGTTCACACTCTAGGAATTTGGAGTTAGTTGATGGGTGGTCAGTCACACTCATTTTAGTGTTTATACTCCAGTCCGCGCTCTGGGGACTTAGAGTTATTTAATGTTTATACTCCAGTTCGCGCTCTGAGAATCTGGAGTTAGCCGATAGATGGTCAGTCACATCTGTTTAGGCTTTAGAATTTCGTTCACACTCTATGAACAAGAAGTTGATCAGGTACGTGGACGGTTGTATCATATCCACCCTGAGTGGGCAAGCGAAGTCGTTAGATGGACGGATCCATCCTCCTCGAGCTTGTAAGTATGGAAGGCGAGGTCGTTAGATGGACTGATCCATCCTCCTCGGGTTCAGAGTGAACACGGCCGAAGTCGTTAGATGGATGGATCGATCCTCCTCGAGCCCATGTCCGTAAGTTATACTCCAGCTCACACTCTAGGAGCCGGAGTTAGTTAGAGGATTATCGTGTATCAATCCCTTATTGCCGTAGTGTGATGGCTTGTCCCTGAGCTCGGGGTTTCACTTAGCGAGTGATCAGTGGGATCCCGATTAACTTCCACTTATATGCCCCTCAACGGAGGATGAGATTTAGTTTATGGACGGTTGGATCACGTCCATGTTCGTTTGGATTCCACTTTTGCTAAGCCTAAGGAGTAAGATTAGTGTTATGGCAAACTTTGTGCTCGAGCATAGGAAAGGATGGTCGAACTACATCCACTTTGAGTTGTGTATTTTCCCTTAAGTTGGGTGCATGAATTGGAGAGCAGACAGTCGAGTCACGTCCAATTTATACTTTGCATTCTTTCGATCGAGCTAAGGAAGAGAGTTGAAATGACAACTCATGATGGTTAGCGAGTAGGTAGTCGGTCGTTGATGACTTTAAATTGAAGTTTGGACCCTGATGAAGTTGGTTTAAGGCATGACTGTTTTGCCGAATTACAGAAGCAAACTGGAGAGTGAACTTTCAAATCATATCCACTTTAAACATGTGTTCTCTCAAATAATCCCAAGTGTCTAATGTAGGATTGGATGCATGGATGGTGACATCACGTCCACCATTGGTGTGATTAGGATTTTATCGAGAATCAGAAGAAGCATAAGTATTTTGGCGAGCTTCAAACACGAGATGGAGAGTACATTGTTGGGACATATCACTCCAAGTCTTCCCCAGATCTCCAATTAAATTGCATAGGCGGATGAGTGGATGGTCGGTTGCATCCACTTTGTACTGGAGTCCTGACCTTGACGGTCTCTTCCGCTTTGATGCCTTGCTCCCAGTCAGGGGCATATAGTAGCCGATGAGTGGTTGAATCAGGCTCGTCATGATGATACCTCGATGATTTGATCATAGTCCACGGAGGTTGTTTTGTACCCAATCTTAAGTAATCGGTTACCTTCATCATTTGCAAGTAGTTTAATTCAAGTCGGTCATATTTTGCAACGTAAATGAAATTGAATTAGAAATAATTCAAAAGAGATTAGATCAAATCTCATTGATAAGTGAGGCAGCATCATATGCTCGCTATTGCACTTCAGTCCAGCCCTTCTCAGTTGGAAGTCTAACGTAAATGGTTCAATTTGATCAAAGTCCTTGATCGATAGGGGTCGGATGTTCACAATCCTTCATTTTATAGGGCTTGCACATATTGTCGGAGCTATCCTTTCCGGAGCCGCCTTATGGCGTTGGCATTCACGGTAGCCATCTAGAGAAGAGGAGTTTTCCGATCTAGAGTATGGAGTAGGTCCTCTCCTTATCTTGCTATGTTGATCCTTGATCTGATTCATCAACTCAATATTGGCCTAGACATGTTGGTGTAGTCGTTGTCGGCGTCTATCCACTAATTCTCTTATCAAAGTCTGGAAACAAGCTTTGGTGATGAATTCATTTATGGGTATTGGCAGCAACTAGTTGTGGGCTTTGGATAAATTCGTTGGTTGACATCTTCTTCATTCACTTCAACAATATAAGAAGTAGAACTGGTATGTCTAACCATGATTGATGGTCTTCTCTGAGGAATGAGGGAAGACATCTGCATTTGATGGTATTCATCACCCTTGGAGAAATCCATGCGCCATTCACACTTCATAAGGTAGTGTCGGGGGTTGTATTTCCATAGTACACCGACATAGTTAACATGTTGAATTTTCACTGGAAGTTCTGCATGTAGGATGGTTTCAACGAATTGGTCTTGACTGGGAAAGATTCTCCAATCGACATTATGATCAGGTCCATTTTTTGCCAAGGGTTCTTGTAAGACTGGTGAATGATGTATGCACGATTGCCCAATGTTCGAGAGGTTTGGTGATGCCGATTGGATGGTGAGTTGGTTAAGATGGGGTCATAAATTGGTGATCATTTCTCATTTTCACCCAGGTAGGAGGCCCATATAAGATAGTGAGGAAGTCCTCTTAAGGTTGTATGTCATGCTTCTAGTCATATGGACACGGTATGATTAAGGTGCGGGCATTTGAAGATGGTTCAGTGGTTACCAGCTATGTTTTGAGTGGGCAGAGTAGACATTATAGGGCAGTCGTCATATTAGCCATCGTACCATAGTTGTCAATTCAGTAGTTTAAAAGCTGGTCAATTGGAGGAAGTTGCATTCCACCTTAAAAGCATGATATATTAATCAACTCCAGTTCTTGGCATATTAGCTAGGTTCTCCAGCCTTTGGGAGTACGGCTGAGTAGTATTTCTTTACCCATTCCTTGATTGCAACTCAACAATTGCTACTGTAATCCCCTATGTCCCGTCCAGTCATGGAACGATCAAAATGTTCCTTTATGAAGTTGAGTTTTGAGTTCAGAAATTTGAGTCGTACCCAATTTTTTTTTTGAAATTTCGTATCGCTCTCAGCAATGTTCGAACGATACAAATGTTGGTGAAATTGAACGATCCGAAAAGTGGACAATTAGATCGATACGAAATGCACACGGGTGGATCGATACGAAGTGGTATCTGAAGATCGATACGAATTGGACGTGTCTGGATCGATACGAAGTGCGATCGATACGAATAGAGCAGTTGCGAACGATACGAACAGAGCAGTTGCGAACGATACGAACAGAGCATTTTCGATCGATACGAACAAAGCATTTTCGATCGCTACGAACAGAGCAATTGCGATCGATACGAACAGAGCATTTTCGATCGATACGAATAGAGCATTTTCGATCGATACGAACAAAGCATTTTCGATCGATACGAACAGAGTGTGAGTATCCATATGAACAGGATGTGATTATCGATACGAATTGGACGCAAATGGATCGATATGAACTGCGTGTGAGTATCGATACGAAATGTGATTGATACGAATAGCGATCGATACGAAAAGTCGATCGATACGAATGTTGTCATATTTTCTGGATTCGGAATGATGGATATGAAAATGATCATATGGTCTAGATTCGAGAACATGGATACGAAAATCACCATATTCTCTGGATTCATGGATACGAAAATCACCATATTCTCTGGATTCGAGAACATGGATACAAAAATCACCATATTCTCTGGATTCGAGAACATGGATACGAAAATATAGATGAATGCAGTTCCTCTTAGATCTGGAGAAATCTGAATAGAATAGAAGAAACCACTGGATGGTAGATCTGGATCTCCTCCTTAGATTTTTGCAATCCAACGATGGCAATAGATCCACAGAGCAAGAGAAAAGTTGGGTTATTCTCAGTGAAAGCACCAAAGTGTTTGTACCAAAATTGGTCACAACACTCTTCGGAAGTTTTTGAAGAGATAAAATGAAGAAATTAAATGGGTAAAGAGGATTATCTAACAAAAACTCGGAAAACAGATAAAAATCATAAGAATGCACAGAAAACACAAGGATTTAGAGTGGTTCGGCGTGTTGCCTACGTCCACTATGAAATTAATCACTTTATTGTTGTTTCTTTGATGATTACAATTGATTGTAGCAGGTTACAGCAGATGAAAGCTATGAAATTCGAGTACAACAGCAGTAATGGAGTATGGAATTGAATTCGGCAGAGTCTGGGCGTTGGAGCGTCCAAAGATGAAGAAGATCCCCTTTTCTGTATGCCCTGGGGCTCTATTTATAAGTGTAGGAGGCTGATATTTTGCTCAGATCTCGAGAGACTTCTTCTGGCACGTGAGTAGGCCGCGCGACCAAGCCCGTGAAGTTTCGGCCCGACCCGTGATCGATACGAATGGATATCGTATCGATCAAGATTGCGTCCGATGGAGTCGAAATTTGGCGTGGACATTCTTTAGCATGCACGTAAGCTTCTGTGAAAATTTCATAGAATTTGGACTTGTGGATCTCGAGTTATGATCAATACGAAATGGAGACTTTCGGCAGGCTGTTTGGTTCGTATCAATCGGAAGTACGTTGTTCGTATCGATAGTCTTGCTTTGTTCGTATCGATAGAGAAGCGGTCCAATTCGTATTGACAGAAGTAGCTCAGTTCGTATCAATGGAAGTGGCTCTGTTCGTGTCGATGAAAGTTCCTTAGTTCGTATCGATGGTCACGTTCTGTTCGTATCGATGAAGGTGGTGTAGTTCGAATCGATGGAGGTTGGCTTGTTCGTATCGATGAAAGCACTCCAACTCGATGGATACGAACAGCGGTTCGTCGATGGATGCAAAGTTGACACTGGCTGATCGATACGAAATGTGATGTCCCTCGATGGATACAAAGTCGATCGGTATGAAGTAGACTCTGGTGATGGACACGAAGTCGATCGATACGAAGTGGGTTCTGATAATGGATATGAAATCGATCGAGTCGAACAGAGGCTTCCTGATGAATTCGAATGAAATCTAGTCGAAGAGAGGCTTCCTGATGGATTCGAATGAGATCAAGTCGAAAAGTGGCCAGTCGATGGATTCGAACTCGAGGCTGTTCTTCATCCAATCATGCATCGATCATAACTTGAGCATATGAACTCGGATTGACTTGAAATTTGGAACGTTGACTTTCACTGCTTCGCTCGCCGTGTCTTGTCTATTGTAGCTTGATTCGGACTCGGAAAAAATTCGTCGACATCCATGGTGAGTCTGCGTATAACCGATCTCTAAAACGAACCGTAATTGGTTTCTAATCAAGTTCTTGGTGTCACGGCCTTGCCAAAAGGCGGGATAACACATAGCATCGAAGAAATTTAACCATCCCCATGGTGGAATTAATTAGCATAGGCAGCTCTAATAGGATGCCCAAGTATTTAGTAATGTCTTTTTTTTCTCCGCAACTACAACTACTTTTCTCTAGCCGTCATCTTTACATCCACATGTCGTCTATTAATGACATTTGTTGTTATATAGTTGGTGTGTATTTCTTTTATTCATGACTTGCATCCTCCAATACTGGACTTAGAGTACTTGCAAATTCTAATCTGTAACATGGTTTCATATTATTTATACCGACCTACACTTTCTATAACACAGAGACATAATTTATATGCAACAGGCGAACAATACAAAGAAAATTAAAACCCAATCAAATTTTGCTTTATAGTCGGTCGTTTTTTAATCTTATCATTGTTATTGTCTAAAATATTAATTTTTAGATGTTAATATTTTTTGCCTCAAAACCTGAAAATAGTTAGGTGTTTCATGTGATCAGATTAATATGTAATTTACGTTTTTATTATCTCCTATACCCTTCGTTTTATGTATGAATTTACTTAATATATTTAACATACCTATCCTAATTTACATGGCAGCCTTGATATTTGTAAACAGTGAAGCTTATTCTATTTTTCTTAAATAGCTACCTTAACATATTTCCTAACTTCATTCCCTTCACCAATATTATCAAACTTAATTTAACCTTATAAAAATAGCTTGGTGAAGTACATCACGAAAATATGTTTCTTTCTAAAAAAATAGTACACCTAAGCAGTCAACATTTCAGAAAAGGACTTTGGACATCCAAAAACAAGGTAGGTAACACCATAATTTCCACCAAATAATATCGCTAATATTCAAAAGAAAATTCATTAACTTGTAATTTCGGGACCTATCTTTTGGTTTCCAATAGAAACATGCAACCCGAGAGCATGAACCAACACATCAACCAAGATCGAGACCATAAATCAGTTGAGACAAGAAGCTGGACCAAGAGCACCAGTGGTCGAAACCTAAAGCAATTGGACAATCAACAACAATCAACGGCTTTAATAGCCCAGGACGAGACCAACAGTCAAGATGAATAAAGGATGTCCAAAATCTATATATGAAAGCATCACGTTAGCAATCCGTGTCAAATTACTCTTAACCAGATAATGACAAGCGTTCAAATCAAGATCGTTCATAGCAAGCCAGATCATCAATCCAAAAGGTAGGTGCTCAACAAATGGCATTATGGCCGATTTAGGTGACGATCCCAAGGCACAGAGGATCTTCTGGCATAATATAGAATAAGACCTGTATATTACATTCCTATATTAGAGTTCTAACCAAAAAATAATTAATGGCGGAAATGCTTAAATTCAATGTACTAAGCAATTCAGCTATATAAGAGTGACTAAATAAGGAAATGGCGGTGGAATTGGGACTTTCAGCCCGAACCACCATAAAAGTCTCGATGTTATTTACTTTCTACATTTTTCTCCTTCGGCATTTACTATCGTTACCTTACTCCTCTCAACCATAATCTGTCTTGAGTCTTTTTAAGAACCTATGGAGTGCTATGTTACCCTAACGATGCCTCTTCCACCATAGAAAATCTAGAAGGAAAGAACCACTACATATATCATCAAGTAAATTGACACGAAACAGACATGTGTTGAAAGCTCTCTTACATAGTTGAGGAATTTATAAAGAAAGGGAAGTTGACTAAGTTTATCAAACGCATGAAAGACAAGTTCATGTAACTCTACCAAATGAATGCATACTGCATCTTTCTATAAGAGATGGAAACGCATGAAGAATCCTTTAAGAAAAAATCCTTCACGGTCGAATGAAATATACCGGTCAAACTATCATAATCCCCTCGATTATATCCTCTCCTTCAAAATATTTACACTCCAAGGAGTATCTTATTGTTTTGGAAGAGCTTGAAGATTTGATTGACAGATCTCGGCCATCCCCTTCCGGTGGAATTCTTCTTTAGTACACCCTAACTCGCTAAGTCTTTCCTTGAGAAGTGCGTCCATATCTCAGCATACACGTTATCTCTTTCAGTATGTTCTCTCTTTCTAAGGACTTTTACATATCATACTTACGCATAGGATTTACAAATTGAAATTTTATCATTAAGCCAACGAGGTCAATATAGAGTTTCGCTTTACCCGGTTTAAATGATGCCCTCCCGTTAATTTGCCGAGATTAGTGGAAGGTATTCACTTTATTAAGTCTAGTCTCTTTTCGTGAACTCAAATTAAAAACTTTCTACAAACTAGATAATCAAGTGAATTAAAAAGGATTTTTACAAAACGTTTTAAAACTACCCTTTTAATATATATAGATATACATTCATACATATATATATATATATAATGATTTTTGTCTCTTTTCATCACATTTAATCTTTTCCTTTAAATTCTTTGGCAAATAAGGTGATTTATAAATTACACGATTTCAAGGACCTTCTTTAAAATGTATTCCAAAATTACTCCTTTTCAAAGAACATGTGATTTTCTTTATTAGGTAATAACCAGCATGATTATTAATTCAAAATGTATTTTAGATGGTCGATACCAGCAAAAAGTGGTTGTAGATGGTCGATGCCAACCGAAAAGTGGTTGTAGATGACCAATGCCAGTCAAAAGTGGCTAAAGATTTTGGACCCAGTGATAAAATTGGTAGACCTCACCATAAGAGCATCCTCACAGTAATGCGGCATAAAGAGTGAAGCCATATCACCTGGGTTTAGAATGACGTTGAAAAATAGAATGCATGCTAATAGTGAGTCAGAGTATGTCTAACCATGCATTGGGTAAATTCTCAATTTAGAAATGGGTAGATTCCCATATAGATTAGAAACGGGTACATTTCCATATAGATTAGAGATGGGTAGATTCCCATATAGATTAGAAATGTGTAGATTCTCAGATAGATTAGAAACGGATAGATTCCCGTATAGATTAGAAACGGGTAGGTTCCCGTATAGATTAGAAATGAGTAAATTCCCGTATAGATTAGAAACAGGTAGATTCCCATATATGTTAGAATTGGATAGATTACCAATTAGAATAAAATGATGGCTAGACTCCCAATTAGATTAGAATGATGAGCAGATTCTCGATACAGATAGATGTTGAGAGGGGTTGCTAAGTTAAGATATCAAGTAGATCCTTAGTGAACTGAAGAGAAGAGTGAACATGGAATCATAATAACATGAAACTCTTGCTTGTGCTACTAATTTGACTCCGGACAAGAATTCAGCCATAAAATTTAGTTGGGTCTGGAACCCAATGCTTGGGGTAAAAGATACCCCACAGAAGGAAAATCCTAAAACTACCCTCAAGCAAAGCAAAAAAATAAAGAGTAAAGTCAAAAGGGATTTCTTTGCATTCAAGAAGATGTTACAAGGAATAGGCCAGGATGAATGCTTAAAGGAGTAGCATTATAGCGACCGGATTCCAAAATCAAGGACATCAGTGTATAAGGTATAAAGACAAAAGGGAAGGTCCTCCCCAACAAGGCAAACTTATGAAACAATTTGGATATTCATGATATCGGGAGAGTCCTATTGACCATATCATCTTCAACCTTCTTTCTTGTTTTTGTTCAATATATATATATATATGAATAAATAAATTTTTGCCGCGTCATCTCCTGGAATAGGATATTGATTTGAGGTTTACTCTTCTCCGGGATTATCTAGCTCTTAGTTTTTAGACCTAACTTCGACTCAAGAAAACTCCTCTTAACTTCAAAAGCCGCAAGGGTTACTTCAACTTTTGAAGCTCGACTATCTTGTCCTCATGAGATTGGTAAAGAGTAGCATAGTTTCGCCGAATCCTTAAACAGTTCAAGCAAAATACTCCTAAAGGAACATCGACTTAAAATTAGTAAAGGTAAAAGAAGGACTTCATATTGGCTAATCTAGTTTGAGACATTATTTGACAATCACATCAACCAAATGGAAATCCATAAAATAATCAGGTTATCAAAGATGTTTCGTCTAAGTATCCATACAAGCCAAAAGTTAGAAAAAGGCCTATTGGTACAGAGACCATTCACGGTATGTTTTCTTTATCAAGAGTATTATCGGGAGTATTTTCTTGTACCTCCTCGTCAGCAGTAATTGCTCCTTCTTCCTCCTCCACTGGGGTCTCAGCTTCTTCTACCACCACGGCCTTAGTTTCTTTTCCCTTCTTGCGTTCCTCATACTTTCTAGCAAATTTAGCCTCCATTATAGTAGCATCATTTCCTAAATAGGCTAAAAAGAAGGGAATGTTTGGGTCTCGGTGGTGAGCATAGGCATTAAACAGAACCTGGAAAACTCGCTAGCTTCCCTCTCATATTCATCTCTAGTAATATAGTGCTCTTCATCAATCACCCCGGCCTCGGCTTTCTTCAATCTTTCGTCCATTTCCTCTAAAGCTTTTTTAAGAGCCTCAATCTTGCGATCTTTCTCTCCAACAGTTCCACATGATTCCTCCACTCAAACATTGACCTCCCGAATTTAAACTTTAATTCCACAAACTCCTTCGTCGCTTTGGCAACAGCCACTATTTCCTCTATTTTCGCCCAGCCATGTTAAAGAACCGAGAATTCTGCCTTAGTCTGGAAAAGGGTAAACATAGTAAGAACAAAAATCAAAATCATAAACCTTCACAAGAACTATTTTTACCTTGATACTATCCTGGAGGTCATACTCGATCGTATACCGAATGCTTAAAATAAAGGTTGGAGGCCTAGGATGTGCTTCAATGATGGCAGAAGAAAGGCCACCTTCAAAAGCAGCCCTTGTGATCTCTATGGCCTACTAATTTTTCTTGGAAAGGAAATCCGAAACATTTTTCTTAGAACATTCAGCTTGGAAAGAAATCTTTTGTTTCTTCAAGTCGATAACCTCTTTATCAGAAGGAGGAAACCCGGACCATTTCTTGGTTACTTTTCCCTTACCTTGGGGCCGGCTTTCTTAGAAGGCACTATAACAGGGAAAAGGAGAGAGAGTTAAAATCGAGATTGAAATTAAACTTATAATTGGATAATCAACTAAGTAAAGACGAAGGGATAAAAAGTGAAACCCTCAGTCTCGCTTTCCTCGGGACTAGATGCAGGTTCATCCCTGCTATTGATGATTACGGTAGAAGCTTCATCATACTTACCCGAAGGTTTAAGTCTAGCAAAATTAGTAGAAGAAGGTATCAATCCTACAGCTTTCACTCTGCTCTTAGTAAAACCAAATGTTTGAAACTCTACAAAGGTGGAATCTTCATAACTTCTTGGTATGTATCCTTAAATCGGTTGGTAACGGTTAGATCAACACTCTTCTCGGGTCTCACTGTTTAGAATTGGGTAAATAAAGAAACACGACCAAGGATAAAAGAAGAAGAAAGAAAAGAAAAACGCTAAAGGACATACGGGAGCTATTGAAAGAAGTAACGATTCGATCAGAAGGAGCCTTTACCAGGAACCATTGGCGATGTGTTATTTTGCTGAAAGGATCCCTCAAGGGAGACTGCGTTAACAATTTAAGAAAGAACATAGGGAATTCACTGAAAGATTTTGCCTCTAACAGATTGAACATATAGTTGATCTCGGTAGGAGATATATGTCGGTAGCCTTTCTCGGAATAAAGAATCGCATAGTAGATAGAGTTGAGTAAGAAGTAGCTAGAAGCTGGAAAGGATTAATGTTGTAAAACTCTAAAACGCTAACAAACAAAGAGGCCAAGGGCAAGAAGTTCCCTATTCCAAATGTTCTATGGACCACATGAAATACCCTTTAGGAGGATCACTAAAATGCAACCCAGACCAGGGAGCGAGCGCTTCAACCCCAGTAATCCTATAAGAAGATAGAATTTCGTTCAGAATTTGCTAATCACTGATGGAAGCATAAATTTCCAACCTAAGAGAAAGAAGAAAAAAATGTCCCAATACAAAAAGGAAAATCGGCGTCATTCCAAGAAGAAAGATTACACAAATCAGATCCGAATTTAATTCTTGGATAAACAGTCAAAAAGGAAGAATGTAAGCAACTAATTGGTAATCTTAATAAGGAAGATAAAGTTAAAAAGAACATACTAGCTTAGGGGCAGATTTCGAAAGAAAAATTAAAGAAAACTTGGGGATATAAATGGTGGCTTTGCAATTTGAAAAGGTAAAAGATGAGAGAAAGACCAAGTTATGTTAGAAGGAACAACAAAGATTAAAGAAGGAGAAACTTTCCACCATGACAAAGAATACCAAAAGGTTGCCTCATCAGATGCCAAGTCATCCTTGCACAGGAAAAGAGAAACACATTTTGAAAATGACCAATCTACTGCCAACACCTAGGCCATCATTTAATGCAAAATCAAAACCTATCCTTCATAGGTCCAGTCCCGAATGATCACTTACGAGTTCAAAAAATAAGAGTCTTCATCTCACAGCCCCAAATTATATTTTCTCCTTCGACATCAAAATAGTTTCGCTTATTACTTAGCCTAGATGGCTTCAAGTGACAAGCATCGTTTTCAAAAAAGTTTTGACCTTCTGGTCCAAAATTAGATTTTACCTTTCAGCATCAAAATGGTTTCGCTTATCACTTAGCCTAAATGGCTTCAAGTGACAAGCATCGTTGTCAAAAGTTTTGATTCAGTCTCAAGTAAGATTTTGTCTTCTGGAACCAAAAATGAAGAGTTCTGTTTATCACTTAGCCTATACGACACCGAATAGTAAGCACCATTTTAAGCATTTTTGCCTCATGGCCCCAAATTACGTTTTTTTTTGCACTAAAAAATAATTTCACCTACCATTTAGTCTGAAAAACTTCAAATAGAAAGTGTAGAATTTCAAAAGCTTTATGGCCACACGGTCCGACTTAAAATTTCTCCTCTTCATTTTTCAAAACCGCTAACTAGCCAAGCCTTTGCCTTTAGGAACATATTTTATTGTTTTCAAAAACTCTCCCAATAAGGTTAGATCTTTACAAGTTAAATAAGTGGAAAAATGCTCACGAAAGCTTCAATTCAACTTCATGATGGGAACGGAATAAACAAGTCAAGGACTAAACCTAATATGACAATACTCTTTCCAAAGTCCACCCCATATCAATCATATTAGGTGAACTTTGGGGGGCATGTATTACACCATAATTTCCACCAAATAAAAATCGCTATATTTAAAAGGAAAATTCCTTGACTTGTAATTCTAGGACCTATCTTTTGGTTTCCAACTAAAACATGCAACCCAAAAGCATGAACCGGCATCAACCAAGACCAAGATCATAATTCAGCTGAGGCAAGAAGCTGGACCAAGAGCACCAGTGGTCAAAACCTAAAGCAATTCAACAAACAACAACAATCAACGGCTTAGATAGCCCAGGATGAGAACAACAGTCTAGATGAATGAAGGATATCCAAAATTTATATATGAAATCGTCGCATCGGCAGTCCGTTTCAAATTACCCTCAACCAGATAATGACAAGCGTTCAAACCAAGACCGTTCATAGCAAGCCAGATCATCAATCCAAAAGCAAAGCGCTCAACCAATGACGTTATGTCTGATTGGCTATAAATAGGCAGCAATCCCAAGGCACATGGAATCTTCTAGCACAATATAGAACAAGAATTATATAGCACTTTCTTATATTAGAGCTCTAACCAAAAACTCAGTAATGGTGAAAACGCTTAAAGTCAATGTACTAAGCTTCTTGGCCATATAAGAGTGACTAAATAAGGAAAGGACAGTGAACATGGAGAATTTCATCCGGAATCTCTATAAAGGTCTCGGTGTTATTTACATTCTACATTTTCCCCTTTCGGCGTTTACTATCGTTACTTTACGGCTAAACATCTCACTTTCCAAAGGTCAACTATACTACATCTGGATAATCATATGTTAAATAGTATGATGTATAAAGAATAATATAGAAGTTAATATACCTCGCTCAGGCTTTATTTCTTTGAGAAACTGATATTAAAGATACCTATAGTTTATATTGGATTGGAATGAGTATAGAAAGAAGGAAGAGAAATAAAAATGAGTAATTGTGTTGATTATCTACTGAAGGTCCTTTATTCTTTTTTTATATCCAAGCTCATTTATTTTATTTATCTTCTAGATGTTTTCATTTGTGAACATTCTAACTCAAACTTTTATTTTATTTCGCTGTTTTTTCTTTACATACCAGCTAATAACTTTTCAAAATAACATGCATTTCTATGTGAACTCTAGATATTACTGCTAAACTTTATATATTTCAAGAGTATTTAAAATAAATCATTTTTTCCTCTTCGATTTTGTTAGAACCTCTTTTGTTGGATGTTAATGACAACAACTATACAATTATGCCAAAGAATCTCTAAGCTAATTTGCAGGTACATGAGCATCAAAAAGAGACAAACAAATACGTTCCAAATGAAGATACACAGTACAAAAAAGGATGAAAGTATGTATATGGAGATACAAGAAGAGGTATACACGATAGAGACAAGACGAAGGTGACAAACAAAGTATTATTAGTCATAGAGTGTCGTGTCTAGAGTTTACAAATGTCAGAATCTTCTCAAAATGGTATACACACATATACATTCATATTTCAAATGAAAAATCAAGTTTTCAAAAATTGCATGGAGCGGGGCCCGAACCCAGGTCACTAGTTTAGAAGACAAGTGCTCTAACCAAATGAGCTATGGTAACTTTTGCTTATTAACATAATTCAACCGGCTGAATAATTCCATTCAGATGGCTGAATACTGAAACTTTTATAAATTGATATGAAGTTTCAACCGGCTGAATGGTTTCATTCAGCCGGCTGAATAAGGCCAGAAATAGCCTAATTCCTTGCTGTTTGCGTTTTAATTTGATTCAGAAGGCTGAATTATTCTATTCAGCCGGTTGAATTTTTCCAACTACAATTTTCATGAATAGACACTTCTCTTCATCGAAGAGTAACGTCTTCAAAATCAGCGGTTGCGCCTGTTTCTTTTCAATATAACTTTTGGTCTATGGTTGCAACCTTTCAAACTCTATAAATAGATTACAGAATTCAACAAACAATTTACCGAATCTATTTTTAATATTCTTGAATTCTTATCTATTCTCTAGTTTTCAAACTGCACTCAAATTTCTTACATTCTCTGATCGTTAATCACTTCATCTTCCACAATTCTCAAGCAAATTACACTACATATCATAAAGGAGAAGATTATAGGAAGATTGTACTTAATTGACTTATCAGTGCTATTCAAAGAGCACACTACAGTCAGATACTTTTGTTATTTGTAAAGAAGTCCTGTTCGGTTGCTCAGGCGGTAGAAGTCCTATTCGGTTGCTTAGGCAGTAGAAGTCCTGTTCGGTTGCTTAAGCGGTGTAAACCTATTCCTCTGGGTTAAGTGAGGGTTGCTAGTTTAAATCTAGAAGGAGTCTGGGACTGGATGTAGAACGGGAGTTCAAACCAGTATAAAAATCTCTGGTGTCATTTACTTTACTGCTTTTACTATTTAATTTATATTCTACACAAGTAGTTTATCCATATTACACGATCCTATAGCACATTCACTTACATTTGGTATCGGAGCACTTTCATTTGGTATCAGAGCCTGGGAATCTTGAGATCGTAACAACATCCTAGAATAAATGGCTATAAAGAGATCTAGTCAAGGAAATAGAAAGAGGAATAGCAATAAAGAAGAATCAAAGGAGAAAACAAACAAATGCTTCATGGCTAAACTCAGATCACAATCGGTATGCTTAGATTCTTTATATAAAGATCTTCTGTTAGCACATAATGAATTATTAAAAGATTGTAAAACCTTGAATAAATTAATAGAATTGCTTTAGATATGTTAAAAGATTTTGAGCAACAAATTTCCATTTTAAAAGAGGAAAATACATTTTTGATAAAACAAACTAAATGTTTTGAAATACCGTAGAAGAACTTGTTTCATAAAAAGATTTCCTACAAAAAGAAAATGAGCAGTTAGAAGATAAAAACAATGATCTTTTAGAGGAAATTAATGTTTTGCAAAATAAAAATACTATGTTTGAAAAAGAAAAAGATTTTTTTTCAACAGAAATTACGGATTTGAAAAGACAAATGATTTATTACAATCATCTTTAGATAATTCAGAATCTCGAATTTTTCTTCTCGAAATTGAGATCTGTATGAAAAAAAGAGAGAATTCTGAATTGAACAACCAAATTGATATTTTGAAAAACAGTAATATTTCTTTTGAAAATAATAATTTTGACTTCAAGGCTAAACTTGATAAACTTAACACTGAAGTCACAAAATTTAATAAAGGTCAAAACGATTTAAACTTGATTTTATCTAGTTCTAGACCTTTACATGACCAAAGTGGTTTAGGATAAAATAAAACTAATCGTAGAAATAGCACTAGATACGCTTTAATGTATAGTAAAAATGTTAGTGCTAGTACTAAATTTCGAGTAAATTCTAAATCCAATTTTTAGACAAATTCAAATACTGCTATGACCAATAATGTTTATAATTTCTCTAGAAGTACAGAATCATTGACATGAAATATGAATAGAAATTATCTAAGTATTTGGGTTCTTGTTAATTGGAAAAATAGAGAAAAATACATTAATGATTATTTTGATATGGTAGATAATAATGAAAATTATATTTATAAAGGTTCAACCACACCCAAATGGGTATGGTTTCCCAAGACCTAACCCCCCGGGCCATAACATAGTAAGTGGATACCGAAAATGATTATTATTTATTGCAGGTACTTGGAGATACAAAAGGAAAATGATAGATTTTGGAATTTTAAAGGACGTTCCATACATTTAATAGAATTACGTGCTTACAATGCAATATGGACTTCAGCAAATATGGTAAAATCTATTTTATTTTTTCTTGATATTTAATATTGAGTTTATCCCACTATTTACAAGATATTTTATAAAATTTATTATATTCCCTCATTGTTTTTTATAATGATAAAGAGGGAGAAATTCATATGCATATTAATAGAGGGAGATATTATAGGGAGATATTATACTTAGGGGGAGATTTAAACATATTAATATTATTTTATATATAGAATGAATATTTTTTTTAAAATTGTATAGTTGTCATCATCAAAAACGGGGAGAATGTTAGAAACTCTATTGTTGGATTTTAATGGCAACAACTATACAATTATGCCAAAGAATCTCTAAGCTAATTTGCAGGTACATGAGCATTAAAAAGAGACAAACAAATACGTTCCAAATGTAGATACACAGTACAAAAAAGGATGAAAGTATGTATATGGAGATACAAGAAGAGATATACACGATAGAGACAAGACGAAGGTGACAAACAAAGTATTATTAGTCATAGAGTGTCGTGTCTAGAGTTTACAAATGTCAAAATCTTCTCAAAATGGTATACACACATATACATTCATATTTTAAATGAAAAATCAAGTTTTCAAAAATTGAATGGAGCGGGGCTCGAACCCAGGTCACTAGTTTAGAAGACAAGTGCTCTAACCAAATGAGCTATGGTAACTTTTGCTTATTAACAGAATTCAGTCGGTTGAATAATTCCTTTCAGATGGCTGAATACTGAAACATTCATAAATTGATATGAAGTTTCAGCCGGCTGAATGGTTTCATTCAACCGGTTGAATAAGGCCAGAAATAGCCTAATTCCTTGCTGTTTACGTTTTTATTTGATTCAGAAGGCTGAATTATTTTATTCAGCCGGCAGAATTTTTCCAACTGCTATTTTCATGAATAGACACTTCTCTTCATCAAAGAGTAACATCTTCAAAATCAACGGTTGCGCCTGTTTCTTTTCAATATAACTTTTGGTCTACGGTTGCAACCTTTCAAACACTATAAATAGATTACAGAATTCAACAAACAATTTACCGAATCTATTTTTAATATTCTTGAATTCTTATCTATTCTCTTGTTTTCAAACTGCACTCAAATTGCTTACATTCTCTGATCGTTGATCACTTTATCTTCCACAATTCTCAAGCACATTACACTACATATCATAAAGGAGAAGATTATAGGAAGATTGTACTTAATTTACTTATCAGTGCTATTCAAATAGCACACTACAGTCAGATACTTTTGTTATTTGTAAAGAAGTCCTTTTCGGTTGCTTAGGCGGTAGAAGTCCTATTCGGTTGCTTAGGCGGTAGAAGTCCTGTTCGGTTGCTCAAGCGGTGTAAACCTAATCCTCTTGGTTAAGTGAGGGTGGCTAGTTTAAATCCAGAAGGAGTCTGGGACTGGACGTAGAACGGGAGTTCGAACTAGTATAAAAATCTCTGGTGTCATTTACTTTAATGCTTTTACTATTTAATTTATATTCCGTACAAGTAGTTTATCCATATTACACGATCCTATAGCACAGTCACTTACATTTGGTATCGGAGCACTTTCATTTGGTATCAAAGCCTGGGAATCTAGAGATCGTAACAACATCCTAGAATAAATGGCTATAAAGAGATCTAGTCATGGCAATAGAAAGAGGAAGAGCAATAAAGAAGAATCAAAGGAGAAAACAAACAAATTCTTCATGGCTAAACTCAGATCACAATCGGTATGCATAGATTCTTTATATAAAGATCTTCTGTTAGCACTTAACGAATTATTAAAAGATTATAAAACCTTGAATAAATTAATAGAATTGCTTTATATAAGTTAAAAGATTTTGAGCAACAAATTTCCAGTTTAAAAGAGGAAAATAAATTTTTGATAAAACAAACTAAATGTTTTGAAAATACCGTAGAAGAACTTGTTTCACAAAAAGATTTCCTACAAAAAGAAAATGAGCAGTTAAAAGATAAAAATAATGATGTTTTAGAGGAAATCAATGTTTTGCAAAATAAAAATACTATGTTTGAAAAAGAAAAAGAATTTTTTTCAACAAAAATTACGGATTTGAAAAGACAAATGATTTATTAAAATCATCTTTAGATAATTTAGAATCTCGAATTTTTATTCTCAAAAATGAGATCTGCATGAAAAAAAGAGAGAATTCTGAATTGAACAAGCAAATTGATATTTTGAAAAACGGTAATATTTCTTTTGAAAATAATAATTTTGACTTCAAAGCTAAACTTGATAAACTTAACACTGAAGTCAAAAAATTTCATAATGGTCAAAACAATTTAAACATGATTTTATCTAGTTCTAGACCTTTACATGACAAAAGTGGTTTAGGATAAAATAAAACTAATCATAGAAATAGCACTATATATGCTTTCATGTATAGTAAAATGTTAGTGCTAGTACTAAATTTCGAGTAAAGTCTAAATCCAATTTTTATAGAAATTCAAATACTGTTATGACCAATAATGTTTATAATTTCTCTAGAAGTACAAAATCATTGACAGGAAATATGAATAAAAATTATCTAACTATTTTGGTTCCTGTGAATTGGAAAAATAGAGAAAATTACATTAATGATTATTTTGATATGGTAGATAATAATGAAAATTATATTTATAAAGGTTCAACCACACCCAAATGGGTATGGTTTCCCAAGACCTAACCCCCCGGACCCTAACATAGTAAGTGGATACCGAAAATGATTATTATTTATTGCAGGTACTTGGAGAAACAAAAGGAAAATGATAGATTTTGGAATTTTAAAGGACGTTCCATACATTTAATAGAATTACGTGCTTACACTGAAATATGGACTTCAGCAAATATGGTAAAATCTATTTTATTTTTTCTCGATAACTAATATTGAGTTTATCCCGCTATTTACAAGATATTTTATAAAATTTATTATATTCCCTCATTCTTTTTTATAATGACAAAGGGGAAGAAATTAATATGCATATTAATAGAGGGAGATATTATAGGGAGATGTTATACTTAAGGGGAGCTTTAAACATATTAATATTATTTTATATATAGAATGAATATTTTTTTAAAAATTGTATAGTTGTCATCATCAAAAAGGGGGAGAATGTTAGAACCTCTATTGTTGGATTTTAATGGCAACAACTATACAATTATGCCAAAGAATCTCTAAGCTAATTTGCAGGTACATGAGCATCAAAAAGAGACAAACAAATACATTCCAAATGAAGATACACAGTACAAAAAAGGATGAAATTATTTATATGGAGATACAAGAAGAGATATACATGATAGAGACAAGACGAAGGTGACAAACAAAGTATAAATAGTCATAGAGTGTCGTGTCTAGAGTTTACAAATGTCAAAATCTTCTCAAAATGGTATACACACATATACATTCATATTTTGAATGAAAAATCAAGTTTCAAAAATTGCATGGAGCAGGGCTCGAACTCAGGTCACTAGTTTAGAAGACAAGTGCTCTAAGCAAATGAGCTATGGTAACTTTTGCTTATTAACAAAATTCAGCCGGCTGAATAATTCCATTCAGCCAGCTGAATACTGAAACTTTCATAAATTGATATGAAGTTTCAGCCGGCTGAATGGTTTCATTTAGCCGGATGAATAAGGCCAGAAATAGCCTAATTCCTTGCTGCTTGCGTTTTTATTTGATTCAGAAGGCTGAATTATTTATTCAGCCGGCTGAATTTTTCCAACTGCTATTTTCATGAATAGACACTTCTCTTCGTCGAAGAGTAACGACTTCAAAATCAACGGTTGCGCCTGTTTCTTTTCAATATAACTTTTGGTCTACGGTTGCAACCTTTTAAACTCTATAAATAGATTACAGAATTCAACAAACAATTTACCGAATCTATTTTTAATATTCTTGAATTCTTATCTATTCTCTAGTTTTCAAACTGCACTCAAATTGCTTACATTCTCTGATCGTTGATCACTTTATCTTTCACAATTCTCAAGCACATTACACTACATATCATAATAGAGAAGATTATAGGAATATTGTACTTAATTGACTTATCAGTGCTATTCAAAGAGCACACTATAGTCAGATACTTTTGTTATTTGTAAAGAAGTCCTGTTCGGTTGCTCAGGCGGTAGAAGTCCTATTCGGTTGCTTAGGCGATAGAAGCCCTATTCGGTTGCTCAGGCGGTGTAAACCTAATCCTTCGGGTTAAGTGAGGGTTGCTAGTTTAAATCCTGAAGGAGTTTGGGACTGGACGTAGAACGGGAGTTTGAACCAGTATAAAAATCTCTGGTGTCATTTACTTTACCGCTTTTACTATCTAATTTATATTCCGCACAAGTAGTTTATCCATATTACTCGATCCTATAGCACAGTCACTTACATTTGGTATTGGAGCACTTTCATTTGGTATCAGAGCCTGGGAATCTAGAGATCGTAACAACATCCTAGAATAAATGGCTATAAAGAGATCTAGTCAAGGCAATAGAAAGAGGAAGAGCAATAAAGAAGAATCAAAGGAGAAAACAAACAAATGCTTCATGGCTAAACTCAGATCACAATCGGTATGCTTAGATTCTTTATATAAAGATCTTCTGTTAGCACATAACTATTTATTAAAAGATTGTAAAACCTTGAATAAATTAATAGAATTGTTTTAGATAAGTTAAAAGATTATGAGCAAAAAATTTCCAGTTTAAAAGAGGAAAATAAATTTTTGATAAAACAAACTAAATGTTTTGAAAATACCGTAGAAGAACTTGTTTCACAAAAAGATTTCCTACAAAAAGACAATGAGCAGTTAGAAGATAAAAACAATGATCTTTTAGAGGAAATCAATGTTTTGCAAAATAAAAATACTTTGCTTGAAAAAGAAAAAGAATTTTTTTCAACAAAAATTACGGATTTGAAAAGACAAAATGATTTATTACAATCATCTTTAGATAATTCAAAATCTCGAATTTTTCTTCTCGAAAATGAGATCTGTATGATAAAAAGAGAGAATTCTGAATTGAACAAGCAAATTGATATTTTGAAAAACAGTATTATTTCTTTTGAAAATAATAATTTTGACTTCAAGGCTAAACTTGATAAACTTAACACTAAAGTCACAAAATTTAATAAAGGTCAAAACGATTTAAACATGATTTTATCTAGTTCTAGACCTTTACATGACAAAAGTGGTTTGGGATAAAATAAAACTAATCGTAGAAATAGCAATAGATATGCTTTCATGTATAGTAAAAATGTTAGTGCTAGTACTAAATTTCGAGTAATGTCTAAATCCAATTTTATAGAAATTCAAATACTGCTATGACCAATAATGTTTATAATTTCTCTAGAAGTACAAAATCATTGACATGAAATATGAATAAAAATATCTAGGTATTTGGGTTCCTGTTAATTGGAAAAATAGAGAAAAATACATTAATGATTATTTTGATATGGTATATAATAATGAAATTATATTTATAAAGGTTCAACCACACCCAAATGGGTATTGTTTCCCTAGACCTAACCCCCCAGACCTTAACATAGTAAGTGGATACCGAAAATGATTATTATTTATTGTAGGTACTGGGAGAAACAAAAGGAAAATGATAGATTTTGGAATTTTAAAGGACGTTCCATACATTTAATAGAATTACATGCTTACAATGAAATATGGACTTCAGCAAATGTGGTAAAATCTATTTTATTTTTTCTCGATAATTAATATTGAGTTTATCCCACTATTTGCAAGATATTTTATAAAATTTATTATATTCCCTCATTCTTTTTGATAATGACAAAGGGGGAGAAATTCATATGCATATTACTAGAGGGAGATATTATAGGGAGATGTTATACTTAGGGGGAGCTTTAAACATATTAATATTATTTTATATATCGAATGAATATTTTTTTTTAAAATTGTATAGTTGTCATCATCAAAAAGGGGGAGAATGTTAGAACCTCTATTGTTGGATTTTAATGGCAACAACTATACAATTATGCCAAAGAATCTCTAAGCTAATTTGCAGGTACATGAGCATCAAAAAGAGACAAACAAATACGTTCCAAATGAAGATACACAGTACAAAAAAGGATGAAAGTATTTATATGGAGATACAAGAAGAGATATACATGATAGAGACAAGACGAAGGTGACAAACAAAGTATTAATAATCTAGAGTGTCGTGTCTAGAGTTTACAAATGTCAAAATCTTCTCAAAATGGTATACACACATATACATTCATATTTTGAATGAAAAATCAAGTTTCAAAAATTGCATGGAGCAGGGATCGAACCCAGGTCACTAGTTTAGAAGACAAGTGCTCTAACCAAATGAGCTATGGTAACTTTTGCTTATTAACAGAATTCAGCCGGCTGAATAATTCCATTCAGCCAGCTTACTGAAACTTTCATAAATTGATATGAAGTTTCAGCCGGCTGAATGGTTTCATTCAGCCGGATGAATAAGGCCAGAAATAGCCTAATTCCTTGCTGCTTGCGTTTTTATTTGATTCAGAATGCTGAATTATTTTATTCAGCCGGCTGAATTTTTCCAACTGCTATTTTCATGAATAGACACTTCTCTTCATCGAAGAGTAACGTCTTCAAAATCAACGGTTGCGCCTATTTCTTTTCAATATAACTTTTGGTCTACGGTTGCAACCTTTTAAACTCTATAAATAGATTACAGAATTCAACAAACAATTTACCGAATCTATTTTTAATATTCTTGAATTCTTATCTATTCTCTAGTTTTCAAACTGTACTCAAATTGCTTACATTCTCTGATCGTTGATCACTTTATCTTCCACAATTCTCAAGAACATTACACTACATATCATAAAGGAGAAGATTATAGAAAGATTGTACTTAATTGACTTATCAGTGCTATTCAAAGAGCAAACTACAGTCGGATACTTTTGTTATTTGTAAAGAAGTCATGTTCGGTTGCTCAGGCGGTAGAAGTCCTATTCGGTTGCTTAGGCGATAGAAGTCCTATTCGGTTGCTCAGGCGGTGTAAACCTATTCGTCCGGGTTAAGTGAGGGTTGCTAGTTTAAATCCAGAAGGAGTCTGGGACTGGACGTAGAATGGGAGTTCGAACCAGTATAAAAATCTCTGGTGTCATTTACTTTACTGCTTTTACTATCTAATTTATATTCCGCACAAGTAGTTTATCCATATTACACGATCCTATAGCACAGTCACTTACATTTGGTAATAGAGCACTTTCATTTGGTATTAGAGCCTGGGAATCTATATATCGTAACAACATCGTAGAATAAATGGCTATAAAGAGATCTAGTCAAGGCAATAGAAAGAGGAAGAGCAATAAAGACGAATCAAAGGAGAAAACAAACAAATGCTTCATGGCTAAACTCAGATCACAATCGGTATGCTTAGATTCTTTATATAAAGATCTTCTATTAGCACATAACGAATTATTAAAAGATTGTAAAACCTTGAATAAATTAATAGAATTGCTTTAGATAAGTTAAAAGATTGTGAGTAACAAATTTCCAGTTTAAAAGAGGAAAATAAATTTTTGATAAAACAAACTAAATGTTTTGAAAATACCGTAGAAGAACTTGTTTCACAAAAAGATTTCCTACAAAAAGACAATGAGCAGTTAGAAGATAAAAACAATGATCTTTTAGAGGAAATCAATGTTTTGCAAAATAAAAATACTATGTTTGAAAAAGAAAAAGAATTTTTTTCAACAGAAATTACGGATTTGAAAAGACAAAATGATTTATTACAATCATCTTTAGATAATTCAGAATCTCGAATTTTTCTTCTCGAAAATGAGATCTGTATGATAAAAAGAGAGAATTCTGAATTGAACAAGCAAATTGATATTTTGAAAAACAGTAATATTTCTTTTGAAAATAATAAGTTTGACTTCAAGGCTAAACTTGATAAACTTAACACTGAAGTCGCAAAATTTAATAAAGGTCAAAACGATTTAAACATGATTTTATCTAGTTCTAAACCTTTACATGACAAAAGTGGTTTAGGATAAAATAAAACTAATCGTAGAAATAGCACTAGATATGCTTTCATGTATAGTAAAAATGTTTGTGCTAGTACTAAATTTCGAGTAAAGTCAAAATCCAATTTTTATAGAAATTCAATTACTGCTATGACCAATAATGTTTATAATTTCTCTATAAGTACAAAATCATTGACAGGAAATATGAATAAAAATTATCTAAGTATTTGGGTTCATGTTAATTAGAAAAATAGAGAAAAATACATTAATGATTATTTTGATATGGTAGATAATAATGAAAATTTTATTTATAAAGGTTCAACCACACCCAAATGGGTATGGTTTCCCAAGACCAAACCCCCCGGACCCTAACATAGTAAGTGGATACCGAAAATGATTATTATTTATTGCAGGTACTTGGAGAAACAAAAGGAAAATGATAGATTTTGGAATTTTAAAGGATGTTCCATACATTTAATAGAATTACGTGCTTACGATGAAATATGGACTTCAGCAAATATGGTAAAATCTATTTTATTTTTTTTCGATAATTAATATTGAGTTTATCCCACTATTTACAAGATATTTTATTAAATTTATTATATTCCCTCATTCTTTTTTATAATGAAAAAGGGGGAGAAATTCATATGCATATTAATAGGGGGAGATATTATAGGGAGATGTTATACTTAGGGGGAGCTTTAAACATATTAATATTATTTTATATATAGAATGAATATTTTTCAAAAAATAGTATAGTTGTCATCATCAAAAAGGGGGAGAATGTTAGAACCTCTATTGTTGGATTTTAATGGCAACGACTATATAATCATGCCAAAGAATCTCTAAGCTAAATTGCAGGTACATGAGCATCAATAAGAGACAAACAAATACGTTCCAAATGAAGATACACAGTACAAAAAAGGATGAAAATATGTATATGGAGATACAAGAAGAGATATACACGATAGGGACAAGACAAAGGTGACAAACAAAGTATTATTAGTCATAGAGTGTCGTGTCTAGAGTTTACAAATGTCAAAATCTTCTCAAAATGGTATACACACATATACATTCATATTTTAAACAAAAATCAAGTTTTCAAAAATTGAATGGAGCAGGGCTCAAACCTAGGTCACTAGTTTAGAAGACAAGTTCTCTAACCAAATGAGCTATGGTAACTTTTGCTTATTAACAGAATTCAGCCGGCTGAATAATTCCATTCAGACGGCTGAATACTGAAACTTTCATAAATTGATATGAAGTTTCAGCCGGCTGAATGGTTTCATTCAGCCGGCTGAATAAGGCCAGAAATAGCCTAATTCCTTGTTGTTTGCGTTTTAATTTGATTCAGAAGGCTGAATTATTTTATTCAGCCGGCTGAATTTTTCCAACTTCTATTTTCATGAATAGACACTTCTCTTCATCGAAGAGTAACGTCTTCAAAATCAACGGTTGCGCTTGTTTCTTTTCAATATAACTTTTGGTCTACGGTTGCAACCTTTTAAACTCTATAAATAGATTACAGAATTTAACAAACAATTTACCGAATCTATTTTTAATATTCATGAATTCTTATCTATTCCCTAGTTTTTAAACTGCACTCAATTTGCTTACATTCTCTGATCGTTGATCACTTTATTTTCCACAATTCTTAAGCACATTACACTACATATCATAAAGGAGAAGATTATAGGAAGATTGTACTTAATTGGCTTTACATTGCTATTCAAATAGCACACTACAGTCAGATACTTTTGTTATTTGTAAAGAAGTCATGTTCGGTTGCTCAGGCGGTAGAAGTCCTATTTGGTTGCTTAGGCGGTACAAGTCCTATTCGGTTGCTCAGGCGGTGTAAACCTATTCCTCCAGGTTAAGTGAGGGTTGCTGTGACGCCCCACCTCTATGCTCATAATAACAAAGAGTATTAAAAGAAATACTGTCTATTATTACGAAGAATAAGGCTGGATAGGAGCGACCATCCGTAATTGGCCTTACACTAATATTGGTTATCTCGGTAGGAGTGATATATACTCTTTATTTTTCATCTATTATTTATTTACTCCCATCGACATATCCAATTATCAGTATAAAAAAAACTACGATAGTTCATAATAGTTTAGGATATTAGATATAACAATAACACAGATAATATAAATGCGGAACACAGATTAACAAAAATCTCATATATATATATAACCGATGTCAGTTACAATATAGTTGACACGATACATATGATACAACTACAACTGCCGACTCTAGAAGTTATATATACAAGTACATTATCGACTAATATACATTAATACATATCGTTCTATACAATGACACGACTACTACAAAATGACACTGACAACTTCAGAAGATGTGAAAAGTCTTCATATCCTGAACAGCAACTCAAAGAAGAAAATCTACAACCTGAAATAACTCGGGTCTGACCCGAGTATTACATTCAAAAGAAAATAATACCCAGGTCAGTCTAATTCAAACCAGTTTATTAGTGCATATAGGCAGTAATAATTTAAATAGACGACAGTCACAATAATTCCCGTCTATCCGATTCTTTAAACAAAGAAACCGGATAACGGTCAATATAACACTTAATAGTGTTTAACAAAAATCAGCAGATTTAAATCATCAACAGAGATAAATAAACAATTTATCAAATCGACTAAATCAATTTAAAAACAATTGAAATTGTCACTTTAAAATCATCAAAACTCGATTGGCTGCCGTACACGCACGCGTGTACGGCCTCGCCACTACAGCATAAAAGATCAATGCATCACGACACAAAAGAAATATCAATTCAAAACTGCCTCGCCAACTTGTGTGCACAGAGAATAGTGCAACATGCAACTGCTACAAATACACAGAGGTAACATCACATAAACATACTGCAACAGTAAAACTGTGCATGTACACGAGTCAAGGAAGCAAAACTACAACATCGAAACAGTGAACCAATGAATCAGCAATGTCAAAGGCATGAAGCACTGAATAGTATGGAGCAAGACTAAAGTGCAGACCCACCAAACAACTAAATGAAGTAGTGTCAGCACTGATGGCAATGCAACAAAATGTACAACAATCAATAACAAAAATGTAAACTACCAGACTGAAGTGACGAAATCACAACAGTGTAAACTCCACCAAGCTACAAGGGCACAAAGCCAAAACGGTTTCAAGAAATCAGACATAATGGATGCAGTATCAAACCAGGGTGAAGTGCATCAGACCAGGTGAAGTGTTCGGATGGCAAAGAAAACATGCACACAGTACAAACATGGAATGGGTATGCAACAATGCAATAGCAACAGAGAAGAGGTACAAGTACAACAGTGAATCATCTACAGGTTCAAGTGTCAAATGAACCAGACTACAGTGAAGTCGACAAGAAAATCAACTCAGAAACAAAGTGCACAAGAGACTTAAGTGCACAGCTACAAGGGAAACTGCAAAGTGAAGACTCAACAAATATCACAGACTACAAGTGAACACATGAACCCAGCAGTGCATCAATATCAACAAACTGCTTCACAGTACAACTGAAAAGTCTGGGCAACAAGCAGATGCCACCATAACTCAAGACCATCAAAGAGACAACATAGAAGCAACTGGAAACAGTGCAACATACAGTGATGAAGTGGGGATGAAGTAAGAGCTCAAGTGAATCTACAACATGAAGCACTGCATTTCAAATAGCAGTACAACTGGAAGTGATCTAGAGAACAATATCACAACAGATCAACATGGGAGAACTCAGAGATGGACAAGTATATCAATGCAAAGCTTCAACATACGAAACATCAACATGGAAGCAGAGACTGTCATAAACAAATATGGACAGTGACACAGTGAAATGCCAACATCACAAACTACTGAAATGGCAAAGATTGGAAGGTAACAAACTCACATGCAACAAGCATCAACAACAAAGAAATGCACATGTCCCGTTTCAAGTGACTCAAGTTCAACAAATTCAGAGATTAGGCAGAAGATACATGAAAATGCAGTATGGTTCAAGCTGCAGTGACTCGAAGAAATTAATCAACCCAAATCAATAGAAATGTACACAGTGACAACTACTTCAGACTCAACAATAACAAAATGCACAGAGGCATAGTCAATGTCGAAGTCATTCCAACAAAAGATCAGTGCAACCCAATGCTACAAAAGATCATTCGTATGAAGATTTCAAGCGACACCAATATCTACAACAAATGTAACTGCAAGTGCACACGAACAAGGATGAGAAAACTGGAAAGAAGTTCAACCGGAATGGTATCAAGTTCAATACGACATGATGCAGCCATATTATAAATGGTGAAGATCAAACTGTAGTGGCTACAGAATAACTACAGGAAATGAAATGCAACATGTTCAGATGAACAAATATCACAAATGAGTGCAGACAGGTAGCGGTGTGCAGGATGAAGCACTGCAAAAATGATGCAATTGTACAGACAACAAATGAATAGCCGTGACACTACAGAGCTACCCCAGGTAAGATGATAAACCATATATATACATGCAAGAATGCTTATATATACATGTACAATGCCCAGAGATAATGAAACTTAAGGGCCCAAATATTGAAAATGTTTCAAAGCCGAAGCCCAAAAGAAGTATGCAGTCCAACATCAAAGACAACTTGCAACCGTGGTGAGGCAGTGCAACATAATGAATGAAACAACTTTTCAAACTGTCACCCCAAATTTTAGCATACATAAACAAAATTGGACAGTCAGAAAAATCGAACAACAAAATCGAAACCACCACAGCCATGAAACAGAAACGAATGAAAAATCACAGGATTCAATTACTAATACGCTAGAGGTATGAACTAGATGTGAGTGAGGGGGTCACTCACCTTTTTATGAAGCGGTCGCGAGCGAAGAACGAAGAAACGAATCGATCGATCTTAGCCGGCATCCTCGATATGAACGAGCTCTACTTTGAAGACGACGAAGCCGAATCCCTAACTTGGATGAAGAAATTGATCGAATGCCGAAGCCCCTTTTTTTTTGATTGAAGAACGGGGGACGAACGAAACTTGTGGCCGCCATTTTTTTTCTTTTCTTCAATTTAGGTTTAGGGTTTGAATGAATGAGAAGACGGAGTCGGGTCGAATTGGAATAAGAAGGGAACGGCTTTCCTATTTGATAATTATCCCGGCCCAACAAAATAAAAGAGAACGGGCCCAGGTTTAAATTTGTAAAGCTCGCATAATCACTTGACGATTCAATACAAGGAATTTCGCTCTGACTAAAAACTTCCAACAGTAATTTGCAATAGTTTGATCGTCACTTTGACGATGATAAAAATTTTACAAACTCCCGGGTTGTTACAGTTGCTAGTTTAAATCCAAAAGGAGTCTGGGACTGGACGTAGAACGGGAGTTCGAACCAGTATAAAAATCTCTGGTGTCATTTATACTGCTTTTACTATTTAATTTATATTCCACACAAGTAGTTTATCCATATTTCACGATCATATAGCACAGTCACTTACATTTGGTATCGAAGCACTTTCAAATTTGTGTTTTGATGTGAAACTGTGTTGGTTAGAGATTTTTTATTTTTTGATGGAAGAGATTATTTAGGGTATAATATGTTCGAAGGTGCAAATTACATGGGTAAAACTGTATGTGTATTCGAAGGGAGTGATCGTTGATACACAAAATCTGACATAATATGTTTTGACTATTTGATCTTATTGTGTTTACATAAAAGATTGAACTCAGAGGAAGATCTTATGGTTGAGATCTATTTTGTCACCAATTTGGGTTCACTTTCTCATATATCAGACCATATGTATGTATTCATTCAGGAGTTATATTTATTGAATATGTAAGTTTGTATCCCCATCCATTACATTATTTACTATTTTATTGAATCCAAAGTAGAAAATAATTGATAGAATGCAGATTTCAAGAATGGTTCATTGAATTCAATCATTCAAGTTGTTTTCTTTCTAAAATATGTTTGTTTATTGTCAACTACTTTTATAGTCTGTTCAACAAATTAAAAGTTTTTCGCCATCATTTAAACGTCCTCTTATCAAACACTTGAAGGTATCTCAATTTTCTATATTTTACATATTTTTTCATTGTTTTTCGGTTACATATAGGCTAATAACTTTTCAAAATGGCATAAAGATTTTCAACCACTTTAGTTAAGATTAATACCCAAAAAAATTTCCAGTGGAATATTTAATTGAAGGTTAAATTTTGCATACTCAGTTGATCCTTGTTGAAATATGCTTCATACAAGAAACCACATTGTTTACACGCTCTCTTAAATTTCAAAATTTAACTTGATTATTAGTAACTATAATTGGAAGTAATGTTGTGTTGTATGAAATTTATTATTTACTATATACAGTAGAAACATTGCCTATTTATGCCATGAAATTTTAGGTATGTCTGCTCGCTACCTTCTTCATGCTCCTATTACTTTTTAATGCACTTTATTTCAATTTATTTAATCATATATTTAGAATATAGATAGTAATAAGATTTTGTATGAAATTTATTATTTACTATGTACAGTAGAAACATTGCCTATTTATGCGATGAAATTTTAGGTATATCTGCTCGCTACCTTCGTACTTCATGCTCCTATTAATTCTTAATGCACTTTATTTTAATTTATTTAATCATATATTTAGAATATATATAGTTATAAGATCCTTTATGTTCTTATTATGTGATATATAGTCAAATACCTTTTGGAATTAATACCTGATTGTGCTCTTAAGTATTATCAGTCTGTTCCATTTACGAGTGCGTGCGCATTAATAAACATATTTAAGGAAGAAATATAGAATAAATTACATACACACTTATACTCGAGGATGAGGAATGCCATAGTAACTTTCTTTTTCATGTATTTGCCGAGATAGATACTCCACTAATAGAAACAAACTGAAAGAAGGATACATCTAACTCGTTCATGTCTGCATTAATTCGTTCATATCATTAGTGTGGTATACTGTATCAATCTTATTCAGTAGAACTTAATTTAGTAGCACAAAACAAAGCATAGAAAGAGATGAACGAATTTAATTTTATAGCACCCACCTCAATCAATTTTTATTTTATTATTATAAAATATTAATTTTTGACATGCATGAATGAATGCTTAATATGGAACTGAAAAAACTTAGTACATAATATATACTAAAACGTGATGGTTGGGTAAGTTGTTTTATTACATCGCATGCATTCTTTATGGATTTTCACTTTATATCTCACAAAACTTTCATTCCATGATATTCCGTAGCTTACAAGTGCAATATCTATTCTCTTATAATTATAATTATAATTAATAGAACTCACAATGATCCATAACACAGTGTGCGAAGTGCTAGTTCGAACTATATTTTTGGGTTACCAATATACAAAGAAAAATGATAAATATTTTTTTTGTAGACTTTGGTTTAATTTTCAGCCTAACAAGTTACAATTTTTATTTCAGCTTACCGCATATTAAATTATTTGGAATCATAGAGTTATTAAATAAATAATCCTTCTCTTTATGACATTAATGTTTTTACTTAACAATTAAAATATAGTAACAATTTTTAGTTTTTAATTTAGGTTTGTCAGATGCATGCAAAATAAATCAAAACCATAAAATAATTTGTCAATATCCAAGATTAACATGTCAGTCAAAATCACAATCACATTACATGAATAATAGTAGAACAAAATAACCTAAAACATAAGCGCTGTAACTAATTCGTAGTCACCATCTTTGAACTCTTCAGGAAACTTGACTACATTCAAGCAACATTATCCTCTTTTGGCTTAATCACCAATACTTCTTTTTTAATTTCTTGAAATGACTCAAATTTAACCCTAGGAGATAAAGTGATTTCATAGTTCATACTCTTATTATCTACATACGGCCATATATTTTTGCTTATTCTGCTCCAATTATTTAAAAGAGCATCCCAATCCTTTTCTTTAATGCGACATTTATTAGTACTTAACCAACCTTCATTTCTTTTTCTACCAATGAAATGCTCACGAACGCTTTGAAATCAGAATGACTCTTCTCCATTTGTAAGAATCATCTCTAGGAACAATATTCTTAATTGCTTTTAAAAAAGTATGATGATCCAGATATGAGATGGTGTCACCTAGGATATCGTGGTAATTACCAGTATATGGTAATTCTTTGGCACCATTAATTTTTTTCATTTTGCCCTCGGTTTTGAACTCATACCATTGTAGACATTCCACTTGACTTGTGTCTTTCTTTGCAAATCCAATCAAGTACAAGTCGTTATGTTTTATTCCTTCAATTTCACCTGGTTCAAATTCCTCAGTCAACGTATTAAAAAAATTTCTCATCTCTTGCATATATCACGAACATCTTTTTTCACTAGGAGTTCTTTATCATACATTTTTTAATATGGATCTTCATTGTTGGTTGCATGCTCAATTACAAATGTCCTACTTGAAGTTCCAACACTCTGTAAAACGTACCATTCAATAGTTATTATTTAGTAGAAACATTGACAGAAAATCACTTGGGACATAATTTTAGACTCATGACTCAAAATCATGATCATTTTGCTATGATTTGTAAATGCAAAAATTAAGAGGCAGCTATTTTTATTTAAACTTGAACAAATACCTAAAGAATAAACTCTTTATATAATAGATAGATGGATCTTTACAGCTCCTTCTATATTTATAACTTTCTTTCTTTTAAAACTTCCCCCAAGTCCCAACTATAAACTAAAATTAAATTTACAATTAAATTTCATTATTCAAGTCTGTTGGCTTTCCAACTATAGTAAACTGTATAAGAATTTTGTTTCATTACCATGTTATTCATATGTCGTAAATACTATTGGTTATATTTTCGAAATTCAATATTTCGTTTATTATTTACTTTTAGTCTTATGTTAGGAAAATTACTTTATGAATATAATTTTCCCATTGTCTTAAATATGTTATCTATGATGTGTTTTAGGAAGTTCTTTAAACTATCATATTTTAGATGTTTTATAAGATAAAAAATAATGACTTTCCTTTCAGAAGTACAAACCTTTTCTAAAAGGATAAAATAATATTCAGTAACTATTCATGTATCAAACATGGTATTTTCGAAATTGCTTTTGTAATTCAAATTCTTTTCTCGATTTTATGCCTCTTGGATTTAAGTTATCTGACCTATGAACTTAATTTATAAAATTTGATGCTTTCTATAGGATGACTATTTACATATTTTTTATGTAAAGGTTGTAGTGAAAAATCAGAGTTTTGGACAACAGAAGCAGAACACCTAATGATCTAGTCTGTCGACAATCTCAACAATTCCAATCCAACAAAGAGAATAAAAAGAAAATCAAAGAGCACAAATTATAGATAGATGATAGAAAAGAAAGAACATACCAATATAACGAGGTTTGGCTATACCTACGTCCTCGGACCTAACAACCTTTGCTACTTTTTCATCAAGAGGGAGTACAATACGAGAAGAAAACAAATCACTCGATATAAATTTCTCACCCTACAATAGATACAAAAATAGGGATCTTATTGAAGATATTTTGTGGAGAACTCTCTTGTTGTCTTGTAATGATAAAAGATGAGCAAAAGTTTTTATATTTATAAGAGCAAGAATGAAGATTGCCTTGGAGATAAGGGTGAACTATTTCCGGATTCACTTGATTTGATTTCAACACAAATCTAGCATATTTGTGTTTCTTTCCACTTATATCTTTATCTGATTGATTCCTTAAATCAATTAATATCTATTATGATTTTAATTGATTCTCTTTTCAATTTGTTTCCCATATTTGACGGATTATGGGAATCAATTAATATCTTCTCCTTAATAAATTTAGAATAGATTTAAACCGTCCAAATATAATAAGGGTACCTATACTTTCTACACAATATGGAGTCAAATTCATTATCAGTATAATCTTTAATCTTCATGGTCAAAAATTAGCTTAAAATGAATAAGTGAATGATTTATTTTTCTAATCAAATTTTGGTATGTTCTTTTTTCTATTGCCTAGGTCTTTTACCCAGGTTCGAGCGCTGCCATGTATGCACTTCTCGCAAAAAATAGTATTCGGGAATTATAGGTGGCATGAGTTAAAGCAAACATGCACAACTTAATTCCTCTCAAGAGTTTACCAGTCCGTCGAGTTCTCCTAGAGTATATTCAAAGAAAAAAAATCTGCCTATTTTATGAAATACCATGTTCTTCATTGTATAACTTATTTTAATAACATGAGCCATCAATAATAACTCATTGCAATAGTAAAAATCTATTTTTAATTGTTTGTTTCATTGATTGTGTTTTCTTCCACCATTTGATCAAACTGTTATCTTTAATGAAATTTTATCCAGAGTATTTTGATGTGTATTTACAAGTATTTTGTGTTGTAGTGATGTTAATTGGATTATTCTTAGTAGTGTATTGCTTTAGTTTTATGTTTGTTAAAAACACATATTACATATTATTCTCATGTCATATTGAGTTATAAAATATAGTCTTTTCAAACAACTTTGGCACTTCTCTAATTTAATTATATTATATATATTCTAGAATATGTAATAAAGCAAACATTGGAATTTCCTTTCTTAGAAGCCAAATTTGGTTATTATTTCACTTAGAGCGCAATTTCTCTATTTTATATTTAGACGTTATTGTTTTTGCAAATAGTGCACATATTAAAATTTATGTATTAAAGATAGAATAAACTCATCTTGAACTTTACACTACAAAATTAATATGCATGTTGGTGTATGCAATGCTTGCCATGTTATGAATAACAAATAGTTGATGTTGACATTTATTGTATAATGTCGTTAGGGTCCAAAAATATTAGTTATGTAACGATTCTGATTTTCCGTATCGAGGAATTGAAAATTATTATTTTTAAATCCTAGTCGGGTCATATGAGGCTATAACTTTGGAAAATGTTGAGTACTGACATTTTCGACGTTTATAAATTTTATGAGATGGTTTTGGCTTTATAAACTTGTAAGCCTTATTACTTTTTAGATATGAGCCAAATTAGGATGTGAAACCACTTTCAAATGAAAGATACGATGGTACCATTTAGAGGATATGACCGTTTGAAGTTAGACAGTTTTTGGATAAATTAACGGATAATTATCTTAACCCGGATTAGGCCTAGTAGCCATTTGAAATTCAACTTGGACTTTTTTTTTTCATTTTGTATGTTATGTGAGTGTTTTGCACTTCTTAATTTATTATGCTTGTTTATATAGTTAAAAATGATGTTTTTGAAATGATTTCAAATGTTATAACAAATTTTTGTGATAGATCTAAACTTAACATTAGTCTTAAAATGAATTTGAAAGTTATATGTTGATTTGATCCCTTTTTGAGTGTTATACCATACCGGTCGTCATTTTCCATTTTGGCTAATGTGGGATGATATACAAGTTTGCTCCATTTAGCTCACTAAGGATGATATAAATGTTAGAATTGTGATTTTATTACTTTAAATGATGTGTATATGTTGTGTAATGCTCTTATGTAGTTGTTTGAATGTACAATTGGTTAGTTTAATTGTTTGGAGCAATTTATATTAGCTAAGTGAAAACCGATCAATGGCACTCTAAATTTGATGCGACTGGTGGTGTGAGATTGGGAACGATTTAGAGAAGCTATAATTTGGTCGCAAGTTATTGGGGCAAATATAATAAAATTACGGCCAAGGGAATTTATGGTCGGTGGTAAAAGAGAAAGGGGTTATGGTGAATGAACTTCGGAGTACGGCGTACTTCGAGTAAATTAATAGGAAGCTTTGATTTAAGGGATGGAAAACTCTGGATTTGGCTTTAGAAAAGTCGAGAAGTGTTACCCCTGAACACTTTTGCCCGATATCGACTGGTTTCGAAGTGAAGGCCTTAGATCTTCGGGATATGGATGCATGGATTTTGGATTTGGTAAGGTGTTACTTCAGGATTGGAAAGACTTAGAACATTTTTGGGATTGGTTCAATACTTAGCTAGGTTTGGCTAAGTACGTAGCTGAAGAAAACAACGATAAATAGTCTTGAGTGGTTGGTATCAACCATAATTGACTTGAGATTTTTGGCACGATTTTCAAAAGGTTATGCAGGGGTCAATCACTTGATGTTTTGGATTCCTACTTCAATGTGTATGACCAACGACGATCGATTTGATGATGAGGAAAGTGAAGGGATTTTTGGCTAGGAACACTCTAGTTTTACTTTGGGCATGTTGTAGAAAGTGGAAAAATTACATTGGAATTGATGTGATGTAGTTTTGTGACTTTGGACGACAGTGTGGGGCGTTCCAGATGACGATGACTTGATGATGGAGTTATGATGATGATCCATTAGATAAGTTTATTGATGTGAACTTGTTGGTGGAACGTTGATGTGTTTAACTATGGACTTGTATAAAAATGGAACATTGTGTGTTCTGCTATGGAGACGTGTGCAAAGAGATCGTTGAAAACTCAAAGGTTTTGAGTGTGCTCATAAAGAGGGATATATGAGAATGCACACCTGGATTTGACCGTATCCTGGATCTTTCACTGTTGAGAACCTGAGTCGTTATGTAACCTTTGGCCATTAACGTGGCCCTACGAGCTTCCTACATCCAATGCACTTAAGTAAGTGATGTGAGGATGATGATGGTTGTTGTCTTTTCAATGGTTGCTTTGTTTGGTTGGGGATGTTACATGAGGTAGACATTATTAACTTAGACACCTAGACACCCAACAATGTACTTTAACTCATAGTACATCCACACAATGATAGTAGGTTAGCATATACTACTATGTGCTAACTCTATGGGTGTAGGAAAATGTCGGGTATGATTATCCATATATTGTGTCATGTTTTACTAAATCAAGTTTTATAGTATTTTGATATTGTAGATCACTCATACCAAACCGTCGTTTGACTAGAGGTTTTATTCTTCTTGTTATCTTGGTAACTTTTATATAAGCAGAAAATGTGCAGGTTTGAGATATCGCATGAATTTACATTGGGGACGAACATGAGGCTATGCTTACATATATCCATATTTGGGTTTACTATTGCTTATATTCCTGTGCAACACTGTGGAGCTTTATCCGTGCTTATTTATTATTAGAGACAGTTATATTTGGTTTTATTATTTGATGTATAAACTATGTGATCTGCCTGTATAACTACGGTGTACCTATTGTATTCTAATTATGTGGTTCATTTTAATTATGTCTTTACTTTTTTTATGTTGATTCTATATTTTATTCTTGCGTTGTGAGATATACGACATGTTTAGTTTTGGATTTTACTAGTACTTCACCCTTGACAATTATACTACATATGATCGATACCGTAGTAGCGTACTCTATAAGTTATATTGGATACCGAATGTGTAGAGCAGTCATCATAAGCTATACAATTTGCATTCAAGATGACTTAAGTAGATTTATCAGTGCATGTTTGTCAGTAGTGCTTAACAAAGCTAATTTGGAAACACTATAATGAACATATGTTTTCACCTTCATATAACAAAAACATTTCGAAAAATGCACTATCAAATAAATTATGTGATAAGCCTCATGTGCATAGCATGTGTTTGCCTAGCCTATTGTTTAATTGAATATATAAATTTTCATCTTTTATCTTCTCATTTAATATCAACCTAAATACAAATTCTCCATAATTTATGCCTAATTTACATATTTTCGTTAATTAATATTTACATGTTAATTAGTCACTAATAATCCATTTTATTCCGCATTAAAAAGTTAGCTATTATCATTTTTTGGCATTCCACTTTAAATTCCCCTACTATCTTTTTTATTCCTACTTTTCATTTTAACTACAAAATCAAACATTTAAACTCCAACATGCTTCCATTTATATTCTATTATATGAAATCTTAAATATATAACTTTATATATCTTCTTTTGTTTCATTTAATATCAACCCAAATGCTAAACTCTTCTTAACTAATGCCAGTTTTACATCTCAATTAATCATTAATCAATCCATTTTATTCTATATTAAAAGCATAACTTATTAAAATTTTGCCTTTTTGCTACGCCTTAAGGGAAAAGTCTATTCACACACCAAAAACCACCTAACATACACCATCATTTCTGCTAATAAAATTTGCGACAAAGTTACCCGTTTTATAAATGCAATTTTTATTTTTATTTTTTTGTAATCCATAAAATAAAAATTAAAATTAATGATATTTTCAAATCTATATTTTTTTATGAAGTTCATTAAACATAAAATACTAAATAAGACAACTTTCATAGCTAAAAGCTTTAATTTGTATTTAATTTTTGTTTCTAATTTAAAGTTGATTTTGATGAAACTAATTTTAAAAAATGAAAGAAGGTATAATACTAGTGCCAAAAACTAAAGTTCATTTTGTTGAATTTAAGCTTAATATAGTGCTAGAGTTTTGTATAACTAAATTTTAAATTTTGAAGGGAGAAGATACTAAAAGATGAAAACAATAATTTTTGTAAAAAGGGGGGGTGTATGTAAAGTAATTTTTGGTGTATATTAGTTTATTGTTTTTTCTGGTGTATATTAAGATATTACTGATGTATGAATAGAATTCGTCTACTTTAAATTCTCCTACTCACTTTTCCATTCACGCTCTTCATTTCAACTAGAAATTCAAGGTTTTAAGTTCCAAAATTCTACTATTTGATTTAACAACAGCTTAATAAATCATTGTTCATACCATGTTCTATTTTTGTGTTAGGCTAAATCAAATCAAATTCTAACTTCTCCTTTTTTGGAAGGAATTAGTCTTTCCTATTTTTTTCTTTTTAGAATTGCCTATTGATTATTTTTTATTTTGGATATTTTTCATTCTATATTAAAATTTTACAAAAAAGGTTTGAATGGAACATAGATTAGATATTATAAACTCATTATTGCTCAAGAGATGAGTAATGATAAATGTGTAAAGCGATAGAAGATTTCAGTTTAAGGTATACTTTACACTTTATGAATTTAAATATAAACTTCATATTGTGTTCGTTACCGATATTTTTTCTGATAAAGTCTGACATTTTTAATTGATAAATTATGAATAAACTTATTATATTTTCATTTTTCAAAGACAGAAAATGATTTCAGTTCAGTTTCATACAACTTTTGTTTTAGTAATTCAATATTTACTTATTTTATGATTTAGCAATATATAGCAAATAATCATTTTATAATTTTTAGATGGGGATGTTGATTTTTCTGACAAATTGTATTTAGAAGCTATGTTGTTGTATTAAAATGGTTGAATTGCAAAATAGCCTCCATGATATTTTTAGATGGGGCTGGAATGCTCATTTTATTAGTAGTTATCAATTTGGCTATGCAGTATAACGACCCGCATTTTGACCGTTCAAGTCGACAAAACATACACACATGCCGACTCAAACAATCAAAAATACAGATAGTTAATGGGGTTAAATAATAAATGAAAAGAAAGAACAGAAACAAACTCAGAATCTCGCAGCGGAAGGAACAAGATATAATAATAAAATAACAGTTCATGAAGCTGTTAAATAAATAAATTTGATTATTATTTTACATCATAAATCAGAGTTACATACATATCAGAGATAATACAACAATGCAGCGGAAAATAATACAGTAGTAGAATACAAATGATGTAATACCAAATTCCGTCTTCGTCCTCCAGAATAGATCTTCAACCTTATCTGAAATGCTCAGGCTGACCCGAGCGTAATGAAAAGACAAAACACTCGAGTCAGGACTAAAATATCTCATGTAAGTTAAATCGAATAAGTAAATATGAGTGTGACGGCGTCGAAGATGTTTATGGGTTTTAGACACCTCCTATCCAGTATTTAACGTGCATGCATTAACTTAAGAGATGTTCGGGATTTCCATCTCCTAAGGATCCGTTAAACTATCTACTATATAATAGAATACGCTATATACAATAATGTCTATCATAAAGTAAAATATCAAACTAGCCTTAAGCCATGGCCCATTCCACCCTTAACACATTTTTATTCCCAAGAGTATATACAAGACCGTAGTTTCCCAAAACCGGAAGTCACCAGAGGGCAATCCATATACTAAAGGTACAAACCAAAATCGTAGTGGTCGCGAATAGGATAATCAGTATGACAAGGTACATGAGGCAATACCAACTAGGATACTAGTAGTTGCGTGATCCGGACTGATGTTGGGCATAGCAGCTACTACCCCAACACCGCGAAACAACACTCCCAAAATCGAGGGGTGCACCCAAATCGAATCACAAAAGTAATAGACATGGTAACGAAGGAGTGTGTCCGCTAGAGATGGCGATCCTCAATGGCCCGGCGCGGCTCCTGTTTTAGTCATGTCAGGGGTCATCCAATATCGTTCTCTTTCTTCAGTCAACGCGTTCACCAAACCATCCACTTCGTTCTGGATCAACACTCCGCGTATACTAGTTATTAAAGTGGTTTTCGGTATCGACAGAGAGTATGTCCATATCCGATCCCGGTCTCTTTAATAACTACGTATTATTACACCGATGGCTCTTTTACATTTCAAATCGATTCATAATTGATATCAAAATATCATATTCGCTTCAAAATCAAATCCATTTCAAATATCATCATATCTATTCAAGATGTAATATTCCGTTTCAAAATCATTTTTCTCCTCAATATCTCATTTCGATTTCAAAATCATTTTCGCCTCAATATCTCATTTCGATTTCAAAACCATTTTCGCCTCAATATCTCATTTCGATTTCAAAATCATTTTTTGCCTCAATATCTCATTTCGATTTCAAAATCATTTTTCGCCTCAATTTCCACAAAATGATTCACATAAACTCGAATTCCAAAATTTAAAATTTAATCCAATTCCAAATCATCAATTTCAACTCAATTCAGCTTCTCAATAAACCATTTCAAATTATCAATTTCACATACATATTTGAACCACAAAATAAACAATTTCACTTTCAATATATTTCGAAACTTTAAATATTTCACATTTCAAAACAGCTCATATATTTATATAAGAATATAAGATTCGCTTTAAAACCATTTCGTATTCAAATTAGAATATACTTTAAATTAAACATCCGTATTAAGTAGTTACTTAATTTTTGGAACAATTCCAATTCAATAAACTTAGATTAACATTCGGATTTCAAGAATTCATTTAAGTATTACATTCCAAATCAATTTCAGTTCAAATCCTATTCAAATAAATTTTATCTTCAAATTTAATTCAATAGTTTCAATTTAGTCCAATTCACAAATTTCTTTGAATTTCAATTAAATTCCAAATTAATTAAATCTCAATTTCAAATCAATTTTCAATTCCAAACTCAAACTTGAAATATCATTTCATATAAATTTTCTTAGAAATATTCATAGTTCGATTAAAATTCCAATCTTTTAAAACAAATCAACTTTCGAAAATTTACGCCGTATTTCAATTTTTTTCTTAAAAATCTAAACTTTGAATAATTAAACAATTTCATTTACCAAGTTTAAATTCCAACATCTCGAGCTTCAATTCAAAATAATTCGATTTCCATAAATTGGATTTTATTCTTAAAATCAATTCATTTAAATAATTTCAAAACAACTTTTAAAATCATTTAATTTTACCAACCCGGTGTCCGTATATAATTTTCTATCCTATGGCCAAGTGATTATTTATTTCAATTAAATGTCAGGGATGAATATATATCACTTAAACCAAATCACAGTGTCATATGTATGCATAACAGGATATATATAAGCAAATAAACATCCAAACATTTAAATATCAACCAATAGCATCCATCGAAATACATCATCCAATAGACAATACAATTCACGGCAATTTCATAGTTATCAATATCAGGTAATTTAATCGCAACTCAATTTTAATTTCAATTTGACTGTCAATTTAATTTTCAACGGTGAATTCAAATGACAATCTATATGACAATTAAATTTTATCAACAACGACAAATAAAATTCATATCACTTCATAATATCAAATTTAACTACCATAAAGATATTCAGTACGTTGTGAGCGTTATAAAACACTCACATTGATTTTCTGTTGTCGCCGAGACATTCCGGTTTGGAACTGAAACTGGACGACGCCCAACTTTAGCCCAAATTTCCACCGTCTCAAAATCCATCCAAACAAGTTTCATTTCGAAGCTCTTGTCATTACGATCGCAACGCAAAAAGTTTCGTTCCAATCGGACCTCGTATGAAAAAGTTATGCTATTTTAAAGTTTACACGAATTTAAATAAACAATTTCAGCTTTTAATTTAAATTTCAAACCCTAGATTCGATCCTAGCCCTTGATTCCATCTGCACTAGATCTGGGCCATGCCCCTTTTCTTCCCAACCAACGTGAAAATCACGTACAAACTCATGCATGAACCCATAGGCCGCCACCTTCTTCCAATTATCGAGCCCCATACGACGAACTTCAACCCGATCCACTACCACCACCACGAAGCCAACGTCGAGCTCCACCTTCACCATCCAACACATGCAACTCGGTGGTCCCCAGGCCTTGGGAACCGTGCTCGATCTACCGCCAACACGCCCCCCTAGCGACCACCACAACTGTAACAACCGGGATTTTGTAATTTCAATTATTGTCAAAATGACGATTTAATTCAGTTGATAATTGTTAGTGGAATTCGAATTGGATTTGAAATGTGAAAATTGTTTGATTGCAATTGAGATTTATTCGGGTTAAAATTCTTTAATAAAATTGTTAATTGTTAAATTGAGTTTTAATCCAGTTTGAATTCTTTTAAACATTTGGTTAAGAAAATAATTTGGGCTTTGAATGTTGGTCCATATGGTTTGAAATTCTTTGTATTATATTATCAAGTGTTTATATGGGCTTTATGAATTTAAATCTCGGGCCACATTTGTATTTAAGGGATGTGATGAGTAATAAAGCCGGAGACAATTCTTTTTCCCTCCGTTCAAAGTTCACTAGCCCGATCCCTAATTACTTCGGCCCGATTCCTTGAGAAAAATGATGACCATACCTCTCGTACAAATAACCCATACCACCCCATGCCCTAGACATGATGTTTCTCTGTTAAAACCACGATCATAAAACACGAAACCCCCCTCTCTATCTCATTCATTCGTATAACCCAAAAGAAAAATCGGAGACGAAAAAAAAATGGTGGCGACTTAAAAATTAGGGCTTCAGAAATTCGAAATCACGGCTGGCCATAGCTCCACTTTCTCTCGTCGATCGGTAGTATCATTCGCATCTCCTTCCGATTGGCCGTGCTCGCCTTCGTTTCGACAAAGGTGAGTGTCCATCACTCACATCTGACTCAACTCAACCATTTGAATGTTGTTGGTTTCTCTGTTTTTATGCGATTTAAACTGCAATATGATTCGATTCCTTGGTTGTTTGGGTTTTATGGCACTGTTGGTTTTCGTGGTCGCCTCGGTTTCACTTGACTTCGATCCTTTGATTTCGTCGTACGATGTTGATTTTGTAGTTGCCTGCATTTTTCTTGTTTGGTTCGATTTTGGGTTATCCACGGTTTTGTCGATTTTCAAAATCGAGATTTGACGATGTTGCTTTGTTCGACTTTGGCCCTCTGTCATCTTCGGCCACTTGATTTAGTTAAAATTGGTAGACTGAGACTTGATCCTGTGATTGACTTGTGTTTGCGAAATTTATTTGACATTAACTGTTGAGTTGAAATTGCGTGGCAAATTCTGTGCGACTCCGTATATGTGCATATATACAATTGTATGGGTGTATGCATGTATCGTGCAGTCTATTCTTGCAATTACATTTCCTTGTTATCCACACGTCTATGATCTTTTTCGTAGTCTCTGGTAGTACTCTTTGAGGCAGTTGCATTTAGCTGCATTGTTGGTCTTCTCGTGTCTCAGTGATCTTCAGATAGGTGCTGCATTTGTTTGTTCCATCGGTTCATTGTAGTTTGGCATAGTCTTCATGTACTTGTCTTCTTCGTAGTCTCTGGTAGTACTCTTTGAGGCAGTTGCGCTTAGCTGCATTGTTGGTCTTCTCGTGTCTCAGCGATACATTTTATCCGCAGCTGTTCCTTGCATTTTGTTATGGTTTAGTAGCATTTCTCTGCACACTGTTTCATAATGCTATACTTTTGAGCTTTGCTCGAACTTGCTACCAGTGTTTTGATTCTCTGATATTTGGGGACTTTGTTCATTCGAAGGAATTTTTAGACTTGGGCATGTCTGTTCAAAACTGCTGCCTAATTTTTGTTATAACTGGTAAATGCGTTGGGATCTCCTGTCTTTTTGAACGTGCTGTACCACTTGCTTATGTTGTCTCCGTATCATGTATGATGAAGTTTGCATGTCAATTGCGCCAGTTACCTTCATGTACACGTACCTTCGTTGTTGCTTATGAGTCGACTTACTCCTGTTGGATTTCAATTTCAAAGGCTGGTGTATCTTATTTCTTGCCAGTACATTCATATATGGGTTGAGTCTCTGACTTGAACTTTTGTATCTTGTTGTAAATTGATTTGGGTTGTGATTGCTGTGCCTTATTGTTTTGACTTATCAGAGTACGCGAGCTTGGTCACCGTAGCCTTTGTGATGTGTGGCTGTGTTGCATTATCTTTAGTACACATGATATTGTCACTCGTTGCCTTATGTTTCTGTTTGGGCACGTGTGCTTTAGACAGTCTTCACTTTTGCCAATTTGCACTGTTAAGTTTTACAGTTGCATAACATATTATATCTTACTTCATGTCTCACCTTTGGGTTGCGTTTCACTTGCATTATTGTAGTGGCGAGGCAGTACACGCGTGCGTGTACTGCAGCCCTATCAGATTTGACAGTTTTAAATTGATTTGGTCGATTTGATAAATTGTTTATTTATCTCTGTTGATGATTTAAATCTGCTGATTTTTGTTAAACACTGTTAAGTGTTATATTGACCGTTATCCGGTTTCTTTGTTTAAAGAATCGGATAGACGGGAATTATTGTGACTGTCGTCTATTTAAATTATTACTGCCTATATGCACTAATAAACTGGTTTGAATTAGACTGACCTGGGTATTATTTTCTTTTGAATGTAATACTCGGGTCAGACCCGAGTTATTTCAGGTTGTAGATTTCCTTCTTTGAGTTGCTGTTTGGGATTTGAAGACTTTTCACATCTTCTGAAGTTGTCAGTGTCATTTTGTAGTAGTCGTGTCATTGTATAGAACGATATGTATTCATGTATATTAGTCGATAATGTACTTGTATATATAACTTCTAGAGTCGGCAGTTGTAGTTGTATCATATGTATCGTGTCAACTATATTGTAACTGACATCGGTTATATATATATGAGATTTTTGTTAATCTGTTCCGCATTTATATTATCTGTGTTATTGTTATATCTAATGTCCTAAACTATTATGAACTATCGTAGTTTGTTTTATACTGATAATTGGATATGTCGATGGGAGTAAATAAATAATAAATGAAAAATAAAAAGTATATACCACTCCTACCGAGATAACCAATATTAGTGTAAGGCCAATTACGGATGGTCGCTCCTATCCAGCCTTATTCTTCGTAATAATAGACAGTATTTCTTTTAATACTCTTTGTTATTATGAGCATAGAGGTGGGGCGTCACAGTTGGTATCAGAGCTTGGGGTTTATGGACATAATATAAAACATAACTTGGATGGAACATATGTTACAACTATTGGTCGATGTTTTATTGTGATTGGAGTCAAAACTAAAGTTTTTAAATTTTGATGCAAGTTCTTAAATGTCATTATTTAAAAATAATAGTGAAATTGTGTTCTGATGATTTGATTGATTTGTGTTCTGTTTATCAGAGTGCGCAGCGGAAACAGTGAAACTGTCTTCGCTGAGTACAACTGATAATCTTTTTGATTTAAAAATCAAAATACGAAATTAATATGAATTTCATTTGTTGTTTACATAGCTGTAATTAATTTATTTCTTTGAGAACTTCGAATCCGAATTGAGGATTCGAAGAAATTGCAGATATATGATTTTTGTTGAAATTTCCACTGGCTTTCTTTTGTACTAATCATCAATTGATTAGATTTTTGCTGTTTTAAATTATCTTCATTGAAGATACATTTGAATGATTCTTTGTTCATTTTGTAGTACGTGCAAAAAATTTAAATTGCACGTTATTGCATTTATTTTACGTTGAACCGATGCTTGGTTATGAAACGTATTTTGTTGCCGTTATTTTTACAACGGAATTCTACACCAATGCTATATTTTGAAGTACGGTGTTTTGTGGCATTTTGATGAATGAGAATTCACTGACATTACATTTTGATGTAGATTGTTTTGATGTGATTTTGACGTTTTAAAACTACTGTCGCTTTGGCTTCCGTAACCGTCAAATTTTAAAAGTGGATTTTCAAGCGGTTATTCCGCAATGCTGATTTGTAACCGTTTTTACGGTATTTTGAGAAGTACAATTTCCTTATCGAAATTGTTACTGATTTGCTGTTTTAATCACGTGATTGGAAAATTGTTTTAAAATGAAAATTGTTTTATAAAATTGTAACAGTTTGCGTTTTCAAAAGAATGAGAAAGCGACTTAAACGATTCAGCAAAATCGAGGATTATGACCCCTTTCTTTTACTGTTTCGCTTAACTCCGGACTTGTCCAGTTGAGAAAGTGAATTGTTATTTTTACAAAATAAATAAAATTGTTTTCAGAAATTTAACAGTTTACGCTTTCAAAAGAATGAGGAAGCGATTTAAACGTTTCAGCAAAATCGAGGACTATGACCCCTTTCTTTTACTGATTCGCTTAATTCCGGACTTGTCCGTTTGAGAATGTAAAGTGTATTTTTACAAAATACACAATTTTGCACTTTCAAGGAAACGATGAAGAGATTTAAACGATTTAGCAAAAGTGCGGAGTATGGAACCACACTTTTACTTTTTCGGTTAATTCCGGACTCGTTAATTGAATATCTGTTGTTTTGATGATTTTGATGAATTTTACACTTTCAAGGAAACGATGAAGAGAATCAAACGATTTAGTAAAACACGTGGTATGGGACATGTGCGTTTGCTATTTCGGTTAATTCCGAACTCGTTAATTGAAACATTTTGATGCTTTCGTGTGCTTTCGAGCCACTATGAGGACCTTCGGGTCATTTGTTGGGCTTTCGGGCCACTCTGCGGACCTTCGGGTCATTTGTTGGGCTTTCGGGCCACTCTGCGGACCTTCGGGTCAAATACCGGTACTAGACCTTCGGGTCACTCTGCGGACCTTCGGGTCAATCTGATGGGCGCCAAAATTATGTTGAGTACTTGGTAGGCTTCGGCCATATGTTGTTGCACGTGCGGCGAATTAAAAACTCGCCATCTGATGGGATCGATCCAAGCTTTCATGTTGATTTTCTAGTCTTCTTAATTGATTTCTAGATATTTGTTGCTTCCAATTATCTACAGGTAATTGGATATTTGTTGATATGAGTTCTGATTATCGTTTTTGATAATCAGATATTTGTTGTTTCTAATTATCGCTTGTGATAATTAGATATTTTTTGATATGAGTTCTGATTATCGTTTTTGATAATAAGATATTTGTTGTTTCTAATTATCGCTTGTGATAATTAGATATTTGTTGATATGAGTTCTGATTATCGTTTTTGATAATCAGATATTTGTTGTTTCTAATTATCGCTTGTGATAATTAGATATTTTTTGATATGAGTTCTGATTATCGTTTTTGATAATCAGATATTTGTTGTTTCTAATTATCGCTTGTGATAATTAGATATTTGTTGATATGAGTTCTGATTATCGTTTTTGATAATCAGATATTTGTTGTTTCTAATTATCGCTTGTGATAATTAGATATTTTTTGATATGAGTTCTGATTATCGTTTTTGATAATCAGATATTTGTTGTTTCTAATTATCACTTGTGATAATTAGATATTTGCTGATATGAGTTCTGATTATCGTTTTTGATAATCAGATATTTGTTGTTTCTAATTATCGCTTGTGATAATTAGATATTTGCTGATATGAGTTCTGATTATCGTTTTTGATAATCAGATATTTGTTGTTTCTAATTATCGCTTGTGATAATTAGATATTTGCTGATATGAGTTCTGATTATCGTTTTTGATAATCAGATATTTGTTGTTTCTAATTATCGCTTGTGATAATTAGATATTTGTTGATATGAGTTCTGATTATCGTTTTTGATAATCAGATATTTGTTGTTTTTAATTATCGCTTATGATAATTAGATATTTGCTGATATGAGTTCTGATTATCGTTTTTGATAATCAGATATTTGTTGTTTCTAATTATCGCTTGTGATAATTAGATATTTGCTGATATGAGTTCTGATTATCGTTTTTGATAATCAGATATTTGTTGTTTCTAATTATCGCTCGTGATAATTAAATATTTGTTGATATGAGTTCTGATTATCGTTTTTGATAATCAGATATTTGTTGTTTCTAATTATCGCTTGTGATAATTAGATATTTGTTGATATGAGTTCTGATTATCGTTTTTGATAATCGGATAATTTTTGCTTTTAATTATCGCTTTTGATAATTAAATATTTGCTGATTTGAGATTTAATTATCACTTTTGATAATTAAATATTTGCTAATTTGAGATTTAATTATCACTTTTGATAATTAAATATTTGCTGATTTGAGATTTAATTATCGCTTTTGATAATTAAATATTTTCTGATTTGAGACTCAATTATCACTTTTGATAATTAAATATTTACTAATTTGAGATTTAATTATCACTTTTGATAATTAAATATTTGCTGATTTGAGATTTAATTATCGCTTTTGATAATTAAATATTTGCTGATTTGAGATTTAATTATCATTTGATAATTAAATATTTTCTGATTTGAGATTTAATTATCACTTTTGATAATTAAATATTTGCTAATTTGAGATTTAATTATCACTTTTGATAATTAAATATTTGCTGATTTGAGATTTAATTATCGCTTTTGATAATTAAATATTTTCTGATTTGAGATTTAATTATCGCTTTTGATAATTAAATATTTTCTGATTTGAGATTTGATTATCACTTTTGATAATTTGATATTTGTTGATTTGTCTTCTTAATATCGTTTGGATAATTGGATGTTTGCTGATTTTATGGATGAGAGATTTTCTAATCTCTAATTGAGTTCAGGCTATGTTGATTTTATTGAATCGCTGTTTTCTATCTATTTCTGTTAATAGTTAGAGTTTGTTGATTATGAAATTTGTGTTTTCTAGTTAATTGTTGGATAACTAGATAATTGCAGCTTGCGAATTGTGATTTGTGTTTCATAATTATCTTTGTTGATAATTAGATTTTGTTGTTTTCTAATTGTCGTATCGATAATTAGATATTGCTGTTTTGTGATTCTGTATTTTTGATCATCTAATTAATAATTGAATATCGTGGATGATTGCATTTATTCAGCTTTGTTGTTTTCTGATCATCTACTTGATAGTTAAATTTTGTTAGAAAATTTGAGAATCTCTTTTATGAAATTAAAAGATTACTTTGACATTTGAATTCTCGACTTTTATTCTTCTAGCTTAACCAGTTTATGTTAGAAGAATAATAGTGTTTATGACCTTCGTTATGGAAATTACGGGGACGCAATTTCTATAAGGAGGGGAGTCTGTAACAACCGGGATTTTGTAATTTTAATTATTGTCAAAATGACGATTTAATTCAGTTGATAATTGTTAGTGGAATTCGAATTGGATTTGAAATGTGAAAATTGTTTGATTGCAATTGAGATTTATTCGGGTTAAAATTCTTTAATAAAATTGTTAATTGTTAAATTGAGTTTTAATCCAGTTTGAATTCTTTTAAACATTTGGTTAAGATAATAATTTGGGCTTTGAATGTTGGTCCATATGGTTTGAAATTCTTTGTATTATATTATCAAGTGTTTATATGGGCTTTATGAATTTAAATCTCGGGCCACATTTGTATTTAAGGGATGTGATGAGTAATAAAGCCGGAGACAAATTCTTTTTCCCTCCGTTCAAAGTTCACTAGCCCGATCCCTAATTACTTCGGCTCGATTCCTTGAGAAAAATGATGACCATACCTCTCGTACAAATAACCCATACCAGCCCATGCCCTAGACACGATGTTTCTCTGTTAAAACCACGATCATAAAACACGAAACCCCCCTCTCTATCTCATTCATTCGTATAACCCAAAAGAAAAATCGGAGACGGAAAAAAAATGGTGGCGACATAAAAATTAGGGCTTCAGAAATTCGAAATCGCGGCTGTCCATAGCTCCACTTTCTCTCGTCGATCGGTAGTATCATTCGCATCTCCTTCCGATTGGCCGTGCTCGCCTTCGTTTCGACAAAGGTGAGTGTCCATCACTCACATCTGACCCAACTCAACCATTTGAATGTTGTTGGTTTCTCTGTTTTTATGCGATTTAAACTGCAATATGATTCGATTCCTTGGTTGTTTGGGTTTTATGGCACTGTTGGTTTTCGTGGTCGCCTCGGTTTCACTTGACATCGATCCTTTGATTTCGTCGTACGATGTTGATTTTGTAGTTGCCTGCATTTTTCTTGTTTGGTTCGATTTTGGGTTATCGACGGTTTTGTCGATTTTCGAAATTGAGATTTGACGATGTTGCTTTGTTCGACTTTGGCCCTCTGTCATCTTCGGCCACTTGATTTAGTTAAAATTGGTAGACTGAGACTTGATCCTGTGATTGACTTGTGTTTGCGAAATTTATTTGACATTAACTGTTGAGTTGAAATTGCGTGGCAAATTCTGTGCAACTCCGTATATGTGCATATATACAATTGTATGGGTGTATGCATGTATCGTGGAGTCTACTCTTGCAATTACATTTCCTTGTTATCCACACGTCTATGATCTTTTTCGTAGTCTCTGGTAGTACTCTTTGAGGCAGTTGCATTTAGCTGCATTGTTGGTCTTCTCGTGTCTCAGTGATCTTCAGATAGGTGCTGCATTTGGTTGTTCCATCGGTTCATTGTAGTTTGGCATAGTCTTCATGTACTTGTCTTCTTCGTAGTCTCTGGTAGTACTCTTTGAGGCAGTTGCACTTAGCTGCATTGTTGGTCTTCTCGTGTCTCAGCGATACATTTTATCCGTAGCTGTTCCTTGCATTTTGTTATGGTTTAGTAGCATTTCTCTGCACACTGTTTCATAATGCTATACTTTTGAGCTTTGCTCGAACTTGCTACCAGTGTTTTGATTCTCTGATATTTGGGGACTTTGTTCATTCGAAGGAATTTTTAGACTTGGGCATGTCTGTTCAAAACTGCTGCCTAATTTTTGTTATAACTGGTAAATGCGTTGGGATCTCCTGTCTTTTTGAACGTGCTGTACCACTTGCTTATGTTGTCTCCGTATCATGTATGATGAAGTTTGCATGTCAATTGCGCCAGTTACCTTCATGTACACGTACCTTCGTTGTTGCTTATGAGTCGACTTACTCCTGTTGGATTTCAATTTCAAAGGCTGGTGTATCTTATTTCTTGCCAGTACATTCATATATGGGTTGAGTCTCTGACTTGAACTTTTGTATCTTGTTGTAAATTGATTTGGGTTGTGATTGCTGTGCCTTATTGTTTTGACTTATCAGAGTACGCGAGCTTGGTCACCGTAGCCTTTGTGATGTGTGGCTGTGTTGCTTTATCTTTAGTACACATGATATTGTCACTCGTTGCCTTATGTTTCTGTCTGGGCACGTGTGCTTCAGACAGTCTTCACTTTTGCCAATTTGCACTGTTAAGTTTTACAGTTGCATAACATATTATATCTTACTTCATGTCTCACCTTTGGGTTGCGTTTCACTTGCATTATTGTAGTGGAGAGGCAGTACACGCGTGCGTGTACTGCAACCCTATCAGATTTGACAGTTTTAAATTGATTTGGTCGATTTGATAAATTGTTTATTTATCTCTGTTGATGATTTAAATCTGCTGATTTTTGTTAAACACTGTTAAGTGTTATATTGACCGTTATCCGGTTTCTTTGTTTAAAGAATCGGATAGACGGGAATTATTGTGACTGTCGTCTATTTAAATTATTACTGCCTATATGCACTAATAAACTGGTTTGAATTAGACTGACCTGGGTATTATTTTCTTTTGAATGTAATACTCGGGTCAGACCCGAGTTATTTCAGGTTGTAGATTTCCTTCTTTGAGTTGCTGTTTGGGATTTGAAGACTTTTCACATCTTCTGAAGTTGTCAGTGTCATTTTGTAGTAGTCGTGTCATTGTATAGAACGATATGTATTCATGTATATTAGTCGATAATGTACTTGTATATATAACTTCTAGAGTCGGCAGTTGTAGTTGTATCATATGTATCGTGTCAACTATATTGTAACTGACATCGGTTATATATATATGAGATTTTTGTTAATCTGTGTTCCGCATTTATATTATCTGTGTTATTGTTATATCTAATGTCCTAAACTATTATGAACTATCGTAGTTTGTTTTATACTGATAATTGGATATGTCGATGGGAGTAAATAAATAATAAATGAAAAATAAAAAGTATATACCACTCCTACCGAGATAACCAATATTAGTGTAAGGCCAATTACGGATGGTCGCTCCTATCCAGCCTTATTCTTCGTAATAATAGACAGTATTTCTTTTAATACTCTTTGTTATTATGAGCATAGAGGTGGGGCATCACAACAACGCTCCAAATCCGATCATCACCGTATAGAATCGAAGCTCTCATCGTCCTCTAGAACTTTCATGTTGAACACTTCTTCTAATTGTCTACGGATTGAGAGAGATTGAGGAGGATAGAAGATGAATTTCTTGCCTTAGAATGTGTTAGTGGCGGCTGGAGCTATTTGGATTAGGGTTTTGGGCTTTTGTTTGCAAATTGAAGATGTGAGGTCCTTATATAGAAAATTGGCAAAACACTATTCATCGAAAATTTTCCGAACTCCAAACGAAGCATGCCAGCTGGCGTTCCTAAGGTTTACCCCACATTCCGAACGCAATGGAACATGTTTCGGAGGCTAATTCGGTCATCTGTGCGAGTTACGGAGAAAAACGATCAGTTTTAAATTAAACCGATTTAAACCGATTTCGATGCGTTTTGGCTGCCACGGTCAAACAATAACTCCGATTGCTACGAAAATTGAAATCCGACAATAACAAACTATTACGGATCCAATGGAACAAGTTTCGTTCAATTCTGAGACTGTTCGAAAAATGGCTATTTTTCAGTCGATAATTAAATATTAAAATATTCAATTTTCACAAATTAACTTTAAATTCAATTTTAAAAGTTCTATAACATTACTATAACTCCAATATGATAAGATAAAATTTTACAAATCATTTTCAATCATATTCAACTCGATTTTCAATTATTTCTGAAATTTAACTTATTAAATTATCGATTTAATTGTCTAATTAAATCCAATATTCGAAAAATAAATTATTCGACTGTTTAATTTCAATATAAAATTCCCAATTTTAAATTATTAACTTTTAAATCAAATTTCAATTGTTCACAAATTCCATTTTTAATTTCACAGTAATTAACAATCTTTTACAATGCAATTTTCCATTATAAATCCAATATAAAAGATTATATTAGATTCCACGTTCAATTATATTATAATTCAAATTCAAGTTATTTAATTCCAAATGAATTCTTTTATTTCGATTTACACTTTCATTATTGAATCAACCATTTACTTATACATTATTATCAATAGTTTATAATTCATTTACTTTCATTTTCTTCAGCTATCATCTTATTTAAATTCACAGTAATATTAAATTACATTCATTTACGTTGATTTCCATATTATAACTTCAATATTAAATGTAACATTTTATTTATTTCGTTGTTTACAATCAAATTCAATTCAATTCAATTACATGTTACATTCAAATTTAAATCTTTACTTACGTTCAATTACAAGTTAACATCTTTATCGAATTACAGTTTCAATTATTATCTGCTTCCAATCAACTGTAATATTAAGTTACATTTATTTATATTAGTTTCAATAACATAAACTTCCATTATTAAATCTACCATTTTATTTATTCTTGTTTACAATCATAACCAATTTGGTTTACAATCAAATTCAATTCATTATTTACATTCACTACAAGTTAACATCCATATTTAATTTACAAATAAGTTATTTCAGAATTCAGTTTTGTATTTTAACTTGTAATTCACATTTAACAACACAAAATTTTATTTTCTTCGGATTTTTATCCAAAATTTTCATTTTAATTCGTATTTTTAAAGTGTTAAAAATACGGGTCGTTACATTCTCCCCCTCTTAAAACTTTTCGTCCTCGAAAAGGAACGGAGAAGGGGAAACCATCATTTGGATATAATTCATTCAAAATATTCTACTTATTTGCAAAATTTAGTTATAGGATTTTTTTTTCACAAAATTTTCTAACTCCCGGATTTTTGAAAAATTTCGGCAGCACTTCCTTTGCGCGGCTAGGACCGAAAAATTTCACAGCAGTAATAATTGCATGATATACATCTCATTACAAGAATGAGGCATCCCAAAACATGGGGAACAGAATAATATACCACAACATAAACTGTAATCCGAGAACATACCTTTTATTTAGCGTTTATTAGCATTTTAACTTACATTTTGTATTAAGCGCAGAAGCGAGCTCTACAAGCGAAGCGCAACCTCTTTGCTACCTACTAAAATGCTCAATAACCAAGTTAGAACCATGCATATAAAGATAGATCGATATACTTATCATAAACAACACACATATAACATGTTTAGCTTCAAAACTGAAATTCCAATTCCAGGACAGCAAACGAATCTCAGTTTTTGGTCACATAAACGATAAAATTTGACAATGGAATCTAAACAAAAGTTGTTGCATTCATTTCAGGCTTTCCGGAATGTCCAAAATCATTGAATTCGGACCTTCCGGTCAAAAGTTACGACCGTTTTACTAACTAGATACGCCTCAGTCTGACAATGAATTGCGCAGGTCAGCGACGTTTGGTCACGTTTTTGACCTTATAATCGACAGCAAAACACCAAATGCTTAAAACAAAACTTTTAGCTTAAGTTCTAAGCTTTCCAGAAAGTGCAAGATCATCAAAATCAGATACACCAGTAAAAAGTTATGGCGAGAATACTAAGGTGCTTCAGATTTCTACTCCGCACAGGCCAGCGACTAATATTGGTCTTTTAAGCCTAGTGGATGAAGGTATTTATCAAAACATTCTAAACAAAAGATGTAGCACAGTTTCTAGGCTTTCTGAAAAGTCCGAAATCGTCGAATTCCGTTCAAATATTTAAAAGTTATGGCTGTTTTCGTTGCAGCTTATATTGGACAATTTTGGATTTTTTTTTCCCAAATTTGCTTTTATTATTTCAAAGCACAAACCATCAAACTTCAAATTTTCTAAAGAAACAATCATAAACACAAAGTCGTTTATTTCCTTATATATCCAGGAAATAAGTTTACATTCGATTTATTTCCGATTTATTCAAGTTTGTTTCATTCATAATTTAAATTCAAGTCAATTTGCTTCAATTTAATTTGAATTCAATTATATTTAATTTCTCTATGCTTCAAATTTGAATTTAATTATTTTAAAATTTTTATTCCATTTATTCAATTCCATTAACACTAATGAATTCTATTTAATCAATTATCATCCATCTAACAACCAATGCATATCAAACATTAACATCCATCCAAATCTATAATAAATCAATTATACATTTTCAAGTCAAAAATTTAATTTCATACACTTCCAAGTTTATTGACATTTAGTTTTATTCAAATTTAATTAGTTTCCATTTACTAATTCTATATTTAATTAATTTTAAATTTAAATCATTTTACAAATTAAATTTCCTTTATATTTACAACTATCAATAGATCTTCACATTTTATTATTCACTCTCACACTGGTATATTATTCCTCTACTTATCCTTATTAGCATTTTAAACTTTTTAAGTATTTGGTAAGTTTTTGTTATGCAAATAGAATGTAGTTAAACAACATACAACCTCTTTTCATTCAAAGTTGAATTTTCAATTAATTAATTCTTAAGTCATTACTTAAATTTCACTATAATTTAATTTCACATTTACATTCACATATAGTATTTCCATTTTATATTAACATAATGGTGAATCGCCTTTAAATGTTAATTTAAATTCCAATTATTTACTAACAATTTTATTTATATTTGCAAACCATTAATTAAATGCATATTTCATTATTCAAACCTAAACTTGTATATTAACCAATTAACAATTCATATAACATTTTTGAACTTCTTAAATATTTTGGTAAGTTATATTTATGCTATAGAATGAAATTTAATACTATGCGAGTTTTACAGTTTCAATTTTATTTTAAATTCATAATTTCCTAATTCTAAGGATTTCTACTTCAATTGATATTTTCACTTAGCTCTTAGGTTCATTTCTCATTTCACAATTCAGAAGTTACGTAATGATTCAAGTATTTGTTTATCTCAATAGTTTAAAGTCATTAAATATTAAAGAACTTAAGAATTCCATCTCCGGTTTCATTTCAAATCAAGTTTGAAATAATAAATACTTATATTAATGTGTATCAAGACATACTATAGAGAATACAAAATAAAATTCAATATTAATCAAAACAGGGTTTAGAAAAAGCTATTAAGTGATCTCCCCCACTTAGACTCTCGAAAATAAACGTCGATGATGCGTGCACTCATCACCGAAATCATTCTCTAGTGTCAAGAGGGGAGTATAACACTTACTTCATTTGAAATCCTTTGAAAACAATTTCTAATCGAATATACTATCATATAATACTTAAATTATACATTTCAAATTTTTTTTAATAAATTTTCAAAACACCAGAATTTAAATTCTCCATCTTAATTTAAATTCATTTTTATTTCATTTTATTTACCATTTATATTCATTGTCAATCATATTTACAAGTTTCATTTCTTAAAATCATCCAATAGTCAATAGTTGGAAATATTGACTAATCAACAATAAACGATGATAATCTAATATTATCATCTCCTAACAACCAATACAATCAAAATTTATAAATTTTCAAGATAAGTCTTTTATATATAGAATATAATCCAAAACAATATTATGTCAATCTGTCCTATTCGAGTGTTTAGAAATTCCTATCGATGCCTTGGCGTCCCAAGTACCAACCAGAATTCATAAATACTCAACGGAACAAATTAACATAATATAAAATCATTTTTATATCAAAATTACAAATACGCTCTCTCATATACACTCAACTCATTCATATAGTTTACCTCTATTTCAATGAGTTATTCCCCACTAGAGCCAAGGTTTATCGCTAAACCAAAGCTCTGATACCAACTATAACGACCCGCATTTTGACCGTTCAAGTCGACAAAACATACACACATGCCGACTCAAACAATCCAAAATACAGATAGTTATTGGGGTTAAATAAGAAAAGAAAAGAAAGAACAGAAACAAACTCAGAATCTCGCAGCGGAAGGAACAAGATATAATAATAAAATAACAGTTCATGAAGCTGTTAAATAAATAAATTTGATTATTATTTTACATCATAAATCAGAGTTACATACATATCAGAGATAATACAACAATGCAGCGGAAAATAATACAGTAGTAGAATACAAATGATGTAATACCAAACTCCGTCTTCGTCCTCCAGAATAGATCTTCAACCTTATCTGAAATGCTCAAGCTGACCCGAGCATAATGAAAAGACAAAACACTCGAGTCAGGACTAAAATATCACATGTAAGTTAAATCGAATAAGTAAATATAAGTGTGACGGCGTCGGAGATGTTTACGGGTTTTAGACACCTCTTATCCAGTATTTAACGTGCGTGCATTAACTTAAGAGATGTTCGGGATTTCCATCTCCTAAGGATCCGTTAAACTATCTACTATATAATAGAATACGCTATATACAATAATGTCTATCATAAAGTAAAATATCAAACTAGCGTTAAGCCATGGCCCATTCCACCCTTAACACATTTTTATTCCCAAGAGTATATACAAGACCGTAGTTTCCCCAAAACTGGAAGTCACCAGAGGGCAATCCATATACTAAAGGTACAAACCAAAATCGTAGTGGTCGCGAATAGGATAATCAGTATGACAAGGTACATGAGGCAATACCAACTAGGATACTAGTAGTTGCGTGATCCGGACTAATGTTGGGCATAGCAGCTACTACCCCAACACCGCGAAACAACACTCCCAAAATCGAGGGGTGCACCCAAATCGAATCACAAAAGTAATAAACATGGTAACGAAGGAGTGTGTCCGCTAGAGATGGCGATCCTCAATGGCCCGGTGCGGCTCCTGTTTTAGTCATGTCAGGGGTCATCCAATATCGTTCTCTTTCTTCAGTCAACGCGTTCACCAAACCATCCACTTCGTTCTGGATCAACACTCCGCGTATACTAGTTATTAAAGTGGTTTTCGGTATCGACAGAGAGTATGTCCATATCCGATCCCGGTCTCTTTAATAACTATGTATTATTACACCGATGGCTCTTTTACATTTCAAATCGATTCATAATTGATATCAAAATATCATATTCGCTTCAAAATCAAATCCATTTCAGATATCATCATATCTATTCAAGATGTAAGATTCCGTTTCAAAATCATTTTTCGCCTCAATATCTCATTTCAATTTCAAAATCATTTTCGCCTCAATATCTCATTTCGATTTCAAAACCATTTTCGCCTCAATACCTCATTTCGATTTCAAAATCATTTTTCGCCTCAATATCTCATTTCGATTTCAAAATCATTTTTCGCCTCAATTTCCACAAAATGATTCACATAAACTCGAATTCCAAAATTTATAATTTAATCCAATTCTAAATCATCAATTTCAACTCAATTCAGCTTCTCAATAAACCATTTCAAATTATCAATTTCACATACATATTTGAACCACAAAATAAACAATTTCACTTTCAATATATTTCGAAACTTTAAATATTTCACATTTCAAAACAGCTCATATATTTATATAAGAATATAAGATTCGCTTTAAAACCATTTCGTATTCAAATTAGAATATACTTTAAATTAAACATCCGTATTAAGTAGTTACTTAATTTTTGGAACAATTCCAATTCAATAAACTTAGATTAACATTCGGATTTCAAGAATTCATTTAAGTATTACATTCCAAATCAATTTCAGTTCAAATCCTATTCAAATAAATTTTATCTTCAAATTTAATTCAATAGTTTCAATTTAGTCCAATTCACAAATTTCTTTGAATTTCAATTAAATTCCAAATTAATTAAATCTCAATTTCAAATCAATTTTCAATTCCAAACTCAAACTTGAAATATCATTTCATATAAATTTTCTTAGAAATATTCATAGTTCGATTAAAAGTCCAATCTTTTAAAACAAATCAACTTTCGAAAATTTACGCCGTATTTCAATTTTCTTCTTAAAAATCTAAACTTCGAAAAATTAAACAATTTCATTTACCAAGTTTAAATTCCAACATCTCGAGCTTCAATTCAAAATAATTCGATTTCCATAAATTGGATTTTATTCTTAAAATCAATTCATTTAAATAATTTCAAAACAACTTTTAAAATCATTTAATTTAACCAACTCGGTGTCCGTATATAATTTTCTATCCTATGGCCAAGTGATTATTTATTTCAATTAAATGTCAGGGATGAATATATATCACTTAAACCAAATCACAGTGTCATATGTATGCATAACAGGATATATATAAGCAAATAAACATCCAAACATTTAAATATCAACCAATAGCATCCATCGAAATACATCATCCAATAGACAATACAATTCACGGCAATTTCATAGTTATCAATATCAGGTAATTTAATCGCAATTCAATTTTAATTTCAATTTGACTGTCAATTTAATTTTCAACGGTGAATTCAAATGACAATCTATATGACAATTAAATTTTATCAACAACGACAAATAAAATTCATATCACTTCATAATATCAAATTTAACTACCATAAAGATATTCAGTACGTTGTGAGCGTTATAAAACACTCACATTGATTTTCTGTTGTCGCCGAGACGTTCCGGTTTGGAACAGAAACTGGACGACGCCCAACTTTAGCCCAAATTTCCACCTTCTCCAAATCCATCCAAACCAGTTTCATTTCGAAGCACTCGTCATTATGATCGCAACGCAAAAGGTTTCGTTCCAATCGGACCTCGTATGACAAAGTTATGCTATTTTAAAGTTTACACGAATTTAAATAAACAATTTCAGCTTTTAATTTAAATTTCAAACCCTAGATTCGATCCTAGCCCTTGACTCCATCTGCACCAGATCTGGGCCGTGCCCCTTTTCTTCCCAACCAACGTGAAAATCACATACAAACTCACGCATGAACCCACAGGCCGCCACCTTCTTCCAATTATCGAGCCTCATACGACGAACTTCAACCCGATCAACTACCACCACTACGAAGCCAACGTCGAGCTCCACCTTCACCATCCAACACATGAAACTCGGTGGTCCCCATGCCTTGGGAACCATGCTCGAGCTGCCGCCAACACGCCCCCCTAGCGACCACCACAACGCTCCAAATCCGATCATCACCGTATAGAATCGAAGCTCTCATCGTCCTCTAGAACTTTCATGTTGAACACTTCTTCTAATTGTCTACGGATTGAGAGAGATTGAGGAGGATAGAAGATGAATTTCTGGCCTTAGAATGTGTTAGTGGCGGCTTGAGCTATTTGGATTAGGGTTTTGGGCTTTTGTTTGCAAATTGAAGATGTGAGGTCCTTATATAGAAAATTGGCAAAACACTATTCATCGAAAATTTTCCGAACTCCAAACGAAGCGTGCCAGCTGGCGTTTCTAAGGTTTACCCCACGTTTCGAACGCAATGGAACATGTTTCAGAGGCTAATTTGGTCATCTGTGCGAGTTACGGAGAAAAACGATCAGTTTTAAATTAAACCGATTTAAACCGATTTCGATGCGTTTTGGCTGCCACGGTCAAACGATAACTCCGATTGCTACGAAAATTGAAATCCGACAATAACAAACTATTACGGATCCAATGGAACTAGTTTCGTTCAATTCTGAGACTGTTCGAAAAATGGCTATTTTTCAATCGATAATTAAATATTAAAATATTCAATTTTCACAAATTAACTTTAAATTCAATTTTAAAAGTTCTTTAACATTACTATAACTCCAATATGATAAGATAAAATTTTACAAATCATTTTCAATCATATTCAACTCGATTTTCAATTATTTCTGAAATTTAACTTATTAAATTATCGATTTAATTGTCTAATTAAATCCAATATTCGAAAAATAAATTATTCGACTGTTTAATTTCAATATAAAATTCCCAATTTTAAATTATTAACTTTTAAATAAAATTTCAATTGTTCACAAATTCCATTTTTAATTTCACAGTAATTAACAATCTTTTACAATGCAATTTTCCATTATAAATCCAATATAAAAGATTATATTATATTCCACGTTCAATTATATTATAATTCAAATTCAAGTTATTTAATTCCAAATGAATTCTTTTATTTCGATTTACACTTTCATTATTGAATCAACCATTTACTTATACATTATTATCAATAGTTTATAATTCATTTACTTTCATTTTCTTCAGCTATCATCTTATTTAAATTCACAGTAATATTAAATTACATTCACTTACGTTGATTTCCATATTATAACTTCAATATTAAATGTAACATTTTATTTATTTCGTTGTTTACAATCAAATTCAATTCAATTCAATTACTTGTTACATTCAAATTTAAATCTTTACTTACGTTGAATTACAAGTTAACATCTTTATCGAATTACAGTTTCAGTTATTATCTGCTTCCAATCAACTGTAATATTAAGTTACATTTATTTATATTAGTTTCAATAACATAAACTTCCATTATTAAATCTACCATTTTATTTATTCTTGTTTACAATCATAACCAATTTGGTTTACAATCAAATTCAATTCATTATTTACATTCACTACAAGTTAACATCCATATTTAATTTACAAATAAGTTATTTCAGAATTCAGTTTTGTATTTTAACTTGTAATTCACATTTAACAACACAAAATTTTATTTTCTTCGGATTTTTATCCAAAATTTTCATTTTAATTCGTATTTTTAAAGTGTTAAAAATACGGGTCGTTACATTCTCCCCCACTTAAAACTTTTCGTCCTCGAAAAGGAACGGAGAAGGGGAAACCATCATTTAGATATAATTCATTCAAAATATTCTACTTATTTGCAAAATTTAGTTATTGGATTTTTGTTTCACAAAATTTTCTAACTCTCGGATTTTTGAAAAATTTCGGCAGCACTTCCTTTGCGCGGCTAGAACCGAAAAATTTCACAGTAGTAATAATTGCATGATATACATCTCATTACAAGAATGAGGCATCCCAAAACATGGGGAACACAATAATATACCACAACATAAACTGTAATCCGAGAACATACCTTTTATTTAGCGTTTATTAGCATTTTAACTTACATTTTGTATTAAGCGCAGAAGCGAGCTCCACAAGCGAAGCACAACCCCTTTGCTACCTACTAAAATGCTCAATAACCAAGTTAGAATCATGCATATAAAGATAGATCGATATACTTATCATAAACAACACACATATAACATGTTTAGCTTCAAAACTGAAATTCCAATTCCAGAACAGCAAACGAATCTCAGTTTTTGGTCACCTAAACGATAAAATTTGACAATGTAATCTAAACAAAAGTTGTTGCATTCATTTCAGGCTTTCCGGAATGTCCAAAATCATTGAATTCGGACCTTCCGTTCAAAAGTTAAGACCGTTTTACTAAATAGATACGCCTCAGCTTGGCAATGAATTGCGCAGGTCAGCGACGTTTGGTCATGTTTCGACCTTCTAAACGACGGCAAAACACCAAATACTTAAAACAAAAGTTTTAGCTTAAGTTCTAAGCTTTCCAGAAAGTGCAAGATCATCAAAATCCGATACACCAGTAAAAAGTTATGGCGATAATACTAAGGTGCTTCAGATTTCTACTCCGCACAGGCCAGCGACTAATATTGGTGTTTTAAGCCTAGTGGATGAAGGTATTTATCAAAACATTCTAAACAAAAGATGTAGCACAGTTTCTAGGCTTTCCGAAAAGTCCAAAATCGTCAAATTCTGTTCAAACATTTAAAAGTTATGGTTGTTTTCGTTCCAGCATATATTGGACAATTTTGGATTTTTTTTTCCCAAATTTGCTTTTATTATTTCAAAGCACAAACCATCAAACTTCAAATTTTCTAAAGAAACAATCATAAACACAAAGTCGTTTATTTTCTTATATATCCAGGAAATAAGTTTACATTCGATTTGTTTCCGATTTATTCAAGTTTGTTTCATTCATAATTTAAATTCAAGTCAATTTGCTTCAATTTAATTTGAATTCAATTATATTTAATTTCTCTATGCTTCAAATTCGAATTTAATTATTTTAAAATTTTTATTCCGTTTATTCAATTCCATTAACACTAATGAATTCTATTTAATCAATTATCATCCATCTAACAACCAATGCATATCAAACATTAACATCCATCCAAATCTATAATAAATCAATTATACATTTCCAAGTCAAAATTTTAATTTCATACACTTCCAAGTTTATTGACATTTAGTTTTATTCAAATTTAATTAGTTTCCATTTACTAATTCTATATTTAATTAATTTTAAATTTAATTCATTTTACAAATTAAATTTCCTTTATATTTACAACTATCAATAGAACTTCACATTTTATTATTCACTCTCACACTGGTATATTATTCCTCTACTTATCCTTATTAGCATTTTAAACTTTTTAAGTATTTGGTAAGTTTTTTTTATGCAAATAGAATGTAGTTAAACAACATACAACCTCTTTTCATTCAAAGTTGAATTTTCAATTAATTAATTCTTCAGTCATTACTTAAATTTCACTATAATTTAATTTCACATTTACATTCACATATAGTATTTCCATTTTATATTAACATAATGGTGAATCACCTTTAAATGTTAATTTAAATTCCAATTATTTACTAACAATTTTATTTATATTTGCAAACCATTAATTAAATGCATATTTCATTATTCAAACCTAAACTTGTATATTATCCAATTAACAATTCATATAACATTTTTGAACTTCTTAAATATTTTGGTAAGTTATATTTATGCTATAGAATGAAATTTAATACTATGCGAGTTTTACAGTTTCAATTTTATTTTAAATTCATAATTTCCTAATTCTAAGGATTTCTACTTCAATTGATATTTTCACTTAGCTCTTAGGTTCATTTCTCATTTCACAATTCAGAAGTTCCGTAATGATTCAAGTATTTGTTTATCTCAATAGTTTAAAGTCATTAAATATTAAAGAACTTAAGAATTCCATCTCCGGTTTCATTTCAAATCAAGTTTGAAATAATAAATACTTATATTAATGTGTATCAAGTCATACTATAGAGAATACAAAATAAAATTCAATTTTAATCAAAACAGGGTTTAGAAAAAGCTATTAAGTGATCTCCCCCACTTAGACTCTCGAAAATAAACGTCGATGATGCATGCACTCATCACCGAAATCATTCTCTAGTGTCAAGAGGGGAGTATAACACTTAATTCATTTGAAATCCTTTGAAAACAATTTCTAATCGAATATACTATCATATAATACTTATATTATACATTTCAAATTTTTGTTAATAAATTTTCAAAACACCGGAATTTAAATTCTCCATCTTAATTTAAATTCATTTTTATTTCATTTTATTTACCATTTATATTCATTGTCAATCATATTTACAAGTTTCATTTCTTAAAATCATCCAATAGTCAATAGTTAGAAATATTGACTAATCAACAATAAACGATGATAATCTAATATTATCATCTCCTAACAACCAATACAATCAAAATTTATAAATTTTCAAGATAAGTCTTTTATATATAGAATATAATCCAAAACAATATTATGTCAATCTGTCCTATTCGAGTGTTTAGAAATTCCTATCGATGCCTTGGCGTCCCAAGTACCAACCAGAATTCATAAATACTCAACGGAACAAATTAACACAATATAAAATCATTTTTATATCAAAATTACAAATACGCTCTCTCATATACACTCAACTCATTCATATAGTTTACCTCTATTTCAATGAGTTATTCCCCACTAGAGCCAAGGTTTATCGCTAAACCAAAGCTCTGATACCAACTATAACGACCCGCATTTTGACCGTTCAAGTCGACAAAACATACACACATGCCGACTCAAACAATCCAAAATACAGATAGTTATTGGGGTTAAATAAGAAAAGAAAAGAAAGAACAGAAACAAACTTAGAATCTCGCAGCGGAAGGAACAAGATATAATAATAAAATAACAGTTCATGAAGCTGTTAAATAAATAAATTTGATTATTATTTTACATCATAAATCAGAGTTACATACATATCAGAGATAATACAACAATGCAGCGGAAAATAATACAGTAGTAGAATACAAATGATGTAATACCAAACTCCGTCTTCGTCCTCCAGAATAGATCTTCAACCTTATCTGAAATGCTCAGGCTGACCCGAGCATAATGAAAAGACAAAACACTTGAGTCAGGACTAAAATATCTCATGTAAGTTAAATCGAATAAGTAAATATGAGTGTGACGGTGTCGGAGATGTTTACGGGTTTTAGACACCTCCTATCCAGTATTTAACGTGCGTGCATTAACTTAAGAGATGTTCGGGATTTCCATCTCCTAAGGATCCGTTAAACTATCTACTATATAATAGAATACGCTATATACAATAATGTCTATCATAAAGAAAAACATCAAACTAGCGTTAAGCCATGGCCCATTCCACCCTTAACACATTTTTATTCCCAAGAGTATATACAAGACCGTAGTTTCCCCAAAACCGGAAGTCACCAGAGGGCAATCCATATACTAAAGTTACAAACCAAAATCGTAGTGGTCGCGAATAGGATAATCAGTATGACAAGGTACATGAGGCAATACCAACTAGGATACTAGTAGTGGCGTGATCCGGACTGATGTTGGGCATAGCAGCTACTTCCCCAACACCGCGAAACAACACTCCCAAAATCGAGGGGTGCATCCAAATCGAATCACAAAAGTAATAGACATGGTAACGAAGGAGTGTGTCCGCTAGAGATGGCGATCCTCAATGGCCCGGCGCGGCTCCTGTTTTAGTCATGTCAGGGGTCATCCAATATCGTTCTCTTTCTTCAGTCAACGCGTTCACCAAACCATCCACTTCATTCTGGATCAACACTCCGCGTATACTAGTTATTAAAGTGGTTTTTGGTATCGACAGAGAGTATATCCATATCCGATTCCGGTCTCATTAATAACTACGTATTATTACACCGATGGCTCTTTTACATTTCAAATCGATTCATAATTGATATCAAAATATCATATTCGCTTCAAAATCAAATCCATTTCAAATATCATCATATCTATTCAAGATGTAAGATTCCGTTTCAAAATCATTTTTCGCCTCAATATCTCATTTCGATTTCAAAATCATTTTCGCCTCAATATCTTATTTCGATTTCAAAACCATTTTCGCCTCAATACCTCATTTCGATTTCAAAATCATTTTTCGCCTCAATATCTCATTTCGATTTCAAAATCATTTTTCGCCTCAATTTCCACAAAATGATTCACATAAACTTGAATTCCAAAATTTAAAATTTAATCCAATTCCAAATCATCAATTTCAACTCAATTCAGCTTCTCAATAAACCATTTCAAATTATCAATTTCACATACATATTTGAACCATAAAATAAACAATTTCACTTTCAATATATTTTGAAACTTTAAATATTTCACATTTCAAAACAGCTCATATATTTATATAAGAATATAAGATTCGCTTTAAAACCATTTCGTATTCAAATTAGAATATACTTTAAATTTAACATCCGTATTAAGTAGTTACTTAATTTTTGGAACAATTCCAATTCAATAAACTTAGATTAACATTCGGATTTCAAGAATTCATTTAAGTATTACATTCCAAATCAATTTCAGTTCAAATCCTATTCAAATAAATTTTATCTTCAAATTTAATTCAATAGTTTCAATTTAGTCCAATTCACAAATTTCTTTGAATTTCAATTAAATTCCAAATTAATTAAATCTCAATTTCAAATCAATTTTCAATTCCAAACTCAAACTTGAAATATCATTTCATATAAATTTTCTTAGAAATATTCATAGTTCGATTAAAAGTCCAATCTTTTAAAACAAATCAACTTTCGAAAATTTACGTCGTATTTCAATTTTTTTCTTAAAAATCTAAACTTTGAATAATTAAACAATTTCATTTACCAAGTTTAAATTCCAACATCTCGAGCTTCAATTCAAAATAATTCGATTTCCATAAATTGGATTTTATTCTTAAAATCAATTCATTTAAATAATTTCAAAACAACTTTTAAAATCATTTAATTTAACCAACTCGGTGTCCGTATATAATTTTCTATCCTATGGCCAAGTGATTATTTATTTCAATTAAATGTCAGGGATGAATATATATCACTTAAACCAAATCACAGTGTCATATGTATGCATAACAGGATATATATAAGCAAATAAACATCCAAACATTTAAACATCAACCAATAGCATCCATCGTAATACATCATCCAATAGACAATACAATTCACGGCAATTTCATAGTTATCAATATCAGGTAGTTTAATCGCAATTCATTTTTAATTTCAATTTGACTGTCAATTTAATTTTCAACGGTGAATTCAAATGACAATCTATATGACAATTAAATTTTATCAACAACGACAAATAAAATTCATATCACTTCATAATATCAAATTTAACTACCATAAAGATATTCAGTACGTTGTGAGCATTATAAAACACTCACATTGATTTTCTGTTGTCGCCGAGACGTTCCGGTTTGGAACTGAAACTGGACGACGCCCAACTTTAGCCCAAATTTCCAACGTCTCCAAATCCATCCAAACCAGTTTCTTTTCGAAGCTCTCATCATTACGATCGCAATGCAAAAGGTTTCGTTCCAATCGGACCTCGTATGAAAAAGTTATGCTATTTTAAAGTTTACACGAATTTAAATAAACAATTTCAGCTTTTAATTTAAATTTCAAACCCTAGATTCGATCCTAGCCCTTGATTCCATCTGCACCAGATCTGGGCCGTGCCCCTTTTCTTCCCAACCAACGTAAAAATTACGTACAAACTCACGCAAGAACCCATAGGCCGCCACCTTCTTCCAATTATCGAGCCCCATACGACGAACTTCAACCCGATCAACTACCACCACCACGAAGCCAACGTCGAGCTCCACCTTCACCATCCAACACATGCAACTCGGTGGTGCCCAGGCCTTGGGAACCGTGCTCGAGCTGCAGCCAACACGCCCCCCTAGCGACCACCACAACGCTCCAAATCCGATCATCACCGTATAGAATCGAAGCTCTCATCGTCCTCTAAAACTTTCATGTTGAACACTTCTTCTAATTGTCTACGGATTTAGAGAAATTGAGGAGGATAGAAGATGAATTTCTGGCCTTAGAATGTGTTAGTGGTGGCTGGAGCTATTTGGATTAGGGTTTTGGGCTTTTGTTTGCAAATTGAAGATGTGAGGTCCTTATATAGAAAATTGGCAAAACACTATTCATCGAAAAATTTTCGAACTCCAAACGAAGCGTGCCGGCTGGCGTTTCTAAGGTTTACCCCACGTTCTGAATGCAATGCAACATGTTTCGGAGGCTAATTCGGTCATCTGTGCGAGTTACGGAGAAAAACGATCAGTTTTAAATTAAACTGATTTAAACCAATTTCGATGCGTTTTGGCTGCCACGGTCAAACGATAACTCCGATTGCTACGAAAATTGAAATCCTACAATAACAAACTATTACGGATCCAATGGAACTAGTTTCGTTCAATTCTGAGACTGTTCGAAAAATGGCTATTTTTTAGTCGATAATTAAATATTAAAATATTCAATTTTCACAAATTAACTTTAAATTCAAGTTTAAAAGTTCTATAACATTACTATAACTCCATTATGATAAGATAAAATTTTACAAATCATTTTCAATCATATTCAACTCGATTTTCAATTATTTCTGAAATTTAACTTATTAAATTATCGATTTAATTGTCTAATTAAATCCAATATTCGAAAAATAAATTATTCGACTGTTTAATTTCAATATAAAATTCATAATTTTAAATTATTAACTTTTAAATCAAATTTCAATTGTTCACAAATTCCATTTTTAATTTCACAGTAATTAACAATCTTTTACAATGCAATTTTCCATTATAAATCCAATATAAAAGATTATATTAGATTCCACGTTCAATTATATTGTAATTCAAATTCAAGTTATTTAATTCCAAATGAATTCTTTTATTTCGATTTACACTTTCATTATTGAATCAACCATTTACTTATATATTATTATCAATAGTTTATAATTCATTTACTTTCATTTTCTTCAGCTATCATCTTATTTAAATTCACAGTAATATTAAATTACATTCATTTACGTTGATTTCCATATTATAACTTCAATATTAAATGTAACATTTTATTTATTTCGTTGTTTACAATCAAATTCAATTCAATTCAATTACTTGTTACATTCAAATTTAAATCTTTACTTACGTTCAATTACAAGTTAACATCTTTATCGAATTACAGTTTCAGTTATTATCTGCTTCCAATCAACTGTAATATTAAGTTACATTTATTTATATTAGTTTCAATAACATAAACTTCCATTATTAAATCTACCATTTTATTTATTCTTGTTTACAATCATAACCAATTTGGTTTACAATCAAATTCAATTCATTATTTACATTCACTACAAGTTAACATCCATATTTAATTTACAAATAAGTTATTTCAGAATTCAGTTTTGTATTTTAACTTGTAATTCACATTTAACAACACAAAATTTTATTTCCTTTGGATTTTTATCCAAAATTTTCATTTTAATTCGTATTTTTAAAGTGTTAAAAATACGGGTCGTTACATGCAGTCTCGCATCGCACAACAGTTTCCTAAAAAAACTATATGAACATTGTTTGGTATTTTGGTATTTTCATAATCGAAGAATTCGCATTCCATGTGTACATTAAGCCTAGTAACATGAAAGTTGTTTTTCTATCTTGTATACAAAAGTAGTAGATGGTCACAAACGCTAGTTTATGTTTTTATTGCATATATTCTTTTCAACTCTGTGTATTTGAATGTTTACTAATTTGTCATGGCGAAAAATACACTAAAACATGAATACTAGAGAATGCGAAAACGATATAGTTAAGGACAATATCAAATCAAGCAAGCATTTTTCATGCTTTGAGCTTGATGCCATCCTCAATTCTAAAGCAAGCGCTCTGCACAAACTAATAACGATGATCATACTGTACGAGTTCATTTAATTTAAAGGTGACAAAAGAAACTATGTTATATGAAGAATAAGATATATGGTATTTAATAAACATCACTTATTACCGTCTATCTCCATAAGTTTGAATTATACACATAAAAGGATAATAACAACTTTGAATTATAATACATTTATCTCAATAAATTTTCCGTTAAATAATAGGAAGGTAGAGATATTACAAGTCCTCTCGTAGTTTCTAGAAATCTTCGTTCCTCTCCTTAATTCTCTTTGAATTATTTTATTTATATCCTTGTAAGCTATCATTTTTAAATTGTCTAAAAAATATCATTAATTCATTCCACAATTTTACATTTATTTACGTACATTTTATAATTTCGTACAATTACTTACAAAGTTCATTAGATTATTATCTTTCTTCATTTATCTATTATTATTTTTCCTCCTTAACCCTCTCTATCATGTTATTATTATATAACTCACAATTTTAGTTTTAAAAAAAATGGCTACATTTATTAACACCCTTTAATCCTCCTTTCCCACACCCCGATATGTAGTAAAAATCATGACTCACATGTTTCTTTTCTCACTTAATCGTTTACCAATTTTATTCTTTTTTCTTTGTTTATTGTTTTCTTTTTCTTTTTATACATTTAATTTCTCCTCTCTATCTTATCACCTTCTTTAATCCATACCCTATTCAATTCATTAAAGCTATAGTGATGATATATCCTATTTTTTATCGTCCTCAAAAAATTGAGAATTGAATCATTAAAAGAAACTGTTTGTTCCAGTTATTCCTAGGTTTATAATATATTTGTTTTTTCAAAACAATTAAATAGATTTTGGAGTTTGTGGAACTGAATCAAAATTTACATCATATTGGTATTGGATAAAATTAGATATAAACATGAAAGTTTGTACAATATGTTCAATGTGGCCTTGAATAATGAAGAAGGAAATAAACATTTTTGCACACAGTTTGATATATGTGGGAGCAAACTAAGTATTTTAACTTTTATAGTTGCAACTGGGGTGGAAAAGGAAATCAATGAGTGGCTAATAGATTTAACCAAAACAAATTTTTTATTCTGTTACATTTAATAATTATCATCAAAAATCATTTTATATTTCACATCCAAAGCCGATTACACACATGATAATGAATTTCCTTAAATTATATCAATAAATGTATATTACTTCAATATTTAAACTTTAAAATTTACTATATAAACAACTTATAAATATTTCATATGCAAGAGTGCATATGTGCACACACACATACATATGTATATATTAGTCAAATATTATATTTATTATATAATTTATATTCTTCAAATTTATTTCAAATCTGAAAAATTATATTCTAAAAATTATAATTATTGAAATAACTATTATACCATTTTTCTAAAGTCTATTAATATTGATTCAGAATGTATAAATTAATTAACCATTATGTTTAATCTATAATATTGCACTTTTAAAAATTATTATAATTATTTTAAAATAATTTCTATCAAGCAATATCAATACGCAATCTTATTTACATATCTCCCAATGCGAGATGACTATTATTTTTCATCAGAATTAAATACAAAATATTATTTTTTAACATAACGAACTTTTACAATAAGGTGACTCTATCATATTAGGACAATCTATGTGGATTTTACTACGAATGCATTGACATCAAATTAAAAAAAAATCAAGTTGAAAGAAAACATGACATTAACCAGTGAAACTAAGGTATCATTTGTTTCAAATTCTTAATGTTGAATATTAAATGCTAAACACTAATTGTTGTTGAACATTGAATGTTTAATGTTGATTGCTGAATGATTAAAATGTTGTTTGTTTGTATTACGATTGAGATTTAATTTTTTTACCATAATTAATTATTATCACAGTATTACTCTTAATAATATATGAATCATTTAGCCATACAATCAGAAAATTATATCATAAAACATACACACAAATGCTCTGTAATTATAAGTTGTAAATATATGAAAAATATACATATGTATATGATAAAATTGAAATGAGTCTTTAAATTTTGATACTATTGGTCATTATAATTATCATTCCATAGTTTTTTAATAATCATGACGAAATTCATGAAATATTTTTCTTTTATATTATATCCATTTCTATTGAATATACTACTTAATAATAAAAAACTACAAATAACAGAAAAAATTCAAATACAAAAAAAAGAAACATACTAGAAACGTAAAAAAGACGACTAACGCGTAAATTTATAATAAAATCATGTTGTGGTATAAGATTTAAAATAATTAAAATGGCAAAATTATTGTTGTACAAAGAGTAAATGTGTTAAGTATTGCTAATCAAACCATAAGAGCAAAAAATATTTCTAGTTTTTCCAAACAAACAAACCATAAGAATAGAAACAGAAACAAAAGGGAAATTAACTTACATTAATTAGAAGGGAAATCGAGCCTATGTTAGTCTAGAAAGTGAAATGTATGAGATTTTAAAGGAATGCATACTTCACGTTGAAATAAATGTACATTTATGGTGACTCTCCCACTTCTTCCCTCACTCCCATGTTCTCAGCTCAGTTAACAAAAATTAAATTCCATAATTATTTCTGTAACGCGGCATGAGAAATAAAGTCAAAATAGCTCATCTTCCTTTCCCATTCAACTTCATTTTCTCTCTTTCAATTTAATTAGATTGCTTTATGCTTGCTTTCATTTCGTTAATTTAAAAGCATGTTTTATCTACTATATTATTTTGATATCGAACATAGTTTTTTTTCCTCATGGTAATATTTTTTTATTATTTGTTTTTTGTTCTAATATGATTATTATTGCATTATTGGAATATATGGTTAGGTAATTCTAATTGAAGATAAGGTTTTGGAAACAAATGGTTTCGATAAAAGTGTGTTTGTCGAAAGTGCCAATATAGCGATAGTCGCTATACTGACACTTCGACAACTATTTCCATGTCACAATATTTACATCTACACATCACATACCATTAGCAAAGCAAAACGCAAGGTATTTAACTAGTATTACAACATGTAAAGAGAAATCACTAACAACACAATTAACTTTTACCACAAACTTTTCAAGTTGCTTACTAACTCGCTTACTAACTACCAAGTTGACAACTTTTCAATGCATAAACCAAACCAACATTCATCACATTTAAGATACATATATACAAGCATTCATAAGCTATTAAAATGAGCAGTATTAAAGTTAGAAAGTTTTAGTTTGGAAGGAGAGATTTTTACTCACCGAAAGTCGATTGCCAAAAGCTCCAAATCGTGCGTAGCGTAATTTTTCTCATGAGGTTTCAAATGTCGACTCGCATACGCTATTACTTTAACATCCTACATCAAAACTGCTCCCAATCCGGTCCTATAAGCATCCATGACAACTGTTAATCCTTCGTTCCCATCTGGAATAGTCAAGATAGAAGGGCTTGTCAATTTCTCCTTTAACTCATTGAAATCTTGATTGCACTTCAGTGTCCAAATAAACTTAGCATCCTTCTTCGTCATCTTTGTTAGATGAGAGGCAATCTTTGAGAAATCTTTAATAAATCTTCTATAGAAACCTGCCAATCCTAAGAAACTTCTAACCTCAGTCACACTTTCAGGTTTCTTCCAATCTTGAACCGCAACTATTTTAGCTGGGTCCAATGATATGCCTTCTCCCGAAACTACGTGCCCTAGATATCTAACTTCGAATTTCCAGAAATGGCACTTAGAAAACTTTGCTTTTAAAACATGATTTCTTAAAGTACTTAGAACAATTTGGAGATGGTACTTATGTTCTTCCTTTGTTTTAGAATAAAAAGGATGTCATCAATGAAGACTAGAACAAACTTGTTAAGAAAATCCTGAGACACTCTATTCATCAAGTCCACGAAATAAGTGGGTGAGCTAGTCAATCCGAACGACAAGACTAACCACTCGTAAAAACTATTAGGGGTATGAAAAGCTTTTAAGGGTACACTCTCTTCTGCTACCCTTAATTGGTGAAAACCAGTGGCAAGATCCAACTGAGAAAATATCTGAGCTCCGTAGAGCTGGTTAAACATATCATCAATCCTAGGTAATGGATACTTATTCTTGATAGTCGGCTTATTTAATTCTCAATAATCCACACATAATCTAAGAGAACCATCGGCCTTGGTAACGAACACTACTGGTGATCCCCAACTTGATGTGCTCCGTCGGATCAAACCTATCTGCAATAAATCAAACTTCTGCTTCTCCAATTCTCTTCTTTCCTTTGGAGCCAACCTTCAAGGAGGTTGTACAGTAGGTCTGGTTCCTAGAATCAAAATAATGCGGAATTTTACTTCCCGATGAGGAGGTAAGCCTTGCACTTCTTCAAAAATATCCTTGAAGTCCGAACGATTGGTATATTCCTCATCTCCTCTTTGGGTACTTCGAGGGAATATAAAAAACTTATCATCAACCCCCTTGGCCCTCCGTAGCATATATCAACGCTTCTACCTATTACATCTTTTATTACGATCACCCTTCTAATACGGTCCAAGACAACTTTAAACTTAGATAACCAGTCAATTCCCAATAATACTCCAAAACCGATGAACCCGAGGACAAACAAGTCAGAAAAGAAAGGCCGATCTCGATAAGAAATAGGCACATTCAAACATAAGGTGTCAAGATTGGTCGCACCCCCAATTGGGTTCGACACACAAAGAGAATTATGGAGAATAACATATTTAAGATTTAACTGGTTCATTAGGTCATATGAGATAAAACTATGGGATTCACCGGTATCAAATAACACTCTAACAGGAATATCAAAAATGGATAGTGTACTTTGAAACACCTGCTTTCCTTTTGGGTCCGTAAAAGTAGATGGTATTTCCTTAATAGAAAAAGTTTGTCCCTGAGATTCCTACTTTGGAAAAGGGCACTAGTTCTTCATATGTTCATGCTTGTTGCAATTGTAGCAGAGTGGTCCCCCAACCAGATTCGAGCACTGATTTGCAAAGTGGCCCATTTGGTTGCACTTATAACAGAGGATCTTGGTTAAGTCTAACTGCTTGTTCTGAGTTGGAGCTCCACCTCCAGGCTTCTTTCCTGACCACTTCTTCTTCCCCTTACGCTTGGAAAAGGGCTTACTAGCAACTGGTATCACTGATAAAGGTTGGGCATTAACTACTAGCACTACTCCTTTCTGAACACCTTGCTCAATATCAAGAGCTTCAAATCTCAAAGCCATACTGATCAGATTGGTAAATGTACTGTTGAGATGATTGGTCATTTCTCGATGAAATTCTGGTTGCATTCCTTTCACGAACATTTCATTCTTTTTAAGTGGCATATCGATCAATCCTGGTCCAAAGCAGGATAATGCATTGAACCGATGCTCATACTGTGCCACTGTCATCTCACTCTGTTTCAAATCCACGAAACTTCTGAACAACTGAGTCCTTCCCGCCTCTGGGATAAACTGGGCTTCAAAAACTTCCTTAAACTGCGCCCAAGTGAAATCTTCTTCTGGTGTATTCATGGTGACTGAATCCCACCAATCCATTACTGCTTTCTAAAGCTGACGCGATGCCAACAAACTCTTTCTAGCATCTCCCAACTGAAGGTCTTCAAATATCCTTTCAAAAGAACGGAGCCATGTCTGAACTCCTAAAATATCTTCAGTTCCATAAAAAGGCTTACCACCTAAAGCGGTGTAATTCTTGCATAAGGTTGCAAAGTTCTAATGCGGCTGAACTTGCATCACTGCTTCTGCTACTGGCTCTACAACTGGCTCATTTCTAGGAGCTCTGCCATTTGTAGTTGTGCTGGTTCCAGATCCCCTCCCTCTTCTTCCTCTTGTACTCATTTTCAATAACCAGGACAAGTGACAGGTATCATTAGAATACAAAGATAGGGTCAATGATGGAAAAAGAGAAACCGCAATAAAGGATCTGAAACCAAGCTTTTAGAGAAGAAAAGGAAACGCTCTCTCAAGATTAACTCATTCTATGGCTCTACTCACCCCATCTCTAATGATTTGTACCCCAATCAGGCTAAGGTGTTCACTCAACCGAAGCTCTGATACCAACTGTAAACACCCACCTTTCTGACCCCTAGGAACGACACTTAACACATCCTCGGTGTTCGTGTACAGTTTCCCAAGCATCAGAAATATGAATCGTCATAGGGTGAGAAAAAAAGAACATAATAAAAACCTCACAACGAAACTGCTAAATAAACATAATAGAAATAACACATCTGGTTACTCCTTAATAGGGAGTTATCAAAGTTACACAAAAGTACTACAAATCAGCTTAGGCAGTTATAACGTCCCGCCTTTACAAATGTTGAAACAAAATACACTTACACAAACTACATAGTACAACAGAATAAGAAGATGAAAAGCCTCCTGTTAGGATGCTGTCTTCAAAGAGCCCAACAAAGACCTTCTACTCTTGGACTACTCGAGAGTTCATGGAAACAAACAACTTGGGTCAGACGATTTGTCTAGTATGAGTAAAACTTTAAACGAAGGTATGTAATTAAACACAAACATGTGAGATCATGCCGCTGAACATGGAACGGGCTTACCCTCACATGAATCAAAATCCAAATGTGAAGAATGGATAAATAATTAAACATCGCGAAGAGTGGTTGACTCTCCCTGATTAAATTAAGAAAACAAATTCAAAGGTTCGAACCAAATAAGGAATGGAAAATCTCCAACAAATGACTAGGAAGGTGCACCACCCTTGAAGTATACCTATAGTAATATACCTCTAAGAAGCTCATATACTCTATGACACTTCTCGGACAATACCAAGCCGGAACTCGCCAAACCTTACCGAGTATCCGAATATTTCACATCTAATAGCGCTACCAAATCCAATCAAGATGAGATGTGAAAGTACCATAATGGGAGCAACCCCACATAGCTTGGCTTCCTCTCGCACTTTGGATTCAGCCATTTCCGACAAAGGATATCAATACTCGGTGGAGCAACACATTGTCTTAGAATGACTATAATAAAGAAGCTGAAGTAACCGATAGCCAGGAAATCAACTATCGAGGATCTAAAACCATCGTATATGGAAATTAAGTCTTGTATACTTATCACCACTCATTTAATTCAAACTTGTATTGTTTCTTGGTTAACAATAATACTGGACAAGTCAAGGTAGTGTTACCCCGAAGTCATATCTCACGATTATTCTTAACTTTTGAAATAGCGACAAGTCTACCTCTTCGATGTTTAGTGCAAAATATACAAATAAATCGTTCCCATACAAGTGAATCACTTTACGGAAATTACTCTATTTCCATAAACAATTCAAACTTTTTTTCTTTAAAAAAATACCAAATTCGTGCTTGGGCTTCACATTACAAGCATTAGCTTTAAACCACTTTGTTAAAAGGATTTTACCAACTCCAAAACATCATTAAAAAGGATTTAATAACCTAAAGTGTTCTTATTACATTGATTAGTCAACTTTGAACTTCAAATGTCTTTAAATAATAAAAAGGATAAATCACCTTTAAACCTTATTAATTCAATTAATTAGTGAAATATAATTAATTGAATTAATAAATAATAATTATTTATTATTATTTAAAATGAATAACAAAGTCCAAAATCCTTGTTACATGGATAAATTCTCTTCAATATCCTTTAATTAAAAAGGGTAAATTATCATTAATTAAATAATTAATAATATTTATATAAAATTAATTTAATTAATTAATAATTATTAAATATCATTATTTAAAAGTGATTAATTAATTAATATTTTATTTAAGGAAAGATTAACTAAGGTTAAACGGATTTGATTTACTTTTAAAAGTCATTAATTAAAAGGGATTAATTAAATTAAAAAGCATCATTAGTTAGATGATTAATTAACTTTAGTCCATAATTATCAAAAGATTAATTAACCTTAAAAATCATTAAGTAAAAATGATTAATTAAATTTAAAACATCATTAACAATGTAATTAGTTAAATTTAAATCACATCATTAATAAGTTAATTAGTTGACCTTAATCCTTATTAATTAAATAATTAATTAATTTAATTAATTAATCTTAATTAAAATAATTAATTGTTTTTGAAACCATCATTAATTAAAAACTTGCTTAACTTGTAAACTAATTCCAAGCATGATAATGAAACCAAATGGTTTCGATAAAAGTGTATTTGTCAAAAGTGCCGATATAGCGATAGTCGGTATACGGACACTTCGACAACTATTTCCATGTCACAATATTTACATCTACACATCACATACCATTAGCAAAGCAAAACGCAAGGTATTTACTAGTATTACAACATGTAAAGAGCAATCACTAACAACATAATTAACTTTTACCACTAACTTTTCAAGTTGCTTACTAACTCGCTTACTAACTACCAAGTTGACAACTTTTCAATGCATAAACCAAACCAACATTCATCACATTTAAGATACATATATACAAGCATTCATAAGCTATTAAAATGAGCAGTATTAAAGTTAGAAAGTTTTAGTTTGGAAGGAGAGATTTTTTACTCATCGAAAGTCGACAAAATAAGTTAAACTTGCGCTATAACTTGAGTATGCCCTAGAACTTCACTTTTCCTTTCTAAAAATGATAACTTTATGGGTCTATGGTGAAAATTAGCTCGGCTAGGGGGCCTTAGAGTTTGGCTTTTGATGAATATAGGCGGTATGTGGAATTGTTTTGATTGGTTAGGTGATTTAGAGAAGAAAGGAACTAGTTTTAGTGAATTTTGCTTAAGTGAAGAGATGGAAAAGAAGTAAGTTTTGTGTGTTTGGAAAACTAAGAAGCCATGTAAATAATAAGTGAAGACATGAAGAGGATTTTGGAATAGAAAATGAAGCGAATAAAATGAGAAAAAAAATGTGGAAATAAGTATATATACATGGACATAAATCAAATTACACGTATACCCCCAAGTACAAGACCTCCACATAAATTTTTCCACCTCATTCTTCTTGTCCCCTCCCTTAAAATTTCAAAATATTCATGTCTGGCCCTTGCCTTCCAACTTGCCAACATGAATAAATATGTTGTAGTACTTGATTTGTACTTATCTCTCCTGCGATGTGATGATTTTCCCTTTTATTATTAAATACTTACATAATACGTCATATCTTCCTTTTATAATTATTTAAATTATTATATGTATAAATATTTATAAAAAATAAAATATAACTCATTTATAATTTTGAAAATGTGTCACTCAAATGTAAACAACATTTTCCGACAACTTTTCGACACTAAAAAGTCAATTTTTCGGAAAACGATTTCCGGTCACATTTTCTATTTTTCTTCGAACTAAATATTTTTCTAAACAAATTTTGAATTCTAATTCACCATCATTATTTATTATCTAAAATAGTTTTATTTTAATTATAAAAATTATTTTTTGAATATTTAAAATTAAATAATATTCACAAAATGAAGCGGTGAAATTTCAGGTCGTTACATGTCCATAAGCATCTTTGTGGTTTTAACTTTATTACTTGAATCGTTGAATGTTTGTACCAAGTTTGAACCATATCTTCGTTGTGTCGTTGACTTCATTTTCATTGACTAATGTCATTTTCTTTCTAAATTGTGTACATGCTCATCTTATCTATTTCATTATGCTATATTAATTAACTTTTGTTTGCTCCTTCGTGACCTTTTTGAATATAATGGTTTGAATAATCCCCAATTGTATTATATGTGTATATATATACATATATATATACACATACGTATATATATACATACATATACATATACATATATATATAATGATTTAACTTTAATAAGTGCTAAGAATAAGGTGTAGTAATTGTTCCATTATATTTCAAGATTTTTAAGACTTTGTAGGAATGGTGTAGGGCTGCAAGTTATTTGATTTTTCTTCTTCATTATTAAGTCATTTTTATATCCCAATACATACTTCACACCGGTTATGATTTTTCTTCTTCATTATTTAGTCATTTTTATATGAAAATACATACTTCACACCAGTTTTGAAAAACATTATCCTACTCATATTCATATAGATGTGTTGTTGGAGGAGCTTCACCTGGAAAATACACAAGGAATAAAATCATTTATAGATTATCCTGTTAACATATCCTCTTGCTTACAACACCAGATTTATTAATATTCTCCCTCACTACAAAAGAATTCTAGATTTCCTACGCCAATTTGGTGCGGGGAAGGTGTAGAAAAGCAAATTTCCCTGCCACCCCTATGCCAAAAAACAAGTTGGAAAACAGTGCATCGCAAAAATTCCCTATGGCTTCCCTACGCTAAATTCCCTTGGCATTCCCTACGCCACATTCTATACACATTCCCTGCATCAGATTCCACACCATTACCTACGCCACATTTCATATGCATTCCCTACGCCAGATTCCATACGATTACCCACGCCACATTCCATCCGCATTCCCTATGCCAGATTCCATACTCATTACCTACGCCTACTTCCATACGCATTCCCTACGCTACATTCCTTACGTCAGATTCCATACGCCTTTCCTACGCCTTCATCCATACTCATTCCTACTCCCAGCCTTCTTCATTTTACAAGTGCAAAAATTGGATTTTTCTTACAAGTTCCATACGCCTTCCCTACGCTACCGTACACAAAAATTCAATACGATCCACCTCAAATTCGATATGCATTTATCAACCTCTCTGCCTCGTTCTAGCACCGCCTTCGCCAGGTATATTTCATTTTTTCGAATCTTAAATTGTAGAGTTGAAAGATTTTAGCATCACCTTTGCGTTTCTTGGATTTGCTAGAGTTGAAAGATTTTATGTTTCAGAACTAGATGTTCCTTTCGGGATTATTGGAGTTAGATTTGTTTCATATTTTTTTGAAATCAATACCAACATAGTTGAAAGCTTGTTTAGTCGGGCATAGGAAAGGATATGATATTGCTATGAAAATGCAAATAGTTCTTTTTTACTACAAACCATTTTGCTACGATTGAGACTGAATTCATGTCTTTGATGCTGAAGTCAAAAGGCCTGAATTTGAATCACTGTTATAATAAAATGGTCTTCTGTTTGTAATTTGAATATTTAGTACATAAATGAAGTCATGAGTCTTGAGTTCCTATTTGAAAAAAATCAGCCCAACCTTTTGTTCTCAAATTATTTATACCTGCTATATTCCCAATGTTATCGCATATCGATATTAATGTATTCATTTTTCATGGTTTTTAGTTTATATATTCAGTAGTCTATTGGTATGAGATTTCAAATTTGGATTCTGCTTTGAGATTTTTGAAATTTTGAGCCTTTTCATAAGTTCCAAAATTCCTGTATTAGTTCCAGATTTAACTTCGTCTCTTTAGTTGCACCATCATGGTTAGTTAGTTTATATTAAGTTCAAAAAATTTAACTTTCAAAATTTTGATATATGTTGATATAATTTAATTTAATTTTAGAAGTAAGAAAGTTCAAAAATCACTTAAAACCACATATTTTTCACATATCATTTTTTTCGCATTTTTGACTTCATGAAAATTGAATTTTTATTTTATTTTAATTCGGTGTATTTATTTATATTATGTTTTCTCAAGTACAATAATCGCATGTGCCATAGAAAACTATATGGCGCAAAAATAATCTTCAAGTTTCATACTAAACGTAGAATAGATATATTCTAATTTATTTACAGAAATATTGAATTTCTGATCTTTGATAGTTTCAAAGTTAATTACAACTATATATATACTTGTTGTATCATTATTTTACAAAATAAAATATAATCAATATTTAATATAGCTTCGAAGTTAATTACAACTATTTATATAGTTGCCCTGAGTTAACTATTATTCATATATCAGTTAAATTTGTCCCATATTGTATTCTTGGTGTTATGAAAACTGATTAATTTCTCTCTGTATTAAGGGTCAAATTTAATGTCTAATGAAGTTTCAGTTTTTCTTTTACTTATTGATGAAAAGTTATTTAAATGGTATCAAGTTATTAAATTTTATGTTTAGCAATGAAAATAGTGTAATGAAGATAGTGTAATGAATTGTTTAGCAATGAAAACTACGAATTTCTTCTTGTTCTACTGTTCTTTTTTGAATTTTTATGACTCGGTCAAATAAGTTAGTATGTTATGTTTATTGTCCAGGTTGATTGATCTGATCAAAAAAGACCCAACGCAAGCTAGGACTAAAACTAAAATACCTTCAAAAGCAAAGGTACTTTCATGTCCTGACCTTTTTTCTTAAGGAAATAATTGATTCCTGAATTTAATACTATCAACAATTGACTGTTCACTATATTTACTTGCTTAACAATGCTAGATCTGAACGTATGTTTTGTGTTATCTATATTTAGATGTTTGATCATTAAATCATTTGAATTCTTAGTTGAGTGTTGATATTAAGTATGTGTTTGTGGGTAGTTAACTTAACTGCATCTTTCTCTTTCTTATGACTTTCTAAAAATACATGCACCTTTTCCTTTCATTGTTCGTTTATTTGGAAAAAAATAACATGCCCTTTTTTTATAGCTTAGTTGAGTGTTGATATCATGTATGTTTTTTCTCCTGTTGCATGTAGCAAATTTTGACTTCAACTCCTCGTTTCATGGTACTGTTTTCCAAGTTAAACTTTTTGTATTGTTGATATCATGCATGTTTCATGGAAAAAAATAGCATGACATTGTTCAAATCGGATATACATCTTACATCCAGCTTAAGTTGTATATTTTGGTCAAATCGGATTATATAGTTATTTTAATTACTAATTACTATATGTTAAATTTATCTTGTTAATTAATCTAAACTAATTATTAGAAATCAATTTTTAATTTTGAAGTAGTAACGATTATTAAACTGTATATTTTTAGAGCTTCAATTTTTAAATACATTAAAAATTAGATATTCGTTATTAATTGTTAATGTTGAATTATTGATTATTCAAAATAAGTTATTATCAGCTATATAATTTAATTATATAATTTTCTATTCTTTTGTTGAAAACGTTTAACTTTGGTAATTCTTTTGTTGATTACTACTTCTGTTTTCTGTTCTTACTAAACTGTATAGGTTTTTACTATACATATTGATTATTGCTTCTGCTTTCTAAGTTTAATGAAATGTACTGGTTGACTTAATAAACTTGTTACTAGATATACTAATTGATAAAGTTTTCTAAGTATGTAAAATGTTACAGAATGTTTTAACCATCGATTCTATCCCTTCAATACATTTCTTTTCCTGTTGTTTCGCTCAACCGGTGTTCCATTAATTCTATAATTTTATGGGTTAGCTTTTGTCAACAATGTGTACTTGCTGTTTTGGCTCTTTAATTCTATTTATTCTACAAATCGTTTTGCTGGTTGGTTATTATGATAATTAATGAAAACTGTCATGATAATGTTGGAATTAATTATCTGCTTTTTAGGGTTTTACTTGGTCATCTGTTTACCTGGTAAAACTAGTTGTTAATAAGGAACTAGTTTCTAGGACTAGTTGTTGTTTTATCTCTATTCGGTTAACGTTTATTTTCTGCACGTTTATATTTCAGTTGTAGCTCCATGGCAATTTAAAAGCCTTCCATTTCAGTAATAAAACAAGTCATTGTTATCTTTATTTCAGTTCAAATTTATTCAACATCTGGTATCAGAGCCATCAAGGGCTTGATCAGTTCGACTTCAAATTTGAAGATAACGCAAGTGAAACGTTATCATAGGAGGAGAGTCATCGTGTGAGTGAAACACTTGACACTAAAGAGTGAGAAAGAGAATTATGAATTGTAACGACCACGACTTTCTCTCCACAGAAAGTCGCATCGTTAATAAGAAAGAAAGGGGTGAGAAATAGAAAAGAAGAGAAAGAGAAAGAAAACAACACAAATACTCACAGTGGAAACGGAACAAAATATAATATATCATATAACTATTACATAGTATCATATACATCTATCAGAGTTACACAGATTACACATCATATACTAGACAGTTATAAACATCTGTCTAGTTATTACAACTCAATACAAAACAAAGATCTAAACAAGATCAACACAGCGGAAACTACTATCTATATCTACAACACTGAAGCCTCCTGCTCCATTGCTCCTCCACAATTCGTCAAGGCTAACCTGAATCCCTTGGCTACTCGTAAAAATTTGAGTACCCAAGAGTTTATAAAACAGAAATAAACAACTTGGGTCAGACATGGGTCTGGTGTGAGTAACAGGTTAAACTTGCTTAACTTCAAAACCTTTTGAAAGAAAAGGTATCACGTAAGACTTCCCACACATAAACATGGGTAAGTTTTTACCTTACGCTAACCAAAACATTTGATAGGAAATTCGATTGTATTATAATAGGGTCTAGGGTTTTCAAGTAAAATACAGAAATAGCTGAAATGCTTACATCTCACATTTCAGCATAGTTGGGCACAACTAATACGTACGGCACTTATTGGAGTTTGGATTCCATACAATGGCAGGGCTACCGGGGTACCGCCCGTCACAGTACGTGGCCTAGATCACCGTACCGAGGATCACTCCCAATCCCCTGCAACACAAGGTCGGAACATCCCTTACTGGATAATTCCCGCACAAGATACCTCACGGTTGGGATCAGCAACCGCACCACTAAGTCGAAAATAGAAAGGGACATCTAGACAGAGGTAACCTTGTCCTACTTGGGTGCTACCCACTAACCTTGCTGCACCTCCCCTGTTTTAGCCATTCCCGGTTTGTGAGGCTTGAGGTCACGATTACCTTATAAAAGAACACATCACTTAGAATGCTCATCGTCCACCTGACGATGTTCTGAAAGCATTCAGTCCATACAAGTTCGTTCCGGGTTCGAACGAAACCGAAGGCATTATCTCGTTACACTCGTTTTGGAATCACCCTCAGAGTTAACGACAATAACCCTTGCACTCTGAATCTTCATCTTCACTTGATTCACGACCTATCATTAATTTGGATCGATGTGGTATTCGGGTCTCCAGACCTGGAAATCCGGTATACGGAAACCCAATCCCGGTCTCATCGAAATCCAAAGCGTATCTTTTAAGGCCAAGTTGTTTTAAAGGTTAAAACAATTTAATTCATTATCTTTATACACAAAGAAAGATAATTCCCAACAGATAATCAACATTATCAGATAATCCATACAATTCAACTAACATCCATATCACACAGCATATATCTCATCAGAGATATCAATCAAAGTCAAGTATCCAATACTAACACCCATTCATAAGTAATGATTTATATCATCTCTAATTAATTTAAATTGAATTAAATTAATTACTTCATTTTATAAATCCTTCTTACTTAACCATTAATTAATTACAATCAATTAATTAACTATCCTCTAATAATTCATTTCAATTAATCATCTTGATTAATTATCTTTTGATTACATTCAAGTAATTTATTCTCAATTAATTACTTAAATTAATTATCCTTAACCACTTATTTTATTTAACCTTTAATTACATCATTAATTAATTAACTAAAATTAATTAACTTAATCAACTATAATTAATTGCGTTAATCCTTAATTAATTACATTGATTAATTACTTCATTTATTAATTATTACTTAATTAACCAATCTTAATTACATCATTAATTATATTAATTAATGATCCTTAATTACAACTTAATTATTAATTACTTAATTAAATTAATTACATTAAGTAATTACCTTTAATTAAACAACATTTATTAATCACTCTTGATTAATCTCATCTAGTAATTAACTCCCCTTAATTACTTCATTACATAAATTTTTTTTTTTTTTTTTTTTTTTTTTTTTTTTTTTTTTGAAAGGCAAGCGGGGTTGACTGGTCCCCTACCAGAGTTTATTGATAATAATAAAAAGACAAAAGAAGACCACGACAAAAACAACTTTTTTGCCGTGAAAAAATAGAAGACATGCATGAGAACAGGACATGCATGCAAAGAACAGACGAAACACACAAAAGGACTAACAAGCACAACAAAAACAAAAAATCCAGACATGCACAAAAGCATGCACATCCAGACACAAGCACACAACATTACCCAGAAAGAAGAAACCCAAAAATCAATTCCAGAACTCATGATCATGAGGAGAGAATCCATGCCGAGAAAATCTGATCCCAGTAGCTATTTTCGTCATGACTTTTACCCAAATCTGATGCATTGTTAAGGCCTCGTTTCTAAAGCAACGAGAATTCCTTTCGAACCAAACAGATCTGAAGTAAATTTTAAGAACAAAGAAAATAATGTCCCATTTATTTTGTCTCCACCTCGTAGCTCTCATAAGCTCAATCCAGTCAGATATTGAATTGCCATAAAATCTCGAAATGCCAACTTTATTCATAAGGGTACAAATCATGTTGGATAAGTATTCACAATTAAAGAAAAGGTGGTCAACAGATTCCGGGCATATATTGCAGAATACACAAAGATGATCTAAAACCATACCATGAGACACCAATTTATCCCTAGTTAGAACAGCTTTGCATATTATTCTCCAAAACATCAAGTTATCTTTAGCACAGGAATGAGAAGTCCAACAAACCTTAGCCCATAGAAAGTTTGGCAAAGCATCAGAATTTAAGAGGAGATCATACACTCGACCAATCCTATGAGGCCTACCCTTCCAATTTAATACAGTCCCATGATTCATAAGCACCACATGGTCACACAAACTCCACCACAAAGAGTTGACAACCTGGTTACTAGAAGTTGGAGTCCGCAGCTTCCCATTGACAATGAAGTCCACAGCACGAGCATTATTACCTATCAAAGATTGCAGCCTTTCTTGATCACTCAACAAAGTTTCCAACACCAAGCCATCCCCAACCCAAGGATCCTTCCAAAAACTCACCTGACTATCAGGGGACAAGGAATATTTAACAAAAGGAAGGAAGATACTTCTCATACTCAGAATTTTCCGCCATATCCAACTCGAGCCTTGAGAGATTTTCATAGACCAGAAGTCCTCATTCTTAATACGATAATTCCATATCCATTGCACCCAAAGACTATCCTTTTTAAGTAATAATGCATCAATGTGGGTACTTACCGCTGATTTATTCCATAAGCTGATGTTGATGATTCCAAGACCACCCTTTAATAGAGGCTTTTCCAAACTGGAGAAAGACAGAGGAATCAGCTTCCTATTGTGTATTGATCCTGTCCAAAGAAATCTAAGCATAGCAGCTCTGATCATGGAGAGCAGTTTAGAGGGCAGAATGAAAGTTCTAGCCCAATACACAGTCATGGAAAAGCAAACAGACTTTATTAGCACCAATCTTCCGGCCATAGAAAGCATTCTGGTAGACCAAGAGTTCATCGTTGAAGTGATTTTATCATAAAGGATTATGCAGTCAGCCTTGGTTACTCTGGACGTACAAAGAGGGAGGCCAAGATATGTCATCTTATTATCCATTGGCTGAAGACCAGATAGAGCAACCAACCTAGCCATGGCAGACGAGTCAATTCCCGAGAAAAGAATCTGAGATTTGGAGTGATTAATCTTTAAACCGGTAGCAAGATGAAAAGTATGGAGAGTCTCAAGAATGCCAACAATGGATTGATCATTAGGCTTAGAGAAGATCATAATGTCATCCGCAAAGAAAAGCGAGGAAATTTGAAGTTGTTTACATTTAGGGTGGTATGATATAGCCTTCTCCTCAAATTTCCTAGACAACATACAAGTTAGCGCTTCCATTACTATTATGAAGATATATGAGGATATGGGATCCCCCTGGCGAACCCCTTGCTTCCCTTTAAAGAAACCCGTAGTCTTCCCATTATAGCAAAGAGAATAAGAGGGGGTAGAAATACAAACATACAGCCAAGCTACAAAAACCTTAGGAAAACCCATTAATGACAGAACACGTACAATTGAGGTCCAATGCAAGCTATCATACGCTTTGCTTAGGTCAAGCTTTAGCATAGTTCTTGGGGAGATCTGACACCTACCATACCCGTTAATTAATTCATGTGCCATCATTATGTTGTCAAGAATATTCCTCTTAGGGATAAAAGCAGACTGGTTCGTAGAGATGATGGAAGGTAGCACTAAAACAAGTCTAGAGGCTAGAATCTTGGAAACACACTTATAGACAACATTACAACATGATATAGGACGAAAAGAGGAAGCATTTTTGATAGGCCTGACTTTAGGAATAAGGACCAGATTGGTTGCATTTATTTCACCCAGTAATCTAAATTTATTGAAAAAATTGTGAATTGCTGCTAAGAATACATGACTTACAACATGCCAACTTGCCTTGAAGAAGACAACGTTAAAACCATCAGGCCCTCCACTTGAAGTAGAATTCAGTGCAAATAGAGCTTCTTTAATTTCTTGATCAGAAACCTCTTGAACAAGCATGTTTATCATTGCGGTGTTTAACATAGGGAGGGGTAAGGAATTCAGACTATCAAGGTCAGGTTCAAAATTGTCAGAGTTACCTAAAAGATTGGTGAAATATTGAAACAAGTGATGGTCGATCTCTTCTTCAGTAGAAAGGTGAACACCATGATCGTCATTAAGAGAGTGGATATAATCTCTAGCTTGTTTTTCCTTGATAGAAGCATGGAAAAAAGCAGAATTCCTATCTCCCTCGTTATCCCACTTTTGGTGCAGTTTTTGCTTCCTCATGCTAGCTTCAGAGTTCAAAGCATCATTGAGTTGTTGAAAAAGGATGGATTCATTCTGGGCTAGAGTAGGATTGAAGGGATCCTCGTCTAGGAGCATTTGCGCCCTCTTAAGCTGGACTTTTAGATTCATGGAAGAGAGGGAGCCATTTCCAAACTTGAGGGAAGCCCATTTTCTTAAAGCAAGCTTTGTAGCCTTCAGTTTCCTGCACAAAATAAACATAGGATTGCCATGAAAAGTTATAGACCAAGCAGTAGAAATAATTTTGATATATTCCGGGTCCCTGACCCATGCATTGAAGAATTTAAAAGCTTTTTTCCCTCTGCAAGGCAAAATGGAGGGAGAGAGAATAATTGGGGAGTGGTCAGATAAGATAGGTTGAGGCAAAAAGGCAGAGATGGCAGGCCACAAGGAAAAGGCAGGTGCATTACAAAAGGAGAGATCAATGTTGGTGAATGTTCTTATCCCTGACCGACTCCTGTTATTCCACGAGAAGGGGACACCAGAGCGAGCAATGGGGAGGAGATCAGAGTCAGATATGGAAATATTAAGTGGAGCAATATCCTTCGGCATTAGAGGCAGCCCTCCCAATTTATCATTCAAAGTGAAGCAACAATTGAAATCACCCAGAGCAAGCCATGGATGGGTGTTCTGTCTTAGAGATGGGAGAAGATTAAGGAGCGACTGTCTTGATGCAATGGCATTATGAGCATAAACAAAGGTTAAGTAAAAGGAAAGGTGTAGAGGAAGGAAAATGGCATGAAAGTGGATCAGCTGGGCGGTTGACAGAATGGGACAAAGAGAGAAAATTTGAGGATCATGGACAGTTAGAATCCTACCATAGGCAGCATTATCCAGGTTATGATTAACATGCCAAGCAGGGTTAATATAATTAGCTGCTTTAAGAGTTAAAGGAAGAGAAAGTTTGGTTTCCAAGATTGCAAAAATTTTGATGTTGTGTTCATCGATCAGAGATTTAACATGATCAAGTTTGACAGGGTTATGGGCACCCCGAATATTCCATGAAGCTATTGTATTCATCAAAAACTATGATGAGTGGTGTGGCACACTTGCCCTACTCCTAGTTGTAGGAGGGTCAGAACGAACAGATTTAAGTTTAGCAGCTAATGAGGAGGACTTAAGAGCGGTTGGACTTGGAGAAGTTGGACGAGGAGGTGGAGAGGCCCATCCAGGAATGGTTCCCAGAAAGATATAGGGGGAGGGGATTGGAATGGGAGAATTTGATTGAGGATCGGAGGTGGAAGGAGCATTTAAAGGAACAGAAGGCTTAAAAAGATTAAAAATGTGATTCTCAATCTGATTAAGGAAGTTTTGTTCAAGGGATAAAAGATCCTGATTGTTAGTTGGCACCTTTGCATGGGAGTTAAATAATCTTTGATTTGATTGGCCAGAGGGAGAGGTGCTAATAATGCTTGCTCCAGTTGTCTTTTTAGATTTCTGCTGATTGTTATCAACTGAATTAGCTGATGGATTTTCTATTAAGTGCAAGGGGTGAGTTGCAGGATCAATAGATTGGTCAGGGACCTTCACATCAGAGGGACAAAACTCGCCTTCCTCGGTATCACTAGTTGTTACATCGTTTTCATAAAGTTCTGTTACATCAGGCAAAAGCACTGAAAATGGATTTGCGTTCAACATTACGTCGGGTAATAATGGAATTTCCTGCGTGCTTGCTTCGCGATTGTTGGCTACTATCTTGATACCTCCTTCGATTTCTGCGTGCACGGTGCTAACTTCGAGCTCAACTGGCCTTACCTCGGAACTTGCTTCAGGATTCAGAATTGATTCTGATTTCTTTGCATTCGAAAAAACTGTTCCATTAACTGTTAATTTATCAGAAGCATTCCTATCCCCTCTCGTATCATTGGGATATTTATCTTTCCTACCAGGCACTTTCTTCCACCCTCCCTTGGGAACAATTTCTCTGTCCACTGTGCTTCCAGTCAGATTGCTTACAGTACCCTTACCAGTACTGTTCAAGTTCCCCTGCTCAGATGGTTTATCCACTACAATCTTGTCATTTTTGCATTTCAGCACCTGGCAACCATTTGTTTCATGCCCAAAAACCTTACAGTCCCCACATATAAGTGGTTTCCACAAATAATCAACTCTGACTAATTGCTCCGAGCCATCCAGAAGTTTTACCTTGAAGGCATCAGGCAACTCAGCTTGTGCAGAGACCTCTACCAAACATTTGGCATACCCGATCCTTTCCAACTTTTCAGTGTTATCATCCATACAGAGGAATTTCCCTAGCCTTGTTGCTAACCAATTAATGCCTAAGTGTGACCAGCAATATAATGGAATGTTAGAAAGCTTCAGCCACACCGGAACTGACTTGATGGTGCTGACACTGTTTCCAATAGATGGATCCCATTCCTTAACAATAAACAACTTGTTCCTCATCACTATTGGATCAGATTGGATGATCTTCCTTCTATCTTCATCAGAAGATAGATTGAAGAGGAACAAACTTCCATCTGATTTAACCTTAATCGAGCCTTTAAGACGCCAAACTCTTTTTAGATGTTGCAAGACAACCAAGTAAGGAAGAGGTTTGTCAAGGAAGAAACCAACAAGGCATTGCCCCCAAACATCATTACCTGCTTTAACAACTTCCACGGGTGGAACAATGGCACCATCATCAAAAACTAGCGGGAAAGAGACTGGTTCAAAACAGCCGGCATTACGTGGCTTTGCCTTGAACAAAGAGTTCCATAGGGGAGGAGAAGAAGACAAGGGAGGGAAAGAAAGACTGGAAACTGGTGGCGGGCCGAGGAGAGAAGGAGGAGCAGCAAGGGGACAGGGCGGCGGATCAGGCAGGGGAGGGATGGTAGAGAGAGAGGGTGGAGTGGAAGAAGTGTACGAAGGGATGGTTGATGAGTTGAGCAGCGTGAAAGAAGGAAAAGGACAGGGAGGAGAGGCCATGAGAGAGAAAAAAGCTTTTTGAATCAAGTTAAAAACTTACATAAATTAATTACTCCTTAATTAATTATCTTTAATTAATCCTTGATTAATTACAAAAAGTAATTAAACTCAAATTACTTCCATTCTTAAATCATCTTCCATTAATTACATCCAGTAATTACCATTAATTACTTTACTAAGTAATTACAATCCATTAATTAAATTAAGTAATTATTTATCAAATCATCAAGTGATTATCTTAAATTAATTAGTCTAATTAATTATTAAAATTAATCACATTAATTAATTATCAAATAATACTTAGTTAATGACCTTCATTAACTATTAACAATTCTTTAATTAAAGTAATTAACTAAGATTACTCATTATTAATTATAAATAAATAAACCATTAATTAATCCTATTTATTCAATTAATTAAGTGTTAACTGTAACTTAATTAATCCTTAATTACTTGATTAATTAATTTCTAATCATTAATTAAAAATCTAATCTTATATAATTAATGATTCTTAATTACAAATTAATTATTCTAAGAATAATAAATCTTAAACTTTAATTAATTTTAAAACCCTTAATTATTTTAATAAATTATCCATTTCATTAATTTATTAAATAATTTAATTATCCATTTTAATTACCTTAATAATTAAATGAATTATAAATCATTAAATCATAATTATCTTTAAGATAAAACACCATTCTCATTAATGATTATCATTAACAAAGTTTTAAAACACATTTTAAGTCTTTCATTTCACAAGTTTAAAAATTTCTCATTTAATAAAGAAGTTTAAAAAGATTTAAGACCAAATTCAGATTTAAATTCAAATCAATTTGAATTACCTTTAAACATTCAAAATTGTTTAAACATTTTAAAATTTAAAAACTTTCCTATATTTCAAAACTGAAATACTTATTTAAAATTTGAATTCAGATTAATCTTCAGATTTAAAACTCTACTTACATTTTTAAACTTTATTTTAAAAATTCAAACTACTTAATCATTTTAAAGTATTTAACCATTCAAGTTTAAAGTCTTAATTTATTTTAAAACTGAGATTTAAACTTAAATTTAAATTCCAGAATTTAAACTTGGATTTACAATTTAGTTTATACCTTTGCTTTTCCATTTTTAAATTTCAGTTTAAAAATTTATAACAACATTACAGGTTTCTGTTTTAAACCTGATACAAATACTAAACCCAAGCCAACCAAATTTTACTTCGAGTCCTCCAACCAAAAACTTCGAGCAACCCATCCCCATGCTTCGAGTCAATCACCACTTACTTGAATACAAAGCAGAACCAAGCAACATCACCACGACACAGCGCTCTGTGCACATGCACCAGCACGGCAGCTAACTCCGACCATCAACGTTGATTCACCCAGGTCGGCTATCACCTTCCTAACCGAATCCAAACACTAGATTAATGACATCGCCATGAAATCGAATTTGAGTAATTAACTCAAACCTGGAACAACAGACATTACCAATTCCCAAAAACTGTCAACACTTCATCCAAGCAATTCCGACCACCTGAACACCTGTGCTTCCGGTCATACCTTCGTCAACTCATCCTCTACCATTCCCCTAAGTTTGGCTACACTCGATCATCCAGAGATGACGAACCAAACAAAACACTCAACCCAGTAGGAACTAGGGTTACAAACCTCAATAATCAACCATCATCACCATAAAGCTCTAATCAACATCCTGGCATTTTTCCCCTATCCACTGATCATCAGACTATCACCAGATAGAACCCCTTTCTCCCAGACCACATAGATCATCAGAAAACCCCATATTTCCATTTCCAGTTCATCCCAGAACTACACACTCATCCCATCATTAAAAATTATGATTTTAGTTTTTAAAATTTTGTTTCTGGATGATGTTTCATATTATAAGCCTGAAACATCGAATCATAATGTTTGAGTTTTTCACTTTATATTGATCTTGCTCTGTTGTTCTTATTTCCAGAGCAGATTTCATTTTAATTTTACTTAAAAAAAATTTAAACTTTACACTATCACCTAACAACCAATTTTTGTTTAGAACCTATGTCCTAACAGAAATAGGATCAAGAGGAATTGAATATTGAATAAATTTGAACCTGGAAGTTAAAACAGCAACCACAAATACATGCATACATTTACACATTCACATATATACACAGGAACTTATCTCACAACATACACATTTTCCAGATATAAACATGCAACTAATTCCGATACTTAAGTTTTAAAAGTGATGTTACTCACCATTTAAAGAAGATGAACAGAGCATCTAATTGTTTATGAGCATACACACTATAAACATTCACATTATATTTTCACTTATTCATGCAATACTTATTCATTTCAACTATACTAGCATGCAACCATATTTTACTTTAAGTTTTTAAAAGTTACTCACCTGATATACAAAGATGAAACAGAGGCAGTTTTTATCTCTTGAAGACTTTAACTTGAATGTTTCTTTGATTTGAAAACTTGAACTGGATTGCTTTTGATTCAAAACTTCAAGTTGCTTCTCTTATTTTTTCTTAAAAACTTTAGTCTTGATTTTACTGCAAATGCTTTGCTTTCAGATTCTACAATTTGCATGCATGCTGGAGTTTTGATTCCAGGTTTGAAAAGAAATTTCTGGCTGAAGACTTTGATTTGGAATTGTCTTACAGATTTGAAGAAGATGCAGGTTAATGATTTTAGTTCAGGCTTATGTACTTTTCAGATTTGAAGAGAAAAACAGGCTTTGCCTTTGATTTTTGAATATGAATTACGGTTTGAAGAATTGCAGATTTGAAGAAATGAATTACAGGGATTTAGTTTTTGAGAGGAAATGGTTTCAGGTTTGTTCTTGAGAATATTTTGTCTCAGGCTGAAATCTTCTTAAGTTTGAAAAAGAATTTGAAAAGAAAAAAAATGGAATGAAAGCATGTGTTGATATAAGTAAAAATGATTTATTAAATAAAAGAAAAACAAAAATCTAAAGCTTTGACATTTGTCATTTACATTGGTTTATTAATGTACACATGTTATTTTCAAGCCTTAGGAATTTACACATGTCTTTTTACTTAGTTTATATTTATTTTAAATATAGATAAAAGCTTTTCTTTATTTTCTTAAACACTTATTACTTATCTATTTATATATATATATATTCAAATCATATTTACAAGCTATATTCAAAAATAAAATAAAACAATCTTTTTGCTAATTAATTTAAATTTAAACTTAAGCTAAAATCAATTTAAATCAATTAACAGTTACCTTGAGTATTTTAAAACTATATTGTTATTAATTTAAATAGCTTTTAAAAGCTTATATTGATTAAATCCTAATTTCCAATTTATCAATATATATTAGAATTTAAAAACAAGATCTTATTTATTTTTAATTTTAAATCCAAGCTTATCTATTTACAATATATACAATTGTATATACATTATAAATAGAAATCATCCTATAAATTTTTAAAGGATAAATTCACTAGTTAAATATTCATTTAATCAGATTATTAAATCAATTCAAATCTTATTATCAAAAATAATCAATCAATTTAATTATTTAAATAGATTATTAAATTGATATTGCCCTAAATTTCCAGGATATTACATTTCTCCCCCCTTAAAATAATTTCGTCCCCGAAATTTAAAACAAAGCTAATTTAATAATCTATTTAAATCACAACCATAAATTATCATCCATATGCTAACAACCATAGCAAACAATTTACTCAATCAAACAATTCTAACTATCTAGCGAAAAATTCTGAACAGAATTTCCTCGAGTTTCCCCAAGTATATATATACCGGGATACTCGCTCTTACAGAATCCAACAAACAATACTACTAAGCTATAGAGCTTCTACTCTTCTAGATCTACAGAACTAAACAAGATATCAGACTACAGACGAGTCTGACTTAACAACCAAATCTTCCAGAACTGCTGGTTCCAAAACCAGAGATAGATCAAACACGTACTCCCTCAGAGATACGTAAAATACATTGAATTCCAGTTATCCAAACTGACAATTCAATCCAGTAGATCAAACTCTTATCCAAATCAGAACACAGACGAGATCCAAACATAACTCTACTTCACAACATCAGTAGATTCCAAACTTACTTCTCCCATCCAGAGATACACTCCAAACTGCTTTCGCTGCTCAACTCTGATCTGAGGTAGAACACAAGCATAGATGGTACAACTCATTTCAGAAATAAGGTTCACTGATCCATAAAGAAAACTCAGATACTCCAGCAAAACTTGAGCTGCTTCACCAACTCCATCTCTAGGAAACATCCTTTCACTAGACTGAACCACCGGTATCACTCCTGGAATCCAAGTCGATAAGAAAACTCAACCTTCAGATGCAGACAAACTTCTGACTTCTCTGAAGACATCCAGAAAATTCTGACAACCCAAGAGAACACTCAGACAATCGCAAGTCACTTTTGCGATCAACCCATCCTAATTCCAAACAGACTGTTCTCTCTTTACCAATCAGAACAGCTTACACTTATTTATCCAATTTATCGAAGAAATGGATCCACTCTGCTGCTTCTGAACTTCACTTCCAGAAAAACTGTTCATACAGAAAACTTCCTGCCATCACAGAATACTCCGAGCTGCACTGCTGCCATAAATGCTCTTATCCAAAGCTCTTCGAGAAACTCGGACTCCAAACCAAACAGAAACACCATGCTGAACTCAGCCACAACACCGAAGCAGATACACTTCCTTAATCTTGTTCCAAAGAAAACATCTTCGGGAACATCCATCGTCACTGTATCTCATCATACAGCTACTATTACCTAAGGTATCAAGGTACCATCACTCACTTCTGCCTCATCGACAGATCCAACTTTACTCATCCAAACTTCAAAGATAAACTCCGAACCATTACAGTTTCCTTCGGAGATCGATGAAATCCTTCACCACAGCAAAGCTTACTCGAGAAGGTATTGGGTTTACAGTCTCGATATATACTTCCAACCTCAAACATTCAAACTCCAACTATTGGTAATTGTGTTACACACACTATCACCTTATCTACCTTTATAACTTATATTGGAAAACCCGAACAGGTAACCCAATAAATAGGTAGAAATACATAAATATATATATTTAAAATGATATATTTTTTTTTTATATAGAAATTATTTCTGGGTAAAATTATTTCATTTACCTCTTTAAAACAATACTGTGTCGAATTGTTCTATACAAGCGTTTAGAGATCCCTATCAATGTTGTGGCGTCCCACACATCGACCAGAATCCATAAACTACTCAATAAACCAATCAACACAATATAAAACAATTTTATATTCACTAACAAATACGCGCTCATATCTATTAATACTCTCAAAATTCCCACCAGAGCCAAGGTTGTCGCCAGCCTAAGCTCTGATACCACTGTAACGTCCTAGGCTTTTCAACCTTCAGCAACGGTTCACGACCGGTAGGCTTTTCAACCATCCCAGCCCCGCTGTGGCTCACAGTGATACCTCGGGTTTGCTTTTACGGCCACCCTCTCGAGTCGCAACCAACCCCAAAAGGCCTTATACTACCCCCGGGGACATGTAGGGGTAAGAGTCTCTCGTTCGCCACCTAACGCAAAGCGAGAACCCCCTATCACGCTGTAATGTAGCAAACCCGATCCCGGTCTCATCGAAATCCAAAGCGTATCTTTTAAGGCCAAGTTGTTTTAAAGGTTAAAACAATTTAATTCATTATCTTTATACACAAAGAAAGATAATTCCCAACAGATAATCAACATTATCAGATAATCCATACAATTCAACTAACATCCATATCACACAGCATATATCTCATCAGAGATATCAATCAAAGTCAAGTATCCAATACTAACACCCATTCATAAGTAATGATTTATATCATCTCTAATTAATTTAAATTGAATTAAATTAATTACTTCATTTTATAAATCCTTCTTACTTAACCATTAATTAATTACAATCAATTAATTAACTATCCTCTAATAATTCATTTCAATTAATCATCTTGATTAATTATCTTTTGATTACATTCAAGTAATTTATTCTCAATTAATTACTTAAATTAATTATCCTTAACCACTTATTTTATTTAACCTTTAATTACATCATTAATTAATTAACTAAAATTAATTAACTTAATCAACTATAATTAATTACGTTAATCCTTAATTAATTACATTGATTAATTACTTCATTTATTAATTATTACTTAATTAACCAATCTTAATTACATCATTAATTATATTAATTAATGATCCTTAATTACAACTTAATTATTAATTACTTAATTAAATTAATTACATTAAGTAATTACCTTTAATTAAACAACATTTATTAATCACTCTTGATTAATCTCATCTAGTAATTAACTCCCCTTAATTACTTCATTACATAAATTAATTACTCCTTAATTAATTATCTTTAATTAATCCTTGATTAATTACAAAAAGTAATTAAACTCAAATTACTTCCATTCTTAAATCATCTTCCATTAATTACATCCAGTAATTACCATTAATTACTTTACTAAGTAATTACAATCCATTAATTAAATTAAGTAATTATTTATCAAATCATCAAGTGATTATCTTAAATTAATTAGTCTAATTAATTATTAAAATTAATCACATTAATTAATTATCAAATAATACTTAGTTAATGACCTTCATTAACTATTAACAATTCTTTAATTAAAGTAATTAACTAAGATTACTCATTATTAATTATAAATAAATAAACCATTAATTAATCCTATTTATTCAATTAATTAAGTGTTAACTGTAACTTAATTAATCCTTAATTACTTGATTAATTAATTTCTAATCATTAATTAAAAATCTAATCTTATATAATTAATGATTCTTAATTACAAATTAATTATTCTAAGAATAATAAATCTTAAACTTTAATTAATTTTAAAACCCTTAATTATTTTAATAAATTATCCATTTCATTAATTTATTAAATAATTTAATTATCCATTTTAATTACCTTAATAATTAAATGAATTATAAATCATTAAATCATAATTATCTTTAAGATAAAACACCATTCTCATTAATGATTATCATTAACAAAGTTTTAAAACACATTTTAAGTCTTTCATTTCACAAGTTTAAAAATTTCTCATTTAATAAAGAAGTTTAAAAAGATTTAAGACCAAATTCAGATTTAAATTCAAATCAATTTGAATTACCTTTAAACATTCAAAATTGTTTAAACATTTTAAAATTTAAAAACTTTCCTATATTTCAAAACTGAAATACTTATTTAAAATTTGAATTCAGATTAATCTTCAGATTTAAAACTCTACTTACATTTTTAAACTTTATTTTAAAAATTCAAACTACTTAATCATTTTAAAGTATTTAACCATTCAAGTTTAAAGCCTTAATTTATTTTAAAACTGAGATTTAAACTTAAATTTAAATTCCAGAATTTAAACTTGGATTTACAATTTAGTTTATACCTTTGCTTTTCCATTTTTAAATTTCAGTTTAAAAATTTATAACAACATTACAGGTTTCTGTTTTAAACCTGATACAAATACTAAACCCGAGCCAACCAAATTTTGCTTCGAGTCCTCCAACCAAAAACTTCGAGCAACCCATCCCCATGCTTCGAGTCAATCACCACTTACTTGAATACAAAGCAGAACCAAGCAACATCACCACGACACAGCGCTCTGTGCACATGCACCAGCACGGCAGCTAACTCCGACCATCAACGTTGATTCACCCAGGTCGGCTATCACCTTCCTAACCGAATCCAAACACTAGATTAATGACATCGCCATGAAATCGAATTTGAGTAATTAACTCAAACCTGGAACAACAGACATTACCAATTCCCAAAAACTGTCAACACTTCATCCAAGCAATTCCGACCACCTGAACACCTGTGCTTCTGGTCATACCTTCGTCAACTCATCCTCTACCATTCCCCTAAGTTTGGCTACACTCGATCATCCAGAGATGACGAACCAAACAAAACACTCAACCCAGTAGGAACTAGGGTTACAAACCTCAATAATCAACCATCATCACCACAAAGCTCTGATCAACATCCTGGCATTTTTCCCCTATCCACTGATCATCAGACTATCACCAGATAGAACCCCTTTCTCCCAGACCACATAGATCATCAGAAAACCCCATATTTCCATTTCCAGTTCATCCCAGAACTACACACTCATCCCATCATTAAAAATTATGATTTTAGTTTTTAAAATTTTGTTTCTGGATGATGTTTCATATTATAAGCCTGAAACATCGAATCATAATGTTTGAGTTTTTCACTTTATATTGATCTTGCTCTGTTGTTCTTATTTCCAGAGCAGATTTCATTTTAATTTTACTTAAAAAAATTTAAACTTTACACTATCACCTAACAACCAATTTTTGTTTAGAACCTATGTCCTAACAGAAATAGGATCAAGAGGAATTGAATATTGAATAAATTTGAACCTGGAAGTTAAAACAGCAACCACAAATACATGCATACATTTACACATTCACATATATACACAGGAACTTATCTCACAACATACACATTTTCCAGATATAAACATGCAACTAATTCCGATACTTAAGTTTTAAAAGTGATGTTACTCACCATTTAAAGAAGATGAACAGAGCATCTAATTGTTTATGAGCATACACACTATAAACATTCACATTAGATTTTCACTTATTCATGCAATACTTATTCATTTCAACTATACTAGCATCCAACCATATTTTACTTTAAGTTTTTAAAAGTTACTCACCTGATATACAAAGATGAAACAGAGGCAGTTTTTATCTCTTGAAGACTTTAACTTGAATGTTTCTTTGATTTGAAAACTTGAACTGGATTGCTTTTGATTCAAAACTTCAAGTTGCTTCTCTTATTTTTTCTTAAAAACTTTAGTCTTGATTTTACTGCAAATGCTTTGCTTTCAGATTCTACAATTTGCATGCATGCTGGAGTTTTGATTCCAGGTTTGAAAAGAAATTTCTGGCTGAAGACTTTGATTTGGAATTGTCTTACAGATTTGAAGAAGATGCAGGTTAATGATTTTAGTTCAGGCTTATGTACTTTTCAGATTTGAAGAGAAAAACAGGCTTTGCCTTTGATTTTTGAATATGAATTACGGTTTGAAGAATTGCAGATTTGAAGAAATGAATTACAGGGATTTAGTTTTTGAGAGGAAATGGTTTCAAGTTTGTTCTTGAGAATATTTTGTCTCAGGCTGAAATCTTCTTAAGTTTGAAAAAGAATTTGAAAAGAAAAAAAATGGAATGAAAGCATGTGTTGATATAAGTAAAAATGATTTATTAAATAAAAGAAAAACAAAAATCTAAAGCTTTGACATTTGTCATTTACATTGGTTTATTAATGTACACATGTTATTTTCAAGCCTTAGGAATTTACACATGTCTTTTTAGTTAGTTTATATTTATTTTAAATATAGATAAAAGCTTTTCTTTATTTTCTTAAACACTTATTACTTATCTATTTATATATATATATATATTCAAATCATATTTACAAGCTATATTCAAAAATAAAATAAAACAATCTTTTTGCTAATTAATTTAAATTTAAACTTAAGCTAAAATCAATTTAAATCAATTAACAGTTACCTTGAGTATTTTAAAACTATATTGTTATTAATTTAAATAGCTTTTAAAAGCTTATATTGATTAAATCCTAATTTCCAATTTATCAATATATATTAGAATTTAAAAACAAGATCTTATTTATTTTTAATTTTAAATCCAAGCTTATCTATTTACAATATATACAATTGTATATACATTATAAATAGAAATCATCCTATAAATTTTTAAAGGATAAATTCACTAGTTAAATATTCATTTAATCAGATTATTAAATCAATTCAAATCTTATTATCAAAAATTATCAATCAATTTAATTATTTAAACAGATTATTAAATTGATATTGCCCTAAATTTCCGGGATATTACATGAATTCAGAAGGAGCAAGTAGCAGTTTTTGCATTCCAAAGTTCGAAGGAGATTACGAACAACGGAGTCTCTTGATGGAAAACTTACTTCGATCAAAAGACTAATGGGGCATCATTGAATCAGAGGAACCTGTAGATAGCGAGACTCTCATAGCGACACAAAAGAAGGTTCGTGATGATTTGAAATTTAAAGATCTGAAGGCTAAGAACTATTTTTTCGCATCTTTAGACAAATCAATTCTCAAACCATGTCCAAACGTGAGACTATTAAGAAAATTTGGGATTTGATAAAGAAGAAATACCAAGGGAATGCTCATGTGTAAAAGGCACAACTACAGAGCCTGAAGAGGTCTTTTGAAGTATTGATGATGAAGAATGATGAATCCATTACTGATTATTTTGGCAGGGTTATGTTAGTAGCCAATGAGATGCGAAATTGTGGAGGACACATGCAAGATGACGCGATTGTAGAGAAGATTTTGCGCACACTAACTAAAAAATGGAACTTTGTGGTGTGCTCAATTGAAGAGTCCAAAGACATAAGTCTAATGTTTGTGGATACACTCATGCGTTCTTTATTGGTTCTTGAGCAGAAATTTAGAAGAGAAGGAGATGAAGAGAAAGTTCTAGTACAAATTGATCATGAAGAAGGTCGTGGTCGAGGTAGAGTTGCGCCAAGAGGAAGAGGATGTGGAAGAGGAAGGATTGCATATAACAAGGCCATGGTGGAGTTCTACAAATGCCACAAACTCGGTCACTATCAGTCAGAGTGTCCAGAATGGAACAAGGAAACAAACTATGCAGAAATTAATGAAGAAGAGGAGATCTTGCTTATGAGTTATGCAGAGACACAAGAAAATAAGAAGAATAATGCTTGGTTTCTTGACTCTGGTTGTTCTAATCACATGAGTGGTTATGAAAGTTGGTTTACAACACTTGACAAGGAGGTCCATACCACAGTCAAACTGGGAAACAACACTCGAATGAATTTGGTTGGACGAGGAGATACCAAGATCAAGCTCAATGGAATTAATCATATTATAACATATGTGTATTATATCCAAAATCTCTGGGACAACCTCCTCGGCATTGGACAACTTCAAGAGCGTAATCTAGCTATTCTGAACAAAGAAGGGGCATGCAAGATATCTCACCCTAGTAAAGGTTTGATTATTGAAACTGCTATAACTATGAATAGGATGTTCATTATATTTGCTGAGACATAGGAACTAAAACTGAAGGATGAAGTAAACCAAGATAATTGCTTACTCACAGTGGTCAATACATCATGTGAACACAAAGATGATGGCATAGATGAAGAAGGTGGCAATGATCATGGGAGGGAAGGTGAACTTAGGGAATCCTCGCAGAGAAACAAAAAGAAAACCAGCCCTCCAAGATGGTTAAATGACGACGTTAGTGGAGATGAGTTCAATGTGGATGAAGAAGAAAGTGGAGCTACTGCAGAAATGTCAATGACATCATCAACAAATCCCATCAGTTTTGAAGAAGCTGCCAAAGAAAAGCATTGGATAGATGCTATAGAGAATGTGTTTTCATCTATTGTAAAGAACTTAACCTGGAGACTTGTTGATCCACCATAGTCCGCTAAAATAGTTGATGCGAAGTGAGTGTTTAGAACCAAACTCAATGCTGGTGGTAACATTGAGAAGCACAAAGCGAAACCAATATCTAAAGGCTATTCATGAAGATACGGAGTTGATTATATTGAAGTGTATGCTCCTCCTATAACCATAATAGAGACAGTGAGGATTGTTGTGGTTTTAGCAGCTCAGCGCAATTTTCAATTAGATGTGCGCCTTCATTTTTTGAGAGAATTGGTTCAGAAGGAAACAATCAAAGTAGAGTTTTTTTGGCATAAAGCAGAAAATAACAGACTTGATGTTCAAGGCACTACAAGTAGAGGCATTTATCAAGTTCAAAGATCAGCTAGGAGTTGTCAAGCAAGGTTGATAAACCAACTGTATTATTCACACAGTTGGTTTATGGAAGGGTTTGTTGGAATTAATTATCTGCTTTTAGGGTTTTACTTGGTCATCTGTTTACCTGGTAAAACTAGTTGTTAATAAGGAACTAGTTTCTAGGACTAGTTGTTGTTTTATTTCTATTCGGTTAAGGTTTATTTTCTGCACGTTTATATTTTCTATTTAAAAGCCTTCCATTTCAGTAATAAAACAAGTCAGTTGTTATCTTTATTTCAGTTCAAATTTCACTCTTAGACACACTGATTTTAAGAATATTTCTCAAGTAGTCAAATTGATAAATGTTGCTAATTATATAAACTGATATAAAATGTTTTAACCATTGATTCTTCATCCTTCAATGTGTTTTTGCTATTGTCCAAGGCAAAAGGATTTTTCTTAAACATTTTTTTATGAAGCTTTTTTAAACTAATGAAAAATACCATGATTATTCCACTCTTATACATAGAGATGTTGACTATGATATTAATTCACATTTAGTTAAACCGTTGTAATTTGATATAGTTTGCAAATTATACGTGCAAATATAGGTGTTTTAGCCAATGATTTTTTTCCTTAATTGTTTTCTTAAGAAATGCTCTATTTTTTCAATTGTTCTTTTTTGTCAGTTTCTTTACTATGCTTTTGTCCACAACGCCTACATGATTTCACAGTAACAGTTGTGATTAATGTTTCCTTTTTATTGGGGTTTCTTCCTTATTTTTTGCTAAGATTTTGGTAACAACATTCATATGAATAGATTAGTCATTTATTAGCATTGACATGAATTGATACACACTGATATTAATTATCATAAATTACCTTTATTCATATTGATATAAATCGATACACTGCTAATTATATAAATTGTTTCCTTTTTATTGGGGTTTCTTCCTTATTCTTTTGCTAAGACTTTGGTAAGAACATTGGAATGGTGTTGTGACGTTTTCAAAAATAATGGATTCCAAAATTTAATTTTTTTCTCCTTTTGTTTGGTTTGATTATTAGTGTTTATTCAGCAATAATGTATTCCAAAATTTTAAGTAGTATGTCTTCCCTCCTTGTAAATTTTGTTACTTTGAATGTTGTGTTGTCTGGTCTGTTAGTACTACAGTTTCTAATGTAAGAAACCAAATTGCCATTGTTGTGAATGATTCTCTAGTAGTTATTTGCTTTTATTTTAATTGGACTAATTTTAAAGTTAAACCAATTTTATATGCTTAGTATCAATTTGTTTTCCCTTAACTAATGTCCACAAGGCAGAAAATGTTCTTCTGTAGAAAGTTGTTGAACATCCAAATTCATAAGTGGTGCCAAATTCAATAAATGCCTTAAGGCTTCAGGTCTGCGTGTTTAAGCTTTATATTGTTAATGGTGCCAAAGAGTCGTGCTATGAAGCAGTTATTTTGTTTAGAAGAACTAAAAATGCAAGATGTTCTGGAACTCAGTAATAAAAAACAGTTACACATTTATTAATACATGGTACTACCAATTTGGTATACAACAAAAATATTTTGTTTCTTTATTCAATTCAAATATCTTTTGTGCCTTAATATATCATATTGTCTTTTTGAAGCTAGTATCTCTGCTGCTTTATACTTTCTGTAAATGATAAAGTGAACTAAGTAAAGAATATTGGTTGTTTTGTCGGTCATCAACATTGTATCTTTCCGGGAAAGTTGGTCATTTTTCACACAAAAGCATTGTTCAATTAATGTTCATGTTGGAATGCTTTTAATGTCAACATATGCATTATTCAATGCTTGAATCCTTTAAACTATCATATTACCTTACTAAATATACAAAAAAAACATGTAGAACCAGAGTTTTTAGGCTGGATACTGTAATACCACTGCCGATCCAGAGGGCAGTCCACGAACAAATGACCATGTGCAACCCAACTTATAGGTCCAAGTTCAATTTTTTATAGTATAATGTATATTTGCAACACTTCAGTTAAAATTTGTAGTGATAGCCATGTGGTTAGTCCTTTAATGAGTTCTGGTAAGCAGTTAAGTTCAAGTTCCACTTGTTAAGTTTTCCTTTTTCATTCCCGAAGTAAGCAAGTAAACTATTCTTGGTTGAGGTAGACCTACTTTTGGACCAGCTCTGTCTAAGAAATAAAATAAGGCATTAAAAAATATATAATAATCATGTGCACTATTGATAACTTATTGTTACTTTTTTTCATTTATTTAACAGATGTAAAAGGGGAAAGGGCGGTATGATTTGATACTCTTGATGTTCCTTCTACACGAAGAATAGAAGGAGAAATATTATCATCCTCAATCGTGTCTACTTTTGGCTTCTTCAATGCTTTATGTTTGATACTCTCTGTACATTTCTTTTCCATAATTACATTGTGCATGTGATTAGAAGTCAATTGTGAAGTTGTTTTCATCTGGAGCAGTGTTAACCATTGGAATAATATGTTTTAGATGGGAGTATGTTTTAGATCTATTATATTTTAGATGAAGCAATCCTTTTCTAGTGTTTTGTATGGAATACATATATGTTTTTTGTTCCGAATACTGAGTGTGTATTATTCACCATATATTTGCGGCTGGAATGAAATATATATCTACGGCTATGAAATATATATTATTGTGTGTAAATGGTTTTAGCATTTCTGCACATGTAAGTAAATATATCTTATTCCATGTTATAGCATTTCTGTGTATGTGGTCATTTACTCCTATTGTCAGTACTTCAATTTACCATGGTTTTAACCGTCAGTAATAGAATAGTTAGCAATATGAAAATGGTTTTAGATGCTAGAAATTATAAATTTTGTAACGGTAAATAAGCGTGGTAGATATCGTAGTTTTTGACAATATTAACCATTGGAATATTGGTGATTATCACAGTAGCAACCATGCTTATTTAAAAATTTACAAAATCCATGATAAAATTTTCCCACGGCTTTTTCCTGCATAGGTATAACCATTAGGAATATCATTAGTCATGGTTACAAGCATGACAATTGAGCCATTCCGGTGTTGTGATTTTTGGTGCTCTAGATTTCTAATACGGTGATGTTTCGCACTTAATATAGAGTGAGATCTCAAATCTATTATTGAACTTATTAATTTGAAAGCCGGATCGATTGAGCTTTTCATAGCTAATCATCCTTGAAGTGGAAGGAAGAGTGGGTGTGTTTTCCATCGAATTGAACCGGAGCGGTTCTGTAACGACCCGTATTTTTAACACTTTAAAAATACGAATTAAAAAGAAAATTTTGGAAAAAATCCGAAAGAAATAAAATTTTGTGTTTTTAAATGTGAATTTCAAGTTGTAAACCAAATTGGTTATGATTGTAAACAAGAATAAATAAAATGGTAGATTTAGTATTGAAGTTATAATATGGAAATCAACGTAAATGAATGTAATTTAATATTACTGTGAATTTAAAAATGGAATTTGTGAACAATTGAAATTTGATTTAAAAGTTAATAATTTAAAATTGGGAATTTTATATTGAAATTAAACAGTCGAATAATTTATTTTTCGAATATTGGATTTAATTAGACAGTTAAATCGATAATTTAATAAGTTAAATTTCAGAAATAATTGAAAATCGAGTTGAATATGATTGAAAATGATTTGTAAAATTTTATCTTATCATATTGGAGTTATAGTAATGTTATATAACTTTTAAAATTGAATTTAAAGTTAACTTGTGAAAATTGAATATTTTAATATTTAATTATCGACTGAAAAATAGTCATTTTTCGAACAGTCTCAGAATTGAAAGAAACTTGTTCCATTGGATCCGTAATAGTTTGTTATTGTCGGATTTCAATTTTCGTACCAATCGGAGTTATCGTTTGACCGTGGCAGCTCGAAACGCATCGAATTGTTTTAATATTAATTCGGCGAGAGAAAATAGTCATTTTTCAAAAAGTCTCGGATTTTGACGAAACCAGTTTCATCGGATCCGTAATGTCATATTATTGTAGGGTTTCAAATTTCGTGTCAATCGGATTTACCGTTTGTCCGGCGCAAGCCAAAACGCATCGAAATCGGTTTAAATCGGTTTAATTTAAAACTGATCGTTTTCTCCGTAACTCGCACAGATGACCGAATTCGTCTCCGAAACATGTTCCATTGCGTTCGGAACGCGGGGTAAACCTTAGAAACGTCAGCCGGCACGCTTCGTTTGGAGTTCGGAAAATTTCGGGTGAATAGTGTCGCGTATTTTTCTATAAAAAGCCCCTCACTTATTTCATTTTGCAAAAGAACTAGGGTTTCAGCCCTTAGCCGCCACTTTCCTATCAATGGCCAGAAATGCATCTTCTTTCTCCTCTAATATCTTCCAATCCATAAAGAATTAGCAAAAGTCGTCAACTACAAAGTTGTAGAGGACGATGAGAGCTCAAATCCATACGGAGATGATCGAAAAAGGAGCAACGGATCAACGGGAAATCGTGCTTGAAGCTGCTGCGTTTTTCACGCATTTCGAGGCAGAGGGGGTGGCCGAGCTTGCTAGGGTTCATGGCGTTGGTAGCTCTGGTGATGGGCTTCGTGGTGGCGCTAGCTGATCGTTCTGGAAGTCGTCGAGGTGGTCGCGAAAATTGATAAAGCGACGGCGGCTATGGGTTAGGTTTGAACGTGCAAACCTGATGGAGGAAGAAGGATACCAACAGCCCAGATCTGATGGAGCAGAAATCAATGGCCAGATTTGCTTTTAGGGTTAGAAAATAAAAATAGAAATTGAATTATTATATTATATAATTCGTACAAACTTTAAAATAGCATAACTTTTTCATACGAGGTCCGATTGGAACGAAACTTTTTGCGTTGCGATCGAAATGACAAGAGCTTCGAAATGAAACTGGTTTGGATGGATTTGGAGACGGTGGAAATTTGGGCTAAAGTTGGGCGTCGTCCAGTTTCAATTCCAAACCGGAATGTCTCGGCGACAACAGAAAATCAAAGTGAGTGTTTATACGCTCACAATTGACTAAAATAATTTTATGTTAGTTAAATTTATATTCTGAAGTGATATGAAATTTATTGGCTGTTGTTTGGTAGGTTTAATTATCATCTGTCTTGATATATGAATTAATTGATAGAATTTAAATTGACCGTTAAATAAATTTAAATTTAAATTGGCAGTATATTACTCGATATTGATAATTATAAAATTGTTGTGAATGTTATTGGCTTTATGGTTGATTGGTTGTGATGGATGTTATTGTTCGATATTGGTTGTTTACTTATTTTGATATATCATGTTATCATCATGTATATTGTTTATTGCATATAAACTGTAAACTGAATCATTTCGAATAAATTAAGAAATAGGTTGAAATGATATACCTATAACATCTATTTGGATTGAAATGATATATATCCATCCTTGAAATTAAAATTGAAATAATTATCCACTTGGCCATAGGTTAGAAAATTATATACGGACACCGGGTTTGTTAAATTAAATGATTTTAAAAGTTGTTTTGAAATTATTTAAATGAATTGATTTTAAGAATAAAATCCAATTTATGGAAATTGAATAATTTTGAATTGAAGATCGAGATGTTGGAATTTAAACTTGGTAAATGGATTTGTTTAATTATTCGAAGTTTAGATTTTGAAGAAAAAGTTGAAAAACGGCGTGAATTTTCGAAAGTTGATTTGTTTTAAAAGATTGGACTTTTAATCGAACTCTGAATATTTCTAAGAAATTTATATGAAATGATATTTCAAGTTTGAGTTTGAAATTGAAAATTAATTTGAAATTGAGATTTAATTAATTTGGAATTGAATTGAAATCAAATTGAGATATAAATGGAATTATCAATTTTGAAATCGAAATGAGATTTTGAGGCAAAAAATGATTTTGAAATCGAAATGAGATTTTGAGGCGAAAAATGATTTTGAAATCGAAATGAGATTTTGAGGCGAAAATGATTTTTGAAATGAAATCGTATATTTTGAGTAGATATGGCGATTTTGAAATTGAAATGTGATATTGAGGCGAAAATGATTTTGAGATGAAATTGTATATTTTGAGTAGATATGATGATTTCGAAATGGATTTGATTTTGAAGCGAATATGATATTTTGATATCAAGTATGAATTGATTTAAAATGTAAAAGAGCCATCGGTGTAATAATACGTAGTTATTAAAGAGACCGGGATCGGATATGGACATACTCTCTGTCGATACCGAAAACCACTTTAATAACTAATATACGTGGAGTGTTGATCCAGAATGAAATGGATGGTTTGGTGAACGCGTTGACTGAAGAAAGAGAACGATTTTGGATGACCCCTGACATGACTAAAACAGGTGCCCTGCCGGGCCATTGAGGTTCGCCACCTCTAGCGGACACACTTCTTCGTTACCATATCTATTACTTTTGTGATTCGATTTGGGTGCACCCCTCGATTATGGGAGTGTTGTTTCGCGGTGTTGGGGTAGTAGCTGCTATGCCCAACATCAGTCCGGATGACGCAACTACTAGTATCCTAGTTGGTATCGCCTCATGCACCTTGTCATACTGATTATCCTATTCGCGACCACTACATTTTGGTTTGTACCTTTAGTATATGGATTGCCCTCTGGTGACTTCCGGTTTTGGGGAAACTACGTCTTGTATATGCTCTTGGGAATATAAACTGTGTTAAGGGTGGAATGGGCCATGGCTTAACGCTATTTTAATACTTTTACTTTAATGTAGACATATTATAATAGCGTATTGTACTACATAGTAGATAGTTTAACGGATCCTTGAGAGATGGAAAATCCCATAACATCTCTTAAGTTATTGCACTCACGTTGACACTGGATAGGAGATGTCAAACCCCATAAACATCTCTGACGCTGTCACACTCATATTTTCTTATTCGATTTAACTTACATGAGATATTTTAGTCCTGACTCGAGTGTTTTGTCTTTTCATTACGCTCGGGTCAGCCTGAGCATTTCAGATAAGGTTGAAGGTCTATTCTGGAGGACGAAGACGGAGTTTGGTATTACATCATTTGTATTCTACTACCATATTATTTTTCCACTGCATTGTTGTATTATCTCTGATATGTATGTAACTCTGATTTATGATGTATAATAATAATCAAATTTATTTATTTAACAGCTTCATGAACTGTTATTTTATTATTATATCTTGTTCCTTCCGCTGCGAGATTCTGTGTTTGTTTCTATTCTTTCTTATCTATTTCTTATTTACCCCAATAACTATCTGTATTTTGGATTGTTTGAGTCGACATGTGTGGATTTATTGTCGATTTAAATGGTCAAAAATGCGGGTCGTTACAGTTGGTATCAGAGCTTTGGTTTAGATTACCTTGGCTCTAGTGGGGAATAACTCATTGGAATAGGGTTAAACCTTATGAATGAGTTGAGTGTATATGAGAGAGTGTATTTGTAATTTTGATATAAAAATGATTTTATATTGTGTTAATTTGTTCCGTTGAGTATTTATGAATTCTGGTTGGTACTTGGGATGCCAAGGCATCGATAGGAATTTCTAAACACTCGAATAGGACAGATTGACATAATATTGTTTTGGATTATATTCTATATATAAAAGAATTATCTTGAAAATTTATAAATTTTGATTGTATTGGTTGTTAGGAGATGATAATATTAGATTATCATCGTTTATTGTTGATTAGTCAATATTTCTAACTATTGACTATTGGATGATTTTAAGAAATGAAACTTGTAAATATGATTGACAATGAATATAAATGGTAAATAAAATGAAATAAAAATGAATTTAAATTAAGATGGAGAATTTAAATTCCGGTGTTTTGAAAATTTATTAACAAAAATTTGAAATGTATAATATAAGTATTATATGATAGTATATTCGATTAGAAATTGTTTTCAAAGGATTTTCAAATGAAGTAAGTGTTGTACTCCCCTCTTGACACTAGAAAATGATTCCGGTGATGAGTGCACGCATCATCGACTTTATTTTCGAGAGTCCAAGTGGGGGAGATCACTTAATAGTTTTTCTAAACCCTGTTTTGATTAAAATTGAATTTTATTTTGTATTCTCTATAGTATGATTTGATATATAAATTATATAAGTATATATTATTTCAAAACTTGATTTGAAATGAAACCGGGATTGGAATTCTTGAGTTCTTTAATAATTAATGATTTTTCTTTTAATGGTTGAAATGAATTAATACTTGAATCATTACGGAACTTCTGAATTGCGAAATGAGAAATGAACCTAAGAGCTAAGTGAAATATCAATTGAGGTAGAAATCCTTAGAATTAGGAAATTATGAATTTAAAATAAAATTGAAACTGTAAAACTCGCATAGCATTAAATTTCATTCTATAGCATAGATATAACTTACCAAAATATTTAAGAAGTTCAAAAATGTTATATGAATTGTTAATTGGATAATATACAAGTATAGGTTTGAATAATGAAATATGCATTTAATTAATGGTTTGCAAATATAAATAAAATTGTTAGTAAATAATTGGAATTTAAATTAACATTTAAAGGTGATTCACAATTATGTTAATATAAAATGGAAATACTATATGTGAATGTAAATGTGAAATTAAATTATAGTGAAATTTAAGTAATGACTTAAGAATTAATTAATTGAAAATTCAACTTTGAATGAAAAGAGGTTGTATGTTGTTTAACTACATTCTATTTGCATAACTATAACTTACCAAATACTTAAAAAGTTTAAAATGCTAATAAGGATAAGTAGAGGAATAATATACCAGTGTGAGAGTGAATAATAAAATGTGAAGATCTATTGATAGTTGTAAATATAAAAGAAATTTAAGCTGTAAAATGAATGATATATACAAGTGAATGAATAAAATTTAAAATTAATGAAATATAAAATTTGTAAATGGAAACTAATTAAAGTTGAATATAACTAAATGTCAATAAACTTGGAAGTGTATGAAATAAAAAAATTGACTTGGAAATGTATAATTGATTTAGTGTAGATTCTGGATGGATGGTAATTGATTTAGTAGAATTCATTAGTGTTAATGGAATTGAATAAACGGAATAAAATTTTAAAATAATTAAATTTAAATTTGAAGCAAAGTGAAATTAAATATAATTGAATCCAATTTAAATTGAAGCAAATTGACTTGAATTTAAAATTGTGAATGAAACAAACTTGAATAAATTGGAAATAAATTGAATGTAAACGTATTTCATGGATAAATAAGAAAATAAACGACTTTGTGTTTATGATTGTTTCTTTAGAAAATTTAAAGTTTGATGGTTTGTACTTTGAAATAATAAAAGCAAAATTTTGAAAAAAAAATCCAAAATTGTCAAATATATGCTGAAACGAAAACAACCATAACTTTTAAATGTCTGGACGAAATTCAACGATATTAGACTTTTCGGAAAGCTTAGAAACTGTAGCACGACTTTTGTTTAGACTGTCTTGAGAAATTCCTTCATTTACTTAGTTAAAAATTTGAATCTTCTCGCTGGCCTGTGTAAAAAGGGAAGCAAAATCAGTAGCATATACGCTTAGTATTTTTGCCATAACGTTTTACTGGTGTATTGGATTTTGATGATCTTGCACTTTCTGAAAAGCATAGAACTTAATCTAAAACTTTTGTTTTAAGCATTTGGTGTTTTGCTGTCGTTTAGAAGGTCAAAAACGTGACCAAACGTCGCTGACCGGCGCAATTCATTGCCAGGCTGAGGCGTATCTATTTAGTAAAACGGTCGTAACTTTTGAACAGATGGTCCGAATACAATGATTTTGGACATTCCGGAAAGCGTGAAACGAATGCAACAACTTTTGTTTAGATTCCATTATCAAATTTTATCGTTTAGGTGACCAAAAACTGAGATTCGTTTGCTGTCCTGGAATTGGAATTTCAGTTTTGAAGCTAAACATGTTATATGTGTGTTGTTTATGATAAGTATATCGATCTATCTTTATATGCATGGTTCTAACTTGGTTATTGAGCATTTTAGTAGGTAGCAAAGGGGTTGCGCTTCGCTTGTGGAGCTCGCTTCTGCGCTTAATGCAAAATGTAAGTTAAAATGCTAATAAACGCTAAATAAAAGGTATGTTCTCGGATTACGGTTTATGTTGTGGTATATTATTGTGTTCCCCATGTTTTGGGATGCCTCATTCTTGTAATGAGATGTATATCATGCAATTATTACCACTGTGAAATTTTTCGGTCCTAGCCGCGCAAAGGAGGTGCTGCCGAAATTTTTCAAAAATCTGGGAGTTAGAAAATTTTGTGGAAAAAAATCCTATAACTAAATTTTGCAAATAAGTCAAATATTTTGAATGAATTATATCTAAATGATGGTTTCCCCTTCTCCGTTCCTTTTCGAGGACGAAAAGTTTTAAGTGGGGGAGAATGTAACGACCCGTATTTTTAACACCTTAAAAATACGAATTAAAAAGAAAATTTTGGAAAAAATCCGAAAGAAATAAAATTTTGTGTTGTCAAATGTGAATTTCAAGTTGTAAACCAAATTGGTTATGATTGTAAACAAGAATAAATAAAATGGTAGATTTAGTATTGAAGTTATAATATGGAAATCAACGTAAATGAATGTAATTTAATATTACCGTGAATTTAAAAATGGAATTTGTGAACAATTGAAATTTGATTTAAAAGTTAATAATTTAAAATTGGGAATTTTATATTGAAATTAAACAGCCGAATAATTTATTTTTCGAATATTGGATTTAATTAGACAGTTAAATCGATAATTTAATAAGTTAAATTTCAGAAATAATTGAAAATCGAGTTGAATATGATTGAAAATGATTTGTAAAATTTTATCTTATCATATTGGAGTTATATAATGTTATATAACTTTTAAAATTGAATTTAAAGTTAATTTGTGAAAATTGAATATTTTAATATTTAATTATCGACTGAAAAATAGCCATTTTTCGAACAGTCTCAGAATTGAACGAAACTTGTTCCATTGGATCCGTAATAGTTTGTTATTGTCGGATTTCAATTTTCGTACCAATCAGAGTTATCGTTTGACCTTGGCAGCTCGAAACGCATCGAATTGTTTTAATATTAATTCGGCGAGAGAAAATAGTCATTTTTCAAAAAGTCTCGGATTTCGACGAAACCAGTTTCATCGGATCCGTAATGTCATATTATTGTAGGGTTTCAAATTTCGTGTCAATCGGATTTACCGTTTGTCCGGGGCAAGCCAAAACGCATCGAAATCGGTTTAAATCGGTTTAATTTAAAACTGATCGTTTTCTCCGTAACTCGCACAGATGACCGAATTAGCCTCCGAAACATGTTCCATTGCGTTCGGAACGCGGGGTAAACCTTAGAAACGTCAGCCGGGACGCTTCGTTTGGAGTTCGGAAAATTTCGGGTGAATAGTGTCGCGTATTTTTCTATAAAAAGCCCCTCACTTATTTCATTTTGTAAAAGAACTAGGGTTTCAGCCCTTAGCCGCCACTTTCCTATCAATGGCCAGAAATGCATCTTCTTTCTCCTCTAATATCTTCCAATCCATAAAGAATTAGCAAAAGTCGTCAACTACAAAGTTGTAGAGGACGATGAGAGCTTCAAATCCATACGGAGATGATCGAAAATGGAGCAATGGATCAACGAGAAATCGTGCTTGAAGCTGCTGCGTTTTTCACGCATTTCGAGGCAGAGGGGTTGGCCGAGCTTGCTAGGGTTCACGGCGTTGGTAGCTCTGGTGATGGGCTTCGTGGTGGCGCTAGCTGATCGTTCTGGAAGTCGTCGAGGTGGTCGCGAAAATTGATAAAGCGACGGCGGCTATGGGTTAGGTTTGAACGTGCAAACCTGATGGAGGAAGAAGGATACCAACAGCCCAGATCTGATGGAGCAGAAATCAATGGTCAGATTTGCTTTTAGGGTTAGAAAATAAAAATAGAAATTGAATTATTATATTATATAATTCGTACAAACTTTAAAATGGCATAACTTTTTCATACGAGGTCCGATTGGAACGAAACTTTTTGCGTTGCGATCGAAATGACAAGAGCTTCGAAATGAAACTGGTTTGGATGGATTTGGAGACGGTGGAAATTTGGGCTAAAGTTGGGCGTCGTCCAGTTTCAGTTCCAAACCGGAACGTCTCGGCGACAACAGAAAACAAAGTGAGTGTTTATACACTCACAATTGACTAAAATAATTTTATGTTAGTTAAATTTATATTCTGAAGTGATATGAAATTTATTGGCTGTTGTTTGGTAGGTTTAATTATCATCTGTCTTGATATATGAATTAATTGATAGAATTTAAATTGACCGTTAAATAAATTTAAATTTAAATTGGCAGTATATTACTCGATATTGATAATTATAAAATTGTTGTGAATGTTATTGGCTTTATGGTTGATTGGTTGTGATGGATGTTATTGTTCGATATTGGTTGTTTATTTATTTTGATATATCATGCTATCATCATGTATATTGTTTATTGCATATAAACTGTAAACTGAATCATTTCGAATAAATTAAGAAATAGGTTGAAATGATATACCTATAACATCTATTTGGATTGAAATGATATATATCCATCCTTGAAATTAAAATTGAAATAATTATCCACTTGGCCATAGGTTAGAAAATTATATACGGACACCGGGTTGGTTAAATTAAATGATTTTAAAAGTTGTTTTGAAATTATTTAAATGAATTGATTTTAAGAATAAAATCCAATTTATGGAAATTGAATAATTTTGAATTGAAGATCGAGATGTTGGAATTTAAACTTGGTAAATGGATTTGTTTAATTATTCGAAGTTTAGATTTTGAAGAAAAAGTTGAAAAACGTCGTGAATTTTCGAAAGTTGATTTGTTTTAAAAGATTGGACTTTTAATCGAACTCTGAATATTTCTAAGAAATTTATATGAAATGATATTTCAAGTTTGAGTTTGAAATTGAAAATTAATTTGAAATTGAGATTTAATTAATTTGGAATTGAATTGAAATCAAATTGAGATATAAATGGAATTATCAAATTTTAAATCGAAATGAGATTTTGAGGCGAAAAATGATTTTGAAATCGAAATGAGATTTTGAGGCGAAAAATGATTTTGAAATCGAAATGAGATTTTGAGGCGAAAATGATTTTTGAAATGAAATCGTATATTTTGAGTAGATATGGCGATTTTGAAATTGAAATGTGATATTGAGGCGAAAATGATTTTGAGATGAAATTGTATATTTTGAGTAGATATGATGATTTCGAAATGGATTTGATTTTGAAGCGAATATGATATTTTGATATCAAGTATGAATTGATTTAAAATGTAAAAGAGCCATCGGTGTAATAATACGTAGTTATTAAAGAGACCGGGATCGGATATGGACATACTCTCTGTCGATACCGAAAACCACTTTAATAACTAATATACGTGGAGTGTTGATCCAGAATGAAGTGGATGGTTTGGTGAACGCGTTGACTGAAGAAAAAGAGAACTATTTTGGATGACCCCTGACATGACTAAAACAGGAGCCCTGCCGGGCCATTGAGGTTCGCCACCTCTAGCGGACACACTTCTTCGTTACCATATCTATTACTTTTGTGATTCGATTTGGGTGCACCCCTCGATTATGGGAGTGTTGTTTCGCGGTGTTGGGGTAGTAGCTGCTATGCCCAACATCAGTCCGGATGGCGAAACTACTAGTATCCTAGTTGGTATCGCCTCATGTACCTTGTCATACTGATTATCCTATTTGCGACCACTACGTTTTGGTTTGTACCTTTAGTATATGGATTGCCCTCTGGTGACTTCCGGTTTTGGGGAAACTACGGTCTTGTATATGCTCTTGGGAATATAAACTGTGTTAAGGGTGGAATGGGCCATGGCTTAACGCTATTTTAATACTTTTACTTTAATGTAGACATATTATAATAGCGTATTGTACTACATAGTAGATAGTTTAACGGATCCTTGAGAGATGGAAAATCCCATAACATCTCTTAAGTTATTGCACTCACGTTGACACTGGATAGGAGATGTCAAACCCCGTAAACATCTCTGACGCTGTCACACTCATATTTTCTTATTCGATTTAACTTACATGAGATATTTTAGTCCTGACTCGAGTGTTTTGTCTTTTCATTACGCTCGGGTCAGCCTGAGCATTTCAGATAAGGCTGAAGGTCTATTCTGGAGGACGAAGACGGAGTTTGGTATTACATCATTTGTATTCTACTACCATATTATTTCTCCACTGCATTGTTGTATTATCTCTGATATGTATGTAACTCTGATTTATGATGTATAATAATAATCAAATTTATTTATTTAACAGCTTCATGAACTGTTATTTTATTATTATATCTTGTTCCTTCCGCTGCGAGATTCTGTGTTTGTTTCTATTCTTTCTTATTATTTCTTATTTACCCCAATAACTATCTGTATTTTGGATTGTTTGAATCGACATGTGTGGATTTATTGTCGATTTAAATGGTCAAAAATGTGGGTCGTTACAGGTTCCTTATTCTGCTTACGTAGGTAATTGCTCTTTGGTCTATTTCCCTAGCTCGTAGGTCATGCAGTATCTTGTATCTTATTTTTTTATGACATATCCCTTATTTTTATTTATCTTTTGTACTTCTTCCCTGGTCCGGAATGCTCATTTTATTAGTAGTTATCCATTTGGCTGTGTAGTCTACTACTACACAACTGTTTCTTCAAAATAACTATATGAACATTGTTTGGTATTTTGGTATTTTCATAATTGAATAATTGCATTCCATGTGTAAATTTAAGCCTAGTTACATGAAAGTAGTTTTTTTAGTATACAAAAGTAGTAGATGGTTACAAAAGCTAGTTTATGTTTTTATTGTATATATTTTTTAAACTCTATGTATTTGAATGTTTATTAATTTGACTGGGGAAAAATACAAAAAACATGAATACTACAGAATGCGAAAATGACATCGTTAAGGACAATACCAAATCAAGCAAGTGTTTTCCATGCTTTGAGCTTGATGTTATCCTCAATTGTAAAGCAAGCGCTCTGCACAAACTAATAACGACGCTGATACTATACGAGTTCATTTAATTTAAAGGTGACAAAAGAAACTACAGTGGAAATGAGGCTTGTGTTCTGGTAAAAAGACCCAGGTACAATTCCTACCATGCGCTTCCCTATTCTATATAAATTTACCAGGGGGTATGGGGGCTTGGATCAGCGGACGGCTTTACTATACCCTCCTCAGGAGTTTACCGGCCCGCCGGATTCTCTTGGGTTTTCAAAAAAAAATGTTATATGAAGAATAAGATATACAGTATTTAATAAACATCACTTATTACCATCTATCTCAAAAAGTTTGAATTATACACATAAAATGATAATAAAAACTTTGAATTATATATCATTTATCTCAATAAATTTTCTGTTAAATAATAGGAGGATAGAGATATTACAAATCCTCTCGTCGTTTCTAGAGATCTTTGTTCCTCTCCTTAATTCTCTTTGAATTATTTTATTTATATCCTTGTAAGCTATCATTTTTAAATTATCCAAAAAATATCATTAATTCATTCCATAATTTTATGTTTATTTATGTACATATTATTATTTCGTACAATTACTTACAAAGTTCATTAGTTTATTAATGAGCAGAATAAAAGACAATACTCTCTTTCCTTATTTATTTTCTATTATATTTCCTCCTGAACCCTCTCTATCATGTTATTATTATATAACTCACAATTTTAGTTTTAAAAAACAAACGGCTACTTTTATTAACACCCTTTAATCCTCCTTTCACACACCAATATGTCATATAAAAAATTATGCCTCACATGTTTCATTTCTCACCTAATCTTTTACCAATTTTATTCTTTTTTCTTTATCTATTGTTTTCTTTTTCTTTTTTTGCATTTATTTTCTCCCCTTTATCTTATCACCTTCTTCAATCCATACCCTATTCAATTCATGAAAGCTATAGTGATGATATGTCTTTTTTATCATCCTTAAAAAATTGAGAATTGTATCATTAAAAGAAACCGTTTGTTCCAGTTATTCCTAGGTTTATAATATATTTGTTTTTTCAAAATGAATAAATAAAATTTGGAATTTGTGGTATTGAATCAAAATTTCCTTCTTATTGGTTTCATTAGATAAAATTAGATATACACATGAAAGTTTATACAGTATTTCCAATGAGGCCTCGAATAATGAAGAAGGAAATAAACAATTTTGCATAATGTTTGAAATATATGGGTGCAAACTAAGTATTTTAACTTTTATAGTTGCAACTAGGGGGGGAAGAAAACAATGAGCGGCTAATAGATTTAACCAAAACAAATTTTTTATTCTGTTACATTTAATAGTTATCATCAAAAATCATTTTATGTTTCACATCCAAAGCCGATTACACACACGATAATGAATTTCCTTAAATTATATCAATAAATGTATATTACTTGAATATTTAAACTTTAAAACTAACTATATAAATAACTTATAAATATTTCATATGCAAGAATGCATGTGTGCACACATACATACATATCTATATATTAGTCAAATATTATATTTATTATATAATTTATATTCTTCAACTTTATTTCAAATCTGGAAAATTATATTCTAAAAGTTATAATTATTGAAATAACATTAATACCATTTTTCTAAAGTTTACCAATATTGATTCAAAATGTATAAATTAATTAATCATTATGTTTTATCTACAAAATTGCGGAATTTTAATAATAATTATAGTTATTTTAAAATAATTTCTATCAAGTAATATCAACACACAATCTTATTTAAATATCTCCCAATGTGAGACTATTATTTTTCATCGTAATTTAAATACAATTTTTTAATAATATAATGAACTTTACAACAAGGTGACTCCAACATATTAAAACAATCTACGTGGATTCCACTAGGAATGCATTGACATCAAATTAGAAAAAATCAAATTGAAAGAAAACAAGACATTAACTATTGAAACTAAGGTATTATTTGTTTGAAATTCTTAATGTTGAATATTGAATGTTAAACACCAATTGTTGTTGAACATTGAATGTTTAATGTTGATTGTGAATGATTAAAATGTTGTTTGTTTGTATTCTGATTGAGATTTGATTTTTTTACCATAACTTATTATTATCACAGTATTACTCTTAATAACATATGAATCATTTAGCCATACAATCACAAAATTATATCATAAAACATACACACAAATGCACTATAATTATAAGTTGTAAATATATGAAAAATATACATATGTATATGATAAAATTGAAATGAGTTTTTAAATTTTGATACTATTGGTCATTATATTTATCATTTATAGTGTTTTAATAATCGTGAAGAATATTCATGAAATATTTTTCTTTTATACCATTTCTATTGAATATACCACTTAATAATAAAAAACTACAAATAGTAGAAAAAATTCAAATACAAAAAAAATAAACATACCGAAACGTAAAAAAGACGACTAATGCATAAATTTATAATAAAATCATGTTGTGGTATAAGATTTAAAATAAATTGAAATGATAAAATTATTGTTGTACAAAGAGCAAATGTGTTAAGTATTGCTAATTAGCATTCAGTTGTATGAAAGAGCTAAAAATATTTTTAGTTTTTCCAAAGAAACAAACCATAAGAATAGAAACAGAAACAAAAGGGAAATTAACTTACGTTAATTAGAAGGGAAATCGAGCCTATGTTAGTCTATAAAGTGAAAAGTAAGAGATTTTAAAGGAGTGAATATTTCACGTTGAAATAAATGGACATTTAGTGTAATAAATATGTTCAAATTTATCTACATTGTTGTCGTGGATCCATAAATACGATTGATGCCTACTTATTTATAAGTTATGAATTTATCAGGTTATATAAAAGTTAAATACAAACAGGATGTTTATGGTGACTCTCCCACTTCTTCCCTCATTCCCATGATCTCAACTCAAGTAACAAAATTTAAATTCCATATTTATTTATGTGAAATAAAGTCAAAATAGCCCCTCTTCCTTTCCCATTCAACTTCATTTTCTCTTTCAATTTATTTAGATTGCTTTATGCTTGCTTTCATTTATAATTTTATTTGTTATTTTGAAAGCATGTGTTATCTACTGTATAATTTCAATATCGAACATAGTTTTTTTTTCATGTTAATATTTTTTTCTAATTTTTTTTCTAATATGATTATTATTGCATTATTGGATACATGGTTAGGTAATTCTAATTGAAGATAAGGTTTTGGAAACAAGAAATGAAAGCTTCAAAACATATATTTCTCAGTTTTATGTTTCAGTTTATATTTAGGCTACACAGATTTTGGTAATGCTATATATTTTCACGATATTTCATCATAATTTTTTTATCTATTCTGAGTTTACTTTATTATGCATTCTCTGTCCAATTTTTTTTGCATTCCCTATTTTGTTTTCTTATGATAATTAAAATTGCATCTTTTGCTTTTCTAGCATTTGTGATTATCTTCATTTGTCTAAATTGCACTTAAGTTGTCAAATAATTTCATTATTTATGGGTACCTTTAGATATTTAATTTATTTAACCAACTTCTTAGCTTAATATAAGTTTTAGAAAAGAATTCATCAAAATACACCTCATACCAAATTACAATAAGGTAACTAGATAATATGTTTTCTAACTAAATATCCATAACCCTAACACAACCATCACAAAGTATCACTGGGTATAAAGATTTTGTTCAATTTATTTAGGGCTAACCCTATTTACACAAAGTATTTAACCCTATTAAATTTATGACTCCATTAACTACTTTTGTTCTTAGTAAGAAAAATTGAATCATATAATTAATTATTGAACTCTTTATATTATGTTCTACAAATGACCAAAGTCATCAGTTTTTTTCCCTTTTAGAAAATGGGAAGGAAACTAAAGTGTACAAAATATCTTAATTGCAATATTGTGAGCAATGAGCTCAATTAATTTCATCTGTGTTTGATCTGTAATATTATACATGCCTAGAGCTTGGAGCGGCATTTTAGTTATTATTTTTGTTATTATGTATCTCCTATCCAATTTTACTAGCAAACGGGAATAGTTTAAATAGTTTATAGATAAACTGAGCTTATTTGTTCAATTGAGATTATTGACTCGGATATAGACTCTAAAAAATATATCATTTTAGACAATCCATTATGTCTATACATGCTTAATTTCTATGTAACATGGTAGCTTATTTTTTTCGAAAGTAGTTTTTCTTATTATGCATTATAGAGATCTTAGAAAATTTGTTTATGAGATTGCCTAACGCTTGCAAACAACATATTAGTTCATATAATTTTTGTACTACAGATATGTTACGTAATTTTACCTTTTTTATCAGTTTATCTTTGATCTTTTTTTTCTTAACCCATCAATAACTGGCTTATATTACCTATGATTTTGAACGATACATTATAAGTAGGAACATGGAGGTTTGTAACATTTGTGAATATAACTTAACGCATATGTAACGCTAATACTCTGTAACGTCCTACCCCTTTACACATTCTATCAAATGGAGTTCACCGCTAAGTATGGGACGTTTAATATACGATTCAATACATATACTTCCTTGGACTAACACTAAACACCATCCATTAGTATAACTTACCTAATTCATGTTCAAATCAACACAAACAATAGTACATGGATTTTTCCAGAATTGAACAATATACGAAAATCAAATATAAGAAATAATCCCAACAAGACAACAAAAAATATAAACAACAATTGATATACAATATAGGTCTATTAGTAATAATACAAGTTGAACATAAATCATTTAGATAAGGATATACAACAATCTATACCAAATTTACATGCCAAGATTTAACGTACGACAAGGACCAAATTGGTAGATAATAATATGAATATATGTAATGGATATGATTAGTATCCGAACTAAGTAGTTAATAATGGATAATATCATTTATATACCATCAACATATCTCATATCATTCTTTAGCTTATATTCTTTTTCTAAAATATCACTTGAAATACCATTATCGATAATATCGCTCTGATAATTAGTGTATAATACCCAATATTTTTCAAGAATATCGATCATAAATGTATGTGTCGAAGAATTTTCTTATTCTCAATGTTTGTTTTTAGTATATGGTGAACGATAATATATAGACCGTATAAAAAATCCCAATGCATTGAATTTTTAGTTTTAACCATATTTTTTCAATTTTCTTCATTAGTCTTTCAACAAAGAAAACTCTGCTTATTCCATTATTATTTTTTATTTTGGTTCGGTACTTTACCACAAAATGTTAGATCATGCAAGGGTTACTTCTCTTTTTTGTTATTTTCTTTGTTCACTATGTCCAATCGGTAAGTTAGCCTATGAAAATTCATTTTCCTTGTTTTGGTTATTATTATGCATCAAGAACTAAGTTGAAGAGCAGAAAACTTATGTATTTTACATATTGATAAAGAACAGACTAAAAGCAATAATCGGTATCAAATAAACATCACTTGTAATTCAAGTGAAAACGAAAATGAAGAAACTGTAAATATAAAAACTGAAAAATAGTAGCGATGATTAAATGAATGAAGAAACAAAGAATATAGCATAAAACTGAAGAAGAAAAATAAAGACGCATATTCGGTAAAATATCTCAGTAAATAGATTGTAATATGTAAACTCTATGCAAACTATGTCCTTAGTAGTAATATGATAATATAGATCTAAATAGCTAAGAACCTACTATCATTTTAACATTATAGCACAATATAATATTTGGCCATAGGGGTAGGCATAGTTGGTTAGGACATACGATGCTCACATGTAAGGTCGGGAATCCTTGCTAACTACATATCTTTGTATGAATTCCAAATAAAAAAATAGTGTAATATCATGTATAACATTATCTAGACATGTCCGATGTTTTATCGATATTATAAAAATATTTTAAAATATCTCATATTAGTAATTGACCAATACATATATGATACCTATATTTACTATTTGGTACCCAAATATATTCTATTATATATAATACACGATATGATACTAGATTTTTCCCTCTTTGCTATTCGTTCTCAAATCCCACACTTCATTCTCTTCTATTTCAAAGTCTTTTTAGTTAGGCAACCTTTTTCAAAAATTAAAATTTACAAAATTCATCCCTCTTATTAAATCAAAATTAAATGCCCAAGCTAGGCATAATGAATATGCTTTACACATGTATGTTATTTCCCCCTTTCATCTTCCCTAAACCCAAACTTTACACTATAATGGCAACGACGTGAAAATGGATAGTCATACAAATCAAAAATCGACACTCTCCTTCGTATTATATAACTGCCGCTTGCAACTACTACTTCCTTTTCTATCTTCACCTTTGCATCGTCCTCCGAGCACAGGTAATTTTTAGTCCTTCCATATACCACGTTTTCAAATTGACAATTATCTGCATCCTCTAACCTATTTCCTTCGATCATTTACTCCCTGTTAATTCACAGCAGCAACAGTTTTGCTGCTTGCTTCAGATCTAACTAATTTACTCAGCGCCTTCATTTCAGGTAATCCCCATTGCGTTTTCTTCTCATTCTTGGACATTTTCTATGCTCTAATTTATTCGTTGCTACATTCTATTTGTTGATGTCGTATGAAGGATAATTTTGTGAAATTAACATGGTTTTGTGCGTACTGATCAGAACAAGATTTTGTACGTATTGATCAACTAACCATGAATTTTTTGTATATTTAGTTTGAGTAATAATTCATAGCATTAATGATTATTTAACTATGAATTTCACTAATTGCAGGTTTACTGATTCTGTGGTTAATAAATTTTGTTCGTTGTTTACATGAATTTCGGTTTCTTGGTGTCTGCTGCTTGCATAAAATTTCTTTTCCATTAAATTTTAAGAATATTAAACTTCTTGGAATAGATGATCTATTAATTTGTAGTTACAAATATGGTATTTGAAAATGGAGAATTATTGTTCTCAATATTACTTAGCTTAAAAAGCTTTTAAACATAAAATATGTAATTCCGTACTTTATGATTTTACTTGTTCAAAATGTAGTTTATTGATTTTGAAAGCATTGAAATTTAGAATTTTGACCTTTCTTCTTCAATAGCTTCAACTTTTGTGTTTCTCATGCTAAACCTTTTGGTTGCAAGGTTTCAACGTCAAGCTTTTGGATTTTTAATTTTGAAGCTTCAAAACTTTAAGCCATGATATTTTTGGACACACAAACATTAGAACCTTTATAAATTTTGATCATTAGCAAATTTACACCGTTATGCCTTTTCAACTTTAAACATTTTATGTGTAATCGATTTTGAACTCTACATCCAAAATTTGATATTACAAAATGTAGAATTATTTAGTTTAATGTTCTTTAATTTCGAATCTTTGATTTTTTAATTCAAAGTTGAACCTGTAATTTACACCAATGTTATATTTTTAATTCCTTTATGCTTAGCGCAGTTTACCTGCCATAATTTTATTTTGGAAGTGTTATCTGACATTTTGACCCAGCTATATCCGAACCGACTGGAAAAGTTAGACTTCATGATCATAAAGGTAGAAAGCCCGAAGAGATGGCTACTAGGATTGGAGACCGATTATGGACAAGACTATAGACGATGGCTGTACTGATTCATGCGAATAACATTCTTGTAACGACCCTAGATTTTAATTTAATTTAAATTGATAATTAAATGAATTTTTGAATAAAAAATTGTAAAATTGATTACAAATGGAAGCGAGTTTCCCCGATTCAACTCGAAAAATATATAAAGCCATTAGGATTTGAAAATTTGTATATATGTGAATATATATGTATTTGAGCATATATGAAGAAATTTGAGATTTATAAATAATGTAAAAATAATTTGTATTAAATTTAGAAATAAATAATGGAGTTAGGAATTGAAATAAAACATAGAAGATAAATTATAAAATATAAAAATATGAAGTTAAGTAACATAGTTATAAAATTATGTAAAATATAAGTAGAAGTATTAACTAAAATCTAACAATATAGAACTCATGCATATTTCAAAATATAAAACAAAAGAAAGAAACAAAATAAAATATATTTGTACATAAGTTAAAAACTATAACCAATAACTAAACAAAATTTTTACAACATTGACTAAAAATAACAATGCAACAACCACTCAGCTCAATACACTCATGTATATACAAATAAGTAAATGAACATAGGCATAAGCTGGCATAAGCAGTAGAAATCTGCACCCAAATAAATAAATCAAATGAAATGATTCATGTTCATAAAAATGGAAACCTAAGCATACAAAAGAAATGAATCTGCATAGTCAAATAATAAAAAAAAAAGTGAAATATCTAGACTAAGGAAAGTATGGAGACATAGGGTACTTAGTAATCAATGACAATATCTCTAGTACATAACCTTTTTATCTCATCAGCCGAAATGAAGAAAATTTTATAAAACATGGTACACCAACAATTAATGCTAGCACTACACAAAAGCATATTAGCAACCAAAACCTAATGTCAACTGAAAGAACACAGAGAAAAAAAATATATCTCTGATATATTTGTACAAGCCAAAATAATGTGCTGCCCTATTGTACAAACAATATAAAATACCCTGTACACATCTCAGCAATGCTTCTAGTATACACCCTGTTAACTTCTCATTCCCTATATATCAACCTCACTTTAGTTCGTTTCCATTTTAGCTGAGGAAACTGAAGTTAACATCATCTTTAAACTAAAACAAAATTTCAATTTAAAACAATCATACAACCCAAACCAGAGAAGTGAATCAAAGATCAAAGAAGAAGCTTCAACTTGCAAAATTTTAAAAGCAGTGTCTCTGTTCCTAGTTCTTGTTCTCTGCCTTCACATTCCAGGTGAGTAACACCATTTTTAAACAAACTTAAAGTATCTGTAATTCTGTTGCATGTTGAATATCTGGAAAATAAAGACGATTATGTGATTTTATGGATGTATGTATACCTGAGGTTATCTGTGCATCTCTGTTCAAATTTTCCTAACAAAAAAATTTAGAATAGAATTCATACTCTCTTACCATAATTGAAGTTAGTCTTTAAACTATAAACAAAACGTGTTTGTTAAAGGATAGAATAAAGATTTAAAATTGTGTTTAAATTAAACTAAACTAAATGTTGCTCTGGGAAAGCATAAAAACAGGAATACTCAAAACTTTGTCAAAATTCAAACATTGTTATATATTAATTCAAGCATGCAAATTAAATCAATAACCAGAAACATGATTTTTAAAACAAAATTCGTGATTTTTCATTGAGTGTATCATCAGCAATTTATAAATGAACTGGAAATACATTTTGACCGATTTCTGGTAACCAAAGAATTTTTAGATGTTAAAGTTTTGTTTTGAATCAAGCTTGATGACCTACGAAAATGGGAAAAATGTTAAAAGAATTTCCTATTGCGTGAATGGGGAGTACGAGTTCGAATTAGGGTTTGAGTCTCGAAAATTGTACGGCCTGGAAACGAGGTGTGTACACCACCTCTGACGCATCGAGTTCGAGGATTCGGAGGGAGATGATGGCTTGGGGTGTGGACGTGCCATGGCTGAAGTTCTGGCAATTCTGGTGGACTGAGGAGGGTTGACAAAGGGGTTTCGCGTGGTGGTGTCTGGGCGATAGTTCGACTCGAGATGCTAAAATTCGATTTCGTATCATTTTTTTCGAGTCGAGTTTGGGTTGCGAATGTACGGAGGTACTGTAACTTGTTGGAGGTGCTGAAGTTCGCCAGAACGTTGGCGCGATGGCGTGCACGTGCACGAGGGCAGTCTCGTGTCAGTGTGTTGTTCGTGTTCGTAGGGGTTGTTTTCAGCAGTTACACTAAGTTTTAAAAAAGAAAAAAAAGATGAAGAAGAAACAGAGGAAGGGTTGAGAAAGAAGCGAGGGTACTTGCTGTAGTTTGTTTTGAAAACTGGTGTTAACTAAAATTTTAAAACTGGAAAATAAAAAGAAAAAAAATGCGTAGAAGAAGAAGAAGATGCGAACGTGAGGAATGTCTTGGGAAAGTTAGTGGGAAACGCGGGTGTTCGCTCGTGTAAACAGGGGGAAGTACTCGGGTGGGTTTTTGCAAAACTGCAATAGTATAAAAAAAAATGAAGTTAAGCCAAATACTTTTCAACAAGTTTAAGCATTGTTGATTTAATAAATGTTTAACAATTAAGTTTATAATTAATAGAGATTTGATTTTCAAAGTTTTCAAGAAGGAATTTAAAATGTTAATTAAGATAACTAATTAATATTGATTAATTGTCTCGGAGAGTAGCTAAGGCCGATTACTTTATAACGGTATTTAGAGTTTAGACTGATTTATGATTAAGTGATTAGCGGTTAATAAATGAGTAGTTAAGTTTTATTAATTAAATAATTAATTAAGTAATTAAGATAAATTAATTTCTAATTTGGAATTAATTAGGCAATTAATTAAGACTAATTGTAAATTAAGGGTTAATTAGTAATCAATCAAGGAATGCTAAATTTTTAATCAATTTTTATAATGAATAATTAGAGATTACTAATTAATTGTAAAAGAATAATTGATTAATTAAATAAAGATTAATCAATTGATAATGAGGTTAATTAAGAAGTGATTAGTTAATTAAATGAGTGTGATTAATGATTGGTTAAGCAAGGTAAGTTGATTTATTCTTAAGTAATTAATTTAATTTGAATTACAAATAGGCTTGCTTTTAAATGATTGTATTGTCTTGCATTGATTGTTATCTCTGGACTGTAATATTCTGATCTATAATTTACTTATCTGTGACCTTTATATATCTGTGATCTGTGAATGAAAGATAAGCGTATAGTTTATATCGCTTATCAACTATATTTCTGTGTTTTAATCTATGATGATTGATGTTGCACTATTGTGTGTAAAATCCCTGGACTACACCTTTACACACACAAATATGGATTTCACGTGGAAATCGGTTAAGTCACAGATAATTTAAATTTGATATTTTTGAAATTGAAATTTTAATTTCAATTTATTTTGAAATTGGAAATTCGGGTTTAAAGTGAAAAGCTTTTGAAATGGAATTTCAAAGATAAAAGTTATTTTGAATAACTTAATCGAGTTTTGAAAATTTAAATAATTTGATTTAAATTTGAATTCAAGTTTGAAATTGAATCCTATGATTTGAAACTAGGGATTGAAAATGTTATAAATGTGTTTATCTGAATTTAAACCATTTAAAAATGTAATTTTGAGAATTTGGATTTAACCCAAGGATTCCACTCGTATGAATGAATCAGATTTTCTGAAATGAAACTATTTGTTTTCAAAAGAATTAAAAGCTTTCAGATAAGAAATGAAATTCCAGTTTAATTAAAGGAATTTCAATATTGAATTGAAAGATGGTTTTCCAAGTTATGAATGGATTGTTTTTGAAAACTATGATTTGAATCTTTTATCTTTAACAGATTTAAAATGATGATTGGTTTAAATCATTTGAAATGGGATTGTTTTGAAAGCTATAAGTTAAATCTTTGTTTTAAAGATTTAACGAGTTAATCAAACTGAAATGGAGATTAATTAATTTGGAAAATCTGTGAATGAATCTTTTGTTTAAAAGATTAAAGTGTGGAAATTGTTTAAACCATTTAAGGTTGTTAAAATGAATCTTCTTGTTTAAAGATTTGAAATGGTAATTTGTTAAACCATTTGAAAAGAAAGATTTTGGGTTTAAGTTGTGACTTAATTGAAATCCCATATCCATATGTTTTAAATATTACGCTCACTATTCGGTTTAGCTGGGAGAGGACCTTTGGGTCGTATAACCCATTCCGAATATGTGATACGTCGATATGGATAGCATTTGAAGACCGGTGTTGAAGACCGGATATTTTTGAAAACGGAAGGATTACCGTCGAGTTACTCTGCATCGGCTGATCCCCGATATAGAGGTTTTATCACCCTTAGTGACGGGAAGTCCGGACGTGATTGGAAATTATCCGGATTTGCAAGGGCTTCGTGAGAAGTGCCTTCGGTTCTGTTCGATCCCGGAACAGACTTGTATGGATTGTATGTCTGACATTACACTTTGAGATATAAAGCCGATTTCTTTCAAATACATTTCTGTTGGTGGCGGAGAATTTATTCTCTTAGCTTAACACCCTTCTCTGAGACGTACGAGCTCAGAGGTTATGTAGTTGAAATTTATCAGCGATATATTCCCAATTTGGTAATGTGGCATGCTGAGGGTTGCTGTGTGATGATCAGTGTTTGATTATTTGCGATATGATCATTTGTTTGATCTTATATCTTTGTGATCATAGGTTGATCATCTGTTGACCCAAAGCGTGGCTTTTTGAAAAAGCGTAGCTTTGTGGACGAGACTTCGTCAGGGCCTCACTACCCGGAAATGGTCGGAACAGGATCGTTGCGGCAAGGTTATGAGGGTCGCGCCCTTTAGGGTATGTCATTTCCTTCTGGAAAAGGGTGGTATTATGGTATGAAACCTGTTTCAACTTTCAAATAGGCTCTGTTCTTTTCTGTCATCAATATGAGTAAACAACATAACATAAATGCTTAAGCTAATCATAATCATTAAATGGCTTATGTTTAATATGGATACTTGAATATCTTCTTGTTTAACACTGTGTGTATATGTCATTTTCTTTATGATGTGTGATGTTGGATACCGAGCTCGGATAAAGGTCCCAAAGGACCGGGAGGTGGCATATTCGTGAGTTACCTGTTACAGGGGTAACCCGACCTTGTTTGGCAGAGAGCAGTTTGTCTCTCGGGACGTCCCGCCAGAGGCGATCCCATGCGGCGGAAGGAAGTTCCTTAGCCTGACCATTTGTTGGAAATCCAAAGAAACAATACGGAACTTGTACGGTTTTAGTTGTATTACCTGCTATGGAATGTGGCGGTAACCTGCTATTGAACATAGTAGCTATAGTAGGCATACAATACTGGTCGTATGTTGGCTAAGATTAATATTATACTTTCGAAATGTTTTCTGCACTATGCACTAATGATAATATCCAATGATTTGCGTAGTAAGCATGTTTGACTATCATAAGAAGAAATCTCCTCCAATTCTGCGTTTGCATTGTGTGTGTGGTGGGAGGTCTTATGGTAGTTTCATTTTCCAAAAGCATTGCGGATTTCAATGTTTAAAATCTTTTGTTGATTGTTTAAAGATAAACTGTTTTTGTTGCTCACACCAGTCCCATGACTGATCCGGAGTTTATTGTTCCCTTCCTAAACTCTGGGTGCTCATAATTTTCCACACGAGCAGTCTAGAGTTGGGTTTCTTTTCAGATATTCAGGTTTAGTAGATTATCTGGAGCTAGTTCATTCATCGGAATTGCTTATCTTGGAGTTGTGGATTCATTCTTGTCTGAAGATCATTTTGGAGTTATCACTTCTATTGATATTGTTCCGCTGCTGTTGTTATCTTTTCTTTTCCGCTGCTATTTGTTGTATCATCTCTGATGTATATAGATATTCATTGTATCATCATTGTATCTGGATTTTGTATCAGATGTTGTATATCTATATTGTTTTCTTTCTTCCGCTGTGTTGTTTACTTAATTGTGTTATAAGCTCCGGAGAACTAGATTTGGCATTTGAATCTACGGCATTTTGAGTATAAGTAGAGTACGGGTGCCGATTTTCGAAGGCCAACTTTTGGGTCTTCACATTTGGTATCAGAGCTAAGGTTGAACTTTAGCTCTGGAGTATAACACGTTAAGTAGCTCATTAGAGATAGAGTGAAGTAAACTCTAGAATGAGTAATTCTCAGATATCCGTTCGAAAGCCTCAATAAATTCTCTTGCTATCCACTGATAGTGAGTATGAGTGCAAGAAGAGGATGAGATAGGGGACAGGGGAATACGACTATAAATGGTCAATACCCTGTAACAATAGTGGAAACAAATTTTCTCTATCAATCTCTTTTGTTTAACATCTTTTCTCAATTATTCGATAGTTTCTGGTAGATCCAGAAAGGAGATTCGATATATTAATATGGGACATAAACTCCAGATAGGCCAAAATTGTTTGTTTGGATGTATTGATTGCTTTGATTGTTATGGTTGATAGGTATACTTTAGTTCTAAACTGAAAATTTTGAAATCGTATCCATATATCTATTTATTTCTTTGGGTCCGGATATATTCTACGAATGGTTAGTTATCCTTTCAAACTGACCGATGCCACTCCATATTTCGTAGATCTGGATAACCCGAGTATCGTGTGAAAGAATTCAACAGATTCGTTCTTGTGTATATTATTGATATTCTGATTTGGTAAGCCAAATGCAGAATAGATATTCAGTTTGATTAGATGAAACATTCTTCATCTGTCTGTGTTTCGTGCCTGCGAATTTCGAGGACGAAATTCTTTTAAGGGGGGAAGTCTGTAACGACCCTAGATTTTAATTTAATTTAAATTGATAATTAAATGAATTTTTGAATAAAAAATTGTAAAATTGATTACAAATGGAAGCGAGTTTCCCCGATTCAACTCGAAAAATATATAAAGCCATTAGGATTTGAAAATTTGTATATATGTGAATATATATGTATTTGAGCATATACGAAGAAATTTGAGATTTATAAATAATGTAAAAATAATTTGTATTAAATTTAGAAATAAATAATGGAGTTAGGAATTGAAATAAAACATAGAAGATAAATTATAAAATATAAAAATATGAAGTTAAGTAACATAGTTATAAAATTATGTAAAATATAAGTAGAAGTATTAACTAAAATCTAACAATATAGAACTCATGCATATTTCAAAATATAAAACAAAAGAAAGAAACAAAATAAAATATATTTGTACATAAGTTAAAAACTATAACCAATAACTAAACAAAAATTTTATAACATTGACTAAAAATAACAATGCAACAACCACTCAGCTCAATACACTCATGTATATACAAATAAGTAAATGAACATAGGCATAAGCTGGCATAAGCAGTAGAAATCTGCACCCAAATAAATAAATCAAATGAAATGATTCATGTTCATAAAAATGGAAACCTAAGCATACAAAAGAAATGAATCTGCATAGTCAAATAATAAAAAAAAAAGTGAAATATCTAGACTAAGGAAAGTATGGAGACATAGGGTACTTAGTAATCAATGACAATATCTCTAGTACATAACCTTTTTATCTCATCAGCCGAAATGAAGAAAATTTTATAAAACATGGTACACCAACAATTAATGCTAGCACTACACAAAAGCATATTAGCCACCAAAACCTAATGTCAACTGAAAGAACACAGAGAAAAAAAATATATCTCTGATATATTTGTACAAGCCAAAATAATGTGCTGCCCTATTGTACAAACAATATAAAATACCCTGTACACATCTCAGCAATGCTTCTAGTATACACCCTGTTAACTTCTCATTCCCTATATATCAACCTCACTTTAGTTCGTTTCCATTTTAGCTGAGGAAACTGAAGTTAACATCATCTTTAAACTAAAACAAAATTTCAATTTAAAACAATCATACAACCCAAACCAGAGAAGTGAATCAAAGATCAAAGAAGAAGCTTCAACTTGCAAAATTTTAAAAGCAGTGTCTCTGTTCCTAGTTCTTGTTCTCTGCCTTCACATTCCAGGTGAGTAACACCATTTTTAAACAAACTTAAAGTATCTGTAATTCTGTTGCATGTTGAATATCTGGAAAATAAAGACGATTATGTGATTTTATGGATGTATGTATACCTGAGGTTATCTGTGCATCTCTGTTCAAATTTTCCTAATAAAAAAATTTAGAATAGAATTCATACTCTCTTACCATAATTGAAGTTAGTCTTTAAACTATAAACAAAACGTGTTTGTTAAAGGATAGAATAAAGATTTAAAATTGTGTTTAAATTAAACTAAACTAAATGTTGCTCTGGGAAAGCATAAGAACATGAATACTCAAAACTTTGTCAAAATTCAAACATTGTTATATATTAATTCAAGCATGCAAATTAAATCAATAACCAGAAACATGATTTTTAAAACAAAATTCGTGATTTTTCATTGAGTGTATCATCAGCAATTTATAAATGAACTGGAAATACATTTTGACCGATTTCTGGTAACCAAAGAATTTTTAGATGTTAAAGTTTTGTTTTGAATCAAGCTTGATGACCTACGAAAATGGGAAAAATGTTAAAAGAATTTCCTATTGCGTGAATGGGGAGTACGAGTTCGAATTAGGGTTTGAGTCTCGAAAATTGTACGGCCTGGAAACGAGGTGTGTACACCACCTCTGACGCATCGAGTTCGAGGATTCGGAGGGAGATGATGGCTTGGGGTGTGGACGTGCCATGGCCGAAGTTCTGGCAATTCCGGTGGACTGAGGAGGGTTGACAAAGGGGTTTCGCGTGGTGGTGTTTGGGCGATAGTTCGACTCGAGATGCTAAAATTCGATTTCGTATCATTTTTTTCGAGTCGAGTTTGGGTTGCGAATGTACGGAGGTACTGTAACTTGTTGGAGGTGCTGAAGTTCGCCAGAACGTTGGCGCGGTGGCGTGCACGTGCACGAGGGCAGTCTCGTGTCAGTGTGTTGTTCGTGTTCATAGGGGTTGTTTTCAGCAGTTACACTAAGTTTTAAAAAAGAAAAAAAAGATGAAGAAGAAACAGAGGAAGGGTTGAGAAAGAAGCGAGGGTACTTGCTGTAGTTTGTTTTGAAAACTGGTGTTAACTAAAATTTTAAAACTGGAAAATAAAAAGAAAAAAAATGCGTAGAAGAAGATGCGAACGTGAGGAATGTCTTGGGAAAGTTAGTGGGAAACGCGGGTGTTCGCTCGTGTAAACAGGGGGAAGTACTCGGGTGGGTTTTTGCAAAACTGCAATAGTATAAAAAAAAATGAAGTTAAGCCAAATACTTTTCAACAAGTTTAAGCATTGTTGATTTAATAAATGTTTAACAATTAAGTTTATAATTAATAGAGATTTGATTTTCAAAGTTTTCAAGAAGGAATTTAAAATGTTAATTAAGATAACTAATTAATATTGATTAATTGTCTCGGAGAGTAGCTAAGGCCGATTACTTTATAACGGTATTTAGAGTTTAGACTGATTTATGATTAAGTGATTAGCGGTTAATAAATGAGTAGTTAAGTTTTATTAATTAAATAATTAATTAAGTAATTAAGATAAATTAATTTCTAATTTGGAATTAATTAGGCAATTAATTAAGACTAATTGTAAATTAAGGGTTAATTAGTAATCAATCAAGGAATGATAAATTTTTAATCAATTTTTATAATGAATAATTAGAGATTACTAATTAATTGTAAAAGAATAATTGATTAATTAAATAAAGATTAATCAATTGATAATGAGGTTAATTAAGAAGTGATTAGTTAATTAAATGAGTGTGATTAATGATTGGTTAAGCAAGGTAAGTTGATTTATTCTTAAGTAATTAATTTAATTTGAATTACAAATAGGCTTGCTTTTAAATGATTGTATTGTCTTGCATTGATTGTTATCTCTGGACTGTAATATTCTGATCTATAATTTACTTATCTGTGACCTTTATATATCTGTGATCTGTGAATGAAAGATAAGCGTATAGTTTATATCGCTTATCAACTATATTTCTGTGTTTTAATCTATGATGATTGATGTTGCACTATTGTGTGTAAAATCCCTGGACTACACCTTTACACACACAAATATGGATTTCACGTGGAAATCGGTTAAGTCACAGATAATTTAAATTTGATATTTTTGAAATTGAAATTTTAATTTCAAATTATTTTGAAATTGGAAATTCGGGTTTAAAGTGAAAAGCTTTTGAAATGGAATTTCAAAGATAAAAGTTATTTTGAATAACTTAATCGAGTTTTGAAAATTTAAATAATTTGATTTAAATTTGAATTCAAGTTTGAAATTGAATCCTATGATTTGAAACTAGGGATTGAAAATGTTATAAATGTGTTTATCTGAATTTAAACCATTTAAAAATGTAATTTTGAGAATTTGGATTTAACCCAAGGATTCCACTCGTATGAATGAATCAGATTTTCTGAAATGAAACTATTTGTTTTCAAAAGAATTAAAAGCTTTCAGATAAGAAATGAAATTCCAGTTTAATTAAAGGAATTTCAATATTGAATTGAAAGATGGTTTTCCAAGTTATGAATGGATTGTTTTTGAAAACTATGATTTGAATCTTTTATCTTTAACAGATTTAAAATGATGATTGGTTTAAATCATTTGAAATGGGATTGTTTTGAAAGCTATAAGTTAAATCTTTGTTTTAAAGATTTAACGAGTTAATCAAACTGAAATGGAGATTAATTAATTTGGAAAATCTGTGAATGAATCTTTTGTTTAAAAGATTAAAGTGTGGAAATTGTTTAAACCATTTAAGGTTGTTAAAATGAATCTTCTTGTTTAAAGATTTGAAATGGTAATTTGTTAAACCATTTGAAAAGAAAGATTTTGGGTTTAAGTTGTGACTTAATTGAAATCCCATATCCATATGTTTTAAATATTACGCTCACTATTCGGTTTAGCCGGGAGAGGACCTTTGGGTCGTATAACCCATTCCGAATATGTGATACGTCGATATGGATAGCATTTGAAGACCGGTGTTGAAGACCGGATATTTTTGAAAACGGAAGGATTACCGTCGAGTTACTCTGCATCGGCTGATCCCCGATATAGAGGTTTTATCACCCTTAGTGACGGGAAGTCCGGACGTGATTGGAAATTATTCGGATTTGCAAGGGCTTCGTGAGAAGTGCCTTCGGTTCTGTTCGATCCCGGAATAGACTTGTATGGATTGTATGTCTGACATTACACTTTGAGATATAAAGCCGATTTCTTTCAAATACATTTCTGTTGGTGGCGGAGAATTTATTCTCTTAGCTTAACACCCTTCTCTGAGACGTACGAGCTCAGAGGTTATGTAGTTGAAATTTATCAGCGATATATTCCCAATTTGGTAATGTGGCATGCTGAGGGTTGCTGTGTGATGATCAGTGTTTGATCATTTGCGATATGATCATTTGTTTGATCTTATATCTTTGTGATCATAGGTTGATCATCTGTTGACCCAAAGCATGGCTTTTTGAAAAAGCGTAGCTTTGTGGACGAGACTTCGTCAGGGCCTCACTACCCGGAAATGGTCGAAACAGGATCGTTGCGGCAAGGTTATGAGGGTCGCGCCCTTTAGGGTATGTCATTTCCTTCTGGAAAAGGGTGGTATTATGGTATGGAGCCCTGATACTTACTCATGTGGATACACTTTCTTTATGATGTGTGATGTTGGATACCGAGCTCGGATAAAGGTCCCAAAGGACCGGGAGGTGGCATATTCGTGAGTTACCTGTTATAGGGGTAACCCGGCCTTGTTTGGCAGAGAGCAGTTTGTCTCTCGGGACGTCCCGCCAGAGGCGATCCCATGCGGCGGAAGGAAGTTCCTTAGCCTGACCATTTGTTGGAAATCCAAAGAAACAATACGGAACTTGTACGGTTTTAGTTGTATTACCTGCTATGGAATGTGGCGGTAACCTGCTATTGAACATAGTAGCTATAGTAGGCATACGATACTGGTCGTATGTTGGCTAAGATTAATATTATACTTTCGAAATGTTTTCTGCACTATGCACTAATGATAATATCCAATGATTTGCGTAGTAAGCATGTTTGACTATCATAAGAAGAAATCTCCTCCAATTCTGCGTTTGCATTGTGTGTGTGGTGGGAGGTCTTATGGTAGTTTCATTTTCCAAAAGCATTGCGGATTTCAATGTTTAAAATCTTTTGTTGATTGTTTAAAGATAAACTGTTTTTGTTGCTCACACCAGTCCCATGACTGATCCGGAGTTTATTGTTCCCTTCCTAAACTCTGGGTGCTCATAATTTTCCACACGAGCAGTCTAGAGTTGGGTTTCTTTTCAGATATTCAGGTTTAGTAGATTATCTGGAGCTAGTTCATTCATCGGAATTGCTTATCTTGGAGTTGTGGATTCATTCTTGTCTGAAGATCATTTTGGAGTTATCACTTCTATTGATATTGTTCCGCTGCTGTTGTTATCTTTTCTTTTCCGCTGCTATTTGTTGTATCATCTCTGATGTATATAGATATTCATTGTATCATCATTGTATCTAGATTTTGTATCAGATGTTGTATATCTATATTGTTTTCTTTCTTCCGCTGTGTTGTTTACTTAATTGTGTTATAAGCTCCGGAGAACCAGATTTGGCATTTGAATCTACGGCATTTTGAGTACAAGTAGAGTACGGGTGCCGATTTTCGAAGGCCAACTTTTGGGTCTTCACAATTCTAGAATTGGCTAAGTATGAATTTCATACTTCAACTAAAAAAGCGAATGGTTATTATCATTCTCCAATATGGATCGACTATGATCATTCTCCAATATGGATCAGCAGTGATCCATCTCCATTATAGATTGGCAATGATCCATCTCCAAAATGGATCGGTTATGATCCATCTCCTAAATAGATCGTCTATGATCCATCTCCTAAATGGTTCGCCTATGATCCATCTCCAAAATGGACCGACTATGGAACATCTTTATTATTGATCGATGTGAATCGATAAGGATATAGATCGCTTGGATTGACAGTACGAATCAACGATGATTGATAAATAACTCAAAATTCAAAATTCAACTATGCACGAAACTTTGGGAGTAGAAAGATATTACATGGTGGGTCCCATCATATCGATCGCACGTGAAAAGGAGCAACAAAAACAATTGGCACCGATCGTTATTTTTATAGAAGTGGGGCCCGTGATCAATAGGGTGACCTCGTCTGGATCTGGATACTCCACTGCCGAAATTTCAGGAAGATATTTTGCCATTTTTCCCTATAAATACAGACTTGATTGTTCATTTTCGAGATCTTTATGCTGATATTTTCTTGATATTCCATTGTAACTATGGATCATACCTGATTCATCCCTCTGTACTCAGCAATTAAAGTGATTAATAAAGTTACTCCTCCAAAGTCGAACCACTATAAATTGTTGTGTTCTTGTTATTGCTTATTGTTTCCTTTTTTCATTGGATTTTCTTCATTTGTTTCTCTATAAAATCTGTATTAGGTGTTTGTGCCAATTTTTGGTGCAGGTGATTTCATTGAGAGATGAATTCTCAGTTTGGTTAGATCTCATCATCTACTTGTGGATTTCCATATTCGTGAGATAGATCCATCTTTCTCCCACCAAGTTTCCTATCCTACTCAAATTCGAAAATAATCTATAAGGAAACTACCTACAATGTCTCCTAGGAATGAAAAGGCCATAGCTACCACCTCATGATCGGCTGATGAAGCAGTGGAGAACACGGAGGCCACTCTTTTGGAAGATGGAGCGCAACAGGGAGCCATGGATGTACAAGCTTCCTATGGAATAATCACTAAGTTTAAAATGGAGAAATATGTTTAAACAGATCGTATCTGGTCCATCCAATCGATCGGTTGGACAGTCGATCCCTCCATAACACATATTGTAGTCGATCGTTCCAGCTGATCGTTTTTCGAACCAATAGTTTTTCCAGCCAATCGTTCTTACAATCGATCGTTATTCCAATCGATCGTTTTTCCATCCTATCATTTTTCCAGTTGATCGTTTTTCCAACAGATTGTTTTTCCACTCAATTGTTCTTCCATTCGATCTTTTTTCCAACATATTGTTTTTCCAACCGATCGTTCTTCCAACTGATCATTCTTCCAACCGATCGTTTTTCCAAACTGATCGTTCTTCCAACCGATCATTTTTCCAGCCGATCGTTGCTCCAATATCTACAACTGATTGGTCATATCCATATTTGTTCTGAGTCCAAAATTTTGCTACGTATCCAAACGAAATGGATTGGGTACGAATGGATTCATACTAATCCAACATAAAAAAAATCCAAAAGGATAAGCATGTGAACTGACAGGGGCATAGAGGATCATGCGGCAACTGCTAAATTGCAGCTAAGGAATGTACAAGGAACCGGTACTCAAATGGTACTTCCAAAGGCTGGAGAACCAAGGTGATATGACACGAACCAAGGTGGTGTGACTTGAAGCAGACTCTATATGTTTCGACCCAAAGTCGAACTCGGGTAATCACCAACTCGACCCTAAGCAAACATAGGAAATTCTGGCCCAAGGTCAAACTCGAGTAAAACTAAGATTTTCTTCAACCACACACCAATATGACTCTAAGCACCATTCGTCGCTAACTCAACACTTCAAATTCAGCGACACTAAGCGAACCGGGGGATGACTCTAAGCAAATAACAAATTTTCTCAGGTCAGACTCCAAGTAAATTATCACAAATCCATCAATATCGGTCCATCTTGCTTTATTCATAACCATGGCATACAGACTCCAAATGATTTTAAAATTGGTGTGCAACCTCAAGAGGCCTTCCTTACTGATTTATATGGATCGCACCATATTTGGGTGAAGGATCATCACCGATCAGTGACCCCATCCTAACTGATTCGCTATTCGATCGGCAATCTTAACCATTCAAATGTTGGACAATCATACATACATTCAGAAGCATTAAAGTAGCTGTAACTTGAAAACAAATGGACTGACGACGATTGGAGCATCTTCCCTAGTAGAAACCTATTCATCGAAGCTATTCAGCTTGCAGAATATCCGAGGAGATTCAATATGCCAACCATTCTAGCATATTCTATGAACATAGACCCCCAAAAACATCTCGTGAAGTACGAGTAGCACAAGGATCCCGCCAGAGCAACGGATGCCATAAAATGCAGATGTTTTCCCATATTCCTCGAAAGAATAACGATCATGCGGTTTATGCAGTTACCACCCAGGTCCATCTCCTCATCCGGTCAATCGAATCAGAAGTTTATCGAGCAATTCAGGATGCATGTGACTCACACCAAGGATGTGATGTCATTGGCTGAAGGAATTCAAAGCGAGGGCATCATTGAGGCCATAGATGAGGACTAAGATTCTAGGACATGACCGAGAATCTAAAATTTTGACTCATATACTATTTTGAACAATTCAACCAATAACATCTACTTAGAAATTCATGACTCGGAGCAGTACTAGAAACTAGTCATGAGAGAGTCCACCGAAATGTAGAAGAAATCCGGGAAATGTTGTATATTTCAAGATACACATGGTCATAACACCAGTGATTGCGGACACCTTCGAGATGCATTCACTATAACAAAAATACCCTATTACAACGTCCTTTTTACAACGGGCATATTCTGCCCGTTGTAATAGACGGCTATTACAACGGTCGTTTTAGGACCATTGTAATAGATGCTCTGTCCAATGCCCTTCTTACAACTTGCATTATTTGCCCATTATAATAGAGAGATATTATAACGGTCAACTTCTGCCCGTTGTAATGGAAGTATATTTTACAACATTCAGCAAATGCCCGTTGTAATAGATCGACTACGAAATTAGGGCACTTCTCTCTCCGGTTATCATGTGGTTTATCACGTGGTTTATCGACAACGAAATTAGGGTCTGTTGTAACAAAGGACCGATGTAAATTTTTAACTTTTTATCCGGTTTATCGACCACGTATTTCATTTTTCAGACTACGAAATTAGGGCACTTCTCTCCCTACGCAAAGGAAATTTATTTCTCTCCACTTCGCGAATTTAGGGCACTAGGGCACTATGTATTTTATCTTCTCTCCACTTCGCGATCGAAGAAATCGAGGAATTCAGGATTCAAAATTGGTGAAGAGCGAATAGGTTTGTGCTTTTCCAGGCAACCTCGCCGCTGATTAGAAGAAAACAGGCTGCGGTTTTGGATTTTCATTTGAAATTTATACCTCTGTATTCCACTTTTTCAATAGCTTCTTAACCTGATTATCCAGGATTTTGGCCATCATAACATCTTTCTGTTTGTCAAATGGCGAAATCTAGAAACCCCAGAGGGGTATTTGGCATTCGAAGCAGCAGATCTTCTTATCCACCGTGGTCCCTCATACTAGCCACTCTTCTCTATGTCTGCATGTTTTATTTCATGCTTCTTGCTTTCGGCATTTTTTCTCTTCCCCTCAGCTCTGATAATGCTCCTAAATCTGATCGTACTACGATTCACGGCCGATCAGTAGCTGAAAAGTAGTTTTCTTCTCCTGTTTTTATATGATTTTCGTGTCTTTTGGCATCTAGATGTTTATCAGTTCTGTTTGTTGAAATTTAATTTGTTTTCAGGGAAGGAATGGGGACAAGAGGGAAGCAGTGGATAGAGATCTTATCATGGGAGCATAGAGCATTTATTTATCATAATTTTCTTATGAGATTCTTTCCTTTTACATGTTATTGCCTCATATTAAGCTGTTTAAATTATATTAATGTAAGAATTCATAGAGTATGCAGTATCATGAGTTGATGATTGGCCTGATATCATCTAATTGTGCTTCATATGCTATTTACATATGACAAATGTGTGATCTTTTCTTTATTATAGCATCATCAGTTATTTTCATGTGGCAGAACATGGGGAGGGTCTTCAAATTTTACATTATGAAGTTGGGCAGAAATATGAACATCACTTTGACTATTTTCTTGATGAATTTAACACTAAAAATGGTGGACAACGGATTGCTACACTACTGATGTATCTGTAAGTCTCTTACCCCATATGTTCTTCAGAATGATTTTATTATTTTATCATATCTTCTAATTTTTATGAAATAACATTGTCGTTTACAAACATTATTTTTGTTGCACTACTCCCTGAAAAAATAAGCAGAACCCTTACAAACAATAAAGGAATTCATGGGTAACATTCACAATGTATTTAGTGTTTATAATTAATTCCTGAATAGTCAAGTTTTTTGTTTTTTACCAAAAAATGCTTGTTATTTTTGAATAACTATAGCAGCTTAAGTCGATTTTCATAAAATTAAAGTTGTCACTTATATTTTCATGCAAAAGCAAACACATTTTGCTTATTTTGATGGTGTACTTGTCAGAAGTTTGTTAACGTGCCTGCAAAATAATGAAAGGGCAAAGCATAACCAATTGCAAGGCTTTTTAATAAATATATATATTTGAAGGCATCATGGGATTAAGTTGAAATTAAAGTACAGGAAACTATCTACTACTTGCAAACATCTCTTTTAGTATCTTGCTTCGTTAGTTGGATTTTTTTATTAGTTGGAATCTTTATGTCTAGAAGTGCTCTAGAATTGCCAGTCATTATACTAAGCATTACTGCATGGAAGGACACAGTTACTACTGTTGTAATACCAATGTTATGATCACTGTAGAACTTTATAATGAGGGTTATGAACAAATTAATTTATGTGAGCTGGGAAACAGTTTTATCAAAACAGGCTAAAAAGGTTTTGTTTTGACAACCCCCTCTTATAATTTATATATACATGCTGCTTGCACGGTTCTGATGTAGAAGAGGGTGGCAAGACAGTTTTCTCTTCTGCAACTAAAAACAGTATCTCTTTCTCGTGGTACAATGAACTATCAGAGTGTGGAAAGAAAGGTCATTAAGTAAAACCAAAAATGGGGGTTGCCTTGCTTTTCTGGAGTATGAAGCCTGATGCCACTCTAGATCCAGGAACTTTGCATGGTATGTTTATATATATATATATATATTTGTAGAATAGTCATATTTCTTATATTGTTTGATGTTAAGTAATAAATCTTTATAAACCTTCTCCTACAAGTAGTTTGTTGAAAAGATCTTTCTAACCGCTTTGGGTATAAAACATTTTTGTTGTTCATCATTTTGTAGTCCAGTTGTTTGTTTGTCACTATCTCATCCACGTCACTAGCCTATGATGACAACTTCAGCATCAAAATTTATGCCATTTTACAAGTTACATGAATTGCTTAATTTATGGAAATATAATGTAAAAATATAATTGGGCTATACCAGGAAAGATGCTGCTTAGGTGACTTTTTCTTCCAAAATACAACCAAAAGAAATTTCGATTGTCGTCACAGCCTAAAATGTAACTCATAGAATAGCAATTCAAGAACCAAGAACTAGCATATTTGTGCACAAAACCAAAATCTTACCAACCAACATTTATCTTTGCCTTTCATTATAACTTCGAGCACCATGACTATCAATTTATCCAAAAAATAATTTACGAGCTCCGTTTAAATTTAATTACCGAAGGTTAAAGTTTCAAAACTGGTGGAGGTGGAGAAGTAGACATTTTTCCTATAAGATTACAGTCATTATTGTTGAGGGTTAGGATGAACTTAAAGATCAATACTTTTCACATGGCTATATTTCAATGCACTGACCATTTTGCACTTCTGATATAAGTTGACTGTAAAGGTTATGGCAGTTTCATAGTAGCGTGATGTATATTTATCTCAAAAGAAGATTGGATTGAAGTTTGTAGTATAATTTTTTGATAATTTTAGCACATTTATGTGGCTTTGACTAATGATACATATTAGGTGATATATGCATTTCATAAATATGTGCATATGTACATTACGCAAGTATTGACACTATATATATATATATATATATTCTATTGGGACACAGCCATTGGTGACATAATGAATCTCACCCATTAGATTGTCCCTTGATTTACATGGAAGGTGGAAAGCAGGGGCAATCTAATGGGTTAATTTATTTTGTCACCAGTGGTGTCTACAATTTGTATCCCAATATATACATATATATATATACATATATACATATATATATATACAAGTATGGTGGCACGTCCGTTGGACGTGTGCGTAATGGGGAGAGAGCAAATTTTATGTTTGTTATAGTTGTCCAGTTGTTATAGAGTATGATAAAGTGTTAGGTACTGTGGAGGAGAAGGAGGAACTGATATGGCAACCAAGCAGAATTAAAGTATTAAATTTTAGTCGTACTAAAATATATGTGTGAATAAAATGACGTATCATTGTACAGTAGAGTATTAGAGGGTGTGTAGGTAGGTGGAGTAATTGTTCCAACTGCAACCTAGTTTAATTATTTTTTTTTGTTTATGTTAATTTACCGTGGAGAATATTACTTGTAATTAATGTTAAAATGGGCTGTTGGTTTTGTTTGCAAACTATGAAATATGATGACTGATGAAAGATAAAAAATTGTTGTTACATTTATATAAATGTATGTTAATTGGATGAACTAACTTGTAGGTTTGTGAAATCTAGCAAAAGGAGCATTGAAAACTATGTTTAGATAGAATATAATAATTGCAGAGGAAGCATGTAATTGATAGTCAACGTAAGTAGGTACAACAGAGTACGGGTTGTTATTAGTGGTGAAGAAAGTAAGCGAGCAGTACAGTAAATATTTGGGTAGACGGACAATACATTATAAAGTGTGCTAAATGTTATAGAGGAGAGGAGTCATGGTAGGTAGTTTATTGGCAGTTGCAGGTGGAGAAAATATCTGGTGGAGCAGTAGGAGCAGCAAATGTTGTTGTAGCAAGCAGTGCAATTAGCGCTGAGAACGTTGTGCAAGAAAATGCTCGATAGCTTTATCGCACTCTTTGAACTGTGAGAGATGGAAAAATGGGTTGCAAGTTAGAATAAGCGTATAATTGTTAAGTAGTACAATTAGGTGATAAGTGTATGGAGTTATGTGTTGCATACCACTTGAGGTGTGAAGAAAGCATCCCAATTTTCGTCTGCCTGACAGGGTCGATACTGTTCGTGGTTGTTATCAATTTGGGGTTGTTTTGCAAATGTAGACGGTTGTTCTACCTTGAAATTCTGCTGTGTAGTAGCAGGTGTTGCTGTGCAGTTCTTGAAATGGTGGTGCGCAATATCGGGTGATGCTGTAGAGGAAGGAAGTTGACGCAGGCGGTTTGCAGTGGTACTTTTGTCTGAATTGTCCTCTGAAGCTGGGGGAGGTGTTGTAAGGTCAGAAGCAGCAACTATTTCAGGAGAAGGTTGTTGTAGAAGCTTTGACGCACGGGTGCATTTTCGCCTAGCTTTGTCCATGGAAATGGCAGTCGGAGGCTTTTCAATGGTTGTTGAACATTTGGTCTGCGGGGGAGGGGGGTGAAGGAGTTAGTTGCAGTGAATGAAAAAAGGTGAAAAAATTCTATCGGGCAGAAGTACACGTATTCAGTATTAAAATTTGGTATTAATAATGGTGGATGGGGAAGTTGAGTTAGAGTTGGGGACGTGTGGGATGGACGGACAGTAAGTAAAAGACAGAGTTAAAAGTTGTTCAAAGGAATAAGCAATATGCTGTGAAGTCCTTAAAAAAAAGACAGAAAGTAAAAGGTGGTAAGGAAATATTAGTTTGAAATTTTACCTTTTTCATTGGGCTTGTTGCGTGAAGGATTGAGGGTGTGCAAATATTTGGATGGGGAAGAGGTTATATGTGGGTTAGGGTGTAAGTGAATGTAGAGGAATAGTGGACACGTAATAGAGTAGGGAAGGTAGAGGAGTAAATGAGGGAGAAATATGGGGTAGGAGGTTGTACTGTTTTGGAGGGGACAGGAATGCGTAAAATGGTTTGTTGGCAGCAGGACAGTTAAGTGTGGAGTAGGTGGAAAAAGTAGTGTGTGCTAAACGTAGTAACTGATCTAGCTGCTTTGCAAGTGTTTAAATTACACGGTCCACCTCTCCATGCGTGTAAAGATTGATGACATAATTTTAATGCACTGTCCTTTTTTAGTATGTAGAAGTACGGTGACATAAAACATATAACATATATGTTCAATTGAAGCTTGGGACCTCAGTTGTAAGGTGAAATTTTTTTTTATTACGGAACGATACTTAATTAGTAACGTGTGCAGTAAGTACTGTAAAGTACAGACGTTAGCTGTATTCACAGCATGCCATAGCAGTTATAGCATGGGACAGCGTGAAGTGGAGAGATGGGCATTGCGTGTTGCAGTTGTAGTGAATTAGTTTGTACGTACGGAAAATATGGGAAAGAATAGGCATTGTGTACTACAGTTTTATACTATTAGCATGTACCACCAACTGTACTGCACATCAGCAACAAAACAAATGCAATAAATTGTGCAACAACACTGTAGGCAGCGGTAGTACATGTTGCAATTTCGGGAGTTGTGAACAGCTGCTAAAACTTGTTTCCGTTTATACATTTTTTTTTAAACAACAAAGAGAAAGTAAATAAATAAGACACTACATCTACATGGCTTGAAGTAAAATTTCAAATTAAAAAATTACATTAATCATTGTTTTCTTCATCTGTGTTTCACTATTGCAGCAATACTGAAATCCTCATTGAATATTTTTCAGCGACTAAAGCTGCCACGTGCACAGAAGTATCTACAAACTAAAATAGGTTGAGCCTTATTCTTGCATTTGTCGGATTTCAAACTTCGACTTCACTATGATTTTGAACTGGATTTTGATATATGATTGGATTTTGAACTTTAACGTAATTTTGTTCATCCTCGTTCACTATGTTTCCGTTTAGACATGTCAAAAACCCAACAATGCTCCATAACTTGCAGTATGACATCAAATTCCGTGCGGAGACATGCCCAGATTTTCCATTTCCTTCTCAATGCAAACAGTCTTCGTCTTATGGACCTATATATTACGAATCATATAGTGGAATTGATGTTAGTCATAGAACAGTGATAAATGCATTAAAGCAATAACAGTTCACTGTGGCTGTTGTTAATTGATCGTCGTTTTTATTGATGTTAGGGTCAGTGTGCAGTATTCAGTGTAAGGTCGAAACTAATATGCATGAAGTAGGGGAGAAGTAAAATGGCAGGCGGTAGTAGTTTGAAAAAAAAAGCAATATATTTGAACTGTTCATTCACAAACACGTCTGATTGTTTGGGAGGCAAAAATGTGAAAGAAAAATAAGTATATGAAATGGAGGAAGAACAACATTTTTTGTTCTGCTGAAATAAATAAGCCACTAACCTCGGAAGTGGAATAAGGCTTGCTTTTAATGTGTCAGCTTGTTGGGGAAAGTGTTAGTGAAATAGTATAAGTAAACTGTTAATATAGTGGTTGAAGATATGATTATTAAGTGGATGCATACCATGATATTTTCAGTGGATTGAAAGGCAATGTATATATCTTTGTGATGCGCCCTTGTAGAACAGTAGGTAAATCATGCGTGCTGAGGAAATAAATCATAGAATATTGTGTTAGAAGAACAATCTGTATAATGTGTAAAATTTGCAATAGTACGGTTTGAGCACTTACAGTTTGTGTAATTCAGTTAGGTTGAGAACAGTTGTTGAAGTTGTGTTGCGGAAAGCAGCGTCGGTGGCGTAGGATAGTTGTGTGAACTATTCGTACTTAGTCCCGTTGATATATTGAGTTCAGTAGTTAGGCACCTCGCTCGAGTTGACAGCGTGAAATCAAATCGTAGGTTGCAAGTGAATCGACAGGAGTTTGTTATGCAGGAAAGGGAGAAGGAAATTTGGTAGTATGCAGAGAAGCAGAGTAGTATAACAGTTGGAAAGGCATATGTTAAATGTAAAGTCAGACAGCAGTATTTGTACATAAAACAAATGGACTGCGTGGGTGCGATGAGAAGAATGAAATGCAGTTTTATTATAATGTTTGCTTGCTTTATTAATTTGTCATGCAAATGCATGGTAAAGACAGGAGGCTATGCGGTGAAAGAAAAATGAACTGTAACTTAGAACATAGTTAGTGTAGAAGGAGGGTAGGAAGAGGTGGGGAGGGTGAAGTGAGTAGTGTGTAGGCGGGTGGTTCAAAAGTGGGATTGGTAAGTTGTGTTTATGGGACATTCATAATTTGAGAGCATGCATGCAAAACATCGTGGTAAACAACATTTCGAGTGTGTGTTGCGGTACGGTGACGAAGTTGTTCGTTTGCAACCAAAATTTTTGTTGTCCTGCTTGAAATCCCACGGGATAAAGCGACGTAAAGTTGGCCATGACTGAAAACATGGTTGGGAAGGTAAATTCCAACGTGTGGAATGGTTTGTCCCTGTGATTTGTTTATTGTTAATGCGAAGGCAAGCCGCACGGGGAATTGTTTACGGATAAGGCTGAATGGTAGCTTTATGTTTTTAGAAGGCTTTAACGGTATACGTGGAATGAATACCCTTGTACCCTGGAACTGACCGAAAGAAATTTCAGCGTCTATAAGGTTTCGATGAAAGACACGACAGATTAGTCTCATCCCATTACATAACCCAATTCGTGGATCAATGTTCCTTAGTAACATTATTGGACATCCTACCTTAAGAGTCAACTTATGAGGTGGCATACCACCTGGGTTAAGCGAGTTCAAGAACTCAGTTTGATATAAGTTTGATGGGTCATCTTCTATTTTGTCAAAAGAGTAGTAAATGTGATGGTCGCCGGGAAATTGGTTTATTATCATGTTATTAATTTCATCCGCAGTTTCATTTGTTGGAGATAATATTGCTCTATTTAGCATGTAGTTTGTATTGTTAAAATTATCATGTAATGCGGGGAAGATTTCGTTTGTCAAACGGTGTAACGAACGTAGACCGTCCCATCGTATCACAATATGCGATGGTAGTTTGATCATGTCGTCGTGCACGGTGGGTTCAGTTCCATTTCCAACACGCAAAACAAAATCAGCGTAAGGTTGGTCAGCTCGTGCTCGCATATTTTTTGTAATCTGAAATACTTTAACATTTGACCACAAATATGACCGAACTATACATGCGTCAGATGTTTGAGCTCTAGTACCGCCTGGAACAACCGGTAAAACTTGACGAAAATCACCGCCTAATATAACAATTTATCCTCAAAATGGAACATCGGCATTAATCAAGTCTCGTAATGTTCTGTCTAAAGCTTCGAACGCGTGACGGTAAGCCATGGTGGCTTCGTCCCATAGTAGAACGGTTGCCGTGGACAGAAGTTTCGCGGTATCAGATTGTTTGGTAATATGACATGTGGATGAAGAGTTTAAGTTAATAGGAATTTTAAATCTTGAGTGTGCTGTTCTACCACCGGGCAACGCAATAGAAGCTATTCCAGAAGTAGTGGTTGCAATTGCAATAAGACCTCGGTTTCGTAGTTGAGCTAAAATTGCTTTATATAGAAAAGTTTTTCCTGTCCCCCCAGGCCCGTCGATGAAAAAAATGGAGCTGATTTTTGAATCTACGGTAAACATGATCGCGTCAAAAGCTTCCTTCTGTTCGGTGGTTAACTTGTTTATTGCTTGTAAATCGGTTAGTGGTATTTGTATTGATTGTTCTTCTAAAAGAAGTGTTGAATTGTTGTATTCGTCGGTTGAAAGTACGTAGTTATGTGAAAAATCATAATCAAATATGGTTCTATTATACTGTTTTAGAAGGTTGTTAAGATCAAAAAGACATCGACCGATTAAATATGTAGCAGATAGTGAGGCAGAGGAAGTGGATAGGTAATCTTCAGTTAGAAAAGGCCAAAATTCGTCCCATAGGTCACGGACACCGCATGGTTCGCAGTAAACTAAAATGGTAACAAATAATCGCCGTAAAGCAAGAGGCATATGGGTGTTCGAAGCATCAGTTAAACAATCCTTAATACTGTTATCATGTTCGAGCAATCCTCGATGTTCGGCCGCTTCTTTGAATGTAGTGTAAACAGTTTCGTTGACAGTGCGTAAGTGTGTAAAAGAAAGTGGGCCTGGAATATGATTGAGTAATAATCGTAAGTAGTAGCGGTCACCTTCGGTAGGAGGTACGGTGTATAGCCGACCAATTACTTTACGATGTATTTGTCGACGAACCCATTGTTTATGTTCATTACTCCACCAATAGTTTTCAGGGAATTCGTGGTAAAGGTACTTTCATGCGTCCTCATCTATTAAATTTTGGGAAAAAAATTCGGTAAGCATAGTTTTTGTTCTGTGTTCATTAGTGACCATAGATTGTAAGCTTTCGTCTGTGTTAAATTGAATATGTTGCCTGTTAGGCAGATGTATTTGTAGTCCTATTACTGACGGAGACATGCTACTAAGTTAGAACTTAAATATCCGCCATAGGGACTCCGGTGCACATACCCATCTAGCATTAACGAATTGAGAAATTTCATCAGTGGTGGATGATGAAGAAGACACGCTAACGGATACGCGATCTGATCCTTTGTAAACGTACTTATATAGATATTTAACTGATTTAATACTGGAACAAATTTCAACGTTTATATGACAGTCATATTTTAGAAGCAAATAAGGGTTATAAGGAACGACCCAACGATTGTCAACTGCACTATTAGTTGTTTGACCTTGTACTCCTATGTCACGACGTCTATAGATGGGATACGAATTAGTTCCTTGTAAGGTTGATGGGGCGAAGGGTTTAGGAAATCCCTTCTTACACATTCCATCGCGCATGCATACGGCAGTGGGGTTGAAATTGCCGCATGGATGATGAATCATGTGTTTACTAACTAACGTGTACAAATCTGGTTCTAATTCTATGTTCGGAATTTCTGCCCTAACCATAGTATCGTAATCGTCCGCAGTATTTAGTTTATCAGTGTCAGCAAGAATAAGTAAGATATGAGCGTGCGGTAATCCCCTTTTCTGAAACTCTATAACATGAACATGTGCAATGACTTTACCTAGGACATGTTTATCAAATAAACCAACTTTAAGTTGTTCCAATTTTGAACGGAAAACTCGAGTTGTCAAATCAGGACGATCATATGGTTGTTGAAAGGGAAATAGGTCCTCTGTAATCTCAGTCCAATTAGGATTACGGGTTACAGTAATAAATAAGTCAGGTTTTCCATACCTTCGCACAATTGCCATTGCGTCCTGGTACCGTTGGTGCATGTCTCGTGGACTACCAATATGGGAGGATGGAAGTACTTTTCGAACCCCAACATTTGCTACAAAAAGCAGAGGCGTGTGAAATTTGGAGTATGTAATGTGTATTGTCAAAAGGAAGAAATGAGTGGGATGGAAAGGACGAACCGGGAGTTGTCTCCCCACTGGCTAGAGCGTCTTGTAAACCCTGGTATAAGTCGGCTCGAATAGTACCTTGGTGGTCTCGAAGATAGCGGAGTCGCATAGTTTCAATTTTGACATAAGTATCAACCACAAACTGTTGGAGTAGGCGACCACCTAGTTGCAGAAGAGACAGCTCCGTAGGTCGTACCTACGATGAGTACGAAGTGGTAAGAATGGGGGATATATGAGGAAGTTATTGTATGTGAGGTATGCGTACAGAAGTTGTATATTCCGTTGAATGTAGGGGATTACAAACCTGTAACAGATGAGAGTAGTAGGCTCTGCAGCTGATATGGTTATGTCCGGTATTGTGCATGTTCAAATCCCATCCTTGTTCACCGCGTCGAAAGAGAAGTGGGTATTGTAGTGGGTCATAAAATCCTGCTGTATCCGCAACTCGTTGCAGCGTTCCTGATCTTGTTTCAACTATAATATCTCTGTCGTTTGAGTTATTTGAGCTGTCGTCGTCTACAATGAGACCCGCTACTTGTGATGCAGTAGGTAGTTGGTGAAAATGACGGTTAACTGTAAGCTCTTTTATTATCAGTCTGCAATCTTGTAAATCAGTGCGCTGCCCCAACTGGCGCAGCACATGTACATATGGGTTGTAAAAATCTAAGACTTGCTGCAACGTTTGTAGGATGTCTGCTCTTAATATTGTACTATCCTGTTGTCGATTGTCAACCTCATGATCAGTATCGTAGATGTATAGTTGGAGGTATCTAGGTCTACTACCCGGCAGAGGCAGAACACTTCTGATGCTGTGGTAGATGGAGCCTTGTGCATGGTAGGAGTATATTCCACTCTGAGCGGAAGCCAAGTGTTGATCGATGTTAGCGCCCATAGAAGTGAATGCGAAAGCATTGTTGTAAGATCTAATGTTTGTTCGGAAATGTAATCCTCGTTCATTGTCTTCAGTGAATAAAGATAAAAGTTCAGGAGGTGGTGGAGGATAAGAAGCGGTAAGTTTACCACTTGAGCAACAGTTCCCACTTGTTTCACGGTGAAATAATTTTGCAGCGCAGTGTCGGCACTGAGTTGGTTGAGGTAGGATATGGCGGAGGAACGGTCGGGAAGCAGTAAAATTTCGACCGCAGTTATAACGGGTTGGAAGGGCAGGTTGGGGCAGAAGTTGTTGCTGGGGATGAGATGTAGCAGTCCGTGCAGTAGAATTAGCATCGGCTGTTATGTGTGAAAAGCATAAGTTCAGATTGAAGATATATGAAGGTTGAAAAAGTTTATGTGTTGTGTATGTATGAAAAATTGGTTGAAAGCACTAAGTGCAGAAGTAGTAAAAAGAAAAGTGGATGAATTAGGTAGAAATGGAAGATTAATTTGTTTGAACTAAAATCAACCAATGGTAAATAATTAAATTTTCTTTAGGTAGTAAGAAGAACGGCTGGAAAATGTGACATAAGGAGATATTGGTTGTAACATTGTATACATTTGGTTCAGACAAAGGAGTTATAGGTTCAGAAAGTGGTGTTAACAGTGGTAACGCATGAAGCAGTGTATTTACAACCACATGCAGCAAAGTACTTGTAGATTGATATTAAAAATAAGAGTACTGTCCTGTTGTAAAATAAAGTATGGATAAAAAATGTTTTTTTTATATAAATTCAGAAATAAAAATAGTGATAAATTGTAATGAAGCAGAACACAGTAATCCAAAAGTTATTTAAATATACTAAACAATTGCAGAAATGTAATGTCCACCACAAATATTGATGCAGCCTAGGTACGTGTTCGTGTATGTTGGAAAAAATAGGATCGTCAGGTAGTACATGACATTATTTTCTGTACACAGTTAGAAACATGTATGGAAAAGCTGACATGACAAAATATTGGAAAATCTGACATGTGGAAATATTGGATACAACCGCATGCAACAAAGTACTTGTAGATTGATTTTAAAATTAAAAGTACTGTCCTGTTTTACAATAAAGGGTGGTTAAAAAATGTTTTATTTATTTGTATATAATTCCACAAATAAAAACAAGGGTAAATAGTAATAAAGAACATCAGTAATAAATAGTAGTAAGTAACAACAGGCTTTTCATGATAAAAGTGGTTGAGAGCATAAAATCCAGATACGGTATATACATGCGAACTGTAGTTATGTAAACTGAAACATAAGTTCAGGTTGAAGATGTATGGAGGTCGAAAAAGTTTATGTGTTGTGTATGTATGAAAAATTGGTTGAAAGCACTAAGTGCAGAAGTAGTAAAAAGCAGAGTGGATGGATTAGGTAGAAAGAGAAGATTAATTTGTTTGAACTAAAATCAACCAATGGTAAATAATTATATTTTCTTTAGGCAGTACGAAGAACGAATGGAAAAACTGACATAAGGAGATATTGGTTTTAACATTGTATACATTTGGTTCAGACGAAGGAGTTATAGGTTCAGAAAGTTGTGTTAACAGTGGTAACACATACAGCAATGTATTTACAACCACATGCAGCAAAGTACTTGTAGAGTGATATTAGAAATAAAAGTATTGTCCTGTTGTAAAATAAAGGATGGATAAGAAATGTTTTTTTATATAAATTCAGAAATAAAAATAGTAATAAATTGTAATGAAGAAGAACACAGTAATGTCCACCACAAATATTGATTCAGCGTAGGTATGTGTTCGTGTATATTGGTAAAAATAGGAATGTCATGTAGTACATGACATTATTTTCTGCATACGTTAAGAAAAATGTATGGGAAATCTAACATGACGAAATATTGGTTATAACAATGTATACTTTTGCGTCATAGAAAGGACTTGTACGTCAAGAAAGTGGTGTCAACATTGGTAAGACATGCAGCAATGTATTTACAACCGCATGCAGCAAAGTACTTGTAGATTGATTTTAAAATTAAAAATAAAAACAGGCTGTTTATGATAAAAGTGGGTGGGAGCATAAAATCCAGAAACGGTATATACATGTGAAGTGTGCTTATGTAAACTGAAACATAGGTATTAAAATGGAACGCAGTTGTAATGCTGAAGGAAGGGGAAAAGTACCTGTCGAATATTGCTGCTGCTGGTTTTCACTGACCGCTCTCCTTCTAGTTGCGACGGCGGACTCTCTAGATTGTTGACGCCTTGCATGTTGAGCAGCACGCCGTCTTTCCCTTTGTTGCTGATTCATAAAGTTACAGGGAAAAATGAGTTGGGTGGAAGAGATGGCTTAAGAAGGTGGGGCAGTGGAAGTGATATTAGGGAAAAGTGTTTATTGAAACGTAAGTTAAGTAGAACGTAGTAGGGAGGGGAAAAAGTTGGGGGAGTGGATATTGGAAATTGCATTCTTATAGGGGTCGGTAAGGTAGATATTTTGCAACTGACGTATTAGTAGGGTGAAGATTTTGAAGTAGTCAGAGTTAGAGGGGTTGATTAGGTACAGTAACTTAAGGAGGAAGGTGTAGTCAAATAGATAACCTTTTATTATCAACTGTCACAAATTTGGAAAGTGCAAATTTGTAGAAATAAAAGGGCATGAGTGTAAATACGAAAGAGTAATTACCCAAATGAATAAATAAAATATTTGTTAAAATACAGAAATTTACATATGTGGATAAGTAAAGCAGAAAATGTGTAATAAAAGAGGCAGCAAATTGTTTATGTCGTTGTGTAGTATGTTCTGAGCAGCATGAAAAATCTGCCAATAATACTGTTGTCAACATTTTATAATGGTTAACTTCAGGATGCATTGTTACTTTGTCAACAGTTTATAACTGTCAACATTTTTTATTAATTAAATGATGCCGCCAGATTGTTAATTTGTGTTACTTTGCCTACTTATTTTTTGTAAAAGGGTGTTTGTAGTATTTGGATATATAAAGATGACTGATTACATCTCTTTCCTTTCACAATTTTGGATATAAATTAAGTGTGAATATGAGTACAAAATGTTTGAAGTTGATTCAAAATTCTCAGGCATTTAACAGTAAACCATTTCCTAGAGTACGCACAGTATGTTGTACTAAAAACTTCCACCCATGTATACTTTTTGTTAAGGAAGATAAGACATAAGCAGTCAATTTACCTTCAAATACAAAGTTCGATTTGTGAGGTTGAATATGAGATGAAAATTGATTTGCCCTTTGTCTACTATGTTCGTCAGGCAGGTGTTCTGACTGTGATGCTCTAGCTGCCAGTAAGACGTAAACAGTGGTTAGGTAAAAGTAGAACAATATCTAATTGCAGGAAGATAAACATAACGATTGTTACATATGGAAATGTAAACATGGAAAAAGGAGTAGGTGATATTTTTGTAGATGTAGAAAATTCGCAGCTGTATAAGGGTAATAAGTGCAGTAAAGGAAAAACTAATGTCGTAGTAACGAAGAAAAATGAAGGGCTTTTCAGTCTTTGAACCAAAGCAGTAGAAGTATCTAAAAATTAAGCTAATAAAGCTGGTTACATGAACAAAACAGTTAAAAAGAATTGATTAGCAATATGTACAAATGCAGGTTTTAACATGTTCAATCAGATTATTGATTCCGTTACTAAAAAAATATAAATGGCATAAGATTGTTATGGAAGTTTTTCGGCAGAAAGCACATGTCACCTTGGCACAGTCAATGAGCCAAATCTTTTTAGATTGAAAACAAAAGCAGAAGACAAATTAATTTTGAATCATTATATGGATCATACATATAAATTATGTTTTCAGTTAGTTAACTGGTTAGTTAAGATATAAATCGAGTTGCAGTTGGTTAAAACAATGTGTGGAAGCAAATTTTTTAACCATTTTAATAACTTTGTTTCTTTTGTAGGAGATGACTCTGTAGTTGCAGTAAATTGATTTTAGTGAAATTAAACTGACGTGAAATATGTGCGAGAAAAATAGGACAGTGTTAACAATTTCGTAGTCCATGCATTGCAGTGTGTTGGTAAAGTTAAAAATCGAGCAAGCTTGAAATAATTTGACTTTGGAGTCAATAAGAAAACTGAAAGCCTCTTGAAATCAATTCTCGAAATCCAATCTATTTGAAATTATATTCCTTTGAAATTATTTTGTTTTTGAAAGTTAGGGTACATATTTCCAAAAATTGAAATGTCATTTTTGAAGCTTAAATCATTGCGTTTCAAGATCTGAAGTATTTGAAAGTTTATCTTTTACAATCGATTTGTAAAGCTTATAGATTTTTAAAAGAGTTGAAGTCGCATACCTTGAGATGTCAGTTGTGAACATACGAATGGCAACTCACGTAACAGTGAGCCCTGACCTTGGTCGGCGCCGATTAGGTAATAAAGTTGGTTACCTGAACAAAGCAGTAAAAAAGAATTGATCAGCAATATGAGCAGATGCAGTGTTTATACTGTGGAAAAGGAGGAAATAGATAACAGCAAATAATACCTTTGATTTCGCGCAGCAGTGCTCCTCTCCACAGGCGGCGGAATGGAAGAAAGCGGTGTGAATCATTCATGTACCTGCGAGATTAGCATTTGCAGAATTAGGACTGGGGACTAAACGATGCTGTAAACCAAAAAGCGAAAATGAAATTTGAGATTGTATAGGAAGATTGATACTATATATGAAAATGCAAGTAATTCATCAAGATAATACGGACTTGTAACATGACATAAAATGTAGTCAACATGAAGTGGACTGACTACTTCAGACAGGGTAAAGATCACGCATTTAAATCCTTTACAACAGGAGCTGCACAGAATATACATCATAATTCATCAAAAAAGAAAGATGAAACTGATGAACCATATCCATATTAAAAAGAGAATCAAACGACTTTTTTTATTTTTCTTTCATGCAGCATCGTGCCCCTGATTGGAGCAGCAACTACTGGTGTTGCTTGCAACAACATGTTTTTTCTAAAATATTTATAATCCTAGGAATGCTAGTCATAATGTAGTTGTTAGTAACAGTTGCTGTATTAACCGTAAGCTTGAACTAATCTAATAACAATGTAAATAAAATCATATATGTTGGCATGTACGAAAACATAGAGATTTAGTTGAACTTCATATCATACCAAATTGGTAAATTATTATTAGACCAACCAATATAAGAATAATTTTTATCACTACGAAACTAAGAAGTTCATGACTTGGCTGAAACATTTTACTTTCTGCAAATAACACTTAGAAAAACAGTTAAATAATAATTTTGATGAAAAATCAAATGCAAAATAATTTTGTTTTCAATAGAGTGAAGATAAATTTCCACAGAGACAAAATTGCTATAAAACTTTAATTGGAAAAATGTCAACTCAATAACATAATAACTTAAAATAGACCAAATGGTTAATTTTCTAACAAACACAGAATTAGGATAAGCTGTATTGATAATCCAAAAGAAGTAATGTAGAAAAATAAATGCTATATTTATAACTGAACAGCAAGTATCAACGTGGTATGGTTAAAAAAAACCTTTACTTATTAATTGGAGAACATGTATTTGTTATTGGATTTCCCGAAAATGATGAAGGTCGATTGTAAATGTTAGGAATTATTATGACTTATCAGTAAAAGTGGTTACTACATTCATTTACATCAAATTGATTAGATCAAATGCATAAATGTCCAGAAGAATGGTAAAGAGAATATTTCTTAGGGCCATATATTTGGGTTAAATATAGCTTTGATGGTACAGTTAAAATTATCTTTGCTGATTTGCATTCCTTACATCGTTTAATTTTTAAAAACAATCCTAAAAAAATAAATCAAATTTCAGTACACTTAAAACTGTTGTTGTCGTCACTTGTATTGACTATCATTTCAATTTATCTATACCGTTGAAAAGAGCATCTCCTAAGTAAGAGATTGAAGAAGGAGAAAAGCAAAGCAAAGAAAACCATGAATATCAACTATTCTATGAAATGTTGCAGTAAAAAATCCCAAATCCATGAGCACTTAAAAAAGCAACCGTACAGATAACAACCTACAATTAGAATTTTATTTCAAATTAGATTCTTCAAAAATATCAGAGCAAAATGATAAATCAGCCAATTAATGGAACACTGTTACTGCAGCTGGTCATTTTGATGTATTTATTATGAAAAAGTTTCCTAAGCTTGCTCGGCAGAAGGGTGTTTCAAAAATGATTAGTTTCTAAAAACAATAAACTCAAAGTTAGCAAGGATCAGCAATCATTCTATGTAAATGATGACATCACATCAGTGACAAAACCTTCTACTGTCATATTTTACAGTCATAAAGAATCATAAATCCAAGGTATGCACATCAAAATATCATAAAAATAAACAAAAGGCAAAGTAATGTCACAATGAATTTTAAGTTAAAAAACAGTGTAGAACCCTGTGCTGCCATAGTTTGCAGTTGTGAAGAGTCGTGAAGCCAAGCTTTGAACTTAAAAAAATTGTAAGAGTAAAAAAATGGATAGTAATAACATCATGAACTTTTAGTGGGAAAACAATTTTGGAGAGAACCTACAGATTCAGTTGTCAGTCGAAGGGGGTAAACTATTTTGCAAATTGAAGTAGATGACGGTATCCTTTAAACAAACTCTAGATTATCGTATTCATCCAGTTTACTGTAGTGTTTATGTTGTTTATGGTATGTAGTTGCAGTAAATTGATTTTAGTGAAATTAAACTGAATTGGTACGTGAAATATGTGCGAGATAAAATAGGACACTGTTAAAAATTTCGTAGTCCATGCATTGCAGTGTGTTGGTACAGTTAAAAATCGAGCAAGGTTGAAATAATTTGACTTTGGAGTCAGTAAGAAAACTGAAAGCCTCTTGAAATCAATTCTCGAAATCCAATCTATTTGAAATTATAGTCCTTTGAAAGCATTTTGTTTTTGAAAGTTAGGGTATATATTTCCAAAAATTGAAATGTCATTTTTGAAGCTTAAATCATTGCTTTTCAAGATCTGAAGTATTTGAAAGTTTATCTTTTACAATCAATTTGTAAAGCTTGTAGATTTTTAAAAGAGTTGAAGTCGCATACCTTGAGATGTCAGTTGTGAACATACGATTGGCAACTCACGTAACAGTGAGCCCTGACCTTGGTCGGCGCCAATAAGGTAATAAAGTTGGTTACCTGAACAAAGAAATATAAAAGAATTGATCAGGAATATGAACAGATGCAGTGTTTGTACTGTGGAAAAGGAGGGAATAGATAACAGCAAATAATACATTTGATTTCGCGCAGCAGTGCTCCTCTCCACAGGCGGCGGAATGGAAGAAAGCGGTGTGAATCATTCATGTCCCTGCGAAATTAGCATATGCAGAATTAGGGCTGGGGACTAAACGATGCTGTAAACCAAAAAGCGAAAATGAAATTTGAGATTGTATAGGAAGATTGATACTGTATATGAAAATGCAAGTAATTCAACAATATAATACAGACTTGTAACATGACATAAAATGTAGTCAACATGAAGTGAACTGACTACTTCAGACAGGGTAAAGATCACGCATTTAAATCCTTTACAACAGGAGCTGCACAGAATATACAGCATAATTCATCAAAAAAGAAAGATGAAACTGATGAACCATATCCATATTAAAAAGAGAATCAAACGACTTTTTTTATTTTTCTTTCATGCAGCATCGTGCCCCTGATTGGAGCAGCAACTGCTGGTGTTGCTTGCAACAGCATGTTTTTTCTAAAATATTTATAATCCTAGGAATGCTAGTCATAATGTAGTTGTTAGTAACAGCTGCTGTATTAACCGTAAGCTTGAACTAATCTAATAACAATGTAAATAAAATCATATACGTTGGCAGTTACGAAAACATAGAGATTTAGTTGAACTTCATATCATACCAAATTGGTAAATTATTATTAGACTAACCAATATAAGAATAATTTTTTTCACTACGAAACTAAGAAGTTCATGACTTGGCTGAAACATTTTACTTTCTGCAAATAACACATAGAAAAACAGTTAAATAATAATTTTTATGTCTTATATCAGAATTCGAGACAAAAATGAGCAAACTGCAAGATCAGTGTAATCATCCAACCATCAGGTGAGTTACAATTACTAATTTCTCAGCTAATCAAGCAAACTGCAAGATCTACTGAATTTCAGAAAAGGTAAATGCTCAATCAAGCAGTAAAACCTTACCTGAGGAAGGGGGAAAAGTAGAGGTTCGTCGGCGGAGGAGGAAGTCTTCGTCTTCGTCGCTCTCGGCTGTTTAGGGGCCGGCGGACATGTGAGTTGTGGGTTCAGCAGGTCATCTTCGGATGTCGGTGTGCTGCAGCGGCAATCGTTGCCTGGCTTCAAGTTGGGTGAATGAAGTGGTAAAATCGGGGAAGACGTACGCAAATCGTCTTCTACAATTAGTGGTAAAATCGGGGAATCCGGCAAGGTCGAAATAGATGAGGAAGCGGTGACGATAGCACGCAAGTGGTTGAGGCGTAAGTCGCGGGGAGTTGGTAGATGAGGTAATGAACGGTTTTCTGGGTTCCGGTTGTTTAGGGTTGGGGGGAGGGGAAAGTTGAAGTGGGGTTGAAATGGAATATGGAAACTGCTTTGAGAACATGGTGGAAGGAAGTAAGACGGTAATAGCCTCATTTTGTGCCAGATGTCGTGGGTGGTAGAGGACAGTTTAGGTAATGTAAAAAAGGCTTCACTTTGATCGGTTTGACCAAGGTTTTGCTTTATAGTATAGATATACATATATATACACACACACACACATACCGATATATATATATATATATAAGACAAAAAATCTAATGGTCAATATTTGTTGGATTAGATTTTGCGCTTGAGTTTGTGTCTCAATAGCCGCACCCTATACACATACACATATAGGAGCGTTCAACGACACTCCTATTTTTGCAGCACCCCGTGGCCTCTTGATTTCCACCACAATGAAATAGTGGCAATATAGAGGTGTCCTATTTTACCATAATGAAAGCTTTATGGTAAAACATCATGCATGGATGTCAACTGATTCATGCAATGTTTTCTCGATTCCTCAATTTATTTAATTTGTAATATTTGTTATCCATCAGATAAGTGTCATTATCTTAATTTAACTGCCAGGTTGTTTTGTTAGGTTTTATTATTTGACCAGGAACTTGTTTCTACTATTATTTTGTTTTTTGTTTAATATGTAATTGCCTTACTTCCTGATTAACAATCCGGTAAGAGATTAAAGCTGTTTGGTTTATACTTTATATACACAATAACGTTAAGTTTGCATGTAAAATATGTATGCAGGTGGATGCCCTGTGATTAGAGGAAACAAGCGGTCGTCCACGAAATGGATGCATGTTTACGAACATATAGTTTAAAGAATTAGAAAAGGTAAAAATATTAGAAATTCCTTGCTTCTATTATAGTAAAGCATTGCATCAACACCATTAACAATTTTTTATTATGTACCATTAACAACGGTCACTACACGTTGTTATATAAGATTTTTACAACGGTCAACACACGTTGTTAAATAGGTATTTTACAACGGTCAATACATGTTGTGAAATAGGCTATGCAATTAGTATGTTTAGTCTATTGCAACGGGTTATGGCCGTTGTATTATAGTATATTCCAACGGGCAACACAAGTTGTTAAATATGCTTTTTACAATGGTCAATGCATGTTGTGAAACAGGCTATGCAACTACTATGGTTAGTCTATTGCAATGGGTTATGACCGTTGTATTATAGTCTATTACAATGGTCATAACCCGTTGTAAAAAGGTATACTGCAACGGTTTTTACAACGTGCTTTGCCCGTTGTAAAATGTGTTGGATCTATTACAACGAGGCCTATTACAACGGGCACATGCCCGTTGCGAAAACCATATTACAATGGGCATTGCCCGTTGTAAAAAGACTGTTTTGTTGTAGTACTAGAAACTCATGACTCAGAGAAGTACTAGAAACTAGTCATGAGAGAGTCCATCGAAATGCAGAAGAAATCAGGGAAATGTTGTATATTTCAAGATACACATGGTCATAACACCAGCGATTGCGGACACCTTCGAGATGTGATTGGAAAGCTGATCCAGAAAGGAAAGTTTCAACGATAAGTGCAAGCCCAGTAGAATGGTGAGTAGGAAACATCCGCCTAATAAAGAACTTTAATTATCAGTTGGACCACCAACGGTCGACTTCCAACTGAGAAAGGGTAGGGCAATATGGAATAATGAGCATACAATGCTACCTCACTTATCAATAAGATTTATTTCAATTTCAATACTGTTGCGTACTACGACCAACTTAAGCTAAACTACTTCCAAACGATGCAAGTGACCAAGTACTTAGAGTTGGGTGCCAACCAACCTCCATGAACCATGATCAGATCTTTGGAGGATCATCAAGACGAGCATGATTCAACCGCTCATCAACTACCATATGCCCCTGACTTGTTGGCAAGGACTCAAAATGAGCCTGACAATGTCAGAATCCAATACTAAGTGGAAACGACAGACCGTCCATGCATTAACCTCCATGCTTGACTTAAAGACTGGAGAAACACTTGGAGTGGATGCAACCCGACCATCCACTCCCCAACTCATACTTGAAGTTCGCCAAAATACTTATGCCTCTCCTGAAGCTCAGCAAGACTGAGGTCCAACTAAAGTGAACATGATTTGATCGTCCACACATTAACTCCTACCCTAGATATAGGAGGCAGTCTGGGAGCTCGACTTAGAGTAGGCGTGATTGACCATCTACTCACCAACCGCCACCCTCGACATGAGGACATGACTACAACGTGAGGTGGATGTGACTTGTCCATCCATCCAACCACTCTCTCCCTTGATTTGATAGGAGGAGTTCGGGAAAATTGGACGAGACCTAACCATCGAACCTAAGCATGGACCATGGGTGTGGTCCAACCATACATCGCTTAATCACCAAGTGGATGTGGATCAACCGTCCACTCGCTAACTTTTGTCCTCGACGCTGGGCGCAAAATTCCTTTCCACGAATGAACATGACTTGACTGTTCATTTGACAGCTCTTACATTGACTTAACAGGTGGAGTGTAAATCAAAAACGGGTGTAACTAACCACCAATCACAAAAACCTAGTCCCTAGAGCATGGACCGGAGAATAAACACAAAAGGATGACACAGTTTGACTATCCATCGACCAACTCTGGTCCCCACATCACGGATTAAAGTAAAAACATCAAATGGGTGTGACTAACCACTCACTGAATAACTCTGGTCCCCCAACACAGACTAGAGTATACAGTAAAAAAAAGTGGACACAGTTCGATCATCTGCTCTCCAACTCTTGCCCCTGACTTGGGGCAAAAACACAACTCAAAGTGGTTGCAGTCTAACCATCCGCTGCACTGCTCGAGTTTGAAGTTCTCCAGAACACTCATCTTACTCCCAAAGCTCAATAGAAATAGGATCCAAATGGAAATGGACATGGTATGACCATCCACGCATCGATTCCTGCTCCGGATGCAAGGGCAGTTTGAGAGCCCAAGTCTAAATTTGACATGGTTCGATCGTCCAATCCAAAGAGGATGTGTTACGTCCATCCATAACCTTGCTCACGCTTGAAGTATGGAGAAATGTTCAACCCTTGCCCGGACATTGGCAAGCCCAAAATCCAATCCAAGACATGGACGCGGTTCGACCGTCCAACAAATAACTCTGGTCCCTTAGTGCTGATTAGAGTATAAACATCAAATGGGTGCGACTGACCACCCATCAGAAAATTCTGGTCCTTGGAGCGCGGATAAGTGTATAGGTAGAAAATGGACGTGGTTCTACCGTTCATCAATTAACTCTCCTCTATAAATCGACATGCTTAGTATAAAACATAGAACGGATGTGACTTAACCATCCGCTAATCAGCTCCTTCCCACGATTTGATGTGAAGAACTCCAAGTAAGAGTGAACGTGATACGACCGAGCACTCTTTGACTTTCGCCCCTAACTTGGGAGCAGAAGAAATGACTAAGGAAAATGTGGTTGGACCATTTTTTGAAATAACTCTAAGTCCCTAGAGTGTGGACTTGAGTATAAACACAAATAGAGTGCGATTCGACCACCCGCCAACAAACTCTTATCACCAAAGTGCGGATATGACCACTCAAATATTCTATAAACTATGACCTAAACTCGACAGAAGGAGTATAAACTCGCTATGGATGGAATTAAACCATCCATGAACTAACTCTGCTGACCCAAGACTGCGGGCAGGAGTACAAATTACCGAAAGATTAATACGATGGCTCACTATAGCTCCAGCTTGGTGTTCTTTACGACTTAAGGCAATGACTACAGGGAGGCCATAATACAAAACCAATCGGAATGACATCTGAAGTTACGGGTAACTGACTTTATCATGTCATTGGATCAACAGGAAATATCGATCCAAACTTTCTATATCATGCCGCTAGATTGAAGGTTGGTATCGATCCACACCAACCACAAACAGATATGACCTGAACATCCATCGAATAGCTCGGTCACCAGAGCGTGGATAGGATGATAAACCATGAATGAGTGTGACTTGGCTGTTCATTTTCCATCACCTTCCATTGATCCTTCAGAAGGAGTATGAAACCAGATAAGCATGATCGATCGCTCTTGAGCTAATTTTAACCCTTGGTTCGACAGGAGAACATAAATCAAAATAGACGTGACTGACCATCCAGCTTTGAATGAATGCGACACGACCGTTCATTCGCTAGCTCTGATCATGATTCGACTAGAAGAGCGGTTCGAAAACGAACGTGACTTACCCGTCCGCATAGTGATCCTTTCCCTTTGTTCGATAGGGGAGCAACAGTTACATATTGGATGTGACTTAACCATCCATTCTTTGGTCCTTGCCTAGAGTATGTCGACATCTACATCAAAAGCTGATGTGATTGACTGTCCAGTACTCAGCTTATGCCCGAAATTTGATAAGGCATTGAAGTATTCTTCTAGGAAGGAAAAGCCAGAATACAATCTAGAATAGGCGCGACTCATCCTTCGATCAACTAACTCGACCCCACGAATCAACGGGAAAGAGTGTAAAGCCAAAACAGAAGTGACATGCCCGTCCACTTATCAACATTTACCCTTGACTTAGGGGGCATGAACGAGAACCAAGATGAATGTGAACCAACCATTCATCGATCAACTCTAAGTCTTCGAAGCTTAGGTGGGATTATAAACACGACTAGGATGAGACTCGACCCTCCATGCAGTACATTTATCAACCTAAGAACGGGGGTAGAAGTGTGATCATCCACAAAACTGACTGTTATAGATCAATGCTGTGACTCATACCTAGTGCTTAAAACGACTCGAGGCTAAGACCGAAAGGATGCTTAGAAATAGAATCATTGGATCTATCCCGGGGCTCATGGGAGATTGACTATCATTCCAACCTGAAAAAAGAGCAAAATATCGCAAATACATTGACTGGAAAACGCGTTACTCGAATACACAAGTGGATCCATACTCAAAGCAAGAGCCAGCTATGTAGCTACGTGCAACACGAGGCTGAACCCTACTTGACATTTGATTCGACGTGCTTCTAAGCCTGATCTTCATCCATTGCAGATAATCACTCAATGCACCTAGAGCCCATTACTATTGGACTCACCAGCTCATGGTGAGATCAGAAAGTTCAACCGGAGCGACCGTCAAAGCATGCCGTCCTAACTAGCTATCATACCATTGACTATGCATTAGAGAAATGCTTGAACGTAGGGATCGACATCAAGTCCAACGATCATTCTCCGTACCTACATACACCACCAAAGCATTGAAGTTACAAGACTTGCCTAGGCCAGGGGCTAGCACTTATCCCATCGCCTATACGACTTTACAAACCCAATTCAAACGTTCCTTATGCTAAGTAAAGTTTAGTGCGGTGTTGTGTAGTGTAATACAATTCAATACTATATGATAGTTATGGAGAAACTCAACAGTTCGACCGAAGTGACCGTCATCGCTGACCATTCCAACTGGATTTCACGTCGATGGTTATGCGAAATAGTTACGTTCAAATTCAAGGATCGGCTATCGGCGTGTAAGAATCCGAATATCCAAGTTCATTCAGGGCACGTGTTACAATCCATACAAGTACAAATATGCTAATCTACTCAAGTCTGAATTGGTAGACATTCGATTCGAGGCCATGTGTTAGTTCAAGTACGCAAGCCATATACGACATGTCTTGGAGAAACAGAAATGACACGACATGGACCTGGAGAGATCTACTGCACTAGAAAAGGAGGTGAATAAACTCAAAAGCAACGGGCTTATCCACGACACCCTCTACCTGAAATGGGTATTTAATCCTGTACGTGTGAGAAAAGCAAATGGAAAGCGACGAACATGTGTTGATTGTTCAGACCTAAACAAGGCAAACCCAAAAGACAGCTTTCCACTTCTGAGGATCGACCAGCTAGTAGACTCAACCACTGGATATGAAATGCATTAATTTAAGGATGCATACTCCGAATACAACCAAATCCCGATGCACATCCCCGACCAGGAGCACAGCAGCTTCATTATCGATCTAGGGATATATTGTTATGCTGTGATGCCATTTGAACTAAATAATGTTGAAGCTACTTACCAAAGACTAGTCAATCGGATGTTCAAAGATCAGATTGGGTGATCGATGAAAGTATATGTGGATGGTATGCTCGTGAAGTCACGATGATCAAACGACCACATTGATGATTTGGCGGATATGTTCATTGTTCCCAAAAATTATGGAATGAAACTTAATCCCTTGAAATGCCCCTTCGGGGTTGCGCTGGGAAAATTTCTGGTTTTTATTGTTAACTCTCGCGGAATGGAGGCAAATCCCGAGAAGATTCAAGCAATTCAAAACATCCAAGTGCCGAAGACGATCAGGCAGGTATAGAGCCTCAATGGGAAGGTCGCCGCCTTAAGCAGATTCATCTTCAAGGCCACTAACAAGTGTATTCCTTTCTTCGATTTGATTAGGAAAGGGAAAAGGAACTTTGAATGGACGTAGGATTGCATAGATGCATTTCATGCTCTGTATATCACTTAGAGAGACCTACCATCCTATCCAAGCCACTGGATCGTGAAGACTTATACATCTATTTAGTGATGTTTATACACACTATAAGTGCCATACTGTTACCCGAGGAGAATCAGATCTAGAGGCCAGTATACTATGTTAGTAAGCGATTGGCAGGTGTTGAAAGAAACTACCCACTAGAGAAGCTCACGTACTGCCTGTTGATTGCATCACAAAAGCTTCGCCCTTACTTCCAGGCTCACCCCACTAACTTCTACACTGATCAGCCGTTACGGTGGGTCCTACAGCAACCTGAGATGTCTGGAAGGTTGCTCAATTGGAATATCGAGCTAAGCCAATTCGATATCACTTATATCCCTCGAAGAGCTATTTAATGACAGACATGGCGGACTTCATAGCTGAATTCACTACACCAGACGACTCTCCGGAGATCAGTGGAGAACTGACCAACCGATGGAAAATGTACATAGGCGGAGCATCCAATGATCAATGTTCTAGCGCCTAAGTCCTGTTAGTGACTCTTGAGGAACGATCAATCTACTATGCCCTGAAGCTCGACTTCCCAACAGCAAATAACGAAGCCGGGTATGAAGCCTTAATCATCGGGCTCAAACTTGATAAAGAACTGGGAGGGACAACTTTACATATCTTTTGTGATTCTCGGTTAGTAGTATGCCAAGTTAGGGGAGATTATCTGGCTCTGGGGTAGCAACATGCTCCTTATCTCAGCTGACTCCTAGAGCTACTAGTAGACTTCGAGTATCACACCATTATAAACACCCTTAGAGAACAAAATGATAAAGCCAAATCATTGGCCAAGCTGGCCAGTTCCGGGGATATGCAGTAGAGTGGTGTAGTCTCGATTGAAGTACTAAATGCTTCGAGCATCGATCAGGTGGAGATTTATTGGGTTCTACAGACAGCCTGAAAGGGAGTCGTTGACGACTCCTGTCAAAGGTTATCTATGACAAGGGAACCTTTCTGGATGGAGGAATGAAAAATGAAAAATCCTCCACAAAGTTCCGTGCTGCATCATCCAAGAATGAGTCATGTATAGAAAAGGTTTTTCCATTCCCTTGCTTCGATGTATCGCCCATGATGAAATCAAACGAGTCTTGAGAGTAGTCCATAAAGGAGAATGCGACGATCACAACAGAGGGCAAACCCTAGCAAAGAAAATTCTCCACTACGGCTATTACTGGTCGACATCAATCAAGAGGCAGCTGATTATGCTAGAAAATGCACAAAGTGTTAGATGTTTGTAAAAACTTCAAGAGCCCCGCTGATGGAAATTACTCAAATGGTCAGTCCATGGCCGTTTTCCACTTAGGGTATTGACATCATCAGCTCCTTGTTTATTTCTAAAGGTGGTGTGAAGTACGTCATCGTATTAGTTGATTACTTCCACAAATAGGCTGAAGATGGACCCTTAACTGTGATCATAACGAAAAAAGCAATCAACTTTGTTGTCTAAAACATCATCTGTCATTTTGGTCTTTCCCGAACAATCGTAACTCATAGCGGGACCCAATTCGACACTGCTGAGTTCAAAGACATTTGTCATCAGCATCATATTGAGAAAAGATTCGCGTCAATTACTCACCCTCAAGCTAATGGACAAGTCGAATATGTTAACAAAATCATAAAGTCCATTCTAAAGAAGCGTTTAGAAAAGGCTAGATGCAAGGGTGTCGACGAACTCCCATCAGCAATATGGGCATACCTAACCACTTACAAGTATGTGACTGGTCATACTCCATTCACCCTTGCATACGGCTCCAAAGACGTGATTCCTGTAGAACTTGGAGTCCTTCTCACTTAGTGATGTATTACAACCCCTATTTCATTATAAAAAAACAAACAAACAAGGATTTTCAATCCAATTGCAATTAAACTACAAGGAATTAGCAACAACCCATGAGTATATGATCACATCCGGGAGCCAACGACAGGAACGTGTACATGAACGTGCACATGTGCATTCCAAATTCTTGATTTCTTGAAACCGACAGAAATTGAATCCTCAACTGGAGTTATTAGAGAAAATACTAGATTAGATAGCCAAAGCTTACAAGCCCTGTAGAATCAGATACAGATAAAAACTGATGGAATACAATCCTGAATTTATACTGTTGAAAATCGACCAAGCATCATGACGATCAAAGAGAGCTACAACACTTTGGAAAAATCATTGGACGGATAGCGACTACTCAGAAAACTGGATGGATTTCTTTCCAATGACTCTAACTTGCTTCGATTCAAATCACGTCATGTTTGACACAAGACGAACTTTGAGGGATAAGTGTTGTCCGACATTTTGACCCAGTAATATTCGAACTGACTGGACAAGTTAGACTTCATGATCATCATGGCAGAAAGCTCGGAGAAATGGTTACCAGGATTGGAGATCGATTATGGACAAAACTATAGACAATAGCCGTACCGATTCATGCGTTGGAAAAGTACGAATTTCACACTTCAACTAAAAAACGATCGGGTATGATTGTTTTTCACAATGGATCGGCAATGATCCTTCTCTAATATGGATCGGATATGATCCATCTCCAGAATGGATCGGCTATAATCCATCTTAATTATGGATCGGCTATGATCCATCTCCAATATGAATCGGATATAGAACATCTTCATTATGGATCGACATGGATAGATATGGATATAGATCGCTTGGATTGACGGTGCAAATCAATGATGATCGATCAATAACTCAAAATTCAGAAGTCTACTATGCACGAAACTTTGAAAATAGTAAGATATGGAACATGATGGGACCCACCATATTGACCGCATGTAAAAGGAGCAAGAAAAATGATCGATTGATCATTATTTTAATGAAAGTGGGGCTCGCGATCGATATGGTAACCTCGTTTGGATCTGGAGACTCCACTGCTGAAATTTCAAGAAGATATTTCACCGCCTTCCTCTATAGATATGGACTTGATTGTTCATTTTCAGGATCTTTACACTGTTGTTTCCTTGGTACTCCATTGTAACTATGAATCATACCCGATCCATCCCTCTATGCTCAGCAATTCAAGTGATTAATAAAGTTATTCCTCCAAAATGGACGTAGGCTTTTAACGCCGAACTACTATAAATCGTTGTGTTCTTGTTATTTCTTATTTTATGTTATTTAATTGCTTGTTTCCTCTGCTTTCATTGGATTTTCTTTATTTATTTCTCTATAAAATCTCTATTGGGTGTTTGTGCCAATTTGTGGTGCAAACACTAATCAATTTGACGGTCTTGTTTATTCCCATTTATAGGTACAATACAATGGGAAGCACCTACCAATACTTATCCAATTTGAGTTTAATAACCCGGAATGTGTGCTATTTGGGCAAGGATTGCAAGAATGTTGGAAGCTATTAATATTGATACTAATGAAAAGTTCAAACTTCACATGCATCATTTAGATAAATAGGCTTGTCTAACAAAGTATACAATTAAAGATTCCAAAATTTGCTTTATTAATCTTATTTGAAACTTTACAAAGATAACACGTTACCAAATTTAGGAATAAATGAGGACTTCACTCATATGTTCAATTTTTGCTACTATTTTCATTACCACGTGCTTTCCAATACACACGGATACACACATGCACGCGTAGACACACATATACATATACAGATATTGACATAGATGTATACATATATCTATAGTTGTATATTTCACCCTTAAATTATATATAAAAATATTCCAAAATTTGCTTCATTAATCTTATTTGAAATTTTACAAAGACGGTGCATTTCAAAATTTAGAATAAATGAGAACTTCACTCATTTATGCTACTATTCTCATTGCCACCTACTTTCCAATACACACACACATCGCTCAATGACACCCTTGTTTTACAGCACCCTTGTAGCCCCTTGATTTCCACCACACCATCTGAATTAAATTATAGACTAGTGGGAAGAGAGAGATAGCCATATAATTTAATTTGGATTACGTGGTGGCAATCAGGGGCTATAGGGGTGCCATTGAACGCTCCTCATACTTACGTACGTACGTACAAACATACATATACATATGTACAAATACACACACACACACACTGAGATATATATATATATATATATATATATATATATGGGGCTGGCTTTTTGGACACAAAGTAAAACACAAATGGTAACACAATAGATCTAGACCATTGGATATTTTTGTCCTTATATGGAAGGTGTGAATTAGGGGGTAATCGAATGGTAGAGATCCATCGTGTTCACCAATTGTGTCTATATTTTGTATCCAAATAGATTTACCATATATATACATATATATATATATATGCATACGTGCATGTGTGGAATTTAAGAGAAGAACCTGTGTCCAGAAAATAGGTTTAGCGATCATGAAATTAGATCAAGGTTTTTAAAATGGTTGCTCACTAAACATGATCCATATTTTTTTATGGGCTAAATGGGTTATATAACCTGCTATAAAAAAATTATGGGTCGAACCCAACCATGTCGAATACTTCATACTTGACATAATGTCAAAAATAGTAGGTTTCGTACAAGGGAATAAAGGGAAGGGTTATATTGATTTGCATAACGTGGGGCTTTTGATGAAGAGGATATTTAGTTTTGTGATGAAAGTATAATTTTCCATTTAGAATAATTGATTATTTCTTATGAATTATATGCATTTCTTTTAAAAGAATTCAACGATTGGATATTTACTTATGCATAACACGTATCATGTAAATGATTATAAAATTTAAGATTTAAAGGTAAAAACGGTTCGTTGATACAATATCTACAAAAGCTTATTGCTTAGTTAACATCCGAACCACTATAATAATCTCTATTTCTCATTTATTTTTCTATTATTTTCTATTATATTTGCTATGTTCTAACAAGGCCGGTGCTTTCATATCATACTCTAGGGTATTTATCCATTTTTGTGTTAACACCATGATTAATGGATGGTTCAGATATTGGTTTAATTAATGGGTTTGAAACTATGATCCAGACATGGTAAAGGGTTTTACAATCAGGTCTAAGAACAAGTAGCTAAATAAGACTTAGGTTTATTTCAAGAATTGGCAAGTGATAACCATGCACTACAACTATTTAGTTAACAGTGTTATGATTTTTTTGCATTGCATTTCAGAATAGAGAACAGTGATGATATTGTAGGATAAGAGTGTTAATTGGTGAAGATGATGATCATAAAAGGGGACAATGAAAATTTTATCATACAATAGAACATCACATTCAAGCACGTCCATAGTAGGAGAAAAGCATTAGAGATCAAGGCCATAATCTTGATATATAAGGAGTCATATATCTAGAAAGAGCAAACATGTTTCACCTCATTTTGAATGCATTCAGTTTAGGCAATACATAGTGTTTGTACCAAAATTGGGCACAACACTCTTCGGAAGTTTTTGAAGAGATAAAATGAAGAAATTAAATGGAAAAAGAGGATTTTCTAACAAAAACTCCAAAAACAGATAAAAATAATAAGAATGCACAGAAAACACAAGGATTTAGAGTGGTTCAGCGTGTTGCCTACGTCCACTATGAAATTGATCACTTTATTGATGTTTCTTTGATGATTACAAATGATTGCAACATGTTACAACAGATGAAAGCTATGAAATTCGAGTACAACAGCGGTAATGGAGTATGGAATTGAATCCGGCAGAGTCTGGGCGTTGGAGCGTCCAATGATGAAGAAGATCCCCTTTTCTGTATGCCCTAGGGTTCTATTTATAGGTGTAGGAGGCTGATATTTTGCTCAAATCTTGGGAGACTTCTTCTGGCATGGAAGTGGCTCTGTTCGTGTCAATGAAAGTTCCTTAGTTCATATCGATGGCCACATTCTGTTCGTATCGATGAAGGCGGTGTAGTTCGAATCGATGGAGGTTGGCTTGTTCGTATCGATGAAATCACTCCAACTCGATGGATACGAATAGCGGTTCGTCGATGGATGCGAAGTTGACACTGGCTGATCGATACGAAATGTGCTGTCCCTCGATGGATACGAAGTCGATCGGTACGAAGTAGACTCTGGTGATGGACACTAAGTCGATCGATACGAAGTGGGTTCTGATGATGGATACGAAATTGACCGAGTCGAACAGAGGCTTCCTGATGGATTCGAATGAGATCGAGTCGAACAGAGGCTTCCTGATGGATTCGAATGAGATCGAGTCGAACAGTGACCAGTCGATGGATTTGAACTCGATGATGTTCTTCATCCAATCTTGCATCGATCATAACTTGAGCATATGAACTCGGATTGACTTGAAATTTGGAACGTTGACTTTCATTGCTTCGCTCGCCGTGTCTTGTCTATTGTAGCTTGATTCAGACTCGGACAAAATTCGTCGACATCCATGGTGAGTCTGCGTATAACCGATCTCTAAGACGAACCGTCATTGGTTTCTAGTCAAGTTCTTGGTGTCACGGCCTTGCCAAAAGGCGGGATAACACATAGCATCGAAGAAATTTAACCATCCCCATGGTGCAATTGATTAGCGTAGGCAGCTCTAATAGGATGCCCAAGTATTTAGTAATGTCTTTTTTTTTCTCCGCAACTACGACTACTTTTCTCTAGCCGTCATGTTTACATCAACATGTTGTCTGTTAATGACTTTTGCTGTTATATAGTTGGTCTGTATTGCTTTTATTCATGACTTGCATCCTCCAATACTGGACTTAGAGTACATGCAAATTCTAATCTGTAAACATGGTTTCATATTATTTATACCGACCTACACTTTCTATAACATAGAGACATAATTTATATGCAACGGGCGAACAATACAAAGAAAATTACAACCCAATCAAATTTTGCTTTATAGTCAGTCGTTTTTTAATCTTATCATTGTTATTGTCTAAAATATTAATTTTTAGATGTTAATATTTTTTGCCTCAAAACCTGAAAATAGTTAGGTGTTTCATGTGATCAGATTAATATGTAATTTACATTTTTAATATCTCCTATACCCTTCGTTTTATGTATGAATTTACTTAATCTATTTAACATACCTATCCTAATTGACATGGCAGCCTTGATATTTGTAAACAGTGAAGCTTATTATATATTTCTTAAATAGCTACCTTAACATATTTCCTAACTTCATTCCCTTCACCAATATTATCAAACTTAATTTAACCTTATAAAAATAGCTTGGTGAAGTACATCACGAAAATATGTTTCTTTCTAAAAAAATAGTACACCTAAGCAGTCAACGTTTCAGAAAAGGACTTTGGACATCCAAAAACAAAGTAGGTAACACCATAATTTCCACCAAATAATATCGTTAATATTCAAAAGAAAATTCCTTAACTTGTAATTTCGGGACCTATCTTTTGGTTTCCAATAGAAACATGCAACCCGAGAGCATGAACCAACGCATCAACCAAGACCGAGACCACAAATCAGTTGAGACAAGAAGCTAGACCAAGAGCACCAGTGGTCGAAACCTAAAGCAATTGGACAATCAACAACAATTAACGGCTTTAATAGCCCAGGACGAGACCAACAGTCAAGACGAATAAAGGATGTCCAAAATCTATATATGAAAGCATCACGTTAGCAATCTGTGTCAAATTACTCTCAACCAGATAATGACAAGCGTTCAAATCAAGACCGTTCATAGCAAGCCAGATCATCAATTCAAAAGGTAGGTGCTCAACAAATGGCATTATGGCCGATTTAGGTGACGATCCTAAGGCACAGAGGATCTTCTGGCATAATATGGAATAAGACATGTATAGTACATTCCTATATTAGAGTTCTAACCAAAAAATAATTGATGGCGGAAATGCTTAAATTCAATGTACTAAGCATATCAGCTATATAAGAGTGACTAAATAAGGAAATGGCGGTGGAATAGGGACTTTCAGCACGAACCACTATAAAAGTCTCGATGTTATTTACTTTCTACATTTTTCTCTTTCGGCATTTACTATCGTTACCTTACTCCTCTCAACCATAATCTGTCTTGAGACTTTTTAAGAACCTATGGAGTGCTATGTTACCCTAACGATGCCTCTTCCACCATAGAAGATCTAGAAGGAAAGAACCGCTACATATATCATCAAGTAAATTGACACGAAACAGACATGTGTTGAAAGCTCTCTTACATAGTTGAGGAATTTATAAAGAAAGGGATGTTGACTAAGTTTATCAAACGTTAAGTTGAATATCTCATTTCAGAACTTTATTTTACCCTATTATGTTTCCATGACTCCAGGACAAGTTCATGTAACTCTACCAAATGAATGCATACTACACCTTTCTATAAGAGATGGAAACACATGAAGAATCCTTTAAGAAAAAATCCTTCACGGTCAAATGAAAGATACCGATCAAACTATCATAATCCCCTTGATTATATCCTCTCCTTCAAAATATTTACACTCCAAGTAGTATCTTATTGTTTCGGAAGAGTTTGAAGATTTGATTGACAGATCTCGGCCATCCCCTTCCGGTGGAATTCTTCTTTAGTACACCCTAACTCACTAAGTCTTTCCTTGAGAAGTGCATCCATAACTCAGCATACACGTTATCACTTTCAGTATGTTCTCTCTTTCTAAGGACTTTTACATATCATACTTACGCATAGGATTTACAAATTGAAATTTTATCATTAAGCCAACGAGGTCAATATAGAGTTTCGCTTTACCCGGTTTAAATGATGCCCTCCCGTTAATCTGACGAGATTAGTGGAAGGTATTCACTTTATTAAGTCTAGTCTCTTTTCGTGAACTCAAATTAAAAACTTTCTACAAACTAGATAATCAAGTGAATTAAAAAGGATTTTTACAAAACGTTTTAAAACTACCCTTTTAATATATATAGATATACATACATACATATATATATAATGACTTATGTCTCTTTTCATCACATTTAATCTTTTCCTTTAAATTCTTTGGAAAATAAGGTGATTTATAAATTACACGATTTCAAGGACCTTCTTTAAAATGTATTCCAAAATTACTCCTTTTCAAAGAACATGTGTTTTTCTTTATTAGGTAATAACCAGCATGATTATTAATTCAAAATGTATTTTAGATGGTCGATACCAGCAAAAAGCGGTTGTAGATGGTCGATGCCAACCGAAAAGAGGTTGTAGATGACCAATGCCAGTCAAAAGTGGCTAAAGATTTTGGACCCAGTGATAAAATTGGTAGACCTCATCATAAGAGCATCCTCACAGTAATGTGGCATAAAGAGTGAAGCCATATCACCTGGGTTTAGAACGACATCAAAAAATAGAATGCATGCTAATAGTGAGTCAGAGTATGTCTAACCATGCATTGGGTAAATTCTCCATTTAGAAATGGGTAGATTCCCATATAGATTAGAAACAGGTACATTTCTGTATAGATTAGATATGGGTAGATTCCCATATAGATTAGAAACGTGTAGATTCTCGGATAGATTAGAAACGGATAGATTCCCGTATAGATTAGAAACGGGTAAGTTCCCGTATAGATTAGAAATGAGTAAATTCCCGTATAGATTAGAAACAGGTAGATTCCCATATATGTTAGAATTGGATAGATTACCAATTAGAATAAAATGATGGCTAGACTCCCAATTAGATTAGAATAATGAGCAGATTCTCGATACAGATAGATGTTGAGAGGGGTTGCAAAGTTAAGATATCAAGTAGATCCTTAGTGAACTGAAGAGAAGAGTGAACATGGAATCATAATAACATGAAACTCTTGCTTGTGCTACTAATTTGACTTCGGATAAGAATTCAGCCATAAAATTTAGTTGGGTCTGAAACCCTATGCTTGGGGTAAATGATACCCCATAGAAGGAAAATCCTAAAACTACCCTCAAGCAAAGCAAAAAAATAAAGAGTAAAGTCAAAAGGGATTTCTTTGCATTCAAGAAGATGTTACAAGGAATAAGCCAGGATGAATGCTTAAAGGAGTAGCATTATAACGACCGGATTCCAAAATCAAGGACATCAGTGTATAAGGTATAAAGACAAAAGGGAAGGTCCTCCCCAACAAGGCAAACTTCTGAAACAATTTGGATATTCATGATATCGGGAGAGTCCTATTAACCATATCATCTTCAACCTTCTTTCTTGTTTTTGTTCAATATATATATATATATATATATATAAATGAATAAATAAATTTTTGTCGTGTCATCTCCTGGAACAGGATATTGATTTGAGGTTTACTCTTCTTCGGGATTATCTAGCTCTTAGTTTTTAGACCTAACTTCGACTCAAGAAAACTCCTCTTAACCTCAAAAGCGCAAGGGTTACTTCAACTTTTGAAGCTCGACTATCTTGTCCTCATGATATTGGTAAAGAGTAGCATAATTTCATCGAATCCTTAAACAGTTCAAGCAAAATACTCCTAAAGGAACATCGACTTAAAATTAGTAAAGGTAAAAGAAGGACTTCATATTGGCTAATCTAGTTTGAGACATTATCTGACAATCACATCAACCAAATGGAAATTCAAAAAATAATCAGGTTATCAAAGATGTTTCGTCTAAGTATCCATACAAGCCAAAAGTTAGAAAAAGGCCTATTGGTACAAAGACCATTCACGGTATGTTTTCTTTATCAAGAGTATTATCGGGAGTATTTTCTTGTACCTCCTCGTCAGCAGTAATTGCTCCTTCTTCCTCCTCCACTGAGGTCTCAGCTTCTTCTACCACCACGGCCTTAGTTTCTTTTCCCTTCTTGCGTTCCTCATACTTTCTAGCAAAGTTAGCCTCCATTATAGTAGCATCGTTTCCTAAATAGGCTAAAAAGAAGGGAATGTTTAGGTCTCGGTGGTGAGCATAGGCATTAAACAGAACATGGAAAACTCGCTAGCTTCCCTCTCATATTCATCTCTAGTAATATAGTGCTCTTCATCAATCACCCCGGCCTCGGCTTTCTTCAATCTTTCGTCCATTTCCTCTAAAGCTTTTTTAAGAGCCTCAATCTTGCGATCTTTCTCTCCAACAGTTCCACATGATTCCTCCACTCAAACATTCACCTCCCGAATTTAACCTTTAATTCCACAAACTCCTTCGTCGCTTTGGCAACAGCCATTGTTTCCTCTATTTTTGCCCAACCATGTTATAAAACTTAGAATTCTGCCATAGTCTGGAAAAGGGTAAATATAGTAAGAACAAAAATCAAAATCATAAACCTTCACAAGATCTATTTTTACCTTGATACTATCCTGGAGGTCATACTCGATCGTCTACCGAATGCCTAAAATAGAGGTTGGAGGCCTAGGATGTGCTTCAATGATGGCAGAAGAAAGGCCACCTTCAAAAGCAGCCCTTGTGATCTCTATGGCCTACTAATTTTTCTTGGAAAGGAAATCCGAAACATTTTTCTTAGAACATTCAGCTTGGAAAGAAATCTTTTGTTTCTTCAAGTCGATAACCTCTTTATCAGAAGGAGGCAACCCGGACCATTTCTTGGTTACTTTTCCCTTACCTTGGGGCCGGTTTCTTAGAAGGCACTATAACAGGGAAAAGGAGATAGAGTTAAAATCGAGATTTAAATTAAACTTATAATAGGATAATCAACTAAGCAAAGACGAAGGGATAAAAAGTGAAACCCTTAGTCTCGCTTTCCTCGGGACTAGATGCAGGTTCATCCCTGCTATTGATGATTACGGTAGAAGCTTCATCATACTTACCCGAAGGTTTAAGTCTAGCAAAATTAGTAGAAGAAGGTATCAATCCTACAGCTTTCACTCGGCTCTCAGTAAAACCAAATGTTTGAACCTCTGCAAAGGTGGAATCTTCATAACTTCTTGGTATGTATCCTTAAATGGGTTGGTAACGGTTAGATCAACACTCTTCTCGGGTCTCACTGTTTAGAATTGGGTAAATAAAGAAACACGACCAAGGATAAAAGAAGAAGAAAGAAAAGAAAAACGTTCAAGGACATACGGGGACTATTGAAAGAAGTAACGATTCGATCAGAAGGAGCCTTTACCAGGAACCATTGGCGATGTGTTATTTTGCTGAAAGGATCCCTCGGGGGAGACTGCGTTAAAAATTTAAGAAAGAACATAGGGAATTCACTGAAAGATTTTGCCTCTAACAGATTGAACATATAGTTGATCTCGGTAGGAGATATATGTCGGTAGCCTTTCTTGGAATAAAAATCGCATAGTAGATAGAGTTGAGTAAGAAGTAGCTAGAAGCTGGTAAGGATTAATGTTGTAAAACTCTAAAACGCTAACAAACAAAGAGGCCAAGGGCAAGAAGTTCGCTATTCCAAATGCTTTATGGACCACATGAAATACCCTTTAGGAGGATCACTAAAATGCAACCCAGACCAGGGAGCGAGCGCTTCAACCCCAGTAATCCCATAAGAAGATAGAATTTCGTTCAGAATTTGCTGATCAATGATGGAAGCATCCATTTCCAACCTAAGAGAAAGAAAAAAAAATGTCCCAATACAAAAAGGAAAATCAGCGTCATTCCAAGAAGAAAGATTACACAAATCAGATCCGAATTTAATTCTTAGATAAACAGTCAAAAAGGAAGAATGTAAGCAACTAATTGGTAATCTTAATAAGGAAGATAAAGTTAAAAAGAACATACTAGCTTAGGGGCAGATTTCGAAAGAAAAATTAAAGAAAACTTGGGGATATTAATGGTGGCTTTGCGATTTGAAAAGGTAAAAGATGAGAGAAAGACCAAGAATTGTTTATGTTAGAAGGAACAACAAAGATTAAAGAAGGAGAAGCTTTCCACCATGACAAAGAATACCAAAAGGTTGCCTCATCAGATGCCAAGTCATCCTTGCACAGGAAAAGAGAAACACATTTTGAAAATGACCAATCTACTGCCAACACCTAGGCCATCATTTAATGCGAAATCAAAACCCATCCTTCATAGGTCCAGTCCTGAATGATCACTTACAAGTTCAAAAAATAAGAGTCTTGATCTCACAGCCCCAAATTATATTTTCTCCTTCGACATCAAAATAGTTTCGCTTATTACTTAGCCTAGATGGCTTCAAGTGACAAGCATCGTTTAAAAAAAAGTTTTGACCTTCTAGTCCAAAAATAGATTTTACCTTTCAGCATCAAAATGGTTTCGCTTATCACCTAGCCTAAATGGCTTCAAGTGACAAGCATCGTTGTCAAAAGTTTTGATTCAGTCTCAAGTAAGATTTTGTCTTCTGGAACTGAAAAAGAAGAGTTCTGTTTATCACTTAGCCTATACGGCACCTAACAGTAAGCACCATTTTAAGCATTTTTGCCCCATGGCCCCAAATTACGTTTTGTTTTTTGCACTAAAAAATAATTTCACCTACCATTTAGTCTGAAAAACTTCAAATTGAAAGTGTAGAATTTCAAAAGCTTTATGGCCTCACGGTCCAACTTAAAATTTCTCCTCTTCATTTTTCAAAACCGCTAACTAGCCAAGCCTTTTCCATTAGGAACATATTTTATTGTTTTCAAAAACTCTCCCGATAAGGTTAGATCTTTACGAGTTGCATAAGTGGAAAAATGCTCACGAAAGCTTCAATTCAACTTCATGAAGGGAACGGAATAAACAAGTCAAGGGCTAAACCTAATATGACAATACTCTTTCCAAAGTCCACCCCATATCAATCATATGAGGTGAACTGTGGGGGGCATGTGTTACACCATAATTTCCACCAAATAAAAATCACTATATTTAAAAGGAAAATTCCTTGACTTGTAATTCTGGGACCTATCTTTTGGTTTCCAACTAAAACATGCAACCCAAAAGCATGAACCAGCATCAACCAAGACCAAGATCATAATTCAGCCAAGGCAAGAAGTCGGACCAAGAGCACCAGTGGCCGAAACCTAAAGCAATTCAACAAACAACAACAATCAACGGCTTAGATAGCCCAGGATGAGAACAACAGTCAAGATGAATGAAGGATATCCAAAATTTATATATAAAATCGTCGCATCGGCAATACGTGTCAAATTACCCTCAACCAGATAATGACAAGCGTTCAAACCAAGACCGTTCATAGCAAGCCAGATCATCAATCCAAAAGGAAAGCGCTCAACCAATGACGTTATGTCTGATTGGATATAAATAGGCAGCAATCCCAAGGCACATGGAATCTTCTAGCACAATATAGAACAAGAATTATATAGCACTTTCTTATATTAGAGCTCTAACCAAAAACTCATTATTGGTGAAAACGCTTAAATTCAATGTACTAAGCTTCTTGGCCATATAAGAGTGACTAAATAAGGAAAGGACAGTGAACATGGAGACTTTCATCCCGAACCTCTATAAAGGTCTCGGTGTTATTTACTTTCTACATTTTCCCCTTTCGGCGTTTACTATCGTTACTTTATGGCTAAACATCTCACTTTCCAAAGGTCAACTACACTACATTTGGATAATCATATGTTAAATAGTATGATGTATAAAGAATAATATAGAAGTTAATATACCTCGCTCAGGCTTTATTTCTTTGAGAAACTGATATTAAAGATACCTACACAACACCAAAAAGGTGTATTTGTAACGAATATAGTCATTACAAATGAAATTTATAACAGATATAGTCGTGAGCAGTACAGGCGTGAGGTATGTCGTTACAAATATTTATAACGGCCTCTACCCGTTATTAGATATATCACTTACCAACGGACTTTGTCGTTAGAAATCTAAATTTTTGTAACGAAATAGGTTGTTATTAGTTGCATCGGTTTGTAACGGGTATTTTCCGTTACTTAGTTTCCCCTTTCATGGTGGAAGAAGGGGTTGTCATTTTAAATTATCACGACCTAGTCCGTTACAAATTTCATCATTAGTAACGCACTTGTTCGTTACAAATTTCATCAATAGTAACGACTATGCTTGTTATAAATTTCGTCTTTAGTAACGAATATGTTCGTTACAACTACCAAACCATGTAGACTTGCATTTTTGCTAGCATTTACACTACAGAATTGTCTATTATAATACAGTATGTACATACATATCAAAAATTACAGAATTTCGATAACAATAAGCAATTACGCATCCAAACATACAACTTAAATTGCACAAATATTTGACAACAAATTAAAGGATGATTCGAAATTTCACAAGTTCATCATACATAACTAAAGAGTATGAAATCAAAATATTACAAGTTCTAACATTACTTCAAAATAAATTCTAGATCCTACAAACAACGAACACGACACTCAGGCCATTTCTCAAATCATTTTGCATGTCGCCGAAGTACAATGTCGCTCTATGGTAAATTGTTTTCAACTCAGGAGCCAGAGAAGAAAGAAGCATGGTCACAGTGCTAAGACCCTAGAGTTTGTGGCAGAGCCTTTTGATTTATGGTCAATGTCCTTTGTAGGCACCCATGAGTACTTGGCTCCTGAGATTGTTGCAGGTAATTAACTTGCTCTCCTTTAAGATCTGAGTGCACCAATATTAGAATATCAAAGATTTGTTAACAAAATTTTAAAAGAATGTATATAAATGAACAAACACACTTCAACCTTGTACTCTTTGTATTCAATATACATGGACCTCACAATTAATGTACTGGGCTACCTTCTTCCTTCTATCACTACCAGACATTTTAGTTGCACCTCTGCTCCTATGGTCCTTCCTCATACATAGTTGATCTTCTGAACATGTTTGCCTACAAAGATCTGCATTCAAAGATTGAAGACAGTGATAGTTACAAACATTTAAATATATAACATAATAGAAAACATTTGGTAACAAGAAAATGATTGCTTTGACATTCTCCACAACAAACAAGTTGACAATAATAAATAAAGGAAAGAGAAACAATGAATGAACACTTGGTAATTGTTATACTCGTGCATGCATGTATGTATGTATGTTTCTCCCCAAAGAATAAATAAATAAATCTCTTAATCAATTGAGTTAAGATTTCATGAAAAGCAGCTTGTATATATATAAACAGACATGCATAACTCCAACTTAGTACCATCCATCAACCAAGTAACTAGCTAAAGAAAAGAAAATGTCTTGTTTTAATTATAAATCAATAGCTCTGGTGATGACATTACTTCTCTTGTTAGTCAGTAGTAACATGGCAGCAACGGATGATCCGTCGATCAAAATAAGCCCGAAAACAGCTTGCAGTTACACACCAGACCCGGACTTCTGCAAGTCCTTCTTCTCGAGTCAACCTGCAGCTGCACAAAACTTGTATTCCTACAGCACCTTCTCCCTTTCCTCTTCCCTTTCCGACTCCACCAAATTTCTCAACTCAATCAACCAACATCTTTCTACTAGTATAAGCTCTTCTGCAGTCATGGCACTGCAAGACTGCCAGCTCTTGTTTGATTTGAACATCGACTTTTTATCTTCTGCCACCTCCGCTTTAACTTCTGCAACTAGTAGCCAGCTTCCTGACTCTCAAGCAGAAGCCTTACAAGCTCTGCTCGATGCTGTTTTAACTAACCAATAAAGTTTTCCTTTCTTCATTATGACACAAAAATATGATATTAAACATGTTTAGCAACTGAAATAAAAATTAAATTAAACAATTAAATCAAACCTATATGAAAATAGAGATACTAATTAAAAGAAATAGCATCGTTGTGCCACACAAATCAAAAGCTCTTCCACATGAAATATGCTGCTTATAAATCTGCTACAGTTGAAAATGGTAGTTATAACTAAATACTTACAAGCATACGGTTCTGTAGTAAAAGTGCATAACAAAATAATATATTGAAATTGCTGGAATTAAAACATTATTTTAAAAATATATTACAAAGGTTACTACCGAGCTAACGTATATTTATGTATAGTACCCACTGAATAGTTAAACAATCCAATGTTGATTTTTGAGAAAAACCAAACTTCATAATTTATGAACAAACATCATAAAATTGCAATCTATAAATTGTGCATGCAATTTTCCTACGATTGATATAATATAATATAATTTGAATATTACCAACAAACTTTCATTGATGTTCTCAAACAGTACCTTAATCGCCAAAAGTACAGTTTGACATGCGTTTGTCTTCTTAAAAATAACACATATAATTTTGTTAAAAACTCTGCTATGAATATCTTAGCGTCTGCATAACATATGGCTTTTACGTGATCAGGAATCAAATTGGAATGAGATAAATAATTAAAATACGTAAAAAACTTTGGTGCTCAATATTTGGTTAACAGCCCAACAATAAATATGCCTACAAACAGAATTGATTGTTGACTTACAACAGCTATCATGATCATGGGAAACCGCATATATTCAATTGATACATATTGGAAATCCATTCGTACATAGAATTAAATTCTCTTGAAAATTTAATTATTTGACATATTAAATAGTTTAACTGATTGTATTTAATTTCATTAAGTACTATAAAGTGCAGGACTCATGTCCATATTAATGTTTGATCGCATATGGATTTTGTAGAATTAAATCAGTGCATATATCATTAAGTTGAACTGCGCATGTGATCGTATATCTAATATGACATAAGCACGTTAATTATTCATAGTACTCACTATAGAGCAAAGATTAAACATGGAAACGGAAATCTTACAAAGAAACACCACATGTAAAATTAAAGAACTCTGCATTGTACACTTCCAGATTTATATAAAACTCTAAAAATAACGTTTGCCAAAATTTTAAAACTCGTTTAGTGATACAACTCTGCTCGAGAACAATTATCAATTCAATTGCCACTATTTGCATACCAAACAAGTTAAAAATGATTTTATTGCATATTCTGTGTAACTTGATATCAATTATACAAATGCACAAACCATTTAACATTCAGCATCTTATGGTATATTTTCTTATCATCGACCAATGGTTATACTGCAAAGTAAAAGAAATCTACAGTATTCAGGGCTGGAAATTTGACATGAAAGCCTATATAGTCATCTAGTGCATTTTAGAAATATTTTCTCTGTAATATAAAATTATTTTTTGTGTTAATTCTCTTTCTTCATAGCAACATACAGAAGCAGTCATGGTTCCATTACAATCTTATATCAAATGGGGGAAGAAAGGAACAAAACAACAGTTGCAATAACAGATTAAGGTAATGCACAATATATTAAAAATCAAAAGTATCACACATTTATTCAAACAAAAATTAGTATCGGCTGTTCACATGTTATGGTATGAATAGGTAATGATTGATTTTCACCATTAATTTGTTCAAAAATTGTGAAAAGGCATATATTGTGTACCCAGTATCCATGACTGCTCCAAGAGGATGCACCTTATCTAATTAGCCAAACATCCAAATCATATAATCATTGATTATGAGATGGAATTATCAATCATATATATTTAAAAAATTAACTATATAAGAACCTTGAAGTGGCAAAGGGTCTTCCATGTAGCATTGGAAAGTGACTTAGACTGCTAATGTACTGCTCTTTTCCTTGGATCTCATTTGCTTGTTCACCGATAACCGAGTTAAGCATATAATACATTAATATATATCCAATTTTACTGCAATATTACTTGATATGGAAAATTATACAAATATACAAGTACCTTGACCAGAATCATCAATCTTTTTACTTCTATACATCTATCGATTAAGCAAAAAGGGATGAGAAAGAAAGTCAGTTAACCAATTAGGCAACATAGTTAACTATATACTGTAGAGACATTTTTTAATTAGTAATTACCTGTAAGTGACTCGTGACATGAGCAATACTAAGTCCTTTAACATTCATCATCTGTAAAACTAGCTTTGGAGTTGCTCCTGCAATCAAATTATGATAAGTCCACAAAATATTATATAGAAAAATATTTTTATATATTCAAAAGTAATGAAGAAGAAGTGAGTCCATATTCTTAAATTTGAAGTTTGACTCACTTTCTTGATCACCGAGCCTCTCAACTGCATGTACAAAGCAAAGATGAAGATCCGGAGTCCACCTTAGCCTAGGAGTCACCCGACGTCCAGCCTTCTTTCTCCCCGTTGAATTCTTCTATCCAAAAAGGATGGAAAAAAATAAGAAAAAAAGAACAAAAACCCTGTTGAAGTGAACTAGCTGTTAACAAAGGAAATAAATCAAACAATTTTTACTGTTGATCGCTGCTGAATGGATACAGGCTTGAGCATCGAAGAAATAACTTAGTTGCAGTGAGCAGATCATTTTTGTTTCAATTTACAGAACATCGTGTAGAATTTACAGGTTGTAATCAGTATTAGCTCGGGGCCAACAAACCTGCATAAAATAGTACATGATTTTGTTACAGCAGAGTCAGGATCAAAAATTATAGTTGTGATATCATAATGGGAATACCTGTACCCAATTATCCACACCTATGTGCCCCACCAATCAAAATATTCAATATTTTCTAATATCCACATTGTTTGTGTATGTGAATTGTCACACAAATGCACAGGTTGTCATCTCATGTAGCATATACAACATTATGTTACAACTAAAATAGTTCAGAGATATGATACTGAACCACTGTTCAAAACGAAATTCCAATCATTTTGGCTATTCCGTTCCCATTCCGGTGATAACTGAACAGAATCCGTTGTTAATTCAGTTTTCATTTCAAGTGCTGAAAAAATAAAAACAACCGAAAATGGAAAAAATTGCAATAACATAGTAAAAATGACAACCAATCAAATAAGATAATAAATAAATGGACAAGTGATCAGATAATTCCAAAAAAAAAAATCATGACACTTTCATCCGTTCTAACCCAATTCAGCAGAACATGAAAAAACAGTAAAAATCAATTATTGAACTGATTTATTAAATGTGTAACACATTTTATTCATTAATATAGACATGTATTATTAGTTGATGTATTTCTGTAGAAAAAATACCAACTGAAGCAGTATTATAACTGAAAATTTTGAAATTGGCCATAGCTTCGAATATCCCAATTTAATGGAACGAATTGGAAACCAGAATCTAGAACCTTATATTAAACATGAAAATAGTAACATCCTGAATCCACAAATGATGCAAATGTTATATTCAGTTACGATTGAAATACTATATCATTAAAAAAAATTATGAACCGATTTTTAGCACAAAACCTAATTTCAAAAAATAAGTTAAAGTTGAAGTTATTACCTAATTTGAAATTGTGGTTGCAATCGATTGTCAAAATAGACACAAGCCCTAATCTTTCCTTGTCTTCGTCAAATCGGCGTAAAATAATCAAACGGAGGCAGTGGTTGATCGATGGAGATAATGGAAAAAGGCGGAGGCAGAACGGCTGAGGAGGCGGCCGAAACGACGTAGGCGATGGGTGAATAAATCGGAGGCGTGATAACTTAGAACGAAAGAGGAAATAAAATTAACGATGAATATTGTCCGTGAGAAATGGAATAAGTAATAATAGAAATAAAATTACAATCCTATCCATGTTATTTTTAACTATTTACAAAATTACCAGATTTTGTAACGATAATAACCGTGACAAACGTTTGTAACGGAAATATCTGTTAGAAATTTGTAACGGTTACAACCTGTAACGACCCAGAATTTTGAACGAATTAAGTTGAGAATATTTAATTAATTTTAAATATTTGAACGATGATTTAATTTGAATCCCCGATATAACTTTGAAATTGGTGATTAAATTATAAAATTTAATCTAGTGACTGTTGAAAAAAAAATTTGGATCTTCAATTTTAAGATGAAGAAAAAGATTTCAAAAGCTTTTAAAATTTGTATTGATAATACTGCAGATAATAGAAGCTTCAGAATTTAATTTGAAATTAATTTGATCAGTTTTGAATATTATCGTTCGAATCGATATTTAAAAATAGCCATTTTTCACACAGTCTCGGAATTCGACGAAACCAGTTCCAGTGGGTCCGTAATATTGAATTATTACTGGATTTCAAATTTCGTAATTTTTGGAGTCTCCATGTGATCGTTCGAGATAGAAATGTCTAGATGAAAATTTATCGTTTAATTTAAAATATCTTACATTATTTCAGGAGTACTGTTACCTGTTTAAATCGAGTCGTCCATATTTCACATCGTGTTCCCTCTCCCTCATAATATCTCGTACCTTATGTACAATTCCATTTCTTTTCCTTTTAATCACGTTCTTTTCTCTTACATATTCTCTGAAAACCCAAATCGAATCAGTTCAATCGAGATAAGAATGGCATTCCTCTTCAAGTTCGTTCGAACGAAATCCTTAATATAAAAAAAAAAAATCGAAGTCGATCCGTAAATCAAAGCCATGGCCTTCCCTTTCAAACCGAAGCAGCTCTTTCTCTTTCTCGAAATCGATCAGGCGATGTCGTGAGGTGATGAATGCTCGCAGCGACATCGTGGGGGCAGAAGTGGTAAAGAGCCGCTTGCGATGTTGGAGATAGTGGTTCTAGATCGCGAGTGAATCCGTGAATCTCGCTCTACGTCGCGAAGTCGATTGAGGGGACGGAAGGGGGTTCTCGATTCGATCGAAAACAGATGGAGCGTCGATGGTGGTCAAGTGCAGTGTGAGGGTTGGCTCGCGATTCAACCTCAAAGTCGATTCGATTCATTCGAAAAAGGATGGTGGCCGTGATCGAACTTGACTTCGACTGAGGGGCGGAAATCAGTGTCGAGGGCGAAGCTCGAATTAGCCGTGACGTCGTTCGATTTGGGCAAAGCAGCGGCAAACTTAGGTGAAGGCGTGATGCGACAGTGAGAAGGCATGCTCGCATTCGTCTTCGTGGAGCGTGGAGTTCACTCAGCTTAGGAAGACGGCGACGACTATGGTTCGTTCAGATGGTGGAGTTTGAGTCGTGTTGTTCAGGCCTGTGTTTTTCTTAACTGAGGTAATTGATTTAATTACTGAGAGTTTAATTTAGTTGGTTATATAAAAATTTTAAATAAATATATATGTTACAGTGAAGAAAATATCCATTTATTAAAAGGAATTGGTTTAAATTTACCCATTTAATTATTAAAGGAAAATTTGGTTAAGATAAATTATTGGGAATTTAAATTGTTAAATGGGAAATTGAATTGTTCGATTTAATTCAAATATTGATAAAGTGTATGAATTATTTATACAAGGTTAAGAATCGAGAAAATCGAGTCAAGATGGAAAATGGGATTACAAAAATAAAAAGCCAAGGTGAGATCTTCTCACTCAAAAATTTAAAGTGGAATTATTGCAGTTATTGATTGATTTGTTTTGATTGCTATTGAATGTGCTATTAGATATAATAGGATATATCTATATATATAGCAATATATACATATTGGCATATGTATATATTGGATTGATGATTTTCCCGCCTCGTATAGCGGATGAGACCCTATTGCGCCGTTAGTAAGCGGATTTTTATAAAACCCATATACCACGATAATTCCGTACTGGAGCGGAATTGGTATTGTGCTAACATCTTTGGATGCAGGGAAACAGGTTGGAGGGATCCAACTGGACCCCTCACATTGATTGAATTTATTTCCATTGTGATGTGATAATCTGTGAATGATTATTGATGTTATGGAATTGATGTTTTGGAAATTGTTTGAAAAGCTAAAATTTAGCTGAATGGATGTTTGATATCATTGGATTCCAAAAATAAACGAAATTGAATTTTTGAAATCAAAATAGAAATTTCTAAGTGAATTTATTTTAATTGATTAAATTTTTGAAGAAAGGAATTTTAAAATATAAAAAGTTAATTTTTTATAACCTTATCGAATTAATTCCAGAATCAAGTGAAAATGTTAAATAAATGGATTTCGTAAAAAGGAATTTATTTAAAAGGAGATCAGTTGAAAATCCAACTAGAAATTTAATTTGGTAAATTGAAATAATTTGGGAAATCAATGTACAATGATTTCAATTTGAAGAATCCATTTAAAAACAGGATGTTGAGTAATTTGAGAAAAATAAGGAATTTATTTAGTAGTGATAAATAAAATTAGAAATCAATCTGTAATTGATTAAATATTTGGAAATGAATTTTTTTGAGAAATCAGTATGGAAATTTTATTTAAAGTTGAAAATAAATTTAGAAATCAATATTGAAATTGATTTGGTATTGAAGTTTTATAAATGGAATTGGAATTTATAAAAGTTGATTATAAATCCGAAATCACTTATTTTGATAAGTAAAATTGTAGAAGTTGACAAAAGAAGATTTATAAGTCGAGGTTGTTATTAAAATAGAAATAGAATTTATAACCGTGTTTATAAATTCGAAATCGATTGAATTTGATAAATTAAATATAGAAGATTATTAAAGGAGATATATTCGCGATTTTGGATAGCGAATTATTATTGAAATAAAACGTGTAGAAAATAGTGAAATGTAATTAGTGAAGTATATTCACGATTTTGGACAGTGAATATATGGTTAAGTAAAATGGATATGGTTTTGGGAAAGTGATATTTGAAATGAAGTTAATTGTTTTAAAAGATGTTTTAAAACGTATGAACTATCGAAATCATAGATTTCAACAATTATTGTTGAAATGGACGTTTTCGAGAAATATAAGGAAATGGTGGACTATAACACTGTTGTTATAGTAAATGATTTTCGAAAGGAAATGTTTTTAGTGTAGTATTGGGATTTATATATCTATCTAAATCCGAATCCCTATACTAGTGATTTTGAGTCGTCGTAACGATGTTTTACGTAACATTCGTTTTGACTTAAATAGATGTTGTTAAAATAAATGATTTCCTTAAAGAATGAAATATATACTTAATATTGATTTAAGTATATCGAATATTTTTCAAGTGTTGAAAATAAATAGATTTGGGAAACACTTATTTTTAAAATAAGTATGGAATTGCTTTTCCAATATGAAATGAAACGTTTTGAGAATTTATCTTCTTTAAGATAAATTAAAATTGAATATTGGAATCGATTTGAAAATCGAATATCAGTAGATACTCGAAGATATAAATTCACTATGGAATTTATAAAGGAAAGGGAAACTGTTTAGAAAAATAAATATTGATTTATTTTTGAAGTGTGGAAATTTTAATATCTAGTAAAGATATTTTTGAAGAATAAATAATTTGGAAAATTATTTGGAATCTGATGATGTCGCGCATCTTTATTGATAGTTAAATAACCAACTATCAATAATTACCTTTAGATAGGTATTTGTTGTAAATTGGATGAATTTGAATGCCACACTTATTTTTGAATAAGCGCTCACTATTCGGGTTAACCGGGAAAGGACCATAGGGTCGTATAACCCATTCCGAATATGTGATACGTCGTTATGAATTGCATTCGAAGACCGGTGTTGAAGACCGGATATTTTTGAAAACGGAAGGATTACCGTCGAGTTACTCTACATCGGCTGATCTCCGGTTTAGAGGTTTTATCACCCTTAGTGACGGGAAGTCCGGACGTGATTAGAAATTTATCCGAATATGCAAGGGCTTCGTGAGAAGTGCCTTCGGTTCTGTTCGATCCCAGAACAGACTTGTATGGATTGTGTGTCTGACGTTACAATTTGAGATATAAAGCTGATTTCTTTCAAATACATATCTGTTGGTGGCGGAGAATTTATTCTCTTAGCTTAACACCCTTCTCTGAGACGTACGAGCTCAGAGGTTATGTAGTTGAAATTCATCAGCGATATATCCCAATTTGGTAACGTGGCATGCTGAGTGTTGCTGTGAAGTGATCAGTGTTTGATCATTTGTGATATGATCATTTGTTTGATCTTATATCTTTGTGATCATAGGTTGATCATTTTTGTTTGACCCAAAGCAGGGCTTTGTAGAAAGCGTAGCTTTGTGGACGAGACTTCGTCGAGCCTCACACCCCGGAAATGGTCGAAACAGGAAGGATGCGGCAAGGTTCTAGGGAGTAGCGCCCCTTAGTGTATGTCATTCCTTCTGGATAAAGGTGGTATCATGGTATGGAGCCCAGATACTTAACCTCTGTGGTTGCTGCAAAATTTATTTCTTTGTGGTTGTTGCGAATCGGGGATCCTCGGGAAGATCGGTGACGATCGGGGGATGGCATACGCGTGTCAGTAGTTACCTATTTTTGCAGAGGTAACCCGGCCTTGTGTTGGCAGAGATCCGGTTAGGTTCTCGGGTCGTCTATTCCAGGGACGTACCCATCGTGGAAAAGGAAGTTCCTTAGCCTGACCATTTGTTGGAAATCCAAAGAAACAATACGCGACTTGTACGGTTTTAGTTGTATTACCTGCTATGGAATGTGGCGGTAACCTGCTATTGAACATAGTAGCTATAGTAGGCATAAGTGCGGAATGCCTATGCTGGCTAAGGTTAATATTATACTTTCGAAATGTTTTCTACACTATGCACTAATAATAATATCAAAAAGAATTTGATTTTGCGTAGTAAGCATCTTTGACTATCATAAGAAGAAATCTCCTCCAATTCTGCGTTTGCATTGTGTGTGTGGCGGGAGGTCTTATGGTAGTTTCATTTTCCAAAAGCATTGCGAATTTGTTTTATTTTCTTTGTGAAAAATAACTGTTTTACGATCTCACACCAGTCACCATGACTGACTCGGAGTTTATTGTTCCCTTCTAAACTCTGGGTGCCCACAAATTTCCACACGGGCAGTCTAGAGTCAGGTTATCAGGATATTCTGGATATTCTGGAGCTTGGAGATAAGCTGGATGACGAGACGTAGTATTTGTATCTGATAGTATTTATTCCGCTGTGTATTCTGTATGAGGACAAGTTTATATAACTGTCCATTGTTGTATATTGACTCTGATGATTGATGTATGTATAAACTGATATAGCTCTTTGTTTTAAAAGACTAGTGTTTATTTATTATATATTGTTCCGCTGCGATGTGTAAGTGTGACGACCCGACCTTCTATGCCCAGAAAGTCGTATCGTTTTGAAGGAAAGAAAGGGGTGAGAAAGTAGAAAAGAAAGAGAAGAAGAAGAAAACAACAACAGAATCTCAACAGCGGAACGAATAAAATATAATATATCATATAAATTACATAGTATCATATACATTAGAGTACACAGATAATACAACACATACTAGACAGTTATAAACACCTGTCTAGTTAATACAACTCACACATCACAGAGATACAACACAAGAGATACAACACAGCGGAAATACAAAATAATCACTAACACAGCGGAACCACTATATATCTACACGCTGAAGCCTCCTGCTCCATTGCTCCTCCAGAATACGTCAAAGCTAAACCTGAATCCCTTGACTACCCGTAAAAATTTGGGTACCCGAGAGTTTAAGAAAAAAACAGAAATAAACTCCGGGTCAGACATGGGTCTGGTATGAGTAACATGTTAAAGTTGCTTAACTTTGAAAATCCTTTGAAAACAAAAGGTATCACGTAAGACTTCCCACACATAAACATGGAAAAGTTTTTCCCTTACGCTAACCAAACATTTTGATAGGAAATTCAGTGATATTATAATAGGTCTAGGGTTTTCAAGTAAATATGAAATAGCTGAAATTGTTACATGATTAAATTCCAGCATACTAGCCACAAAGTGGGTAATACAATCAAAACCGTAAGGTCACGTAGGAAAAATGGGTTTCCAACAATGGCTGGGCTACTGGGGTACCACCCGTCACAGTACGTGGCCTAGATCACCGTACCGAGGAGTACGCCCGCTCCCCTGCAACACAAGGCCGGAACCATCCCTTACTGGACAGTCCCAAACAAGACAACCCCGGCGGTTGTAGCTATTCAACCGCCCACACAATCGAATAAAAAGGGACTCTAGACAGGGGTGTATCTCGCTCTCAAGTGGGTGCTACCCACGAAGCCTTGCTGCACCTCCCCTGTTTTAGCCATTCCCGGTTGATGAGGCTTGAGGTCACGATTACCTGAATAGAACTCATCACTTAGAATGCTCATCGTCCACCTGACGATGTGCTGAAAGCATTCAATCCATACAAGTTCGTTCCGGGTTCGAACGAAACCGAAGGCATTATCTCATTACACTCATTTTGGAATCACCCTCAGAGTTAACGACAATAACCCTTGCATTTTGAATCACCATCTCGAATCTATAAGTACTATCTTCGTCAAACTCATTACGGAATCACCCACAGAGTTATACTGACGTATAGTTCTTATACCTCGAGTCTTCACTTGCTCCATTTGAATTTCACGACCTAACGTTATTTTGGATCGATGTGGTATTCGGGTCTCCAGACCTGGAATCCCGGTATACGGAAACCCGATCCCGGTCTCATCGAAATCCAAACCGTGTCTTTTAAGGCCAAGTTGTTTTAAAGTTAAAACAATGCATTTCATTATCTATATACACACAGATAGATAATTCACAATATCACAGATAGATAATCTACATATCACAGATAGATAATCTATAATATCATCATAAATAGCCAATCCATATCACACAGGATTATTTATCTCATATCTGAGATTTCAAACCATTCGAGGAAATCAATATCATCCATCAATACATAAGCAATGATTCATAAACACATCATTTATAATTAATTTAAAATGAATTAAATTAATTATCTATCTCTAATTAATTTAAAGTAAATTAAATTAATTACTTCATTCTATAAATCCTGCTTACATAACCATTAATTAATTACAAATCAATTAATTAATCATTTTCTAGATTTCCATCTTAATTAATCATCCTGGATTAATTATCCATTCAAGTAATTGTCCTTTAATTAATTTTCACAAATTAATTACCTATAACCAAATACAGTAATTAAACTTTAATTACTCTATTTATTAATTAACTATAATTAATTACATTAATCCTTAATTAATTACAATTAATTACTCTAAATCACTTATTATTGATTAATTAGTTTTAATGAATCAGTCCTTAATTACATCATTAATTATATAAATTAATACTCCCTAATTACATTTTTAAATTAATTATTCCATTTAAATTAATTACATTAAGTAATTAATATGTAACTAAACCACATTTATTAATCAGTCTTGATTTATCCCATTCAGTAATTAACTACCTTTAATTACTTTATCATTATAAATTAATTACTCCTTTAATTAATTATCTCCATTAATCCCTTGATTAATTTCACAAAGTAGTTTAATCCAAATTACTATCATACTTAAATCTTCTTCAATTAATTACATACAATAATTACCATTAATTACTTCATTTAGTAATTACACTTCATTCATTACATTAAGCAATTACTTATTAAATCATCCAATGATTAATTTAAATTAATTAAACTAAATAAATTAACTTAAACAAATCAAATTAAACTCAATTATTTACAATGAGTAATTAATTTCTTAATTACCTTTATTAAGTAATTATACTTAATCAATTTTACAAATGATTATCTTAAATTAATTATTTATTAATCTCAAGTTAATAATCCTCATTAACTATTAATAATTTTTAATTTCTTTTCTTAAGAATTTTATACTTAGATAAACCATTATTAATTACAAATTAATTTATCTTTAATAACCCATTAATTAACCCCTAATTATTAAATTAATTTAAGTTCTAACTGTAACTTAATTAACTTTTAATTACTTGATTAATTGATTCTTAATCATTAATTTTAAATCTTAACTTATCAAATTAATGATCTTTATTTATCCTTTAATTAATCACTTAATCCTTAATTACTTAATTTATAAATACTAAATCATTTATTTATTAACTTATCTAATTATTAATCGTTAAAATCTAATTATCTTTAAGATAAATCATTTCTTCTTATTAATGACTTAATTATCATTTACAAATGCATTTCAAAACATTTTACCTTTGAATTTACCTTTAAATTCCATTTCAATTTAAGATTCAAAATGTATACAAATTTAACTTAACAAAGTTTTAAAAAGAAACAGATTTAACAACCTTTATGTCACATGTTAAAGACACACTTGTTTTATAAAAGAAGTTTACAAGAGTTTTCAATTCCAAATTCACTTTTAAATTCAAATCATTTTTCTAAAATATACTTTAACTTTTTAAAGTTGTTTAACATAAAACTCATTTATTTTAAAACTAGAATCAGATTTATTTTGAATCCAGGCTTTAAAACTTATTTAAACTTTGTTTAAAATCTGGCCTTCACAGATTTTCATTTTATTTAAATTTCAAAAATAAACTTCACACTGTCAGGTTATAAACCTGAAACTAACCTACCCGAGACCACACTGCTAGCACTTCGAGTCAGAACCTTAAACGCTTCGAGTAAAATCGCGAACTACTCGAGAAAACTGAGTTCTCTCCACTGCTCCTACCCAGATTCACCAGGAATCAAAGTGCATGGTGCACATGCACCGTAACTCTGATTAACTCCAGCCATCGACGATGGCTTCATCACGTCAACAATCATCTACGCATCATCGCATGATCATCAGCTCGTCACCATCCTTCTCGAAACCCAAAACGAGACCCAAACCCAAACCTTAAAATAGGAAAGAACCCACCACCTCAAACCTGTCAACACCGAGTTCTCCACTCTCCGACCATCTGAGGGTCTATAACTCCGGCCTCTTCTTCGACTACAACCCCACTACCACCACCCCAAAAATCACTGCACTCGATCACCTACTTCGGCCGTGGCGATCGATTCCTCACACACAGCAAAATTTAGGGTTCTAGAAAAAAAACCCACTGCCGCTTCTTCCTTGGTGAACTTCGTCACCGTCATCCATTTTTCCCAACATCTATGATCACTCCTCCATCAACCAGAAAAGCCCCGATCTCTCCAGTTACCCGGATCATCAGAAAAACCCAATTTCTCCTATTTTGATAAACCAGAACCACACATTCAATGCTTAACTAGAAATAGTGATTCTTGTTTTAAAAATCATATTTTTATTTATGTATTCGATTTATAAAAATGAATTTATAAATCTCACGGTTTGGATTTTTCACATATATTGACATTCACTGTTGTTTTGATATTTCAGAGACACTCAGGCAATTTTTAACTTAAATCAAATTTCTAAACTAAAATCAATGCTATAACAAACATATTTGGTTTAAGACTTAAGTACTAATAAAGATTTGATCAAGAGAGAGAGATTGATTCAAGATTAAATTTAGAACCTAGAAACTGAAATCAGATAGAACATCCAAACATATAGCAAATGCACACAACCAAATATTCACAGAAGAGTACATATATACAAAGCATACTTATTCCAGATTTTAGCCATGCAACCAGATATATTTACTTAAGTTTTTAAAAATAGTGTTACTCACCAGGAAGAAGAAGAACAGAACATCTATTGTTTTGAAAAGCTTTTCATTTTGAAACAGGGTGTTGAAAGTTGCAACTGGAACCCCTTTTGATCTTCATATTTGTTGGATTGCATTGTTGTTATAGTTGTGTTGAAATAAAGCTTTAGTTGAAATATGTTTTCTTGAATACTAAGTTTCTTGTGAACGAAAATGGTTAGATAGATTGATAAATATGTAAACAATATACAGGGTTGTTTATTTTCTTTGGTACAAACAGGTCAGAGATTTTTATCTCTTTAGGAGGCTGAAATGAGATATAAAATGTACCAGAGATATCAACATTTAATGCCTTGTGTCCTTATGTCTACACATACATATCCCATTCTTTATTTCGTATGTACTTATGCTTGTATATGCTTTTCTTTATATAAAAATGTTCAGAGATCTTTCAAGTGTACATACCATTTCCTGTACAACATGAACATGCTTCCTCTCGTAGCCTTATGTCTACAGCCTGATGCTATGCTTTAGTATTATCTTTGTGATATAAATAAGTATATCTATAGTTTATTAACATATGGTTAAAATTTAGGTGATGTGTCTACTAATATCTTTATGTTCCCTTCTAACTTAATACTTATTTCCAACATAAGTGTTTACTTTTATTAATTTCTTTTTAGAGAAAATAAAACAAGGCTATGTATATATATATATAAAAGCTTATACAAATATCCTTTAAAACCCAAACATTTTAAATTCAAACTAAATTCTAAATCCAATTTTAAAACCAAGTTATATATATACGTATATAACAACATATTTAAAATTGAAAATAACACTTCTATTTTAAAGTCTATTTATATTTATATATTAAACAATACATTAATAAATGTTATTTGAAAACAATAATTTGTCAAATTAAATAATTATAAAAGAGATTATAACTTACTATTATTATTTAAATGAATTAATATCTCATATTTATTAAACCATATTTTAAAACAAACCTTTTTATTTAATTCTTGAACTTAAGCTAAGATATAAATTTAAATCAATTAAACATTTACCTTAACTATTTAAACTATACATTCTATATTAAATCCTAATTTCCAAATTACCAGAAATATATTAGAATTAGAAAACAAGCTTTATTTATTTATTAAATTCAAACCAAAGATTTCTATTTGTAATATATATACAAATATATATACATTATAAATAGAGAACAATTTATTAGCTTTTAAAAGATAAATTATCAGTTAAATGTTTATTTAAAAGAAGATTATTAAATCAATTTGAATTTATCAACAAAAATAATCAAATCAGTTTAATCTTAAATGCAGATTATTAAATTGATATTGTCAGAAATTCCGGGATGTCACATTCCTCCCCCCTTAAAAGAATTTCGTCCCCGAAATTTAAAACAAAGGTAATTTAATAATCTAATTAAAGATTTAATTTGAAAAACACAAACATATATTAATTATATGCTAACAACCATAGCAACCAACTCATCCAATCAAACAAATCTAACTATCCAGATAAAATCAGGATAGGACTATCTAGAGTTTCCCAAGTAAAAATATACCGGGATACTCGCTCTACAGAATCCAAACAAAACTACACTACTAAGCTACAGAGCTCCTACTCCTCTAGATCTACCAAACTAGACAGAATATCAGACTATAGACAAGTCTGACTCAACAACCAAACCCTCTAGAACTGCTGGTTCCAAAACCAGAGATAGATCCTACACGTACTCCCTCAGAGATACGCGGAACACATCGAATTTCAGTTATCCAAACTGACAATTCACTCCAGAAGATCAAACTTATCCTCAGAAGAACAACAGAAAAGATCCGAAATATCTCGGAGCTGGCTTCCCAATCTTACCCAATCTATACAGCTCCTTGAATCAGAGAAACTTACTCAAAATCAATCCAGACTTCGAAATCCAAATTCTTCCGTCTCTTATCCACAAAAATCATCTGACGATCCTGACTGTCTCTATCCCTACTGATGAGCTCAACCTTCGCTGAAGCTTCAGAAACAACTCATCACAATGATCCACACACAAACAATCAAAGAACACAACCTCTACTATCATCAGTAGAAAACAACTTCTCCTATCCGGAAAAGAAAAACAGATGCACTCCCAAACTGCTTCCGCTGCACAACTCTAATCTGGAGTAGATGAAAAATGCTGATGATACACACGAGTACAAACTGGATAACACATCCCAAAAATATGGTTCAACAGATCCATAAAGAAGAAAACTCAGAAATCCCGAAAGATCTCTGACAAGCCAAGAGAACACTCACCAATCGCAAGTCACTTTTGCGATCACCCAAACTAATATCCAAAGAAAACTGTTCTCTCTTACTAATCAGAACAGCTAAAGCCTATCTAGCCAATCCATCGAAGAAACGGATCCACTCTGCTGCTCCTGAACTTCACTTCCAGAAAACTGCTGACAGACGACTTCCTGCCTACACACAGAACAATCAAAACTGCAAATGCTATCACTAATGACAAAGACTTCCAAATCCAAACTCCTCGAGAAACTCAGGCCTCAAAGCCAAACAAAACACCCAGCTGAACACAGCCACAACACCTATGCAGACACACTTCCTTATACTTGGCCCAAAGAAACTTCTTCGGAGACATCCATAGTCACTATGTCTCATCACACAGCTACTACATCCTGAGGTATCAAGATATCATGACTTACTTCTGTCCAACCGACAGATCCAAACTCTCAAAAATCCGCTTACACGAGCGCAATCAAACTTGCACTTCAATGATGAACTCCGAATCCTTAACAGGTTTCCTTCAGAGATCGATGAAATCCTTATACCATCCAAAGTTTACTCGAGACGGTATTAGATCTACAATCTCGATAGATTCACTTCCAATCGTCAAAGATTCAAACTCCTACCATTGGTAGTCGTGTTACACACACCACTACCCTATCTACCTTTATAACTTATATTGGAAAACCCGAACAGGTAACCCAACAAATAGGTAGAAATAAATATATATGTATATATATAGAAATTACAAGTACGCTCTCTCAAGAAAGACACCACTCCAGAGCTTAGGTATTCGCTCAACCTATGCTCTGATACCAACTGTGACGACCCGACCTTCTATGCCCAGAAAGTCGTATCGTTTTGAAGGAAAGAAAGGGGTGAGAAAGTAGAAAAGAAAGAGAAGAAGAAGAAAACAACAACAGAATCTCAACAGCGGAACGAATAAAATATAATATATCATATAAATTAATACATAGTATCATATACATCAGAGTACACAGATAATACAACACATACTAGACAGTTATAAACACATGTCTAGTTAATACAACTCACACATCACAGAGATACAACACAAGAGATACAACACAGCGGAAATACAAAATAATCACTAACACAGCGGAACCACTATATATCTACACGCTGAAGCCTCCTGCTCCATTGCTCCTCCAGAATACGTCAAAGCTAAACCTGAATCCCTTGACTACCCGTAAAAATTTGGGTACCCGAGAGTTTAAGAAAAAAACAGAAATAAACTCCGGGTCAGACATGGGTCTGGTACGAGTAACATGTTAAAGTTGCTTAACTTTGAAAATCCTTTGAAAACAAAAGGTATCACGTAAGACTTCCCACACATAAACATGGAAAAGTTTTTCCCTTACGCTAACCAAACATTTTGATAGGAAATTCAGTGATATTATAATAGGTCTAGGGTTTTCAAGTAAATATGAAATAGCTGAAATTGTTACATGATTAAATTCCAGCATACTAGCCACAAAGTGGGTAATACAATCAAAACCGTAAGGTCACGTAGGAAAAATGGGTTTCCAACAATGGCTGGGCTACTGGGGTACCGCCCGTCACAGTACGTGGCCTAGATCACCGTACCGAGGAGTACGCCCGCTCCCCTGCAACACAAGGCCGGAACCATCCCTTACTGGACAGTCCCAAACAAGACAACCCCGGCGGTTGTAGCTATTCAACCGCCCACACAATCGAATAAAAAGGGACTCTAGACAGGGGTGTATCTCGCTCTCAAGTGGGTGCTACCCACGAAGCCTTGCTGCACCTCCCCTGTTTTAGCCATTCCCGGTTGATGAGGCTTGAGGTCACGATTACCTGAATAGAACTCATCACTTAGAATGCTCATCGTCCACCTGACGATGTGCTGAAAGCATTCAATCCATACAAGTTCGTTCCGGGTTCGAACGAAACCGAAGGCATTATCTCGTTACACTCATTTTGGAATCACCCTCAGAGTTAACGACAATAACCCTTGCATTCTGAATCACCATCTCGAATCTATAAGTACTATCTTCGTCAAACTCATTACGGAATCACCCACAGAGTTATACTGACGTATAGTTCTTATACCTCGAGTCTTCACTTGCTCCATTTGAATTTCACGACCTAACGTTATTTTGGATCGATGTGGTATTCGGGTCTCCAGACCTGGAATCCCGGTATACGGAAACCCGATCCCGGTCTCATCGAAATCCAAACCGTGTCTTTTAAGGCCAAGTTGTTTTAAAGTTAAAACAATGCATTTCATTATCTATATACACACAGATAGATAATTCACAATATCACAGATAGATAATCTACATATCACAGATAGATAATCTACAATATCATCATAAATAGCCAATCCATATCACACAGGATTATTTATCTCATATCTGAGATTTCAAACCATTCGAGGAAATCAATATCATCCATCAATACATAAGCAATGATTCATAAACACATCATTTATAATTAATTTAAAATGAATTAAATTAATTATCTATCTCTAATTAATTTAAAGTAAATTAAATTAATTACTTCATTCTATAAATCCTGCTTACATAACCATTAATTAATTACAAATCAATTAATTAATCATTTTCTAGATTTCCATCTTAATTAATCACCCTGGATTAATTATCCATTCAAGTAATTGTCCTTTAATTAATTTTCACAAATTAATTACCTATAACCAAATACAGTAATTAAACTTTAATTACTCTATTTATTAATTAACTATAATTAATTATATTAATCCTTAATTAATTACAATTAATTACTCTAAATCACTTATTATTGATTAATTAGTTTTAATGAATCAGTCCTTAATTACATCATGTGATATCCCGGAATTTCAGGGAATTTAAAATGTGATAATCTCTTTATTAATTAATTAAAATTGGCAAAAGTGTTATTTTCAAACAATTTAATATTCAGATTGTTTTTAAATATAAATAGATTTTAAATAGACTTATTTTCAAATTTAATAAGTATTGTTAAAAATATATATATATATATATGTGTATTTAAATTGATTTTAAATAGGATAATTATTTATTATTAATAATGTGCTTGTTTAAAATTGATATCTATATTTATTTGAATTGATTTTAAATTTAGATTTTAAATTGACTTTGAAATTGAATTTAAGAATTGAATTTAAAGAAATATATATATCTTAAAATAAAAAAATAATAATATAGTTTGGATTTAAAATATATGAATAAAAGTTTTTATTTAAAAATAAGATTTGTTTTATATTATTCTCTTTAAAGAAATTTGTTTATAGAAATTTGGAAGAGTATTTATTTAATAGGAATAAATACAAAAGCTTTTAAATTAGCATTTAAAAATGAGTTTAAAATATTTTATATGATTTTTATTTAAATCATAATTGGTTTATATTCTATTTTCTTTAAAGATTGTATTTATGTAATATTTAGAAAGCATTTATTAAATTACAAATGTATTTATAAATTAAGAAATGTATTAATCAATTAGGAAATTAATAATAAAAAGCTTTAAAAATAATATGAATATAAATAATTACAAGTGTTAGCTTCTTAACCATGTTAAATACATGTGTTAAGTAATTGAATAAGGTTGAAGACAAGTGTCATAATTTATTTTCTTTTTCTCTAATTTTAATAAATCCTAATTTAACATTATATAAACAAACATCTATCTTCTTCATTTCTTTTCCTATCTTCACGATTTCTAAAACGAAGAAACATCAAATCCTGTAAAGCAAATCTCAGTTCAAAACTTAAAACCCTGAAATTTATTTCCTCAAGAAAACTCAAAACAACCTGAAAGCATTTTACAAAGCTCAAGTTCAAAATCAAAACCTGAATTCATTTCTCAAACCAGAATTTAAAATCCTGTAATCATTTCCATAAGCAAGAAGAATCAAAGCCTGTATTTCAAATCTGTTGGTATTCAAACCTGTATCTTTTTTTCAAACCTGAAAACAATTTCTCAAAACCAAAGCAAGGTCCAAACCTGTAATCAGCAGCAATAAAGCTTCAAACTGCATCAATCAAGATCTTAAAGCTTCCAAGTTTCCAGTTTCAAAAAGTCTAAACACTTTCTATTGCAAATTCAAGTTTCTAAGTTCCATCCAGTTTTCAGGGTCTCTGCATTTTGGTTAAAAGGTGAGTAAACACTTTAATTAAAAGTTAAGTAGGTAATCATCTGATTGCATGTGAATCTGTGATGATAATTGTTCTATATGTACGTATATAATTAAGCCTCTGTATATATATGCTTATCTGTTGATTTAGATGCCTCTGTTCTAGCTTTCCAGTGAGTAAACTCACTTGAATCTGCCTATATATTTTGATGTATGTGGTTGACATTTGATGTATGTTATAAAAAAAATGATTGATTAGTTGTTAAATATGCCTGCATGTTGGTATATATATGTAAAGATGAGTATGTATGCCTGTATAGAGAAAATCACTCCTCTATTCAAAAGTTAACAGGCTAAAACAAAGTTCAAGAAAATTCAAATTCTCCTTCTTCAATCTATTTTAGGATATGATCCCTAAATGAAAAATGATAGAATTAACCAGATTTAATTTTTAAAAATAGTTTCAAATGAATATACTGAGTATTTATTTCAAAAATAAAATATAACAGTAAAGATCATATATAAGTAAGAAAATCGAATGTCTAAATTTCTCTCTTTGATTATGTAAACTGATTCATACTTGAAAATGGTGATTTTTGATAATAGATTCAAGATTTTTAAATTCGTGGTTGTCGAGATATAGTGAGTTGAACTGTGATGGGTTTTCTGTCGAATTCTGGTGATCGGGGAATGATTTGGCTTCGAGATCGTGGGTGAAGTTAGATTGGATGTTGGAGATTCCAGGAAAAATACTCGCATAAATTTTCATCGATCATGATGGTCAAGCGGAATGATTTTAGGGTTTTGTGAGATGGTTGAGTCGACGATGGGTTTGAGTTCGCTGTGATGTCAGGGGTTGATCGGACTTCACCGCAAGTGGAGGAATCAAAGCTGGAGACCGAGGCGAAGCTTGGATGATGAAGGCGTGGATGATCGTGGACGAGATCATCGGCGATTGGTGGATTTCCGATCACGTTTGGTTCCAGTTTTTCTATCGATTTACTCGTTTTCGATTTAGGCTTTGTGATGATGCCTGGGGTGGTCGGAATTGTTTGTAGAGGTAATCAACGATGGGTTGAAGGTGTCGGCGGTGGTCGATGTCATCGCGATCGACTGTGCACGTGCACGTTTGGAACAGAGATGGTCGATGGGTTTGGGAAGAAGAAATTGTTCACGGGTTTGGTCTCGAGAATATGAGAGTGCGACTCGAAGTAGAAGTCGGCTCGAAGGGAAACTCGAGGAATTTTGGTTTGTGCTCGGGTTTGTCTTCGTGATCGTAAGAGAACTGTTTCCAGATTTTAACTTTAAAATTTTAACAAAGTTTTAATAAAAGCAAGGTTTTGAAAATTTAAATTGAAGCTAGTTTTAAAACTACTACTTGATAATATTTTAAATATTTAAAGGAAGTTTTGGTAACTTTAATTTATCAAGTTAAATGTTTATTTTATTCAATCTTAATAAATGATTCGATTAAGTAAAGTTAATTGTAATGATAAAATGTTTTAAATTGAAATGATAATTAGGTCATTTATTAAGATAAAATGTTTTATTGATAATTAAGGCATTAATAAGATAATGTTTTTATCTTAAAATAATTAAGGTTTTAATGATTTGAAATTAATTAAGTTAATTAAGAAAATTAAAGTATGATTAATTAATGTAATTAATTAATGATAAAGGACTAGTTAAGAAATTAATTAAGAGAAATCAATTAATTTAATTAACTAATGATTAAGGATTAATTAATGATTAGAGATGAATTAATTAAGTGATTAGAGATTGATTAATTAATGATTAGAGATTAATTAATTTAGTAAATAAAGATTAATAAATTTGTAATTAAAGGTAAATTAATTGGTAATTAAAAAGTACTTAATTTGTAATTAAGTTTTATTAATTAATAATTAGGTTTTATTAATTATTAATTAAGGGGTGATTAATTTGTAATTAAAGATTAATTAAGGATTAATCAAATGGTAATCAAGGATTGATTAACTAATAATTAAGGATTAATTAATTTGTTATTAAGTTTTATTAATTAATAATTAAGGTTTATTAATTAATAATTAAAAGAATAATTAATCTGTAATTAAAGATTAATAAATTTGTTTAAAGGTAATTAAAGGATGAATTACCCAATTGTAATTAGTGAATGTGATTAATTTTAGTTAATTAAAATTCGTAAATTAATTAAAGATAATCACTTGATGTTGATTAAGTATAAATACTTAATGAAATTAATAAGTGTAATTACTGTAAGTAATTAATGTATAATTACAAGATGTAATTTAATTAAAGGATAATTACTTAGGAGAAGTAATTAAGGATTTATTTCTTGGTGTAATTAATCAATGGATTTAATATAATTAATTAAGGAGTTAATTAATTAAGGTAAGTAATATAGGATGGTAATTACTGTTTATGATTAATTAAAGATGATTAATGGAAGTAATTAATTAAGGATCATTAATTTATGTAATTAATTAATAATTAATTAATGAAGGTTAATTACTGTTAATGGTTAAGAATAATTAATTTGTAAAATTAATTAAAGGATAATTACTTTATGTAATTAATGAATAATTAATCAAGGATGATTAATATTTAATGAGTAATTAATTAATTAAAGGTTTGTAATTAATTAATGAGTGATTAAGCAAGGTTAGATAATTAATTCTTAAGTAATTAATTTAATTTAAGTTAATTAAATTAATTATAACATAGGGTTAATAATTGTTGCTTATGGATGATGGTTGTGTAGAATATCTGAATTGGATGATATCTATTGGATGATATGCTGTGATATTCTGTGATATGATATTGGATATATCTATGATAAATGTGTGATATTTATCTGTGTTAAATGCTGTGTGAATTCAAGTATTGAATTGAATTGTTTAAACCTTTAAACAACTTGGCCTTTAAAATACGTTTGGATTTCGATGAGACCGGGATCGGGTTTCCAGATTTGGATATCCGAATACCACATCGATCCAAGTTAAACGTTAGGTCGTGAATCTCAAGTGAAGATGAAGATTCAGAGTGCAAGGGTTATTGTCGTTAACTCTGAGGGTGATTCCAAAATGAGTGTAACGAGATAATACCTTCGGTTTCGTTCGAACCCGGAACGAACTTGTATGGATCGAATGCTTTCAGCACATCGTCAGGTGGACGATGAGCATTCTAAGTGATGTATTCTGATTAAAGGTAATCGTAGCCTCAAGCCTCATCAACCGGGAATGGCTAAAACAGGGGAGGTGCAGCAAGGTTAGTGGGTAGCACCCAAGTAGTATAAGATTCTCCTGTCTAGAGGTCCCTTCTTTTATTCGGCTGAGTGGGCGGTTGAATAGCTACAACCGCTGGGGTTTCTTATGCGGGAATTAACCAGTAAGGGATGTTCCGACCTTGTGTTGCAGGGGAGCGGGCGTACTCCTCGGTACGTTGATCTAGGCCACGTACTGTGACGGGCGGTACCCCAGTAGCCCTGCCATTGTATGGAATCCAAAATCCAATAAGTGCCGTACGTTTTAGTTGTGCCCAACTATGTTGGAACGTGAGATGTAAGCATTCCAGCTATTTCTGTATTTTACTTGAAAACCCTAGACCCTATTATAATATAACTGGATTTCCTATCAAATGTTTTGGTTAGCGTAAGGTAAAAACTTACCCATATTTATGTGTGGGGAGTCTTACGTGATATCTTTGTTTTCAAAAGGTTTTGAAGTTAAGTAATCTAAACTGTTTACTCACACCAGACCCATGTCTGACCCAAGTGTTTATTTCTGTTTTTATAAACTCTTGGGTACTCAAATTTTTACGAGTAGCCAAGGGATTCAGGTTTGCTTTGACGAATTCTGAAGGAGCAATGGAGCAGGAGGCTTCAGCGTGTAGATATCTGTATTTCCGCTGTGTTGATCTCTGAGTCGTTTGTTTAAGTTGTATTTTGAGTTGTAATAACTAGATAGGTGTTTATAACTGTCTAGTATGTGTTGTATAAAGCTGTGTATCTCTGATGTATATGATACAATGTAATATCTTATTTGATTAATATAATTTATTCGTTCCGCTGTTTAGATTCTGATATTGATTCTTCTTTCTTCTCTATCTTTTCTCTTTTCTATCCCTTTCTTTCTTCAAGATGATACGACTTTTTGTGGAGAAAAAGCCGGGTCGTCACAGTTGGTATCAGAGCTCTTGGTTGAGTGAATACCTAGGCTCTGGAGTGGTGTCTATCTTGAGAGAGCGTATTTGTAATTTTTATATAATTATATATATATTTATTCTACCTATTTGTTGGGTTACCTATTCGGGTTTTCCAATATAAGTTATAAAGGTAGAAAGGGTAGTGGTGTGTGTAACACGACTACCAATGGTTGGAGTTTGGATGTTTGAGATTGGAAGTGTATCTGTCGAGACTGTAGACCTAATACCGTCTCAAGTGAGCTTTGCTTGATGTAAGGATTTCATTGATCTCTGAAGGAAACCTGTTAAGGTTCGGAGTCCATCATTGTAGTGTAAGTTTGATCGCGCTCGTGTGAGCAGATTTTTGAGAGTTTGGATCTGTCGGAAGAGCTGAAGCAAGTGATGATATCTTGGCAACTTCAGGAAGAAGCAACTACATGGTGAGACGCAGTAACTATGGATGTCTTCGAAAATGTTTTCTTTTGGAGGAAGTTTTAGGAAATGTGTCAGCATCGGTGTTGTGGCTGAGTTTAGCAGGGTGTTTGAGTTTGGTTTGAGGTACGAGTTTCTCAAGAAGCTTTGGATTAGGAAGTCTTTGGCATCTGTGTCAGCAGTGCAGCTCGGAAGTGTTTTGTGTTCCAGCAAGAAGATTTTCTGGCTAAGCAGTTTTCTAAGAGGTGGAGTTCAGAAGCTGCAGAATGGATCCATTTCTTCGATGGAGTGGATAGATAAGTGTAAGCTGTTCTGATTGGTAAAAAGAGGCAGTTTCTTTGGAATTAGGATGGGTTGATCACAAAAGTGACTTGCGATAGTTTGAGTGTTCTCTTGTGTTATCCGGATGTCTTCAGGGAAGTCAGAAGTTTGTCTACATTTGAGATTGAGTTCCTTATTGACTATGATTCCAGGAGTGGTACTGGTGGTTCAGCTTAGTAGAAGAATGTCTCCTAGAGATAGAGTTTGGTGAGGCAGCTCAGGATTTCCTAGAACTTCTGAGTTTTCTTTTTATGGATCTATTGAACCATATTTCCAGGATGTGTTGTCTAGTCTGTGCTTGTGATTCATCGACGACATTCTCATCTTCTCCAGATCTGAGTTATGCAGCAGAAGCAAGATGGCAGCTATTCTAGAGTGGAAGCAACCGGAAGTTGCAGTGTTTGGATTAAGAATTTCTACAAGAAATATTTCTGGATTTGAGTCCAGATTTGGCAGTGCATCTGTTTTGTCTTTTCCGGATAGGAGAAGTAAATTGTAGTCTACTGATGGTAGTAGAGTTGGTGTTTTTGGTTTTGGTAGATCTTGAGAGTATCATTTTGATGAGTTGTTTTTGGTCTGGTTTGTTTTTTTTAAGGCATCAGCGAAGGATGAGCTGATCAGGAAGGATGTAGGCAGCCCAGGATCGTCCGAAGGAATTTGGATTTCGAAGACGGGGATTTGATTTTGGATAAGTTTTCTCCAATCGAAGGAGCTATAAGATTTGGGTAAGACTAGGAAGTTAGCTCCGTTGCATTTTGGATTCTTCTAAGTTTTGTAAGGATCAGTGTTTGGCTTTTAAGGTTTGAATTGCCAGTTTGGAAGTCTGTGATTCAATGTATTTCACGTATCTCTGAGGGAATACGTGTATGGTCCATCATTGGTTTTGGAACCAACAATTCAGGAAGGTTTGGTAGTTGAGTTGATCTTGTCTGTGGTCTGATATCTTGTTCAGATCATAGATCTAGATGAGTAGGAGCTCAGTAGCTAAATAGTATAGCTAGTTTTGGATTCAGTAGAGCGAGTATCCCAGTATCTATACCTGGGAAACTCAAGGAAATTTTAAGAAGCTTATCCGGGATCTGTGTCCGGATAGCTAAAATTGTTTGTTTGATAGAATTGTTTGTTTGATTGAATTGGTTGTTTGGATGAAATTGTTTGTTTGGTTGTATATGGCTGATAGGTATGCTTAGATTGTTATAAAATAAAATCTTTGGATTATCTTTTGTTTTAAATTTCGAGGACGAAATTCTTTTAAGGAGGGAGGAATGTGATATCCCGGAATTTCAGGGAATTTAAAATGTGATAATCTCTTTATTAATTAATTAAAATTGGCAAAAGTGTTATTTTCAAACAATTTAATATTGAGATTGTTTTTAAATATAAATAGATTTTAAATAGACTTATTTTCAAATTTAATAAGTATTGTTAAAAATATATATATATATATGTGTATTTAAATTGATTTTAAATAGGATAATTATTTATAATTAATAATGTGCTTGTTTAAAATTGATATCTATATTTATTTGAATTGATTTTAAATTTAGATTTTAAATTGACTTTGAAATTGAATTTAAGAATTGAATTTAAAGAAATATATATATCTTAAAATAAAAAAAATAATAATATAGTTTGGATTTAAAATATATGAATAAAAGTTTTTATTTAAAAATAAGATTTGTTTTATATTATTCTCTTTAAAGAAATTTGTTTATAGAAATTTGGAAGAGTATTTATTTAATAGGAATAAATACAAAAGCTTTTAAATTAGCATTTAAAAATGAGTTTAAAATATTTTATATGATTTTTATTTAAATCATAATTGGTTTATATTCTATTTTCTTTAAAGATTGTATTTATGTAATATTTAGAAAGCATTTATTAAATTACAAATGTATTTATAAATTAAGAAATGTATTAATCAATTAGGAAATTAATAATAAAAAGCTTTAAAAATAATATGAATATAAATAATTACAAGTGTTAGCTTCTTAACCATGTTAAATACATGTGTTAAGTAATTGAATAAGGTTGAAGACAAGTGTCATAATTTATTTTCTTTTTCTCTAATTTTAATAAATCCTAATTTAACATTATATAAACAAACATCTATCTTCTTCATTTCTTTTCCTATCTTCACGATTTCTAAAACAAAGAAACATCAAATCCTGTAAAGCAAATCTCAGTTCAAAACTTAAAACCCTGAAATTTATTTCCTCAAGAAAACTCAAAACAACCTGAAAGCATTTTACAAAGCTCAAGTTCAAAATCAAAACCTGAATTCATTCCTCAAACCAGAATTTAAAATCCTGTAATCATTTTCATAAGCAAGAAGAATCAAAGCCTGTATTTCAAATCTGTTGGTATTCAAACCTGTATCTTTTTTTCAAACCTGAAAACAATTTCTCAAAACCAAAGCAAGGTCCAAACCTGTAATCAGCAGCAATAAAGCTTCAAACTGCATCAATCAAGATCTTAAAGCTTCCAAGTTTCCAGTTTCAAAAAGTCTAAACACTTTCTATTGCAAATTCAAGTTTCTAAGTTCCATCCAGTTTTCAGGGTCTCTGCATTTTGGTTAAAAGGTGAGTAAACACTTTAATTAAAAGTTAAGTAGGTAATCATCTGATTGCATGTGAATCTGTGATGATAATTGTTCTATATGTACGTATATAATTAAGCCTCTGTATATATATGCTTATCTGTTGATTTAGATGCCTCTGTTCTAGCTTTCCAGTGAGTAAACTCACTTGAATCTGCCTATATATTTTGATGTATGTGGTTGACATTTGATGTATGTTATAAAAAAATGATTGATTAGTTGTTAAATATGCCTACATGTTGGTATATATATGTAAAGATGAGTATGTATGCCTGTATAGAGAAAATCACTCCTCTGTTCAAAAGTTAACAGGCTAAAACAAAGTTCAAGAAAATTCAAATTCTCCTTCTTCAATCTATTTTAGGATATGATCCCTAAATGAAAAATGATAGAATTAACCAGATTTAATTTTTAAAAATAGTTTCAAATGAATATACTGAGTATTTATTTCAAAAATAAAATATAACAGTAAAGATCATATATAAGTAAGAAAATCGAATGTCTAAATTTCTCTCTTTGATTATGTAAACTGATTCATACTTGAAAATGGTGATTTTTGATAATAGATTCAAGATTTTTAAATTCGTGGTTGTCGAGATATAGTGAGTTGAACTGTGATGGGTTTTCTGTCGAATTCTGGTGATCGGGGAATGATTTGGCTTCGAGATCGTGGGTGAAGTTAGATTGGATGTTGGAGATTCCAGGAAAAATACTCGCATAAATTTTCATCGATCATGATGGTCAAGCGGAATGATTTTAGGGTTTTGTGAGATGGTTGAGTCGACGATGGGTTTGAGTTCGCTGTGATGTCAGGGGTTGATCGGACTTCACCGCAAGTGGAGGAATCAAAGCTGGAGACCGAGGCGAAGCTTGGATGATGAAGGCATGGATGATCGTGGACGAGATCATCGGCGATTGGTGGATTTCCGATCACGTTTGGTTCCAGTTTTTCTATCGATTTACTCGTTTTCGATTTAGGCTTTGTGATGATGCCTGGGGTGGTCAGAATTTTTTGTAGAGGTAATCGACGATGGGTTGAAGGTGTCGGCGGTGGTCGATGTCATCGCGATCGACTGTGCACGTGCACGTTTGGAACAGAGATGGTCGATGGGTTTGGGAAGAAGAAATTGTTCACGGGTTTGGTCTCGAGAATATGAGAGTGCGACTCGAAGTAGAAGTCGGCTCGAAGGGAAACTCGAGGAATTTTGGTTTGTGCTCGGGTTTGTCTTCGTGATCGTAAGAGAACTGTTTCCAGATTTTAACTTTAAAATTTTAACAAAGTTTTAATAAAAGCAAGGTTTTGAAAATTTAAATTGAAGCTAGTTTTAAAACTACTACTTGATAATATTTTAAATATTTAAAGGAAGTTTTGGTAACTTTAATTTATCAAGTTAAATGTTTATTTTATTCAATCTTAATAAATGATTCGATTAAGTAAAGTTAATTGTAATGATAAAATGTTTTAAATTGAAATGATAATTAGGTCATTTATTAAGATAAAATGTTTTATTGATAATTAAGGCATTAATAAGATAATGTTTTTATCTTAAAATAATTAAGGTTTTAATGATTTGAAATTAATTAAGTTAATTAAGAAAATTAAAGTATGATTAATTAATGTAATTAATTAATGATAAAGGACTAGTTAAGAAATTAATTAAGAGAAATCAATTAATTTAATTAACTAATGATTAAGGATTAATTAATGATTAGAGATGAATTAATTAAGTGATTAGAGATTGATTAATTAATGATTAGAGATTAATTAATTTAGTAAATAAAGATTAATAAATTTGTAATTAAAGGTAAATTAATTGGTAATTAAAAAGTACTTAATTTGTAATTAAGTTTTATTAATTAATAATTAGGTTTTATTAATTATTAATTAAGGGGTGATTAATTTGTAATTAAAGATTAATTAAGGATTAATCAAATGGTAATCAAGGATTGATTAACTAATAATTAAGGATTAATTAATTTGTTATTAAGTTTTATTAATTAATAATTAAGGTTTATTAATTAATAATTAAAAGAATAATTAATCTGTAATTAAAGATTAATAAATTTGTTTAAAGGTAATTAAAGGATGAATTACCCAATTGTAATTAGTGAATGTGATTAATTTTAGTTAATTAAAATTCGTAAATTAATTAAAGATAATCACTTGATGTTGATTAAGTATAAATACTTAATGAAATTAATAAGTGTAATTACTGTAAGTAATTAATGTATAATTACAAGATGTAATTTAATTAAAGGATAATTACTTAGGAGAAGTAATTAAGGATTTATTTCTTGGTGTAATTAATCAATGGATTTAATATAATTAATTAAGGAGTTAATTAATTAAGGTAAGTAATATAGGATGGTAATTACTGTTTATGATTAATTAAAGATGATTAATGAAAGTAATTAATTAAGGATCATTAATTTATGTAATTAATTAATAATTAATTAATGAAGGTTAATTACTGTTAATGGTTAAGAATAATTAATTTGTAAAATTAATTAAAGGATAATTACTTTATGTAATTAATGAATAATTAATCAAGGATGATTAATATTTAATGAGTAATTAATTAACTAAAGGTTTGTAATTAATTAATGAGTGATTAAGCAAGGTTAGATAATTAATTCTTAAGTAATTAATTTAATTTAAGTTAATTAAATTAATTATAACATAGGGTTAATAATTGTTGCTTATGGATGATGGTTGTGTAGAATATCTGAATTGGATGATATCTATTGGATGATATGCTGTGATATTCTGTGATATGATATTGGATATATCTGTGATAAATGTGTGATATTTATCTATGTTAAATGCTGTGTGAATTCAAGTATTGAATTGAATTGTTTAAACCTTTAAACAACTTGGCCTTTAAAATACGTTTGGATTTCGATGAGACCGGGATCGGGTTTCCAGATTTGGATATCCGAATACCACATCGATCCAAGTTAAACGTTAGGTCGTGAATCTCAAGTGAAGATGAAGATTCAGAGTGCAAGGGTTATTGTCGTTAACTCTGAGGGTGATTCCAAAATGAGTGTAACGAGATAATACCTTCGGTTTCGTTCGAACCCGGAACGAACTTGTATGGATCGAATGCTTTCAGCACATCGTCAGGTGGACGATGAGCATTCTAAGTGATGTATTCTGATTAAAGGTAATCGTAGCCTCAAGCCTCATCAACCGGGAATGGCTAAAACAGGGGAGGTGCAGCAAGGTTAGTGGGTAGCACCCAAGTAGTATAAGATTCTCCTGTCTAGAGGTCCCTTCTTTTATTCGGCTGAGTGGGCGGTTGAATAGCTACAACCGCTGGGGTTTCTTATGCGGGAATTATCCAGTAAGGGATGTTCCGACCTTGTGTTGCAGGGGAGCGGGCGTACTCCTCGGTACGTTGATCTAGGCCACGTACTGTGACGGGCGGTACCCCAGTAGCCCTGCCATTGTATGGAATCCAAAATCCAATAAGTGCCGTACGTTTTAGTTGTGCCCAACTATGTTGGAACGTGAGATGTAAGCATTCCAGCTATTTCTGTATTTTACTTGAAAACCCTAGACCCTATTATAATATAACTGGATTTCCTATCAAATGTTTTGGTTAGCGTAAGGTAAAAACTTACCCATATTTATGTGTGGGGAGTCTTACGTGATATCTTTGTTTTCAAAAGGTTTTGAAGTTAAGTAATCTAAACCGTTTACTCACACCAGACCCATGTCTGACCCAAGTGTTTATTTCTGTTTTTATAAACTCTTGGGTACTCAAATTTTTACGAGTAGCCAAGGGATTCAGGTTTGCTTTGACGAATTCTGAAGGAGCAATGGAGCAGGAGGCTTCAGCGTGTAGATATCTGTATTTCCGCTGTGTTGATCTCTGAGTCGTTTGTTTAAGTTGTATTTTGAGTTGTAATAACTAGATAGGTGTTTATAACTGTCTAGTATGTGTTGTATAAAGCTGTGTATCTCTGATGTATATGATACAATGTAATATCTTATTTGATTAATATAATTTATTCGTTCCGCTGTTTAGATTCTGATATTGATTCTTCTTTCTTCTCTATCTTTTCTCTTTTCTATCCCTTTCTTTCTTCAAGATGATACGACTTTTTGTGGAGAAAAAGCCGGGTCGTCACACATCATTAATTATATAAATTAATACTCCCTAATTACATTTTTAAATTAATTATTCCATTTAAATTAATTACATTAAGTAATTAATCTGTAACTAAACCACATTTATTAATCAGTCTTGATTTATCCCATTCAGTAATTAACTACCTTTAATTACTTTATCATTATAAATTAATTACTCCTTTAATTAATTATCTCCATTAATCCCTTGATTAATTTCACAAAGTAGTTTAATCCAAATTACTATCATACTTAAATCTTCTTCAATTAATTACATACAGTAATTACCATTAATTACTTCATTTAGTAATTACACTTCATTCATTACATTAAGCAATTACTTATTAAATCATCCAATGATTAATTTAAATTAATTAAACTAAATAAATTAACTTAAACAAATCAAATTAAACTCAATTAATTACAATGAGTAATTAATTTCTTAATTACCTTTATTAAGTAATTATACTTAATCAATTTTACAAATGATTATCTTAAATTAATTATTTATTAATCTCAAGTTAATAATCCTCATTAACTATTAATAATTTTTAATTTCTTTTCTTAAGAAATTTATACTTAGATAAACCATTATTAATTACAAATTAATTTATCTTTAATAACCCATTAATTAACCCCTAATTATTAAATTAATTTAAGTTCTAACTGTAACTTAATTAACTTTTAATTACTTGATTAATTGATTCTTAATCATTAATTTTAAATCTTAACTTATCAAATTAATGATCTTTATTTATCCTTTAATTAATCACTTAATCCTTAATTACTTAATTTATAAATACTAAATCATTTATTTATTAACTTATCTAATTATTAATCGTTAAAATCTAATTATCTTTAAGATAAATCATTTCTTCTTATTAATGACTTAATTATCATTTACAAATGCATTTCAAAACATTTTACCTTTGAATTTACCTTTAAATTCCATTTCAATTTAAGATTCAAAATGTATATAAATTTAACTTAACAAAGTTTTAAAAAGAAACAGATTTAACAACCTTTATGTCACATGTTAAAGACACACTTGTTTTATAAAAGAAGTTTACAAGAGTTTTCAATTCCAAATTCACTTTTAAATTCAAATCATTTTTCTAAAATATACTTTAACTTTTTAAAGTTGTTTAACATAAAACTCATTTATTTTAAAACTAGAATCAGATTTATTTTGAATCCAGGCCTTAAAACTTATTTAAACTTTGTTTAAAATCTGGCCTTCACAGATTTTCATTTTATTTAAATTTCAAAAATAAACTTCACACTGTCAGGTTATAAACCTGAAACTAACCTACCCGAGACCACAGTGCTAGCACTTCGAGTCAGAACCTTAAACGCTTCGAGTAAAATCGTGAACTACTCGAGAAAACTGAGTTCTCTCCACTGCTCCTACCCAGATTCACCAGGAATCAAAGTGCACGGTGCACATGCACCGTAACTCTGATTAACTCCAGCCATCGACGATGGCTTCATCACGTCAACAATCATCTACGCATCATCGCATGATCATCAGCTCGTCACCATCCTTCTCGAAACCCAAAACGAGACCCAAACCCAAACCTGAAAATAGGAAAGAACCCACCACCTCAAACCTGTCAACACCGAGTTCTCCACTCTCCGACCATCTGAGGGTCTATAACTCTAGCCTCTTCTTCGACTACAACCCCACTACCACCACCCCAAAAATCACTGCACTCGATCACCTACTTCGGCCGTGGCGATCGATTCCTCACACACAGCAAAATTTAGGGTTCTAGAAAAAAAACCCACTGCCGCTTCTTCCTTGGTGAACTTCGTCACCGTCATCCATTTTTCCCAACATCTATGATCACTCCTCCATCAACCAGAAAAGCCCCGATCTCTCTAATTACCCGGATCATCAGAAAAACCCAATTTCTCCTATTTTGATAAACCCAGAACCACACATTCAATGCTTAACTAGAAATAGTGATTCTTGTTTTAAAAATCATATTTTTATTTATGTATTCGATTTATAAAAATGAATTTATAAATCTCACGGTTTGGATTTTTCACATATATTGACATTCACTGTTGTTTTGATATTTCAGAGACACTCAGGCAATTTTTAACTTAAATCAAATTTCTAAACTAAAATCAATGCTATAACAAACATATTTGGTTTAAGACTTAAGTACTAATAAAGATTTGATCAAGAGAGAGAGATTGATTCAAGATTAAATTTAGAACCTGGAAACTGAAATCAGATAGAACATCCAAACATATAGCAAATGCACACAACCAAATATTCACAGAAGAGTACATATATACAAAGCATACTTATTCCAGATTTTAGCCATGCAACCAGATATATTTACTTAAGTTTTTAAAAATAGTGTTACTCACCAGGAAGAAGAAGAACAGAACATCTATTGTTTTGAAAAGCTTTTCATTTTGAAACAGGGTGTTGAAAGTTGCAACTGGAACCCCTTTTGATCTTCATATTTGTTGGATTGCATTGTTGTTATAGTTGTGTTGAAATAAAGCTTTAGTTGAAATATGTTTTCTGGAATACTAAGTTTCTTGTGAACGAAAATGGTTAGATAGATTGATAAATATGTAAACAATATACAGGGTTGTTTATTTTCTTTGGTACAAACAGGTCAGAGATTTTTATCTCTTTAGGAGGCTGAAATGAGATATAAAATGTACCAGAGATATCAACATTTAATGCCTTGTGTCCTTATGTCTACACATACATATCCCATTCTTTATTTCGTATGTACTTATGCTTGTATATGCTTTTCTTTATATAAAAATGTTCAGAGATCTTTCAAGTGTACATACCATTTCCTGTACAACATGAACATGCTTCCTCTCGTAGCCTTATGTCTACAGCCTGATGCTATGCTTTAGTATTATCTTTGTGATATAAATAAGTATATCTATAGTTTATTAACATATGGTTAAAATTTAGGTGATGTGTCTACTAATATCTTTATGTTCCCTTCTAACTTAATACTTATTTCCAACATAAGTGTTTACTTTTATTAATTTCTTTTTAGAGAAAATAAAACAAGGCTATGTATATATATATATAAAAGCTTATACAAATATCCTTTAAAACCCAAACATTTTAAATTCAAACTAAATTCTAAATCCAATTTTAAAACCAAGTTATATATATACGTATATAACAACATATTTAAAATTGAAAATATCACTTCTATTTTAAAGTCTATTTATATTTATATATTAAACAATACATTAATAAATGTTATTTGAAAACAATAATTTGTCAAATTAAATAATTATAAAAGAGATTATAACTTACTATTATTATTTAAATGAATTAATATCTCATATTTATTAAACCATATTTTAAAACAAACCTTTTTATTTAATTCTTGAACTTAAGCTAAGATATAAATTTAAATCAATTAAACATTTACCTTAACTATTTAAACTATACATTCTATATTAAATCCTAATTTCCAAATTACCAGAAATATATTAGAATTAGAAAACAAGCTTTATTTATTTATTAAATTCAAACCAAAGATTTCTATTTGTAATATATATACAAATATATATACATTATAAATAGAGAACAATTTATTAGCTTTTAAAAGATAAATTATCAGTTAAATGTTTATTTAAAAGAAGATTATTAAATCAATTTGAATTTATCAACAAAACTAATCAAATCAATTTAATCTTAAATGCAGATTATTAAATTGATATTGTCAGAAATTCCGGGATGTCACAGTAAGATTCTGATATTGTTTTCTGTTCTGTTGTTCTTCCGTGATGTTGTTCTTTTTCTTTCTGTTCCTTCTTTTCTTCTTCTTCTACCTTTTCCTTCTTTCTAAAACCCTCACTACTGGAGTTTCCGGCACTCGATTGCTCGGTAGTCGATAAAGTGAGTATCGATGTCGAATTTTCGAAAGTCGAAAATTCCCGTACGTGACAGCGTGGTATCAGAGCATATGGTTAAGCGACAACCCTACTCTGTTGGGTGTTACTCATTAGAGATAGAGTCAGTAGTACTCTAGAATGAGTGTGAGTGTAATAATAGATATGAGCGCGTATTTGTTAGTGAATATGAAATTGTTTTGTATTGTGTTGACTTATCGGTTGATTGTTTATAGATTCTGGGTCGGTGCAGTCTAGCTAACTGTAATCGATAGGGGTTTCTAAACTCTTAAACAAGATAAACCGACACAGTATTGTTTTAAATAGGGTGAATGAGATAATTTTGCCCAAAACTATTTTTGTATAGAAAAGAAATGCTTTTCTGTAAATTATTATGATATATGGATGCATGGTTGTTAGGAAAGTGATGATATCGAAATGTTATCATTATTATATGAAATTGAAATCGTAACTCAAAAGTTAAGAAATAAATCCACATACAAATGAAATTTAAAGAATGTAAATTATAAATGTGATTTATAAATGGAAGTAGAATTCCAGAGAAGTATTTGGAAATGTTTTGAAAAGAATTTGAAAATTTTGGAGATTTGGAAGTTAAAATCTTTTTGAGTTGAAAATGAATTTCAAAGGTTTTGAAAAGTATTTTGGAGAGATCAAAGCTCTAAACTCTTTTCGGTCGCTGGAAAATAACTTCGGTAATGACTGCAGCATTATCAATGTTCATTTTCGGGTTTCCAGAAGAGGAATTGCTGCCAAATGGTTTTATATAGAAGTTGTTTGAAAATTTGGGTTTTGTTTTGAAAATTCAAGGGATAAATTGAATTGTTTTCAAAAAAATGGTTTTGAAAATGTTATTAAGACTCTGGAATACTATATATAAAAAATATTATGAAATTGATAACTTATAAAATATTGAAATCTGATTGGAATAAAATTCAAATTGTAAATGAATTTATAACTTGGAATAGAATTCAAGAAGGTAATTGAAAATTTAAAATTCAATAATGGAATGAAATTAGTAAGGTGAATGTATCAATGATCTTATAAATCGAAATGTAAGTAAGTCGAAGACTTATAGAATATTTGAAATTTGATTTGGAAATCAGATTCGAATTTGAAATGAAAGAATTAGTGAATGAGTTTCAGAATGAATAAATAAATTTGAAGTTGTAAGTAAGTAAAACTGAAATTGAAGATGAATGTGAAACTTTGTTTTGAATTTGTTAGTAAATGTAATTCAAGCTGAATATTGAAATTTAAAATGAATTAGTGAATGAAACTAATATATAGAGTGATATGAATTAGTAAATGAAAGATAATCGATAAAAATTCAATATTCAGAATAGAAGATAAAATTGAATTCAAGTGAATTTGAAATGTAAAATTTAAGGAAAATGAATAGGTGTAACTTCAACAGTGAAGTAAAAATGATATAACAAGCATATATTGAAAATTTTGTAATAAGATTTGCAAAATGGTTTGAATGTTGTAACTAGATATTATGGCTAGTAGGACATACAGGTGTATAAAGGAATTGGAATTGAATTGCAAAGATAAAATTGAATTGCTCGACAAAAGGTATGTATTTTGAATTTCAATATGAGATTTGCTGATTTCTTCTCTAGCCGCTTGGTTTTTTCTTTTTCTTTTTGAAATCTGAGAGTCCATAGGGACCTTTTGTAGTCGTACCGTATTAGCCGCGCAAAGGAGACGATGACGAAATTTTTCGAAAATTTCGAGTGTTAGAAAAATTTTGAGAAAATTTTGAAGTTAAAATTTGAATTTAAACTCGAATTTGAATTTAGAAGTTAAACAATGTTGTTTGAAACTTAAAATTGAAGTTGGAAATTTAGTTGAGATAATAACGAATCTTTAGTAGAAAGATTTGTTTTGATAATTTGATAAAACGATTGGATTGTGAAAAATAGTAGACGAGTTAAAGACATTTTTTCCTAACTTGTAATTTCGGGATGAAATTCTTTTAAGGGGGGAAGTCTGTAACGACCCAGAATTTTGAACGAATTAAGTTGAGAATATTTAATTAATTTTAAATATTTGAACGATGATTTAATTTGAATCCCCGATATAACTTTGAAATTGGTGATTAAATTATAAAATTTAATCTAGTGACTGTTGAAAAAAAATTTGGATCTTCAATTTTAAGCTGAAGAAAAAGATTTCAAAAGCTTTTAAAATTCGTATTGACAATACTGCAGATAATAGAAGCTTCAAAATTTAATTTGAAATTAATTTGATCAGTTTTGAATATTATCGTTCGAATCGATATTTAAAAATAGCCATTTTTCACACAGTCTCGGAATTCGACGAAACCAGTTCTAGTGGGTCCGTAATATTGAATTATTACTGGATTTCAAATTTCGTAATTTTTGGAGTCTCCATGTGATCGTTCGAGATAGAAATGTCTAGATGAAAATTTATCGTTTAATTTAAAATATCTTACATTATTTCAGGAGTACTGTTACCTGTTTAAATCGAGTCGTCCATATTTCACATCGTGTTCCCTCTCCCTCATAATATCTCGTACCTTATGTACAATTCCATTTCTTTTCCTTTTAATCACGTTCTTTTCTCTTACATATTCTCTGAAAACCCAAATCGAATCAGTTCAATCGAGATAAGAATGGCATTCCTCTTCAAGTTCGTTCGAACGAAATCCTTAATATAAAAAAAAAACGAAGTCGATCCGTAAATCAAAGCCATGGCCTTCCCTTTCAAACCGAAGCAGCTCTTTCTCTTTCTCGAAATCGATCAGGCGATGTCGTGAGGTGATGAATGCTCGCAGCGACATCGTGGGGGCAGAAGTGGTAAAGAGCCGCTTGCGATGTTGGAGATAGTGGTTCTAGATCGCGAGTGAATCCGTGAATCTCGCTCTACGTCGCGAAGTCGATTGAGGGGACGGAAGGGGGTTCTCGATTCGATCGAAAACAGATGGAGCGTCGATGGTGGTCAAGTGCAGTGTGAGGGTTGGCTCGCGATTCAACCTCAAAGTCGATTCGATTCATTCGAAAAAGGATGGTGGCCGTGATCGAACTTGACTTCGACTGAGGGGCGGAAATCAGTGTCGAGGGCGAAGCTCGAATTAGCCGCGACGTCGTTCGATTTGGGCAAAGCAGCGGCAAACTTGGGTGAAGGCGTGATGCGACAGTGAGAAGGCATGCTCGCATTCGTCTTCGTGGAGCGTGGAGTTCACTCAGCTTAGGAAGACGGCGACGACTATGGTTCGTTCAGATGGTGGAGTTTGAGTCGTGTTGTTCAGGCCTGTGTTTTTCTTAACTGAGGTAATTGATTTAATTACTGAGAGTTTAATTTAGTTGGTTATATAAAAATTTTAAATTAATATATATGTTACAGTGAAGAAAATATCCATTTATTAAAAGGAATTGGTTTAAATTTACCCATTTAATTATTAAAGGAAAATTTGGTTAAGATAAATTATTGGGAATTTAAATTGTTAAATGGGAAATTGAATTGTTCGATTTAATTCAAATATTGATAAAGTGTATGAATTATTTATACAAGGTTAAGAATCGAGAAAATCGAGTCAAGATGGAAAATGGGATTACAAAAATAAAAAGCCAAGGTGAGATCTTCTCACTCAAAAATTTAAAGTGGAATTATTGCAGTTATTGATTGATTTGTTTTGATTGCTATTGAATGTGCTATTAGATATAATAGGATATATCTATATATATGGCAATATATACATATTGGCATATGTATATATTGGATTGATGATTTTCCCGCCTCGTATAGCGGATGAGACCCTATTGCGCCGTTAGTAAGCGGATTTTTATAAAACCCATATACCGCGATAATTCCGTACTGGAGCGGAATTGGTATTGTGCTAACATCTTTGGATGCAGGGAAACAGGTTGGAGGGATCCAACTGGACCCCTCACATTGATTGAATTTATTTCCATTGTGATGTGATAATCTGTGAATGATTATTGATGTTATGGAATTGATGTTTTGGAAATTGTTTGAAAAGCTAAAATTTAGCTGAATGGATGTTTGATATCATTGGATTCCAAAAATAAACGAAATTGAATTTTTGAAATCAAAATAGAAATTTCTAAGTGAATTTATTTTAATTGATTAAATTTTTGAAGAAAGGAATTTTAAAATATAAAAAGTTAATTTTTTATAACCTTATCGAATTAATTCCAGAATCAAGTGAAAATGTTAAATAAATGGATTTCGTAAAAAGGAATTTATTTAAAAGGAGATCAGTTGAAAATCCAACTAGAAATTTAATTTGGTAAATTGAAATAATTTGGGAAATCAATGTACAATGATTTCAATTTGAAGAATCCATTTAAAAACAGGATGTTGAGTAATTTGAGAAAAATAAGGAATTTATTTAGTAGTGATAAATAAAATTAGAAATCAATCTGTAATTGATTAAATATTTGGAAATGAATTTTTTTGAGAAATCAGTATGGAAATTTTATTTAAAGTTGAAAATAAATTTAGAAATCAATATTGAAATTGATTTGGTATTGAAGTTTTATAAATGGAATTGGAATTTATAAAAGTTGTTTATAAATCCGAAATCACTTATTTTGATAAGTAAAATTGTAGAAGTTGACAAAAGAAGATTTATAAGTCGAGGTTGTTATTAAAATAGAAATAGAATTTATAACCGTGTTTATAAATTCGAAATCGATTGAATTTGATAAATTAAATATAGAAGATTATTAAAGGAGATATATTCGCGATTTTGGATAGCGAATTATTATTGAAATAAAACGTGTAGAAAATAGTGAAATGTAATTAGTGAAGTATATTCACGATTTTGGACAGTGAATATATGGTTAAGTAAAATGGATATGGTTTTGGGAAAGTGATATTTGAAATGAAGTTAATTGTTTTAAAAGATGTTTTAAAACGTATGAACTATCGAAATCATAGATTTCAACATTTATTGTTGAAATAGACGTTTTCGAGAAATATAAGGAAATGGTGGACTATAACACTGTTGTTATAGTAAATGATTTCCGAAAGGAAATGTTTTTAGTGTAGTATTGGGATTTATATATCTATCTAAATCCGAATCCCTATACTAGTGATTTTGAGTCGTCGTAACGATGTTTTACGTAACATTCGTTTTGACTCAAATAGATGTTGTTAAAATAAATGATTTCCTTAAAGAATGAAATATATACTTAATATTGATTTAAGTATATCGAATATTTTTCAAGTGTTGAAAATAAATAGATTTGGGAAACACTTATTTTTAAAATAAGTATGGAATTGCTTTTCCAATATGAAATGAAACGTTTTGAGAATTTATCTTCTTTAAGATAAATTGAAATTGAATATTGGAATCGATTTGAAAATCGAATATCAGTAGATACTCGAAGATATAAATTCACTATGGAATTTATAAAGGAAAGGGAAACTGTTTAGAAAAATAAATATTGATTTATTTTTGAAGTGTGGAAATTTTAATATCTAGTAAAGATATTTTTGAAGAATAAATAATTTGGAAAATTATTTGGAATCTGATGATGTCGCGCATCTTTATTGATAGTTAAATAACCAACTATCAATAATTACCTTTAGATAGGTATTTGTTGTAAATTGGATGAATTTGAATGCCACACTTATTTTTGAATAAGCGCTCACTATTCGGGTTAACCGGGAAAGGACCATGGGGTCGTATAACCCATTCCGAATATGTGATACGTCGTTATGAATTGCATTCGAAGACCGGTGTTGAAGACCGGATATTTTTGAAAATGGAAGGATTACCGTCGAGTTACTCTACATCGGCTGATCTCCGGTTTAGAGGTTTTATCACCCTTAGTGACGGGAAGTCCGGACGTGATTAGAAATTTATCCGGATATGCAAGGGCTTCGTGAGAAGTGCCTTCGGTTCTGTTCGATCGCGGAACAGACTTGTATGGATTGTGTGTCTGACGTTACAATTTGAGATATAAAGCTGATTTCTTTCAAATACATATCTGTTGGTGGCGGAGAATTTATTCTCTTAGCTTAACACCCTTCTCTGAGACGTACGAGCTCAGAGGTTATGTAGTTGAAATTCATCAGCGATATATCCCAATTTGGTAACGTGGCATGCTGAGTGTTGCTGTGAAGTGATCAGTGTTTGATCATTTGTGATATGATCATTTGTTTGATCTTATATCTTTGTGATCATAGGTTGATCATTTTTGTTTGACCCAAAGCAGGGCTTTGTAGAAAGCGTAGCTTTGTGGACGAGACTTCGTCGAGCCTCACACCCCGGAAATGGTCGAAACAGGAAGGATGCGGCAAGGTTCTAGGGAGTAGCGCCCCTTAGTGTATGTCATTCCTTCTGGATAAAGGTGGTATCATGGTATGGAGCCCAGATACTTAACCTCTGTGGTTGCTGCAAAATTTATTTCTTTGTGGTTGTTGCGAATCGGGGATCCTCGGGAAGATCGGTGACGATCGGGGGATGGCATACGCGTGTCAGTAGTTACCTATTTTTGCAGAGGTAACCCGGCCTTGTGTTGGCAGAGATCCGGTTAGGTTCTCGGGTCGTCTATTCCAGGGACGTACCCATCGTGGAAAAGGAAGTTCCTTAGCCTGACCATTTGTTGGAAATCCAAAGAAACAATACGCGACTTGTACGGTTTTAGTTGTATTACCTGCTATGGAATGTGGCGGTAACCTGCTATTGAACATAGTAGCTATAGTAGGCATAAGTGCGGAATGCCTATGCTGGCTAAGATTAATATTATACTTTCGAAATGTTTTCTACACTATGCACTAATAATAATATCAAAAAGAATTTGATTTTGCGTAGTAAGCATCTTTGACTATCATAAGAAGAAATCTCCTCCAATTCTGCGTTTGCATTGTGTGTGTAGCGGGAGGTCTTATGGTAGTTTCATTTTCCAAAAGCATTGCGAATTTGTTTTATTTTCTTTGTGAAAAATAACTGTTTTACGATCTCACACCATTCACCCTGACTGACTCGGAGTTTATTGTTCCCTTCTAAACTCTGGGTGCCCACAAATTTCCACACGGGCAGTCTAGAGTCAGGTTATCAGGATATTCTGGATATTCTGGAGCTTGGAGATAAGCTGGATGACGAGACGTAGTATTTGTATCTGATAGTATTTATTCCGTTGTGTATTCTGTATGAGGACAAGTTTATATAACTGTCCATTGTTGTATATTGACTCTGATGATTGATGTATGTATAAACTGATATAGCTCTTTGTTTTAAAAGACTAGTGTTTATTTATTATATATTGTTCCGCTGCGATGTGTAAGATTCTGATATTGTTTTCTGTTCTGTTGTTCTTCCGTGATGTTGTTCTTTTTCTTTCTGTTCCTTCTTTTCTTCTTCTTCTACCTTTTCCTTCTTTCTAAAACCCTCACTACTGGAGTTTCCGGCACTCGATTGCTCGGCAGTCGATAAAGTGAGTATCGATGTCGAATTTTCGAAAGTCGAAAATTCCCGTACGTGACACAACCGTTACAAATTGAAAGCGGAAAAGCGTTACAAAATAGTTTATATTGGATTAGAATGAGTATAGAAAGAAGGAAGAGAAATAAAAATGAGTAATTGTGTTGATTATCTACTGAAGGTCCTTTATTCTTTTTTTAAATGCAAGCTCATTTATTGTAACGACCCTGAATTTTTTATATTGGAAATTAGGATATTTAATTGATTTTAAATATCTGGAAGTTAGTTTAATTTGAAATTCGAGATATCAGAATGACTTTGGCAATTAAATTATTGAATTTAATTTACTGAAGTTGGGTAAATTATTGAATCTTCAGTTTTGAGCTGATTAAAAATAATATGAAGTTTTGTAAAATATATATTGATAATACTGAAGATAATGGGACTTTCAGAATTGAATTTGAAACTGTTTTGTTCAGTTTTGAAATTTTATCGTTTAAATCGATATTTAAAAATAGCCTTCGAGGCACAGTCTCGGAATTCGACGAAACCAGTTTCATTGGATCCGTAATAGTGTATTATTATCGGATTTCAATTTTCATAATGTTTGGAGTGATTGTTTGGCCGTACGATAAGCAAACGCGCTGAAATTAAATCGAAAATTAATATTATACTTTCGAAATGTTTTCCACACTAGACATTAATAATAATATCAACTGATCTTTCATTGTAAGCATCTTTGACTATCATAAGGAGAAATCTCCTCCAATTCTGCGTTTGCATTGTGTGTGTGGCGGGAGGCCTTATGGTAGTATCATTTTCCAAAAGCATTGCTAATTTCTTTTATTTTCTTTGTGAAAATAACTGTTTTACGATCTCACACCAGTCACCATGACTGACCTGGAGTTTATTGTTCCATTTCTAAACTCTGGATGCCTATAATTTTCCACACGGGCAGCCTAGAGTTATGTTATCAGGATATTCTAGATATTCTGGAGCTTTGGAGACGAGCTGGATGGCGAGACGTACACTCGTACTGATTTATTTATTCCGCTATGTATTCTGTATGGGGACAAGTTTATATAACTGTCCATTTTTGTATTGAGTTGTATATTGACTCTCATTGGTGTATTGTATAGATTGACATAGTTCTTTGTTTAAAAGAGTAGTGATTATCTATTATATATTGTTCCGCTACGAATGTGAGATTCTGATATTGTTTATGTTTCTGTTTTTCTGTTCTTTCTTTTCTTCTGTCTTCTTCTACCTCTTCTTTTTAACACTAATGGTTCGGTTTTCCGGCATTCGATACAGTGGACGTATTAATGTTGACTTTCGAGCGTCGAAAGAATCGTATCCTTGCATGTGGTATCAGAGCAATTGGTTAAGCGACAACCCTGGCTCTGTTGGGTGTTACTCATTAGAGATAGAGTCAGTAGTACTCTAGAATGAGTGTGAGTGTAATAATAGATATGAGCGCGTATTTGTTAGTGAATACAAAATTTGTTTTATATTGTGTTGACTTATTGGTTGATTGTTTATGGATTTTGGTCGGTGCAGTCTGGCCAACTATAATCTATAGGGATTTCTAAACTCTTAAACAAGATAAACCGACACAGTATTGTTTTAAATAGGGTAAATGAAATAATTTAACCCAAAACTATTTTTGTATAGAAAAGGAATCATTTTCTGTAAATTATTATAGTATATGGATGCTTGGTTGTTAGGAAGTGATAATATCGAATTATTATCATTATTATATAGAAATTGAATAAGGAATAATGGTATAACCAAAGATTTGGAGATAATTTCATTTAACAAATGAAATTTATAAATATGAATTGAAAGATAAGGAAATGAATTCATATACGAATTAGATTTGTAAATGTAAATTGTAATGTGATTTATAATTGGAAATAGAATTCCAGAAAAATATTTGAAAATAAAATTCATTTATGGAATGAAATTGGTAATGTGAATTTATAAATGAGTTTTATAAAATTAAATGAGATTTGATTTGAATCAAGTTGAAGAAAAATCCAAACTTGGAGAAAAATAGAAATAAATTGAAATTTCCTTGTTATTGATAAAGTAAATTCAGGATGAATTGAATATGGAAATGTGAAATTTAAAATGGATAAGTGAATATACTAATTGAATTAAATTAGTAGATGGAATGGATTTGATAAATGAAAAATCAAATCAAAGATTTAAATTGGAAATTGTTTACAAGGAAACTATAATTTGAGTTTTGAGTTGAAATAACTTAAGCAATATTTGGATAAATGCTCGACTTAAGTAAAATTGTAAAATGGTTGTTGTCTAGTTTTGTGAAATGGTTTCAAATGAAATGAATGTGAATATGGAATGTAAATTAAATTGAATGGAATCAATTGGAAATGAAATGAAATTAAAATAAATTGAGTTGGTATCAATTTAAATTAGTTATAAACTAGAATGGATATTCTATTAAGTGAATATCGTTGAATTTGCATAATAATGGTTGTCGTTTGACATAAATGAGATTATATAAAATTCTATGAGTTAACAGAAGAAAATAAAAAAATTGATTTTGAATAAATTGAAATGGATATGAATTCGTTTCGCTTAAAAATGAATTGAATGTAAGAAAGTGCATTGTAAATCACTTGAATTGAATAGAAATGGTATGTGAATTAGATGAAAGAAATTTAATTTGTATCGAAACCATATAAATTGCTTATGGGAATTATTTTGAATGCATTGCTTATGAAAACTATGTGTTTACTGTTGAAAATAAGTGAAATGTAAATGAATTTCTTATATTTGTCACTTACGTGTTTAAACTGAGTAAGTACAAGTTTTTGGAAGCCGTATGGCTGGATTTGGTTGTGCAAAATGCTAATAATAAGCCGCTTTGCTTAAAATGCTAATAAAGTTACGCCTACGCAATACAAAATAGGAAATATGAACTGTTTTTGTTTTTCCGACCGAGTGGGTCGATGTATATATATTTATATCTTTTGTCAAATTGCAAAAGCTCCTCTGTACAAAGGAGACTCCGCCAAAATTTTGGGAGTTTCAGTTTTTGTGAAGTTATTGGATTCCAAACTCTTGCATGCCATCGAAAAATTGGGCAACTATCACCAATTAACAAGGCTTTATACAATCTATCAATGGTATGTTGACCATGCATTGTAGCCCAGACATACCCTTCATGACCATTGAGGTACTTCTTGCATTGCACTTCACCCCACAGCTGCATAATGATAGGGTTAGAGGAGTAAGGCAGAGTTATCACACCATTGTAAAGATAATCAGAAGCTCTAGCATTCAAGGGGATGCCAGTTTGATTTTGCTGATCATAAGTGAGCAGATCATACAAAATTATTCCTCTTCCCACCCATGGTTCAAACCAGAACTTAGCAGTACTATGATGGCCAAGCACAAGTTGAACATGAGGTAGTAAAGTGCCCCTGAGCTTCAGAATTGATCTCCACACCCAACCACAGAGAGGAGATGGTTCCATTTTCCAGAAGTTTTTATTGCCTAGATGATGTTGCTTTTCCCACTTAACCCACAAATTTGGTTTTTCATTTATCAAATTGTCAAAATGCTTAGAAAAAGCAACCTGATTCCATGTTCTAATACATTTTATTCCCAATCCACCATATTTTTGTGATTTCTCCAACTTAGTAAAGGCAATAGGAATAAGCTTTTTAGAATACATATTCCCAGACCAAAGAAAATGATTCATAGCTTTCCTGATAGTTGTAAGAAGAGCAGCAGGTAAAATGAAGCATCTACACCAATAAACAGTCATAGCTTGGATTATTGATTTGATGATGGTGGTTCTGCCTGCCTGAGATAATTTATTGCTAGCCCATCGATTCATTGCTTCAGTAATTCTTTCAAAAAGTGGCAAACAAGCAGTATTTCCAATACTTCTGGAGCACTAAGGGATACCAAGATGCATAGTACCTTCAGGAAGATCAGGCATTTGACTTTCATGGTGGATGAGCTGGTTATCATTTTCACTGAGACCAGCCACCAGAAGGAAAGACTTGTTTCTATTGACTTGCAGGCCTGTACACCTTTCAAAGGTGAGAAGGATGCTTTTGACACATTCCATAGTAGACACAGTTGGCTTAACAAAAAGTAACACATCATCAGCAAAAAAGAGGGAGGTAATGAGGGGATTCCTGCATTTGGGATGTAACTCAAAGTTATTGTTCACAACCTGTTTGTTGACAAGTTGGGTGAAAAATTCCATCAGAATTATGAACAAATATGACGACATCGGATCGCCTTGCCTTATCCCTCTCTGGCTTCTGAAATAACCAACAACACCACTATTGTAACATAAAGAGTAGGAAACAGTAGAAATACACGTATATATCCAGCTAACAAAATGTCCAAGAAACCCCATTAGCCCCATAATTGCAGTGAGGGCTTCCCATCTAACAGTATCATACGCTCTTCTTATATCAAGCTTCATCATTGCTCTAGGGGAGACATGAGCTCTACCATAACCATTAAGAAGCTCATGAGTAACCAACACATTATCAAGGATACTTCGATTATTCAAAAAAGCAGCCTGATTGTCAGAAATAACAGTGGGAAGCACTTGTTTGAGCCTATCAGCAATAACTTTAGAAATGCATTTGTAGATTATGTTACAGCAAGCAATAGGACGATATGCATGTAGAGTTGTTGCATTCTTACCTTTTGGCACCAGACATAAGTTGGTAGCATTAATGGAAGTAGGTAATTTATTGTGCTCAAAAAAATTATGCATGGCATTCTTGAGGTCAGTAGCAATGACATCCCAGCAGTGTATAAAGAAAACAGCATTAAAGCCATCAGGTCCACCACAGGAATCCCTCTTTATACCAAACATAGCATTGTATATTTCTTCATCGGTAACTCTAGAGGACAATAGTTGGATATCAGATTCAATCAGCTTAGGCAAAGGAGTTGTCATGATCTCATGATAGTTAGGGTTCCACGAATCATTAGGGGCGTAATGATTGGTATAGAGATTAATGAAAGCTTTGTCAATATCTTCCGACTTGTTTAATATCCTCCCTTCATCATCAAGCAGCTGGTGGATGTTTCTTTTAGTATTTTTAACCCGAAGGGTACTATGATACAGTTTTGAATTTCTATCTCCATACATATCCCACTCTTTCCTCAATTTTTGTTTCTTCATACTCATCTCAGAGGCCATAGCTTTAGAAAGCTGCTGAGTTAGCTTATGTTCTTGCTCAGAAAGTAAGATATTACTAGGGTCATCAAGCATACTTAACTGAATAGCTGAAAGTTGGTTCTGCAATATATAAGAGTACTTGTCAGCATCACCATACTTGTTCTTAGCCCAAATCTTTAATGCATCCTTGGTAGCTTTCAATTTTTGCTGCAAAATAGACATTTTGTTACCATATTTAGGTTGTTTCCAAACATTAACAACTAAAGGCATAAATTCTGGATCATTGATAAACTTGAGTTCCTTTTAATGGCTTTGCAATCAGTGGCTATAAAGACTGGAGAATGGTCAGAGAGGAGAGGGGGGAGGATATGGTTTAGAGAGTTAGGGAATTGAGTTAGTGCCTTAGTATTGAGAAAAGTTAAGTCTAGTCTACTCATGGTTCTCACCCCGGATCTGCTCTTATTGTTCCAAGTGCATTTTGGACCAACAAAAGCAGCTTCGTGTAAATTGGAGGACGAGATAGCATGGTTCAGAGGTGTGATATCAGAAATAGAAAGGGGAGTACCACCACAACGATCACCAGCAGCTAACATACAGTTAAAATCCCCTAACACAAACCACGGATGTGTTTCCTGTCTTAAATGTGGTAAATAGTTTAGCATTTCTTGTCTAGCTGCAGCATGATTATCCCCATAAATAAAGGTAAGATAAAAAGTGGTAGTGGTAGGGATATGAATGGCATGGAAATGGATGAATTGTTTGTGGGATAAAATAGGTGACAGGGTGTAGATGATAGGATCAGATATAACCATTATTCTTCCATATGGAGCCTCAACCAAATTATAATAAACACTCCATTAAGGATTAATTAACTTAGCTGCTTTAAGGGTAAGGTCATGGTTGAGTTTGGTTTCCAGAATGCCAAAAATGCTTATTTTATTATCAGAGATAATACGTTTTGCTTGCACAAGCTTTATTTCCTTATGAGCTCCTCTAATATTCCAAAACCCAATTTTATGTAACATGGATTAACTTATGGGAGTGAAGTTTGTAGTCTCATAGACCTTCTGAGGCCTGAATTTGAATCCTTTTCAGGTAATGTTTCATCATAGTCTATATTCTTGCCCTTGTCAAAATCTGACAGGCTACATTCCTTTTTCCTCTTAACACTGCTGAGGTTTTTATGTATAGGGATTGGAGTTATAGCATGAGAGGGAAGAGGGTGATCTTGATTTGACAAATAACTAGGAGGGGGAGAAATATGTGAATAAGGATATTTAGTTTGATTGCCAGGGGATATGGGTTCTTCCGATACATGCACACTGACATTGTGTGCATGTGATTTTACAGATTGCTCAGTTTGCCTATGCAAAGCAGTGGACTGTGATTATGCTTGCAAAGTAGTGGTCTGGGATTCATTGGGTATTGTATTACAAGTTATCATACTGGGAATTTGGGACTTCCCATTCATTTTGTCAATGTTTTCACTTTTTCCTGATTGCAAATTTGCTTCAGCATTCTTATGAACTTTTTGTTTTTCTGTGGACATTTCATGCTCTCTTGCCATTCTGACCCCAACCAATTCTTGAACTAGCATCCCATAATTTTTAGCAATTTGAGTATTACCTTCTACATCTGCGACAACACTTGACACTTCTGAGTTCTTCTCCTTACATGCATCCAAACTTTCAATTTCCTTTATTGCTTCCTCATCAATCAGGTTAGAAACACCATTAGACTGTTCAAAGTTATTTTTGTCTCCACTTCCTTCATTACTTGAACCTCCATTTACCTCATTCAACCCTTGTAACACTTGAAATTTATTGCATATATTCATCTCTAATTCCTCAACTGCTTCTCCTTCTTCAACTATGTCAAAAACATTATCCTTGTTATTATCTGTTACAGCTCCTTCTGTCCTTATTTCATTTTCTCTGTCACTTCCATTCTTATCACTCCCACTTACTTCTTTAGTCTTCAAAGATACATTTCTTCCTTTGCTCCCATGTTCAACTCTCTTCCAAGTTCTGGAGGATTTGTTTCGCATTATTTTATCATTTTGATCTTTCACCATTGTATCTTCTTTCAGAACTTGTTTTGGCACAGTATTTGAAACCTTCTTAATTCCTTCATCAGTCTTAACCCTATTTTTGCAACTAGATATATCATGCCCAAACACCTTACAAGTTTTACATGCTTGTGGCCTCCACTGATAATCCACAAACACAGTTTGTTTTGTTCCATCCTTACACAGAACTTGAAAGCTATCAACTAGGTCGGTGATGGGTGTCACTTCCACCAAGGCTTTAGCATAGGTCAACCTTTCCATCCTTTCAGTACTTTCATCCAGACATTTGACACACCCAATTCTACCAGCAAGCCAATTGATACCAAGTGGGGACCACGCTGCTAGAGGTATGTTGTAGATATGTATCCAAATAGGTACTGAGGTGACAGAGCCACAAATATTCCTAACTGTGCGGTCCCATTGTTTAACAATAAATAATTTATTTCTCATGATTATCGGGTCAGCCTGAATAATCCTCCGCCGATCATCATCACATGAAAAAAGGAACATAAATACAACTCCATCTGATTTAACTTTGATACTACCCTTCAGCCTCCACACACGCTTGAGGTGTTGCACCACTGCCGTAAAAGATAGGGGTTCATCAAGGAAGAAACCCACTACATAATCGTGCCATATACTTTGACCAGCTTCCTGAACAGAGTCAGGAAGCACCATAGCATCCTCAACAAATTCGTTGATGAAGTTAACAGGCATGTACTTCCCCGCATTGCGCGGTTTGTTCTTGAAGAGAGAAGACCATGGTTGTTGACTCTTAATGCTGATGGGAGGGTCAGTCAGGGGAGAAGGGGAGATAGCATTGGTTATTGAGGAGTCTAAAGGGTGGCCTGGGTGTAAAGGTGGAGGGTCAGGTTCAGGCACAGGAGGGACGGGGGAAGGCAAAATTTGGGAGGGAAAGGAGGGGGGGAGGATATGCTCTGCCATTAAAAGAAAAAAAAGAAGAACTATATTACGATTTTTTTTATTTTCTTTTATTTTCTTTGTGAAAATAACTATTTTACGATCTCACACCAGTCACCATGACTGGCCTGGAGTTTATTGTTCCCTTTCTAAACTTTGGGTGCCCATAATTTTCCACACGGGCAACCTAGAGTTATGTTATCAGGATATTCTGGAGCTTTGGAGACGAGCTGGATGGCGAGACGTACCCTCGTACTTATTTATTTATTCCGCTGTGTATTCTGTATAGGGACAAGTTTATATAACTGTCCATTGTTGTATTGAGTTGTATATTGACTCTCATTGTTGTATTGTATAGACTGACATAAATCTTTGTTTAAAAGACTAGTGATTATCTATTATATATTGTTCCGCTGCGAATGTGAGATTCTGATATTGTTTCTATTTCTGTTTTTCTGTTCTTTCTTTTCTTTTGTCTTCTTCTACCTCTTCTTTTTAACCCTAATGGTTCGGTTTTCCGGCATTCGATTGCGCGGCATTTGATACAGTGGACGTATTAATGTCGACTTTCGAGCGTCGAAAGAATCGTATCCTTACATTTATTTTATTTATCTTCTAGATGTTTTCATTTGTGAACATTCTAACTCAAACTTTTATTTTATTTCGCTGTTTTTCCTTTACATACTAGCTAATAACTTTTCAAAATAACATGCATTTCTATGTGAACTCTAGATATTACTGCTAAACTTTATATATTTCAAGAGTATTTAAAATAAATCATTTTTTCCTCTTCGATTTTTTTAGAACCTCTTTTGTTGGATTTTAATGACAACAACTATACAATTATGTCAAAGAATCTCTAAGCTAATTTGCAGGTACATGAGCATCAAAAAGAGAAAACAAATACGTTCCAAATGAAGATACACAGTACAAAAAAGAATGAAAGTATGTATATTTTGATACAAGAAGAGGTATACACGATAGAGACAAGACGAAGGTGACAAACAAAGTATTATTAGTCATAGAGTATAGTGTCTAGAGTTTACAAATCTCAAAATCTTCTCAAAATGGTATACACACATATACATTCATATTTTAAATGAAAAATCAAGTTTTCAAAAATTACATGGAGCAGGGCTCAAACCCAGGTCACAAGTTTAGAAGACAAGTGCTCTAACCAAATGAGCTATGGTAACTTTTGATTATTAACAGAATTCAGCCGGCTGAATAATTCCATTCTGATGGCTGAATACTGAAACTTTCATAAATTGATATGAAGTTTCAGCCGGCTGAATGGTTTTATTCAGCCGGCTGAATAAGGCCAGAAATAGCCTAATTCCTTGATGATTGCGTTTTAATTTGACTCAGAAGACTGAATTATTTTATTCAGCCGGCAGAATTTTTCCAACTGCTATTTTCATGAATAGACACTTCTCTTCATCGAAGAGTAACATCTTCAAAATCAACGGTTGCACCTGTTTCTTTTCAATATAACTTTTGGTCTACGGTTGCAACCTTTCAAAATCTATAAATAGATTACAGAATTCAACAAACAATTTACCGAATCTATTTTTAATATTCTTGAATTCTTATCTATTCTCTAGTTTTCAAACTGCACTCAAATTGCTTACATTCTCTGATCGTTGATCACTTTATCTTCCACAATTCTCAAGCACATTACACTACATATCATAAAGAAGAAGATTATAGGAAGATTGTACTTAATTGGCTTATCAGTGCTATTCAAAGAGCACACTACAGTCAGATACTTTTGTTATTTGTAAAGAAGTCCTGTTCGGTTGCTAAGGCGGTAGAAGTCCTATTCGGTTGCTTAGGTGGTAGAAGTCCTGTTCGGTTGCTCAAGCGGTGTAAACCTATTCCTCTAGGTTAAGTAAGGGTTGCTAGTTTAAATCCAGAAGGAGTCTGGGACTGGACGTAGAACAGGATTTTGAACCAGTATAAAAATCTCTAGTGTCATTTACTTTGCTGCTTTTACTATTTAATTTATATTCCGCACAAGTAGTTTATCCATATTACACGATCCTATTGCACAGCCACTTACATTTGGTATCAGAGCACTTTCATTTGGTATCAGAGCCTGGGAATCTAGAGATCGTAACAACATCCTAGAATAAATGGCTATAAAGAGATCTAGTCAAGGCAATAGAAAGAGGAAGAGCAATAAAGAAGAATCAAAGGAGAAAACAAACAAATGCTTCATAGCTAAACTCAGATCACAATCGGTATGCTTAGATTCTTTATATAAAGAACTTCTGTGAGCACATAACGAATTATTAAAAGATTGTAAAACCTTGAATAAATTAATAGAATTACTTTAGATAAGTTAAAAGATTTTGAGCAACAAATTTCCAGTTTAAAAGAGGAAAATAAATTTTTGATAAAACAAACTAAATGTTTTGAAAATACCGTAGAAGAAATTGTTTCACAAAAAGATTTCCTACAAAAAGAAAATGAGCAGTTAGAAGATAAAAACAATGATCTTTTAGAGGAAATCAATGTTTTGTAAAATAAAAATACTATGTTTGAAAAAGAAAAAGAGTTTTTTTCAACAGAAATTACGGATTTGAAAAGACAAATGATTTATTACAATCATCTTTAGATAATTCAGAATCTCAAATTTTACTTCTCGAAAATGAGATCTGTATGATAAAAAGAGAGAATTCTGAATTGAACAAGCTATTTGATATTTTGAAAAACAGTAATATTTCTTTTGAAAATAATAATTTTGACTTCAAGGCTAAAATTGATAAACTTAACACTGAAGTCACGAAATTTAATAAAGGTCAAAACAATTTAAACATGATTTTATCTAGTTCTAGACCTTTACATGACAAAAGTGGTTTAGGATAAAATAAAACTAATCGTAGAAATAGCACTAGATACGCTTTCATGTATAGTAAAAATGTTAGTGCTAGTACTAAATTTCGAGTAAAGTCTAAATCCAATTTTTATAGAAATTCAAATACTGCTATGACCAATAATGTTTATAATTTCTCTAGAAGTACAAAATCATTGACAGGAAATATGAATAAAAATTATCTAAGTATTTGGGTTCCTGTTAATTGGAAAAATAGAGAAAAATACATTAATGATTATTTTGATATGGTAGATAATAATGAAAATTATATTATAAAGGTTCAACCACACCCAAATGGGTATGGTTTCCCAAGACCTAACCCCCCGGACCCTAACATAGTAAGTGGATACCGAAAATGGTTATTATTTATTGTAGGTACTTGGAGAAACAAAAGGAAAATGATAGATTTTAGACTTTTAAAGGATGTTCCATACATTTAATAGAATTACGTGCTTACAATGAAATATGGACTTCAGCAAATATGGTAAAATCTATTTTATTTTTTCTCGATAATTAATATTGAGTTTATCCCACTATTTACAAGATATTTTATAAAATTTATTATATTCCCTCATTCTTTTTTATAATGACAAAGGGGGAGAAATTCATATGCATATTAATAGAGGGAGATATTATAGGGAGATGTTATAATTAGGGGGAGCTTTAAACATATTAATATTATTATATATATAGAATGAATATTTTTTTTAAAATTGTATAGTTGTCATCATCAAAAAGGGGGAGAATGTTAGAACCTCTATTGTTGAATTTTAATGGCAACAACTATACAATTATGCCAAAGAATCTCTAAGCTAATTTGCAGGTACATGAGCATCAAAAAGAGACAAACAAATACGTTCCAAATGAAGATACATAGTACAAAAAAGGATGAAAGTATGTATATGGAGATACAAGAAGAGATCTACACGATAGAGACAGGACGAAGGTGACAAACAAAGTATTATTAGTCATAGAGTGTCGTGTCTAGAGTTTACAAATGTCAAAATCTTCTCAAAATGGTATACACACATATATATTCATATTTTAAATGAAAAATCAAGTTTTCAAAAATTGCATGGAGCGGGGCTCAAACCCATGTCACTAGTTTAGAAGACAAGTGCTCTAACCAAATGAGCTATGGTAACTTTTGCTTATTAACAGAATTCAGCCGGCTGAATAATTCCATTCAGACGGCTGAATAATGAAACTTTCAAAAATTGATATGAAGTTTCAGCTGGCTGAATGGTTTCATTCAGCCGGCTGAATAAGGCCAGAAATAGCCTAATTCCTTGCTGCTTGCGTTTTTATTTGATTCAGAAGGCTGAATTATTTTATTCAACCAACTGAATTTTTCCGACTTCTATTTTCATGAATAGACACTTCTCTTCATCGAAGAGTAACGTCTTCAAAATCAACGGTTGCGCCTGTTTCTTTTCAATATAACTTTTGGTCTACGGTTGCAACCTTTTAAACTCTATAAATAGATTACAGAATTCAACAAACAATTTACCGAATCTATTTTTAATATTCTTGAATTCTTATATATTCTCTAGTTTTCAAACTGCACTCAAATTGCTTACATTCTCTGATCGTTGATCACTTTATCTTCCACAATTCTTAAGCACATTACACGACATATCATAAAGGAGAAGATTATAAGAAGATTGTACTTAATTGACTTATCAATGCTATTCAAAGAGCACACTACAGTCAGATACTTTTGTTATTTGTAAAGAAGTCATGTTCGGTTGCTCAGACGGTAGAAGTCATATTCGGTTGTTTAGGCGGTAGAAGTCCTGTTCGGTTGCTCAGGCGGTGTAAACCTATTCATCCGGGTTAAGTGAGGGTTGCTAGTTTAAATCCAGAAGGAGTTTGGGACTGGACGTAGAACGGGAGTTCGAACCAGTATAAAAATCTCTGGTGTCATTTACTTTACTGCTTTTACTATTTAATTTATATTCCGCACAAGTAGTTTATCCATATTACACGATCCTATAGCACAGTCACTTACATTTGGTATCGGAGCACTTTCAAATTTGTGTTTTGATGTGAAACTGTGTTGGTTAGAGATTTTTTATTTTGTGATGGAAGAGATTATTTAGGGTATAATATGTTCGAAGGTGCAAATTACATGGGTAAAACTGTATGTGTGTTCGAAGGGAGTGATCGTTGATACACAAAATCTGACATAATATGTTTTGACTATTTGATCTTATTCTGTTTACATAAAGGATTGAACTTAGAGGAAGATCTTATGGTTGAGATCTATTTTGTCACCAATTTGGGTTCACTTTCTCATATATCAGACCAAATGTATGTATTCATTCAGGAGTTATATTTATTGAATATGTAAGTTTGTATCCCCATCCATTACATTGTTTACTATTTTATTAAATCCAAAGTAGAAAATAATTGATAGAATGCAGATTTCAAGAATGGTTCATTGAATTCAATCATTCAAGTTGTTTTCTTTCTAAAATATGTTTGTTTATTGTCAACTACTTTTATAGTCTGTTCAACAAATTAAAAGTTTTTCGCCATCATTTAAACGTCCTCTTATCAAACACTTAAAGGTATCTCAATTTTCTATATTTTACATATTTTTTCATTGTTTTTCGGTTACATATAGGCTAATAACTTTCCAAAATGGCATAAAGATTTTCAACCACTTTAGTTAAGATTAATACCCAAAAGTTTTTCCAAAATGCTCCTATTACTTTTTAATACACTTTATTTCAATTTATTTAATCATATTTAGAATATATATAGTAATAAGATTTTGTATGAAATTTATTATTTACTATATACAGTAGAAACATTGCTTATTTATGCCATGAAATTTTAGGTATATCTGCTCGCTACCTTCGTACTTCATGCTCCTATTAATTCTTAATGCACTTTATTTTAATTTATTTAATCATATTTTTAGAATATAAATAGTACTAAGATCCTTTATGTTCTTATTATGTGATATATAGTCAAATACCTTTTGGAATTAATACCTGATTGTGTTCTTAAGTATTATTAGTCTGTTCCATTTACGAGTGCGTGCGCACTAATAAACATATTTAAGGAAGAAATATAGATTAAATTACATACACACGTATACTCGAGGATGAGGAATGCCATAGTAACTTTCTTTTTCATGTATTTGCTGAGATAGATACTCCACTAATAGAAACAAAGTGAAAGAAGGATACATCTAACTCGTTCATGTCTGCATTAATTCGTTCATATCATTAGTGTGGTATACTGTATCAATCTTATTCAGTAGAACTTAATTTAGTAGCACAAAACAAAGCATAGAAAGAGATGAACGAATTTAATTTTATAGCACCCACCTCAATCAATTTTTATTTTATTATTATAAAATATTAATTTTTGACATGCATGAATGAATGCTTAATATGGAACTGAAAAACTTACTACATAATATATACTAAAACGTGATGGTTGGGTAAGTTGTTTTATTGCATCGTATGCATTCTTTGTGGATTTTCACTTTATATCTCACAAAACTTTCATTCCATGATATTTCGTAGCTTACAAGTGCAATATCTATTCTCTTATAATTATAATTATAATTATAATTATAATTATAATTAATAGAACTCACAATGATCCATAACACAGTGTGCGAAGTGCTAGTTCGAACTATATTTTTAGGTTACCAATATACGAAGAAAAATGATAAATATTCTTTTTTTGCAGACTTTGGTTTCATTTTCAGCCTAACAAGTTACAATTTTTATTTCAGCTTACCACATATTAAATTATTTGGAATCATAGAGTTATTAAATAAATAATCCTACTCTTTATGAAATTAATGTTTTTACTTAACAATTAAAATATAGTAACAATTTTTAGTTTTTAATTTAGGTTTGTCAGATGCATGCAAAATAAATCAAAACCATAAATAATTTGTCAATATCCAAGATTAACATGTCAGTCAAAATCACAATCACATTACATGAATAATAGTAGAACAAAATAACCTAAAACATAAGCGTTGTAACTAATTCGTAGTCACCGTCTTTGAACTCTTCAGGAAACTTGACTACATTCAAGCAACATTATCCTCTTTTGGCTTAATCACCAATACTTCTTTTTTAATTTCTTGAAATGACTCAAATTTAACCCTAGGAGATAAAGTGATTTCAAAATTCATACTCTTATTATCTACATACGGCCACATATTTTTGCTTATTCTACTCCAATTATTTAAAAGAGCATCCCAATCCTTTTCTTTAATGCGACATTTATTAGTACTTGACCAACCTTCATTTCTTTTTCTACCAATGAAATGCTCACGAACGCTTTGAAATCAGAATGACTCTTCTCCATTTGTAAGAATCATCTCTAGGAACAATATTCTTAATTGCTTTTAAAAAAGTATGATGATCCAGATATGAGATGGTGTCACCTAGGATATCGTGGTAATTACCAGTATATGGTAATTCTTTGGCACCATTAATTTTTTTCTTTTTGCCCTCGGTTTTGAACTCATACCATTATAGGCATTCCACTTGACTTGTGTCTTTCTATGCAAATCCAATCTAGTACAAGTCGTTATGTTCGATTCTTACTACTAACTATAAATTATTACTTACTACACGCTTTAAATTAAGATACTTATTATTATGATGGAGATGTTTTATTCCTTCAATTTCACCTGGTTCAAATTCCTTTGTCAACTTATTATAAAAATTTCTCATCTCTTGCATATATCACGAACATCTTTTTTCACTAGGAGTTCTTTATCAGACATTTTTTAATATGGATCTTCATTGCTGGTTGCATGCTCAATTACAAATGTCCTACTTGAAGTTCCAGCACTCTGTAAAACGTATCATTCAATAGTTAGTTTTTAGTAGAAACATTGGTAGAAAATCACTTGGCACATAATTTTAGACTCATGACTCAAAATCATGATCATTTTGCTATGATTTGTAAATGCAAAAATTAAGAGGCAACTATTTTTATTTAAACTTGAACTAAGACCTAAAGAATAAACTCTTTATATAATAGATAGATGGATCTTTACAGCTCTTCTATATTTATAACTTTCCTTCTTTTAAAACTTCCCCCCAAGTCCCAACTATAAACTAAAATTAAATTTACAATTAAATTTCATTATTCAAGTCTGTTGGCTTTCCATCTATAGTAAACTGTATAAGAATTTTGATCCATTACCATGTTATTCATATGTCGTAAATACTATTGGTTATATTTTCGAAATTCAATATTTCGTTTATTATTTACTTTTAGTCTTATATTAGGAAAATTACCTTATGAATATAATTTTCCCACTGTCTTAAATATGTTATCTATGATGTGTTTTAGGAAGTTGTTTAAACTATCATATTTTGATGTTTTATAAGATAAAAATAATGACTTTCCTTTCAGAAGTATAAACCTTTTCTAAAAGGATAAAATAATATTTAGTAACTATTCATGTATCAAACATGGTATTTTCGAAACTGCTTTTGTAATTCAAATGCTTTTATCGATTTTATGCCTCTTGGATTTAAGTTATCTGACCTATGAGCTTAATTTATTAAATTTGATGCTTTCTATAGGATGACTATTTACATATTTTTTATGTAAGGGTTGTAGTGAAAAATCAGAGTTTTGGACAACAGAAGCAGAACACCCAATGATCTAGTCTGTCGAGAATCTCAACAATTCCAATCCAACAAAGAGAATAAAAAGAAAATCAAAGAGCACAAATTATAGATAGATGATAGAAAAGAAAGAACATACCAAGACAACTTTAAACTTAGATAACCAGTCAATTCCCAATAATACTCCAAAACCGATGAACCCGAGGACAAACAAGTCAGAAAAGAAAGGCCGATCTCGATAAGAAATAGGCACATTCAAACATAAGGTGTCAAGATTGGTCGCACCCCCAATTGGGTTCGACACACAAAGAGAATTATGGAGAATAACATATTTAAGATTTAACTGGTTCATTAGGTCATATGAGATAAAACTATGGGATTCACCGGTATCAAATAACACTCTAACAGGAATATCAAAAATGGATAGTGTACTTTGAAACACCTGCTTTCCTTTTGGGTCCGTAAAAGTAGATGGTATTTCCTTAATAGAAAAAGTTTGTCCCTGAGATTCCTACTTTGGAAAAGGGCACTGGTTCTTCATATGTTCATGCTTGTTGCAATTGTAGCAGAGTGGTCCACCAGCCAGATTCGAGCACTGATTTGCAAAGTGGCCCATTTGGTTGCACTTATAACAGAGGATCTTGGTTAAGTCTAACTGCTTGTTCTGAGATGGAGATCCACCTCCAGGCTTCTTTCCTGACCACTTCTTCTTCCCCTTACGCTTGGAAAAGGGCTTACTAGCAACTGGTATCACTGATAAAGGTTGGGCATTAACTACTAGCACTACTCCTTTCTGAACACCTTGCTCAATATCAAGAGCTTCAAATCTCAAAGCCATACTGATCAGATTGGTAAATGTACTGTTGAGATGATTGGTCATTTCTCGATGAAATTCTGGTTGCATTCCTTTCACGAACATTTCATTCTTTTTAAGTGGCATATCGATCAATCCTGGTCCAAAGCAGGATAATGCATTGAACCGATGCTCATACTGTGCCACTGTCATCTCACTCTGTTTCAAATCCACGAAACTTCTGAACAACTGAGTCCTTCCTGCCTCTGGGATAAACTGGGCTTCAAAAACTTCCTTAAACTGCGCCCAAGTGAAATCTTCTTCTGGTGTATTCATGGTGACTGAATCCCACCAATCCATTACTGCTTTCTAAAGCTGACGCGATGCCAACAAACTCTTTCTAGCATCTCCCAACTGAAGGTCTTCAAATATCCTTTCAAAAGAACGGAGCCATGTCTGAACTCCTAAAATATCTTCAGTTCCATAGAAAGGCTTACCACCTAAAGCAGTGTAATTCTTGCATAAGGTTGCAAAGTTCTAATGCGGCTGAACTTGCATCACTGCTTCTGCTACCGGCTCTACAACTGGCTCATTTCTAGGAGCTCTGCCATTTGTAGTTGTGCTGGTTCCAGATCCCCTCCCTCTTCTTCCTCTTGTACTCATTTTCAATAACCAGGACAATTGACAGGTATCATTAGAATACAAAGATAGGGTCAATGATGGAAAAAGAGAAACCGCAATAAAGGATCTGAAACCAAGCTTTTAGAGAAGAAAAGGAAACGCTCTCTCAAGATTAACTCATTCTATGGCTCTACTCACCCCATCTCTAATGATTTGTACCCCAATCAGGCTAAGGTGTTCACTCAACCGAAGCTCTGATACCAACTGTAAACACCCACCTTTCTGACCCCTAGGAACGACACTTAACACATCCTCGGTGTTCGTGTACAGTTTCCCAAGCATCAGAAATATGAATCGTCATAGGGTGAGAAAAAAAGAACAGAATAAAAACCTCACAATGAAACTGCTAAATAAACATAATAGAAATAACACATCTGGTTACTCCTTAATAAGGAGTTATCAAAGTTACACAAAAGTACTACAAATCAGCTTAGGCAGTTATAACGTCCCGCCTTTACAAATGTTGAAACAAAATACACTTACACAAACTACATAGTACAATAGAATAAGAAGATGAAAAGCCTCCTGCTAGGATGCTGTCTTCAAAGAGCCCAACAAAAACCTTCTACTCTTGGACTACTCGAGAGTTCATGGAAACAAACAACTTGGGTCAGACGATTTGTCTAGTATGAGTAAAACTTTAAACGAAGGTATGTAATTAAACACAAACATGTGAGATCACGCCGCTGAACATGGAACGGGCTTACCCTCACATGAATCAAAATCCAAATGTGAAGAATGGATAAATAATTAAACATCGCGAAGAGTGGTTGACTCTCCCCGATTAAATTAAGAAAACAAATTCAAAGGTTCGAACCAAATAAGGAAAGGAAAATCTCCAACAAATGACTAGGAAGGTGCACCACCCTTGAAGTACACCTCTAGTAATATACCTCTAAGAAGCTCATATACTCTGTGACACTTCTCGGACAATACCAAGCCGGAACTCGCCAAACCTTACCGAGTATCCGAATATTTCACATCTAATAACGCTACCAAATCCAATCAAGATGAGATGTGAAAGTACCATAATGGGAGCAACCTCACATAGCTTGGCTTCCTCTTGCACTTTGGATTCAGCCATTTCCGACAAAGGATATCAATACTCGGCGGAGCAACACATTGTCTTAGAATGACTATAATAAAGAAGCTGAAGTAACCGATAGCCAGGAAATCAACTATCGAGGATCTAAAACCATCGTATATGGAAATTAAGTCTTGTATACTTATCACCACTCATTTAATTCAAACTTGTATTGTTTCTTGGTTAACAATAATACTGGACAAGTCAAGGTAGTGTTACCCCGAAGTCATATCTCACGATTATTCTTAACTTTTGAAATAGCGACAAGTCTACCTCTTCGATGTTTAGTGCAAATTATACAAATAAATCGTTCCCATACAAGTGAATCACTTTACGGAAATTACTCTATTTCCATAAACAATTCAAACTTTTTTTCTTTAAAAAAATACCAAATTCATGCTTGGGCTTCACATTACAAGCATTAGCTTTAAACCACTTTGTTAAAAGGATTTTACCAACTCCAAAACATCATTAAAAAGGATTTAATAACCTAAAGTGTTCTTATTACATTGATTAGTCAACTTTGAACTTCAAATGTCTTTAAATAATAAAAAGGATAAATCACCTTTAAACCTTATTAATTCAATTAATTAGTGAAATATAATTAATTAAATTAATAAATAATAATTATTTATTATTATTTAAAATGAATAACAAAGTCCAAAATCCTTGTTACATGGATAAATTCTCTTCAATATCCTTTAATTAAAACGGGTAAATTATCATTAATTAAATAATTAATAATATTTATATAAAATTAATTTAATTAATTAATAATAATTAAATATCATTATTTAAAAGTGATTAATTAATTAATATTTTATTTAAGGAAAGATTAACTAAGGTTAAACGGATTTGATTTACTTTTAAAAGTCATTCATTAAAAGGGATTAATTAAATTAAAAAGCATCATTAGTTAAATGATTAATTAACTTTAATCCATAATTATCAAAAGATTAATTAACCTTAAACATCATTAAGTAAAAATGATTAATTAAATTTAAAACAACATTAACAATGTAATTAGTTAAATTTAAATCACATCATTAATAAGTTAATTAGTTGACCTTAATCCTTATTAATTAAATAATTAATTAAATAACTAATTAATTTAATTAATTAATCTTAATTAAAATAATTAATTGTTTTTGAAACCATCATTAATTAAAAACTTGCTTAACTTGTAAACTAATTCCAAGCATGATAATGAAACCAAATGGTTTCGATAAAAGTGTATTTGTCAAAAGTGCCGATATAGCGATAGTCGGTATACGGACACTTCAACAACTATTTCCATGTCACAATATTTACATCTACACATCACATACCATTAGCAAAGCAAAACGCAAGGTATTTACTAGTATTACAACATGTAAAGAGAAATCACTAACAACATAATTAACTTTTACCACTAACTTTTCAAGTTGCTTACTAACTCGCTTACTAACTACCAAGTTGACAACTTTTCAATGCATAAACCAAACCAACATTCATCACATTTAAGATACATATATACAAGCATTCATAAGATATTAAAATGATCAGTATTAAAGTTAGAAAGTTTTAGTTTGGAAGGAGAGATTTTTTACTCACCGAAAGTTGACAAAATAAGTCAAGCTTGCGCTATAACTTGAGTATGCCCTAGAACTTCACTTTTCCTTTCTAAAAATGATAACTTTATGGGTCTATGGTGAAAATTAGCTTGGCTAGGGGGCCTTAGAGTTTGGCTTTTGATGAATATAGGCGGTATGTGGAATTGTTTTGATTGGTTAGGTGATTTAGAGAAGAAAGGAACTAGTTTTAGTGAATTTTGCTTAAGTGAAGAGATGGAAAAGAAGTAAGTTTTGTGTGTTTGGAAAACTAAGAAGCCATGTAAATAATAAGTGAAGACATGAAGAGGATTTTGGAATAGAAAATGAAGCGAATAAAATGAGAAAAAAAAATGTGGAAATAAGTATATATACATGGACATAAATCAAATTACAAGTATACCCCCAAGTACAAGACCTCCACATAAATTTTTCCACCTCATTCTTCTTGTCCCCTCCCTTAAAATTTGAAAATATTCATGTCTGGCCCTTGCCTTCCAACTTGCCAACATGAATAAATATGTTGTAGTACTTGATTTGTACTTATCTCTCCTGCGATGTGATGATTTTCCCTTTTATTATTAAATACTTACATAATACGTCATATCTTCCTTTTATAATTATTTAAATTATTATATGTATAAATATTTATAAAAAATAAAGTATAACTCATTTATAATTTTGAAACTGTGTCACTCAAATGTAAACAACATTTTCCGACAACTTTTCGACACTAAAAAGTCAATTTTTCGGAAAACGATTTCCGGTCACATTTTCTATTTTTCTTCGAACTAAATATTTTTCTAAACAAATTTTGAATTCTAATTCACCATCATTATTTATTATCTAAAATAGTTTTATTTTAATTATAAAAATTATTTTTTGAATATTTAAAATTAAATAATATTCACAAAATGAAGCGGTGAAATTTCAGGTCGTTACATGTCCATAAGCATCTTTGTGGTTTTAACTTTATTACTTGAATCGTTGAATGTTTGTACCAAGTTTGAACCATATCTTCATTGTGTCGTTGACTTCATTTTCATTGACTAGTGTCATTTTCTTTCTAAATTGTGTACATGCTCATCTTATCTATTTCATTATGTTATATTAATTAACTTTTGTTTGCTCCTTCGCGACCTTTTTGAATTTAATGGTTTGAATAATCCCCAATTGTATTATATGTGTAAATATATACATATATATATATATACACACATACGTATATATATACATATACATATATATATAATGATTTAACTTTAATAAGTGCTAAGAATAAGGTGTAGTAATTGTTCCATTATATTTCAAGATTTTTAAGACTTTGTAGGAATGGTGTAGGGCTGCAAGTTATTTGATTTTTCTTCTTCATTATTAAGTCATTTTTATATCCCAATACATACTTCACACCGGTTATGATTTTTCTTCTTCATTATTTAGTCATTTTTATATGAAAATACATACTTCACACCAGTTTTGAAAAACTTTATCCTACTCATATTCATATAGATGTGTTGTTGGAGGAGCTTCACCTGGAAAATATACAAGGGATAAAATCATTTATAGATTATCCTGTTAACATATCCTCTTGCTTACAACACCAGATTTATTAATATTCTCCCTCACTACAAAAGAATTCTAGATTTCCTACGCCAATTTGGTGCGGGGAAGGTGTAGGAAAGCAAATTTCCCTGCCACCCCTATGCCAAAAATCAAGTTGGAAAACAGTGCATCGCAAAAATTCCCTATGGCTTCCCTACGCTAAATTCCCTTGGTATTCCCTACGCCACATTCTATACACATTCCCTGCATCAGATTCCACACCATTACCTACGCCACATTTCATACGCATTCCCTACGCCAGATTCCATACGATTACCCACGCCACATTCCATCCGCATTCCCTATGCCAGATTCCATACTCATTACCTACGCCTACTTCCATACGCATTCCCTACGCTACATTCCTTACGTCAGATTCCATACGCCTTCCCTACGCCTTCATCCATACGCATTCCCTACTCCCAGCCTTCTTCATTTTACAAGTGCAAAAATTGGATTTTTCTTACAAGTTCCATACGCCTTCCCTATGCTACCGTACACCAAAATTTAATACGATCCACCTCAAATTCGATATGCATTTATCAACCTCTCTGCCTCGTTCTAGCACCGCCTTCGCCAGGTATATTTCATTTTTTCGAATCTTAAATTGTAGAGTTGAAAGATTTTAGCATCACCTTCGCGTTTCTTGGATTTGCTAGAGTTGAAAGATTTTATGTTTCAGAACTTGATGTTCCTTTCGGGATTATTGGAGTTAGATTTGTTTCATATTTTTTTGAAATCAATACCAACATAGTTGAAAGCTTGTTTAGTCGGGCATAGGAAAGGATATGATATTGCTATGAAAATGCAAATAGTTCTTTTTTACTACAAACCATTTTGCTACGATTGAGACTAAATTCATGTCTTTGATGCTGAAGTCAAAAGGCCTGAATTTGAATCACTGTTATAATAAAATGGTCTTCTGTTTGTAATTTGAATATTTAGTACATAAATGAAGTCATGAGTCTTGAGTTCCTATTTGAAAAAAATCAGCCTAACCTTTTGTTCTCAATTTATTTATACCTGCTATATTCCCAATGTTATCGCATATCGATATTAAAGTATTCATTTTTCATGGTTTTTAGTTTATATATTCAGTAGTCTATTGTTATGAGATTTCAAATTTGGATTCTGCTTTGAGATTTTTGAAATTTTGAGCCTTTTCATAAGTTCCAAAATTCCTGTATTAGTTCCAGATTTAACTTCGTCTCTTTAGTTGCACCATCATGGTTAGTTAGTTTATATTAAGTTCAAAAAATTTAACTTTCAAAATTTTGATATATGTGGATATAATTTAATTTAATTTTAGAAGTAAGAAAGTTCAAAAATCACTTAAAACCACATATTTTTCACATATCATTTTTTTTGCATTTTTGACTTCATGAAAATTGAAATTTTATTTTATTTTAATTCGGTGTATTTATTTATATTATGTTTTCTCAAGTACAATAATCGCATGTGCCATAGAAAACTATATGGCGCAAAAATAATCTTCAAGTTTCATACTAAACGTAGAATAGATATATTCTAATTTATTTACAGAAATATTGAATTTCTGATCTTAGATAGTTTCAAAGTTAATTACAACTATATATATACTTGTTGTATCATTATTTTACAAAATAAAATATAATCAATATTTAATATAGCTTCGAAGTTAATTACAACTATTTATATAGTTGCCCTGAGTTAACTATTATTCATATATCAGTTAAATTTGTCCCATATTGTATTCTTGGTGTTATGAAAACTGATTAATTTCTCTCTGTATTAAGGGTAAGATTTAATGTCTAACGAAGTTTCAGTTTTTCTTTTACTTATTGATGAAAAGTTATTTAAATGGTATCAAGTTATTAAATTTTATGTTTAGCAATGAAAATAGTGTAATGAAGATAGTGTTATGAATTGTTTAGCAATGAAAACTACGAATTTCTTCTTGTTCTACTGTTCTTTTTTGAATTTTTATGACTCAGTCAAATAAGTTAGTATGTTATGTTTATTGTCCAGGTTGATTGATCTGATCAAAAAAGACCCAACGCAAGCTAGGACTAAAACTTATATACCTTCAAAAGCAAAGGTACTTTCATGTCCTGACCTTTTTTCTTAAGGAAATAATTGATTCCTGAATTTAATACTATCAACAATTGACTGTTCACTATATTTACTTGCTTAACAATGCTAGATCTGAACGTATGTTTTGTGTTATCTATATTTAGATGTTTGATCATTAAATCATTTGAATTCTTAGTTGAGTGTTGATATTAAGTATGTGTTTGTGGGTAGTTAACTTAACTGCATCTTTCTCTTTCTTATGACTTTCTAAAAATACATGCACCTTTTCCTTTCATTGTTCGTTTATTTGGAAAAAAATAACATGCCCTTTTTTTATAGCTTAGTTGAGTGTTGATATCATGTATGTTTTTTCTCCTGTTGCATGTAGCAAATTTTGACTTCAACTCCTCGTTTCATGGTACTGTTTTCCAAGTTAAACTTTTTGTATTGTTGATATCATGCATGTTTCATGGAAAAAAATAGCATGACATTGTTCAAATCGGATATACATCTTACATCCAGCTTAAGTTGTATATTTTGGTCAAATCAGATTATATAGTTATTTTAATTACTAATTACTATATGTTAAATTTATCTTGTTAATTAATCTAAACTAATTATTAGAAATCAATTTTTAATTTTGAAGTAGTAACGATTATTAAACTGTATATTTTTAGATCTTCAATTTTTAAATACATTAAAAATTAAAAATTAGATATTCGTTATTAATTGTTAATGTTGAATTATTGATTATTCAAAATAAGTTATTATCAGCTATATAATTTAATTATATAATTTGCTATTCTTTTGTTGAAAACGTTTAACTTTGGTAATTCTTTTGTTGATTACTACTTCTGTTTTCTGTTCTTACTATACTGTATAGGTTTTTACTATACATATTGATTATTGCTTCTGCTTTCTAAGTTTAATGAAATGTACTGGTTGACCTAATAAACTTGTTACTAGATATACTAATTGATAAAGTTTTCTAAGTATGTAAAATGTTACAGAATGTTTTAACCATCGATTCTATCCCTTCAATACATTTCTTTTCCTGTTGTTTCGCTCAACGGGTGTTCCATTAATTCTATAATTTTATGGGTTAGCTTTTGTCAACAATGTGTACTTGTTGTTTTGGCTCTTTAATTCTGTTTATTCTACAAATCGTTTTGCTGGTTGGTTATTATGACAATTAATGCAAACTGTCATGATAATGTTGGAATTAATTATCTGCTTTTTAGGGTTTTACTTGGTCATCTGTTTACCTGGTAAAACTAGTTGTTAATAAGGAACTAGTTTCTAGGACTAGTTGTTGTTTTATCTCTATTCGGTTAAGGTTTATTTTCTGCACGTTTATATTTCAGTTGTAGCTCCATGGCTATTTAAAAGCCTTCCATTTCAGTAATAAAACAAGTCATTGTTATCTTTATTTCAGTTCATATTTATTCAACATCTGGTATCAGAGCCATCAAGGGCCTGATCAGTTCGACTTCAAATTTGAAGATAACGCAAGTGAAACGTTATCATAGGAGGAGAGTCATCGTGTGAGTGAAACACTTGACATTAAAGAGTGAGAAAGAGAATTATGAATTTAGAAGGAGCAAGTAGCAGTTTTTGCATTCCAAAGTTCGAAGGAGATTACGAACAACGGAGTCTCTTGATGGAAAACTTACTTCGATCAAAAGACTAATGGGGCATCATTGAATCAGAGGTACCTGTAGATAGCGAGACTCTCATAGCGACACAAAAGAAGGTTCGTGATGATTTGAAATTTAAAGATCTGAAGGCTAAGAACTATTTTTTCGCATCTTTAGACAAATCAATTCTCAAACCATGTCCAAACGTGAGACTATTAAGAAAATTTGGGATTTGATGAAGAAGAAATACCAAGGGAATGCTCATGTGTAGAAGGCACAACTACAGAGCCTGAAGAGGTCTTTTGAAGTATTGATGATGAAGAATGATGAATCCATTACTGATTATTTTGGCAGGGTTATGTTAGTAGCCAATGAGATGCGAAATTGTGGAGGACACATGCAAGATGACGCGATTGTAGAGAAGATTTTGCGCACACTAACTAAAAAATGGAACTTTGTGGTGTGCTCAATTGAAGAGTCCAAAGACATAAGTCTAATGTTTGTGGATACACTCATGAGTTCTTTATTGGTTCATGAGCAGAAATTTAGAAGAGAAGGAAATGAAGAGAAAGTTCTAGTACAAATTGATCATGAAGAAGGTCGTGGTCGAGGTAGAGTTGCGCCAAGAGGAAGAGGATGTGGAAGAGGAAGGATTGCATATAACAAGGCCACGGTGGAGTTCTATAAATGCCACAAACTCGGTCACTATCAGTCAGAGTGTCCAGAATGGAACAAGGAAACAAACTATGCAGAAATTAATGAAGAAGAGGAGATCTTGCTTATGAGTTATGCAGAGACACAAGAAAATAAGAAGAATAATGCTTGGTTTCTTGACTCTGGTTGTTCTAATCACATGAGTGGTTATGAAAGTTGGTTTACAACACTTGACAAGGAGGTCCATACCACAGTCAAACTGGGAAACAGCACTCGAATGAATTTGGTGGGGCGAGGAGATACCAAGATCAAGCTCAACGGAACTAATCATATTATAACATATGTGTATTATATCCAAAATCTCTGGAACAACCTCCTTTGCATTGGACAACTTCAAGAGCGTAATCTAGCTATTCTGATCAAAGAAGGGGCATGCAAGATATCTCACCCTAGTAAAGGTTTGATTATTGAAACTGCTATAACTATGAATAGGATGTTCATTATATTTGCTGAGACATAGGAACTAAAACTGAAGGATGAAGTAAACCAAGATAATTGTTTACTCACAGTGGTCAATACATCATGTGAACACAAAGATGATGGCATAGATGAAGAAGGTGGCAATGATCATGGGAGGGAAGGTGAACTTAGGGAATCCTCGCAGAGAAACAAAAAGAAAACCAGCCCTCCAAGATGGTTAAATGACAACGTTAGTGGAGATGAGTTCAATGTGGATGAAGAAGAAAGTGGAGCTACTGCAGAAATGGCAATGACATCATCAACAAATCCCATCAGTTTTGAAGAAGCTGCCAAAGAAAAGCATTGGATAGATGCTATAGAGAATGAGTTTTCATCTATTGTAAAGAACTTAACCTGGAGACTTGTTGATCCACCATAGTCCGCTAAGATAGTTGATGCGAAGTGAGTGTTTAGAACCAAACTCAATGCTGTTGGTAACATTGAGAAGCACAAAGCGAAACCAATATCTAAAGGCTATTCATGAAGATACGGAGTTGATTATATTGAAGTGTATGCTCCTCTTATAACCATAATAGAGACAGTGAGGATTGTTGTGGTTTTAGCAGCTCAGCGCAATTTTCAATTAGATGTGCGCCTTCATTTTTTGAGAGAATTGGTTTAGAAGGAAACAGTCAAAGTAGAGTTTTTTTGGCATAAAGCAGAAAATAACAGACTTGATGTTCAAGGCACTACAAGGAGAGGCATTTATCAAGTTCAAAGCTCAGCTAGGAGTTGTCAAGCAAGGTTGATAAACCAAATGTATTATTCACACAGTTGGTTTATGGAAGGGTTTGTTGGAATTAATTATCTGCTTTTAGGGTTTTACTTGGTCATCTGTTTACATGGTAAAACTAGTTGTTAATAAGGAACTAGTTTCTAGGACTAGTTGTTGTTTTATTTCTATTCGGTTAAGGTTTATTTTCTGCACGTTTATATTTTCTATTTAAAAGCCTTCCATTTCAGTAATAAAACAAGTCAGTTGTTATCTTTATTTCAGTTCAAATTTCACTCTTAGACACACTGATTTTAAGATAATTTCTCAAGTAGTCAAATTGATAAATGTTTCTAATTATATAAACTGATATAAAATGTTTTAACCATTGATTCTTCATCCTTCAATGTGTTTTTGCTATTGTCCAAGGAAAAAGGATTTTTCTTAAACATTTTTTTATGAAGCTTTTTTAAACTAATGAAAAATACCATGATTATTCACTCTTATACATAGAGATGTTGACTATGATATTAATTCACATTTAGTTAAACCGTTGTAATTTGATATAGTTTGCAAATTATACGTGCAAATATAGGTGTTTTAGCCAATGATTTTTTTCCTTAATTGTTTTCTTAAGAAATGCTCTATTTTTTCAATTGTTCTTTTTTGTCGGTTTCTTTACTATGCTTTTTCCACAACGCCTACATGATTTCACAGTAACAGTTGTGATTAATGTTTCCTTTTTATTGGGGTTTCTTCCTTATTTTTTGCTAAGATTTTGGTAACAACATTCATATGAATAGATTAGTCATTTATTAGCATTGACATGAATTGATACACACTGATATTAATTATCATAAATTACCTTTATTCATATTGATATAAATCGATACACTGCTAATTATATAAATTGTTTCCTTTTTATTGGGGTTTCTTCCTTATTCTTTTGCTAAGACTTTGGTAAGAACATTGGAATGGTGTTGTGACGTTTTCAAAAATAATGGATTCCAAAATTTAATTTTTTTCTCCTTTTGTTTGGTTTGATTATTAGTGTTTATTCAGCAATAATGTATTCCAAAATTTTAAGCAGTATGTCTTCCCTCCTTGTAAATTTTGTTACTTTGAATGTTGTGTTGTCTGGTCTGTTAGTACTACAGTTTCTAATGTAAGAAACCAAATTGCCATTGTTGTGAATGATTCTCTAGTAGTTATTTGCTTTTATTTTAATTGGACTAATTTTAAAGTTAAACCAATTTTATATGCTTAGTATCAATTTGTTTTCCCTTAACTAATGTCCATAAGGCAGAAAATGTTCTTCTGTAGAAAGTTGTTGAACATCCAAATTCATAAGTGGTGCCAAATTCAATAAATGCCTTAAGGCTTCAGGTCTGCGTGTTTAAGCTTTATATTGTTAAGGGTGCCAAAGAGTCGTGCTATGAAGCAGTTATTTTGTTTAGAAGAACTAAAAATGCAAGATGTTCTGGAACTCAGTAATAAAAAATAGTTACACATTTATTAATACATGGTACTACCAATTTGGTATACAACAAAAATATTTTGTTTCTTTATTCAATTCAAATATCTTTTGTGCCTTAATATATCATATTGTCTTTTTGAAGCTAGTATCTCTGCTGCTTTATACTTTCTGTAAATGATAAAGTGAACTAAGTAAAGAATATTGGTTGTTTTGCCGGTCATCAACATTGTATCTTTCCGGGAAAGTTGGTCATTTTTCACACAAAAGCATTGTTCAATTAATGTTCATGTTGGAATTCTTTTAATGTCAACATATGCATTATTCAATGCTGGAATCCTTTAAACTATCATATTACCTTACTAAATATACAAAAAAAACATGTAGAACCAGAGTTTTTAGGCTGGATACTGTAATACCACTGCCGATCCAGAGGGCAGTCCACGAACAAATGACCATGTGCAACCCAACTTATAGGTCCAAGTTCAATTTTTTTATAGTATAATGTATATTTGCAACACTTCAGTTAAAATTTGTAGTGATAGCCATGTGGTTAGTCCTTTAATGAGTTCTGGTAAGCAGTTAAGTTCAAGTTCCACTTGTTAAGTTTTCCTTTTTCATTCCCGAAGTAAGCAAGTAAACTATTCTTGGTTGAGGTAGACCTACTTTTGGACCAGCTCTGTCTAAGAAATAAAATAAGGCATTAAAAAATATATAATAATCATGTGCACTATTGATAACTTATTGTTACTTTTTTTCATTTATTTAACAGATGTAAAAGGGGAAAGGGTGGTATGATTTGATACTCTTGATGTTCCTTCTACACGAAGAATAGAAGGAGAAATATTATCATCCTCAATCGTGTCTACTTTTGGCTTCTTCAAAGCTTTATGTTTGATACTCTCTGTACATTTCTTTTCCATAATTACATTATGCATGTGATTAGAAGTCAATTGTGAAGTTGTTTTCATCTGGAGCAGTGTTAACCATTAGAATAATATGTTTTAGATGGGAGTATGTTTTAGATATATTTTATTTTAGATGAAGCAATCCTTTTCTAGTGTTTTGTATGGAATACATATATGTTTTTTGTTCCGAATAATGAGTGTGTATTATTCACCATATATTTGCGGCTGGAATGAAATATATATCTACTGCTATGAAATATATATTATTGTGTGTAAATGGATTTAGCATTTCTGCACATGTAAGTAAATATATCTTATTCCATGTTATAGCATTTCTGTGTATGTGGTCGTTTACTCCTATTGTCAGTACTTCAATTTACCATGGTTTTAACCGTCAGTAATAGAATAGTTAGCAATATGAAAATGGTTTTAGATGCTAGAAATTATAAATTTTGTAACGGTAAATAAGTGTGGTAGATATCGTAGTTTTTGACAATATTAACCATTTGAATATTGGTGATTATCACAGTAGCAACCATGCTTATTTAAAAATTTACAAAATCCATGATAAAATTTTCCCACGGCTTTTTCCTGCATAGGTATAACCATTACGAATATCATTAGTCATGGTTACAAGCGTGACAATTGAGCCATTCCGGTGTTGTGATTTTTGGTGCTCTAGATTTCAAATACGGTGATGTTTCGCACTTAATATAGAGTGAGATCTCAAATCTATTATTGAACTTATTAATTTGAAAGCCGGATCGATTGAGCTTTTCATAGCTAATCATCCTTGAAGTGGAAGGAAGAGTGGGTGTGTTTTCCATCGAATTGAACCGGAGCGGTTCCTTATTCTGCTTACGTAGGTAATTGCTCTTTGGTCTATTTCCCTAGCTCGTAGGTCATGCAGTATCTTGTATCTTATTTTTTTATGACATATCCCTTATTTTTATTTATCTTTTGTACTTCTTCCCTGGTCCGGAATGCTCATTTGATTAGTAGTTATCCATTTGGCTGTGTAGTCTACTACTACACAACTGTTTCTTCAAAATAACTATATGAACATTGTTTGGTATTTTGGTATTTTCATAATTGAATAATTGCATTCCATGTGTAAATTTAAGCCTAGTTACATGAAAGTAGTTTTTTTAGTATACAAAAGTAGTAGATGGTCACAAAAGCTAGTTTATGTTTTTATTGCATATATTTTTTAAACTCTATGTATTTGAATGTTTATTAATTTGACTGGGGAAAAATACAAAAAACATGAATACTACAGAATGCAAAAATGACATAGTTAAGGACAATACCAAATCAAGCAAGCGTTTTCCATGCTTTGAGCTTGATGTTATCCTCAATTGTAAAGCAAGCGCTCTGCACAAACTAATAACGACGATGATACTATACGAGTTCATTTAATTTAAAGGTGACAAAAGAAACTACAGTGGAAATGAGGCTTGTGTTCTGGTAAAAAGACCCAGGTACAATTCCTACCATGCGCTTCCCTATCCTATATAAATTTACCAGGGGGTATGGGGGCTTGGATCAGCGGACGGCTTTACTATACCCTCCTCAGGAGTTTACCGGCCCGCCGGATTCTCTTGGGTTTTCAAAAAAAAATGTTATATGAAGAATAAGATATACAGTATTTAATAAACATCACTTATTACCATCTATCTCAAAAAGTTTGAATTATACACATAAAATGATAATAAAAACTTTGAATTATATATCATTTATCTCAATAAATTTTCTGTTAAATAATAGGAGGATAGAGATATTACAAATCCTCTCGTCGTTTCTAGAGATCTTTGTTCCTCTCCTTAATTCTCTTTGAATTATTTTATTTATATCCTTGTAAGCTATCATTTTTAAATTATCCAAAAAATATCATTAATTCATTCCATAATTTTATGTTTATTTATGTACATAGTATTATTTCGTACAATTACTTACAAAGTTCATTAGTTTATTAATGAGCAGAATAAAAGACAATACTCTCTTTCCTTATTTATTTTCTATTATATTTCCTCCTAAACCCTCTCTATCATGTTATTTTTATATAACTCACAATTTTAGTTTTAAAAAACAAACGGCTACTTTTATTAACACCCTTTAATCCTCCTTTCACACACCAATATGTCATATAAAAAATTATGCCTCACATGTTTCATTTCTCACCTAATCTTTTACCAATTTTATTCTTTTTTCTTTATCTATTGTTTTCTTTTTCTTTTTTTGCATTTATTTTCTCCCCTTTATCTTATCACCTTCTTCAATCCATACCCTATTCAATTCATGAAAGCTATAGTGATGATATGTCTTTTTTATCATCCTTAAAAAATTGAGAATTGTATCATTAAAAGAAACCGTTTGTTCCAGTTATTCCTAGGTTTATAATATATTTGTTTTTTCAAAATGAATAAATAAAATTTGGAAATTGTGGTGTTGAATCAAAATTTCCTTCATATTGGTTTCGTTAGATAAAATTAGATATACACATGAAAGTTTATACAGTATTTCCAATGAGACCTCGAATAATGAAGAAGGAAATAAACATTTTTGCATATTGTTTGAAATATATGGGTGCAAACTAAGTATTTTAACTTTTATAGTTGCAACTAGGGGGGGAAAGAAAACAATGAGCGGCTAATAGATTTAACCAAAACAAATTTTTTATTCTGTTACATTTAATAATTATCATCAAAAATCATTTTATGTTTCACATCCAAAGCCGATTACACACACGATAATGAATTTCCTTAAATTATATCAATAAATGTATATTACTTGAATATTTAAACTTTAAAACTAACTATATAAATAACTTATAAATATTTCATATGCAAGAATGCATGTGTGCACACATACATACATATCTATATATTAGTCAAATATTATATTTATTATATAATTTATATTCTTCAACTTTATTTCAAATCTGGAAAATTATATTCTAAAAGTTATAATTATTGAAATAACATTAATACCATTTTTCTAAAGTTTACCAATATTGATTCAAAATGTATAAATTAATTAATCATTATGTTTTATCTACAAAATTGCAGAATTTTAATAATAATTATAGTTATTTTAAAATAATTTCTATCAAGTAATATCAACACACAATCTTATTTAAATATATCCCAATGTGAGACCATTATTTTACATCGTAATTTAAATACAATTTTTTAATAATATAATGAACTTTACAACAAGGTGACTCCAACATATTAAAACAATCTACGTGGATTCCACTAGGAATGCATTGACATCAAATTAGAAAAAATCAAATTGAAAGAAAACAAGACATTAACTATTGAAACTAAGGTATTATTTGTTTGAAATTCTTAATGTTGAATATTGAATGTTAAACACCAATTGTTGTTGAACATTGAATGTTTAATGTTGATTGTGAATGATTAAAATGTTGTTTGTTTGTATTCTGATTGAGATTTGATTTTTTTACCATAACTTATTATTATCACAGTATTACTCTTAATAACATATGAATCATTTAGCCATACAATCACAAAATTATATCATAAAACATACACACAAATGCACTATAATTATAAGCTGTAAATATATGAAAAATATACATATCTATATGATAAAATTGAAATGAGTTTTTAAATTTTGATACTATTGGTCATTATATTTATCATTTATAGTGTTTTAATAATCGTGAAGAACATTCATGAAATATTTTTCTTTTATACCATTTCTATTGAATATACCACTTAATAATAAAAAACTACAAATAGTAGAAAAAATTCAAATACAAAAAAAAAGAAACATACCGAAACGTAAAAAAGACGACTAATGCATAAATTTATAATAAAATCATGTTGTGGTATAAGATTTAAAATAAATTGAAATGATAAAATTATTGTTGTACAAAGAGCAAATGTGTTAAGTATTGCTAATTAGCATTCAGTTGTATGAAAGAGATAAAAATATTTTTAGTTTTTCCAAAGAAACAAACCATAAGAATAGAAACAGAAACAAAAGGGAAATTAACTTACGTTAATTAGAAGGGAAATCGAGCCTATGTTAGTCTATAAAGTGAAAAGTAAGAGATTTTAAAGGAGTGAATATTTCACGTTGAAATAAATGGACATTTAGTGTAATAAATATGTTCAAATTTATCTACGTTGTTGTCGTGGATCCATAAATACGATTGATGCCTACTTATTTATAAGTTATGAATTTATCAGGTTATATAAAAGTTAAATACAAACAGGATGTTTATGGTGACTCTCCCACTTCTTCCCTCATTCCCATGATCTCAACTCAAGTAACAAAATTTAAATTCCATATTTATTTATGTGAAATAAAGTCAAAATAGCCCCTCTTCCTTTCCCATTCAACTTCATTTTCTCTTTCAATTTATTTAGATTGCTTTATGCTTGCTTTCATTTATAATTTTATTTGTTATTTTGAAAGCATGTGTTATCTACTGTATAATTTCAATATCGAACATAGTTTTTTTTTCATGTTAATATTTTTTTCTAATTTTTTTTCTAATATGATTATTATTGCATTATTGGATACATGGTTAGGTAATTCTAATTGAAGATAAGGTTTTGGAAACAAGAAATGAAAGCTTCAAAACATATATTTCTCATTTTTATGTTTTAGTTCATATTCAGGCTACACAGATTTTGGTAATGCTATATATTTTCACGATATTTCATCATAATTTTTTTATCTATTCTGAGTTTACTTTATTATGCATTCTCTGTCTAATTTTTTTGCATTCCCTATTTTGTTTTCTTATGATAATTAAAATTGCATCTTTTGCTTTAATAGCATTTGTGATTATCTTCATTTGTCTAAATTGCACTTAAGTTGTCAAATAATTTCATTATTTATGGGTACCTTTAGATATTTAATTTATTTAACCAACTTCTTAGCTTAATATAAGTTTTAGAAAAGAATTCATCAAAATACACCTCATACCAAATTACAATAAGGTAACTAGATAATATGTTTTCTAACTAAATATCCATAACCCTAACACAACCATCACAAAGTATCACTGGGTATAAAGATTTTGTTCAATTTATTTAGGGCTCACCCTATTTACACAAAGTATTTAACCCTGTTAAATTTATGACTCCATTAACTACTTTTGTTCTTAGTAAGAAAAATTGAATCATATAATTAATTATTGACCTCTTTATATTATGTTCTACAAATGACCAAAGTCATCAGTTTTTTTCCCTTTTAGAAAATGGGAAGGAAACTAAAGTGTACAAAATATCTTAATTGTAATATTGTGAGCAATGAGCTCAATTATTTTCATCTGTGTTTGATCTGTAATATTATACATGCCTAGAGCTTGGAGCGGCATTTTAGTTATTATTTTTGTTATTATGTATCTCCTATCCAATTTTACTAGCAAACGGGAATAGTTTAAATAGTTTATAGATAAACTGAGCTTATTTGTTCAATTGAGATTATTGACTCGGATATAGACTCTAAAAAATATATCATTTTAGACAATCCATTATGTCTATACATGCTTAATTTCTATGTAACATGGTAGCTTATTTTTTTCGAAAGTAGTTTTTCTTATTATGCATTATAGAGATCTTAGAAAATTTGTTTATGAGATTGCCTAATGCTTGCAAACAACATATTAGTTCATATAATTTTTGTACTATAGATATGTTACGTAATTTTACCTTTTTTATCAGTTTATCTTTGATCTTTTTTTTCTTAACCCATCAATAACTGGCTTATATTACCTATGATTTTGAACGATACATTATAAGTAGGAACATGGAGGTTTGTAACATTTGTGAATATAACTTAACGCATATGTAACGCTAATACTCTGTAACGTCCTACCCCTTTACACATTCTATCAAATGGAGTTCACCGCTAAGTATGGGACGTTTAATATACGATTCAATACATATACTTCCTTGGACTAACACTAAACACCATCCATTAGTATAACTTACCTAATTCATGTTCAAATCAACACAAACAATAGTACATGGATTTTTCCAGAATAGAACAATATACGAAAATCAAACATAAGAAATAATCCCAACAAGACAGCAAAAAATATAAACAACAATTGATATACAATATAGGTCTATTAGTAATAATACAAGTTGAACATAAATCATTTAGATAAGGATATACAACAATCTATACCAAATTTACATGCCAAGATTTAATGTACGACAAGGACCAAATTGGTAGATAATAATATGAATATATGTAATGGATATGATTAGTATCCGAACTAAGTAGTTAATAATGGATAATATCATTTATATACCATCAACATATCTCATATCATTTTTTAGCTTATATTCTTTTTCTAAAATATCACTTGAAGTACCATTATCGATAATATCGCTCTGATAATTAGTGTATAATACCCAATATTTTTCAAGAATATCGATCATAAATGTATGTGTCGAAGAATTTTCTTGTTCTCAATGTTTGTTTTTAGTATATGGTGAACGATAATATATAGACCGTATAAAAAATCCCAATGCATTGAATTTTTAGTTTTAACCGTATTTTTTCAATTTTCTTCATTAGTCTTTCAACAAAGAAAACTCTGCTTATTCCATTATTATTTTTTATTTTGGTTCGGTACTTTACCACAAAATGTTAGATCGTGCAAGGGTTACTTCTCTTTTTTGTTATTTTCTTTGTTCACTATGTCCAATCGGTAAGTTAGCCTATGAAAATTCATTTTCCTTGTTTTGGTTATTATTATGCATCAAGAACTAAGTTGAAGAGTAGAAAACTTATGTATTTTACATATTGATAAAGAACAGACTAAAAGCAATAATCGGTATCAAATAAACATCACTTGTAATTCAAGTGAAAACGAAAATGAAGAAACTGTAAATATAAAAACTGAAAAATAGTAGCGATGATTAAATGAATGAAGAAACAAAGAATATAGCATAAAACTGAAGAAGAAAAATAAAGATGCATATTCGGTAAAATATCACAGTAAATAGATTGTAATATGTAAACTCTATGCAAACTATGTCCTTAGTAGTAATATGATAATATAGATCTAAATAGCTAAGAACCTACTATCATTTTAACATTATAGCACAATATAATATTTGGCCATAGGGGTAGGCATAGTTGGTTAGGACATACGATGCTCACATGTAAGGTCGGGAATCCTTGCTAACTACATATCTTTGTATGAATTCCAAATAAAAAAATAGTGTAATATCATGTATAACATTATCTAGACATGTCCGATGTTTTATCGATATTATAAAAATATTTTAAAATATCTCATATTAGTAATTGACCAATACATATGTGATACCTATATTTACTATTTGGTACCCAAATATATTCTATTATATATAATACACGATATGATACTAGATTTTTCCCTCTTTGCTATTCGTTCTCAAATCCAACACTTCATTCTCTTCTATTTCAAAGTCTTTTTAGTTAGGCAACCTTTTTCAAAAATTAAAATTTACAAAATTCATCCCTCTTATTAAATCAAAATTAAATGCCCAAGCTAGGCATAATGAATACGCTTTACACATGTATGTTATTTCCCTCTTTCATCTTCCCTAAACCCAAACTTTACACTATAATGGCAACGACGTGAAAATGGATAGTCATACAAATCAAAAATCGACACTCTCCTTCGTATTATATAACTGCCGCTTGCAACTACTACTTCCTTTTCTATCTTCCCCTTTGCGTCGTCCTCCGAGCACAGGTAATTTTTAGTCCTTCCATATACCATGTTTTCAAATTGACAATTATCTACATCCTCTAACCTATTTCCTTCAATCATTTGCTCCCTGTTAATTCACAGCAGCAACAATTTTGCTGCTTGCTTCAGATCTAACTAATTTACTCAGCGCCTTCATTTCAGGTAATCCCCATTGCGTTTTCTTCTCATTCTTGGACATTTTCTATGCTCTAATTTATTCGTTGCTACATTCTGTTTGTTGATGTCGTATGAAGGATAATTTTGTGAAATTAACATGGTTTTGTGCGTACTGATCAGAACAAGATTTTGTACGTATTGATCAACTAACCATGAATTTTTTGTATATTTAGTTTGAGTAATAATTCATAGCATTAATGATTATTTAACTATGAATTTCACTAATTGCAGGTTTACTGATTCTGTGGTTAATAAATTTTGTTCGTTGTTTACATGAATTTCGGTTTCTTGGTGTCTACTGCTTGCATAAAATTTCTTTTCCATTAAATTTTAAGAATATTAAACTTCTTGGAATAGATGATCTATTAATTTGTAGTTACAAATATGGTATTTGAAAATAGAGAATTATTGTTCTCAATATTACTAGCTTAAAAAGCTTTTAAACATAAAATATGTAATTCCGTACTTTATGATTTTACTTGTTCAAAATGTAGTTTATTGATTTTGAAAGCATTGAAATTTAGAATTTTGACCTTTCTTCTTCAATAGCTTCAACTTTTGTGTTTCTCATGCTAAACCTTTTGGTTGCAAGGTTTCAACGTCAAGCTTTTGGATTTTTAATTTTGATGCTTCAAAACTTTAAGCCATGATATTTTTGGACACACAAACATTAGAACCTTTATAAATTTTGATCATTAGCAAATTTACACCGTTATGCCTTTTCAACTTTAAACATTTTATGTGTAATCGATTTTGAACTCTACATCCAAAATTTGATATTACAAAATGTAGAATTATTTAGTTTAATGTTCTTGAATTTTGAATCTTTGATTTTTTAATTCAAAGTTGAACCTGTAATTTACACCAATGTTATATTTTTAATTCCTTTATGCTTAGCGCAGTTTACCTGCCATAAATTTATTTTGGAAGTGTTATCTGACATTTTGACCCAGCTATATCTGAACCGACTGGAAAAGTTAGACTTCATGATCATAAAGGTAGAAAGCCCGAAGAGATGGCTACTAGGATTGGAGACCGATTATGGACAAGACTATAGACGATAGCCAAACTGATTCATGCGAATAACATTCTGGAATTGGCTAAGTATGAATTTCATACTTCAACTAAAAAAGCGAATGGTTATTATCATTCTCCAATATGGATCGACTATGATCATTCTCCAATATGGATCGGCAGTGATCCATCTCCATTATAGATTGGCAATGATCCATCTCCAAAATGGATCGGTTATGATCCATCTCCTAAATGGATCGTTTATGATCCATCTCCTAAATGGTTCGGCTATGATCCATCTCCAAAATGGACCGACTATGGAACATCTTTATTATTGATCGATGTGAATCGATAAGGATACAGATCGCTTGGATTGACAGTACGAATCAACGATGATTGATAAATAACTCAAAATTCAAAATTCAACTATGCACGAAACTTTGGGAGTAGAAAGATATTACATGGTGGGTCCCATCATATCGATCTCACGTGAAAAGGAGCAACAAAAACAATTGGCACCGATCGTTATTTTGATAGAAGTGGGGCCCGCGATCAATAGGGTGACCTCGTCTGGATCTGGATACTCCACTGCCGAAATTTCAGGAAGATATTTTGCCATTTTTCCCTATAAATACAGACTTGATTGTTCACTTTCGAGATCTTTATGCTGATATTTTCTTGGTATTCCATTGTAACTATGGATCATACCTGATTCATCCCTCTGTACTTAGCAATTAAAGTGATTAATAAAGTTACTCCTCCAAAGTCGAACCACTATAAATCGTTGTGTTCTTGTTATTGCTTATTGTTTCCTTTTTTTTCATTGGATTTTCTTCATTTGTTTCTCTATAAAATCTGTATTAGGTGTTTGTGCCAATTTTTGGTGCAGGTGATTTCATTGAGAGATGAATTCTCAGTTTGGTTAGATCTCATCATCTACTTGTGGATTTCCATATTCGTGAGATAGATCCATCTTTCTCCCACCAAGTTTCCTATCCTACTCAAATTCGAAAAAAATCTATAAGGAAACTACCTACAATGTCTCCTAGGAATGCAAAGGCCATAGCTACCACCTCATGATCGGCTGATGAAGCAGTGGAGAACACGGAGGCCACTCTTTTGGAAGATGGAGCGCAACAGGGAGCCATGGATGTACAAGCTTCCTATGGAATAATCACTAAGTTTAAAATGGAGAAATATGTTTAAACAGATCGTATCTGGTCCATCCAATCGATCGGTTGGACAGTCGATCCCTCCATAACACATATTGCAGTCGATCGTTCCAGCTGATCGTTTTTCGAGCCAATAGTTTTTCCAGCCAATCGTTCTTACAATCGATCGTTATTCCAATCGATCGTTTTTCCATCCTATCATTTTTCCAATTGATCGTTTTTCCAACAGATTGTTTTTCCACTAAATCGTTCTTCCATTCGATCTTTTTTCCAACATATTGTTTTTCCAACCGATCGTTCTTCCAACTGATTATTCTTCCAACCGATCGTTTTTCCAAACCGATCGTTCTTCCAACCGATCATTTTTCCAGCCGATCGTTGCTCCAATATCTACAACTGATTGGTCATATCCATATTTGTTCTGAGTCCAATATTTTGCTACGTATCCAAACGAAATGGATTGGGTACGAATGGATTCATACTAATCCATCATAAAAAAAATCCAAAAGGATAAGCATGTGAACTGACAGGGGCATAGAGGATCATGCGGCAACTGCTAAATTGCAGCTAAGGAATGTACAAGGAACCGGTACTCAAACGGTACTTCCAAAGGCTGGAGAACCAAGGTGATATGACACGAACCAAGGTGGTGTGACTTGAAGCAGACTCTATATGTTCCGACCCAAAGTCGAACTCGGGTAATCACCAACTCGACCCTAAGCAAACATAGGAAATTCTGACCCAAGGTCAAACTCGGGTAAAACTAAGATTTTCTTCAAGCAAACACCAATATGACTCTAAGCACCATTCGTCGCTAACTCAACACTTCAAATTCAGTGACTCTAAGCGAACCGGGGGCTGACTCTAAGCAAATAACAAATATTCTCAGGTCAGACTCCAAGTAAATTATCACAAATCCATCAATATCGGTCCATCTTGCTTTATTCATAACCATGGCATACAGACTCCAAATGATTTGAAAATTGGTGTGCAACCTCAAGAGGCCTTCCTTACTGCATTATATGGATCGCACCATATTTGGGTGAAGGATCATCACCGATCAGTGACCCCATCCTAACTGATTCGCTATTCGATCGGCATTCTTAACCATTCAAATGTTGGACAATCATACATACATTCAGAAGCATTAAAGTAGCTGTAACTTGAAAACAAATGGACTGACGACGATTGGAGCATCTTCCCTAGTAGAAACCTATTCATCGAAGCTATTCAGCTTGCAGAATATCTAAGGAGATTCAATGTGCCAACCATTCTAGCATATTCTATGAACATAGACCCCCAAAAACATCTCGTGAAGTACGAGTAGCACAAGGATCCCGCCAGAGCAACGGATGCCATAAAATGCAGATGTTTTCCCATATTCCTCGAAAGAATAACGATCATGCAGTTTATGCAGTTACCACCTAGGTCCATCTCCTCATCCGGTCAATCGAATCAGAAGTTTATCGAGCAATTCAGGATGCATGTGACTCACACCAAGGATGTGATGTCATTGGCTGAAGGAATTCAAAGCGAGGGCATCATTGAGGCCATAGATGAGGACTAAGATTCTAGGACATGACCGAGAATCTAAAATTTTGACTCATATACTATTTTGAACAATTCAACCAATAACATCTACTTAGAAATTCATGACTCGGAGCAGTACTAGAAACTAGTCATGAGAGAGTCCACCGAAATGTAGAAGAAATCCGGGAAATGTTGTATATTTCAAGATACACATGGTCATAACACCAGTGATTGCGGACACCTTCGAGATGCATTCACTATAACAAAAATACCCTATTACAACGTCCTTTTTACAACGGGCATATTCTGCCCGTTGTAATAGACGGCTATTACAACGGTCGTTTTAGGACCATTGTAATAGATGCTCTGTCCAATGCCCTTCTTACAACTTGCATTATTTGCCCATTGTAATAGAGAGATATTACAACGGTCAACTTCTGCCCGTTGTAATGGAAGTATATTTTACAACATTCAGCAAATGCCCGTTGTAATAGATCGACTACGAAATTAGGGCACTTCTCTCCCCAGTTATCATGTGGTTTATCACGTGGTTTATCGACAACGAAATTAGGGTCTGTTGTAACAAAGGACCGATGTAAATTTTTAACTTTTTATCCGGTTTATCGACTACGTATTTCATTTTCCAGACTACGAAATTAGGGCACTTCTCTCCCTACGCAAACGAAATTTATCTTCTCTCCACTTCGCGAAATTAGGGCACTAGGGCACTATGTATTTTATCTTCTCTCCACTTCACGATCGAAGAAATCGAGGAATTCAGGATTCAAAATTGGTGAAGAGCGAATAGGTTTGTGCTTTTCGTATCTATGGTTTGTGCTTTTCCAGGCAACCTCGCCGCTGATTAGAAGAAAACAGGCTACGGTTTTGGATTTTCATTTGAAATTTATACCTCTGTATTCCTCTTTTTCAATAGCTTCTCAACCTGATTATCCAGGATTTTGGCCATCATAACAACTTTCTGTTTGTCAAATGGCGAAATCTAGAAACCCTAGAGGGGTATTTGGCATTCGAAGCAGCAGATCTTCTTCTCCACCGTGGTCCCTCATACTAGCCACTCTTCTCTATGTCTGCATGTTTTATTTCATGCTTCTTGCTTTCGGCATTTTTTCTCTTCCCCTCAGCTCTGATAATGCTCCTAAATCTGATCGTACTACGATTCACGACCGATCAGTAGCTGAAAAGTAGTTTTCTTCTCCTGTTTTTATATGATTTTCGTGTCTTTTGGCATCTAGATGTTTATCAGTTCTGTTTGTTGAAATTTAATTTGTTTTCAGGGAAGGAATGGGGACAAGAGGGAAGCAGTGGATAGAGATCTTATCATGGGAGCATAGAGCATTTATTTATCATAATTTTCTTGTGAGATTCTTTCCTTTTACATGTTATTGCCTCATATTTAGCTGTTTAAATTATATTAATGTAAGAATTCATAGAGTATGCAGTATCATGAGTTGATGATTGGCCTGATATCATCTAATTGTGCTTCATATGCTATTTACATATGACAAATGTTTGATCTTTTCTTTATTATAGCATCATCAGTTATTTTCATGTGGCAGAACATGGGGAGGGTCTTCAAATTTTACATTATGAAGTTGGGCATAAATATGAACATCACTTTGACTATTTTCTTGATGAATTTAACATTGAAAATGGTGGACAACGGATTGCTACACTGCTGATGTATCTGTAAGTCTCTTACCCCATATGTTCTTCAGAATGATTTTATTATTTTATCATATCTTCTAATTTTTATGAAATAACATTGTCGTTTACAAACATTATTTTTGTTGCACTGCTCCCTGAAAAAATAAGCAGAACTCTTACAAACAATAAAGGAATTCATGGGTAACATTCACAATGTATTTACAGTTTATAATTAATTCCTGAATAGTTAAGTTTTTTGTTTTTTACCAAAAAATGCTTGTTATTTTTGAATAACTATAGCAGATTAAGTCGATTTTCGTAAAATTAAAGTTGTCACTTATATTTTAATGCAAAAGCAAACACATTTTGCTTATTTTGATGGTGTACTTGTCAGAAGTTTGTTAACGTGCCTGCAAAATAATGAAAGGGCAAAGCATAACCAATCGCAAGGCTTTTTAATAAATATATATATTTGAAGGCATCATGGGATTAAGTTGAAATTAAAGTACAGGAAACTATCTACTGCTTGCAAACATCTCTTTTAGTATCTTGCTTCGTTAGTTGGATTTTTTTATTAGTTGGAATCTTTATGTCTAGAAGTGCTCTATAATTGCCAGTCATTATACTAAGCATTACTGCATGGAAGGACACAGTTACTACTGTTGTAATACCAATGTTATGATCACTATAGAACTTTATAATGAGGGTTATGAACAAATTAATTTATGTGAGCTGGGAAACAGTTTTATCAAAACAGGCTAAAAAGGTTTTGTTTTGACAACCCCCTCTTATAATTTATATATACATGCTGCTTGCACGGTTCTGATGTAGAAGAGGGTGGCAAGACAGTTTTCTCTTCTGCAACTAAAAACATTATCTCTTTCTCATGGTACAATGAACTATCAGAGTGTGGAAAGAAAGGTCATTAAGTAAAACCAAAAATGGGGGATGCCTTGCTTTTCTGGAGTATGAAGCCTGATGCCACTCTAGATCCAGGAAGTTTGCATGGTATGTTTATATATATATATATATATTTGTAGAATAGTCATATTTTTTATATTGTTTGATGTTAAGTAATAAATCTTTATAAACCTTCTCCTACAAGTAGTTTGTTGAAAAGATCTTTCTAACCGCTTTGGGTATAAAACATTTTTGTTGTTCATCATTTTGTAGTCCAGTTGTTTGTTTGTCACTATCTCATCCACGTCACTAGCCTATGATGACAACTTCAGCATCAAAATTTATGCCATTTTACAAGTTACATGAATTGCTTAATTTATGGAAATATAATGTAAAAATATAATTGGGCTATACCAGGAAAGATGCTGCTCAGGTGACTTTTTCTTCCAAAATACAACCAAAAGAAATTTCCATTGTCGTCACAGCCTAAAATGTAACTCATAGAATAGCAATTCAAGAACCAAGAACTAGCATATTTGTGCACAAAACCAAAATCTTACCAACCAACATTTATATTTGCCTTTCATTATAACTTCGAGCACCATGACTATCAATTTATCCAAAAAATAATTTACGAGCTCCGTTTAAATTTAATTACCGAAGGTTAAAGTTTCAAAACTGGTGGAGGTGGAGAAGTAGACATTTTTCCTATAAGATTACAGTCATTATTGTTGAGGGTTAGGATGAACTTAAAGATCAATACTTTTCACATGGCTATATTTCAATGCACTGACCATTTTGCACTTCTGATATAAGTTGACTGTAAAGGTTATGGTAGTTTCATAGTAGCGTGATGTATATTTATCTCAAAAGAAGATTGGATTGAAGTTTGTAGTATAATTTTTTGATAATTTTAGCATATTTATGTGGCTTTGAATAATGATAGATATTAGGTGATATATGCATTTCATAAATATGTGCATATGTACATTACGCAAGTATTGACACTATATATATATATATTCTATTGGGACACAGCCATTGGTGACATAATGAATCTCACCCATTAGATTGTCCCTTGATTTACATGGAAGGTGGAAAGCAGGGGCAATCTAATGGGTTAATTTATTTTGTCACCAGTGGTGTCTACAATTTGTATCCCAATACATACATACATATATATATATATATATATACACATATATATACACACACACACACATACACATATATATATATAAGACAAAAAGATCAAATGGTCAATATTTGTTGGATTAGATTTTGCGCTTGAGTTTGTGTCTCAATAGCCGCACCCTATACACATACACATATAGGAGCGTTCAACGACACTCCTATTTTTGCAGCACCCTGTGGCCTCTTGATTTCCACCACAATGAAATAGTGGCAATATAGAGGTGTCCTATTTTACCATAATGAAAGCTTTATGGTAAAACATCATGCATGGATGTCAACTGATTCATGCAATGTTTTCTCGATTCCTCAATTTATTTAATTTGTAATATTTGTTATCCATCAGATAAGTGTCATTATCTTAATTTAACTGCCAGGTTGTTTTGTTAGGTTTTATTATTTGACCAGGAACTTGTTTCTACTATTATTTTGTTTTTGTTTAATATGTAATTGCCTTACTTCCTGATTAACAATCCGGTAAGAGATTAAAGCTGTTTGGTTTATACTTTATATACACAATAACGTTAAGTTTGCATGTAAAATATGTATGCAGGTGGATGCCCTGTGATTAGAGGAAACAAGCGGTCGTCCACGAAATGGATGCATGTTTACGAACATATAGTTTAAAGAATTAGAAAAGGTAAAAATATTAGAAATTCCTTGCTTCTATTATAGTAAAGCATTGCATCAACACCATTAACAATTTTTTTATTATGTACCATTAACAACGGTCACTACACGTTGTTATATAAGATTTTTACAACGGTCAACACATGTTGTTAAATAGGTATTTTACAACGGTCAATACATGTTGTGAAATAGGCTATGCAATTAGTATGTTTAGTCTATTGCAACGGGTTATGGCCGTTGTATTATAGTATATTCCAACGGGCAACACAAGTTGTTAAATATGCTTTTTACAATGGTCAATGCATGTTGTGAAACAGGCTATGCAACTACTATGGTTAGTCTATTGCAATGGGTTATGACCGTTGTATTATAGTCTATTACAACGGTCATAACCCGTTGTAAAAAGGTATACTGCAACGGTTTTTACAACGTGCTTTTCCCGTTGTAAAATGTGTTGGATCTACTACAACGAGGCCTATTACAACGGGCACATGCCCGTTGCGAAAACCATATTACAATGGGCATTGCCCGTTGTAAAAAGACTGTTTTGTTGTAGTACTAGAAACTCATGACTCGGAGCAGTACTAGAAACTAGTCATGAGAGAGTCCACCGAAATGCAGAAGAAATCCGGGAAATGTTGTATATTTCAAGATACACATGGTCATAACACCAGCGATTGCGGACACCTTCGAGATGTGATTGGAAAGCTGATCCAGAAAGGAAAGTTTCAACGATAAGTGCAAGCCTAGCAGAATGGTGAGTAGGAAACATCCGTGAAATAAAGAACTTTAATTATCAGTTGGACCACCAACGGTCGACTTCCAACTGAGAAAGGGTAGGGCAATATGGAATAATGAGCATACGATGCTACCTCACTTATCAATAAGATTTATTTCAATTTCAATATTGTTGCGTACTACGACCAACTTAAGCTAAACTACTTCCAAACGATGAAAGTGACCAAGTACTTAGAGTTGGGTGCCAACCAACCTCCATGAACCATGATCAGATCTTTGGAGGATCATCAAGACGAACATGATTCAACCGCTCATCAACTACCATATGCCCCTCACTTGGTGGCAAGGACTCGAGATGAGCATGACAATGTCAGAATCCAATACTAAGTGGAAACGACTGACCGTCCATGCATTAACCTCCATGCTTGACTTAAAGACTGGAGAAACACTTGGAGTGGATGCAACCCGACCATCCACTCCCCAACTCATACTTTAAGTTCGCCAAAATACTTATGCCTCTCCTGAAGCTCAGCAAGACTGAGGTCCAACTAAAGTGAACATGATTTGATCGTCCACACATTAACTCCTACCCTAGATATAGGAGGCAGTCTGGGAGCTCGACTTAGAGTAGGCGTGATTGACCATCTACTCACCAACCGCCACCCTCGACATGAGGACATGACTACAACGTGAGGTGGATGTGACTTGACCATCCATCGACCCACTCTCTCCCTTGACTTGATAGGAGGAGTGCGGGAAAATTGGATGAGACCTAACCATCGAACCTAAGCATGGACCATAGGTGTGGTCCAACCATCCATCGCTTAATCACCAAGTGGATGTGGATCAACCGTCCACTCGCTAACTTTTGTCCTCGACGCTTGGCGCAAAATTCCTTTCCACGAATGAACATGACTTGACTGTTCATTTGACAGCTCTTACATTGACTTAATAGGTGGAGTGTAAATCAAAAACGGGTGTAACTGACCACCAATCACAAAAACCTAGTCCCTAGAGCATGGACCGGAGAATAAACACAAAAGGATGACACAGTTTGACTATCCATCGACCAACTCTGGTCCCCACAGCACAGACTAAAGTAAAAACATCAAATGGGTGTGACTAACCACCCACTGAATAACTCTGGTCCCCCAACATGGACTAGAGTATACAGTAAAAAAAAGTGGACACAGTTCGATCATCTGCTCTCCAACTCTTGCCCCTGAGTTGGGGGCAAAAACACAACTCAAAGTGGTTGCAGTCTAACCATCCGCTGCACTGCTCGAGTTTGAAGTTCTCCAGAACACTCATCTTACTCCCAAAGCTCAATAGAAATAGGATCCAAATGGAAATGGACATGGTATGACCGTCCACGCATCGATTCCTGCTCCGGATGCAGGGGCAGTTTGAGAGCCCAAGTCTAAATTTGACATGGTTCGATCGTCCAATCCAAAGAGGATGTGATACGTCCATCCATAACCTTGCTCACGCTTGAAGTATGGCGAAATGTTCAACCCTTGCCCGAACATTGGCAAGCCCAAAATCCAATCCAAGACATGGACGCGGTTCGACCGTCCAACAAATAACTCTAGTCCCTTAGTGCTGATTGGAGTATAAACATCAAATGGGTGCGACTGACCACCCATCAGAAAATTCTGGTCCTTGGAGCGTGGATAAGTGTATAGGTAGAAAATGGACGTGGTTCTACCGTTCATCAATTAACTCTCCTCTATAAATCGACATGCTTAGTATAAAACATAGAACGGATGTGACTTAACCATCCGCTAATCAGCTCCTTCCCACGATTCGATGTGAAGAACTCCAAGTAAGAGTGAACGTGATACGACCGAGCACTCTTTGACTTTCGCCCCTAACTTGGGAGCAGAAGAAATGACTAAGGAAAATGTGGTTGGACCATTTTTTGAAATAACTCTAAGTCCCTAGAGTGTGGACTTGAGTATAAACACAAATAGGGTGCGATTCGACCACCCGCCAACAAACTCTTATCACCAAAGTGCGGATATGACCACTCAAATATTCTATAAACTACGACCTAAACTCGACAGAAGGAGTATAAACTCGCTATGGATGGAATTAAACCATCCATGAACTAACTCTGCTGACCCAAGACTGCGGGCAGGAGTACAAATTACCGAAAGATTAACACGACGGCTCACTATAGCTCCAGCTTGGTGTTCTTTACGACTTAAGGCAATGACTACAGGGAGGCCATAATACAAAACCAATCGGAATGACATCTGAAGTTACGGGTAACTGACTTTATCATGTCATTGGATCAACAGGAAATATCGATCCAAACTTTCTATATCATGCCGCTAGATTGAAGGTTGGTATCGATCCACACCAACCACAAACAGATATGACCTGAACATCCATCGAATAACTCGGTCACCAGAGCGTGGATAGGATAATAAACCATGAATGAGTGTGACTTGGCTGTTCATTTTCCATCACCTTCCATTGATCCGTCAGAAGGAGTATGAAACCAGATAAGCATGATCGATCGCTCTTGAGCTAATTTTATCCCTTGGTTCGACAGGAGAACATAAATCAAAATAGACGTGACTGACCATCCAGCTTTGAATGAATGCGACACGACCGTTAATTCGCTAGCTCTGATCATGATTCGACTAGAAGAGCGGTTCGAAAACGAACGTGACTTACCCGTCCGCATAGTGATCCTTTCCCTTTGTTCGATAGGGGGAGCAACAGTTACATATTGGATGTGACTTAACCATCCATTCTTTGGTCCTTGCCTAGAGTATGTCGACATCTACATCAAAAGCTGATGTGATTGACTGTCCAGTACTCAGCTTATGCCCGAAATTTGATGAGGCATTGAAGTATTCTTCTAGGAAGGAAAAGCCAGAATACAATCTAGAATAGGCGCGACTCATCCTTCGATCAACTAACTCGACCCCACGAATCAACGGGAAAGAGTGTAAAGCCAAAACAGAAGTGACATGCCCGTCCACTTATCAACATTTACCCTTGACTTAGGGGGCATGAACGAGAACCAAGATGAATGTGAACCAACCATTCATCGATCAACTCTAAGTCTTCGAAGCTTAGGTGGGATTATAAACACGACTAGGATGAGATCAGAAAGTTCAACCGGAGCGACCGTCAAAGCATGTCGTCCTAACCAGCTATCGTACCATTGACTATGCATTAGAGAAATGCTTGAACGTAGGGATCGACATCTAGTCCAACTATCATTCTCCGTACCTACTTACACCACCAAAGCGTTGAAGTTACAAGACTTGCCTAGGCCAGGGCTAGCACTTATCCCATCGCCTATACGACTTTACAAACCCAATTCAAACGTTCCTTATGCTAAGTAAAGTTTAGTGCGGTGTTGTGTAGTGTAATACAGTTCAATACTATATGATAGTTATGGAGAAACTCAACAGTTCGACCGAAGTGACCGTCATCGCTGACCATTCCAACCGGATTTCACGTCGATGGTTACGCAAAATAGTTACGTTCAAATTCAAGGATCGGCTATTGGCGTGTAAGAATCCGAATATCCAAGTTCATTCAGGGCACGTGTTACAATCCATACAAGTACAAATATGCTAATCTACTCAAGTCTGAAGTGGTAGACATTCGATTCGAGGCCATGTGTTAGTTCAAGTACGCAAGCCATATATGACATGTCTTGGAGAAACAGAAATGACATGACATGGACCTGGAGAGGTCTACTGCACTAGAAAAGGAGGTGAATAAACTCAAAAGCAACGGGCTTATCCACGACACCCTCTACCTAAAATGGGTATTTAATCCTGTACGTGTGAGAAAAGCAAATGGAAAGCGGCGAACATGTGTTGATTGTTCAGACCTAAACAAGGCAAACCCGAAAGACAGCTTTCCACTTCTGAGGATCGACCAGCTAGTAGACTCAACCACTGGATATGAATGCTTTAATTTAAGGATGCATACTCCGAATACAACCAGATCCCGATGCACATCCCCGACCAGGAGCACAGCAGCTTCATTATCGATCTAGGGATATATTGTTATGTTGTGATGCCATTTGAACTAAATAATGTTGAAGCTACTTACCAAAGACTAGTCAATCGGATGTTCAAAGATCAGATTGGGTGATAGATGAAAGTATATGTGGATGGTATGCTCGTGAAGTCACGATGATCAAACGACCACATTGATGACTTGGCGGATATGTTCATTGTTCCCAAAAATTATGGAATGAAACTTAATCCCTTGAAATGCCCCTTCGGGGTTGCGTTGGGAAAATTTCTGGTTTTTATTGTTAACTCTCGCGGAATGGAGGCAAATCCCGAGAAGATTCAAGCAATTCAAAACATCCAAGTGCCGAAGACGATCAGGCAGGTATAGAGCCTCAATGGGAAGGTCGCCGCCTTAAGCAGATTCATCGTCAAGGCCACTAACAAGTGTATTCCTTTCTTCGATTTGATTAGGAAAGGGAAAAGGAACTTTGAATGGACGTAGGATTGCATAGATGCATTTCATGCTCTGTATATCACTTAGAGAGACCTACCATCCTATCCAAGCCACTGGATCGTGAAGACTTATACATCTATTTAGTGATGTTTATACACACTATAAGTGCCATACTGTTACACGAGGAGAATCAGATCTAGAGGCCAGTATACTATGTTAGTAAGCGATTGGCAGGTGTTGAGAGAAACTACCCACTGAAGAAGCTCACGTACTGCCTGTTGATTACATCACAAAAGCTTCGCCCTTACTTCCAGGCTCACCCCACTAACTTCTACACCGATCAGCCGTTATGGTGGGTCCTACAGCAACCTGAGATGTCTGGAAGGTTGCTCAATTGGAATATCGAGCTAAGCCAATTCGATATCACTTATATCCCTCGAAGAGCTATTCAAGGACAGACATGGCGGACTTCATAGCTGAATTCACTACACTAGACGACTCTCCGGAGATCAGTGGAGAACTGACCAACCGATGGAAAATGTACATAGATGGAGCATCCAATGATCAATGTTCTAGCACCTAAGTCCTGTTAGTGACTCTTGAGGAACGATCAATCTACTACGCCCTGAAGCTCGACTTCCCAACTGCAAATAACGAAGCCGGGTATGAAGCCTTAATCATCGGGCTCAAACTTGATAAAGAACTGGGAGGGACAACTTTACATATCTTTTGTGATTCTCGGTTAGTAGTATGCCAAGTTAGGGGAGATTATCAGGCTCTGGGGTAGCAACATGCTCCTTATCTCAGCTGACTCCTAGAGCTACTAGTAGACTTCGAGTATCACACCATTATAAACACCCTTAGAGAACAAAATGATAAAGCCAAATCATTGGCCAAGCTGGCCAGTTCCGGGGATATGCAGTAGAGTGGCGTAGTCTCGATTGAAGTACTAAATGCTTCGAGCATCGATCAGGTGGAGATTTATTGGGTTCTACAGACAGCCTGAAAGGGAGTCGTTGACGACTCCTGTCAAAGGTTATCTATGACAAGGGAACCTTTCTGGATGGAGGAATGAAAAATGAAAAATCCTCCACAAAGTTCCGTGCTGCATCATCCAAGAAGGAGTCATGTATAGAAAAGGTTTTTCCATTCCCTTGCTTCGATGTATCGCCCATGATGAAATCAAACGAGTCTTGAGAGTAGTCCATAAAGGAGAATGCGACGATCACAACAGAGGGCAAACCCTGGCAAAGAAAATTCTCCACTACGGCTATTACTGGTCGACATCAATCAAGAGGCAGCTGATTATGCTAGAAAATGCACAAAGTGTTAGATGTTTGTAAAATCTTCAAGAGCCCCGAACAATCGTAACTCATAGCGGGACCTAATTCGACACTGCTGAGTTCAAAGACATTTGGCATCAGCATCATATTGAGAAAAGATTCGCGTCAATTACTCACCCTCAAGCTAATGGACAAGTCGAATATGTTAACAAAATCATAAAGTCCATTCTAAAGAAGCGTTTAGAAAAGGCTAGATGCAAGGGTGTCGACGAACTCCCATCAGCAATATGGGCATACCGAACCACTTACAAGTATGTGACTGGTCATACTCCATTCACCCTTGCATATGGCTCCAAAGATGTGATTCCTGTAGAACTTGGAATCCTTCTCACTTAGTGATTTATTACAACCCCTATTTCATTATAAAAAACAAACAAACAAGGATTTTCAATCCAATTGCAATTAAACTACAAGGAATTAGCAACAACCCATGAGTATACGATCACATCCGGGAGCCAATGACAGGAACGTGTACATGAACGTGCACATGTGCATTCCAAATTCTTGATTTCTTGAAACCGACAGAAATTGAATCCTCAACTGGAGTTATTAGAGAAAATACTAGATTAGATAGCCAAAGCTTACAAGCCCTGTAGAATCAGATACAGATAAAAACTGATGGAATACAATCCTAAATTTATACTGTTGAAAATCGACCAAGCATCATGACGATCAAAGAGAGCTACAACACTTTGGAAAAATCATTGGACGGATAACGACTACTCAGAAAACTGGATGGATTTCTTTCCAATGACTCTAACTTGCTTCGATTCAAATCACGTCATGTTTGACACAAGACGAACTTTGAGGGATAAGTGTTGTCCGACATTTTGACCCAGTAATATTCGAACTGACTGGACAAGTTAGACTTGATGATCATCATGGCAGAAAGCTCGGAGAAATGGTTACCAGGATTGGAGATCGATTATGGACAAAACTATAGACAATAGCCGTACCGATTCATGCGTTGGAAAAGTATGAATTTCACACTTCAACTAAAAAACGATCGGGTATGATTGTTTTTCACAATGGATCGGCAATGATCCTTCTCTAATATGGATCGGATATGATCCATCTCCAGAATGGATCGGCTATGATCCATCTTAATTATGGATCGGCTATGATCCATCTCCAATATGAATCGGATATAGAACATCTTCATTATGGATCGACATGGATAGATATGGATATAGATCGCTTGGATTGACGGTGCAAATCAATGATGATCGATCAATAACTCAAAATTCAGAAGTCTACTATGCACGAAACTTTGAAAATAGTAAGATATGGAACATGATGGGACCCACCATATTGACCGCATGTAAAAGGAGCAAGAAAAATGATCGATTGATCATTATTTTAATGAAAGTGGGGCCCACGATCGATATGGTAACCTCGTTTGGATCTGGAGACTCCACTGCTGAAATTTCAAGAAGATATTTCACCGCCTTCCTCTATAGATATGGACTTGATTGTTCATTTTCAGGATCTTTACACTGTTGTTTCCTTGGTACTCCATTGTAACTATGAATCATACCCGATCCATCCCTCTATGCTCAGCAATTCAAGTGATTAATAAAGTTATTCCTCCAAAATGGACGTAGGCTTTTAACGCCGAACTACTATAAATCGTTGTGTTCTTGTTATTTCTTATTTTATGTTATTTAATTGCTTGTTTCCTCTGCTTTCATTGGATTTTCTTTATTTATTTCTCTATAAAATCTCTATTGGATGTTTGTGCCAATTTGTGGTGCAAACAGTAATCAATTTGACGGTCTTGTTTATTCCCATTTATAGGTACAATACAATGGGAAGCACCTACCAATACTTATCCAATTTGAGTTTAATAACCCGGAATGTGTGCTATTTGGGCAAGGATTGCAAGAATGTTGGAAGCTATTAATATTGATACTAATGAAAAGTTCAAACTTCACATGCATCATTTAGATAAATAGGCTTGTCTGACAAAGTATACAATTAAAGATTCCAAAATTTGCTTTATTAATCTTATTTGAAACTTTACAAAGATAACACGTTACGAAATTTAGGAATAAATGAGGACTTCACTCATATGTTCAATTTTTGCTACTATTTTCATTGCTACGTGCTTTCCAATACACACGGATACACACATGCACGCGTAGACACACATATACATATACAGATATTGACATAGATGTATACATATATCTATAGTTGTATATTTCACCCTTAAATTATATATAAAAATATTCCAAAATTTGCTTCATTAATCTTATTTGAAATTTTAAAAAGACAGTGCATTTCAAAATTTAGAATAAATGAGAACTTCACTCATTTATGCTACTATTCTCATTGCCACCTACTTTCCAATACACACACACATCGCTCAATGACACCCTTGTTTTACAGCACCCTTGTAGCCCCTTGATTTCCACCACACCATCTGAATTAAATTGTAGACTAGTGGGAAGAGAGAGATAGCCATATAATTTAATTTGGATTACGTGGTGGCAATCAGGGGCTATAGGGGTGCCATTGAACGCTCCTCATACATGATGCAGCGGATATTACAAAAATAATGTAGATCGTTGAATGTAGTAATCGATGGATTGGAAGATACTGAAATGCCCAAATTCGTTGATCCGAAGATACCGAATTCTAGCTATCCCAAACTCGTTGATCGCGCACGATACCGGGTTCAAAGATCTTCAATTCTTCAAGCATTGATCAAGCGCACTTGATTCCATGAATCGGCTTCTACAATCGTTGAATCGAGCGCACTCGATTAACCGAAAGAGGAGATAGGAGATTACACTCAACTACCAATTGAAATTGAAAGCACAAAGCTAACAAAAGAGAATTTTATTCAATACTCAACAACCTTTAACAAATGAGAGACCCGGCCTATTTATAGGCGTTTTACAACTCACACAAAAAAAACAACAAAATTCACCAACTCCTAAGTCGGTTCCGACTTAACAAAGACTCCGACTCAACATAAGTCGTACACGACTTACAACTCTACAGAATACAGACCATACGAGTTACAACAGACGATATATGGAAACAGACGACTTACGACTTATAACAGTTGCGACTTAAAATACTCCGACTTATGACACCTCCAAAGCATGCAACTTATTACAAACAGAACCACTTAAGTCGTTGCCGACTTAACAACTCTACGCGACTCAACTAGTAACGACTTAAGAATAGCGGTCCAGATTAACTCGGCATAAAGATCAACGGCAACAGCTTCAGCGATTTAAAACATGCGGCATCCCAGATTTACGACTTAAGAAATCCACGATAGAGATTAACTCGACAGAGGAATCACCGGCTCAGGCTTCTGCAACCTAAGATGGAACGACTTAACTAAGTCGTAACTCGGTTCCGACTTATCGTTTGACTCGTTAAGTCGTTTTCGACCTATTACTTCAACAATTTTCTTTGCCTTCTCTCTGAGTAACTCGGTAGGTCGTCCTGGCGACTTAAGTTCTTTGATAACCCGTCCCACTTCACGAGTTAGGTCTTCCACTCTCTTAAGTCGGTCACGACTTAAGTCCCCCATTATATTAAGTCTGTCACGACTTACGCTTATGTCTTCTGCTTCCTTGAGTCGGTCACGACTCATGCCTTGAACTTTGTTAAGTCGGTCACGACTCATTTCCATCATGTTAAGTCGGTCGCGACTTATAGCTTCATATTCCTTAAGTCGGTGACGACTTAGTACTTGGCCTGCATCATCCTCCCCAGGTTGAGAAAAATTCATCCTCGAATTTGCACTTTCTTCCCCGTAACACTCTCGTCCCCATGATATGGTACGAGATGCTTAACATTGAATACGTCAGACGTATACACATCATCTGGTAGTTTCAATTTATAAGCATTTTCATTAATTCTCTTTAAAATTTCCACTGGACCAATCTTTCGTGCTTTCAATTTATTGTAAGCGCCTACTGGAAAACGATCTTTTGTTAACACTGCATAAACCAAATCACCTTCATGAAATTCAACATGCCTTCGTTTCAAATCTGCAGCTCGCTTATACTTCTCATTCGCTTTCTCCAATCGTTCCTGAACGATTTTATGACAGTCCGTCAACTCTTCAACAAAATCAGCAGCTTTCTTAACTGTCTTCTTTGATTGTGGCACTACCGTTAAATCCAACGGCCCTTTTGGTAAGCTCGAATAGACAATCTGGAATGGACTGAACCCAGTACTTCGATTCACAGCATGATTATGAGCAAATTCTGCCTGGCATAACTTCACATCCCAACTCTTCAGATTATCTTGAACAAGACACCTCAGCAAATTTCCCAATGATCTGTTCACAACCTCGGTCTGTCCATCCGTCTACGGATGATAAGCGCTACTAAATTTTAGCTTCATTCCCACCATTTTCCACAAACTTAACCAAAAGTGACTCAGAAATCGAGTATCTCTATCCGACACAATAGATTCTGGCAATCCATGAAGTCGATAGATCTCCTTGAAAAACAACTGAGCAACATGAACAGCATCCGCCGTCTTCTTACAAGCAATAAAATGTGCCATCTTCGAAAATCTGTCAACTACCACATAAATGGAATCATTACCACGCTGTGTTCTCGGTAATCCCAACACGAAATCCATACTCACATCAACCCATGGTTTAATTGGTACAGGTAACGGCATATATAAACCAGCATTAGTTGCAGTTCCTTTCGAAACATGACAAATATGACAACGCTCCACAAACCTCTCTACTTCTTTCCTCATCGATGGCCAAAAGTAGGACTGTGAAATCAACTGTAAGGTACGGTCTCTCCCAACATGTCCCTCTTCGTGTAACTCCTTGATAATCTTCATTCTCAGACTACCCATCGGTATACACAATCGACTTCCTTTAAAAAGAAAACCATCTACCATCACGAACTCAGCCGTCTCTCCATCCTTGACTTTATCAACAAACTTTGCAAAGTAAGGATCATCGGTAAATAATTCTGGCAATATTTCAAACCCCGTCACTTCAACCTTCAATGTAGTTAACAAGTGATTTCTTCTACTCAATGCATCAGCCACACGATTGGTTACCCCTGACTTGTGCTTAACGACAAAAGTAAACTGTTGCAGATATGCAATCCACGATGCATGTCTCACTGAGATCTTGTCTTGCCCTTGCAAATGCTTCAATGCTTCATGATCAGTATACAGAACAAACTCTTTCTGAAATAGATAATGTCTCCAGTGTTTAATAGATTGTACAACAGCATAGAACTCCACATCATATGTACTGTATCGCATCTTCGCTCCTGACAACTTCTCACTGAAATATGCAATAGGACGCCCCTTCTGACTCAACACCCCTCCAATCCCAACCTTGGATGCATCAGTATGTAGTTCAAACACTAACTGAAAATCAGGTAGCACTAGAATTGGTGCAGAGGTCAAAATATCTTTGATCCGTTCAAAAGCAACCCCGGCTTCCTCCGTCCATGCAAACTGTTTACCCTTCATGCAATCAGTAACAGGTGCCATCACACTACTAAAGTGTGGTATAAACCTTCGATAGAATGAAGCCAACCCGTGAAAACTACGAACTTCCGTTATCGTCTTGGGCTGCGGCCAATCTCTGATTGCCTCAACTTTACTTTGGTCCACCTGTATACCTTCCTTCGAGACAACATACCCCAGAAATAAAACGCTATGCATCATGAACACGCATTTCTTCGTTGCTGCATAGAATTGTTCTTGGCGCAATACCATCAGGACTTCCCTCAGATGATTCAAATGTTCCTATGGGCTCCCACTGTAAATCAGAATATCATCAAAATACACCACCACAAATTTCCCAATGAACGGTCGAAAAATCTGATTCATCACCCTCATAAAAGTACTCGGTGCATTGGATAAACTAAACGGCATGACCAACCATTCGTATAGACCCTCCCTGGTTTTAAAAGCAGTCTTCCACTCATCTCCTGGTCTGATACGAATTTGATGATATCCGCTCTTCAAAACAATCTTCGAAAAGATAGTAGCTCCACTTATTTGATCTAACAAGTCATCCAACCTCGGCATTGGAAATCTATATCTCACAGTAATCTTATTCAATGCTCGGCTGTCAGTGCACATCCTTTACGTTCCATCCTTTTTGGGTACCAATAAAGCTGGTACAGCACAAGGACTTAAACTCTCCTGCACACGCCCCTGCTCAAGCAATTCCTCTACCTGCCTCTGCAATTTATCATGTTCCTTCGGACTCATTCGATAATGTGGTCGGTGTGGCAACACAGCACCTGGAACAAGATCTATCTGATGTTGTATATCCCTCAACGGTGGCAACTCCGTTGGTAACTCCTCTGGAAATACATCGTCAAATTCTTTCAAAACCGGTTTAACTTCCTCTAGAATCTCAACCTCTTTACTGCTCTCTCGCCCAATTAACAAAAACACTTCAGGTTCCTCCTCTACTTCCTTCACAAACTCCTTCAATGATAACAAAGTTTTGAGCTCTTCAATTTCCTCCAACTTGTTTTCCTCCTGTTGTCGCTTCTTTGGAACTAGAGTAATCTTTGTGCCTTCAAACATGAAACTGTAACTGTTGGTACGCCCATCATGTTGCACCGCCCTATCATACTGCCACGGTCTCTCCAGCAACAAATGACAAACGTCCATGTCCACAACATCACACCAGATTTCATCTTTGTATTTCTTCCCAATTGAAGACTTCACACAAGCTCTACGCCCAACTTTCACTTCACCACCCTTCCTCAACCAAGCTAACTTGTACGGTTTAGGATGTTTCTCGGTTTTCAACTCCAACTTCTTCACCGCTTCTGTAGAGATAATATTATCACAACTCCCAGCATCAATAACAAATTTACAAACTCTTCCCAGAATAGTGCATGTAGATTGAAAAATATTGTTCCTCAACCAACTACTTTCCTCCTCTTGCTTCGATGTTAAACAACTTCTCCTCATCATCAATGCGTACCCGTCATCTCCTGACAGCAAGTCTTCCTCCTCAACTGGTAAAGAATTAGAGCATTCAGCTTCTTCATCCTCATCCTCAACCTCAGCTATCATAGCTCTCTTCTTCGGCTTTGGACATTCATTACTTTTGTGACCCAATTCCTGACAATTGTAACATTTGAAACCATTGTTAACCTTTGTCTTCTCAGCCTCCTTCACTACTAGTCTACTGATAGGTTTAGAAACATTAGAACTTCCACCAACACCCTTCACTTGATTGTTAGAATTAGTAAACACACCACTTCCTCGTCGTCCCTGTTTCTCCCAAGCCAACGCTTTTTGATGTGCTTCTGCCACAGATCTTGGATCGAACATATTAACCATATCCTGAATCTGCATTCGCAATCCTCCAACAAATCTGGCTGTTAACTGTTCTTCCTTCTCCATAATATCGTTTCGAGCAATCAGTTGGTAAAATTCATCAGCATAGTCATTAACTGTCTTCGTGCCCTGCCTCAAGTTCTGCAAACGTTGATACATCAAAGATTGATAATTGTATGGTAAGAACGTTGCTTTCATCATTTTCTTCATCTTTTCCCAAGGTTCAACATTTGACTTTCCCATCCGATCACGTGTAAGCTTGGTTTGTTGCCACCATGCCAAAGCTCTACCCCTTAACCTCCACTACGCCATAAATGACCTTCTGCAACATTTTTGCAAGGTGTTGCCAGCTAAAATGTTGCGATAGCTATAAAATTTTGGTCCTACTGCAACGTTGTATTTTTGGTGTTACCTTAGCCATAAAAATGTGTTGCTCTAGCTAAACAAGTGTAACACGATGCAACATTTTTATATAGTGTTGCTATAGATGTTTTCAAATTAAAAAATTAATAAAATTAGCAATCCGCGTGAATACGATCCAACGGTCTACATTTAATCTGATTGTTAACATGGATCACCGCTACATTTTGCCCTAAATTTTCGTTTTCCCGCTTTACTGTTCATACCATTTCGTTCTCACCCCCAATTTCCAAATCCAAATCCCCAATTTCCAAATCCCTAATTTCCAAATCATATTTTTGTTCCCAATTCGTTCTCACCCCCAATTTCGCTGCTGTTGCCTACATGTCGATACGCAACCTCTCCCAAATCCTACCAACCGCAGCCCCCAACAAAACTCCACTACCCCACCGCCGTTTCTACAGCCTGATTCCGATGGTCATCGAGCACACATCCCGTGGCCAGCGTGCCTGCGATATCTTTTCCCGGCTTCTCAAAGAGCGCGTCATCTGCCTTAACGGACCCATCGAGGAGGATACGTCGGCGATAGTAGTGGCTCATCCGCTGTTCCTCGAATCTGGTGGTTTCGTGACGGCAGGGTTGGCAATTTATGATACTTCGACCAGATCTGATGCTTGAATCTTTCTCGCCAATGTTCAGAAGAAGTTCGATTCTGATGAAGCTTTGCTCGATTGCTTCAAAAAGTACCATTTTCGGATTCAAGGAAGATGTCAAACGCAGATATCTTGTTTGAGAGAATGCCGCTTAAATTTTCAAATTGGCCAGCAATCATAAAACCAGTTTCAATTCCTTGATTGATTGCTCGAATTGCTTTGACTTCGTCGTCGGGTGCGATGTGATATTATTTGGTATGTTTTATGCCTTCTGGTTTACTTGATTATTCTCGATTTTGGTTACACTCGCATGCTTTTGCCGATGATGAATTGGGATTTATTTATAGGCTTTATTTCCTATAATCTCGGGTTTAATCTTTCTGTTGGACTTTGATAAATCTGGTATGTTGGATTGCGATGATGTATTGGTATGTTGGATTGCGATGATGTATGGTCTGAGCTTGTTAGCTCCTTTCTGCTGCATTTGTTAAACCAGAACATGAAATGGTGCTCCAAGTTCTATGTATATCATATTACTGCCTATGTTTCTCTTGTACATGCCTGATGCATTCACTGTTTTTGCTTGATGGGCTGCCTATGTGTACTACTGTGTTCTTGCACTGGCTTGTCTATATTTTGCTGAACCTGGTTCTTGTTTGTTTTGTTGGTTGCTTGGCCCTGAGTTGAATCCAGTCGATGACTCGGGTTTGACCTTGTGCCGTGTCCTTGTATCTATGTGTTGCATTCATGTTTGGCTTATGCACTTATGAAAAGAAACAACCCAAATACCTGAGGCAAATATTATAACAAAAATATTTTCATTTTCTGTTTGAGTTAAATATTATTTTCCAGATTACTGCTTTTGAATTATATGTGACAGGTATTGAAGACTGGACAGCTGGATACAAGCTTGAAGATAGAGTCAAATCAAATGTGCATGAGTGTATGAATGCATGAGCTGAAGACAGGTTTCAAAGAAGGCTCGATCTTCCGAAATCGGATGAATCGGGCGGTGCCGGGACTGCGGTGCCCCGGACCCCCGCCGGCGCTGCGCCCGGACCCGCTTCTCGGCTCGCCTTCGGCTCGGCACTCGGCTCACCTTCGGCTCGGCATATATTTGTCAGTGTCGGTGTATGTATAAATTGAAACTACATATGTAATGAGTGAACTGAGTGATGTAGTGAGGAATATCTGTATATGTGAATATCGGTGTTATATATCATTGAATTGTAAAATAGTGGAGTCAGGAATTTGTACTATTTCAAATGTTGAAATAAAATATTTATTTAAATAAATTACTGTTTATATATCAAATTCTGTGTAATAGCATTTTATTAAATAAATATTTATTTTTATTAAAAAATCAAATATGCTCTACATTGTGGGCCCCACAAATTCAAAAAGTTCATATCTATAGCAACATTTTGGAATGTTGCTACAGATACCTATGGGTGTTGCCATAGACCCAAATAGGGTTCTATTGCAACAATATTACTTATGTTGCCTTAGATAGTCAAAATGTTGCCTTTGAGGTCTAAGGCAACGGCAAAAATTGCATCACCCTAAAAGTGTTGCCATAGACCTATGGCAACATTTTTCGGGCCTGAGCCAACATTTTTTTTGTGTTGCAGTAGGCCGTTTATGGCGTAGTGCTCGTAGCAACCAACTTCACTCTACGCTGTTCTGGAACTTCTTTGAAGTCAAAAATCTCTTCAACATTAGCTACCCAATCTAGAAACTCCTCCGCTTGCATACCACCTTTGAATTCAGGAATTTCAGTCTTCATCTCCGACTCCCACTTGTGATCATACTCAGAGTAATTTCTTCCTTGTCCTCGTCCTTGTCCTTGAACACTACCACCATCATACTCCTCTTCAAAATCAGATGTATATCGTTGTCTATCTCGTCCACCCATATCTCTACTACCTTCTCGTCTACCACCATCATCCCTTCTATCTACATCCTCCGTTCACGATCATTCACGTTCCTCCCACGCCCTTGATCATTTTCAACACTTCTGTCTCAATTGGAATGTGGCGAGACTCTACTACCCCCATGGTTAGATTCAGGTGAAACCCTTCTCCGATTTTGATTCATCTCCGTCATAAGTTTCTCTAACCGGCCAATTCCTTCGTTAAGCTTTTCACTAAAGTTTTCATTGATTCTTTCTTCCATCTCATCATCTTCTTCTCTTCGATACAAAGCTTCTACGTTTTGGTGGCGACTAGCTCTTCTTGGCGGCATACTTGAAATCTTCACAAATTCTTCAACACTTCAAAATTCAAACACAATTCGGACTTTGATCCAAAATGAAACGGATCGAAAACTTCCACTTTGTAGCAAATCGTGATGAACACGATGGACAAAGTTTCGGCCTCCAATTCAAATCCGATCAAATAACTTCAATGCAAGTCGAACACTTCTACTTGCTCACGGCTCACTCTTCAAGCTTCTCGGCCAAACAACTTCAAACTTCAAAACTCTTCAAAATGATTAGGCTCCAAGTCTCGATCTAGCTATGATTGGCTAGAACAAGCTCTGATACCAAATGAAGCAGCGGATATTACAAAAACAATGTAGATCGCTGAATGTAGTAATCGATGGATTGGAAGATACTGAAATGCCCAAATTCGTTGATCCGAAGATACCGAATTCTAGCTATCCCGAACTCGTTGATCGCACACGATACCGGGTTCAAAGATCTTCAATTCTTCAAGCGTTGATCAAGCGCACTTGATTCCGCGAATCGGCTTCTACAATCGTTGAATCGAGCGCACTCGATTAACCGAAAGAGGAGATAGGAGATTACACTCAACTACCAATTGAAATTGAAAGCACAAAGCTAACAAAAGAGAATTTTATTCAATATTCAACAACCTTTTACAAATGAGAGACCCGGCCTATTTATAGGCGTTTTACAACTCACACAAAAAAAAACAACAAAATTCACCAACTCCTAAGTCGGTTCCGACTTAACAAAGACTCCGACTCAACATAAGTCGTACACGACTTACAACTCTACAGAATACAGACCATACGACTTACAACAGACGATATATGGAAACAGACGACTTACGACTTATAACAGTTGCGACTTAAAATACTCCGACTTATGACACCTCCAAAGCATGCGACTTATTACAAACAGAACCACTTAAGTCGTTGCCGACTTAACAACTCTACGCGACTCAACTAGTAACGACTTAAGAATAGCGGTCCAGATTAACTCGGCATAAAGATCAACGACAACAGCTTCAGCGATTTAAAACATGCGGCATCCCAGATTTACGACTTAAGAAATCCACGATAGAGATTAACTCGACAGAGGAATCACCGGCTCAGGCTTCTGCAACCTAAGATGGTACGACTTAACAAAGTCGTAACTCGGTTTCGACTTATCGTTTGACTCGTTAAGTCGTTTTCGACCTATTACTTCAACAGTTTGCTTTGCCTTCTCTCTGAGTAACTCGGTAGGTCGTCCTGGCGACTTAAGTTCTTTGATAACCCGTCCCTCTTCACGAGTTAGGTCTTCCACTCTCTTAAGTCGGTCACGACTTAAGTCCCCCATTATATTAAGTCGGTCACGACTTACGCTTATGTCTTCTGCTTCCTTGAGTCGGTCACGACTCATGCCTTGAACTTTGTTAAGTCGGTCACGACTCATTTCCATCATGTTAAGTCGGTCGCGACTTATAGCTTCATATTCCTTAAGTCGGTGACGACTTAGTACTTGGCCTGCATCACTTACGTACATACGTACAAACATACATATACATATGTACAAATACACACACACACTGAGATATATATATATATATATATATATATATATATATAGGGCTGGCTTTTTGGACACAAAGTAAAACACAAATGGTAACACAATAGATCTAGACCATTGGATATTTTTGTCCTTATATGGAAGGTGTGAATTAGGGGGTAATCGAATGGTAGAGATCCATCGTGTTCACCAATTGTGTCTATATTTTGTATCCAAATAGATTTCCCATATATATACATATATATATATATGCATACGTGCATGTGTGGAATTTAAGAGAAGAACCTGTGTCCAGAAAATAGGTTTAGGGATCATGAAATTAGATCAAGGTTTTTAAAATGGTTGCTCACTAAACATGATCCATATTTTTTTATGGGCTAAATGGGTTATATAACCTGCTATAAAAAAATTATGGGTCGAACCCAACCATGTCGAATACTTCATACTTGACATAATGTCAAAAATAGTAGGTTTCGTACAAGGGAATAAAGGGAAGGGTTATATTGATTTGCATAACGTGGGGCTTTTGATGAAGAGGATATTTAGTTTTGTGATGAAAGTATAATTTTCCATTTAGAATAATTGATTGTTTCTTATGAATTATAGGCATTTCTTTTAAAAGAATTCAACGATTGGATATTTACTTATGCATAACACGTATCATGTAAATGATTATAAAATTTAAGATTTAAAGGTAAAAACGGTTCGTTGATACAATATCTACAAAAGCTTATTGCTTAGTTAACATCCGAACCACTATAATAATCTCTATTTCTCATTTATTTTTCTATTATTTTCTATTATATTTGCTATGTTCTAACAAGGCCGGTGCTTTCATATCATACTCTAGGGTATTTATCCATTTTTGTTTTAACACCATGATTAATGGATGGTTCAGATATTGGTTTAATTAATGGGTTTGAAACTATGATCCAGACATGGTAAAGGGTTTTACAATCAGGTCTAAGAACAAGTAGCTAAATAAGACTTAGGTTTATTTCAAGAATTGGCAAGTGATAACCATGCACTACAACTATTTAGTTAACAGTGTTATGATTTTTTTGCATTGCATTTCAGAATAGAGAACAGTGATGATATTGTAGGATAAGAGTGTTAATTGGTGAAGATGATGATCATAAAAGGGGACAATAAACATTTGATCATACAATAGAACATCACATTCAAGCACGTCCATAGTAGGAGAAAAGCATTAGAGATCAAGGCCATAATCTTGATATATAAGGAGTCATATATCTAGAAAGAGCAAACATGTTTCACCTCATTTTGAATGCATTCAGTTTAGGCAATACACAGTGTTTGTACCAAAATTGGGCACAACACTCTTCAGAAGTTTTTGAAGAGATAAAATGAAGAAATTAAATGGAAAAAGAGGATTATCTAACAAAAACTCCAAAAACAGATAAAAATAATAAGAATGCACAGAAAACACAAGGATTTAGAGTGGTTCAGCGTGTTGCCTACGTCCACTATGAAATTGATCACTTTATTGATGTTTCTTTGATGATTACAAATGATTGCAATAGGTTACAGCAGATGAAAGCTATGAAATTCGAGTACAACAGCAGTAATGGAGTATGGAATTGAATCCGGCAGAGTTTGGGCGTTGGAGCGTCCAATGATGAAGAAGATCCCCTTTTCTGTATGCCCTAGGGCTCTATTTATAGGTGTAGGAGGCTGATATTTCGCTCAGATCTTGGGAGACTTCTTTTGGCATGTGAGTAGGCCCGCGCAACCAAGCCCGTGAAGTTTCGGCCCGATCCGTGATCGATACGAACGGATTTGGTATCGAATAAGATTGCGTCCGATGGAGTCGAAATTTGGCGTGGACATTCTTTAGCATGCACGTAAGCTTCTGTGAAAATTTCATAGCATTTGGACTTGTGGATCTCGAGTTATGATCGATACGAAATGGAGACTTTCGGTAGGTTGTTTGGTTCGTATCGATCGGAACTACATTGGTCGTATCGATAGTCTTGCTCTGTTCGTATCGATAGAGAAGCGATCCAAATCGTACTGACAGAAGTAGCTCAGTTCGTATCGATGGAAGTGGCTCTGTTCATGTCAATGAAAGTTCCTTAGTTCGTATCGATGGTCACGTTCTGTTCGTATCGATGAAGGTGGTGTAGTTCGAATCGATGGAGGTTGGCTTGTTCGTATCGATGAAAGCACTCCAACTCGATGGATACGAATAGCGGTTCGTCGATGGATGCGAAGTTGACACTGGCTGATCGATACGAAATGTGCTGTCCCTCGATGGATACGAAGTCGATCGGTACGAAGTAGACTCTGGTGATGGACACTAAGTCGATCGATACGAAGTGGGTTCTGATGATGGATACGAAATTGATCGAGTCGAACAGAGGCTTCCTGATGGATTCGAATGAGATCGAGTCGAACAGAGGCATTCTGATGGATTCGAATGAGATCGAGTCGAACAGTGACCAGTCGATGGATTTGAACTCGAGGCTGTTCTTCATCCAATCTTGCATCGATCATAACTTGAGCATATGAACTCGGATTGACTTGAAATTTGGAACGTTGACTTTCATTGCTTCGCTCGACGTGTCTTGTCTATTGTAGCTTGATTCAGACTCGGACAAAATTCGTCGACATCCATGGTGAGTCTGCGTATAACCGATCTCTAAGACGAACAGTCATTGGTTTCTAGTCAAGTTCTTGGTGTCACGGCCTTGCCAAAAGGCGGGATAACACATAGCATCGAAGAAATTTAACCATCCCCATGGTGCAATTGATTAGCGTAGGCAGCTCTAATAGGATGCCTAAGTATTTAGTAATGTCTTTTTTTTTCTCCGCAACTACGACTACTTTTCTCTAGCCGTCATGTTTACATCAACATGTCGTCTGTTAATGACATTTGCTGTTATATAGTTGGTCTGTATTTCTTTTATTCATGACTTGCATCCTCCAATATTGGACTTAGAGTACATGCAAATTCTAATCTGTAAACATGGTTTCATATTATATATACCGACCTACACTTTCTATAACATAGAGACATAATTTATATGCAACGGGCGAACAATACAAAGAAAATTACAACCCAATCAAATTTTGCTTTATAGTCGGTCGTTTTTTAATCTTATCATTGTTATTGTCTAAAATATTAATTTTTAGATGTTAATATTTTTTGCCTCAAAACCTGAAAATAGTTAGGTGTTTCATGTGATCAGATTAATATGTAATTTACATTTTTAATATCTCCTATACCCTTCGTTTTATGTATGAATTTACTTAATATATTTAACATACCTATCCTAATTGACATGGCAGCCTTGATATTTGTAAACAGTGAAGCTTATTCTATTTTTCTTAAATAGCTACCTTAACATATTTCCTAACTTCATTCCCTTCACCAATATTATCTAACTTAATTTAACCTTATAAAAATAGCTTGGTGAAGTACATCACGAAAATATGTTTCTTTCTAAAAAAATAGTACACCTAAGCAGTCAACGTTTCAAAAAAGGACTTTGGACATCCAAAAAAAAAGTAGGTAACACCATAATTTCCACCAAATAATATCGTTAATATTCAAAAGAAAATTCCTTAACTTGTAATTTCGGGACCTATCTTTTGGTTTCCAATAGAAACATGCAACCCGAGAGCATGAACCAACGTATCAACCAAGACCGAGACCATAAATCAGTTGAGACAAGAAGCTGGACCAAGAGCACCAGTGGTCGAAACCTAAAGCAATTGGACAATCAACAACAATCAACGGCTTTAATAGCCCAGGACGAGACCAACAGTCAAGACGAATAAAGGATGTCCAAAATCTATATATGAAAGCATCACGTTAGCAATCCATGTCAAATTACTCTCAACCAGATAATGACAAGCGTTCAAATCAAGACCGTTCATAGCAAGCCAGATCATCAATTCAAAAGGTAGGTGCTCAACAAATGGCATTATGGCCGATTTAGGTGACGATCCTAAAACACAGAGGATCTTCTGGCATAATATGGAATAAGACATGTATAGTACATTCCTATATTAGAGTTCTAACCAAAAAATAATTAATGGAGGAAATGCTTAAATTCAATGTACTAAGCATATCAGCTATATAAGAGTGACTAAATAAGGAAATGGCGGTGGAATAGGGACTTTCAGCACGAACCACTATAAAAGTCTCGATGTTATTTACTTTCTACATTTTTCTCTTTCGGCATTTACTATCGTTACCTTACTCCTCTCAACCATAATCTGTCTTGAGACTTTTTAAGAACCTATGGAGTGCTATGTTACCCTAACGATGCCTCTTCCACCATAGAAGATCTAGAAGGAAAGAACCACTACATATATCATCAAGTAAATTGACACGAAACAGACATGTGTTGAAAGCTCTCTTACATAGTTGAGGAATTTATAAAGAAAGGGATGTTGACTAAGTTTATCAAACGTTAAGTTGAATATCTCATTTCAGAACTTTATTTTACCCTATTATGTTTCCATGACTCCAGGAAAAGTTCATGTAACTCTACCAAATGAATGCATACTGCACCTTTCTATAAGAGATGGAAACACATGAAGAATCCTTTAAGAAAAAATCCTTCACGGTCAAATGAAAGATACCGATCAAACTATCATAATCCCCTCGATTATATCCTCTCCTTCAAAATATTTACACTCCAAGGAGTATCTTATTGTTTCGGAAGAGTTTGAAGATTTGATTGACAGATCTCGGCCATCCCCTTCCGGTGGAATTCTTCTTTAGTACACCCTAACTCACTAAGTCTTTCCTTGAGAAGTGCGTCCATAACTCAGCATACACGTTATCTCTTTCAGTATGTTCTCTCTTTCTAAGGACTTTTACATATCATACTTACACATAGGATTTACAAATTGAAATTTTATCATTAAGCCAACGAGGTCAATATAGAGTTTCGCTTTACCCGGTTTAAATGATGCCCTCCCGTTAATCTGACGAGATTAGCGGAAGGTATTCACTTTATTAAGTCTAGTCTCTTTTCGTGAACTCAAATTAAAAACTTTCTACAAACTAGATAATCAAGTGAATTAAAAAGGATTTTTACAAAACGTTTTAAAACTACCCTTTTAATATATATAGATATACATACATACATATATATATATAATGACTTATGTCTCTTTTCATCACATTTAATCTTTTCCTTTAAATTCTTTGGAAAATAAGGTGATTTATAAATTACACAATTTCAAGGACCTTCTTTAAAATGTATTCCAAAATTACTCCTTTTCAAAGAACATGTGTTTTTCTTTATTAGGTAATAACCAGCATGATTATTAATTCAAAATGTATTTTAGATGGTCGATACCAGCAAAAAGCGGTTGTAGATGGTCAATGCCAACCGAAAAGAGGTTGTAGATGACCAATGCCAGTCAAAAGTGGCTAAAGATTTTGGACCCAGTGATAAAATTGGTAGACCTCATCATAAGAGCATCCTCACAGTAATGTGGCATAAAGAGTGAAGCCATATCACCTGGGTTTAGAACGACATCGAAAAATAGAATGCATGCTAATAGTGAGTCAGAGTATGTCTAACCATGCATTGGGTAAATTCTCCATTTAGAAATGGGTAGATTCCCATATAGATTAGAAACATGTACATTTCCGTATAGATTAGATATGGGTAGATTCCCATATAGATTAGAAACGTGTAGATTCTCGGATAGATTAGAAACGGATAGATTCCTGTATAGATTAGAAACGGGTAAGTTCCCGTATAGATTAGAAATGAGTAAATTCCCGTATAGATTAGAAACAGGTAGATTCCCATATATGTTAGAATTGGATAGATTACCAATTAGAATAAAATGATGGCTAGACTCCCAATTAGATTAGAATAATGAGCAGATTCTCGATACAGATAGATGTTGAGAGGGGTTGCTAAGTTAAGATATCAAGTAGATCCTTAGTGAACTGAAGAGAAGAGTGAACATGGAATCATAATAACATGAAACTCTTGCTTGTGCTACTAATTTGACTTCGGATAAGAATTAAGCCATAAAATTTAGTTGGGTCTGAAACCCTATGCTTGGGGTAAATGATACCCCACAGAAGGAAAATCCTAAAACTACCCTCAAGCAAAGCAAAAAAATAAAGAGTAAAGTCAAAAGGGATTTCTTTGCATTCAAGAAGATGTTACAAGGAATAAGCCAGGATGAATGCTTAAAGGAGTAGCATTATAACGACCGGATTTCAAAATCAAGGACATCAGTGTATATGGTATAAAGACAAAAGGGAAGGTCCTCCCCAACAAGGCAAACTTCTGAAACAATTTGGATATTCATGATATCGGGAGAGTCCTATTAACCATATCATCTTCAACCTTCTTTCTTGTTTTTGTTCAATATATATATATATATATAAATGAATAAATAAATTTTTGCCGCGTCATCTCCTGGAACAGGATAATGATTTGAGGTTTACTCTTCTCCGGGATTATCTAGCTCTTAGTTTTTAGACCTAACTTCGACTCAAGAAAACTCCTCTTAACCTCAAAAGCGCAAGGGTTACTTCAGCTTTTGAAGCTCGACTATCTTGTCCTCATGATATTGGTAAAGAGTAGCATAATTTCGTCGAATCCTTAAACAGTTCAAGCAAAATACTCCTAAAGGAACATCGACTTAAAATTAGTAAAGGTAAAAGAAGGACTTCATATTGGCTAATCTAGTTTGAGACATTATCTGACAATCACATCAACCAAATGGAAATTCAAAAAATAATTAGGTTATCAAAGATGTTTCGTCTAAGTATCCATACAAGCCAAAAGTTAGAAAAAGGCCTATTGGTACAAAGACCATTCACGGTATGTTTTCTTTATCAAGAGTATTATCGGGTGTATTTTCTTGTACCTCCTCATCAGCAGTAATTGCTCCTTCTTCCTCCTCCACTGAGGTCTCAGCTTCTTCTACCACCACGGCCTTAGTTTCTTTTCCCTTCTTGCGTTCCTCATACTTTCTAGCAAAGTTACCCTCCATTATAGTAGCATCGTTTCCTAAATAGGCTGAAAAGAAGGGAATGTTTGGGTCTCGGTGGTGAGCATAGGCATTAAACAGAACCTGGAAAACTCGCTAGCTTCCCTCTCATATTCATCTCTAGTAATATAGTGCTCTTCATCAATCACCCCGGCCTCGGCTTTCTTAAATCTTTCGTCCATTTCCTCTAAAGCTTTTTTAAGAGCCTCAATCTTGCGATCTTTCTCTCCAACAGTTCCACATGATTCCTCCACTCAAACATTCACCTCCCGAATTTAACCTTTAATTCCATAAACTCCTTCGTCGCTTTGGCAACAGCCATTGTTTCCTCTATTTTCGCCCAACCATGTTATAGAACCGAGAATTCTGCCATAGTCTGGAAAAGGGTAAACATAGTAAGAACAAAAATCAAAATCATAAACCTTCACAAGAACAATTTTTACCTTAATACTATCCTGGAGGTCATACTCGATCGTCTACCGAATGCTTAAATAGAGGTTGGAGGCCTAGGATGTGCTTCAATGATGGCAGAAGAAAGGCCACCTTCAAACGCAGCCCTTGTGATCTCTATGGCCTACTAATTTTTCTTGGAAAGGAAATCCGAAACATTTTTCTTAGAACATTCAGCTTGGAAAGAAATCTTTTGTTTCTTCAAGTCGATAACCTCTTTATCAGAAGGAGGCAACCCGGACCATTTCTTGGTTACTTTTCCCTTACCTTGGGGCCGGTTTCTTAGAAGGCACTATAACAGGGAAAAGGAGATAGAGTTAAAATCGAGATTTAAATTAAACTTATAATAGGATAATCAACTAAGCAAAGACGAAGGGATAAAAAGTGAAACCCTCAGTCTCGCTTTCCTCGGGACTAGATGCAGGTTCATCCCTGCTATTGATGATTACGGTAGAAGCTTCATCATACTTACCCGAAGGTTTAAGTCTAGCAAAATTAGTAGAAGAAGGTATCAATCCTACAGCTTTCACTCGGCTGTCAGTAAAACCAAATGTTTGAACCTCTGCAAAGGTGGAATCTTCATAACTTCTTGGTATGTATCCTTAAATGGGTTGGTAACGGTTAGATCAACACTCTTCTCGGGTCTCACTGTTTAGAATTGGGTAAATAAAGAAACACGACCAAGGATAAAAGAAGAAGAAAGAAAAGAAAAACGTTCAAGGACATACGGGGACTATTGAAAGAAGTAACGATTCGATCAGAAGGAGCCTTTACCAGGAACCATTGGCGATGTGTTATTTTGCTGAAAGGATCCCTCAGGGGAGACTGCGTTAACAATTTAAGAAAGAACATAGGGAATTCACTGAAAGATTTTGCCTCTAACAGATTGAACATATAGTTGATCTCGGTAGGAGATATATGTCGGTAGCCTTTCTTGGAATAAAAATCGCATAGTAGATAGAGTTGAGTAAGAAGTAGCTAGAAGCTGGTAAGGATTAATGTTGTAAAACTCTAAAACGCTAACAAACAAAGAGGCCAAGGGCAAGAAGTTCCCTATTCCAAATGCTTTATGGACCACATGAAATACCCTTTAGGAGGATCACTAAAATGCAACCCAGACCAGGGAGCGAGCGCTTCAACCCCAGTAATCCCATAAGAAGATAGAATTTCGTTCAGAATTTGCTGATCAATGATGGAAGCATCCATTTCCAACCTAAGAGAAAGAAAAAAAATGTCCCAATACAAAAAGGAAAATCGGCGTCATTCCAAGAAGAAAGATTACACAAATCAGATCCGAATTTAATTCTTGGATAAACAGTCAAAAAGGAAGAATATAAGCAACTAATTGGTAATCTTAATAAGGAAGATAAAGTTAAAAAGAACATACTAGCTTAGGGGCAGATTTCGAAAGAAAAATTAAAGAAAAGGTAAAAGATGAGAGAAAGACCAAGAATTGTTTATGTTAGAAGGAATAACAAAGATTAAAGAAGGAGAAACTTTCCACCATGACAAAGAATACCAAAAGGTTGCCTCATCAGATGCCAAGTCATCCTTGCACAGGAAAAGAGAAACACATTTTGAAAATGACCAATCTACTGCCAACACCTAGGCCATCATTTAATGCAAAATCAAAACCCATCCTTCATAGGTCCAGTCCTGAATGATCACTTACAAGTTCAAAAAATAAGAGTCTTGATCTCACAGCCCCAAATTATATTTTCTCCTTCGACATCAAAATAGTTTCGCTTATTACTTAGCCTAGATGGCTTCAAGTGACAAGCATCGTTTAAAAAAAAGTTTTGACCTTCTGGTCCAAAATTAGATTTTACCTTTCAGCATCAAAATGGTTTCGCTTATCACCTAGCCTAAATGGCTTCAAGTGACAAGCATCGTTGTCAAAAGTTTTGATTCAGTCTTAAGTAAGATTTTGTCTTCTGGAACTGAAAAAGAAGAGTTCTGTTTATCACTTAGCCTATACGACACCTAACAGTAAGCACCATTTTAAGCATTTTTGCCCCATGGCCCCAAATTACGTTTTGTTTTTTGCACTAAAAAATAATTTCACCTACCATTTAGTCTGAAAAACTTCAAATAGAAAGTGTAGAATTTCAAAAGCTTTATGGCCTCACGGTCCAACTTAAAATTTCTCCTCTTCATTTTTCAAAACCGCTAACTAGCCAAGCCTTTTCCATTAGGAACATATTTTATTGTTTTCAAAAACTCTCCCGATAAGGTTAGATCTTTACGAGTTGCATAAGTGGAAAAATGCTCACGAAAGCTTCAATTCAACTTCATGAAGGGAACGGAATAAACAAGTCAAGGGCTAAACCTAATATGACAATACTCTTTCCAAAGTCCACCCCATATCAATCATATGAGGTGAACTGTGGGGGGCATGTGTTACACCATAATTTCCACCAAATAAAAATCACTATATTTAAAAGGAAAATTCCTTGACTTGTAATTCTGGGACCTATCTTTTGGTTTCCAACTAAAACATGCAACCCAAAAGCATGAACCAGCATCAACCAAGACCAAGATCATAATTCAGCCAAGGAAAGAAGCCGAACCAAGAGCACCAGTGGCCGAAACCTAAAGCAATTCAACAAACAACAACAATCAACGGCTTAGATAGCCCAGGATGAGAACAACAGTCAAGATGAATGAAGGATATCCAAAATTTATATATGAAATCGTCGCATCGACAATCCATGTCAAATTACCCTCAACCAGATAATGACAAGCGTTCAAACCAAGACCGTTCATAGCAAGCCAGATCATCAATCCAAAAGGAAAGCGCTCAACCAATGACGTTATGTCTGATTGGCTATAAATAGGCAGCAATCCCAAGGCACATGGAATCTTCTAGCACAATATAGAACAAGAATTATATAGCACTTTCTTATATTAGAGCTCTAACCAAAAACTCATTATTGGTGAAAACGCTTAAATTCAATGTACTAAGCTTCTTGGCCATATAAGAGTGACTAAATAAGGAAAGGACAGTGAACATGGAGACTTTCATCCCGAACCTCTATAAAGGTCTCGGTGTTATTTACTTTCTACATTTTCCCCTTTCGGCGTTTACTATCATTACTTTATGGCTAAACATCTCACTTTCCAAAGGTCAACTACACTACATTTGGATAATCATATGTTAAATAGTATGATGTATAAAGAATAATATAGAAGTTAATATACCTCGCTCAGGCTTTATTTCTTTGAGAAACTGATATTAAAGATACCTACACAACACCAAAAAGGTGTATTTGTAACGAATATAGTCATTACAAATGAAATTTATAACAGATATAGTCGTGAGCGGTACAGGCGTGAGGTATGTCGTTACAAATATTTATAACTGCCTCTACTCGTTATTAGATATATCACTTACCAACGGACTTTGTCGTTAGAAATCTAAATTTTTGTAACGAAATAGGTTGTTATTAGTTGCATTGGTTTGTAACGGGTATTTTCCGTTACTTAGTTTCCCCTTTCATGGTGGAAGAAGGGGTTGTCATTTTAAATTATCACGACCTAGTCCGTTACAAATTTCATCATTAGTAACGCACTTGTTCGTTACAAATTTCATCAATAGTAACAACTATGCTTGTTATAAATTTCGTCTTTAGTAACGAATATGTTCGTTACAGCTACCAAACCATGTAGAGCTGCATTTTTGCTAGCATTTACACTACAGAATTGTCTATTATAATACAGTAGGTACATACATATCAAAAATTATAGAATTTCGATAACAATAAGCAATTACGCATCCAAACATACAACTTAAATTGCACAAATATTTGACAACAAATTAAAGGAAGATTCGAAATTTCACAAGTTCATCATACATAACTAAAGAGTATGAAATCAAAATATTACAAGTTCTAACATTACTTCAAAATAAATTCTAGATCCTACAAACAACGAACACGACACTCAGGCCATTTCTCAAATCATTTTGCATGTCGCCGAAGTACAATGTCGCTCTATGGTAAATTGTTTTCAACTCAGGAGCCAGAGAAGAAAGAAGCATGGTCACAGTGCTAAGACCCTAGAGTTTGTGGCAGAGCCTTTTGATTTATGGTCAATGTCCTTTGTAGGCACCCATGAGTACTTGGCTCCTGAGATTGTTGCAGGTAATTAACTTGCTCTCCTTTAAGATCTGAGTGCACCAATATTAGAATATCAAAGATTTGTTAACAAATTTTTAAAAGAATGTATATAAATGAACAAACACACTTCAACCTTGTACTCTTTGTATTCAATATACATGGACCTCACAATTAATGTACTGGGCTACCTTCTTCCTTCTATCACTACCAGACATTTTAGTTGCACCTCTGCTCCTATGGTCCTTCCTCATGCATAGTTGATCTTCTGAACATGTTTGCCTACAAAGATCTGCATTCAAAGATTGAAGACAGTGATAGTTACAAACATTTAAATATATAGCATAATAGAAAACATTTGGTAACAAGAAAATGATTGCTTTGACATTCTCCACAACCAACAAGTTGACAATAATAAATAAAGGAAAGAGAAACAATGAATGAACACTTGGCAATTGTTATACTCGTGCATGCATGTATGTATGCATGTTTCTCCCCAAAGAATAAATAAATAAATATCTTAATCAATTGAGTTAAGATTTCATGAAAAGCAACTTGTATATATATAAACAGACATGCATAACTCCAACTCAGTACCATCCATCAACCAAGTAACTAGCTAAAGAAAAGAAAATGTCGTGTTTTAATTATAAATCAATAGCTCTGGTGATGACATTACTTCTCTTGTTAGTCAGTAGTAACATGGCAGCAACGGATGATCCGTCGATCAAAATAAGCCCGGAAATAGCTTGCAGTTACACACCAGACCCGGACTTCTGCAAGTCCTTCTCGAGTCAACCTACAGCTGCACAAAACTTGTATTCCTACAGCACCTTCTCCCTTTCCTCTTCCCTTTCCGACTCCACCAAATTTCTCAACTCAATCAACCAACATCTTTCTACTAGTATAAGCTCTTCTGCAGTCATGGCACTACAAGACTGCCAGCTCTTGTTTGATTTGAACATCGACTTTTTATCTTCTGCCACCTCCACTTTAACTTCTGCAACTAGTAGCCAGCTTCCTGACTCTCAAGCAGAAGCCTTACAAGCTCTGCTCGATGCTGTTTTAACTAACCAACAAAGTTTTCCTTTCTTCATCATGACACAAAAATATGATATTAAACATGTTTAGCAACTGAAATAAAAATTAAATTAAACAATTAAATCAAACCTATATGAAAATAGAGATACTAATTAAAAGAAATAGCATCGTCGTGCCACACAAATCAATAGCTCTTCCACATGAAATATGCTGCTTATAAATCTGCTACAGTTGAAAATGGTAGTTATAACTAAATACTTACAAGCATACGGTTCTGTAGAAAAAGTGCATAACAAAATAATATATTGAAATTGCTGGAATTAAAACATTATTTTAAAAATATATTACAAAGGTTACTACCGAGCTAACGTATATTTATCTATAGTACCCACTGAATAGTTAAACATCCAATGTTGATTTTTGAGAAAAACCAAACTTCATAATTTATGAACAAACATCATAAAATTGCAATCTATAAATTGTGCATGCAATTTTCCTACGATTGATATAATATAATATAATTTGAATATTACCAACAAACTTTCATTGATGTTCTCAGACAGTACCTTAATCGCCAAAAGTACAGTTTGACATGCGTTTGTCTTCTTAAAAATAACACACATAATTTTGTTAAAAACTCTGCTATGAATATCTTAGCGTCTGCATAACATATGGCTTTTACGTGATCAGGAATCAAATTGGAAGGAGATAAATAATTAAAATACGTAAAAAACTTTGGTGCTCAATAGTTGGTTAACATCCCAACAATAAATATGCCTACAAACAGAATTGATTGTTGACTTACAACAGCTATCGTGATCATGGGAAACCGCATATATTCAATTGATACATATTGGAAAGGGGCATTTGACCGAAAGGACAAACTTTGCAGTCCAATTAATTTTTAGGACACGCATCTGAAATAATTACTTTCAAGGCCAAAGTCAGCAGAATAATTACTTTCAAGGACAAAGTCAACTGTCCAATTACTTTCAAGGACACAATTTCATAGATTTTTAGGACTTAAAAACTAATTATTTTGTATAGTGTCCTTAAAAGTAATTATTTTAGTTGTGTGTCCTAGAAATTAATTTTACCTGCTAAAGAGGCCCTTGTGGCTAATTCCCACAATTGGAAATCCATTCGTACATAGAATTGCATTCTCTTGAAAATTTAATTATTTGACATATTAAATAGTTTAACTGATTGTATTTAATTTCATTAAGTACTATAAAGTGCAGGACTCATGTCCATATTAATGTTTGATCGCATATGGATTTTGTAGAATTAAATCAGTGCATATATCATTAAGTTGAACTGCGCATGTGATCGTATATCTAATATGACATAAGCACGTTAATTATTCACAGTACTCACTATAGAGCAAAGATTAAACATGGAAACAGAAATCTTACAAAGAAACACCACATGTAAAATTAAAGAACTCTGCATTATACACTTTCAGATTTATATAAAACTCTAAAAATAACGCTTGCCAAAATTTTAAAACTCGTTTAGTGATACAACTCTGCTCGAGAACAATTATCAATTCAATTGCCACTATTTGCATACCAAACAAGTTAAAAATGATTTTATTGCATATTCTGTGTAACTTGATATCAATTATACAAATGCACAAACCATTTAACATTCAGCATCTTATGGTATATTTTCTTATCATCGACCAATGGTTATACTGCAAAGTAAAAGAAATCTACAGTATTCAGGGCTGGAAATTTGACATGAAAGCCTATATAGTCATCTAGTGCATTTTAGAAATATTTTCTCTGTAATATAAAATTATTTTTTGTGTTAATTCTCTTTCTTCATAGCAACATACAGAAGCAGTCATGGTTCCATTACAATCCTATATCAAATGGGGGAAGAAAGGAACAAAACAACAGTTGCAATAACAGATTAAGGTAATGCACAATATATTAAAAATCAAAAGAATCACACATTTTTTCAAACAAAAATTAGTATCGGCTGTTCACATGTTATGGTATGAATAGGTAATGATTGATTTTCACCATTAATTTGTTCAAAAATTGTGAAAAGGCATATATTGTGCACCCAGTATCCATGACTGCTCCAAGAGGATGCACCTTATCTAATTAGCCAAACATCCAAATCATATAATCATTGATTATGAGATGGAATTATCAATCATATATACTTAAAAATTAACTATATAAGAACCTTGAAGTGGCAAAGGGTCTTCCATGTAGCATTGGAAAGTGACTTAGACTGCTAATGTACTGCTCTTTTCCTTGGATCTCATTTTCTTGTTCACCGATAACCGAGTTAAGCATATAATACATTAATATATATCCAATTTTACTGCAATATTACTTGATATGGAAAATTATACAAATATACAAGTACCTTGACCAGAATCATCAATCTTTTTACTTCTATACATCTATCGGTTAAGCAAAAAGGGATGAGAAAGAAAGTCGGTTAACCAATTAGGCAACATAGTTAACTATATACTGTAGAGACATTTTTTAATTAGTAATTACCTGTAAGTGACTCGTGACATGAGCAATACTAAGTCCTTTAACATTCATCATCTGTAAAACTAGCTTTGGAGTTGCTCCTGCAATCAAATTATGATAAGTCCACAAAATATTATATAGAAAAATATTTTTATATATTCAAAACTAATGAAGAAGAAGCGAGTCCATATTCTAAAATTTGAAGTTTGACTCACTTTCTTGATCACCGAGCCTCTCAGCTGCATGTACAAAGCAAAGATGAAGATCCGAAGTCCACCTTAGCCTAGGAGTCACCCGACGTCCAACCTTGTTTCTCCCTGTTGAATTCTTCTATCCAAAAAGAATGGAAAAAAATAAGAAAAAAAGAACAAAAACCCTGTTGAAGTGAACTAGCTGTTAACAAAGGAAATAAATCAATCAATTTTTACTGTTGATCGCTGCTGAATGGATACAGGCTTGAGCATCGAAGAAATAACTTAGTTGTAGTGAGCAGATCATTTTTGTTTCAATTTACAGAACATCGTGTAGAATTTACAGGTTGTAATCAGTATTAGCTCGGGGTCAACAAACCTGCATAAAATAGTACATGATTTTGTTACAACAGAGTCAGGATCAAAAATTATAGTTGTGATATCATAATGGGAATACCTGTACCCAATTATCCACACTTATGTGCCCCACCAATCAAAATATTCAATATTTTCTAATATCCACATTGTTTGTGTATGTGAATTGTCACACAAATGCACAGGTTGTCATCTCATGTAGCATATACAACATTATGTTACAACTAAAATAGTTCAGAGATATGATACTGAACCACTGTTCAAAACGAAATTCCAATCATTTTGGCTATTCCGTTCCCATTCCGGTGATAACTGAACAGAATCCGTTGTTAATTCAGTTTTCATTTCAAGTGCTGAAAAAATAAAAACAACCGAAAATGGAAAAAATTGCAATAACATAGTAAAAATGACAACCAATCAAATAAGATAATAAATAAATGGACAAGTGATCAGATAATTCCAAAAAAAATTCATGACACTTTCATCCGTTCTAACCCAATTCAGCAGAACATGAAAAAACAATAAAAATCAATTATTGAACTGATTTATTAAATGCGTAACACATTTTATTCATTAATATAGACATGTATTATTAGTTGATGTATTTCTGTAGAAAAAATACCAACTGAAGCAGTATTATAACTGAAAATTTTGAAATTGGCCATAGCTTCGAATATCCCAATTTAATGGAACGAATTGGAAACCAGAATCTAGAACCTTATATTAAACATGAAAATAGTAACATCCTGAATCCACAAATGATGCAAATGTTATATTCAATTACGATTGAAATACTATATCATTAAAAAAAATTATGAACCAATTTTTAGCACAAAACCTAATTTCAAAAAATAAGTTAAAGTTGAAGTTATTACCTAATTTGAAATTGTGGTTGCAATCGATTGTCAAAATAGACACAAGCCCTAATCTTTCCTTGTCTTCATCAAATCGGCGTAAAATAATCAAACGGAGGCAGTGGTTGATCGATGGAGATAATGGAAAAAGGCGGAGGCAGAACGGCTGAAGAGGCGGCCGAAACGACGTAGGCGATGGGTGAATAAATCGGAGGCGTGATAACTTAGAACGAAAGAGGAAATAAAATTAACGATGAATTATTGTCCGTGAGAAATGGAATAAGTAATAATAGAAATAAAATTACAATCCTATCCATGTTATTTTCAACTATTTACAAAATTACCAGATTTTGTAACGATAATAACCGTGACAAACGTTTGTAACGGAAATATCTGTTAGAAATTTGTAACGGTTATTACCGTTACAAATTGAAAGCGGAAAAGCGTTACAAAATAGTTTATATTGGATTAGAATGAGTATAGAAAGAAGGAAGAGAAATAAAAATGAGTAATTGTGTTGATTATCTACTGAAGGTCCTTTATTCTTTTTTTAAATACAAGCTCATTTATTGTAACGACCCTGAATTTTTGATATTGGAAATTAGGATATTTAATTGATTTTAAATATTTGGAAGTTAGTTTAATTTGAAATTCGAGATATCAGAATGAATTTGGCAATTAAATTATTGAATTTAATTTACTGAAGTTGGGTAAATTATTGAATCTTCAGTTTTGAGCTGATTAAAAATAATATGAAGTTTTGTAAAATATATATTGATAATACTGAAGATAATGGGACTTTCAGAATTGAATTTGAAACTGTTTTGTTCAGTTTTGAAATTTTATCGTTTAAATCGATATTTAAAAATAGCCTTCCGAGGCACAGTCTCGGAATTCGACGAAACCAGTTTCATTGGATCTGTAATAGTGTATTATTATCGGATTTCAATTTTCATAATGTTTGGAGTGATTGTTTGGCCGTACGATAAGCAAACGCGCTGAAATTAAATCGAAAATTAATATTATACTTTCGAAATGTTTTCCACACTAGACATTAATAATAATATCAACTGATCTTTCATTGTAAGCATCTTTGACTATCATAAGGAGAAATCTCCTCCAATTCTGCGTTTGCATTGTGTGTGTGGCGGGAGGCCTTATGGTAGTATCATTTCCCAAAAGCATTGCGAATTTCTTTTATTTTCTTTGTGAAAATAACTGTTTTACGATCTCACACCAGTCACCATGACTGACCTGGAGTTTATTGTTCCATTTCTAAACTCTGGATGCCCATAATTTTCCACACGGGCAGCCTAGAGTTATGTTATCAGGATATTCTAGATATTCTGGAGCTTTGGAGACGAGCTGGATGGCGAGACATACACTCATACTGATTTATTTATTCCGCTATGTATTCTGTATGGGGACAAGTTTATATAACTGTCCATTTTTGTATTGAGTTGTATATTGACTCTCATTGGTGTATTGTATAGATTGACATAGTTCTTTGTTTAAAAGACTAGTGATTATCTATTATATATTGTTCCGCTACGAATGTGAGATTCTGATATTGTTTATGTTTCTGTTTTTCTGTTCTTTCTTTTCTTCTGTCTTCTTCTACCTCTTCTTTTTAACACTAATGGTTCGGTTTTCCGGCATTCGATTGCGCGGCATTTGATACAGTGGACGTATTAATGTTGACTTTCGAGCGTCGAAAGAATCGTATCCTTACATGTGGTATCAGAGCAATTGGTTAAGCGACAACCCTGGCTCTGTTGGGTGTTACTCATTAGAGATAGAGTCAGTAGTACTCTAAAATGAGTGTGAGTGTAATAATAGATATGGGCGCGTATTTGTTAGTGAATACAAAATTTGTTTTATATTGTGTTGACTTATTGGTTGATTGTTTATGGATTTTGTCGGTGCAGTCTGGCCAACTATAATCTATAGGGATTTCTAAACTCTTAAACAAGATAAACCGACACAGTATTGTTTTAAATAGGGTAAATGAAATAATTTAACCCAAAACTATTTTTGTATAGAAAAGGAATCATTTTCTGTAAATATTATATTATATGGATGCTTGGTTGTTAGGAAGTGATAATATCGAATTATTATCATTGTTATATAGAAATTGAATAAGGAATAATGGTATAACCAAAGATTTGGAGATAATTTCATTTAACAAATGAAATTTATAAATATGAATTGAAAGATAAGGAAATGAATTCATATACGAATGAGATTTGTAAATGTAAATTGTAATGTGATTTATAATTGGAAATAGAATTCCAAAAAAATATTTGAAAATAAAATTCATTTATGGAATGAAATTGGTAATGTGAATTTATAAATGAGTTTTATAAAATGAAATGAGATTTGATTTGAATCAAGTTGAAGAAAAATCCAAACTTGGAGAAAAATAGAAATAAATTGAAATTTCCTTGTTATTGATAAAGTAAATTCAGGATGAATTGAATATGGAAATGTGAAATTTAAAATGGATAAGTGAATATACTAATTGAATTAAATTAGTAGATGGAATGGATTTGATAAATGAAAAATCAAATCAAAGATTTAAATTGGAAATTGTTTACAAGGAAACTATAATTTGAGTTTTGAGTTGAAATAACTTAAGCAATATTTGTATAAATGCTCGACTTAAGTAAAATTGTAAAATGGTTGTTGTCGAGTTTTGTGAAATGGTTTCAAATGAAATGAATGTGAATATGGAATGTAAATTAAATTGAATGGAATCAATTGGAAATGAAATGGAATTAAAATAAATTGAGTTGGTATCAATTTAAATTAGTTATAAACTAGAATGGATATTCTATTAAGTGAATATCGTTGAATTTGCATAATAATGGTTGTCGTTTGACATAAATGAGATTATATAAAATTCTATGAGTTAATAGAAGAAAATAAAAAAATTGATTTTGAATAAATTGAAATGGATATGAATTCGTTTCGCTTAAAAATGAATTTAATGTAAGAAAGTGCATTGTAAATCACTTGAATTGAATAGAAATGGTATGTGAATTAGATGAAAGAAATTTAATTTGTATCGAAACCATATAAATTGCTTATGGGAATTATTTTGAATGCATTGCTTATGAAAACTATGTGTTTACTGTTGAAAATAAGTGAAATGTAAATGAATTTCTTATATTTGTCACTTACGTGTTTAAACTGAGTAAGTACAGGTTTTTGGAAGCCGTATGGCTGGATTTGGTTGCGCAAAATGCTAATAATAAGCCGCTTTGCTTAAAATGCTAATAAAGTTACGCCTACGCAATACAAAATAGGAAATATGAACTGTTTTTGTTTTTCCGACCGAGTGGGTCGATGTATATATATTTATATCTTTTGTCAAATTGCAAAAGCTCCTCCGTACAAAGGAGACTCCGCCAAAATTTTGGGAGTTATAAAAAATTTGGAATTTTTGAAAATTTTCACTTAACGACAAGTGATTTCAAATTGAATTTGAGATAAGGTAAATAGAATTCAATATCTAAAATAAAGTAAATTGAATTCAAATGGAATTGAAAATGCAAAGTTGAATGGAAATGAATATATAACTTTGTTTGTAAAGTGAAAATAAATATAAGAAGTATGTAAATACTTATATTGAACTTAAGAAATAAAGAATGAAATTCTTAAGTAAATGGGTATTGGGAATCCAATAAGTAAATTTGGACATTGTTGTTAAATAAAGTATACAGGGATTATAAAGGCTATAGGAAAATGGAATTGGATTTTGATTTCGAAGGTAAATTTGAATTTGTTCGACAATAAGGTATGTATTTAAAATTTCAGTATGAAATTTGACTGGGTTTTTGATTTAGCCGCTTGGCATTTTGTTTTCTATAGGAATTTGGGAGTCCGTAGGGACATTTTGTAGTTGTACCGAGCTAGCCGCGCAAAGGAGATGCTGGCGGAATTTCTTGAAAATTTAGAGAGTTAGAAAATTTTTGAGAAATTTTGGATAATTTAAAATTTGAATTTAAGTTTAAATTGAATTGTGAAGTAAATAAAGTTGTTTGGAAACTATGGTTAAGATTTGGACAGTTAGTTGAAATAATGGATCTTTAATAAAAAGAAGATTGGTTTGAAAATTTGATAAAACTGTTTGGTTTTGGTAAAATGATAAACGGGTATTGGAGCATTCTTCTTGACTTGTAATTTCGGGACGAAATTCTTTTAAGGGGGGAAGATTGTAACGACCCTGAATTTTTGATATTGGAAATCAGGATATTTAATTGATTTTAAATATCTGCAAGTTAGTTTAATTTGAAATTCGAGATATCAGAATGAATTTGGCAATTAAATTATTGAATTTAATTTACTGAAGTTGGGTAAATTATTGAATCTTCAGTTTTGAGCTGATTAAAAATAATATGAAGTTTTGTAAAATCTATATTGATAATACTGAAGATAATGGGACTTTCAGAATTGAATTTGAAACTGTTTTGTTCAGTTTTGAAATTTTATCGTTTAAATCGATATTTAAAAATAGCCTTCCGAGGCACAGTCTTGGAATTCGACAAAACCAGTTTCATTGGATCCGTAATAGTGTATTATTATCATATTTCAATTTTCGTAATGTTTGGAGTGATTGTTTGGCTGTACGATAAGCAAACGTGCTGAAATTAAATCGAAAATTAATATTATACTTTCGAAATGTTTTCCACATTAGACATTAATAATAATATCAACTGATCTTTCGTAGTAAGCATCTTTAACTATCATAAGGAGAAATCTCCTCCAATTCTGCGTTTGCATTGTGTGTGTGGCGGGAGGCCTTATGGTAGTTTCATTTTCCAAAAGCATTGCGAATTTCTTTTATTTTTCGAAAAGCAAGCAGGGTTGAATGGACCCTTACCATCTTTATTAACCATAAACACACAAACTGAAAGTGAGCAATAACATTCTAAAGCTCACAAAAAAGAAAACAAGGAAGACTAAAGTAGAAGAGTAAGAAAGACAAAAGAGAGAAAAAAAGAAAACAAAACAACTAAAAAGAAGACAGAGCACAGGAAAACAAAAACAAAGACCCTAACTAAGAGAGTCATACGCAGAATGTTGTGAAGACTTTTCCTTGACCCTAGATATTATAATGTTTATCAAGGCACTTTCAAGCTTCATCTTATTGTCAAAAACACGTGAATTTCTCTCATCCCATATAACTTGGACAAACACCTTTAGAATCAGTAAGAGCCTATATGTGGTTGCATTCTTCCATCTTGTATTTCTAAACATCCTCTTCCATTATGCATCACCATTAACGATTGTTTCAGTAAAACCACCACTAAGGAGACTAGCTTTCCATATTCCTTTTGTGAATAGGCAATCAAAAAAGAGGTGAGGTCCATCTTCAATATAGTTATTGCAGAAAACACATATCAAATCAACACTATAACCTCTCCTGCAAAGTTTATCCTTGGTCATAAGTGCATTTCTTAGGACTTTCCACAGAAGGAAATTCAGTTTTTGTGAAGTTATTGGATTCCAAACTCTTGCATGCCATCGAAAAATTGGGTAACTGTCACCAATTAACAAGGCTTTATACAATCTATCAATGGTATGTTGACCATGCATTGTAGCCCAGACATACCCTTCATGACCATTGAGGTACTTCTTGCATTGCACTTCACCCCACAGCTGCATAATGATAGGGTTAGAGGAGTAAGGCAGAGTTATAACACCATTGTAAAGATAATCAGAAGCTCTAGCATTCAAGGGGATGCCAGTTTGATTTTGCTGATCATAAGTGAGCAGATCATACAAAATTATTCCTCTTCCCACCCATGGTTCAAACTAGAACTTAGCAGTACTATGATGGCCAAGCACAAGTTGAACATGAGGTAGTAAAGTGCCCCTGAGCTTCAGAATTGATCTCCACACCCAACCACAGAGAGGAGATGGTTCCATTTTCCAGAAGTTTTTATTGCCTAGATGATGTTGCTTTTCCCACTTAACCCACAAATTTGGTTTTTCATTTATCAAATTGTCAAAATGCTTAGAAAAAGCAGCCTGATTCCATGTTCTAATATATTTTATTCCCAATCCACCATATTTTTGTGATTTCTCCAACTTAGTAAAGGCAATAGGAATAAGCTTTTTAGAATACATATTCCCAGACCAAAGAAAATGATTCATAGCTTTCCTGATAGTTGTAAGAAGAGCAGCAGGTAAAATGAAGCATCTACACCAATAAACAGTCATAGCTTGGATTATTTATTTGATGATGGTGGTTCTGCCTACCTGAGATAATTTATTGCTAGCCCATCGATTCATTGCTTCAGTAATTCTTTCAAAAAGTGGCAAACAAGCAGTATTTCCAATACTTCTGGAGCACTAAGGGATACCAAGATGCATAGTACCTTCAGGAAGATCAGGCATTTGACTTTCATGGTGGATGAGCTGGTTATCATTTTCACTGAGACCAGCCACCAGAAGGAAAGACTTGTTTCTATTGACTTGCAGGCCTGTACACCTTTCAAAGGTGAGAAGGATGCTTTTGACACATTCCATAGTAGACACAGTTGGCTTAACAAAAAGTAACACATCATCAGCAAAAAGGAGGGAGGTAATGAGGGGATTCCTGCATTAGGGATGTAACTCAAAGTTATTGTTCACAACCTATTTGTTGACAAGTTGGGTGAAAAATTCCATCAGAATTATGAACAAATATGACGACATCGGATCGCCTTGCCTTATCCCTATCTGGCTTCTGAAATAACCAACAACACCACTATTGTAACATAAAGAGTAGGAAACAGTAGAAATACACGTATATATCCAGCTAACAAAATGTCCAAGAAACCCCATTAGCCCCATAATTGCAGTGAGGGCTTCCCATCTAACAGTATCATACGCTCTTCTTATATCAAGTTTCATCATTGCTCTAGGGGAGACATGAGCTCTACCATAACCATTAAGAAGCTCATGAGTAACCAGCACATTATCAAGGATACTTCGATTAATCAAAAAACAGCCTAATTGTCAGAAATAACAGTGGGAAGCACTTGTCTGAGCCTAGCAGCAATAACTTTAGAAATGCATTTGTAGATTATGTTACAGCAAGCAATAGGACGATATGCATGCAGAGTTGTTGCATTTTTACCTTTTGGCACCAGACATAAGTTGGTAGCATTAATGGAAGTAGGTAATTTATTGTGCTCAAAAAAATTATGCATGGCATTCTTGAGGTCAGTAGCAATGACATCCCAGCAGTGTATAAAGAAAACAGCATTAAAGCCATCAGGTCCACCACAGGAATCCCTCTTCATACCAAACATAGCATTGTATATTTCTTCATCGTTAACTCTAGAGGACAATAGTTGGATATCAGATTCAATCAGCTTAGGCAAAGGAGTTGTCATGATCTCATGATAGTTATGGTTCCACGAATCATTAGGGGCGTAATGATTGGTATAGAGATTAATGGAAGCTTTGTCAATATCTTCCGACTTGTTTAATATCCTCCCTTCATCATCAAGCAGCTGGTGGATGTTTCTTTTAGTATTTTTAACCAAAAGGGTACTATGATACAGTTTTGAATTTCTATCTCCACACATATCCCACTCTTTCCTCAATTTTTGTTTCTTCATACTCATCTCAGAGGCCATAGCTTCAGAAAGCTGCTGAGTTAGCTTATGTTCTTGCTCAGAAAGTAAGATATTACCAGGGTCATCAAGCATACTTAACTGAATAGCTGAAAGTTGGTTCTGCAATATATAAGAGTACTTGTCACAATCACCATACTTGTTCTTAGCCCAAATCTTTAATGCATCCTTGGTAGCTTTCAATTTTTGCTGCAAAATAGACATTTTGTTACCATATTTAGGCTGTTTCCAAACATTAACAACTAAAGGCATAAATTCTGGATCATTGATCCAAGTTTTAAAAAATTTAAAACATGAGTTCCTTTTAATGGCTTTGCAATCAGTGGCTATAAAGACTGGAGAATGGTCAGAGAGGAGAGGGGGAGGATATGGTTCAGAGAGTTAGGGAATTGAGTTAGTGCCTTGGTATTGAGAAAAGTTAAGTCTAGTCTACTCATGGTTCTCACTCCAGATCTGCTCTTATTGTTCCAAGTGCATTTTGGACCAACAAAAGCAGCTTCGTGTAAATTGGAGGACGAGATAGCATGGTTCAGAGGTGTGATATCAGAAATAGAAAGGGGAGTACCACCACAACGATCACCAGCAGCTAACCTACAGTTAAAATCCCCTAACACAAACCACGGATGTGTTTCCTGTCTTAAATGTGGTAAATAGTTTAGCATTTCTTGTCTAGCTGCAGCATGATTATCCCCATAAATAAAGGTAAGATAAAAAGTGGTAGTGGTAGGGATATGAATGGCATGGAAATAGATGAATTGTTTGTGGGATAAAATAGGTGACAGGGTGTAGATGATAAGATCAGATATAACCATTATTCTTCCATATGGAGCCTCAACCAAATTATAATAAACACTCCATTAAGGATTAATTAACTTAGCTGCTTTAAGGTTAAGGTCATGGTTGAGTTTGGTTTCCAGAATGCCAAAAATGCTTATTTTATTATCAGAGATAATACGTTTTGCTTGCACAAGCTTTATTTCCTTATGAGCTCCTCTAATATTCCAAAACCCAATTTTATGTAACATGGATTAACTTATGGGAGTGAAGTTTGTAGTCTCATAGACCTTCTGAGGCCTGAATTTGAATCCTTTTCAGGTAATGTTTCATCATAGTCTATATTCTTGCCCTTGTCAAATTTGACAGGCTACATTCCTTTTTCCTCTTAACACTGCTGAGGTTTTTATGTATAGGGATTGGAGTTATAGCATGAGAGGGAAGAGGGTGATCCTGATTTGACAAATAACCAGGAGGGGGAGAAATATGAGAATAAGGATATTTAGTTTGATTGCCAGGGGATATGGGTTCTTCCGATACATGCACACTGACATTGTGTGAATGTGATTTTACAGATTGCTCAGTTTGCCTATGCATAGCAGTGGACTGTGATTCTGCTTGCAAAGTAGTGGTCTGGGATTCATTGGGTATTGTATTACAAGTTATCATACTGGGAATTTGGGACTTCCCATTCATTTTGTCAATGTTTTCACTTTTTCCTGATTGCAAATTTGCTTCAGCATTCTTATGAACTTTTTGTTTTTCTGTGGACATTTCATGCTCTCTTCCCATTCTGACCCCAACCAATTCTTGAACTAGCATCCCATAATTTTTAGCAATTTGAGTATTACCTTCTACATCTGCGACAACACTAGTCACTTCTGAGTTCTTCTCCTTACATGCATCCAAACTTTCAATTTCCACTATTGCTTCCTCATCAATCAGGTTAGAAACACAATTAGACTGTTCAAAGTTATTTTTGTCTCCACTTCCTTCATTACTTGAACCTCCATTTACCTCATTCAACCCTTGTAACACTTGAAATTTATTGCACATATTCATCTATAATTCCTCAACTGCTTCTCCTTCTTCAACTATGTCAAAAACATTATCCCTGTTATTATCTGTTATAGCTCCTTCTGTCCTTATTTCATTTTCTCTGTCACTTCCATTCTTATCACTCCCACTTACTTCTTTAGTCTTCAAAGATACATTTCTTCCTTTGCTCCCATGTTCAACTCTCTTCCAAGTTCTGGAGGACTTCTTTCGCATTATTTTATCATTTTGATCTTTCACCATTGTATCTTCTTTCAGAACTTGTTTTGGCACAGTATTTGAAACCTTCTTAATTCCTTCATTAGTCTTAACCCTATTTTTGCAACTAGATATATCATGCCCAAACACCTTACAAGTTTTACATGCTTGTGGCCTCCACTGATAATCCACAAACACAGTTTGTTTTGTTCCATCCTTACGCAGAACTTGAAAGCTATCAACTAGGTCGGTGATGGGTGTCACTTCCACCAAGGCTTTAGCATAGGTCAACCTTTCCATCCTTTCAGTACTTTCATCCAGACATTTGACACACCCAATTCTACCAGCAAGCCAATTGATACCAAGTGGGGACCACGCTGCTAGAGGTATGTTGTAGATATGTATCCAAATAGGTACTGAGGTGATAGAGCCACAAATATTCCTAACTGTGGGGTCCCATTGTTTAACAATAAATAATTTATTCCTCATGATTATCGGGTCAGCCTGAATAATCCACCTCCGATCATCATCACATGAAAAAAGGAACATAAATACAACTCCATCTGATTTAACTTTGATACTACCCTTCAGCCTCCACACACGCTTGAGGTGTTGAACCACTGCCGTAAAAGATAGGGGTTCATCAAGGAAGAAACCCACTACATAATCGTGCCATATACTTTGACCAGCTTCCTGAACAAAGTCAGGAAGCACCATAGCATCCTCAACAAATTCGTTGATGAAGTTAACAGGCATGTACTTCCCCGCATTGCGCGGTTTGTTCTTGAAGAGAGAAGACCATGGTTGTTGACTCTTAATGCTGATGGGAGGGTCAGTCAGTGGAGAAGGGGAGATAACATTGGTTATTGAGGAGTCTAAAGGGTGGCCTAGGTGTAAAGGTGGAGGGTCAGGTTCAGGCACAGGAGGGACGGGGGAAGGCAAAATTTGGGAGGGAAAGGAGGGGGGAGGATATGCTCTGCTATTAAAAGAAAAAAAAGAAGAACTGTATTACGATTTTTTTTATTTTCTTTTATTTTCTTTGTGAAAATAACTATTTTACGATCTCACACCAGTCACCATGACTGGCATGGAGTTTATTGTTCCCTTTCTAAACTCTGGGTGCCCATAATTTTCCACACGGGCAGCCTAGAGTTATGTTATCAGGATATTCTGGAGCTTTGGAGACGAGCTGGATGGCGAGACGTACCCTCGTACTTATTTATTTATTCCGCTGTGTATTCTGTATGGGGACAAGTTTATATAACTGTCCATTGTTGTATTGAGTTGTATATTGACTCTCATTGTTGTATTGTATAGACTGACATAAATCTTTGTTTAAAAGACTAGTGATTATCTATTATATATTGTTCCGCTGCGAATGTGAGATTCTGATATTGTTTCTATTTCTGTTTTTCTGTTCTTTCTTTTCTTTTGTCTTCTTCTACCTCTTCTTTTTAACCCTAATGGTTCGGTTTTCCGGCATTCGATTGCGCGGCATTTGATACAGTGGACGTATTAATGTCGACTTTCAAGCGTCGAAAGAATCGTATCCTTACATTTATTTTATTTATCTTCTAGATGTTTTCATTTGTGAACATTCTAACTCAAACTTTTATTTTATTTCACTGTTTGTCCTTTACATACTAGCTAATAACTTTTCAAAATAACATGCATTTCTATGTGAACTCTAGATATTACTGCTAAACTTTATATATTTCAAGAGTATTTAAAATAAATCATTTTTTCCTCTTCGATTTTTTAGAACCTCTTTTGTTGGATTTTAATGACAACAACTATACAATTATGTCAAAGAATCTCTAAGCTAATTTGCACGTACATGAGCATCAAAAAGAGAAAACAAATACGTTCCAAATGAAGATACACAGTACAAAAAAGAATGAAAGTATGTATATTTTGATACAAGAAGAGGTATACACGATAGAGACAAGATGAAGGTGACAAACAAAGTATTATTAGTCATAGAGTGTCGTGTCTAGAGTTTACAAATCTCAAAATCTTCTCAAAATGGTATACACACATATACATTCATATTTTAAATGAAAAATCAAGTTTTCAAAAATTACATGGAGCGGGGCTCAAACCCAGGTCACTAGTTTAGAAGACAAGTGCTCTAACCAAATGAGCTATGGTAACTTTTGATTATTAACAGAATTCAGCCGGTTGAATAATTCCATTCTGATGGCTGAATACTGAAACTTTCATAAATTGATATGAAGTTTCAGCCGGCTGAATGGTTTCATTCAGCCGGCTGAATAAGGCCAGAAATAGCCTAATTCCTTGCTAATTGCGTTTTAATTTGACTCAGAAGACTGAATTATTTAATTTAGCTGGCAGAATTTTTCCAACTGCTATTTTCATGAATAGACACTTCTCTTCATCGAAGAGTAACGTCTTCAAAATCAACGGTTGCACCTGTTTCTTTTCAATATAACTTTTGGTCTACGGTTGCAACCTTTCAAAATCTATAATTAGATTACAGAATTCAACAAACAATTTACCGAATCTATTTTTAATATTCTTGAATTCTTATCTATTCTCTAGTTTTCAAACTGCACTCAAATTGCTTACATTCTCTGATCGTTGATCACTTTATCTTCCATAATTCTCAAGCACATTACACTACATATCATAAAGAAGAAGATTATAGGAAGATTGTACTTAATTGGCTTATCAGTGCTATTCAAAGAGCACACTACATTCATATACTTTTGTTATTTGTAAAGAAGTCCTGTTCGGTTGCTAAGGCGGTGGAAGTCCTATTCGGTTGCTTAGGCGGTAGAAGTCCTGTTCGGTTGCTCAAGCGGTGTAAACCTATTCCTCTAGGTTAAGTAAGGGTTGCTAGTTTAAATCCAGAAGGAGTCTGGGACTGGACGTAGAACAGGAGTTCGAACCAGTATAAAAATCTCTGGTGTCATTTACTTTGCTGCTTTTACTATTTAATTTATATTCCGCACAAGTAGTTTATCCATATTACACGATCCTATAGCACAGTCACTTACATTTGGTATCAGAGCACTTTCATTTGGTATCAGAGCCTGGGAATCTAGAGATCGTAACAACATCCTAGAATAAATGGCTATAAAGAGATCTAGTCAAGGCAATAGAAAGAGAAAGAGCAATAAAGAAGAATCAAAGGAGAAAACAAACAAATGCTTCATAGCTAAACTCAGATCACAATCGGTATGCTTAGATTCTTCATATATAGAACTTCTGTTAGCACATAACGAATTATTAAAAGATTGTAAAACCTTGAATAAATTAATAGAATTGCTTTAGATAAGTTAAAAGATTTTGAGCAACAAATTTCCAGTTTAAAAGAGGAAAATAAATTTTTGATAAAACAAACTAAATGTTTTGAAAATACCGTAGAAGAAATTGTTTCACAAAAAGATTTCCTACAAAAAGAAAATGAGCAGTTAGAAGATAAAAACAATGATCTTTTAGAGGAAATCAATGTTTTGTAAAATAAAAATACTATGTTTGAAAAAGAAAAAGAGTTTTTTTCAACAGAAATTACGGATTTGAAAAGACAAATGATTTATTACAATCATCTTTAGATAATTCAGAATCTCAAATTTTTCTTCTCGAAAATGAGATCTGTATGATAAAAAGAGAGAATTCTGAATTGAACAAGCTAATTGATATTTTGAAAAACAGTAATATTTCTTTTGAAAATAATAATTTTGACTTCAAGGCTAAAATTGATAAACTTAACACTGAAGTCACAAAATTTAATAAAGGTCAAAACGATTTAAACATGATTTTATCTAGTTCTAGACCTTTACATGACAAAAGTGGTTTAGGATAAAATAAAACTAATCGTAGAAATAGCACTAGATACGCTTTCATGTATAGTAAAAATGTTAGTGTTAGTACTAAATTTCGAGTAAAGTCTAAATCCAATTTTTATAGAAATTCAAATACTGCTATGACCAATAATGTTTATAATTTCTCTAGAAGTACAAAATCATTGACAGGAAATATGAATAAAAATTATCTAAGTATTTGGGTTCATGTTAATTGGAAAAATAGAGAAAAATACATTAATGATTATTTTGATATGGTAGATAATAATGAAAATTATATTTATAAAGGTTCAACCACACCCAAATGGGTATGGTTTCCCAAGACCTAACCCCCCGGACCCTAACATAGTAAGTGGATACCGAAAATGGTTATTATTTATTGTAGGTACTTGGAGAAACAAAAGGAAAATGATAGATTTTAGAATTTTAAAGGATGTTCCATACATTTAATAGAATTACGTGCTTACAATGAAATATGGACTTCAACAAATATGGTAAAATCTATTTTATTTTTTCTCGATAATTAATATTGAGTTTATCCCACTATTTACAAGATATTTTATAAAATTTATTATAATCCCTCATTCTTTTTTATAATGACAAAGGGGGAGAAATTCATATGCATATTAATAGAGGGAGATATTATAGGGAGATGTTATAATTAGGGGGAGCTTTAAACATATTAATATTATTATATATATAGAATGAATATATTTTTTAAAAATTGTATAGTTGTCATCATCAAAAAGGGGGAGAATGTTAGAACCTCTATTGTTGAATTTTAATGGCAACAACTATACAATTATGCCAAAGAATCTCTAAGCTAATTTGCAGGTACATGAGCATCAAAAAGAGACAAACAAATACGTTCCAAATGAAGATACACAGTACAAAAAAGGATGAAAGTATGTATATGGAGATACAAGAAGAGATCTACACGATAGAGACAGGACGAAGATGACAAACAAAGTATTATTAGTCATAGAGTGTCGTGTCTAGAGTTTACAAATGTCAAAATCTTCTCAAAATGGTATACACACATATATATTCATATTTTAAATGAAAAATCATGTTTTCAAAAATTGCATGGAGCGGGGCTCGAACACATGTCACTAGTTTAGAAGACAAGTGCTCTAACCAAATGAGCTATGGTAACTTTTGCTTATTAACAGAATTCAGCCGGCTGAATAATTCCATTCAGACGACTGAATAATGAAACTTTCAAAAATTGATATGAAGTTTCAGCTGGCTGAATGGTTTCATTCAGCCGGCTGAATAAGGCCAGAAATAGCCTAATTCCTTGCTGCTTGCGTTTTTATTTGATTCAGAAGGCTGAATTATTTTATTCAGCCAGCTGAATTTTTCCGACTTCTATTTTCATGAATAGACACTTCTCTTCATCGAAGAGTAACGTCTTCAAAATCAACGGTTGCGCCTGTTTCTTTTCAATATAACTTTTGGTCTACGGTTGCAACCTTTTAAACTCTATAAATAGATTACAGAATTCAACAAACAATTTACCGAATCTATTTTTAATATTCTTGAATTCTTATATATTCTCTAGTTTTCAAACTGCACTCAAATTGCTTACATTCTCTGATCGTTGATCACTTTATCTTCCACAATTCTCAAGCACATTACACTACATATCATAAAGGAGAAGATTATAAGAAGATTGTACTTAATTGACTTATCAGTGCTATTCAAAGAGCACACTACAGTCAGATACTTTTGTTATTTGTAAAGAAGTCCTGTTCGGTTGCTCAGGCGGTAGAAGTCCTATTCAGTTGTTTAGGCAGTAGAAGTCCTGTTCGGTTGCTCAGGCGGTGTAAACCTATTCATCCGGGTTAAGTGAGGGTTGCTAGTTTAAATCCAGAAGGAGTCTGGGACTGGACGTAGAACGGGAGTTCGAACCAGTATAAAAATCTCTGGTGTCATTTACTTTACTGCTTTTACTATTTAATTTATATTCCGCACAAGTAGGTTATCCATATTACACGATCCTATAGCACAGTCACTTACATTTGGTATCGGAGCACTTTCAAATTTGAGTTTTGATGTGAAACTGTGTTGGTTAGAGATTTTTTATTTTGTGATGGAAGAGATTATTTAGGGTATAATATGTTCGAAGGTGCAAATTACATGGGTAAAACTGTATGTGTGTTCGAAGGGAGTGATCGTTGATACACAAAACCTGACATAATATGTTTTGACTATTTGATCTTATTCTGTTTACATAAAGGATTGAACTCAGAGGAAGATCTTATGGTTGAGATCTATTTTGTCACCAATTTGGGTTCACTTTCTCATATATCACACCAAATGTATGTATTCATTCAGGAGTTATATTTATTGAATATGTAAGTTTGTATCCCCATCCATTACATTGTTTACTATTTTATTGAATCCAAAGTAGAAAATAATTGATAGAATGCAGATTTCAAGAATGGTTCATTGAATTCAATCATTCAAGTTGTTTTCTTTCTAAAATATGTTTGTTTATTGTCAACTACTTTTATAGTCTGTTCAACAAATTAAAAGTTTTTCGCCATCATTTAAACGTCCTCTTATCAAACACTTAAAGGTATCTCAATTTTCTATATTTTACATATTTTTTCATTGTTTTTCGGTTACATATAGGCTAATAACTTTCCAAAATGGCATAAAGGTTTTCAACCACTTTAGTTAAGATTAATACCCAAAAGTTTTTCCAAAATGCTCCTATTACTTTTTAATACACTTTATTTCAATTTATTTAATCATATTTAGAATATATATAGTAATAAGATTTTGTATGAAATTTATTATTTACTATATACAGTAGAAACATTGCCTATTTATGCCATGAAATTTTAGGTATATCTGCTCGCTACCTTCGTACTTCATGCTCCTATTAATTCTTAATGCACTTTATTTTAATTTATTTAATCATATTTTTAGAATATAAATAGTAATAAGATCCTTTATGTTCTTATTATGTGATATATAGTCAAATACCTTTTGGAATTAATACCTGATTGTGTTCTTAAGTATTATCAGTCTATTCCATTTACGAGTGCGCGCGCACTAATAAACATATTTAAGGAAGAAATATAGATTAAATTACATACACACTTATACTCGAGGATGAGGAATGCCATAGTAACTTTCTTTTTCATGTATTTGCTGAGATAGATACTCCACTAATAGAAACAAAGTGAAAGAAGGATACATCTAACTCGTTCATGTCTGCATTAATTCGTTCATATCATTAGTGTGGTATACTGTATCAATCTTATTCAGTAGAACTTAATTTAGTAGCACAAAAAAAAGCATAGAAAGAGATGAACGAATTTAATTTTATAGCACCCACCTCAATCAATTTTTATTTTATTATTATAAATTATTAATTTTTGACATGCATGAATGAATGCTTAATATGGAACTGAAAAACTTACTACATAATATATACTAAAACGTGATGGTTGGGCAAGTTGTTTTATTGCATCGTATGCATTCTTTATGGATTTTCACTTTATATCTCACAAAACTTTCATTCCATGATATTCCGTAGCTTACAAGTGCAATATCTATTCTCTTATAATTATAATTATAATTATAATTATAATTAATAGAACTCACAATGATCCATAACACAGTGTGCGAAGTGCTAGTTCGAACTATATTTTTGGGTTACCAATATACGAAGAAAAATGATAAATATTCTTTTTTTGCAGACTTTGGTTTCATTTTCAGCCTAACAAGTTACAATTTTTATTTCAGCTTACCGCATATTAAATTATTTGGAATCATAGAGTTATTAAATAAATAATCCTACTCTTTATGAAATTAATGTTTTTACTTAACAATTAAAATATAGTAACAATTTTTAGTTTTTAATTTAGGTTTGTCATATGCATGCAAAATAAATCAAAACCATAAATAATTTGTCAATATCCAAGATTAACATGTCAGTCAAAATCACAATCACATTACATGAATAATAGTAGAACAAAATAACCTAAAACATAAGCGTTGTAACTAATTCGTAGTCACCGTCTTTGAACTCTTCAGGAAACTTGACTACATTCAAGCAACACTATCCTCTTTTGGCTTAATCACCAATACTTCTTTTTTAATTTCTTGAAATGACTCAAATTTAACCCTAGGAGATAAAGTGATTTCAAAATTCATACTCTTATTATCGACATACGGCCACATATTTTTGCTTATTCTGCTCCAATTATTTAAAAGAGCATCCCAATCCTTTTCTTTAATGCGACATTTATTAGTACTTGACCAACCTTCATTTCTTTTTCTACCAATGAAATGCTCACGAACGCTTTGAAATCAGAATGACTCTTCTCCATTTGTAAGAATCATCTCTAGGAATAATATTCTTAATTGATTTTAAAAAAGTATGATGATCCAGATATGAGATGGTGTCACCTAGGATATCGTGGTAATTACCAGTATATGGTAATTCTTTGGCACCATTAATTTTTTTCTTTTTGCCCTCGGTTTTGAACTCATACCATTATAGGCATTCCACTTGACTTGTGTCTTTCTATGCAAATCCAATCAAGTACAAGTCGTTCTGTTCAATTCTTACTACTAACTATAAATTATTACTTACTACACGCTTTAAATTAAGATACTTATTATTATGATGGAGATGTTTTATTCCTTCAATTTCACCTGGTTCAAATTCCTCTGTCAACTTATTATAAAAATTTCTCATCTCTTGCATATATCACGAACATCTTTTTTCATTAGGAGTTCTTTATCAGACATTTTTTAATATGGATCTTCATTGCTGGTTGCATGCTCAATTACAAATGTCCTACTTGAAGTTCCAGCACTCTGTAAAACGTATCATTCAATAGTTAGTTTTTAGTAGAAACATTGGTAGAAAATCACTTGGCACATAATTTTAGACTCATGACTCAAAATCATGATCATTTTGCTATGATTTGTAAATGCAAAAATTAAGAGGCAACTATTTTTATTTAAACTTGAACTAAGACCTAAAGAATAAACTCTTTATATAATAGATAAATGGATCTTTTCAGCTCCTTCTATATTTATAACTTTCCTTCTTTTAAAACTTCCCCCCAAGTCCCAACTATAAACTAAAATTAAATTTACAATTAAATTTCATTATTCAAGTCTGTTGGCTTTCCATCTATAGTAAACTGTATAAGAATTTTGATCCATTACCATGTTATTCATATGTCGTAAATACTATTGGTTATATTTTCGAAATTCAATATTTCGTTTATTATTTACTTTTAGTCTTATATTAGGAAAATTACCTTATGAATATAATTTTCCCACTGTCTTAAATATGTTATCTATGATGTGTTTTAGGAAGTTGTTAAAACTATCATATTTTGATGTTTTATAAGATAAAAAATAATGACTTTCCTTTCAGAAGTATAAACCTTTTCTAAAAGGATAAAATAATATTCAGTAACTATTCATGTATCAAACATGGTATTTTCGAAACTGCTTTTGTAATTCAAATGCTTTTCTCGATTTTATGCCTCTTGGATTTAAGTTATCTGACCTATGAGCTTAATTTATAAAATTTGATGCTTTCTATAGGATGACTATTTACATATTTTTTATGTAAGGGTTGTAGTGAAAAATCAGAGTTTTGGACAACAGAAGCAGAACACCCAATGATCTAGTCTGTCGAGAATCTCAATAATTCCAATCCAACAAAGGGAATAAAAAGAAAATCAAAGAGCACAAATTATAGATAGATGATAGAAAAGAAAGAACATACCAATATAACGAGGTTTGGCTATACCTACGTCCTCGGACCCAACAACCTTTGTTACTTTTTCATCAAGAGGGAGTACAGTACGAGAAGAAAACAAATCACTCGATATAAATTTCTCAACCTACAATAGATACAGAAATATGGATCTTATTGAAGATATTTTGTGGAGAACTCTCTTGTTGTCTTGTAATGACAAAAGATGAGCAAAAGTTTTTATATTTATAAGAGCAAGAATGAAGATTGCCTTGGAGATAAGGGTGAACTGTTTTCGGATTCACTTGATTTGATTTCAATACAAATCTAGCATATTTGTGTTTCTTTCCACTTATATCTTTATCTGATTGATTCCTTAAATCAATTAATATCTATTATGATTTTAATTGATCCTTTTTTCAATTTGTTTCCCATATTTGACGGATTATGGGAATCAATTAATATCTTCTCCTTACTAAATTTAGAATAGATTTAAACCATCCAAATATAACAAGGGTACCTATACTTCCTACACAATATGGAGTCAAATTCATTATCAGTATAATCTCTAATCTTCATGGTCAAAAATTAGCTTAAAATGAATAAGTGAATGATTTATTTTTCTAATCAAATTTTGGTATGTTCTTTTTTCTATTGCCTAGGTCTTTTACCCAGATTCGAGCCCTGCCATGTATGCATTTCTCGCAAAAAATAGTATTCGGGAATTATAGGTGGCATGAGTTAAAGCAAACATGCACAACTTAATTCCTCTCAAGAGTTTACCAGTCCGCCGAGTTCTCCTAGAGTATATTCAAAGAAAAAAAATCTGCCTATTTTATGAAATACCATGTTCTTCATTGTATAACTTATTTTAATAACATGAGCCATCTATAATAACTCATTACGATAGTAAAAATCTATTTTTAATAGTTTGTTTCATTGATTGTGTTTTCTTCCACCATTTGATCAAACTGTTATATTTAATGAAATTTTATCCAGAGTATTTTGACGTGTATTTACAAGTATTTTGTGTTGTAGTGATGTTAATTGGATTATGCTTAGTAGTGTATTGCTTTAGTTTTATGTTTGTTAAAAACACATATTACATATTATTCTCATGTCATATTGAGTTATAAAATATAGTCTTTTCAAACAACTTTGGCACTTCTCTAATTTAGTTATATTATATATATTCTAGAATATGTAATAAAGCAAACATTGGAATTCCCTTTCTTAGAAGCCAAATTTCGTTATTATTTCACTTAGAGTGCAATTTCTCTATTTTATATTTAGACATTATTGTTTTTGCAAACAGTGCACATATTAAAATTTATGTATTAAAGATAGAATAAACTCATCTTGAACTTTACACTACAAAATTAATATGCATGTTGGTGTATGCAATGCTTGCCATGTAACGAATAACAAATAGTTGATGTTGACATTTATTGTATAATGTCGTTATGGTCCAAAAATATTAGTTATGTAACGATTCTGATTTTCCGTATCGAAGAATTGAAAATTATTATTTTTAAATCCTAGTCGGGTCATATGAGGCTATAACTTTGGAAAATGTTGAGTACTGACATTTTCGACGTTTATAAATTTTATGAGATGGTTTTGGCTTTGTAAACTTGTAAGCCTTATTACTTTTTAGATATGAGCCAAATTAGGGTGTGAAGTCACTTTCAAATGAAAGATACGATGGTACCATTTAGAGCATATGACCGTTTGAAGTTAGACAGTTTTTGGATAAATTAACGGATAATTATCTTAACCCAGATTAGGCCTAGTAGCCATTTGAAATTCAACTTGGACTTTTTTTATTTTTTTTCATTTTGTATGTTATGTGAGTGTTTTGCACTTCTTAATTTATTATGCTTGTTTATATAGTTAAAAATGATGTTTTTGAAATGATTTCAAATGTTATAACAAATTTTTGTGATAGATCTAAACTTAACATCAGTCTTAAAATGAATTTGCAAGTTATATGTTGATTTGATCCCTTTTTGAGTGTTATACCATACCGGTCGTCATTTTCCATTTTGGCTAATGTGGGATGATATACATGTTTGCTCCATTTAGCTCACTAAGGAATATAAATGTTAGAATTGTGATTTTATTACTTTAAATGATGTGTATATGTTTTGTAATGCTCTTATGTAGTTGTTTGAATGTACAATTGGTTAGTTTAATTGTTTGGAGCAATTTATATTGGCTAAGTGAAAATTGATCAATGGCACTCTAAATTTGATGCGACTGGTGGTGTGAGATTGGGGACGATTTGGAGATGCTATAATTTGGTCGCAAGTTATTGGGGCAAATATAATAAAATTACGGCCAAGGGAATTTATGGTCGGTGGTAAAAGAGAAAGGGGTTATGGTGAATGAACTTCAGAGTACAGTGTAGTTTACTTCGGGAAAATTAATAGGAAGCTTTGATTTAAGGGATGGAAAACTCTGGGTTTGGCTTTAGAAAAGTGGAGAAGTGTTACCCATGAACACTTTTGCCCGGCATCGACTGGTTTCGAAGTGAAGGCCTTAGATCTTCGGGATATGGTGCATGGATTTTGGGTTTGGTAAGGTGTTACTTCAGGATTGGAAAGACTTAGAACATTTTTGGGATTGGTTCAATACTTAGCTAGGTTTGGCTAAGTACGTAGCTGAAGAAAACAGCGATAAATAGTCTTGAGTGGTTGGTATCAACCATAATTGACTTGAGATTTTTGGCACGATTTTCAAAAGGTTATGCAGGGGTCGATCACTTGATGTTTTGGATTCCTACTTCAATGTGTATAACCAACGACGATCGATTTGATGATGATGAAAGTGAAGGGATTTTTGGCTAGGAACACTCTAGTTTTACTTTGGGCATGTTGAAGAAAGTGGAAAAATTACGTTGGAATTGATGTGATGTAGTTTTGCGACTTTGGACGACAGTGTGGGGCGTTCTGGATGATGAAGACTTGATGATGGAGTTATGATGATGATCCATTAGATAAGTTTATTGATGTGAACTTGTTGGTGGAACGTTGATGTGTTTAACTATGGACTTGTATAAAAATGGAACATTGTGTGTTCTGCTATGGAGACGTGTGCAAAGAGATCGTTGAAAACTCAAAGGTTTTGAGTGTGCTCATAAAGAGGGATATATAAGAATGCACACCTGGATTTGACCGTATCCTGTATCTTTCACTGTTGAGAAACTGAGTCGTTATGTAACCTTTGGCCATTAACGTGGCCCTACGAGCTTCCTACATCCAATGGACTTAAGTAAGTGATGTGAGGATGACGATGGTTGTTGTCTTTTCAATGGTTGCTTTGTTTGGTTGGGGAAGTTACATGAGGTAGACATTATTAACTTAGACACCTAGACACCCAACAATGTACTTTAACTCATAGTACATCCACACAATGATAGTAGGTTAGCATATACTACTATGTGCTAACTCTATGGATGTAGGAAATGGTCGGGTATGATTATCCATACGTTGTGTCATGTTTTACTAAATCAAGTTTTATAGTATTTTGATATTGTAGATCACTCATACCAAACCGTCATCTGACTAGAGGTTTTATGCTACTTGTTATCTTGGTTACTTTTATATAAGCAGAAAATGTGCAGGTTTGAGATAGCACATGAATTTATATTGGGGATGAACATGAGGCTATGCTTACATATATCCATATTTGGGTTTACTATTGCTTATATTCCTGCACAACACTATGGAGCTTTATCTGTGCTTATTTATTATTAGAGACAGTTATATTTGGTTTTATTATTTGATGTATAAACTATGTGATCTGCCTGTATAACTATGGTGAACCTATTGTATTATAATTATGTGGTTCATTTTAATTATGTCTTTCCTTTTTTTATGTTGATTCTATATTTTATTCTTGCGTTGTGAGATATACGACATGTTTATTTTTGTATTTTACTAGTACTTCACCCTTGACAATTATACTATATATGATCGATACCGTAGTAGCGTACTCTATAAGTTATATTGGATACCGAATGTGTAGAGCGGTCGTCATAAGCTATACAATTTGCATTCAAGATGACTTAAGTAGATTTATCAATGCATGTTTGTCAGTAGTGCTTAACAAAGCTAATTTGGAAACACTATAATGAACATATGTTTTCACCTTCATATAACAATTTTTTTTTCAAAAAATGCACTATCAAATAAATTATGTGATAAGCCTCATGTGCATAGCATGTGTTTGCCTAGCCTATTGTTTAATTGAATATATACATTTTCATCTTTTATCTTCTCATTTAATATCAACCTAAATACTAATTCTCCATAATTTATGCCTAATTTACATATTTTCGTTAATTAATATTTACATGTTAATTAGTCACTAATAATCCATTTTATTCCGTATTAAAAAGTTAGCTATTATCATTTTTTGGCATTCCACTTTAAATTCCCCTATTATCTTTTTCATTCCCACTTTTCATTTTAACTATAAAATCAAACATTTAAACTCCAACATGCTTCCGTTTATATTCTATTATATGAAATGTTAAATATATAACTTTATATATCTTCTTTTGTTTCATTTAATATCAACCCAAATGCTAAACTCTTCTTAACTAATGCCAGTTTTACATCTCAATTAATCATTAATCAATCCATTCTATTATATATTAAAAGCATAACTGATTAACATTTTCCCTTTTTACTACGCCTTAAGGGCAAAGTCTATTCAAACACCAAAAACCATCTAACATACACCATCAGTTTTGCTAATAAAATTTGCGACAAAGGTACCCGTTTTGTAAATGCAATTTTTATTTTTATTTTTTTGTAATCCATAAAATAAACATTAAAATTAATGATATTTTCAAATCTATATTTTTGTGAAGTTCATTAAACATAAAATACTAAATATGACAACTTTCATAGCTAAAAGCTTTAATTTGTATTTAATTTTTGTTTCTAATTTAAAGTTGATTTTGATGAAACTAATTTTAAAAAATGAAAGAAGGTATAATACTAGTGCCAAAAACTAAAGTTCATTTTGTTGAATTTAAGCTTAATATAGTGCTAGAGTTTTGTATAACTAAATTTTAAATTTTGAAGGGAGAAGATACTAAAAGATGAAAACAATGATTTTTGTAAAAAGGGGGGGTGTATGTAAAGTAATTTTTGGTGTATATTAGTTTATTGTTTTTTCTGGTGTATATTAAGATATTACTGATGTATGAATAGAATTCGTCTACTTTAAATTCTCCTACTCACTTTTCCATTCACGCTCTTCATTTCAACTAGAAATTCAAGGTTTTAAGTTCCAAAATTCTTCTATTTGATTTAACAACAGCTTAATAAATCATTGTTCATACCATTTTCTATTTTTGTGTTAGGGTAAATCAAATCAAATTCTAACTTCTCCTTTATTTCGAAGGAATTAGTCTTTCCTATTTTTTCCTTTTAGAATTGCCTATTGATTATTTTCGATTTTGGATATTTTTCATTCTATATTAAAATTTTACAAAAAAGGTTGAATGGAACATAGTTTAGATATTATAAACTCATTATTACTCAAGAGATGAGTAATGATAAATGTGTAAAGCGATAGAAGATTTCAGTTAATGGTATACTTTACACTTTGTGAATTTAAATATAAACTTCATATTGTGTTCGTTACCGATATTTTTTCTGATAAAGTCTGACATTTTTAATTGATAAATTATGAATAAACTTATTATATTTTCATTTTTCATAGACAGAAAACGTTTTCAGTTCAGTTTTATACAACTTTTGTTTTAGTAATTCAATATTTACTTATTTTATGATTTAGCAATATATAGCAAATAATCATTTTATAATTTTTAGATGGGGATGTTGCTTTTTCTGACAAATTGTATTTATAAGCTATGTTGTTGTATTAAAATGATTAAAGTGCAAAATAGCCTCCATGATATTTTTAGATGGGGCCGGAATGCTCATTTTATTAGTAGTTATCAATTTGGCTATGTAGTCTCGCATCGCACAATAGTTTCCTAAAAAAACTATATAAACATTTTTTGGTATTTTCATAATCGAAGAATTCACATTCCATGTGTACATTAAGCCTAGTAACATGAAAGTTGTTTTTCTATCTTGTATACAAAAGTAGTAGATGGTCACAAATGCTAGTTTATGTTTTTATTGCATATATTCTTTTCAACTCTGTGTATTTGGATGTTTACTAATTTTTCATGGCGAAAAATACACTAAAACATGAATACTACAGAATGCGAAAACGATATAGTTAAGGACAATATCAAATCAAGCAAGCATTTTTCATGCTTTGAGCTTGATGCCATCCTCAATTGTAAAGCAAGCGCTCTGCACAAACTAATAACGATGATCATACTGTACGAGTTCAATTAATTTAAAGGTGACAAAAGAAACTATGTTATATGAAGAATAAGATATATGGTATTTAATAAACATCACTTATTACCGTCTGTCTCCATAAGTTTGAATTATACACATAAAAGGATAATAACAACTTTGAATTATAATACATTTATCTCAATAAATTTTCCGTTAAATAATAGGAAGGTAGAGATATTACAAGTCCTCTCGTAGTTTCTACAAATCTTCATTCCTCTCCTTAATTCTCTTTGAATTATTTTATTTATATCCTTGTAAGCTATCATTTTTAAATTGTCTAAAAAATATCATTAATTCATTCCACAATTTTACATTTATTTACGTACATTTTATAATTTCGTACAATTACTTACAAAGTTCATTAGATTATTATCTTTCTTCATTTATCTATTATTATTTTTCCTCCTTAACCCTCTCTATCATGTTATTATTATATAACTCACAATTTTAGTTTTAAAAAAAATGTCTACATTTATTAACACCCTTTAATCCTCCTTTCCCACACCCCGATATGTAGTAAAAAAAATCATGACTCACATGTTTCTTTTCTCACTTAATCGTTTAACAATTTTATTCTTTTTTCTTTGTTTATTGTTTTCTTTTTCTTTTTATACATTTAATTTCTCCTCTCTATCTTATCACCTTCTTCAATCCATACCCTACTCAATTCATTAAAGCTTAAGTGATGATATATCCTATTTTTTATCGTCCTCAAAAAATTGAGAATTGAATCATTAAAAGAAACTATTTGTTCCAGTTATTCCTAGGTTTATAATATATTTGTTTTTTTCAAAATAATTAAATAGATTTTGGAGTTTGTGGAACTGAATCAAAATTTACATCATATTGGTATTGGATAAAATTAGATATAAACATGAAAGTTTGTACAATATGTTCAATGTGGCCTTGAATAATGAAGAAGGAAATAAACATTTTTGCACAGTTTGATATATGTGGGAGCAAACCAAGTATTTTAACTTTTATAGTTGCAACTGGGGTGGAAAAGGAAATCAATGAGTGGCTAATAGATTTAACCAGAACAAATTTTTTATTCTGTTACATTTAATAATTATCATAAAAAATCATTTTATATTTCACATCCAAAGCCGATTACACACATGATAATGAATTTCCTTAAATTATATCAATAAATGTATATTACTTCAATATTTAAACTTTAAAATTTACTATATAAACAACTTATAAATATTTCATATGCAAGAGTGCATATGTGCACACACACATACATATGTATATATTAGTCAAATATTATATTTATTATATAATTTATATTCTTCAAATTTATTTCAAATCTGAAAAATTATATTCTAAAATTTATAATTATTAAAATAACTATTATACCATTTTTCTAAAGTTTATTAATATTGATTCAGAATGTATAAATTAATTAACCATTATGTTTAATCTATAATATTGCAAACTTTTAAAAATTATTATAATTATTTTAACATAATTTCTATCAAGCAATATCAATATGCAATCTTATTTACATATCTTCCAATGCGAGACGACTATTATTTTTCATCAGAATTAAATACAAAATATTATTTTTTAACATAACGAACTTTTACAACAAGGTGACTCTATCATATTAGGACAATCTATGTGGATTTCACTACGAATGCATTAACATCAAATTAAAAAAAATCAAGTTGAAAGAAAACATGACATTAACCAGTGAAACTAAGGTATCATTTGTTTCAAATTCTTAATGTTGAATATTAAATGATAAACACTGATTGTTGTTGAACATTGAATGTTTAATGTTGATTGCTGAATGATTAAAATGTTGTTTGTTTGTATTACGATTGAGATTTAATTTTTTACCATAATTAATTATTATCACAGTATTACTCTTAATAATATATGAATCATTTAGCCATACAATCACAAAATTATATCATAAAACATACACACAAATGCTCTGTAATTATAAGTTGTAAATATATGAAAAATATACATATGTATATGATAAAATTGAAAAGAGTCTTTAAATTTTGATACTATTGGTCATTATAATTATCATTCCATGGTGTTTAATAATCATGACGAATATTCATGAAATATTTTTCTTTTATATTATATCCATTTCTATTGAATATACTACTTAATAATAAAAAAACTACAAATAACAGAAAAAATTCAAATACAAAAAAAGAAACATACCCGAAACGTAAAAAAGACGACTAACGCGTAAATTTATAATAAAATCATGTTGTGGTATAAGATTTAAAATAAATTAAAATGACAAAATTATTATTGTACAAAGAGGAAATGTGTTAGGTATTGCTAATCAACATTCTGTAGTATGAAAGAGCAAAAAATATTTCTAGTTTTTCCAAACAAACAAACCATAAGAATAGAAACAGAAACAAAAGGGAAATTAACTTACATTAATTAGAAGGGAAATCGAGCCTATCTTAGTCTAGAAAGTGAAATGTATGAGATTTTAAAGGAATGCATACTTTACGTTGAAATAAATGTACATTTCGTGTAATAAATATGTTCAAATTTATCTATGGTGTTGTCGTGGATCCATAAATACGATTAATTCCTATTTATTTATACGTTACGAATTTGTAAGGTTATATAAATGTTAAATACAAACAGGATGTTTATGGTGTGGTGACTCTCCCACTTCTTCCCTCACTCCAATGTTCTCTGCTCAGTTAACAAAAATTAAATTCAATAATTATTTCTGTAACGCAGCATGAGAAATAAAGTCAAAATAACTCTTCTTCCTTTCCCATTCAACTTCATTTTCTCTCTTTCAATTCAATTAGATTGCTTTATGCTTACTTTCATTTTGTTAATTTAAAAGCATGTTTTATCTACTTTATAATTTTGATATCGAACCTAGTTTTTTTTATCATGTTAATATTTTTTTCTTATTTGTTTTTTGTTCTAATATGATTATTATTACATTATTGGAATATATGGTTAGGTAATTCTAATTGAAGATAAGGTTTTGGGAACAAGAAATGAAGGCTTCAAAACAGATATTTCTCAGTTTCATGTTTCAGTTCATGTTCAGGCTACACGAATTTTGGTAATGCTACATATTTTTATGATATTTCATCACAAAAAATTAAATTATTTTGAGTTTACTTTATTATGCATGGTAAAGCATCTCTGCCTAATTTTTTATGCATTCCCTATTTTGTTTTCTTATGATAATTAAGGCTCTGTTTATTTAAAATGCTGAATTCTGAATTTTGATTTCCGAATTCTGAATTCTGAATAATTACTTTTTTGTTTGTTTGCATTCAGCATTTAGAACAAAAAAGAATATTCGACATTCAGAACAAAAAATAGGCAGTAAAAATGTTCTGAATTATTTTGTCTGAACAGATGGCTTTGTTCAGAACATTAACAAAAAACAAACAACATAAAAAGTTCTGATTTATAAATCTGAGCTTGGATTTAGAACTTCTAATAAAAAATAAACATAGCCTAAAATTGCATCTATTGCTTATCTAGCTTTTGTGATTATTTTCAGTTGTCTAAATTGCACTTAAGTTGTCAAATAATTTCATTATTTATGGGTATCTTTAGGCAATTAATTTCTTCAACCAATTTCTTAGCTTAATATTTTTTAATTCTCAATGTTTTTTTTGTATATGGTAAATGATAATACGTAGATTGAATTCCCACTGCACTGAATTTTCAGTTTTAACCATACTTTTTCAATTTTCTTCATTTGTCTTTTAATAAAGAAAACTTTGCTTATCCCATTGTTTTTTATGTTTCATTTTGTTTCAGTACTTTACCACAAAATATTAGATCGTGTAAGAGCTACTTCTCTTTTTTGTTATTTTCTCTGTTCACTAGTCCAATTGGTAAATCAGCCTATGAAAATTCATTTTCTTTGTTTTGGTTATTATCATGCATTAAGAACTAAGTTGAAGAGCAGTAAAGTTATGTATTTTAGATATTGATAAAGAACGGGCTAAAAGCAATAATTAGTTTCAAGTAAGCATCGCTTGTAATTCAAGTGAAAATGAAAATGAAGAAACTGTAAATATAAAAACTGAAAAATGGTAGAGATGATTAAACGAATGAAGAATGACTTTATTACCTGAATCGTCGAAAGTTTATTTTTTAAGACATGTCCTTTATTAACCCACCTTTCTGACCCCTTGGAACGACACTTAACACATCCTCGGTGTTCGTGTGTCGTTGCCCAAGCATCAAAAAGATAAATCATCATGGGGTAAAAAAAAGGAACAGAATAAAAACCTCACAACGAAACTGCTAAATAAACATAACAGAAATAGTACATAAGGTTACTCCTTGATAGGGTGTTATCAAAGTTACATAAAAGTACTACAAATAAGCCTAGGCAGTTATAACGTCCCGCCTTTACAAATGCTGAAACAAAATACACTTACACAAACTACATAGTACAACGGATTAATAAGATGAAAAGCCTCCTTCTAGGATGCCGTCTTCAAAGAGCCCAACAAAGACCTACTACTCTCAGACTACTCAAATAAAATGAGTACCCGAGAGTTCATGGAAACAAACAACTTGGGTCAGACAATTTGTCTGGTATGAATAAAACTTTAGATGAAGGTATGTAATTAAATGCAAACATATGAGACCATGTCGCTGAACACAGAACGGGTTTACCATCACATGAATCAACATCCAACGTGAAGAATGGACAAATAATCAAACATCGCGAAGAGTGGTTGACTCTCCTTGATTAAATTAAGGAAACAAATCAAAGGTTCAAATCAAATAAGGAAAGGAAAATCTCCAACAAATGACTAGGAAGGTGCACCACCCTTGAAGTATACCTCTAGTAATATACTTCTGAGAAGCTCATATACTCTATGACACTTCTCGGACAATACCAAGCCGGACCCCGCCAAACCTTCGCGAGTATTCGAATACTTCACATCTAATAGCGCTACCGAATCCAATCTAGAAGAGATGTGAAAGTACCCTAATGGGACCAACCCTACATAGCTTGGCTTCCTCTCGCGCTTTGGATTCAGTCATTTCCGACAAAGGATATCAATGGTCGACAGAACAACACATCGTCTTAGAATGACGATAATAAAGAAGCTGAAGTAACTGATAGCCAGGAAACCAACTATCGGGGATCTAAAACGATCGTATATGGAAATTAAGTCTTGTATACTTATCACCACTCATTGAATTCAAACTTGTATTGTTTCTTGGTTAACAATAATACCGAACAAGTCAAGGTAGTGTTACCGCGAAGTCATATCTCACGATTATTCTTAACTTTCGAAATAGCGACAAGTCTATGTCTTCGATGTTTGGTGCTAATTATACAAATAAATCATTTCCATACAAGTGAATCGCTTTACGGAAATTAATCCATTTCCATATACCATTCACGCTTTTTTTTCTTTTTTAAAAATATTTGTGCTTGAGCTTCACATTACAAGCAATCGCTTTAAACCACTTTGTTAAAAGGATTTTACTAACTCCAAAACATCATTATAAAAGATTTAATAACTTAAAATGTTCTTATTACATTGATTAATCAACTTTGAATTTTAAATGTTTTTACATAGTAAAAAGGATAAATCGCCTTTAAACCTTATTAATTCAATTAATTAGTGAAATATAATTAATTAAATTAATAAATAAATAAATAATTGATTATTTATTATTATTTAAAATGAATAACAAAGTCCAAATATTATTATTACATGGATAAATTCTCTACAATATCCTTTAATTGAAAAGGGTAAATTATCATTAATCAAATAATTAATAATATTTAAACAAAATTAATTTAATTAATTAATAATAAATAAATATCATTATTTAAAAGTGATTAATTAATTAATATTTTATTTAAGGAAAATTAATTAAGGTTAAACAGATTTGATTTACTTTTAAAAGTCATTAATTAAAAGTTATTAATTAAATTTAAAAGCATCATTAGTTAAAAGATTAATTAACTTTAATCCATCATTATCAAAAGATTAATTAACTATAAACATCATTAAGTAAAAATGATTAATTAAATTTAAAACATCATTAACTAAGTAATTAGTTAAATTTAAATCACATCATTAATAAGTTAATTAGTTGACCTTAATCGTTATTAATTAAATAATTAATTAATTTAATTAATTAATCTTAATTAAAATAATTAATTGTTTTTGAAACCATCATTAACTAAAAAATTGCTTAACTTGTAAACTAATTTCAAGCACGATAATGAAACCAAATGGTTTCGATAAAAGTGTGTTTGTCGAAAGTGCCGATATAGCGATAGTCGCTATACTGACACTTCGACAACTATTTCCATGTCACAATATTTACATCTACACATCACATACCATTAGCAAAGCAAAACGCAAGGTATTTAACTAGTATTACAACATGTAAAGAGCAATCACTAACAACATAATTAACTTTTACCACTAACTTTTCAAGTTGCTTACTAACTCGCTTACTAACTACCAAGTTGACAACTTTTCAATGCATAAACCAAACCAACATTCATCACATTTAAGATACATATATACAAGAATTCATAAGCTATTAAAATGAGTAGTATTAAAGTTAGAAAGTTTTAGTTTGGAAGGAGAGAGTTTTACTCATCGAAAGTCGATGAAATGAGTCAAGCTTGCGCTATAACTTGAGTATGCCTTAGAACTTCACTTTTCCTTTCTAAAAATGATAACTTTATGGGTCTATGGTGAAAATGAGCTCATCTAGGAGGGCTTAGAGTTTGGCCTTTGATGAATATAGGGGGTGTATGGACTTGTTTTGAGTGGTTACATGATTTAGAGAGGAAAGGAACTAGTTTTAGTGAATTTTGCTTAAGTGAAGAGATGGAAGAGAAGTAAGTTTTATGTGTTTGGAAAATTAAGAAGCCATGGAAATAATAAGTGATGACATGGAGAGGATTTTGGAAAAGAAATTGAAGTGGATAAAATAAGAAAAAAATGAGGAAATAAGTATATATACATGGACATAAATCAAATTACAAGTATACCCCAAGTACAAGACCTCCACACAAATTTTGCCACCCCATTTTTCTTGTCTCCTCCCTTAAAATTTCGAAATATTCATGTCCCCCCTTGCCTTCCAACTTTCCAACATTAATAAATATGTTGTAGTACTTAATTTGTACTTATGTCTTATGTGATGTGACGATTTTCCCTTTTATTATTAAATACTCACATAATACGTCATATTATCCTTATTATAATTATTTAAGTTATTATATGTATAAATATTTATCAAAAACAAAGTATAACTCGTTTATAATTATGAATATGTGTAACGACCCAGAATTTTTGAACATTTGAAAATGAAATATTTAATTTATTTTAAATATTTGAATGATGGTTTTGCTTGAATCCCCAATATAACTATGGATTTGGCGATTTAATTTTAAAATTTAATCTATTGAAAGTTGAATAAAAAATTGAATCTTCGGTTTTAAGTTAAAGAAAAATATTTCAAAAGCTTTTAAAATTCATAATGATAATACTGAAGATAATAGAAGCTTCAGAATCGAATTTGAAATTGATTTGTTCAGTTTTGAAATTATATCGTTTCAACCGATATTTAAAAATAGCGTTCCGAGGCACAGTCTCGGAATTCGACGAAACTAGTTCCATTGGATCCGTAATATTGAATTGTTATCGGATTTCAAATTTTGTATTTTTTTGGAGTTGTTATGTGAGCACACGGTAAGTAAACGTGTTGGAATTTAAATCGAATTCAATTTAAATTTAAAATCTGAATTTGGTCAACATCAGCACTTTTGGCCTTAACTCAAAACACTGTGACAAAGTAATGCAAACACGATCTATTCCACCTTAAATCACGCGATCTTTTTCTTTAAGGATCGAACCATACCTCTTCTTTCCAGAAGTCATTCACGAGAAGAAAACAATGGCCGAAGTAAATTCAAAAGCAGAAAACAAAGAAAAAAATATTACGAACGAAAGTTCAAACCGGTTAAAGCATCGAACCCTACTTATGTCCTCTCGTTTTTTTCCGCTTCTATCTCCCTCAAAATTTACTCGAAGTCGAAATCAAGAAAAAAAATGGCAGACAAAATTCGCGAAAGGGTTCGTCATTGTCGAGTGCTGGGGCGGAGCCGCATTCGCAAGTGCTCACGTTCGAGCTCGGCTTTGGGGATATCGTGGTGGCACGTGCGATTTCGTGCGCGTGGGAGGCTGGACGATGTCATCGAGGCGATGAGGTATCGACGTGGTCAGGCGCGTGGGTTTCGATCAAGTGGTGGAGCTCGCGAAAAGTCGTGGGGCTCGAGTTGATGATGAAATTGCGTACAAAGTCGTGGCTTTGTCTGATGATGAGCCTGTGCAGTGGATATGAACAGAGGTATCAGTTTTATTTAAATTAATTTAAGTAAATGTTTATAGATTGGAAATAAACAATATAGTTAATATTCATGGATATTAGAGAAGAAATTATATACAGGAAGGAACATAATGCAGTTTTGTTTTAAACATGTATAAAAATATATCTAAGTACCTATTTTTGTTAAAAGTATATAACTGTTGGTCACTAGAAAATATATGCCTACTTTTATAGTAAAAAGTAGAAGATTTGTATTATTGTTTATTTATTTGCAGAAAATAAAATATAAATGTATTATTGACTTATCTAAAACAGAAACCTTTTTGTTAACCTGGGAATCATATATATATATATATATATATATATACAGTAGTTGAAGAAAAATAAATGTTTGGTGATTAATTTATTTTATTAAACTACTTAATCATTTTGACTACTGAAAATAAATTTATTAAAGGAGAAAAATTGGTTTAAAAAGAATTATCAACTAATCAAAAAAAACTATTAAACGGAAATTAATTGTTCAGTTGATTCGAATATTAATGAATTGTGTAAATAATTATACAAGGTATAAATCAAGAAAATCGAGTCAAGAATGGAAATGGATTGCGAATAAAAAGCTATGGTGAGATCTCACTCAAAATGAAAAGTTGGATTTTGTAGTTATTGACTGATTGATTAACTATTTGGATGTGATATATATATAGTAGTATATAGCAATATATATATATTGGCATATGTATATATTGTAGTTGTGATTTCCCGCACTATATAGCAGATGAGACCCTATTGCGCCGCATAATAGCGGATGATATTTTATAAATCCTATATACCGCGATATTCCACCTCGAAGTGGAATGGGTATTGTGCTAACGTCTGTGGATGTAGGGAAACAGGTTGGAGGGATCCAACTGGATTCCTCAACTGTATTGATTTATTTACAAATATTGTTATATATTCTTTTGTCATATCGATATATGATGTTTGGATACCGTGATTGATTATTTGGTGCTGTTGCATCATCGGATCCATTTTTGAAGTTTAAAAATAACGATTTTGATTTTAAAAGAGATTTTTAAAGTGATTTATGAAAGTATACATTTTATTAAATTTTTGAATTGATTTATTTTAAATAAATAAATGTTAAAATTTTAAAGTTATAAAAAATTATGATTTTTGTGAAATATAACCGAAAGGTGATTTTTGAAAATAAATAGTTAAGTAATTTATAAAATGGTTTAAATTGGGATTTTTGAATTATTAAAAATGATGTATATAAAAGATGTACAAAATTGATATTTATAAATTTAAAATATTGGGATTATTAAACGAGTTTTACAAGTGTTAAAATGAAGTATAAATGGATTTCATAAGTGAACGAAATTTTATATTTATAAATTGTGAAGTTACAAAATGAATAGATTTTGTAAAACAAAATATTTATAAGTAATTAACTTATAAATCAGATTTTGGCATTTTAATTGAGATTTTTGAATAAGTATGAATGGTTCATAGATGAGATTTATAAAATATATATTTTATAAATCAAAACAATGGAATTATAAAAGTAGTTCGGTTATTGTTGAAAATAAAGTTATAAATGAAATCTTATAAGTAATAAGATTTAAAAATTGTGAAGTTTTAAAGGAACGATTTTGTAAATAAATGAATTATAAGTACTTAACTTATAATATGGACTTTTGGTATATATATTGAGTTATAAATTGAATTGGTCATTAAAGGAGATTTATAAATCGAAGTTGTTATAAAATAGAAATAGAATTTATAAACGTTGTTTTATAAATCCGAAAATCAATCAATCAAATTTGATGAATTTAATATAGAAGGTTATTAAGGGAATTATATCCATGATTTTGGATAATGGAAATTCTTGAAATAAAATGTGTAGAAAATATTGAAATTTGGTTAGTAAAGTATATTCACGATTATGGACAGTGAATATATTATTAAGTAAAATGGATATGTTTTGGGGAAGTGACATTAAAAATAAAGTTAATTGTTTTAACGATGTTTTAAAATGTATTAACTATCGAAACCATAGATTTCAACATTCATTATTGAGATAGACGTTTTCAAGAAATAAGGAAATGGTGGACTATAACACTGTTGTTATAGTAAATGATTTTCGAAAGGAAATGTTTTATATAGCATTGGGATTTATATATCTATCTTAATTTCGAATCCCTATACTAGTGTTTTTGGGTCGTCGTAACGATGTTTTACGCAACATTCGTTTTGACTCAAATAGATGTGTTTAAGAAAATGATTTCCTTAAAGAATGAAATATACACTTAATTTTGATTTAAGTATATTGAATATTTTCAAATGTTGAAAATAAATAAGATTTGTGAATTACTTATTATTAAATAAGTATGGAAATGCTTTTCCAATATAAATTAAACGTTTTTGAGAATTTATCTTTGTAAAGATAAATTGAAAGTGAATATTTGAAATCGATTGAAAATCGTATATCAGTAGATATTTTGAAATATAAATCCACTATGGAATTTATAACCAAAAAGGGAAATTGTAAAAAAAAATAAACGTTGATTTATTTTTGAAGTATGAAATTATATATCTGTTTGTACCAAAAATGGGCACAACACTCTTCGGAAGTCTTTGAAGAGATAAACGCGGAGAATGGAAGTTAACGCTGTGGATTATCTAACAAAAACTCCAAAATGACAAAAAGTAAACTGCAATGACAAGCGATTTAGAGTGGTTCGGCTTTGTAGCCTACGTCCACTATGAAGTTTGGTGATTTTATTGCTCGACACTCGAAGATTTCAATTTCTTACAACGCAGTACAACTGGATTCGTGAGCTAAGTCTGAATTTAGGACAACCGTGGCGATTCTGAGTAAATCTGGCAGAGTCTGGGCGCTCTTTAGCTCTTAGGATTATTCGACCCGTTTTCTGAATGACCAGGGGCTCTATTTATAGGTGCAGGAGGCTGATATTTCGCCTAAAATCCAGGAAGAACGCTTCCAGCACGTGAGGGGGCCCACATGGCCGAAATCTGGAGATCCGAGCCAAATTGAGATCGATTCGACCCTTGCTTCGAATCGATCAAGTTTTGCTCCGATCGAGGTGAAATTTTGTGTGGACATTCTTCAGCATGTACGTAAGCTACTGTGAAAATTTCATAGCATTTGGACTTGTAGATCTCAAGATATGATCGATTCAAGATTGCATTTTTCGTCTGTTTTCCCTGTTCAAATCGATCCTTTAGAATCGATGGTGACATGTGCTAGCAGGTTGACGTGGCATGCGTTCTTCGTGTCGATCCGTCTTAATCTCCGAGTCGACTGGGTCGAATCCACGTCTCTAGCGGCTTGTGACTTGGTCGTTTTGAAGTAGTGGATTCGAAGTACATGGATTCGAATGTATGCTCGTTCGAATCGATCACCCTATACCTTATCCACTCGATTCGAAGCTACTCTTGCAGGATGGAATCGGAGCATAGTCATAGGATGGATTCAAAAGACTTCAACCTTGGTGGATTCGAAGGAACTTCCTTTGACGGAGTCGAAGCTATGGTTCTTTTCACGGATTCGAAGGATCTTTCCTTCGATGGATTCGTAGGCATGTGAGGATGGAATCGAAGCACGGCTATTTGGGTGGATTCGAACCAAGGGCCTGCTTGATGGAGTCGAAGCAAAGGTATTCCTCATGGATTCGAATCAATACACGTCAGATGGATTCGAACATAGGCTTCGCCTATGGATTCGAGCTAAGGACTGTCTACTCCATTTTTTGTCGGTGATATCTTGAGCATACGAACTCGGATTGTCTCAAAACTTGAAACGTTGACTCTCATGGCTTAGCTTGTTATATCCTAGCAATTTTGGCCCAATCCGGATTCGGACAAAATTCATCGACATCCATAGTGAGCCTATGGATGACCGATCTCTAGGACAGACTGTCATTGAATTACTAGTCAATTCTTCGGTGTCACGGCCTTGCCAAAAGGCGGGATAACATTTGCCCCCCAAAGTACGTCTTGTGTCAACATGACGTGCTTTGAATAGCTGCAGTCCAACGTTGTACAATTATGACACGCTCTGCCGAAAGTTGTATTCTTTGTTGCAGTATTTGACTGTCGTACGATCGTGATCAGCTTGTTTGCCGTTGGGATTATGACGAAATTAACATTTGATCCCTATAAATGATAAAGACCAAACACTAGTCAAACATATGTGCATATATATACCACTTTGACTTTGGTGAACGTTGCATGTTTGCAAGTCGTTGTTAGTTCGGACTGTTATCGAATTCTGCATCGGTCCTCTCCTGAACCGATTTGAGATTCGAGTTAAAACATTGTTTTTATGATTGTTTATAATTATCCCTTGGTATCGATCCTCTCCTGAATCGTTGTACAAGGTAGACAAGTAGTAATTTTTATATTTGAAGCGATGCGTTTATCCTCATTCGATCGTTTTCGATGGATTCGGGGTGATGATTCGAATCGATAATCTTTGATATTCCATGAGTCGATGGTTTTGAAGTTGGCACTTTGAATTGGTGGGACACAGTGACCTTGATTCATCTTCCGTTAATTGCCTCGAATCGATGAGGCTTCGAATCGATGGGGTTCGTATCGATGGGACTCGCATCGATGCTACCCGGATGGACTCGAAGCTTTGACGAGTTTGACAGTGATGGATTCGGAAGTATGGACTCGAAGCTGACTCGTGACGTACGCACGTTGGAGTTCGAATCGATGCATTTGAATTGTCTGCTTCGAATCGATGATGCTTACGCATCGATACTATATGGATGGATTCGAGGTGGTTAAGGGTTCGAAACTAGATGGATTCGAATTAAGGGATGGATTCGAAGGTGATGGGTAACTGAGCGATCGTTCGAATCGATGGAGTTGTGACCTGATATGATCGGTCAACATGACCGGGAGACGAAGAGACTCGAGTCGTCCTTGGAACCCATATAAATACGGGAGGCCAATTTCATTTTTACTTTTTACTTTTTACTGTCGCAGTCGCTCCTTTCTCCGAATCGATCCTCCAGAGCCAGAACAACTTTGCCTTGCGTGAATCCATCAAATTTTCCCAAGTTCCCATCTGTAATCGAATTCGCTAAGGTAACTAAGGGATCGATTCGAACGATGAGAGATAAAACTGGAACCTTTATCATTAATATCAACTCCTTTTCTCGAAAATCATGAGGAATAGTGCGATCGGAGATGGGTCGACTCGATAGATCTGAGGAGCGAATCCATTCGTGTCGCATCGATCTTGAGTGTTAATATGGAGGAGTGTCACTTCTTCGTATCGATCCAGGAATGACCAGTTCGAATCGATCTCTAGGGCAAGGCTTCGAATCGATGACTTGGAAGGAAAAGGAAAAAGGGCATCGAACCGATCGATTCGAAGTAATGTTATCCCGATCGATTCGAAGGAATTGAATTCTGATCGATTCGAAGTTATGCGGGGCTCATGGATTCGAAGCGCTTCTCCATCCTAAGGTTTTACCGAGTCGACCCTAATGGAGTCGAGGCGTATGGATTCGAACGTCATCGATCCGACTCATATTGATTCGAGTTGATCGATTCGAACGTGCTGGCATCTGCTTTTCTGATTTGCGCCAACATCTGAACTACGGCCAATTTCAAGTTGAACTTTGACGAACATAATGAACTTTGTTATACTTGACTCTGATGAGCTTCGGCCTTGCATAATCGAACTAGACAGTAAAGCTTGACCTCCTTTTTGAAGCTCGTCGATGGGACTGTGACTTAATCAACAATATAACAGATTTATACTTGAATTGGTTGGTTGCATTCGGATAGCGGGGACACGACGGTCATCGATGACGGTCATCTCCAGTCTTGATTTCCATAGTTTCGTCGTGCATACACCTTGCTTTAGTCTGTAAAATTTGATTAAGTAACGCACCGCACTCGCACTACACAGCACTTTCATATACACTACACTGGGGAATGCACGGGCTTCTTTTGTATTTAACGTTGCTTTCTAATGAGTTAGTTAATTATGGAGTCTTCAAGTTCTCAACAACATGAGGTAGAAAGTTCGCCTCCTCCAGCGCTTGAGATCCCGGAGATCCCCCATGAAGTTATAGACCCGGCTCCGGACGAGCTGCCGGAAGCCATATTTATTGAGGATCCCGTCGATTCCGTCCAGTCCAGTATTTCTGAGTCTTTGTTAGGCAGGATATGCTTGAAGCACAACATATCTCCAGATGATGTTTTATTGCCCAGTGCCAGCGATAGACCGCACAATCCCCCTGAAGGATATACAGCTTTTTATCATCATGCTCTTGCGGCTGGAACGCTCCCTCCATTTAATCAATATATCAGAGAGATGTTATCATATTTAGCAATCGCTTCCTCACAGCTACATCCTAACGGACATGCGTTGCTAAATAGCGCCTTCGTCATATTCATGGACTGCTTATTTGGCCCGCCAAGGCCGACTGAGATCAGACACATTTTCAATTTCAAAAGCAGGGCCGACAGTCCATCATTTACCTTCTTGGAGGCAGTCCGTAATTGCCAAGTCGTAACTGGGGCCTGGACCAGGCTTAGTTATTTCAAAAACGAGTGGTTCTTCGCCAGGTGCCCCCCAGGATTTGCCAGGAGATGGTTATCTAGGCGTAAGTGTCATAAGTTTTCCTTGAGTAGTTTTTCTTATCACTTAACTAACACTTTGTTCTTCTCACAGCCATCATTTCGAGACCCTCTGGTGGGTATTACAGTGGCATTGTCCGAAGCTTACAAGCAATCCCAAGCGACTTAAGGCACATTGACCTGGTGTTGACTGACGATAATTTAAGGATGTTGGGCTTAATCGAGACGGGCCAGAGTATTGTCATCGAGGGGTTGGCGAAGCCGGCCTCGAAGAAAAGCAAGAAGATGACGAAGAGGGCGCCTGGCGTGGTAATCAGGGAAATGAGTGATGATGAGAGGACACCCACAGATACTGAGCTGTCAGTTGATCTTCCTTTATCAGGAGAGAGGCGAAAAGGCAAGGCTGTCGTTCCTAAATTTAAAAGATGGAAGTCTATAGTTGTGTCTTGCCCTATCCCCGGAATCACGATTTCCGAAGCCGTTCCTCCTCATTCAGGAAGTATCTTTAGAGGGTTGGATGATATTCCCATCCCGGATTTTATATTGATTCCATGTAATCCTGGGTTGGAGGAATCTCAAGATGTATTAAATATGAGCGAGCCCTTTCCTTTGAGTGCGGTCAACACTTCCGGTTGGTCTGGGGGTTTACACATTTTCACACACTTCCACACCACTACATGACTTTTGCATATTAATTACCGTTTTGTAGGATTCTAATCGGTAGCTCCTTCTTATTGCAGGCGAGATGTCGGGCCGCGGGTCTACTTTGGATAGGCTCCGTAACGTGCGCCAATCTTCCCCATATTATGATTCTCGTAGGAGAGAATCAGATAGGGACCACGGGCAAGGTTATTCTAGCCAGGTGCGCTATGACAGGGATAGAGATTATTGGCGTGGCCGTTCTGGCCATGATCGTACTGACAGAGATCGGGGCCAGCAGTACCGATCACGATCTCGTTCTCCTCCACCTCCTAGGGCCCCCGTAGACACCCCTGGGCCTTCACAGCAGCTGCAGCCTTCCCAATCTTCAAGGCCCGAGACTCAGCGGCCTAGAGTCGAACCACCGGCAGCTGCTATCGTTGAGCAGGCTCCTGCTGAGTTGACAAGCGAAGGTGCCATCCAGCTTGCTCAAATGAAGAAGGACTTCCCAGAAATCTGTATGGATGCATACGTTTTCTCTCCTCATCTCAAGAGGATTCCTCAGGATGCTGAAAACATGGCGCACAGCTATATTCGTGACTTCTATATCCAATACAAGGAATGGTATAAAGCAGCCGTGAAAGCTTCAAAGGTAGCTTTTGACCGGGCGAAAGTCATTCAGGAGCGAGATGTTGAGATTGTCAAGAAAGACCGCATCATTCAAGTTCTTCAGTCTGAGATGGAGTCGTCTCGAAGCTCAGAACTCCACGTACTCAAAAAGCATGAGGATGCTGTGGCCAAAATGGCGAGAATGCAGCAGGCACACTGTGCCACGGTTGAAGAGATGGGCCACCGCTATACCAACGTTGTAGCTGAGCGAGATGCAGCCGTTAAGGAGCTGAATGAGCTCAAGGCCAAATTTGCTGAAGTGGTGAAAGAGAAAGACGCAGCTAACACTACTGCTCAGGAGGCGTGTGACCAAGCTGTGTCACTTCGGGCCGAACTTGCTGTGGCGGTGGCCAAGTCCAAGTCTGCAGACGTAGAAATTCATGAAAAAATTATAGCGGAGCGGTCCAGGCTGGAAGCCGATTTTTATGATCTCCTGGTCACATATAATGCCAATGTGCTGGAACACAGAAATTTATTATGGCTGGGAGATGATTCCATGATTCTTTATAATGCCTGGACTAGGCTAGTAGAGGAGAAGAAAGCGGTGCATCCTGATGAAATGCTGGATGACTTCGAGCTTGAGATGCGCCTGCTTATTGAGGAAGAGAGGAAAATTCTTCATGAGGCGGTGATTTCTTTGGCGAGAGAGAGGCTCGGGTTTCAACAGATAGAGACAGGCGAGGGCTCGGGGATTGAGCATCACGAAACGAGTGTTGGAGCTGTAATCCCGATGTTGCCTGAAAACACCAGTGCGGTCAATCCTCGGTCCGTCCCCGCTTATAATCCTGACCAGCCGCATTTATCTTCTGCTGATGTTTATGCCTCTATATCTGCCCATACTGTGAGCCAGGCTAAGGAAGGTAATTGAACGCCTTCCGTATATATTTAGTGTGGTGAATTTGGATCAATACCCACAGCTAACAATCTTCGTTTTTCACATTTCAGTGACTGAAGCCGTTATCCCCGCGCCTCCTGCATCTCAGGCTTCTCATCAAGCGCATGTGGCTATCGTCACCGAAGCTACTATGACATCCTTCGTGGCCGGAGAAGAAGGGGAAGCGGATACGCTATCTTTTGACACTTAGATGATTGAGGAACTCCTCAACCAACCCAACGATCCTTTCATCGATCCATCCTTCTCCATGAGCCGGACCACTCCGGTCGTTAGTGTTTCCATGCCAGTCACTAGCATATCCAGCGCGGCCCAGGTATCTCGCGAAGATGAGATTCTGGCTGAAATTAATACTGAGATGGACGCAGCGACCGCCAGTGTAGACCCGCCAGGCCATGCCCCACTAATGATGATATCGCCTGGCGGCACTGTGGTAATTGCGAGCGCTTCTGTCCCACCTCCTGCTACTGATCCTACTCCTTCGGTTCCACCCTCCAAAAGAATCTCGATTGCTTCTAGCTCTGAGGAAGAGGTGGACATTATGTCGCCATCTGAGGGCAAATCGGAGAAGAGCAAAAGAAAGAGGAAGAAGTTGGGTAGCAGCTCTAGTGGGACTTCCTCGAAGAAGAAGTCAAGGAAGAAGAAAGATTGAACTCCTTCTTCAGTTCTCTGTAGTGTTTTGTCTTTTGATTTTCTCTATAGCCGTGTATAGATGTGGACTCGGCTCCCACTAGTAGGAACTTTTTTGAATCATCATGTAATCGAATTCTTTTTGTTAATAATGGAAATGAAAGTATATTCTCTTCCATCTTCAATTTGATATTTGTTTTTGGTCCTGCCCCTAGTCTTGGGGATGAATATGGGATTGATGTATGTTTATACTCTGCCTCGTACTCTGGGAATACGGAGTTAAGGAATGTTTATACTCCGTCTCGCACTCCGGGAGTACGGAGTTAAGGAATGTTTATACTCCGCCTCGCGCTCTGGGAGTACGGAGTTAATGAATGTTTATACTCAGTCTCGCGCTCTGGGAGCACGGAGTTAAGGAATGTGTATACTCCGCCTCGCGCTCTGGGAGTACGGAGTTAAGGAATGTTTATACTCCGTCTCGCACTCCGGGAATACGGAGTTAAGGAATGTTTATACTCCGTCTCGCGCTCCGGGAGTACGGAGTTAAGGAATGTTTATTCTCCGCCTCGCGCTTCGGGAGTACGGAGTTAATGAATGTTTATACTCCGCCTCGCGCTTTGGGAGTACGGAGTTAAGGAATGTTTATACTCCGCCTCGCGCTCTGGGAGTACGGAGTTAAGGAATGTTTATACTCCGTCTCGCGCTCTGGGAGTACGGAGTTAAGGAATGTTTATACTCCGCCTCACGCTCTGGGAGTACGGAGTTAAGGAAGGATCGTCGTGTATCAATTCGATCTTGGCTTTGACACGATGGCTTGCCCCCGAGCTCGGGCTTCACTTAGAGAGTGGCTGGTCGTATCACAGCCACTCCGTTCTTGAATAAATCCCATTGCGTGATGGAAGTTTAGCTCTTCGTGGATCGTGATGTTGTACATTGTATTTAATGAATCACAGCTCTGGCCCGAAGAAATGGCATTTTATTGCTGAAATCAGAAAACATGGCAAAGTCAGTTGCCTTATTATAAGTTCTAATTTCGAAATGCTGAAACAAATTTAAAACGGAATTTAAACTAAATAAATAAACATAGTCTGTTAATTGCCGTAGCGATGAAGGCTTTCGCTGTTCCAGGCCCTTGGTAAAGTTAAGCCATCAATGGGTGATATCTTGAATTCGCCATCCTTGATCTTTCGCTTAATCTTGCGCGACCCTTTCCATGTTGATCTCATGGGCGGGAGTACCGGATAATCTTTCTTAGCGACTAGCTCACCAAGCTCAAAAGTTTTAAGTCGGTCCTTGGCATTGTGTAATCGGGCAACTCGATTTCGGTGTATGATTGTTCTCAAATCAACCTGATCGCCCTGGACAACCCCAACTCCGTTGACGGTTGGGAATTTTAAAGTTAAACACCACGGGGTTATTATGGCCCTGAATTCAGCAAGGGCAGGTCGTCCTAAAAAGGCATTATATGGCGACTCTACATCCAACACAACGAACTGCAATATTCGAACCGACCTACATTCTCCGGTTCCCAATTCAACTGGTAACTCTACCATCCCAACTGGTACAGTAGCGCTGCCATTGAATCCATAGAGATGAGTTTGGCAGGGTTTTAGACCCCCAGCTTTCATCTTCATTTGATTATAAGCATGTGCAAATATGATATTCACAGAGCTCCCGCAGTCAATCAGGATCCTCTTCATCCACATCGGGCCTACCTGGGTCGATATCACAAGTGGGTCAGTAGTCGGGCTTCCGACGTAATCAACGTCGTTGTCCGAGAAAGTGATGTCGTTGGTCATCGCTCTCTTCCGTTTGGTTGAAGGTTTATCGCCCAAGTTATCGTTATACTCGAAGTTTGAGCGTTTAGCTAAGTTGCCATATGATTCCATTTCCTCCGAGCTTCGGACCACTCGATGAGGATTACCACTTACAGCATTAATTACCAACCTTCCTCCGTCACGACCCGGTTCTTCCTGTCTTGCTTGATTCTGTGTATGATTTTGCTTTGAGGGGCCCTCTCCACCAGACGGCGTTGCCCGTACAAACTGGTCCAACTTTCTCTCTCTGATCAATTTTTCAACGAGGTCTTGCAAATGTCGACACTCGTTGGTATTGTGGCCGTAACTTTCATGAAATCTACAAAACTTTCCTGTCTGAATCTGTCTCTCCGATGATCGCTTCGGAACAGGTTTCTTATATTGCTCAGCGTTGCAGGTTTGCAGATACACGTTTTCCAACGATATATTCAATGGTGTGTAACTGTCAAACATCGGGATCCTATGCTGCGGGCCTCGATTTTGGTCTCTCTTCTTATCCTGACCGCCGCTGACCCTCGGTAGAGCTTGTTTATTCTGTATATTTAGCTGGACTTTTCCGGAACTCTCACCGGACTGTTTGACTGCCACGTTACTCTGTATCCCTTCAGTTCTGGGTATCGCATCGCCCTGTTTCCTAGAATGTTTCGCATCCTCTTGTCGTAAGAATTGAGCGGCTTTGGAGTAGAAACGGTCCAATGATGCAGGTGGTTTCCCAGCTAACCAATTCCCAAATTCCGAGTCGGGATCGATCCCTTTGGTTAACGCCATCAGAATCGAGTTGTCGTTGGGATTGATAATTTCCACGCATGTTGCGTGGAATCTCTCCAGGTAACGCCTGAGCGTCTCTCCTTTAGCCTGGGTGACACTAGATAAGGTGTTAACGTCCTTAGGCCTAGTGACATGCATACGAAACTGTTCGACAAATTTCTTAGCTAGTTGGTCGAACGAAGAGATGGATCTTGGTGGCAACCTTGTGAACCACATCGTTGCAATTCCACCCAAAGAGATGGGGAAGCTTCGACATTTTACGGCATCATCAGCCCTTGCGGCGCTCATTGACCATTCATACTTTAAGATATGTTGATTGGGATCGGAATTTCCTTCGTACAAAGGGAGAGTCGGCATTCTGAATCGCCGAGGAGGTTCAACGTGCAGTATTTCGTCAGTGAATGGAGTTTGACTACGGGAGATCCCCCAGTCGTCGTTGATAAGTCCCTGGCTCTCGTGGATCATTTGACGTACCATGGTTGAAATGTCGGGCATAGCCACATTCCGTGTAGGCTGAACTAAGGTGTGGTCGGGTTCCACAGCGCGAGCCTGGACCGGACGTTGTCGACGGCCCATATCTCGCCTCCTTGGCTCCACATCTTCTGGGACGTATGGTTCGGGAGTACGCCCACGCTGTTGATTATTTGGATCCGACAGGTTTCGGGTATCAACCTTTGTCTCTACCGCGGCTGTTGTAGCGTGATCGCCTGTGGTATGCTGTGGAGCAATACCTCCTCGTGATGAGGGCCCGGCCTGGGAGCTAGTTGACGGTCCGACCCTCAATTGTCCCACATTCAAGGTGGGTTGATATTCGGTAACCAGTGTATGACCTGCGACCAACCGGGGACGTGTAGTTCTGCCATGATAGTCAGAGGAAGCAGAACTTTCAGTGGACGAATGGGAAGCATCACCCCTCCTTGTTTTCCTACGCCTTTGGCGGTTTAATTGATTGGTCAATTCAATGTTGGCATGCAACTGTTCAGCTAACTGTTGCCGGCTTTGGGTCAGTTCCTGTAGTAATGTCTGGAACTCTTGTCTGGTTACCGGTCCAGATGGACCGGAGTGAGCAGTGTTGTCTTGATTGGACTGTAACTGCTGTGTGGGATTCTGTTCATCCCGAGCTTCTTGATTAGCAGCTGTGGAAGTAGTTCTTGTGCTAACCATTTTATGCAATCAGATTCCTTTCCTAGATTTTATGCAAATCTGAATAGAGTGGAAGGATTCTGGAATAGAGATATGGATCTTCCTCTTGGATTTTACGCAATCCGGTATCGATGGTAGATCCGAAGAGCAGGAGAAAAACTGGTTCTCTCAATGAAAGCACCAAAGTGTTTGTACCAAAAATGGGCACAACACTCTTCGGAAGTCTTTGAAGAGATAAACGCGGAGAACGGAAGTTAACGCTGTGGATTATCTAACAAAAACTCCAAAATGACAAAAAGTAAATTGCAAAGACAAGCGATTTAGAGTGGTTCGGCTTTGTAGCCTACGTCCACTATGAAGTTTGGTGATTTTATTGCTCGACACTCGAAGATTTCAATTTCTTAGAACGCAGTACAACTGGATTCGTGAGCTAAGTCTGAATTTAGGACAAATGTGGCGATTCTGAGTAAATCTGGCAGAGTCTGGGCGCTCTTTAGCTCTTAGGATTATCCGACCCCTTTTCTGAATGACCAGGGGCTCTATTTATAGGTGCAAGAGGCTAATATTTCGCCTAAAATCCGGGAAGAACACTTCCAGCACGTGAGGGGACCCACATGGCCGAAATCTGGAGATCCGGGCCCACTTTGAGATCGATTCGACCCTTGCTTCGAATCGATCAAGTTTTGCTCCGATCGAGGTGAAATTTGGTATGGACATTCTTCAGCATGTACGTAAGCTACTTTGAAAATTTCATAGCATTTGGACTTGTAGATCTCAAGATATGATCGATTCAAGATAGCATTTTTCGTTTGTTTTCCCTGTTCGAATCGATCAATTCGAATCGATCCTTTCGAATCGATGGTGACATGTGCTAGCAGGTTGACGTGGCGTGCGTTCTTCATGTCGATCCGTCTTAATATCCGAGTCGAATGGGTCGAATCCACGTCTCTAGCTGCTTGTGACTTGGTCGTTTTGAAGTAGTGGATTCGAAGTACATGGATTCGAATGTATGCTCGTTCGAATCGATCACGCTATACCTTATCCACTCGATTCGAAGCTACTCTTGCAGGATGGAATCGGAGCATAGTCATAGGATGGATTCGAAAGACTTCAACCTTGGTGGATTCGAAGGAACTTCCTTTGACGGTGTCGAAGCTATGGTTCTTTTCACGGATTCGAAGGATCTTTCCTTCGATGGATTCGTAGGCATGTGAGGATGGATTCGAAGCACGGCTATTTGGGTGGATTCGAACCAAGGGCCTGCTTGATGGAGCCGAAGCAAAGGTATTCCTCATGGATTCGAAGCAATACATGTCTGATGGATTCGAACATAGGCTTCGCCTATGGATTCGAACAAAGGACTGTCTACTCCATTTTTTGTCGGTGATATCTTGAGCATACGAACTCTGATTGTCTCGAAACTTGAAACGTTGAATCTCATGGCTTAGCTTGTCATATCCTAGCAATTTCGGCCCGATCCGGACTCGGACAAAATTCATCGACATCCATAGTGAGCCTGTGGATGACCGATCTCTAGGACGGACTGTCATTGGATTACTAGTCAATTCTTCGGTGTCACGGCCTTGCCAAAAGGCGAGATAACAATATCTTGTAAAGATACTTTGGAAAATAAATAATTTGGAAAATTATTTGGAATTTGATGATGCTGCGCAGACCTATTGATAGTTAAATAACCGACTACCAACAATTACCTTGAATGGGTATTTGTTGTGATTTGCTTGAATTTGAATGCCACACTTATTTTTGAATAAGCGCTCACTATTCGGGTTAGCCGGGAAAGGACCTTGGGGTCGTATAACCCATTCCGAATATGTGATCCGTCGTTATGGATTGCATTGGATGACCGGTGTTGAAGACCGGATATTTTTGAAAATGTAAGGATTACCGTCGAGTTACTCTACATCGGCTGATCTCCGATATAGAGGTTTTATCACCCTTAGTGACGGGAAGTCCGGACGTGATTAGAAAATTATCCGGATTTACAAGGGCTTCGTAAGAAGTGCCTTCGGTTCTGTTCGAGCCCGGAACAGACTTGTATAGATTGTATGTCTGACATTACAAATTGAGATATAAAGCTGATTTCTTTCAAATACATTTCTGTTGGTGGCGGAGAATTTATTCTCTTAGCTTAACACCCTTCTCTGAGACGTACGAGCTCAGAGGTTATGTAGTTGAAGGTTATCAGCGATATATTCCCAACTTGGTAATGTGGCATGCCGAGTGTTGCTGTGTAATGATCATTGTTTGATCATTTGTGATATGATCATTTGTTTGATCATTTATCTTTGTGATCATTACTTTGATCTGACCCAAAGCATGGCTTTTTACCAAAGCGTAGCTTTGTGGACGAGACTTCGTCGGACCTCACACCCCGGAAATTGTCAAAACAGGAAGGATGCGGCAAGGTTATTTGGGGGTAGAGCCCCTTTAGTATATGTCATTCCTTCTGGATAGAGGTGGTATCATGGTATGGAGCCCAAATACTTAACCTATGTTGTTGCTGCAAATTTATTACTTTATGGTTGTTGGAAATCGAGGATCCTCGGGAAGATCGGTAACGATCGGGGGATGACATATTCGTGTTAGTAGTTACCCAGTTAGGGGTAACATAGCCTTGTGTTGGCAGAGATCTAACGGTAATGTTAGGTTATTTCTCGGGACATCTTTCCAGAGGCGTTTCCATGTGGCAATGGGAAGTTCCTTGGCCTGACCATTTGTTGGAAATCTAATTCCCAATACGAACCCAGTACGGTTTTAGTTGCAGAACCTGCCATTTATGTATAGTGGTCACCACTGTTTAGATGGTAGCTATAGAGACATACGATAATGGTCGTATGTTGGCTAAGATTAATATTATACTTTTGAAATGTTTTCCACACTAGACATTAATAATAATAATCCAATGATTTGCGTAGTAAGCATCTTTGACTATCATATGAAGAAATCTCCTCCAATTCTGCGTTTGCATTGTGTGTGTGGCGGGAGGTCTTATGGTAGTTTCATTTTCCAAAAGCATTGCGAATCTGTTTTATTTTCTTTTTGAAAAATAACTGCTTTACGATCTCGCACCAGTCACCATGACTGACCTGGATTTTATTGTTCCCTTCCTAAACTCTGGGTGCCCACCAATTTCCACACGGGCAGTCTAGAGTTAGGTTATCAGGTTATTCTGGATTTTGGAGTGCTATGGAGATCAAGTGACGAGCTGGATGGCGAGACGTATCACTTATACTATGTATTATTCCGCTGTGTATTCTGTATGAGGACAAGTTTATATAACTGTCCATTGATGTATTGACTCTGTTGTCATAAACTCTGATGATGTGATGTAATGTATAAAATGATATAGTTCTTTGATTTAAAGATTATTCATTTATCTATTATATATTGTTCCGCTGCGAATGTGAGATTCTGATATTGTTTCTGTTCCTGTGTTTTCTGTTGTTTCTTCTTTCTTTTTCTTCTGTTTTCTTCTACCTCTTCTTTTTCTCCATAACAATTCGGTTTTCCGGCATTCGATTGCTCGGCAGTTGATACAGTGGACGTATTAATGTCGATTTTCGAGCGACGAAAAATCTCGTTCGTTACATTTGGTATCAGAGCATATGGTTAAGCGAAAACCCTGCTCTGTTGGGTGTTACTCATTAGAGATAGAGTCAGTAGTACTCTAGAATGAGTTTGAGTGTAATAATAGATATGAGCGCGTATTTGTTAGTGAATATGAAATTGTTTTGTATTGTGTTGACTTATGGGTTGATTGTTTATTGATTCTGCTCGGTGCAGTCTGGCTAACTGTAATCGATAAGAGTTTCTAAACTCTTAAACAAGATAAACTGACACAGTATTGTTTTAAAATAAGGTAAATGAAATAATTTTACCCAAAACTATTTTTGTATATAAAAGAAATGATTTTCTGTAAATTATTACAGTATATGGCTGCATGGTTGTTAGGAAAGTGATAATATTGAAATGTTATCATTATTATCATTGAAATTGAATAAGAAATTGAAATCATAACTCCAAAGTTAAGAAATAAAATCCATATACAAATAGAATTAGAGAATATAAATTGTAAATGTGATTTGTAATTTGAAACGGAATTCCAGAGAAGTATTTGGAAATGTTTTGAAAAGAATTTGAAAATTTTGGAGATTTGGAAAGTTTAAATCCTTTTTGGAGTTGAAAATGAATTTCGAAGGTTTTGAAAAGCATTTTGAAAGGATAAAAGCACTAAACTCTTTTCGGTCGCTGAAAAATAATTCCGATGGTGATCGCGACACTATCGGTGTTCATTTTCGGGTTTCCAAAAGAGGAATTGCTGTCAAATTGTTTTAAATGGAAGTTGTTTGGAAAATTTGGGTTTGGTTTTGGAAATTCAAAAGATAATTTGAATTGATTTCAAAAGAAAATGGCTTTGAAAGGTTGAAAAGACTCTGGAATACTCTATAAAAATATTTATGAAATATTATTAAGTTGATAACTTGTAAAGTTTAAAGTTGTTTAAATAAAAATCTAACTTAAAGAAATGAGTTGGATGAAAAGTAGATTGGAATAAAATTTATTAAGTTGAAAATAAATTTGGAATAGTAACAAATGAATGAATAAATTTACAATTGCAATTCAACGAAAGTGAGATTGAAAGTTGAGATTCATTTCGAATTTGTAAGCAATAGAATTGAATTGAATAATTATAAATGAAAGACGAATTAAAATTCATATGGAATTTGAAATCCAGTTTAAATATGAGTGGTTATAAACCAAAATAGTGAATTGAAAATAAATTTTGGGAATGAACAAAAGAATAAAACTGGAATTGAAACTGAATGTTGAAAACAAATTTGAATAAAATGAATTGGAATTTGTAATGAATTAGTAATTGGAACTAATTTAAAATAGTGCAGTTGAATGAAAGATAGTTGATGAAATTCAATATTCAAAAGTAAACTAAATCCAAATTAAATTGAAATTGTAAATTGAATCCAAATGAAATTGAAATGCAAAATTGAATGAAAATAGATGTGTAAACTTCAATAGTAAACTAAAGATGATATAAGAAGTAAGTATCGAAATTTTGTAATAAAATGTGCAAAATGGTTTGAATATTGTAACTAGATATTATGGCTAGTAGGATATACAGGTGTATAAAGGAATTGGAATTTTGATTTCAAAGATAAATTTGAATTGCTCAAAAAAGGTAAGTATTTGAATTTCAATATGAGATTTGATGATTTTCTTGTCCAGCCACTTGGCTTTTTCTTTTCTTTTTGAAATTGGGTGCCCGTTGTGCCATTTTGTAGTCGTACCGAGTTAGCCACGCAAAGGAGACGCTGGCAAAAAATTTCGAAAATTTCGAGTGTTAGAAAAAATTTTGAGAAAAATTTTGAAAGATTAAAATTTGAATTGTTAAGAAAACAATGTTGTTTGGAACCTATAATTAAAGTTGGAAAGCTAGTTGAGATGATGATGGATCTTTAATAAAAAGATTTAGGTTAGTAAGTTGATAAAACTATTGGATGGTGAAAAATAGTAGACGAGTTCAGGACCATTTTTCCTAACTTGTAATTTCGGGACGAAATTCTTTTAAGGGGGGAAGATTGTAACGACCCAGAATTTTTGAACATTTGAAAATGAAATATTTAATTTATTTTAAATATTTGAATGATGGTTTAGCTTGAATCCCCAATATAACTATGGATTTGGCGATTTAATTTTAAAATTTAATCTATTGAAAGTTGAATAAAAAATTGAATCTTCAGTTTTAAGCTGAAGAAAAATATTTCAAAAGCTTTTAAAATTCATAATGATAATACTGAAGATAATAGAAGCTTCAGAATCGAATTTGAAATCGATTTGTTCAGTTTTGAAATTATATCGTTTCAACCGATATTTAAAAATAGCATTCCGAGGCACAGTCTCGGAATTCGACGAAACTAGTTCCATTGGATCTGTAATATTGAATTATTATCGGATTTCAAATTTTGTATTTTTTGGAGTTGTTATGTGAGCACACGGTAAGTAAACGCGTTGGAATTTAAATCGAATTCAATTTAAATTTAAAATCTGAATTTGGTCAACATCAGCACTTTTGGCCTTAACTCAAAACACTGTGACAAAGTAATGCAAACACGATCTATTCCACCTTAAATCACACGATCTTTTTCTTTAAGGATCGAACCATACCTCTTCTTTCCAGAGGTCATTCACAAGAAGAAAACAATGGCCGAAGTAAATTCAAAAGAAGAAAACAAAGAAAAAAATATTACGAATGAAAGTTCAAACCGGTTAAAGCATCGAACCCTACTTCTGTCCTCTCGTTTTTTTCCGCTTCTATCTCCCTCAAAATTTACTCAAAGTCGAAATCAAGAAAAAAAAATGGCAGACGAAATTCGCGAAAGGGTTCGTCATTGTCGAGTGCTGGGGCGGAGCCGCGTTCGCAAGTGCTCGCGTTCGAGCTCGGCTTTGGGGATATCGTGGTGGCACGTGCGATTTCGTGCGCGCGTGGGAGGCTGGACGATGTCATCGAGGCGATGAGGTATCGACGTGGTCAGGCGCGTGGGTTTCGATCGAGTGGTGGAGCTCGCAAAAAGTCATGGGGCTCAAGTTGATGATGAAATTGCGTACAAAGTCGTGGCTTTGTCTGATGATGAGCCTGTGCAGCGGATATGAACAGAGGTATCAGTTTTATTTAAATTAATTTAAGTAAATGTTTATAGATTGGAAATAAACAATATAGTTAATATTCATGGATATTATAGAAGAAATTATATACAGGAAGGAATATAATGCAGTTTTGTTTTAAAGATGTATAAAAATATATCTAAGTACCTATTTTTGTTAAAAGTATATAACTGTTGGCCACTAGAAAATATATGTCTAACTTTTACAGTAAAAAGTAGAAGATTTGTGTTATTATTTATTTATTTGCAGAAAATAAAATATAAATGTATTATTGACTTATCTAAAACAGAAACCTTTTTGTTAACCTGGGAATCATATATATATATATATATATATATATATACAGTAGTTGAAGAAAAATAAATGTTTGGTGATTAATTTATTTTATTAAACTACTTAATCATTTTGACTACTGAAAATAAATTTATTAAAGGAGAAAAATTGGTTTAAAAAGAATTATCAGCTAATAAAAAAAACTATTAAACGGAAATTAATTGTTCAGTTGATTCGAATATTAATGAATTGTGTAAATAATTATACAAGGTATAAATCAAGAAAATCGAGTCAAGAATGGAAATGGATTGCGAATAAAAAGCTAAGGTGAGATCTTCTCACTCAAAATGAAAAGTTGGATTTTGCAGTTATTGACTGATTGATTGACTATTTGGATGTGATATATATATATATAGTAGTATATAGCAATATATATATATTGGCATATGTATATATTGCAGTTGTGATTTCCCGCACTATATAGCGGATGAGACCCTATTGCGCCGCATAATAGCGGATGATATTTTATAAATCCTATATACCGCGATATTCCACCTCGAAGTGGAATGGGTATTGTGCTAACGTCTGTGGATGCAGGGAAACAGGTTGGAGGGATCCAACTGGATTCCTCAACTGTATTGATTTATTTACAAATATTGTTATATATTCTTTTGTCATATCGATATATGATGTTTGGATACCGTGATTGATTATTTGGTGCTGTTGCATCATCGGATCCATTTTTGAAGTTTAAAAATAACGATTTTGATTTTAAAAGAGATTTTTAAAGTGATTTTTGAAAGTATACGTTTTATTAAATTTTTGAATTGATTTATTTTAAATAAATAAACGTTAAAATTATAAAGTTATAAAAAATTATGATTTTTGTGAAATATAACCGAAAGGTGATTTTTGAAAATAAATAGTTAAGTAATTTATAAAATGGTTTAAATTGGGATTTTTGAATTATTAAAAACGATGTATATAAAAGATGTACAAAATTGATATTTATAAATTTAAAATATTGGGATTATTAAACGAGTTTTAGAAGTGTTAAAATGAAGTATAAATGGATTTCATAAGTGAACGAAATTTTATATTTATAAATTGTGAAGTTACAAAATGAATAGATTTTGTAAAACAAAAGATTTATAAGTAATTAACTTATAAATCAGATTTTGGCATTTTAATTGAGATTTTTGAATAAGTATGAATGGTTCATAGATGAGATTTATAAAATATATATTTTATAAATCAAAACAATGGAATTATAAAAGTAGTTCGGTTATTGTTGAAAATAAAGTTATAAATGAAATCTTATAAGTAATAAGATTTAAAAATTGTGAAGTTTTAAAGGAACGATTTTGTAAATAAATGAATTATAAGTACTTAACTTATAATATGGACTTTTGGTATATATATTGAGTTATAAATTGAATTGGTCATTAAAGGAGATTTATAAATCGAAGTTGTTATAAAATAGAAATAGAATTTATAAACGCTGTTTTATAAATCCAAAAATCAATCAATCAAATTTGATGAATTTAATATAGAAGGTTATTAAGGGAATTATATCCACGATTTTGGATAATGGATAAATTCTTGAAATAAAATGTGTAGAAAATATTGAAATTTGGTTAGTGAAGTATATTCACGATTTTGGACAGTGAATATATTATTAAGTAAAATGGATATGTTTTGGGGAAGTGACATTAAAAATAAAGTTAATTGTTTTAACGATGTTTTAAAATGTATTAACTATCGAAACCATAGATTTCAACATTCATTGTTGAGATAGACGTTTTCGAGAAATAAGGAAATGGTAAACTATAAAACTGTTGTTATAGTAAATGATTTTCGAAAGGAAATGTTTTATATAGCATTGGGATTTATATATTTATCTTAATTTCGAATCCCTATACTAGTGTTTTTGGGTCATCGTAACGATGTTTTACGCAACATTCGTTTTGACTCAAATAGATGTGTTTAAGAAAATGATTTCCTTAAAGAATGAAATATATACTTAATTTTGATTTAAGTATATTGAATATTTTCAAATGTTGAAAATAAATAAGATTTGTGAATTACTTATTATTAAATAAGTATGGAAATGCGTTTCCAATATGAAATGAAACGTTTTTGAGAATTTATCTTTGTAAAGATAAATTGAAAGTGAATATTTGAAATCGATTGAAAATCGTATATCAGTAGATATTTTGAAATATAAATCCACTATGAAATTTAAAACCGAAAAGGGAAATTGTAAAAAAAAACGTTGATTTATTTTTAAAGTATGAAATTATATATCTTGTAAAGATATTTTGGAAAATAAATAATTTGGAAAATTATTTGGAATTTGATGATGCTGTGCAGACCTATTGATAGTTAAATAACTGACTATCAATAATTACCTTGAATGGGTATTTGTTGTGATTTGCTTGAATTTGAATGCCACACTTATTTTTGAATAATCGCTCACTATTCGGGTTAGCCGGGAAAGGACCTTGGGGTCGTATAACCCATTCTGAATATGTGATCCGTCGTTATGGATTGCATTGGATGACCGGTGTTGAAGACCGGATATTTTTGAAAATGGAAGGATTACCGTCGAGTTACTCTACATCGGCTGATCTCCGATATAGAGGTTTTATCACCCTTAGTGACGGGAAGTCCGGACGTGATTAGAAAATTATCCGGATTTGCAAGGGCTTCGTAAGAAGTGCCTTCGGTTCTGTTCGAGCCCGGAACAGACTTGTATGGATTGTATATATGACATTACAAATTGAGATATAATGCTGATTTCTTTCAAATACATTTCTGTTGGTGGCGGAGAATTTATTCTCTTAGCTTAACACCCTTCTCTGAGACGTACGAGCTCAGAGGTTATGTAGTTGAAGGTTATCAGCGATATATTCCCAACTTGGTAATGTGGCATGCTGAGTGTTCCTGTGTAATGATCATTGTTTGATCATTTGTGATATGATCATTTGTTTGATCATTTATCTTTGTGATCATTACTTTGATCATTTGTTGACCCAAAGCATGGCTTTGTACCAAAGCGTAGGTTTGTGGGCGAGACTTCGTCGGACCTTACACCCCGGAAATTGTCAAAACGGGAAGGATGTGGCAAGGTTATTAGGGGGTAGCGCCCCTTTAGTGTATGTCATTCCTTCTGGATAGAGGTGGTATCATGGTATGGAGCCCAGATACTTAACCTATGTTGTTGCTGCAAATTTATTACTTTGTGGTTGTTGGAAATCGAGGATCCTCGGGAAGATCGGTTACGATCGGGGGATGACATATTCGTGTCAGTAGTTACCCAGTTAGGGGTAACCCGGCCTTGTGTTGGCAGAGATCTAACCGTAATGTTAGGTTATTCCTCGGGACGTCTTTCCAGAGGCGTTTCCATGTGGCAATGGGAAGTTCCTTGGCCTGACCATTTGTTGGAAATCCAATTCCCAATACGAACCCAGTACGGTTTTAGTTGCAGAACCTGCCATTTATGTATGGTGGTCACCACTGTTTAGATGGTAGCTATAGTAGACATACGATAATGGTCGTATGTTGGCTAAGATCAATATTATACTTTTGAAATGTTTTCCACACTAGACATTAATAATAATAATCCAATGATTTGTGTAGTAAGCATCTTTGACTATCATAAGAAGAAATCTCCTCCAATTATGCGTCTGCATTGTGTGTGTGGCGGGAGGTCTTATGGTAGTTTCATTTTCCAAAAGCATTGCGAATCTGTTTTATTTTCTTTTTGAAAAATAACTGTTTTACGATCTCACACCAGTCACCATGACTGACCTGGAGTTTATTGTCCCCTTCCTAAACTCTGGGTGCCCACCAATTTCCACACGGGAAGTCTAGAGTTAGGTTATCAGGTTATTCTGGATTTTGGAGTGCTATGGAGCTCAAGTGACGAGCTGGATGGCAGACGTATCACTTATACTATGTATTATTCCGCTGTGTATTTTGTATGAGGACAAGTTTATATAACTGTCCATTGATGTATTGACTCTGTTGTCATAAACTCTGATGATGTGATGTAATGTATAAAATGATATAGTTCTTTGATTTAAAGATTATTCATTTATCTATTATATATTGTTCCGCTGCGAATGTGAGATTCTGATATTGTTTCTGTTCCTGTGTTTTCTGTTGTTTCTTCTTTCTTTTTCTTCTGTTTTCTTCTACCTCTTCTTTTTCTCCATAACAATTCGGTTTTTCGGCACTCGATTGCTCGGCAGTTGATATAGTGGACGTATTAATATCGATTTTCAAGCGACGAAAAATCGCGTTCGTTACAATATGTGTCACTCAAATGTGAACAACATTTTTCGACAACTTTTCGACACTAAAAAGTCAATTTTTTGGAAAACGATTTCCGGTCACATTTTTTATTTTTCTTCGAACTAAATATTTTTTCTAAACAAATTTTGAAATCTAATTCACCATCATTATTTATTATCTAAAATAGTTTTATTTTAATTATAAAAATTATTATTTGAATATTTAAAATTAATTAAATATTCATAAAATGAAGATGTGAAATTTCGGGTCGTTACACTCTCTCCTCCTTAGGAGAATTTCATCCTTGAAATTAATACATAAAAGACAATCCAAAATATATATTATTCCAAGAAATTCATATAACAATGCAAAGCAATTATGCCATAAACGAACATACATAATGCATTCAAAGAACAAACTACTAACCTGACATTACATCAGGGTAAGTTTCTCTTATACGATCCTCGGTCTCCTAAGTACAATCATGAGGGTCTTCACTCCACTGAACCTTCACAACCTTAACCGCCTTGTTCCTCAATCTCCTTTCATCTCGGTCTACAATATGAATTAGGTGTCGGACAATATTCAAATTTGGTTCTATTTCTAAGTCTTCTGGAATAGATGTCTCAACAATCAAAGATGGATCATGAACATGTTTTCTCAAATGAGATACATGAAAAACATTAAGAACTTCTGACAATCTTTCAGGCAATTCTACTCTATAGGCCAATGATCCAATTCTCTTAAGATTCTAAATGGTCCAATGAATCTGGATGCTAGCTTTCCTGCCCTTTTTGAATCTTACAACTCCTTTCATTGGGGAAACTTTCACAAATACCAAATTCCCGACCCCAAACTCGATGTCCCTTCTCCGTTGATCGGCATAACTTTTCTATCGATCCGGAGCTTCTTTCATCCTTTCCTTGATCATAGCCACTTTCTTTGATGCTTCTCGAATCATCTCTGGTCCAAGAACTAAACGGTCTCCAGTCTCAACCCAACATGAAGGTGATTTACATGGTCGCCCATACAAAGCTTCATAGGGCGCCATGCCAATGCTAGCTTGGTAACTGTTGTTGTAGGAGAACTCTACTAAGTGAAGGTGATCTTCCCATGATCCTCCAAAATCCAAAATAAATGCTCTCAAAAGATCCTCCAAAATCTGGTTCACCCTTTCGGTTTGTCCGTTTGTCTGCGGGTGATAGGCTGTGCTCAAATTCAGCTCTGTCCCTAAAGTGGCTTGCAATGCTCCCCAAAAACGACTGGTGAAGATGGAATCTCGATCACTGGCTATACTTATTAGAATTCTATGCAGTTGAACGACCTCCTTCAAATAAATTCCTGCTGAAGAAGTTGCAGTTCTAGTTGACTTCACTGGAATAAAGTGGGCACTCTTTGTTAATCGATCAACAATTAAGCAAATGCCTTCATTACCTCTTCTTGTTCTAGGCAACCCATTGATAAAGTCCATGGATACTTGCTCCCACTTCCAATGCGGTATCTCCAATGGTTGGAGCAACCCAGCAGTCTTATGTTGGTCACTCTTGACTTGTTGACAATTTGTACATGAACTCATGAAGATTGAAATGTCTCTCTTCATCCCTTTCCACCAAAAGGTCTTCTTCATATTCTGAAACATTTTAGTTACTCCTGGGTGGATAAATAACCTTGACCGATGGCACTCTCTCTGCACATCCTATCTAATTCCATTAACATCCAGCATACAAATCCGTCCATTCATTTTTAAAATGCCTCGAGAGTCTATTTGAAAACTAGAGATAGTTCCATCTTTAACATCCTTCTTAAGCCGAGCTAGAATAGGATTTTCTCCTTGGAAATATGCAATTCTCTCCATTAGTGTTGGCTTAACTTCCAAATTTGCAATCGTCGCCATATTCCTAGTCAAAGCATCTTTAACGGCGTTTGCTTTTCCTAGTGTGTAAAGAATCTCTAAGTTATAAGACGCGAGAAGCTCCGGCCATCTTTGCTGCCTTATGTTCAAATCCTTTTGGATAAAAAGAAACTTTAATGACTTGTGATCCGTATATAACTCAAACTTTGCACCCAAAAGATAGTGCCTTCACACCTTCATTGTGAAGACAATTGCCAAAAGCTCCAAATCGTGCATAGCGTAATTTTTCTCACGAGGTTTCAACTGTCGACTCGCATACGCTATTACTTTAACATCCTACATCAAAACTGCTCCCAATCTGGTCATACAAGCATCCATGTCAACTGTTAATCCTTCGTTCCCATCTGGAATAGTCAAGATAGGAGGGCTTGTCAATTTCTCCTTTAACTCATTGAAATCTTGATTGCACTTTGGTGTCCAAATAAACTTAGCATTCTTCTTCGTCATATTTGTTAGATAAGAGGCAATCTTCGAGAAATCTTTAATAAATCTTCTATAGAAACCTGCCAATCCTAAGAAACTTCTAACCTCAATCACACTTTCAGGTTTCTTCCAATCTTGAACCGCAACTATTTTAGCTGGGTCCAATGATATGCCTTCTCCCGAAACTACGTGCCCTAGATATCTAACTTCGGATTTCCAGAAATGGCACTTAGAAAACTTTGCTTTTAAAACATGATTTCTTAAAGTACTTGGAACAATTTGGAGATGGTACTTATGTTCTTCCTCCGTTTTAGAATAAACAAGGATGTCATCAATGAAGACTAGAACAAACTTGTTAAGAAAATCTTGAGACACTCTATTCATCAAGTCCACGAAATAAGCGGGTGAGCTAGTCAATTCGAACGGCAAGACTAACCACTCGTAAAAACTATTAGGGGTATGAAAAGCTGTTAAGGGTACACTCTCTTCTGCTACCCTTAATTGGTGAAAACCAGTGGCAAGATCCAACTGAGAAAATATCCGAGCTCCGTAGAGCTGGTTAAACATATCATCAATCCTAGGTAATGGACACTTATTCTTGATAGTCTGCTTATTTAATTCTCAATAATCCACACATAATCTATGAGAACCATCGGCCTTGGTAACGAACAATACTGGCGATCCCCAACTTGATGTGCTCCGTCGGATCAAACCTATCTGCAATAAATCAAACTTCTGCTTCTCCAATTCTCTTCTTCCCTTTGGATCCAACCTTCAAGGAGGTTGTGCAATAGGTCTGGTTCCTGGAATCAAAACAATGCGGAATTTTACTTCCCGATGAGGAGGTAAACCTTGCACTTCTTCAAAAATATCCTTGAAGTCCGAACGATTGGTATATTCCTCATCTCCTCTTTGGGTACTTCGAGGGAATAAAAAAAACTTCTCATCAACCACCTTGGCCCTCCGTAGCATATATCAACGCTTCTACCTATTACATCTTTTATTACGATCACCCTTCTAACACAGTCCAAGACAACTTTAAACTTAGATAACTAGTCAATTCCCAATAATACTCCAAAACCGATGAACCCGAGGACAAACAAGTCAGAAAAGAAAGGCCGATCTCGATAAGAAATAGGCACATTCAAACATAAGGTGTCAAGATTGGTCGCACCCCTAATTGGGTTCGACACACAAAGAGAATTATGGAGAATAACATATTTAAGATTTAACTAGTTCATTAGGTCATATGAGATAAAACTATGGGATTCACCGGTATCAAATAACACTCTAAAAGGAATATCAAAATTGGATAGTGTACTTTGCAACACCTGCTTTCCTTTTGGGTCCGTAAAAGTAGATGGTATTTCCTTAATAGCAAAAGTTTGTCCCTGAGATTCCTACTTTGGAAAAGGGCACTGGTTCTTCATATGTTCATGCTTGGCGCAATTGTAGCAGAGTGTCCACCAGCCTGATTCGAGCACAGATTTGCAAAGTGGCCCATTTGGTTGCACTTATAACAGAGGATCTTAGTTAAGTCTAACTACTTGTTCTGAGCTGGAGCTCCACCTCCAGGCTTCTTTCCTGACCACTTCTTCTTCCCCTTACGCTTGGAAAAGGGCTTACTAGCAACTGGTATCACTGATAAAGGTTGGGCATTAACTACTAGCACTACTCCTTTCTGAACCCCTTGCTCAATATCAAGAGCTTCAAATCTCAAAGCCATACTGATCAGATTGGTAAATGTACTGTTGAAATGATTGGTCATTTCTCGATGAAATTCTGGTCGCATTCCTTTAACGAACATTTCATTCTTTTTAAGTGGCATACCGATCAATCCTAGTCCAAAGCAGGACAATGCATTGAATCGATGCTCATACTGTGCCACTGTCACCTCACTCTGTTTCAAATCCATGAAACTTCTAAACAACTGAGTCATTCCCGCCTCTGGGATAAACTGAGCTTCAAAAACTTCCTTAAACTGCGCCCAAGTGAAATCTTCTTCTGGTGTATTCATGGTGACTGAATCCCACCAATCCATTGCTGCTTTCTAAAGCTGACGTGATGCCAACAAACTCTTTCTATCATATCCCAACTGAAGGTCCTCGAATATCCTTTCAAAAGAACGGAGCCATGTCTGAACTCCTAAAATATCTTCAGTTCCATAGAAAGGCTTACCACCTAAAGCAGTGTAATTCTTGCACAAGGTCGCAAAGTTCTAATGCGGCTGAACTTGCATCACTGCTTCTGCTATCGGCTTTACAACTGGCCCATTTCTAGGAGCTCTTCCATTTGTAGTCGTGCTGGTTCCAGATCCCCTCCCTCTTCTTCCTCTTGTACTCATTTTCAATAACCAGGACAAGTGACAGGTATCATTAGAATACAAAGATAGGGTCAATGATGGAAAAAGAGAAACCGCAATAAAGGATCTGAAACCAAGCTTTTAGAGAAGAAAAGGAAACGCTCTCTCAAGATTAACTCATTCTACGGCTCTACTCACCCCATCTCTAATGATTTGTATCCCAATCAGGATAAGGTGATCACTCAACCGAAGCTCTGATACCAACTGTAAACATGTAACGACCTGTAAATTTTAATAATTTTTATTTGGTTATTTATATATTTAATTGAAATTTTGTGAAATTTTAAACAATAAAATTTTGAAATAAAAATTTGATATTTGAAATGCGTCTAATTAAACATAGCAACTGGTAAATTTTCATCTGAAAATATGGAAGTTTATTTTCTAGTGTAATTTTATTTCAGTTTATATCAGTTAAAATTGATGGTAATAAAATGTTTTCCAAACCTAAATATTTTTACATAGAAAAATTCTAATTCATCTTCTGACTAAGACGTCATTTTTCGTTTTTCCAAATTCGGACTTCTTTAGCTCCGTCGATCTTATTTTTTTGCGTTTTGCTGCACTTTCCGCTAGTAAAAAATTCGAATTTTTATAATTCAATTGTAACACTGATATCTGTATACCATTTTGATCGTCTTGTCGTGCTGATCTCTGTGGTATATTCAATTCTGTGTTCGAAATCCGGTTCACAGCGGAATCCGTAAAACCGGTAACCGTATCAGTACCAGATCCGTGTCCTTTGTTTTCTTTTGCATTTCAAACTCTGAACCGTGCAGCCCAAGCAATATAATAAATTGCTTTAATTATTTTCAGCTGAATTTAGGAGAGACCGTTGCCATTCTTTTATTATGCACTCATATTTTGCCTTTTCTCTATCATCTTGGAATCTGAAAATATAGAAAACCAAACTCACGCGCCTGTCCCTTTATTTTCCCAAAGCAAATGTAAAATAAATAAAGCTAAAGCTATGAAGCCACTGTTGAATATCCTCTCCACTTTCCTAAGATCCATTTCTTGACCAGCAACCTAACACACGTTCCACTCCATATCCCTACCATTGAACCAACGCCATGACCAACCTTCACCTTTCCGCAGTGCCATGGCCGAAGTCACCCCATCAGTCCACGCAAACATGACGGCGCCACCGTCCCCTCCCTCCCATCTTTCCGTCTCCACCCAGTACAAACCCCACAACACCCGAGATCTGAGCTTCCACGTCGTCGCCTCCACGCAATAATCGCTGAAACCCACCATCCCTCACAGCCAAACAACCGCCGCCAACACCACTGAACGCCTGCACGTTTGGCCCACGTCCACGCAGCTAAGAACGACAGTCTCCTTCTCTTCCACACCATCGCTACTTCCACCATCCGCTTGCCACCTCGGTCTCCGCGTTCAACCCCAGGCCGAAGCTAGCTTCCTCTTTAGCCGAACTTTTCTCCCATTTTTCCTGCTTGATAGGTTATTTTGCATGTCACAGTATGTATATATATGTCTTTTACTTTAATTGATTGAATATATATATTTTAGTTGTTTATATATTAGTATGCGTATGATATACTGGTTCAACTATTGATTTCAATTGCATTCTTATAGTTCGTATTTCGTATGGTATACATACTATTTTAATATTAAATTAAATAATGAATATATATATATCTTTGTTATATATCTAACCTATCTTATTATATGCGTATAAATCTTTTTTTTTCCAGAGGGTATGATCTGTCTGCATCGAATATAGCTTTACACTTAGTTGTATATGTTGTAAATTTACCTGTTACTGGATATATTATATATAGGATATTATGTATATATGCTATATTTTAAAGTTGTTGCCTGGAATCAACAGTATGTTACATATTAAAAATATACTTTGCCATTTATACTCGTATTTTAAAGATAAAGTTTCAAGTGTCGTTTATTACAGGTTTCGTATATATATTGAGTTGAGATTTAAACTTTATATATAAACATATATACATATTGGTTCGGGATATAAGAGTATATAGAGTTTTGAATATATGTATTTGTTGTTAATAGTATATATATAGTCGGTCTTTCATATAGATATTATGAAGCTATATAACAAGGTTACCTAGTGGTGGGCAGGTGTAGTAAAAAGCTTTTACGTCAGTTTATATGTAAATATATATTAGCTTATATTAGCTACCTATATTTTTGGATGGGAAGTAAATGTGTCTAGGAATTAACAATTGTAAAGTTTTTCTGTGGTTTGATTTTTTCTCAAAGGCGGTATAATAAGTTTGGTTACAGCACTTAGCTATGTTAAAAGTAATATATTATATGTTAGTTTGATATACTATGGTCATTTCAGAGTATATATGGATATTGTGTTAAGTTTATAAATTACTAGTTTTAAAGGGTGTAGTAAGGGAAGTATGGCAGAGTATAAGTTATAGTTGCAAATTTATAGTGACTTGTTTATGTATATATATATATTGATTTAAAAATATGTAAGTATTCTGCATTCTTATAAGTATATATATATTTACTTCAAATTTTATTATGAAGATATATGTTTGCTTTATTTATGATTCTGAAATACCTATATATATTTAAATTTAAAAGGTCTGAATTGAGAATATGATTTCATAAATAGTTATATATGGTTATATATGTATATAAGTTCACTTATACCATGTGTCAGCATCGATCGATTCTAATTTGATTTCGTCAATCCCTTATTTACCAGATCTGTTCATTGAACTCGTGCCAATCTTGCCTTGTTTTGGAATTTGTGCCTGGGTTCGTAACTCATTCATTGTCGACTATCTCTAGCCTCGAAAGGTGAGCAATCACTCACGATTAACGTATTTTTATTTATTAAATTTGATTTCAATTGAAACGACAATTGAAATATGCTGCTGCTAGTTATTTACATTGTTATGCCATCATCTGTATCTGTTCATCTGTGACATCTGACACCATTATCTGTTATTTATATTGCTATATATATGCCATTATCTGTATATGTTCACCTGTGACACCTGACGCCATTATCTGTTATTTATATTGATGATATATGTCTGTATATTATTATCATATATGTTATCACTCTGCAAGTTCCCTGTTAGTATATAACTCACTATGGGTTGAAATGATACATACCCGAACGTTCTGTAGAATTGGAGAAATTCGTTATGGGTTGAAATGATAAACCCAAGCGATTTTCATTGACATTGAATTTGGGACTGCGGGTTGAAAAAATATATACCCGTATATACTTAAATTGCGGATTGAAATGATAAATATATGTATCACCTGACCATAAGATAGAAATTTTATACAAACACCGTTGGTCTATATATAAATATTTTGGAAATGATTCCTATGGTTTTGGAAAGGAATATATGGTTTTTAATAAATATCGATTTTAAAGATTTATTAAATTTGATTTAATAAATTTGATATATAATATGTTTAAGTATTTATTTAAAATATATATTTTCAAATATAGAATTTATATTGATTCAGGTTTGAAAGATAAATTTGAAATTGTTTTGAAATTATATTTATTTAAGAATTATACTTAAATAAGTTTGATTTGAAATTTATAAAAATTGAAATTTTAAAGATATGATTTTTTTAACTTGGATTTGGTTAAAGCGACTTAAATGAATATTTCAAATTTATATAAATTTAGATGGGATCTTTTGTTTATTTAAATTTGTAAATTGAAGTTGTATTTAGATGTTATTGAAATGATCAAGTAAATATTTCAAAACTAAATAATGGTAAAGTGAATTTGATATATATATGAAATTATCGAATTTAGTTTTCAAATGTTGAATATTTAAAGCTTTGAAATATATTGAAATTGAAATGGCTTATTTTGTGGTTCAAATATGTATTTGAAAATGATAATTTAAAATGGTCTATTTAGAAACTGAATCGAATTGAAATTGATGATTTGAGATTTGATTAAATTTGAATTTTGGAATCCGAGTTGAGTTGAATCGATTTGTGAAATTTGAGGAAACTATTTTATTATATAAAGTATTTTAAATTATATTTGAACTATTTTATATTATTTTATAAACTATTTTTAATATAAACTATTTTAATATAACTATTTTTAATATAAACTATTTTAAATATACTAATTATTTTAATATAAATTTTTTTAACTTATAACTATTTTATATAAATTATTTTATTTTGTAAACTATTTTACTTTATATACTATTATTAATATCTAAACTGTTTGAAGGAAAGGGTTATGATTCCAAAGCATTATGATTTCTAAATTTTGATTTCCGAAGAATTATGATTTCCAAAGTGTTTGATTTAGAAAGTGTTATAATTTTGAAGTACTAAGATTTGTAAATGGATATATATTTGAGACGGATATATTTGAAATGGAAGATATCGTATTTGGTTTTGAAATGGAAGTGATATCGTATATATGGTTTTGAAATGGCAATGATATTTCGGTTTTGAAATATAAACTATTTTGAAAGTTTATTAAATGACCAATCGGTGTAATAATTACATAGTTATTGAAGAGTCCGGGATCGGTTAGGGACATACTCTCTATCCAAACCGAAAACCACTTTAATAACTATTATAAGCGGAGTGTGATCCAGAATGAAGTGGTTGGAATGATGACGTTGCTGGATTTGAAGAAAGAGAACGATACTGGATGACCTTGTCACTTGTGTCAAATTGGAAATGACTTAAACAGGAGTCGTGCCGGGCCAGTGAGGTTAGCTACCTCTAGCGGACTCACTTCTTCGTAAACTACTCATTACTTGTTTTTGATTGGTGCGCACCCTTGAATTGGGAGTGTTGTTTCGCGGTGTTGCGATCGTTGCGGCGATGCGTTCTCACTAGTCCGGATCAGGCAAACGGTAGTTTCACTACCTTGGGTATTTCCTCATGTGCCTTGTCATACTCATATCTTTATGCACGACCACTACGATTTGTTTTGTGTTATACCTATGGATTTGTAATGACCCTGAAATCGGCCTTCGAAAATCGGCACCCGTACTTCACTTGTACTCAAAATGCCGAAGATTCAAACGCCGAATCTGGTTCACCGGAGCTTATAACACAGTAAGTATAACAACACAGCGGAATAAAGAAATCAATGATATCATATACAACTCCAATGAATATAATATCCAGAATGATATACAACAATGATATCAATAAGATACAACAATATCAGAGATATGATACAATGCTACAGCGGAAATAACAACAAATGGAAGAGATCTCCAAATGATCTGAAAAGAGAATGAGACCAATAACTCCAACATCAAGTTCGAACCACCATCACGTTGCGCCAAGAGAAGCAACGTCAGTCGTCAGTGAACTCCAAACACTGAACTAGCTCCAACTAGTCTACTAAACCTAACTATCTGAAAAGAAACCCAACTCTAGACTGCCCGTGTGGAAAATGATGGGCACGCAGAGTTTAGGAAAGGAACAATAAACTCCAGGTCAGTCATGGGACTGGTATGAGCAAACAAAAACAGTTTATCTTTAAACAAACAACAAAAGAATTTTAAACATTGAAATCCGCAATGCTATTGGAAAATGAAACTACCATAAGACCTCCCGCCACACACACAATGCAAACGCAGAATTGGAGGAGATTTCTTCTTATGATAGTCAAACATGCTTACTACGCCAAAGAAAACTCTTTTGATATTATTACTAGTGCATAGTGTGAAAATCCTTTCGAAAATACAATATTAATTGTAACAACCCGGGGTTTCGTATCGATTGATCATCGTCATTAGACGATTAAATCGGTTAGCTAATTACTTTTGGGAGTTTTTAAACCGGTTGAAATTCTTTTAATAATTTGATAAAGGAATTAAGCGGGCTTTAAAATGAAATCTCGGCCCACGTTCCTTTTTATTTTGGTGTTGCATTATCTAAAGTGAATACCCGTTCCACTTTCTCCCTTCATCCATTTCGAAAACCCTAAAAACATACGAAAAGAAAAATGGCGACCTTGATTTCTTCTTTCGTTTGCTCTAGAACTAGGGCTTCGTGAAATCAAGGGCGTCGATTTAGATGTCTCGATCGAATGCTAAGGTGAGTCCCACTCACATCTAATTCATACTCAAGTGTAATTAGGGTTTGAATTCTGTGATTTTCGTTTGTATTCAAGTGTTTGAGTTTGTCGATTCATTTTGCTCGCCGTTCGAATTATGTTGTTTGCTTGAAAATTATCTGACTTTGATCTGTTGACATCGACTTTGAATTCTTTTGGCTTTGAGATGAAAAATTGACTTGTTCATTCTCGACTTCGTCTTGATTTTTGAATTTCCGTAACCTGTAAGTGTGCACTGGACTTGAGTATCTGATACTATTAGTTACCTTTATGTTGATTTTGGTTTGTTATGGATTTTTAGCTGTTCCATGTTTTCGACATTGATCCTGGTTGATTTTACTTATCTGTTGGCATTTTCCAGTTCAATTTTAGTTGGTGACTTCGGGAGTGCTTTGAACTGCAGATGTTTGAATTCAAATATTCTGTTCGAATAAAGGCAATATATTTATGTGTGCACTTGCTCGATTCATTTCCATGGGCTGGCCTTTGCCTTTTTGCTTCGGCATTGTCTTGTTCTTGGTTGAGATGCTAGTACTGTCCAGTTTACAGTTGTATACATGTTGCATTTTTTGATGTTCACATGTGTTACTGTCACTACTTCTAGCTCATATACATGTATACATATACGTGCCTATATGTATATATGTGGTTGGAGTAGTAGTCTTTTGATTAAAGTTTTCTTGAGTGATTCTTCACTCACATCTAATTTGAACGTTAGTGATTTTGTCGACACTGGGCTTCGGCCATTTGATTTTGTTTGATTTGAATATTATTGCTTGGACTTTCTGATTCGAATTCACCTGGACTTTAGTTTGATTTTCTGTGACTTTGTCCTTGAATATGAATTATTTAACTCGGATTTGAACACTGTAAACTTTTAGGCGTGTGTCTGGAACTTTTAAAACCTTTTCCAACACCGTGCTTTACAACGTGTAGCAGTGGCATTATGCATTTCCTCTTGTATCTGATTTATGTCACTATGCTCGCTTCGGCCTTGACTTGAATCATATAAGTCTTGGCTGTAGCTGCATTGAGTATTTGTTCGAACTGGTGTCACTTGATGGCATTGGTGTTTGATGATCTCTTTGTAGTGCTTGATGAACTTTGGTTTTTTTGTTTTATATGTTGCAGACTTGGGTTGCACTGAGTTGCACAGGTTCATGATTCAACTTGAACTTGTTTCACTGCTTCCATGTTGTACCAGTTTTGTTTGCATTCATTGCTGGTTTCATTTGCATGTTGCTTGAAGGCTTGGAGCCTTTGTATACGTTTTACACATTGATCACTGTCACTGCTTCGAGCTCTTATATATATGTATATATGTAGTTTGAAGCAGTAGCCTTTTTGGTTGTGTTCTTCTTGAGTGATTTCCAGACTGGGTTGCAGTTTTGTATTCCAGTGTGCTTGAATCTATAGTTTGGTTCCTTGACTTGTTTCATACAGTAGTTGCTCCACTTTTCACTTGTATCAGTTTTTTTGTATGAGTTTGAGTCTGGTTCCATACTGGTTCATGTTTGGCCTTGTTTAGGATCTTGACTTCACTGGTATTGGGTCACTTTGACCTGATCTGTAGCACGAGCTACTAGCTTGCATTTACATTGGTCTTTGATTCGTGAAATGCTTTGTCGAATTCATTTGCATTGTGTTGTTTGGTTTGGCCAATTTTTGATTCAGATTTGGGCATATCTTCTTGTATGCTTGGAGTCTCTATTCGACCATATTGAAAGTATTTGGTCTGGACATTGTTGTATTATGGCTTGTACATTGATTAGTACATTGAGTTGAATCCAGCTTAATCGCTCGGATTTGACCTTGTGATGATTTCATATGCTGTTGTGGCGAGGCAGTGCACGCGTGCGTGTACTGTAGCCACACAGTATTGATTTTTGAGATATTTCAATTACCTGAATTGTTTTATGTGTTCAATTCAATATTTGAAATTATATTTTGATTTGGTTTGATTTGATCATTTGAGATTGTATAATTATCTATTTGATAATTAGATTTTGAGTTTCTAATTATTTATTTAATAATTAGATTTTGTTGTTAATTGCTGTTTAGGCAATTCTGGGGTTTTCATATTATCTTCATTGATAATCTTTTTATTTATCCTTATTGATGATTTGGATTTGCTGATTGTTGTTTAACACTGTTTAGTGTTATATCTGCCGTTATCCGATTCTCTTATCGAGGAGATGGATATACGAGATTTCTATGACTGTCGTCTATTTGATATTTGATTATTATTGCTTCCGTGCATTAATAACTGAGTTTGAATTAGACTGACCCATGTATTATTTTCTTTTGAATTTAATACTCGGGTCAGACCGAGTTATTTCAGGTTGTTGATATCTTACTTTGGGTTGCTGCTTGAGCTATGAAGTCTCTTCATATCTTTTGGAGTAGTCGTCGTCATTTTGTAGTAATCAGTGTATTTGATCTAGGTTGATATGTATCCATGTATTTTAGTCGATAATGGACTTGTATATATAACTTCCAGAGTCGACAGTTGTAGTTGTAACATATGTATTATGTCAAATGTATTGTAACTGACATCAGTTATATATATATATATATATGAGACTTTTGTTATCTGTGTTCCGCATTTTTAGTATCTGTGTTATTATTATATATATTGTCCTAAACTATTACGAACCATCATAGTTCGTTTAATACTAGAATTAGGTATATCGATGGGAGTAAATAAATAAGAGATGAAAAATAAAAATATATACCACTCCTATCGAGGTAACCAATACTAGTGTAAGGCCCAACTACGGATGGCTGCTCCTATCCAGCCTTATTCTTCGTAATAACAGACAGTATTTCTTTTAATACTCTTTGTTATTGTGAGCATAGAGGTGGGGCGTCACATTAATCTTAGCCAACATACAACCATTATTGTATGCCTACTATAGCTACCATTTAAAAAGTGGTGACCACCATAAGTAAATGGCAGGTTCTACAACTAAAACCGTACAGGGCTCGTATTGTTTCTTTGGATTTCCAACAAATGGTCAGGCAAAGGAACTTCCTTACACCGAAATGGAACGCCTCTGGAAGACGCCCCGAGAGTCAACCTGCTCTCTATAAACACAAGGCCGACGCTACCTCACGATGTACAGCTGTAACTAGGTAGCTAACACACGAGCTATGCCATCCCCCGGTCGTTACTGACCTTTATCTGAGGATCCTCAAAGCAACAACCACAAAGTATAATAAATTTGCAGCATCAACATAGGTAAAATATCTGGGCTCCATACCATGATATCACCTTTTATCCAGAAGGAAATGACATACTCTAGGGGCGCTACTCCTAAAAACCTTTGCCGCAACATTCCTGTTTGATGCAGGCCAAGTACTAAGTCGTCACCGACTTAAGGAATATGAAGCTATAAGTCGCGACCGACTTAACATGATGTAAATGAGTCGTGACCGACTTAACAAAGTTCAAGGCATGAGTCGTGACCGACTCAAGGAAGCAGAAGACATAAGCGTAAGTCATGACCGACTTAATATAATGGGGGACTTAAGTCGTGACCGACTTAAGAGAGTGGAAGACCTAACTCGTGAAGAGGGACGGGTTATCAAAGAACTTAAGTCGCCAGGACGACCTACCGAGTTACTCAGAGAGAAGGCAAAGCAAACTGTTGAAGTAATAGGTCGAAAACGACTTAACGAGTCAAACGATAAGTCGGAACCGAGTTACAACTTAGTTAAGTCGTACCATCTTAGGTTGCAGAAGCCTGAGCCGGTGATTCCTCTGTCGAGTTAATCTCTATCGTGGATTTCTTAAGTCGTAAATCTGGGATGCCGCATGTTTTAAATCGCTGAAGCTGTTGCCGTTGATCTTTATGCCGAGTTAATCTGGACCGCTATTCTTAAGTCGTTACTAGTTGAGTCGCGTAGAGTTGTTAAGTCGGCAACGACTTAAGTGGTTCTGTTTGTAATAAGTCGCATGCTTTGGAGGTGTCATAAGTCGGAGTATTTTAAGTCGCAACTGTTATAAGTCGTAAGTCGTCTGTTTCCATATATCGTCTGTTGTAAGTCGTATGGTCTGTATTCTGTAGAGTTGTAAGTCGTGTACGACTTATGTTGAGTCGGAGTCTTTGTTAAGTCGGAACCGACTTAGGAGTTGGTGAATTTTGTTGTTTTTTGTGTGAGTTGTAAAACGCCTATAAATAGGCCGGGTCTCTCATTTGTAAAAGGTTGTTGAATATTGAATAAAATTCTCTTTTGTTAGCTTTGTGCTTTCAATTTCAATTGGTAGTTGAGTGTAATCTCCTATCTCCTCTTTCGGTTAATCGAGTGCGCTCGATTCAACGATTGTAGAAGCCGATTCACGGAATCAAGTGCGCTTGATCAACGCTTGAAGAATTGAAGATCTTTGAACTCGGTATCGTGCGCGATCAACGAGTTCGGGATAGCTAGAATTCGGTATCTTCGGATCAACGAATTTGGGCATTTCAGTATCTTCCAATCCATCGATTACTACATTCAACGATCTACATTGTTTTTGTAATATCCGCTGCGTCATTTGGTATCAGAGCTTGTTCTAGCCAATCATAGCTAGATCGAGACTTGGAGCCTAATCATTTTGAAGAGTTTTGAAGTTTGAAGTTGTTTGGCCGAGAAGCTTGAAGAGTGAGCCGTGAGCAAGTAGAAGTGTTCGACTTGCATTGAAGTTGTTTGATCGGATTTGAATTGGAGGCCGAAACTTTGTCCATCGTGTTCATCACGATTTGCTACAAAGTGGAAGTTTTCGATCCGTTTCATTTTGGATCAAAGTCCGAATTGTGTTTGAATTTTGAAGTGTTGAAGAATTTGTGAAGATTTCAAGTATGCCGCCAAGAAGAGCTAATCGCCACCAAAACGTAGAAGCTTTGTATCGAAGAGAAGAAGCTGATGAGATGGAGCAAAGAATCAATGAAAACTTTAGTGAAAAGCTTAATGAAGGAATTGGCCGGTTAGAGAAACTTATGACGGAGATGAATCAAAATCGGAGAAGGGTTTCACCTGAATCTAACCATGGGGGTAGTAGAGTCTCGCCACATTCCAATCGAGACAGAAGTGTTGAAAATGATCAAGGGCGTGGGAGGAACATGAATGATCGTGAACGGAGGAATGTAGATAGAAGGGATGATGGTGGTAGACGAGAAGGTAGTAGAGATATGGGTGGACGAGATAGACAACGATATACATCTGATTTTGAAGAGGAGTATGATGGTGGTAGTGTTCAAGGACAAGGACGAGGACAAGGAAGAAATTACTCTGAGTATGATCACAAGTGGGAGTCGGGGATGAAGACTGAAATTCCTGAATTCAAAGGTGGTATGCAAGCGGAGGAGTTTCTAGATTGGGTAGCTAATGTTGAAGAGATTTTTGACTTCAAAGAAGTTCCAGAACAGCGTAGAGTGAATTTGGTTGCTACGAGGTTAAGGGGTAGAGCTTTGGCATGGTGGCAACAAACCAAGCTTACACGTGATCGGATGGGAAAGTCAAAAGTTGAATCTTGGGAAAAGATGAAGAAAATGATGAAAGCAACGTTCTTACCATACAATTATCAATCTTTGATGTATCAACGTTTGCAGAACTTGAGGCAGGGCACGAAGACAGTTAATGACTATGCTGATGAATTATACAAACTGATTGCTCGAAACGATATTATGGAGAAGGAAGAACAGTTAACAGCCAGATTTGTTGGAGGATTGCGAATGCAGATTCAGGATATGGTTAATATGTTCGATCCAAGATCTGTGGCAGAAGCACATCAAAAAGCGTTGGCTTGGGAGAAACAGGGACGACGAGGAAGTGGTGTGTTTACTAATTCTAACAATCAAGTGAAGGGTGTTGGTGGAAGTTCTAATGTTTCTAAACCTATCAGTAGACCAGTAGTGAAGGAGGCTGAGAAGACAAAGGTTAACAACGGTTACAAATGTTACAATTGTCAGGAATTGGGTCACAAAAGTAATGAATGTTCAAAGCCGAAGAAGAGAGCTTTGATAGCTGAGGTTGAGGATAAGGATGAAGAAGCTGAATGCTCTAATTCTTTACCAGTTGAGGAGGAAGACTTGCTGTCAGGAGATGACGGGTACGCATTGATGATGAGGAGAAGTTGTTTAACACCGAAGCAAGAGGAGGAAAGTAGTTGGTTGAGGAACAATATCTTTCAATCTACATGCACTATTCTGGGAAGAGTTTGTAAATTTGTTATTGATGCTGGGAGTTGTGATAATATTATCTCTACAGAAGCGGTGAAGAAGTTGGAGTTGAAAACCGAGAAACATCCTAAATCGTACAAGTTAGCTTGGTTGAGGAAGGGTGGTGAAGTGAAAGTTGGGCGTAGAGCTTGTGTGAAGTTTTCAATTGGGAAGAAATACAAAGATGAAATCTGGTGTGATGTTGTGGACATGGACATTTGTCATTTGTTGCTGGGGAGACCGTGGCAGTATGATAGGGCGGTGCAACATGATGGGCGTACCAACAGTTACAGTTTCATGTTTGAAGGCACAAAGATTACTCTAGTTCCAAAGAAGCGACAACAGGAGGAAAACAAATTGGAGGAAATTGAAGAGCTCAAAACTTTGTTATCATTGAAGGAGTTTGTGAAGGAAGTAGAGGAGGAACCTGAAGTGTTTTTGTTAATTGGGCGAGAGGGCAGTAAAGAGGTTGAGATTCCAGAGGAAGTTAAACCGGTTTTGAAAGAATTTGACGATGTATTTCTAGAGGAGTTACCAACGGAGTTGCCACCGTTGAGGGATATACAACATCAGATAGATCTTGTTCCAGGTGCTGTGTTGCCACACAGACCACATTATCGAATGAGTCCGAAGGAACATGAAGAATTGCGGAGGCAGGTAGAGGAATTGCTTGAGCAGGGGCGTGTGCAGGAGAGTTTAAGTCCTTGTGCTGTACCATCTTTATTGGTACCCAAAAAGGATGGAACGTGGAGGATGTGCACTGACAGCCGAGCATTGAATAAGATTACTGTGAGATATAGATTTCCAATGCCGAGGTTGGATGACTTGTTAGATCAAATAAGCGGAGCTACTATCTTTTCGAAGATTGATTTGAAGAGCGAATATCATCAAATTCGTATCAGACCAGGAGATGAGTGGAAGACTGCTTTTAAAACCAGGGAGGGTCTATACGAATGGTTGGTCATGCCGTTTGGTTTATCCAATGCACCGAGTACTTTTATGAGGGTGATGAATCAGATTTTTCGATCGTTCATTGGGAAATTTGTGGTGGTGTATTTTGATGATATTCTGATTTACAGTGGGAGCCCAGAGGAACATTTGAATCATCTGAGGGAAGTCCTGATGGTATTGCGCCAAGAACAATTCTATGCAGCAACGAAGAAATGCGTGTTCATGACGCATAGCGTTTTATTTCTGGGGTATGTTGTCTCGAAGGAAGGTATACAGGTGGACCAAAGTAAAGTTGAGGCAATCAGAGATTGGCCGCAGCCCAAGACGATAACGGAAGTTCGTAGTTTTCACGGGTTGGCTTCATTCTATCGAAGTTTTATACCACACTTTAGTAGTGTGATGGCACCTGTTACTGATTGCATGAAGGGTAAACAGTTTGCATGGACGGAGGAAGCCGGGGTTGCTTTTGAACGGATCAAAGATCTTTTGACCTCTGCACCAATTCTAGTGCTACCTGATTTTCAGTTAGTGTTTGAACTACATACTGATGCATCCAAGGTTGGGATTGGAGGGGTGTTGAGTCAGAAGGGGCGTCCTATTGCATATTTCAGTGAGAAGTTGTCAGGAGCGAAGATGCGATACAGTACATATGATGTGGAGTTCTATCCTGTTGTACAATCTATTAAACACTGGAGACATTATCTATTTCAGAAAGAGTTTGTTCTGTATACTGATCATGAAGCATTGAAGCATTTGCAAGGGCAAGACAAGATCTCAGCGAGACATGCATCGTGGATTGCATATCTGCAATAGTTTACTTTTGTCGTTAAGCACAAGTCAGGGGTAACCAATCGTGTGGCTAATGCATTGAGTAGAAGAAATCACTTGTTAACTACATTGAAGGTTGAAGTGACGGGGTTTGAAATATTGCCAGAATTATTTACCGATGATCCTTACTTTGCAAAGTTAGTTGATAAAGTCAAGGAGGGAGAGACGGATGAGTTTTTGATGGTAGATGGTTTTCTGTTCAAAGGAAATCGATTGTGCATACCGGAGGGTAGTCTAAGAATGAAGATTATCAAGGAGTTACACGAAGAGGGACATGTTGGGAGAGATCATACCTTACAATTGATTTCACAGTCCTACTTTTGGCCATCGATGAGGAAAGAAGTGGAGAGGTTTGTGGAGCGTTGTCATATTTGTCAGGTTTCGAAAGGAACTGCAACTAATGCTGGTTTATATATGCCGTTACCTGTACCAATTAAACCATGGGTTGATGTGAGTATGGATTTCGTGTTGGGATTACCGAGAACACAGCGTGGTAATGATTCCATTTATGTGGTAGTTGACAGATTTTCGAAGATGGCACATTTTATTGCTTGTAAGAAGACGGCGGATGCTGTTCATGTTGCTCAGTTGTTTTTCAAGGAGATCTATCGACTTCATGGATTGCCAGAATCTATTGTGTCGGATAGAGATACTCGATTTCTAAGTCACTTTTGGTTAAGTTTGTGGAAAATGGTGGGAACGAAGCTGAAATTTAGTAGCGCTTATCATCCGCAGACGGATGGACAGACCGAGGTTGTGAACAGATCATTGGGAAATTTGCTGAGGTGTCTTGTTCAAGATAATCTGAAGAGTTGGGATGTGAAGTTATGCCAGGCAGAATTTGCTCATAATCATGCTGTGAATCGAAGTACTGGGTTCAGTCCATTCCAGATTGTCCATTCGAGCTTACCAAAAGGGCCGTTGGATTTAACGGTAGTGCCACAATCAAAGAAGACAGTTAAGAAAGCTGCTGATTTTGTTGAAGAGTTGACGGACTGTCATAAAATCGTTCAGGAACGATTGGAGAAAGCGAATGAGAAGTATAAGTGAGCTGCAGATTTGAAATGAAGGCATGTTGAATTTCATGAAGGTGATTTGGTTTATGCAGTGTTAACAAAAGATCGTTTTCCAGTAGGCGCTTACAATAAATTGAAAGCACGAAAGATTGGTCCAGTGGAAATTTTAAAGAGAATTAATGAAAATGCTTATAAATTGAAACTACCAGATGATGTGTATACGTCTGACGTATTCAATGTTAAGCATCTCGTACCATATCATGGGGATGAGAGTGTTACGGGGGAAGAAAGTGCAAATTCGAGGACGAATTTTTCTCAACCTGGGGAGGATGATGCAGGCCAAGTACTAAGTCGTCACCGACTTAAGGAATATGAAGCTATAAGTCGCGACCGACTTAACATGATGGAAATGAGTCGTGACCGACTTAACAAAGTTCAAGGCATGAGTCGTGACCAACTCAAGGAAGCAGAAGACATAAGCGTAAGTCGTGACCGACTTAATATAATGGGTGACTTAAGTCGTGACCGACTTAAGAGAGTGGAAGACCTAACTCGTGAAGAGGGACAGGTTATCAAAGAACTTAAGTCGCCAGGACGACCTACCGAGTTACTCAGAGAGAAGGCAAAGCAAACTGTTGAAGTAATAGGTCGAAAACAACTTAACGAGTCAAACGATAAGTCGGAACCGAGTTACGACTTAGTTAAGTCGTACCATCTTAGGTTGCAGAAGCCTGAGCCGGTGATTCCTCTGTCGAGTTAATCTCTATCGTGGATTTCTTAAGTCGTAAATCTGGGATGCCGCATGTTTTAAATCGCTGAAGCTGTTGCCGTTGATCTTTATGCCGAGTTAATCTGGACCGCTATTCTTAAGTCGTTACTAGTTGAGTCGCGTAGAGTTGTTAAGTCGGCAACGACTTAAGTGGTTCTGTTTGTAATAAGTCGCATGCTTTGGAGGTGTCATAAGTCGGAGTATTTTAAGTCGCAACTGTTATAAGTCGTAAGTCGTCTGTTTCCATATATCGTCTGTTGTAAGTCGTATGGTCTGTATTCTGTAGAGTTGTAAGTCGTGTACGACTTATGTTGAGTCGGAGTCTTTGTTAAGTCGGAACCGACTTAGGAGTTGGTGAATTTTGTTGTTTTTTTTTGTGTGAGTTGTAAAACGCCTATAAATAGGCCGGGTCTCTCATTTGTAAAAGGTTGTTGAATATTGAATAAAATTCTCTTTTGTTAGCTTTGTGCTTTCAATTTCAATTGGTAGTTGAGTGTAATCTCCTATCTCCTCTTTCGGTTAATCGAGTGCGCTCGATTCAACGATTGTAGAAGCCGATTCGCGGAATCAAGTGCGCTTGATCAACGCTTGAAGAATTGAAGATCTTTGAACCCGGTATCGTGCGCGATCAACGAGTTCGGGATAGCTAGAATTCGGTATCTTCGGATCAACGAATTTGGGCATTTCAGTATCTTCCAATCCATCGATTACTACATTCAACGATCTATATTGTTTTTGTAATATCCGCTGCGTCACTGTTTCGACCATTACCGGGTTGTGAGGCTCGACGAAGTCTCGTCCACAAAGCCACGCTTTTTCACAAAGCCACGCTTTTTCACAAAGCCATGCTTTTTCACAAAGCCACGCTTTTCACAAAGCCAGGCTTTTTCACAAAGCCACGCTTTTTCACAAAGCCACGCTTTGATCAACAAATGATCAACATCACTTCGTATGCCACATTACCAAATTGGGAATGTATCACTAGTAACCATCAACTACATAACCTCTGAGCTCGTACGTCTCAGAGAAGGGTGTTAAGCTAAGAGAATAAATTCTCCGCCATCAACAGAAATGTATTTGATAGAAACCAGCTTTACATCTCAAAGTGTAATGTCAGACACACATCCATACAAGTTCGTTCTGGGATCGAACGGAACCGAAGGCACTTCCAAAGAAGCCCTTGCAATCCGGGTATTCACAATCCCGATCGGATTTCCCATCACTTAGGAAATCTCTATACCGGTGTGACTCAGTGCAGAGACAATCGATAGGTTATCCTATCGTTCTCGCAAATACCCGGTCTTCACCAACGGTCTTCAAATGCTATCCATATACGACATATCATTATTCGGAATGGGTTATATGAAACAAAGGTCCTCTCCCGGCTAAACCGAATAATGAGCGCAATATTTAAAAACATATGGATATTGGAATTTCAGTTAAGTCACAACTTAAACCCAAACTTTCTTTTCAAATGGTTTAACAAATTACCATTTTCAAATCTTTAAACAAAAAGATTCATTTTAACAACCTTCAACGGTTTAAACAATTTCCACACTTCAATCTTTTAAACAAAAGATTCATTCACAGATTTTCCAAATCAATTTCCATTTCAATTGGATTAACTCATTAAATCTTTTAAAACAAAGATTTAACTTATAGCTTTCAAAACACGTTTCCAAAGATTTATTCGTAATTTGGAAAACCATCTTCAATTCAAACTTGAAATTCCTTTAATTCAAATTGGAAATCCATTTCTTATATAAGAGCTTTTATCAGGTGAAAACAATTAGTTTTCCAAATCACTGAATTCAATTTCAAATATTGAATTCAAATTCAAATCAAATTATTAAAATATCAAGTTTTATTAAGTTATTTAAAATAACTTTTACATTTGAAACTCATTTACAAAGTTCTTAATTCAAATTCCAAAACTATTTGGATTCAAGAATTCAATCTTTAAAATTGTCAAAAATCTGCGACTTAACCGATTTCCACGTGAAATCCATATTTGTGTGTGTAAAAGTGTGGTCCAGGGGTTTCACACAATAGTGCAACATCATTCAATCTTCACATATCAGAATACAGAAATATAGTTGATAAGCGGTATAACTATAACGCTTATCTTTTATTCACAGATCACAGATATATAAATTACAGATAATATATTACATTCATCCCAGATAAATAAACTACAATACAGATCACACACAAAACAGAATATATCACACAGCATCACATATCAGGGAATATCAAACAATTCAATCATCCAATAGAATCCAAACATTCATAAGTAAATTTTATCAATCAACTGATTAATTTAAATTAGATGTATTACTTAGGAATGAATCATTAATCTGGGTTAACAATCATAGTTAATTACAAATTATCTGAAATAATTTCCCTTTCATCATTTTGTTAGTTAACTTTTACTATTAACTAATCAATCTTAATTAATGAACCAATTTAACCTTTAATTACTAATTAAATTAATTAGCCCTTAACAAATTTATCCTTAAATTACTTACATTAAGTAATTACCATTTAAGTAATTAATCTCTATTACTTGAATTAATTAATCCCTAATGATTAATTAATAAATTTCTAATTAATTAATTAATTTATAACCCTCAATTATAAATTAATTTATCCTTAATCATTAATTTAATAAATCTTAATTTACACATACTAAGTGATTAATCCTTAATTAAATAATTAACTATCCTTTAATTAAGTAATTATTATTTAATTACTTTTCTTAATTAATTAACCTATTAATTAAACTTGAATTATCCATCTAGATTAATTAAAGATAAACCTCTATATCTTAATTAATTACTTAATTATATCATTTGAATCTTACTAAATTAAATACTTGTAATCACTTATCTTAACACTTCCTTAATTCAACCATTATTAAATTCCATTTGAAACCCTTTTAGGATTTAATTAAATAGTTATCTTAATAAAACTTATTCAAATCACTAATCAAATTCGACTTTATAATTAAAATTGTAACTTGTTTGAAAACTTGACATATATTTTACCTTGAAAATCTGTTTATGCTTATTTAGTTTTGAAAACCCGTTTAACAATTTGCTTTAACTTGCATTCGCTAAATGCCTTAAACTTATTATTCCTTTTATTCCAAGCTCTGATCTATACAAAATACCCGAGCCCGATCAAAAATTTCCCGAGCCAAAACTACAGAATTTCCGAGTCAAACTCGATCTATCCTACTTGCTTCCATCTTCCTCTTCCCTTCATCCATTCACACAAAAACAAAACAAGAAACGAAGCTGATATACGTGCACGTGCACAACACCTCTCCATCGCTCCGGTCATCACCGTGACCCTCCGCACGTCGACGGCAATCAACGTGACACGAGCGACACACTAGAATCCCGAACCCTCGTAAAAATCGAACCACTCGAACTCATCAGGCAGAAAACCCACCACCTATTCCACCTGACACCACCTAAATCCGATCACCATAGACCCCGACCTTCCTCTTGAATGTTCGCCTGCCCTCCATCATCCTTTTCTGCAACTCTGACTCTACTCGACGCACTGTCGATGCCACAATTTGCCTCGAAACCATCCACGACCCAAAACTCAACTAAACCCTAGATCGACTCCATTCTTCCTCCTCAATGCTCGATAAATCTTAACTCCATTTTCTTTACTACCCCCATTACTTCATCCTTCCCTGGTCAGAACCCTGAAGTCCAAAATTGACTCGATCGCTAGATTTTGCCAAACAAATAAACTCCGTTCATCTTGCGATATCACAATAACCCAGATCTTAAATATTATGATATGGATACCAAAATTCATTATTCTTCAATACAAATCAGTTTACATAATCCAAACAAGAAATTAAGATGTACAATTTTTCTGATTTGAAAGAGTTTTACTGTTATTTCTTATTTCCAAAATGTTTACTAACTATTTTTTTTTATTGGAAATTATTTTTAAAAATGAATCTAGAACCTGACAATCACTTTTTCTTTTAGGATCAAAATCTAACATAGTTCCATGAAGAAGATATGGATTTAATTGTTGATTTTGAGTTCTGGGAAAACAACAGAGGTGTATATTTTCACATACGCACAACATCTATATTTACATCCATACATACATCTACATTCATTCATGCATCAACATTTCTTCAGCCATTATATCACATACACAGATTTAAACCAGATTTTACTTAAGAAAGATTGTTTACTCACCGAAATAAAATTGAACAGAGAATGAAGCTATGATCTAGTTTTCCAGTCTTTTATTGATGATGTTGCTGTGTTCCAGGTTGAAGCTTGTTTGATTACTTGATTAACTTCTGGTTTGATAATTTTTTTACAGGCTTGATAAAATGGTTACAGGTTTGAAAATATTTTGAGGAGATGTTTAAGTTTGTAAAATGGTGATATATTTTCTTCTGGTTTGCTAAATTTCTTTTATGAACGAACTGATGGAAAGCTTGATACATAAAAGAAAGCAAGTTACAGGTGATAATGTTATTTGTACAATATAGGTGATATTTGTATTTGTTTGTACAACAATACAGGGATATTTTTCTTTCTATGGTGGCTGCATTAATTAACATGTACCAGCTTACACTTATCTTTTTACTTTCGTTTGTACATTGCATAAGAGAATATCTGGTGGCTTCCTTTGCTTGTTCATACTTATCTCTTTTTTTCTTTCTTACTTGTTTACTTTGGTTTCATACTTGTCTACATATATTTCTTCTTCTTTTGCAAGTGTACATACTTAGTTTATTTTCAAGTTTACATACATATCTTTATACTTGTTTCTTCATATTTAAATGTATATCCTCTTATACAAGCCAATACTTTGAAATATGAGTGAAGTTCTATATTTAATTTGATGTTAGAATTTGTTTAATATGTTTTACTTTATACTTGAATATATTTATATCTTTTATTTTGTCTTTGCTTTTTAATTCAAATGAATTCCTATAATTATTATGTTGTTATAATTTTTCTAATATATTCATTTAACAGTTTACATAGTTTATTAATATGTTATTTGGTTTTATATTTTATAATTATTTTCAAACCATTTATTTGAGATTTTAAACTCAAATTCAATATATATATATACATATATATTCAAATTATTATTAAACCATTCACTTGAAATTTAAATCCAAATCACATATATACAATTTTAAATTCATATGATTTAATATATATTCTATTTGAATTGGGGAAACTCTCTTCAATTTACAGTTAATTTTACAATTTTCATTCAAAAATTAAATTAATTATCAATTTAAATATATATAAAATTCGGGGTCGTTACAGGAGTACTCCCTAATAGCCCACTAGTTTACGGTGGAGTTTACAGTGTTGTATAGACTATGACGCTTATATAAAATGTGTTAAGGTGGATAATGGTAACGCCTTAACGCTATTTTGATACTTTATATTACTGATAGGCATTATCTACTTAGCGTACACTACTATATATAAATAGTTTAACGGATCCTTAGAGGATGGTTATCCCAAACATCCTTTGAGTTACTTGTATTTTCAGTTGTTATTTCACTTGAGTTGGATTTATTGATATAAGAATGTTAATCCTGACTCGAGTGTTTTGTGTTCTGCTTTACGCTCGGGTCAGACTGAGTGTACCAGTATTCGAGACTCACCTTTGGAGTTGGAGCTTCGCTTGGAGATCCAGCTATCTATCCAGCTTTCAGATATTCAGTTGATTCCAGTGATGTATTTTGATCTTGTATTTGACTATTGTATTCGAGACTTCTGTTGTATCTTGTTTAACTCTGTTATATATATACATAGTAGCTTCATGAAATACTATTCTTTTGTTTCTGCTGCACTATTGTTATATTACTCCGTGTCTGTGATTTTGTGATTATTGATTTAGTGTATATGCTGAGTTTTGCCAAATTTTATTTACAATCCAATGTTTTGAATTATTCAAGTCCGGCATGTGTGGATTTATTGTCGATTTGAATGGTCCAAAATAGCGGGTTGTTACAGTTGGTACCAGAGCTCTTGTTTTAGGCAAAACTCAGCATATAGAGTAGATTTAATTACGGAATCACTTTCGTTCAAGCTTGAATTCCTTCTTCCTTGACTCGGTTTTTCTTTGAATTTTGGAACGTTCCCCTTTGTTCCAAAATCCATCTTTGTCTCCCCTATTCATGCTTCTTGATTCTGGAGTATCCCATAACTCCGCTTCGAATGATCTCTATAATAAATGGGCGGTCTCGCCAATCTTTGAATGATTGTAAAGGGGTGAAACTCCTTTACCACGGGCATTGATTCACCGAAGGTTTTGTATCGTTGGTTTAGATGCTGATATCTCTTGCCATGCCTAATTCTATCGATCAGATTTCGAGTTGCCTCTGGATTCTACCGCGATCTTATTTTGAAGTCACGGTTGACCCAGTTAAGGTTGACCGCGATTTATATAAGTCTATCCATTCTTCTCTCTCTTTGAAATCTATCTATCTCTCTATCGAGCCTATCTTCTAGTTGAATTCTTTTGGTTAGGATCCCTCTATATTTGGATCTCTATCTTTGTTCTGAAATCCATTCTATATCATCGAGTGAGGGAGTGTATTTGTATCAATATTAAAATGTTTTATAGTGTGTTGTTTGAGTTGTTGATGTTGATTTGGGTTTTCGATCGATTCGTCTGATCAACGCTATCGATAGGTTTTCCAAAACACTTGAACAGAGCAAACTGACACAATATTATTTTCAAATTTGGTAAATGAAATAAATTTGTATGATTATATTATAAATATATAAGTAAAATTTTCTGGAATTTAATAAGTTAATTAAATTGGTTGTATGAAATGATAATATTTGGTTATCATTTATTGTTCTAAATGAATTTATAAGCTTGGTTTATAAATTGATTTGGAATTAGAAATGAATTTAAGTCAAGAATTTGAGAATTTAAATTTCCGATGATTTCAAACTTTGGTTTTAAAGTTCTAAAATGTATATTATTTAAAGTATTTTCAAATAGAAATCGTTTCAAAGAATTTTAAATGTTTAAATCGGTACTCTTCTCTTTTGTCGTTGGAAAATAATTTCGGTGATGGCGGCCGCATCATCGACATTCATTTTCGAGTTTCAAAGGTGAAGAGTCCATTCAGTAGCTTTGCTACACTTTTTTTTTAGAAATTATTTTGATTTGAATTTCTTAAGTATGATTTGACTTATACATATATAGGTATATTATTTTAAATTTAATTTGATTTGATATATATAGGATACACATAATTATTTCTAAATGGATTGAAGTGAGTCAGAAATTTAATTCTTAAATTTATGAGATGATTTTAAATAAAGCCAAAATTTTGAATAAATGTTTAAACTTGAAATAATTGAATTGATAAATTTTATTTGTATAATATTTAATTGCATTCCAATATAACTTACCTAAATTATTCAGAAGTTGAATATGTAATTGGATAATATACAATATAAAATGATTTTATAAATAAAATTTGAGTGTTGATAATAAATGTTACACACTTAATTTTAAATTATAAAAAAATGTTAATAGAGATAAATAGAATAATAAGTTAATTAAATAATAAATGAGATAATAAAATAAATTTTGTTTTAAAGGTTAATAAATTGGAATAAAATCAACTTAATGGAATACCTTGAATTTAAAATCAATTATTGAATATAAATTAATTTAAATTGAAATTTATATAGTTTAAATTAATTATTTTATTTTGTTTTGAATCTATTTTCTTTCTAGTTGATTCTATTCTCCTACCTCGTTTCTTTTCGAGGACGAAAAGTTTTGAGTGGGGGAGAGTGTAACAACCCGTAAATTTTAATAATTTTTATTTGGTTATTTATATATTTGATTGAAATTTTGTGAAATTTTAAACAATAAAAGTTTGAAATAAAATTTTGATATTTGAAATGCGTCTAATTAAACATAGCAACTGGTAAATTTTCATCTGAAAATATGGAAGTTTATTTTCTAGTGTAATTTTATTTCAATTTATATCAGTTAAAATTGATGGTAATAAAATGTTTTCCAAACCTCAATATTTTTACATAGAAAAATTCTAATTCATCTTCTGATTAAGACGTCATTTTTCGTTTTTCGAAATTCGGACTTCTTTAGCTCCGTCGATCTTATTTTTCTGCGTTTTGCTACACTTTCCGCTAGTAGAAAATTTGAATTTTCATAATTCAATCGTAACACTGATATCTGTATACCGTTTTGATCGTCTCGTCGTGCTGATGTAATATCCCGGGATTTCGAGGAATTTAAAATGTGATAATCTCTAAATTTAAATTATTCAAATTGATAATATTAATATAAATAACCAAATAATATAATAATAAGATGTTTTAATTATGGTATAGATTGATTTGTAATAAGAATAATTGTTTAAATTATGTTATTTTATAAATTTGATTTTTAATAGATTTATCATTTCTAAAATTAATAAGTATTGTTTAAATATATATATATATATATTGTCTTGAGTTGTTTTTAAATGAAATAATTAAGTTCAAACTTAATAATGTGTTTATATAAAAATATAAATGTTAAGTTGATTTTAAATTGGATTTTTAAAGGTAAAATTTGAATTTGAATCTTTAAAAGATAATTATTTTAATATATTTGGGTATAAGAATATACGAACAAGACTTTTATTTAAAATAAGGCTTTTGTTTTATTTTTGTCTTCCTTAAAGAGATTTTGTATATAAATTTAGAAAGTGTTTATTTAATAGTAAATAAATACAAAAGATATTTTTACACTTAAAAATGAATGAAATACATTGTATATGATTTTTAGGATATAAATGGGTTTTTATTTTATTTTTCTTTCAAAGGTTTCATTTATGTATAATATAGAAAAGCATTTATAATTAAGAAATTAATATAAAAGCTTTTAAAATCTTTTTAAAAATAATATAAAAAGATTAAGGACAAGTGTTAAATTTCTAAACATGTTAAATACATGTGTTAACAAGATAAATAAGGGTAGAGACAAGTGTCATCCTTTAATGTTATTTCTTTAAATTTTAATAAAATCTAAATTAACTATATAAACTTTCACCTCCTCTCTTCTTTTTCTTTTCTTATCTTTTTCATTTGCAAAGACAAAAATTCTCAAACCAGAAAATATTCCAACCGAAATCATCTTCTCAAAACCAAAAATCAAAGCAAATATACAACCTGAAAACATCTCCTCTAACAATTCAAATCTACAATGTTTTTAAGACCTTTAACCCTTTGTTCTTGCAAACCTGTTGACATTGATCTGATCAAAAATCATTCCCAGTTCAAAAACCCCGTAGCCTTCCTCAAAAACAAACCTGTAAACATGTATTCTTTTAAACCTGTAACCCTTCTCAAATGCCTGAAACCACATATTCCTTCAAGCCTGTAAACAAAGTCTATAATCAACACTTATCAAAAGACCTGTAACCATTTGCTTGTTTCAAAATCAAGTCTGTCACCATTCCAAGTGCATGCAAGAGCTTTTCAAAATTTAAAAGGAATCAAGGAAGAAATTGAAAGCAAGTGCAGTTCAAAAGCTTCCAGTTTTCAAAAACAAGCATTCCAGATTTCAAAGGAAATTCAGTTTCAAAGCTCTGACTTTTTGAAATAAGTGAGTAAACATCTTTTTCAAAAGTTAAAATGAAATTAAATTTGCTTTTGAATAATTTCTGAATAGAGTATATTTGCATGGTTATTTTATGAATGCTCTCTGTATGTATGTGAAAATTTTAGTGTGCATGTCTGATTAAAATAGCTAATTGCTCTGTTCATCTTTAATTTGAGAAAACTTTTCTTTATAAGACCTTGAAACTATATATATCATGATCCCAGAAGTATATATGAGATGTACTAGAAATGATTGAGTGAATTTTGGTTTGCATGTTTATAAATATGTAAATATAAAAATATGCATGTCTGTACATATGAATGTCTCTGTTTATAACAGTATAGGCTTTAGATTTTAATAGAAAATTCCTATCTCCCTATTTAATTGATTTTAGTCTAGAGTTTGTAAATGAAAAGGGTTTCTAACCATGCACTCTAAATTTTAAAAATAGATTCATGAATAAGTAATAAGTATTTACTCAAAATTTAAAGTTTACAGTGGAAAATCAAAGAATTGGGTAAAATTCGAACTTGTTAATTTAAAACTTTGATTTTAAAATCTGATTAGTACTTGCAAGTAATGAATTTAGGAAAGGAAATTATGATTTTTAGGATTGGGAGGGTTGAGAACTTTTAAGTTTAACAGAGATGACAATTTCGTAAATTGCCGGTGATCAGTGGAGCTGGGTTCATCGGGGTTGATGTCGAGGGTCGATTGGAAGTTGTAGATGGTAGGAAAAATAGTGGATGATTTTATATCATGCCGTGGTGGTTGTTCGATGGGATTTTAGGGTTTAGCAATGGTTTTGGGGTTGGTCGAAATCGCGATTTTTCTCGACGTCGTGGGTGATCTGGATGCTATCGCGCATGGGGGAATGGAAGCGTGGGTTAGAGCTGGAGCTTTGGTCGAAGTCGTGGGGGTGCTGATGGTCAAGGGTGGTCGTACGAGATGGTTCTTGGCTGATGTGTTGTTCCAGTAGGATGTCGAGATAGCTTGTTTTCGATTTTCAATTTTATTCGAGGATCGGAGATGTCGTGGTGGTAGAGGGGAAGGTTGGCAACTCGTCGATGGCCGGAGCGGTGATCGAAGATGGTTGCAACGTGCGTGCACGTGCACGAGCAAGGTTGTGTGTCAGTAAGTTTGAGTTTGGGGAAGATGAAGTTTACTCGAGTTTCGTCTCGGGAAGAACTCGCGTGGATGATGTTTTGGCTCGAGTGATATCTGGGTCGTACGCGAGTGTTGAACGAAACTGTTAAGTTTTAACAGTTTTAAATTTTTAAACAAACAAGTTTTTAAAAATTTATCGGAGAGGACCTCGGGGAAGAAGAGCTTTGGCACGGGATTATCTTCGGGTTGTTTGTGAGTTAAGTAAAAACCAGTTTTAACAGTTCAAAGTTTTTATAAATCAAACTCTCTTATAAAAAAAAAAGAAAGGAAGATGTATTTGTTTTGTTCAAGTATATGAGTTAAAACCAAAGATAATATTAAACCAGTTTTTAATATTTAAAATAAAAGTAAGTTTTAAATTTTAATAATCAAGTTAAAACAAATTGTCTTGGAAATTCATTACTTTGTAATAAATGTTTTGACTAAATTAAAGTTGTATGATTTATTTAACTTAATTATATTAAGTTAAATTTTTAAGTTATTTTCAAACTTAATTGGAAATAAAATAAAGAAATGTTTTATCTTAAAACTTAATTTAAGTTTGATAATAAATGGAAATAATAAAGAGTGATTTATAATTAAATTAGTTAATGGTTAAGGATGAGTAAAATTAACAATTAAGTTTTCAAGTGATTTATTAACTTGTAATTAAGGATGCTTAATTAATAATTAGAGATAAGTAATTAATGATTATTTATTTTAAAACTTAATTAATGATTTTAATTAAGTAAGTTAATTATTAAGATCAAATGTTTTTAAATGATAATGTTTTATCTCAAGATTTAATTAAGATTTTCAATAAGTTGAAATTAATTAATTTAATTAAGAATTTAAGTTTAATTAATTAATTTAATTAACAAGGATTAATTAAGTAATTAAAGGTTAATTAAACTAGTAATTAAGAAGTACTTAATAAAGTTTTATTAAGTAATAATTAAGTTTTCTTAATTAATAATTAAGAAATTATTATCTAAAATTAAAGTAATTAAGGATTGATTACTTTGTATTAAAGGATATTGATTAATAATTAAGGTTTATTAATTAATAGTTAAAGAATAATTAATCAAGGATTAATTAATTTGTTTAAAGGGTAATTAAGGATGAGTTACTCAGTTATGATTTAGGAAATGAATGTGATTAATTTAAGTTAATTAATTTTATAATTAATTAAAGATAGTCACTCGATAATTGATTAAGTATAATTACTTAATAAGATTGGTTAAGTGTAATTACTTGGTATAAGTAATTGATAATTGAATTACTGGATGTAATTGGTGTAATTAATCAAAAAGGATTTATAAAAGAAATTAAAGTAATTAAGAAATAATTAAGAATAGTTAATTATTTTTAATGATTATTTAGGATTGATTAATGAAAGAATTAATTTATGCATGATTAATTAATGTAATTAATTAAAGAATAATGTAATTAATTATAGTTAATTAATTAATTAAAGTAATTAATTAAAGATCATTAATTAACGTAATTAATGAGAGTAATTAAAGGATAATTACTGTAAATGATTAAGGATAATTAATTTGTGAAATTAATTAAGGATAATTACTTTATGTAATAAATAATTAATCAAGAGTGATTAATATTTAATGATTAATTAATTAAATGGATTGTAATTAATTAATGTTCATTAAGCAAGAATAGGAATTAATTCTTAAGTAATTAATTTAATTTAAGTTGATTAAATTAATTATAATAGAGATTAATAAATGGTTGCTTATGAATGATGGTTGAGTAGAATATCTGATTTGGTTGATATCTATTGGATGATATACTATGATATTCTGTGATATGATATTAGATATATTTGTGATAAATGTGTAATATTTATCTATGTTAAAGCTGTGTGAATTCAAGTATTGAATTGAATTGTTTAAACCTTTAAACAACTTGGCCTTAAAAGATACGTTTTGGATTTCGATGAGACCGGGATCGGGTTTCCGTATACCGGATTTCCAGGTCTGGAGACCCGAATACCACATCGATCCAAATTAACGATAGGTCGTGAATCCCAAGTGAAGATGAAGATTCAGAGTGCAAGGGTTATTATCGTTAACTCTGAGGGTGATTCCAAAACGAGTGTAACGAGATAATGCCTTCGGTTTCGTTCGAACCCGGAACGAACTTGTATGGATTGAATGCTTTCAGAACATCGTCAGGTGGACGATGAGCATTCTAAGTGATGTGTTTTTTTCTAAGGTAATCGTAGCCTCAATCCTCACAAACCGGGAATGGCTAAAACAGGGGAGGTGCAGCAAGGCTTCGTGGGTAGCGCCCACTGAGAGTAAGGTCATCCCTGTCTAGATGTCCCTTTCTATTTCGACTTAGTGGTACGGTTGCAGTACACAACCGTGGGGTGATTTTATTCGGAATTATCCAGTAAGGGATGGTTCCGGCTTTGTGTTGCAGGGGAGCGGGCGTACTCCTCGGTACGGTGATCTAGGCCACGTACTGTGACGGGCGGTACCCCAGTAGCCCTGCCATTGTATGGAAATCCAACTTTCAATAAGTGATAACGGTCTTGATTGTATACTTATGTATGCTGGAATTTAATAATGTAACAATTTCGGCTATTTCATATTTATTTGAAAACCCTAGACCTATTATAATACAATCGAATTTCCTATCAAATGTTTTGGTTAGCGTAAGGTAAAAACTTACCCATGTTTATGTGTGGGAAGTCTTACGTGATACCTTTGTTTTCAAAAGGTTTTGAAGTTAAGCAATTTAAACCGTTTACTCACACCAGACCCATGTCTGACCCAAGTGTTTATTTCTGTTTTATATAAACTCTTGGGTACTCAAATTTTTATGAGTAGCCAAGGGAGTCAGGTTTGCTTTGACGAATATTCTGGAGGAGCAATGGAGCAGGAGGCTTCAGCGCTGTAGAGATATAGTAGTTCCGCTGTGTTGATCTCTGAGTCATTGTTATCTGTGTTGTATCTTGTATTGTAAAAACTAGACAGGTGTTTATAACTGTCTAGTATGTGTTGTATATGTTGTGTAACTCTGATAAGTGTTGTATATTGTGTAATACTTTTGTTATTAATATAATTTATTCGTTCCGCTGTGTGAGATTCTGATGTTGTTTCTTTCTTTCTTCTCTTCTTTTCTCTTTCTATCCCTTTCTTTCTTATTAGCGATGCGACTTTCTGGTCGATGAAAGTCGGGTCGTCACATTTGGTATCAGAGCAATAGGTTGAGTGAATACCTAGGCTCTGGAGTTGTGTCTATCTTGAGAGAGCGTATTTGTAATTTTTATATAACTATATATATATATTTATTTCTACCTATATTTTGGGTTACCTGTTCGGGTTTTCCAATATGAGTTATAATGGTAGATATGGTGGTGGTGTGTGAAACACGACTACCATTGTTTAGAGTTTGAATGTTTGAGATTGGAAGTATCTGTCGAGACTGTAAACCTAATACCGTCTCGAGTGAACTTTGATATGGTATAAGGATTTCTCTGATCTCTGAAGGAAATCTGTTAAGATTCGGAGTCCATCATTGAAGTATAAGTTTGATCGCGCTCATGTGGGCGGATTTTTGAGAGTTTGGATCTGTTGGTTGAACAGAAGCAAGTAATGGTATCTTGATACCTCAGGAAATTGTAGCTGTGTGATGAGACGCAATGACTATGGATGTTCCCGAAGATGTTTTCTTTTGGAGCAAGTTTGAGGAAGTGTGTCTGCTTCGGTGATGTGGCTGAGTTCAGCAGGATGTTTGTGTTTGGTTTGAGGATCGAGTTTCTCGAAGAACTTTGGATTATGGAGTCTTTGGCATCTGTGTCTGCAGTGCAGCTCGAGCGTTCTGTGTTCCTGCTGGAAGATCTTTTGGCTTAGCAGTTTCTTAGATGTGGAGTTCAGAAGCTGCAGAGTAAATTCATTTTTCAAATGGATTGGTCAAGCACTAGACTGTTTTGATGGATTAAGAAAGAACAGTAATTTTTGGATATTGGACTGGATAGAATCGCAAAAGTGACTTGCGATAATTGAGTATTCTCTTGGGAAATCTTTTTTGAGTTTGAGGCATCTCTAGTAGATATTGGAGTTATAGGGTTGCCAAAGATCTTCTGAAATGTGTTGGTCTAGTTGGTGTTCGAGTTCATAGACGACATCCAGATCAGAGTTGAGCAACGAAAGCTTGGAAGTAGTTGTTCTAGAATGAAAGCAACCGGAAATTGCAGTGTTTGGATTAGAGGGTTCCTACATGAAGTTTTCAAGATCTGAAGGACAGATTGGTGAGAGCATTTGTTTTGTCTTTTCTGGATAGGAGAAGTATTTGGAATCTACCGATGATTGTGGAGTAGAGTTTGAGTGCTGGATTTCTGTAAATCTTGAGAGGATCTGTTATTGGATTGTTTTTGGTCCTGTTTATTTCGAGAAGCATCAGCGATGGTTGAGCTGATCAGGAAGGATGAAGGCAGCCTAGAATCGCCAGAAGAGTTCTGTGGATTAGAGATGGAGAATTTGGAATTCGAAGTTGGAGACTTCGTTGTTATTTCTCCAGTAAAAGGGAGCAAGTAAGATTGGGTAAGATTAGAAAGATAGCTCCGAGTATATTGGATCTTTCTGAATTTTTGTGAGGATAAGTGTTTTGGCTTCGGTATTGAATTACCAGTTTGGATTTAGTAGAGCGAGTAACCCAGTATCTGTATCGGGGAAACTCGGGATAATTTTAGGTAGTTTATCCGGATCTATGTTCGGATAACTAGAATTGTTGTTTGTATGAATTGTTGCTTGGATGAAATTGTTTGTTTGGATGAATGGTTGTTTGTTTGATAGTGTATGGCTGATAAGTATGCTTGAATTGTTTTAAAATGGATTGAAATAAAATAAAAATTTGGATTATCTTTTGTTTTAAATTTCGAGGACGAAATTCTTTTAAGGGGGAAGGAATGTAATATCCCGGGATTTCGAGGAATTTAAAATGTGATAATCTCTAAATTTAAATTATTCAAATTGATAATATTAATATAAATAACCAAATAATATAATAATAAGATGTTTTAATTATGGTATAGATTGATTTGTAATAAGAATAATTGTTTAAATTATGTTATTTTATAAATTTGATTTTTAATAGATTTATCATTTCTAAAATTAATAAGTATTGTTTAAATATATATATATATTGTCTTGAGTTGTTTTTAAATGAAATAATTAAGTTCAAACTTAATAATGTGTTTATATAAAAATATAAATGTTAAGTTGATTTTAAATTGGATTTTTAAAGGTAAAATTTGAATTTGAATCTTTAAAAGATAATTATTTTAATATATTTGGGTATAAGAATATACGAACAAGACTTTTATTTAAAATAAGGCTTTTGTTTTATTTTTGTCTTCCTTAAAGAGATTTTGTATATAAATTTAGAAAGTGTTTATTTAATAGTAAATAAATACAAAAGATATTTTTACACTTAAAAATGAATGAAATACATTGTATATGATTTTTAGGATATAAATGGGTTTTTATTTTATTTTTCTTTCAAAGGTTTCATTTATGTATAATATAGAAAAGCATTTATAATTAAGAAATTAATATAAAAGCTTTTAAAATCTTTTTAAAAATAATATAAAAAGATTAAGGACAAGTGTTAAATTTCTAAACATGTTAAATACATGTGTTAACAAGATAAATAAGGGTAGAGACAAGTGTCATCCTTTAATGTTATTTCTTTAAATTTTAATAAAATCTAAATTAACTATATAAACTTTCACCTCCTCTCTTCTTTTTCTTTTCTTATCTTTTTCATTTGCAAAGACAAAAATTCTCAAACCAGAAAATATTCCAACCGAAATCATCTTCTCAAAACCAAAAATCAAAGCAAATATACAACCTGAAAACATCTCCTCTAACAATTCAAATCTACAATGTTTTTAAGACCTTTAACCCTTTGTTCTTGCAAACCTGTTGACATTGATCTGATCAAAAATCATTTCCAGTTCAAAAACCCTGTAGCCTTCCTCAAAAACAAACCTGTAAACATGTATTCTTTTAAACCTGTAACCCTTCTCAAATGCCTGAAACCACATATTCCTTCAAGCCTGTAAACAAAGTCTATAATCAACACTTATCAAAAGACCTGTAACCATTTGCTTGTTTCAAAATCAAGTCTGTCACCATTCCAAGTGCATGCAAGAGCTTTTCAAAATTTAAAAGGAATCAAGGAAGAAATTGAAAGCAAGTGCAGTTCAAAAGCTTCCAGTTTTCAAAAACAAGCATTCCAGATTTCAAAGGAAATTCAGTTTCAAAGCTCTGACTTTTTGAAATAAGTGAGTAAACATCTTTTTCAAAAGTTAAAATGAAATTAAATTTGCTTTTGAATAATTTCTGAATAGAGTATATTTGCATGGTTATTTTATGAATGCTCTCTGTATGTATGTGAAAATTTTAGTGTGCATGTCTGATTAAAATAGCTAATTGCTCTGTTCATCTTTAATTTGAGAAAACTTTTCTTTATAAGACCTTGAAACTATATATATCATGATCCCAGAAGTATATATGAGATGTACTAGAAATGATTGAGTGAATTTTGGTTTGCATGTTTATAAATATGTAAATATAAAAATATGCATGTCTGTACATATGAATGTCTCTGTTTATAACAGTATAGGCTTTAGATTTTAATAGAAAATTCCTATCTCCCTATTTAATTGATTTTAGTCTAGAGTTTGTAAATGAAAAGGGTTTCTAACCATGTACTCTAAATTTTAAAAATAGATTCATGAATAAGTAATAAGTATTTACTCAAAATTTAAAGTTTACAGTGGAAAATCAAAGAATTGGGTAAAATTCGAACTTGTTAATTTAAAACTTTGATTTTAAAATCTGATTAGTACTTGCAAGTAATGAATTTAGGAAAGGAAATTATGATTTTTAGGATTGGGAGGGTTGAGAACTTTTAAGTTTAACAGAGATGACAATTTCGTAAATTGCCGGTGATCAGTGGAGCTGGGTTCATCGGGGTTGATGTCGAGGGTCGATTGGAAGTTGTAGATGGTAGGAAAAATAGTGGATGATTTTATATCATGCCGTGGTGGTTGTTCGATGGGATTTTAGGGTTTAGCAATGGTTTTGGGGTTGGTCGAAATCGCGATTTTTCTCGACGTCGTGGGTGATCTGGATGCTATCGCGCATGGGGGAATGGAAGCGTGGGTTAGAGCTGGAGCTTTGGTCGAAGTCGTGGGGGTGCTGATGGTCAAGGGTGGTCGTACGAGATGGTTCTTGGCTGATGTGTTGTTCCAGTAGGATGTCGAGATAGCTTGTTTTCGATTTTCAATTTTATTCGAGGATCGGAGATGTCGTGGTGGTAGAGGGGAAGGTTGGCAACTCGTCGATGGCCGGAGCGGTGATCGAAGATGGTTGCAACGTGCGTGCACGTGCACGAGCAAGGTTGTGTGTCAGTAAGTTTGAGTTTGGGGAAGATGAAGTTTACTCGAGTTTCGTCTCGGGAAGAACTCGCGTGGATGATGTTTTGGCTCGAGTGATATCTGGGTCGTACGCGAGTGTTGAACGAAACTGTTAAGTTTTAACAGTTTTAAATTTTTAAACAAACAAGTTTTTAAAAATTTATCGGAGAGGACCTCGGGGAAGAAGAGCTTTGGCACGGGATTATCTTCGGGTTGTTTGTGAGTTAAGTAAAAACCAGTTTTAACAGTTCAAAGTTTTTATAAATCAAACTCTCTTATAAAAAAAAAGAAAAAAAAAAGAAAGGAAGATGTATTTGTTTTGTTCAAGTATATGAGTTAAAACCAAAGATAATATTAAACCAGTTTTTAATATTTAAAATAAAAGTAAGTTTTAAATTTTAATAATCAAGTTAAAACAAATTGTCTTGGAAATTCATTACTTTGTAATAAATGTTTTGACTAAATTAAAGTTGTATGATTTATTTAACTTAATTATATTAAGTTAAATTTTTAAGTTATTTTCAAACTTAATTGGAAATAAAATAAAGAAATGTTTTATCTTAAAACTTAATTTAAGTTTGATAATAAATGGAAATAATAAAGAGTGATTTATAATTAAATTAGTTAATGGTTAAGGATGAGTAAAATTAACAATTAAGTTTTCAAGTGATTTATTAACTTGTAATTAAGGATGCTTAATTAATAATTAGAGATAAGTAATTAATGATTATTTATTTTAAAACTTAATTAATGATTTTAATTAAGTAAGTTAATTATTAAGATCAAATGTTTTTAAATGATAATGTTTTATCTCAAGATTTAATTAAGATTTTCAATAAGTTGAAATTAATTAATTTAATTAAGAATTTAAGTTTAATTAATTAATTTAATTAACAAGGATTAATTAAGTAATTAAAGGTTAATTAAACTAGTAATTAAGAAGTACTTAATAAAGTTTTATTAAGTAATAATTAAGTTTTCTTAATTAATAATTAAGAAATTATTATCTAAAATTAAAGTAATTAAGGATTGATTACTTTGTATTAAAGGATATTGATTAATAATTAAGGTTTATTAATTAATAGTTAAAGAATAATTAATCAAGGATTAATTAATTTGTTTAAAGGGTAATTAAGGATGAGTTACTCAGTTATGATTTAGGAAATGAATGTGATTAATTTAAGTTAATTAATTTTATAATTAATTAAAGATAGTCACTCGATAATTGATTAAGTATAATTACTTAATAAGATTGGTTAAGTGTAATTACTTGGTATAAGTAATTGATAATTGAATTACTGGATGTAATTGGTGTAATTAATCAAAAACGATTTATAAAAGAAATTAAAGTAATTAAGAAATAATTAAGAATAGTTAATTATTGTTAATGATTATTTAGGATTGATTAATGAAAGTAATTAATTTATGCATGATTAATTAATGTAATTAATTAAAGAATAATGTAATTAATTATAGTTAATTAATTAATTAAAGTAATTAATTAAAGATCATTAATTAACGTAATTAATGAGAGTAATTAAAGGATAATTACTGTAAATGATTAAGGATAATTAATTTGTGAAATTAATTAAGGATAATTACTTTATGTAATAAATAATTAATCAAGAGTGATTAATATTTAATGATTAATTAATTAAATGGATTGTAATTAATTAATGTTGATTAAGCAAGAATAGGAATTAATTCTTAAGTAATTAATTTAATTTAAGTTGATTAAATTAATTATAATAGAGATTAATAAATGGTTGCTTATGAATGATGGTTGAGTAGAATGTCTGATTTGGTTGATATCTATTGGATGATATACTATGATATTCTGTGATATGATATTAGATATATCTGTGATAAATGTGTAATATTTATCTATGTTAAAGCTGTGTGAATTCAAGTATTGAATTGAATTGTTTAAACCTTTAAACAACTTGGCCTTAAAAGATACGTTTTGGATTTCGATGAGACCGGGATCGGGTTTCCGTATACCGGATTTCCAGGTCTGGAGACCCGAATACCACATCGATCCAAATTAACGATAGGTCGTGAATCCCAAGTGAAGATGAAGATTCAGAGTGCAAGGGTTATTGTCGTTAACTCTGAGGGTGATTCCAAAACGAGTGTAACGAGATAATGCCTTCGGTTTCGTTCGAACCCGGAACGAACTTGTATGGATTAAATGCTTTCAGAACATCGTCAGGTGGACGATGAGCATTCTAAGTGATGTGTTTTTTTCTAAGGTAATCGTAGCCTCAAGCCTCACAAACCGGGAATGGCTAAAACAGGGGAGGTGCAGCAAGGCTTCGTGGGTAGCGCCCACTGAGAGTAAGGTCATCCCTGTCTAGATGTCCCTTTCTATTTCGACTTAGTGGTACGGTTGCAGTACACAACCATGGGGTGATTTTATTCGGAATTATCCAGTAAGGGATGGTTCCGGCTTTGTGTTGCAGGGGAGCGGGCGTACTCCTCGGTACGGTGATCTAGGCCACGTACTGTGACGGGCGGTACCCCAGTAGCCCTGCCATTGTATGGAAATCCAACTTTCAATAAGTGATAACGGTCTTGATTGTATACTTATGTATGCTGGAATTTAATAATGTAACAATTTCGGCTATTTCATATTTATTTGAAAACCCTAGACCTATTATAATACAATCGAATTTCCTATCAAATGTTTTGGTTAGCGTAAGGTAAAAACTTACCCATGTTTATGTGTGGGAAGTCTTACGTGATACCTTTGTTTTCAAAAGGTTTTGAAGTTAAGCAATTTAAACCGTTTACTCACACCAGACCCATGTCTGACCCAAGTGTTTATTTCTGTTTTATATAAACTCTTGGGTACTCAAATTTTTATGAGTAGCCAAGGGAGTCAGGTTTGCTTTGACGAATATTCTGGAGGAGCAATGGAGCAGGAGGCTTCAGCGCTGTAGAGATATAGTAGTTCCGCTGTGTTGATCTCTGAGTCATTGTTATCTGTGTTGTATCTTGTATTGTAAAAACTAGACAGGTGTTTATAACTGTCTAGTATGTGTTGTATATGTTGTGTAACTCTGATAAGTGTTGTATATTGTGTAATACTTTTGTTATTAATATAATTTATTCGTTCCGCTGTGTGAGATTCTGATGTTGTTTCTTTCTTTCTTCTCTTCTTTTCTCTTTCTATCCCTTTCTTTCTTATTAGCGATGCGACTTTCTGGTCGATGAAAGTCGGGTCGTCACAGCTGATCTCTACGGTATATTCAATTCTATGTTCGAAATCTGGTTCACAGTGGAATCTGTAAAACCGGTAACCGTATCAGTACCAGATCCGTGACCTTTGTTTTCTTTTGCATTTCAAACTCTGAACCATGGAGCCCAAGCAATATAATAAATTGCTTTAATTATTTTCAGCTGAATTTAGGAGAGACCGTTGCCATTCTTTTATTATACACTCATATTTTTCATTTTCTCTATCATCTTGGAATCTGAAAATATAGAAAACCAAACTCACGCGCCTGTCTCTTTATTTTCCCAAAGCAAATGTAAAATAAATAAAGCTAAAGCTATGAAGCCACTATTGAATATCCTCTCCACTTTCCTAAGATCCATTTCTTGACCAGCAACCTAACACACGTTCCACTCCATATCCCTACCATTGAACCAACGCCATGACCAACCTTCACCTTTCCGCAGTGCCATGGCCGAAGTCACCCCATCAGCCCATGCAAACATGACGGCGCCACCATCCCCTCCCTCCCAGCTTTCCGTCTCCACCCAGTACAAACCCCACAACACCCGAGATCCGAGCTTCCACGTCGTCGCCTCCATGCAGCAATCGCCGAAACCCACCATCCCTCATAGCCAAACAACCGCCGCCAACACCACTGAACGCCTGCACGTCTGGCCCACGTCCACGCAGCTAAGAACGACAGTCTCCTTCTCTTCCACACCATCGCTACTTCCACCATCCGCTTGCCACCTCGGTCTCTGTGTTCAACCCCAGGCCGAAGCTAGCTTCCTCTTTAGCCGAACTTTTCTCCCATTTTTCCTGCTTGGTAGGTTATTTTGCATGTCACAGTATGTATATATATGTCTTTTACTTTAATTCATTGAATATATATATTTTAGTTGTTTATATATTAGTATGCGTATGATATACTAGTTCAACTATTGATTTCATTTACATTCTTATAGTTCGTATTTCGTATGGTATACATATTATTTTAATATTAAATTAAATAATGATTATATATATATATATCTTTGTTATATCTCTAACCTATCTTATTATATGCGTATAAATCTTTTTTTTCAAAGGGTATGATCTTTCTGCATCGAATATAGCTTTACACTTAGTTGTATACTGTAACGACCCACCTTTTTGGACAGTTTAAATCGACAAGCAGACACACATGCCGATTCCAAACCATTCGAAAGGGAGGATTGTTAATCGGGTAAATAAGAAAAGAAGAGAAAAGGAAAAAAGAAACAACCACAGAATCTCGTAGCGGAAAGATAAAATATAATAATAAAATAAACAGTTCATGAAGGTGTTTAATATACTTTTGATTATCATTTATACATCATTTATCAGAGTTATACATATACAACAGAATATATAAAATAATGCAGCAGACAGCATGATGCAAGGATAATAATAGTAATAGTATACAAAATCTTCGCCTTCGTCCTCCAGAATAGATCTTCAATAAGTTGAAAAACTCAGGACTGACCCGAGCGTAATGAAAAAAAAACACTCGAGTTAGGACTAAAATATCCTTATGTAAGTTAAATCGATCGAAAATAAAGATGAGTGTAACGGTGTCAGAGATGTTTACGGGGTTGGACATCTCCTATCCAGTGTCGACGTGCGTGCAATAACTCAAGAGATGTTACGGGATTTTCCATCTCTTAAGGATCCGTTAAACTATCTACTATGTAGTACAATACGCTATTATAATATGTCTATAGTAAAGCAAAGGTATTAACATAGCGTTAAGGAGTTACCCATATCCCCCTTAAAACATTTTTATATATTCCCGTAGTCTGTACAATGTCGTACGCTCCTCCGAGAGGTTTACATAGAGGACACCACATAGGTACGGTACAAAACAAACTCGTAGAAGGCGCGCTAGGGCATGTGAACACGGCACACGAGGAGATGCCAGGGTAGATATACCAATTGCACTCCCGGACTGGTGGTGACGCATAACAGCTACTACCGCCCACCTCGGACACACTCCCAAACAATCGAGGGGTGGCCACCAAATCAAATCACAAAAGCAATAGAATGGTATCGAAGAAATATGCCCGATAAGAGGAATGACCTCACTTGGCCCGGTATAGCTCCTGATTTTAGTCACATCTAAGTTGACTCACGGGAGTCAGGGTCACGTCATACCATATAGAATCGTCGCCAAACCATCCTACTTCGTTTCTGGAATCTCCACCATGTACACAGTTGTTAAAGTGGTTTCGGTATCGACAGAGAGTATGCCCATATCCAATCTCGGTCTCTTCAACAACCAAACGCTTATTACACAACAGATGGTTCTTTTACATTTTCAAAATCAATTCATAATTGATATCAAAATATCATATTCGCTTCAAAATTAAATCCATTCCAAAATCATCATATCTACTCAAAATATACTATTCCAGTTCAAAAATCATCTCGCTCCAATATCTCATTTAAATTCAAAATCGTTTCGAATCTCAATTTAGGTTATAACCTCAATTTAACCAAATTCGTATTTAAATCCACAATTTAAATATAAACATTTCACCTTATTGACCAGCTTGAATTTTTTGGAAAATAGCTTAAATAATTAAAAATAGTTAAAATACTCCAAAATATTAAAGATAGATTTCAAAATAGTTTTAAATTGATTTAATATAGTTAAATAGATTTAAAATAGATTAAATATAATTAAATAGGTTAAATAGCTTTAAAATAGATTAAATAGATTTAAATAAATTAAAATAGGTTAATTAGTTTAAAATAGATTAAATAGATTTAAATAAATTAAAATAGGTTAATTAGTTTAAAATAAATTAAAATAGGTTAATTAGTTTAAAATAAATTAAATTGGATTAAGGAGATTTAAATTAGATTAAAATAAGTTAATATGGTTCAAGATAGTTTGAAATAATTTAATATAGTTAATATAGGTTAAAATAGTTTAATATAAAATAGTTTCAAAATCAAATCATTTAAATTCCAACTTCCAAATCCGAATCACATTCCAATTTTCCATTCAGTCGATTCAATCTCGATTTCAATCCAAATCAATTCCGACTTCGATTTCAAATTTATTCAATTCCATTTTCAAATTCAATTTCAATTCATACCAATTTCCGGCTCAATCTTCAAATATCGACTCAAAACATTTAAATTAAGTTAACCTTCAATATTCAATTTGAAATCCAAATTTCCAAATACTTTTACTTGGTAAAGTTCAAAGTTTGAATAAAAGTCTCATCCTTTCAATCAAATCAATTTTTGAAATTTAAATCATAATTCGATTATAACTTAAAAATCCCAACTCAATTATTTAAACGTTTCATTTACCAAAATTTTAAATTTCAACATTCTGAACTCAAGTTCGAAAGAAAATTCTATTTTTAGTAAATTTGGGTTTCATTTCTTTTAAATCAAAATCATTCCAATAAATTACAGTCAGAAATTTTAAATCATTTAATTTAACCAATCCGGTGTCCGTATATAATTTTCTATCCTATGGCCAAGTGATCAGTTATTTCACTTAATTTCAAGGATAGATATATATATATATCAATTCAATCCAAATCATAGTGTCATAGCTATATATCATTTCAACCTATTTCTCAATTTATTTAAAATGATTCAGTTTACAACTATAAATAATACACAGGGTGATGATAGGATATATACAAACAAATAAACATCCAAACATTCAAACATCAATCAATAGCATCCATCGCAACCAAACATCCAAACAGACAATATAATTCACGGCAATTTCAAAGTTATTAATACTAGGAAATTTAATTTCAACTAAATTCCAATCCCAATTTGATTGTCAATTTCAATTTTTAACGTTAAATTCAATGAAAAATCTAGATGACAGTTTAATTAATCAAACAACGACCAATAAAATCATATAACTTCATAATATCAAATTTAACTAGCATGAGAATATTCTAGTACGTTGTGAGCGTTATAAAACACTCATATTGAGTTTACGTGGCCAATTGTTCAAATTTTAAATTAAATCGAGCGCGTTCGATTTAACCAAAAAATTTAACGAGCTCGAAATAGTCCCAGGTTTGCACTGCAGCGTAGCTCTCGTCGCTGCGATTCCAACGTCGCCAGTTTCGTCCAATTCTGATAACGTATGAATGAGATTTGAATTGTTAAAGTTTGAATATATATATATAATAAAATTATTTTTATTATTTGTCATTTACAATACCAAAACGAGATCAGCCGTCCACTGGGCTTCAGGAAATCAAGGCCGCACGCGAGCCTTTCTTCTCCAAATCGCGACTATAGGAAACAAACGAACCCAAAGCCGCCTCCATTCCCTAATTACCGTGGCCATCCTCGACCCCATGACATCGATCAAGCTCCACTACGAGGTGCGCCTCCATCCCCTCCACCCTTGGCCAAGAAATGGGCAAACTCGGTCACCTCTATATCTCAGAAAACGTGAACAAACGCAACCCAAACGCAAGTCGATATCTCCCCCTTCGCTACGAATCAGGCGATCTCCACCGTTGATAACGAAGAGCTCGGCGCGCTCTTCGACTTCCCTGTTGATGCCGAGTCACGAAACTAAGCGGATATGGAGATAGTCGAGGAGGAAGAACCATGTTTCTCGGTCATTGGTTTAAAACGTGGCAGCTATGAATAAAACTAGGGTTTCTGCGTGAATGCGTATATATACGTGTATAACTAATTATTATTTTAATATTAATCTCACAAATTTAATGATTTTCCAAACGAACTCTAAATGACACGTGCCGACAGGCGTTCGTAATGTTTTACCCACATTCCGAAAACAATGGAATAGGTTTCGGGGCCCAATTCGATCGTCTGTGTGAGTTATGGAAATAAACGATCGATTTTAAATTAAACCGATTAAATGAATTTCTAAGCGTTTTCAGCTGCCATGGTCAAATGGCAGCTCCGATTGCTACGAAATTTGAAATCCGATAAAAACATACTATTACGGATACAATAGATCTGGTTTCGTCGAATTCTGAGACTGTACCCCGGAAGGCTATTTTTATTCGTCGATTATAATATAAAATTTTCAATTTCCAGTTATTCACCTTTTAAATCCAATTTTAAGTGTTAACAATCTTCATTGTTGTTTAAATAAAATTTACATCAAGTTTCAGTTTCATTTTCAATCATATTATATTCAAAATTCAATTATTCAAATATTTGCAATAGTAAATTTAAACAATTTTGATTATTCAATAATTCACTATCCTTTTGAAATATTTGAAAATGAACTTATAAGACTTAACTTTTAAAACAAATTCAAATTATAGAACAACTATTTCCATTATACAATTATTCAACTCCCGTTATTCAATTATTCAGTTAATTTCAAATATTGAATTTTAACAATTTAATTATTCAATATTCGACAAATTCCAATATTGGATTTTAAATAAATTTTACTTATCAATCCATTACTTTATTTACATCTATTAAATTCAGCATTATTATTTAATCCAACTATTGATCGTAAACTCATTCAATAAGTAGCATTATCTTTCAATGCTTGTTATTATTAAATCTTCGAAATCAATCTATTTCAAATTTTATTTCTAAATAATTCACAATTATTATTCAACTTCAGTTATTGATCATTAACTCAGCTAATATATAAAATTTCATTTCCATTGCAATAGGTTTCCAAATTCAATTCGACTGATTAAATAAACAAGTAAGTTATAATAATTATCACCATTTACTTTTAATCACACTATAAGTTTATTCTTTACAACAAGTGACACAATTACCTATACAATACCAATTTGATTCCATTACCGATGACTATATATTATTTCATTAATTGACCTAATATTTACATTTGTTTTCTTATATTCCCCATATAACCAAGTTATAATATTTAAGTCATTTCAATCGATTGGAATTTCATTCAATTCATTAATAATTAACTTAAATTAATATTGTTGCAATTCATTCTAGTTATTATTATCATAAATAAATTACAATTTTTTTTTCTCCCAACATTAGATCATGAAATCTTATTAAATTAACTATTTTAATTATTGAAAATTTACGGGTCGTCACACTCTCCCCCACTCAAAACTTTTCGTCCTCGAAAAGGAAAAAGAAGGGAAAAGGAACCAAGTAAAGAGTTCAACATTCGATATATTTTACTCAAAGGTATGAACTTATAAAACAATGAAAATTTCATTTAAAAAGTTGTTTCTACGCTTCCACTACGCTACTCCGATTGTCTTATGAAATTACAATTTTAGTTATCAAAACAAGTTATAAAATTTTAAAACTTGAAAATTTTCTAACACCCGGATTTACGGAAAATTTCGGCAGAGTCTCCTTTGCGCGGCTCGATTGGTACAGCTACAAAACGCCTCTACGGCCCCAAACCAACAAAAGAAAACCAAAAGCTAAGTGGCTCAATCAAAAGTCACCAAATCCAATGACAAAATAAACACATACCTTTTTGTTGGGCAAACCAAATTTTTTTGATTTACAATACCTGCATCTTATTTATCAATGATATCCAATCACATAATTTAAAATCATTTTATAATTTGCATTTTCAATTTTCAATATTAGCTTTACTTAAACCTGTACGAAGTACATATATCATCCGTACGCAATATCAAATCTGATCACTCATTATATCACACAATTTCACTTCCAAACTAGTATCGTTCACACGACTCTCTAGTGCGGACTCAGATTTGGTTCCTTGATCGAAAATCGTTATTCTCCTTGCATAGCCATATACTATGATAGAGAATTTCAGAATCAAATCAAAAATCCATATCCAGGGTTCGCCGTCGGGAATCGAGTGAAAAATCCTAACTCGGATCGATATAATTTATCTCGAATTTATGTGCTCGAATTCGGATCAAATTGTTATGCGAATAAAATAATATACGTACAATACAACTTACGTATTAACTTTCAATAGATTTCTATACAATTTGTGTGACAACCCGGATTTCTGGACGTCTTGTAATTGGGTAATTAATTGATTTTATTCATTGAAATATTAAATTATAAGTCGAACAAACAAATTCTAACAATTAGAGTATCTGAATATATATAGAAGTGAGTTGAAAATTTAAATAAATATTGAATTATAAAACCTCTGACTATTGATAGGTTTTATAGGAAAAAATATAGGAATCATTACATATACATACACACACACACACACATATATATATATATATATATATATATATATATATATATATATATATTTAAACACACACTTGGAAAAGAAACTATGGATTGGAAATTTGAAGACAAACCTCTCAGGATTTATTTAGAACAAAACTCTACTGTTATAATACTAAAGGTAATTATATGTACACATATTAGATAGGGGAAATGCAAGCATATATATATATGAAATAACAACAAATATGGGTAAAATACATAACTATGTTTATATACATACTTGTAAAAGAATATAGTCGTACATAGGCCATATGGAGTAGTGAGTATACAAATTGATATAATAAAGTAAAAAGTACATATATATCTACATACATATCAAATGGGATAAGGCTGTAAACAGATAGGGAAACATTGCATTAAATGATATCATCTCAAGTGTACAATGCATCGTTTCAAGCAAATTTTAAAAAAAAAAAAAATCAAAGGAAGATACTTGGGGTGGAAGGCACCATCTGATTTATATCTACACCTTGTCTTCCTTTATTTCATTTTTTTTTTCGTAACTAAGCAATTCAAACCCAAGGTCATTCAGCAACTCAACAATATCAGATTCAAGCTAGGATTCAAATCTTAGTAGCTGTTCAAGAAAAAGAAAAAAATTTCCAGTTCAAAGACAAAGTTTCTCCAGCTTGCTCTGTTCATCTTTTCTTGTGAGTAAACTGCTACTCTTCTAATTGTTAAACCAGTCTGAAAATACATACTTGAGAATAAACAAATTTATTTAAAAAAAAGTTTAGATCTGTTTAAATTTATAGATGTATGTTGTAGTTCCTTGAAGTGAATATGATAAGTGATTGCATGATTGGTTAAACAGAACTGCATGTATATATGTATGTGAATGTTAGTATGCATGTCTGGAACAATAATATTTGTTCTGTTCTTAGTTCTACTGTTTTAAAATATGTTCAAAATCAAATTTTTCTCACCCTCTACTCTTCTTTTAGACTTGAATTATAAACAAAACTTATTCATAATCACGGAAAATGGAATTAAAGACATTTCCAGTTTTATAAGCTCTGGCTATTTCCAAACTAAAAACAGAACAAAACTCAAGACAGTTTTCGAGCTATTGGCTTTCATATTATCAAGTATTCTTGATCAAAGGGTGGCAGGTGAGTGAGCTACTGTTTTAAGAAAACTTAATCTGGTTTACATCTTGATTTATGAGATAATCTTCGAAAGTTATGGATGTAAATCTTGTTGTATGTCTGTATATAGGAAGGTTTAGAGTATACAGGTTAGTATAAATGCTTCTCTGTTTAAAGAAATTTACAGGCCTTAACCATTTAAGAAATTCAAACATTCATCTCCTAACCCTTTACGATTTGATGTTTAAACAAAGGTTGATTGAATCAACCAAATCTTAACCTTAAGAATATTTCCAAGCGTTATTGGTTTAAAATTTTATGGGAAGTTTGAAAATACAGTAGATTTTCTTTAAATATGAAAAACCCAAACATTTTAAATTTGTTGATTTGAATTCACCACTTAAATCGTCATTCAAAAACGTGATTTTTAAGATAAAGATCACGAATTTTAGGATTGTAAATTGGGAGATATTGTATGTTGATCGTAATTGTGTATGGTGGCAAATACTGGCGATCGGAATACTTCCTGGAGTCGGGATTAGGTCTGAAGATTTTAGGAGGGACAGTGGCCATAGGAAAAATGACCATTCGATTTTTAATTGACCAGGTTGATCTGAAATCGGTGAACTAGGGTTCGTAACTTAGTTTCGAACTGGGAGGTTGTGTGACGATTTTCAGGCTTCGATGGCGTATCGAAGGTGATCGCGAGCTTAGGGTTTGAAACTGGAAATCCAGGAGAGGCTGTGGTCGAAGTGTCGAGGTCTCCGATGATGGGGATCGTCATTGCGTTGATGTTTCGTTACTTGTGAGTTCCCAGTTGTGGGCAGAAAGACTCGATTTCGATTTGAGTCAAAGAAATGATGTTGGGTGGTTGAGTCTGGTTTTCGAGAGTTATATTCGAGGTGTCGATGCCGGCGTAGTTGATCGGAGTGATGTAGTTTGCTGGTGCAGGTGCACGCTTGCACAACGTATCCGGTATTGAAGTGGAGTTTGGGAAAGAACAGGTTTGTCTCGAGTAGAAACTCAGGAAATGGTGTAATTTGCTCGAGATTGTCTCGAAGGTTTCGTGTAACGTTAACAGCCTTCGGCAGTTTAAGTCTAACTAAGTTTTTATTTTATTTTAAAACAAAGGGTAGAATGAAACCCGGAAAGAAGATGAAGTCTCAGGTTTTGGTTCAGGCAAATGCTGAGTTGTCTCGATGAAATAATTTCGTGAAATTGTTAAAGTTAACATAATTAAGCTTTTGAAAATTTACTTAATCAGATGTTTAAATAAAGGTGTTTATTTGAATGCTGGTTTTATTAAGTCATATAATTTATTTTATCCTAGTAAGTTGATCCTTGGAGCTTATTTAAACCCTAATTAATAATGTGATTTAATGTGTTAAATTATTAATTAAACTTAAGGATTAAGTTACTGATAAATTATTTCCTAGGTTATTACATAAGATGTTAATGAAAAGAATGATTGAAGTCTTTAAATTAAGGAAGGTTTAAGAAATCAAGGTTGATTAATTTATAAATTGATAAGTAATTAAGGATAATTAATCAAGAGGATTAATTAAGATAAATAATTAAAGAATAATTAACTAAGAAGGTTGTAATTAATTAATGGGTAATTACTTGATGGAAAGAAATTAAAGAATATTTACTTAGTGGAGGTAATTATGGGTTAATTACTCAGTAAAATTAATAAAAGGGTTTACTAATTTATCTAAGGGATAATTAATTTAACAAGAATAGTTAATTTCTGCGTAAAAGTAATCGAGGTTGATAAAGGAATGCGATTGATTTAAGGATGGATTATTTAATGAAAGGCAGGCGTTTATGGTGGTAAATTAATTTAAGGCCAATTACTAAGTGTAGTTAGAAAAGATAATTTAGTAATGATTAATTAATGGTTTGTAATTAATTATTGTTAAGTAAGCAAGATTTATAATGATTTAAGTAATTTGATTAAAATAGAAATTAGTGATTAATTATTCTTGCTTATTAATGATTGATTGATATTTCTGGTATAAAATGTTTGTCTTAAACAGTGATTATGTAGTTATCTACCAATGATGAATCGCGGTGAAATACAACATCGAGTAATTAAAAGTAAGTAGTATTCACTTGGACAACTTGGGTTACGATGACTATGGATTCGAAGAGACCGGAGTCGGGTATTAGTAAATACCCGAAACCACTTCGATTCTTGTAGATTGATAAGTGAAATCAATAGACTAGTATGGAACGATTTAAGTGAATTGGACCATTTAATCTAAGTTTTTGGTACTTAGAAATTGAGGTGTAAAATGAGTGATGTTTATAACAAATTGTGAATTTGTAAATTTGATATGAGTTACCCCGGGTTTTATGTAGTTTTATGATGTGGTATTCCATGTTAGATGGGTTTACTCACGCTGGTTTCCAGCCTGACCCGGGTGTTACTTTGATGTAATGCTCGGGTCAGACCGAGTATTACAGATTTTCAGGTAGGGACGTTCTGAAGCTCAGGAGACGAGCTGGATGGCAGGAACGTATGGAGTATTTCCGCTGCAGTATATTATTGTATTACTGAGACATGATTATTGTATATATTCAGTGACTGTATATATGTGAAACTCTGATTTATATTAAATGAAATCGACAGATATAGTATTCTTTTATAAACTGTTATTATTTATTATTATATTTTATCCGCTGCGAATGTGAGTTGTTGATGTTTTCTGTTCTTCTTCTTCTTCTATCTCTTTCTTCTTTTCATAACTATCTGGAATTTTCGGGTTCGAAAATTCCGGGTCGTTACAGTTGGTATCAGAGCAAAGGTTAAGCGAAAACCTTGGCTCTGGTGGGTCTACTCATCTAAAGATAGGGTCAATAGTACCCTAGGATGAGTTGAGTGTATATATGAGAGCGTACTTGTTATTTTCTTATATAAAGATTTAAAATGACTTTATAAGTATATATTTTGATATATATAAAGCAATATTTCTTACCAATAAATGTTAAGGAAATTTGTTGTAAAATTATTGGAATTAAATTAAGTGGTAATAGAAATATAACTAAAATGAAAGTAAAAATAAGTTTGAATTGGATTCAAACTGGAATTAAAATTTTGAATTTGGAGAAGAATCTTCAAAATAAGATAATAGTGAATTGATCTCCAACTATAATAACCTTGGCTATTATCCTAAAATGATGAAATGTTTTAGGGAAATAAAACATTTAGGGAAGTATGACTTATAAATGGGAATCGAAGATAATTTAAAATTGTGAAATTTTAAATCCAAATCCAGAAAACTTGAAATTGTTTTAAGGAAATTTGTTTTGAATAAAAACCAAAGGTGGTTTAAAAATTTAAAGTATATCTTGATGTGTAAAGGAAATAAATATGTATGAATGAGGATATACATAATATCAAAGATGGGTTGAAATAAACTCTAAATGTTGAGTTTTAAATTTGGAATGTAATGGGGAAACCCAAGGTGATAAGTTTTTGAACTTATAAGATTTATTAATGTGGAGTTTAAAATTTGAAGTGGGAATTCAAATTTGAGTAAGTTTGGCGAGATTAAATTGAATTTAACTTAAGGGAAGTTAAATAAGTTTGGAATAAACAACCTGAATTGGAAATTTCAAGATGAAATTGAGGTTTAACTTAGGAAAGTTAAATGGGTTGATTTGGTAAGGAACTATATGTGGTCTCAGATAGGATTGAGATCTGGAATGGGTAGTGGATGATGAATGTTTTAAATAAATTGGATGATAGATTGGGGTAATATCTATCCCAATATTGGAATTAAATAGAATTAAACTTTAATTTGAAATTACTTAGGTAATTTTGATTTTTAAAGATAAAAATTAAACTTGAGAAAATGGGATCACTTTGAACATTAAAATTTGAATGTTTAAAATGAACATGTAAACTGAAATGATTAAGGATTGGTTCCAAGATTGAATTTGGGTAATAAATTGAAATTCAAAGATTTAATTGTTTAAAGGGGGTTTGAATTATTATTTGAACTTTGAAATAAGTTAAGTGAAGATAATTTAAAATGGAATTTTGAGAATTGAACTCAGAAATTAAATTGTTTAAAGGTATTGATTTGAAGATAAATGTTAATTGGATTAAGGGAATAAATCAACATTCGAAAATTTAACTCGAATTTATATAATTCGAGATGGTTTGAAATTGAGATTTAAATTGAATTAGTTCAAACTGAATTTGATTTGAACTAATGAGAATTGTGATTTATGATGGACAAGTATAAAATTCAAATGAGAAATTTGAATTGGATTAATTTGAAATAAAATTGAAGATATTCAAATTGGGATTGAGTCAATTTAAATGTAAGTGGAAATTTAAATTGAATTTATGGAAATGGAGATGGGGTATTAAACAGTTGACTCTGGACTATTTTCAAAATAAATTGTTTAATATAAACCTATTTTTCCAAACTATTTACTACACAACTTTTCTTTTTAAACCTAAAACTATCTTAAACCTGTTTTACAATTAATTTGGAACTATTTAACTATTTTACAACTGTTTTATAAACTAATTACTATTTTTCTACTACTTTATAAACTGATTACTGTTTTTCAACTATTTTATAAGTAATTACTATTTTTCAATTATTTTACAGCTACTTAACTATTTTACAGTTTTACAAATTAATAATTATCTTTCAACTATTTATCTATTTTTAAAAATTTTCAAGCTATTTTGTAAATATAAACTGGTCAGAGTTCAAACTGTTATTGAGTAAATACCCAACTGAGATAAGAATTGAAGTGATAATCCAAGTGGGGGATTTAGCCAAATGTCAATAAGTGAATAAAATCAAGTGGGGGTGAATAGAAAGGAAATTGATTTAACTGATAATCAATGAAGATAAATATGTAGGATGTACGTATATTATTCTATTCGCATAGTGATTTGATCCATATTCGAGCACAGAATTTCGAGATAGTATTATCGATCCGAGTTGGGATTTTTCGCTCGATTTTCGACGGCAAACCTGGATATGGATTTTTGATTGATTCTGGGTATTCTCTATCATAGTTGTGACTATGCAAGGAGAATGACGGTTTCTGATCAAGAAACCAGATCTGGGTCCGCACTAGAAAGTCGGGTGGACGATACTAGTTCGGAAGTGAAATTGTGTGATCGAGTGAGCGATCAGATTGGTATTGCGTACGAATGATATGGGGACATCGTACGAGTTTGAATGAAATTGGCATTGAAAATTTGTGGATAAAAACTGAAAAGATTTTTGAAATTGAAGGTATATTTTAAGAAATTGACAATGAATAAAGGTGGAAATTGATTTTGAAGTTGTAGATAAAAGGTTATAAGATGATTTTTGAAATGGGAAATATATTTGTGAATATATGAGGAACTAAAATAAAATAAATTTAAAATTTATATTTCTATGGTAGAAATTAACTTTATAGAAATAAAGTGGAAATTAAATATTTTTCTGAGTTAAAGTTTACTTTATAATAAAAGTAAGAAATTTGGCAAGTGACTTTATAAAGTGATCAAATTTGAATATTTGATTTGGAATAAACAAAGTTACGTATCTTTGTTATATATGATAAACTTCCCGTATTGAATCCATTGCCAGAAGAAAAAGGTTTTTGAAAGTTTTTGAAGTATACAAAGGAAACTTATATAAGTATAAAGTGATTTAAAGGTTTCCCAAGGAAATTTTATATATGAATATATATATAAAAGATTTTATGGAAATGGTTTTGAGAAAAAGGTTTTGGGAACCTTTGGATTTGGAAAAGGCTTTTGATTTTTGGGTAAATCAATATTGGGATTTGGGAAAGCCTGATTTGTGAATTATCGATTTTGAGAATCGATTTTGTGTAAAAGCATTTATATGAGATTCATACTAGGTGTATGATTTGGAAAATACTATATGTGTATAGTATAAAGTGTTTTGAGATTTGCTCTGGGGAAAAAGGCGCTCCCTTAAAATGAACTTCTCAGGAGTGCCACTGGGTGGTACTGCCTTGAGCCCCAAGGGGGGGGTTTCTAAAGTTGATCCTGTGAGGAGTCCGGACAAAACTAGTTCCTGAGGATTATTTGTGTAGCGAAAGTCGAGGGGCTTGTGCCCACAGAGGCATTTGGGTTATGCTATGACGACAGTGTAACTCGATGTCACTGCGATCTACTGCAGACCATAGCGAAAGTCGTGTGTGCCGCTGAGAGCCAACAGTCTACGTTTGATTTTATATCGGTAGACTGTGACACTATGGTAACATAGCGAAAGTCGCGTGAGCCGCTGAGAGCCAACAGTCTGCGTTTGATTTTACATCGGTAGACTGCGACCTATGTTAGAGTGGAGAAGTTTCATTTGACAGCGTAATCGTGTGTGCCGCTGAGAGCCAACAGTTACATGGACTTTTGCTGTGACGGCAACGTAACCCTGGATGTAACTGCGATCTGTTGTGGGTTCTATGGTGTAATCAGTTACATGGACTTTTGCTGCGACGGCAACGTAACCCAGGATGTAACTGTGACCATGGATGGGTGTGATGATTTCCAGAGCAATTTCACCAAAGATATTTCCTCTATTTTCAAAAACTATTTTCGATATTTTCAATAAAATTATTTTCTAAGTATTTTCACTAGGTGTTGGAAACGGGTTTGCCAAGTACTTATAGATTTTCAGTCGTACGCCTGATCAACGTATGACCGAATTTCTGTAAGGACAAGGATGGACTTGTTGAGACATCGAGTTATAAAAGTATTTTTGTATAAAACTATTTCCAAAATATTATGTCGATTTTAGAGTGTTTTAAATTAATAAAATAAAAGGAGTAAAAAAGTTAAAAATGTTTTAAAAAAAAAAATTTAACTAAAATATAAATTAAATTCTCGCTTCGTTCCTTTTCGAGGGCGAAAAGTTCTTAAGGGGGGAGGAATGTGACAACCCGGATTTCTGGACGTCTTGTAATTGGGTAATTAATTGATTTTATTCATTGAAATATTAAATTATAAGTCGAACAAACAAATTCTAACAATTAGAGTATCTGAATATATATAGAAGTGAGTTGAAAATTTAAATAAATATTGAATTATAAAACCTCTGACTATTGATAGGTTTTATAGGAAAAAATATAGGAATCATTACATACACACACACACACACATATATATATATATATATATATATATATTTAAACACACACTTGGAAAAGAAACTATGGATTGGAAATTTGAAGACAAACCTCTCAGGATTTATTTAGAACAAAACTCTACTGTTATAATACTAAAGGTAATTATATGTACACATATTAGATAGGGGAAATGCAAGCATATATATATATGAAATAACAACAAATATGGGTAAAATACATAACTATGTTTATATACATACTTGTAAAAGAATATAGTCGTACATAGGCCATATGGAGTAGTGAGTATACAAATTGATATAATAAAGTAAAAAGTACATATATATCTACATACATATCAAATGGGATAAGGCTGTAAACAGATAGGGAAACATTGCATTAAATGATATCATCTCAAGTGTACAATGCATCGTTTCAAGCAAATTTTAAAAAAAAAAAATCAAAGGAAGATACTTGGGGTGGAAGGCACCATCTGATTTATATCTACACCTTGTCTTCCTTTATTTCATTTTTTTTCCGTAACTAAGCAATTCAAACCCAAGGTCATTCAGCAACTCAACAATATCAGATTCAAGCTAGGATTCAAATCTTAGTAGCTGTTCAAGAAAAAGAAAAAAATTTCCAGTTCAAAGACAAAGTTTCTCCAGCTTGCTCTGTTCATCTTTTCTTGTGAGTAAACTGCTACTCTTCTAATTGTTAAACCAGTCTGAAAATACATACTTGAGAATAAACAAATTTATTTAAAAAAAAGTTTAGATCTGTTTAAATTTATAGATGTATGTTGTAGTTCCTTGAAGTGAATATGATAAGTGATTGCATGATTGGTTAAACAGAACTGCATGTATATATGTATGTGAATGTTAGTATGCATGTCTGGAACAATAATATTTGTTCTGTTCTTAGTTCTACTGTTTTAAAATATGTTCAAAATCAAATTTTTCTCACCCTCTACTCTTCTTTTAGACTTGAATTATAAACAAAACTTATTCATAATCACGGAAAATGGAATTAAAGACATTTCCAGTTTTATAAGCTCTGGCTATTTCCAAACTAAAAACAGAACAAAACTCAAGACAGTTTTCGAGCTATTGGCTTTCATATTATCAAGTATTCTTGATCAAAGGGTGGCAGGTGAGTGAGCTACTGTTTTAAGAAAACTTAATCTGGTTTACATCTTGATTTATGAGATAATCTTCGAAAGTTATGGATGTAAATCTTGTTGTATGTCTGTATATAGGAAGGTTTAGAGTATACAGGTTAGTATAAATGCTTCTCTGTTTAAAGAAATTTACAGGCCTTAACCATTTAAGAAATTCAAACATTCATCTCCTAACCCTTTACGATTTGATGTTTAAACAAAGGTTGATTGAATCAACCAAATCTTAACCTTAAGAATATTTCCAAGCGTTATTGGTTTAAAATTTTATGGGAAGTTTGAAAATACAGTAGATTTTCTTTAAATATGAAAAACCCAAACATTTTAAATTTGTTGATTTGAATTCACCACTTAAATCGTCATTCAAAAACGTGATTTTTAAGATAAAGATCACGAATTTTAGGATTGTAAATTGGGAGATATTGTATGTTGATCGTAATTGTGTATGGTGGCAAATACTGGCGATCGGAATACTTCCTGGAGTCGGGATTAGGTCTGAAGATTTTAGGAGGGACAGTGGCCATAGGAAAAATGACCATTCGATTTTTAATTGACCAGGTTGATCTGAAATCGGTGAACTAGGGTTCGTAACTTAGTTTCGAACTGGGAGGTTGTGTGACGATTTTCAGGCTTCGATGGCGTATCGAAGGTGATCGCGAGCTTAGGGTTTGAAACTGGAAATCCAGGAGAGGCTGTGGTCGAAGTGTCGAGGTCTCCGATGATGGGGATCGTCATTGCGTTGATGTTTCGTTACTTGTGAGTTCCCAGTTGTGGGCAGAAAGACTCGATTTCGATTTGAGTCAAAGAAATGATGTTGGGTGGTTGAGTCTGGTTTTCGAGAGTTATATTCGAGGTGTCGATGCCGGCGTAGTTGATCGGAGTGATGTAGTTTGCTGGTGCAGGTGCACGCTTGCACAACGTATCCGGTATTGAAGTGGAGTTTGGGAAAGAACAGGTTTGTCTCGAGTAGAAACTCAGGAAATGGTGTAATTTGCTCGAGATTGTCTCGAAGGTTTCGTGTAACGTTAACAGCCTTCGGCAGTTTAAGTCTAACTAAGTTTTTTTTTTATTTTAAAACAAAGGGTAGAATGAAACCCGGAAAGAAGATGAAGTCTCAGGTTTTGGTTCAGGCAAATGCTGAGTTGTCTCGATGAAATAATTTCGTGAAATTGTTAAAGTTAACATAATTAAGCTTTTGAAAATTTACTTAATCAGATGTTTAAATAAAGGTGTTTATTTGAATGCTGGTTTTATTAAGTCATATAATTTATTTTATCCTAGTAAGTTGATCCTTGGAGCTTATTTAAACCCTAATTAATAATGTGATTTAATGTGTTAAATTATTAATTAAACTTAAGGATTAAGTTACTGATAAATTATTTCCTAGGTTATTACATAAGATGTTAATGAAAAGAATGATTGAAGTCTTTAAATTAAGGAAGGTTTAAGAAATCAAGGTTGATTAATTTATAAATTGATAAGTAATTAAGGATAATTAATCAAGAGGATTAATTAAGATAAATAATTAAAGAATAATTAACTAAGAAGGTTGTAATTAATTAATGGGTAATTACTTGATGGAAAGAAATTAAAGAATATTTACTTAGTGGAGGTAATTATGGGTTAATTACTCAGTATAATTAATAAAAGGGTTTACTAATTTATCTAAGGGATAATTAATTTAACAAGAATAGTTAATTTCTGCGTAAAAGTAATCGAGGTTGATAAAGGAATGCGATTGATTTAAGGATGGATTATTTAATGAAAGGCAGGCGTTTATGGTGGTAAATTAATTTAAGGCCAATTACTAAGTGTAGTTAGAAAAGATAATTTAGTAATGATTAATTAATGGTTTGTAATTAATTATTGTTAAGTAAGCAAGATTTATAATGATTTAAGTAATTTGATTAAAATAGAAATTAGTGATTAATTATTCTTGCTTATTAATGATTGATTGATATTTCTGGTATAAAATGTTTGTCTTAAACAGTGATTATGTAGTTATCTACCAATGATGAATCGCGGTGAAATACAACATCGAGTAATTAAAAGTAAGTAGTATTCACTTGGACAACTTGGGTTACGATGACTATGGATTCGAAGAGACCGGAGTCGGGTATTAGTAAATACCCGAAACCACTTCGATTCTTGTAGATTGATAAGTGAAATCAATAGACTAGTATGGAACGATTTAAGTGAATTGGACCATTTAATCTAAGTTTTTGGTACTTAGAAATTGAGGTGTAAAATGAGTGATGTTTATAACAAATTGTGAATTTGTAAATTTGATATGAGTTACCCCGGGTTTTATGTAGTTTTATGATGTGGTATTCCATGTTAGATGGGTTTACTCACGCTGGTTTCCAGCCTGACCCGGGTGTTACTTTGATGTAATGCTCGGGTCAGACCGAGTATTACAGATTTTCAGGTAGGGACGTTCTGGAGCTCAGGAGACGAGCTGGATGGCAGGAACGTATGGAGTATTTCCGCTGCAGTATATTATTGTATTACTGAGACATGATTATTGTATATATTCAGTGACTGTATATATGTGAAACTCTGATTTATATTAAATGAAATCGACAGATATAGTATTCTTTTATAAACTGTTATTATTTATTATTATATTTTATCCGCTGCGAATGTGAGTTGTTGATGTTTTCTGTTCTTCTTCTTCTTCTATCTCTTTCTTCTTTTCATAACTATCTAGAATTTTCGGGTTCGAAAATTTCGGGTCGTTACAATTTGTCTAAATTATTTACCTGCCTTCATTTCATTTACATTTAATTGTTCACAATCCATTATTCATATCCCTTATTTACTTGTATATCTATTTCTTTACATAGTATATTCTTTTTTACTGTCATTTCTTAAACATCATCCTATAGAATTTACTTAGGTTCATTTTAAATGTTCTTTATAATTTTATTAAATTCAGTTTCCTTTTCAATTGATTCTTAGCTATACCAAACACTTTTGTTTACATTTACCTCATTTTCATAATTTCAGTTAATAACAAATTTTTTTGTGGAACATTTATTAATCATCACTTTAGTTTATAATCATTCTATAAAAGTCATATATAAGAAGTTGGACTTTATCTATGTTTATAATTACCTCAAAAGCCATAAATTCAATTTCAAAATTTCTCTGCAAATTTATACTTAATTTGATAACCAGTTTACAAAGATATTGTTTAATTCATTTGCTCTCTTTCTTAAGTTTCACTTGCTTATTCCATTTAGCCATTCATCATTTCATATTATACTTAAGTATATATCATTTTTATCATAATCAAATTTCCATTTATATACATTTTAGTTATTTTTAAGTTTTGCTTACTTGTATATTTCAATTACTTTTAGGTTTTGTTTACTTGTATAATCCCATTACATATCCAAAACATCATTTTAACTTTTAGAATTTGGTAAGTCATATTATATGTTATTAGAATGCAATTTGGTATTATACACATTCTTAGGATTCATTTTACTTAATTATAATGTTCACAAATATAACTTGTTTAAATTTTCTTTACCTTTCAATTTTTTTAAGAGTTACACTTCAACCCTAACATTTTCCCAAAAGATTTTAGTTTAGATTTCTCAATTCCTTATTTTATATGAGTTTTGGTTATCCAATATTTCATTTCTTTCAAATAATTTGAAAATTATTAATTAACAAAACCTAAAAATTTAAATGCCCGGTTCATTTCAAATCATTTGAAATAAATATATATACACTTATATCTTTTATATATCAAATCATACCCTTTGAGTTTAAACCAAAATCCATTTATCAAAAATATTTCGAAGCAAAGCAAAGCTTCGCAGAAATCTCCTCCACTTTGAGACTCGAAAATGAACGTCGATGATGCTGCGCAGTCATCACCGAAATTATTTTCCAGCGACAGAAGAGAGGAGTACTGAATTTATTCCCTCTTAAAAATCCTTTCAAAATATTTCCCATAAATATTTTTCAACTAATATCACTACATATTTTTCTTCAAAGTTTTGAAAACCATTTTAAAAATCCCCCGGTCTTAAATTCAATATTTCAATTTAAATGTACTTTAATTTATAAGTCACCTTTATAAGCTATTCTTACTAAATTTTACTTTCTTAAAACATTTCACAAGTTGTTTATCATTGTTTATTTTGTAATTACCCTTATTTATTAAAATACAACATCCAATTAATGATAACAATCAATATTTTCATTCCTAACAACCAAACAAGCTGGATGAATCATGATAATTTCTGAAAAAAATTTCTTTATATACAAAATATAATTAAGGAAAAATTATTTCATTTACCCAATTTCAAAAGGATACTATGTCGCATTATTTTGTTCAAGTGTTTAGAGATCCCTATCAATGACGTTAATTACTCGTATTGACCAGAATCCATAAGCCACTCAACAAATCAACCAACACAGTATAAAACAATTTTATATCACTAACAAATACGCTCTCTCATGCATATACACTCAGCGACTCAGCATAGGGTATTACTACCATATTTATAAAAAGTCAGACACTACAAGAAAATGTTCTATTAATAGCAAGCAAGGATTGCATGGAAACTCAACTTGCTATGGTTAGATAGTTAATGGTGATTTTGGTTAAAAAGATAGCTTGTGTTCATGCCATCGTTAAACCAAAAGAAAATGTGGTCGTCCAATATTACATTTCCCTCCTCCTTTTTCCTTTGCCGCCACACATTCCCTCTTTTCCTTCAATTCCAAATCCAAAATTACGAGACTCCTTCGCTCATGAACCCTCTCTTCACTCACAAATCCCTCTTCAACCACGAATCCTTTCTTACTCCTAAAGCTCGATTTTGCAACCGCTCGATTCCTCAGAGCTCGATTTCACGTGATTCCTTAAAGCAGTCAATTCCTTCACAAAGCTGAAGCGTGAATCCTCAACGAAGCTAAATCGAGATTCTTTAAAGAAGGGAAGCTGAATCGTACTTCATGTCATGGTTATTAGCATGTCGCCCTCCAAAGAAGGGAAGCCTGTGAGCATTTAGGTTGACGATTTCCTTGTCGGTTCCAATTCTCAACATATGAAGGTAGTTCCTAATACTATGTTTTGGATTTTACCCAATTATTTTTTGTATTAGTGACCGAACATTCAGGTTGTAATTTACAAAACTAATGAATACAGCTAATACATTTGAAGTCGACTGGGAAGATACTGCTGAAGAAGTGGTTCGATGTATCCTGATGAGGGTTCCTAATGCAAAGCCGAGGAAGTGGTTCGATGTAGATTTGGCACTTAGTTGATATGGAACTGGTACCAGATCTGAAGCATAGCATAAACATATTAAGGTTATGTAAATTTCAATTTGACAATGCATAAACATACTTATATATTGAAATCTATTATCATTTAGGATGTGTATGTTGGAGATGGTAACAATATTGTGCACTCATGGCTTCTGCTTGCATCTATTTCCCCCTTTCACTTACTCTGTGCTTGTCCAAAAAGGCTTTGAACTAGATGCAAAAACTATTGAACTAGCCAAGATTGCTGGAATCAGCAAAATAGAAATAGCAAATGATCCCAAAGAAGCAGTGAATGGAGCAGGCATAGTGTATTCATATGTTTGGGCTAGTACGGGGCAGAAAGTAGAGGCAGAATTTAGGAAGCAGCAATTTCAAGAGTTTCAGGTATTTGCTTTTCTTTTACTTACGCACGTGAATTCTTTTTCCTTATTTGTTATTGTAAAAACATTACATAGGCATTGATAATCAATAGTTGAATCTGTTGATATTATGTGGACTTTTGATCGGGTTACCCACGTTTGATGTCTCTCTCTACTTTATTTAATACTTAATCCATCCCTTTTGTCAAGAATTATACTTTTGCAAGAATGTACAGTAAATAATAACAATTCAATAGTTCAGATTAATTATAATTTTGTCAAGAATTGTACTGTTCAAATTGGGTTATGTCGTTCCTTTTTATACTATAACAATAGTCGTACATTATCTCTTTTGAATGCACAAGAGCATGAGATATAGACTGTTTGTCTACTTCTAAGAATACTGGTTAAATCAAAACCAAATCATCTTAAGCTGGTTCTGTTAAGAAAAATATATAATCACTGATGGATATATGACTTAACATAAGAGGGGATACATGAGTTAAATTTTGTTATTATGAGAATTTACTAGGAATCAGTCGAGGTACTTATAGAGATCACCTTTTTGATCAGGCATCATAACAAGGGTATCATAGTTATTGTGATTTTCCAGCATTCATAAGTATTGAAAGTAACCGACAACCCAGAGTGCATATGAAAGCATTGTAATAGCCAACTCTTATAATCTATAATGTGATACATTGATGGTTCCATATCCTTAAATCATTGTTAACTCATCGAGTGGATCAGATTTTTTAAGTTAATGCTCGATAATTGTGTGAATAAAACAATGTTCAATGCAATTTGTTTTCTCACTATTACTACGCCTAAATTCTATAATTCATCACTGCGACTGGCATCATTGTTTTTTCTTTTTCTTTTGGTTCTTGTGTTTATCATTTATTACCATTTATACGTATTCTTACAAATAACTATTTTATATAATGCAGCTAATAGGCTTGATTAAAGAGTGCTTCTATACGTATTCTTACCAATAACTTTCTTAAGCAGTGGAAAATTCGTTAGTGGTTCAGTAGGAATATCAAAATTGTGTCAGAAAACTTATGTTATTATTTGGATTTTATTTATCTCTGGTAAGTGGGTTTTTATCACATTTCTTTGCATTAGTTTTGATTTATAATCATACAGTTATGCTTTTTTTTCTACATAGGCATCTGCTTCTGTGGAGGGCGATGAGTTATTTTGGTGTATGTATTAGTTTTTGAGCTTCTGAATGTTTGTATTTTTCTTGCACATGTTATTGTGTGGAGTACACGGGTGGTCAATTATTTTCTTCCAAAATTGTTAATATCTTACCTAACATGTTTGCATATAATAATAGTTAACAAGTACACATAAATGAATAATTGAGAAACGGTGAGGGGATTTAAGTGTAAGTCCGTTAAACTACAAAGTTCCATATATGTCTAGGATCTATTTAATTCATTTAATTTCATAAATTTACTTCTTGAATAATTATGAAGTGAATATCTGGGCATTGGGATATGAAGATCAGCATGGATATAATTGGTCATTGGCTAGATTTGATTAATATAGATGGATTAAATTAAATTTAGGCGTAGTTATTTTTCTATCATATGTCAATTAAATTTAAAATTATGGAATGAAGGATTTGGGGCAATTGGCAACTGAACTGAGAATGGACATAGTGCACTCAGTGTTGAAGACAGAAGGTCATTTGAGCGCGAATTTAAGCGTGGTCGAACTATCTGTTGCTCTTCATCATGTTTTCAACACTCCTGAGGATAATATTATATGGGATGTTGGTCATCAGGTACATAAATAGTACCACTCAATACGAAAATCTAATTATGAACTATACTGAAAATTGTTATCGACAATATAGGTTTGATTAAAAGACACCAAACTATGAATAAAATCAAAATTTTGATATACTTTGTTGATTCTTTTTTTTCAAAATAAGTTTATTCTCGTTTTGGACCACTTTGCAAAAGTGAGTGCAAAAACATGCTCATTGAAAACTATCAACAAATCTTATCACTTTCTACCTGAAATGGTCAAAATAAATTGACAGATTGTTTCAGCGCAAGTGTATTGACAGGGCTTAAAATAGCATCTGTAATTTGATCCAACTAGCAGAATGTAGTCGGTATTGAGAATATGTGGTATATGTATGGGAACATTGAGAATGATAGGTAATAGCGATTACTGACTAGAAGACATAAATTATCATCAAGCTCATTTTTCGCTCATCTTATGGAACAACTTGTGCTATATCTCTAAGTGTGCAAATAGTACTTGATAAATAATATTGGTATTCGCACCTTTTGCATAATCACAAAACTCTTATTTGTACCCTAATTATTCCCTTTAGTTTGCTATATAGGTACCATGCCATATAGCAATATTTCCATGCCAGATAGCAATATTTATAAAAATTAACTAATTTTTATAAAAGTTAACCGTGTTTAAAAATTAACTAATTTTCATAAAAATTAACTAAATTTAAAAGAAGAATGATAATATAATATAGTAGTAGTAGTAATAAAATAATATAATAATAATAATAATAAGTTAACTAAGTTTAAAATAAATAACTAAGTTAATTAAGTTTTATAACAACTAAATAAGCCAACTGTTTTTTTTAAATTAAATAAGTTTCATAAAATTTAGTTTTATAAAAATCACGTTCTCTATTTTGAAATCATTGTTAAATTGTTATAAAAATTGACTAAGTTTTATAAAAATTAGATAAAAATTAACTAAGTTAACTAAAAGTTTTATAAAAATTAATTTTATAAAAGTTAACTAAATTAAGAAGAATAATTAATATAATGATATAATAATAATAGTAGTAATAAAATAATAATAATAATAAATTAACTAAGTTTAAAATAAGTAACTAAGTTAAGTAAGTTTTATAATAATTGAATAGGCCAACTGTTTAAAAAGGAAGTACGCTGACTGTTAGAATCTACATTTTATGGTTGTGGTGCCGCATGACCTCTATTTACATTTTATATGATCATAGGAAGAATTTGAATAAATAGCAACAATGGCCTTAATGTGTTATTATTTTTTTAGCTCATCAAATTTTATTCTGCTTAGAGCAAATCAAGTCCAGTGTTAAATAAATAATTGTTTGCAACGTTCAATAATAATCTATTATTGTACTGCATTAAAAATTTGAGAGAAATAACCACGACAAGAACACCGACCATCCTTGAAATGATGGTGGCCAGAAGGGTGTCCAGGCCAATGGCCTGGTGCCTGAAGATAGCAGCATGTACTACTTCTATTTACAGCAACAAATTACTGCTGTGTTGGCAGTAGTTCACTGCTGCCATGCGACAGCAGGGGCTGCTGCCCTACAATAGTGGTCGGAACTTGCAATGACGTAGCTTATCACCTCTTCAGTCTCTCTGTTTTGCAAATTTACTTCATACAACATTTATGACTCGTGAACCGTTGAAGGAAAGTGCTTTGTAGTTCATACCCTTTTCAGCTCAAGCTGAATTAAATACGTATTTGGGTCTTGAATTTTGTAGGTCTCAGTTGTTGTCTAATTGGTTTAACTATTCCTGTATATTATAATAAAAAGAACGTTTAAATTTACAAATAATAGATAGTAATATATGTACCTACAATCGTTGAAGTTTGTTACTGTTGTTTAAATGTTGTATTGTGTTAGCACATATGTACATTAAAAGAAATATTTAGTCAGAATGTTAAGAAGAAGAGATTTAACTCATAGTTATGCCATTTTATTATTGGACATATACTGAATATTGACCTAATGGATATACACTGCAAATTGAAAGTAAATTGTTGGTTAGTACTCAATTATATTCTTGTATTGTATCACATTCATACCGGTGGTATTCAATTTTTTCTTTTCATTGTCATCTTTTACGACTCAAAAAAGTTATATATAAATATGAAGCATTAACGTCTGAGATATACACGATTCGGTACTGATCCTTTAATAAAAGAGAAAAAAAGGAAATTTTAACATATGCATAAGTTTTTATAAAATATATGTAATAATACAACTTTTTCTTTAGCAAAAATATTACCAAAATATCCATAAAACTAGAAACATGCTTGTTCTGAATCTCCTTGAAAGTGTTCTGTATACTAACTTTAACTAGAGTGAGCAGAAATACTTGCTGTTGCTTGAGAGCAACTGAGCTGCTACTTTCTTTGGCATTGGATAGGGTATTAGTAGCAAGGCCCACTCTTAGATTTATGTAGAAGTTTAAAATTTGGATTCAACATATCTTGCAGCAAGTGTAGGCAATTGCACATGTATGCTGATTGTGATTGGAAGATTTCTTGAGTGAGTAGTAAAACATAGAAGTGTTTGGATAAGTAAATTGTGCCAAAATTCAGTTTTAAAATTTTGGAATAGGTCAGGACTAAGTAATTGTTTCTGACATATTGACTTATATGCTGCTTTTAGTGCAACAGATTAAGTTGTTGCCAAGCACTTTATAAGTGTTGCAGTGGTTACTTCAAATTATAACATTAATCGTTATTTCTTGCAGAATGCAACTCGTTTAGACTGTGAGATAATTTATGATAAGGGCTTCGATTATGACTATTTTGGTTTCAAGACACTGGAGAGATCTTACCTCTTGAAAGTATGTGGTGTAGTTGTAGAAAGACCTCAGCACATGCTTATGAGAGTTGCTATTGGGATTCACAAACATGATCTTGAGTCTTCCATCAAAACCTACCATTTAATGTCTGAAAGATGGTTCACACATGCTTCTCCCACTTTATTCAATGCCGGTACACCTCGCCCTCAGGTATGTTGACATTATAAGACAAACGATGTCTAATTTTTACTCTTATGGGAAGTACGATCGTATTCTTCACACTAAATTTCTCCAAATAGTGATCTGAAACAGTTTATGTTATCATAGCAAAATTTGAGCAGTTTTTTGTGTATATTGTAAAATTAGGCTTTCAAACTCAGCAATTGAACTTATACCAATTACGTGAACTATGTCTAACATATGAATCGGTTTGGAGCAAAGCATATCAGGAAAATAACTTGGATTATACCAACTATGTTGCTTAAAATGGTTATCCGAATATATGTTTTAAATTTAGCATCCATCAATGTATATTTGCTCTACTTGATTGATTATTTTGCTTTGATATAGTTTAAACAGAATTTGCAAAATATTCAATTTGAAAAGTTGAGTCCTCACCATTGGTATAGTTTAAAAAGAATTTGCGAATTATTTAAAATATAATTTAAACAGATAGCATCATTTGCAAGCTATTATTGAAATGACCCTCTCTTTTATACCTGAATTTGTAAGGTTTTTTTTTTACATAGAGACATATATATATATATATATATATGTATATTTTCATATATATATATATATATTTCTGAAGCCTAGAGTCATTTTCTTTTCTAAACAACTTATCCAGGATCATAATCTTTACCAATATAAATATATCAGTACATTCACAAAAACATGCACATACATGTGAAGATGTATATGCCTCTCTTGTTTGAATCAGAGTTCTGGAAAACAAGAGGATATTTGATTGATTAAGTTTAATCAATCCACACATAGTTCAGTTCAAATATATACAATAAAATTTCCATCCATGTATGTATCTATATATATACTTTTAAACTCCTGATTCCTTGCAAAATTCTCCATGGAGTATAAATCCTAGAAACCAGATAATTGTAATATGATTGTCTATAAATTAATGGTTTGGTGCTTGTGCTCTGGGAAAATGATATAAGTTCCTATCATTATCTATGTATGATTTTCTTATAAAATCTGTTTAGAGCACTAACTCTTTTCTGGAATATTTTTAGGTGAGATATCATGTTTCAAAGGCTTAATTCTTTGATGCCAGTATGCTAAACTAAATGAAATGCAAACTTAAATGGGTTTCCTGTAACCATGGGTATCCATAGCATGGTTCAACCAGGCTCTTTGTTCTGGTGTAACCCATATGGTCTTAAAAATGCATTTTGATCAAAGCCTGAGTGAAAAGGAATTCTGATTCATGTTAAAAATACAAAGGTAACAGGTGTGTTAATATCTGTACAGAACATGTTTAAATGCGCATATATATGCAACTATTAAGACCTTGCTTTCAACTCCTATATTACAGATTCTTCCTTTATTTAAAAACAAGGTATAAAACATTTGAATTATGGAAACATTACAGATACATAATACATTCTCCCTATGCTTATCATTTCTTGTATTCATATGTCATGATAGAAAATAAAACCATTTAATTTTCTGAGATTCAACTATCCAGATTTTCCAAAACTTAACCTTTTTTTTAAAGACTCAAGATTGACTAATACATTTATAAAATGTAACCACCCTATTTATCATAGTGTTCTTGCTAAATCCACTTACAAGATTTTGATTAACTTCTTTAACATATCAGATATTAACTAGATTTATAGATTCCAGATACAAGTCAATTTCTTAGCACAATACTTAGCAAAATATCCATCCAATATTCAATACTCAATAAAAGTAGCAATTTAAATTATCAATACATGCAGATTTCATCATTTAGGCTCTTATCTAACTAAGTTTAGCATGCTATAATCTTCTTCTCAAAGCCTTCTCCTACTCCTACTTAGTTGCTGCAGTCCCTGAAAATGCATTTGAAGCTGCCCCATATTAAATTAGACACCCCATATGCCATTAGCACACTAGGGTTAGACACATGTCTGGTATGAGAAAATCCACTAAAACAGTTTGCAAAATCAAGTTAAAGTTAAAACATGGATATATGTATATAACTCTGCCTTTAGAAAACAAGTAATTCATGTGTGCATGTTCTGTGTCAGTGTGCAGGTGCACACTTAAGTCTGCCTTTCCAGAAACCTCAAGAAGACATGGTACATTCATACATTCATATAAATCAATCATGAATCAAATAAACATCCATACAAACAAGGAAATCACCCAAAATGAATTAAATCATTTATTCACTATCCAGATTTCATTCCAGGAAAACTCTAGTTCCTCTTTATATCAAATTGTTTTACATTGATATATTTATCTACCTTGGTCTCATCTTCAATTAATTGAATCAATGGACACACTGTAATGGACTAATTCACTCCATTACACAAAGATCTCAGGACTTAAACAAGCCATGTGTCAACTTGTATTACTCAAGAAAACAAGTCATTCCTGCAGTGCTCTTGACCCCCATTTCCTAATTAGGTTTAAGTTAATAATAACTCTTTTGATTTTTCATGACTAAACCATTCAGTGATTCATTTCACTATCATAAACATCCATGTCATGGCATCTCATATTATTCATAACCAAACAGAGACAAACAGGCAAGCAACCATTGATGTCTAATTAAATAAGATTCTGCATATACATATATATTTTCTGGTATTTTAAAAGGGGTATAGGCAACTAACATTGGCTTATGGCTTTTGAAAGAGAGTTCTTCTTTTGCAAACATCTGTGCTTAAGTTAAACTTAGAATGACCAAGTTTCACTGAATCACAAAATTTGTTTGCTATGTATATGAACATTTATATATTTTCGTTGAATCAGGAGCATCAGCACATAGGCAACCCTATTGCACCCCTAATTCCCTTTTTGTCTCAAGCCTCAGCACTTATACATGAGTATATTGCAGCTCAACATGTTTACATTTTTCTGGGTTAAGCCAAAACCAATACTACTTGCCTATATTCAACATTTTATTTTCTAGGTATTTACTTATGTTTCTAAACATTAACATATCAGAGAGATCTGAGTTTATAGAACACATGTATATATACTAATAATACTTAAGATTTTCATATAATAAAACAAATAGAACAACCAAAAAGAATCAAAACATTTTCAGCTCTAAAATCACAGATAGGCAATCACATATGAAAATACATTTTCAAGAAAATTAACTTATAACTGGCTGCCTACATTAGGACTTATTGCCTTAGATTTTGAGTGAGTTTTCTCACCTAGCTCTCTTTCACTTCCTAGTTGATTGGTAAGCTTCTGCCTTCAACCCTTTTTCTTTACTTGTATTATATTTATATAATATCTATATATTTTTCTCAAGAGCTATCCGGGAAGAAGAAGGTTTTTCATCTCACTGTCTATTTATGCAGGGTTTTTCTTAGGGTTTAAGATGTTGGCTAAAGTCATTTTTGCCCATCAGAAATCATGCCATTTGCATTTAGTTTTTAAACCCAAAATCTCACCCTCCCCGGCTTGAGTTTGTGGAAAGAAAAGTGGTTATATTCTTTTGGTTATTTTCAGAGATTTTCTTTTCCAGAAAATACTTTTCCTTTTGTCTACTATCATGCTAAAAGTGTGACTTGATTTTATCATTTGTCAAATATTCTTCCTAATTCTGCCTATACAAAACATTTCTCTGTTTTATCTTATTTTTCTATTTTTAGCTTTCATTTAAATAGTATGTACTTCCTTTATTTATTTATAAGAGGATTTCTCCTTTTTATATCTTCATTCTTTTTCTTTCTGCCTATAATTTAAAATATGTTTGTATATTTTAATTTTTTGCTGATTTAAACTCTAGTATCTTATTAACATATCTATATATATGCATATAAGTCTTACTGAATTAATTAGTACACTCATATATATATTTATACATTATTTTGTACTGACACACATGCACATGTACACTCAACAATACTCAGTAGCATCCATATATATATATATATTTAAGCATATAGCTTTTAAGGATTTAATCTATATATATATATATATATATAATATTTCCATACACATCAATCATGTGTTCATTCTTAGCATTCAGGAATTAAGCTTTAGTTCATGTGTATTTTCTGTGCACACATGTACACACATACAGATACACCATATCAAGCTATATCAATTCCCCTTTAAAATTGATTTTAAAAATGATTTTAAACTTATTTATATTTTTCAAAATAAATTCCTAAAATCTTGGGTCATTACATACACCCCACCTTTTTAGAAATTGTGTCCCACAATTTTCCTAAGCTTAAATAAATTTTAAACTTAATTCAAAGAACAAGTACATTCTCAACCAAATAGATTTTTAGTTCTATCATAATAACTAAAAATACATGCATCCAAAAGGAAAGCAAATTAAAAATCAAAATTACCTTTAATCTGAAAATAGCTTAGGGTAGTTCATCCTAACTTTGTCTTCTAATTCCCATGTGCAATCACTAGGATCAAGACTCCACTGTACCTTCACAAGTTTCAGAGATTTATTCCTCAACTTCTTCACATCTTTTGCCAAAATTCCCACTGGATCCTTTTCATAAATCAAATTAGGATTTATCTGTACTTAGGTTGGGGTCTCAAGAATTTCTGCCTTGTCATGAACCCACCTTCTCAATTGTGATACATGGAAAACATCATGCATCCCTTGCATGTTTTCTGGTAATTCCAACTTATATGCCAAGGAACCAATTCTTTCCAAAATTTTGTATGGCCCAATATATCTTGGGGTTAATTTGCCTTGTTTCCCAAATCTCAGTACATTTTTCATAGGTGATATTTTGATGAAAACAAAATTTCCTAGTTCATATTCCACCTGCTTCCTTTTCATGTCTGCAAATTTCTTTTGCCTATCTTGAGCTGCTGCCATTCTTCTCCTTACCAACTCAATTTTCTCTTTAGTTTCTTGTATGTACTCAGGCCCTAAAATAGCTCTTTCCCCTGCTTCTACCCAACATACAGGTGACAAGCATGGCTTGCCATATAAGGCTTCAAATGGAGCCATTCCTATGGTGCTTTGATAGTTGTTATTGTATGTAAATTCAGCTAAATGTAGATGGTCTTCCCAGTTACCTCCAAAATCCAGTGCACATGCCCTTAACAAGTCCTCAAAAACCTTGTTCACCACCTCAGTCTGCCCATCTGATTGTGGATGGTATGCAGTGCTTAAGCACAATTCACTTCCCATGGCTTCTTGAAAACTTCTCTAGAATCTTGAGGTGAAGATGGTATCCCTAAAACTCACAATAGTTTTCGTAATGCCATGCAATCTTACCACTTCTTTCACAAATACTTGTGCTAACCTTGGTGCATTCCTTTCTGATTTGACTGGGATGAAATGTGTCACTTTAGTTAGCCTATCAACTATCACCCATATGCTTGTGTTTCCTCTTTTAGATCTAGGCAGTCCATCTATGAAATCCATAGATATATCTTCCCACTTCCACTGTGGTATGCTAAGAGGTTGCAATAACCCTGATGGTTTTTGTGTTTCAGCCTTGACTTGTTGGCAAGTCATACACTTTGCAATATATTTTGCTACATCAGATTTCATTCCCTTCTACCAGAAATCTCTTTTTAAGTTTTGATACATCTTTGTACTACCTGGGTGTATGGAGTATTTACTTCTATGATATTCATTCAATATTTCCTCCTTCAACTCCATGTTCTCTAGCACACATATTCTATTCTGGTTTCTTAAATAACCATTTTTGTCAATATGGTAATTTGTCACCTCTTCCCCTTTTGATATGAGAACATTCTTCTCAACTATATTAGGGTCTTGGTCCTGCATTTTATTTACCTTCAGAATTAATTCAGATTGAAGTGTTATCAAGCTCAACTTCCCTCTATTTTCCTATGCACCATGCACATGTACATCCATGTGCACACAGTCATTCTCCCCAATTTCTAACTCAGCAAGCAAGGACAAGTCCTTAATTTCTTCTATCATCATCATAGCTAATTTAGCATGTTGTCTACTTAGAGCATCAGCAACTTTGTTTGCTTTACCTGGTGTATAGAGTATGTCCAAGTCATAAGCAGCTAAGAACTCCACCCATCTATGTTGCCTCATGTTTAAATATTATTGTGAAAATAAATACTTTAAAGACTTGTGGTCAGTGTAAAGTTCAAACTTAGTTCCTAACAAATAATGTCTCCAAAGTTTCAAAGCATAAATCACAGCTGCTAATTCAAGATCATGTGTGGCATACCTTACTTCATGGGATTTAAGTTGTCTGGATGCATATGCAATGACTTGGCCTTGTTGCATCAACACTGCACCCAAGTAAAATCCACTAGCATCAGTATATACAACTAATTCTTCATTTCCCTAGGGTACTTTCAGGATTGGAGCATTCACCAATGCCTCCTTCAACTGTTCAAAAGATTTCTCACACTTCTCTGACCAAACAAAAGCTTGGTTCTTCCTGGTTAGGTTAGTAATTGGTGTAGAGATTTTTGAAAAATCTTTTATAAATCTCCTATAATATCCTGCCATCCCCATAAATGATCTCACTTCACTCACTGTGCTAGGCCTCTTCCATGCTTGAATAGCTACTACTTTATTGGGGTTTACAGAAATCCCTTTGGCAGAAATGACATGGCCAAGGAAATGTACTTCCTCTTTCCAAAATGCACATTTTGAAAATTTTGCCTTTAAATCTTTTTCCCTCAGTCTAGACAAAACCAGTGCAAATGATTTTCATGTTCTTCCACTATTTTGGAATAAATTAAAATGTCATCTATAAAAATCAGCACAAACTTGTCTAAATATTCTCTAAAAGTTCTATTCATTAAATCCACAAAGTATGATGGTGCATTAGTCAAACAAAATGGCATAACCAAAAATTCATACAACCCATACCTAGTGTTAAAGGCAGTGTACTTAACACTTGACTCCTCCACCTTCATTTGATGAAAACCAAATGCTAAATCTAGTCTAGAGAACACTCTTGCTCCAGCTAATTGATCAAAAAGATCATCTATTCTTGGCAATGGGTATTTATTTTTAATAGTTACCTTGTTCAATTCTCTATAATCTATACAGAGTCTTAAGGAACCATCTTGTTTCTTAACAAATACCACTAGTGCTCCCCAGCAAGAATTACTTGGTCTTATAAAACCCTTTTCTTCCAATTCCTCTAGTTGTTTCTTTAATTCTTTTAGTTCATTTGGCCCCATTCTAGTTGGCTTTTTAATCACTGGGCTTGCTCTTGGAACTAGATTGATTTGAAACTCTACTGGTCTATGGTGTGGAACACCCTTAACCTCCCCAAACACATCCAAATATTCATTGACTATGGGAATTTCTTCAATGGTTAGTTCACTGAAATCTTTTTCTGAGTCAACTAAATGATATAATTTTCCTTCCTTAGCTACTTCACATAAAACTGTGATCCTCTGGCTCCTAAGATTTTGCAATGATATGGTGGATGAGTCTAAATTAATTATGGCTTTAAATTGCCTTAACCAGTCTACCCCCAATATAACACCTATATTTGGGTAATTCAAAACATATAAATTGGAAATAAAAATATTTCCTCCTATGTTTAATTCCACATCCACACAAATCATATTTAAAACACTAGAACTCCCCAGTGGAATTTGTATATGCAATGGGATTTCAACCAAAATGCAGTTCAATTTAAGCATTTTAACTAGTTCATAAGAAATCAAAGAGTGAGTTGCCCCAGTATCATATACTATTGCTATGGGCATGGTACAATAAGTAATGTACCTTCCACTTGGCTATGGTTTTCTGCATTAATCTCCACTATGGATTTGCCTTTGCCTTCCAAATTTGCCAATTTTCCTTGCTGTTTATACTCAGGACAATTCCTCTTCATATGCCCCTCTTTCCCACATAGATAGCACTTGAAAGCTCCTCCTTTCAATTCTGGACACCTTGGCTTGATATGTCCTTCCTTTCCACATTGATGACACATAATTTTCTTCTTGGTTTCCTTAGCTTTGACATCCCCAGTGCCTTTGTTACTGGCCTCTTCTTTCTTCTTATCATAAGGGTGATATCTCCCCTTACCCTTCTTAGTGTTATTGTTCTTAAAATTTCTGAACTTTTCCCTTTCCTTGTCATGCTGCTCTAACCTCAAAGCCAAAACTATTACTTGATCAAATGTCCTGTCAGCATAAGGTAACATGGCTCTGCTAAGTCCTGGGTTCAAACCTTTAATGTATCTATCATTCTTGGATGCTTCATCTGCCACAAGCATTGCTCCATATGTGGAAAGCCCCTCAAACTTTTGAGTGTATTCAGTGACACTCAAAGTTCCTTGCCTAAGTCTAATAAATTCTTCTAGTAAGGTGGTCTTAGCTGATGCGGGTACAAATCTTGCTTCCAACATCTCCTTGAATTGATTCCAAGTGATTTCATTCTCATCTCTCCCTGTAATGATTACTTCCCACCAGCTTAAAGCTGCTCCTTTCAGCTGTCTTGAAGCCACTTGCCTCTTCCTTTGATCATCAAGCTGCATGTCATTGAAAATCCTATCCAATGTTCTCAACCATGCTTGAATTTCCATAATACTTTTTGTCCCTTCAAAGCTTTTGCCTCCTAAATGAGTATAAGTCTTGAGTAATTTGGAGATCTCTTCATGGGGATTTTCTTGCCTTTGTCCTGCCTCATCCCTAAATGCTCTCACCAAATCTTGCAAATTGACCATTGGTGGTGCATTGGAGGATCCTTCTCCCTGATTTGGTGGTCTTCCTACCATAGTTTGCTAATAATAATTTACATAGCTGGTTAGTTTAATATATTTTTTTTAACTCAAACTTGATCATCAAGTGATCAATCCCTACAAAATATTTTACTTATACTTTGTTTCTTAAGTTTTTTTTCCAACTATGTTTTAGTAACATAGCTCTGATACCAAATGAAATGACCCTCTCTTTTATACCTGAATTTGTAAGGATTTTTTTTTACATAGAGACATATATATATATATATATTCATATATATATATATATATTCATATATATATATATATTCATATATATATATATATTCATATATATATATATTTCTGAAGCCTAGAGTCATTTTCTTTTCTAAACAACTTATCCAGGATCATAATCTTTACCAATATAAATATATCAGTACATTCACAAAGACATGCACATACATGTGAAGATGTATATGCCTCTCTTGTTTGAATCAGAGTTCTGGAAAACAAGAGGATATTTGATTGATTAAGTTTAATCAATCCACACATAGTTCAGTTCAAATATATACAATAAAATTTCCATCCATGTATGTATATATATATATATATTTTTAAACTCCTGGTTCCTTGCTAAATTCTCTATGGAGTATAAATCCTAGAAACCGTATAATTGTAATATGATTGTCTATAAATTAATGGTTCGGTGCTTGTGCTCTGGGAAAATGATATAAGTTCCTATCATTATCTATGTTTGATTTTCTTATATAATCTGTTTAGAGCACTAACTCTTTTCTGGAATATTTTTAGGTGAGATATCATATTTCAAAGGCTTAATTCTTTAATGCCAGTATGCTAAACTAAATGAAATGCAAACTTAAATGGGTTTCCTGTAACCATGGGTATCCATAGCATGGTTCAACCAGGCTCTTTGTTCTGGTGTAACCCATATGGTCTTAAAAATGCATTTTGATCAAAGCTTGAGTGAAAAGGAATTCTGATTCATGTTAAAAATACAAAGGTAACAGGTGTGTTAATATCTGTACAGAACATGTTTAAATGCGCATATATATGCAACTATTAAGACCTTGCTTTCAACTCCTATATTACAAATTCTTTCTTTATTTAAAAACAAGGTATAAAACATTTTGTAAAACAAGTTGAATTATGGAAACATTACAGACACATAATACATTCTCCCTATGCTTATCATTTCTTGTATTCATATGTCATGATAGAAAAATAAAACCACTTAATTTTCTGAGATTCAACTATCCAGATTTTCCAAAACTTAACCCTTTTTTTTAAAGACTCAAGATTGACTAATACATTTATAAAATGTAACCACCCTATTTATCATAGTGTTCTTGTTAAATCCACTTACAAGATTTTGATTAACTTCTTTAACATATCAGATATTAACTAGATTTATAGATTCCAGATACAAGTCAATTTCTTAGCACAATACTTAGCAAAATATCCATCCAATATTCAATACTCAATACAAGTAGCAATTTAAATTATCAATACATGCAGATTTCATCATTTAGGCTCTTATCTAACTAAGTTTAGCATGCTATAATCTTCTTCTCAAAGCCTTGCTCCTACTTCTACTTAGTTGATGCAGTCCCTGAAAATGCATTTGAAGCTGCCCCATATTAAATGAGACACCCCATATGCCATTAGCACACTAGGGTCAAACACATGTCTGGTATGAGAAAATCCACTAAAACAGTTTGCAAAATCAAGTTAAAGTTAAAACATGGATATATGTATATAACTCTGCCTTTAGAAAATAAGTAATTCATGTGTGCATGTTCTGTGTCAGTGTGCAGGTGCACACTTAAGTCTGCCTTTCCAGAAACCTCAAGAAGACATGGTACATTCATACATTCATATAATTCAATCATGTATCAAATAAACATCCATACAAACAAGGAAATCACCCAAAATGAATTAAATCATTTATTCACTATCCAGATTTCATTCCATGAAAACTCTAGTTCCTCTTTATATCAAATTCTTTTACATTGATATATTTATCTACCTTGGTCTCATCTGCAATTAATTGAATCAATGGACACACTGTAATGGACTAATTCACTCCATTACACAAAGATCTTGTGATATCCCGAAATTTTAGGCTAATAACTAATGAAATAAATTTCTTTTATAATCTAAAAATTTGTTCTTTTTCCTAAGCAAGTAAATATGTATTTAATTTTAATATATACAAGTAGATTTTTAAAAGGAAGAATTTGAATTTGAAATTTAAATATAAACATCTTAGAAATAAATAGGGATATAAATTAGTAAAACATATATATTTAATTGGATCAAAACATAAAATTATTTATAAACAAACATTTACATGAATTCATATTTGTATATATATAAAAAAAAATACCATAAGAAGTAAAATAAGCAAACCAAATCATATCTGGTCTCAGCCACTAAAAACAGAAATAAGTGTATAGGTAGGCTCGAATAAGAAAAATATGTTTGTAAGCTTGCAAAGAAAGGAACCAGATGGATAAGTATAAATCTGGACAAGCATTAAATGCTAGCATGATATTCCTTATACCAGCCACCAAACTAAGTAAATTTTTCTCTATATTGTACAAAGTATACACTGTATTATACAAAAGCATGATATCACTTTGTACCCTGTATCTTATAGTAAATATTATCTACCAGTGAGCTTCTTTTCCCCTATCAATTTTCATACCAGCTTCGAGTTAGGGTCTGTAGTGGGAAGCTTTATTTAAACTTAAACGAAATCCAAGCTTCACTTAAAACAACAATCAAGACAAATCAAAACTGAGAAGCAGGGAGAAGGGGTTCCAGCTTGTATGCAAGCCTGTTCAAATGATCAGAGCTCTGCTCTTATTAAAAATAGTGAGTAAACTTTAACTCTTAAGCTAAATCATCTTATGCATGAAAGTATATCAGTTTATAGTTAATGAGTATATGTTTGTATGTAGGCAAAAGAAAATACACAAAGCAAAGTAAGATAACAAGTAAAAATATAACATGCTTTGGCTTGTAAAACAAGACCCAGGCAAAAGAAAAAATATCTATGACATATGAACATTAAATAATTAAAATGGGAGACACAAGTACTAAAACATTTAATGCCTTCATTTTTCAACAGCATACAAGGTCATTCGAACTTGTTCATAAAATCATTTCAGCCTCCCCACTAAAAAAAAATCTCTGTCTAAATTTTGTACCAGGGGAAAACAAAGCCTGTACAATCTTCTTTTTATATTAACTCCATTCCATTTCGTTTCATCAACCTGAAAATAAATAAATAGCAAGCCAGAAAACAAGAACAACAAGCAACATCATTTTACAAATTTAAACAAGAATCAAGATAACTCAAACAATAAGAAGATCAATCAAATCAACAAGCTAGCAGTTTTTCTTGGAAGCACTACTCTGTTTGAAGTAAGGTGAGTAAATTCTTTTATCGTAGGGTTAAAATCCAAATTCACTTGATGCATGAAATTCATCTAAGTAGTGATATTATACATATTGTTGCCTGGAAGAGATTTTGTCGAAATGTAGTTAAATCCCTGTGTATGGATAAACTATCTTTGTCTGATTCATGATAACTAAATCAAGTTCAGATCCATTATTATCAATTAGGAGTTAGTAAAACACCCCTTTTAAAACCTGATTTACGCCTGTGAAGAGAAACTGCGAAGGATATTTGATTACAGGAATGTTTATGTATATGTGTACAAAATTCAAAACATTTCCCAGGCCTGTAGATGACTAAAACAAACTGATACGAGGTTAAATTTGTTGCATAGTATAATTTTGCTTGTATGTTTATGGTTTCTTGGGTAAATGAACATATTAAGTTGTGAATGTGATGCAGCCTCAGTCACTACAGCAAGGCCTAAACGCTCAGTTAGCAAACCTGCACGATATTTGGATTAGCCTAGCGCCTGTACACAAGGAAATATGGTACCACAAATTACAGGTCAGCAGTAAATCGTGGGAGCAGAATTGGTTACCAGCTTTTTCTTTTCTTTTCATTTTCAGTATTTTCTTAAAAATACAAATGTATGGCTTTTATTTTCTATTGGACCAGCTGTCCATTGTTGTTGCAAACCGTTACAGGTTGTACTTATAAAAAGGAAATGAATGAAACAGTGATAGGCAGGCTGGAAAATATATCTTCTTCTTACTCTTCTTCACTAATCTTCTCCTTCTTCTACAAAACTTCTTCTCCTTGCATTACAGTATAGCTTAGATCTCATCAATTGGTGCTTTCACTCTTCCAACTCGCTCCTCCCAATCAACCACCATGACCCGTTTAGATGACCTCGCTGCCCAACTTAACACCCAACAATCCGCTATCGACTCCATCACCGCCTCACTTGCCAAACAAGAAACTGCCATTGCCGAATTACCTGATATCAAAAACTCAATACAAAATATCACTCAAACCTTAGTCGAGCTCACCTCCAGATTACCACCCCAACCCACTTCCTCAAACTCTGAAACAACCCACAGATCTCCAACACAACCTCCCTTACTCACAACACCACTTCATCCACCACCTCTTACCTCTCATTTTCCACATCCACCGCATACCCGAATCCCCAAATGCGTGCTTACCTTCTTTGATGGATCCAACCCACTAGAGTGGATTTTCCAGGCAGAACGGTTTTTCTCCTTCTATTCAACCCCGGAGGACCAACGCATCCATCTTGCTAGCCTCTATATGACGGGCCAAGCCTTAACATGGTACCAATGGATGTTCCGAAACAACCAATTTACCTCATGGAATAACCTGACCTTAGCCATCGAACAACGCTTCGGGCCCTCCACCTTCATAAATCCACAAGCCACCCTTTTCAAACTCCGCCAAACGACCACAGTTGAGAACTACCAATCCCAATTCGAAGCACTCAGCAATCGAATCACAAACCTACCCCCTGACGCCTTACTCAATTGTTTCATCTCCGGCCTAAAAGTCAATATCCGCAATGAACTACAACCCTTCAAACCTACTTCCATATCCGATGCAATCGACCTCGCCAAACATATCGAGAACAAAATTCTCGATACTAAACAATTCCAAACCAGACTTTCATTCAACCGACCTCCACAACCACCATTACTCTCCTTACCACCAATTCCAGCCCCAACTCAACCATCAAACCAAACCTACCCTATCAAACGAGTAACCCCTACCGAACTTCAAACTCGCCAATCGAAAGGTCTATGCTATTACTGTGATGATAAATATTTTCCAGGCCATAAATGCAATAACAAACGTATACTACTTCTCCTACCTGAAGACGATGAGATCAGCCCAGATCCAGAACCTCCAGACGCAGCAGGACAACATCTGGATACAGATCCAGCCATCTCTTACCACGCTCTGATTGGATCTTCCAACCCCCGCTCACTCCGACTATCAGCTCAAATCAATAATAAACCCATCTCCATCCTTATCGACTCGGGGAGTACACATAATTACATTCACCCAAAATCGGCACGCTTCCTAGGGCTACGAGCTGAAAAACAACATGGCTTCCTCGTCACTGTAGGGAATGGAGACAAGCTGCAGTGTACGGAAATTTGCCGCCGCGTTCTCGTACGAATTCAAGGATACGATTTCATCACGGATTTTTTCATCCTACCAATTTCTGGAGCTGAAGCTGTGTTCGGAATTCAGTGGATGCAAAGTTTAGGTCCAGTTACTTTTGACCACAGAAAAATGACTATGTGATTGGTTTATAACCAGAAACCAATCACGTTATCGAGCGAAGAACCAATGGTAAGCCCATCTGAAATTTCCTTTAATCAATTAAAACGGTTGCAACTTACCACTTCAATTTCTTCCTATTATCACTTAACTGTTGAGCCCACATCACAACCGAGCCCACCCTCATTCACAATTCCTGAAAACACACACCCCAATATTGTCCAACTTTTACACCAATATCACACACTATTTACCAAGCCCAATGGGCTGCCACCACACCGCAAATTGGACCACCATATCAACTTACAAACCAATTCCCAACCCATCAACGTTAAACCTTATCGTTATCCCTATTACCAAAAAAATGAAATCGAGTCGCAAATTAACGAAATGCTCCAAACCCATATCATACAACCATCTACAAGTCCCTTCTCCTCCCCGGTCCTCCTTGTCAAAAAGAAAGACGGCACATGGCGTTTTTGCGTCGACTACCGCGCCCTCAACGCCATCACCATTAAAGACCGATTTCCTATCCCAACCGTTGATGAATTATTAGATGAACTATATGGGTCCGCCTATTTTTCAAAGCTTGACTTACGAAGTGGCTACTTTCAAATTAGGGTTCACCCGCCCGACATTCCAAAAACGGCATTTAGAACTCACGAAGGACACTACGAATTCCTCGTGATGCCATTTGGCCTCACCAATGCGCCCTCTACGTTTCAAGCTACAATGAATGAGGTCTTTCGACCACATTTGAGGAAATTTATCTTGGTGTTCTTCGACGACATCCTAGTATATAGCAAGACATGGGACTCTCATCTCTACCATTTGCAAACCACACTGGACATACTATACAAATACAAATTTTATGCAAACATGTCCAAGTGCGTTTTTGGGCTTTCAGAGTTGTGTTATCTGGGCCACATCATTTCTGCAGAGGGAGTTCGAGTAGACCCTTCCAAGGTTGAAGCAATAATTAACTGGCCGGTTCCGACCACTTCCACAGCCGTTCGAGGATTTCTGGGCCTCACAGGCTATTATCGGCGTTTTATACAACATTACGCACGTATAGCAGGCCCACTCACGGAATTACTAAAAAAAGGCGAAGCATTCTCTTGGCCCGAAACAGCCCATACAGCATTTGTATCCCTGAAGCAGGCAATCACTTCCGCCCCAATTCTTCATCTTCCCAATTTCTCTCAAACATTTGAACTACATACTGACGCCTCCAGCTTTGCGTGTGGAGCCGTCCTCTCTCAATTGCGCCACCCAATCGCCTTCCACAGTCAGAAGCTACCACCCCGACTCCAAAAATCCTCAACGTATGCCCGTGAACTCTATGCCATAACCTCGGCTGTACAGAAATGGAGACACTACCTCCTTGGCCGCCACTTCATTATCACCACCGACCACCAAAGCCTTCGCCAGCTGCTGACCCAAACCATCCAAACACCCGAACAACAGAAATGGTTATCCAAGCTAATGGGTTTCGATTTCACCATCAAATACAAGCCAGGTTCTGAAAATACGGTCGCTGATGGACTGTCGAGATGGACCGCTGCTGCAACGATGGCCGCATTCTCCTCGATCAATTTTGATTTCACGGACCGAATCCGCTCAGCCCTTCGCCAAGACACAATGGCTCAACAATTGATAGCAGACTCACAATCTGGTAATTTCCCTAACTCCAAATATTTATTCCGAGATGAATTGTTGTTTAAGGGAAAACGGATATATATTCCGAATGATGATAAGCTACAGCGTGATATTATCACTGCATACCATGCTTCCAGAATTGGGGGACATTCAGGGATAAAAGGAACTATGGCTAGAATTGCAAGTAATTTTTACTGGCCCCAACTTTTAAAATCCGTTACTGCCTTTGTTAAAGAATGCTCTGTTTGCCTACAGACTAAACCTGAAAACTCCTCCCCCAAAGGCCTACTACAACCATTGCCCATACCCAAACAAATTTTTGAAGACATATCGATGGATTTTATAACTCATTTACCACCCTCATCCGGGAAAACTTGCATTTGGGTTATTGTCGACCGTCTTTCTAAATACGCGCATTTCATAGCACTACCCACCTCATTTACAGCATCTCATCTAGCATCTTATTTTGTACAAGAGTATGTTCGCTTGCATGGTTTTCCACGTTCCATAGTCTCCGATCGCGACCGCATTTTTATGAGCCAATTTTGGAAGGAACTATTTCGCTTGCACGGTACACAACTTAGTATGAGTAGCGCATACCACCCACAAAGCGACGGGCAAACGGAAGTAGTGAACCGTTGCTTGGAAACATACCTAAGAGCATTGAGTAGTGACCTACCATCACAATGGATAAAATGTTTGCCGTGGGCTGAATGGTGGTACAATACGTGCAAGCATTCTTCTATCGGGATGTCGCCATTTCAAGCTGTGTACGGCAGACAGCCACCTACGATAGCAGACTACATCCATGGGTCTTCTTCAGTACAAGAGGTTGAAGAGTGGGCTACCGATAGAACTCAGCTGCTGCAGACTATTAAAGACAACCTCACACGAGCCCAATCTCGCATGAAACACCAAGCAGACAGGCATAGACTGGACAGAAACTTCTCCATCGGCTCCTTTGTGTTTGTGAAGCTACAACCCTACCGTCAACATTCACTCCGACCAACTCAGCATAAGCTATCCAAGAAATACTATGGACCTTACCAAATTATCGAAAAGATTGGTGCTGTCGCTTACAAACTCCTTCTACCACCCGAAGCTCGCATTCACCCCGTGTTCCACATTTCACTACTCAAATTCTGCCCCAACCCTAACGACACAATCCCTACACCTTTACCACCTTCACTGACTATGGACACCAACCTTGAGGACAAGGTTGAATTTTTAGGGGGAGGTAATGATGCAGCCTCAGTCACTACAGCAAGGCCTAAACGCTCAGTTAGCAAACCTGCACGATATTTGGATTAGCCTAGCGCCTGTACACAAGGAAATATGGTACCACAAATTACAGGTCAGCAGTAAATCGTGGGAGCAGAATTGGTTACCAGCTTTTTCTTTTCTTTTCATTTTCAGTATTTTCTTAAAAATACAAATGTATGGCTTTTATTTTCTATTGGACCAGCTGTCCATTGTTGTTGCAAACCGTTACAGGTTGTACTTATAAAAAGGAAATGAATGAAACAGTGATAGGCAGGCTGGAAAATATATCTTCTTCTTACTCTTCTTCACTAATCTTCTCCTTCTTCTACAAAACTTCTTCTCCTTGCATTACAGTATAGCTTAGATCTCATCAGAATGTTGTGAATGTCTGTTATGATCATCTTCAACTCTTTTTACAGATACAGGTTTAGATTCAACTTAAAATTTAAAATCACCTTAACTAATTACTGTTGGCCTTGAATTTCAGAACCAAATATGTTTGTTTATACATAAATAAAGATGTATAAATAGATTTAAGTATTTAAAGATTGAGACTATGCTGGATTATGTAAAATACAGTAGAAATCTTTTAAACATGAATAATCAAATGTTGAATTTCATTGATTCAAGTGTATATCTTGAATCATTACTAGAAGATAAGATTTTTAAAACCAAAATCTAAATTTTTAGTATTGTATTAAGCGTGTAATTCGACGATAACCGGAAAGTAAGTTTGAGGGTTTTTCTGGTGATCGAGGAACCTGGGAAGGCCGAGGTTTCGACTGGAGGTAGAGGGATGATCGGTGAGGTCGGAGAAAATGGCTGATGGGGCTCCAGATGGTCGCGGTGTCGGTGATGAACAAATTTAATTTTTAAACCTAATTTGGTCGAAGTGGGAAAATGGACTCACTGCTTCTTCTATAGTGCATCGAGTTCAATGGGACTTTGGGAATGGGTTCGTGGGTGATCGGAGATGGAGTGGCCGGGGTTGCGTGTCGTCTGATGGTCAGAAGCGCGAGTTCGAGGCGGTTTTGGCCATGGAGTATGGTTCCAGTTTTAACTGTACTACTCGATTTTTGATCGAGGTTTGTTTTTGGAATTTGGAGATCGCTTTTGGGTTGCTGCATTGATGATCGATGTGTAGGAAAGTTCGTCAGAGGTCGGAGGAGATTCTGGCAGTGGTGAACGTGCACGTGCACGTTTTGGCGACAGGGAAAGGAGCAGGTTTGGGAACGAAGCTGGCTCGGGGTTTTTCTTCGTTTTTCTCGCGAGTGTCTCGAAGCAGATGGAATGTAAATGATTCGAGACAGGCACGGGTTGTTCGTGGGTTTGACTCAAGTTTTCCTGATGGGTTATTTTGTTTTAAAGTAAAGCTAAAGTTTTGAAAAAAAATAACCAGTTTAGATTTTGTGAAACAAAAGTACAGTTTTTGTAAAAGAAGTCAAGCTTTACAAATTAGACAAGTTTCCTTCAAGAAAATTATAAATGAAGGTTATTTAACTATTATTAAGGATTGATTAGCTGATTAATTAATTTGGTAATTAAGTTTTATTTATGGCTAATTAAGATTTATTAATTAACGGATAAATTACTGGCTGTAATTCATAATAAGAGAAATTACTTAATGGGAAGTAATTAGAGGGTAATTTCTTAGTAGAAGATAATTAAGATAATTAATTTGAGTAATTAATTGAGAGTTAATTGCTTATTGTAATTTAAGTAAAATTAATCAAGGATGGTTAATTCAAAGGTGATTAATTGGTAGGTTTGAAATTTATTAATGTTAAGTACATGTAATCTAAGTAATTTAAGATTCGTAATTAATTTAATTAAGAGATAAATTAAATTAATTTTGTAAGAGATCAATCTTGTTATGAATGATTGAATGATTTAAGTGAATTGGAGTCGGGTATTAGTAAATACCCGAAACCACTTCGATTCTTTATAAATTGATATGTGGAATCGATAGGTTGAAACGGAATGATTTAAGTGATTTGGACTATCTAATCCAGTTTTGGCACATAGAAATTGAGGTGTGTTGCAAGTGGTGTCTATAACAACTTGTGGAATTGCAAATTTATACAAGTTACCCCGGGTTTTATATAAGTTGTTTACCTGTGTATTCCTTGTTAGATGAGATTACTCACGCTGGTTTCCAGCCTGACCCGGGTGTTACTTTAATGTAATGCTCGGGTCAGACCGAGTATTACAGATTTTCAGGTAAGGACGTTCTGGAGCTCAGAGGGCGAGCTGGATGGCAGGACGTATGGAGTGTTCCGCTGTGACTATTATTTCTGTTTATCTGAGATATATTTGATTTGTATATGCTCAGTGTTGTGTATATGTTATAACTCTGATGTATTAAAGTGAAATTTAACTAATACAGTTTCTTGTATAAATGGCATTATATGATATTATATTTTGATCCGCTGCGAATGTGAGATTCTGTGACTTGTTTCTGTTTCTTCTTCTATCTCTTTCTTCTTTTTCATAACTATCTGGAATTTTCGGGTTCGAAAACTCCGGGTCGTTACAGTTGGTATCAGAGCAAAGGTTAAGCGAGAACCTTGGCTCTGGTGGGTATACTCATATAGATAGGGGCAATAGTACCCTAGAATGAGTTGAGTGTATATATATATGAGAGCGTACTTGTTATTTTCATATATAAATATTTCAAATGATTTTTATATAAGATTATATTTAATATATAAAGCAATATTCCTTTTAATAAATATGAAGGTAATTGGTTGTTAAATCATTGGAATCAAATAGAATAATGAGAATTAAGTGTTAATAGTAATACAACCAAATTGTAATTGAATAAAGATAAATTTAAAATAGATTCAAAATGAAATTAAAACTGGAATTTGGGAAAAGGTTTCAGAATAAGATAATAATGAATTGGTTTCCTCATATGATAATCTTGGTCATTATCATAGTTGTGTTTAATAATAAAATATGATTGTTGTGTAAGAAAATGAAATTTTTTAGGAATGTAAAACATTTGGATAAGTATGATTTATAAATTGGAACTGAAGATGATCTAAATTGTGAAGTTTTAAATATGGATTCAGAATTTGGAAATTGTTCCAGAGTGATAAGGGAATTTGTTTTGGATTTAAGAGACCAAAGGTGGGTTAAAATTTGAGGAATATACATGATGTTAAAATGGTTTGTAATAAACTCCAAATATGAGTTTTAAATTTGGAATGTAATGTGATATCCAAGGTAATAAGTTTTTGAACTTATAAGATTTATTAATGTGAAGTTTAAAATTTGAAGTGGGAATTCAAATTTGAGTAAGTTTGACGGGATTAAATTGAATTTAACTTAAAGGAAGTTAAATAAGTTTGGAATAAACAACCTGAATTGAAAATTTCAAGATGAAATTGAGGTTTAACTTAGGAAAGTTAAATGGGTTGTTTGGTAGGGAACTATATGTGAACCAGGTTTGAGATCTGGGATGGGTAGTGGATGATGAATGTTTTAAATAAATTGGATGATAGATTGGGGTAATATCTATCCCAATATTGGAATTAAATGGAATTAAAATTTAATTTGAAATTACTTAAGTAATTTTGATTTTAAAGATAAAAATTAAATTTGAGAAAATGGGATCACTTTGAACTTAAGAATTAAATGTGTAAATTAAAATTGTTTAAGAACTGGTTTCAAAGTGAAAGATAAAATTTGGGTGATAAATTGAATTTTTAAGATAAAATTGTTTCGAACTCTTATTGAACTTTGAAATAAGTTAAGTAAAGAAGATTTAAATGGAATTTTGAGAATTCGACTCAAAATTAAATTGTTTAAGAATTGGGAGTATTAATTAATTTGTTTAAAGGGGTTAAATCAACATTTGAAAATTTAACTCGAATTTATATAATTCGAGATGGTTTGAAATTGAGATTTAAATTGAATTAGTTCACACTGAATTTGATTTGAATTAATGGGAATTGTGATTGAAGATGGATAAGTATAAAATTCAAATGGAAAATTGGAATTGGATAAATTTGAAATAAAATTGAAGATTGAATGAGTTCAAATTCAAAATGGGAATTGGGATTAATTCATATAGAAATTTGAAATGATTTGAAATTAGTCTAAACTAATTTGAATAATTTGGAATTGTAATTAAAGTGAATATGTTTAAAAAGCAGATGGAATTTGATTTGAATTTGGAAAGGAATTGAGGCTAATTCAACTTGAATTGGAATAAAACAAGTTTAAGGAAAATTGAAGTTATTCAAATTGGGATTGAGTCAATTTAAATGTAAGTGGAAATTTAAATTGAATTTATGGAAATGGAGATGGGGTATTAAACAGTTTAACTCTGGACTATTTTCAAAATAAATTGTTTAATATAAACCTATTTTTCCAAACTATTTACTACACAACTTTTCTTTTTAAACCTAAAACTATCTTAAACCTGTTTTACAATTACTTTTGGAACTATTTAACTATTTTACAACTGTTTTATAAACTAATTACTATCTTTCTACTACTTTATAAACTGATTACTGTTTTTCAACTGTTTTATAAGTAATTACTATTTTTCAATTATTTTACAGTTACTTAACTATTTTACAGCTATTTTACAAATTAATAATTATCTTTCAACTACTTATCTATTCTTCAAAAAAAAAATTCAAGCTATTTTCTAAATATAAACTGGTCGGGGTTCAATCTGTTATTGTTTAAATACCCAACTGAGATAAGAATTGAAGTGATAATCCAAATGGGGATTAAGGCAAAAGTGAATAAGTGAATGAAAATAAAGGTGAATGTGAATAGAAGGGAAATTGATTTAACTGGTAATCAATGAAGATAAATACGTAGGGTGTACATATATTATTCTATTCGCATAGTGATTTGATCCAGATTCGAGCACAGAATTTCGAGATAGTATTATCGATCCGAGTTGAGATTTTTCGCTCGATTTTCGACGGCGAACCTGAATATGGATTTTTGATTGGTTCTGGATATTCTCTATCATAGTTGTGACTATGCAAGGAGAATGATGGTTTCTGGTCAAGAAACCAGATCTGAGTCCGCACTAGGAAGTCGGGTGGACGATACTAGTTCGGAAGTGAAATTGTGTGATCGAGTGAGCGATCAGATTGATATTGCGTACGAATGATATGGGGACATCGTACGGGTTTGAATGAAATTGGCATTGAAAATTTGTGGATAAAAACTGAAAAGATTTTTGAAATTGAAAGTATATTTTGAGAAATTGACAATGAATAAAGGTGGAAATTTGATTTTGAAATTATAGATAAAAGGTTATAAGATGATTTTTGAAATGGAAAATATATTTGTGAATATTTGAGGAACTAAAATAAAATAAATTTAAAATTATATTTCTATGGTAGAAATTAACTTTATGGAAGTAAAGTGGAAATTGGATATTTCTATGGTAAAAATTTACTTTGTGAAAGAAAGTAATTTGGTAAGCGACTTTATAGAGTAACCAAATTAAAATATTTGATTTGAACTAAAAAAGAAGTTATATATCTTTGTTATATATGATAGAACTCCCCTTGTTGAATCTATTGCCAGAAGAAAATGATTTTTGAAAGTATTTGAAGTATAAAAGTGAATTTATACAAGTACAAATTGATTCAAAGATTTTTCAAAACTTTTATATATATGTATTTGTAAAAAAAAGATTTGTGAAAATGATTTTGAGGAAAGGTTTTTGGAACCTTTGAATTTTGGAAAGGGCTTTTGATTTTTGGGAAAATCAATATTGGAATTTGGAAAAGCCTAATTTGTGAATTATCGATTTTGGGAATCGATTTTGTGTAAAGGGAGCTTTATATGGAATTCATACTAGGTGTATGATTTGGAAAATACTATATGTGTATAGTATAAAGTGTTTTGAGATTGGCTCTGGGGAAAAAGGCGCTCCCTTGAAATGAACTTCTCAGGAGTGCCACAGGGTGGTACTGCCTTGAGCCTCTAAGAGGGAGGTTCTAAAGTTGATCCTGTGAGGAGTCCGGACAAAACTAGTTCCTGAGGATTATTTGTGTAGCGAAAGTCGAGGGGCTGGTGCCCACAGGGGCATTTGGGTTATGCTGTGACGACAGTGTAGCTCGATGTCACTGCGATCTACTGCAGACCATAGCGAAAGTCGTGTGTGCCGTTGAGAGCCAACAGTCTACGTTTGATTTTATATCGGTAGAATGCGACACTATGGTAACATAGCGAAAGTCGTGTGTGCCGCTGAGAGCCAACAGTCTGCGTTTGATTTTATATCGGTAGACTGCGACCTATGTGGGAGTGGAGAAGTTTCATTTTGACAGCGTAATCGTGTGTGCCGCTGAGAGCCAACAGTTACATGGACTTTTGCTGCGACGGCAATGTAACCCTGGATGTAACTGCGATCTGTCGTGGGTTCTATGGTGTAATCAGTTACATGGACTTTTGCTGCGACGGCAACGTAACCCAGGATGTAACTGTGACCATGGATGGGTGTGATGATTTCCAGAGCAATTTCACCAAAGATATTTCCTCTATTTTCTAAACTGTTTTCGATATTTTCAATAAAATTATTTTTCAAATATTTTCACTGGATGTTGAAAACGGGTTTACCGAGTACTTATAGATTTTCAGTCGTACGCCTGATCAACGTATGACCGAATTTCTATGAGAACAAGGATGGATTTGTTGAAACATCGAGTTATAAAAAAAATTTTATAAAAACTATTTTATTATATTATGAAGATTTTAAAAGTGATAAAAGAAAATTTTATCAGATTTTAAGAATTGAATAAATTCTGGCTTCGTTCCTTTTCGAGGACGAAAAGATTTAAAGGGGGGAGGAGTGTGATATCCCGAAATTTTAGGCTAATAACTAATGAAATAAATTTCTTTTATAATCTAAAAATTTGTTCTTTTTCCTAAGCAAGTAAATATGTATTTAATTTTAATATATACAAGTAGATTTTTAAAAGGAAGAATTTGAATTTGAAATTTAAATATAAACATCTTAGAAATAAATAGGGATATAAATTAGTAAAACATATATATTTAATTGGATCAAAACATAAAATTATTTATAAACAAACATTTACATGAATTCATATTTGTATATATATAAAAAAAAATACCATAAGAAGTAAAATAAGCAAACCAAATCATATCTGGTCTCAGCCACTAAAAACAGAAATAAGTGTATAGGTAGGCTCGAATAAGAAAAATATGTTTGTAAGCTTGCAAAGAAAGGAACCAGATGGATAAGTATAAATCTGGACAAGCATTAAATGCTAGCATGATATTCCTTATACCAGCCACCAAACTAAGTAAATTTTTCTCTATATTGTACAAAGTATACACTGTATTATACAAAAGCATGATATCACTTTGTACCCTGTATCTTATAGTAAATATTATCTACCAGTGAGCTTCTTTTCCCCTATCAATTTTCATACCAGCTTCGAGTTAGGGTCTGTAGTGGGAAGCTTTATTTAAACTTAAACGAAATCCAAGCTTCACTTAAAACAACAATCAAGACAAATCAAAACTGAGAAGCAGGGAGAAGGGGTTCCAGCTTGTATGCAAGCCTGTTCAAATGATCAGAGCTCTGCTCTTATTAAAAATAGTGAGTAAACTTTAACTCTTAAGCTAAATCATCTTATGCATGAAAGTATATCAGTTTATAGTTAATGAGTATATGTTTGTATGTAGGCAAAAGAAAATACACAAAGCAAAGTAAGATAACAAGTAAAAATATAACATGCTTTGGCTTGTAAAACAAGACCCAGGCAAAAGAAAAAATATCTATGACATATGAACATTAAATAATTAAAATGGGAGACACAAGTACTAAAACATTTAATGCCTTCATTTTTCAACAGCATACAAGGTCATTCGAACTTGTTCATAAAATCATTTCAGCCTCCCCACTAAAAAAAATCTCTGTCTAAATTTTGTACCAGGGGAAAACAAAGCCTGTACAATCTTCTTTTTATATTAACTCCATTCCATTTCGTTTCATCAACCTGAAAATAAATAAATAGCAAGCCAGAAAACAAGAACAACAAGCAACATCATTTTACAAATTTAAACAAGAATCAAGATAACTCAAACAATAAGAAGATCAATCAAATCAACAAGCTAGCAGTTTTTCCTGGAAGCACTACTCTGTTTGAAGTAAGGTGAGTAAATTCTTTTATCGTAGGGTTAAAATCCAAATTCACTTGATGCATGAAATTCATCTAAGTAGTGATATTATACATATTGTTGCCTGGAAGAGATTTTGTCGAAATGTAGTTAAATCCCTGTGTATGGATAAACTATCTTTGTCTGATTCATGATAACTAAATCAAGTTCAGATCCATTATTATCAATTAGGAGTTAGTAAAACACCCCTTTTAAAACCTGATTTATGCCTGTGAAGAGAAACTGCGAAGGATATTTGATTACAGGAATGTTTATGTATATGTGTACAAAATTCAAAACATTTCCCAGGCCTGTAGATGACTAAAACAAACTGATACGAGGTTAAATTTGTTGCATAGTATAATTTTGCTTGTATGTTTATGGTTTCTTGGGTAAATGAACATATTAAGTTGTGAATGTTGTGAATGTCTGTTATGATCATCTTCAACTCTTTTTACAGATACAGGTTTAGATTCAACTTAAAATTTAAAATCACCTTAACTAATTACTGTTGGCCTTGAATTTCAGAACCAAATATGTTTGTTTATACATAAATAAAGATGTATAAATAGATTTAAGTATTTAAAGATTGAGACTATGCTGGATTATGTAAAATACAGTAGAAATCTTTTAAACATGAATAATCAAATGTTGAATTTCATTGATTCAAGTGTATATCTTGAATCATTACTAGAAGATAAGATTTTTAAAACCAAAATCTAAATTTTTAGTATTGTATTAAGCGTGTAATTCGACGATAACCGGAAAGTAAGTTTGAGGGTTTTTCTGGTGATCGAGGAACCTGGGAAGGCCGAGGTTTCGACTGGAGGTAGAGGGATGATCGGTGAGGTCGGAGAAAATGGCTGATGGGGCTCCAGATGGTCGCGGTGTCGGTGATGAACAAATTTAATTTTTAAACCTAATTTGGTCGAAGTGGGAAAATGGACTCACTGCTTCTTCTATAGTGCATCGAGTTCAATGGGACTTTGGGAATGGGTTCGTGGGTGATCGGAGATGGAGTGGCCGGGGTTGCGTGTCGTCTGATGGTCAGAAGCGCGAGTTCGAGGCGGTTTTGGCCATGGAGTATGGTTCCAGTTTTAACTGTACTACTCGATTTTTGATCGAGGTTTGTTTTTGGAATTTGGAGATCGCTTTTGGGTTGCTGCATTGATGATCGATGTGTAGGAAAGTTCGTCAGAGGTCGGAGGAGATTCTGGCAGTGGTGAACGTGCACGTGCACGTTTTGGCGACAGGGAAAGGAGCAGGTTTGGGAACGAAGCTGGCTCGGGGTTTTTCTTCGTTTTTCTCGCGAGTGTCTCGAAGCAGATGGAATGTAAATGATTCGAGACAGGCACGGGTTGTTCGTGGGTTTGACTCAAGTTTTCCTGATGGGTTATTTTGTTTTAAAGTAAAGCTAAAGTTTTGAAAAAAAATAACCAGTTTAGATTTTGTGAAACAAAAGTACAGTTTTTGTAAAAGAAGTCAAGCTTTACAAATTAGACAAGTTTCCTTCAAGAAAATTATAAATGAAGGTTATTTAACTATTATTAAGGATTGATTAGCTGATTAATTAATTTGGTAATTAAGTTTTATTTATGGCTAATTAAGATTTATTAATTAACGGATAAATTACTGGCTGTAATTCATAATAAGAGAAATTACTTAATGGGAAGTAATTAGAGGGTAATTTCTTAGTAGAAGATAATTAAGATAATTAATTTGAGTAATTAATTGAGAGTTAATTGCTTATTGTAATTTAAGTAAAATTAATCAAGGATGGTTAATTCAAAGGTGATTAATTGGTAGGTTTGAAATTTATTAATGTTAAGTACATGTAATCTAAGTAATTTAAGATTCGTAATTAATTTAATTAAGAGATAAATTAAATTAATTTTGTAAGAGATCAATCTTGTTATGAATGATTGAATGATTTAAGTGAATTGGAGTCGGGTATTAGTAAATACCCGAAACCACTTCGATTCTTTATAAATTGATATGTGGAATCGATAGGTTGAAACGGAATGATTTAAGTGATTTGGACTATCTAATCCAGTTTTGGCACATAGAAATTGAGGTGTGTTGCAAGTGGTGTCTATAACAACTTGTGGAATTGCAAATTTATACAAGTTACCCCGGGTTTTATATAAGTTGTTTACCTGTGTATTCCTTGTTAGATGAGATTACTCACGCTGGTTTCCAGCCTGACCCGGGTGTTACTTTAATGTAATGCTCGGGTCAGACCGAGTATTACAGATTTTCAGGTAAGGACGTTCTGGAGCTCAGAGGGCGAGCTGGATGGCAGGACGTATGGAGTGTTCCGCTGTGACTATTATTTCTGTTTATCTGAGATATATTTGATTTGTATATGCTCAGTGTTGTGTATATGTTATAACTCTGATGTATTAAAGTGAAATTTAACTGATACAGTTTCTTGTATAAATGGCATTATATGATATTATATTTTGATCCGCTGCGAATGTGAGATTCTGTGACTTGTTTCTGTTTCTTCTTCTATCTCTTTCTTCTTTTTCATAACTATCTGGAATTTTCGGGTTCGAAAACTCCGGGTCGTTACAGATCTTAGGACTTAAACAAGCCATGTGTCAACTTGTATTACTCAAGAAAACAAGTCATTCCTACAGTGCTCTTGACCACCATTTCCTAATCAGGTTTAAGTTAATAATAACTCTTTTGATTTTTCATGACTAAACCATTCAATGATTCATTTCACTATCATAAACATCCATGTCATGGCATCTCATATTATTCATAACCAAACAGAGACAAACAAGCAAGCAACCATTGATGTCTAATTAAATAAGATTCTGCATATACATATATATTTTCTGTTATTTTAAAAGGGGTATAGGCAACTAACATTGGCTTATGGCTTTTGAAAGAGAGTTCTTCTTTTGCAAACATCTGTGCTTAAGTTAAACTTAGAATGACCAAGTTTCACTGAATCACTAAATTTGTTTGCTATGTATATGAACATTTATATATTTTCGTTGAATCAGGAGCATCAGCACATAGGCAACCCTATTGCACCCCTAATTCCCTTTTTGTCTCAAGCCTCAGCACTTATACATGAGTATATTGCAGCTCAACATGTTTACATTTTTCTGGGTTAAGCCAAAACCAATACTACTTGCCTATATTCAACATTTTATTTTCTAGGTATTTACTTATGTTTCTAAATATTAACATATCAGAGAGATCTGAGTTTATAGAACACATGTATATATACTAATAATACTTAAGATTTTCATATAATAAAACAAACAGAACAACCAAAAAGAATCAAAACATTTTCAGCTCTAAAATCACAGATAGGCAATCACATATGAAAATACATTTTCAAGAAAATTAACTTATAACTGGCTGCCTACATTAGGACTTATTGCCTTAGATTTTGAGTGAGTTTTCTCACCTAGCTCTCTTTCACTTCCTAGTTGATTGGTAAGCTTCTGCCTTCAACCCTTTTTCTTTACTTGTATTATATTTATATAATATCTATATATTTTTCTCAAGAGCTATCCGGGAAGAAGAAGGTTTTTCATCTCAGTGTCTATTTATGCAGGGTTTTTCTTAGGGTTTAAGATGTTGGCTAAAGTCATTTTTGCCCATCAGAAATCATGCCATTTGCATTTAGTTTTTAAACCCAAAATCTCACCCTCCCCGGCTTGAGTTTGTGGAAAGAAAAGTGGTTATATTCTTTTGGTTATTTTCAGAGATTTTCTTTTCCAGAAAATACTTTTCCTTTTGTCAACTATCATGCTAAAAGTGTGACTTGATTTTATCATTTGTCAAATATTCTTCCTAATTCTGCCTATACAAAACATTTCTCTGTTTTATCTTATTTTTCTATTTTTAGCTTTCATTTAAATAGTATGTACTTCCTTTATTTATTTATAAGAGGATTTCTCCTTTTTATATCTTCATTCTTTTTCTTTCTGCCTATAACTTAAAATATGTTTGTATATTTTATTTTTTTGCTGATTTAAACTCTAGTATCTTATTAACATATCTATATATATCATATAAGTCTTACTGAATTAATTAGTACACTCATATATATATTTACACATTATTTTGTACCGATACACATGCACATGTACACTCAAAATACGCAGTAGCATCCATATATATATTTATTTATGCATATAGCTTTTAAGGATTTAATCTATATATATATATATATATAATATTTCCATACACATCAATCATGTGTTCATTCTTAGCATTCAGGAATTAAGCTTTAGTTCATGTGTATTTCTTGTGCACACATGTACACACATACAGATACACCATATCAAGCTATATCAATTCCCCTTTAAAATTGATTTTAAAAATGATTTTAAACTTATTTATATTTTTCAAAATAAATTCCTAAAATCTTGGATCATTACAATTATGTAGTTATATTCTCTAAAAGAATTTGTCAGGGGATTTTTTTGTAACTCTTTGCATATGCTTGGTTAAAGTTAATAGTTTCTATTGCTTTGGTAATAACTTGATGAGGATTTAGAATTGCTAATGCTGCATAACAAGTTTTTGCACTTGTGTTGTGTAGTTTGCTTGTTGCTTCCACCATTGTCATTACTCATTACCTGCAAAATTTAAAATATGTTAGTTTCTCATAACAATACACCTTTATTATGCTAGAAATTCTCTAATTTTTCTTTTAAATGGTTATAACTATGTCAGGTACAGTCAAACTGAAACTTCAGTTTACTGAGGATTATCCAAACATGTCACCAACAATGCAATTTGTTTCTCAAATGTTCCATCCAAATAGTAAGTTGTTAACATCTATTTATTAAAATAATTTATATGTTCTTTATATTAATTTTTATTATATTCAGACACTGTAATCTTGTGAAACGAAAATGGTACTACTGCTGTGACGACCCGGCTTTTTCTCCACAAAAAGCCGTATCATCAAGAAGAAAGAAAGGGATAGAAAAGAGATAAGATAGAGAAGAAAGAAAGAAACACATCAGAATCTAAACAGCGGAACGAATAAATTATATTAATCAAATAAGATATTACATTGTATCATATACATCAGAGATACACAGCTTATACAACACATACTAGACAGTTATAAACATCTGTCTAGTCATTACAACCCAAATACAACTCAACAAATGACTCATACAGACTAACACAGCGGAACACTATATCTACGAACGCTGAAGCCTCCTGCTCCATTGCTCCTCCAAAGATTCGTCAAAGCAAACCTGAATCCCTTGGCTACTCGTAAAAATTTGAGTACCCAAGGTTTAATAAAACAGAAAATAAACACTTGGGTCAGACATGGGTCTGGTGTGAGTAAACGGTTTAAATTGCTTAACTTCAAAACCTTTTGAAAACAAAGGTATCACGTAAGACTCCCCACAAATAAACATGGGTAAGTTTTTACCTTACACTAACCAAAACATTTGATAGGAAATCCAGTTATATTATAATAGGGTCTAGGGTTTTCAAGTAAAATACAGAAATAGCTGGAATGCTTACATCTCACGTTCCAACATAGTTGGGCACAACTAAATCGTACGGCACTTATTGGATTTTGGATTCCATACAATGGCAGGGCTACTGGGGTACCGCCCGTCACAGTACGTGGCCTAGATCAACGTACCGAGGATCACGCCCAATCCCCTGCAACACAAGGCCGGAACATCCCTTACTGGATAATTCCCGCATAAGAAACCCCGCGGTTGGAGCCAGCAACCGCCCACACAGCCGAAATAAAAAGGGACTCTAGACAGGAGAATCTTATACTACTTGGGTGCTACCCACTAACCTTGCTGCACCTCCCCTGTTTTAGCCATTCCCGGTTGATGAGGCTTGAGGCTACGATTACCTTTAATCAGAACACATCACTTAGAATGCTCATCGTCCACTTGACGATGTGCTGAAAGCATTCAATCCATACAAGTTCGTTCCGAGTTCGAACGAAACCGAAGGCATTATCTCGTTACACTCATTTTGGAATCACCCTCAGAGTTAACGACAATAACCCTTGCACTCTGAATCTTCATCTTCACTTGAGATTCACGACCTATCGTTAATTTGGATCGATGTGGTATTCGGGTCTCCAGACCTGGAATGCCGGTATACGGAAACCCGATCCCGGTCTCATCGAAATCCAAAACGTATCTTTTAAGGCCAAGTTGTTTAAAGGTTTAAACAATTCAATTCAATACTTGAATTCACACAGCATTTAACAGATAAATATCACACATTTATCATATCACAGAATATCACCATATCATCCAATAGATATCATCTAATTCAGATATTCTATATAAACAATCATCCATAAGCAATAATTATTAACCCTAGGATATAATAATTTAATTATCTTAAATTAAATTAATTACTTAAGAATTAATTATCTAACCTTGCTTAATCAATCATTAATTAATTACAATCTTTAATTAATTAATTACTCATTAATCATCCTTGATTAATCATTCATTAATTACATAAAGTAATTATCTTTTAATTAATTTCACAAATTAATTATTCTTAACCATTAACATTAATAACCTTTAATTACTTTTCATTAATTACATTAATTAATAATCCTTAATTAATTACTACCATTAATTAATTAATCATTTCTATTAATCCACCTTAATTAATCATATATAGTAATTATCATCCTATAATTACTTACCTTAATTAATTAACTTCTTAATTAATTACTTTAATCCTTTAATTAATTACACCAAATAATTAATTATTAATTACTTTTGCAAAGTAATTATACTTCAATTACTACCCAGTAAGTAATTCCCTTATATCAATTACATTCAGTAATTTATTTATTAATTACTTATACTAAGTAATTACACTTATCAATCTCATTAAGTAATTTATACTTAATCAATTACCAAGTGACTATCTTTATATAATTAACAAATTAATTAACTTAAATTAATCACATTCATAATTTATAAATCATAGCTGAGTAATTTATCCTTTAATTACTCTTTAATTAATTAATCTCTAATTTCAGATTAATTATTCTTTTAATTATTAATTAATAAACCTTAATTATCAATTAATAAATCTTAATAACAAATTAATTGATCATTAATTATTAGTTAATCAATTCTTAATAACAGTTAATTAACTTTTATTTAATCTTTATAGATTAATTATTTCTTATTTATTAATTAATAAAACCTAATTATTAATTAATAAACTTAATTAAGTACTTCTTAATTTCAAATTAATCAACCTCTAATTACTTAATTAATTAATTACAAATTAATTAATCTTTAGTTATTAATCAAATCAATCTTAATCATTGAGTTAATTAAATAAATTAATCGCTCTTAATTAATTTCTTAACTAATCCTTAATCATTATTAAGTAATTTCAAATCCTTAAAACCATAATTATCTTAAGATAAAACCTTATCTTATTTATGCCTTATTTATCATTAAAACATTATTTTAAAAATATTAACTTACTTAATTAAATCATTAATTAAGTTCAAAATACTCATTCAACATGATAAATTAAAAGTTACAGATCACAACCTACTTTTAAATGCTTTAAAATATTATAAAGTAATAGTTCTATTTTCAATTTAAATTAAATAGCTTGCTTTATAAAATATCTAAATTTTATTTCTACTTACGGTTTCAAAATAACTTTAACTTTATTTAACAAAATTTAAATTAAACAAAGTTTTCAAACTACTTAAACAATGTTAAAGCAAACAACTATTATAAGTAATTTATATAAGTAAGTTTAAACTATTTCATTTTAAATTTCAAAACCAAATTTAAAACCCCTTTTTTTTTTAATGCTTAACACTTGCTTCGGGTCGAACCCAAATATCACTCGGGTCTAACCCGAGTCCCCTTTAATTTCAAAATTTAGTTTAGTTTTAGCTTAAGTTTTTAAAATTTTGAACCTGAAACCATACTCACCCGAACCACTCGAGTTTACACTCGAGTCACATACCAAACTGCACGAGTCTTTCCTCGAGACGAATTCCCACAACACTCCACTGACATAGGCAGGACACCGTGCACGTGTACTAACGCCGGCGATAATTCTGGCACCTCTGACCACCCTCAACAAGTCGGCGACGACATCATCAACCCACTCGACAACCCAGGAAACTCGAAAACTCACTGACACAAAATCGAGCAATTCGACACAAAAGAAATCTAAAACTGATCAACTTAAACGCCTCGCCCCATCGCCTCTGATGATCTGAAGCTCTACCACCTCGTACATCGCTTCGCCACCACGCCTCGATTACATCCCCCTCGGTCCGATTGCCCCAAACGCCTTGACGACGACACTACAGCCACTTAAACCAAATCGACCAAAAACAGAAAGTCAACCCTAGTTTATCAAATTTCCAATACCACAATGGATGATAAAATCATCTGACATTTTTCTCGACATCCCTGGCCATCAATCAAGCTTCGACCAAAACCCCGCGATCCCAATGTCGCTCGATCACCAGAAAATAGTGAAAACCCATTTCAATTTCAACTTCAAACTGCTCTTAAATTACTCAATTAAAAATTACCATATTTGTTTTAAAAATCCTATTTTTCTGAGTGGATTCACATTATATAATTTGATTAGCAAATTGCAATACTTGATTTAACATGTTATAAGATCTTACACTGTATATTTCTTAATTTCAGTCGATTTCAAAGCTAAGATACTTAACCATATTTTTAAAAGATAAATTATAGTTAAACAATCCTATCTTGTTTGGAAACAAAAGTTTAACAGTGGATAGATAAAGATGATTTGAATTTTTATTTTGTTTATACTCTGTAACTTGAAAACAGAGAAGCACATATATGAAAATTCAAATACAAACAACATGCAGATCTATACCTGTATATATCTATACATGCAGGCATAAATATATTCCAGAAACACACATGCACAACTATTTATCACCTAAGCATTCTAGTTAAAAGTTTACTCACAGGAAAATAACAGAGAGCATGAACACCAATATGTACAAATATTTTTATAACAAACTCTTATCTAAACATCCATTCACATCCAATTATTCAAGTAATCATTGCATATCATTTTACTGTGACATTTATCAGGCATATCAAGACATAATAACAGATTTTAAAACTGTTTTTAAAATTAGATTTACTCACCATTTTGAAGTTTGAAGCAGAAACTTGAAAAACTGGAAACTTGAAAACTTTGAATTGCAGAGATGATTTTCTCTTTAAAACCAGAATTTGAAAAATGCTTGAAACTGAAGTAGCTCCTTGGTTTTGAAAACTGAATGCTATGATGGTCTTTGAAAGCTGAGATGAAGCTTGAACTTTGAAAACTGGATTTGCTTGATTTCTGGAATTTTGAAAACTGAAACTTTGAATTCGAATCTGAAGTTTGATTCTTGTTTTACTGGTTTGAGAAGATTACAGACTTGCTTTGAAAATTAGTTTACAGGTCTGCTTTGATTTAGAGGAGATTACAGGCTTTTGTATTTGAGTTTGAGAATGTTTTTCAATGTTTCTGGTTTGAAGAAGTAGTTTACAGGCTGCGTTTCTTTCTTTTAAAAAAAATGAGAAGATAGGAAAAGAAATGGAAGAGAGGAGATGTTTGTTTATATAATGTAATTTATAAATTATTAAAAATTAAAAGAAATAAAAATAAAGGATGACTCTTGTTTTCAAATGTTAACACTTGTCAATTTGAATGCTAATTATCTTACACATGTATTTACAAGCCCTTACAATTAAACACTTGTAATTATTTACTTTTTATATTATTTTTAAATGATTTTTAAAGCTTTTAAATTAAATTTCCTAAATAGATAAATACATATCTTAATTTATAAATACTTTCCTAAACCTTAAGTAAATAAAATCTTTAAAAGGAAATAGAATATAAACCAATTATATTCTAATAAAATCATATATATTATATTTAATCCATTTTTAAATGAATATTCAAATGCTTTTGTATTTATTCCTATTAAATAAATACTCTTTCAAATTTCTATAAATAAATTTCTTTAAAGAGAATAATACAAAACAAATCTTATTTTTAAATACAACTTTTATTCATATATTTTAAATCCAAACTATATTATTATTTTATTTTAAGATTTAAGATATATATATTTCTTTAAATTCAATTCTTAAATTCAATTTCAAAGTTAATTTAAAATCTAAATTTAAAATCAACTCAAATAAATATAGATATCCATTTTAAACAATTACATTATAAATTGTAAATAATCATCCTATTTAAAAATCAATTTAAATACACATGTATATACATTTAAACAATACTTATTAAATTTGAAATTATATGTCTATTAAAAAAAATCTATTTCTACTTATATTTAAAAACAACTCAATATTAAATTGTTTGAAAACAACAACCTTTACCAATATTTAAAAATTAATTTAAAAGATTATCTCATTTTAAATTCTCTGAAATCCCGGGATATCACATTCCTTCCCCCTTAAAAGAATTTCGTCCTCGAAATTTAAAACAAAAGATAATCCAAAGTTTTATTTTATTTCAAAAATTTTCAAACAATTTTAGCATACATATCAGCCAACACAAATAAACAACCAATTTCATCCAGACAAACAATTCAATCAAACAAACAATTCTAGCTATCCGGACCTAGATCCCGGATAAGCTTCCTAAATTTCCTCGAGTTTCCCCAAGTATATATATATACCGGGATACTCGTTCTAAAGACAATCTTAAACTACGAAGCTACAGAGCTCCTACTTATCTAAATCTACAAAACTAAACAGGATATCAGACTACAGACAAGTCTAACTCAACTACCAATTCCTCCTGAATTGCTGGTTCTAAAACCAGAGATAGATCAAACACGTACTTCCTCAAAGATACGCGATATACTCTGAATCTCAGTTATCCAAACTGGCAATTCAATCCTGTAGATCAAACACTTATCCAAATCAGAATATAGAAGAGATCCAAAACAACTCGGAGCTGACTTCACAGATTTACCCAATCTTGTAGCTCCTTTTACCAGAGAAAATTTCAACAATAACGAAGTCTCCAACTTTGAATTCCAAATTCCTCCGTCTCTAATCTTCAGAACTCTTCTGACAATTCCGGACTGCCTATATCTATTCCGATCAGCTCAACCTTTGCTGATGCTTCTTGAAACAAACTGAATCAAAAATAACTCCACAAAATGATCCTCTCAAAATCTACCCAAAATCCAGAACACAAACTCTACTTCAAAATCAGAAGACTACAACTTACTTCTCCTATCTGGAAAAGACAAAACAGATGCACTAACCAATCTGGACTCAAATCTAAAAATATTTCCTGTAGAAATTCTCTAATCCCAAATCATTCCAACTTCCGGTTGCTTCCACTCTAGAACAGCTGCCATCTTGCTTCCGCTGCACAACTCTGATCTGGAGAAAATGAGAAAGCTGTCGATGAACTCGAGCACAGACTAGACAACACATTCTGGAGATAAGGTTCAATAGATCCATAAAAATAAAACTCAGAAATTCCATGAAATACTGAGCTGCTTCACCAAATCCTTTCTCTAGGAGACATCCTTCTACTAAGCTGAACCACCGTTAGCAATCCTGAAATCAAGTTGATACGGAACTCAATCTCAAATACAGACAAATCTCTGACTTCCCTGAAGACATCCAGAAAGTCTCAGATAAATCAAGAGAATACTCAACTATCGCAAGTCACTTTTGCGATCCACTCAGCCTAAATCCCAAAGAAACTGCTCTCTCTTTACCAATCAAAACAGCTTATGCTATCCAATCCATCGAAGAAATGGATCCACTCCGCTGCTTCTGAACTCCAACTCTAGAAAACTGCTTAGCCAGAAAACTTCCTGCCGGCACACGAAACACTCCGAGCTGCACTGCTGACCCAGATGCTAAGACTCCCTATCCAAAGCTTCGAGAAACTCGGACTCCAAACCAAACAGAAAAGACTCTGCTGAACTCAGCCACAACACCGAAGCATTCACACTTCCTCAAACTTGCTCCAAAAGAAAATGTCTTTGGAGACATCCATAGTCACTGCTTCTCATCACGCAACTACTTCTTCCTGAGATTGCCAAGATACCATTACTCGCTTCTGCTCATCCGACAGATTCAAAATCTACTCAAAGATGGACTCTGAACCTTTACAGGTTTCCTTCAGAGATCAGAGAAATCCTCACACCATATCAAAGCTTACTCGAGACGGTATTAGGTCTACAGTCTCGACAGATACATTTCCAACCTCAACATTCAAACTCCAACCATTGGTAGTTGTGTTACACACACACCACTACCTTATCTACCTTTATATCTTATATTGGGAAAACCCGAACAGGTAACCCAACAAATAGGTAGAAATAAATATATATATATATATAGTTATATAAAAATTACAAATACGCTCTCTCAAGATAGAAATCACTCCAAAGCCTAGGTATTCACTCAACCTAGTGCTCTGATACCAACTGTGACGACCCGAGGGTAGCGGCGACCGGTAGGCTTTGCAACCATCCCAGACCCACCGTGGCACACAGTGATACCTCGAATTTGCTTTTACGGCCAGCCTCTCGACTCGCAACCAACCCTCACAAGGCCTTTACTTCTCAGGGACATGTAGGGGTAAGAGTCTCCCGTTCGCCACCAAACCGCGAAGCGAGAACCCCCTATCATGCTGTAATGTAGCAAACCCGATCCCGGTCTCATCGAAATCCAAAACGTATCTTTTAAGGCCAAGTTGTTTAAAGGTTTAAACAATTCAATTCAATACTTGAATTCACACAGCATTTAACAGATAAATATCACACATTTATCATATCACAGAATATCACCATATCATCCAATAGATATCATCTAATTCAGATATTCTATATAAACAATCATCCATAAGCAATAATTATTAACCCTAGGATATAATAATTTAATTATCTTAAATTAAATTAATTACTTAAGAATTAATTATCTAACCTTGCTTAATCAATCATTAATTAATTACAATCTTTAATTAATTAATTACTCATTAATCATCCTTGATTAATCATTCATTAATTACATAAAGTAATTATCTTTTAATTAATTTCACAAATTAATTATTCTTAACCATTAACATTAATAACCTTTAATTACTTTTCATTAATTACATTAATTAATAATCCTTAATTAATTACTACCATTAATTAATTAATCATTTCTATTAATCCACCTTAATTAATCATATATAGTAATTATCATCCTATAATTACTTACCTTAATTAATTAACTTCTTAATTAATTACTTTAATCCTTTAATTAATTACACCAAATAATTAATTATTAATTACTTTTGCAAAGTAATTATACTTCAATTACTACCCAGTAAGTAATTCCCTTATATCAATTACATTCAGTAATTTATTTATTAATTACTTATACTAAGTAATTACACTTATCAATCTCATTAAGTAATTTATACTTAATCAATTACCAAGTGACTATCTTTATATAATTAACAAATTAATTAACTTAAATTAATCACATTCATAATTTATAAATCATAGCTGAGTAATTTATCCTTTAATTACTCTTTAATTAATTAATCTCTAATTTCAGATTAATTATTCTTTTAATTATTAATTAATAAACCTTAATTATCAATTAATAAATCTTAATAACAAATTAATTGATCATTAATTATTAGTTAATCAATTCTTAATAACAGTTAATTAACTTTTATTTAATCTTTATAGATTAATTATTTCTTATTTATTAATTAATAAAACCTAATTATTAATTAATAAACTTAATTAAGTACTTCTTAATTTCAAATTAATCAACCTCTAATTACTTAATTAATTAATTACAAATTAATTAATCTTTAGTTATTAATCAAATCAATCTTAATCATTGAGTTAATTAAATAAATTAATCGCTCTTAATTAATTTCTTAACTAATCCTTAATCATTATTAAGTAATTTCAAATCCTTAAAACCATAATTATCTTAAGATAAAACCTTATCTTATTTATGCCTTATTTATCATTAAAACATTATTTTAAAAATATTAACTTACTTAATTAAATCATTAATTAAGTTCAAAATACTCATTCAACATGATAAATTAAAAGTTACAGATCACAACCTACTTTTAAATGCTTTAAAATATTATAAAGTAATAGTTCTATTTTCAATTTAAATTAAATAGCTTGCTTTATAAAATATCTAAATTTTATTTCTACTTACGGTTTCAAAATAACTTTAACTTTATTTAACAAAATTTAAATTAAACAAAGTTTTCAAACTACTTAAACAATGTTAAAGCAAACAACTATTATAAGTAATTTATATAAGTAAGTTTAAACTATTTCATTTTAAATTTCAAAACCAAATTTAAAACCCCTTTTTTTTTAATGCTTAACACTTGCTTCGGGTCGAACCCAAATATCACTCGGGTCTAACCCGAGTCCCCTTTAATTTCAAAATTTAGTTTAGTTTTAGCTTAAGTTTTTAAAATTTTGAACCTGAAACCATACTCACCCGAACCACTCGAGTTTACACTCGAGTCACATACCAAACTGCACGAGTCTTTCCTCGAGACGAATTCCCACAACACTCCACTGACATAGGCAGGACACCGTGCACGTGTACTAACGCCGGCGATAATTCTGGCACCTCTGACCACCCTCAACAAGTCGGCGACGACATCATCAACCCACTCGACAACCCAGGAAACTCGAAAACTCACTGACACAAAATCGAGCAATTCGACACAAAAGAAATCTAAAACTGATCAACTTAAACGCCTCGCCCCATCGCCTCTGATGATCTGAAGCTCTACCACCTCGTACATCGCTTCGCCACCACGCCTCGATTACATCCCCCTCGGTCCGATTGCCCCAAACGCCTTGACGACGACACTACAGCCACTTAAACCAAATCGACCAAAAACAGAAAGTCAACCCTAGTTTATCAAATTTCCAATACCACAATGGATGATAAAATCATCTGACATTTTTCTCGACATCCCTGGCCATCAATCAAGCTTCGACCAAAACCCCGCGATCCCAATGTCGCTCGATCACCAGAAAATAGTGAAAACCCATTTCAATTTCAACTTCAAACTGCTCTTAAATTACTCAATTAAAAATTACCATATTTGTTTTAAAAATCCTATTTTTCTGAGTGGATTCACATTATATAATTTGATTAGCAAATTGCAATACTTGATTTAACATGTTATAAGATCTTACACTGTATATTTCTTAATTTCAGTCGATTTCAAAGCTAAGATACTTAACCATATTTTTAAAAGATAAATTATAGTTAAACAATCCTATCTTGTTTGGAAACAAAAGTTTAACAGTGGATAGATAAAGATGATTTGAATTTTTATTTTGTTTATACTCTGTAACTTGAAAACAGAGAAGCACATATATGAAAATTCAAATACAAACAACATGCAGATCTATACCTGTATATATCTATACATGCAGGCATAAATATATTCCAGAAACACACATGCACAACTATTTATCACCTAAGCATTCTAGTTAAAAGTTTACTCACAGGAAAATAACAGAGAGCATGAACACCAATATGTACAAATATTTTTATAACAAACTCTTATCTAAACATCCATTCACATCCAATTATTCAAGTAATCATTGCATATCATTTTACTGTGACATTTATCAGGCATATCAAGACATAATAACAGATTTTAAAACTGTTTTTAAAATTAGATTTACTCACCATTTTGAAGTTTGAAGCAGAAACTTGAAAAACTGGAAACTTGAAAACTTTGAATTGCAGAGATGATTTTCTCTTTAAAACCAGAATTTGAAAAATGCTTGAAACTGAAGTAGCTCCTTGGTTTTGAAAACTGAATGCTATGATGGTCTTTGAAAGCTGAGATGAAGCTTGAACTTTGAAAACTGGATTTGCTTGATTTCTGGAATTTTGAAAACTGAAACTTTGAATTCGAATCTGAAGTTTGATTCTTGTTTTACTGGTTTGAGAAGATTACAGACTTGCTTTGAAAATTAGTTTACAGGTCTGCTTTGATTTAGAGGAGATTACAGGCTTTTGTATTTGAGTTTGAGAATGTTTTTCAATGTTTCTGGTTTGAAGAAGTAGTTTACAGGCTGCGTTTCTTTCTTTTAAAAAAAATGAGAAGATAGGAAAAGAAATGGAAGAGAGGAGATGTTTGTTTATATAATGTAATTTATAAATTATTAAAAATTAAAAGAAATAAAAATAAAGGATGACTCTTGTTTTCAAATGTTAACACTTGTCAATTTGAATGCTAATTATCTTACACATGTATTTACAAGCCCTTACAATTAAACACTTGTAATTATTTACTTTTTATATTATTTTTAAATGATTTTTAAAGCTTTTAAATTAAATTTCCTAAATAGATAAATACATATCTTAATTTATAAATACTTTCCTAAACCTTAAGTAAATAAAATCTTTAAAAGGAAATAGAATATAAACCAATTATATTCTAATAAAATCATATATATTATATTTAATCCATTTTTAAATGAATATTCAAATGCTTTTGTATTTATTCCTATTAAATAAATACTCTTTCAAATTTCTATAAATAAATTTCTTTAAAGAGAATAATACAAAACAAATCTTATTTTTAAATACAACTTTTATTCATATATTTTAAATCCAAACTATATTATTATTTTATTTTAAGATTTAAGATATATATATTTCTTTAAATTCAATTCTTAAATTCAATTTCAAAGTTAATTTAAAATCTAAATTTAAAATCAACTCAAATAAATATAGATATCCATTTTAAACAATTACATTATAAATTGTAAATAATCATCCTATTTAAAAATCAATTTAAATACACATGTATATACATTTAAACAATACTTATTAAATTTGAAATTATATGTCTATTAAAAAAAATCTATTTCTACTTATATTTAAAAACAACTCAATATTAAATTGTTTGAAAACAACAACCTTTACCAATATTTAAAAATTAATTTAAAAGATTATCTCATTTTAAATTCTCTGAAATCCCGGGATATCACAACTGCCCATGATAAGTACATGAGAAAGATAATAATATGTTTCATGTTATCTCAAGTTTAACTCAATTCGATCTTCACTACTTGGGAATCAATGTTTGGTTAAGGTAATTTGGCAGTCAAATTTGGTTCTTGCTAGTGAATTAGCAGACACATGACCTAATCTGAGAACCTCTCATATATTTAGTTACCAATAAAATTTTGTTCAGTTAAACGGAGTTAGAAATACACTCCACTTCACTGTCTTGCATGTCTTCACCATGCCTTCTCATCTCAATACATGTCTTCACCATGCCTTCTACATGTTCTTCATTCTCCAACTTATACATACTTGTATATATTAACTAACATATGTATGTTTGTGTTTCTTCTTCACAGGTGTTGTATGATGCTTTTGAGGTTGATACATGATGTCACACTCTTTCTCCTTTAAATCGGTCATGCTTATCGACGGTCATTAAAATATTTTTAGTATGTATCGTTTTGGTATGCTACACTCAATTTGTGTACTTATGTTTAATTTTTATCACAAATATTTATGTTTAATTCTTCATGTATGAAATATTATGGATATATATATATATTTTTTGTGATTTGGCTTATGACTCAATTTGTGTACTTATGTTAATGTGATGAATGTGGTTTTTTGAGTTATAATATATAAGTAAAATTGAAAATTGTAAGCTTTGAATGTTATGGCAGCAAAAAATGTGCAATAGAATTTTTTTATAGCGTTCTAACTATGCAATAAAAAGAAAAATTGTTCAGCTTTGTTATACTATAGCATCATGTTAGTGCTATACAAAATATTTTGCAAAGAGTAAATAGTTATCATAGCAATAAGATGGTGCTATAATAGATAGTAATGAATTTTCTATAGCATTTCAATGTGTCATAAAAGGTTGACACGATGATTCCATAGCGCGTTCAAATGCTATAATAATATAGCATGTTGACATATTTATAGCAACTAAAATGCGTCATAAAAAGTTCTATAGCACGTTTCATAATGCTATAGAAAAGCAGTTGCACCAATATGGCCTATTTTAGATGGCAAGAAAAATACGTTTTCCATTGCAAGTATGACACGCTATAGTATCTACTAGACTTTTTACAACATGTTGATCTATGGCGATTATAGAATCGCTATAGAAAGTTTTTATAGCGGTTTTTACACGCTATAAAAAGTCCTTTTTGTTGTAGTGAGACCCCACAAAGCTAAGGTTATCGCTAAACCAAAGCTCTAATACCAACTGTAATGACCCACCTTTTTGGACAGTTTAAATCGACAAGCAGACACACATGCCGATTCCAAACCATTCAAAAGGGAGGATTGTTAATGGGGTAAATAAGAAAAGAAGAGAAAAGGAAAAAAGAAACAACCACAGAATCTCGCAGCGGAAAGATAAAATATAATAATCAAATAAACAGTTCATGAAGCTGTTTAATATACTTTTGATTATCATTTATACATCATTTATCAGAGTTATACATATACAAAAAAATATATAAAATAATGCAGCAGACAGCATGATGCAAGGATAATAATAGTAATAGTATACCAAATCTTCATCTTCGTCCTCCAGAATAGATCTTCAATAAGCTGAAAAACTCAGGACTGACCCGAGCGTAATGAAAAAACAAAACACTCGAGTCAGGACTAAAATATCCTTATGTAAGTTAAATCGATCGAAAATAAAGATGAGTGTAACGGCGTCAGAGATGTTTACGGGGTTGGACATCTCCTATCCAGTGTCGATGTGCGTGCAATAACTCAAGAGATGTTACGGGATTTTCCATCTCTTAAGGATCCGTTAAACTATCTACTATGTAGTACAATACGCTATTATAATATGTCTATAGTAAAGTAAATGTATTAACATAGCGTTAAGGCGTTACCCATATCCCCTTAAAACATTTTTATATATTCCCGTAGTCTGTACAATGTTGTACGCTCCTCCGAGAGGTTTACACAGAGGACACCACATAGGTACGGTACAAAACAAACTCGTAGAAGGCGCGCTAGGGCATGTGAACACGGCACACGAGAAGATGCCAGGGTAGATATACCAATTGCACTCCCGGACTGGTGGTGACGCATAACAGCTACTACCGCCCACCTCGGACACACTCCCAAACAATCGAGGGGTGGCCACCAAATCAAATCACAAAAGCAATAGAATGGTATCGAAGAAATATGCCTGATAAGAGGAATGACCTCACTTGGCCCGGTATAGCTCCTGATTTTAGTCACATCTAAGCCGACTCACGGGAGTCAGGGTCACGTCATACCATATAGAATCGTCGCCAAACCATCCTACTTCGTTTCTGCAATCTCCACCATGTACACAGTTGTTAAAGTGGTTTCGGTATCGACAAAGAGTATGCCCATATCCAATCCCGGTCTCTTCAACAACCAAATGCTTATTACACACCGGATGGTTCTTTTACATTTTCAAAATCAATTCATAATTGATATCAAAATATCATATTCGCTTCAAAATTAAATCCATTCCAAAATCATCATATCTACTCAAAATATACTATTCCAGTTCAAAAATCATCTCGCTCTAATATCTCATTTAAATTCAAAATCGTTTCGAATCTCAATTTAGGTTATAACCTCAATTTAACCAAATTCGTATTTAAATCCACAATTTAAATATAAACATTTCACCTTATTGACCAGCTTGAATTTTTTGGAAAATAGCTTAAATAATTAAAAATAGTTAAAATACTCTAAAATATTAAAGATAGATTTCAAAATAGTTTTAAATTGATTTAATATAGTTAAATAGATTTAAAATAGATTAAATATAATTAAATAGGTTAAATAGCTTTAAAATAGATTAAATATATTTAAATAAATTAAAATAGGTTAATTAGTTTAAAATAGATTAAATAAATTGAAATAGGTTAATTAGTTTAAAATAGATTAAATAGATTTAAATAAATTAAAATAGGTTAATTAGTTTAAAATAAATTAAATAGATTTAAATAAATTAAAATAGGTTAATTAGTTTAAAATAAATTAAATTGGATTAAGGAGATTTAAATTAGATTAAAATAAGTTAATATGGTTCAAGATAGTTTGAAATAATTTAATATAGTTAATATAGGTTAAAATAGTTTAATATAAAATAGTTTCAAAATCAAATCATTTAAATTCCAACTTCCTAATCCGAATCACATTCCAATTTTCCATTCAGTCGATTCAATCTCGATTTCAATCCAAATCAATTCCGACTTCGATTTCAAATTTGTTCAATTCCATTTTCAAATCCAATTAAATTCAATTTCAATTCATACCAATTTCTGGCTCAATCTTCAAATATTGACTCAAAACATTTAAATTAAGTTAACCTTCAATATCCAATTTGAAATCCAAATTTCCAAATACTTTTACTTGGTAAAGTTCAAAGTTTGAATAAAAGTCTCATCCTTTCAATCAAATCAATTTCTGAAATTTAAATCATAATTCGATTATAACTTAAAAATCCCAACTCAATTATTTAAACGTTTCATTTACCAAATTTTTAAATTTCAACATTTTGAACTCAAGTTCGAAAGAAAATTCTTTTTTTAGTAAATTTGGGTTTCATTTCTTTTAAATCAAAATCATTCCAATAAATTCCAATCGGAAATTTTAAATCATTTAATTTAACCAATCCGGTGTCTGTATATAATTTTCTATCCTATGGCCAAGTGATCAGTTATTTCACTTAATTTTAGGGATAGATATATATATCAATTCAATCCAAATCATAGTCACATAGGTATATATCATTTCAACCTATTTCTCAATTTATTCGGAAATGATTCAGTTTACAACTGTAAATAATACACAGGGTGATGACAGGATATATACAAACAAATAAACATCCAAACATTCAAACATCAATCAATAGCATCCATCGCAACCAATCATCCAAACAGACAATATAATTCACGGCAATTTCAAAGTTATTAATACTAGGAAATTTAATTTCAAATAAATTCCAATCCCAATTTGATTGTCAAATTCAATTTTTAACGCTAAATTCAATGAAAAATCTAGATGACAATTTAATTAATTAAACAATGACCAATAAAATCATATAACTTCATAATATCAAATTTAACTAGCATGAGAATATTCTATTACATTGTGAGCGTTATAAAACACTCACCTTGAGTTTACGTGGCCAATCGTTCAAATTTTAAATTAAATCGAGCGCGTTTGATTTAACCAAAAAATTTAACGAGCTCGAAACAGTCTCGGGTTTGCACTGCAGCGTAGCTCTCGTCGCTGCGATTCCAACGTTGCTAGTTTCGTCTGATTCTGATAACGTATGAATGAGATTTGAATTGTTAAAGTTTGAATATATATATAATAAAATTCTTTTTATTATTTGTCATTTAAAATACCAAAACGAGATCAGCCGTCCACTGGGCTTCAGGAAATCAAGGCCACACGCGAGCCTTTCTTCTCCAAATCGCGACTACAGGAAACGAACGAACCCAAAGTCGCCTCCATTCCCTAATTACCGTGGCCATCCTCGACCCCATGACATCGATCAAGCTCCACTACGAGGTGTGCCTCCATCACCTCCACCTTCGGCCAAGAAATAGGCAAACTCGGTCACCTCTGTATCTCAAAAAATGTGAACAAACGCAAACCAAATGCAAGTCGATATCTCCCCCTTCGCTACGAACTAGGCGATCTCCACCGTTGATAACGAAGAGCTCGGCGCGCTCTTCAGCTTCCCTGTTGATGCCGAGTCGCGAAACTAAGCGGATATGGAGATAGTCGAGGAGGAAGAACAATGTTTCTCGGCCATTGGTTTAAAACGTGGCGGCTACGAATAAAACTAGGGTTTCTGCGTGAATGCGTATATATACGCCTATAACTAATTATTATTTTAAAATTAATCTCACAAATTTCATGATTTTCCGAACGAACTCTAAATGACACGTGCCGATAGGCGTTCGTAATGTTTTACCCACATTCCGAACACAATGGAATAGGTTTCGGGGCCCAATTCGATCGTCTGTGTGAGTTATGGAAATAAACGATCGATTTTAAATTAAACCGATTAAATGAATTTCTAAGCGTTTTCAGCTGCCACGGTCAAATGGCAACTCCGATTGCTACGAAATTTGAAATCCGACAATAACATACTATTACGGATCCAATAGAACTGGTTTCGTCGAATTTCGAGACTGTGCCCCGGAAGGCTATTTTTATTCGTCGATTATAATATAAAATTTTCAATTTCCAGTTATTCACCTTTTAAATCCAATTTTAAGTGTTAACAATCTTCATTGTTGTTTAAATAAAATTTACATCAAGTTTCGGTTTCATTTTCAATCATATTATATTCAGAATTCAATTATTCAAATATTTGCAATAGTAAATTTAAACAATTTTGATTATTCAATAATTCAATATCCTTTTGAAATATTTGAAAATGAACTTATAAGACTTAACTTTTAAAACAAATTCAAATTATAGAACAACTATTTCCATTATACAGTTATTCAACTCCCGTTATTCAATTATTCAGTTAATTTCAAATATTGAATTTTAACAATTTAATTGTTCAATATTCGACAAATTCCAATATTGGATTTTAAATGAATTTTACTTATCAATCCATTACTTTATTTACATCTATTAGATTCAGCATTATTATTTAATCCAACTATTGATCGTAAACTCATTCAATAAGTAGCATTATCTTTCAATACTTGTTATTATTAAATCTTCGAAATCAATCTATTTCAAATTTTTATTTCTAAATAATTCACAATTATTATTCAACTTCAGTTATTGATCATGAACTCAGCTAATATATAAAATTTCATTTCCAATGCAATAGGTTTCCAAATTCAATTCGACTGACTAAATAAACAAGTAAGTTATAATAATTATCACCATTTACTTTTAATCACACTATAAGTTTATTCTTTACAACATGTGACACAATTACCTATACAATACCAATTTGATTCCATTACCAATGACTATATATTATTTCATTAGTTGACCTAATATTTACATTTGTTTTCTTATATTCCCTTTATAACCAAGTTATAATATTTAAGTCATTTCAATCGATTGGAATTTCATTCAATTCATTAATAATTAACTTAGATAAATATTGTTGCAATTCATTCTAGTTATTATTATCATAAATAAATTACAAAATTTTTTTCTCCCAACATTAGATCATGAAATCTTATTAAATTAACTATTTTAATTATCGAAAATTTACGGGTCGTTACATATATGTTGTAAATTTACCTGTTACTGGATATATTATATATAGGATATTATGTATATATGCCATATTTTAAAGTTGTTGCCTGGAATCAATAGTATGTTACATATTAAAGATATACTTTGCCATTTATACTCGTATTTTAAAGATAAAGTTTCAAGTGTCGTTTATTACAGGTTTCGTATATATATTGAGTTGAGATTTAAACTTTATATATAAACATATATACATATTGGTTCTGGATATAAGAGTATATAGAGTTTTGAATATATGTATTTGTTGTTAACAGTATATATATAGTCGGTCTTTCATATAGATATTATGAAGTTATATAACAAGGTTACCTAGTGGTGGGCAGGTGTAGTAAAAAGCGTGTACGTCAGTTTATATGTAAATATATATTAGCTTATATTAGCTACCTATATTTTTCGATGGGAATTAAACGTGTCTAGGAATTAACAATTGTAAAGTTTTTCTGTGGTTTGATTTTTTTTCAAAGACAGTATAATAAGTTTGGTTACAGCACTTAGCTATGTTAAAAGTAATATATTATATGTTTGTTTGATATACTATGGTCATTTCAGAGTATATATGGATATTGTGTTAAGTTTATAAATTACTAGTTTTAAAGGGTGTAGTAAGGGAAGTATGGCAGAGTATAAGTTATAGTTGCAAATTTATAGTGACTTGTTTATGTATATATATATTGATTTAAAAATATGTAAGTATTCTGCATTCTTATAAGTATATATATATATATATATATATATATTTACTTCAAATTTTATTATGAAGATATGTTTGCTTTATTTATGATTTTGAAATACCTATATATATTTAAATTTAAAAGGTCTGAATTGTGAATATGATTCCATGAAGAGTTATATATGGTTATATATGTATAGAAGTTCACTTATACCATGTGTCATCATCGATCGATTCTAATTTGATTTCATCAATCCCTTATTTACCAGATCTGTTCATTGAACTCATGCCAATCTTGCCTTGTTTTGGAATTTGTGCCCGGGTTCGTAACTCATTCATTGTCGACTATCTCTAGCCTCGAAAGGTGAGCAATCACTCACGATTAACGTTCTTTTATTTATTAAATTTGATTTCAATTGAAAACGACAATTGAAATATGCTGCTGCTAGTTATTTACATTGCTATGCCATCATCTGTATATGTTCATCTGTGACATCTGACACCATTATCTATTATTTATATTGCTTTATATATGCCATTATCTGTATCTGTTCACCTGTGACACCTGACACCATTATCTGTTATTTATATTGATGATAGATGTCTGTATATTATTATCATATCTATTATCACTCTACAAGTTCCCTGTTAGTATAAAACTCACTATGGGTTGAAATGATACATACCCGAACGATCTTTAGAATAGGAGAAATTCGTTATGGGTTGAAATGATAAACCCAAGCGATTTTCATTGACATTGAATTTGGGATTGCGGGTTGAAAAGATATATACCCGTATATACTTAAATTGCGGATTGAAATGATAAATATCTGTATCACCTGACCATAGGATAGAAATTTTATACAAACACCGTTGGTCTATATATAAATATTTTGAAAATGATTTCTATGGTTTTGGAAAGGAATATACGGTTTTTAATAAATATCGATTTTAAAGATTTATTAAAGTTGATTTAATAAAGTTGATATATAATATGTTTAAGTATTTATTTAAAATATATATTTTCAAATATAGAATTTATATTGATTCAGGTTTGAAAGATAAATTTGAAATTGTTTTGAAGATATATTTATTTAAGAATTATACTTAAATAAGTTTTATTTGAAATTTATAAAAATTGAAATTTTAAAGATATGATTTTTTAACTTGGATTTGGTTAAAGCGACTTAAATGAATATTTCAAATTTATATAAATTTAAATGGGATCTTTTGTTTATTTAAATTTGTAAATTGAAGTTGTATTTAGATGTTATTGAAATGATCAAGTAAATATTTCAAAACTAAATAATAGTAAAGTGAATTTGATATATATATATATGTAATTATCGAATTTAATTTTCAAATGTTGAATATTTAAAGCTTTGAAATATATTGAAATTGAAATGGCTTATTTTGTGTTTCAAATATGTATTTGAAAATGATAATTTAAAATGGTCTATTTAGAAACTGAATCGAATTGAAATTGATGATTTGAGATTTGATTAAATTTGAATTTTGGAATCCGAGTTGAGTTGAATCGATTTGTGAAATTTGAGGAAACTATTTTATTATATAAAGTATTTTAAATTATATTTGAACTATTTTATATTATTTTATAAACTATTTTTAATATAAACTATTTTAATATAACTATTTTTAATATAAACTATTTTAAATATACTAATTATTTGAATATAAATTGTTTTAACTTATAACTATTTTATATAAATTATTTTATTTTGTAAACTATTTTACTTTATATACTATTATTAATATCTAAACTGTTTGAAGGAAAGGGTTATGATTCCAAAGCATTATGATTTCTAAATTTTGATTTTCGAAGAATTATGATTTCCAAAGTGTTTGATTTAGAAAGTGTTATAACTTTGAAGTACTAAGATTTGTAAATGGATATATATTTGAGATGGATATATTTGAAATGGAAATGATATCGTATTTGGTTTTGAAATGGAAGTGATATCGTATTGATATGGTTTTGAAATGGCAATAATATTTCGGTTTTGAAATATAAACTATTTTGAAAGTTTATTAAATGACCAATCGGTGTAATAATTACGTAGTTATTGAAGAGTCCGGGATCGATTAGGGACATACTCTCTGTCCAAACCGAAAACCACTTTAATAACTATTATACGCGGAGGGTGATCTAAAATGAAGTGGTTGGAATGATGATGTTGCTGGATTTGAAGAAAGAGAACGATAATGGATGACCTTGACACTTGTGTCAAATTGTAAATGACTTAAACAGGAGCCGTGCCGAGCCAGTGAGGTTAGCGACCTCTAGCGGACTCACTTCTTCATAAACTACTCATTACTTATTTTTTATTGGTGCGCACCCTTGAATTGGGAGTCTTGTTTCGCGGTGTTGCGATCGTTGCGGCAATGCGTTCTCACCAGTCCGGATTAGGCAAACAGTAGTTTCACTACCTTGGGTATTGCCTCATGTGCCTTGTCATACTCGTATCCCTATGCACGACCACTACGATTTGTTTTGTGTTATACCTATGGAGTACTCCATAATAGCCCACTAGTTTACGGTGGAGTTTACAGTGCTGTATAGACTATGACGCTTATATAAAATGTGTTGGGGGGATAAAGGTAACGCCTTAACGCTATTTTAATACTTTATATTACTGATAGGCATTATCTACTTAGCGTACACTACTATATATAAATAGTTTAACGGATCCTTAGAGGATGGTTATCTCAAACATCCTTTGAGTTACTTGTATTTTCAGTTGTTATTTCACTTGAGTTGGATTTATTGATATAAGAATGTTAATCCTGACTCGAGTGTTTTGTGTTCTGCTTTACACTCCGGTCAGACTGAGTGTACCAGTATTTGAGACTCACCTTTGGAGTTGGAGCTTCGCTTAGAGATCCAGCTATCTATCCAGCTTTCAGATATTCAGTTGAGTCCAGTGATGTATTTTGATTCTGTATTTGACTATTGTATTCGAGACTTCTGTTGTATCTTGTTTAACTCTGTTATATATATACATAATAGCTTCATGAACTACTATTCTTTTGTTTCCGCTGCACTATTGTTATATAACTCTGTGTCTGTGATTTTGCGATTATTTATTTATTGTATATGCTGAGTTTTGCCAAATTGTATTTACAATCCAATGTTTTGAATTATTCAAGTCCGACATGTGTGGATTTATTGTCGATTTGAATGGTCCAAAATAGCGGGTTATTACAAAACACCCACCTTTCTGACCCCTAGGAACGACACTTAACACATCCTCGGTGTTCGTGTGCAGTTTCCCAAGCATCAGAAAGATGAATCGTCATACGGTGAGAAAAAAAGAACAGAATAAAAACCTCACAACGAAACTGCTAAATAAACATAATAGAAATAGCACATCTGGTTACTCCTTAATAGGGAGTTATCAAAGTTACACAAAAGTACTACAAATCAGCTTAGGCAGTTATAACGTCCCGCCTTTACAAATGTTGAAACAAAATACACTTACACAAACTACATAGTACAGCGGAATAAGAAGATGAAAAGCCTCCTGCTAGGATGTTGTCTTCAAAGAGCCCAACAAAGACCTGCTACTCTCGGACTACTCGAGAGTTCATGGAAACAAACAACTTGGGTCAGACGATTTGTCTAGTATGAGTAAAACTTTAAACGAAGGTATGTAATTAAACACAAACATATGAGATCACACCGCTGAACATGGAACGGGCTTACCCTCACATGAATCAAAATCCAAATGTGAAGAATGGATAAATAATTAAACATCGCGAAGAGTGGTTGACTCTCACCGATTAAATTAAGAAAACAAATTCAAAGGTTCGAATCAAATAAGGAAAGGAAAATCTCCAACAAATGACTAGGAAGGTGCACCACACTTGAAGTATACCTCTAGTAATATACTTCTAAGAAGCTCATATACTCTGTGACACTTCTCGGACAATACCAAGCCGGACCTCGCCAAACCTTACCGAGTATCCGAATATTTCACATCTAATAGCGCTACCAAATCCAATCAAGATGAGATGTGAAAGTTCCATAATGGGAGCAACCCCACATAGCTTGGCTTCCTCTCGTGCTTTGGATTCAGCCATTTCCGACAAAGGATATCAATACTTGGCGGAGCAACACATCGTCTTAAAATGACGATAATAAAGAAGCTGAAGTAACTGATAGCTAGGAAATAAACTATCGAGGATCTAAAACGATCGTATATGGAAATTAAGTCTTGTATACTTATCACCACTCATTTAATTCAAACTTGTATGTTTCTTGGTTAACAATAATACTGGACAAGTCAAGGTAGTGTTACCCCGAAGTTATATCTCACGGTTATTCTTAACTTTTGAAATAGCGACAAGTCTACCTCTTCGATGTTTAGTGCTAATTATACAAATAAATCATTTCCATACAAGTGAATCACTTTACGGAAATTACTCTATTTCCATAAACAATTCAAACTTTTTTTCTTTAAAAAAATACCAAATTTGTGCTTGGGCTTCACATTACAAGCATTAGCTTTAAATTACTTTGTTAAAAGGATTTTACCAACTCCAAAACATCATTAAAAAGGATTTAATAACTTAAAGTGTTCTTATTACATTGATTAGTCAACTTTGAACTTCAAATGTCTTTAAATAATAAAAAGGATAAATCACCTTTAAACCTTATTAATTAAATTAATTAGTGAAATATAATTAATTAAATTAATAAATAATTATTATTTATTATTATTTAAAATGAATAACAAAGTACAAAATCCTTGTTACATGGATAAATTCTCTTCAATATCCTTTAATTAAAAAGGGTAAATTATCATTAATTAAATAATTAATAATATTTAAATAAAATTAATTTAATTAATTAATAATAATTAAATATCATTATTTAAAAGTGATTAATTAATTAATATTTTATTTAAGGAAAGATTAACTAAGGTTAAACGGATTTGATTTACTTTTAAAAGTCATTAATTAAAAGGGATTAATTAAATTTAAAAGCATCATTAGTTAAATGATTAACTAACTTTAATCCATCATTATCAAAAGATTAATTAACCTTAAACATCATTAAGTAAAAATGATTAATTAAATTTAAAACATCATTAACTATGTAATTAGTTAAATTTAAATCACATCATTAATAAGTTAATTAGTTGACCTGAATCCTTATTAATTAAATAATTAATTAATTTAATTAATTAATCTTAATTAAAATAATTAATTGTTTTTGAAACCATCATTAATTAAAAACTTGCTTAACTTGTAAACTAATTCCAAGCATGATAATGAAACCAAATGGTTTTGATAAAAGTGTGTTTGTCAAAAGTGCCGATATAGCGATAGTCGGTATACGGACACTTCGACAACTATTTCCATGTCACAATATTTACATCTACACATCACATAACATTAGCAAAGAAAAACGCAAGGTATTTAACTAGTATTACAACATGTAAAGAGCAATCACTAACAACATAATTAACTTTTACCACTAACTTTTCAAGTTGCTTACTAACTCGCTTTCTAACTACCAAGTTGACAACTTTTCAATGCATAAACCAAACCAACATTCATCACATTTAAGATACATATATACAAGCATTCATAAGCTATTAAAATGAGCAGTATTAAAGTTAGAAAGTTTTAGTTTGGAAGGAGAGATTTTTACTCACCGAAAGTCAACAAAATAAGTCAAGCTTGCGCTATAACTTGAGTATGCCCTAGAACTTCACTTTTCCTTTCTAAAAATGATAACTTTATGGGTCTATGGTGAAAATGAGCTTGGATAGGGGGCCTTAGAGTTTGGCCTTTGATGAATATAGGGGGTATGTGGACTTGTTTTGATTGGTTAGGTGATTTAGAGAAGAAAGGAACTAGTTTTAGTGAATTTTGCTTAAGTGAAGAGATGGAAAAGAAGTAAGTTTTGTGTGTTTGGAAAACTAAGAAGCCATGGAAATAATAAGTGAAGACATGAAGAGGATTTTGGAATAGAAAATGAAGCGAATAAAATGAGAAAAAAAATGTGGAAATAAGTATATATACATGGACATAAATCAAATTACAAGTATACCCCCAAGTACAAGACCTCCACATAAATTTTTCCACCTCATTCTTCTTGTCCCCTCCCTTAAAATTTCAAAATATTCATGTCTGCCCCTAACCTTCCAACTTGCCAACATGAATAAATATGTTGTAGTACTTGATTTGTACTTATGTCTCATGCGATGTGATGATTTTCCCTTTTATTATTAAATACTTACATAATACGTCATATCTTCCTTTTATAATTATTTAAGTTATTATATGTATAAATATTTATCAAAAATAAAGTATAACTCATTTATAATTTTGAAAATGTGTCACTCAAATGTAAACAACATTTCCGACAACTTTTCGACACTAAAAAGTCAATTTTTCGAAAAACGATTTCCGGTCACATTTTCTATTTTTCTTCGAACTAAGTATTTTTCTAAACAAATTTTGAATTCTAATTCACCGTCATTATTTATTATCTAAAATAGTTTTATTTTAATTATAAAAATTATTTTTTGAATATTTAAAATTAAATAATATTCACAAAATGAAGCGGTGAAATTTCGGGTCGTTACATGTCCATAAGCATCTTTGTGGTTTTAACTTTATTACTTGAATCGTTGAATGTTTGTACCAAGTTTGAACCATATCTTCGTTGTGTCGTTGACTTCATTTTCATTGACTAATGTCATTTTCTTTCTAAATTGTGTACATGCTCATCTTATCTATTTCATTATGCTATATTAATTAACTTTTGTTTGCTCCTTCACGACCTTTTTGACTATAATGGTTTGAATAATCCCCAATTGTATTATATGTGTATATATATATACATATATATATATATACACATACGTATATATATACATATACATATATATATATATATATATATAATGATTTAACTTTAATAAGTGCTAAGAATAAGGTGTAGTAATTGTTCCATTATATTTCAAGATTTTTTAAGACTTTGTAGGAATGGTGTAGGGCTGCAAGTTATTTGATTTTTTTTCTTCATTATTAAGTCATTTTTATATCCCAATACATACTTCACACCGGTTATGATTTTTCTTCTTCATTATTTAGTCATTCTTATATGAAAATACATACTTCACACCAGTTTTGAAAAACTTTATCCTACTCATATTCATATAGATGTGTTGTTGGAGGAGCTTCACCTGGAAAATACACAAGGAATAAAATCATTTATAGATTATCCTGTTAACATATCCTCTTGCTTACAACACCAGATTTATTAATATTCTCCCTCACTACAAAAGAATTCTAGATTTCCTACGCCAATTTGGTGTGGGGAAGGTGTAGGAAAGCAAATTTCCCTACCACCCCTACGCCAAAAAACAAGTTGGAGAATAGTGCATCGCAAAAATTCCCTATGGCTTCCCTACGCTGAATTCCCTTGGCATTCCCTACACCGCATTCTATACACATTCCCTGTGTCAGATTCCATACCATTACCTACGCCACATTTCATACGCATTCCCTACGCCAGATTCCATACGATTACCCATGCCACATTCCATCCGCATTCCTTATGCCAGATTCCATACTCATTACCTACGCCTACTTCCATACGCATTCCCCTACGCCACATTCCTTACGTCAGATTCCATACGCCTTCATCCATACGCATTCCCTACTCCCAGCCTTCTTCATTTTACAAGTGCAAAAATTGGATTTTTCTTACAAGTTTCATACGCCTTCCCTACGCTACCGTACACCAAAATTCAATATGATCCACCTCAAATTCGATATGCATTTATCATCCTCTCTGCCTCGTTCCAGCACCGCCTTCGCCAGGTATATTTCATTTTTTGAATCTTAAATTGTAGAGTTGAAAGATTTTAGCATCACCTTCGCGTTTCTTGGATTTGCTAGAGTTGAAAGATTTTATGTTTCAGAACTTGATGTTCCTTTCGGGATTATTGGAGTTAGATTTGTTTCATATTTTTTTGAAATCAATACCAACATAGTTGAAAGCTTGTTTAGTCAGGCATAGGAAAGGATATGATATTGCTATGAAAATGGAAATAGTTCTTTTTTACTTCAAACCATTTTGCTACGATTGAGACTGAATTCATGTCTTTGATGCTGAAGTAAAAAGGCCTGAATTTGAATCACTATTATAATAAAATGGTCTTCTGTTTGGAATTTGAATATTTAGTACATAAATGAAGTCATGAGTCTTGAGTTCCTATTTGAAAAAAATCAGCCCAACCTTTTGTTCTCAATGTATTTATACCTGCTATATTCTCAATGTTATCGCATATCGATCTTAAAGTATTCATTTTTCATGGTTTTCAGTTTATATATTCAGTAGTCTATTGGTATGAGATTTCAAATTTGGATTCTGCTTTGAGATTTTGGAAATTTTGAGCCTTTTCATAAGTTCCAAAATTCCTATATTAATTCCAGATTTAACTTCGTGTCTTCAGTTGCACCATCATGGTTAGTTAGTTTATATTAAGTTCAAAAAATTTAACTTTCAAAATTTTAATATATGTTGATATAATTTAATTTGATTTTAGAAGTAAGAAAGTTCAAAAATCACTTAAAACCACATATTTTTCACATATCATTTTTTTCGCATTTTTGACTTCATGAAAATTGAATTTTTATTTTATTTTAATTCGGTGTATTTATTTATATTATGTTTTCTCAAGTACAATAATCGCATGTGCCATAGAAAACTATATAGCGCAAAAATAATCTTCAAGTTTCATACTAAATGTAGAATAGATATATTCTAATTTATTTACAGAAATATTGAATTTCTGATCTTAGATAGTTTCAAAGTTAATTACAACTATATATATATATATATACTTGTTGTATCATTATTTTATAAAATAAAATATAATCAATATTTAATATAGCTTCGAAGTTAATTACAACTATTTATATAGTTACCCTGAGTTAACTATTATTCATATATCAGTTAAATTTGTCCAATATTGTTTTCTTGGTGTTATGAAAACTGATTAATTTCTCTCTGTATTAAGGGTCAAATTTAATGTCTAACGAAGTTTCAGTTTTTCTTTTAATTATTGATGAAAAGTTATTTAAATGGTATCAAGTTATTAAATTTTATGTTTAGCAATGAAAACAGTGTAATGAAGATAGTGTTATGAATTGTTTAGCAATGAAAACTGTGTAATGAAAACTACGAATTTCTTCTTGGTCTACTGTTCTTTTTTTGAATTTTTATGACTCAGTCAAATAAGTTAGTATGTTATGTTTATTGTCCAGGTTGATTGATCTGATCAAAAAAGACCCAACGCAAGCTAGAACTAAAACTGATATACCTTCAAAAGCAAAGGTACTTTCATGTCCTGACCTTTTTTCTTAAGGAAATAATTGATTCCTGAATTTAAAACTATCAACAATTGACCGTTCACTATATTTACTTGCTTAACAATGCTAGATCTGAACGTATGTTTTGTGTTATCTATATTTAGATGTTTGATCATTAAATCATTTGAATTCTTAGTTGAGTGTTGATATTAAGTATGTGTTTGTGGGCAGTTAACTTAACTGCATCTTTCTCTTTCTTATGACTTTCTAAAAATACATGCACTTTTTCCTTTCATTGTTCGTTTATTTGGAAAAATATAACATGCCCTTTTTTTATAGCTTAGTTGAGTGTTGATATCATGTATGTTTTTTCTCCTGCTGCATGTAGCAAATTTTGACTTCAACTCCTCGTTTCATGGTACTGTTTTCCAAGTTAAACTTGTTGTATTTTTGATATCATGCATGTTTCATGGAAAAAATAGCATGACATTGTTCAAATCGGATATACATCTTACATCCAACTTAAGTTATATATTTTGGTCAAATCGGATTATATAGTTATTGTTAATTACTAATTACTATATGTTAAATTTATCTTGTTAATTAATCTAAACTAATTATTAGAAATCAATTTTTAATTTTGAAGTAGTAACGATTATTAAACTGTATATTTTTAGATCTTCAATTTTTAAATACATTAAAAATTAAATATTAGATATTCGTTATTAATTGTTAATGTTGAATTATTGATTATTCAAAATAAGTTATTATCAGCTATATATTTGCTATTCTTTTGTTGAAAACGTTTAACTTTGGTAATTCTTTTGTGGATTACTGCTTCTGTTTTCTGTTCTTACTATACTGTATAGGTTTTTACTATACATATTGATTATTGCTTCTGCTTTCTAATTTTAATGAAATGTACTGGTTGACTTAATAAACTTGTTACTAGATATACTAATTGATAAAGTTTTCTAAGTATGTAAAATGTTACAGAATGTTTTAACCATCGATTCTTTCCCTTCAATGCATTTCTTTTCCTATTGTTTCGATCAACGGGTGTTCCATTAATTCTATAATTTTATGGGTTAGCTTTTGTCAACAATGTGTACTTGCTGTTTTGGCTCTTTAATTCCGTTTAATCTACAAATCATTTTGATGGTCGGTTATTATGACAATTAATGCAAACTGTCATGATAATGTTGGAATTAATTATATGCTTTTTAGGGTTTTACTTGGTCATCTGTTTACCTGGTAGAACTAGTTGTTAATAAGGAACTAGTTTCTAGGACTAGTTGTTGTTTTATCTCTATTCAGTTAAGGTTTATTTTCTGCACGTTTATATTTCAGTTGTAGCTCCATGGCTATTTAAAAGCCTTCCATTTCAGTAATAAAATAGGTCATTGTTATCTTTATTTCAGTTCAAATTTATTCAACGTCTGGTATCATAGCCATCAAGGGCTTGATCAGTTCAACTTCAAATTTAAAGATAACGCAAGTGAAACATTATCATAGGAGGAGAGTCATCGTGTGAGTGAAACACTTGACATTAAAGAGTGAGAAAGAGAATTATGAATTCAGAAGGAGCAAGTAGCAGTTTTTGCATTCCAAAGTTCGAAGGAGATTACGAACACCGGAGTCTCTTGATGGAAAACTTACTTCGATCAAAAGACTACTGGTGCATCATTGAATCCGAGGTACCTGCAGATAGCGAGACCCTCATAGCGACACAAAAGAAGGTTCATGATGATTTGAAATTTAAAGATCCGAAGGCTAAGAACTATTTGTTCGCATCTTTAGACAAATCAATTCTCAAGACCATGTCCAAACGTGAGACTGTTAAGCAAATTTGGGATTCGATGAAGAAGAAATACCAAGGGAATGCTCATGTGCAGAAGGCACAACTACAGAGGCTGAAGAGGTCTTTTGAAGTATTGATGATGAAGAATGATGAATCCATTACTGATTATTTTGGCAGGGTTATGTCAGTAGCCAATGAGATGCGAAATTGTGGAGGACACATGCAAGGTTTCGCGATTGTAGAGAAGATTTTGCGCACACTGACTGAAAAATGGAACTTTGTGGTGTGCTCAATTGAAGAGTCCAAAGACATAAGTCTGATGTCTGTGGATACACTCATGAGTTCTTTATTGGTTCATGAGCAGAAATTTAGAAGAGAAGGAGATGAAGAGAAAGTTCTAGTACAAATTGGTCATGAAGAAGGTCGTGGTCGAGGTAGAGTTGCGCCAAGAGGATGTGGAAGAGGAAGGATTGCATATAACAAGGCCACGGTGGAGTTCTATAAATGCCACAAACTCGGTCACTATCAGTCAGAGTGTCCAGAATGGAACAAGGAAACAAACTATGCAGAAATTAATGAAGAAGAGGAGATCTTGCTTATGAGTTATGCAGAGACCAAGACAATAAGAAGAATAATGCTTGGTTTCTTGACTCTGGTTGTTCTAATCACATGAGTGGTTATGAAAGTTGGTTTACAACACTTGACAAGGAGGTCCATACCATAGTCAAACTAGGAAACAACACTCGAATGAATTTGGCGGGACGAGGAGATACCAAGATCAAGCTCAATGGAATTAATCATATTATAACATATGTGTATTATATCCCAAATCTCTTGAACAACCTCCACGGCATTGGACAACTTCTAGAGCGTAATCTAGCTATTCTGATCAAAGAAGGGGCATGTAAGATATATCACCCTAGTAAAGGTTTGATTATTGAAACTGCTATGACTATGAATAGGATGTTCATTATATTTGCTAAGACATAGGAACTAAAACTGAAGGATGAAGTAAACCAAGATAATTGCTTACTCATAGTGGTCAATAAATCATGTGAACACAAAGATGATGGCATAGATGAAGAAGGTGGCAATGATCATGGGAGGGAAGGTGAACTTAAGGAATCCTTGTAGAGAAAAAAAAAGAAAACTAGCGCTCCAAGAAGGTTAAATGACGACGTTAGTGGAGATGAGTTCAATGTGGATGAAGAAGAAAGTGGAGCTACTGCAGAAATGGCAATGACATCATCAACAAATCCCATCAGTTTTGAAGAAGCTGCCAAAGAAAAGCATTGGATAGATGCTATAGAGAATGAGTTTTCATCTATTGTAAAGAACTTAACCTGGAGACTTGTTGATCCACCATAGTCCGCTAAGATAGTTGATGCGAAGTGAGTGTTTAGAACCAAACTCAATGCTGGTGGTAACATTGAGAAGCACAAAGCGAAACCAATATCTAAAGGCTATCCATGAAGATACAGAGTTGATTATATTGAAGTGTATGCTCCTCCTATAACCATAATAGAGACAGTGAGGATTATTGTGGTTTTAGCAGCTCAGCGCAATTTTCAATTAGATGTGCACCTTCATTTTTTGAGAGAATTGGTTCAAAAGGAAACAATCAAAGTGGAGTTTTTTTGGCATAAAGCAGAAAATAACAGACTTGATGTTCAAGGCACTACTAGGAGAGGCATTTATCAAGTTCAAAGCTCAGCTAGGAGTTGTCAAGCAAGGTTGATAAACCAACTGTATTATTCACACAGTTGGTTTATGGAAGGGTTTGTTGGAATTAATTATCTGCTTTTAGGGTTTTACTTGGTCATCTGTTTAACTGGTAAAACTAGTTGTTAATAAGGAACTAGTTTCTAGGACTAGTTGCTGTTTATCTCTATTCGGTTAAGGTTTATTTTCTGCACGTTTATATTTCAGTTGTAGCTCCATGGCTATTTAAAAGCCTTCCATTTAAGTAATAAAACAAGTCAGTTGTTATCTTTATTTCAGTTCAAATTTCACTCTTAGACACACAGATTTTAAGATAATTTCTCAAGTAGTCAAATTGATAAATGTTGCTAATTATATAAACTGATATAAAATGTTTTAGCCATTGATTCTTCATCCTTCAATGTGTTTTTGCTATTGTCCAAGGCAAAAGGATTTTTCTTAACATTTTTTATGAAACTTTTTTTAAACTAATGAAAAATACCATGATTATTCACTCTTATACATAGAGATGTTGACTATGATATTAATTCACATTTAGTTAAACCGTTGTAATTTGATATAGTTTGCAAATTATATGTGCAAATATAGGTGTTTTAGCCAATGATTTTTTTCCTTAATTGTTTTCTTAAGCAATGCTCTGTTTTTTCAATTGTTCCTTTTTGTCAGTTTCTTTACTATGCTTTTGTCCACAACGCCTACATGATTTCACAATAACAGTTGTGATTAATGTTTCCTTTTTATTGGGGTTTCTTCCTTATTTTTTGCTAAGATTTTGGTAGCAACATTCATATGAATAGATTAGTCATTTATTAGCATTGACATGAATTGATACACACTGATATTAATTATCATAAATTACCTTTATTCATATTGATATAAATCGATACACTACTAATTATATAAATTGTTTCCTTTTTATTAGGGTTTCTTCCTTATTCTTTTGCTAAGACTTTGGTAAGAACATTGGAATGGTGTTGTGACATTTTCAGAAATAATGGATTCCAAAATTTATTTTTTTTTCTCCTTTTGTTTGGTTTGATTATTAGTGTTTATTCAGCAATAATGTATTCCAAAATTTTAAGCAATATGTCTTCCCTCCTTGTAAATTTTGTTACTTTGAATGTTGTCTTGCCTGGTCTGTTAGTACTACAGTTTCTAATGTAAGAAACCAAATTGCCATCGTTGTGAATGATTCTCTAGTAGTTATTTGCTTTTATTTTAATTCGACTAATTTTAAAGTTAAACCAATTTTAAATGCTTAGTATCAATTTGTTTTCCCTTAACTAATGTCCACAAGGCAGAAAATGTTCTTCTGTAGAAAGTTGTTGAACATCCAAATTCATAAGTGGTGCCAAATTCAATAAATGCATTACGGCTTCAGGTCTGCGTGTTTAAGCTTTATATTGTTAAGGGTGCCAAAGAGTCATGCTATGAAGCAGTTATTTTGTTTAGAAGAACTAAAAATGCAAGATGTTCTGGAACTCAGTAATAAAAAATAGTTACACATTTATTAATACATGGTACTGCCAATTTGGTATACAACAAAAATATTTTGTTTCTTTATTCAACTCAAATATCTTTTGTGCCTTAATATATCATATTGTCTTTTTGAAGCTAGTATCTCTGCGGCTTTATACTTTCTGTAAATGATAAAGTGAACTAAGTGAAGAATATTAGTTGTTTTGCCGGTCATCAACATCGTATCTTTCCGGGAAAGTTGGTCATTTTTCACACAAAAGCATTGTTCAATTAATGTTCATGTTGGAATGCTTTTAATGTCAACATATGCATTATTCAACGCTGGAATCCTTTAAACTATCATATTACCTTACTAAATATACAAAAAAAACCTGTAGGACCAGAGTTTTTAGGTTGGATACTTTAATACCACTGCCGATCCAGAGGGCAGTCCATGAACAAATGACCATGTGCAACCCAACTTATAGGTCTAAGTTCAATTTTTTTATAGTATAATGTATATTTGCAATACTTCAGTTAAAATTTGTAGTGATAGCCATGTGGTTAGTCCTTTAATGATTTCTGGTAAGCAGTTAAGTTCAAGTTCCACTTGTTAAGTTTTCCTTTTTCATTCCCGAAGTAAGCAAGTAAACTATTCTTGGTTGAGGCAGACCTACATTTGGACCAGCTCTATCTAAGAAATAAAATAGGGCATTAAAATATATATAATAATCATGTGCACTATTGATAACTTATTGTTACTTTTTTTCATTTATTTAATAGATGTAAAAGGGGAAAGGGCGGTATGATTTGATACTCTTGATGTTCCTTCTACACCAAGAAGAGAAGGAGAAATATTATCATCCTCAATCGTGTCTACTTTTGGCTTCTTCAAAGCTTTATGTTTGATACTCTCTGTACATTTCTTTTCCATAATTACATTGTGCATGTGATTAGAAGTCAATTGTGAAGTTGTTTTCATCTGGAGCAGTGTTAACCATTGGAATAATATGTTTTAGATGGGAGTATGTTTTAGATATATTATATTTTAGATGAAGCAATCCTTTTCTAGTGTTTTGTATGGAATACATATAAGTTTTTTGTTCCGAATACTGAGTTTGTATTATTCACCATATATTTGCGGCTGGAATGAAATATATATCTACTGCTATGAAATATATATTATTGTGTGTAAATGGTTTTAGCATTTCTGCACATGTAAGTAAATATATCTTATTATGTGTTATAGCATTTCTGTGTATGTGGTCATTTTCTCCTATTGTCAGTACTTCAATTTACCACGGTTTTAACCGTCAGTAATAGAATAGTTAGCAATATGAAAATGGTTTTAGATGCTAGAAATTATAAATTTTGTAACGGTAAATAAGCATGGTAGATATCGCAGTTTTTGACAATATTAACCATTGGAATATTGTTGATTATCACAGTAACAACCGTGCTTATTTAAAAATTTACAAAATCCATGATAAAATCCCACGGGTTTTTCCTACATAGGTATAACCATTAGGAATATCATTAGTCATGGTTACAAGCGTGACAATTGAGCCATTCCGGTGTTGTGATTTTTGGTGCTCTAGATTTCAAATACGGTGATGTTTCGCACTTAATATAGAGTGGGATCTCAAATCTATTATTGAACTTATTAATTTGGAAGCCGTATCGATTGAGCTTTTCATAGCTAATCATCCTTGAAGTGGGAGGAAGAGTGGGTGTGTTTTCCATCGAATTGAACCGGAGCGGTTCCTTATTCTGCTTACGTAGGTAATTGCTCTTTGGTCTATTTCCCTAGCTCGTAGGTCATGTAGTATCTTGTATCTTATTTTTTATGACCTATCCCTTATTTTTATTTATCTTTTGTACTTCTTCCCTGGTCCGGAATGCTCATTTTATTAGTAGTTATCCGTTTGGCTGTGTAGTCTACCACTACACAACTGTTTCTTCAAAATAACTATATGAACATTGTTTGGTATTTTGGTATTTTCATAATTGAATAATTGCATTCCATGTGTAAATTTAAGCCTAGTTACATGAAAGTAGTTTTTCTATCTTGTATACAAAAGTAGTAGATGGTCACAAAGCTATTTTATGTTTTTATTGCATATATTTTTTAAACTCTATGTATTTGAATGTTTATTAATTTGACATGGGGAAAAATACAAAAAACATGAATACTACAGAATGCGAAAATGATATAGTTAAGGACAATACCAAATCAAGCAAGTGTTTTCCATGCTTTGAGCTTGATGCTATCGTCAATTGTAAAGCAAGCGCTCTGCACAAACTAATAACGACGATGATACTATACAAGTTCGTTTAATTTAAAGGTGACAAAAGAAACTACAGTGGAAATGAGGCTTGGGTTCTGGTATATTACCAGTATTAAGTCATAGATATATATATATATATATATATGTTGATTTACTGATACATCTGGTACATATGATATATATATATATATATCTTCAGGCATGCACACGGTGTTGAGCTATATTGTTGAGTTGGGCTGTATTGTTTAAATGTTTGTTTTATGTTTTGTTGGTTTTCTTTGTTTGGCCCATTTACTTGTTAAGACTGGTTACTGGTAAGGGTTTGCGTTGTCATGTAATTTGTATAAAGGGTTGATGTGTCTATCTGTGATTAGTAACATGAAACAGTAATACACTTTTGAATTCAATTCTCTGTTTTCTATTTCTTCTCTTTCGTAACATGGTATCAGAGCAATTCTCGTTTTAAGATCAATTCTTCGATCTGATCTGTATCTGAGGATTCTTATTCAAATTAATTCCCTATCGAATTAGGGTTATGGCTGAAAGTAAGTCGATCTCTGATGTGTTGCCAGTGATGTCTAAAATCACGGAACATAAGTTGAATGAATCAAATTATTTTGATTGGAGTAAAACGATTCACATATATCTTCGAAGCATTGATAAAGACAATCATCTTACTGAGGATCCACCCAAAGAAGATGAGGATAAAGAGAAAAGTCAGACATGGCTAAGGGATGATGCTAGACTATTTCTTCAGATCCGAAATACCATTGATAGTAGTAATTAGTCTGGTTAATCATTGTGAATTCGTGAAAGAATTAATGGAGTATCTAGAATTTTTGTACTCAGGAAAGGGAAATTTAAGTCGGATGTATGATGTGTGTAAATCGTTCTATCGCATTGAAAAACAAGACCAAACACTCATGAACTATTTTATGACATTCAAGAAGACCTATGAAGAGTTCAATACTTTGCTTCCAATCAGCCCTGATGTGAAGATACAGCAGACACAGCGTGAACAAATGGCAATAATGAGTTTTCTTGCAGGACTTCCACCAGAATTTGAATCTGCTAAATCATAGGTGTTATCTGGATCTGATGTAACATCTTTGCAAGAAGTATTCAGTAGAATTTTAAGGACAGAAAATTCAAGCATACAAATGACTTCTGCATCAACTAATAGTGCTTTGGTAACTCAAAACAAGTATGTTCCATGGAAACCTAACCAGAGTGGATACAAAAGAGAAATGGTCAACACAGAGGGTCGAGCAACAAATCCAGTATTTTGTGTTTATTGCAAGAAACCAGGACATACTAAATTTGAATGCTGGAAACTGCAGAACAAACAGAAACAAAGCACTGGCTCTAGAGGAAGTGTACCAGTAAACCAGTCTGCACATATTGCTAAAACAAATGGTGAAGATAACAAATCTGTTCTTGTATCTGCTGATGAATTTGCCAAATTTACCAAGTATCAAGAAAGCTTGAAGGATGCACCAACTCATGTCTCTACAGTTGCTAAATCAGGAAGATGGGTTATAGATTCTGGTGCAACAGACCATATGACAGGTAATGCACTTAATTTTTCAAAGTGTCAATCAAACAGTTCAAATCATAATGTTACTTTGGCTAATGGATCTTCATCAAGTGTAAAAGGATCAGGAACAATTAATCTCACCAACACAAAGTCATTAGAAAATGTCTTACATCTGCCAGACCTAGCATTCAATTTACTTTCAGTGAGTCATTAGAAAAGACAGTGTACCTATCCTATCTCTACATTTGTGTCATATGAACATCTACCATATTCTAAATGTATGTTTAATCAATCATTGGAGTCTGTCCCTATACCCAAAACTGTGGGGGAAGCATTATCACATGATGGATGGCATGCATCAATGATTGAAGAAATAAATGCATTAGAGCTTAACAATACATGGGATCTAGTTCAGTTACCTATGAATAAGAAGGCAATAGGATGCAAATGGGTATTTTCTACCAAAGTTAATCCAGATGGGTCAGTGGCAAAGTTAAAAGCCAGATTGATTGCAAAGGGATATGCTCAAGTGTATGGGGTAGATTATTCAGATACTTTTTCTCCTGTTGTTAAACTTACATCTATTCAATTATTTATTTCTTTAGCAGCAACTTATAACTGGAAACTTCACCAATTGGATATCAAAAATGCTTTCCTTCATGGTGACCTTCATGAGGAGGTTTATATAGTTCAACCACCTGGATTTATTGCTTAGGGGGAGAGTAATCTGGTATGTAAGCTTAACAAATCACTGTATGGTTTAAAGCAGAGTCCTCGGGCTTGGTTTGGAAAATTTAGTCATGCACTTGAGTCTTTTGGTCTGATGAAGAGTAATTGTGATCATTCAGTATTTTTTAAAAGATCTAAAACTGGAATTATTTTACTGGTAGTATATGTGGATGATATAGTTATCACTGGGGATGATAAAGCAGGAATTGAGTCTCTCAAGTTATATATTCATACACAATTTAATACAAAGGATTTAGGTGAGTTAAGGTACTTTCTTGGAGTGGAGGTTATAAGAAGTGATGATGGAATTTTCTTATCTCAAAGAAAATATGTACTGGACCTATTGAGTGAAACAGGAAAGTTGGGTATGAAACCAGTTGTAACTCCAATTACACCTAATTGTTGTATTGAAGAAGGTGGTGAACTACTCGAGAATCCAGAAAGGTACAGGAGACTAGTGGGAAAATTAAATTATTTAACTGTAACAAGGCCTGACATTAGCTTTTCAGTGAGTGTTATAAGTCAGTTTATGAAATCACCTACAGTTCATCACTGGTCATTGTTAGAACATATATTAGGCTACTTGAAAAAGACAGCTGGTCAAGGGATCATGTACAGAAACCATGGTCATATCAGCATGGAATGCTTTTCTGATGCTGACTGGGCAGGGTCAAAATCAGATAGAAAATCCACTTCTGGCTATTGTGTGTTTTTAGGAGGTAATCTTGTATCATGGAAAAGCAAGAAGCAAAGTGTTGTTTCGACATTAAGTGCTGAATCAGAGTATAGAGCTATGGCTAAGGCAGTGTGTGAGATAATGTGGATCAGTCACATAATGGATGAAATTGGTTTTAAAATTGAGAAACCTACAATGTTATTTTGTGATAATCAGGCAGCAATGCACATAGCTTCAAACCTAGTCTTTCATGAACGGACTAAACATATTGAGGTGGACTGTCACTTCATTCGAGAGAAGATTCATAGTGGTCTAGTGATGTTTATTAATTTGACATGGGGAAAAATACAAAAAACATGAATACTACAGAATGCGAAAATGATATAGTTAAGGACAATACCAAATCAAGCAAGCGTTTTCCATGCTTTGAGCTTGATGCTATCGTCAATTGTAAAGCAAGCGCTCTGCACAAACTAATAACGACGATGATACTATACAAGTTCATTTAATTTAAAGGTGACAAAAGAAACTACAGTGGAAATGAGGCTTGGGTTCTGGTAAAAAGACTCAGGTACGATTCCTACCATGCGCTTCCCTATCCCATATAAATTTACCCGGGGGTATGGGGGCTTGGATCAGCGGATGGCTTTACTATACCCTCCTCAGGAGTTTACCAGCCCGTCGGGTTCTCCTGGGTTTTCAAAAAAAAAATGTTGTATGAAGAATAAGATATACAGTATTTAATAAACATCACTTATTACCATCTATCTCAAAAAGTTTGAATTATACACATAAAATGATAATAACAACTTTGAATTATATTGCATTTATCTCAAAAAAAATTCTGTTAAATAATAGGAGGATAGAGATATTACAAATCCTCTCGTCGTTCCTAGAGATCTTTGTTCCTCTCCTTAATTCTCTTTGAATTATTTTATTTATATCCTTGTAAGCTATCATTTTTAAATTATCCAAAAAATATCATTAATTCATTCCATAATTTTATGTTTATTTATGTACATATTATTATTTCGTACAATTACTTACAAAGTTCATTAGTTTATTAATGAGAAGAATAAAAGACAATACTCTTTTTCCTTATTTATTTGCTATTATTTTTCCTCCTGAACCCTCTCTATCATGTTATTATTATATAACTCATAATTTTAGTTTTAAAAAACAAACGGCTACATTTATTAACACCCTTTAATCTTCCTTTCACACACCAATATGTCATAAAAAAAATCATGCCTCAAATGTTTCATTTCTCACCTAATCTTTTACCAATTTTATTCTTTTTTCTTTGTCTATTGGTTTCTTTTTCTTTTTTTGCATTTATTTTCTCCCCTTTATCTTATCACCTTCTTCAATCCATACCCTATTCAATTCATGAAAGCTATAGTGATGATATGTCTTTTTTATCGTCCTTAAAAAATTGAGAATTCTATCATTAAAAGAAACTGTTTGTTCCAATTATTCCTAGGTTTATAATATATTTGTTTTTTTCAAAATGAATAAATAAAATTTGGAATTTGTGGTATTGAATCAAAATTTCCTTCATATTGGTTTTGTTGGATAAAATTAGATATACACATGAAAGTTTATACAGTATTTCCAATTCCAATTAGGCCTCGAATAATGAAGAAGGAAATAAACATTTTTGCATACTGTTTGAAATATATGGGTGCAAACTAAGTATTTTAACTTTTATAGTTGCAACTAGGGTGGGAAAAGAAAACAATAAGCGGCTAATAGATTTAACCAAAACAAATTTTTTATTCTGTTACATTTAATAATTATCATCAAAAATCATTTTATATTTCACATCCAAAGCCGATTACACACACGATAATGAATTTCCTTAAATTATATCAATAAATGTATATTACTTGAATATTTAAACTTTAAAACTAACTATACAAACAACTTATAAATATTTCAAATGCAAGAATGCATGTGTGCACAAATACATCTATATATTAGTCAAATATTATATTTATTATATAATTTATATTCTTCAACTTTATTTCAAATTTGGAAAATTATATTCTAAAAATTATAATTATTGAAATAACAATAATACCATTTTTCTAAAGTTTACCAATATTGATTCAAAATGTATAAATTAATTAATCATTATGTTTTATCTACAAAATTGCAGAATTTTAATAATAATTATAGTTATTTTAAATAATTTCTATCAAGTAATATCAACACACAATCTTATTTAAATATCTCCCAATGTGAGACTATTATTTTTCATCGTAATTTAAATACAATTTTTTAATAATATAATGAACTTTACAACAAGGTGACTCCAACATATTAAAACAATCTACGTGGATTCCACTAGGAATGCATTGACATCAAATTAGAAAAAATCAAATTGAAAGAAAACAAGACATTAACTATTGAAACTAAGGTATTATTTGTTTGAAATTCTTAATGTTGAATATTGAATGTTAAACACCAATTGTTGTTGAACATTAAATGTTTAATGTTGATTGCTGAATGATTAAAATGTTGTTTGTTTGTATTCTGATTGAGATTTGATTTTTTTACCATAACTTATTATTATCACAGTATTACTCTTAATAACATATGAATCATTTAGCCATACAATCACAAAATTTTATCATTAAACATACACACAAATGCACTATAATTATAAGTTGTAAATATATGAAAAATATACGTATGTATATGATAAAATTGAAATGAGTTTTTAAATTTTGATACTATTGGTCATTATATTTATCATTTATAGTGTTTTAATAATTGTGAAGAACATTCATGAAATATTTTTCTTTTATACCATTTCTATTGAATATACTACTTAATAATAAAAAACTACAAATAGTAGAAAAAATTCAAATACAAAAAAAAGAAACATACCGAAACGTAAAAAAGACGACTAATGCGTAAATTTATAATAAAATCATGTTGCGGTATAAGATTTAAAATAAATTGAAATGATAAAATTATTGTTGTACAAAGAGCAAATGTGTTAAGTATTGCTAATTAGCATTCAGTTGTATGAAAGAGCAAAAAATATTTTTAGTTTTTCCAAAGAAACAAACCATAAGAATAGAAACAGAAACAAAAGGGAAATTAACTTACGTTAATTAGAAGGGAAATCGAGCCTATGTTAGTCTATAAAGTGAAAAATATGAGATTTTAAAGTAGTGAATATTTCACGTTGAAATAAATGGACATTTAGTGTAATAAATATGTTCAAATTTATCTACATTGTTGTCGTTGATCCATAAATACGATTGATGCCTACTTATTTATAAGTTATGAATTTATCAGGTTATATAAAAGTTAAATACAAACAGGATGTTTATGGTGACTCTCCCACTTCTTCCCTCATTCCCATGATCTCAACTCAAGTAACGAAATTTAAATTCCATATTTATTTATGTGTCAAAATAGCCCCTCTTCCTTTCCCATTCAACTTCATTTTCTCTTTCAATTTATTTAGATTGCTTTATGCTTGCTTTCATTTATAATTTTATTTGTTATTTTGAAAGCATGTGTTATCTACTATATAATTTCAATATCGAACATAGTTTTTTTTTCATGTTAATATTTTTTCTAATTTTTTTTCTAATATGATTATTATTGCATTATTGGATACATGGTTAGGTAATTCTAATCGAAGATAAGGTTTTGGAAACAAGAAATGAAAGCTTCAAAACATATATTTCTCAGTTTTATGTTTCAGTTCATATTCAGGCTACACAGATTTTGGTAAAGCTATATATTTTCACGATATTTCATCATAATATTTTTATCTATTTTGAGTTTACTTTATTATGTATTCTTTGTCCAGTTTTTTTTGCATTCCGTATTTTGTTTTCTTATGATAATTAAAATTGCATCTGTTGCTTTTCTGGCATTTGTGATTATCTTCATTTGTCTAAATTGCACTTAAGTTGTCAAATAATTTCATTATTTATGGGTACCTTTAGATATTTAATTTATTTAACCAACTTCTTAGCTTAATATAAGTTTTAGAAAAGAATTCATCAAAATACACCTCATACCAAATTACAATAAGGTAACTAGATAATATGTTTTCTAACTAAATATCCATAACCCTAACACAGCCATCACAAAGTATCACTGGGTATAAAGATTTTGTTCAATTTATTTAGGGCTAACCCTATTTACACAAAGTATTTAACCCTGTTAAATTTATGACTCCATTAACTACTTTTGTTCTTAGTAAGAAAAATTGAATCATATAATTAATTATTGAACTCTTTATATTATGTTCTACAAATGACCAAAGTCATCAGTTTTTTCCCTTTTAGAAAATGGGAAGGAAACTAAAGTGTACAAAATATCTTAATTGCAATATTGTGACCAATGAGTTCAATTATTTTCATCTGTGTTTGATCTGTAATATTATACATGCCTAGAGCTTGGAGCGGCATTTTAGTTATTATTTTTGTTATTATGTATATCCTATCCAATTCTACTAGCAAATGGGAATAGTTTAAATACTTTATAGATAAACTGAGCTTATTTGTTCAATTGAGATTAATGACTCGGATATAGACTCCAAAAAATATATCATTTTAGACAATCCATTATGTCTATACATGCTTAATTTCTATGTAACATGGTAGCTTATTTTTTTCGAAAGTAGTTTTTCTTATTATGCATTATAGATATCTTAGAAAATTTGTTTATGAGATTGCCTAATGCTTGCAAACAACATATTAGTTCATATAATTTTTGTACTATAGATATGTTACGTAATTTTACCTTTTTTATCAATTTATCTTTGATCTTTTTTTTCTTAACCCATCAATAACTGGCTTATATTACATATGATTTTGAACGATACATTATAAGTAGGAACATGGAGGTTTGTAACATTTGTGAATATAACTTAACGCATATGTAACGCTAATACTCTATAACGTCCTACCCTTTACACATTCTATCAAATGGAGTTCACCGCTAAGTATGGGACGTTTAATTGACGATTCAATACATATACTTCCTTGGACTAACACTAAACACCATCCATTAGTATAACTTACCTAATTCATGTTCAAATCAACACAAACAATAGTACATGGATTTTCCCAGAATAGAACAATATACAAAAATCAAATATAAGAAATAATCCCAACAAGACAGCAAAAAATATAAACAACGATTGATATACAATATAGGTCTATTAGTAATAATACAAGTTGAACACAAATCATTTAGATAAAGATATACAACAATCTATACCAAATTTACATGCCAAGATTTAATGTACGACAAGGACCAAATTGGTAGATAATAATATGAATATATGTAATGGATATGATTAGTATCTGAACTAAGTAGTTAATACTGGATAATATCATTTATATACCATCAACATATCTCATATCATTCTTTAGCTTATATTCTTTTTCTAAAATATCACTTGAAATACCATTATCGATAATATCGCTCTGATAATTAGTGTATAATACCCAATATTTTTCAAGAATATCGATCATAAATGTAAGTGTCGAAGAATTTTCTCGTTCTCAATTTTTGTTTTTAGTATATGGTGAACGATAATATGTTGACCATATTAAAAATCCCAATGCATTGAATTTTTAGTTTTAACCGTATTTTTTTAATTTTCTTCATTAGTCTTTCAACAAAGAAAACTCTGCTTATTCCATTATTATTTTTATTTTGGTTCGGTACTTTACCACAAAATGTTAGATCGTGCAAGGGTTACTTCTCTTTTTTGTTATTTTCTTTGTTCACTATGTCCAATCGGTAAGTTAGCCTATGAAAATTCATTTTCCTTGTTTTGGTTATTATTATGCATCAAGAACTATGTTGAAGAGCAGAAAACTTATGTATTTTACATATTGATAAAGAACGGACTAAAAGCAATAATCAGTATCAAATAAACATCACTTGTAATTCAAGTGAAAACGAAAATGAAGAAACTGTAAATATAAAAACTGAAAAATAGTAGCGATGATTAAATGAATGAAGAAACAAAGAATATAGCATAAAACTGAAGAAGAAAAATAAAGACGCATATTCGGTAAAATATCCCAGTAAATAGATTGTAATATGTAAAATGTATGCAAACTATGTCCTTAGTAGTAATATGATAATATAGATCTAAATAGCTAAGAACCTACTATCATTTTAACATTATAGCACAATATAATATTTGGCCATAGGGGTAGGCATTGTTGGTTAGGACATATGATGCTCACATGTAAGGTCGGGAATCCTTGCTAACTACATATCTTTGTATGCATTCCAAATAAAAAAATAGTGTAATATCATGTATAACATTATCTAGACATGTCCGATGTTTTATCGATATTATAAAAATATTTTAAAATATCTCATATTAGTAATTGACCAATACATATATGATACCTATATTTACTATTTGGTACCCAAATATATTCTATTATACATAATACACGATATGACACTAGATTTTTCCCTCTTTGCTATTCGTTCTCAAATCCAACACTTCATTCTCTTCTATTTCAAAGTCTTTTTAGTTAGGCAACCTTCTTCAAAAATTAAAATTTACAAAATTCATCCCTCTTATTAAATCAAAATTAAATGCCCAAGTTAGGCATAATGAATACGCTTTATACATGTATGTTATTTCCCCCTTTCATCTTCCCTAAACCCAAACTTTACACTATAATGGCAACGGCGTGAAAATGGATAGTCATACAAATCAAAAATTGACACTCTCCTTCGTATTATATAACCGCCGCTTGCAACTACTACTTTCTTTTCTATCTTCCCCTTTGCGTCGTCCTCCGAGCACAGGTAATTTTTAGTCCTTCCATATACCACGTTTTCAAATTGACAATTATCTGCATCCTCTAACATATTTCCTTCAATCATTTGCTCCCTGTTAATTCACAACAGCAATAATTTTGCTGCTTGCTTCAGATCTAACTAATTTACTCAGCGCCTTCACTTCAGGTAATCCCCATTGCGTTTTCTTCTCATTCTTGGACATTTTCTATGCTCTAATTTATTCGTTGCTACATTCTGTTTGTTGATGTCGTATGAAGGATAATTTTGTGAAATCAACATGGTTTTGTGCGTACTGATCAGAACAAGGTTTTGTACGTATTGATCAACTAACCATGAATTTTTTGTATATTTAGTTTGAGTAATAATTCATAGCATTAATGATTATTTAACTATGAATTTCACTAATTGCAGGTTTACTGATTCTGTGGTTAATAAATTTTGTTCGCTGTTCACATGAATTTCGGTTTCTTGGTGTCTGCTGCTTGCATAAAATTTCTTTTCCATTAAATTTTAAGAATATTAAACTTCTTGGAATTGATGATCTATTAATTTGTAGTTACAAATATGGTATTTGAAAATGGAGAACTTTTGTTCTTAATATTACTTAGCTTAAAAAGCTTTTAAACATAAAATATGTAATTCCGTACTTTATGATTTTACTTGTTCAAAATGTAGTTTATTGATTTTGAAAGCATTGAAATTTAGAATTTTGACCTTTCTTCTTCAATAGCTTCAACTTTTGTGTTTCTCATGCTAAAACTTTTGGTTGCAAGGTTTCAACGTCAAGCTTTTGGATTTTTAATTTTGAAGCTTCAAAACTTTAAGCCATGATATTTTTGGACACACAAACATTAGAACCTTTATAAATTTTGATCATTAGCAAATTTACACCGTTATGCCTTTTCAACTTTAAACATTTTATGTGTAATCGATTTTGAACTCTACATCCAAAATTTGATATTTCAAAATGTAGAATTATTTAATTTAATGTTCTTGAATTTCGAATCTTTGATTTTTTAATTCAAAGTTGAACCTGTAATTTACACCAATGTTATATTTTTAATTCCTTTATGCTTAGCGCAGTTCACCTGCCATAATTTTATTTTGAAAGTGTTATCCGACATTTTGACCCAGCTATATCCGAACTGACTGGAAAAGTTAGACTTCATGATCATCAAGGTAGTAAACCCGAAGAGATGGCTACTAGGATTGGACACCGATTATGGACAAGACTATAGACGATAGCCATACCGATTCATGCGAATAACATTCTGGAATTGGCTAAGTATGAATTTCACACTTCAACTAAAAAAGCGAATGGTTATGATCATTCTCCAATATGGATCGGCTATGATCATTCTCCAATATGGATCGGCAATGATCCATCTCCAGTATAGATTGGCAATGATCTATCTCCAAAATGGATCGGTTATGATCAATCTCCAAAATGGATCGGCTATGATCCATCTCCAAAATGGTTCGGCTATGATCCATTTACAAAATGGACCGACTATGGAACATCTTTATTATTGATCGATGTGAATCGATAAGGATACAGATCGCTTGGATTGACAGTACGAATCAACGATGATCGATAAATAACTAAAAACTCAAAAGTCAACTATGCATGAAACTTTGGGAGTAGAAAGATATTACATGGTAGGTCCCATCATATCGATCGCACGTGAAAAAGAGCAACAAAAACAATCGGCACCGATCGTTATTTTGATAGAAGTGGGGCCCGTGATCAATAGGGTGACCTCGTTTGGATCTGGATACTCCACTGCTGAAATTTCAGGAATATATTTTGCCATCTTTCCCTATAAATACAGACTTGATTGTTCATTTTCGGGATCTTTACGCTGATATTTTCTTGGTATTCCATTGTAACTACGGATCATACCTGATTCATCCCTCTGTACTCAGCAATTAAAGTGATTAATAAAGTTACTCCTCCAAAGTCGAACCACTATAAATCGTTGTGTTCTTGTTATTGCTTATTGTTTCCTCTTTATTCATTGGATTTTCTTCATTTGTTTCTCTATAAAATCTGTATTAGGTGTTTGTGCCAATTTTTGGTGCAGGTGATTCCATTGAGAGATGAATTCTCAGTTTGGTTAGATCTCATCATCTACTTGTGGATTTCCATATTCGTGAGATAGATCCATCTTTCTCCCACCAAGTTTCCTATCCTACTCAAATTCGAAAAAAATCTATAAGGAAACTACCTACAATGTCTCCTAGGAATGCATAGGCCATAGCTACAACCTCATGACCGGCTGATGAAGCAGTGGAGAACACGGAGACCACTTTTTTGGAAGATAGAGCGCAACAGGGAGCCATGGATGTACAAGCTTCCTATGGAATAATCACTAAGTTTAAAATGGAGAAATATGTTTAAACAGATCGTATCTGGTCCATCCAATCGATCGGTTGGACAGTCGATCCCTCCATAACACATATTGCAGTCGATCGTTCCAGCTGATCATTTTTTCAGCCAATAGTTTTTCCAGCCAATCGTTCTTACAATCGATCGTTTTTCCAATCGATTGTTTTTTCCAACCTATCATTTTTCCAGTTGATCGTTTTTCCAACAGATTGTTTTTCCACCCAATCGTTCTTCCATTCAATCTTTTTTCCAACATATCGTTTTTCCAACCGATCGTTTTTCCAACCGATTGTTCTTCCAACCGATCGTTTTTCCAACCGACCGTTCTTCCAACCGATCATTTTTCCATCCGATCGTTGCTCCAACATCTACAACTGATTGGTCATATCCATATTTGTTCCGAGTCCAATATTTTGCTACGTATCCAAACGAAATGGATTGGGTACGAATGGATTCATACTAATCCATCATAAAAAAAATCCAAAAGGATATGCCTTTGAACTGATAGGGGCATAGAGGATCATGTGGCAACTGCTAAATTGCAGCTAAGGAATGTACAAGGAACCGATACTCAAACGGTACTTCCAAAGGCTGGAGAACCAAGGTGATATGACACGAACCAAGGTGGTATGACTTGAAGCAGACTCTGTATGTTCCGACCCAAAGTCGAACTCGGGTAATCACCAACTCGACCCTAAGCAAACATAGGAAATTCTGGCCAAAGGTCAAACTCGGGTAAAACCAAGATTTTCTTCAAGAAAACACCAATATGACTCTAAGCACCATTCGTCGCTAACTCAACACTTCAAATTCAGTGACTCCAAGCGAACCGGGGGCTGACTCTAAGCAAATAACAAATTTTCTCAGGTCAGACTCCAAGTAAATTATCACAAATCCATCAATATCGGTCCATCTTGCTTTGCTCATAACCACGACATACGGACTCCAAATGACTTGAAAATTGGTGTGTAACCTCAAGAGGCCTTCCTTACTGCATTATATGGACCGCACCCTATTTGGGTGAAGGATCATCACCGATCAGTGACCCCATCCTAACTGATTCACTATTCGATCGGCATTCTTAACCATTTAAATGTTGGACAACCATACATACATTCAGAAGCATTAAAGTAGCCGTAACTTGAAAACAAATGGACTGACGACGATTGGAGCATCTTCCCCAGTCGAAACCTATTCATCGAAGCTATTCAGCTTGCAGAATATCCGAGGAGATTCAATGTGCCAACCATTTTAGCATATTCTATGAACATAGACCCCCAAAAACATCTCATGAAGTACGAGTAGCACAAGGATCCCGCCATAGCGACAGATGCCATAAAATGCAGATGTTTTCACATATTCCTCGAAAGAATAACGATCATGCGGTTTATGCAGTTACCACCCAGGTCCATCTCCTCATCCGGTCAATCGAATCAGAAGTTATCGAGCAATTCAGGATGCATGTGACTCACACCAAGGATGTGATGTCATTGGCTGAAGGAATTCAAAGTGAGGGCAGCATTGAGGCCATAGATGAGGACTAAGATTCTAGGAGATGACCGAGAATCTAAAATTTTGACTCATATACTATTTTGACCAATTCAACCAATAACATCTACTTAGAAACTCATGACTCGAAGCAGTACTAGAAACTAGTCATTAGAGAGTCCACCGAAATGCAGAAGAAATCCAGGAAATGTTGTATATTTCAAGATACACATGGTCATAACACCAGCGATTGCGGACACCTTCGAGATGTGATTGGAAAGCTGATCCGGAAAGGAAAGTTTCAACGATAAGTGCAAGCCCAGCAGAATGGTGAGTAGAGAACATCTGCCTAATAAAGAACTTTATTTATCAGTTGGATCACCAATGGTCGACTTCCAACTGAGAAAGGCTAGGGCAATATGGAATAGCGAGGATACGATGCTACCTCACTTATCAATAAGATTTATTTCAATTTCAATACTGTTGCGAACTACGACCAACTTAAGCTAAACTACTTCCAAACGATGCAAGTGACCAAGTACTTAGAGTTTGGTGCCAACCAACCTCCATGAACCAAGATCAGATCTTTGGAGGATCATCAAGACGAGCATAATTCAACCGCTCATCAACTACCATATGCCTCTGACTTGGTGGCAAGGACTCGAAATAAGCCTGACAATGTCAGAATCCAATACTAAGTGGAAACGACTTACCGTCCATGCATTAACCTCCATGCTTGACTTAAAGACCGGAGAAACACTTGGAGTGGATGCAACCCGACCATCCACTCCCCAGCTCATACTTGAAGTTCGCCAAAATACTTATGCCTCTCCTGAAGCTCAGCAAGACTGAGGTCCAACTAAAGTGAACATGATTTGATTGTCCACACATTAACTCTTTCCCTGGATAAAGGAGGCAGTCTGGGAGCTCGACTTAGAGTAGGCGTGATTGACCATCTACTCACCAACCGCCACCCTCGACATGAGGACATGACTGCAACGTGAGGTGGATGTGACTTGACCATTCATCCAACTACTCTCTCCCTTGACTTGATAGGCGGAGTGCAGAGCAAATTGGACGAGACCTAACCATTGAACCTAAGCATGGGCCATGGGTGTGGTCCAACCATCCATCGCTTAATCACCAAGTGGATGTGGATCAACCGTCCACTCGCTAACTTTTGTCCTCGAAGCTGGGCACAAAATTCCTTTCCAAGAATGAACATGACTTGACTATTCATTTGACAGCTCTTACATTGACCTAATAGGTGGAGTGTGAATAAAAAACAGGTGTAACTCACCACCAATCACAAAAACCTAGTCCCTGGAGCATGGACCGGAGAATAAACACAAAAGGATGACACAGTTCGACTATCCATCGACCAACTCTAGTGCCCACAGCGCGGACTAAAGTATAAACATCAAATGGGTGTGACTGACCACCCACTGAATAACTTTGGTCCCCCAACATGGACTAGAGTATACAGTAAAAAAAAGTGGACACAGTTCGATCATCTGCTCTCCAACTCTTGTCCCTGACTTGGGGGAAAAACCACTACTCAAAGTGGTTGCAGTCTAACCATCCGCTCCACTGCTCGATTTTGAAGTTCTCCAGAACACTCATCTTACTCCCAAAGCTCAATAAAAATAGGATCCAAATGGAAATGGACATGGTACGACCGTCCACGCATCGATTCCTGCTCCGGAGGCAGGGGCAGTTTGAGAGCCCAAGTCTAAATTTGACATGGTTCGATCGTCCAATCCAAATAGGATGTGATACATCCATCCATAACCTTGCTCATGCTTGAAGTACGGCGAAATTTTCAACCCATTCCCGGACATTGGCAAGCCCAAAATCCAATCCATGACATGGACGCGGTTCGACCGTTCAGCAAATAACTCTGGTCCCCTAGTGCTGATTGGAGTATAAACATCAAATGGGTGCGACTGACCACCCATCAGAAAACTCTAGTCCTTGGAGCGCGGACAAGTGTATAGGTAGAAAATGGACGTGGTTCTACCGTTCATCAATTAACTCTCCTCTATAAATCGATATGCTGAGTATAAAACATAGAACGGATGTGACTTAACCATCCGCTAATCAGCTCCTTCCCACGATTCGATGTGAAGAACTCCAAGTAAGAGTGAACGTGATACGACCGAGCACTCTTTGACTTCCGCCCCTAACTTGGGAGCAGAAGAAATGACTAAGGAAAATGTGGTTGGACCATTTTTTGAAATAACTCTAAGTCCCTAGAGTGTGGACTTGAGTATAAACACAAATAGGGTGCGATTTGACCACCCGCCAACAAACTCTTATCACCAAAGTGCGGATATGACCACTCAAATATTCTATAAACTCCGACCTAAACTCGACAGAAGGAGTATAAACTTGCTACGGATGGAATTAAACCATCCATGAACTAACTCCGCTGACCCAAGACTGCGGGCAGGAGTACAAATTACTAAAAGATGAATACGACGGCTCACTATAGCTCCAGCTTGGTGTTCTTTACGACTTAAGGCAATGACTACAGGGAGGCCATAATACAAAACCAATCGGAATGACATCCGAAGTTACGGGTAACTGACTTTATCATGTCATTGGATCAACATGAAATATCGATCCAAACTTTCTATATCATGCCGCTAGATCGAAGGTTGGTATCGATCCACACCAACCACAAACGGATATGACATGAACGTCCATCAAATAGCTCGGTCACCAGAGCGTGGATAGGATAATAAACCATGAATGCGTGTGACTTGGATGTTCATTTTCCATCACCTTCCATTGATCCGTCAGAAGGAGTATGAAACCAGATAAGCATGATTGATCGCTCCTGAGCTAATTTTATCCCTTGGTTCGATAGGAGAACATAAATCAAAATAGACGTGACTGACCATCCAGCTTTGAATGAATGCGACACCGCTCATTCGCTAGCTCTAACCATGATTCGACTAGAAGAGTGGTTCGAAAACGAACGTGACTTACTCGTCCGCACAGTGATCCTTGCCCTTTGTTCGATAGGGGGAGCAACAGTTACATATTGGATGTGATTTAACCATCCATTCTTTGGTCCTTACCTAGAGTATGTCGACATCTACATCAAAAGTTGATGTGATTGACTGTCCAGTACTCAGCTTATGCCCGAAATTCGATGAGGCATTGAAGTCTTCCTTTGGGAAGAAAAAGCCATAATACAATCTGGAATAGGCGCGACTCATCCTTCGATCAACTAACTTGACCCCACGAATCAACGGGAAAGAGTGTAAAGCCAAAACAGAAGTGACATGCCCGTCCACTTATCAACATTTACCCTTGACTTAGGGGGCATGAACGAGAACCAAGATAAATGTGAACCAACCATTCATCGATCAACTCTAAGTCTTCGAAGCTTAGGTGGGGGTATAAACACGACTAGGATGCGACTCGACCCTCCATGCAGTACATTTATCAACCCAAGAACGGGGGTAGAAGTGTGATCATCCACAAAACTGACTGTTATAGCTCAATGCTGTGACTCATACCTAGTGCTTAATACGACTCGAGGCTAAGACCGAAAGGATGCTTAGAAATAGAATCATTGGATCTATCCCCGGGCTCATGGGAGATTGACTATCATTCCAACCTGAAAAAAGAGCAAAAGATCGCGAACACATTGACTAGAAAGCGCGTTACTCGAATACACAAGTGGATCCATACTCAAAGCAAGAGCCAGCTATGTAGCTACGTGCAACACGAGGCTGAACCCTATCTGAATTTTGATTCGACATGCTTCTAAGCCTGATCTTCATCCATTGCAAATAATCACTCAATGCACCTAGAGCCCATTACTATTGGACTCACCAGCTCATGGTGAGATCAGAAAGTTCAACCGATGCGACCGTCAAAGCATGCCATCCTAACCAGCTATCATACCATTGACTATGCATTAGAGAAATGCTTTAACATAGGGATCGACATCAAGTCCAACTACCGTTCTCCGTACCTACATACACTACCAAAGCGTTGAAGTTACAAGACTTGCCTAGGCCAGGGGCTAGCACTGATCCCATCGCCTATACGACTTTACAAACCCAATTCAAACATCCCTCATGCTAAGTACAGTTTAGTGCGGTGTTGTGTAGTGTAATACAGTTCAATACTATATGGTAGTTATGGAGAAACTCAACAGTTCGACCGAAGTGACCGTCATCGCTGACCATTCCAACCGGATTTCACGTTGATGGTTACGCGAAATAGTTACGTTCAAATTCAAGGATCGGCTATCGGCGTGTAAGAATCCGAATATCCAAGTTCATTCAGGGCACGTGTTACAATCCATACAAGTACAAATATGCTAATCTACTCAAGTCTAAAGTGGTAGACATCCAATTCGAGGCCATGTGTTAGTTCGAGTACGCAAGCCATATACAGCATGTCCTGGAGAAACAGAAATGACACGACATGGATCCAGAGAGATCTACTGCACTAGAAGAGGAGGTGAATAAACTCAAAAGCAACGGGCTTATCCACGACACCCTCTACCTGAAATGGGTATTTAATCCTGTACATGTGAGAAAAGCAAATGGAAAGCGGCGAACATGTGTTGATTGTTCAGACCTAAACAAGGCAAACCCAAAAGACAGCTTTCCACTTCTGAGGATCGACCAGCTAGTAGACTCAACCACTGGATATGAAAAGCTTTAATTTAAGGATGCATACTACGAATACAACCAGAACCCGATGCACATCCCCGACCAGGAGCACAACAGCTTCATTATCGATCTAGGGATATATTGTTATGTTGTGATGCCATTTGAACTAAATAATGTTGAACCTACTTACCAGAGACTAGACAATCGGATGTTCAAAGATCAGATTGGGTGATCGATGAAAGTATATGTGGATGGTATGCTCGTGAAGTCACGATGATCAAACGACCACATTGATGACTTGGCGGAGATGTTTATTGCTCCCAAAAATTATGGAATGAAACTTAATCCCTTGAAATGCCCCTTCGGGGTTGCGTTGGGAAAATTTCTGGTTTTTATTGTTAACTCTCGCGGAATGGAGGAAAATACCGAGAAGACTCAAGCAATTCAAAACATCCAAGTGTCGAAGACGATCAGGCAGGTACAGAGCCTCAATGGGAAGGTCGCCACCTTAAGCAGATTCATCTTCAAGGCCACTAACAAGTGTATTCCTTTCTTCGATTTGATTAGGAAAGGGAAAAGGAACTTTGAATGGGCGTAGGATTGCATAGATGCATTTCAAGCTCTGTATATCAGTTAGAGAGACCTACCATCCTATCCAAGCCACTGGATCGTGAAGACTTATACATCTATTTAGTGATGTTTATACACACTATAACTGCCACACTGTTACATGAAGAGAATCGGATCTAGAGGCCAGTATACTATGTTAGTAAGCGATTGGCGGGTGTTGAGAGAAACTACCCACTGGAGAAGCTCACGTACTGCCTGTTGATTGCATCACAAAAGCTTCGTCCTTACTTCCAGGCTCACCCCACTAACTTCTACACCGATCAGCCGTTACGGTGGGTCCTACAGCAACCTGAGATGTCTGGAAGGTTACTCAATTGGAATATCGAGCTAAGCCAATTCGATATCACTTATCTCCCTCGAAGAGCTATTCAAGGAAAGACATGGCGGACTTCATAGCTGAATTCACTACACCAGATGACTCTCCGGAGATCAGTGGAGAACTGACCAACTGATGGAAAATGTACACAGATGGAGCATCCAATGATTAATGTTCTAGCGCCTAAGTCCTGTTAGTGACTCTTGAGGAACGATCAATCTACTACGCCCTGAAGCTCGACTTCCCAACAGCAAATAACGAAGCCGGTTGTGAAGCCTTAATCATCGGGCTCAAACTTGCCGGAGAACTGGGAGGGACAACTTTACATACCTTTTGTGATTCTCGGTTAGTAGTATGCCAAATCAGGGGAGATTATCAGGCTCTGGGGTAGCAACATGCTCCTTATCTCGGCTGAGTCCTAGAGCTACTAGTAGACTTCGAGTATCACACCATTGTAAACACCCTCATAGAACAAAATGATAAAGCCAAATCATTGGCCAAGCTGGCCAGTTCCAGGGATACGTAGTAGAGTGGTGTAGTCTCGATTGAAGTACTAAATGCTTCGAGCATCGATCAGGTGGAATTTATTGGGTTCTACAGACAGCCTGAAAGGGAGTCGTTGATGACTCCTGTCAAAGGTTATTTGTGACAAGGGATCCTTTCTGGATGGAGGAATGAAAAATGACAAATCCTCCACAAAGTTCCGTGCTGCATCATCCAAGAAGGAGTCATGTATAGAAAAGGTTTTTCCATTCCCTTGCTTCGATGTATCGCCCATGATGAAATCAAACGAGTCTTGAGAGTAGTCCATAAAGGAGAATGCGATGATCACACCAGAGGGCAAACCCTGGCAAAGAAAATTCTCCGCTATGGCTATTACTGGTCGACTGTCAATCACGATGCAGCTGATTATGCTAGACAATGCACAAAGTGTTAGATGTTTGTTAAAACTTCAAGAGCCCCGCTGATGGAAATTTCTCAAATGGTCAGTCCATGGCCGTTTGCCACTTAGGGTATTGACATCATCGGCTCCTTGTTTATTTTTAAAGGTGGTGCGAAGTACGTCATCGTAGTAGTTGATTACTTCCACAAATAGGCTGAAGATGGACCCTTAACTGTGATCACAACGAAAAAAGTAATCAACTTTGTTGTCTAAAACATCATCTATCATTTTGGTCTTTCCCGAACAATCGTAACTCATAGCGGGACCCAATTCGACATTGCTGAGTTCAAAGACATTTGTCATCAGCATCATATTGAGAAAAGATTCGGGTCAATTACTTACCCTCAAGCTAATGGACAAGTCGAATCTGTTAACAAAATCATAAAGTCCATTCTAAAGAAGCGTTTAGAAAAGGCTAGATGCAAAGGGGTCGACGAACTCCCATCAGCAATATGGGCATACCGAACCACTTACAAGTCTGTGACTGGTCATACTCCATTCGCCCTTGCATACGGCTCCAAAGACGTGATTCCTGTAGAACTTGGAGTTCCTTCTCACTTAGTGATTTATTACAACCCCTGTTTCATTATAAAAAAACAAACAAACAAGGAATTGCAATCCAATTACAATTAAACTACAAGGAATTAGCAACAACCCATGAGTATACGATCACATCCGAGAGCCAACGACAGGAACGTGTACATCAACGTGCACATGTGCATTCCAAAATCTTGATTTCTTGAAACCGACAAAAAATGAATCCTCAACTAGAGTTATTAGAGAAAAGACTAGATTAGATAGCCAAAGCTTACAAGCCCTGTAGAATCAGATACAGATAAAAACTGATGGAATACAATCCTGAATTTATACTACTGGAAATCGACCAAGCATCATGACGATCAAAGAGAGATACAACACTTTGGGAAAATCATTGGAAGGATAGCGACTACTCAGAAAACTGGATGGATATCTTTCCAATGACTCTAACTTGCTTCGATTCAAACCACGTCATGTTTGACACAATACGAACTTTGAGGGATAAGTGTTGTCCGGCATTTTGACCCAGTAATATTCGAACTGACTGGACAAGTTAGACTTCATGATCATCATGGCAGAAAGCTCGGAGAGATGGTTACCGGGATTGGAGATCGATTATGGACAAAACTATAGACAATAGCTGTACCGATTCATGCGTTGGAAAAGTATGAATTTCACACTTCAACTGAAAAACGATCGGGTATGATTGTTTTTCACAATGGATCGGCTATGATCCTTCTCTAATATGGATCAGATATGATCCATCTCCAGAATGGATCGGCTATGATCCATCTTAATTATGGATCCGGCTATGATCCATCTCCAATATGATTCGGATATGGAACATCTTCATTATGGATCGGCATGAATCGATATGGATATAGATCGCTTGGATTGACGGTGCAAATCAATGATGATCGATCAATAACTCAAAATTCAGAAGTCTACTATGCACGAAACTTTGAAAATAGTAAGATATGGAACATGGTGGGACCCACCATATTGATCGCACGTAAAAAGGAGCAAGAAAAACGATCGGCACTGATCATTATTTTAATGAAAGTGGGGCCCACGATCGATATGGTGACCTCGTTTGGATCTGGAGACTCCACTGCTGAAATTTCAAGAAGATATTTCACCGCCTTCCTCTATAGATATGGACTTGATTGTTCATTTTCGGGATCTTTACACTGTTGTTTCCTTGGTACTCCATTGTAACTATGAATCATACCCGATCCATCCCTCTATGCTCAGCAATTCAAGTGATTAATAAAGTTATTCCTCCAAAATGGACGTAGGCTTTTAACGTCGAACTAATATAAATCGTTGTGTTCTTGTTATTGCTTATTTTATGTTATTTAATTGCTTGTTTCCTCTGCTTTCATTGGATTTTCTATATTTATTTCTCTATAAAATCTCTATTGGGTGTTTGTGCCAATTTGTGGTGCAAACAGTAATCAATTTGACGGTCTTGTTTATTCCCATTTATAGGTACAAAACAATGGGAAGCACCTACCAATACTTATCCAATTTGAGTTTAATAACCCAGAATGTGTGCTATTTGGGCAAGGATTGCAAGAATGTTGGAAGCTATTAATATTGATACTAATGAAAAGTTCAAACTTCACATGCATCATTTTGATAAATAGGCTTGTCTGACAAAGTATACAATTAAAGATTCCAAAATTTGCTTTATTAATCTTATTTGAAACTTTACAAAGATAACACGTTACAAAATTTAGGAATAAATGAGGACTTCACTCATATGTTCAATTATTGCTACTATTCTCATTGCCACGTGCTTTCCAATACACACGGATACACACATGCACGCGTAGACACACATATACATATACAGCTATTGACATAGATGTATACATATATCTATAGTTGTATATTTCACCCTTAAATTATATATAAAAATATTCCAAAATTTGCTTCATTAATCTTATTTGAAATTTTACAAAGACAATTATTTCAAAATTTAGAATAAATGAGAACTTCACTCATTTATGCTACTATTCTCATTGCCACCTACTTTCCAATACACACACACATCGCTCAATGACACCCTTGTTTTGCAGCACCCTTGTAGCCTCTTGATTTCCACCACACAATCTGAATTAAATTATAGGCTAGTGGGAAGAGAGAGATAGCCATATAATTTAATTTGGATTACGTGGTGGCAATTAGGGGCTATAGGGGTGCCATTGAACGCTCCTCATACATGCATACGTACGTATGTACATACATACATATACATATGTACAAATACACACACACACACATATATATATATATATATGGGGCTGGCTTTTTGGACACAAAGTAAAACACAAATGGTAACATAATAGATCTAGACAATTGAATCTTTTTGTCCTTATATGGAAGGTGTGAATTAGGGGGTAATCGAATGGTAGAGATCCATCGTGTTTACCAATTGTGTTTATATTTTGTATCCAAATAGATTTCCCATATATATATATGCATGCGTGCATGTGTGGAATTTAAGAGAAGAACCTATGTCCGGAAAATAGGTTTAGGGATCATGAAATTAGATCACGATTTTTAAAAGGGTTGCTCATTAAACATGATCCATATTTTTTATGGGCTAAATGGGTTATATAACCTGCTATAAAAAAATTATGGGTCGAACCCAACCATGTCGAATACTTCATACTTGACATAATGTCAAAAATAGTAGGTTTCGTACAAGGGAATAAAGGGAAGGGTTATATTGATTTGCATAACATGGGGCTTTAGATGAAGAGGATATTTAGTTTTGTGATGAAAGTATAATTTTCCATTTAGAATAATTGATTGTTTCTTATGAATTATAGGCATTTCTTTTAAAAGAATTCAACGATTGGATATTTACATATGCATAACACGTATCATGTAAATGATTATAAAATTTAAGATTTAAAGGTAAAAACGGTTCGTTGATACAATATCTACAAAAGCTTATTGCATTTTGAATATTGAAATCAAAACAAGATGTGGAATATTAATATGGGTGTGGGAGTAGCAGATGGTTGCAAAGGAAAGATGAGGACATAGACCTAATTTACATAAAATTACGAAGAAGGGTATTTAGTGTAATAAAATTATCTGTAGGAACTTGACGTCAAAACCCCTAATTAGTTTTGCATCAAATATGTGGGAAATATTATATTTGTGTCTAAAATAAGGGTTAGTAGAACATATATCTACAACCAATTGTGTTACAGGTAATCATAATGAAAACACAAAGTTCTAATTCTAATACAGGGAATAAATACTGAAGTTAGACAATATATATGAAAATGTTAGCAACATAAGGTCCATAAGGTTCTTTGTGGTTTTAGCTTTATTGCTTGAATCATCGAAAGTTTGTACCAAGTTTGAACCATATCTTCATTGTGCCGTTGACTTCATTTTCATTGACTGATGTCCTTCTCTTTCTAAATTGCATACATGCTCATCTTATCTATTTCATTATACTAACTAATTAACTTTTGTCTGCACCTTCCTGACTTTTTTGAATATAATAGTTTTAAAAGGAGGCTAAATGGAACAAGGAAAAGGGAGTCTAAGTATCGGAGTTATAAGAATCGAAGTGTATGCATAGATGAGTGTTTGTGATCCTAAATTGGTGTATATAGTGTCAGAAACTCCTAGACATTCCACAAACCAAATTGACATGGTTTCAGCGTCGGAGTGTCGCTACCTTCACTTATAAAGGCACAGGAAGATATATCTATATGTGGGCCGATCTTGCCAATCATCTTGCTGATTAAGGTATTCTTGTGTTCATCCACATAGATGGCGACATCTCTTATGAAATCAAAAGTCGATGTATCTCCAATGAAGATCCCAACAGTTCGATCCCCAGTAGACTGTGGGGTTTTGATAGTTGGTTGCTTTAGAGGAGGAGAAATCGGATACTCAGGTCTCACTGTCTCGGTAGTCAGTAGATCCAAGGAAGGAAGATCATGAAGAACGGGACTCACTTGTGGGGACTCATCAAATGATTCTTTTCCCTCCTAGGTGTTGTAATCACTGTCATTATCATCGTCGGAGATCTCTCCCTCCTCCACAACCATTGGCTGTTTCCCATCCATTCTTTGAACTGGTTCATCCTCCTCTAGAATTACGGGAATTCTAACATTGCCACCCTTGTCGATGGGGGCATCATCTATTACAAGCACGTCAACCTCTTCATCTACAGTCTCTTCCTCAACATTTTCTATAAGCTCCTTGGTAAAAACGTCTTCCTCTTCTTCTCCTTCGATGCCCTCTTCAGAGTCATTAGCGTGGGCATTAATAAGCGTGTGATCTAGAGCTACTTCTTATTGAACATTTAGTGTCGGCTACTCTTCCTGGTGTGTGCAGTCTGTATTCCTATAGATTTTCATTAGTCAAAAGGAATATATGAAGCGTTCTCACTCTAGCAGCCTTTAAATCATCAATTATTGTCTTGTACTCTGATCTTTTATCCTACTTTGGAATACCTGAGAAGCGCACGCGTTAGGTTCAAAATGCAGAAATTCCTTTATGAGAGGAATGAATGGAAAGGAACTCACTTCATTTCAACTAGAGGCAATTGAACACTTCTGGGCAGCATATAAAGAAATATTCACTCTTAAACATGGAGCACTTGCTATAAAGGTTCCTGAGTGCATCTAGTCCAGGCCTCGATAATGACAAAGAATGAGCAATCTTTTTTGCTCTTGAACTTGAGAAGATAGGTGAGCTCTTTGATTCACGGAGGCTTCCAAACCTTTGCATGAATAAGATATATAGAGAACTTAATAGGGCAAACCCATTATGGTGGAATTGAAATGGAACAAGCCAGATTTTTCCCAAGAAGGAATTAAAAGGAGGAACAACACCGCTGAGACACATGTATCGACCACAAGAAGTAAAGCCGACTGGGGGGCGATGTGTGAATTCATCTCTCGCTGGAAGGCGGACATCTTCTACAGGGATTCCATGTTGTAAGAAAATATTGTTGAGCATCTTTTGAGTCAGAATTGTGGGTATCTTTTTTAGTGGGCGATTATGATCAACCCTGGAGGAAACTGGGGCAGAAAAGCGGGATCTATTAGCACCATCTGGCTCTCTGACCTGGAGGTCGAAATTTGGTTGGTACCAACTAGAATAGATGGAGAAACCGGATCAGTGGTAGAGGCACCCTTAGAAGGAGTTGACTGGTCCTTCATCAGATTTGTGGTGAGCCGATTGGCAAGTCATTATAAATGGGAGAACTTGTCGTTCAACACAGTCAGGTAAAACTTAACTTGAAATATAAATACCCATGTGAACAACACTTAGAATTCAACAAAAACCGACGTGTATCGACCTATCAAATTCTAAGTGTTAACCGAGGCAAATGCAACGTGTTATCTACATGAAATGATCAGTGTCTTGAACACTATGAATGAACCATCTAGTGTAGGTAGCGTGCTCACATTTGAAAAACAATCCATATCGTCCTCTGAAATTATTCTTCTATACTTACCCATTATCAATCACCGGTCGATAATGGATCCATTGTCCAGAGTAACGCGGAAAGTCTTTCTTTTCAGGATCATCGGAGTGCAATGATAGGAAGGGGACGCGAAGAAACAATTTATCACGTCTAAACTCGAAAAAAATTGCCATCTTGGAATTCATCCAAAGGTCTAAACTTCGCCAATTTCATAGCAAGGACAATCGAAGCCAAGGACGTAAACTTCTCTCCAAGGCCGCACGCATTCAATTGAAACAAAATCTAATTTTGACTCCAATTGTAAGCGCAAGGACTCGATTAATTCGCCACCAAACTGAAATTGGCTAAGCTTCCGACCTTCTCCTCTATCATCACCACGGTATGCCCATAGTTGATCATCCAATCCACCTTCGATATGAAGCAGAACCAATTCGACGTCTACGAGCGGATCGAGGTCGAGAATTCTGGGAAGCGGATCTGAGGCGGTGACGGTTCCCAGTGATAGTGAGTAGGATGGGCAAGTGAAGATGATCAGAGGTAAAGGCTGAAAGCAACGGTGGTGGTGGGAGGTTAGGCTTGGGAATCAACTTGATGTTGGAAGAACTCGGGTAGAGGCTTCTTTGAAGTTGGCAGCGATTTTTGGAAATGAACATGTGAAATGGGGAAAAGGCAAGTGAACTTATAAAATAGAATTCTAGAAATTCTCTAAGTATGCATATTGGTACTAACATGAGAAGTCAATAGCGACATGTCATATTTCATCCAGTACTTGTCAAAACTTCCACACTAGTCATATTCAACGAGTTGCAAGTTCCCATGTCCAAGTTATATAGACTATATTGAGAAAAAGAGTTTTAATCCAAGTTCGAGGAGACAATGAATAGAAATCAATTAGATCCAAATAAAAGTAGTATCTTAAGACGATGCTCAAATAATTAACAGAAATTTATAGGAGAGCAATCCGAGACTTATCTCGTTCCAAAGCACATTTTTTTTTCAACGAAAGCATGCCCTAGGGGGCAAATGTTACCTGGGTTTCTAAACAAATGGAATTCAATAGGAGCTAGAACATTGATGAAGATGAAATGACTTGAAATCTTAGAATCACACCTAGATAGGCTAGTAAAACAGCTCAGAGAAATTTCAATATAAAGGGAGCAAAGGGGAGACGTCGGCATTGACTTCACCATGTTGGTGATGACATCACATCCTTCTATATTTCTCCCTCAAACTTTACAGAGGCTCTTATTTACCTATTTCATGTGTGTCCAAGTAAAATCAAAGGATTCTGAACAACTGAATACCAGGATTGAAGGGTTAGCAATCAGAATGGCAACTCAACCAAGTAATGAACGAACCATCACCAATATCAATCAAATATCCATACAATTTGCATAGTACATCTCTGAATCAAGTGACAAGAAAGAGGCCAAAGAGTTCGACCCCACTGGATCAAACCACAGAGGTCGGTATCGACATGAGAAGTCTATTCCAACATATCTAGTTAATCCAGATAAGGTCACGACTTCTTGCACTCAATTAGGCTGACCTCTGGACCCTACTGCAACTCTTGTTCCAGCCCAATAAGACTTCTACCTCTATAAATACAAACTATGGAGCAATCAACAAAGGATCTAGTTTCTGCTATCACTACGTGAAAGCCCTGCTATTTCTTCAACTCTTTCTCTACTCCATAGTCGCCAAGGTAGTTCCTTTATCCAATTCTAGGACTTAGAATCTATCTAACACTTGTACTTGTGACTAGTTCTATCTCAATCACCTTGTAATCTCATTCAAACAATATCAAAGCAATAATCAAGACTATAAAGTGGACGTATGCTTAGTTAACAGCCGAACCACTGTAATAATCTCTATTTCTCATTTATTTTTCTGTTATTTTCTATTATATTTGCTCTGTTCTAACAAGGCTGGTGCTTTCATATCATACTCTAGGGTATTGATCCATTTTTGTATTAACACCATGATTAATTGATGGTTCAGATATTGGTTTAATTAATGGGTTTGAAACTATGATCCAGACATGATAAAGGGTTTTACAATCAGGTCTAAGAACAAGTAGCTAAATAAGACTTAGGTTTATTTCAAGAATTGGCAAGTGATAACCATGCACTACAACTATTTAGTTAACAGTGTTATGATTTTTTTGCATTGCGTTTCAGAATAGTGAACAGTGATGATATTGTAGGATAAGAGTGTTAATTGGTGAAGATGATGATCATAAAAGGGGACAGTGAACATCTGATCATACAGTAGAACATCACATTCAAGCACGTCCATAGTAGGAGAAAAGCATTGGAGATCAAGGCCATAATCTTGATATATAAGGAGTCATATATCTGGAAAGAGCAAACATGCTTTACCTCATTTTGAATGCATTCAGTTTAGGCAATACATAGCATCGAAGAAATTTAACCATCCCCATGGTGCAATTAATTAGCATAGGCAGCTCTAATAGGATGCCCAAGTATTTAGTAATGTCTTTTTTTTCTCCGCAACTACGACTACTTTTCTCTAGATGTCATGTTTACATCAACATGTCGTCTGTTAATGACATTTGCTGTTATATAGTTGGTGTGTATTTCTTTTATTCATGACTTGAATCCTCCAATACTGGACTTAAAGTACATGCAAATTCTAATATGTAAACATGGTTTCATATTATTTATACCGACCTACACTTTCTATAACATAGAGACATAATTTATATGAAATAAGCGAACAATACAAAGAAAATTACAACCCAATCAAATTTTGCTTTATAGTCGGTCGTTTTTTAATCTTATCATTGTTATTGTCTAAAATATTGATTTTTAGATGTTAATATTTTTTGCCTCAAAACCTGAAAATAGTTAGGTGTTTCATGTGATCAGATTAATATGTAATTTACATTTTTATTATCTCCTATACCCTTCGTTTTATGTATGAATTTACTTAATATATTTAACATACCTATCCTAATTTACATGGCAGCCTTGATATTTGTAAACAGTGAAGCTTATTCTATTTTTCTTAAATAGCTACCTTAACATATTTCCTAACTTCATTCCCTTCACCAATATTATCAAACTTAATTTAACCTTATAAAAATATCTTGGGGAAGTACATCACGAAAATATGTTTCTTTCTAAAAAAAATAGTACACCTAAGCAGTCAACGTTTCAGAAAAGGACTTTGGACATCCAAAAACAAGGTAGGTAACACCATAATTTCCACCAAATAATATCGCTAATATTCAAAAAGAAAATTCCTTAACTTGTAATTTCGAGACCTATCTTTTGGTTTCCAATAGAAACATGCAACCCGAGAGCATGAACCAACGCATCAACCAAGACCGAGACCATAAATAGCTGAGACAAGAAGCTGGACCAAGAGCACCAGTGGTCGAAACCTAAAGCAATTGGACAATCAACAACAATCAACGGCTTTAATAGCCCAGGACGAGACCAACAATCAAGATGAATAAAGGATGTCCAAAATCTATATATGAAAGCATCACGTTAGCAATCCGTGTCAAATTACTCTCAACCAGATATTGACAAGCGTTCAAATCAAGACCGTTCATAGCAAGCCAGATCATCAATCCAGAAGGTAGGCGCTCAACAAATGGCATTATGGCCGATTTAGGTGACGATCCCAAGGCACAGAGGATCTTCTGGCATAATATGGAATAAGAATTGTATAGTACATTCCTATATTAGAGTTCTAACCAAAAAATAATTAATGGAGGAAATGATTAAATTCAATGTACTAAGCATCTCAGCTATATAAGAGTGACTAAATAAGGAAATGGCGGGGGAATAGGGATTTTCTGCCCGAACCACTATAAAAGTCTCGATGTTATTTACTTTCTACATTTTTATCTTTCGGCATTTACTATCGTTACCTTACTCCTCTCAACCATAATCTGTCTTGAGTCTTTTTAAGAACCTATGGAGTGCTATGTTACCCTAACGATCCCTCTTCCACCATAGAAGATCTAGAAGGAAAGAACCACTACATCTATCATCAAGTAAATTGACATGAAACAGACATGTGTTGAAAGCTCTCTTACATAGTTGAGGAATTTATAAAGAAAGGGAAGTTGACTAAGTTTATCAAACGTTAAGTTGAATATCTCATTTCAGAACTTTATTTTACCCTATTATGTTTCCATGACTCCAGGACAAGTTCATGTAACTCTACCAAATGAATGCATACTGCACCTTTCTATAAGAGATGGAAACGCATGAATAATCCTTTAAAATCCTTCATGGTCAAATGAAAGATACCGATCAAACTATCATAATCCCCTCGATTATATCCTCTCCTTTAAAATATTTACACTCCAAGGAGTATCTTATTGTTTCGGAAGAGTTTGAAGATTTGATTGACAGATCTCGGCCATCCCCTTCCGATGGAATTCTTCTTCAGTACACCCTAACTCACTAAGTCTTTCCTTGAGAAGTGCGTCCATATCTCAACATACACGTTATCTCTTTCAGTATGTTCTCTCTTTCTAAGGACTTTTACATATCATACTTACGCATAGGATTTACAAATTGAAATTTTATCATTAAGCCAACGAGGTCAATATAGAGTTTCGCTTTACCCGGTTTAAATGATGCCCTCCCATTAATCGGACAAGATTAGTGGAAGGTATTCACTTTATTAAGTCTAGTCTCTTTTTGTGAACTCAAATTAAAAACTTTCTACAAACTAGATAATCAAGTGAATTAAAAAGGATTTTTACAAAACGTTTTAAAACTACCCTTGTAGTATATATAGATATACATACATACATATATATATATAATGATTTATCTCTTTTCATCACTTTTAATCTTTTCCTTTAAATTCTTTGGCAAATAAGGTGATTTATAAATTACGCGATTTCAAGGACCTTCTTTAAAATGTATTCCAAAATTACTCCTTTTCAAAGAACATATGTTTTTCTTTATTAGATAATAACCAGCATGATTATTAATTCAAAATGTATTTTAGATGGTCGATACCAGCCAAAAGTGGTCGTAGATGGTCGATGCCAACCGAAAAGTGGTTGTAGATGACCAATGGCAGTCAAAAGTGGCTAAAGATTTTGGACCCAGTGATAAAATTGGTAGACCTCACCATAAGAGCACCCTCACAGTAATGCGGCATAAAGAGTGAAGCCATATCACATGGGTTTAAAACGACGTCGAAAAATAGAATGCATGCTAATGGTGAGTCAGAGTATGTCTAACCATGCATTGGGTAAATTCTCAATTTAGAAATGGGTAGATTCCCATATAGATTAAAAACGGGTACATTTCCGTATAGATTAGAGATGGGTAGATTCCCATATAGATTAGAAACCTATAGATTCTCGGATAGATTAGAAATGGATAAATTCCCGTATAGATTAGAAACAGGTAGGTTCCCGTATAGATTAGAAATGACTAAATTCCCGTATAGATTAGAAATAGGTAGATTCCCATATATGTTAGAATTGGATAGATTACCAATTAGAATAAAATGATGGCTAGACTCCCAATTAGATTAGAACGATTAGCAGATTCTCGATATAGATAGAAGTTGAGAGGGGTTGCTAAGTCAAGATATCAAGTAGATCCTTAGTGAACTGAAGAGAAGAGTGAACATGGAATCATAATAACACGAAACTCTTGCTTGTGCTACTAATTTGACTCCGAACAAGAATTCAGCCATAAAATTTAGTTGGGTCTGAAACCCTATGCCTGGGGTAAAAGATACCCCACAGAAGGAAAATCCTAAAACTACCCTCAAGCAAAGCAAAAAAATAAAGAGTAAAGTCAAAAGAGATAAAGTTTCTTTGCATTCAAGAAGATGTTACAAGGAATAGGCCAGGATGAATGCTTAAAGGAGTAGCATTATAACTACCGGATTCCAAAATCAAGGACATCAGTGTATAAGGTATAAAGACAAAAGGGAAGGTCCTCCCAACAAGCCAAACTTCTGAAACAATTTGGATATTCATGATATTGGGAGAGTCCTATTAACCATATCATCTTCAACCTTCTTTCTTATTTTTGTTTAATATATATATATATATATATAAATGAATAAATAAATTTTTGCCGCATCATCTCTTGGACCAGGATATTGATTTGAGGTTTACTCTTCTCCGGGATTATCTAGCTCTTAGTTTTTAGACCTAACTTCGACTCAAGAAAACTCCTCTTAACCTCAAAAGCCGCAAGGGTTACTTCAACTTTTGAAGCTCGACTATCTTGTCCTCATGAGATTGGTAAAGAGTAGCATAGTTTCGTTGAATCCTTAAACAGTTCAAGCAAAAATACTCCTAAAGGAACATCGACTTAAAATTAGTAAAGGTAAAAGAAGGACTTCATATTGGCTAATCTAGTTTGAGACATTATCTGACAATCACATCAACCAAATTGAAATTCAAAAAATAATCAGGTTATCAAAGATGTTTCGTCTAAGTATCCATACATGCCAAAAGTTAGAAAAAGGCCTATTGGTACAGAGACCATTCACAGTATGTTTTCTTTATCGAGAGTATTATCGGGAGTATTTTCTTGTACCTCCTCATCAGCCGTAATTGCTCCTTCTTCCTCCTCCACTGGGGTCTCAGCTTCTTCTACCACCACGGCCTTAGTTTCTTTTCCCTTCTTATGTTCCTCATACTTTCTAGCAAAGTTAGCCTCCATTATAGTAGCATCGTTTCCTAAATAGGCTAAAAAGAAGGGAATGTTTGGGTCTCGGTGGTGAGCATAGGCATTAAACATAACCTGGAAAACTCGCTTGCTTCCCTCTCATATTCATCTTTAGTAATATAGTGCTCTTCATCAATCACCCCGGCCTCGGCTTTCTTCAATCTTTCGCCCATTTCCTATAAAGCTTTTTTAAGAGCCTCAATCTTGCGATCTTTCTCTCCAACAGTTCCATATGATTCCTCCACTCAAACATTCACCTCCCAAATTTAACCTTTAATTCCACAAACTCCTTCGTCGCTTTGGCAACAACCATTGTTTCCTCTATTTTTGCCCAGCCATGTTAAAGAACCGAGAATTCTGCCATAGTCTGGAAAAGGGTAAACATAGTAAGAACAAAAATCAAAAGCATAAACCTTCACAAGAACTATTTTTACCTTGATACTATCCTGGAGGTCATACTCGATCGTCTACCGAATGCCTACAATAGAGGTTGGAGGCCAAGCATGTGCTTCTATGATGGAAGAAGAAAGGCCACCTTCAAAAGCAGCCCTTGTGATCTCTATGGCCTACTAATTTTTCTTGGAAAGGAAATCCGAAACATTTTTCTTAGAACATTCAGCTTGGAATGAAATCTTTTGTTTCTTCAAGTCGATAACCTCTTTATCAGAAGGAGGCAACCCAGACCATTTCTTGGTTACTTTTCCCTTACCTTGGGGCCGGCTTTCTTAGAAGGCACTATAACATGAAAAATGAGATAGAGTTAAAATCGAGATTGAAATTAAACTTATAATAGGATAATCAACTAAGCAAAGACGAAGGGATAAAAAGTGAAACCCTTGGTCTTGCTTTCCTCGGGACTAGATGCAGGTTCATCCCTGCTATTGATGATTACAGTAGAAGCTTCATCATACTTACCCGAAGGTTTAAGTCTAGCAAAATTAGTAGAAGAAGGTATCAATCCTACAACTTTCACTCTGCTCTCAGTAAAACCAAATGTTTGAACCTCTACAAAGGTGGAATCTTCATAACTTCTTGGTATGTATCCTTAAATGGGTTGGTAATGGTTAGATCAACACTCTTCTCGGGTCTCACTGTTTAGAATTGGGTAAATAAAGAAACACGACCAAGGATAAAAGAAGAAGAAAGAAAAATGTTCAAGGACATACGGGAACTATTGAAAGAAGTAACGATTCGATCAGAAGGAGCCTTTACTAGGAACCATTGGCGATGTGTTATTTTGCTGAAAGGATCCCTCAGGGGAGACTACGTTAACAATTTAAGAAAGAACATAGGGAATTCACTGAAAGATTTTGCCTCTAAAAGATTGAACATATAGTTGATCTCGGTAGGAGATATATGTCGGTAGCCTTTCTCAGAATAAAGAATCGCATAGTAGATAGAGTTGAGTAAGAAGTAGCTAGAAGCAGGAAAGGATTAATGTTGTAAAACTCTAAAACGCTAACAAACAAAGAGGCCAAGGGCAAGAAGTTCCCTATTCCAAATGCTCTATGGACCACATGAAATACCCTTTAGGAGGATCACTAAAATGCAACCCAGACCAGGGAGCGAGCGCTTCAACCCAAGTAATCCAATAAGAAGATAGAATTTCGTTCAGAATTTGCTGATCACTGATGGAAGCATCCATTTCCAATCTAAGAGAAAGAAAAAAATGTCCCAATACAAAAAGGAAAATCGGCATCATTCCAAGAAGAAAGATTACACAAATCAGATCTGAATTTAATTCTCGGATAAACAGTCAAAAAGGAAGAATGTAAGCAACTAATTGGTAATCTTAATAAGGAAGATAAAGTTAAAAAGAACTTACTAGCTTAGAGGCAGATTTCGAAAGAAAATTTAAAGAAAACTTGGGGATATTAATGGCGGCTTTGCGATTTGAAAAGGTAAAAGATGAGAGAAAGACCAAGAATTGTTTATGTTAGAAGGAACAACAAAGATTAAAGAAGGAGAAACTTTCCACCATGACAAAGAATACCAAAAGGTTGCCTCATCAGATGCCAAGTCATCCTTGCACAGGAAAAGAGAAACACATTTTGAAAATGACCAATCTACTGCCAACACCTAGGCCATCATTTAATGCAAAATCAAAACCCATCCTTCATAGGTCCAGTCCCGAATGATCACTTACAAGTTCGAAAAATAAGAGTCTTGATCTCACAGCCCCAAATTATATTTTCTCCTTCGACATCAAAATAGTTTCGCTTATTACTTAGCCTAGATGGCTTCAACTTCAAGTGACAAGCATCGTTTTCAAAAAAGTTTTGACCTTCTGGTCCAAAATTAGATTTTACCTTTCAACATCAAAATGGTTTCGCTTATCACTTAGCCTAAATGGCTTCAAGTGTCAAGCATCGTTTTCAAAAATTTTGATTTAGTCTCAAGTAAGATTTTGTCTTCTGGAACCGAAAAAGAAGAGTTTTGTTTATCACTTAGCCTATACGGCACCGAACAGTAAGCACCATTTTAAGCATTTTGCCTCATGGCCCCAAATTACGTTTTGTTTTTTGCACTAAAAAATAATTTCACCTACCATTTAGTCCGAAAAACTTCAAATAGAAAGTGTAGAATTTCAAAAGCTTTATGGCCTCACGGTCCAATTTAAAATTTCTCCTCTTCATTTTTCAAAACCGCTAACTAGCCAATCTTTTGCCTTTAAGAACATATTTTATTGTTTTCAAAAACTCTCCCGATAAGGTTAGATCTTTACGAGTTGCATAAGTGGAAAAATGCTCACGAAAGCTTCAATTCAACTTCATGATGGGAACGGAATAAACAAGTCAAGGACTAAACCTAATATGACAATACTCTTTCCAAAGTCCACCCCATATCAATCATATGAGGTGAACTTTGGGGGGCATGTGTTACACCATAATTTCCACCAAAAACAAATCTCTATATTTAAAAGGAAAATTCCTTGACTTGTAATTCTAGGACCTATCTTTTGGTTTCCAACAAAAACATGCAACCCAAAAGCATGAACCAACATCAACCAAGATCAAGATCATAATTCAGCTGAGACAAGAAGCTGGACCAAGAGCACCAGTGGCCGAAACCTAAAGCAATTCAACAAACAACAACAATCAACGGTTTAGATAGCCCAGGATGAGAACAACGGTCAAAATGAATGAAGGATATCCAAAATTTATATATGAAATCATCGCATCGGCAATCCGTGTCAAATTACCCTCAACCAGATAATGACAAGCGTTCAAACCAAGACCGTTCATAGCAAGCCAGATCATCAATCCAAAAGGAAGGCGCTCAACCAATGGCGTTATGTCTGATTGGTTATTAATAGGCAGCAATCCCAAGGCACAGGGAATCTTCTAGCATAAGATAGAACAAGAATTATATAGCACTTTCTTATATTAGATCTCTAACCAAAAACTCATTAATGGTGAAAATGCTTAAATTCAATGTACTAAGCTTCTTGGCCACATAAGAGTGACTAAATAAGGAAAGGATATTGAACATGGAGACTTTCATCCCGAACCTCTATAAAGGTCTCGGTGTTATTTACTTTCTACATTTTCCCCTTTCGGCGTTTACTATCGTTACTTTACGGCCAAACATCTCACTTTCCAAAGGTCAACTACACTACATCTAGATAATCATCCAATCAAACTCAATTCTCCCATTAAACTTCCCTGGCTTTACCTTTGGACCTTGGGGTGTTTGTGTAGACGAAATTCTACACTAATAAGGTACAACAAGATATTGATCATGTCCTAACCCATCTTTCGAAATATTAACTACATTTTTTCACCAATTAACAAACAGATTGGAGTTGGGATTATAGCTCTTCATCGGTTGTTACAATCGATAGTACAACATTGCAAAAAGGTACTCATTCTTACATAGCTATCTTAACATATTTCCTAACTTCATTCCTATTCATTCTAAGCATAGTGTCTTTGAATCCTATTCATTCTCAGCTACAGGAGTGAATTCTGCAAAAAGGCACACAATTTCACCTATATATATATATTACTACCATTTTCCATATAAACTACTGAATACACACGAACCATTGATTGTATGACAAACTGTATATTCATTATTTCATTGATAGATGAAAACTATATACTAACGGAACAAAGTTTTGTACCCACATCTAAACTATGTTCTAACTCTACTAAAATTATTTCAAAACTATACATATTCATAATAATTACCATCTGCTTATGCATGGCCTTACATAAGTAACTGTGTTATTTGGAACACATGTTTTTCTGATCAACACCAATTTCTATTTACAATTTACTCTACGTGCATATACTATTTGAAACAAACTGTAAAAGGGATTTTATCCAAATTTTTCTACATAATTCATAAAGTCATTAATCAAGGATGATTGTTATAGTTTCTGTAGAACAAATTAAAAATCATATGTACCACTAATTAACTTGAAGCAGTAACTTCATTTTATGAGTATATCTACTTTTACACCGCATATTTTAGAAATTAACACTAATAGCATAATCTGTTAGAGTTGCCAGTTTCGAAATTATTCACGTGGTAGTTTTAATTCCAATTTGACTATAGAAATTTGCCATAAATGAACTCGTTGGTGTCTTTCACTCTGCTATGATCTACTTTTAAACTGTAATATTTGTCACTTCCAGTCTCTATATTTTATATTGCATATGTACTTTGTGTTGACATTGTTCTATAATTTTTTCTTTAGCGGAGTTGCGTCTGTACAGCTTGATAGTGGCGGCAATGATACAGTAATAGTGCTATAAAGAAAAAAAAACAGTGAAATAGAGGAGTGAAAACCGCTACAGCTAAAGCTCCGGGTCTGGATTCACATTTACATATATTCATTTTTAGTTTCCAGTAATGAAAGATGCAACCTGTACCTCTGAATTCAATTATAATTAATAATTATGTATAAAGGCTTCTCGCTAAAGTGTACTATTATGTATAATTTCAATTCAAACCCACCAATTTTGTCATAATGCACTTGCACTCCTATTTTCCAAAAAATGTTTAGATAATATTAGTATCGATAACACTGATATGTTGCAAATGAGAGTAACTAACTACTGGAATAAAGCTACGATGGTTGTTTGTTTTCTTTTCTTGGTATCTTAGACACTATAGATGCCATTTTTTACCTCCCAGTGCACAATGACCTAACTTAATGCATATAAAAAGTTTCTTACCTAGCCCGCTGTCAAATATATATCTCTAGTTGCATTTCTCTGCTGTCATTTTTATATACAAAAATTGTTCATTTTTTCCTTTGCATTACATATTACTCTTAATATCTTCAAATTGCTCTTTACATGCAATATAGTGTATATGGATTTATGTATACATGTATTTCTTTGTCACCTTTCCAAAGTTTTCTATGTATTAGATGTAGATTTTGAAATTTTTTATTTAAAAGGATATGTATTTTGTGTAAATTTGCAATATATATGCTCAACATTTTAAATACTGGTAAAATTTAAGTACAATTACTTTTAACATTTTGCCAAATTGTTTGCTACTCAAACCATCAATTAAAAATATACTACCTCAGCAACTCCTCTATTTGTGGTACCTAGCCTTTCCAACATTTACCGCTTTAACAACAATCTATATTCGACATTAATCGTATAGATCAAATTTGAAAGTTTAAAAGTTACATTCTCCTTTTACTATATCCTAACCGTGTGCGTAGCATGGGTTCATACTCATATCCGCAATATCATTAGATTAACCCGAGAATCATAGTAGAATATAATAAACTAATCAAACTATCAAGTATAAGTGAACTCATATACAACATGAAAATATTGGAATAATCAAAGTTGGAGAGTTAAAAATAAAAAGAACGATCAATCATAAATGAATCCTAAACCCAACCAAACAACAGATAGACATTATTCTGTAGTTAGTACATCTTTATTTAATGTGAAAGAGAAATGCATAAACAGCGTAGTATGATCGAGCATGCCATACTACTTGACTAGTACCTGTTATTCATTCAATTATATTTCATTTAATGCGAGAGAGAAATAAATGAACACCGTAGTAATAATCGAGCATCCCATACTAATCGATTATAATCTGCCATTTATTCAGTTTTCACATATACATATAACAACAACTGAAAAATCATTTTTCCATCCCAAAAATAGCATTGGCTCGATGTCGGAAAACATATTTCCGACTCCATTTTTTGTCTCGGAATAACTAGCGTGGAAAAAAATTCCCAGCCTTTCCAATTCCATGCATAAGGTGATTTCTGATATTTCTCTGATGCCATTTATTTCTCAATGTCTTTCGGAAGCCATTTTTTTCTACGCCATTTTTTCTGACGTCTTTTCTTTTCCATTTTGTTCCCAATGCTATGTCGACGTCAATTTGTTCTGACGCTATACCAATGACATATTTTTCAACACCACATCGATGCCTTACTAACACCATTTTTAAAATACAGTTTTTTTATTTTCCCATGCCTAATCGACACCACTCTGACGCTATTTTTGAATCAATATTGTAGCATTTTCTATATTTCTAACCCTCAAATTCAATATCCAATAGTCATTCCAATGGTGTCAAACAGACAATGACACATATATATCTCAATTAAAAATAATAATATCACCACATAACAAAAACAATGACATCATCAATGAAATATTTAGATAACACACAACACTCGTGGTATTATATGGCACGACTTAAAAACTAATGTCACATATATGCAAGTCTAAATGAATATCATGTTCACATAGTAGACACATACATACACGTTACAATGTCTGACGTTAAAATAACAGTAACTGCATATCGAACAAAAAGCCTCATTTGTCTTCTGTATGGTCCTGGTTATCCATTGATGCAGCGCATACCTCATTGCTAAGTCGCGAGATCCTAAGTCACGAAGTTGAAGCCTCTCCAGAAATCGCAACCCTAGCATCGCTAGTAAGTCGCGAGCAAGCCCTAGGTCGCGTACGACCTAACTCCAAGGTCGCTGAAGATTTGAATCGCGAACAGAGCAATCGCGAGCAGAGCAACTCCTTAGGTCACGCGCGAGAAGCTCCAGAAGGTCGCGAACGACCTATGCCCTCCTCCTTAGGCCGCGAACGACCTATGCCAATTCCTGTAGCTCGCGAATTTCCCTAGATCGCTGATTCCTTATGTCGCAAGCCTTAAGTTGCTGATGCTTCCAGTAGGTCATGGGTCGCGAACAAGATACCTTGGGTCGCTAATGTTAGGTCGCTGATTGAATGCCGCATTTCTTAAGTCGCTAATGCTTCCAGTAGGTCGTGGGTCGCGAACAAGATATCTTGAGTCGCTAATGCTAGGTCGCTGAAGATGTTATGTAGCTATACCGCTTTTTCTTATGTCGTGTGTTGTAACCAGTTTTGTATTTTCTAAAGTCGGTTGTATTTGTTAAGTCGTTCGAGATGTTTGTTGTTAGGTCGTTTGTTTTGTAAGTCGCTTGTGTTGTGATTTTCTTAAGTCGTGTGTTGAGTTGTAAATCTCTATAAATAGGGATGTGAGGTCATTTGTGAAGTAGTTGATTTTTGAATAAAATTTGGTTTGTGCTTTGTGCCACCATTGAAATTGGTAATTGAGTGTTATCTCCTATCTCCACCTTCGGCATTCGAGTGCGCTCGAATCAACGATTGTTGAAGCCAATTCACACTACAAAAGAAATGGTCATTTTCCAACCCAGAATTTCCTACGCCATCCCTACGCCGCGTAGGCGCGGTGTAGGGAAATTGTGAAAACGTGGAAAATGCGTAGGGAAGGCATTGGCAATTCCCTACACATTCCCTACGCATCACGGCTGCCTTGTTTAAAAACTTAGATTTAATCTTACCCTTTCATCTCAATACGTTTATCCCCAATTCATTTCAGCGAATAAAAAAAAACTAGATCTCTCGTCGCTCATGTCCGCCTCCGCGCCGCCAATACCCGGCTCCGCGCTGCCACTACCCGCCTCCGCGCTGCCGCTTTCGCCTCCGAGCAAATGAAATGCAACTATGGATCTTTTAAATAGATGTTTTTTTACATTCTCTTTCAACAGTTGGTGCTATTGAGTTTAAATTTGATAAACAAGTGAGATTCAATGTCCGCAGGCCTAATTGTGATGTCTTCAAGCTTTTAGACTATTGCCCCTCTCTCTTTGATGAAGAACGATCCTAAAATAGTAGTTCAAGTAATAACAAAATTTATGCAATAATATGAAAATTAAAACAGGAAAAGAAACGTATCCAAGAGCAGCTTCAAGGCAGATCTGAAAGGTGATAGGTCAAATAATCAAAATAAAGAAACAACAAAGCTGTTATCCGTGAGTTGTCAACAACCATGTTCTATACATTATGCCTGACATATATTGCTACTAAAATATTAGTGCTTTGATTTAGATATTTTGGTTGAGACATATTCTGAGATCTGTTTGCAAATCTGTTGTTCTTGTTTAAAAACACCTCTAAGCAAAGGAGTGGATGTGTTGAATGACGATGGAAATAGGAGGGTTGATTGCAGTGGGGTATTCGATGTGTTTATGAATTGAGAGTGTCAGTTAGGTTGTTAAATATTTACCAAGGTTGGCCTATCATGTTTTTTCCAAATTGATTTTATTGTCTAATGTATATTCTGCTGTTTATCAGTTTTTGCTGCTCGTTTTTTTACCTTTTTTAAAGTTTAGTGTGAATTCTAAGGATTTTCTTAGGTTTAGTTATGGTTCAGTGATGCTAATTTTTATAGTTTGGTTAATAATAGGTATAATATGCTTGATATCAATTTTGGGAGCTAATATTGATGTATTTTATAAATTGGCATGCTGCTATATTATACAATAGTTATATTTGTATGAACTGCAATGAAACATGCAAACACTGGATGAAGATGAATTATCAATTAGCGGGGATAACCTTTCTTTTCCAACAACTAGGCTTTCATGTTTTAAGTTAATAAATTGACATTTTCTAACATTGTCAATTAATTACACAAACAGACTGCTTATTTTACAAATATGATGCGCTGGGTAGCTACACAAGTGATCTTTGTGCCTTATTAAGCCTACAATTACTAATGGCTATGAAACCTTTTATATTAATGGCACAGAACTTCAAGAAATTCAGCTGATTATGTGTTTAGTGGGGTTGATTTTTATTTTGACCTATGCACCTTAGATTATCATCCCAATTTGCTTGGCAGATTCCGCGAGGTGCTAGTGTGGTAAATTAGCTAGAATTTGATCTTCCATTCAAAATAGTTTCCCTGTGACATGGATGTATTTGATTTGGATTTTAAGTAAGGTAGCATGGACTTGATGCTACTAAAAAAATCACTTCTGACATTGCACTAATTAGAGATTTAGAATGCCAATTATACTGTCGGCATATTTTCATGACTAGTTCTTTCATGTCTTTATGAAATTATAAGTTAGGAAAAGAAAAGTCGAATAGTAATACATTTTGCTAATGTGATTAAATAATTTACATGCAGATATACAGAGACAATACATATACTGCTCGTTTTGGAGTTTCACATGACAAAGAGAAACTTGAGGAGGAAGTAGAAGAGCTAAGGAGTAAAAATCAAGAAATGAATGCCACGATTAACAAACTACAAGGGGATTTATGTTCCATGCAGCAGGAGATGAGTTCTGTGCAGGAGTTTATACGAGGGTTGAGGCAGGAGCAAGGACCAGAGATACGACCAACTTCGTGAGTTATTTATATTTTGGTTGTGGGTTTGATGTTCTATTTTTATAACGTACATTGTATGATGTTTGAATTAGATGACACAACTATGTTGGAGCTATATAGCAACTTTATTTTATTGTTTCATGGACATGATGTATTTTAAACACATTCTGTAACAAGTTTATGGTAATTTGACCATGATATGCATTCTATATTAATGTTTTTAATGAGACATAGTTATGATTTTTGCACGTGGTTATATAATTTATTTAATGTTTTCTGTTGTTGATGTTTGGTTTTATTAGATTTTATGGCGATATGCGAGGTAGACGAATGTGAATGAAACATGGCGTAGGTAAGGCGTACGGACTCTGACGTAGGTAACGTGTATGGAACCTGACGTAGGGAATGCGTGGGAAATATGGTGTATGTAACGCGTATGGAATCTGGCGTAGGTAATGCATATGGAAAAGGTGTAGGGAAGCCGTAGGGAAATTTTGCGACGCATCATTTTCCGACTTCTTTTTTGGCGTAGGGGTGGCGTAGGGAAATTTGTTTCCCTACGCCTTCCCTACACCCAATTGGCGTAGAGAATCTAGAATTCTTTTGTAGTGTCACGGAATCAAGTGCGCTTGATCAACGTTCGAAGAATTGTAGATCTTCTCTCACGGCATCGTGCGCGATCAACGTGTCGAAGATTGCTAGAATCCGGTATCTTCATGATCAACGGATTTGGGCGTTTATCTTGGGTATCTTCAATCCATCAATTCATCATTGTATCATTTCATCAATTTATCATCGATTCACCGATTATTTCCCCTAATCGTGTGAGATCCTGGACGGATTCGATTTACATCGTCGAATTCGCTTCTAAGGCTACATCAGTTTGGTATCAGAGCTAGATCGCAAGAAGTTTACATCCGTTGGGAGATCGGATTTGCATTGTTGAGAAGTTTGGTGTTCATCGTGTTCATCGTGAAGTTGCAACAAGTTGGGAGTTTCGATCCGTATCATTTTGGATCAAAGTTCGGAAAGTGTTGGAATTTTGCTCATTGGGATTTTTGCACGCCGAAGTGAAGTTTGAATTTTTGAAGATTTGTTTGAAGTTCAATCATGCCACCGAGACGAGCTCAACGTCATCGCAATATTGATGCTTTGTATGGAAGAGAAGAGGCCGATGAAATGGAACAACGAATCAACGAGAATTTCAATGAGAAGTTGAATGAGGGGATTGGTCGATTAGAGAGAATGATGCTTGAAATGAATCAAAGTAGAAGAAGGGTTTCACCTGAATCGAGCCATGGGGGAAATAGAGTTTCACCACATTCAGATCGGGAGAGAAGAGAAGATCATGATCGTAGAAATGTTGACGATCGTGATAGGAATGTTGATGATCGAAATCGGAGAGATGTGGATGATCGTGATCGGAGGAATGTAGATCGAAGGGATGTTGGTGGTAGAAATGGTGGTGGTAGAAATGGTGGTGGTAGAGATGTTGGTGGTCATGATCAACATCGATACGCATCAGATTTTGATGAGGAGTTTGATGGTGGTAGTGTTCATGGTCGAAATCGAAACCAAGGAAGAAATCATTCAGAGTATGATCATAAATGGGAGTCCGGAATGAAAATTGAAATTCCAGAGTTTAAGGGTGGTATGCAGGCTGAAGAATTTCTAGATTGGTTATCTAATGTTGAAGAGATCTTTGATTTCAAGGAGGTTTCGGAAGATCGTCGAGTGAAGTTAGTTGCTACTAGGTTGAGGGGAAGAGCTATGGCGTGGTGGTAGCAAACCAAACTTACACGAGAACGGATGGGGAAGTCGAAGATTGTTGCTTGGGAGAAAATGAAGAAGATGATGAAGGCTACATTCTTGCCTTACAATTATCAATCACTCATGTATCAGAGGTTGTAGAATCTGAGGCAAGGGACGAAGACTGTTAATGATTATGCTGATGAGTTTTATCAACTGATTGCTCGAAATGACATTATGGAGACGAAGGAACAATTGACTGCTAGGTTTGTTGGAAGGTTGAGGATCCAGATCCGGGATATGTTAAATATGTTTGACACTAGATCTGTGGCTGAAGTGCACCAGAAGGCGTTGGCTTGGGAGAAGAAGGGAAGACGAGGAGGTGGTGTGTTTCCAAGTTCCAATACTCAGAGCAAGGGTGCTAGTGGGAGTTCCAATGTTTCTAAAGCTGTCAGTAAACCAGTTGCGAAGGCGAAGGTCAAAAACAGTTTCAAGTGTTATAATTGCCAGGAAGTGGGTCACAAGAGTAATGAATGCCCGAAACCGAAGAGGCGAGCTATGATTGCTGAAGTGGAAGGTGAGGATGTTGATGAAGGTTATTCTAGTCCAGTCGAGGAGGATGAACAGGATATCGCGTCGGGAGATGAAGGATGTAATCTAATGTTGAGGAGATCATGTTTGACACCGAAGCAGGAAGAGGAGGCTAGTTGGTTGAGGAGTAATATCTTTCAGTCGACATGCATTATACTGGGGAAGGTGTGTAAATTTGTGATTGACGCGGGAAGTTGTGACAATATCATTTCTACCGAAGCTGTGAGAAAGTTGAAGTTGAAGACGAAGAAGCATCCAAATCCTTACAAGTTAGCGTGGTTAAGGAAAGGAGGAGAGGTGAAAGTGGACAGACGAGTTCATGTTCCATTTTCTATTGGGAAGAAGTATAAAGATGAGATCTGGTGTGATGTGGTGGAGATGGATGTTTGTCACTTGCTTTTGGGAAGACCATGGCAGTATGACCGAGCAGTGCAGCATGATGGTCGAACCAATAGCTACAGCTTTATGTTTGAGGGTACTAAGATCATTTTAGTTCCGAAGAAGAGACAGCAAGGAGAGAGCAAGTTAGAAGAGATTGAGGAGTTGAAGACTTTGTTAACTTTGAAGGAGTTTGTTGAAGAAGTAGAGGAGAGTCCAGAGGTGTTCTTGTTGATTGGACATGAAGCTACTGAATCTGTTGAAGTTCCAGAGGAAGTAAAGCCAGTGTTGGAAGAATTCAGAGATGTGTTTCCTGAAGAGTTGCCAAAGGAGTTACCACCGTTGAGAGATATTCAGCATCAGATTTATCTTGTGCCAGGGGCGGCATTACCTCACAGGCCACATTACAGGATGAGTCCTAAGGAGCATGAGGAACTGAGAAGGCAGGTGGAGGAGTTGTTAGAACAAAGGCGTGTTCAGGAGAGCTTGAGTCCGTGTGTAGTGCCAGCCTTATTGGTACCAAAGAAGGATGTGACTTGGCGGATGTGTACGGATAGTCGGGCTCTAAACAAGATCACTGTGAGATACACGTTTCCTATGCCGAGGTTCGATGATTTGATTGATCAGTTGAGTGGGGATGTTGTGTTCTCAAAGATTGACTTGAAGAGTGGATACCATCAGATTCGTATTAGATCGGGTGATGAGTGGAAGACTGCTTTTAAAACTAGGGAAGGTCTATACGAATGGTTGGTTATGCCGTTTGGCTTGTCAAATGCTCCTGGTACTTTTATGAGAGTGATGAACCAGATTTTCAGACCATTTATTGGGAAGTTCGTAGTAGTTTACTTTGACGATATTTTGATCTATAGTGGGAGTATGGAAGAGCATATCCAGCATTTGCGAGAAGTGATGTTGATTCTACGAAAGGAGCAATTCTATACAGCAACGAAGAAGTGCGTGTTCATGACACACAGTGTTTTGTTTCTAGGATATGTTTTTTCGAAGGAGGGTATTCAAGTGGATGAAAGCAAAGTGGAAGCTGTCAGGAGTTGGCCACAACCCAAGACAATTACTGAAGTGAGGAGTTTTCATGGGTTGGTATCTTTTTATCGAAGATTCATTCCACATTTTAGCAGTGTGATGGCACCTGTAACCGATTGCATGAAAGGAAAGAAGTTCGTGTGGACAGAGGAAGCAGAGTTAGCTTTTGAGAAGATCAAGACACTTTTGACGACAGCACCCATTCTGGTACTGCCGGATTTTCAGATATTGTTCAAGTTACACACTGATGCTTTGAAGGTTGGGATTGGTGGAGTATTGAGTTAGAATGGAAGACCAGTTGCTTATTTCAGTGAGAAGTTGTCTGGAGCCAAGTTGAGATATAGCACTTATGACGTGGAGTTTTACGCAATTGTTCAAGCTGTGAAGCAGTGGAGGCATTATCTGTTTTAGAAGGAGTTTGTTCTTTATACGGATCATGAAGCTTTGAAAACATTTTCAAGGGCAGGACAAAATTTCAGCTAGACACGCTTCATGGGTCGCATATCTGCAGCAGTTTACTTTTGTTGTAAAGAACAAATCAGGGGTGACGAATCGTGTAGCTGATGCCTTGAGCAGGAGGAATCATTTGTTGACGACAATGAAGGTTGAAGTGACAGGATTTGAACTATTGCCAGAGTTGTTAGAGGAAGATCCTTACTTTGCGAAGATTGTTGAGAAAGTCAAGGATGGGAGTACTGATGAGTTTGTGTTGGTAGATGGATTCTTATTCAAGGGGAATCGATTGTGCGTACCAGATTGCAGCTTGAGAATGAAAATTGTAAAAGCGTTGCATGAAGAAGGACATGTTGGTCGTGATCGTACTTTATAGTTGATTGCAAAATCTTATTTTTGGCCGTCAATGAGAAAAGAAGTTGAAAAGTTTATTCAGAGGTGTCATGTTTGTCAAGTGTCAAAGGGGACCGCGACAAATGCAGGGTTGTATATGCCGTTACATGTGCCGACTAAACCGTGGGTGGATGTTAGCATGGATTTTGTGTTGGGACTGCCGAGAACACAACGCGGCAATGATTCTATCTATGTGGTGGTTGATCGTTTTTCGAAAATGGTACATTTTATTGCATGTAAGAAGACAGCAGATGCAGTTAATGTAGCAAAGTTATATTTCAGAGAAATATATCGCCTTCATGGGTTGCCTGAATCTATTGTTTCGGATAGAGATACTCGCTTTCTAAGTCATTTTTGGATGAGCCTATGGAGATTGGTTGGGACGAAACTGAAATTCAGTAGCGGTTGTCATCCATAGACGGATGGACAGACTGAAGTTGTGAATAAATCCCTGGGTAATCTATTGCGATGCCTTGTGAATGATAATTTGAAGAGTTAGGATTCAAAGCTATGTCAAGCGCAGTTTGCACACAACCATGCAGTTAATCGTAGCACTGGGTTCAGTCCATTCCAGGTTGTGTACTCGACCATTCCTAAAGGACCGCTGGATTTATTTGTAGTTCCGCAGCAGAAAGGAGTGATCACACGAGCTAATGATTTTTTGAATGAATTGCAAGAGTGTCACAAGGTTGTGCAGGAACGATTGCTTAAGGCGAATGAGAAATATAAGCAATCCGCAGATATTAAGCGACGAAATGTTGAATTCAAAGAAGGAGATTTTGTATATGCAGTATTGACCAAGGATCGATTTCCTGTTGGTACTTACAACAAACTAACTGCTAGGAAGATTGGTCCTCTGGAAATCGTAAAGAAGATTAATGAGAATGCTTATCAGTTGAGACTGTCGGATCATATCTATACTGCTAACGTTTTCAACGTCAAACACTTAATTCCATATTATGGGGAGATGCTTGTCGAAGAAGAGGAGAGTGTGAATTCGAGGTCGAATTCTTTTCAACCAGGGAAGGATGATGCAGCGCATACCTCATTGCTAAGTCGTGAGATCCTAAGTCGCGAAGTCGAAGCCTCTCCAGAAATCGCAACCCTAGCATCGCCAGTAAGTCGCGAGCAAGCCCTAGGTCGCGTACGACCTAACTCCAAGGTCGCTGAAGATTTGAATCGCGAACAAAGCAATCGCGAGCAAAGCAACTCCTTAGGTCGCGCGCGAGAAGCTCCAGAAGGTCGCGAACGACCTATGCCCTCCTCCTTAGGTCGCGAACGACCTATGCCAATTCCTGTAGCTCGCGAATTTCTCTAGGTCGTAGATTCCTTATGTCGCAAGCCTTAAGTCGCTGATGCTTCCAGTAGGTCGTGGGTCGCGAACAAGATATCTTGGGTCGCTAATGTTAGGTCGCTGATTGAATGCCGCATTCCTTAAGTCGCTGATGCTTCTAGTAGGTCGTGGGTCGCGAACAAGATATCTTGGGTCGCTAATGCTAGGTCGCTGAAGATGTTATGTAGCTATACCGCTTTTTCTTATGTCGTGTGTTGTAACCAGTTTTGTATTTTCTTAAGTCAGTTGTATTTGTTAAGTCGTTCGAGATGTTTGTTGTTAGGTCGTTTGTTTTGTAAGTCGCTTGTGTTGTAATTTTCTTAAGTTGTGTGTTGAGTTGTAAATCTCTATAAATAGGGATGTGAGGTCATTTGTAAAGTAGTTGATTTTTGAATAAAATTTGATTTGTGCTTTGTGCCACCATTGAAATTGGTAGTTGAGTGTTATCTCCTATCTCCACCTTCGACATTCGAGTGCGCTCGAATCAACGATTGTTGAAGCCAATTCACGGAATAAAGTGCACTTGATCAACGTTCGAAGAATTGTAGATCTTCTCTCACGGCATCGTGCGCGATCAACGTGTCGAAGATTGCTAGAATCCGGTATCTTCGTGATCAACGGATTTGGGCGTTTATCTTGGGTATCTTCAATCCATCAATTCATCATTGTATCATTTCATCGATTTATCATCGATTCACCGATTATTTCCGCTAATCGTGTGAGATCCTGGACGGATTCGATTTACATCGTCAAATTTGCTTCCAAGGCTCCATCATCCATCCATTTGCTCCTCAACCAAATGGCTAAGCCTTTCATAATTTGACGGAAGCATTTCGATTTTGACCTTTGTTGCTACCATATTTTGATCCATATGGGCGATGTACTATGATGATTGATATGGAACATTTGATTTTGTCTTTACCTTTATACTTCTACATTTATTTGATTGCTTAAAGTGTCAAACAATAATTTAACATTTATTTTACTGAAGTAATGTAAATTTTTAATTGAATTTTTAAAATTTACCGCAAGAATATTCTGATAATTGGGTTTATGGTTCGGGCTTTTGGCCACAGAAGCGCTGAGGGCGCGAAAGGCTTCTTCCTTACCCTCATGTGTGATTATCTACACCTTTACTTTTTAGCTTATCAATCCGAGCTTGATTTTTTGTCTATTTTTTTCATAATTATTAGCATTACAAATGTATGCATATATTATTTGAATCAAGTATTGTTAATGGCTTACCGCTAATTGCTTCGCAGCATTCTCAATCCATCCAACGATGGTCAATCCATCATTACCGGAGTTGACCCTATGGGTCATGCAATAGACCTTCAAAGATATCGGTTCTCTATGAAGATCATCTCGCTGAGAAATGATAACAAAATATTAAACAAGGCATTATTTGAACATCTTCACTATTAATTTGAATGCTTTTACTTTTCATGGATCAAATGACTATTACCCTATAGGGAAATGCTGGTTAATGATATGAGTAGGTACCATTTTGCATGAAATGCTTTGAGGGCTAACCAAGTAAGTTTAAAACTGAGTGTATCCCAGTTTTAAAAAAATGAGTGTAACTCTGGTAAAAAAATTAAGGTATGCTCAATTTGTTTAAACTGATCTAAGCTCAGTCTTTTAACCAAGAGCTAAGCTCAGTCTCAATTATTTTTTAAAACAGAGCTTATGCCCAATTTTAAAAATGAGCATAAAGCATGATTTTAAAAACTGGGCATGAGCCATGCACAGTTTAAAAATTAAGCTTAGTTTTAGTAGCTGAATGTTATGCTCTATAACATAGTTTACCAATGCCAAAAAGACATCGGCACAATGTCGACAATCATAGTTTTGATGCCGCACCGACCCCCTTTAAGGCATCGGTAAACGAGGCATCGGTAAATAATTTTAACGATGTCTTCTGTGAGGTACTACCGATGCCCCTTACTGATGCCTTACAATACCCCTTACTGATGACTTACCGACGCCCATTCTCTGAGCCATTGTGATGACATTCTGGCACCCTGATAAATGTTAAAATTGGACTTTTCGAACAACCAATTGATACCTTTCTGATGCCATACCGATGCTTAATTAAAACAGTAAAATTTGATTTTTTACGATGCCTTAGCTAAAATATTTTTGCTCCACTTCTCACCTCAATCACAAATTCACATATATATTCACACTAATATAACACAATGATATCACAAACTCGTATATCGTAAATATTACCCAATATCATAAAGATACATATATCACTAAACCATATCATCTAACATCATAAATATCCAACTAATACAAATGTCTACATTCATACAAACATAAATACACGTCCAAAAACATAAATTTACGACCAAATGTCTACGTACATACATATGAATGGCCTACATTAAAAATATCCAAATAATACAAACTAAAACATGAAAAATATCATACCAACACAAATACTACCTACTCCCTTGAACCCTTCCCACCATCACCATCATCATCATCATCTGAAGAAATGTCATCAACTGGAAATCGGCGTGCATCGGTAAGCTTACCGAGCTTCTTCTTCAACATACTGACATGTGACTTCAGCATTTGGTTTTCTTATTCTACAGCAATATTAAATGTTGCATCTCTATCTAATGATGATCTCTACGTTTCAACGAAATTTGTTTGTTAATAATAAATAAAATCTTATTTCAACCATTATGTTTGTGTTTTCAATAAAATTTATATTTTAACTTAAATAAACTAGTTTAATTTACTAACACAAAATTTATAACATTAATTATACAATTTTTTAATTTATTGAGTGATTTAACTTATATATTTATTTAATTTATTGGGTGATTTAACAAGATCTATGTTTTAACTCAAATAAACTTATTTAATTTATTGAAACAAAATAATTTAACTTAATTATATATATTTGTTTAATTTATTGTGCGATGTAACAAAACCTATATTTTAATTCAAATAAACTTGTTTAATTTATTGAATTTTTTTTTATAATTTAACTTAATTATACATTCGTTTAGTTTGTTGAAAGATTTAACTTATATTTTTCTTAATTTATTGGATGATTTAACAGAAACCCATATTTTAACTCAAGAAAATTTGTTAAATTTATTGAAAAAAAAATTACAATTCAACTTAATTATATATTCAATTAATGTATTAAGTGATTTAAGGTGTATATATTTTAATTTATTGGGTGATTTAAATAAGTCTATATTTTAACTTGAATAGATTTATTTAGTTCTTGAAACAAACTTTATTATTTAACTTAATTAAACCAAATGTTAATAATATTATTAATTTTATTATTAATTTTACATCTACACCATTGTTCTAATCTATCTGGTTTTGCTCCATGAGGTCATAGGTTCGAATTTTGCATAGTGCATGATTTGAACCACTGGACATATGTTGATCTGTAGTATGTTATATGCTACCTAAGACTTGTTTTACAACTATCTACTACAATCTAAGTACCAAATTTCAAAAAAAAACATTACTAGTTTTATTATTAATTTAAATAAAAGTACTAATTTCATTATTAGTTAAAATAACATTATTAATTTTATTATTACATTCAATAAAATTATTAATCTTATTAATAATTTAATTTATATTATTAATTTCAATAACATAATTAATTTTATTTTTACTTATAACAACATTAGTTTTTTTATTAAATTCAGTTACATTATATCTCTTATTATAAAACATTTTAAAACAATGGAATTCATAAATAATTTCAATGCTATATAACATAAGGATTTGTACACTATTTTTAATGGCTGGCTGTCATACTTTTTGTTACAAATGCAATGATATTTGCTTTCGTATGCCATTTCAAATCGAGCGATTAACAAAATTTTGGTAACACTTTCACTTATTTGCGGTGTCGTACGCAAAAGAGCACACAAAGGAATAAGAAGAAAGGGCTATCGAAATATCTTTAACTGTTTGATTTGAAATATTTATTTGTGAAAGATAAATATCATTGCATTTATAACTTTTCCAAATCCGAGGCTAATCTAGCAAATAACGTAATAGATAAGTATTGATTTTTTATTTATTTAAAAATCGAATATCTATATAACGATAATATATAGTACTTGTCAGATGGAGTTAAATTAAACATATAAAGGTTTTCATTAATAATACCATATCGATAATAATGACTTTATCGAACAATTTCATAACAATACCAACGATCGAATTATATATGAACAATCATATTAAAGAATCTACAACAACTAGCACTTGTCACGAATTAACAACAATGAATTTGTATCAAACCGTTGCATTGAGTGAAAAATGAATGGGAGAATTAAATCATGCTGACAGAGGTGGGGTACTTACTACGGTGGTTGCTTGTGACAATTGCTTATGGGATACCTTCGGTAAAAGGGTGCATGCGGCTAGCTAGGGGAGAGGGTGCTTATAGATGCGACAAGGGAAGGGCTAAGGAGCCTGTGGGGGGTAGGGGGTGGGAGGCTTCGGCGTTAAGGGCCGATGCGGAGCGCTTCAGAAATGCGACATAGGGAGGCTGGGTTAGCATTTTATTTTTTTCATTTGTAAATAGAGAAGGCGAGGATGATGTTGGGGGGATATAGTTGGGAGGGTCACCATACCAACGTCGCATCAATGCCATAAATCGGGAGTCGACATGGCATCGGAAATTTTTTGTTGTTAGTAAACTACGAACACCCAAGTGACCCCATGCCGACGACCTGTTTAAGGATCAGTGTGGCGCTAATATCACAACAAGGGTATGTGCACTATTTCCTAGTAAAGAACATATATAGCTAGTCTATATTATCCAAATTCTCATGTTTTTTGGAATAACACTTTTCCTAAGCACCAATTAATCAATTTCCACCATGTATGCCAGCTCGATCAGCTAGGCTTCCTTCAACACATGACATAACCTAACATATGTTATTACCATTATATTTTATTCAATAACTCTCCATAAGATATATATATATAATTTGATGTTATAGTATCCACAACAAAATCATACACTTTTATTCAACCTTTGAGTGCATAAGTTTGAATTAGTATGATGATCAATAATATACATCCTTATATTGAAGTCAAGTATTACTTGTGTTTACGTCAAAATTGGTCATAAACACCCAACATAGTTTATAGAGAAATAAATGAATAAAATTAAATGGAAATAGAGAAAACATGCAATTAAATAAAAAAAAGCAATAACAAGAACGAAACAATTTATAGTGGTTCCGTGTTAAAAGCCTACTTCCACCTTGGAGGAATAACTTTATTAATCACTTAAATTGCTGAGTATAGAGGGACAGATCAGGTTTGATCCGTGGTTACAATAGAGTATGAAAGAAGCAACAGCATCAAGATCCTTCAAATGAACAATCAACCCTATATTTATAGGTGCAAATGTATAAATATCTTCCTGAAATTCGGTAGCAGACTCTCGAGATGTAGATGAGGTCACACTAGAAATTGCAAGGCCTAAATCCCCATAAATAGGGGTCGGCCCCGACCTCTCCTAGAGGCCACGTTGCACTCCACAAGCCCTCTAGTGGGCCCCATTGCTTGTAAGCTTTTTGTTACTAAAATTGTATGCATATTCGTTTTCTAGATTTTGAGATATCGATCAATTTTCGTTGAGTTGAACTGTTGGATTAATACGATCTGATCCCTTGCCTAGGGAGAGAGATCATACCCGATCCCTTGCCTAGGCGAGACACACTCATACTTAGAATGTTCTGTATAGCCCAGCTCTTGGTTTCTCTTGATTGTTACTTCATAGTGCCATATGCGCTTGATCTCCGGATTCTCTTCCTTGCCAAATTAGTCTGAACATAGCCTGACCAAAAGGCTGGATAACATTTGCCCTCCCGAAGTACATCTTGTTTTTCAACATGACGTGCTTTGAATCGAAGTAAATCAGAGTAGCCGAGAAGATTCTATTCAGTTTTCGGAATAGTCGTTATCAACTCTTCGAGTTATTCATTATTCTTCCAAGAAGCTGTATCCCTCTTTGTCCATTGTGACGTTTGGTCAATATCCGTCGGTATAACACTGGAGTGAAATCTCTTAATTATTACCTGTGTCTAGTTCCATTGAGCTAGTAGGTCTTGGTTATCTGATCCAGTCTTTTTTCCAATAACTTTGGGCGAGAATCCGATTTCTATCGATTTTAAGAAATTGAATTTATGGGATGCACACATGCACGTTCATGTACACATTCCTATCATTGGTCCTAGACGTGATCGTATACTCACGGGTAATCGCCAATTCTTTGTAGTTTAATTGCAATTGGATTGCGATCCCCTGTTTATATTTTATATATATAATGAGATAGGGGTCGTAATAAGTCAACCGATGAGAAGGGACTTCAAATTCTACAGGGATGACGGCCTCAGAGCCGTAAGGAAGGGCGAATGGAGTATTGCTAGTCACGGACTTGTGTGTGGTTCTATATGCCCATAATGCTGATGGGAGTTCATTGACCCACTTACCTCTTTTCTTTTTTCCAAATGCTTCTTTATAATGGACTTTATGGTTTTGTTAACAGCTTCGACTTCCCATTAGCTTGAGGGTGAGCCACCACCATGAATCTTTTCTTAATATGATGTCGGCGGTAGAAGTCTTCGAATTCAGCACTGTCGAATTGGGTCCCGCTATCAGTTACGATTGTTCGAGGAAGACCAAAATGATATATGATGCTTCAGAGAACAAATTTGATTACTTGTTTCATTCTGATCATGGCTAAAGGTTCAACTTTAGCCCATTTGGTGAAGTAATCAACTGTTATGATGGCGTACCTCGCACCACCTTTAGAAATCGGCAAGGAGACGATGATGTCAATTCCACAAGTGGAAAATGGCCATTGACCGACCATTTGAGTAATTTCCATCAGCATAGCTCACGGGATTTTTGCAAAAATCCGGCACTTGTCGCATCGTCTGGCATAATTAGCTGCGTCCCGACTGACAGTTGGCTAGTAATACCCGTAGAAGAGTATTTTCTTAGCTAGGGATTGCCTTCCAGTGTGATCGCCGCATTCTTTTTCTTAGACTTCTTATAATACTCTCTTGATTTCATCGTAGGTGATACACTGAAGTAGGGGTAAAAGCAACCCTTTCTAAACATAATTCATTCTTGGATGATGTAGCGTGAAGCTTTGCAGAGGATCTGACATTTTTAATTCCTCCATCCAGGTAGGATCCCTAATTGTAGATAATCTTTGATAGGAGTCATCAATGACTCCCTTTCCAGCTCCATCTCTAAAACCCAATCGATTTCCATCTAGTCGACGGAGCATTTAGTACTTCAACTAGGACCAATCCCATTTGCTGCGCATCCCCGGAACTGGCTAGTGAGTCGGCTTTCTCTTTTTTTCTCTCTTGGGATGTGTATAATGGTGTAATACTCAAAGTTGGCCAGTAGCTCTTAGACCCAGCTAAGACAAGGAGCAAGTCGCTGCCCCCTAGCTTGATAATCTCCCCTGACTTTGCATACTACTAACTGGGAATCACAAAAAATTTGTATAGTTTTCACTCCTAGTTCTCTGGAAAGTTTGAGCCCGGCAATCAAGGCTTCATACTTGGCTTCGTTATTCATTGTAGGGAAGTCTAGTTTCAGGGCGTAGCAGATTGCTTGTTCCTCGGGAGTCACTAGTATGACTCTGACGCCAGAACACTGACCATTGTATGCCCCATCCATATACATTTTCCATTTGTTGGTCGGTTCTCCACTGCTCTTTGAAGAGTCATCTGGTGTAGTGAATTCAGTTGTAAAGTCCACCAATGCCTATCCCTAGATAGCTCTTCAAAGGAGATAAGTGATATTGAATTAGCTTAGCTCGACATTCCATTTGAGCAACCTTCCAAATGTCTCAAGTCACTGTAGGACCTATCGTAACGGCTGATCGGTGTATACTTTGATGGGGTGAGCTTGGAAGTAAGGGCGGAGCTTTGACAATGCAATCAACATGTAGTATGCAAGCTTTTCCAGCTTTAGATAGTTTCTCTCAACACCTGTCAATCGCTTGCTAACATAATATACTAGCTTCTGGATCTGATTCACTTCGCACAACAAAGCTACACTTATGGCGTGTACCGACACCACCAAGTATATGTATAATTCTTCACGATCCAGTAGCTTGGATAGGATGGGAGGTATCTCTAAGTGATCTACAAAGCTTGAAATGCATTTATGTAATCTACGTCCATTCAATGTTCCTATTCCCTCTCCTCATGAAGTCAAAGAAAGGAATACACTTATCGGTGGCCCTGGAGATGAATCGACTTAAGGTAGCAACCTTCTCATTTAAGCTTGGAACCTACTTAATCCTCTTCGGTACTTGAATGTTTCAAATTGCCTAAATCTTCTCGGGATTAGCTTCAATTCCGCGAGAGTTAACGATGAAACTCAAGAATTTCCTTGATACAATGTCGAAGAGCATTTTAAGGGATTGAGTTTCATTCAATACTTTTGAAGAACACCAAACATCTCTGCCAAGTCATCGATGGGGTCATTTGATCGTCGTGACTTCACAAGCGTATCATCCATATATACTTCCATCGATCGCCCAATCTGGTCTTTGAACATCTGATTGACCGGTCTTTGGTAAGTAGCTCCAGCATTCTTTAGACCTAATGAAGCTAGTGTGCTCCTGGTCGGGGATGTGCATTTGGGATCTGATTGTATTCGGAGTACACATCCATAAATGAAAGAAGTTCATATTCAATGGTTGAGTCTACCAGCTGGTCGATCCTCGGAAGTGGAAAGCTGTCTTTTGGACATGCCTTGTTCGAGTCTGAGTAGTCGACACATGTCTGCCATTTTCCATTAGCTTTTCTCATAAGAACTAAATTGGATACCCATTTCGAATAGAGAGCACCGCGGAGAAACCCATTGTTCTTGAGTTTATCCACCTCATCTTTAAGTGTCGCGGATCTTTTCTAATCCATGCCATTTTTCTTTTGTTTCACCGGGACATGTCTCGGGTTGATATTCAATGCATAGCTCATGTAGTCGGCGAGATCCCACACATGTCAGAATGGGTCCAATCCAACACATCAAGATTCGCTTAGGGAAAGCTAGCTAATTCCATCATCATCATTGGACTAAGCTATAATTCGATCTTCAGGATCATGATAGGTTGTTGTGGCCGACTGTAATGTCAATCGTTAGCTCGATGGGTGCAACCTTGGATTCTTTAGGCTCCTCTTTTTCATCTCTCTGGTTTATATCTTTATAGAACCAACTATGATGTTTTTGCTTGATATTGGCCTTTTGGTGTGAGCTAAGTGGATTTATCCAAGGAATGGGATTGGTTCTGATCCCTTGTGTTAGCGGGACTTAAGCGATTTTTTGTTTGACATTAACATATTCGACCATGTGAACTTGAAATCAAACAATTGGATATACCATATATGACTTGCATACTTGAACTAGCATATGGCCTTGAATCGGATGTTTACCACTTCAGACTTGAATAGATTAGCATATTTGTAATTGTACGGATTGTACCATGTGTCCGGAATGAACTTGAATATGAACGTCAGATTTTTATACGCCGATAGCAGATCCCTGAATTTGAAAGTAACTATTTCACGTAACCATCAACGTGAAATCTGATTGGAATGGTTACCGATGACGGTCACTCCAATCGAACACCTGAATTTCGCCATAACTGTCATATAGTATTGAACTGTATTATACAAAACAAAAGTTTTTATTCCAATCAACTAAACTATTACAAATGGCACCACGGGCCTATTTATAGAGTTTTACAACACACGACTTAAAATGACCAACACTTAGGTCGTCCACGACCTACACAGGTACTACTTACGACCTACGACTTAAAACAGTCACGACCTTAAACAAAGACAGACGACCTAAAAAGAAACAAACAAATACAACATATTACAACTCCATATTTACAACACAACATATAGGTCGTCCACGACCTAAACATATCACGATCTAACACCTCACGACTTAAGTCTGAACAGCATATGCGGCATTAGGTCGTTGGCCCCCTTGAGCGACCTAAAGAATAGAGGCATAAGGTCGAGCGTCCTAAAAGAAGCGGCTTCAGAAAAACTTCGCGACCTATAGTGAGCGACCTATCTCTCCACATCTCCCCGCGACCTAACTTAGGTCGTTCCTTTTCTCTGCGACCTAACATAGATCGAAACGTAACTCCGCGACCTAAGGCAAGTCGTAACTCGTTAGGTCGTTTGAGCGCCTTTCCTTTTAGTTCGTTAGCTCGCGAGTCTCCACTAGGTCGTTGGAGCGACTTAAAAGCCTCGTTAGGTCGTTCACGACTTAACACTTTACCAACTTGAGCTGCATCATCCTGGAACGACTTAAAGGACTCGTTAGGTCGTTCGCGACCTAACACTTCAACATTCTGGTTGTCATTCTGGGCTGCATCATCCTCCCTTGGTTGGGAAAAATTCGTCCTCGAATTTGCGCCCTCCTCTTCCACAACAAATTCATTCCCATGATACGGTATAAGATGTTTAACATTGAACACGTCAGAAGTGTACACATCCTCCGGCAGCTTTAGTCTATAAGCGTTTTCATTGATCCGTTTCACAATCGTTACAGGACCAATCTTTCGAGCTTTAAGCTTATTATATGTTCCTACAGGAAAACGATCTTTCGTTAGCACTGCATATACTAAATCTCCTTTATTAAATTCAACGCTTCTTCGTTTCAAATCCGCAGATCGTTTATACTTTTCATTTGCTTTCTCCAATCGTTCCTGAACGATTTTATGACATTCTGTCAGCCCTTCAACAAAATCAACAGCCCGTTTAACTGTCCCCTTTGGTTGTGGTACTACTGTTAAATCCAACGGCCCTTTTGGTAAGCTTGAATATACAATCTGAAATGGACTGAAGCCAGTACTTCGATTGACTGCATGATTATGTGCAAACTCTGCTTGACATAACTTCATATCCCAACTCTTCAGATTGTCCTTCACCAGGCACCGTAACAAATTTCCCAAAGATTTGTTAATAACTTCAGTCTGTCCATCAGACTGCGGATGGTAAGCACTACTGAAATTTAACTTTGTTCCCACTATCTTCCACAAACTTAGCCAAAAATGACTTAAAAATCTAGTATCCCGATCAGAAACAATGGATTCTGGCAAACCATGTAAACGATACACTTCTTTAAAGAATAACTCAGCGACACGGACGGCATCAGCTGTCTTCTTGCATGCGATAAAATGTGTCATCTTCGAAAACCTGTCCACTACAACATATATCGAATCATTCCGCCTTTGCGTTCTAGGTAACCCCAACACAAAATCCATACTGATATCAACCCATGGTCTAACCGGTACGGGTAACGGCATATACAATCCCGCATTCGTCGCTGTACCCTTGGAAACTTGGCAAATATGGCATCTCTCCACAAACTTTCCAACTTCCCGCTTCATCGACGGCCAATAATAAGATTGAGAAATCAATTGTAAAGTACGATCTCTGCCCACATGTCCTTCCTCATGTAATTCCTTTACAATCTTCATACGTAAGCTGCACTCCGGTATACATAATCGATTTCCCTTAAAAAGAAAACCATCCACCATAACAAACTCATCCGTCTTTCCCTCATTGACTTCATTAACAAACTTCTCAAAGTAAGGATCATCGACAAATAATTCAGGCAACACATCAAACCTTGTCACTTCAACCTTTATTGTAGTCAACACATGATTTCTTCTGCTCAATGCATCTGCCACTCGGTTCGTAATTCCCGATTTATGCTTCACCACAAATGTAAATTGTTGTAAGTATGCAACCCACGAAGCATGCCTAGCAGCAATCTTGTCCTGTCCCTGCATATGCTTCAATGCCTCATGATCAGTATATACAACAAATTCTTTATGAAACAAATAATGTCTCCAATGTTTGATAGCTTGCACGATAGCATAAAATTCCATATCATATGTACTGTATCTCATCTTTGCTCCCGATAGCTTCTCACTGAAATATGCAATAGGACGTCCCCTCTGACTCAACACCCCTCCAATTCCCACCTTGGGTACATTAGTATGTAGCTCAAACAATAACTGAAAATCCGGCAACACTAGAATTGGTGCTGTCGTCAAAAGTTCCTTGATTCTCTCAAAAGCAACTCTTGCTTCCTCCGACCATGAAAATTGCTTCCCTTTCATACAATCAATAACTGAAGCCATCACGCTACTGAAGTGTGGAATGAATCTTCGGTAGAATGACGCCAAACCATGAAAGCTTCTAACTTCGGTAATCGTCCTGGGTTGTGGCCAATTTCTGATTGCTTCAACTTTATTCTGATCCACCTGTATACCTCCTCCCGATATAACATATCCCAAAAATAAAACACTATCCGTCATGAACACGCATTTCTTCGTTGCAGCATAAAATTGTTCCTGTCGTAGTACCATCAACACTTCTCTCAGATGTTGCACGTGTTCTTCTAAGCTTCTACTATATATCAGTATGTCATCAAAATACACCACTACAAATTTCCCAATGAATGGTCTAAAAATCTGATTCATCACCCGCATGAATATACTCGGTGCATTCGAAAGACTAAACGGCATGACCAGCCATTCATAAAATCCTTCTCTCGTCTTGAATGCTGTCTTCCATTCGTCCCCTGGTCTAATTCGAATTTGATGATAACCGCTCTTCAAATCAATCTTCGAAAAGATAGTAGCCCCGCTCAACTGATCCAACAAATCATCAAGCCTCGGCATCGGAAATCTGTATCTCACAGTAATCTTATTCAGTGCTCGACTATCAGTGCACATCCTCCACGTCCCATCCTTCTTCGGTACTAACAATGCTGGCACAGCACATGGACTTAGACTTTCCTACACACGCCCCTGCTCAAGCAACTCTTCCACTTGCCTCCTCAACTCCTCATGTTCTTTTGGACTCATTCTATAGTGTGGTCTATGTGGCAACACAGCACCTGGAACAAGATCAATTTGATGTTGAATGTCTCTCAACAGTGGTAACTCCGTTGGTAGCTCTTCAGGAAATACATCGTCAAACTCTCCCAGCACTGGCTTTACTTCTTCAGGAATCTCAACCACTTCATGACTCTCACGTCCAATCAACAAGAATACTTCATGTTCCTCTTCTACCTCCTTAACAAACTCCTTCAAAGATAGCAACGTTTTAAGCTCTTCAATCTCCTCCAACTTGCTTTCCTCTTGTTGTCGCTTCTTAGGAACTAGAGTAATCTTGGTGCCTTCAAACATGAAACTGTAGCTGTTCGTACGTCCATCATGTTGCACCGCTCTATCATATTGCCACGGTCTCCCCAACAACAGATGACATGCGTCCATGTCCATAACATCACACCAAATTTCATCCTTGTATTTCTTCCCAATTGAAAAATTAACACAAGCCCTTCGTCCAACTTTCACCTCCCCACCTTTCCTCAACCAAGCTAACTTGTAAGGTTTCGGATGCTTCTCTGTCTGCAATGATAACTTCTTCACAGATTCTGTAGAGATAATATTATCACAGCTTCCCGCATCGATGACGAACTTGCAAACCCTTCCCAAGATAGTACATGTTGATTGAAAGATGTTACTCCTCAACCAGCTAGTTTCCTCCTCCTATTTTGGTGTTAAACATGACCTCTTCATCATCAATGAATACCCTTCATCTCCCAACACATTCTCTTCCTCCTCATCATGTAGTGAATTAGAACAGTCAGCCTCTACCTCATCTTCTTCTGCCTCAACAGTCATAGTTCGCTTCTTCGGCTTTGTACATTCATTGCTCTTGTGACCCATCTCCTGAAAATTGAAACATTTGATACCACTATTGACCCTGGTCTTAGCAATTTCATTAACAACTGGTTTTGCAACAGCCTTCGAAACATTCACACTGCTACTAGCCCCTTTCATTGGATTGTTAGAATTTGTAAACACACCACCACCTCGTCTCCCTTGTTTCTCCCAAGCCAACGCCTTTTGGTGTGCTTCCGCCACAGATCTGGGATCAAACATATTTACCATGTCTTGAATCTGCATACGCAACCCTCCAACAAATCTAGCTGTTAATTGTTCCTCTGTCTCCATGATGTCGTTCCTTGCAATCAGTTGATAAAATTCATCAGCATAGTCATTAACAATCTTCGTTCCTTGCCTTAAGTTCTATAACCTCTGATACATAAGCGATTGATAATTATAAGGCAAGAAAGTAGCTCTCAACAATTTCCTCATCTTTTCCGAAGATTCAATGTTTGACTTCCCCATCCGTTCACGTGTCAGTTTGGTTTGCTGCCACCACGCCAAAGCTCTACCCCTCAACCTTGTAGCAACCAACTTCACTCTACGATGTTCTGGAACCTCCTTGAAGTCAAAAATCTCCTCCACATTAGACAACCAATCCAAAAACTCCTCAGCTTGCATTCCACCCTTGAATTCAGGAATTTCAGTCTTCATCCCAGACTCCCACTTATGATCATACTCCGACTGATTTCTTCCTTGTCCTCGTCCTTGTCCATGAACACTACCACCATCATACTCTTCTTCAAAATCTAATGTATATCGATGTCGATCCTGACCACCAACATCTCTACTACCACCATTCCTCCATTCACGATCATTCTCATTTCTTTCACGATTTCGATTGTCAACATTTCTATAACGATCTCGACTCACACTTCGATGATCATTATCTACACTTCTCTCTCGATTGGAATGTGGTGAGACTCTACTTCCCCCATGGTTGGATTCAGGTGAAACCCTTCTCCGATTTTGATTCATCTCTAACATCATCTTCTCTAATCGACCAATCCCTTCATTAAGCTTCTCACTAAAATTTTCATTAATTCTTTGCTCCATCTCATCAGCTTCTTCTCTTCTATACAAAGCTTCTACGTTCTGATGGCGATTAGCTCTTCTTAACGGCATTGTTAAATCTTCACAAACTCTACAATTCTCGGCTTGGACAAATCAAAAGATACCAAATGATGTATGAACTTCAACTCCAAATTCTCGGCTCTAACGAATCAAAATAATACACGGCTTCAATAGCGTAGCTCGGCCGAAGCTCTTAAACACTTCAAAATTGAAACACAATTCAAACTTAGATCCAAAATGCTATGGATTGAAAACTCCCAAGTTGTTGCAATTGGTGATGAAGACGGTGAATAATCAACTCCTTAAAAATGCAAATCCGAACTCCAATACTTCAAAACAAAGATGAACACTTCAACTTGATCACGGCCTAGCTCAAGATCGTACAAAACAACACTTCAAACTTCAAATTCTCGGCTCCAAGACTCGATTTAGCTATGATTGACTAAAACAAGCTCTGATACCAAATGATGCAGAAGCGGAAATGACAAAATGATGATACGGTGAAAGTAGCAATCGATGGAATGAAGAATACTGAATGGCCCAAATTCGTTGATCCGAAGATACCGAATTCTAGCTATCTTCGTCACGTTGATAGCGCACTATACCGTGAAAGAAGATCTTTAATTCTTCAAGCGTTGATCAAGCGCACTTGATACCGCGAATCGGCTTCAGCAATCGTTGAATCGAGCGCACTCAATTAACCGAAAGTGGAGATAGGAGATTACACTCAACTACCAATTTGGTGAAAGCACAAAGCTAACAAAACAAAAGTTTTTATCCAAATCAACTAAACTATTACAAATGGCACCACGGGCCTATTTATAGAGTTTTACAACACACGACTTAAAATGACCAACACTTAGGTCGTCCACGACCTACACAGGTAAGACTTACGACCTACGACTTAAAACAATCACGACCTAAAACAAAGACAGACGACCTAAAAAGAAACAAACAAATACAACATATTACAACTCCATATTTACAACACAACATATAGGTCGTCCACGACCTAAACATATCACGATCTAACACCTCACGACTTAAGTCTGAACAGCATATGCGGCATTAGGTCGTTGGCCCCCTTGAGCGACCTAAAGAATAGCGGCATAAGGTCGAGCGACCTAAAAGAAGCGGCTTCAGAAAAACTTCGCGACCTAAGGCCTCGCGACCTATAGTGAGCGACCTATCTCTCCACATCTCCCCGCGACCTAACTTAGGTCGTTCCTTTTCTCTGCGACCTAACATAGATCGAGACGTAACTCCGCGACCTAAGGCAAGTCGTAACTCGTTAGGTCGTTTGAGCGCCTTTCCTTTTAGTTCGTTAGCTCGCGAGTCTCCACTAGGTCGTTGGAGCGACATAAAAGCCTCGTTAGGTCGTTCACGACTTAACACTTTACCAACTTGAGCTGCATCATCCTGGAACGACTTAAAGGACTCGTTAGGTCGTTCGCGACCTAACACTTCAACATTCTGGTTGTCATTCTGGGCTGCATCACCAAGTTAGGGGTAATTGTCAATAAGTGGATGGGCAAGGCACATTTGTTTTGGTTTTACACTCTTTCCCGTTGAATCGTGGGATCGAGTTAGTTGATGGAAGGATGAGTCGCGCCTATTCTAGATTGTATTCTGGCTTTTCCTTCTCGAGGGAAGACTTCAATGCTCCATCGGATTTTGGGCATCAATTGAGTACTGGATGGTCAATCACGTCCACTTTTGATGCAGATGTCGCCATACTCTACGCAAGGACCAAAGAATGGATTGTTAAGTCACATCCAATCTGTGGTTGATGCTCCCTCTGTCGAACCAAGCGTGAGGATCGGTGTGCGGACGATCAAGTCACGTCCATTTTGAACTGCTCTTCTAGTCGAATCATGGTTAGAGCTAGGGAATGAACGGTTGTGTTGCATTCATGTGGAGCTGGATGCACGTCTATTTTTTTATTTATGTTCTCCTATCAAACCAAGGGATAAATTAGCTCAGGAGCAGTCAAGTCATGCTCATCTGATTTCATACTCCTCCCTACGGATCAAAGGAGGGTGATGGAGAATGAATGGTCAAGTTACACTTATTTGTGGTTTATTCTCCTATCCACGCTCTGGTGACCAAAGTTATTTGATGGACATTTGAGTCACATCCATTTGTGATGATCGTTGATCTAGCTGCACGGTATAAAAAGTTTCAATAGATATTGCCTATTGATTTGATGGTATGATATAGTCGATTACCTGTAACTTCGGATAACTTTCCGATTAGTTTTGTATTAAGGCCTCCCTATGGTCATTGCCTTGAGTCGTAAAGAACACCACCCCAAAGCTATAGAGAGCTGTTGTATTTAGCTTTCAGTAGTTTGTATTTCTTCCTCCAGTCTTGGGTTAGCAGAGTTAGTCCGTAGATGGTCAAATTCCATCTTTGATGAGTTTATACTTTTCCTATCGAATTCAAGTCCGAGTTGGTGAATGAGTGGTCAAATCACATTCATTTATTTGTCTATACTCTTATCTGCACTTCGAGGATCAGAGTTACTCAATGGGCAGTTAATCACACCCGTTTGATGTTTATACTCTAGTTCACACTCTGGGAACTGGAGTAATTCTAGATAATGGTCGAACCACATTTTCCTTAGTCATATCTTCTGCCCCCAAGTCAGGGGCGAAAGTCAAAGATTAGTCAATCGTATCACGTTTACTTTTACTTGGGGTTCTTCTCGTCAAATTGTAGGAAAGAGCTGATTAGTGGATGATCGAGTCACATTTGTTTTAGATTTTATACTCATGCTGTCAGTTTATAGGGCAGAGTTAATGGATGAACGGTCAAACCACGTCCATTTTCTAAATATACTCTTATCCGCGCTCCAAGGACCAGAGTTCGTTGATGAGCGGTCAGTCACACCCATTTGGTGTTTATACTCTAGTTCGTGCTCTAGAAATAGAGTTACCAATGGACGATCGAACCACATCAATTTTCTGATATAAACCCCCTTTGTCAAATCAAGAGCGAGAGTCAGTGAATGGATAGTCGAACCACATCCTCTTGGTGAATTTTTACTCCAACTGTTAAGGCAAAGATTGGAGTTGGCGAGTGAACTGTCAGGTCACGTTCATTCGCAGTTGGATGGGCAATCACCTCCGTTCTACGCTGGATGGTTAGGTTACCTCTGATTTCATTGTCTATACTCTGGTCTATGCTTGGGGAATAGAGTTGATTGATGGACGGTCGAACCGCATCCACTTTTTTGTATTGATTTTGGGCTTGCCAATGTTCGGGCAAGGCTTGAACGGTTCATCGTACTTTAGGCATAAGAAAGGTCGCATCATGTCCAATTTAGGCTTGGGCTCTCAAATTGCCCTCTGCATCGAGGGCAGGAGTCGATGCGTGGATGGTCGTACCGCATCCACTGTCATTCGGATCTTAATTTCGCCGAACCTAGGGAGTAAGATGAGTGTTTTGGAAATTTTTGAGTTCAAGCAAGGGAGCGAATGGTCGGACCGCATCCACTTTGAGTCATGCGTTTGCCCCTAATTTAGGGGTAAGAGTTGGAGAGCGGACGTTTGAACCGTGTAAAGGCATGCTTTTCCGTACCCATTGAGTCGACAATAAACCACACATGTCCAACCCAAGTTGAATGAAACGACGGATCTTTAGGAGGTGAAAAAGAAAATAAAGACGAAACAGAATCTCACACAAATGGAACAACATATATTATTTCAACAATAATCTTTATAGCGGAAAATTTTTAAATACAATATTAGAGTCTAACCTAGATTCAGCATGGACAGTTATAAACCTCTGTCCTTACAAATGTTGAAAACAACAAAACAAATGCAATAGATGCAGTAAATAATGGAATACATCCATACGCAGATGAATATCTCCAGCTCTCCTTTGGAATCTCCAACTGTCTTTAGCTAAACCTGAAACTACTCGAATCTGACCCGAGTATTAAAAATACTCGGATTAGGCTTGATAAAACAGCGTGAGAAAAACTCAAATAATAAATGACTGTGTCATATATCAACCTTGAAAATAAAATCATTTTGAAAAGAAAGAGTATCTCATAAGACCACACCCACACATAAACACGGACGAGTTTTTCCCATATGATAACTAAAATATTTTTATATCAAAACATTTGATATTATTTCTAATGACATTCTTTGAAAACATTTGCAAATAAACTTATTAATCTTAGCCGAAATTGTTACATTATTAAATTCCAGCATACTATGTTTACAATCAAGTCCGAAGGCACTTATCGGAGAGTGGATTCCATACAAATGACAAGGTAAGGGACTAGCTTCCAATAGTACACCTCTAGAGGGATGCACCTAGAGTCGAGATACTCGGGGCCTAAACCAACACAGAACCGGCCTATCCCTTTCTGGATAGTACCGAATATGTCATCACTCCGGTCGTTACCAACCTTTAACGGGATCTCGAGTCATTCATTCACCACATACTTAGACATGTGTTGAGTAATCGAGAAGGGTGATGACATCTCCTATGGGAGTGACCCACTTAGCCCTGTTGCTTCTACCCTGTTTTTGTCATTTTCGGGTGATGAGGCCTGAGGTAAACGATTACCTTTCACATAACACATCTTCTTTCTTCTTTGAATGCCACATTGCCATTCCATAATCACATGACTGATTTCTACAAACATATAACCTCTGAGCTCATATGTCTCAGAGAAATATGTTAAGCTAAGAGAAGTTGCCTTCTCCGCCACCTTGTAGATATACATTTTTATAGAGATCACTCAATGCAATTTAGAATGTAATGTCAGACATTCGTCCATACAAGTTGTCTAGGAATAGGACAAACCAAAGGTACTCTCCTACTCCATTAGTAGCGAGAAGTCCTTGCATCAGAGATTTTCACAACAGAGCACTGCTGCCACCATATGATATGGTAATTTTCACCTCGAGGGACTAGTGGCAAACAACCCTACATCATGAAGGTCTCCATCTTCAAAATTATTTGTCTTCAATCACGTTTTACTTCGAACGTAGATTGGTTCAAAGTGATTTTCGGATATTAATCACCCAAATCTGACCTCGGTTCCTTCGAAGCCAATCATCGCTTTAAAAGATGTTAAGTTCATATGTGGATATCAATCATCAATCAATTACTTCATCTTTTATTTAAATAAAATATCTTTCTTAGATATATTCTTTTCAATTTATTTCATTTTCTTTTCAAGATTATATGGAATCATTAAGCCTCATTTATTAAGTCATTTGATTTATTAAACCTCTTTAGATCTTGAGATAATTCCAATCATTGTCTCTTCTACTTAGGAAAAACTTTTTGAACATTCATTAAATCTAAATCAAAGATTTCTTATATTTAAGTTAGAATTTTTAATTTAGGGAAAATACTCCCAAATCATTCATTAAATCTTAATCAAAGATTTCTTTCTTAACTTCAAATCATATTCTTGCAAATCGAAGATTTTAATAACAGAGCATTACTGCCACCTTAGATATGGTAAATTTTGCCTCCAGGGACTAGTGGCAAGTAATCCTACATCATGAAGATCTTTGTTTTTAATATGTTTTATTTCAAAAATCAGTTTGAAGGGGTTTTCGGATAGGAATCACCCAAATTCGATCCCTGTTCTTCGGATAGGAATCACCCAAATCTGATACCAGTTCCTTCGTACTAAGTGTTTGTACCAAAAATGGGCACAACACTCTTCGGATGTTGTTGAAGATATTAGAATGAAGAAGTAAGATGGAAAATGGGGCTAATCTAACAATCACACCAAGAAAATATCCAGTAACAGCAAGAAAACAAAAATTATAGTGGTTTGGTGTTATAGCCTATGTCCACTTTGAAAGATTTGATGTTTGTTGCTGATTATAAACTGAATTATAATAGCACAATGGCTAATACTCGAATTACAATGGAGTTCAATCCAAGCAGCAGCATAAAAGTCCCATTTTAGTTGCAACTAGGGTGCTATTTATAGGTGTAAAGCTGGAAATATCTGACTTGAATCTCGAAATACCCTTTCTCACGCCTAGGTGGGTCCACACAATCAATCTGGAGTCGTTTGGTATCGATCCCTGATCGATCCACATAGCTTTCGTATCGATCGAAAATGGCTCCAATTAGGTTGCAATCGATCGTCGACGTTCCTGAGATGATATGCAACCTTCTGTGAAAATCTTATTGCATTTGGATGTCTGGTTGTGGAGTTATTGATCGATCAAAGTTTCAAATTAGAGTGGGTGACGCCTTCGTATCGATACCTTTTGTATCGATCCCTTCATGTCGACGACGTAGCACGAGCGCTTTGTGGAGATACATATTTTGTGCATAGGGACCACTTACTTTGGGTTGACCTCTCCTCTCGTATCCAATCGATGCTTTGCTTTCCGTATCAATGTTCTGCCCCCATCTTCGTATCGATCATCGACTTTACTCTTCGTATCGATCAAGTAGTTGATCGATACAAGATGTTCAGCTGCTGACCAAGTGAAGTGTGATCGATCTGGGGAGGCTGAATGTTAGTTCCTAAGATGATGGTTTTGATGACAACAACCTTAGGACTTGTTATAAAATATAAATACTAGTATCTTTGTCTAGATATATATGTATATGTAGGATATATATATATGCAGGTACTGAAGAATGAAGACTATATAGTATAGAGATTCAAGACTGATGAATTCAAGATTGAAGAAATCAAGACTGAAGACTCGTGAGTACCAAGAGTTCAAGATTTCAAGAGTTCAAGAGTTCAAGATATCAAGATAAGTAATAGTGTCTAGATTTATGTTAAAACTTCATAATAGCACTAAAATCTTTATTCAGATTTTAATTGTGGAATGGAATCCACCTTCTCGCTTTAATAGTGGGATGGAACCCACGACCTCTTTAGTGGGATGGAACCCACGACCTTCTATAGTGGAATGGAATCCACGAAATTTTCAAAATGATTTATTTTAAATATTTTTCCAATTTTTTTTTAAAGTCATCTCTCTCAGTTTAAATATTTTAGCCTTAAACTATTTTTATTATCTTTTATATTTTGATTTCAAAAATCATCTCGTGTTTTTAAACTATCTCCTGGTTTTATTATTATAAGCCTTAAATCTCAAAAATATATTCTATACTTAGTTTTTAATATTACTTTTATGTTATAGATTATATATTTTTAAGATTACTTTTTAAATCTCTTTTATAAGTTTATACTATATTCAAAATGGTTTATAAACTTCAGAAATTGTTTTGACAAGTTTTAAAAAGAAAATCTCTTTTAAAAACATAAATCAATTTTCAAAATTTACTAGGGCATGTCGACATACCCCATCCCCCCATGTCGACATGGTAGCCGTAGAATTCAAATTTCAAATTTTCTAATGAAGTGTCTATTCGTCATAACATTTCACGAATGGACATGACTGCTGTTCTTCAATAAATACCAGTTGTTTTTAAGGAATTTAAGTTAGTTTTTCTTCATTTCTTCACTCCTTCTTCTCCACTCAAATATTCTCTTATATTTTAACAAAACTCTACCGAAATCCTAAGTGAATCAAACTTGATCATCTCTAGTTTGATTCTCTGCCACTCTCTCTCAAAGATCTCAGTGCTATTCAGAGTTATAGGATCATTTGTAATCAAAGAATTGTATCGAGTCTCTCTATCAATCAAAGTGATATTGGAAACAGCGTGATTATGGCTCGTAAATCAATTGGGTGTGATTGTAGCCCGTAAATCAATTAGCCGATCTTGTAGCCTGGTTAAATCGAGAGAGTTTGCCCTGGATTCAAAGACAGGAAGGTGTATCTCGTGGCCTTGAAATCGAGGTTGTAATATCGACATTATATTTGAAAAGAAATCTGCACAAGAAATTGTGTGGGACTGGATGTAGGGCAACTCCGAACCAGTATAAAATTCTGGTGTGTTCTTTCCTTTACTGCTTTTATTTACTATTTGCATCTGTGTCTGATTTCGTGATTGTTTCTGTGTTTGTGAATTGCATCTATTTGGGTTTAATTTGAAAAGATTTTGAAAAGATTCATAAAATTAATTAAACACTATTCACCCCTCCCCCTCTAGTGTTAATTCTGCCTTAAGATCCGTAATCCGCATTTCCTACATTTGGTATCAGAGCATTGGCTTTCAAAGTTATCGTAATCTGAAGTTTGAAAAAAGTTTAAAATGGCAATTTTTGTAGATTTTGTAAACACTAGTTCAAAACTGTCCATATCATCATTGTTTCATAAGTCTGCATATTGTTATTATAGAAAATCAAGTTACCTACCGAATTGGTGTCTTGTGCAGGAACAGATGTGTTATATGGCTTTTTATGAATCAACACTCAATGGACAAATGGTGCAAATCAAGAAAAATAAATGGATACTTGATAGTGGATGTTCGAGACACATGGCTGGCAATTTGGTGATACTAAATGACATAATTTATGAAGATGGAGGACTGGTCAACTTTGGAGACAACTCAAAAAGATATGTGATTAGCATCAGCAATGTCGGTAACTCTAAAACTCATACTATTTCTGAAGTTTTTTTAGATATGAATCTAAAACACAATTTACATAGCATAAGTCAAGTATGTGATAAGGGGTACAAAATTAAATTTGAAAAGGATAAGTGTCACATTGAAGATAATAAATCAAATATTATCTTCGAAGGAATTAGGAAGAAAAATATTTATATACATAGTATGAAAATCTCAAATGATAACCTATGTCTTTTGGCTAATACAAGTGACACTTGGATTTGGCGTAAAAGATTTGGGGATTTGAATTTCAAACTTTTATCTAGGCTATCAAAACTTGATTTAGTAAGAGGTCTCCCTAAAATGGATTATAAAGTAGATAGTATATGTGATGCTTGTCAATTAGGAAAACTTAGGAAGAGTTCATTCAAATTGAAAGATATGATTTCTACTTCAAAACCTCTTGAGTTACTACATTTAGATCTGTTTGGTCCATCTCAAATTCAGTCAATAAATCACAGTAAATATGTTTTTGTAATTGTAGATGATTATTCTAGATTTACATGGACAATTTTTCTGAAACTTAAAAGTGATGCTTTTGATTTATATAAAACTTTTGCAAAAATAATTCAAAATCAACTTTCTTTAAAAATCAAAACTATTCATAGTGATCACAGCGAAGAATTTGAAAATGAAAATTTTAAGAATTTCTGTAATAAAAAAAGAATAACTTATAAGTTTTCCTTTCCAAGAAGTCCACAACAAAACGGAGTGGTAGAGCGTAAAAATAGGGCGATTCAATAGTGTGCAAGAACTATGCATTCAGATAGTAAATTACCCAGAAATTTTTGGGCCGAAGTAGTCGCTACAGCTTGTTATATTTTGAATAGGATTTTAATTAGACCTCTAACCAATAAAACACCATATGAACTTCTTTTCAATAAGAAACCAAAGGTATATTATTTTAAAGTTTTTGGAAGTAAATGTTTCATTCTAAATACAAAGGACAATTTGGATAAATTTGATCCTAAATCCGACAAAGGAATCTTTATCGGATATTCTAATAGAAGTAAAGCATACAGAGTTTTCAATTTAAAAACCAACACCATTGAAGAAACAATGCATGTATCTTTTGATGAAAATTTCAAAGATGTTTTTCAAATAAATGATGAAGATGATTTTGTTACTTTGAATAATGAATCAAATGAAATAAATTGTGAAACTATTCATCCTAATAAAATGATCAGGCTTTTAAAAGATCATCCTGTAGAAAATATACTAGGAAATATTGAATCTATTGTTAGAACTAGAAATCAACTAAACAAGATGAGTAATGTAGCTTTTATATCAACTATAGAACCTAAAAATCCAAAGGAAGCATCATCTGATGATTCATGGATTCTTGCTATGCAAGAAGAACTGAATCAATTCACCAGAAATGATGTATGGGAACTTGTTCCTAGACCCGAGGACAAAACTATAATAGGAAATAAATGGGTTTATAAAAATAAAATGAATGAACAAGGTGAGGTCGTTAGAAATAAAGCTCGGTTAGTCGCGCAAGGTTATTGTCAAGAAGAAGGAATGGACTATGATGAAACCTTTACACCTGTAGCAAGATTAGAAGCCATTAGAATTCTACTTGCTTTCGCAAACCACAACAATTTCAAACTATTTCAAATGGATGTCAAAAGTGCCTTTTTAAATGGTTTGTTAAAGATGTTTATGTTGAACAACCTCCACTTTTTGAAGAAGAAAAGTTTCCAAATCATGTTTACAAATTAAAGAAAGCTTTATATGGTATGAAACAAGCTCCTAGAGACTAAGATCTTACCAATTACAATCAAATTTTGAAATTGGTAAAGTAGATAATACTCTTTTTATTAAAAGAAACAAAAATGATATCAAATTAGTACAGATTTATGTAGACGATATAATTTTTGGATCAACAAATAATGAAATGAACAAAGTGTTTTCTAAAATAATAACAAAAGAGTTTAAGATGAGTTATTTGGGTGAACTTACTTTCTTTTAGGATTGCAAATAAAAAAATTAGATAGTGGTATTTTCATTGGTCAAGAAAAGTATGCTAGGGATCTAATTAATAAGTTTGGTATAACCACTGCGAGTGGAAAACCAACTCCTATGGCAACCAATAAAGCCTTGAATAAAGAAGACATGTCAAAAGATGTCGATCAAAAACTATACATGGGAATGATTGGATCGCTACTCTATATAACTGCGAGTAGGCCTGATATCATGCATAGTGTTTGTCTCTGTGCAAGATACCAATCTCAACCCAAAGAAACCCATTTAAAAGCTGTTAAACGTATGCTAAGATATGTTAAACACACTTTATACTATGACCTATTTTACCCAGAAAATGATTCATTTGATTTAATCTCATATTGTGATACGGACTATGCTGGTTGTAAATCGGAATGAGAAAGTACAAGTGGGACTTTTCACTTTATAGGACATTCGCTGGTTTCATGATTTAGTAAAAAGCAAAATACTGTCTCACTATCAACTACTGTAGTAGAATATATCTCTGCTACTTTGGCTTGTTCTCAAGTTATCTATATGCAATAGTCCCTAAAGGATTTTTGGATTAAATATTTCAAAATCACTAATTTATTGTGACAATATAAGTGCAATAAATTTATCCAAAAATCCTACTCATCATGCCAGAACAAAACATATTGATATCAGACATCATTTTCTCGAAGATAATATAAGTAAAGAGATTATTTCTCTTGAAATTATCAACACTGAGAATCAAATAGCTGATATTATGACCAAACCCTTGAATTAATCAAACTTTACTAAATTTAGAAGAGAACTAGGTATTTGCTCTATAACTGAGATAAAATATAGATATAGTAACATATATATTTAAATAAATAAAGAAAAATAAAATTGTCTAAATTTCCATAAGGATGTCGACATACCCCTACCTCCCATGTCGACATACAACGGTAAAATTTGAAATTTTGATTTTCCCTCTAAAATTATTTGGTAGTTATATATTCTCTATATTTCGAATTCTTCTATCTTCCACTTCATTTCTCTCTGTAATAAACTTCTGAGAATATAAAATAATGGCCACCTCTCATAAATCAAACAACCTTTTCTTTCCCTTCTCCTAATGTTGGTCCATTTCAACGAACTACACTGGCCCGAGTCATAAAGATAGAGGAAACTTTGAAGGACTCTCTGCAAATGATGACTAAGTTGCAAGTCATGCAAATAAAGATGGCAAAAGAATAGGAGAAACAAGGAAAAATCCTTAGAAATTTGCAAATTTCTAATGGATAATCATGCGGACCCGATCGTGATTGAAAATGACTCCTCTAACATTCATATCCATAATCTATTAGAGGAAGATGAGAAGAAGAAGCGCAAATGGACGAAGACGATAAAGTTATTTGCATTAGAGAGTCTATTTTGATAAAGGTGGTAATTTGGTCGAACAACGTGGAAACTTTTGTCTCCATTACCCAAGTTGTTCGATTCACAAGTCACCAATTATCAAAGAGTCTCATTAGATTTTTTTTATGATAATGTTTTTATATATTATGTGCATTTGTATATATTTGTGTTTATATATGTAATATAACAACATAAAAAATTTATATTTACGTTTCGCTTAGTCATACTTCGTTATTAGTATTTCGTTCCATAGTATTAGTTTAAGGGGGAGTTATGTAGTTTAGGATTAGTTTTTGTTGATGACAAAGGGGGGATTATAAAATAGGTTAGTTAGGCTTAGATTAAGGGGGAGTTTTTGGAATAAGGGGGAGTCAGAGTAGAATCAAAGTTTGGTGGAGTATATTTTATAAACATAGGTTGTCATCATCAAAAAGGGGGAGATTGTTAGTTCCTAATATGATTTTGATGACAACAATCTTAGGACATATTATAAAATATAAACACTATTATCTTTGTCTATATATATATATATATGCACGATATATATATATATATATATATATATATGCATATATAGAAGAATGAAAACTGTACAGTATAGAGATTCAAGATTGACGAATTCAACGTTAAAGAAATCAAGACTGAAGACTCATGAGTATCAAGAGTTCAAGAGTTGAAGATATCAAGATAAGTAATTGTGTCTCGATTTATGTTAAAACTTCATAATAGCACTAAAATCTTTATTCATATTTTAATTGTGGAATGGAATCCACCTTCTCACTTTAATAGTGGGATGGAACCCACGACCTCTTTAGTGGGATGGAACCCACGACCTTCTATAGTGGAATGGAATCCACGAAATTTTCAAAATGATTTATTTTAAATATTTTTCCAATTTTTTTTAAAGTCATCTCTCTCAGTTTAAATATTTTAGCCTTAAACTTTTTTTATTATCTTTTATATTTTGATTTCAAAAATCATCTCGTGTTTTTAAACTATCTCCTGGTTTTATTATTATAAGCCTTAAATCTCAAAAATATATTCTATACTTAGTTTTTAATATTACTTTTATGTTATAGATTAAATATTTTTAAGATTACTTTATAAATCTCTTTTATAAGTTTAAACTATATTCAAAATGATTTATAAATTTCAGTAATTGTTTTGACAAGTTTTAAGAAGAAAATCTCTTTTAAAATAAATCAATTTTCAAATTTTACTAGGGCATGTCGACATACCCCATCCCCCCATGTCAACATGGTAGCCGTAGAATTCAAATTTCAAATTTTCAAATGAAGTGTCTATTCGTCATAACCTTTCGCGAATGGACATGACTATTGTTCTTCAATAAATACCAGTTGTTTTTAAGGAATTTAAGTTAGTTTTTCTTCATTTCTTCACTCCTTCTTCTCCACTCAAATATTATCTTATATTTTAACAAAACTCTACCGAAATCCTAAGTGAATCAAACTTGATCATCTCTAGTTTGATTCTCTGCCACTCTCTCTCAAAGATCTCAGTGCTATTCAGTGTTATAGGATCATTTGTAATCAAAGAAGTGTATCGAGTCTCTCTATCAATCAAAGTGATATTGGAGACAACATGATTATGGCTCGTAAATCAATTGGGTGTGATTGTAGCCCATAAATCAATTAGGTGATCTTGTAGCCTGGTTAAATCAAGAGAGTTTGCCCTGGATTCAAAGACAGGAAGGTGTATCTCGTGGCCTTGAAATTGAGGTTGTAATATCGACATTATATTTGAAAATAAATCTACACAAGAAATTGTGTATAACTGGATGTAGGGCAACTCCGAACCAGTATAAAATTCTGGTGTGTTCTTTCCTGTACTGCTTTTATTTACTATTTGCATCTGTGTCTGATTTGATTGTTTCTGTGTTTGTGAATTGCATCTCTTTGGGTTTAATTTGAAAAGATTTCGAACAGATTCATAAAATTAATTAAACACTATTCACCCCCCCTCTCTAGTGTTAATTCTGCCTTAAGATCTGTAATCCGCATTTCCTATACTAAGTCCATCGATATAGGGTTGAACCATATGGATACGAACGATGGATGCCGAGTGATGGAGTTATGTTCACTTCGTATCGATGCTGATGGATACGGATATGAAAGGGGAATGTTTCATGTGGATCTTGATCATTCCATAACTCGAGCTTACGAACTCCGATTGACCTAAAATTTGGAATGTTGCCTTGCATAGCTCTGTTTGTCGTATCATGCTAATTGTGGCTCGATCCGAACTCAGACCAAATTTTACTATATCCATTGTGAATCTGCAGATAACCGATTTTCGGAGCGGACTGTCTTCAGTCTCTAGTCAAGCCCTTGGTATCACGGCCTTGCCAAAAGGCAGGATAACATTTGCCCCTTAAAGTACATCTTGTGTGAACATGATGTGCTTTCAAAAGCTGCAATCTTCATTCTGAAAAGGCTCTATCTGATTTACTGAACAGTTGTTGTTCTTTCATCAAGAGACGTAACCCTCGGTTGATTTCCAGTAGTAAAAATATTGAATTGTAGTTGAAGGTCAAATGCTAGCAATTTGTTGTTGATTGTTCTGGCTGACACCAGGTAAGCATTAAATTCCTGTTAACTTTGAAAATCGAATATTAGTATTGCATGCATGCCCGTATTTTAACCTGACTCCCGTTCAGGTTTGCACGTCCACGGGTCATTGTCAAGTTCTTGCTTCTTCTCTTTTCTTTTCTTTTTTTAATTTGAACCGATTTTAGTGAAAAAAAATCCCTGCCATCGATTCATGGTTTATTTTGGATTGAGTTTCGTATCGATCCTCTCCTAGATCGATATGAAATCCAAGTTGCAACAACAATTGGTGGTTGTTCTGATGCCCTTCTTCGTATCGATCCTCTCCTGGGTCGATCTGGGATGCATCAAAATGGATTTCGTATCGACAAAGATCGACACGAGATGGATTTACAAAAAAGTGTGTCCCATAATGATGGATATGGTTTGGCTTAAGTTGTTGTAAAATGTGCTCTTCATATCAATGGATACAAAGTAATAAACATTAACACATGGGAACGCTTCGTATCGATGGATACGAGATTTTGGAGATCAAATGTGCTTCGTATCGATGGATACGAACGATCCAGACATAAGCGTGCAGTGCTCTTCGTACTGATAGGTACGTTGACTGATTCAATTAGTGAGGAAACTAGGATATAAATCATTTTTTATGGTCGATACGAATGGAGTATAAATGCTTTTTGTACTTAGCATATGTTTCCACCTTGCTTCTATTTCTACTTGATATCCATCAGAGAAAAATAAAAATACTGTAGATCCTTCATCCCTAAATACCAAACATTAATCTTCAACCCAGATCCTTTGAGCTAGGTATATAATCAATGAAACCGTGGTTATAATGACAAGAGTCGAGTTTCGTGCTATTTCGTTCATGGTAATGGCCATCTTCAGTGTCGTTGGCGTTGGAGAATGACTAGGGTGAGGTTAAGAGTGTGGTTAATGGTGATTTGGAGGTTTGGAGAGGAAAGAGGTTAGCTAGAGAGGGTCTCCGAGTCTGTCTAACCTAGGTGATGAACTCGTATCGATGCGAGGGGATGGATATGGGATCGATCAGGATACATGGAGTTTTGGAGATGGTGGAAAGCAATCTTTACAATCGAGGCGAAGAGTGGGCGACTGGAAACGATGTGGAAAAATTAGCAAGATGATCGATACAAAATCAAAGTTCACGGATCAATATGAAGGGATGGAGTGATGGACATGGGGAGCATCAATACGAATGAAGGCTATGGGTGAAGTGATCGATACGTATGAGTTATCGATCCGAAGGTTTGATCGATACGAAGAGGCTATCGACCTGAATTATTGATCGATACGAATGAGTGGCAGCCGATCAATACAAAAACTTGTTTCAGGGGAATGATCCGAAATGAATTATGATGGATATGAACTTTATGACCTTTGCATATTCGAACACTTGACTCCGATGAGCTTTAGCGTTGCATATTTAGACTTAACCGTAAAACAACATGCATGACTACCCTTCAAAGCTCGTCGATGGAACTGTAACTTGTTAAACGTAACAAGATTTTTCAATATGGATCGTTCTCCGAAGTTAGATTGGCACAGTTGAGACGGTCAGCGATGACCGTCGCTTCGGTCGAATCTCGAAGTCTTGTTTCTTTACTATCTTTTAACCTTGTAGATATTTAGAGTATTGTGCAGCACTTCACTACACAACACGATCACTCACTTTTCACCAGGGGGAAACCGATCTTTTTTACCATCTAATAATGGTTTTTATCGATTTCAATAGCTATGGATCCTGGAAGCTCAGAGCAACAAGATGTTCTAAGTCCTCCACTCCTCAGAATAGAAAGGCCTGATATTGTGGCAAATACAGTGAATCCTGCTCCGGATGAACTGTCGGATGCAGTGGTGATATTGAATCCAGAAGATTCTGTCCGGTCCAAGATTATAGAAGAAATGCTAGGAAGAATTTGCCTTAGACACGGGCTGTCTTTGGAAGAAGTTCGGTTGCCAGGTCTAGAAGATAGGGTGCACAATCCCCCAGAAGGGTTCACCGCATGCAACAGATTCATGTGCTAGATTGGAACAATGCCCCCATTCAACCAGTTCATTAGGGATGTGCTATTTTATCCGAGGAGCGCACCTTCTCAGCTTCATCCTAATGGATACGCGCTTCTCAACAACTTGTACATTATATTTATTGAACATCTCTTCCATCCCCCGACTGTCGACGAGATCAGATATTTATTTAATATTAAGAGTCAGACGGATAATCCATCATTCACCTTCCTAGAAGCTGTTAGGAACTGCCAAGTCATTGCAGGCACATGGGGCAAGTTGAGCTATTTCAAAACGGAATGGTTTTACGTGAGGTGCCCACTAGGATTCGCCAGGCGGTGGCTGGTCAGACGTAAGTTCTATTACTGGTTTCCTTGCTAACCATGACTGGATAACATAGATTGATACTGAATTCATTACTGTGTTTCTCTTACAACTGATATTCCACAGCCCGAAGGAGCCTAGTACAAAGAGCTAGTGAGGACACTCCAAGTGGTGCCTGCTGAGTTTAGAGATATAGACGATGTTCTCACCGATGACAACTTGATAGCCGTCGGGCTTTTAGAGAAGGGACAGAGCATAGTGCACACAGGGGTACCAAGAGTAGTCCCAACAAGACAAGGTGGAAGATGGGCTCTTGTCGTTCCCCCAGTCAAGGGAGCTCAAGCTGCACCCGACATAATAATCATCGAACCTCGTGATAATAAGGGTACAGAAGCTGGTCGAGAGCCCACGGTCGTGCTTCCGTAGTGCCCTCAATCATCTGTGTTAAAGAGAAAGGCAAAACTCCTGTCTACAAAATCAAGAGGCAAAAGTGTACTGAGGCGATCCAGCTTTTTATTACCTCCATAGGTCCGGAGACCTCTTCCCCGTAGATAGAAAGTTCTCTGAAACTGCTATCGGATATCCCTATTCCGGAGGAGATGTCTTCGAGAACCAGTGCAGGCCTAACCTTAATTGACATAGGGGAGCCGACTCCAAAAAGCAAAGCTGCTACAACCAATCGGTTGGGGGGTTTGCACATGCATACACACACTTCACGGCACCACACAACATTCCATCACATGTTTCTTAATCTCTGGCGATGACTAATTTTATTCCTCTTTTCGTTTCTGCAGATACAATGGTGAAGCAAGGATTCATGCTTAGTAAACTTCGCTCTTCGCGGCATTCATCTGGATCGCATTCTGAATCACATCGCCGCGAAAGAGAGAGAGATTATGGTCATGGATACCACTCTAGCCAGGAGCGTGAGCGCCACGATAGAGAAAAAGAGAGATCATACCAAAGCAGACGTCGTTCTAGGTCACGATCTCCGCCATTGAAAGTGCCTTTGAAACCTTTTGGCCCCAACAGGCCCTCTTCTGAATCCTCGCACCAAACAACGCCATCTCATTCTCCAAAAACCAGCGATCAACGCCGCAGAATTGAGGCAGATGCTCCTGCCGTCGTAGAACAAACTGCCATAGAGCCATCAGGTGAAGGAGCCACCCGTATTGCTAAACTAAAGAAAGATTTCCCGAACATATGCTTCGACGGTTTCCACTTTCCTCCCAACTTGAAGAGAATCCCAAATGACATAGAGAAACTAGTGCAAGATGATGTGCATGACACGTACCGCCAGTATCGTGAGTGGGTTAAAACGACAGAGCAGGTCTCGGCTGTGTCCTTCGAGCGAGCCAAGGTGATTGAGAAACTGGAGGGTGACCTTTCTCAAAAAGGCAAAATAATAGAGGTTTTCACCAATGAGCTCGAGTCTTCAAGGAAAACTGAGATGGAGGCTGCCTAGAGAGCCGAGGAAGCTAGGAAGACCATGGAAGAAATGAGAAAGACTCATATGGACTTAGTGCACGAGATGGGTCACCGCAACACCGTTATCATTCGAGAAAGGGATGCCGCACTGAAAGAAGTCGACGAACTAAAGGCAAAACTAACTAAGGCCATCAAAGAAAAAGTTGAAGCCTACAAAGTTGCCCAGGAAGCGTGCGAGGAGGCGGTAAAGCTTAGAAGAGAAAGGGATATTGCAAATCAAAAGGCCGAAGAAGCCGACACCAGGGTCGAGAGGGAAGTAAAAGCCGTCGAGGCCAAGTTAGAGAGTGTGTTTGAGGATCTCCTGGTCACTTACAATGCAAACGTCCTGAAAAATCGCAACTTGAACTGGCTTGGCGAGGACTATCCCTTTCAACTGTATAAGGCCTGGAACCGCCTGATTGAGGATGAAATGGTGATCCATAAAGTTGCAACTATCGATGAGTTTGAATTAGAAACTCAAGTGTTGATCAGAGATGAGCCTAAAGTCCTTCATGACATGACGGTCACGCTTCAAAGAGAAGATCTGGCCGCTAAATACCGAGAGGCCGGGGAAGGATCTGGGGGTGAACACCACGACGCTGCTTCTGAAATACCCCCAGCGTCTCGAACTGCGCCTACATCTTCTATAGACCCACCAGTCGTTCCAAAGTATGATCTCGATAGGCCACATCTCTCTCTAGTCATCAACCATAGCTCAGAAGGTATGTCGGCCCAACCCGGGATCCAAACCGAGGAAGGTATTCTAGACACTTCTCCTATTCTTCAATATGCAGGAACATTATCAGAGGATATTACTAATATATTCTCCTATCTTTATTCAGCTTTAGATTCTGCGTCGGCCAACCCTCCTTCAACTCAAGAAGTTCTCCATGAGTAGGAGGCTTTAATAATGGAGGCCACAACTATGACAATTACTACTTCGGCCAGGGAGATGCATGATAGCAGCTATTTGTTTGACGATCAATTGATGGAAGCACTACTCAGCCACCAAACCGACCCGAGCATTGAGGTGTCCTTTAACGTGGATGAAGATGTTATTATCACGGGCTCCTCAGGTCCGACCGGCAGTCTCTCGGTGGATGAGCACATGGATCGAGAAGAAAAAATAATGGAGTAAATTAAGGCTGAGATTGAGCAGGCTCATGGAGTTGGTGCAGGTATGGCGGGCCCTTGTCCTACCCCGATCCTTGCGCTCTCTCCGTGTGGCACCATATTTGAAACTAAAGTGCCTCATTCTTTTGCTGTCGAAAGTGTTACCATTCCACCAACTTCTCGCACAGAAGATACTTCGGTACTCGTGAGCTCCCAAGGGGAGACAACATCGATTCCTCCGGTTGGAGACAAGCCGACTGGAGTAAGCCGGGGAGGCAAGGATTCTAAAAGAGGTCTGGGCGGTAGCTCGAGCGGATCTACGCCAAAGAAAGTTAAGAAAGGCAAGGAACTGAAGGCGTAAATTAGCATTTTGACTTCCTCTCTTGCAGATAGTTAGAATAAGCTCCTTTTATTTAGCTTTTTTAGGCCATGTATAGATGCGCGTTCGGCTCCCTGCTTATAGGAATTCTTTGGACAAATTTTGTACTTCTTTTTTAAAGAATAACATGAATAAAATTCCTTTTTTGTTTTTGGCATAACTCTGTGTTTATTTTTTTAAGTACTTAAGCATTCACATTTTCATTCAATATTCTCATGAAGCCTTAGTCTCTGAGTCGAACTCGAGTTCGGTCTTAATGTCCTGAGATTGCGGCCTCAGGTCATAGTCAAACGTTGAGTTGATTCCCAATGTTGCGCTGTCTTGGTCAACGGCTGGTACTTGAGTTGTGCCCCCAGTTTTGAGGATAGTCGAAATAATTAGTTGGCAGTTGTCCTCCGCCTTCACTAACTTTGATTTAACTTAGTCGGAATCAAGTTAACGTAATATGAGTTTGAGCGGTCGAATCACACTCGCTCATTTGCTAGCATCTGCATCCACACTTTGGGGATCAGATTTGTATGTCGGTGATCGATCAGGCCTGCTTATTGTTTAGGATTACGTCTGCACTTCGGGGACATAAGTTATTTTGTTGGTGGTCAATCACACTCGTTTGATGTTTATACCCTAGTCCGCACTCAGGGAATCTATAGTTGGTCGACAAATGGTCGGTCATGTCTGCTTAAGGGTTAGAATCTTATTCACGCTCCGGGAAAAATGAGTTGGTTAAGGTTGTGGACGGCCGGATCACATCCTACATGATACAGCAAGCGAAGTCGTTAATGGGTGGACCCATCCACTTCGAGCTTGGAAAGAAGCAAGGTCGTAGATGGATGGGTCCATCTTCCTCGAGCTTTGGAAAGAAGAGAGGTCGTGGACAGATGGATCCACCCTCCTCGAGCTTTGGAGGGAAGTGAGGTCGTGGACGAACTCCGATTGACCTAAAATTTGGAATGTTGTCTTGCATAGCTCTGCTTGTCATATCATGCTAATTGCGGCTCGATCCGGACTTGGACCAAGTTTACATGTATCCATCGTAAATCTGCAGATAACCAATTTCTGTAGCGGACTGTCTTCAATCTCTAGTCAAGCCATTGGTATCACGGCCTTGCCAAAAGACGGGATAACACTAATCATCGATAAAAAGGTGTTAAGTGGTTAATTAACATTCAAAGTATTTGTTTTTTTCGTTTATCTTGGGAAAAAACTTAAATATGATCTTTTAGAGCATTTGGGCTTTCCTTTCGATCTGTTCCACTTCCACCCATTGCCTAAAAGATAAAGCGAAGGCTAGGTAAGTTCAGGGCACTGGTTGCTCCATTCCTAACCTTAGTTATAAAACTTGTTTTACCATTTAGATCTCATAGACGGGACAAATGTACTAGTCATTTCCGCATAATCAGTTTGTTATTGCATTCAAGGAAATGCTTTCCATTATATTGTTTAAGTGTTATAAACAATTCCTCTTAACCATTTATTCAAACTCTTATTAAAACTTCCAAATCATCATTGTATTACTTAATTATTCTTTTAAAATCATTCACAGAAAGAATTGTTAACTTTAAAGCTACATTTCAAAAGTTATTTAAAATTGCTGCGAAAAGCGTTGCGAATAGTGTTTTAAAAGCTATATTCTTCAAAATGACTTTTATATTATTTAGAAATCCATCTTTTCAACTTAAATCTCTTTTAAAACATTTTAAAACATTTTTGGAATCTATTTCATATTTTTAATTATTTTAACAGTATCATTTATAAAGAAATTCCTTTTTTGGATTTCGAACTTCGAACCGCGACGTTTTTAGAAAATTATTTTGGACATATTTCAAAATCTACTCAATGAAATCTGGATTTTCTTTCTTCGTTGGGAAACTATGGATATAATAGACCAGAAAATTCTTATCTCAAAGAATTCTGAGCTGTATTGCACTTAATACACTCATTTAATTTTTATGGTGCGAAATCGCGAACTACAGTTACGCGACGCGCCTAGTTTTGACTTGTTTTTCAATTTCTTTTCAAACCTCTTGGAAACACTTTTAAATGTTTATAAAACATTTATAACTCGATTTAAACAATATTTTTATATTTCAAACTCATATTCCATTTCATTTCATTTCATATTATTATAATATCATTTTAAACCTTTTTAGATCATTTAAATCATTAAGAGGCTAAATAATTTCCATATACATATTTGTATGGATTTAATTCTCATTTAATTAACTATGGTTAATTACTAATCATTTCTCTTATCATTATCAAACCAAGTTATCAACCATATAAACAATAACATAATCAACCAATTTCCAACCAAGTTATCAAACATTTAATCATCCAACATATTTAAACTTTCAAATCATTATACTTGAAATAATTTATGGATTAGTTAGTAAATATGAGTACTCACCTTTAGATTAACCAATTCTTCCTACCAACATTCATATGCAACAACACTTCACTAAATCATCTTAATTTCACCAAACCATCACCTAAGCTCTTCCACTATGCTTCAGAGTGCTCGCCCGCCACCTCTAAACATTCATAAGGTTCGGCCACAAAAGGTTTTCCACCATCCTCCATCATTCTTCAACCTTTTAGATTCAGAACCATGTTTTGGTGATATTCTAAGGTCTTTGACAAAGTTTGGAGGAGTTTTGACTTTGTTTGATATGGTTTTGAAAAAATTAGTAAGGAAATGAAAGAGAAGAAGCCATTAAAGCTCTAAGGAAGAAGAAGAAGAGAAGAGAATGGTTTGTGTGAGAATGAAAGAGATATACATGGCTATTTGTAGGAAAAAAGAAGTGGCAAGTTACCAAAATATCCCTTTACTAAATTACCAAAATAACCTTACTTAAACTTAAAGTAAACTTACTTTTTAAACACTTACCATCACTTATCACTTCTTACTTTATGTCATAGTCACTTAAGACCTAAGCAAATGTATTTGGATGGAAAAGTGGCTAAAGAGAAGATTTGGTTTGATTTTGATGTGATTTGATGTGATGTTTACTTTTTACTTTTGTTAATTACTTATTTACTTTTCTTAATTATATTCTAGAATTTTCTAATCATGTTTAGTAAAAGTAATCTTTTTTTATTATTTAAAATGTCTAATATATGTGTTAAAACATGCAAATAAAGGTGAGACAACGTTGCGATAACTTTTAATTGACAAAATGTTGATTTTCGACAAAATGTTTTACTGTCACATTTTGACGTTTTATTTAAACTATTTATTTAGGTAAACCAAATTTGAAAATAAATTTTTATATTGCTATTTAAAAATATAAACACTCATAAACTAATTAAAATCATTTATTTAACCATTGAAACTTACTTTTCTGAAATCAGGATTTGGTCACTTTTGTCGATATAGGAAAATGTTACTATTTTTGTGTATACTTCTCTTTCCAAATCCTATCTAATATTGTTTAAATCATATAACCTTATATATTTTATATTTAAAATCATAAATGTCATGCTTAAGAGTGGTCAAATTCTGGGTTGTTACAAACCCTGTCCACTTTATATGGTATTTATATTCCAGTCCGCGCTGGGGGACCAGAGTTGATCGATGGATGGTCGAACCGCATCCATTTTGATATTTATACCCCAGTCCGCACTGAAGGACCATAGTTAGTCAATGGGTAGTCAGTCACACCCATTTTTGGTATAGACTCCGCCTGTCAAGTCAAGGTTAGAGTTGTCGAATGAATAGTCGAGTCATGTTCATTTATGGGATGGAATTTTGCCCCTAGTGCAAGGGACGTAACTTGGCGAGTGGACGATCGATTGGCATCCACTTGGTGATTTAGCTTCGCTTATCAAGTCTAGGAAGGGAGTAAGCAATGGATGGTTGGATCACATCCGTGCTTAGGTTGGATGGTTAGATCTCACCCAATTTGCTTCATACTCCTCCCAGCAAGTTGAGGGAGAGAGTTGTTGGGTGGATGGTCAAGTCACATCCACTTCAAGCTGCAGCCGTGTCCACATGTCGAGAGTTGTGGTTGATGAGTAGACAATCAGTCATGCCTACTTTAATTCGAGCTCTTAAACTATACCCTATGTTCAGGGCAGGTGTTGATGTGTGGACGTCAAATCACGCCCCTTTTAGTCAAATCCCAGTCTCGCTGAGCTTCGGGAGAGGCACAAGTATTTTGATGTACTTTAAGTATGTGCTGGGGAGTGGATGGTCGAATCACATCCGCTATAAGTCCTTCTTTGGTCTCCAAGTCAAGTGTGGAGGTTACTGAGTGGATGGCCAGTCACGTCCACTTTGTACTAGGGTTTGACCTTGTAGGGCTTTAAGCAAGGCATAGATGTTCTAGAGGAATTAAAGCACAGATTAGAAAGTGGATGGTCGATTCACACCCACTTTCCATTTAAAATTCTTGCCTCCAAGTCAGGGGCATACGGTCGATGATGAGAAGTCGAATCGTGCTCGTCTTGATGATACTCCAAAGGTTTGATCATGGTCCGTGGACGTTGGTTGGCGCCTAACTCAGAGTACTTGGTCATCTGCATTATTTGCAAGTAGTTTAATTCTAGTTGGTCATAGTTCACAACATAATTTAAATTGAAATAAATCTTATCAATAAGTGAAGCAACGTCGTGTGATTGTTATTCCACATTGCCCGAGCCCTTCTTAGTTGGAAGTCGACCGTCGACGGTCCAATCGATAACCAAAAGTCGTTATTGGTAAGGGTCGGACGTCTCCTACATGCCATTCTACAGGGCTTGCACATATTGTTGAAGCTTTCCTTCCTAGTTCAGCTCTACGCTCACATCTCGGAGGTGTCTACAAAGCCAGTGTTACAACCGTTTGTATCGTGAAGCATGCAGTACTTCCCAGACTTCTTCTTCGTTTCGATGGGCTCTCTCGGGGTTGGTTTCCTGTACTGCTTTGAGACGTGACTCTCCAAGTAGATATTTTTGATTGAATCATTCATTGGAGTGTATGTGTCGAATCTTGGGATTCTGAGCATCTCATAGAATTTAAGTTCTCATGTAGGGTCTTCATGCCGGCTGTCGTTTTGAATTCCTTTGGACAATGCGCCTGCATTGTCCTTTTCCTTAGTCCGCTTCACCTCCTCCTTGCATAAGTACTAGTTCACCTTATAATAAAAGCGATCCAAGGTTGTAGAAGGCTTTCTAGCCAACCAGTCGCCAAAATCTATCTTGAGGTTGATGCCCCTTGTTAACGCCATTAGTTTGATACCTTCGCAGGGATTACTCGCTTCAGTGATGGCGACGTTGAATCTCTGTAGGAATTCTTTAAGCGGCTTGCTTGGTGCTTGGAATAAGTTGGATAATGACATCGCATCCTTTGGATGAGTTCCATGCTCCTGAATTGCTCGACAAGCTTCCGAGCCAGTTGATCGAATGAGAAGATGGACCTTGGCATAATCGTGTAAACCATATGATTGCTACTCCTTCGAGGAATATGGGAAAGCATCTGCATTTCAGGGCATCCACCGCTCTAGCAGAATCCATGTGCCACTTATACTTCATGGGATGTTGTCAAGGGTCTGTATTCCCAGCCAGCATGGTCGGCATGTTGAATCTCCTAGCATATTATGCTCGTAGAATGGCTTTAGTGAACAGGGTCCAACTAGTGGAGACACTCCAATCGTAGTCAATCTGGTCATGGCTTTCTCTAACAAGCCGCCGTACCATAGCCATCAAGTCAATGTTTGGAAGCTGGTTAGTTGAGCGCAGTTGCAATCTACCCTGGGAGCTTGACCCAATAACCGATCTCAGTTCGTGTCATATTACCTTGGTTCTCTTGCCTTTTGGAATACCATTAGTGTAGCGATTCCTCTTTTATTGATTAGCACTGCACTATGGCAAGTGTTTTTTTTAAAATAGGGGTACAGATCTTGTATTGGGATGCTTTTGCATACGTTTATCATTTTGGAACCGATCCGCTATATAGTTTCGCAGCGTTCTTTTGGACCCAAATATTCTTGAGTATACGTGTTTGGGCATATAATCCAATTATTTTGTCTATGTCCACTTTCATTTGCAACTGGTCCCTTATTTCACATCTGCTCACTGATCTGATCCCTCCTTCTCACACTTCTTCACCAATTCCTTTCTCATCTTTTCTTATTCATTCGCGTTCATTCCTTCTAGAAACCGATTTATTCCCCTTCCAATCATCGATTACCAATCCCTTCGACCCTATCATTGATTCAATTATACACCGCCTTGACCCTAACTCATGCCTCTACTTGTCACGACCAATCCAAACCCAAATTGAGATGATCCAAACCCAAATGAGTTGGTTAAGGTTGTGGACGGTCGGATCACATCCTCCATGATACAGCAAGCGAAGTCGTTGATGGGTGGACCCATCCACTTCGAGCTTGGAAAGAAGCAAGGTCGTAGATGGATGGGTCCATCTTCCTCGAGCTTTGGAAAGAAGAGAGGTCGTGGACAGATGGATCCACCCTCCTCGAGCTTTGGAGGGAAGTGAGGTCGTGGACGAACTCCAATTGACCTAAAATTTGGAATGTTGCCTTGCATAGCTCTTCTTGTCATATCATGCTAATTGTGGCTCGATCCGAACTCGGGACAAGTTTTCCTGTTTCCATCGTGAATCTACAGATAACCAATTTTCGGAGCGGACTATCTTCAGTCTCTAGTCAAGCCCTTGGTATCACGGCCTTGCCAAAAGGCGGGATAACATTTGCCCGTTAAAGTACATCCTGTATGAACATGACGTGCTTTCAAAAGCTGCAATCTTTATTCTGAAAAGGCTCTATCTGATTTACTGAACAGTTGTTGTTCTTTCATCAAGAGATGTAACCCTCGGTTGATTTCCAGTAGTAAAAATATTGAATTGTAGTTGAAGGTCAAATGCTAGCAATTTGTTGTTGATTGTTCTGGCTGACACCAGGTAAGCATTCAATTCCTGTTAACTTTGAAAATCGAATACTAGTATAGCATGCATGCACGTATTTTAACCTGACTCTCGTTCACGGTCGTTGTTAAGTTCTTGCTTCTTCTCTTTTCTTTTTTTTTCTTTTATTTGAACCGATTTTAGTGAAAAGAAATCCCTGCCATCGATTCATGGTTTATTTTGGATCGAGTTTCGTATTGATCCTCTCCTAGATCGATATGAAATCCAAGTTGCAACAACAATTGGTGGTTGTTCTGATGCCCTTCTTCATATCGATCCTCTCCTGGATCTATCTAGGATGCATCAAAATGGATTTCGTATCGACAGAGATCGGCATGAGATGGATTTACAAAACGGTTTGTCCCATAAAGATGGATATGGTTTGGCTTAATTTGTTGTACAATGTGCTCTTCATATCGATGGATACGAGAGTTATAAGCATTAACGAATGGGAAAGCTTCGTATCGATGAATACGAGATTTTGGAGTTCAGATGTGCTTCGTATCGATGGATACGAATGATCCAGACACAAGCATGCAGTGCTCTTCGTACCGATAGGTACATCGACCAATTCAATCGGTGAGGAAACTAGGATACGAATCATTTTTTATGGTCGAAAAGAATGGAGTATAAATGCTTTTTGTACTTAGCATATTTTTCCACCTTGCTTCTATTGCTACTTCGTATCCATCAGAGAAAAAGAAAAAGACTGTAGATCCTTCATCCCCAAATACCAAATCATTAATCGTCAACCCAGATCCTTTAAGCTAGGTAAATAATCAATGAAATTGTGCTTATAGTGACAAGAGTCAAGTTTCATGCCATTTCGTTCATGGTAATGGCCATCTTCAATGTCGTTGGCGCCGGAGCATGATTCGGGTGAGGTTGAGAGTGTGGCAAATGGCAATTTAGAGGTTTGGAAAGGAAAGAGGGTAGCTAGAGAGGGTCGATGGAGTCACTGACTCCAGGTCTGTCTAACCTTTCATCAAAGTCCATGGATCGATACGAAGGGATGGAGTGATGGACATGGGGAGCATCGATACGAATGAAGGCTATAGGTGAAGTGAACGATACGTATGAGTTATCGATCCGAAGGTTTGATCGATACGAAGAGGCTATCGACTTGAATTATTGATCGATACGAATGAGTGGCAGCCGATCAATACGAAAACTTGTTTCAGGGGAATGATCCGAAATGAATTATGATGGATATGAACTTTATGACCTTTGCATATTCGAACACTTGACTCCGATGAGCTTTAGCGTTGCATATTTAGACTTGACCGTAAAACAGCATGCATGACTACCCTTCAAAGCTCGTCGATGGAACTGTAACTTGTTAAACGTAACAAGTTTTTTCAATATGGATCGTTCTCTGAAGTTAGATTGGCACTGTTGAGACGGTCAGCGATGACGGTCGCTTCGGTCGAATCTCGAAGTCTTGTTTCTTTACTATCTTTTAACCTTGTAGAAATTTAGAGTATTGTGCAGCACTTCACTACACAACACGATCACTCACATTGCACCGGGGGGACACGGGTCTTTTTTACCATCTAATAATGGTTTTTATTGAGTTCAATAGCTATGGATCCTAGAAGCTCAGAGCAGCAAGATGTTCGAAGTCCTCCACTCCCCAGAATAGAAAGGCCTGATATCCTGGCAGATACATTGAATCCTACTCCGGATGAACTGTCGGATGCAGTGGTGATATTGAATTCGGAAGATTCTGTCCGGTCCACGATTATAGAAGAAATGCTACGAAGAATTTGCCTTAGACACGGGCTTTCTTTGGAAGAAGTTCGGTTGCCAGGTCCATAAGATAGAGCGCACAATCCCTCGGAAGGGTTCACCGCATGCAACAGATTCATGTGCTGGACTGGAACAATGCCCCCATTCAACCAGTTCATTAGGGATGTGCTATTTTATCCAAGGAGCGCACCTTCTCAGCTTCATCCTAATGGATACGCGCTTCTCAACAACTTGTACATTATATTTATTGAACATCTCTTCCATCCCCCGACTGTCGACGAGATCAGATATTTATTTAATATTAAGAGTCAGACGGATAATACATCATTCATCTTCCTAGAAGCTGTTAGGAACTGCCAAGTCATTGTAGGCACATGTGGCAAGTTGAGCTATTTCAAAACGGAATGGTTTTACATGAGGTGCCCACTAGGATTCGCCAGGCGGTGGCTGGTCAGACGTAAGTTCTATTACTGGTTTCCTTGCTAACCATGACTGGATAACATAGATTGATGTTGAATTCATTACTGTGTTTCTCTTACAACCGCTATTCCACAGCCTGAAGGAGCCCAGTACAAAGAGCTAGTGAGGACACTCCAAGTGGTGCCTACTGAGTTAAGAGAAATAGTCAAAGTTCTCTCCGATGATAACTTGATAACCGCCGGGCTTTTAGAGAAGGGACAGAGCATAGGGCTCACGGGGGTACCAAGAGTGGTCCCAACAAGACAAGGTGGAAGATGGACTCCTATCGTGCCCCTAATCGAGGGAGCTCGGGCTGCACCCGGCATAATAATCATCGAACCTCATGATAATGAGGGTACAGAAGCTGGTCGAGAGCCTGCGGTCGTGCTTCCGCAGGGCCCTCAATCATCTGTGCTAAAGAGAAAAGGCAAAACTCCTATCTACAAAATCAAGAGGTAAAAGAGTACTGAGGCAATCCAGCTTGTTACTACCTCCATAGGTCCGGAGACCTCTTCCCCGCGGATAGAAGGTTCACTGAAATGGCTGTCGGATATCCCTATCCCGGAGGAGATGTCATCGTTCTTTGATCTTGGGCTAGAGGGGCTTCACTTCCCTTCGAAAACCAGTATAGGCTTAACCTTAATAGACATAGGGGAGCCAACTCCAATAACCAAGCTGCTACAACCGGTCGGTTAGGGGATTTGCATATGCATACACACACTTCACGGCACCACACGACATTCCATCACATGTTTCTTAATCTCCAGAGATGACTAATTTTATTCCTCTTTCCATTTTTTCATATACAATGATGAAGCAAGGATCCATGCTTAGTAAACTTTGCTCTTCGCGCCATTCATCTGGATCGCATCCTGAATCACATCGCCGCGAAAGAGAGAGAGAGATTATGGTCACGGGTACCACTTTAGCCAGGAGCGTGAGCGCCACGATTGAGAAAAAGAGAAATCATACCAAAGTAGGCGCCATTCTAGGTCATGTTCCCCGCCATCGAAAGCGCCTTCAAAACCTTCTGGCCCCAGTAGGCCCTCTTCTGAATCCTCGCACCAAACAGCACTTTCTCATGCTCCAAAAACCGGCGATCAATGCCGCAGAATTGAGACAGAAGCTCCTGTCGTCGTAAAACAAACTACCATAGAGCCATCGGGTGAAGGAGCCATCCGTATTGATAAACTAAAGAAAGATTTCCCGAACATATGCTTCGACGGTTTCCACTTTCCTCCCAACTTGAAGAAAATCCCAAATGACATAGAGAAACTGGTGCAAGATTATGAGCATGACGCGTATAGCCAATATCGTGGGTGGGTAAAAACGGTAGAGCAGGTCTCGGCTGTGTCCTTCGAGCGAGCCAAGGTGATTGAGAAACTGGAGCGTGACCTTTCTCAAAAAGGCAAAATAATAGAGCTGCTCACCAATGAGCTCGAGTCTTCAAGGAAAACTGAGATGGAGGCTGACCAGAGAGCCGAGGAAGCTAGGAAGACGACGGAAGAAGTAAGAAAGACTCATATGGACTTAGTGCAAGAGATGGGTCACCACAACACCTTTATCATTCGAGAAAGGGATGCCGCGCTGAAAGAATTCGACGAACTAAAAGCAAAACTAACTAAGGACATCAAAGAAAAATATGAAGCCAACAAAGTTGCCTAGGAAACGTGCAAGGAGGCGGTGAAGCTTAGAGGAGAAAGGGATATTGCAAATCAAAAAGCCGAAGAAGCAGACACCAAGGTCGAGAGGGATATAAAAGCCATCGAGGCCAAGATGGAGAGTGAGTTTGAGGATCTCCTGGTCACTCACAATGCAAACGTCCTGAAAAATCGCAACTTGAACTGGCTTGGCGAGGACTATCCCTTTCAATTGTATAAGGCCTGGAACCGCCTAATTGAGGATGAAAAGGTGATCCGTAAAGTTGCAACTATCGATGAGTTTGAATTAGAAACTCAAGTGTTGATCGGAGATGACCCTAAAGTCCTTCATGACACGACGATCACGCTTCAAAGAGAAGATCTGGCTGCTAAATACCCAAAGGTCGGGGAAGGATCTGGGGGTGAACACCACGACGCTGCTACTAAAATACCCCCAACGTATCGAACTACGCCCACATCTTCTGTCGACCCTCCAGTCATTCCAGAGTATGATCCTGACAGGCCACATCTCTCTCCAGTCACCGAGCATAGCTCAGAAGGTATGTCGGCCCAACCCGGGAGCCAAATCGAGAAAGGTATTCTAGACACTTCTCCTATTCTTCAAAATGCAGGAACATTATTAGTGGACATTACTAATATATTCTCTTATCTTTATTCAGCTTTAGATTCTGCGTCGGCCAACCCTCCTACAACTCAAGAAGTTCACCACGAGCATGAAGCATTAATAACGGAGGCCACAACTATGACAATTACTACTTCGGCCGGGGGGATGCATGATAGCGGCTATGTGTTTGACGACCAATTGATGGAAGCACTCCTTAGCCACCAAAGCGACCCGAGCATTGAGGTGCCCTTTAACATGGATGAAGATGTTATTATCACGGGCTCCTCAGGTCCGACCGGCAGTCTCCCGATGGGCGAGCACGTAGATCGAGAGGAATAAATAATGAAGGAAATTAAGGATGAGATTGAGCAGGCTCGTGGAGTTGGTGGAGGTATGGCGGAACCTGGTCCTACCCCAATCCTTGTGCTCTCTCCGTGTGGCACCATATTTGAAACTAAAGCGCCTCATTCTCTTGGTGTCGAAAGTGTAACCATTCCACCAACTTCTCGCACAGAAGATACTTCGGTCCCCGTGAGTTCCCAGGGGGAGACTGCATCGGTTTCCCTGGCTAGAGACAAGCCGACTGAAGTGAGCCGGGGAGGCAAGGACTCTAAAAGAGGTCTGGGTGGTAGCTCGAGCGGATCTATGCCAAAGAAAGTTAAGAAGGGCAAGGAACCGAAGGCGTAGATTAGCATTTTTACTTCCTCTCTTTTGCAGATAGTTAGAATAAGCTTCTTTTATTTAGCCTTTTGTAGGCCATGTATAGATGCGGGTTCGGCCCCCTACTTATAGGAATTCTTTGGAAAAATTTTGTACTTCTTTTTTGAAGAATAGCATGAATAAAATTCCTTTTTTGTTTTTGGCATAACTTTTCGTTTATTTGTTTAAGTACTTAAGCATTCACATTTCCATTCAATGTACTCATGAAGCCTTAGTCTCTGAGTCGACATCGGTCTTTAAGTCCCGAGGTCACGGCCTCTGGTCATAGTCAAACATTGAGTTGATTCCCAATGTTGCGCTATCTCGGTCAACGGTTGGTACTTGAGTTGTGCCCCCAGTTCTGAGGATAGTCGAAATAGTTAGTTGGCAGTCGTCCTCCGCCTTCAATAACTTTGATTTAACTTAGTCGGAATCGAGTTAACGTAATATGAGTCTGAGCAGTCGAATCACACTCGCTCATTTTCTAGCATTTGCATCCACATTCTGGGGTTCAGATTTGTGTGCCGATGGTCGATTACGCCTGGTTATTGTTTAGGATTATGTCCGCACTTCGGGGACATAAGTTATTTTGTGGGTGGTCAGTCACACTCGTTCGATGTTTATACTCTAGTCCGCAATCCGAGAATCAAGAGTTGGTCGACAAATGGTCGGTAATATCTGCTTAAGGGTTAGGATCTTATTCATGATCTGGGAAAAAGGAGTTAGTTAAGGTCTTGGGCGGTCGGATCACATCCTCCCTGATATAGTAAGCGAAGTCGTGGATGGGCGGACCCATCCTCTTCGAGCTTGGAAAGAAGCGAGGTCGTAGATGGACGGGCCCATCTTCATCGAGCTTTGGAAAGAAGTGGGGTCATGGATGGATGGATCCATCCTCCTCGAACTTTGAAAAGAAGCGAGGTCATGGATGGACGGATCCACCCTCCTCGAGTTTTGGAAAGAAGCAAGGTCGTGGACGGATGGATCCATCCTTCTCGGGCTTTGAAAAGAAGCGAGGTCGTGGATGGACGGATCCACCCTCCTCGAGCTTTGGAAAGAAGCAAGGTCATGGATGGACGGATCCATCCTCCTCGAGCTTTGGATAGAAGCGGGGTCATGGGTGGACGGATCCATCCTCCACAAGCTTTGAAAAGAAACGAGGTCGTGGATGGATGGATCCACCCTCCTCGAGCTTTCGAAAGAAGCGAGGTCATGGATGCACGGATCCATCCTCCTCGAGCTTTGAAAAGAAGCGAGGTCGTCGATGGACGGATCCATCCTCCTCGATCTTTGAAAAGAAGCAAGGTTGTGGATGGACGGATCCATCCTCCTCACACTGGATGGTCGATTTGCGTCCTAATTTTGGATTTTGCACTTCAGCTCGCACTTCAAGAGCTTGAGTTTGTTGGAGAATTGTCATGTTTCAATTTTTGTTTAATTGATTGTTGTTTGCCCCCCAATCTCGGGGTTTCATCTAGCGAGTGACCGGTCGGATCACGACCACTCTCTATTTGAACGAGTCTCACTGTATGATGGAGCTCAGCTCTTCGTACATCATGGCGGTTGCATGATGTATTTAGGAATCGCTAATTTGGCTTTATGAGTCCGTGCTTTATTGCTGAAACAAGAAATCATGGCAAAATCAGTTGCCTTACTAAAAAGTACAAATTCTCAAATTGCATAAACAAACTTGAAATGGAAAGCAGATTAAATGAATGAAAGCCAATTATATATAATAGCGATGGAGACTTTCGCTTTTCCATGCTCTTAGTAGAGTGAGACCATTAACGGTTGATAGCTTGAATATGCCATCTCCAAGCCTCCGTTCGATGACATACGGTCCTTCTCACGTCGGTTTCATGTGCGAAGGGACCGGATAGACCCGCTTGATTACGAGATCGCCAACTTCAATGGTTCAAGGTCGAACCTTGGCATTGTATAATCAGGCGACTCGGTTGCGATGTGCGGCTGCCCTCAAATCAGCCTCTTCACGCTTCTCATCTAATAAATCTAAAGATTCTGCAAGTAGGATGGCATTCTTCTTTGGATCATAACAAGTCACATGGTGAGAGGGCAGCTCTAGCTCAACTTGAATAACGGCTTCGGAGCCGTAAGAAAGTGCGAATGGAATATGGCCAGTCGCGGACTTGTGGGTAGTACGATATGCCCATAAGGCTATGGGAAGATCCTCAACCCACTTACCTCCAGCCTTCTATAGTTGTTTCTTCAAAATGGACTTTATGACATTGTTGACAACTTTGACTTGTCCATTCGTTTAAGGGTGAGCTACCGCCGAGAATTTCTTCAGGATGCAATAGCGTTGGCAGAAATTCTTAAACTCGGCACTATCAAATTTGGTTTCATTGTCAGTTTCAATTGCTTGTGGGAGGCCAAATCAACAAATGATATTGCACATAATAAAGTTGATTACTTTCTTCGTCGTGATAGTAGCAAGGGGCTCAGCTTCCGTCCATTTAGTAAAGTAGTCAACCGCAACAATGGCGTACTTTGCACCACCCTTGGCTAGAGGTAAGGACCATATAATATCAATACCCCATGTGGCTAATGGCCATGGACTGACCATTTGAGTAATCTCGGTTGGTGGGGCTCTAGGAATTCTGGCATGTTTCTGGCATCTATCACATCTCTTAGCATAATCCGATGCGTCTCGGTTTACGGTTGGCAAGTAATACCCATATCAGAGTATCTTCTTCGCAAGGGCTTGCCCTCCAGTGTGATTGTTGCATTCTCCTTCATGCATGTCATGCAACACTAGCTTGATTTCATCATGGGCGATACACTGGAGTAAAGGAACAGAAAATCCCTTTCTGTACAGGACTCCACCCTGGATAACAAATCGTGAAGCCTTTCGGAGAACCTGTCTTTTCTCACTCCTATGTCCGGGTAAAGTTCCATGCTCAAGATAGTTTCTGATTGGAGTCATCCATGACTCCTACTCGGGTGTAGCCTCATGCACCCAGTCTGCCTCTATCTGATCAATACTTGAAGCAGTAAGTGTCTCCATGGGGACGAGTCCTATCTGCTGTACTTCGCCAGTGCTGGCCAGTTTTGCTAAAGAATCGGCCTTCTGATTTTGCTCTCGGGGGAATACAGCGGATAGTATAATAGTCAAACTGGTTCAACACTTCCTGGACCCGCATAAGATAGGAGGATAACCTTTGTTCTCTAGCTTGATACTCTCCTCGAACCTGGCACACCACCAGTTGTGAATCACAGTAAATTTCCACAGTGAGGACTCCCAAATCCTTGGCAAGCCTCAGTCCAGCGAGCAAGGCTTCGTACTCAGCTTCGTTGTTAGTTGCACGGAATTCAAATTTCAAAGCATAGCATATGGATCGCCCCTCTAGGGTTTCGAGCACTACTCCAGCGCCTGAGCACCGGTCGTTTGATGCACCATCGGTGTATAGCTTCCATATATAATTAGGAGGTTCACTTGTTTCGGGCAAGTCTAGTATGGTGAATTCAGCTATGAAGTCCGCCAAAACTTGTCCTTGAATAGCTTGCCTTGGAGTATAAGTGATATCAAATTGACTCAGCTCGATGTTCCACTTGAGCAACCTACCAAACGTCTCAAGTCGCGTCAGGATCTATCGTAATGGCTGGTCGGTGTAAACAGTGATCGGATGAGCTTGGAAGTATGGGCAGAGCATTCTCGAGGCTACAACAAGGCAATAATCTAGCTTCTCTATCTTTGGATAGTTTCTTTCTACCCCATTCAATCTTTTGCTGATATAATAGACTGGTCGTTGGATCTGATCCTCTTCTCGAACTAGCGCAGCGCTGATTGCGTTTGCTGAGATTTCTAGGTAGACATGCAACTTCTCGTGATCAACCGGCTTCGACAAGATGGGAGGTGTTGCTAGATGTTGTACTAGTGCCTGGAATGCGCCCTCACACTCCTCTGTCCACTCGAAATTCTGTTTCCCTTTTCTAATTAGATCGAAGAATGGAATGCACGTATCCGTGGATTTGGAAATGAATCTGCTTAATGCTGTGACCTTCCTATTAAGACTTTGTACCTGCTTGATTGTTCTGGGAGTTTCCATATTCCTAATCGCCCAGATATTTTCAGGATTGGCTCCAATTCCTCTGGCATTGACAATAAACCCAAGCATCTTCCCATATGCAACTCCGTAATGACATTTCAGTGGATTGAGCTTCATTTTGTACTGTCATAGTATGTTGAACATCGTCTCTAAATCACCGATATGGTTTCTAGATAGCCACGACTTCACAAGAATGTCATCTATGTACACCTCCATAGTCTTCTCGATTTAGTTTGCAAACATTCGGTTTATGAGCCTCTGATAAGTTGCTCCTGCGTTTTTGATTCCGAAAGACATCACCTTGTAACAATAAAGTCCCAGATCAGTGATAAAGCTAGTGTACTCCTGGTCAGGAAGGTGCATCGGGATTTGATTGTAGCCAAAGTATGCGTCCATAAAAGAAAAGAGCTCATGTCCGGCTATTGAATCCACCAGTTGATCGATTCTGGGAAGCGGGAAACTATCTTTGGGGTAGGCTTTGTTCATATCTGAATAGTCCACACATGTCCGCCATTTGCCATTCGACTTTTTGACAAGAACTGGATTCGATAACCACTCTGGGTATAAAGCATCATGAATAAACCCATTAGCCTTGAGTTTATCAACTTCTTCCTTCAGGGCGGCAGATCTCTCTAGATCCATACCGCGCCTTTTTTGTTTCACTAAGACGTGCCACGGGTCGATATTTAATCATGGCTCACGATATTCGGCGAGATCCCACACATGTCTAAATGAGTCCAGGCAAACACATCGAGGTTTGCCTGGAGAAAATCAATCAGTTCATGTCTCGTCTAGGGACTGAGCTGAGATCCGATCTTTACCACTCTGGGATCATCATCTTCATTGACCGGGATATCAATTGTCAACTTTGCTAGGGAAGTCTGGTATTCTTTGACTTCCCTTTCATCATCGTTGTCTCTAGGATCAAGATCTTTAGGAAACTGGTCGTGGTGCCCAAGCCTCGGCCCGGGCATTAGTTGTCAATCCTCAATAAAGCAGATGGAAAGAGATTCCTCCACGCCCTTACCTTTCTTCTTTCGCTGTGAATCCCGCAGTTTCGCAACATAACAGGAACATCCAGCCGCCTGATCACCTTGTACTACCTCTGACTCCATTATCAATAGGGAACTTCAGAGCCAAACACCAAGGGGCAATCGCTGCTCTGAAGTCTACAAGGGCCGGTCGGCCCAGAAAAGCATTGTAAGGAGAATGAATATCCAACAAAACAAACTGCAACATCCGGACTCTCCGGCGATCACCAACACCCAACTCAACAGGTTGCTCCACCATTCCAGCTGGTATGGTTGCACTGCGATTGAAACCACTTATACGCGATGGCATGGTTTCAGATCCTTCACTTCCATCAGCATTTGATTGTAAGCACACTTGAAAAGTATGTTCACAGAACTTTCACTATCAACTAAGATCCTCTTCATCCAAGAAGGACCTATTTGGGTAGAAATAACCAATGGATCAATAGTGGGAGCCTCGATTCTGTCGGCATCACAGTTTCTGAAAACGATGTCCTCTGCCATCGTCTTCTGTTGCTTTGTCGGATCCCTTTCGTCGGTACCACTACAACATTCGAAGTCCACATGCCTAATCGAACTAGCATATGATTCCTTATTCTTCCAACTCCGATCAGCTGGATGAGGACCACCACCCACAGTATTAATCACCAGCCTCCCGCTAGTACGTGTGAATTCTTATGGCCTAGCTTAGCCTTGGCCCTTATTGGGAATAGATGGGCTCGCTCTACCATCCTACGGAGCCCGAACAAACTGCTCTAATTTTCTCTCTCAAATCAACTTTTCAATAATATCCTGCAAATGATGGCATTCATCAACGTTATGGCCATAACAATCATGGAACCTGCAGAACTTTCCAATCGGAATCTGCTTCTCCGACGACGGTTTCGGAGCTGGCTTCTTGTATTGCCCTGTATTATAGGTCTGGAGATAAACATTTTCAAGCGACGTGTTCAAAGGAGTATATCGATCGAACATGAGAGCTCTGGGTCTCCCACAATAAGGGTCTCTTTTCTTACCTTGACCTCCATCACCCTTCTGCTAGCTTTGCTTATTTTGAATATTTAACTGTACTTTATCGGGGCTCTCCCCGGTCTGATTCACTGAAACATTACTCTGAATACCTTCACTACTGGGCCCTATGACGTCCTGCTTCCTGGACCGTCTAGCGTCTTCCCTCCTCTAAAACTGGGCTGCCTTTGCATAGAAATGGTCCAATGAAGCGGGGGGTTTCCCAACCAACCAATCAACAAATTTGAAATCAGGATCGATTACTTTAGTCAATGCCATCAGAATAGATTTGTCGTTGGGAACCCCGCAGTCATCATTAGTGAGGCCCTGACTTTCTCTTATCATTTGGCGTATCATAGTTGGAATATCAGGCATCTGGAGATCCGGGGCCAAGGTACGGGTTTCATGTCACGAGGACGGTACGGTCGCTGTCTATGGTCTGTTCCACACCTCCTTGGCTCCTGGGCTTAATAGGAGTGAGGTTCCTGGGCATGAATGCGGTGGCACGGGGCTAGATCTGGCTGGTTTTGGACCTCGGGATCTAGATCTATAGGAGCAGCTGCATGAGTTGTGTTATGAGGAAGTGTCCCTCCTCGGGATTAGGGTGCAGCTTGATGCCTTGTAAAAGGACCTATCCCGGCTTGTCCAGGATTCGCAACATACGGGTGCTCGGAGGCTTCCACGTAATTCTCATCTAATCGGCATCGCATAGATCTGTGATAGGATTCAGATGACACCAAGCTTTCAGACAAGGAATAAGAGGTATGCTCTCTTCTAGATCTCCCTCGTCTTTCTTCATTCAGCTGGTTCACAAGTTTCGTATTGGAACGGATCTGTTGAGTGACCTCTTGACGACTTTGAGTGAGCTCACGCATGAGGGTCTGGAATTCCACTCTAGTTACTGGACTGGGTAGATCTGGAGCTCCAGCTGATGTTTGGCCTATAGTAGCCAGCTTCGCGGGACTTTGCTTATCCCTTCCTTCTGCATTAGCAGCATTAGAAGCGGTTCTGGTATTGCGCACCATGTTGGATGTAGTTCTCCTTAGATCTGCAACAATCTGAATAGGATAGAAGGAACCACTGGAAGACGGATCTGGATCTCCTCCTTAGATTTTAGCAATCCAACGATGGCAGGGGATCCACAAAATTGGAGAAAAAGTGGAGTTTTCTCAGTGAAAGCACCAAAGTGTTTGTACCAAAAATGGGTACAATGCTCGTCGGATGTAATTGAAGAGATTAGAATGAAGAAGTAAGATGGAAAATGAGGCTAATCTAACAATCACACCAAGAAAATATGCGGTAACAGAAAGAAAACAAGAATTTATAGTGGTTCGGCGTTATAGCCTACGTCCACTTTGAAGGATTTATTGTTTATTACTGATTATAAACTGAATTACAATAGTACAATGGCTAATACTAATACAATGGATTTCAATCCAAGTAGCAGCATAAAAATCCCCTTTTAGTTCCAAATAGGGTGCTATTTATAGGTGTGAAGCTGGAAATATCTGCCTTGAATCTCGGAATACCCTTTCTCACGCCTAGGTGGTTCCACACAATCAATCTGTAGTCTTTTGGGATCGATCCCTGATCGATCCACATAGCCTTTATATCAATCTGAAATGGCTCCAATTGGGCTACGATCGATCATGGACGTTCCTGAGATGATATGCAACATTCTATGAAAATACCATTGCATTTGAATGTGTGGTTGTGGAGTTATTGATTGATCAAAGTTGAAAATATAGAGTGGCTGACGCCTTTGTATCGATACCTTTCGTATCGATCCCTTCATGTCGATGACGTGGCTCACGCGCTTTGTGGAGATCCATATTTTGTGCATAGGGACTGCTTCCTTTGGGTTGACCGCTCCTCTCATATCCAATCGATGCTTTGCTTTCCGTATCGATGTTCTGCCCCAATCTTTGTATCGATCATCGACTTTACTCTTTGTATTGATCAAGAAGTTGATCGATGCGAGATGTTCAGCTGCTGACCAAGTGAAGTACGATCGATCTGGGGAATGCTGAAGTCCATCGATATAGGGTTGAACCTTATGGATATGAACGATGGATGCCGAGTAATGGAGTTATGTTCACTTCGTATCGATGCTGATGGATACGAAATGATGGATACAGATGGATGGATACGAAAGGGGCATGTTTCACGTGGATCTTGATTATTCCATAACTTGAGCATACAAACTCCAATTGACTTGAAATTTGGAATGTTGCCTTGCATAGCTCTGTTTGTCGTATCATGCTAATTGTGGCTCGATCCGGACTCGGACCAAGTTTGCCAGTATCCATCGTGTATCTGCAGATAACTGATTTTCAGAGCGGACTGTCTTCAGTCTCTAGTCAAGCCCTTGGTATCACGGCCTTGCCAAAAGGCGGGATAACACTAATCATCGATAAAAAGGTGTTAAGTGGTTAATTAAAATTCAAAGAATTTGTTTTTTTCTTTTATCTTGGGAAAAAACATAAATATGATCTTTTAGAGCATCCGAGCTTTCCTTTTGATCTGTTCCACCCCTCGCCTAAAACATAAAGCAAAATCTAGGTAAGTTTAGGGCACTGGTTGCTCCATTCCTAACCTTAGTTATACAACTTGTTTTACCGTTTAGATCTCACAGGCGGGACAAATGTACTAGTCATTTCCGCATAATCAGTTTGTTATTGCATTCAAGGAAATGATTTCCATTATATTGTTTAAGTGTTATAAACAATTCCTCTTAACCATTTATTCAACCTCTTATTAAAACTTCCAAATCATCTTTAAATTACTTAATTATTCTTTTAAAATATTCACAAGAGATATAGGAAAGAATTGTTAAGTTCAAAACTACATTTCAAAAGTTATTTAAAACTGTTGCGAAAAGCGTTGCGAATAGAGTTTTAAAAGCTATATTCTTCAAAACGACTTTTATATTATTTAGAAATCCATCTTTTCAACTTAAATCTCTTTTAAAATATTTTAAAAGATTTTTCGAATCTACTTCATATTTTTCATTATTTTAAAAATATCATTTATAAAGAAATTCCTTTTTTGATTCCGAACTGCAAAACCGCGATGTTTTTAGAAAATTGTTTTGGACATATTTCAAAATCTACTCAATGAAATCTTGATTTTCTTTCTTCGTTGGGAAAATATGGATATGATAGACCAGAAAATTCTTATCTCGAAGAATTCTGAGCTATATTCCACTTTGTACACTCATTTAACTTTTATGGCGCGAAATCGTGAACTACCGTTACGCGACGTGCCTAGTTTTGACATGTTTTTCAATTTGTTTTAAAACCTCTTGGAAACTCTTTTAAATGTTTATATAACATTTATAAATCATTTTAAACAATATTTTTATATTTCAAACTCATATTCCATTCATTTCATATTATTATAATATCATTTTTAACCTTTTTAGATCATTTAAAATCATTAAGAGGCTAAATAATTTCCATATACATATTTGTATGGATTTAATTCTCATTTGATTAGCTATGGTTAATTACTAATCATTTCTCTTATCATTATCAAACCAAGTTATCAACCATATAAACAATAACATAATCAACCAATTTCCAACCAAGTTATCAAACATTTAATCATCCAACATATTTAAACTTTCAAATCATTATACTTGAAATAATTTATGGATTAGTTAGTAAATATGAGTACTCACCTTTAGATTACCATCACTTATCACTTCTTACTTTATGTCATAGTCACTTAAGACCTAAGCAAATGTATTTGGATGGAAAAGTGGCTAAAGAGAAGATTTGGTTTGATTTTGATGTGATTTGATGTGATGTTTACTTTTTACTTTTGTTACTTACTTACTTACTTTTCTTAATTATATTCTAGAATTTTCTAATCATGTTTAGTAAAAGTAATCTTGTTTTATTATTTAAAATGTGTAATATATGTGTTAAAACATGCAAATAAAGGTGAGACAACGTTGCAATAACTTTTAATTGACAAAATGTTGATTTTCGACAAAATGTTTTATGGTCACATTTTGACGTTTTATTTAAACTGTTTATTTATGTAAACCAAATTTGAAAATAAATTTGTATATTGCTATTTAAAAACATAAACACTCGTAAACTAATTAAAATCATTTATTTAACCATTGAAACTTACTTTTCTGAAATCAGGATTTGGTCACTTTTGTCGATATAGGAAAATGTTACTATTTTTGTGTATACTTCTCTTTCCAAATCCTATCTAATATTGTTTAAATCATATAACCTTATATATTTTATATTTAAAATCATCTTAAATGTCATTCTTAAGAGTGGTCAAATTCTGGGTTGTTACAAACCCTGTCCACTTTATATGGTATTTATATTCCAATCCATGGTGGGGGACCAGAGTTGATCGATGGATGGTCGAACCGCGTCCATTTTGATATTTATACCCCAGTCCGCACTGAAGGACAAGAGTTTGTCAATGGGTAGTCAGTCACACCCGTTTTTGGTATATTCTCCGCCTGTCAGGTCAAGGTTAGGGTTGTCGAATGAATAGTCGAGTCATGTTCATTTATGGGAAGGAATTTTGCCCCTTGTGCCAAGGACAGATTTTGGCGAGTGGACGATCGATTCGCATCCACTTGGTGATTTAGCTCCGCTTATCAAGTCTAGGAAGAAAGTAAGTAATGGATGGTTGGATCACATCCATGCTTAGGTTGGATGGTTAGGTCTCACCCAATTTGCTTCGTACTCCTCCCTGCAAGTTGAGGGAGAGAGTTGTTGGGTGGATGGTCAAGTCACATCCACTTCAACCTGCAGCTGTGTCCTTGTGTCGAGAGATGTGGTTGATGAGTAGACAGTCATGCCTACTTTAATTCGAGCTCCTAAACTATACCCTATGTTCAGTGTAGGTGTTGATGTGTGGAAGGTCAAATCACGCCCCTTTTAGTCAGATCCCGGTCTCGCTGAGCTTCAAGAGAGGCACAAGTATTTTGACGAACTTCAAGTATGTGTTGGGGAGTGGATGGTCAAATCACATCCACTCCAATTCCTTCTTTGGTCTCGAAGTCAAGTGTGGAGGTTGCTGAGTGGATGGCCAGTCACGTCCACTTTGTACTGGGGTTTGACCTTGCAGGGCTTTAAGCAAGGCATAGATGTTCTAGAGGAATTGAAGCACATATTAGAAAGTGGATGGTCGATTAACACCCACTTTCCATTTAAAGTTCTCGCCCTCAAGTCAGGGGCGTACGGTAGATGATGAGCAGTCGAATCGCGCTCGTCTTGATGATACTCCAAAGGTTCGATCATAGTCCATGGAGGTTGGTTGGTGCATAACTCAGGGTACTTAGTAATCTACATTATTTGCAAGTAGTTTAATTTGAGTTGGACGTAGTTCACAACATAATTTAAATTGAAATAAATCTTATCGATAAGTAAAGCAACGTCATGTCCTCATTATTCCACTTTGCCCGAGCCCTTCTTAGGTGGAAGTCGACCGTCGACGGTCCAGTCGATAACCAACAGTCGTTATTGGTAAGGGTCGAACATCTCCTGCACGCCATTCTACGGGGCTTGCACATATTGTTGAAGCTTTCCTTCCTGGTTCAGCTCTGTGCTCACATCTCGGAGGTGTCTACAAAGCCAGTGTTACAACTGTTTGTATCATGAAGCATGCAATACTTCCCAGACTTCTTATTGATTTCGATGAGCTCTCTCGGGGTTGGTTTCCTGTACTGCTTCGAGTCGCGAGTCTCCAAGTAGATATTTTTGATTGAATCATTCAGTGGAGTGTATGTGTCGAATCTTGGGATCCTGAGCATCTTATGGAATCTAAGTTCTCATGTAGGGTCTTCATGTCGGCCGTTGTTTTGGATTCCTTTGGCCAATGGGCCTGCATTGTTCTTTTCCTTAATTCGCTTCGCCTCCTCCTTGCATAAGTACTGGTTTGCCTTGTAATAAAAGCGATCCAAGGTTGTAGAAGGCTTTCCAGCTAACCCGTCACCAAAATCTCTCTTGAGGTTGATGCCCCTTATTAACGCCATTATTTTGATACCTTCGCAGGGATTACTCACTTCAGTGACGGTGACGTTGAATCTCTGTAGGAATTCTTTAAGCGGCTTGCTTGGTGCTTGTAATAAGTTGGATAATGACATCAAATCCTTTGGATGAGTTGCATGCATCCTGAATTGCTCGACAAGCTTCTGAGCCAGTTGATCGAATGAGAAGATGGACCTTGGCGTAATCGTGTAAACCATATGGTTTCTACTCCTTCGAGGAATATGGGAAAGCATCTTCATTTGAGGGCATCCATCGCTCTAGCGGAATCCATGTGCCACTCATACTTCATGAGATTTTGCAAAGGGTCTGTATTCCCAGCCGGCATGGTCGGCATGTTGAATCTCCTTGCATATTATGCTCGTAGAATAGCTTTAGTGAATGGGGTCGAACTAGTGGAGATGCTCCAATCATAGTAAATATGGTCCTGGCTTTCTCTAACAAGCCGTCGTACCTTAGCCATCTAGTCAATGTTTCGAAGCTGGTCAGTTGAGGGCAGTTGCAATCTACCCTGGGAGCTTAACCTAGTAACCGATCTCAGTTCGTGTCATATTTCCTTGGTTCTCCTGCCTCTGGGTATATCGTTAGTGTACCGGTTCCTCTTTTATTGATTAGCACTGCACTGCGGCAAGTGTTTTTTTTAAAATAGGGGTACAGATCCTGTATTGGGATTCTTTTGCATATGTTTATCATTTTGGAACCGATCCGCTATAGAGTTTCACAGCGTTCTTTTGGACCCAAATATTCTTGAGTATATGTGTGTGGGCATATAATCCAATTATTTTGTCTATGTCCACTTTCATTTGCAACCAATCCCTTTTTCACATCTGCTCACCGATCTGATCCCTCCTTCTCACACTTCTTCACCAATCCTTTTCTCATCTTTTCTTATTCATTCCCACTCATTCCTTCTAGAAACCGATTTATTCCTCTTCCAATCAGCGATTACCAATCCCCTCGAACCTATCATTGATTCAATAATACACCACCTTCACCCTAACTCGTGCCCCTACTTGTCTCGACTGATCCGAACCCAAATTGAGATGACCCAAACCCTACTCCTTGCCACAGGTTGACATCGCAGTACTTGAACCTTTGATTGATAGGTGTCCAGGCTTAGGTAGATGGCGAACTAGATTGTAATGGAGACGAGATTAGGTCTAATTGAGTTATGGGATCGATAGTTAATGTCGAGATTGATTCAATATGGTGAGTTTGGTTGTTGCATATTGGAAATAATGAAGGGGAGAAACGGTTCAAGAATGGGATCGGTTATGGCGTGGGTAAGTGCATGGAGGGATCGGTCATGAACTGCTACAATATGAATATATGGATCAGTTGTGATTGTGGACGAAAAGAGGTGGAGTGGCAGAAGGCGATCGGTAATGAGGCATTGAAATTGTAGATGAATGTAGGATTAGTAGTAGGTTAGAAAAGATAGTGTTGGTGGATATGTGTTTCGGGATTTTATGTGCAGATAGTGTCATTTATAATGATCAAACTAGTAAGCCAGAGGAAGGACGATAGTTAATCTGAATGCACATGTTTGTTTGAATTTAATCGATCACAAAATGCAACGGTTGTAGGTTGGCATGGAGATGGTTGTAAGAATGCGATCAGTTGTAGTGCTGAGGAGGGATCGGTTGTATCGATCTGATAACATATCTCCTGGCAGCTTGATAGCTTGCCTTTTTGTAATATAATTGTTTTTATGTTTGCAGTGTAGGATAGGGGATCGATAGCAGATTCGATTTGAACATTGTTGTTTGAGTTATTTCTTTACTTTATGGAGCTGTGATGTTTGGTGATGTACACTCTTTGATTTCCAATGTTGAGTATAGACTTGAATTTGATGCAGTTTAATGAAACTAAATTGATGATGATGTAGGGATCGGTGTTTGTTAACATGGAGTGATCGATTGTAGTACTTTAGGGTTGTAAATTGCACAAAGCAAGTTTGCTTAGGGGAGGGATCGTGTACGATCCCTTTCCCTATAGCGACTCAGCCATTTTTCGTGTTTTTAGCCTGAAACTAAACACTCGATCCCGTATACTTGACCATATGATTGAACTTGATAATAAGCATCGATCTTAAACTTTAAACATAAAATTGAGAATTGTACATGACCTTAAACTTGTGATCAAATGCGTAGGGTTTGCCTATGAAATGAAATCGAATATATGGTCCTTGTATTCGAGCATACTTGAATATGGACTTGAATTTGTTTCTGCGGTTCTACATAAGTCTCTTTGAGCGCTTTCTACAGTCTCTCCATATCAGAGTTAATGATTATTCCAGAGGAAGCTTGAATATCCATGGCTCCGTGCTGCGCTCCATCTTCCAAAAGAGCTTTATATGAGTTACATATTTTTGTATAAATAATTATACGAGTTACATATATAAAATCATATGCAAATAATAATCGTAATATATATATATATATTAAAGTATAATGTACTACTTAATTTAATATATATCTATATATTTTATAATACTTATAAAATATGTTTGATAAGTACAAAATTTTGAGTGTTGTAAAATTAAATTTTCAAAATGAAAATTATGTATTGATATATATTGTTATCAACATAATTTCAACATCGAAAGAAATGTAACAAATGGGTACATCACAAAGAAATCGATGTCGTCGGGATCAATGCTGAAGGCCTCTAGCACCTCGTCTCACTAATAAAATGTTATAACGGAATAATCTATGTCGTATCCCATGCGACGTTGCTACTCAATCATGTCACAACTCATTAGTACCAAACTCCATCGATGCCACTTAATGCCTATCATTGATGTTGTGGTTTATGTTATAGAGGTCAGCTTGTTGCCGACACTGCTCTAGTGAGACAATGTAGAATTGATGATGACATTATTAATATCGGCTACTCTTCTAGGGCGCATTTCATTAATACTAGAGAGACACGACACATCTATACATGTGACATAGATGACGAACGTCGTCAATCTCCATAAAAACTACCGATGCCATTGCTTCATGTTCACCAACGTCTTCATTTATCAATGCCGACACTATACTTAATGAAGCCGCTTTGAATCAGTATAACTCTATACCAACACCGCTCCTCATCGATGCTCAAGGCTACTTTTAGCTGATGTTGCCAACAATGAATGGATAGTGCCAATCATCACAATAGAGGCCATCAATATCAATAGGCATTAATGCTGCACACCTTCACCAATGAGACCAAGCACGCTGAAAGTCAGGGATTTTGATGCCAAGCTGCTACACATGCCATCAAGTTTATGAAGGATATTTCCTAAAAGCATGTCATAAACTATATTAATCAAAGCCGTATTTCCTGATTATCGATGTTTCACAGCATCAATGCTAAATCATGTCAAAATTCATGCAAAGAAAGGAGAATGAAATCATTTACAAGAGCAAATTCAAGAGGAATTATTGAATTTTCCTTCATAATGCTTCAAAAGCCCTCATATTTCACTACATGCTCTATAACGCCATAAAGTCCCACATCACTAATTGGAGAAAGCCTACCACCTCTAACCACTATAAATAGAAATGCACCGTTCCATGAAAGGGCGGCCCTTAACTTTTTTTCCACTCTTAGCATAAATCACTTTTAGACTAGAACTATTCTAAGCTATTTCAAGAGATTGAGAACTATTGTGATGACAAATTGCCAACGAGGAAGGAGATGACATATTGCATTTGAATATAAGGACTTAAACAATTAGATAATTGCATATTTGCACATTTGTAACATATACATGATTGAATAAAGGACATGACTAGAGCATATTACATATTGACTAACAGACTTGCCTATTTGCATATTGACTTATGGACTTGCCTATTTTACCTTTTGAACTAATAGACTATGATTCATACAAGCTTTTGAATTATCATAAAACCAAGGGGTATTATTGGAATATCTTCGAACATGCGCTTGTGCACACATGTTGAACGTTGAACACAATTTCAGTTTATTTTTGGTGCTAGAAGGAGGGCACTAACCAATGAATGTTTGAAAAATGACCAAAATACCCTAAGCGGATCTGAATTTCATACTTTGGAAAAAATTAAATCCATTTTGAGATTCAAATCTAGAAACTAATGATTGCTGATGTTTAAACATTTGCAGGAAATTTAAATAGTGAAGATCTAGTAAATACCCAGTACCACTTCGCATATGCTCGATAACAAATTATCTCTATTTAGCCTACTCAACTTACATGGTCTCCTTATTACCACATTAATGGAGAAACCACTTTATTTCCTTCCTTCACTACTCTTAATTTGTAATCTAGCAAACATCATACACCAATTTGATATTAAGACATCATGTTCATTCACAATTCATAAGCTAAGTGACAACAATTTCAATTCAACACCTCCTTTCCATAAAATTTACGACCTCGTAAGAAAAATTGAATATACAAATCCGAAGGAATTCGAAGATGATTTGGATAAACTCAAAGCCGATTTGAATTTCATTTTGAAGATTTGAATGGAGCAATCTGATGCTACGATTAAGAATTTTCAAAGTTGTTGGATCCTGTTTTTATAGAAAAGTAAGCAATGTCAAGAATACAGATGTCATAAGTATTAAAGAGGAATGACATCCATTACCATCAGTGAGTGATGTTGAGAATAACTGATGCCGTGAATATCAAAAATGTATGACATCGAGAGCCACCAATAACTGACACCAACCATGTTAAGTGATGCCGAAGTCAAGCAATACTGTTGGGTTTATTGGCGTCACCAAGAAATGTTGACACTATTGTCTCATGTTATGGTATCTGATGTCAAGGTTAATCACGTCGAAGGTATTATTGATGCCAAGGTTAATCCCTTCGAAAGTATTACTGATGCTGAGATTAATCACATCAAAGAATAAGCAATATCGTAAATCATTGACACCCCGAGTAGGTGAGGTGGCAAACTAAATTCAGATCCATGTTGGATCTCAGATCTATATCAAAAGCCAGCAGTTCCATGCTGAAGCTTAGCTTCATATCTACAATCAGATCTGAATTCCTTAACGTAAACCCATATATATTGATTTCATAAACTAATTCGAAAACATGATTTCAAAAAGCTTATAATTTCAAAAAGTATAAGGATTCAAATGAATAAAGCTTTGAGCACATAAACTTAGTTCTAAATTAGGATTCGAACATTACCTGATGTGGGATATATAAATAATTTTGAATAAACCTATCAAGTTTTATATGTGATTTCAAAAAACATCAAGCTTCCTAAATATATTGGTTTAGTGTATATCGGATTCTAGACTTAAGTTTTCAAACATGTAGAGTTGTTCTTATAAATGAATAAGCTTTTAATACCTAAGGAATCATATGCACAATTTTAAATATGTATAGGCTTTTGAAAATCTGAAGGTTTTGATTTCGAAAATATTTAGTTTATATACATGTAATTTTTCAAATATAAGAAATTTTTAAATAAGTTTTATGTACATATAAATGTATATGTGTATATTTGCAGTTTCGAATAAAACTTCAAATACATACCATCTTCAAGAATGTGTGCTATATTTAAAATATTAGGTAGTTTAAGACATGTACAGCCTTGAATAAAAATATGAGCCTCAAAAGCAAGCAATCTCAAATATATTAAATTTGAATATACAAGCAGTTCCAATAGCATAGCTTTTGAATATACAAACAGTTTAGTATACGAAGATTTCAAAGTACATATTAGTTTTTAAATACATATAATGCATAAAGTTTAGTAAGCTTTAAATGCACAAAGTTCGAGCCTATTATGCTTTAAAAATGAACAAGTTTTTGAAAACATGCTAAGTTTATAAAATGTTTGTGCATACGATTTTTGTCTCTATATTTTGTGCATAGTTTTACGAGGGTATACATTTAGGCATATGTGTTTCAACACAATGAAGTTCCAAATATGATTTTGCAAGTGAAAGTTTATACATATGCAAATTCGAATATATTAGTTTCAAAATATATGTAAGTTTTTAGGATATATATATATATATATGTATATATATATTAGTTTTAAACATGTGTCGATTTTTAATGATATCTCAACTTCTGGAAATATAATTTTGAAAGAAAATATGATTTCAAATATATACAATGTTAAATACATAACTTTTTTGTATATACCCATATATGTATATAGGCTTCAAATATTTATAGTTAAAAATACCAGGTTTGCGAAGATGTATGAGTCCATAAAGCTTTGAATGTATATACCATAATATTTCAAGTTCATATAAGCTTCATAGACACACACACACATATCGATTTCATATATGTAAGTTTCAAAGGTATATTGGTATAAGGTCTCATATGTATACACAACTTTATATATACATGATTCCAAAAGCACATGGTTTCAAAAGTACAAAGTTATAAAACATGAAGTTTCGCATATATAGAGTTTAAAAAATTTATAAGGTTGATGTTGAGAATGTGTAAGATTCCATATATATATATATAAAGCGACAAATATATATGTCGGATTTTAGGAAGCATAAAAGTTTTGAGTATAGCATAAAGTCCTTGAACATACTTAAAGGTTACATACAAAAATTGTACCTTATGGTACAAAATCACGTGCTTATTATAGCTATTAAAATAGATGAAAGAAGCTTTGAATATATATTGGCCTTGGATGTTTATGTACTCAGATTCCATAAACATTGATTTTGTAAGTTAGTTTCATAAATACATGTTTTAAGCATATTTTAGACATCATGAACATAAAATTTAATGCATAATAGTCTCATATAAATTAACATCGAATAATTGTTTCCAAAAAAATATAAAACTAATTTCGAAAGGTTAATTTCGAAAATATTAGATTTTAGGGAATATTAGCTTTGAAAGTATGAAAAGCTTCTTATATGTCATACCATCAAGTTTTGGAAATGTGTGTCAACAAGTTTCAAACAAACATGGTTTTACACATATATTATTTCAAATATGAGAGTATATATTTTGAACATTATCATTTCAGTACATGTTAATTTCAAATGTTATCCTATTGGCATTTTAGTTTCAAATTAGTTTTAACTATTCATAATTTAGAAAGATGTTTATTTCAAATGTCATCCATTCTATAAATACATTGCTTTGTATATACAATGATTTTGAAAAGCCTTAAATTTGAGCATGTTGGTTTTGAAAATCATTATTTTCAGAAATATATAATTTTATGGATAATAAAGTTTTATAAAGCTTTCTATACAAACAAATTTTCAAACATATTGAATTTTCAAAAAGAACAATTATTTTAAGAGATGATTTCGAAAACTTACAAGATGAGGATGACGAAGTTATAGATCTCGAAAATCTTAGAACTCATGTCGTATTAGGATGAAATTAAGACTAATGAGTAGACATTCAAGGAACTATGGAGTTTCTTGCCAAAATATAACAGGAATCTTTGTCACCGGAGGATACTCTGATCCCTTAAGACTGGCTCAAAAAGTGAAGTGATCCCAAAGGTTGCCTCTAATCGGAAAGCTCAATTTGAATTGGACCTTAGGCTAATTTACAAAAAAAATAAATGAAAATAAAAAAATTTAAATTTGAAAGTTATAAAATATTATAAATGTTGTAATATAGTTTTCAAAAGTGTTCTAAAAATATAGTAAACATATTTTTAAATTTTTTAATATATTAATAAGATCAATTAATTAAATAATTAATGAATTAAAACATATACTTATATAATATACATATATATTGATATATGTTACATTATCTTGAATTGTTTAAGCTGATGTAAGTATATATATGTATATACAAAAATTGAAATTAATATCTAATTAAAATTGTTTAATTAAATTAATTAATCAAAAGTTAGTTAGTAAATAATAAAATGCATATATGTATAAAGATTTATATATGTAATTATAAACGTTATAGTATACATATTCAATATAAAATGTTTAATTTGAATAATATAAAATTAATTAAAATGCTAATTAATTAAATCATTTAAACAATTTTTAATTAACATAATGTTATACATAAGACAATTATATTAGTTAATTAAATTATAAAAGTTATATAATAATTAAATCTTATATAATATGAATGTATAATTAAAGGTGGAAAATTAAGAAATCCCAAATAGACTTAAGGGATAAATACATACATATTATCCATATACCGTGATTCTGATGTGTCCGATACTTGAATCGCAAGGGTATTTCATAAGAAATACATCATTTCATAAGTCACTATCACTTAATATAATATATTAATGATTATGAATCTTTAATACGAAGTAGTCCTCTACCATTTATATATTAATAGATTGCTTGCATACTCCTTATTTGTTGATATTCCTCAAGTAATGTATTTTTCGCGTAGTACTATTAATATATTGAATAGACGAGGTAAGATATATGTACGTATTTGTTGATTTCCTCGAGGTATGTGCATTCATACTTAGGATGCCAAGAAATGGTAGGTACTAGCGAATAATCTCTTTCATTTTGTTGATATTCCTCATGGTTAAAATAAGATTAGGGCAAGGAACCACGGGTTAGGAGTTGTATGTCATATAACTGATAAGGCATGCATCGATTGCGGGAGTATGATTTATTGATGTCCTTAAGATCAAAATATCAAGACAAATGAGTCCTAACACTCATAAGTCAAAAGACTTCTATATTTTGTCTTATAGTTTGGAGAAACATAAAAGACTACTGGAGCTTATTAGTAAAATGATATGTAATGTTTAAACTTACTAATATTATAAGAACATCTAATTGTCCTAACCTACTAAGTTAAATCTTGTAGAAAATGTCCACACCCAAGTTGTTTTTGAAAACTGAAAAATTCACAAGACCTAACTACGTTGATTGGCTAAGGCCGATAAAAATAGCATTAACTTATAAACATGTTTGGTCGTTAATTACTGGAACGTCGAAACAAAATCCCACTAATGATGCTGACCTTGAATTACACATAGCATATTACAAATGGGTCATTCACCTATAGATCGCCTAGGTTTTCATGCGGTCTACGTTAGATAAGCATTTGAAAAGGCTACACAAAAACATGTCTGTCCATGAGATTTTCGATAGTCTCAAAGCCTTGTTTGCTGAAAAGTCTCGTTTCGTGAGGTACAAATTTATGAAGAAAATATTCAATATCAAAATAACAAAAAAACAGAAAGTTGATGATTACATTATGATGATGAAATGGTATATTGATAGACTTTCACAGTTAGATGTAACGATGGGCAATGAGTTATAAGTAGATTTGATTCTTGGGTCTCTTACTACCAGTATGAGCCATTCATATTAAATTATAGTAGAACCACTTGAATGTAAGCCTCTTGGAGCTCATTAATATGTTGATGTCAGCCATGTCTTCGTCCAAGGATCAAGGGGTTGTATTTTCTATTAAGGGGAATGTACTATCTTCAAAAGGTTCGAAGAAGTGGAAGAAGGTTAATAAGAATGTGCCAGCTTCAAAAGGTTCGAAGAAGTGGAAGAAGGTTAATAAGCAGAATAAGAAGACTGCTCAAGTTAACAAAGGTTAATGTCACCATTGCCACAAGAAGTGCCAATGGAAATAGAATTGTCTGGAGTACTTGAAGATTGTTATAGAAAAGAAATAGAATGGTTCTTCTACTCCTTCAGGTATATTTATGATTCAAAATTGTTTTGCAATCAATAAATTTCTTTGGTTTCAGATACTGGATCTAAAACTCACATCTATAATTCATTATTGGGTCTTAAGAACGGGCATAATGTGGTAAAGGAAGAGATGAGACTTCAAGTTGCAAATGGATCAATTGTAGATGCAAAGGTGGTTGGAGATTTTCATTTACGTTTGCCGAGTGGATTTATTTTGATACAAAAAATTGCTATTATGTAAAAGGCTTTATTTGTACGATTATTTTTGTGTCTACATTGTCTAAGATTGGTTATATTTTTTACTATTCTGATAATGTTATGAACATTATTCTATATGGTAATAAAGTCTGTAATGGTATTTTAGGTAATGGCATTTATGTTATTAATACACATTATGTCTGTGCTATTAGTAATTCTTTGAATGAAAATATAAATAAAAATTACCTTTGACATTGTTGGCTAGGTCATATAAGTAAGAAACGACAACACAAATTGCAAATGAAGGTTTTCTACCATCATTTGATTATGAATCATTTCATATGTATGAGTTGTGTCTCAAAGGTAAGATGACCAAGCACTCCTTTAGTGAGAGTATCAAAAGAATAACTTTTGGGTCTCGTACACTGTGATGTATGTGACCCAATGCCTATATTTACTAAAGATAATTATTCTTATTTAGTAAACTTTATTGAAGATTTCTTAAGACCAGGATATGTGTATCTTATAAAGAACAAATCCAATGTTCGTGAGGAATTTATCGAATAGAAGAATTAGGTTGAAAATCAGGATAACCAAAAGATTAAAATTCTTCGATCCGATGAAGGAAGTGAGTACATTGGAAAATAACTCCAATAATACTTAAAAGCTAATGGAAATATGTCTCAGGTTACTCTACCATATACTCTGCAGCACAACTATGTTTCGGAGTGAAGAAACTGAACCTTATCATATATGTTTCATTCCATGATGAGTAAAGATGAGTTACCTCTGTCCTATTATCGATATGCGCTAGAAACCGCAGCGCATATATTGAACTTATTACCTACTAAAACCGTTCCTAATATGCCATATGAGATGTGGCATAGGAAGAAACCACACCTCAATTATTTGAAGACGTGAGGTTGTCCAGCCTACTTTAGTAACGTTGATCCAAATATGCTTAAGGCAAGATCAATATTTTGTAAACTCATAGGATATCCCAATAACTCATGGGATATTTTTCTAAAACATCGAGGAAAAAATGATTAGTGTTTCCTAACAAACTAATTTTTTGGAAAAGGAATTTCTATCAAAAGAAGTTAACGACGGAGTTATGAAATTGAATGAGATTCAAGAGTCAAATATAGAGACCAAACTAGTCGGAGAACTAAGTTCACCCATATACGAGAACACGCAATCTATTAGAAGATCTAGTCACCAAAGAGATACTGTGGTTTTCTCATGGATGGCGAGATGGAGGACTATGTCTTAGATGATGGCAAGTCTCTATCATTCCAACAAGTGTTGTAGAGTAAAGACTCTACACATTGGCTTGGAACAATGAAATCGTGGATGGATTCCATGTATGAAAACATGGTGTTGACTTTGTTTGACATACCCATAGGGATAAAATCAATTGGTTTAAATTTATTTAAAAAAAAAGCTAAATATAGATGGACAAGTAGAGAATTTTAAAGCAACTCTAGTTGGGAAAGGATTTCATTAAATTCAAGATGTCGATTATAATGATATCTTTTCACCTATAGCGACGCCTAAGTCAATTTGGATAATGTTAGCTATTGTTGCATTCTATGACCATGAGATATAGCAAACAAACGTAATGATGGCATTTCTGAATGGTGATTTAGAAGAGATCATCTATTTGTCGCAGCTCGTGGGTTTCAAGGTTATTGAAAGTTAGGGCTAGGCTTGCAAATCGTTAAGATACATTTAAGTACTTAAACAAGCTTCAAGAAGTTGATAAGTGTTTTGATAAAGTAATCAAACAATTTGGTTTTATCAGAATGCGGATAAAGTGTGCGTATAATGAAAGGAACAAGGCAATGCTATCGTATTCTTAGCACTACAGTTGATATTCTTTTGTTGATTGGCAATGACGTTTTGTTATAGTAATCAATAAATGCTCGACTTTCCAAGAACTTCTACATGAAGGATTTGGAAGAAGCACCCTATATACTAGGTATAAAGATCTATAAAGATAGATCTAAGAGCCTGTTGTGATTGTCCCAATTCATAGACATAGAGAACATACAAAAAAGGTTCGGTATGGAAAATTCCAAGCGTGGAAATGTTCCAATGCAATCTAGAATTATACTTTGTAAAAAGGACACTCTTCAAAATACTGAGGAGAAAGAACATATGAAGAGGATACCGTGTGCTTCAAAAATCAATTTCATAATGTTATGCTATGTACTAGACCAGATGTGGCATACACATTAGGCTGCGTAAGCCGATACCAGTCTAATCCTGAAGAAAAGCATTGGACGGTTGTAAAATGTATACTATAAATTATTTGAGAAATACTGGGGACTTATTCCTAATATATGGATTAGAGACCTTCTTTTGAAGGGGTATACAACCTCTAGCTTTCAGAGTGATATCGACGATAGTAAGTTAGCTTCGGGTTGTATTTTTATTATTAATATGGGGCTATTAGTTGGAAAAGTTCGAAAGAGGAAATAGTAGCTAATTCAATGAAGGATGTAGAGTACAATACCCTTAACTAAAGAAACTTTTTGGATGCACAAGTTTGTGTGTAAACCAGGAGTGATTCTCGACATGGAGAATCCAATGGTATTGTTTTGTCACAACAATGAGACAATGATGATTGTAAAGGAGCCTAAATCATCCAAGAAATCATGACATATTCTTCAAAAGTTCAACCTAATTAGAGAATTCGTTGAAAAAAAGAGGTTGTGATACAAATGCTAGATACCAAGGAAAATATAGCAAATCCATTCATGAAGGGTCCAGCGTGGTCGATTCTTGTCAAGATGATCGAAGGGATGGGACTGAGATTCAGTGCAAGTGGGAGATTGATAAAGTTTGGGTTATGCCCTATGGACAATTTCGTAATATATTGTAAAATATTAACTCAGCAATAAAATTGCATCAGAAATAAAAGGTGTTTTTCTTTCACTTATATACTTATTATAATGTGTTATTAGTAATTGATTACTTAATTTAAGTATATTTAATAGGAAATTCATAAAGGTGTGTTTTGTGATAGTAATTACAATATGTTGTGATCATGAGCAATTTACCGTAATATATAGACAAATCATTTTTAGTATTCCTAGTCAAGATGTATCGAGACTGGATATAAATGCATTTGTTGAGACTAAAGTACATAACGCACTCCAAATAATGCATTGTGCATTATTCATGGCCGCTGAGGGGCGTCAAGGGGTTACGTACTAACAGTTATTGATAACTGTGGAATGACCCACTCGATAGTTTTCTGCTAGTTAATATAACTAAGTTAGGTGGAAAATATCGATGTGATAATGTTACACAATTCTCTTGACCTAAGAATACCATCAAGCTTCAATGCGGAAACTTAGCTTTAATTATAGTTTAATCTTGGCATCCATGGAACGACTATAGATGGGTCCAGCGTAAGCATTGGAAGTGAAATATTATTCATTAGAGAATTCGTCTCCTCGCAAGGTGCAACATCCATTCAAAATGCCGAAACAATGTCGTACGACTTTTAGAAATGAGTGTATGGTTATGGCTCCCGTAATTCCAAATGAGGCAACCGTTATGGTTGTCCGAAGAATCGATATCCTAAGGGCGCAACATCTACGGTGCAAGGTGCAACATTCATCCAAAATGCCAAAACAGTGTCATACGACTTTTATAAATGAGTGCATGGATTTGAAACGGAACAGTACCATGGTGCACCACTCTCCAGCGATGGTAAATCGACGACCACCGACGGTTATCCCATTTTACCATAAAATTCACGTGAAGCAAACGAGGGGTAAAAAAACCTTCCGAGTCCCGAAAGTGATTCGGGTAGTCTTTTTTTGGATATTAAACTTTGCATTGACGGCTAAGAGCCATCAAAGCTATAGAACTCACAGAGAGCTTCGTTTTGACTGGTTATGGCTCCTGTAACTCCAAAAGAGGCAACCGTTATTGTTGTCCGAAGAATCGATATTCTAAGGGCGCAACATCTACGGTGCAAGGTGCAACATCCGTCCAAAATGCCGAAACAGTTCCGTACGACTTTTATAAATGAGTGCATGGATTTGAAACGGAACTGTACCATGGCGCACCACTCTCCAGCGATGGTAAATCGACGACCAGCCACGGTGATCCCGTTTAACCATAAAATTCACGTGAAGCAAACAAAGGGAAAAAAACTTCCGAGTCCCGAATGTGATTCGGGTAGTATTTTTTTGATATGAAACTTTGTATTGACGGCTAAGAGCTGTCAAAGCCGTAGAACTCACAAAGAGCTTTGTTTTGACTAGTTATGGCTCCCGTAACTCCAAAAGAGGCAACCGTTATGGTTGTCCAAAGAATCGATATCCTAAGGGCGCAACATCTACGGTGCAAGGTGCAACATCCGTTCAAAATGCCGAAACAGTGTCGTACGACTTCTAGAAATGAGTGCATGGATTTGAAACGGAACAGTACCATGGAGCACCACCCTCCAACGTTTGTAAATCGATGACCAGCTACGGTGATCCCGTTTTACCTTAAAATTTAGGTGAAACAAACGAAGGATAAAAAAAACTTCCAAGTCCCGAAAGTGATTCGGGCTATTTTTTTTGGGATATAAAACTTTGCATTGAAGGCTAAGAGTTGCTAAAGCTGTAGAGCTCACAGAGAGCTTTGTTTTGACTGGTTAAGGCTATCGTAACTCCAAAAGAGGTAACCATTATAGCTGTCCGAAAAATCGATATCCTAAGGGCGCAACATCTACGGTGCAAGGTGCAACATCCGTTCAAAATCCCGAAATAGTGCCGTACGTCTTTTAGAAATGAGTGCATGGATTTGAAACGGAACAGTACCATGGAGCACCACTCTCCTACGTTTGTAAATCGATGACCAGCCACGGTGATCCCGTTTTACCATAAAATTCAGGTGAAGCAAACGAAGGGTAAAAAAACTTCCAGGTCCCGAAAGTGATTCGGGCTATTTTTTTTGGGATATAAAACTTTCTATTGCAGGCTAAGAGTTGTCAAAGCTGTAGAACTCACAGAGAGCTTCGTTTTGACTGGTTATGGCTATCATAACTCCAAAAGAGGTAACCATTATAGCTGTCCGAAAAATCGATATCCTAAGGGCGCAACATCTACGGTGCAAGGTGCAACATCCATTCAAAATGCCGAAACAGTGTCGTACGACTTTTACAAATGAGTGTATGGATTTGAAATGGAATAGTACCATGGAGCAGCACTCTCCTACGATGGTAAATCGACGACCAGCCACGGTGATCCCGTTTTACCATAAAATTCACGTGAAGCAAACGAAGAGTAAAAAAAACTTCCGAGTCTCGAAAGTGATTCGAGTAGTCTTTTTTTGGATATGAAACTTTGCATTGATGGCTAAGAGCCATCAAAGCCGTAGAACTCACAGAGAGCTTCGTTTTGACTAGTTATGGCTCCCGTAACTCCAAAAGAAGCAACCGTTATGGCAGTCCGAAAAATCGATATCCTATGGGCGCAACTTCTACGGTGCAAGGTGCAACATCCATTCAAAATGCTGAAATAGTGTCGTATGAATTTTAGAAATGAGTGCATGGATTTGAAATGGAACGGTACCATGGAGCACCACTCTCGTACAATGGTAAATCGACGACCAGCCACAGTGATCCCGTTTTACCATAAAATTCACGTGAACCAAACGAAGGGAAAAAAACTTCCGAGTTCCGAAAGTGATTCGGATAATATTTTTTTTGATATTAAACTTTGTATTAATGGCTAAGAGCTGTCAAAGCCGTAGAACTCACAGAGAGCTTCGTTTTGACTGGTTATGGCTCCAGTAACTCCAAAAGAGGCAACCGTTATGGCTGTCCGAAGAATCGATATCCTAAGGGCGCAACATCTACGGTGCAAGGTGCAACAACCGTTCAAAATGTCGAAACAGTGTCGTACGACTTTTAGAAATGAGTGCATGGATTTGAAACAGAATAGTGTCATGGAGCACCACTCTCCTACGTTGGTAAATCGACAACCAGCCACGGTGATCCCGTTTTACCATAAAATTCACGTGATACAAACGAAGGGTAAAAAAAACTTTCGAGTCCCGAAAGTGATTCGGGTAGTCTTTTTTGGATATGAAACTTTGCATTGACGGCTAAGAGCCATCAAAGCTGTAGAACTCCCAGAGAACTTCGTTTTTACTGGTTGTGGCTCCCGTAACTCCAAAAGAGGCAACAGTTATGGCTGTCCGAAGAATCGATATCCTAAGGGTGCAACATCTACGGTGCAAGGTGCAACATCCGTTCGAAATGCCGAAACAGTGTCGTGCGACTTTTAGAAATGAGTGTATGGATTTGAAACGTAACAGTACCATGGAGCACCACTCTCCTACATTGGTAAATCGACAACCAGCCACGGTTATCCCGTTTTACCATAAAATTCACGTGAAGCAAACGAAGTGTAACAAAAAACTTCCGAGTCCCGAAAGTGATTCGGGTTGTCTTTTTTTGGATATGAAACTTTGTATTGATGTCTAAGAGCTGTCAAAGCCGTAGAACTCACAAAAAGCTTCGTTTTGACTGGTTATGGCTCCCGTAACTCCAAAAGAGGTAACCGTTATGGCTGTCTGAAAAATCAATATCTTTAGGGCGCAAAATCTACGGTGCAAGGTGCAACATCCGTTCAAAATGCCGAAACAGTGCTGTAAGACTTTTAGAAATGAGTGCATGGATTTGAAACAGAACAGTACCTTGGATCACCACTCTCCTACGATGGTAAATCGACGACCAGCCATGGTGATCCCGTTTTACCAGAAAATTCACGTGAAGCAAACGAAGGGTAAAAAAAACTTCCGAGTCCCGAAAGTGATTCGAATAGTCTTTTTTTGGATATGAAACTTCGCGTTGACGGCTAAGAGCTATCAAAGCCGTAGAACACATAGAGAGCTTCGTTTTGATAGGTTATGGCTCCAGTTACTCTAAAAGAGGCAACCGTTATGGTTGTCCGAAAAATCGATATCCTAAGGGCGCAACATCTCTAGTGCAAGGTGCAACATCCGTCCAAAATGCCGAAACAATGTCGTACGACTTTTATAAATGAGTGCATAGATTTGAAACGGAACTGTACCATAGCGCACCACTCTCCAGCGATGGTAAATCGACGACCAACCACGGTGATCCCGTTTTACCATAAAATTCACGTGAAGCAAACGAAGGGTAAAAAAAAACTTTTGAGTCCCTAAAGTGATTCGGGTAGTCTTTTTTTGGATATGAAACTTTGCATTGATGGCTAAGAGCTATCAAAGCCGTAGAACTCACAGAGAGCTTCGTTTTAACTGGTTATGGCTCCCGTAACTCCAAAAGAGGCAACCGTTATGGATGTCCGAAGAATCGATATCCTAAGAGCGCAACATCTACGGTGCATGGTGCGACATCCGTTCAAAATGCCGAAACAGTGCCGTACGACTTTTAGAAATGAGTGCATGGATTTGAAACGGAACAGTACCATGGAGCACCACTCTCCTACATTGGTAAATCGTCGACCATCCACGGTGATCCTTTTTACCATAAAATTCACGTGAAGCAAACGTAGGGTAAAAAAAACTTCCGAGTCCCGAAAGTGATTCAGGTTGTCTTTTTTTGGATATGAAATTTTGCATTGACGGCTAAGAGCAGTCAAAGCCGCAGAACTCACAAAGAGCTTCGTTTTGACTGGTTATGGCTCCTGTAACTCCAAAAGAGGCAACCGTTATGGCTATCCGAAAAATCGGTATCCTAAGGGCGGAACATCTACGGTGCAAGGTGCAACATCCGTTCAAAATGCCGAAACAGTGTCGTACGACTTTTAGAAATGAGTACATGGATTTGAAACGGAATAGTAACATGTAGCACCACTCTCCTACAATGGTAAATCGACGACCAGCCACGGTGATCCCGTTTTACCAAAAAATTCAAGTGTAGCAAACGAAGGGAAAAAAAACTTCCAAGTCCCGAAAGTGATTCGTGTAGTCTTTTTTTTGATATGTAACTTTGTATTGACGGCTAAGAGCTTTCAAAGCCGTAGAACTCACAGAGTGCTTCATTTTGACTGGTTATGGCTCCGTAACTCCAAAAGAGGCAACCGTTATGGTTGTCCGAAGAATCGATATCCTAAGGGCGCAACATCTACGGTGCAAGGTGCAACATCCGTTCAAAATGCCAAAACAGGGTCGTACGACTTTTTGAAATGAGTGCATGGATTTGAAATGGAACAGTACCATGGAGCACCACTTTCCTATGATGGTAAATCGACGACCAACGACGGTGATCCCGTTTTACAATAAAATTCAAGTGAAGCAAACGAGGTGTAAAAAGAACTTCCGAGTCCCGACGAAAGTGATTCGGGTAGTCTTTTTTTGGATATGAAACTTTGCATTGACGGCTAAGAGCCATCAAAGCCGTAGATCTCACAGAGAGCTTCGTTTTGACTGGTTATGGCTCCCGTAACTCCAAAAGAGGCAACCGTTATGGTTGTCCGAAGAATCGATATCCTAAGGGCGCAACATCTACGGTGCAAGGTGCAACATCCGTCCAAAATGCCAAAACAATGCCGTACGACTTTTACAAATGAGTGCATGGGTTTAAAACGGAACAGTACCATGGCGCACCACTCTCCAGCGATGGTAAATCGATGAACAACGACGGTTATCCCGTTTTACCATAAAATTCTCGTGAAGCAAACGAGGGGTAAAAAAAACTTCTGAGTCCCGAAAGTGATTCGGGTAGTCTTTTTTTGGATATGAAACTTTGCATTGACGGCTAAGAGGCATCAAAGCTGTAGAACTCATAGAGAGCTTCATTTTGACTAGTTATGGCTCCTTTAACTCCAAAAGAGGGAACCGTTATTGTTGTCCGAATAATCGATATCCTAAGGGCGCAACATCTACGGTGCAAGGTGCAACATCCATCCAAAATGCCGAATTAGTTCCGTACGACTTTTATAAATGAGTGCATGGATTTGAAACGGAACAGTACCTTGGCACACCACTCTCCAGCGATGGTAAATCGACGACCAGCCACGGTGGTCCCGTTTTACCATAAAATTCACGTGAAGCAAACGAAGGGAAAAAAACGTCTGAGTCCCGAAAGTGATTCGGGTAGTCTTTTTTTTGATATGAAACTTTGTATTGACAGCTAAGAGCTGTCAAAGGCGTAGAACTCATAGAGAGCTTCGTTTTAACTGGTTATGGCTCCCGTAACTCCAAAAGAGGCAACCGTTATGGCTGTCCGAAGAATCGATATCCTAAGGGCGCAACATCTACGGTGCAAGGTGTAACATCCGTTCAAAATGCCGAAACATCCGCTCAAGGCACATGGTTGATGATGAGCGAACGAATCATTCTCGTCTTGATGAAACTTCACAAATTCGATTAAGCTCTGCGTGGATTGGTTGGAAGCCAACTTTGAGTACTTGGTCACCTGCATCGTTTTGGAAGAAGTTCAGTTTAAGTCGGTTGCAATTCAAAGCACATTTCAAATTGAAATAGAAAATAATCCAAAGAAGTTTTGGGATAAATCTCATTGATAAGTGGAGCAGCATCGTGTGCATGCTGTTCAACTCTGCCCCTAGCCCCTTCTAGCAGGATGCCGACTACCAACGGTTCAATTATTAATTATAGTTCTTTATTGATGGGCATCCCCAGTTCCTGGCTCGCCCTTCTACGAGGCTTGCATGTACTACTGAAGCTTTCTTTTTCGAAAAAGCTTTTCGATCACACCTCGGAGGTGTTTGTAATCGCTAGTGTTAGGATCAGTGTGCATCTTGGAATATACAACATTCCTCCGATTTTCTCTGGACTTCGATGGGCTCTCTCGAGGTTGGTTTCCAGTACCAATTTGAGTCGTGAGCTTCCAAGTAGAGGCTATCGATTGAATATATCAAAGAGCATATGAGTCGAATTTTGAGATCTTGTTTTGTCTACTAGAATCAATGTCCTTAGCCGACAGGCCTGCATTGTTATTTTTCCTAGTATTCTCCACTCCTCCTCACTTTAGTTCTGATTCATTTTGTAAAAGAAACGATCCATAGTCGTAGGAGGCTCTTTAGCTAACTAGCTGCCAAAATATATCTGGAGGTTGACTTTCCTCAAACGCGATCAGTATGATACCCTTGTTAGTATTTGGAATAAATTGCTTAGAGCCTAACATTGGTTTGCTTGGAGTCACTAAATTCGAAGTGCTGGGTCAACGAAGAATGGTGCTTGGAGTCATCTTGGCGTTTGCTAGAGTCATATCATCTATGTTCTCCAACCTTTGGGAGTACCGTTTGAATAGCGGTTGCTTGTCCATTCCCTTGATGCCGTTCATAAGCTGCCGCTAGATCCTCTATGCCCTGGTCGATCATGGGATGTCAAGGAAGTGGATAGAATGTTCCTTTATTAAGTTGAGTTTTGAATTCACTATCCGGAGGCACTACGCTGCGGCTAGGGTTCGGGGTCGTACCCGATCCATATTTAAAAAAAAGGGGTCGTACCCGATCCATATTTTTTTGGAATAAGGACCGGTCAGATTGTTTTTTGAGAGAGAGATCAGTATACAGTGCATGGATCGATCGGCATACTCCCGCTCGGCATACACTGGGTCATTCGGCATGGTTCTGCTCGGCATACACTGAGTCATTCAGCATGGTTCTGCTCGGCATACACCGAGTCGTTCGGCATGGTTCTGCTCGGCATACATTGAGTCATTCAGCATGGTTCTGCTCGGCATACATTGAGTTGTTCAGCATGGTTCTGGAGCGGCTCGGCATGGAGCTGGAGTGGATCGGCATGGAGTTGTTTTCTGGAGCGCTCGGCTTTTCTGGAGCGTTCGGCATACCCCTTTTCTGGAGCATTCGGCATACGCCTTTTCTGGGGCGTTCGGCATACGCCTTTTCTGGGGCGTTCGGCATACGCCTTTTCTAGGGCGATCGGCATAAGCCTTTTTTGGGGCGATCGGCATACGCCTTTTCTGGGGCGATCGGCATAAGCCTTTTCTGGAGCATTCGGCATACGCCTTTTCTGGGGCGTTCCTTTTCTGGAGCGTTCGGCATACCCCTTTTCTGGAGCGTTCGGCATACGCCTTTTCTGGGGCGTTCAGCATACGCCTTTTCTGGGGCGATCGACATAAGCCTTTTCTAGGGTGATCGACATACGCCTTTTCTAGGGCGATCGGCATACGCCTTTTTTGGAGCGATCGGCCGAATTGCCTTCAGAGGAGGGTCGGCCTTCATTCAACTTGAGTGCAAACTTCAACGTCCAATCCCCAGATCTTGCGTACATCAGTGAATCCAATCTACGGCTATTAGCTTCCTTTAGATTTCTTTCAAATCTGAGTAGAATAGGAAGTTTTCTAGTAAAAAACTGGATCTATGTCGCGAATATGGAAATCCACTAGTAGACGATGAGATCCAATCAAGCTAAGAATTCAATTCTCAGTAAAAGCACCAAAGTGTTAGCATCAAAATTGGTCACTAACCTCGTTGAGAAAGATTATGTAGAGAGATTAATGAAGAAGATAAATTAGAACTGAAAGATAATGTAATTCAATGCCAAAAGAACAATAAAAACGAGAACACCAAATTTATAGTGGTTCGGCGTAACTGCCTACGTCCATTGTGAGTTTTGATCTTTATTGCTTTCACAAGTAGTTGAATACAGATACAATCCATATATTACTGACTTGAATACAAGTTTGAACTGAATAGAGTGAGTCTTGAAAGCGGCAGAGTCTCCCCAGTGTTCTCCCAAAAAAGGTCCATTTCACTGTGCCCCTGCCTCTCTATTTATAGATGAAGATGGGTTGGACTTCCCTGGTGGGCCTAGTGGCCAGATACCTCGGCCTAAAACAAGTGACATCTGTGTGCCGAACCATGAATGCCAAATGGGAACTCTATGCCGAGCCTCTCGTTACCGGGTCAAATAACCGGTTAACAAGTGCATGGATTTGAAATGGAACAGTACCATAGAGCACCACTCTCCTACGTTGGTAAATCGACAACCAGCCATGGTGATCCCGTTTTACCATAAAATTGACGTGAAGCAAACGAAGGGTAAAAAAAAACTTCCGAGACCCGAAAGTGATTCGGGCTATTTTTTTTTGGATATGATACTTTGCATTGACGGCTAAGATCTGTCAAAGCTGTAGAACTTACAGAGAGCTTCGTTTTGACTGGTTATGGCTCCTGTAACTCCAAAAGAGGCAACCATTATGGCTGTCCGAAAAATCGACATCCTAAGGGCGCAACATCTACGGTGCAAACCGTTCAAAATACCAAAACAGGGTCGTACGACTTTTTGAAATGAGTGCATGGATTTGAAACGGAACAGTACCATGGAGCACCACTCTCCTACGATGGTAAATCGACGACCAATGACGGTGATCCCGTTTTACCATAAAATTCACCTGAAGCAAACGAGGGGTAAAAAAAACTTCCGAGTCTCGAAAGTGATTCGGGTAGTCTTTTCTTGGATATGAAACTTTGCATTGACGGCTAAGAGCCATCAAAGCCGTAGAACTCACAGAGAGCTTCATTTTGACTGGTTATGGCTCCCGTAACTCCAAAAGAGGCAACAGTTATGGTTGTCCGAAGAATCGATATCCTAAGGGCGCAGCATCTACAGTGCAAGGTGCAACATCCGTCCAAAATGCCGAAACAGTGCCGTACGACTTTTATAAATGAGTGCATGGATTTGAAACGGAACAGTACCATGGCGCACCACTCTCCAGCGATGGTAAATCGACGACCAACGACGGTTATCCCGTTTTACCATAAAATTCAGGTGAAGCAAACGAGGGGTAAAAAAAACTTCTAAATCCCGAAAGTGATTCGGGTAGTCTTTTTTTGGATATGAAACTTTGCATTGATGGCTAAGAGCCATCAAAACTGTAGAACTCACAGAGAGCTTCGTTTTGACTGGTTATGGCTCCTGTAACTCCAAAGGAGGCAACCGTTATTGTTGTCCGAAGAATCGGTATCCGAAGGGCGTAATATCTACGGTGCAAGGTGCAACATCCATCCAAAATGCCGAAACAGTTCTGTTTCCTGGAGATTTGACCATGCAACTAGTACTCGGCATCAGATAGTACTCGGCATCGGGTAGTACTCGGCATCGGGTAGTACTCAGCATCAGAGAGTACTCGGCATCAACTAGAACTCGGCAACAGGAGTACTCGGCATCCAATAGCACTCGGCAACAGGAGTACTCGGCATCCAGTGGAACTCGGCAACAGGAGTACTCGGCATCTAGGAGTACTCGGCGTAGTACTCGGCATGGCAGTATCGTTCGGCCAAAGGTATCGTTCGGCTAAAAGCATCGTTCAGCCAGAAGGCACGTTAGGCCAAAGAGGATCGTTCGGCCAAAGGTATCATTCGGCCAGAATGCATCGTTCGGCCAGAGAGCATTGTTCGGTCAAGCGCTTCAGACAGAGGCACGTTCGGCTTCGACTGAAAACTATTCTGCACTTCCCACACATCAAACATACCGTTCGGCATAGGAAGGGTGGTTCGACATCATTGTGTTCGGCCTACCTGGTTCGGCATCATTGTGTTCCGCTTACCTGGTTCGGCATGCAGCGACCACTATACTTGGGCTAGAGTGTTCGGCTACCAAGCCCACCTGGGAAGTCCAGCCCATCTTTGTCTATAAATAGAGGGGCAAGGTCACAGTGAAAAGTACTTTTCTTTTGAGAGAACACGGGGGAGACTCTACCATTTTTCAGACTCACCTTCTTTACTTAACAACTTCATTGAAGCATTTGATCTACGAATTATATTTGTAATCAATCATTAAGAAGATCAATAAAGTTTAACCTCAAAGTGGACGTAGGCAATTACGCTGAACCACTATAAATTTGGTGTTCTTACTTTCTGCATTTAGATTAGCATTGTCTTCTCTGTTTAATTTACCTTCATCACTTATTTCTCTACATAATCTTTCTCTACGAGGTTAGTGACCAATTTTGGTGCTAACACTTTGGTGCTTTCACTGAGAATTGAATTCTTAGACCTCAAGGATCTGCTTTGAAGATACTGGATTGAACAAATCCCCCAAAGAAGATCCGACTCATTGATAGGACATCCGTTGATTCTACTCAGAGTTCCTACCAATAACTCTACAATGGCAAGACCACGTACCAGGTCAGCTTCTCATAATGCGGATTCCTATGAGACTGCTAGCGTGCAACAAGCAGGACCTAGCAATCAGCCAGCAATTCCGGGTGTAGGAATTGCCGCCCAAGACCAGACTCCAGTTGTCACCAGAATAGAGTTCAACGACTTGATGAGAGAACTAAGGGAAAGCAGAAGACAACTAGGAGAGCAGATGCAAGCTAACGCCAACCTGATGGCACAACTCACTCAACAACAGCAACAGAATGCTGGGGGCAATCCCGCTCCCTATTCCTCATTTGATAGCTCAACTTCTTCTAATGAACCTCCCAGGCGCCGACGCCGTAAGACTGAAGCTGCACGGATGGGTGCTACTGCTCAAACAGCTGGAAACTTAGGAACTGGAGTACAGATGGAGGCTGGAGGCCCAGACCATCAAAACGCTAATGATGTCGAACCTCAAGACGCACGATTGGCAGATCGCCAGGAGAGGAGGCATCAACATGGACAATCACGTAGAACAGACTCTAACCTCCCACCATCCATACAGACACCAGACCTAACAGCCATGGTCAGGAAATTGATGAAAGAAAATCAGGGCTTGTCGAATGACGATTAGGGAGTATCAAGGAGTCACACTCCGTTCACAGATGTTGTGTTACAGGCGGCGTACCCCAGAAAGTTTAGTATGCCAACTATCCCTGCGTACGAGGGAAAGACTGACCCCAGACAGCATGTCATGAGGTACGAATGGATGATGGATTCAGCTAGAGAAAATGACGCCACCAAGTGTAGATGCTTTCCAATTTCTCTATCTGGGATCGCTACTATATCGTTTACCCAACTTCCTCCGCGGTCTGTATCCAATTTCGAGGAGTTGGCAAAGAAGTTTATTGAGCAGTTCAGGATACACACTACTCGTCCAAAGGACGTAATGTCTCTGTCAAGTGTAATCCAAAGTCCCGGGGAGTCATTGAAGGAATATTTACAAAGATTCCATGTTGCGGCAACTGAAGTCAGTAATCCCAATGATCATGAAATTCTAATGGCTGTAATGAGAGGTGCGGATCTGGAGTCTGAATTTGGAGACTGGTTGGCAGGGAAACCTCCAACCACACTAGAACGTTTTTACTCAAAGGCCCATCAGTTCATAAGAAGAGAGGAAGCTAGGTGGGTAAGGAGAGATAAGGCACCAGGACCTGTCCAAGAGTCCGTGAAAAGCAACATTGCTGTGAAGCAGTCCCGAGACAACACAGGAAAGGTTCAAGTCAATGTCCAGAACAAGTCTGGGCAGCCTAAGGAGTCCGAAGGAAGAAATCAAGGAAAAAAGAGAGAGGCGGGGAAGTGGAAGTCAAGAATTCCAAGCTACAACGAGTATACCCCGCTGAATGCGTCTCTCGAGAATATTTACCTCTCAACCTGCAATACCTTTCAATACAGAAAGCCACGTCCAAAAAAGTCAACCGAGGAACAGAAACAGACTGGAAAATATTGCCGCTTCCATGAGACTTATGGGCACAATACGGAAGAATGCAGACACCTACACGACGCAATAGTGAAGTTGATCAGGCAGAAAAAGCTGCAGGAATTTGTGAAGGATCCTCAGGAAGGAGGGCAAGGAACATCCAACCCAGGTCGTGCTCCACCTCCGCGTCATCCCGATGAACCTACCCGGACTGTGGGTAGGCTAGTCATAAACACGATCATCGGCGGGCCTCACCCCGCGGATAAGAATTGGGAGGAGATGGAGCGATATGCTAGTGCCCTGAAGCATGCAGATTTCGAATGTTGTTCGAACACGGAGGATGGGACCCCTGCTAAGCAACAACGCGTAATGATAGACGATATAGTGTTCAGAAACAGAGATGCTGACCAAGTGGAGGCTCCAACCGTCGACCCGATGGTCATATCTGCAACGATCGCACCATCATATGTGAAAAGAATTTTGATTGATTGTGGAAGTTCTGTCAACATCATCTTCAAGAAGGCTTATGACCAGATGAAAATGGAAACCAAGGACTTGAAACCGTCCAAAGCTCGCATACACGGCTTTAATGGCGCAGCGACCGATGTAGTGGGCTATGTTGAGTTACCAGTTGAACTGGGACAAGGCGAACGTCGGAGGGTGCGAATCCTACCCTTCGTAGTCTTGGATGTGGATTCTCCATATAATGTTTTCTTGGGCCGACTGGCCCTGGCTGAGTTTAGGGCAGCGTTAGCCCCGTGGTGTTTAACTTTGAAGTTCCCAACTGACAAAGGAGTAGGTGTTGTTCATGGCGACCAAGCGGCTGGTCGTGCATGTTATGTGGCTAAGCTCCGAGAGGCCCACCGAAGGGAGAAGGGAAAGGGTGTGGACAATCCAGTCCGCATCCTTAATACGGATAATTGACAAGTAGTGCCCGAGCCCTGGCTCGGGCATAATTCTTGGATCTTCAAAGACATAGATCCGAGAGACGACGACAAGAAACCCGAAGGAGAAAAGGCAGTGCCGGCCGAATTAACAATTGACATTTCAGTCAGCCGAGACGACCCATCGCGAATACTGAAGATTGGATCACAACTCGGCCCCGCAATGACTGAAGACCTTAGTGGTTTCCTCCGGGCGAATCTTGATGTTTTTGCCTTGACGCATTCTGATATGTGTGGGATTTCCCCTGCCATTACGAGTCATATGTTGAACATAGACCCGAAATACGTCCCAGTTAAACAGAAAAGGAGAGGGATGGACCCAGAGAGGTCCGCTGCTCTCAGAGAGGAGGTGGACAAACTCAAAACCAATGGGTTCGTCCGCGATGCCCTCTACCCTGAATGGGTATCGAACCCCGTACTGGTGAAAAAGGCAAATGGGAAATGGAGAACTTGCGTAGACTATTCCGATTTGAACAAAGCATGCCCCAAGGACAGTTTCCCGTTACCAAGGATCGATCAGTTGGTCGACTCCACCGCGGGACATGAGCTGTTATCATTCATGGATGCATACTCGGGATACAACCAAATCCCAATGCATATTCCGGACCAAGAACACACCAGCTTTGTTACAGATGTCGGGCTATATTGCTATGTAGTAATGCCCTTCGGACTGAAGAACGTAGGAGCGACTTATCAGCGTTTGGTGAATCGAATGTTCAAGGACCAGCTTGGTAGGACGATGGAAGTCTATGTGGATGACATGCTCGTGAAGTCACGACAGTCAAACGACCACATTCGAGACTTGGCTGAAATGTTCGACATACTCAGGTATTACGGGATGAAGATCAACCCTCTGAAGTGTTCCTTCGGCGTTGCATCGGGGAAGTTTTTGGGATTCATCGTCAATGCTAGGGGAATTGAAGCTAACCCTGAAAAGATCCAAGATATTCGAGATGTGCAAGTACCCATGACTATAAAGCAGGTATAGAGCTTGAATGTAAAAGTAGCTGCGCTAAGTCGATTCATATCCAGGGCAACTGACAAGTGCATCCCTTTCTTTGATATAATAAAGAAAGGGAAGAGGAACTTCGAATGGACGTCTAGTTGTGAAGAAGCATTCCGGGATCTGGTGAGGCATCTGGAGAGTCCACCAGTGCTTTCAAAACTAGTAGACCACGAGTGCTGTACCTATACTTGGTTGTATCCCCGCATGCGATAAGTGTGGCTTTAGTACGCGAGGAGGATCAGATCCAGAAGCCGGTGTATTATGTTAGCAAGCGCTTAACGGGGGCAGGAAGAAATTACCCTAAAATAGAGAAGTTGGCCTATTGCTTGGTGATTGCATCACGTAAGCTACGCCCGTATTTTCAAGCACACTCAATCAGTGTTTATACCGATCAGCCCTTGCGGCAGGTACTCCAACGACCATAAACTTCTGGAAGATTGCTAAAATGGAACATCGAGTTGAGCCAGTTCGATATCGCCTACTTGCCACGGAGGGCCATACAAGGGCAAGCATTAGCAGATTTCATCGTTGAGCTTACTATACCCATAGAACCAGATAATCATGACATCATTCCCCCCGTTCGTTGGAAATTATACACTGATGGGGCATCAAACGACCGTTGCTCCGGCGCGGGTGTAGTTCTTATAACTCCGGAAAATCGATCAATCTGTTATGCTTTGAAGCTTGATTTCCCAGCTACAAATAACGAAGCAGAATATGAAGCACTGATCGCTGGCTTGAAGCTCCTCGGAGAACTCGGGATCAAATCAGTTGAAATCTTTTGTGACTCACAGTTGGTGGTTTACCAAGTGCAGGGAGATTACCAAGCAAAGGGACAGAAGCTGGCTCCGTACCTTGTTCAGGTCCAAGAACTACTGTCAAATCTTGAGCGTTATGACATTTCACATGTCCCACGCGAACAGAATAAAGAAGCCGACTTGTTGGCTAAGTTTGCAAGCACAGGCGACGCGCAGCAAATGGGATTGTATCCCGTTGAGGCCTTGCATGCCCCGAGCATAGACGAGATGAAAGTTGACCGTATGTTGGAAACAGAAACCGAAAAGGAGTCGTGGATGACCCCGTTCAGACTGTACCTGACCCCCAGTGCTTTACTAGAAAAAAGGAGCGAAAGGCGACAGGTCCTTCGAAAGGCCGCGCGATACGTGATGCAGGATGGAATAATGTATCGAAAAGGGTTCTCAGTCCCCTTATTACGGTGCATCGCTCATGACGATACAGAGTGGGTCTTAAGAGAGGTTCACGAAGGGGAATGTGGCGACCATACCGGGGGGCAAACGCTAGCAAAAAAGATCCTCCGCTATGGATACTACTGGCCGACCGTGAATCGGGACGCTGCAGACTACACAAGGAAATGTGACAAGTGTCAAAGATATGCGAAAATCCCGAGAACTCCATCAATGGAACTCACACAAATGGTTAATCCCTAGCCATTTGCAATCTGGGGAATCGACATAATCGGGTCTTTGCCTATATCCAAAGGTGGTGCGAAATACGCGATAGTTGCAGTCGACTATTTCACAAAATGGGCTGAGGCAGAACCCTTGGCCACCATCACCTCTAAGAAGGTCATTAACTTCGTTGTACGAAACATCATATGCCGCTTTGGCCTTCCTCGCACCATCATTATGGACAACGGGACACAATTTGAAAGCAGAGAGTTCAAAGAGTTCTGTTTAAAGTATGGCGTCGAGAAGAAGTTCGCCGCCATTGCACACCCAAAAGCTAACGGACAGGTCGAGGCCGTTAACAAAATAATCAAGTCAATACCGAAGAAGCGTTTGGAGAAAGTCGGAGGCAAGTGGGTAGATGAGCTCCCGACAGCATTGTGGGCTTATAGAACTACCCACAAGTCCGCGAACGGCCACACTCCATTCGCATTGGCATACGGCTCGGAAGCCGTTATACCCATGGAACTTGAAGTTCCATCGCATCGAGTGACATATTACGATCCCAAGACGAATAAGGACCTCTTGTTGGAATCACTGGACTGCATCGATGAAAAACGAGAAGAGGCCGAATTAAGGGCGGCAGCGCATAGACACCGAGTCAAGCGTTACTACGACGGCAGAGTCCGCCCAAGGACTTTTGATGTGGGTGATCTCGTTCTGAAACGAGTTTTCCCGGTACCATCACGTATGAATCCCAGCTGGGAAGGTCCGTACGTCATTGAACGGAAGCTTGGAGAGGGAACATTCAAGCTAGCAACCGTCGATGGCACGACACCCCCCCGAGCATGGAACAGTGAACATCTGCGACACTATTACATTTAGCATGTTTTCTTTCTTGTTTTAGGCACTGTTATTTCCTGTATGTTTTCATTCAGTCGTAACTTAGTTTCTTTTGAACTATGTAATCAAGCAGTTTAGTTGTTTTTCATTAATAAAGGCTTGAAGCCGTATTTTCCACGAATCAGTAATGTTTCTATATCTCATAATCGGATGACGAACTACATTGTCCTGTACGACGTACGGACTCGTATAAACGATTTCAAATCTCCGAATCCATAGAGCGCGGATCGGAGTACTCTAAGTCCCCAAAGTGCAGACTAGAGTATAAAAGATTTCAAATCTCCGAATCCCCAGAGCGCGGACCGGAGTATAAACGATTTCATATCTCCGAATCCCCAGAGTGCGGACCGGAGTACTCTAAGTCCCCAGAGCGCGAACCGGAGTATAAACGATTTCAAATCTCCGAATCCCCAGAGCGTGGATCGGAGTACTCTAAGTCCCCGGAGTGCGGACCAGAGTATAAACGATTTCAAATCTCCGAATCCCCAGAGCGCGGACCGGAGTACTCTAAGTCCCCAGAGCACGGACCAGAGTATAAACGATTTCAAATCTCCGAATCCCCAGAGCGCGGATCGGAGTACTCTAAGTCCCTAGAGTGCGGACTAGAGTATAAACGATTTCAAATCTCCGAATCCCCCGAGCGCGGACCGGAGTACTCTAAGTCTCCAGAGCGCAGACTAGAGTATAAATGATTTCAAATCTCCGAATCCCCAGAGCGCGGACCGGAGTACTCTAAGTCCCCAGAGTGCAGACTAGAATAAAAACGATTTCAAATCTCCGAATAATCCCCAGAGCACGGATCGGAGTACTCTAAGTCCCCAGAGTGCGGATTAGAGTATAAACGATGCGAACCTCCGAATCCCCTGAACGCGGATCAACTTACTTTAAATCCCCGGAGCGCAGATTTAGAAAAAAGTCCAAGTACTCGAGAAATGTGGAGCAAGAAGTATGCCACGTCTGGAAATGTTTGAACAACACAAGAATGGACTAGGAGATAATGCAACTCATAAGAACTTGAGCTATGACTACAGTTGGTCAGCAAATCAAAGAAAAGCAAGAGAATCATTCAAACGAAAAAGAAACTAAACTTCATTCAATAGTTCAAAATGGGGTTACACAGTTACTCCTACGAAACTAAGAGTTAAGAACACATCTATACAAACTAAAAGCTACAAAAGATAAAAGCAACTGCAAGACTTAAGCAAGAAGCTCGTTGAACGAGTGTATCGATTATTTCTTCGATTTCTTCTTCTTGTCTTCCTTTGTTTTTTTCGACGACTCCTCTCCTTCACGCTTTTTCTTGGATTTCTTGATTGCTAAAGAAGCGGAGTAAGGAGTAGGAGACGGAACATCGAGTGGTTTGGACCTGCCCGGGAGAATGATTTTCAGAGGACTGTTCCGCGGGTCGGTAAGTTCCAGTATTTCAGGTTCAACTTTGACCTTGACCTTTTTCTTCTCTTCTTCGGTGAGGCATTCCTTCATGCTCATCTTTTAGGTATGCTCAGAGGCGCCGGTGATTTCGATTTCATCGCTCACTTCGGCAGGAGACGAAGCGTCAAGCTTGTCATCATCTAGCGCCCCGATCACTTGAGCATCAGGGCCAGGTGTTACTCCCGAGTGAGCAACATCGCTTGTTTTCTCTGCCTCCTCCTTGGCGTCATCGCTCCTCGGAGTTGGCTCGGGATCAGAGCAGCCTGCATGAAAACATAAAAAATGAACATTAGAACGGATAAATGCCGGAAAATAACAAGATCTTTTGACTTCTAGAAAAGAAAAGTTTCCTATCGGGTTCTGGTTGGCTATCGGTTGCGCGTGGGGTTTCACCCTCCAGGATAGGAGATAGCACGTGAACGCCAAGCCCAGGATCTTCAGGATCATAGCCGGCATGTGCTCGAACGGGTCAAGTGTCGGCCGACCGGTCGGTTGAGCAGCGGGAGGAGCAGCAATATGAGGAGCCGTAGTCTCAGCCCCAGACGGGCCAGCTTCATCACTTTTCTCTTTTGGAAGGGGAGAGCCTTTGTTATAAAGTGCCAAAGCTGCGGATAAATCCACTGGCTCATTCCCCCTGAGAAACTCCTTCACCAAGGCGTCCTCATCGACCTCTTCAGAGCCCGACTCGATTTTCCTAATCTTCACCAAAGTTTCCCAGGCCTCAGCTAGGGATTCGAGATAGCCATCGCCCAAGAATGTCAAGTCGCGGTGCATAAGGACGCGGGCTCCATACTCAGCAATCAACGGGTCAAACATGCACTTGACCTCTTCCCTGCCGGCTTCTGCGGCCGCCTCAAGGCGAGAATCAATCTCCTCCGCAGCTTTTCTTTTGCCCTCCTCACGGGCTTCGTCCTTCATTTTTTCGACCCCAGCAAGTTCATCATCGAGCTTCGTTTTCAGGAGTCGAGTAGAAACGATTTCATCACAGTATCGTTGTGACTCTTATTGAGCAGCTACTTTGTCCTCTTTCTCCTTGGAAAGTAATTCCTTCAACTCTTTGACTTGTATAGCGAGCGCGTCCCTTTCTTTTTGGATGGAATCTTTTTCTAGGGCAAGGGCACCGCTACGCTGGACTGCTTCATCAAGTTCCTTCTTGTGAGCCACCTCTAAACGAGCGACTGCCTCAGCAGTATCTTTTGCGCTTTGCTCAGCGGCTTCCAGCTTCGACTTGTACGAAGCGAGCTCCTCGTCTTGGTGCTTGATGATGTTCTTGTCACAGCCAGCCTCCAGTTTCAGACGATCAATCTCATATTGTCGCTCAACAGACACCTTCGAGATCTTTTCAACCAAGTGAACAAACGCGTCATGTTGAACATAGACATCGTTGTTACAGGCAATGACGCTCTGCTTCACGTGTCCCGGAATATGTTGGATAGCTGGGAGGAATTTCAGACCATCAAAGCAGATTTTTGGAAATTTGGCCTTGAGATCGACCATCTTTTCTGCTACAGTTGGGTCAACCGCGGGATTAGGGGGAGGAGGCCTTGGAAGTTCTGCTCTTTTTCGTTGCTCCCGAATTTGCCTCGTACTTGACGAACTAGAGTGTTGTTCTCGAGGAGCATCGGGTTGGGACCCCTTCTGTAAAGACTTCTCTCTATCCGGCTCAGTTGGAGGAAGAGGATCACGGGACTGAGAAGATTGGGAATATGCCTTCTTACGATGAGACGAATCGCGGGGACGGTTGTCTCTATCTTCATAATCGTCTCTGTCCCTGCGTCTGCCCGAACCTGAATCCCGTCCGGAATGATGAAATATGGAAGAGCCATGAAGGCGATCGAATCCATGAGAGCGCCCCATGTCACATACAAAGGATAGAGATAACAACGAGTTAAGAAAGATCCGGGAAACAAGAAAAAACTTGAAGTGTATGATGGAATGCGTATGTGCGTGTGTGTCCTAGTGTTCCCCCCGACGGACCAGTTCTTTTAGCTTTACTAATCGGAGTATTGTCTTCCTGGACTGGGAGTTGAACTCCCGCATTGCCTCTAGCGGGCGAAGAAAACTTGAGGGCTTCAAGATCGTCAAACCCATAATTAAGTATATCGTCGGGGATGGAAAGATTCGACAAACCCTTTAGAGAACTCTCCAGGTGCTGTGAGGAAGCCTCTTTCTCTAGCGGGATAGGCATATCTTTTGAAGTGCCACCGACTTTATCCTTCCGAATATTGCATTTTAACCTCTTCTTTCCCTTCGAAGGGGAGGATGACGTTTCAATGTCATGAACTTTGACCGCCGGATTCTAAGTGGGGCCCACATTCTCACCTTGGGTCTCAGGAGCTTCGTCCTCTTTGCGCTCACCTCCTTCGTGCGTATCGGGAGTGCGGCGTGATGACGATCCAGCCTGTTTTTTCCCTTTACCGGATGCTGGCTTGGGAATGGAGACGCCCTCCGGGAGGCTAATCTGACGACCTGGGCTAGCAAGCCGAACCTTGACAATGATTCATTCGAAATGATGGTTCGGATGTCGCGTTCCTCGACAGGAAGAGCTCTAATGGCCTCAACGACCTCAGAATATCCTCGGCCCTCCGGACGTGGGTTGATACCTGAAAAGACGGAACGAGAAGTTAGAAAAAGCACGACTCCAATTAAACGCGAACGATGGCTCAGCAAAGAGACTTACTGCCTTCAACCCATCTCCTCGCAAAACCTGGGGGGCAACGCACGTAGAACCATTCCTGTTTGTACAGGGCGAATTTACTGCATGCTCCTGTCAAGATTTGGCATTTGTGGTACGGCTCGAGGAACATGAAGGAAGGGCTATCTTTCCGTTTCTTGATCATATAGATGTATCTGATGTCGCCAGAGGTTGGAGGTCTAGAGAAGACGGCCATGAAGAGTAGATAGGTCCCATATAGAAACGCATGACCGTTCGGATGCAGCTGCGACGGAGCAATGTCGATGTACTGCAACACGTCCCGGAGGAATAAATTAAACGGAGGCATGCTGCCCATCCAACACATGAACTTGTTGCAGGTGGTATATCCAACTGGGGGCAGGTGAGGACGATCGTGTCGCGAAGGGACCAACATATCGGCTAAAGGAATCCCGTGAATGGAGCATATCCGTCGAAGTGCGGCTTCATTAATCTTCGAAGCTTGTGAATCGATCGGATTGTCTAAAAGAATTGTTGCCTCCAGGGCATTGGGTGCTAAGTTATGGGCAGGGGAAGTCGACGGATTTGAAGCATCAGCGGCTTCTTGCCTTGATGACGGCCCAGGCCTGTCAGATATGGTGGCGGAGCTGGACTTCATAGACATCCCCAATAAATAATGAATCTGGCTAAGTGCTTGAGAAAACTATACTTAAAAAACGTTGAACGTTAGAATTAACAACACGAGTTTTCCCCCCACGTGATGTGTGAACTAGTGCAAGTAATCATGTACAAGCAATAAGAATCTAGTGATTTCAAAGATATAAAAATGAGCTTCGAATCGTCGCCTTCGAAAACCGTCATCGCTGACCGTCTCAAAAAGCCCGCCTTGGGGTGATTCCAGTTTCAAATTCAGAAAACGAATGTTAATCTAAGTTCAGATTTATGTCTACTAAAGCTAGGGAGTTAATGATCCGGGTCAGTTTCATGTGATAGTGTGCTTAGGTCCTGGTCCTTGTTTTGCTATATGAATAGGCAAGGTTAATAAGTGTTCGGCCTAGTTCCTACTCGGCTAAAGGTATCGTTCGGCATGTTCGGTTAAGTTTTGTCCGGCCAAAACAGGTTTCGGCATTCACAAACGTTCGGCATTCATGTGGTTCGGCATCTGTGTTGTTCGGCGTTTGTATTGGTCGACATTTATATTGTTCGGCATTTATGGTGTTCGGCGTTTGTATTGTTAGGCATTTATGTTGATCAACATTTATACTGTTCGTCACCCATGGTGATTCGGCATTTGTGACTGTTCGGAAAAGCGTCATTCGGCCGAAATCTTGTTCGGCCGGGACAACATTCGACATCCTATTTGGCTCATACTCCCTCCACATCCTTCCATTGCACTACCCGGCATATGACGAATCGTGCCGAGCCAAGGTTACGCCTAGCGCCAACGCTCGACACACCATCCTCTACAGCGACCTCATTCCCCCTTTTTTCTTCCTCTATCCGCACCGAACCACGAAGACGAATCGTTCGACGAGTCGCACCGAACCATCCTGTTCGGTATTCTAACCAACTCCTACCTTCCTCCACATCATCTGGCCCTAAAAATCCACGCAACACCTATCAATTTACGAACTCGAGCTTCATGTTGAAACCCCTTTGTGGATTTAGTTAGAGGGATTGTTACCTAGTTAGTAGAGCACGACTTGGAGAAATTTGGAGTTGAGGCTGCGGTTTTGATTGGCGCCGAATAGGTTAGGAAGAGTTGTTAAGTCTTTGAAGGTTGCTAACATGCGAGTTTCTCGAAAACAAGATAGGAGAAGTGAGCGTAAAAAGAGAAGGAGGAAGAAGGTATCGACTTTTATAGGACAGAAGGAGAAGTCGAAAAGGCTATATCCGGTGGAACCGGTCAAAGCCACAGTGTTCGGCATCGGAATACAAAGTCGTTCGGCATGAGGAGAGTTCGGTTTCGACTGCTTCGTTCGGCATCTATACCACGCTCGTCACGCACCTCCACCACTGATATTCTCAAGAAAGCGTCTCCAAGGAGAGTTAACCTAGATTCGAAGCGAAGTACGGGGGATATGCAATTCAAAGCGTATCACGATTCAGTCACGTAATACACTTTGGGGGGCAAGTGTTTCCTGGAGATTTGACCAGGCAACTAGTACTCGGCATCAGATAGTACTCGGCATCGGGTAGTACTCGGCATCGGGTAGTACTCGGCATCAGTTAGTACTCGGCATCAGGGAGTACTCGGCATCAACTAGAACTCGGCAACAGGAGTACTCGGCATCCAATAGCACTCGGCAACAGGAGTACTCGGCATCTAGTGGAACTCGGCAACAGGAGTACTCGGCATCTAGGAGTACTCGGCGTAGTACTCGGCATGCCAGTATCGTTCGGCCAAAGGTATCATTCGGCTAAAAGTATCGTTCAGCCAGAAGGCACGTTAGGCCAAGGAGGATCGTTCGGCCAAAGGTATCGTTCAGCTAAAAGCATCGTTCGGCCAGAAGGCACGTTAGGCCAAGGAGGATCGTTCGGCCAAAGGTATCGTTCGGCCAGAATGCATCGTTCGGCCAGAGAGCATTGTTCGGTCAAGCGCTTAAGACAGAGGCACGTTCGGCTTTGACTGACAACTATGCTGCACTTCCCACACATCAAACATACCGTTCGGCATAGGAAGGGTGGTTCGGCATCATTGTGTTCGGCCTACCTGGTTCGGCATCATTGTGTTCGGCCTACCTGGTTCGGCATGCAGCGACCACTATACTTGGGCTAGAGTGTTCGGATACCAAGCCCACCTGGGAAGTCCAGCCCATCTTTGTCTATAAATAGAGGGGCAGGGTCACAGTGAAAAGGACTTTTCTTTTGAGAGAACACGGGGGAGACTCTGCCATTTTTCAGACTCATCTTCTTTACTTAACAACTTCATTCAAGCATTTTATCTACGAATTGTATTTGTAATCAATCATTAAGAAGATCAATAAAGTTTAACCTCAAAGTGGACGTAGGCAATTACGCTGAACCACTATAAATTTGGTGTTCTTACTTTCTGCATTTAGATTAGCATTGTCTTCTCTGTTTAATTTACCTTCTTCACTTATTTCTCTACATAATCTTTCTCTACGAGGTTAGTGACCAATTTTGGTGCTAACAAGTTCCGTACGACTTTTATAAATGAGTGCATGGATTTGAAACGGAACTGTACCATGGAGCACATCTCTCCAGCGATGGTAAATCGACAACCAGCCACGGTGATCCCGTTTTACCATAAAATTCACGTGAAGCAAACAAAGGGAAAAAACTTTCGAGTCCCGAAAGTGATTCGGGTAGTATTTTTTTTGATATGAAACTTTGTATTGATGGCTAAGAGCTGTCAAAGCCGTAGAACTAATAGAGAGATTCGTTTTGACTGGTTATGGCTCCCGTAACTTCAAAAGAGGCAACCGTTATGGCTGTCCGAAGAATCGATATCCTAAGGGCGCAACATCTACGGTGCAAGGTGCAACATCCGTTCAAAATGCCGAAACAGTGTCGTACGACTTTTTGAAATGAGTGCATGGATTTGAAACGGAATAGTACCTTGGAGCACCACTCTCCTATGTTGATAAATCGACGACCAGCCACGGTGATCCCGTTTTACCATAAAATTCACGTGAAGCAAACGAAGGGTAAAAAAAACTTCCGAGTCCCGAAAGTGATTCGGGCTGCTTCTTTTGGGATATAAAACTTTGCATTGAAGGCTAAGATTTGTCAAAGCTGTAGAACTCACAAAGAGCTTCGTTTTGACTGGTTATGGCTCTCGTAACTCCAAAAGAGGCAACCGTTATGGCTATCCGAAAAATCGATATCCTAAGTGTGCAACATATACGGTTCAAGGTACAACATCCGTTCAAAATGCCGAAACAATGTCGTACGACTTTTTGAAATGAGTACATGGATTTGAAACAGAACAGTACCGTAGAGCACCACTCTCCAACGATGGAAAATCGACGACCAGCCACGGTGATCCCGTTTTACCAAAAATTCACGTGAAGCAAACGAGAGGTTAAAAAAAACTTCTGAGTCCCGAAAGTGATTCGGGTTGTCTTTTTTTTGGATATTAAGCTTTGCATTGACGGCTAAGGGCCATCAAAGCCGTAGAACTCACAGAGAGCTTCGTTTTGACTGGTTATGGCTCCCGTAACTCCAAAAGAGGCAACCGTTATGGTTGTCCGAAGAATCGATATCCTAAGGACGCAACATCTACAGTGCAAGGAGCAACATCCGTCCAAAATGTCGAAACAGTGCCGTACGACTTTTATAAATGAGTGCATGGATTTGAAACGGAACAGTACCATGGAGCACCACTCTCCTACGTTGGTAAATCGACGACCATCCACGGTGATCCCGTTTTACCATAAAATTCACGTGAAGCAAACGAAGGGTAAAAAAACTTCCAAGTCCCGAAAGTGATTCGAGTTGTCTTTTTTTTTGATATGAAACTTTGTATTGATTGCTAAGAGCCAAAAAAGCCGTAGAAATCACAGAGAGCTACGTTTTGACTAGTTATGGCTCCCATAACTCCAAAAGAGGCAACCGTTATGGCTGTACGAAGAATCGATATCCTAACGGCGCAACATCTACGGTGCAAGGTGCAACATCCGTTCAAAATGCCGAAACAGTGTCGTACGAATTTTATAAATGAGTGCATGGATTTGAAATGGAACAGTACCACGGCGCACCACTCTCCAGCGATGGTAAATCGATGACCAGCCACGGTTATCCCGTTTTACAATAAAATTCACGTGAAGCAAACGAGGGGTAAAAAAAACTTCTGAGTCCCGAAAGTGATTCGGGTAGTCTTTTTTTGGATATGAAACTTTGCATTGATGGCTAAGAGCCATCAAAGCCGTAGAACTCATAGAGAGCTTCCTTTTGACTGGTTATTGCTCCCGTGACTCCAAAAGAGGCAACCGTTATGGCTGTCTGAAAAATCGATATCCTTAGGGCGCAACATCTACGGTGCAAGGTGCAACATCCTTTCAAAATGCCTAAACAGTGTCATACGACTTTTTGAAATGCGTGCATGGATTTGAAATGGAACAGTACCCTGGAGTACCACTCTCCTACGATGGTAAATCGTCGACCAGCGACGTTGATCCCGTTTTACCATAAAATTCACGTGAAGCAAACGAAGAGTTAAAAAAAACTTCTGAGTCCCGAAAGTGATTCGGGTAGTCTTTTTTGGATATGAAACTTTGCATTGACGGCTAAGAGCTGTAAAAGCCGTAGAACTCATAGAGAGCTTCATTTTGACGTGTTATGGCTCCCGTAACTCCTAAAGAGGCAACCGTTATTGTTGTTCGAAGAATCGATATCCTAAGGGCGCAACATCTACGGTGCAAGGTGCAACATCCGTTCAAAATGCCGAAATAGTGCCGTACGACCTTTAGAAATGAGTGCATGGATATGAAACGGAACATAACCATGGAGCACCACTCTTCTACGTTGGTAAATCGACGACCAGCCATGGTGATCCTGTTTTACCATAAAATTCACTTGAAGCAAACGAAGGGTAAAAAAACTTCCCAGTCCCGAAAGAGATTCAGGTTGTCTTTTTTTGGATATAAAACTTTGCATTGATGGTTAAGAGCTATCAAAGCCGTAGAACTCACAGAGAGATTCGTTTTGACTGGTTATGGCTCCCGTAACTCCAAAAGAGACAACCTTTATGGCTGTCCGAAAAATCGATATCCTAAGGGTGCATCATCTACGGTGCAAGGTGCAACATCCGTTCAAAATGCCGAAACAGTGCCGTACGACTTTTAGAAATGAGTGCATGGATTTGAAACGGAATAGTGCCATGGAGCACCACTCTCCTACGATGGTAAATCGACGACCAGCCACGGTGATCCCGTTTTACCAGAAAATTCACGTGAAGCAAACGAAGGGTAAAAAAACTTCCGAGCCCCGAAAGTGATTCGGGTAGTCTTTGTTTGGATATGAAACTTTGCATTGACGGCCAAGAGCTGTCAAAGCCGTAGAACTCACTAAGAGCTTCGTTTTGACGGGTTATGGCTCCCGTAACTCCAAAAGAGGAAACCGTTATGGCTGTCCGAAGAATCGATATCCTAAGGGCGCAACATCTACGGTGCAAGGTGCAACATCCGTCCAAAATGCCGAAACAATGCCGTACGACTTTTATAAATGAGTGCATAGATTTGAAACGGAACTGTACCAGGGCGCACCACTCTCCAGCGATGGTAAATCGACGACCAGCCACGGTGATCCCGTTTTACCATAAAATTCACGTGAATCAAACGAAGGGTAAAAAAAAACTTCCGAGTCCAGAATGTGAATCAGGTAGTATTTTTTTGGATATGAAACTTTGCATTGACGGCTAAGAGCTATCAAAGCCGTAGAACTCACAGAGAGCTTCGTTTTGACTGGTTATGACTCCCGTAACTCCAAAAGAGGCAACCGTTATGGTTGTCCGAAGAATCGATATCCTAAGGGCTCAACATCTACGGTGCAAGGTACAACATCCGTTCAAAATGCCGAAACAGTGCAGTACGACTTTTAGAAATTAGTGCATGGATTTGAAACGGAACAGGACCATGGAGCACCACTCTCCTACGTTGATAAATCGTCGACCAGCCACGGTGATCCTGTTTTACCATAAAATTCACGTGAAGCAAACGTAGGGTAAAAAAAACTTCCGAGTCCCGAAAGTCATTCGGGTTGTCTTTTTTTGGATATGAAATTTTGCATTGACGGCTAAGAGCAGTCAAAGCCGCAGAACTCACAGAGAGCTTCGTTTTGACTAGTTATGGCTCCCGTAACTCCAAAAGAGGAAACCGTTATGGCTGTCCGAAGAATCGATATCCTAAGGGCGCAACATCTACGGTGCAATGTGCAACATCCGTTCAAAATGCCGAAACAGTGCCGTACGACTTTTATAAATGAGTGCATGGATTTGAAAAGGAACAGTACCATGGTGCACCACTCTTTAGCAATGGTAAATCGACGACCAGCCACGGTGACCCCGTTTTACCATAAAATTCACGTGAAGCAAACGAAGGGTAAAAAATAACTTTCGAGTCCCGAATGTGATTCGGGTAGTATTTTTTGGATATGAAACTTTGCATTGACGGCTAAGAGCTGTCAAAGCCGTAGAACTCACAGAGAGCTTCGTTTTGACTGGTTATGGATCCCATAACTCCAAAAGAAGCAACCGTTATGGCTGTCCGAAAAATCGATATCCTAAGGGCGCAACATCTATGGTGCCAGGTGCAACATCCGTTCAAAATGCCGAAACAGTGCGGTTTGACTTTTAGAAATGAGTGAATGGATTTGAAACGGAATAGTACCATGGAGCACCACTCTCCTACGATGGTAAATCGACGACCAGCGACGGTGATCCCATTTTACCATTAAAATTCACGTGAAGCAATCAAAGGGAAAAAAAACTTCCGAGTCCCAAAAGTGATTCGTGTTGTCTTTTTTTGGGTATGAAACTTTGCATTGACGGCTAAGAGCGGTCAAAGCCGTAGAACTCACAGAGAGCTTCGTTTGGACTGGTTATGGCTCCCGTAACTCGAAAAGAAGCAACCGTTATGGCTGTCCGAAAAATCGATATCCTAAGGGCGCAACATCTACGGTGCAAGGTGCAACATCCGTTCAAAATGCCGAAACAGTGTCGTACGACTTTTAGAAATGAGTGCATGGATTTGAAAAGGAACAGTACCAAGGAGCACCACTCTCCTACGATGGTAAATCGACGACCAGCCCCGGTGATCCCGTTTTACCATAAAATTCACGTGAAGCAAACGAAGGGAAAAAAAACTTCCGAGTCCCGAAAGTGATTCGGGTAGTCTTTTTTTTTATATGAAACTTTGTATTGACGGTTAAGACCAGTCAAAGCCATAGAACTCACAGAGAGTTTCATTTTGACTGGTTATGGCTCCCGTAACTCCAAAAGAGGTAACCAATATGGCTATCCAAAGAATCGATATCCTAAGGGCGCAACATCTACGGTGCAAGTTGCAACATCCGTTCAAAATGCCGAAACAGTGTCGTACGACTTTTAGAAATGAGTGCATGGATTTGGAACAGAATAGTGCCATGGAGCACCACTCTCCTACGTTGGTAAATTGACAACCAGCCACGGTGATCTCGTTTTACCATAAAATTCTCGTGATGCAAACGAAGGTTAAAAAAAAACTTCCGAGACCCGAAAGTGAATCGGGCTATTTTTTTTTGGATATGAAACTGTGCATTGACGGCCAAGAGCTGTCAAAGCCGTAGAACTCACAGAGAGCTTTGTTTTGACTAGTTATGGCTCCCGTAACTCCAAAAGAGGCAACCGTTATGGCTATCTGAAAAATTGATATCCTTAGGGCGCAACATCTACGGTGCAAGGTGCAACATCCGTTCAAAATGCCGAAACAGTGTCGTACGACTTTTTGAAATGAGTGCATGGATTTGAAATGGAACAGTACCATGGAACACCACTCTCCTACGATGGTAAATCGACGACCAGCAACGGTGATCCCGTTTTACCATTAAATTCATGCGAAGCAAACGAAGGGTAAAAAAAACTTCCGAGTCCCGAAAGTGATTCGGGTAGTCTTTTTTTGGATATGAAACTTTGCATTGATGGCTAAGAGCAATCAAAGCCGTAGAACTCACAAAGAACTTCGTTTTTACTGGTTATGGCTCCCCTAACTCCAAAAGAGGCACCGTTATGGTTGTCCGAAGAATCGATATCCTAAGGGTTCAACATCTACGGTGCAAGGTGCAACATCCATCCAAAATGCCCAAACAGTGTCGTACGACTTTTATAAATGAGTGCATGGATTTGAAATGGAACAGTACCATGGCGCACCACTCTCCAGTGATGGTAAATCGACGACCTGCCACGGTGATCCCAATTTACCAAAAAATTCACGTGAAGCAAATGTAGGGTAAAAAAAACTTCCGAGTCTCGAAAGTTATTCGGGTAGTCTTTTTTTGGATATGAAACTTTGCATTGACGGCTAAGAGCTGTGAAAGCCATAGAACTCATAGAGGGCTTCGTTTTGACTAGTTATGGCTCCTGTAACTCCAAAAGAGGCAACCGTTATGGCTGTCCAAAGAATCGATATCCTAAGGGCGCAACATCTACGGTGCAAGGTGCAACATCCGTTCAAAATGCAGAAACAGTGCCGTACGACTTTTAGAAATTAGTGCATGGATTTGAAACAGAACAGTATCATGGAGCACCACTCTCCTTCATTGGTAAATCGACGACCAGCCACGGTGATCCCGTTTAACCATAAAATTCACGTGAAGCAAACGAAGGTTAAAAAAACTTTCGAGTCCCTAAAGTGATTCGGGTTTTCTTTTTTTGGATATGAAAGTTTGCATTGACGGCTAAGAGCTATCAAAGCCATAGAACTCACAAAGAGCTTCGTTTTAACTAGTTATGACTCCCGTAACTCCAAAAGAAGCAACCGTTATGGCTGTCCGAAAAATCGATATTCTAAGGGTGCAACATCTACGGTGCAAGGTGCAACATCCGTTCAAAATGCCGAAACAGTGCCGTACGACTTTTAGAAATGAGTGCATGGATTTAAAACAGAACAGAACCGTGGAGCATCACTCTCCTACGATGGTAAATCGACGACCAGCCACGGTGATCCCGTTTTACCATAAAATTCACGTGAAGCAAACGAAGGGAAAAAAAAACTTCCGAGTCCCGAAAGTGATTCGGGTAGTCTTTTTTTTATATGAAACTTTGTATTGACGGCTAAGAGCTGTCAAAGCCGTAGAACTCATAGAGAGCTTCGTTTTCACTTGTTATGGCTCCCATAACTCCAAAAGAGGCAACCGTTATGGGTGTTCGAAGAATCGATATCCTAAGGGCGCAACATCTACGGTGCAAGGTGCAACATTCGTTCAAAATGCCGAAATAGTGTCGTACGACTTTTTGATATGAGTGCATGGATATGAAACGGAACAGTACCATGGAGCACCACTATCCTACGTTGGTAAATCGACAACCAGCCATGGTGATCCCGTTTTACCATAAAAATCACGTGAAGCAATCGAAGGGTAAAAAAATATTCCGAGTCCCGAAAGTGATTCGGGTAGTCTTTTTTGGATATGAAACTTTGCATTGACGGCTAAGAGCCATCAAAGCAATAGAACTCAAAAAGAGCTTCGTTTTGACTAGTTATGGCTCCCATAACTCCAAAATAGGCAACCATTATGGTTGTCCGAAGAATCGATATTCTAAGGGCAAAACATATACGGTGCAAGGTGTAACATCCTTCCAAAATGTCGAAACAATGCCGTACGACTTTTATAAATGAGTGCTTGGATTTGAAACGGAACGGTACCATGGCGCACCACTCTCCACCGATGGTAAATCGATGACCAACTACGGTGATCCCGTTTTACCATAAAATTCACGTGAAGCAAACGAAGGGTAAAAAAAACTTCCGAGTCCCGAAAGTGATTCGGATAGTCTTTTTTTGATATGAAACTTCGTATTGACGGCTAAGAGCTGTCAAAGCCGTAGAACTCACAGAGAGCATCGTTTTGACTGGTTATGGCTCCCGTAACTCCAAAAGAGGCAACCGTTTTGGCTATTCGAAGAATCGATATCCTAAGGGCGCAACATCTACGGTGCAAGGTGCAACATCCGTTCAATATGCCGAAACAGTGTCGTACGACTTTTAGAAATGAGTCCATGAATATGAAATGGAACACTACCATGGAGCACCACTCTCCTACATTGGTAAATCGACAACCAACCATGGTGATCCCGTTTTATCATAAAATTCACGTGAAGCAATCGAAGGGTAAAAAAACATCCGAGACCCGAAAGTGATTCAGGTTGTTTTTTTTGGATATGAAACTTTGCATTGACGGCTAAGAGCCGTCAAAGCCGTAGAAATCATAGAGAGCTTCGTTTTGACTGGTTATGGCTCCCGTAACTCCAAAAGAGGCAACCGTTATGGCTGTCCGAAAAATCGATATCCTAAGGGGGCAACATCTATGATGCAAGGTGCAACATCCGTTCAAAATGCCGAAAAAGTGTCGTACGACTTTTTGAAATGAGTGCATGGATTTGAAATGGAATAGTACCATGGAGCACCACTCTCCTACGATGGTAAATCGACAACCAGCCATGGTGATCCCGTTTTACCATAAAATTCACGTGAAGCAAACGAAGGGAAAAAAACTTCCGAGCCCCGAAAGTAATTCGGGTAGTCTTTTTTTTTGGATATGAAAATTTGTATTGACGGCTAAGAGCTTTCAAAGCCGTAGAACTCACGGAGAGCTTCGTTTTGACTACTTATGGCTCCCGTAACTCCAAAAGAGGCAACCGTTATGGCAGTACGAAGAATCGATATCCTAAGGGCGCAACATCTACGGTGCAAGGTGCAACGTCCGTTCAAAATGCCGAAACAGTGTCGTACGGCTTTTAGAATTGAGTGCATGGATATGAAACGGAACAGTACCATGGAGCACCACTCTCCTATGTTGGTAAATCGACAACCAGCCACGGTGATCCTGTTTTACCATAAAATTCATGTGAAGCAATCGAAGGGTAAAAAAAACTTCCGAGACCCGAAATTGATTCAGGCTGTTTTTTTTTATATGAAAATTTGCATTCACGGCTAAGAGCAGTCAAAGCTGTAGAACTCACAGAGAGCTTCGTTTTGACCGGTTATGGCTCCCGTAACTCCAAAAGAGGCAACCGTTATGGCTGTCCGAAAAATCGATATCCTAAGGGCGCAACATCTACGGTGCAAGGTGCAACATCCGTTCAAAATGCTGAAACAGTGCCGTACGACTTTTTGAAATGAGTGCATGGAGTTGAAACAGAATAGTACCATGGAGCACCACTCTCATACGTTGGTAAATCGACAACCAGCGACGGTGATCCCGTTTTACCATAAAATTCACGTGAAGCAAACGAAGGGAAAAAAACTTTCTAGTCCCGAGAGTGATACGGGTAGTCTTTTTTTATATATGAAACTTTGTATTGACGGCTAAGAGCTGTCAACGCCATAGAACTCACAAAGAGCTTCGTTTTGACTGGTTATGGCTCCCGTAACTCCAAAAGAGGCAACCGTTATGGGTGTCCGAAGAATCGATATCCTAAGGGCGCAACATCTACGGTGCAAGGTGCAACATCCGTTCAAAATGCCGAAATAGTGCCGTACGACATTTTTATATGAGTGCATGGATATGAAACGGAACAGTACCATGGAGCACCACTCTCCTACATTGGTAAATCGACAACCAGCCACAGTGATCCCGTTTTACCATAAAATTCACGTGAAGCAATCGAAGGGTAAAAAAAAATTGCGAGTCCCGAAAGTGATTCGGGTAGTCTTTTTTTGGATATGAAACTTTTCATTGACGGCTAAGAGCCATCAAAGCTATAGAACTCACAAAGAGCTTCGTTTTGACTGGTTATGGATCCCGTAACTACAAAATAGGCAACTGTTATGGTTGTCCGAAGAATCGATATCCTAAGGGCAAAACATCTACGGTGCAGGGTGCAACATACGTCCAAAATGCCGAAACAGTGTCGTACGACTTTTATAAATGAGTGCATGGATTTGAAACGGAACAGTACCATGGCGCACCACTCTCCAGCGATGATAAATCGACGACCAACTACGGTGATCCCGTTTTACCATAAAATTCACGTGAAGCAAACGAAGGGTAAAAAAATACTTCCGAGTCCCGAAAGTGATTCAGATAGTCTTTTTTTTGATATGAAACTTTGAATTGAAGGCTAAGAGCTGTCAAAGCCGTAGAACTCATAGAGAGCTTCGTTTTGACTGGTTATGGCTCCAGTAACTCCAAAAGAGGCAACCGTTATGGCTGTCCGAAAAATCGATATCCTAATGGGGCAACATCTACGATGCAAGGTGCAACATTCGTTCAATATGCCGAAACAGTGTCGTACGACTTTTAGAAATGAGTCCATGATTATGAAATGGAACAGTACCATGGAGCACCACTCTCCTACGGTGGTAAATCGACAACCGGCCATGGTGATCTCGTTTTATCATAAAATTCACGTGAAGCAATCGAAGGGTAAAAAAAAACTTCCGAGACCCAAAAGTGATTCAGGTTGTTTTTTTTTGGATATTAAACTTTGCCTTGACGGCTAAGAGCTGTCAAAGCCGTAGAAATTACAGAGAGCTTCGTTTTGACAGGTTATGGCTCCCGTAACTCCAAAAGAGGCAACCGTTATGGCTGTCCAAAAAATCGATATCCTAAGGGCGCAACATCTACTGTGCAAGGTACAACATCCGTTCAAAATGCCGAAAAAGTGCCGTACGACTTTTAGAAATGAGTGCATGGATTTAAAATGGAACAGAACCGTGGAGCATCACTCTCCTACGATGGTAAATCGACGACCAGCCACGGTGATCCCGTTTTACCATAAAATTCACGTGAAGCAAACGAAGGGAAAAAAAAACTTCCGAGTCCCGAAAGTGATTCGGGTAGTCTTTTTTTTATATGAAACTTTGTATTGACGGCTAAGAGCTGTCAAAGCCGTAGAACTCATAGAGAGCTTCGTTTTCACTTGTTATGGCTCCCATAACTCCAAAAGAGGCAACCGTTATGGGTGTTCGAAGAATCGATATCCTAAGGGCGCAACATCTACGGTGCAAGGTGCAACATTCGTTCAAAATGCCGAAATAGTGTCGTACGACTTTTTGATATGAGTGCATGGATATGAAACGGAACAGTACCATGGAGCACCACTATCCTACGTTGGTAAATCGACAACCAGCCATGGTGATCCCGTTTTACCATAAAAATCACGTGAAGCAATCGAAGGGTAAAAAAATATTCCGAGTCCCGAAAGTGATTCGGGTAGTCTTTTTTGGATATGAAACTTTGCATTGACGGCTAAGAGCCATCAAAGCAATAGAACTCAAAAAGAGCTTCGTTTTGACTAGTTATGGCTCCCATAACTCCAAAATAGGCAACCGTTATGGTTGTCCGAAGAATCGATATTCTAAGGGCAAAACATATACGGTGCAAGGTGTAACATCCTTCCAAAATGTCGAAACAATGCCGTACGACTTTTATAAATGAGTGCTTGGATTTGAAACGGAACGGTACCATGGCGCACCACTCTCCACCGATGGTAAATCGATGACCAACTACGGTGATCCCGTTTTACCATAAAATTCACGTGAAGCAAACGAAGGGTAAAAAAAACTTCCGAGTCCCAAAAGTGATTCGGATAGTCTTTTTTTGATATGAAACTTCGTATTGACGGCTAAGAGCTGTCAAAGCCGTAGAACTCACAGAGAGCATCGGTTTGACTGGTTATGGCTCCCGTAACTCCAAAAGAGGCAACCGTTATGGCTATTCGAAGAATCGATATCCTAAGGGCGCAACATCTACGGTGCAAGGTGCAACATCCGTTCAATATGCCGAAACAGTGTCGTACGACTTTTAGAAATGAGTCCATGAATATGAAATGGAACACTACCATGGAGCACCACTCTCCTACATTGGTAAATCGACAACCAACCATGGTGATCCCGTTTTATCATAAAATTCACGTGAAGCAATCGAAGGGTAAAAAAACATCCGAGACCCGAAAGTGATTCAGGTTGTTTTTTTTGGATATGAAACTTTGCATTGACGGCTAAGAGCCGTCAAAGCCGTAGAAATCATAGAGAGCTTCGTTTTGACTGGTTATGGCTCCCATAACTCCAAAAGAGGCAACCGTTATGGCTGTCCGAAAAATCGATATCCTAAGGGGGCAACATCTATGATGCAAGGTGCAACATCCGTTCAAAATGCCGAAAAAGTGTCGTACGACTTTTTGAAATGAGTGCATGGATTTGAAATGGAATAGTACCATGGAGCACCACTCTCCTACGATGGTAAATCGACAACCAGCCATGGTGATCCCGTTTTACCATAAAATTCACATGAAGCAAACGAAGGGAAAAAAAACTTCCGAGCCCCGAAAGTAATTCGGGTAGTCTTTTTTTTTGGATATGAAAATTTGTATTGACGGCTAAGAGCTTTCAAAGCCGTAGAACTCACGGAGAGCTTCGTTTTGACTAATTATGGCTCCCGTAACTCCAAAAGAGGCAACCGTTATGGCAGTACGAAGAATCGATATCCTAAGGGCGCAACATCTACGGTGCAAGGTGCAACGTCCGTTCAAAATGCCAAAACAGTGTCGTACGGCTTTTAGAATTGAGTGCATGGATATGAAACGGAACAGTACCATGGAGCACCACTCTCCTATGTTGGTAAATCGACAACCAGCCACGGTGATCCTGTTTTACCATAAAATTCATGTGAAGCAATCGAAGGGTAAAAAAAACTTCCGAGACCCGAAATTGATTCAGGCTGTTTTTTTTTATATGAAAATTTGCATTCACGGCTAAGAGCAGTCAAAGCTGTAGAACTCACAGAGAGCTTCGTTTTGACCGGTTATGGCTCCCGTAACTCCAAAAGAGGCAACCGTTATGGCTGTCCGAAACATCGATATCCTAAGGGCGCAACATCTACGGTGCAAGGTGCAACATCCGTTCAAAATGCTAAAACAGTGCCGTACGACTTTTTGAAATGAGTGCATGGAGTTGAAACAGAATAGTACCATGGAGCACCACTCTCATACGTTGGTAAATCGACAACCAGCGACGGTGATCCCGTTTTACCATAAAATTCACGTGAAGCAAACGAAGGGAAAAAAACTTTCTAGTCCCGAAAGTGATACTGGTAGTCTTTTTTTATATATGAAACTTTGTATTGACGGCTAAGAGCTGTCAACGCCATAGAACTCACAAAGAGCTTCGTTTTGACTGGTTATGGCTCCCGTAACTCCAAAAGAGGCAACCGTTATGGGTGTCCGAAGAATCGATATCCTAAGGGCGCAACATCTACGGTGCAAGGTGCAACATCCGTTCAAAATGCCGAAATAGTGCCGTACGACATTTTTATATGAGTGCATGGATATAAAACGGAACAGTACCATGGAGCACCACTCTCCTACATTGGTAAATCGACAACCAGCCACAGTGATCCCGTTTTACCATAAAATTCACGTGAAGCAATCGAAGGGTAAAAAAAAATTGCGAGTCCCGAAAGTGATTCGGGTAGTCTTTTTTTGGATATGAAACTTTTCATTGACGGCTAAGAGCCATCAAAGCTATAGAACTCACAAAGAGCTTCGTTTTGACTGGTTATGGATCCCGTAACTACAAAATAGGCAACTGTTATGGTTGTCCGAAGAATCGATATCCTAAGGGCAAAACATCTACGGTGCAGGGTGCAACATACGTCCAAAATGCCGAAACAGTGTCGTACGACTTTTATAAATGAGTGCATGGATTTGAAACGGAACAGTACCATGGCGCACCACTCTCCAGCGATGATAAATCGACGACCAACTACGGTGATCTCGTTTTACCATAAAATTCACGTGAAGCAAACGAAGGGTAAAAAAATACTTCCGAGTCCCGAAAGTGATTCAGATAGTCTTTTTTTTGATATGAAACTTTGAATTGAAGGCTAAGAGCTGTCAAAGCCGTAGAACTCATAGAGAGCTTCGTTTTGACTGGTTATGGCTCCAGTAACTCCAAAAGAGGCAACTGTTATGGCTGTCCGAAAAATCGATATCCTAATGGGGCAACATCTACGATGCAAGGTGCAACATTCGTTCAATATGCCGAAACAGTGTCGTACGACTTTTAGAAATGAGTCCATGATTATGAAATGGAACAGTACCATGGAGCACCACTCTCCTACGTTGGTAAATCGACAACCGGCCATGGTGATCTCGTTTTATCATAAAATTCACGTGAAGCAATCGAAGGGTAAAAAAAAACTTCCGAGACCCAAAAGTGATTCAGGTTGTTTTTTTTTGGATATTAAACTTTGCCTTGACGGCTAAGAGCTGTCAAAGCCGTAGAAATTACAGAGAGCTTCGTTTTGACAGGTTATGGCTCCCGTAACTCCAAAAGAGGCAACCGTTATGGCTGTCCAAAAAATCGATATCCTAAGGGCGCAACATCTACGGTGCAAGGTACAACATCCGTTCAAAATGCCGAAAAAGTGCCGTACGACTTTTAGAAATGAGTGCATGGATTTAAAATGGAACAGAACCGTGGAGCATCACTCTCCTACGATGGTAAATCGACGACCAGCCACGGTGATCCCGTTTTACCATAAAATTCACGTGAAGCAAACGAAGGGAAAAAAAAACTTCCGAGTCCCGAAAGTGATTCGGGTAGTCTTTTTTTTATATGAAACTTTGTATTGACGGCTAAGAGCTGTCAAAGCCGTAGAACTCATAGAGAGCTTCGTTTTCACTTGTTATGGCTCCCATAACTCCAAAAGAGGCAACCGTTATGGGTGTTCGAAGAATCGATATCCTAAGGGCGCAACATCTACGGTGCAAGGTGCAACATTCGTTCAAAATGCCGAAATAGTGTCGTACGACTTTTTGATATGAGTGCATGGATATGAAACGGAACAGTACCATGGAGCACCACTATCCTACGTTGGTAAATCGACAACCAGCCACGGTGATCCCGTTTTACCATAAAAATCACGTGAAGCAATCGAAGGGTAAAAAAATATTCCGAGTCCCAAAAGTGATTCGGGTAGTCTTTTTTGGATATGAAACTTTGCATTGACGGCTAAGAGCCATCAAAGCAATAGAACTCACAAAGAGCTTCGTTTTGACTAGTTATGGCTCCCATAACTCCAAAATAGGCAACCGTTATGGTTGTCCGAAGAATCGATATTCTAAGGGCAAAACATATACGGTGCAAGGTGTAACATCCTTCCAAAATGTCGAAACAGTGCCGTACGACTTTTATAAATGAGTGCTTGGATTTGAAACGGAACAGTACCATGGCGCACCACTCTCCACCGATGGTAAATCGACGACCAACTACGGTGATCCCGTTTTACCATAAAATTCAAGTGAAGCAAACGAAGGGTAAAAAAAACTTCCGAGTCTCGAAAGTGATTCGGATAGTCTTTTTTTGATATGAAACTTCGTATTGATAGCTAAGAGCTGTCAAAGCCGTAGAACTCACAAAGAGCTTCGTTTTGACTGGTTATGGCTCCCGTAACTCCAAAAGAGGCAACCGTTATGGATATCCGAAGAATCGATATCCTAAGGGCACAACATCTACGGTGCAAGGTGCAACATCCGTTCAATATGCCGAAACAGTGTCGTACGACTTTTAGAAATGAGTCCATGAATATAAAATGGAACACTACCATGGAGCACCACTCTCCTACATTGGTAAATCGACAACCAGCCATGGTGATCCCGTTTTATCATAAAATTCACGTGAAGCAATCGAAGGGTAAAAAAGCATCCGAGACCCGAAAGTGATTCAGGTTGTTTTTTTTTGGATATGAAACTTTGCATTGACGGCTAAGTGCCGTCAAAGCCGTAGAAATCATAGAGAGCTTCGTTTTGACTAGTTATGGCTCCCGTAACTCCAAAAGAGGCAACCGTTATGGCTGTCCGAAAAATCGATATCCTAAGGGGGCAACATCTATGGTGCAAGGTGCAACATCCGTTCAAAATGCCGAAAAAGTGTCGTACGACTTTTTGAAATGAGTGCATGGATTTGAAATGGAATAGTACCATGGAGCACCACTCTCCTACGATGGTAAATCGACAACCAGCCATGGTGATCCCGTTTTACCATAAAATTCACGTGAAGCAAACGAAGGGAAAAAAAAACTTCCGAGCCCCGAAAGTAATTCGGGTAGTCTTTTTTTTTGGATATGAAAATTTGTATTGACGGCTAAGAGCTTTCAAAGCCGTAGAACTCACGGAGAGCTTCGTTTTGACTACTTATGGCTCCCGTAACTCCAAAAGAGGCAACCGTTATGGCAGTACGAAGAATCGATATCCTAAGGGCGCAACATCTACGGTGCAAGGTGCAACGTCCGTTCAAAATGCCGAAACAGTGTGTCGTACGGCTTTTAGAATTGAGTGCATGGATATGAAACGGAACAGTACCATGGAGCACCACTCTCCTACGTTGGTAAATCGACAACCAGCCACGGTGATCCTGTTTTACCATAAAATTCATGTGAAGCAATCGAAGGGTAAAAAAAACTTCCGAGACCCGAAATTGATTCAGGCTGTTTTTTTTATATGAAAATTTGCATTCACGGCTAAGAGCAGTCAAAGCCGTAGAACTCACAGAGAGCTTCGTTTTGACCGGTTATGGCTCCCGTAACTCCAAAAGAGGCAACCGTTATGGCTGTCCGAAAAATCGATATCCTAAGGGCGCTACATCTACGGTGCAAGGTGCAACATCCGTTCAAAATGCTGAAACAGTGCCGTACGACTTTTTGAAATGAGTGCATGGAGTTGAAACAGAATAGTACCATGGAGCACCACTCTCCTACGATGGTAAATCGACAACCAGCGACGGTGATCCCGTTTTACCATAAAATTCACGTGAAGCAAACGAAGGGAAAAAAACTTTCAAGTCCCGAAAGTGATACGGGTAGTCTTTTTTTATATATGAAACTTTGTATTGACGGCTAAGAGCTGTCAACGCCATAGAACTCACAGAGAGCTTCGTTTTGACTGGTTATGGCTCCCATAACTCCAAAAGACGCAACCGTTGTGGGTGTCCGAAGAATCGATATCCTAAGGGCGCAACATCTACGGTGCAAGGTGCAACATCCGTTCAAAATGCCGAAATAGTGTCGTACGACATTTTGATATGAGTGCATGGATATGAAACGGAACAGTACCATGGAGCACCACTCTCCTACATTGGTAAATCGACAACCAGCCACAGTGATCCCGTTTTACCATAAAATTCACGTGAAGCAATCGAAGGGTAAAAAAAAATCCGAGTCCCGAAAGTGATTCGGGTAGTCTTTCTTTGGATATGAAACTTTTCATTGACGGCTAAGAGCCATCAAAGCCATAGAACTCACAGAGAGCTTCGTTTTGACTGGTTATGGATCCCGTAACTACAAAATAGGCAACTGTTATGGTTGTCCGAAGAATCGATATCCTAAGGGCAAAACATCTACGGTGCAGGGTGCAACATACGTCAAAAATGCCGAAACAGTGCCGTACGACTTTTATAAATGAGTGCATGGATTTGAAACGGAACAGTACCATGGCGCACCACTCTCCAGCGATGATAAATCAACGACCAACTACGGTGATCCCGTTTTACCATAAAATTCACGTGAAGCAAACGAAGGGTAAAAAAATACTTTCGAGTCCCGAAAGTGATTCAGATAGTCTTTTTTTTGATATGAAACTTTGTATTGACGGCTAAGAGCTGTCAAAGCCGTAAAACTCATAGAGAGCTTCGTTTTGACTGGTTATGGCTCCAGTAACTCCAAAAGAGGCAACCGTTAAGGCTGTCCGAAGAATCGATATCCTAATGGGGCAACATCTACGATGCAAGGTGCAACATTCGTTCAATATGCCGAAACAGTGTCGTACGACTTTTAGAAATGAGTCCATGATTATGAAATGGAACAGTACCATGGAGCACCACTCTCCTACGTTGGTAAATCGACAACCAGCCATGGTCATCTCGTTTTATCATAAAATTCACGTGAAGCAATCGAAGGGTAAAAAAAAAACTTCCGAGACCCAAAAGTGATTCAGGTTGTTTTTTTTGGATATTAAACTTTGCCTTGACGGCTAAGAGCCGTCAAAGCCGTAGAAATTACAGAGAGCTTCGTTTTGACAGGTTATGGCTCCCGTAACTCCAAAAGAGGCAACCGTTATGGCTGTCCAAAAAATCGATATCCTAAGGGCGCAACATCTACGGTGCAAGGTGCAACATCCGTTCAAAATGCCGAAAAAGTGCCGTATGACTTTTTGAAATGAGTGCATGGATTTGAAATGGAACAGTACCATGGAGCACCACTCTCCTACGATGGTAAATCGACAACCAGCCACGGTGATCCCGTTTTACCATAAAATTCACATGAAGCAAACGAAGGGAAAAAAAAACTTCCGAGCCCCGAAAGTAATTCGGGTAGTCTTTTTTTTTGATATGAAAATTTGTAATGATGACTAAGAGCTTTCAAAGCCGTAGAACTCATGGAGAGCTTCGTTTTGACTGCTTATGGCTCCCGTAACTCCAAAAGAGGCAACCGTTATGGCAGTCCGAAGAATCGATATCCTAAGGGCGTAACATCTACGGTGCAAGGTGCAACGTCCGTTCAAAATGCCGAAACAGTGTCGTACGACTTTTAGAATTGAGTGCATGGATATGAAACGGAACAGTACCATGGAGCACCACTCTCCTACGTTGGTAAATCGACAACCAGCCACGGTGATCCTGTTTTACCATAAAATTCATGTGAAGCAATCGAAGGGTAAAAAAAAACTTCCGAGACCCGAAATTGATTCAGGCTGTTTTTTTATATGAAGCTTTGCATTCACGGCTAAGAGCAGTCAAAGCCGTAGAACTCACAGAGAGCTTCGTTTTGACTGGTTATGGCTCCAGTAACTCCAAAAGAGGCAACCGTTATGGCTGTCCGAAAAATCGATATCCTAAGGGCGCAACATCTACGGTGCAAGGTGCAACATCCGTTCAAAATGCTGAAACAGTGCCGTACGACTTTTTGAAATGAGTGCATGGAGTCGAAACAGAATAGTACCATGGAGCACCACTCTCCTACGATGGTAAATCGACAACCAGCGACGGTGATCCCGTTTTACCATAAAATTCACGTGAAGAAAACGAAGGGAAAAAAACATTCAAGTCCCGAAAGTGATACGGGTAGTCTTTTTTTATATATGAAACTTTGTATTGACGGCTAAGAGCTGTCAACGCCGTAGAACTCACAGAGAGCTTCGTTTTGACTGGTTATGGCTCCCGTAACTCCAAAAGAGGCAACCGTTATGTGTGTCCGAAGAATCGATATCCTAAGGGCGCAACATCTACGGTGCAAGGTGCAACATCCGTTCAAAATGCCGAAATAGTGCCGTACGACATTTTGATATGAGTGCATGGATATGAAACGGAACAGTACCATGGAGCACCACTCTCCTACATTGGTAAATCGACAGCCAGCCACAGTGATCCCGTTTTACCATAAAATTCACGTGAAGCAATCGAAGGGTAAAAAAAATTCCGAGTCCCGAAAGTGATTCGGGTAGTCTTTTTTTGGATATGAAACTTTGCATTGACGGCTAAGAGCCATCAAAGCCATAGAACTCACAGAGAGCTTCGTTTTGACTGGTTATGGCTCCCGTAACTACAAAATAGGCAACTGTTATGGTTGTCCGAAGAATCGATATCCTAAGGGCAAAACATCTACGGTGCAGGGTGCAACATACGTCCAAAATGCCGAAACAGTGCCGTACGACTTTTATAAATGAGTGCATGGATTTGAAACGGAATAGTACCATGGCGCATCACTCTCCAGCGATGATAAATCGATGACCAACTACGGTGATCCCGTTTTACCATAAAATTCACGTGAAGCAAATGAAGGGTAAAAAAATACTTCCGAGTCCCGAAAGTGATTCAGATAGTCTTTTTTTTATATGAAACTTTGTATTGACGGCTAAGAGCTGTCAAAGCCGTAGAACTCATAGAGAGCTTCGTTTTTACTTGTTATGGCTCCAGTAACTCCAAAAGAGGCAACCATTATGGCTGTCCGAAGAATCGATATCCTAATGGGGCAACATCTACGATGCAAGTTGCAACATCCGTTCAATATGCCGAAACAGTGTCGTATGACTTTTAGAAATGAGTCCATGATTATGAAATGGAACAGTACCATGGAGCACCACTCTCCTACGTTGGTAAATCGACAACCAGCCATGGTGATCTCGTTTTATCATAAAATTCACGTGCAGCAATCGAAGGGTAAAAAAAAACATCCGAGACCCAAAAGTGATTCAGGTTGTTTTTTTGGATATGAAACTTTGCATTGACGGCTAAGAGCCGTCAAAGCTGTAGAAATTACAGAGAGCTTCGTTTTGACTGGTTATGGCTCCCGTAACTCCAAAAGAGGCAACCGTTATGGCTGTCCAAAAAATCGATATCCTAAGGGCGCAACATCTACGGTGCAAGGTGCAACATCCGTTCAAAATGCCGAAAAAGTGCCGTACGACTTTTTGAAATGAGTGCATGGATTTGAAATGGAACAGTACCATGGAGCACCACTCTCCTACGATGGTAAATCGACAACTAGCCACGGTGATCCCGTTTTACCATAAAATTCACGTGAAGCAAACGAAGGGAAAAAAACTTCCGAGCCCCGAAAGTAATTCGGGTAGTCTTTTTTTTTATATGAAAATTTGTATTGACGGCTAAGAGCTTTCAAAGCCGTAGAACTCACGGAGAGCTTCGTTTGACTGCTTATGGCTCCCGTAACTCCAAAAGAGGCAACCGTTATGGCAGTCCGAAGAATCGATATCCTAAGGGCGCAACATCTACGGTGCAAGGTGCAACGTCCGTTCAAAATGCCGAAACAGTGTCGTACGACTTTTGGAATTGAGTGCATGGATATGAAACGGAACAGTACCATGGAGCACCACTCTCCTACGTTGGTAAATCGACAACCAGCCACGGTGATCCTGTTTTACCAAAAAATTCATGTGAAGCAATCGAAGGGTAAAAAAAAACTTCCGAGACCCGAAATTGATTCAGGCTATCTTTTTTTATATGAAATTTTTCATTCATGGCTAAGAGCAGTCAAAGCCATAGAACTCACAGAGAGCTTTGTTTTGACTGGTTATGGCTCCCGTAACTCCAAAAGAGGCAACCGTTATGGCTGTCCGAAAAATCGATATCCTAAGGGCGCAACATCTACGGTGCAAGGTGCAACATCCGTTCAAAATGCTGAAACAGTGCCGTACGACTTTTTGAAATGAGTGCATGGAGTTGAAACAGAATAGTACCGTGGAGCACCACTCTCCTACGACGGTAAATCGACAACCAGCGACGGTGATCCCGTTTTACCATAAAATTCACGTGAAGCAAACGAAGGGAAAAAAACTTTCAAGTCCCGAAAGTGATACGGGTGGTCTTTTTTTATATATGAAACTTTGTATTGACGGCTAAGAGCTGTCAATGCCGTAGAACTCACAGAGAGCTTCGTTTTGACTGGTTATGGCTCCCGTAACTCCAAAAGAGGCAACCGTTATGGGTGTCCGAAGAATCGATATCCTAAGGGTGCAACATCTACGGTGCAAGGTGCAACATCCGTTCAAAATGCCGAAATAGTGCCGTACGACATTTTGATATGAGTGCACGGATATGAAACGGAACAGTACCATGGAGCACCACTCTCCTACATTGGTAAATCGACAACCAGCCATAGTGATCCCGTTTTACCATAAAATTCACGTGAAGCAATCGAAGGGTAAAAAAAAATTCCGAGTCCCGAAAGTGATTCGGGTAGTCTTTTTTTGGATATGAAACTGTGCATTGACGGCTAAGAGCCATCAAAGCCATAGAACTCACAGAGGGCTTCGTTTTGACTGGTTATGGCTCCCGTAACTACAAAATAGGCAACTGTTATGGTTGTCCGAAGAATCGATATCCTAAGGGCAAAACATCTACGGTGCAGGGTGCAACATACGTCCAAAATGCCGAAACAGTGCTGTACGACTTTTACAAATGAGTGCATGGATTTGAAACGGAACAGTACCATCGCGCACCACTCTCCAGCGATGATAAATCGACGACCAACTACGGTGATCCCGTTTTACCATAAAATTCACGTGAAGCAAACGAAGGGTAAAAAATACTTCCGAGTCCCGAAAGTGATTCAGATAGTCTTTTTTTTTGATATGAAACTTTGTATTGACGGTTTAGAGCTGTCAAAGCCGTAGAACTCATAGAGAGCTTCGTTTTGACTGGTTATGGCTCTAGTAACTCCAAAAGAGGCAACCGTTATGGCTGTCCGAAGAATCGATATCCTAATGGGGCAACATCTACGATGCAAGGTGCAACATCCGTTCAATATGCCGAAACAGTGTCGTACGACTTTTAGAAATGAGTCCATGATTATGAAATGGAACAGTACCATGGAGCACCACTCTCCTACGTTGGTAAATCGACAACCAGCCATGGTGATCTCGTTTTATCATAAAATTCACGTGAAGCAATCGAAGGGTAAAAAAAACTTCCGAGACCCAAAAGTGATTCAGGTTGTTTTTTTGGATATGAAACTTTGCATTGACGGCTAAGAGCCGTCAAAGCCGTAGAAATTACAGAGAGCTTCGTTTTGACTGGTTATGGCTCCCGTAACTTCAAAAGAGGCAACCGTTATGGCTGTCCAAAAAATCGATATCCTAAGGGCGCAACATCTACGGTGCAAGGTGCAACATCCGTTCAAAATGCCGAAAAAGTGCCGTACGACTTTTTGAAATGAGTGCATTGACTTGAAATGGAACAGTACCATGGAGCACCACTCTCCTACGATGGTAAATTGACAACCAGCCACGGTGATCCCGTTTTACCATAAAATTCTTGTGAAGCAAACGAAGGGAAAAAAAAACTTCCGAGCCTCGAAAGTAATTCGGGTTGTCTTTTTTTTATATGAAAATTTGTATTGATGGCTAAGAGCTCTCAAAGCCGTAGAACTCACGGAGAGCTTCGTTTTGACTGGTTATGGCTCCCGTAACTCCCAAAGAGGCAACCGTTATGGCAGTCTAAAGAATCGATATCCTAAGGGCGCAACATCTACGGTGCAAGGTGCAACGTCCGTTCAAAATGCCGAAACAGTGTCGTACGACTTTTAGAATTGAGTGCATGGATATGAAACGGAACAGTACCATGGAGCACCACTCTCCTACATCTGTAAATCGACAACCAGCCACGGTGATCCCGTTTTACCATAAAATCCATGTGAAGCAATCGAAGGGTAAAAAAAACTTTCGAGACCCGAAATTGATTCAGGCTATTTTTTTTTGGATATGAAACTTTGCATTCACGGCTAAGAGCCATCAAAGACGTAGAACTCACAGAGAGTTTCGTTTTGACTGGTTATGGCCCCGTAACTCCAAAAGAGGCAACCGTTATGGCTGTTCGAAAAATCGATATCCTAAGGGCGCAACATCTACGGTGCAAGGTGCAACATCCGTTCAAAATGCCGAAACAGTGCCGTACGACTTTTTGAAATTAGTGCATGGAGTTGAAACGGAATAGTACCATGGAGCACCACTCTCCTACGATGGTAAATCGACAACCAGCGACGGTGATCCCGTTTTACCATAAAATTCACGTGAAGCAAACGAAGGGAAAAAAACTTTCAAGTCCCGAAAGTGATACGGGTAGTCTTTTTTTATATATGAAACTTTGTATTGACGGCTAAGAGCTGTCAACGCCGTAGAACTCACAAAGAGCTTCGTTTTGACTGGTTATGGCTCCCGTAACTCCAAAAGAGGCAACCGTTATGGGTGTCCGAAGAATCGATATCCTAAGGGCGCAACATCTACGGTGCAAGGTGCAACATACGTTCAAAATGCCGAAATAGTGCCGTACGACATTTTGATATGAGTGCATGGATATGAAACGGAACAGTACCATGGAGCACCACTCTCCTACATTGGTAAATCAACAACCAGCCACAGTGATCCCGTTTTTCCATAAAATTCACGTGAAGCAATCGAAGGGTAAAAAAAATTCCGAGTCCCGAAAGTGATTCGGGTAGTCTTTTTTTGGATATGAAACTTTGCATTGACGACTAAGAGCCATCAAAGCCATAGAACTCACAGAGAGATTCGTTTTGACTGGTTATGGCTCCCGTAACTACAAAATAGGCGACTGTTATGGTTGTCCGAAGAATCGATATCCTAAGGGCAAAACATCTACGGTGCAGGGTGCAACATACGTCCAAAATGACGAAACAGTGCCGTACGACTTTTATAAATGAGTGCATGGATTTGAAACGGAACATTACCATGGCGCACCACTCTCCAGCGATGATAAATCGACGACCAACTACGGTGATCCCGTTTTACCATAAAATTCACGTGAAGCAAACGAAGGGTAAAAAAATACTTCCGAGTCCCGAAAGTGATTCAGATAGTCTTTTTTTTGATATGAAACTTTGTATTGACGGCTAAGAGCTGTCAAAGCCGTAGAACTCATAGAGAGCTTCGTTTTGACTGGTTATGGCTCCAGTAACTCCAAAAGAGGCAACCGTTATGGCTGTCCGAAGAATCGATATCCTAATGGGGCAACATCTACGATGCAAGGTGCAACATTCGTTCAATATGTCGAAACAGTGTCGTACGACTTTTAGAAATGAGTCCATGATTATGAAATGGAACAGTACCATGGAGCACCACTCTCCTACGTTGGTAAATCGACAACCAGCCATGGTGATCTCGTTTTATCATAAAATTCACGTGAAGCAATCGAAGGGTAAAAAAAAACTTCCGAGACCCAAAAGTGATTCAGGTTGTTTTTTTTGGATATTAAACTTTGCATTGACGACTAAGAGCCGTCAAAGCCGTAGAAATTACAGAGAGCTTCGTTTTGACAGGTTATGGCTCCCGTAACTCCAAAAGAGGCAACCGTTATGGCTGTCCAAAAAATCGATATCCTAAGGGCGCAACATCTACGGTGCAAGGTGCAACATCCGTTCAAAATGCCGAAAAAGTGCCGTATGACTTTTTGAAATGAGTGCATGGATTTGAAATGGAACAGTACCATGGAGCACCACTCTCCTACGATGGTAAATCGACAACCAGCCACGGTGATCCCGTTTTACCATAAAATTCACGTGAAGCAAACGAAGGGAAAAAAACTTCCGAGCCCCGAAAGTAATTCGGGTAGTCTTTTTTTTGATATGAAAATTTGTATTGACGGCTAAGAGCTTTCAAAGCCGTAGAACTCACGGAGAGGTTCGTTTTGACTGCTTATGGCTCCCGTAACTCCAAAAGAGGCAACCGTTATGGCAGTCCGAAGAATCGATATCCTAAGGGCGCAACATCTACGGTGCAACGTCCGTTCAAAATGCCGAAACAGTGTCGTACGAATTTTAGAATTGAGTGCATGGATATGAAACGGAACAGTACCATGGAGCACCACTCTCCTACGTTGGTAAATCGACAACCAGCCACGGTGATCCTGTTTTACCATAAAATTCATGTGAAGCAATCGAAGGGTAAAAAAAACTTCCGAGACCCGAAATTGATTCAGGCTGTTTTTTTTATATGAAACTTTGCATTCACGGCTAAGAGCAGTCAAAGCCGTAGAACTCACAGAGAGCTTCGTTTTGACTGGTTATGGCTCCCGTAACTCCAAAAGAGGCAACCGTTATGGCTGTCCGAAAAATCGATATCCTAAGGGCGCAACATCTACGGTGCAAGGTGCAACATCCGTTCAAAATGCTGAAACAGTGCCGTACGACTTTTTGAAATGAGTGCATGGAGTTGAAACAGAATAGTACCATGGAGCACCACTCTCCTACGATGGTAAATCGACAACCAGCGACGGTGATCCCGTTTTACCATAAAATTCACGTGAAGCAAACGAAGGGAAAAAAAACTTTCAAGTCCCGAAAGTGATACGGGTAGTCTTTTTTATATATGAAACTTTGTATTGACGACTAAGAGCTGTCAACGCCGTAGAACTCACAGAGAGCTTCGTTTTGACTGGTTATGGCTCCCGTAACTCCAAAAGAGGCAACCGTTATGGGTGTCCGAAGAATCGATATCCTAAGGGCGCAACATCTACGGTGCAAGGTGCAACATCCGTTCAAAATGCCGAAATAGTGTCGTATGACATTTTGATATGAGTGCATGGATATGAAATGGAACAGTACCATGGAGCACCACTCTCCTACATTGGTAAATCGACAACCAGCCACAGTGATACCGTTTTACCATAAAATTCACGTGAAGCAATCGAAGGGTAAAAAAATTCCGAGTCATGAAAGTGATTCGGGTAGTCGTTTTTTGGATATGAAACTTTGCATTGACGGCTAAGAGCCATCAAAGCCATAGAACTCACAGAGAGCTTCGTTTTGACTGGTTATGGCTCCCGTAACTACAAAATAGGCAACTGTTATGGTTGTTCGAAGAATTGATATCCTAAGGGCAAAACATCTATGGTGTAGGGTGCAACATACGTCCAAAATGCCGAAACAGTGCCGTACGACTTTTATAAATGAGTGCATGGATTTGAAACGGAACAGTACCATGGCGCACCACTCTCCAGCGATGATAAATCGACGACCAACTACGGTGATCCCGTTTTACCATAAAATTCACGTGAAGCAAACGAAGGGTAAAAAAATACTTCCGAGTCCCGAAAGTGATTCAGATAGTCTTTTTTTTGATATGAAACTTTGTATTGATTGCTAAGAGCTGTCAAAGCCGTAGAACTCATAAAGAGCTTCGTTTTGACTGGTTATGGCTCCAGTAACTCCAAAAGAGGCAACCGTTATGGCTGTCCGAAGAATCGATATCCTAATGGGGCAACCTCTACGATGCAAGGTGCAACATCCGTTCAATATGCCGAAACAGCGTCGTACGACTTTTAGAAATGAGTCCATGATTATGAAATGGAACAGTACCATGGAGCACCACTCTCCTACGTTGGTAAATCGACAACCAGCCATGGTGATCTTGTTTTATCATAAAATTCACGTGAAGCAATCGAAGGGTAAAAAAAAACTTTCGAGACCCAAAAGTGATTCAGGTTGTTTTTTTTGGATATGAAACTTTGCATTGATGACTGAGAGCCGTCAAAGCCATAGAAATTACAGAGAGCTTCGTTTTGACTGGTTATGGCTCCCGTAACTCCAAAAGAGGCAACCGTTATGGCTGTCCAAAAAATCGATATCCTAAGGGCGCAACATCTACGGTGCAAGGTGCAACATCCGTTCAAAATGCCAAAAAAGTGCCGTACGACTTTTTGAAATGAGTGAATGGATTTGAAATGGAACAGTACCATGGAGCACCACTCTCCTACGATGGTAAATCGACAACCAGCCACGGTGATCCCGTTTTACCATAAAATTCACGTGAAGCAAACGAAGGGAAAAAAAAACTTCCGAGCCCCGAAAGTAATTCGGGTAGTCTTTTTTTTTATATGAAAATTTGTATTGACGGCTAAGAGCTTTCAAAGCCGTAGAACTCACGGAGAGCTTCGTTTTGACTGCTTATGGCTCCCGTAACTCCAAAAGAGGCAACCGTTATGGCAGTCCGAAGAATCGATATCCTAAGGGCGCAACATCTAAGGTGCAAGGTGCAACGTCCGTTCAAAATGCCGAAACAGTGTCGTACGACTTTTAGAATTGAGTGCATGGATATGAAACGGAATAGTACCATGGAGAACCACTCTCCTACGTTGGTAAATTGACAACCAGCCACGGTGATCCTGTTTTACCATAAAATTCATGTGAAGCAATCGAAGGGTAAAAAAATCTTCCGAGACCCGGAATTGATTCAGGTTGTTTTTTTTATATGAAAATTTGCATTCATGGCTAAGAGCAGTCAAAGCCGTAGAACTCACAGAGAACTTCGTTTTGACTGGTTATGGCTCCCGTAACTCCAAAAGAGGCAACCGTTATGGCTGTCCGAAAAATCGATATCCTAAGGGCGCAACATCTACGGTGCAAGGTGCAACATCCGTTCAAAATGCTGAAACAGTGCCGTACGACTTTTTGAAATGAGTGCATGGAGTTGAAACAGAATAGTACCATGGAGCACCACTTTCCTACGATGGTAAATCGACAACCAGCGACGGTGATCCCGTTTTACCATAAAATTCACGTGAAGCAAACGAAGGAAAAAAAAACTTTCAAGTCCCGAAAGTGATACGGGTAGTCTTTTTTTATATATGAAACTTTGTATTGACGGCTAAGAGCTGTCAACGCCGTAGAACTCACAAAGAGCTTCGTTTTGACTGGTTATGGCTCCCGTAACTCCAAAAGAGGCAACCGTTATGGGTGTCCGAAGAATCGATATCCTAAGGGCGCAACATCTACGGTGCAAGGTGCAACATCCGTTCAAAATGCCGAAATAGTGCCGTACGACATTTTGATATGAGTGCATGGATATGAAACGGAACAGTACCATGGAGCACCACTCTCCTACATTGGTAAATCGACAACCAACCACAGTGATCCCGTTTTACCATAAAATTCACATGAAGCAATCGAAGGGTAAAAAAAATTCCGAGTCCCGAAAGTGATTAGGGTAGTCTTTTTTTGGATATGAAACTTTGCATTGACGGCTAAGAGCCATCAAAGCCATAGAACTCACAGAGAGCTTCGTTTTGACTGGTTATGGCTCCCGTAACTACAAAATAGGCAACTGTTATGGTTGTCCGAAGAATCGATATCCTAAGGGCAAAACATCTACGGTGCAGGGTGCAACATACGTCCAAAATGCCGAAACAGTGTCGTACGACTTTTACAAATGAGTGCATGGATTTGAAACGGAACAGTACCATGGCGCACCACTCTCCAACGATGATAAATCGACGACCAACTACGGTGATCCCGTTTTACCATAAAATTCACGTGAAGCAAACGAAGGGTAAAAAATACTTCCGAGTCCCGAAAGTGATTCAGATAGTCTTTTTTTTATATGAAACTTTGTATTGACGGCTAAGAGCTGTCAAAGCCGTAGAACTCATAGAGAGCTTCGTTTTGACTGGTTATGGCTCTAGTAACTCCAAAAGAGGCAACCGTTATGGCTGTCCGAAGAATCGATATCCTAATGGGGCAACATCTACGATGCAAGGTGCAACATCCGTTCAATATGCCGAAACAGTGTCGTACGACTTTTAGAAATGAGTCCATGATTATGAAATGGAACAGTACCATGGAGCACCACTCTCCTACGTTGGTAAATCGACAACCAGCCATGGTGATCTCGTTTTATCATAAAATTCACGTGAAGCAATCGAAGGGTAAAAAAAAACTTCCGAGACCCAAAAGTGATTCAGGTTGTTTTTTTTGGATATGAAACTTTGCATTGACGGCTAAGAGAAGTCAAAGCCGTAGAAATTACAGAGAGCTTCGTTTTGACTAGTTATGGCTCCCGTAACTTCAAAAGAGGCAACCGTTATGGCTGTCCAAAAAATCGATATCCTAAGGACGCAACATCTACGGTGCAAGGTGCAACATCCGTTCAAAATGCCGAAAAAGTGCCGTACGACTTTTTGAAATGAGTGCATGGATTTGAAATGGAACAATACCATGGAGCACCACTCTCCTACGATGGTAAATTGACAACCAGCCACAATGATCCCGTTTTACCATAAAATTCTTGTGAAGCAAACGAAGGGAAAAAAACTTCCGAGCCCCGAAAGTAATTCGGGTAGTCTTTTTTTTATATGAAAATTTGTATTGACGGCTAAGAGCTCATAAAGCCGTAGAACTCACGGAGAGCATCGTTTTGACTGGTTATGGCTCCCGTAACTCCAAAAGAGGCAACCGTTATGGCAGTCTGAAGAATCGATATCCTAAGGGTGCAACATCTACGGTGCAAGGTGCAACGTCCGTTCAGAATGCCGAAACAGTGTCGTACGACTTTTAGAATTGAGTGCATGGATATGAAACGGAACAGTACCATGGAGCACCACTCTCCTACGTCTGTAAATCGACAACCAGCCACGGTGATCCCGTTTTACCATAAAATCCATGTGAAGCAATCGAAGGGTTAAAAAAAACTTTCGAGACCCGAAATTGATTCAGGCTATTTTTTTTGGATATGAAACTTTGCATTCACGGCTAAGAGCCATCAAAGCCGTAGAACTCACAGAGAGTTTCGTTTTGACTGGTTATGGCTCCCGTAACTCCAAAAGAGGCAACCGTTATGGCTGTCCGAAAAATCGATATCCTAAGGGCGCAACATCTACGGTGCAAGGTGCAACATCCGTTCAAAATGCCGAAACAGTGCCGTACGACTTTTTGAAATTAGTGCATGGAGTTGAAACGGAATAGTACCATGGAGCACCACTCTCCTACGATGGTAAATCGACAACCAGCGACGGTGATCCCGTTTTACCATAAAATTCACGTGAAACAAACGAAGGGTAAAAAAAACTTCCGAGTCCCGAAAGTGATTCGGGTTGTCTTTTTTTGGATATGAAACTTTGCATTGACGACTAAGAGCTATCAAAGCCATAGATATCACAAAAAGCTTCGTTTTGACTGGTTATGTCTCCCGTAACTCCAAAAGAAGCAACCGTTATGGCTGTACGAAAAATCGATATCCTAAGGGCGCAACATCTACGGTGCAAGGTGCAACATCCGTTCAAAATGCCGAAACAGTGTCGTACGACATTTTGAAATGAGTGCATGGATTTGAAACGGAACAGTACCATAGAGCTTCACTCTCCTACGATGGTAAATCGACGACCAGCGACAGTGATCCCGTTTTACCATAAAATTCACGTGAAGCAAACGTAGGGTAAAAAAAACTTCCGAGTCCCGAAACTGATTCGGGTTGTCTTTTTTTGGATATGAAACTTTGCATTGACGGCTAAGACCCATCAAAGCCGTAGAACTCACAGAGAGCTTCATTTTGACTAGTTATGGCTCCCGTAAATCCAAAAGAGGCAACCATTATGGTTGTCTAAAGAATCGATATCCTAAGGGCAAAACATTTATGGCGCAAGGTGCAACATCCGTCCAAAATGCCGAAACAGTGTCGTACGACTTTTATAAATGAGTGCATGGATTTGAAACGGAACAGTACCATGACGCACCACTCTCCAGCGATGGTAAATCGACGACCAACCACGGTGATCCCGTTTTACCATAAAATTCACGTGAAGCAAACGAAGGGTAAAAAAAAACTTCCGAGTCCCGAAAGTGATTCGGGTAGTCTTTTTTTTGGATATGAAACTTTGCGTTGACAACTTAGAGCTGCCAAATCCGTAGAACACACAGATAGATTTGTTTTGAGAGGTTATGGCTCCCGTCACTCCAAAAGAGGCAACCATTATGGCTCTCCGAAGAATCGATATCCTAAGGGCGCTACATCTACGGTGCAAGGTGCAACATCCGTTCAAAATGCCGAAACAGTGCCGTACGACTTTTAGAAATGAGTGCATGGATTTGAAATGAAACAGTACCATGGAGCACCACTCTCCTACGTTGGTAAATCAATGACCAGCCACGGTGATCCCGTTTTACCATAAAATTCACGTGAAGCAAACGAAGGGTAAAAAAACTTCCGAGTCCAGAAAGTGATTCGGGTTGTCTTTTTTTTGATATGAAACTTTGCATTGACGGCTAAGAGCTATCAAAGCCATAGAACTCACAAAGAGCTTCGTTTGACTGGTTATGACTCCCGTAACTCCAAAGAAGCAACTGTTATGGCTGTTCGAAAAATCGATATCCTAAGGGCGCAACATCTACGATGCAAGGTGCAATATCCGTTCAAAATGCCAAAACAGTGCCGTACGACTTTTTGAAATGAGTGCATGGATTTGAAACGGATCAGTACCAAGGTGCACCACTCTCCTACGATGGTAAATCGATGACCAGCGACGGTGATCCCGTTTTACCATAAAATTCACTTGAAGCAAACGAAGGGTAAAAAAAACTTCCGAGTCCCGAAAGTGATCCGGGTAGTCTTTTTTTGGATATGAAACTTTGCATCGACGGCTAAGACCGATCAAAGCCTTAGAACTCACAGAGAGCTTCATTTTGACTAGTTATGGCTCTCGTAACTCCAAAAGAGGCAACCGTTATGGTTGTCCGAAGAATCGATATCCTAAGGGCAAAACATCTACGGCGCAAGGTGCAACATCCATCCAAAATGCCAAAACAGTACCGTACGACTTTTAAAAATGAGTGCATGGATTTGAAATGGAACAGTACCATGGCGCATCACTCTCCAGCGATGGTAAATCGACGACCAACCACGGTGATCCCGTTTTACCATAAAATTCACGTGAAGCAAACGAAGGGTAAAAAAAACTTTCGAGTCCTGAAAGTGATTCGGGTAGTCTTTTTTTTGGATATGAAACTTTGCGTTGACAACTAAGAGCTGCCAAATACGTAGAACTCACAGATAGTTTGTTTTGAAAGGTTATGGCTCCCGTCACTTCAAAAGATGCAACCATTATGGCTCTCCGAAGAATCGATATCCTAAGGGCGCAACATCTACGGTGCAAGGTGCAACATCCGTTCAAAATGCCGAAACAGTGCCGTACGACTTTTAGAAATGAGTACATGGATTTGAAACGGAACAGTACCATGGAGCACCACTCTCCTACGTTGGTAAATCGACGACCAGCGACGGTGATCCCGTTTTACCATAAAATTCACGTGAAGCAAACGAAGGGTAAAAAAAACTTCCAAGTCCCGAAAGTGATTCGTGTTGTCTTTTTTTGGATATGAAACTTTGCATTGACGGCTAAGAGCCGTCAAAGCCATAGAACTCACAAAGATCTTCGTTTTGACTGGTTATGGCTCCCGTAACTCCAAAAGAGGCAACCGTTATGGCTGTCCGAAGAATCGATATCATTAGGGCGCAACATCTACGGTGCAAGGTGCAACATCCGTTCAAAATGCCGAAACAGTACCGTACGACTTTTGAAATGAGTGCATGGATTTGAAACGGAACAGTACCTTGGAGCACCACTCTCCTACGATGGTAAATCGACGACCAGCGACGGTGATCCCGTTTTACCATAAAATTCACGTGAAGCAAACGAAGGGTAAAAAAACCTCCAAGCCCCGAATGTGATTCGGGTAGTCTTTTTTTGGATATGAAACTTTGCATTGACAGATAAGAGCCATCAAAGCCGTAGAACTCACAGAGAGCTTCGTTTTGACTGGTTATGGCTCCCGTAAATCCAAAAGAGGCAACCGTTATGATTGTCCGAAGAATCGATATCCTAAGGGCAAAACATCTACGGCGCAAGGTGCAACATTCGTCCAAAATGCCGAAACAGTGCAGTACGACTTTTATAAATGAGTGCATGGATTTGAAACGGAACAGTACCATGGTGCAGCACTCTCCAGCGATGGTAAATCGACGACCAACCACGGTGATCCCGTTTTACCATAAAATTCACGTGAAGCAAACGAAGGGTAAAAAAAACTTTCGAGTCCCGAAAGTGATTCGGGTAGTCTTTTTTTTGGATATGAAACTTTGCGTTGACAACTAAGAGCTGCCAAATCCGCAGAACTCACAGATAGCTTTGTTTTGACAGGTTATGGCTCCCGTCACTCCAAAAGAGGCAACCATTATGGCTCTCCGAAGAATCGGTATCCTAAGGGCGCAACATCTACGGTGCAAGGTGCAACATCCGTACAAAATGCCGAAACAGTGTCGTACGACTTTTAGAAATGAGTGCATGGATTTGAAACGGAACAGTACCATGGAGCACCACTCTCCTACGTTGGTAAATCGACGACCAGCCACGGTGATCCCGTTTTACCATAAAATTCACGTGAAGCAAACGAAGGGTAAAAAAAACTTCCGAGTCCCGAAAGTGATTCGGGTTGTCTTTTTTTGGATATGAAACTTTGCATTGACGGCTAAGAGCCGTCAAAGCCATAGAACTCACAAAGAGCTTCGTTTTGACTGGTTATGGCTCCTGTAACTCCAAAAGAGGCAACCGTTATGGCTGTCCGAAGAATCGATATCATAAAGGCGCAACATCTACGGTGCAAGATGCAACATCCCTTCAAAATGTCGAAACAGTGTCGTACGACTTTTTGAAATGAGTGCATGGATTTGAAACGGAACAGTACCTTGGAGCACCACTCTCCTACGATGGTAAATCGACGACCAGCGACGGTGATCCCGTTTTACCATAAAATTCACGTGAAGCAAACGAAGGGTAAAAAAAACTTCTGAGTCCCGAAAGTGATTCGGGTTGTCTTTTTTTGGATATGAAACTTTGCATTGACAGATAAGAGCTGTCAAAGCCATAGAACTCACAAAGCGCTTGGTTTTGACTGGTTATGGCTCCCGTAACTCCAAAAGAAGCAACCGTTATAGCTGTCCGAAAAATCGATATCCTCAGGGTGCAACATCTACGGTGCAAGGTGCAACATCCATTCAAAATGCCGAAACAGTTCTGTATGACTTTTAGAAATGAGTGCATGGATATGAAATGGAAAAGAACCGTGGAGCACCACTCTCCTACGATGGTAAATCGACGACCAACCACGGTGATCCCATTTTAACATAAAATTCACGTGAAGCAAACGAAGGGAGAAAAACTTCCGAGCCCCGAAAGTAATTCGGGTAGTCTTTTTCTGAAATGAAACTTTGTATTGACGGCTAAGAGCTGTCAAAGCCGTAGAACTCACAGAGAGATTCGTTTTGACTGGTTATGGCTCCTGTAACTCCAATAGAGGCAACCGTTATGGCTGTCCGAAGAATCGATATCCTAAGGGCGCAACATCTACGGTGCAAGGTGCAACGTCCGTTCAAAATGCCGAAACAGTGTCGTACGACTTTTAGAAATGAGTGCATGGATATGAAACGGAACAGTACCATGGAGCACCACTCTCCTACGTTGGTAAATCGACAACCAGCCACGGTGATCCCGTTTTACCATAAAATTCATGTGAAGCAATCGAAGGGTAAAAAATACTTCTGAGACCCGAAAGTGCTTCAGGCTGTTTTTTTTGGATATGAAACTTTGAATTCACGGCTAAGAGCCGTCAAAGCCATAGAACTCATAGTGAGCTTCGTTTTTACTGGTTATGGCTCCCGTAACTCCAAAAGAGGCAACTGTTATGGCTGTCCGAAAAATCGATATCCTAAAGGTGGAACATTACGGTGCAAAGTGCAACATACGTTCAAAATGCCGAAACAGTGTCGTACGACTTTTTGAAATGAGTGCATGGAGTTTAAATGGAACAGTACCATGGAGCACCACTCTCCTACGATGGTAAATCGACGACCAGTGACGGTGATCCCGTTTTACCATAAAATTCACGTGAAGCAAACGAAGGGTAAAAAACACTTCCGAATCCCGGAAGAGATTCGGGTAGTCTTTTTTTAGATATGAAACTTTGGATTGACGGCTAAAAGCCATCAAAGCGGTAGAACTCACAGAGAGCTTCGTTTTGACTGGTATGGTTCCCGTAACTCCAAAAGAGGCAACCGTTATGGTTGTCCGAAGAATCGATATCTAAGGGCAAAACATCTACGGTGCAAGGTGCAACATCCGTCCAAAATGCCGAAATAGTGTCGTACGACTTTTATAAATGAGTGCATCGATTTGAAACGGAACAGTACCATGGAGCACCACTCTCCTACGTTGGTAAATCGACGACCAACCACGGTGATCCCGTTTTACCATAAAATTCACATGAAGCAAACGAAGGGTAAAAAAAACTCCCGAGTGGCGAAAGTGATTTGGGTTGTCCTTTTTTGGATATGAAGCTTTGCACTGACGGCTAAGTGCTGTCAAAGCCATAGAACTCACAAAGTGCTTCGTTTTGACTGGTTATGGCTCCCGTAACTCCAAAAGAGGCAACCGATATGGCTATTCGAAGAATTGATATCCTAAGGGCGCAACATCTACGGTGCAAGGTGCAACATCCGTTCAAAATGCCGAAACAGTACCGTACGACTTTTAGAAATGAGTGCATGGATTTGAAATGGAACAGTACCATGGAGCACCACTCTCCTACGTTGGTAAATCGACGACCAGCCACGGTGATCCCGTTTTACCATAAAATTCACGTGAAGCAAACGAAGGGTAAGAAAACTTCCGAGTCCCGAAAGTGATTCGGGTAGTCTTTTTTTGGATATGAAACTTTGCATTGACGACTAAGAGCCATCAAAGCCGTAGAACTCACAGAGAGCTTTGTTTTGACTGGTTATGGCTCCCGTAACTCCAGAAGAGGCAACCGTTATGGTTGTCCGAAGAATCGATATCCTAAGGGCGCAACATCTACGGTGCAAGGTGCAACATCCGTTCAAAATGCCGAAACAGTGCCGTACGACTTTTTGAAATGAGTGCATGGATTTGAAACGGAACAGTACCATGGAGCACCACTCTCCTACGATGGTAAATCGAGGACCAGCGACGGTGATCCCATTTTACCATAAAATTCACGTGAAGCAAACGAAGGGTAATAAAAAACTTCCGAGTCCCGAAAGTGATTCGGGTAGTCTTTTTTTGGATATGAAACTTTGCATTGACGGTTAAGAGCCATCAAAGCCGTAGAACTCACAGAGAGCTTCGTTTTGACTGGTTATGGCTCCCGTAACTCAAAAAGAGGAAACCGTTATGGTTGTCCGAAGAATCGATATCCTAAGGGCAAAACATCTACGGCGCAAGGTGCAACATCCGTCCAAAATGCCGAAACAGTGCCGTACGACTTTTATAAATGAGTGCATGGATTTGAAACGGAACAGTACCATGGCGCACCACTCTCCAGCGATGGTAAATCAACGACCAACCACGGTAATCCAGTTTTACCATAAAATTCACGTGAGCAAACAAAGGGTAAAAAAAACTTCCGAGTCCCGAAAGTGATTCGGGTAGTCTTTGTTTTGAATATGAAACTTTGCATTGACAACTAAGAGCTGTCAAATCCGTAGAACTCACAGATAGCTTTGTTTTGACAGGTTATGGCTCCCGTCATTCCAAAAGAGGCAACCATTATGGCTGTCCGAAGAATCGATATCCTAAGGGCGCAACATCTACGGTGCAAGGTGCAACATCCATTCAAAATGCCGAAACAGTGTCGTACGAATTTTAGAAATGAGTGCATGGATTTGAAACGGAACAGTACCATGGAGCACCACTCTCCTACGTTGGTAAATCGACGACCAGCCACGGTGATCCCGTTTTACCATAAAATTCACGTGAAGCAAATGAAGGGTAAAAAAAATTCCGAGTCCCAAAAGTGATTCGAGTTGTCTTTTTTTGGATATGAAACTTTGCATTGACAACTAAGAGCTGTCAAATCCGTAGAACTCACAAAGAGCTTCCTTTTGACTGGCTATGACTCCCGTAACTCCAAAAGAAGCAACCGTTATGGCTGTCCGAAAAATCGATATCCTAAGTGCGCAACATCAACGGTGCAAGGTGCAACATCCATTCAAAATGCCGAAACAGTGTCGTAAGACTTTTTGAAATGAGTGCATTGATTTGAAACGGAACAGAACCGTGGAGCACCACTCTCCTACCATGGTAAATCGATGACCAACCACGGTGATCCCGTTTTACCATAAAATTCACGTGAAGCAAACGAAGGGGAAAAAAAACTTCCGAGCCCCGAAAGTAATTCGGGTAGTCTTTTTTTGATATGAAACTTTGTATTGACGGCTATGAGCTGTCAAAGCCGTAGAACACACAGAGAGCTTCGTTTTCACTAGTTATGGCTCCCGTAACTCCAAAAGAGGCAACCGTTATGGCTGTCCGAAGAATCGATATCCTAAGGGCGTATTATCTACGGTGCAAGGTGCAACATTCGTTCAAAATGCCGAAACAGTGTCATACGACTTTTAGAAATGAGTGCATGGATATGAAACGGAACAGTACCATGGAGCACCACTCTCCTACGTTGGTAAATCGACAACCAGCCACTGTGATCCCGTTTTACCATAAAATTCATGTGAAGCAATCGAAGGGTAAAAAAACTTCCGAGACCCGAAAGTGATTCAGGCTGTTTTTTTTATATGAAACTTTGTATCGACGGCTAAGAGCCGTCAAAGCCGTAGAACTCACAGAGAGCTTCGTTTTGAATGGCTATGGCTCCCGTAACTCCAAAAGAGGCAACCGTTATGGCTGTCCGAAGAATCGATATCCTTAGGGCGCAACATCTACGGTGCAAGGTGCAACGTCCGTTCAAAATGCTGAAACAGTGTCGTACAACTTTTAGAAATGAGTGCACGGATTTGAAACGGAACAGTACCATGGAGCACCACTCTTCTACGTTGGTATATCGACGACCAGCCACGGTGATCCCGTTTTACCATAAAATTCATGTGAAGCAATCGAAGGGTAAAAAAAAACTTCTGAGACCCGAAAGTGATTCAGGCTGTTTTTTTTTGGATATGTAACTTTGCATTCACGGCTAAGAGCCGTCAAAGCCGTAAAACTCAGAGTGAGCTTCGTTTTGACTGGTTATGGCTCCCGTAACTCCAAAAGAGGCAACCGTTATGGCTGTCCGAAAAATCGATATCCTAAGGGCGCAACATTACGGTGCAAAGTGCAACATACGTTCAAAATGCCGAAACAGTGTCGTACGACTTTTTGAAATGAGTGCATGGAGTTGAAATGGAATAGTACCATGGAGCACCACTCTCCTACGATGGTAAATCGACGACCAGTGACGGTGATCCCGTTTTACCATAAAATTCACATGAAGCAAACGAAGGGTAAAAAAAAACTTCCGAGTCCCGGAAGTGATTCGGGTAGTCTTTTTTTGGATATGAAACTTTGGATTGACGGCTAAAAGCCATCAAAGCGGTAGAACTCACAGAGAGCTTCGTTTTGACTGGTATGGCTCCCGTAACTCCAAAAGAGGCAACCATTATGGCTCTCCGAAGAATCGATATCCTAAGGGCGCAACATCTACGGTGCAAGGTGCAACATCCGTTCAAAATGCCGAAACAGTGCTGTACGACTTTTAGAAATGAGTAAATCGACGACCAGCCACGGTGATCCCGTTTTACCATAAAATTCACGTGAAGAAAACGAAGGGTAAAAAAAAACTTCCGAGTCCCGAAAGTGATTCGGGTAGTCTTTTTTTGGATATGAAACTTTGCATTGACAACTAAGAGCTGTCAAATCCGTAGAACTCACAGATAGCTTTGTTTTGACAGGTTATGGCTCCCGTCACTCCAAAAGAGGCAACCATTATGGCTGTCCGAAGAATCGATATCCTAAGGGCGCAACATCTACGGTGCAAGGTGCAACATCCGTTCAAAATGCCGAAACAGTGTCGTACGAATTTTAGAAATGAGTGCATGGATTTGAAACGGAACAGTACCATGGAGCACCACTCTCCTACGTTGGTAAATCGACGACCAGCCACGGTGATCCCGTTTTACCATAAAATTCACGTGAAGCAAACGAAGGGTAAAAAAAATTTCGAGTCCCAAAAGTGATTCGGGTTGTCTTTTTTTGGATATGAAACTTTGCATTGACGGCTAAGAGCTGTCAAAGCCATAGAACTCACAAAGAGCTTCGTTTTGACTGGTTATGACTCCCGTAACTCCAAAAGAAGCAACCGTTAAGGCTGTCCGAAAAATCGATATCCTAAGGGCACAACATCAACGGTGCAAGGTGCAACATCCATTCAAAATGTCGAAACAGTGTCGTACGACTTTTAGAAATGAGTGCATGGATTTGAAACGGAACAGAACCGTGGAGCACCACTCTCCTACCATGGTAAATCGACGACCAGCCACGGTGATCCTGGTTTACCATAAAATTCAAGTGAAGCAAACGAAGGGGAAAAAAAACTTCCGAGCCCCGAAAGTAATTCAGATAGTCTTTTTTTTGATATGAAACTTTGCATTGACGGCTATGAGCCGTCAAAGCCGTAGTACTCATAGAGAGCTTCGTTTTGACTAGTTATGGCTCCCGTAACTCCAAAAGAGGCAACCGTTATGGTTGTCCGAAGAATCGATATCCTAAGGGCGCAACATCTACGGTGCAAGGTGCAACATTCGTTCAAAATGCCGAAACAGTGTCGTACGACTTTTAGAAATGAGTGCACGGATATGAAACGGAACAGTACCATGGAGCACCACTCTCCTACGTTGGTAAATCGACAACCAGCCACTGTGATCCCGTTTTACCATAAAATTCATGTGAAGCAATCGAAGGGTAAAAAAAACTTCCGAGACCCGAAAGTGATTCAGGCTGTTTTTTTTTGGATATGAAACTTTGTACCGATGGCTAAGAGCCGTCAAAGCCGTAGAACTCACAGAGAGCTTCGTTTTGAATGGCTATGGCTCCCGTAACTCCAAAAGAGGCAACCGTTATGGCTGTCCGAAGAATCGATATCCTTAGGGCGCAACATCTACGGTGCAAGGTGCAACGTCCGTTCAAAATGCCGAAACAGTGTCGTACGACTTTTAGAAATGAGTGCATGGATTTTAAACGGAACAGTACCATGGAGCACCACTCTTCTACGTTGGTATATCAACGACCAGCCACGGTGATCCCATTTTACCATAAAATTCATGTGAAGCAATCGAAGGGTAAAAAAAAACTTCTGAGACCCGAAAGTGATTCAGGCTGTTTTTTTGGATATGAAACTTTGCATTCACGGCTAAGAGCCGTCAAAGCCGTATAACTCAAAGTGAGCTTCATTTTGACTGGTTATGGCTCCCGTAACTCCAAAAGCGGCAACCGTTATGGCTGTCCGAAAAATCGATATCCTAAGGGCGCAACATTACGGTGCAAAGTGCAACATACGTTCAAAATGCCGAAACAGTGTCGTACGACTTTTTGAAATGAGTGCATGGAGTTGAAATGGAACAGTACCATGGAGCACCACTCTCCTACGATGGTAAATCGACGACCAGTGACGGTGATCCCGTTTTACCATAAAATTCACGTGAAGCAAACGAAGGGTAAAAAAAACTTCCGAGTCCCGGAAGTGATTCGGGTAGTCTTTTTTTGGATATGAAACTTTGGATTGACGGCTAAAAGCCATCAAAGCGGTAGAACTCACAGAGAGCTTCGTTTTGACTGGTATGGCTCCCGTAACTCCAAAAGAGGCAACCATTATGGCTCTCCGAAGAATCGATATCCTAAGGGCGCAACATCTACGGTGCAAGGTGCAACATCCGTTCAAAATGCCGAAACAGTGCTGTGCGACTTTTAGAAATGAGTAAATCGACGACCAGCCACGGTGATCCCGTTTTACCATTAAATTCACGTGAAGCAAACGAAGGGTAAAAAAAAACTTCCGAGTCCCGAAAGTGATTCGGGTAGTCTTTTTTTGGATATGAAACTTTGCATTGACAACTAAGAGCTGTCAAATCCGTAGAACTCACAGATAGCTTTGTTTTGACAGGTTATGGCTCCCGTCACTCCAAAAGAGGCAACCATTATGGCTGTCCGAAGAATCGATATCCTAAGGGCGCAACATCTACGGTGCAAGGTGCAACATCCGTTCAAAATGCCGAAACAGTGTCGTACGAATTTTAGAAATGAGTGCATGGATTTGAAACGGAACAGTACCATGGAGCACCACTCTCCTACGTTGGTAAATCGACGACCAGCCACGGTGATCCCGTTTTCCCATAAAATTCACGTGAAGCAAACGAAGGGTAAAAAAAATTCCGAGTCCCAAAACTGATTCGGGTTGTCTTTTTTTGGATATGAAACTTTGCATTGACGGCTAAGAGCTGTCAAAGCCATAGAACATACAAAGAGCTTCGTTTTGACTGGTTATGACTCCCGTAACTCCAAAAGAAGCAACCGTTATGGCTGTCCGAAAAATCGATATCCTAAGGGCGCAACATCAACGGTGCAAGGTGCAACATCCATTCAAAATGCCGAAACAGTGTCGTACGACTTTTAGAAATGAGTGCATGGATTTGAAACGGAACAGAACCGTGGAGCACCACTCTCCTACCATGGTAAATCGACGACTAGCCACGGTGATCCTGTTTTACAATAAAATTCAAGTGAAGCAAACGAAGGGGAAAAAAACTTCCGAGCCCCGAAAGTAATTCAGGTAGTCTTTTTTTTGATATGAAATTTTGTATTGACGGCTATGAGCTGTCAAAGCCGTAGAACTCACAGAGAGCTTTGTTTTGACTAGTTATGGCTCCCGTAACTCCAAAAGAGGCAACCGTTATGGCTGTCCGAAGAATCGATATCCTAAGGGCGCAACATCTACGGTGCAAGGTGCAACATTCGTTCAAAATGCCGAAACAGTGTCGTACGACTTTTAGAAATTAGTGCATGGATATGAAACGGAACAGTACCATGGAGCACCACTCTCCTACGTTGGTAAATCGACAACCAGCCACTGTGATCCCGTTTTACCATAAAATTCATGTGAAGCAATCGAAGGGTAAAAAAAACTTCCGAGACCCGAAAGTGATTCAGGCTGTTTTTTTTGGATATGAAACTTTGTATCGACGGCTAAGAGCCGTCAAAGCCGTAGAACTCACAGAGAGCTTCGTTTTGAATGGCTATGGCTCCCGTAACTCCAAAAGAGGCAACCGTTATGGATGTCCGAAGAATCGATATCCTTAGGGCGCAACATCTACGGTGCAAGGTGCAACGTCCGTTCAAAATGCCGAAACAGTGTCGTACGACTTTTAGAAATGAGTGCATGGATTTGAAACGGAACAGTACCATGGAGCACCACTCTTCTACGTTGGTATATCGACGACCAGCCACGGTGATCCCATTTTACCATAAAATTCATGTGAAGCAATCGAAGGGTAAAAAAAACTTCTGAGACCCGAAAGTGATTCAGGCTGTTTTTTTTTGGATATGAAACTTTGCATTCACGGCTAAGAGCCGTCAAAGCCGTATAACTCAAAGTGAGCTTCATTTTGACTGGTTATGGCTCCCGTAACTCCAAAAGAGGCAACCGTTATGGCTGTCCGAAAAATCGATATCCTAAGGGCCCAACATTACGGTGCAAAGTGCAACATACGTTCAAAATGCCGAAACAGTGTCGTACGACTTTTTGAAATGAGTGCATGGAGTTGAAATGGAACAGTACCTTGAGCACCACTCTCCTACGATGGTAAATCGACGACCAGTGAAGGTGATCCCGTTTTACCATAAAATTCACGTGAAGCAAACGAAGGGTAAAAAAAACTTCCGAGTCCCGGAAGTGATTCGGGTAGTCTTTTTTTGGATATGAAACTTTGGATTGACGGCTAAAAGCCATCAAAGCGGTAGAACTCACAGAGAGCTTCGTTTTGACTGGTATGGCTGCTGTAACTCCAAAAGAGGCAACCATTATGGCTCTCCGAAGAATCGATATCCTAAGGGCGCAACATCTACGGTGCAAGGTGCAACATCCGTTCAAAATGCCGAAACAGTGTTGTACGACTTTTAGAAATGAGTAAATCGACGACCAGCCACGGTGATCCCGTTTTACCATAAAATTCACGTGAAGCAAACGAAGGGTAAAAAACTTCCTAGTCCCGAAAGTGATTCGGGTAGTCTTTTTTTGGATATGAAATTTTGAATTGACGGCTAAAAGCCATCAAAGCCGTAGAACTCACAGAGAGCTTCGTTTTGACTGATTATGGCTCCTGTAACTCCAAAAGAGGCAACCGATATGGCTGTCCGAAGAATCGATATCCTAAGGGCGCAACATCTACGGTGCAAGGTGCAACATCCGTTCAAAATGCCGAAACAGTACCGTACGACTTTTAGAAATGAGTGCATGGATTTGAAATAGAACAGCACCATGGAGCACCACTCTCCTATGTTGGTAAATCGACGACCAGCCACGGTGATCCCGTTTTACAATAAAATTCACGTGAAGCAAACGAAGGGTAAGAAAACTTCCGAGTCCCGAAAGTGATTCGGGTAGTCTTTTTTTGGAAATGAAACTTTGCATTGACGGCTAAGAGCCATCAAAGCCGTAGAACTCACAGAGAGCTTTGTTTTGACTGGTTATGGCTCCCGTAACTCCAGAAGAGGCAACCGTTATGGTTGTCCGAAGAATCGATATCCTAAGGGCGCAACATCTACGGTGCAAGGTGCAACATCCGTTCAAAATGCCGAAACAGTGCTGTACGACTTTTTGAAATGAGTGCATGGATTTGAAGCGGAACAGTACCATGGAGCACACTCTCCTACGATGGTAAATCTAGGACCAGCGACGGTGATCCCGTTTTACCATAAAATTCACGTGAAGCAAACGAAGGGTAATAAAAAACTTCCGAGTCACGAAAGTGATTCAGGTAGTCTTTTTTTGGATATGAAACTTTGCATTGATGGTTAAGAGCCATCAAAGCCGTATAACTCACAGAGAGCTTCATTTTGACTGGTTATAGCTCCCGTAACTCCAAAAGAGGAAACCGTTATGGTTGTCCGAAGAATCGATATCCTAAGGGCAAAACATCTACGGCGCAAGGTGCAACATCCGTCCAAAATGCCGAAACAGTGCCGTACGACTTTTATAAATGAGTGCATGGATTTGAAACGGAACAGTACCATGGCGCACCACTCTCCAGGGATGGTAAATCGACGACCAACCACGGTAATCCTGTTTTACCATAAAATCCACGTAAGCAAACGAAGGGTAAAAAAAACTTCCGAGTCCCGAAAGTGATTCGGGTAGTCTTTGTTTTGGATATGAAACTTTGCATTGACAACTAAGAGCTTCCAAATTCGTAGAACTCACAGATAGCTTTGTTTTGACAGGTTATGGCTCCCGTCACTCCAAAAGAGGCAACCATTATGGCTCTCCGAAGAATCGATATCCTAAGGGCGCAACATCTACGGTGCAAGGTGCAACATCCGTTCAAAATGCCGAAACAGTGTCGTACGACTTTTAGAAATGAGTGCATGGATTTGAAACGGAACAGTACCATGGAGCACCACTCTCCTACGTTGGTAAATCGACGACCAGCCACGGTGATCCCGTTTTACCATAAAATTCACGTGAAGCAAACGAAGGGTAAAAAAACTTCCGAGTCCCGAAAGTGATTCGGGTTGTCTTTTTTTGGATTTGAAACTTTGCATTGACGGCAAAGAGCTGTCAAAGCCATAGAACCCACAAAGAGCTTCGTTTTGACTGGTTACGGCTCCCATAACTCCAAAAGAGGCAACCTTTATGGCTGTTCGAAGAATCGATATCCTAAGGGCGCAACATCTACGGTGCAAGGTGCAACATCCGTTCAAAATGCCGAAACAGTGTCGTACGAATTTTAGAAATGAGTGCATGGATTTGAAACGGAACAGTACCATGGAGCACCACTCTCCTACGTTGGTAAATCAACGACCAGCCACGGTGATCCCGTTTTACCCTAAAATTCACGTGAAGCAAACGAAGGGTAAAAAAAATTCCGAGTCCCGAAAGTGATTCGGGTTGTCTTTTTTTGGATATGAAACTTTGCATTGACGGCTAAGAGCTGTCAAAGCCATAGAACTCACAAAGAGCTTCGTTTTGACTGGTTATGACACCCGTAACTCCAAAAGAAGCAACCATTATGGCTGTTTGAAAAATCGATATCCTAAGGGCGCAACATCAACGGTGCAAGGTGCAACATCCATTCAAAATGCTGAAACAGTGTCGTACGACTTTTAGAAATGAGTGCATGGATTTGAAACGGAACAGAACCGTGGAGCACCACTCTCCTACCATGGTAAATCGACGACCAGCCACAGTGATCCTGTTTTACCATAAAATTCACGTGAAGCAAACGAAGGGGAAAAAAAACTTCCGAGCCCCGAAAGTAATTCGGGTAGTCTTTTTTTTGATATGAAACTTTGTATTGACGGCTATGAGCTGTCAAAGCCGTAGAACTCACAGAGAGCTTCGTTTTGACTAGTTATGGCTCCAGTAACTCCAAAAGAGGCAACCGTTATGGCTGTCCGAAGAATCGATATCCTAAGGGCGCAACATCTACGGTGCAAGGTGCAACATTCGTTCAAAATGCCGAAAAAGTGTCGTACGACTTTTAGAAATGAGTGCATGGATATGAAACAGAACAGTACCATGGAGCACCACTCTCCTACGTTGGTAAATCGACAACCAGCCACTGTGATCCCGTTTTACCATAAAATTCATGTGAAGCAATCGAAGGGTAAAAAAAAACTTCCGAGACCCGAAAGTGATTCAGGCTGTTTTTTTTTGGATATGAAACTTGGTATTGACGACTAAGAGCCGTCAAAGCCGTAGAACTCACAGAGAGCTTCGTTTTGACTGGCTATGGCTCCCGTAACTCAAAAAGAGGCAACCGTTATGGCTGTCCGAAAAATCGATATCCTTAAGGCGCAACATCTACGGTGCAAGGTGCAACATCCGTTCAAAATGCCGAAATAGTGCCGTACGACTTTTTGAAATGAGTGCATGGAGTTGAAACGGAACAGTACCATGGAGCACCACTCTTCTACGATGGTATATCGACGAACAGCGACGGTGATCCCATTTTACCATAAAATTCACGTGAAGCAAACGAAGGGTAAAAAAAACTTCCGAGTCCCAAAAGTGATTCAGGTAGTCTTTTTAGGATATCAAACTTTGCATTGACGGCTAAAAGCCATCAAAGCCGTAGAACTCACAAAGAGCTTCGTTTTGACTGGTTATGGCTCCCGTAACTCCAAAAGAGGCAACCGTTATGGTTGTCCGAAGAATCAATATCCTAAGGGCAAAACATCTACGGTGCAAGATGCAACATCCGTCCAAAATGCCGAAACAGTGCCGTACGACTTTTATAAATTGGTGCATGGATTTGAAATGGAACAGTACCATGGCGCACACTCTCCAGCGATGGTAAATCGACGACCAACCACGGTGATCCCGTTTTACCATAAAATTCACGTGAAGCAAACGAAGGGTAAACAAAACTTCCGAGTCCCGAAAGTGATTCGGGTAGTCTTTTTTTTGGATATGAAACTTTGCATTGACAACTAAGAGCTGCCAAAGCCGTAGAACTCACAGATAGCTTCGTTTTTACAAGTTATGGCTCCCGTCACTCCAAAAGAGGCAACCATTATGGCTCTCCGAGGAATCGATATCCTAAGGGCGCATCATCTACGGTGCAAGGTGCAACATCCGTTCAAAATGCCGAAACAGAGCCGTACGACTTTTAGAAACGAGTGCATGGATTTGAAACGGAACAGTACCATGGAGCACCACTCTCCTGCGATGGTAAATCGACGACCAGCCACGGTGATCCCGTTTTACCATAAAGTTCACGTGAAGCAAACGAAGGGTAAAAAAAACTTCCGAGTCCCGAAAGTGATTCGGGTAGTCTTTTTTTGGATATGAAACTTTGAATTGACGGCTAAAAGCCATCAAAGCCGTAGAACTCACAGAGAGCTTCGTTTTGACTGATTATGGCTCCCGTAACTCCAAAAGAGGCAACCGATATGGTTGTCCGAAGAATCGATATCCTAAGGGCGCAACATCTACGGTGCAAGGTGCAACATCCGTCCAAAATGCAGAAACAGTGCCGTACGACTTTTATAAATGAGTGCATGGATTTGAAACGGAACAGTACCATGGAGCACCACTCTCCTACGTTGGTAAATCGACGACCAGCCACGGTGATCTTGTTTTACGATAAAATTCACGTGAAGCAAACGAAGGGTAAGAAAACTTCCGAGTCCCGAAAGTGATTCGGGTAGTCTTTTTTTGGATATGAAACTTTGCATTGACGGCTAAGAGCCATCAAAGCCGTAGAACTCATAGAGAGCTTCATTTTGACTGGTTATGGCTCCCGTAACTCCAGAAGAGGCAACCGTTATGGTTGTCCGAAGAATCGATATCCTAAGGGCACAACATCTACGGTGCAAGGTGCAACATCCGTTCAAAATACCGAAACAGTGCAGTACGACTTTTTGAAATGAGTGCATGGATTTGAAGCGGAACAGTACCATGGAGCACCACTCTCCTACGATGGTAAATCTAGGACCAACGATGGTGATCCCGTTTTACCATAAAATTCACGTGAAGCAAACGAAGGGTAAAAAAAACTTCCGAGTCCCGAAAGTGATTTGGGTAGTCTTTTTTGGATATGAAACTTTGCATTGACGGTTAAGAGCCATCAAAGCCGTAGAACTCACAGAGAGCTTCGTTTTGACTGGTTATGGCTCCCATAACTCCAAAAGAGGAAACCGTTATGGTTGTCCGAAGAATCGATATCCTAAGGGCAAAACATCTACGGCGCAAGGTGCAACATCCGTCCAAAATGCCGAAACAGTGTCGTACGACTCTTATAAATGAGTGCATGGATTTGAAACGGAACAGTACCATGGCGCACCACTCTCCAGCGATGGTAAATCGACGACCAACCACGGTAATCCCGTTTTACCATAAAATTCACGTGTGCTAACGAAGGGTAAAAAAAACTTCCGAGTCCCGAAAGTGATTCGGGTAGTCTTTTTTTTGGAAATGAAACTCACAGATAGCTTTGTTTTGACAGGTTATGGCTCCCGTCACTCTAAAAGAGGCAACCATTATGGCTCTCCGAAGAATCGATATCCTAAGGGCGCAACATCTACGGTGCAAGGTGCAACATCCGTTCAAAATGCCGAAACAGTGTCGTACGACTTTTAGAAATGAGTGCATGGATTTGAAACGGAACAGTACCATGGAGCACCACTCTTCTACGTTGGTAAATCGACGACCAGCCACGGTGATCCCGTTTTACCATAAAATTCACGTGAAGCAAACGAAGGGTAAAAAAAATTCCGAGTCCCGAAAGTGATTCGGGTTGTCTTTTTTTGGATATGAAACTTTGCATTGACGGCTAAGAGCTGTCAAAGCCATAGAACTCACAAAGAGCTTCGTTTTGACTGGTTATGACTCCCGTAACTCAAAAGAAGCAACCGTTATGGCTGTCCGAAAATTCAATATCCTAAGGGCGCAACATCAACGGTGCAAGGTGCAACATCCGTTCAAAATGCCGAAACAGTGTCGTACGACTTTTAGAAATGAGTGCATGGATTTGAAACAGAACAGAACCGTGGAGCACCACTCTCCTACAATGGTAAATCGACGACCAGCCACGGTGATCCTGTTTTACCATAAAATTCACGTGAAGCAAACGAAGGGAAAAAAAAACTTCTGAGCCCCGAAAGTAATTCGGGTAGTCTTTTTTTTGATATGAAACTTTGTATTGACGGCTAAGAGCTGTCAAAGCCGTAGAACTCATAGAGAGCTTCGTTTTGACTGGTTATGGCTCCCGTAACTCCAAAAGAGGCAACCATTATGGCTGTCCGAAGAATCGATATCCTAAGGGCGCAACATCTTCGGTGCAAGGTGCAACGTCCGTTCAAAATGTCGAAACAGTGTCGTACGACTTTAAGAAATGAGTGCGTGGATATGAAACGGAACAGTACCATGGAGCACCACTCTCCTACGATGGTAAATCGACAACAAGCCACAGTGATCCCGTTTTACCATAAAATTCATGTGAAGCAATCGAAGGGTAAAAAAAACTTCTGAGACCCGAAAGTGATTCAGGCTATTTTTTTTGGATATGAAACTTTGCATTCACGGCTAAGAGCCGTCAAAGCCGTAGAACTCACAGTGAGCTTCGTTTTGACTGGTTATGGCTCCCGTAACTCCAAAAGAGGCAATCGTTATGGATGTCCGAAAAATCGATATCTTAAGGGCGCAACATTACGGTGCAAGATGCAACATACGTTCAAAATGCCGAAACAGTGTCTTACGACTTTTTGAAATGAGTGCATGGAGTTGAAATGGAATAGTACCATAGAGCACCACTCTCCTACGATGGTAATTCGATGACCAGCGACGGTGATCCCGTTTTACCATAAAATTCACGTGAAGCAAACGAATAGTAAAAAAAACTTCCGAGTCCCAAAAGTGATTCGGGTAGTCTTTTTTCGGATATGAAACTTTGCATTGACGGCTAAAAGCCATCAAAGCCGTAGAACTCATAAAGAGCTTCGTTATGACTGGTTATGGCTCCCGTAACTCCAAAAGAGGCAACCGTTATAGTTGTCCGAAGAATTGATATCCTAAGGGCAAAACATCTATGGTGCAAGGTGCAACATCCGTCCAAAATGCCGAAACAGTGTCGTACGACTTTTATAAATGAGTGCATGGATTTGAAACGGAACAGTACCATGGAGCACCACTCTCCTATGTTGGTAAATCGACGACCAGCCACGGTGATCTTGTTTTACGATAAAATTCACGTGAAGCAAACGAAGGGTAAAAAAAACTTTCGAGTCCCAAAAGTGATTCGGGTTGTCTTTTTTGGATATGAAACTTTGCATTGATGGCTAAGAGCTATCAAAGCCATAGAACTCACAAAGAGCTTCGATTTGACTGGTTATGACTCCCGTAACTCCAAAAGAAGCATCCGTTATGGCTGTCCGAAAAATCGATATCCTAAGTGCGCAACATCTACGGTGCAAGGTGCAATATCCATTCAAAATACCGAAACAGTGCCGTACGACTTTTTGAAATGAGTGCATTGATTTGAAATGGAACAGTACCATGGAGCACCACTATCCTACGATGGTAAATCGACGACCAGTGACGGTGATCTCGTTTTACCATAAAATTCACGTGAAGCAAACGAAGGGTAAAAAAAACTTCCGAGTCCCGAAAGTGATTCGGGTAGTCTTTTTTTGGATATGAAACTTTGGATTGACGGCTAAAAGCCATCAAAGCGGTAGAACTCACAGAGAGCTTCGTTTTGATTGGTATGGCTCCCGTAACTCCAAAAGAGGCAACCGTTATGGTTGTCCGAAGAATCGATATCTAAGGGAAAAACATCTATGGTGCAAGGTGCAACATCCGTCCAAAATGCCGAAACAGTGTCGTACGACTTTATAAATGAGTGCATGGATTTGAAACGTAACAGTACCATGGAGCACCACTCTCCTACGTTGGTAAATTGACGACCAGCCACGGTGATCCCGTTTTACCATAAAATTCACGTGAAGCAAACAGAGGGTAAAAAAAACTTCCGAGTTCCGAAAGTGATTCGGGTTGTCTTTTTTTGGATATGAAACTTTGCATTGACGGCTAAGTGCTGTCAAAGCCATAGAACTCACAAAGCGCTTCGTTTTGATTGGTTATGACTCCCGTAACTCCAAAAGAGGCAACCGATATGGCTGTCCGAAGAATTGATATCCTAAGGGCGCAACATCTACGGTGCAAGGTGCAACATCCTTTCAAAATGCCGAAACAGTACCGTACGACTTTTAGAAATGAGTGCATGGATTTGAAATGGAACAGTACCATGGAGCACCACTCTCCTACGTTGGTAAATCGACGACCAGCCACGGTGATCCCGTTTTACCATAAAATTCACGTGAAGCAAACGAAGGGTAAGAAAACTTCCGAGTCCCGAAAGTGATTCGGGTAGTCTTTTTTTGGATATGAAACTTTGCATTGACGACTAAGAGCCATCAAAGCCGTAGAACTCACAGAGAGCTTTGTTTTGACTGGTTATGGCTCCCGTAACTCCAGAAGAGGCAACCGTTATGGTTGTCCGAAGAATCGATATCCTGAGGGCAAAACATCTACGGTGCAAGGTGCAACATCCGTTCAAAATGCCGAAACAGTGTCGTACGACTTTTTGAAATGAGTGCATGGATTTGGAACGGAACAGTACCATGGAGCACCACTCTCCTACGATGGTAAATCGAGGACCAGCGATGGTGATCCCGTTTTACCATAAAATTCACGTGAAGCAAACGAAGGGTAAAAAAACTTCCGAGTATCGAAAGTGATTCGGGTAGTCTTTTTTTGGATATGAAACTTTGCATTGACGGTTAAGAGCCATCAAAGTCGTAGAACTCACAGAGAGCTTCGTTTTGACTGGTTATGGCTCCCGTAACTCCAAAAGAGGAAACTGTTATGGTTGTCCGAAGAATCGATATCCTAAGGGCAAAACATCTACGGCGCAAGGTGCAACATCCGTCCAAAATGCCGAAACAGTGCCGTACGACTTTTATAAATGAGTGCATGGATTTGAAACGGAACAGTACCATGGCGCACCACTCTCCAGCGATGGTAAATCGACGACCAACCACGGTAATCCCGTTTTACCATAAAATTCACGTGAGCAAACGAAGGGTAAAAAAAAACTTCCGAGTGCCGAAAGTGATTCGGGTAGTCTTTTTTTTGGATATGAAACTTTGCATTGACAACTAAGAGCTGCCAAATCCATAGAACACACAGATAGCATTGTTTTGACAGGTTATGGCCCCCATCACTCCAAAAGAGGCAACCATTATGGCTCTCCGAAGAATCGATATCCTAAGGGCGCAACATCTACGGTGCAAGGTGCAACATCCGTTCAAAATGCCGAAACAGTGTCGTACGACTTTTTGAAATGAGTGCATGGATTTGGAACGGAACAGTACCATGGAGCACCACTCTCCTACGATGGTAAATCGAGGACCAGCGACGGTGATCCCGTTTTACCATAAAATTCACGTGAAGCAAACGAAGGGTAAAAAAACTTCCGAGTATCGAAAGTGATTCGGGTAGTCTTTTTTTGGATTTGAAACTTTGCATTGACGGCTAAGAGCTGTCAAAGCCATAGAACCCACAAAGAGCTTCGTTTTGATTGGTTATGGCTCCCGTAACTCCAAAAGAGGCAACCGTTATGGCTGTCCGAAGAATCGATATCCTAAGGGCGCAACATCTACGGTGCAAGGTGCAACATCCGTTCAAAATGCCGAAACAGTGTCGTACGACTTTTAGAAATGAGTGCGTGGATTTGAAACGGAACAGTACCATGGAGCACCACTCTCCTACGTTGGTAAATCGACGACCAGCAACGGTGATCCCGTTTTACCATAAAATTCACGTGAAGCAAACGAAGGGTAAAAAAAATTCCGAGTCTCGAATGTGATTCGGGTTGTCTTTTTTTGGATATGAAACTTTGCATTGACGGCTAAGAGCTGTCAAAGCCATAGAACTCACAAAGAGATTCGTTTTGACTGGTTATGACTCCCGTAACTCCAAAAGAAGCAACCGTTATGGCTGTCCGAAAAATCGATATCCTAAGAGCGCAACATCAACGGTGCAAGGTGCAACATCCGTTCAAAATGCCGAAACAGTGTCGTACGACTTTTAGAAATGAGTGCATGGATTTGAAACGGAACAGAACCGTGGAGCACCACTCTCCTACGATGGTAAATCGACGACCAGCCACGGTGATCATGTTTTACCATAAAATTCACGTGAAGCAAACGAAGGGAAAAAAAACTTCCAAGCCACGAAAGTAATTCGGGTAGTCTTTTGTTTGATATGAAACTTTGTATTGACGGCTAAGAGCTGTCAAAGCCGTAGAACTCACAGAGAGCTTCGTTTTGACTAGTTATGGCTCCCGTAACTCCAAAAGAGGCAACCGTTATGGCTGTCCGAAGAATCGATATCCTAAGGGCGCAACATCTACGGTGCAAGGTGCAACGTCCGTTCAAAATGCCGAAACAGTGTCGTACGACTTTTAGAAATGAGTGCATGTATATGAAACGGAACAGTACCATGGAGAACCACTCTCCTACGTTGGTAAATCGACAACCAGCCACTGTGATCCCATTTTACCATAAAATTCATGTGAAGCAATCGAAGGGTAAAAAAAACTTCCGAGACCCGAAAGTGATTCAGGCTGTTTTTTTTTGGATATGAAACTTTGAATTGACGGCTAAGAGCCGTCAAAGCCGTAGAACTCATAGAGAGCTTCGTTTGACTGGCTATGGCTCCCGTAACTCAAAAAGAGGCAACCGTTATGGCTGTCCGAAAAATCGATATCCTAAGGGCGCCACATCTACGGTGCAAGGTGCAACATCCGTTCAAAATGCCGAAACAGTGCCGTACGACTTTTTGAAATCTGTGCATGGAGTTGAAACGGAACAGTACCATGGAGCACCACTCTCTTACGATGGTATATCGATGAACAGCGACGGTGATCCCATTTTACCATAAAATTCACGTGAAGCAAACGAAGGGTAAAAAAAAACTTCCGAGTCCCGAAAGTGATTCAGGTAGTCTTTTTTTGGATATGAAACTTTGCATTGACGGCTAAAAGCCATCAAAGCCGTAGAACTCATAGAGAGCTTCGTTTTGACTGGTTATAGCTCCCGTAACTCCAAAAGAGGCAACCGTTATGGTTGTCCGAAGAATCAATATCCTAAGGGCAAAACATCTACGGTGCAAGATGCAACATCCGTCCAAAATGCCGAAACAGTGCCGTACGACTTTTATAAATTAGTGCATGGATTTGAAATGGAACAGTACCATGGCGCACACTCTCTAGCGATGGTAAATCGACGACCAACCACGGTGATCCCATTTTACCATAAAATTCACGTGAAGCAAACGAAGGGTAAACAAAACTTCCGAGTCCCGAAAGTGATTCGGGTAATCTTTTTTTGGATATGAAACTTTGCATTGACAACTAAGAGCTGCCAAAGCCGTAGAACTCACAAATAGCTTCGTTTTGTTAAGTTATGGCTCCCGTCACTCCAAAAGAGGCAACCATTATGGCTCTCCGAAGAATCGATATCCTAAGGGCGCAACATCTACGGTGCAAGGTGCAACATCCGTTCAAAATGCTGAAACAGTGCCGTACGACTTTTAGAAATGAGTGCATGGATTTGAAACGGAACAGTACCATGGCGCACACTCTCTAGCGATGGTAAATCGACGACCAACCACGGTGATCTCGTTTTACCATAAAATTCACGTGAAGCAAACGAAGGGTAAACAAAACTTCCGAGTCCCAAAAGTGATTCGGGTAATCTTTTTTTTGGATATGAAACTTTGCATTGACAACTAAGAGCTGCCAAAGCCGTAGAACTCACAAATAGCTTCCTTTTGACAAGTTATGGCTTCCGTCACTCCAAAAGAGGCAACCATTATGGCTCTCCGAAGAATCGATAACCTAAGGGCGCAACATCTACGGTGCTAGGTGCAACATCCGTTCAAAATGCTGAAACAATGCCGTACGACTTTTAGAAATGAGTGCATGGATTTGAAACGGAACAGTACCATGGAGCACCACTCTCCTACGATGGTAAATCGACGACCAGCCACGGTGATCCCGTTTTACCATAAAATTCACGTGAAGCAAACGAAGGGTAAAAAAAACTTCCGAGTCCCGAAAGTGATTTGGGTAGTCTTTTTTTGGATATGAAAATTTGCATTGACAGCTAAAAGCCATCAAAGCCGTAGAACTCACAGAGAGCTTCGTTTTGACTGATTATGGATCCCGTAACTCCAAAAGAGGCAACCGATATGGTTGTCCGAAGAATCGATATCCTAAGGGCGCAACATCTACGGTGCAAGGTGCAACATCCGTTCAAAATAACGAAACAGTACCGTACGACTTTTAGAAATGAGTGCATGGATTTGCAATGGAACAGTACCATGGAGCACCACTCTCCTACGTTGGTAAATCGACGACCAGCCACGGTGATCCCGTTTTACCATAAAATTCACGTGAAGCAAACGAAGGGTAAAAAAAACTTCTGAGTCCCGAAAGTGATTCAGGTAGTCTTTTTTTGGATATGAAACTTTTTATTGATGGCTAAGAGCTGTAAAAGCCGTAGAACTCACAAAGAGCATCGTTTTGACTGGTTATGGCTCCCGTAACTCCAAAATAGGCAACCGTTATGGCTGTCCGAAGAATCGATATCCTTAGGGCGCAACATCTACGGTACAAGGTGCAACATCCGTACAAAATGCCGAAACAGTGTCGTACGACTTTTAGAAATGAGTGCATGGATTTGAAACAAAACAGTACCATGGAGCACCATTCTACTACGTTGGTAAATCGACAACCAGCCACGGTGATCCCGTTTTACCATAAAATTCACGTGAAGCAAACAAAGGGTAAAAAAAAACTTCCGAGACCCGAAAGTAATTCAGGCTGTTTTTTTGGGATATGAAATTTGCATTAACGGCTAAGAGCTGTAAAAGCCGTAGAACTCACAGAGAGCTTCGTTTTGGCTGGTTATGGCTCCCGTAACTCCAAAAGAGGCAACCGTTATGGCTGTCCGAAGAATCGATATCCTAAGGGCGCAACAACAACGGTGCAAGGTGCAACATTCGTTTAAAATGCCAAAACAGTGCCGTACGACTTTTAGAAATGAGTGCATGGATTTGAAAAGGAACAGTACAATGGAGCACAACTCTCCTACGATGGTAAATCGACGACCAGCCACGGTGATCCCGTTTTACCATAAAATTCACGTGAAGCAAACGAAGGGAGAAAAAAACTTCCGAGTCCCGAAAGTAATTCGGGTAGTCTTTTTATTATATGAAACTTTGTATTGACAGCTAAGAGCAGTCAAAGCCATAGAACTCACAGAGGGATTCGTTTTGACTGGTTATGGCTCCCGTAACTCCAAAAGAGGCAACCGTTATGGCTTTTCAAAGAATCGATATACTAAGCGCGCAACATCTACGGTGCAAGGTGCAACATCCGTTCAAAATGGCGAAACAGTGTCGTACGACTTTTAGAAATGAGTGCATGGATTTGAAACGGAATAGTACCATGGAGCACCACTCTCCTACGTTGGTAAATCGACAACCGGCCATGGTGATCCCGTTTTACCATAAAATACAAATGAAGTAAACGAAGGGTAAAAAAACTTCCGAGACCCGAAAGTGATTCGGGCTGTTTTTTTTAGATATGAAACTTTGCATTGACGGCTAAGAGTTGTCAAAGCCGTAGAACTTACAGAGAGCTTCGGTATGACTGGTTATGGCTCCCGAAACTCCAAAAGAGGCAACCGTTATGGCTGTTCGAAGAATCGATATCCTAAAGGCGCAACATCTACGGTGCAAGGTGCAACATCCGTTCAAAATGCCAAAACAGTGCCGTACGACTTTTAGGAATGAGTGCATGAATTTGAAATGGAACAGTACCATGGAGCACCACTCTCCTACGTTGGTAAATCGACGACCAGCCACAGTGATCCTATTTTACCATAAAATTCACGTGAAGCAAACAAAGGGAAAAAAAAAACTTTCGAGTCCCAAAAGTGATTCGGGTTGTCTTTTTTTGGACATGAAACTTTGCATTGAAGGCTAAGAGCTGTCAAAGCCGTAGAACTCACAGAGAGCTTCGTTTTGACTGGTCATGACTCCCGTAGCTCCAAAAGAAGCAACCGTTATGGCTGTCCGAAAAATCGATATCCTAAGAGCGCAACATCTACGGTGCAAGGTGCAACATCCGTTCAAAATGCCGAAACAGTGCCGTACGACTTTTAGAAATGAGTGCATGGATTTGAAACGGAACAGTAGCATGGAGCACCACTTTTCTACGATGGTAAATCGATGACCAGCCACGGTGATCCCGTTTTACCATAAAATTCACGTGAAGCAAACGAAGGAAAAAAAAACTTCCGAGTCCCGAAAGTTATTCGAGTACTCTTTTTTTTGATATGAAACTTTGTATTAACGGCTAAGAGCTGTCAAAGCCGTAGAACTCACAGAGAGCTTCATTTTGACAGGTTATGGCTCCCGTAACTCCAAAAGAGGCAACCGTTATGGCTGTCCGAAGAATCGATATCCTAAGAGCTCAACATCTACGGTGCAAGGTGCAACATCCCTTCAAAATGCCGAAACAGTGCCGTACGACTTTTATAAATTAGTGCATGGATTTGAAACGGAACAATACCATAGAGCACCACTCTCCTACGATAGTAAATCGACGACCAGCCACGGTGATCCCGTTTTACCATAAAATTCACGTGAAGCAAACGAAGGGTAAATAAAAACTTCCGAGTCCCGAAATTGATTCAGGTAGTCTTTTTTTTGATATGAAACTTAGCATTGACGGCTAAGAGCTGTTAAAGCAGTAGAACTCACAGAAAGCTTCGTTTTGACTGGTTATGGCTCGTGTAACTCCAATAGAGGCAACCGATATGGCTATCCGAAGAATCGATATTCTAATAGCACAACATCTACGGTGCAAGGTGCAACATCCATTCAAAATGCCGAAACAGTGCCATATGACTTTTTGAAATGAGTGCATGGATTTGAAATGGAACAGTACCATGGAGCACCACACTCCTAAGATGGTAAATCGACGACCAGCGACGGTGATCCCGTTTTACCATAAAATTCACGTGACGCAAACGAAGGGTAAAATGAACTTTCGAGTCCCGAAAGTGATTCGGGTAGTCTTTTTTTGGATACGAAACTTTGCATTGACGGCTAAGAGCCATCAGAGCCGTAGAACTCACAGAGAACTTCGTTTTGTCTGGTTATGGCTCCCGTAACTCCAAAAGAGGCAACTGTTATGGTTGTCCGAAGAATCGATATCCTAAGGGCGCAACATCTACGGTGCAAGGTGCAACATCCGTCCAAAATGCCGAAACAGTGTTGTACGACTTTTATAAATGAGTGAATGGATTTGAAACGGAACAGTACCATGGCGCACCACTCTCCAACGATGGTAAATATAAGACCAGCCACGGTGATCCCGTTTTACAATAAAATTCATGTGAAGCAAACGAATGGTAAAAAAAAACTTTCGAGTCCCGAAAGTGATTCGGGTAGTCTTTATTTGGGATATGAAACTTTGCATTGATGACTAAGAGCTTTCAAAGCCGTAGAACTCACATAGAGCTTCGTTTTGACTAGTTATGGCTCCCGTAACTCTAAAAGAGGCAACCGTTATGGCTGCCCGAAGAATCGATATCCTAAGGGCGCAACATCTACGGTGCAAGGTGCAACATCCGTTCAAAATGCCGAAACAGTGCCGTACGACTTTTAGAAATGAGTGCATGGATATGAAACGGAACAGTACCATGGAGCACCACTCTCCTACGTTGGTAAATCGACGACAAGACATGGTGATCCCGTTTTACCATAAAATTCACGTGAAGCAAACGAAGGGTAAAAAAAAACATCCGAGTCCCGAAAGTGATTCGGTTTGTCTTTCTTTGGATATGAAACTTTGTATTGATGGTTAAGAGCAGTCAAAGCCGTAGAACTCACAGAGAGTTTCGTTTTGACTGGTTATGGCTCCCGTAACTCCAAAAGAAGCAACCGTTATGGCTGTCCGAAGAATCGATATCCTAAGGGCTCAACATCTACGGTGCAAGGTGCAACATCCGTTCAACATGCCGAAACAGTGTCGTACGACTTTTATAAATGAGTGCATGGGTTTGAAACGGAACAGTACCATGGAGCACCACTCTCCTACGATGGTAAATCGACGACCAGCCACGGTGATCCCGTTTTAGCATTAAATTCATGTGAAGAAAACGAAGGGTAAATAAAAACTTTCGAGTCCCGAAATTGATTCGGGTAGTCATTTTTTGGATATGAAACTTTGCATTGACGGCTAAGAGCTGTTAAAGCCGTAGAAGTCACAGAGAGCTTCGTTTTGACAGGTTATGGCTCCCGTAACTCCAAAAGAGGCAACCGTTATGGCTGGCCGAAGAATCATTATCCTAAGAGCTCAACATCTACGGTGCAAGGTGCAACATCCGTTCAAAATGCCGAAACAGTGCCGTACGACTTTTATAAATTAGCGCATGGATTTGAAACGGAACAATACCATGGAGCACCACTCTTCTACGATAGTAAATCGACGACCAGCCACGGTGATCCCGTTTTACCATAAAATTCACGTGAAGCAAACGAAGGGTAAATAGAAACATCCAAGCCCCGAAAGTGATTCAGGTAGTCTTTTTTTGGATATGAAACTTTGCATTGACGGCTAAGAGCTGTGAAACCCGTAGAAGTCACAGAAAGCTTCGTTTTGACTAGTTATGGCTCGCGTAACTCCAATAGAGGCAACCGCTATGGCTGTCCGAAGAATCGATATTCTAATAGCACAACATCTACGGTGCAAGGTGCAACATCCATTCAAAATGCCGAAACAGTGCCATATGACTTTTTGAAATGAGTGCATGGATTTGAAATGGAACAGTACCATGGAGCACCACACTCCTAAGATGGTAAATCGACGACCAGCGACGGTGATCCCGTTTTACCATAAAATTCACATGACGCAAACGAAGGGTAAAAAGAACTTTCGAGTCCCGAAAGTGATTCGGGTAGTCTTTTTTTGGATATGAAACTTTGCATTGACGGCTAAGAGCCATCAGAGCCGTAGAACTCACAGAGAGCTTCTTTTTGTCAGGTTATGGCTCCCGTAACTCTAAAAGAGGCTACCGTTATGGTTGTCCGAAGAATCGATATCCTAAGGGCGCAACATCTACGGTGGAAGGTGCAACATCCGTCCAAAATGCCGAAACAGTGTTGTACGACTTTTATAAATGAGTGAATGGATTTGAAACGGAACAGTACCATGGCGCACCACTCTCCTACGATGGTAAATATAAGACCAGCCACGGTGATCCCATTGTACCATAAAATTCATGTGAAGCAAACGAATGGTAAAAAAAACTTCCGAGTCCCGAAAGTGATTCGGGTAGTCTTTTTTTTGGATATGAAACTTTGCATTGATGGCTAAGAGCTTTCAAAGCCGTAGAACTCACATAGAGCTTCGTTTTGACTAGTTATGGCTCCTGTAACTCTAAAAGAGGCAACCGTTATGGCTGCCCGAAGAATTGATATCCTAAGGGCGCAACATCTACGGTGCAAGGTGCAACATCCGTTCAAAATGTCGAAACAGTGCCGTACGACTTTTAGAAATGAGTGCATGGATATGAAACGGAACAGTACCATGGAGCACCACTCTCCTACATTGGTAAATCGACGACCAGCCATGGTGATCCCGTTTTACCATAAAATTCACGTGAAGCAAACGAAGGGTAAAAAAAACTTCCGAGTCCCGAAAGTGATTCGGTTTGTCTTTCTTTGGATATGAAACTTTGTATTGATGTTTAAGAGCAGTCAAAGCCGTAGAACTCACAGAGAGTTTCGTCTTGACTGGTTATGGCTCCCGTAACTCCAAAAGAAGCAACCGTTATGGCTGTCCGAAGAATAGATATCATAAGGGCTCAACATCTACGGTGCAAGGTGCAACATCCGTTCAACATGCCGAAACAGTGTCGTACGACTTTTATAAATGAGTGCATGGATTCGAAACGGAATAGTACCATGGAGCACCACTCTCCTACGATGGTAAATCGACGACCAGCCACGGTGATCCCGTTTTAGCATTAAATTCACGTGAAGCAAACGAAGGGTAAATAAAAACTTTCGAGTCCCGAAAGTGATTCGGGTAGTCATTTTTTGGATATGAAACTTTGCATTGACGGCTAAGAGCTGTTAAAGCCGTAGAAGTCATAGAGAGCTTCGTTTTGACTGGTTATGGCTCCCGTAACTCCAAAAGAGGCAACCGTTATGGCTGTCCAAAGAATCGTTATCCTAAGGGCGCAATATCTACGGTGCAACGTGCAACATCCGTTCAAAATGCCGAAACAGTGTTGTACGACTTTTAGAAATGAGTGCATGGATTTGAAACGGAACAGTGCCATGGAGCACCACTCTCCTATGTTGGTAAATCGACAACCAGCCACGGTGATCCCTTTTTACCATAAAATTCACGTGAAGCAAACGAAGGGTAAAAAAAAACTTCCGAGACCCAAAAGTGATTCGGGCTATTTTTTTTGGATATGAAACTTTGCATTGATGGGTAAGAGCTGTCAAAGCCATTGAACACATAGAGAGCTTCGTTTTGACTGGTTATGGGTCCCGTAACTCCAAAAGAGGCAACCGTTATGGTTGTCCGAAAAATCAATATCCTAAGGGCGCAACATCTACGGTGCAAGGTGTAACATCCGTTCAAAAAGCCGAAACAGTGCCGTACGACTTTTTGAAATAAGTGCATTGATTTGAAACGGAACAGTACCATGGAGCACCACTCTCTTATGATGGTAAATCGAGGACCAGCCACGGTGATCCTGTTTTACCATAAAATTCACGTGAAGCAAACGAAGGATGAAAAAAACTTCCTAGTCCCGAAAGTGATTCGGGTAGTCTTTTTTTGGATATGAAACTTTGCATTGATGGTTAAGAGCCATCAACGCCGTAGAACTCACAGAGAGCTTCGTTTTGACTGGTTATGGCTCCCGTAACTAGAAAAGAGGCAACTGTTATGGCTGTTCGAAGAATCGATATCCTAAGGGCGCAACATCTATGGTGCAAGGTGCAACTTCCGTCCAAAATGACGAAACAGTGTCGTACGACTTTTATAAATGGGTGCCTGGATTTGAAAAGGAACAGTACCATGGCGCATCACTCTCCAGCGATGGTAAATCTACGACCAGCCACGGTGATCCTGTTTTACCATAAAATTCACGTGAAGCAAACGAAGGTTAAAAAAAACTTCTGAGTCCCGAAAGTGATTCGGGTAGTCTTTTTTTTGGATATGAAACTTTGCATTGATGGCTAAGAGCTGTCAAAGCCGTAGAACTCACAGAGAGCTTCGTTTTGACTGGTTATAGCTCCCATAACTCCAAAAGAAGCAACCGTTATGGCTGTCCAAAGAATCGATATCCTAAGGGCGCAACATCTACGGTGCAAGGTGCAACATCCGTTCAAAATGCCGAAACAGTGTCGTACGACTTTTAGAAATGAGTGCATGGATTTGAAACAGAACAGTACCATGGAGCACCACTCTCCTACGTTGGTAAATCGACGACCAGCCACGGTGATCCCGTTTTACCATAAAATTCACGTTAAGCAAATGAAGGGTAAAAAAAACTTCCGAGTCCCGAAAGTAATTCGTAGGGGTGGGCATTTAACCGACTTTACCGATTTAACCGACGTCGACCGAACCGCTTAAACCGATTAAATTGGTTAACCGAACTTTCGGTTAACCGACCGATCTTAACCGTTGATTTTCAGTTCGGTTAACGGTTAATGTAGTGGTTAACCGCGGTTAACCGTTTAACCGACCAAGTTTTCATCATTATTGGTATTCGGTTAATCGGTTTCTAATAAAACGTAACCCTACCCGGTTACTTAAGAATACCCTAAACTTTCCTTCTTTGATCTTTCATTTTCGCATTACAGAAATAGGAATTAGGAAACCCACAGCCGCTTCTTTCCTTCTTTGATCTTTCATTTTCGCATTTCCTAAATCAATTCTCCAGTTCAATTAAGAAAACTAGATCCACTAATTTGTTATCATCAATCGATTTTGATTTGCAGATCCATTGTCGATTTCGATGTGCAGATCCACTATCAATATCCAAAATCTCCTATCGATTTCGCAAAAATATCCAGAAACCCTAATCAATTTTTGTGCTGCAACTTGCTAATCGCATCAATTTGGCATTTTAGGCTTTGAAATATGGTGATTACTGGCGGAAAGAGGAAGAATGTGAGTTTGTTTTCACTTTACCTATTTTATTTAATTATGTAGGTCTCTTGTACTAAAAACTGCTGCTGCCTGCTAACTGAAAGTGGATTTTCAATGCTTTCCATGCCATATACTAACCAAATTATACCAATAATATTCAATTATGCTTCAGTTTATTTGCATAATATAAATATATATGAACTACAACTTTAATATGAACTTTTTTAATATGAACTGTTTTAATATATCAGTTATGAATTATTTTAATATAAATATATATGAACTGTTTTAATATGAACTGTTTGATTTTTATTTATTAGTTAACTGAATTGTTTGATTATTTGTTTTCAGGTGATAGGTGTTTGAAAGTAGATAGTTTATTAAATTTATTTGTAATAGTTAAATTTTACAGTAATATCCTTTTAAGTATTAATATTATTAATAGTTTACTAAATAGTTTAATTTACAGTATTAAATTTACAGTAATATCCAGTTAAAAATTGACAACAAATTTACATTATTAATATCCAGTTTAAACTAACAATAAAATTTACAATAAAATCTATAATAATATTTATAGTTTACTGATTTACAGTATTAAATCTGTAATATTATTTATAGACTTATAGTAATATTACCTTTGGAAACTTATGGATATCAAGTATACAAATATATCAGTTATGAATTGTTTTAAAATAAATATATATGAACTGTTTGATTTTTATTTATTAGTTAACTGAATTGTTTGATTATGTTTTCAGGTGATAGGTGTTTGAAAGTAGATAGTTGATTAAATTTATTTGTAATAGTTAAATTTTACAGTAATATCCTTTTAAGTATTAATATTATTAATAGTTTACTAAATAGTTTAATTTACAGTATTAAATTTACAGTAATATCCAGTTAAAATTGACAGTAAATTTACATTATTAATATCCAGTTTAAATTAACAGTAAAATTTACAGTAAAATCTATAATAATATTTATAGTTTACTGATTTACAGTATTAAATCTGTAATATTATTTATAGACTTATAGTAATATTACCTTTGGAAACTTATGGATATCAAGTATACAAATATATCAGTTATCAATTGTTTTAATATAAATATATATGAACTGTTTGATTTTTATTTATTAGTTAACTGAATTGTTTGATTATTTGTTTTCAGGTGATAGGTGTTTGAAAGTAGATAGTTGATTAAATTTATTTGTAATAGTTAAATTTTACAGTAATATCCTTTTAAGTATTAATATTATTAATAGTTTACTAAATAGTTTAATTTACAGTATTAAATTTACAGTAATATCCAGTTAATTTACAGTATTAAATTTACAGTAATTTACAGTATTAAATTTATTTTCAATATGCACCAAATATATATATATATATTGCTTCAAATTTTCAATATATATTTCTTGTACTAAAAACCTTATATATATTGCTTCAAATTTATACGATTTCTATTTTCTAACATATATAAGCTTTGAATATATGTTAGTTATAAGAATACCAATTTCATATACATTAGTTTTTTAGGATGTATATACTATATAGTTTCAAATGTGGCAGTGATTTTAAAAGTTGAAAGGTTTCAACGTATGTATTAGTTTTTGCAAAGAAATCTGGGCATTGGTTTTGAAATGCATATTAGCTCCATATGTAAATATATATATATGCATTGGTTTTTGAAAATATAACCATTTATTCTGATATTTTTACAGTAAATTTACTGTACTTAATATTCATAAATTTTTTAAATAGTTAGAACTGAAATAGTTTATAAATTTACAGTTAAGTATGAACATGTAGATAGTTTAATTTATTATGAACTTAAATTACTTACAGTAGCAAATAGTATGAACTATTTTTATTTTTTACAATAGATAGTTTAATTTTCTTATACTCAGTATTTTTTATAAATACTTAAGTATGAACATGTAAATAGTATGAACTTAACTGTATATTAACTTAATAGTTTGAACTTAATTGTATATTAATTTTTGTTTTTCATGCACTATAACAAGTACAAATAGGTAGTTCTAGAGAAACAAGAGATAACGATGAGTTTGTGGAAGAAGCGGATGATGAGGAAACCGACGAAGAAGACATCAATATTAGAAAACCTCCTCCACATCCGGGGCGCAAGCCTTCTTCTAGAAAGCCTTCTCCGGTATGGGAACATTTTACTAAAGACGCTAATTTCAATTTTCAAAAATGTGTATGCAAGTATTGTGGTCAACAATTTGCATGTGATTCTAAATCAAATGGCACTACACATTTAAATTACCATATAAAACATTCGTGTAAGTCCATTTCACGTGATAGTGATAAGAGACAAAAAACTTTAGCTTTTGGAACAAATAGCGATAGTGAAGGTAGTTGCAATCTTATCGCATGGTCATTCAATAAAGAGGAATGTAGAAAAGCATTAGCTCGAATGCTAGTTATTGATGAACTCCCTTTTAGTTTTGTGGAGGGTGAAGGTTTTCTTCAATTTTGTCGAGAATTGTGTCCTAGTTTTGAAGTTCCTTCACGTAGAACAATTTGTAGGGATGTGCTTCAATTATACTGGGACTCGATAGAATCTCTAAAAAAAATGTTCTCAAAATTATTGCATGGTGTTTGTCTAACTACTGATACATGGACATCAATTCAAAATGTAAATTATATGGTTTTAACTGCACACTTTATTGACGGAGATTGGAAGTTACATAAAAGGATTATAAATTTTTGTGTGATTACTAGTCATAAAGGAGAAAATATTGGAAAAGTTATTGTCCATTGTATCAAAAAATGGGAACTCAAAAGAATAGTGTCTATCACCGTCGATAATGCTAGTGCAAATGAAGTGGCAATTAATTATGTGAAAAGCAAATTAAATGATTATAATGGTGGTTGTGTTTTGAATGGTGATTTCATGCATATTCGTTGTTGTGCTCATATAACCAATTTAATCGTCAATGATGGGCTAAAAGAAATTAGTAGTACTATAGCTGGAATTCGTACTGCAGTCAGATTTGTGAGATCATCTCCGTTACGATTGAATAAATTTAGAGAGATATGTTTAAGTTTGGGAATTGAGAATAAATCTATGCTTATTTTGGATGTACCGACTAGGTGGAATTCAACATATTGGATGTTGGAAGCGGCTTTAAAATACAAAAAGGTTTTTGATGATATGAATGAAAATGATGGTATTTTTGTTGCTTACTTTGATGATGAAATTCATCCTCCGAGTTCTATCGATTGGAAAAATGCTGAATTATTTGTTAAATTCTTAAAGTATTTTTATGATGTTACTTTAAAATTTAGCAAAACTTTATCCATTATTGCAAATGTTTGTTTTGCCGAGCTTAGTGGAATTCAAGAAGAACTTAAAGGATTGGTTGATAAAATGAATCCTTATCTTGGTAAAATGGCAAATAGTATGAAAATGAAGTTTGATAAATATTGGGGAAGCGAAGGTAATATGAACAAAATTTTATTTGTTACGTGTGTGCTTGACCCAAGGTATAAATTCCAATTTTTGAAGTTATGTGTTGAAGACATGTATGAAAAAAAATTGCGGAAGACATATTAAAAAGTGTGAAGCATATTTTGATAAGGTTGTTTGACTTTTATGTGAATGATTCTACATTTGGAACACAAACACGTGAGGAACCACAACTTAGTACGCCCATTGCTAGTGAACGCGTTGAGGATGTTAGTGATGTTCTTTCTAGAAGAATGAATACTTTTCTAAGACAGGTTCAACAACACGATAACGAAGGTAATGAACTAGAAAAGTATTTAAATGCACCAATTGAGGGTACACCAAATAAATTTGATGTTTTACTATGGTGGAAGGTAAATAGTTCCAAATATCGTGTTTTATCTTTAGTTGCACGAGATCTTCTTGCTATTCCGGTATCCACGGTTGCTTCCGAATCCGCTTTTAGCACCGAAGGAAGAATTATAGATCCTTTTCGTAGTACTTTGAGTCCACGGATGGTTAAGGCATTAGTTTGTACTCAAAATTAGTTAAGGTCCAAACCTATTTTTGTCGATCATCGGATTGAAGTTCCTATCGATGATGTTTCTTATTATGATGAGCAAATATCAGGTGATATTTGCATTTGTAAAATAATATAGTTCTTCATTTGTTGGATTTTAAATACAATGCTCTAATTAACTTATTTGGAATGTAGAAGTTGTACATGGATGTCAACGTGAGTCGCCATCATCTTTTATGTTCACCATGGATGGTCCATGTTCATCATCATTGTATTCACCTTCACCACGGTTAGTTTCATGTAGTACAAATGTTCATATAGTTTATGTTTACACTTGATAAGTATGTTGGTATACCTTCATACTTTAATGGAATTTAAAGCAATGAATTCTGATGTTAAACTGGAACCCAAGTACATGTCAAATTGTTTTACATCAGGCCATGTTAACTTCTTTCATACTATTATTTGGAATGAATATTGTTATCCCGCCTTTTGGCAAGGCCGTGACACCAAAAAGTCGACTAGAAATCAATGACAGTCCATCCTGTAGGACAGTTACATCACAAGTTCACCATGGATATCGATGAATTTTGTTCGAGTCCGGATCAGGCTACAATTGATAAGACATGACAAGTAAAGCCATGCACACCAACGTTCCAAGTTTCAAGTCAATCCGAGTTCGTATGCTCAAGATATAGTCGATACAAGATGGGGACATGACCATGCTTCGAATCCATCCTATGATCTTGCTTCGAATCCATCCTATGAATCCATCTTATGACCCTGCTTCGAATCCATCCTATGAATCCATCCTATGACCCTGCTTCGAATCCATCCTATGACCTTGCTTCGAATCCATCCTATGAATCCATCCTATGACCTTGCTTCGAATCCATCCTATGACCTTGCTTCGAATCCATAGGCCGAGCCTCAGTTCGAATCCATAGGCCGAGCCTCAGTTCGAATCCATAGGCCGAGCCTCAGTTCGAATCCATAGGCCAAGCCTCAGTTTGAATCCATAGGCCGAGCCTCAGTTCGAATCCATAGGCCAAGCCTCAATTCGAATCCATAGGCCGAGCCTCAGTTCGAATCCATAGGCCGAGCCTCAGTTCGAATCCATAGAACAAGCCTTAGTTCTAATCCATAGGGCGAAGAACGTCAACTTGAATCGATCATAACTTGAGGTCTACAAATCCAAATGCCATGAAATTTTCACAGAAGCTTAAGCACATGATGAAGAATGTCCACCCCAAATTTCAGCCCGATTGGACTCTTTCTTGATCGATTCGAACCAAGGGTCGAATCGATCCCAAAGTGGGCCCGGATCTCCAGATTTCGGCCATGTGGGCCCCCTCACGTACCAGAACTGGTCTCCCTTCAATTTAGGCGAAATATCAGCCTCCTACACCTATAAATAGAGCCCCTGGTCATTCAGAAAGGAGGTGAGACAATTTTGAGAGCTAAAGAGCGCCCAGACTCTGCCAGATTTACTCAGAATCACCACTGCTTCCTTAGATTCAGATTATAATCATATAATCAGTTGTACTACATTACAAGAAATTGTAATCTTCAAGTGAACATCAATAAAATCATCAACTTCAGAGTGGACGTAGGCAAGATCGCCGAACCACTATTAATCTCGTGTTTCTGTTCATTATTTCTGAATTGTGATACTCCGTTTACTTAGATTTGAGATTTGTGTGTGAATATTGTTGATTTATATTCATACACTGGTGCTTTCACAACATTCGGGGTTTGTGACCAATTTTGGTGCAAACACTTTGGTGCTTTCACTGAGAACTGAACTCAGGGATTCTACCGCTTCGAAGTCGAATTAGAAGGCTAAGAGACAGATTCGAAGAATCATGACAAGATAAACAAGTAGAAGGCAGAGGCCAGAGCGAAGTCTGCACGAAGGGAGTCAAGAGGCTTCCTCAGGAGCAAACCAAGCATCGATCTTCATCACCAGGGATGAGATGGAGACAATGATGAAGAGACAAGAGGAAATGATCCAGAATTTGCTTCAACAGATTGGACAACTTGGAGCGCAAAATCAAGGAACGACCAGAATCCAGAACGGAGCAGGACCATCTGGCGCAGCACCGGAGCCGGGGGGCACACACTTAGAGCATGTTGATCCAATCCCAGGAAGAGATTCGAGGACATCCGAGCAACCTGGCGAAAATAAAGGGATGAACGCTCAGCCAGGGGGGCAGACACCCGAAAGCTCACACGGACTTGGGGGGCAGATCGAAGGTAGTGAACGAGGACTACAGCTTGGAGACAATGATAGATTGGCAGAGATGGTCAGGCGAGCCATGAGAGGCGGATTAGTAAATAGAGATCTTGAAGACGTGAACATGAGTCCCTTTTCTCCTGCGATTAGGCTGGCTAGGAACCCACCAGAATTCAAACTGCCAACAGTAGAAAGGTATGATGGGAGGACGGACCCTACGGTCCATCTAACGAGGTATATAAGGCACATGGAAGTGCTGAGGGCATCACAGGAAGTCATGGCCCGATGCTTCCCATTGTATTTGACAGACATAGCAGCTTTATGGTTCAGACAGCTAGAGAGCGGCTCCATTGGAACATGGACCGATTTGATTGAGAAATTTATGAGGCAATTCAGGGTTCACATTTCAAGGCATAAGAATGTGATGAGTTTGGCAACGCTAAAGCAGAAAGCTGGGGAGTCTTTGAGGAATTTCCTGACGCGGTTCAATGCGGCAGCAACATCCGTGTATCGGCCAGATCCATCCATGGTTATGATGGCAGCTGTGTCCGGAATAGTTGATGGCACAGAATTCAAAAATTCATTAACTAAGGATCCGCCTATGGATCTAGAAGAATTCTATCACGAGGCAGAAAAGTTTTTGCGATTGGAAGATGCTAATGCTGAAAGAGAAGAAGGAGAGGGAATAGAAGTTTATGCACTTAAAGACAAAAAGCCTTTTGAAAAGGATTCAGACCAGGATAAAAGAAAACGAAAGGCTGAGGATAGTGGTGACGGGCCAAAGCGACTGCGGAGAGAGCCACAATTCACTACCTACTCAGAGTTGAATGAGAGTGTGGAGCGAATCTACCAAGATACCCGAGAGCAAGTCCCCTACCGTAGGCCAATACGAAGGGACCCCACTGTCGACGAAAGGAAATCAGATAGATATTGCTTATTCCACGAACTGAATGGTCATAACACTAACGACTGTAGACATCTGAAGGATGAGGTGGAAGGCCACATCAGGTACGGTATGCTACTTCAGTATGTGAGGAGGCGAGTTCCAGCGGTGGAGGCAGAGCGACCACCATCTACATCAGCTAGGGGTGACCCCGAGCCAGGACACCGTATGATTATCAATTAATTAAAATAACGATGAACAAGTCGTAAACCTCTCACCAACACGGGTAAATCATTTTCACATGTGCGAGATCACGAACGGTCCATTAGCATGCGCTGAATGACTACTGACCCTATCGTTGTGGGAGTTTACACTTTGACATCCTTGCTTTGCTTTTGTTTCGTCTTGATTTGAACATTTGAACTTAATTCTGTTTAACATTTCTGCTAAAGACTTATTTTCAATGAGAAAATGCTACTTGTAATTTCATAACGGCTAAGCCACTTACACATGTACGGGATCGCGAACGGTCCCTAGGCATGCTCTAAGATGGCGATAAACCGTTGCAACAAACAATCTGGGAATTCACCCGAACGTGAAACCTGGTATCGATGATACTAAGTCCCTCCCCGGGCACACTCAAATCGCCACGAACGGCACCCGACCACGAACGGTCACCACTCGCCACGAACGGCACCCGACCACGAACGGTCACAAATCGCCACGAACGGTCACAAATCGCCACGCACGGCACCCGACCACGAATGGTCACAAATCGCCTCGAACGGCACCCGACCGCGAACAGTCAAATTCGCCTCGAACGGCACCCGACCTCGAACGGTCACCATTTGCCTCGTACGGCACCCGACCACGAACGATCACAATTCACCTAATATGACATTCGATCGCGAACGATCGCATTTTTGCCTCGTACAGCACACGATCGCGAACGATCACGTTCCTCTTTCCACGACACCCGACCGCGAACGGTCATGATTCGTCTAGAACGACACCCGATCACGAACGGTCCCATGTTACCTCAAATGACATACGGTCGCGAACGATCGTCATTCATGGTCAGATAAAACTGTCAAACTCTTCGCAGGTTGTACCACAGGTCATCAACAGGATATGAACATCCAACTTATGGAACTACAAAACACACCTTCCTATCGCAAGGCATGTTTTGGGGGGCAAATGTTATCCTGCCTTTTGGCAAGGCCGTGACACCAAAAAGTCGACTAGAAATCAATGATAGTCCATCCTGTAGGACGGTTACATCACAAGTTCACCATGGATATCGATGAATTTTGTCCGAGTCCGGACCAGGCTACAATTGATAAGACATGACAAGTAAAGCCATGCAAACCAACGTTCCAAGTTTCAAGTCAATCCGAGTTCGTATGCTCAATATATAGTCGATACAAGATGAGGACATAACCATGCTTCGAATCCATCCTATGACCTTGCTTCGAATCCATCCTATGAATCCATCCTATGACCTTGCTTCGAATCCATCCTATGAATCCACCCTATGACCTTGCTTCGAATCCATCCTATGACCTTGCTTTGAATCCATCCTATGAATCCATCCTATGACCTTGCTTCGAATCCATCTTATGACCTTGCTTCGAATCCATAGGCCGAGCCTCAGTTCGAATCCATAGGCCGAGCCTAAGTTCGAATCCATAGGCCGAGCCTCAATTCGAATCCATAGGCCGAGCCTCAGTTCGAATCCATAGGCCGAGCCTCAGTTCGAATCCATAGGCCGAGCCTCAGTTCGAATCCATAGGCCGAGCCTCAGTTCGAATCCATAGGCCAAGCCTCAGTTCGAATCCATATGCCGAGCCTCAGTTCGAATCCATAGGCCGAGCCTCAGTTCGAATCCATAGAACAAGCCTTAGTTCGAATCCATAGGCCGAGCCTCAGTTCGAATCCATAGAACAAGCCTTAGTTCGAATCCATAGGCCGAGCCTCAGTTCGAATCCATAGAACAAGCCTTAGTTCGAATCCATGGGGCGAAGAACGTCAACTTGAATCGATCATAACTTGAGATCTACAAGTCCAAATGCCATGAAATTTTCACAGAAGCTTAAGCACATGATGAAGAATGTCCACCCCAAATTTTAGCTCGATTGGACTCTTTCTTGATCGATTCGAACCAAGGGTCGAATCGATCCCAAAGTGGGCCCGGATCTCTAGATTTCGGCCATGTGGGCCCCTTCACGTACCAGAACTGGTCTCCCTTCAATTTAGGCGAAATATCAGCCTCCTACACCTATAAATAGAGCCTCTGGTCATTCAGAAAGGAGGTGAGACAATTTTGAGAGCTAAAGAGCGCCCAGACTCTGCCAGATTTACTCAGAATCACCACTGCTTCCTTAGATTCAGATTATAATCATATAATCAGTTGTACTACATTACAAGAAATTGTAATCTTCAAGTGAACATCAATAAAATGATCAACTTCAGAGTGGACGTAGGCAAGATTGCCGAACCACTATAAATCTCGTGTTTCTGTTCATTATTTCTGAATTGTGATACTCTGTTTACTTGGATTTGAGATTTGTGTGTGAATATTGTTGATTTATATTCATACACTGGTGTTTTCACAACATTCGGGGTTTGTGACCAATTTTGGTGCAAACAAATATATTCATTCAGTTTAGTCATTCAATATGTCTTCTTGGTTGCCATTGATTATTAAACTTCACTGTGTTAAGAAAATCTTCAAACAAACAACTAATCTTTATTTTATGCTCAGTTAAACTAAACAAGTCACTGTGGCAGCCGGTTTCCAGATTTCTTGGTTCTTTTTCAGTTGCAACTTTCCCTCTGATGGTGAGTTATCCTTTCATTTATATTTTAATTATGTTGTAATTAGTCTGTAGATCTATGATTTATTTATCAATTTATATCAAACAAATTTCTACAATTCATTTCATGCATAACCTGATGACTAATCTTTTTTTAAGAATGTTAACTATAAACTGTAAAGGCCTCCTCGCCTGTTCACTTGTTCGCCCTCTCATGTAATATTATTTAAAGACATTTGAGTGTTAGATATTCTTTTCTATCAAATGTGCCATATACACGAAGTCCAATTCATGCAACCCCACCCTACCTTAGAATAATTCATGTTATCAACAAATAACCTATGGCCTCTATGACTGTTATATAACAAAGGATTATTTTCTTGTGTTATAGCACAAAAAAGTTCATATTTTTAGCATTGTTTTACCATTGTTCCAACAATAAGTTAATCTGAAACCAATTTATGTATACAATTTTGAGATATGAGGACTAATTGTACCTGTACTACATTCTGATCCAATTGTTACGCAGTGAGCACACATCTCTTCTTCATGTAATGTTACCTATATGGTCTAGTAAAGTGAAATGATTGCATAAATTAATTTTTGAAAATTTATTAACCAAATGGAATAGAATCGAACAGGCGAGGAGGCCTTGATAATTGTTTAATATAATGTTTGATGGTGAGAACAATCAAAACATTTCATACTATTCGAATGTTAACTATAAAGGCCATCTGATGGTGAGAACATTTCTATAATGTTTGATGATGAGAACAATCAAATCATTCGAATAATGTTCTCACCATCGGAGGGCCTTTATAGTATGAAATTATATTGGTTTGACTGTCTTCAAATAATATGAAACTGCTAACTATAAAGTTACTTTATAGTTCTTAGAACCACTTGGTCATGAAACATGTCATCAAGTTGTGTTTCTTTCTAACGACAATATTGCAGCATAAGAATGAGGATGTTGTATGATTATGGACATTGGACAATGTTTGAATCTGTTATAGCTATAATTAAACTGCTATAATAATATAATTAGTTACCACTTGTATAACTAAACTGCTTTAATTAGTTTAGCTATATATAACTATGATATAACTTGTAGTCTTGTAACTCCTTTACTTCCTTCTCCTCACTTTAATAGTTAGTTTGCAATATATATTGAGAAAAGATATGGAGTTTGATAACTTGTAAATGATTTTGATAACTTACAGGACTAATACTAGGCCATGAAGTTGTTGCCTTGCTGTTCACTGCTTAATGCCTATGGACGATGCACTCACTGAAGTGATTGAACTGAAGTATGTTTGTGTAATCCTTATGTGAATTGGACTATATTTATGTGTAATATTTAAGAGTTATTAGTGTATATTACTTGCCGAACTGAAGAATGAATGTGAACTGAACTACTTAAGTTTCGACTTTCGTGGTCTGTAATTTGTATTATGAATTGAAAATTATGTTGTAAACTCTGAACTGTAATATGTGCATTGTGAACTGAAATGTTTGTGCTGAAGCTTGAAAGTGGTAAAGTTAAGTTGTTGCAATAATGCAATGTTTCTTTCTGAAGCCTTATAATGGTCATATGGTTGTTGCAAGTTGCAACAGTGCAGTCGGTTAACTGGTTGAACAAACCGGTTAACCGATTAATTTAAACGGTTAACCTGTCAATGGTTAACAGTTTGAATTAATCGGTTAACCGATTAGTTTAACTAGTTAACCGTGGTTTAAAATAACCGGTTCGGTCGGTGTTATTAGGACTACATTAACCGATAGTCGGTTAACCGAACCGTGTAATATTATCGGTTAACCAAAAATATTAACCGATTTAGTCGGTTAACCGACCGTGCCCACCTCTAGTGATTCGGGTAGTCTTTTTTTGGATATGAAACTTTGCATTGACGGCTAACAGCTGTCAAAGCCGTAGAACCCACAGAGAGCTTCGTTTTGACTGGTAATGTCTCCCGTAACTCCAAAAGAGGCAACCGTTATGGCAGTCCGAAGAATCGATATCCTAAAGGCGCAATATCTACGGTGCAAGGTGCGACATCCATTCAAAATGCCAAAACAGTGCCGTACTACTTTTAGAAATGAGTGCATGGATTTGAAACGGAACGGTACCATGGAGCACCACTCTCCTACATTGGTAAATCGATGACCAACAACGGTGATCTCGTTTTACCATAAAATTCACGTGAAGCAAACGAAGGGTAAAAAAAACTTCCGATTCCCGAAAGTGATTCGGGCTGTTTTTTTGGATATGAAACTTTGGATTGACGACTAAGAGCTGTCAAAGCCGTAGAACTCACAGAGAGATTCATTTTGACTGGTTATGGCTCCCGTAAATCCAAAAGGGGCAACTGTTATGGCTCTCTAAAGAATCGATATCCTAAGGGTGCAACATCTACGGTGCAAGGTGCAACATCCGTTCAAAATGCCGAAACAGTGTCGTACGACTTTTAGAAATGAGTGCATGGATTTGAAATGGAACAGTACCATGGAGCACCACTCTCCTACGATGGTAAATCGACGACCAGCCACGGTGATCCCATTTTACCATAAAATTCACGTGAAGCAAACGAAGGGTAAAAAAAACTTCCGAGTCCCGAAAGTGATTCGGGTAGTCTTTTTTTGAATATGAAACTTTGTATTGACGGCTTAGAGCTTTCAAAGCCATAGAACTCACAGAGAGCTTCGTTTTGACTGGTTATGTCTCCCGTAACTCCAAAAGAGACAACCGTTATGGTTGTCCGAAGAATCCATATCCTAAGGGCGCAACATTGATGTGCACGTAAATGTGCATATTTTTACCACCATATTTAATCTATTTAAATTAAATGATCATATCGGGCGTTTTAACTTGTTTAAACCAAAATTCATATTATTTTCAAATCGTCACATATTCATCTTCATCCATGGGCAAAATGGTCATTTTTGTGCATATATTAATTTGAGAAAAATTATTTGGAAATTTATATATATTTGTGTAGGAATTTGATCTCAAATAGGAGTGGTTTCATGAAGACACATGCATGCACAAGAGTGAAGAGAACAAATGAAGATGGAAATAATTCAAAGTGAAGATAATGGAGGACCCCACTTACCCACCTACCTTAATGTACAAATTAGAGGCTAATGCACATGCTTATGGAATTAATGGCTTCATGTACACTTAAATGAGGATTATTTGAAGCTAATGATTACTTGGCCTCCACACTTCCTAAGAGGGTATTTTGGGTATTCCCCAAAAATATGAATTAGGGTTTAACACATGTATAAAATCCCCTTATGTTTCATGTAACCCTCTTCTCCTCTTAGTCTCTCTTACTTAGTTTTTAGCTTAGGAAATAAATCAAAGCTTTTCTCTTTTTTTTCCATGGCTACTTAGCCATTTTATTTCATGTGATTTTTCTTTCTTTTATGCAATGTTAATTCTCTTTTATTTACATGCTTCTTCTGTTCTTATGTTAGTAGTGTAGTTTACATTCATGCAAAGTAGATTAGTTTTAATTCTTGTTAATTAGCTTCTCTTTTTTAGCTTTCATTTTCCTTTCCTTTTGCTTTCATGTTGCTAGCTACATTTGTTCATATGATAACAAAAATGAGAGCTTAACCCCTTCAATTTAGGGGTAATGAAGCCTCTAATCATGTAGCTTCAACATTTTGATAATTTTGATCTCTTTTGTGCTTAAAGGAATGTTGATGTGATTTATTGTTTCATGTTGAATTTGATAGTCTATGTTGTTCATAAAAAATAGACTATGCTTAAACAATAACAAGCAATAATTACCTCTTCATCTACATATGATGATGGTAATGAAGTGAATGTGAAATTAAAATTTGATGGACTATATTTCTAAACAATAGTTAATAGGTCATGCTTAAAATAGATTTCATTTTCAACTTTGTTGTTGTTTTCATGAGAGTTAGTAAGTGGTTTAAGAGGTGTGTTATAGTTTGATGGCTTATGTTGAGCTAATTAATAGCACAAATAAGCCATACTTATGATAAACACATCATTTAAACTCACTTATGACGGAAAAAAAATTCGTTAATTGTTGAATTATATGATCTAGAGAGTGGATTTATCTCTAAATTGTCATTTAACTCTCATATTTATACCTATTTTTCTTTTGCTTTTTTTTGTTAGTTTCTTAAATTTTTAGCTAATCACACTTTCAACTTTGGTTAATTTGATTGAATAGAATTTTTAAAATCATCAATTCCCTGCGGATCGACCCGTATTCGCCACGTACTACAAGTGTACGCCGTGCGCTTGCAGTTATAATTTTTAATTTAAATTCGTACGACGGTTTTCTAAACCGATAGAATTTCCGTCGACGAACAGGTTTTTGGCGCCGTTGCCGGGGAATTGCTTTGATTTTTAATTTCTATTCTTCGAATTATTTGTGTGTTTGATTTTTGTGTGCATTTGTTTGTGTGTCTATTGTTCTAGTTTCCTTCTCCATTTGCATTGTATTTCTATTCCAAAAAAAAACATCACAATTTCAAAACAAAAAAAACATTTTATTTCATTTTCCATTGTACAATTTACATTTCATTTTTACAACTTACATTGCATTTACAATTTACAAAAAATTACTGTTCATTTGTGCACTGTTCACTGTGCACAGCCAATCTTCTCTGTTTTGCATTTTCACTTCTTTCAGTTGCTTTGCCCATCTGCTGTGACAATTCACTTCTATTCAACACATTGCCTCTGTCACATAGCCACCAACTACCATAAACATCCCCTGACCTTCTATAAACACCCCCACCATTTGCCTACATACATATTCCATTTCATTACAGTTCACATCCCAAACCAATCTGCACAGTGATACAACAGCAAGCTCATCCTTAACTTCACCATCAAAAACTACTCCCAAAAACAACCACTCTAGTCTACATCCACCTGACATAAAAACTCCCACCTTTGCTACACTTTCCAATCCAACATCCCCAAAATTCATCGCCTGAACATCCTCTGCCCGAACACAAATCACCCTACCACTCGACGGCCCTTCTCCATCACCACCACACAAACATTCTCAAATACAAACTGTCACCCTCCTCATATCATACATCTCCTCTAACCCCTATACTCCCCTACACTTCACTGTTACACATCTCCATCAACTCCACATTTCTAAACATTCACTTCACAAAATCCCATACAGTCACAAATTCTGTCCATTTATACTCTGTGCTCTTCCTACACTTCCTCAAAACTGCTACCATCACTTCCAAACTAAACTCCTCACCACAGTGCTTCAACAGTCTCCACATCCTACAGCACCTACACATTCACTTACCTACCTATAAACCATCAACAACTTCTCAACTGTCAAAAATCCTCTGCACACACTTTCTGCCACTGCTCTGCATACATTTTCTGCCCATCTTCTTTGCCAAATATCTGCCACAACCGAACTTCCTGCCTCCCATTTCAATCCACCAGAAACAACTGCAGCCCTACACTTCACTTCCCTATTGCCATCATCAACCCATAACTGCTTCATAATTGCCATCCACTTCTTCCAACTTTACCACATCATCTCCAATCAGTTCAACACCATTCCAAATACAAGCTCCTCTGACCATCTGCCTCCATAAACCACCTTACTACTGTGACCTGACAACTCCTCCATCATTCTACTACTGCCACTCACCATTCCTTTTGCATACTTACTGCATACTTACTCTTCATACAACTACATACATCTTCATTCATCACCTCCATACAACATCACATCAACAATTCCCTGTCACTAACCAACCATCCACTTCCACCATCCCACTCAACCATCACCCGCTACTGCTTGCTTCACACATTCTCTATCACAACTAACCCAAAAATCCATACATTTCATTCCATCACCTAGCAGCAGTACATACACTGCCACAACCATCACCACAGTACAAACTCCATCCAACTGCCCACCAGCCGCGACAAAACAGTAACCGCGACTTTGAACAACCTTAATCAGCGACCATCAGAGCATCAACCATCGCAGCTTCATCCACCTTCCTATTCGAACCACTGCTTCGTCAAATCGTTCAATCTCGAACGATAATACTCACTGCTTCTCAACATCGCCTCAAACCCAAATCGCCAACGCTCGATCACCTGAGACCACTCACAAAAATCCTCCATCAAACTCCGCCAATACCTAGTAACCACCACGAACATTAGAATCGAACGAATTTTATCGAGTTACCTGAACTCGATTCAAGTGGAACCAAATTCAAATTTTGAGAGAATGAGATTGTGACCTTTTGTGCAGCTGAATTCGATTTTTTTTAAAGTGGAACTGAATTCAACTTTAAGTGGGATTGAATTGTGACATTTTATTTGTATTTAGAGAGACCAGAAGACTTCGATTATCTTTGAGTTTGTGGGTTATCTCATCTCTTAATGGGCCGAGCTGGCTTTAAGGCATGAGTGAATAAATTTTTCTTCTCTTTCTTTTAGCTTGTTTCTCTTATTTTTAATTTGATTAGTTTCATTATTTAAAAAAATATATTCTCTTTTGTTTACTTTTAGTTTTCCTTTGTTCGGTTTTTCCTTACTTGCTTAGTTTTCTTCCTTGGAATTTTTTTTTAAGTAAAACTCTACTTTTAAGTTTCCTTTCAAAAAAAATATTTTACAATTTCAAAAAAAGGGGTTGTTTTGAATTTATTTTCATTTAGTTTGTTCTAGTTTTTCATTTTTCTCTGATATATATATATATATGTATATATATAATTTGTGTATATATCTTTGGTTTTTACTATTCAGGTTGCCAAAGCAGATAGGAAAAGTGCTTGCTTCGCTGTGCTTGCCAAAAAGAAAATAATAATTGCCTGCTTGCTTATAAATAACTTTTGTTGCTTTTTACTCCTATTTATTGTTTTTAATTTCTTGCATTGTTGATTGCTTGCATTTGTATAAAAAAAATAAAAAAAAAGGCATCAAAAAGAAAAAAAGAAAAATCCATTCGTAGTTGCATTGTTAATACACGTTTAATTTGTGCTTTGCATTTCATCCTAGAATTGATTAGTAATAACGGTTAGACATCGATAACACTTAATTGTATATTGACAAGTTGTCTTCTTTGAACAATTTAATTTCTTGGTGTCTAGGCTACGGCAGAGCAATAATCAGTTATAAATATTACGGTGATTCGTAAATATTATACTGAATTGTTTCTCTAAAGGTACTTAAACCTTCGGCTGCATTGCTACGGTGATTCGTGGTGCACCGATAAATCCTGTCCGTTACCTGGTTGAGAACTATCTTGTTTATCTAAGACAATTTGTGATTATACATTTTTTTCATTTAGTTGCATTAGTTCATGCATATCTAAAAAAATCAAAATCCAAAACTAAATTTTTTTTGTATATTTTGCTTTTTCTTTGAAATATTTAAATTCTTTTTCTTTGAAATTTCAAAAATCCAAAAAAAAAATATTAGAAAAACCAAAAATTCAAAAATAAAATAAAATTATAAAACCTTTTCAAAAACAAACAAAAAATTGAAAAACCAAAAATCAAATTTTCTTTTGAAAAATAAATTTCATTTGTAAATATTTTTCCTTCAAAAATAAAACCCAAAAACATTCTTGAAAATGTCCGAGTTTCCCCACTTACGTGAATTTTACAATAGTTGTGAAAATCAATATAATCCATATGATTTCACTCCAAATTCGTATGGATATTTTAACAACAACTATTGCTTAAATGATTCAAATTTTGAACCACAAAATTTTCAAAACGATGACCAACCCTCAAGTCTTGAAAAAAGCATTTCGTCTTTACTTGAAATCTCCACACAACAAAATCAAATGATAAATGATTTGTGTAATTCATATTTGGGCAATGATTCAAATCAAAGTTTTCAAAATAATCAAATTTGAATTCACTTCAAAATTCAAATGATTTTGAGTATAACCCATGCCAATTCAATTTTGAACTCCAAAATGAATTTCAAAATCAAAACGAAAATGTGATCCACTTTTCAAATAATTTTGGCAATGGGAATAATCTCGACTATGATGCAAGTGAAACTTTTTGTTCTCAACAAATCCAAATCGAAAATCCTCAAGCTAATAATTATAAATAGGATTTTGTTGAACAAATGAACGAAATTTACGATGATCACACGGATTCGTTGTTTGAAACTTATATGAAACAACGTGAACAACAAAACCAAATCCCAACATGTGACGAGTCAAACGATAATCCATCTTTTACCCAATTTAACGATTTTCAAATAACAACTTTTGAAATTGAAAATAATAATCTTAATGAAGTTGTTGAAAACACGGTAATTGAGTTGGATTTCAATTCTTTTGAGGGTGTGGAACCAAATTTAAAATGCGATCTTCCTTTTCTCGATTTCGAAAATTTGAATACAACAACTTTAGATTTTGAACTTGAGATACGCAATGAAGTTGTTGATAATCCAATAAAGGAAGACGAATTTAACGAACACGAATTTTTTGGACTTTTCGATGACGAGTTGTCAAATTCTGACGGGGAAGATTTAAATCACCATTTTGATTTTGAATTCAATAATTTTGAAGAAGTTTTCAGTGATAAATTTGAATTTCAATTTGGTGAAAAGAAATTTGAATTTCAATCAATTATTCTATCAATCCCGAAAATCATCGAAAACAAAACAACCTTTTACGATTTTTAATAAAACGACATTCATTTTTCCAAATCAACATTCAATTTTGAAATCTTTTACGATTTGGTTTTTCGAGCTTAAGTTGTGTCTCGTATACTTGACGAGACAAATGAATCGGTCTTTGGAAGACCGTTTCATTTACTTTTTAACGATATACTTTCTGATGTCATGTAAATAATCATCTTTTCATTTTCATTTAAATAAAGGTTATGTTTTTATTTTTTTCCTTCCAATTGGGTTGACTGTGGGGACACAGTCAAAATCAAGTGTGGGAGGAGACTCATCTTCATTTTTGTATTTTTTTCCATGGTTTTTTTTTGCCTTTTCTTTTAAAACTCAAAAAAAATTCCAAAAACAAATGTTCTTTTGATTTATTTTTAAAGAAACACTTTAGGTAAATATATGGTTTTGGTTTATCAAATTGAAATTTTTGAAAATTTATTTGTCTTAAAAAAAATAAAAATAAAGTTTGATTACAAATAACGATAGTTTAACTAGTATATAGGAAGGTTCATACGTGATAATTATGAATATATCCTAATTGAAAATCATTGTTTTAAAATGTGGTTGATTTAAAGTAAAGGATATAACATTTTTTTGTCTTCTAAGTTAAGTGGTGCTAAGATGATTTTGCAAAACTCTCTCTTTCCAAAAAAATTTAAAAAAAACATTTGTATATATGTAAATATTTTCTATTAACACGTACGGTCGACAGGTGTTCACACTTGTGTGTTCACTCACCATGCTCTGTACCCTTCTCACGTAAGCCCGAAAGGCAGTGCACGATTGGTATATCTGGCCTCAGTTTATCTGAGCTAGGTGTATGTATATAAAAATTCTTTTATTAATAATGCATATAATCGATAAGTGTTCACACTTGTGTGTTCACTCGCCACGCTCTGTATTCCCCTCACATCAGTCCGCAAGGCAGTGCATGGGTAATATATCTGGCCTCAGTTTATCTGAGTTAGGCATATGTAAATATTGTTAATATTAATAAAATTTCCAAAAAAAAATGGAGAGAGTAAGCAAATGAAATCCAAGAACTATTTTAACTTATTTTATTTGACTTGTTATTTAAAATAAATGAAAATACCACTTTGATAAACTTTGATAATCAACTAAGGATCCATTTTATAATTACACTTTGTTATCAACCAAAACAAAAAGTTAAACTATAGTTTATTTGTTATGATAACTTAATTTTTGTTGGAAATTTTGACGAGCAAATGACTTAAATTTCAAGATAATGAACAAAACCTATATTTAACTTATTTGTGTCGATTTAAAAGTAAACCCTTCATTTGTATATATTTTCAAAACCTTGCATTCATCTCTTTGTAAATAAATCTTGCATTTTATAAATATTTTCATCCTGCATTTGGATTTTGTGGGTAGTATCTGCTGAAAACCCTCACGAGACAACACTCGTCCTACTGGGGACACCCAGAGGTTTAACGGGTTGTTGCATACGCTCAATGCAATCGTGCTCCCTACGAAAACGGATTTATCTTAGTTTTCCTTTATTCGAGGACGAATAAAAAGATAAGTGTGGGGGTATTTGATGTGCATGTAAATGTGCATATTTTTACCACCATATTTAATCTATTTAAATTAAATAAATGATCATATCGGGCGTTTTAACTTGTTTAAACCAAAATTCAAATTATTTTCAAATCGTCACATATTCATCTTCATCCAAGGGCAAAATGGTCATTTTTGTGCATATATTAATTTGAGAAAAATTAATTGGAAATTTATATATATTTGTGTAGGAATTTGATCTCAAATAGGAGTGGTTTCATGAAGACACATGCATGCACAATAGTGAAGAGAACAAATGAAGATGGAAATAATTCAAAGTGAAGATAATGGAGGACCCCACCTACCCACCTACCTTAATGTACAAATTAGAGGCTAATGCACATTCTTATGGAATTAATGGCTTAATGTACACTTAAATGAGGATTATTTGAAGCTAATGATTACTTGGCCTCCACACTTCCTAAGAGGGTATTTTGGGTATTCCCCAAAAATATGAATTAGGGTTTAACACATGTATAAAATCCCCTTATGTTTCATGTAACCCTCTTGTCCTCTTAGTCTCTCTTACTTAGTTTTTAGCTTAGGAAATAAATCAAAGCTTTTCTCTTTTTTTTTTCCATGGCTACTTAGCCATTTTATTTCATGTCATTTTTCTTTCTTTTATGCAATGTTAATTCTCTTTTATTTACATGCTTCTTCTCTTCTTATGTTAGTAGTGTAGTTTACATTCATGCAAAGTAGATTAGTTTTAATTCTTGTTAATTAGCTTCTCTTTTTTAGCTTTCATTTTCCTTTCTTTTTGCTTTCATGTTGCTAGCTGCATTTGTTCATATGATAACAAAAATGAGAGCTTAACCCCTTCAATTTAGGGGTAATGAAGCCTCTAATCATGTAGCTTCAACATTTTGATAATTTTGATCTCTTTTGTGCTTAAAGGAATGTTGATGTGATTTATTGTTTCATGTTGAATTTGATAGTCTATGTTGTTCATAATAAATAGACTATGCTTAAACAATCACAAGCAATAATTACCTCTTCATCTACATATGATGATGGTAATGAAGTGAATGTGAAATTAAAATTTGATGGCCTATATTTCTAAACAATAGTTAATAGGTCATGCTTAAAATAGATTTCATTTTCAACTTTGTTGTTGTTTTCATGAGAGTTAGTAAGTGGTTTAAGAGGTGTGTTATAGTTTGATGGCTTATGTTGAGCTAATTAATAGCACAAATAAGCCATACTTATGATAAACACATCATTTAAACTCACTTATGACGAAAAAAAGAGATCATAATTTCATTAATTGTTGAATTATATGATCTAAAGAGTGGATTTATCTCTAAATTGTCATTTAACTCTCATATTTTCACCTATTTTTCTTTTGCTATTTTTTGTTAGTTTATTAAATTTTTAGCTAATCACACTTTCAACTTTGGTTAATTTGATTGAATTGAATTTTTAAAATCATCAATTCCCTACGGATCGACCCGTATTCGCCACGTACTACAAGTGTACGCCGTGCGCTTGCGGTTATAATTTTTAATTTAAATTCATTCGATGGTTTTCTAAACCGATAGAATTTCCGTCGACGAACAAGTTTTTGGCGCCGTACGACTTTTAGAATTGTCGTACTACAAGGTGCAACATCCGTCCAAAATGCCAAAACAGTGTCGTACGACTTTTAGAAATGAGTGCATGGATTTGAAATGGAACAGTACCATGGAGCACCACTCTCCAGCGATGGTAAATCGACGACTAGCCACGGTGATTCCGTTTTACCATAAAATTCACGTGAAACAAACGAAGGGTTAAAAAAACTTCCGAGTCTCGAAAGTGATTCGGGTAGTCTTTTTTTGGATATGAAACTTTGCATTGATGACTAAGAGCTGTCAAAGCCGTAGAACTCACAGAGAGCTTCGTTTTGACTAGTTATGGCTCCTGTAACTCCAAAAGAGGCAACTGTTATGGCTCTCCGAAGAATCGATATCCTAAGGGCGCAACATCTACGGTGCAAGGTGCAACATCCGTTCAAAATGCCGAAACAGTGTCGTACGACTTGTAGAAATGAGTGCATGGATTTGAAATGGAACAGTACCATGGAGTGTGAGAAATGCGGATTAATGATCTTAAGGCTAGAATAAACACTAGAGGGGGGTGAATAGTGTTTTAAGAATTTACTAATTCTTTTTGAGTTTATTTTAATTTGAACACAAATGTATGCAATATTCAGACACAGGTATAATCACAGAATCAAACACAGATGCAAATATAAAGTAAAAGCAGTAAAGGAAAGAACACACCGGATTTTGTACTGGTCCGGAGTTACCCTACATCCAGTCCCGCAACACAAGTACAGATTTTCTTTCAAAATCAATTCTTACAATTACACCCTCGATCTCAAGGCCACGAGGTACACCACTCTAGATTCACAATCCTCTGGGTAGAGATACTTGATTTTACGGGCAACAAGTTCACCCAATTGATTTCCTAGGCTACAATCACACCTTCTCTCACTTGATTGATTTTCCAGGCTACAATCACACCTTTTCTCGCTCGATTGATTACAAAGAAGCCTATAACTCTGAATAGCACTGGGATCTTGTTGAGATAGTGATAGAGAATCAAACCAGAGATGATCTAGTTAGATTCAATGGTGATTTCGGCAGAGTAATAGTAAAAATGTATATAAAGAAATGTGGAAGAAGAAGAGGAGTGAAATCAGAAAATTATGAATATAAATTCGTTTAAAACATCCCCTATTTATAGTAGAACAACAGCCATGTCCATTCGGGAAAGGATATGATGAATAGACGCTTCCTTTGATATTCAAACTTTTGGAATCAACTGGCATCATGTCGACATGGGTACCTAGGGGTTGTCGACATGCCTAAGGTATTTTTGATAATTTGTTTTTCTTTTGAAAATAACTTCTATCTTATATTAAAACTATTTTAAGCTTTATAAATATACTATAGTTAAAATACATAAATAAGTATAGAGAATAATATTTTGGTATATATAAAATTTTACTATAATTTCATATTTAAATCTTAAATATAAATATTAAAAGTTAATTACATTATAATTAAAGATAGTTTAAAGAATGGCGAATAACTGGAAATATTCTCGTCTTCAAGAAAATGGAGATCTTATCAATTTACCCTCTTTCGTCTCTCATTCGAATTACAGATCTCCATCTTCTTCAAATCAATATCCAGGTTCCTACCCTTATTCTTTTAATAGAGTAGATATATCCTCTTATCACCAGAATAAATTACAAAAATCTCGTAATTCGAAGTGGAAAAGGGATATGTTTTGTTATCGGTGTGGAGATAGAAATCACAAGATTAAAAACTGTTCTAATCAAATTCGACGCTTTAATTGCGGAGTGGCTGGTCACAAGAGATCGTCGTGTCCATCGTTTTTCAATCCGTTCCTTAGTTCTGAGCATTCTTTTCCATACTTCGATCCTATTCACTCGCTGCCCTTGAGCCCTAAAGATCACCACTATTATTTTGTTCTTGAATTCTTGAGATTAAGGGGTCTGGTCTTGGATTCTTGTGTAGGGAATAAGGAGGATTTTATCTATCTCTTCAACAAAGTATTCTGGCACTTCGACTGCTTAACTGCAGATAACATTGGTAAGTATTTGAATTACAATAATTGGAATGAGTATCAATTTAATGATTATTCGAAGAGTAATAATGTTGTTAAGGTTTTTGAGGATTTACAATGGATCAACATTTAGAATCTTCATGTAAATGACTCGGAACGGGATTCTCATATTGACATGTTATTACTGGATCCTGATGTTAATGGATGTTATTTTCTTAATTCTGAGTTCGTGGATAGTTTTGCTGGGGATTTATCGAATTCAGATGTTCTGAATTCATCTGTAAACAGAGCTAGTGAGGTTTTAGTATATTCTGACTCAGTTGATCGTTCTCGGGAAGGAGCTATTGATTATTATGTTGCCTTTGATCCATTGGTTAATTCTTGTATAGAGACTGGAGATGTTTTTTGTGAGCTTCAAGATGATAAGGTTAACTAAGTAGATGTATACTTTTTTAATTGTTTTTCCGTAAATGATGGAGAGAAACAAGATACTGTTTTTCATAATGTTGAAACGAGTTTAATTGGTTTTGGCTCTGAGGAAATGATTGATCGTTCTGGTAATGATGAGGATGATAGATGCTTTATGGTCGAAGGAAATCTGACAATTGGGGATTTTGCTGTGAACAATGTTTTTTTTAGGAGAACGGTTGAGTAGCATGATACTACACAGCCGATTAATAATATATATAGAGATAAGTAGTTCGATCAACAGGCTTGATCGATGGTGAATACAAAACAGCATTATTAGAGTTAAGGTTACAAACAGCATGTCGGCATGTAAATACAGACCAGGAAGTTTCTAATATACATAATTAGTCATAGTTTAATCAAAAAAAACTGCTGCAGAGAGTGATCCCAAAACATTGAAAGCAAAGACAATCAAACCCTCAGTCGAAACCAGTGTGGCCAGTCGGCGCAGCTGATGATGCACTGCCTACCGATTCATCCGGTAGGGACCGTACTGATGGAAGACGAAATATGAAGGGGGCCGAGGAGGAAGAGCATGTCCACTAAGCAAAGATATAAGAAATTTTACTACATATGCTAAACCGCGAGTTGGTGGGTTTGTTGAAAATGAAGGCATTTCTCTCTTTCCAAATGACCCAGCTGAAGATGGCTAGAAGGATGTCAAGATGATTGTTTGGTGCACTATATTGCCAATGATCAAAAAAATCTATGATTGTGTGGGTTTGCCCTAGATTGTGTATGCAAACCAAAACCCATATGTAGTAAGATATGTCGCAGTCGAAGAAAAGGTGACGGATTGATTCGGCTTCAGTGTTACATAAGGCACAATTCTGGTCAGATGTGATGTTCAAGCGAGTGAGGCGATCTTTGGTATTGATGCGGCCATGGATGAGACACCATTGGAAGAATTTGATTCGGCGAGGGATGCGGCATTTCCAGACACGAGCAAAGGAGAACAGCCTACCAGGGTGGTTTAGGAAAGAGTAGCATTGTGATACTGAGAAGCCTTTGGAGGGAGATAGAGCCCATGTATGGTGATCCAGCGATGAAGGGTTAAGGGTTACTGGTTGCAGCAGACTGAGGGCGGATAGGAGTTCTGAGAGGGTGACATCGGCGAAGAGGGTTGGGGGACATAAGCTGGGTAGGCCAAGGTTGACGGCTTCTGCCACTATCAAGAAGGGGAGGTTGGAGGAGGAAAAGAGGGATGGGAAGGAACGATTTAGTGGGGAGAGGCTGTGCCATGGGTCATACCAGAAAAGGCACTTAGAGCCATTACCTAGCTTCACCTGAAGTAGGGGTTTAATGCGGTCCACTGATGCTAGAACACCAGACCAAAATGGGGAGGGCTTCAAGTGTGGAGCGAAATGGAGAGCACAGAATGGGTCAGCATTGTAGTGGGATGCCAGGATCCAGTCTTTCCAGATGAACTGACCCGGCGAGAGGAGACGCCATAGCCATTTTGCTAGAAGCGCCTGATTGAAAGTAATCAGATTGGTGATACCTAATCCGCTGTGGTCCTCGTGCATGCATGTAATTTTCCAATTAACAAGGAATTTGGCTTTCCCCCCATTCCAGAGGAAAGAGCGTCTAATAGCATCAATTTTTTTGGATACCCGGCTGGGCATTTTATGGAAAGAGAGCCAGTAGAGAGGGAGCGCCGAGAGTACAGCTTTAACCAAGACCAGCCTTCCTAAAGTCGATAGAGTGTTTGCTTTCCAGCCTGCAAGTCTTGATTCAATTTTGGATATAAGGGGGGTCCAGTCAGATCGATGAAGCTTGGCGGGGCGCAGGGGGATGCCTAGATAGGATATTGGAAAAGTGGCAATGCTGCAGTTGAGGGAGGAGGAAATGGAGGGACCGAGATGATCAGCGTTTCCAAGCATGATGACAGAGCTCTTATTAAAATTAATTGATAGGCCTGAGATGAGTTCGAAAGTGTAAAGGAGGACTTTTAGGCTATGGATGTGTTCAGGAGAAGGGGAGACAAAGAGGATGGTGTCATCTGCGAACTGGAGGTTGGATATCATTAGGTTAGGGTAAGAGTTAGGGTTAGGGTTGGGGGGACAAATACCAGCTAAGTAGTTATCAGCTATCGCCAGTTTGATCATGTGGTTAAAGAGATCCGCCACTAGGACGAAGATAAGCGGAGAGAGAGGGTCACACTGCCTGAGACCCCGAGCTGATTTGATGACCCTTCAGATGAGCCGCTGATCTGGATCGAGGAAAGGCTCGAATTTAGGATGCATTTGATCCAGTTGCACCATTTAGGTAGAAATTCTCTATGCATTAGAAGCTCAATAATAAAATTCCAATTAACTAAATCAAAGGCCTTGGAAAAATCTAGTTTTATAAGGACCCTTGGGATGTTGTTTGAATGACAGAAGGAGATTACTTCTTGCGTTGCCGCAACGCAGCCCGAGATATTCCTACCCTGGATGAAGGCTGACTGTTCTGCTCCAACTAGCGATTCCATATGGTTTTGGAGGCGATTGGCAAGGACTTTGGTAATCAGTTTAAAAGTGGTGTTCAGAAGACTAATGGGTCGGAAGGCTGATAGGGAGTTGGCTCCATCGGATTTAGGCAGGAGGACAATATTGGCGAAGTTTAGGCGAGCTATGGCCATGGGGTTGGAACAAAATTCGGCACACATGTCTAGGATATCTCCCCTGACAACCCCCCAGAAGTGCTTGAAGAAAAACAGGCCAAAGCCATCTGGCCCCGAGGATTTGTTGTCGTCCATGTCTTTGAGGGCAGCCAGGATCTCTACTTCTGTGAAGGGCGAGTCTATTGGGATGAGCGAAGGGTTAGGATAGAGTAGGTTCCAATCTATGAGGGGAAGGGGAGGAGAGGGTTTGCCGAGGATGGAGCGGTAATAGTCAGTAAAGAGGTTCGAAATTTCGATGGGGTCGGATATTGGATTGTTGTTATGCACTATTTCCAAGATGAATAGGGACCTGCGGCGGCCATTGGCTAATTTGTGAAAATAGGATGTGTTTTTGTCGCCATCTTTCAGCCACTTGGAAAAGTTAGGGTTTCATTTGGAAATTCATTAAAGGATAAAGAGAAGATGAATTTGGTTAGTTACATTGATATGAAAGATACTGCCATTTCTAAATGTGCACACAAGTTTATCGTGTCACATTGTACACTCTGTACACAAAAAACTCAGACATTCAGTAAGAAAGAGTTGAAGGTAGGTTTGCAAATTTTTGAGACTGTTCCATTATCTAGAGGGGCTTCTGTTATTATTTCTGATGGTCTATCTTTTTCTGAGACAATAAAAAGTGAATTTTTACTGTACATGGAAGGTTTTCTGATTTTAGAATCCGCTGGGAGTTTTATTATTGATTTCACCGGTTTGTTGTTGCCTCATTTAGATATTCCTTTGGAAGATATTGGTTTTAAGTTTGGTAATCCTTTATGTGTTAATGGATCAGATATCACGTCGGATAAATTTGTTCATTTGGATTATGTTGTTGAAAAATTAATTGATTATGATATTACTAGTGAAGTGAATGGTTCAGTAGGTGAAATTTCTGTAGATCAAGATGCAAGTGGTTTGGATAACAATTCTATTGATAGTAATGTGAGCAATGATTTGGAGTATTCCAAATTACAGAATCCTGACCAAGCTGTCCATTATTGGACCGGAGGGTTTAGATTTGTTATGTATTGTTTTTTTGCGGCTTTAGGTAAATTTCCTCGTTCTCCTTCCCATGCTAAAGAATTAATTCGTGAAGCCAAATTACTTCGTGAAGCCAAATTAATTCATGAAGCCAAATTAAGGAGAAGAAATTGTAAGAGCTATTCAGCTAGTAATATTAGGAGAAGTCCTCGTTTAAATCGTAATGCATTTTAGCCTTTTGATTGAGGGTTGTCGACTTATTGGGAGTTTTATTGTGTTTTTTGTTGATTTAGAGTTTGTTTGTGGTTTGTGTTGAAGTTGTATATTGTGATGTTCCATCTTGATTCTTGAGGTTGCAGTTGCGGTCGAGGAAGTTTTTTCAGTTGGTTGCTGCTCTTCTGGTGTCGCTCTTGACTGGAGTTTCTGGTTGGTGTTGTCTCTTTAGGGTTGGTTTTTAGTTTCTTAGGAGTTTGGGAGGGTTTGTGTTCTATTCTTTTGTATGGGGGGTTCATTTGCTACCTGCCAGGCTTGTTGGCAGTTTATTTACTTCTGTTGATATATATATGTGCATGTGTGCTCTCCTCTCCCGTAGAGGACCACACATTTTTCTCAAAAAATAATAATTAAAGATAGTTTAAAACCAAGGATAATTTTGATATTAAAAATAAAGATTATTTTGAGGCTAAAAGTATTTAAAACCAGGATAGATGTTTTTGATTTAAAAAGGAAGATTTTGAAATCATTTTGAAAACAAGATATAATTTTGTAAAACATTTGAATAAAAGTTAGTGGATACAAAACGATGTTCCACTAGATTTTTCGTTGGTTCCATCCTACATAGGGTTCCATCCCTTTAACAGGCTCGAAGTGGATTCCATTCCACGAATAAAATAGATTTTAAGATGTTAGTGCTTTTCTAGGAGTTTTAACATAATTCTAGACTCGATACTTGTCTTGTACTATTGAAATTTTGAACTCTTGATATCTTGATACTCATGAGTCTTGATGTCTTCGATCTTGAGTCTCTATACTGTACAGTCTTCATTCTCAGTACCTGCATGTTTATATCCTGCATATACATATATATCTAAACTATAATGTTAGTATTTATATTTTATAACAAGTCCTAAGGTTGTTGTCATCAAAACCATCCTTTTCAAGTACTAACAATCTCCCCCTTTTTGATGATGACAACCTTTGTTTATAAAATATTACTTCTATCCTAATAACTCCCCCTAAAACTAATAACTCCCCCTTAATCTATGCCTAACTGTCCTATTTTATACTTCTCCCCCTTTGTCATCAACAAAAACAAACTAACTCCAAACTATATAACTCCCCCTTATTCTAATACTATGTGATTATAATGATAGTGTTATCATAAATAATCAACACTTAATTCTAAAACTAAAACTTTGCCCTTAATAACTAACTCCCCTAACTAAGAATATATATGATAATGTGATAATCACAAATCATTTATTAATTATATAATGTTATATTTATATTTGTGTAGAAAACACAAGTAAGATTATATACAAATAACAATAAGAAAGAATGAAAAGAAACTAATGTTTATTCTTGACAATGGGAGATTTATGAATCGAGCAATTTGGGTAATGGAAACATAAATTTCCATTTTGTTCGACTAGATTTCCATCCTTGTCAAAACACACTTCGCCAACGCAAATAACTTTGTCATCATCTTCAGCATGGTCTTCTATCATGGGGACTTCTTCTTCTTCTTCCTCGTTGTCCTCTTGCACTTGAACATCTGAAGATTCTTCATTGATCAAGATGGGATTGACATGATTGTCCATTAGAAACTTTTGTAGGTTTCTAAGGATTTTGCCTTGCCTTTCTTGTTCTTTGGCCATTCTGATTTGCACCACTTGAATTTCAGTCATAAGTTGCAGTTCATCCTTCAAGGAATCTTCCATTTTCATCACCCGTGCAAGCGTAGTACGTTGAAATGGTCCGGTAGAAGGAGAAGGGAACAAAAAGGTTGAATTTTTGTTTGATTTGGAGGAGTAGGCCATTGTTTTAAATTTTCAGAAGTTAGAATCAGAGAAAGAACAGAAGAAATGAACAAAATTTCGAAATAGGAAGAATATATAACCATTCATTTTGAATTTTGGTAGGAAAAAACATAAATTAAATTAAAAAACATTGTATGTCGACAGGGGTGTAGGGGGGATGTCGACAGGGTACTTGTAGTTTTGCTTATTTGATTTATTTTATTTTAATTTTAATTATTCTTGTTATATATTTATATTTTATATTTCAGTTATTGAACAAATACCTAATTCTCTTCTTAATTTAGTAAATATAGATTCATTTAAGGGTTTTGTTAAGATATCAACAATTTGATTCTCGGAATTAATATAATCGAGAGAAATTACTTCTTTATTTATATTATCTCTGAGAAAATGATGTCTGATATCAATATGTTTAGTTCGAGCATGATGAGTAAGATTTTTGGATAAATTTATTACACTAGTATTATCACAATAAATTGGTGATTTTGAGATATTTAAACCAAAATCTTTTAAAATTTGTTGCATATATATTACTTGAGAACAAGCCAAAGTAGCAGAAATATACTCTGCTTCGGTTGTTGATAAAGAAACTGTGTTTTGCTTTTTACTAAACCAGGAAATCAGAGAATGCCCCAAAAAGTGACAAGTTCCACTTGTACTTTTTCGGTCTGATTACAACCAGCATAGTCAGCATCACAGTAAGATATTAATTCAAAAGAATCATTTTTAGGATAAAATAAGCCATAATCATTGGTGTGTTTAATGTATCTTATGATACGTTTTACAGCTTTTAAGTGGGTCTCTTTAGGTTGGGATTGATATCTTGCACAGAGACAAACAATATGCATGATATTAGGTCTACTAGTAGTGATATAGAGTAGTGATCCAATCATTCCTCTATATAACTTTTGATCTACATCTTTCGAGAGATCTTCTTTACTTAGGTACTCATTGGTTGCCATGGGAATGGGTTTTCCACTTGCAGTAGTCAAACCAAATTTACTAACTAGGTCTTTAGCATATTCCTCTTGACTGATAAAGATACCATTATCTAATTGTTTTATTTGCAATCCTAGAAAGAAGTTTATTTCACCCATATGACTCATCTCAAACTCTTTTGTCATTATTTCGGAAAATTCTTTATTCATTTCAAAATTAGTTGATCCGAAAATGATATCATCTACGTAAACTTGTACTAGTTGAATATCATTTTTATTTCTTTTAATAAAAAGAGTATTATCTACTTTACCCATATCAAAATTTGATTGTAATAAGTAAAATCTTAGTCTATCATACCAGGCTCTAGGAGCTTATTTTAGACCATATAGAGCTTTCTTAAGTTTGTAAACATGATTTGGAAATTTTTCATTTTCAAAAAGTGTTGGTTGTTCAACATATACTTCCTCTTTTACAAATCCATTTAAAAAGGCACTTTTAACATCCGTTTGAAATAATTTGAAATTATTATGATTTGCGAAAGCAAGTAGAATCCTAATTGCTTCTAATCTTGCTACGGGAGCAAAGGTTTCATCACAATCTATTCCTTCTTCTTGACAATAACCTTGAGCGACTACCGGGCTTTATTTCTAACGACCTCACCTTGTTCATTCATTTTATTTTTATAAACCCATTTTGTTCCAATTATAGTTTTATTTTTAAGTCTAGGAACAAGTTCCCAAACATCATTTCTAGTGAATTGATTTAGTTCTTCTTCCATAGCCAAAATCCATGAACCATCAGTTGATGCTTCTTTTGGATCTTAGGGTTCAATAGTTGATATAAAGGCTACATTGCTCATTTTACTTAGTTGATTTCTAGTTGTAACAACAGATTGCATATCTCTTAGTATATTTTCTATGGGATGATCTTTTAAAAGTTTAATCCTTTTATTAGGATGATTAAATTCATTATCAGTTTCAGTTGACTCTTGATTTTGAGTAATTAAATCCTCTTCATCATTTGTCTCTTCAAAAATTTTGAGATTTTCATCGAATGAAACATGCATTGTTTCTTCAATGGTGTTAGTTCTTAAATTAAACACTCTGTATGCTTTGCTTCTATTAGAATATCCGATAAAGATACCTTTGTCGGATTTAGGATCAAATTTATCTAAGTCGTCTTTTGTATTTAAAATAAAACATTTACTTCCAAAAATTCTAAAATAAGATACCTTAGGTTTCTTTGCGTGAAGAAGTTCATAAGATGTCTTATCAGTTAAAGGTCTAATTAAAATTCTATTTAAAATATAACAGGCGGTAGCAACTGCTTCTGCCCAAAAATATTTTGGTAAATTACTATCTGAAAGCATAGTTCTCGCACACTCTTGAATCGTCCTATTTTTACGTTCTACTACTCCGTTTTGTTGTGGAGTACTTGGAAATGAAAAATTGTGAGTTATCCCCTTTTTATTGCAAAATTCCTCGAACTTTTCATTTTCAAATTCACCACCTTGATCACTACGGATGGTTATAATTTTTACAGAAAGTTGATTTTGAATCCTTTTTGTAAAGTTCTTAAAACATTCAAAAGTATCACTTTTATGTTTTAAAAAAATTGTCCATGTAAATCTAGAATAATCATCTACAATTATAAAAACATATTTATTGTGATTTATTGACTGAATTTGAGATGGACCAAATAAATCAAGATGAAGTAATTCAAGTGGTTTTGAAGTTGAAATCATATCTTTTAATTTAAAGGAACTTTTTCTAAGTTTCCCTAATTGACATGCATCACATAAACTATCTACTTTAAAATTCATTTTATTGAGACCACTTACTAGATCATGTTTTGACAGTCTAGATAAGAGTTTGAAATTCAAATGCCCAAATCTCTTATGCCAAATCCAAGGGTCACTTGTATTTGCTAAAAGACACAAGTTATCATTTGAAACTTTCATACTAAGAATATAAATATTCTTTTTCCTAATTCCCTCAAATATTATGGTCGAATTATTATCTTCAATGTGACACTTATCTTTTTCAAATTTAATTTTATATCCTTTATCGCAAAGTTGACTAATACTTAGCAAATTATGTTTCAGATTCTTAACTAGCAAAACATTAGTAATAATAGGAGTTTTAGAGTTACCGACATTGCCGATACCAATCACATATCCTTTTGAATTGTCTTCAAAGTTAACAAGTCCTCCGTCTTTGTATATTACATCATTCAGCATATCCGGATTACCAGTCATGTGTCTAGAACATCCACTATCGAGTATCCATTTATTATTTTTGATCTGCACAATTTGTCCATTGTGGATTAATTCCTCAACACCAATAAAACATGTTTCCTGCACATCATAAAGATTTTGTAGACAACTTGAATTTGTATATAAATTATATGCAGACTCATGATGCAATGATGATTTGAATATTTCTAAACTAGTATTAACAAGTTTTTCAAACATAGCCATTTTAAAAAAAATTCAAAATTCATATTATGAAACTTTGAAAACCTGGCTTTGATACCAAATGTGAGAAATGCGGATTATGGATCTTAAGGCTTGAAGCAACCCTCCCTATGTTGTCATATTGTTTGAGTGACTCAATTTAGTTTATGCTAAATTCAGGGCTACTTTCTTTCAAGACCAACTATTCTCTTTCTTCTATTGGAATTTTTTTTGTTTATTTATTTCTTCCCAAGATCCAATCTGATCAATATAGAAATATTGATATACTTCTTTGTACAAATATTTGTATGTACATATAAACATACAAATCAGTTTAATTCTTTTATCAGAGTTTTTTTTTGAATAAAGAATAACTCAGTTTATTCTAAACAAAATGACTTTGTTTAGCCACAGTAAAAAGGATTGGGAAAGACCCTCTCCTATTTGAATCTTTGTGCAATTTTACTAACTAATTCTTGTTTGTTTATTTGTGTTTACATCTGTATATTTAATGAAACATGTGAGTTGAGTCATAACATTTAGACTATGGCTTTTCAAATAACAAAGCAGGAGGTTGTGCATGCTTCTGTACACCTGTGTGCACATAAACATGTACATCTGCTATTTACTATCTTTGCTCATTCATTTACAACCTCAAACTCATGTAAATCTGGGTTCATGCTTCTTCTTTTTTTCCTTTTCTGCCTATGGGTTTATCCTTACTTCATAATATTTACAGTTAATTTGTAAATAGGTTCTAGCCTCTAAACAATCTAATACATATGCATATATTACTGGTTCACATATGCTTCAGATTTACTACCAAACTCACTACTTGATTCATGAAAATTTGCATATTTACAGGTTATGATATAAAGCTAAACACATTTATCTTTTCTACTGAAAACAGTTCCACCCCATAAATAATCTTTTCAGACCTTTCATTACATCACAATCAAAGTTTCAACATAATGCAAACACTAATACAGAGAAGTCTTTCAGTTAAAAAAAACATAAGGAGACATTCTTTTACAAAAGTCCCAGCTTAGTTAATTAGCAGTTTTCTTCTTAGCATCAAACATCTGCTCCTTAATTCCTAGCTTCCTCTTTCCCTGCAGACATCTCATGACCTACTCCATAAGGCATATGAAGCACCCATTTGATGCAAGCAACAAACAGGTCAGACTCATGTCTGGTGTAAGAAGAGTCACTTGTTAATGCATAAAGACTAATGCAATATGTTCCATTATTATCTTTTCTATTCTCAGAGGTTAAGTGTTTTATTCAAGGTAATAAATATCCTTCTCATGTTCAATTTCACAAAGTGTTATTCCAGTGGTGTGTGTTGTGAAATAATAGATGTGTATTCTTAGACTAACTTGTCATCAAAAGCATTGGTTCAGAAAAACCTATCAACCATCATACATACACACAGGTTGGTGCTAACACCCGAAACATGCACAATCATGCACAAACATGCACCAACAATATTCATGGTATTGAGCCAAAGTATCAACCCTGAGTCTACATGTTAGGACTCCCATATACTTCTAGCCTATTTACCCTTGCATGTATAATCATTTCATGTTATTCTAAGGTCCAGTATTACATTCATGGTTGCACTGGTGCACACTGCCTGGAACTACTACCTGGTTTCCAGTGCACTACAAGCTATTTGGGCATAAACATGCCATGTGCAAACTCACACCCCAACCTTGATGCAAGCCAACCACTATTTCATACTCACTTCCTTCATACCCAACATGATAGAGGTGACCCACATCCTTAGTTTAATTACTAAGTTCTTTTATAGGACCCAATATTATATATGCCGTGTCATGCCCAAAACTGTTGTATGCTAACCAATATGTGCTAGCAGTTTTCATACATCCATCAATCATTCACCCATTCATACATTCAACAATTTAATCAGTCACACTTGTAATTATTTCAAGTCAGTTTCATTTAGAGATATATCCTTAGCTAAAGCATAGATCTGAGCATTTTAAGAAGTGAAATGCCACCGTGGTTCCCCAGTAATAAGGTTCTCACAATCAATCCACACATTAAAGTGTGTTTGCTTGTTACTCAACCCTATTTCCAAAGAATACTTACTGATGGATTAAGACTCAGCACATGGAAATTCCATTGTACCCTAACCATCTTTTCAGTTGCAAGACATAAGCCAGAGAACCCCTTCCTCTTACTACCTTGCACCCTACTTTCCTTATTAATTCATGCTTTAACTAAAAATATTTCTCAAGTTCATAAACATATAAATAAATCAGTTGTTATTCCTTCATTAACTTATCATATATAAACAAGCATAGGTTGAGTGACAACAAGGCAATGAAAGTCAGAAAATCTCAGGAGCAACAGAAAATTGCTAAACTAAAAAAAATGCAAGCAAAGCATCAAACATAAATTAAAATAACTAAAGGTTAAATGGCTGCCTTTCATAGGTCTTAATGCCTTGCCAAGTGAGGGTTTACTCACCATAGTTCTCCTTCCCAAGTCTTGGTTCAGCCCTGCCATTGATTTTCTAAACTGCTGCCTATTTTTTCTAATTTTGTTTTCTGGTTCTAACATGTAACCGTAGGAGATAATGATGTATATAGGGGAGTTGCTAAGGTTTTAAGGTAAGTTAAGTAATTTATTTTTATCAGAAATCCCTTCACCATTTCTGGTTTCACCCCACTGTTCACCCTCTCCACTTTCCTTTCCCACCATTTCTCCTTTTTCCTTGTCTTGGCCACTTTTGGCATATTTCCTCACACACTATATACATGACTTTGGCTTGGGCATTGTTCTGTCTTTTCTGGTTTTCTTCTTTTTTTTTCATGCATATAAACTTATTTGTATAGCCAGCTATGTGTGAGTATCTACCAAATGTTGTCCATATGTATATGTTTTTTTTTGAAAAGAAAAACCGCCTCATTAAAAACCTGGACCTATAACCAGCATGGATATAGGCCAGGGAAAAAAGAGTGCGGCGCTTTATTAACAACTCATTAACAAAGCAAATGGTACAATGTTCAACAAATTACACACAAAGACCAAAAAGCAGCCAACAACCAAAGCTACTATAAAAAACCACAAAAACAACTAAACAGAGACAAACAAAAGACCTCGAACAAAACCAGCAACCAAAAGCACTTTCTTCCCTCAAAGACTTGGAGTAGACTTTCCCAAATTAACCTAAATCCAGCAAATCAATACCCCAACGATCAAAAATCCTCTTACATCTACCAGAGATAATCCTCCTCCTCTTCACTTTACTCCCCAACAGTTTAAGATCCATATCAATACGATTCCAACGATACAATTGAGATAAATTACGACCATCGTGAAGCCTGCAATTACGTTCCTGCCAAATGTGGTAAATAATCGTCGAGAAGCTAGCAAAAGCTAATCCAGTAGCCTGGTCCGTTGCAGAGAAGTTAGCAAGAAGGAGCTGAACTCCCTCTTCCATTGTCAGAGATCTCGGATGAGGTAATTCCAATTTTAAACAGCAAGTAGTCCATAAATAAGAAGAGTAAGAACAAGCAAAAAATAAATGGGAGTGATTTTCGGGGAATTGGTTACATAAGAGACAGTTAGTATCAGAATTATACCCCCAATCAATTAGTTTATCTCTAGTTGGCAAACGATTATAAATTGCTTTATAAGCAGTTAGAGACATTCTAGGATTATTGCAATTGTTCCAAATAATCTTACCCCACTCAACAATAGGATTTTGAGATCTAGCAGCATTCCAAGCAGATTTGAAACAAAAGCCTTTTATATCTCTAGTCCATTTCCAGTAATCTGAGCTACCAGAACTATCAATTTGGATGTTAGAAATCTGATTGTAAAGTTGTCTAGAGAAAGGGACTAATTCCAGATTAAAAACTCCATCTCGTATGATTGAGGAAACTTTATCATTAAAATGACCATAAAGATGTAAACTATCCCACCCAAGAATAGAAACCATACATTCACTATTAATCCAAGGATCATTCCATAAAAAAGTATTTCTCCCATCAACAATGACTCTAGATATATTATTACGAGCAATCTGTCTGTGTTTGAGAATAGATTTCCAAGTACAAGAGGAATTATTATCAATCTCCAAGGTCCAAAACTGCTTATTATCACAATATCTTTTGCACATCCAGCGAGCCCATATATTTTTAGAATTGATAAAATGCCAAAGGATTTTTATACTAGCAGCTTTTCTGAGATCTGTAAAATTCCTCAATCCAACTCCTTCTTCTAGTTTAGGACTGCAGAGAATATTCCATGAAATTTTGTGCACTTTACCATTCCAAATAAAATTAGCACATAATTTATTTAATTTATCAATGGTAGCCATAGGAAGTTGATATACCATCATCCAGTACAAAACCATAGGAGTAATTACTGAATGAATTAATTCGATTCTACCAGCCATGGATAAAAGCTTACAATCCCAACCATTTAATCTATTGTTAATATTATCAAAAAGAACTCCACAGTCATAGAAATGCAGATAGTTATGGGATAAAGGCACACCTAAATATTTGACAGGAAGTTTACTTTCTTGCATGTGAAGGATAGACATAATAATATGCTTGTCTTTTGTGCCTTTACTAAAATACAACTTAGATTTATTGTTGTTGACCTTTAATCCCACAAAGGTCTTGAGCTTCTCCAAACAATTACTATTCACCTTAGCACCTATAGTAGTAGCCCGAGCAAAAATCATCAAATCATCAGCATAAAGTAGGTGAGTAATTGCCGGTTCAAAATTAAAAGGAGGGATAATTTCCTTTGTTTTGTAGGCCTTCAACATCAAAATAGAAAAAAACTCCATAGCCACACAAAACAAATAAGGGGAGAGAGGATCACCTTGTCTAATGCCTCTATTGCTAGAGATAAAACCTTTAGGGTAACCATTAATCATTATAGAGAAAGTAGGAGTAGATATACATTTGTAGATTAATTTCACCAGTTTGTCAGGAAAACCCATCTTTTTAAGCATATGAGTAATAAATTCTCTGTTGACCATATCATAAGCTTTATGTAAGTCTATCTTCAAGCACAACTTACCAGCCCCTTTATGATTAAAAAATCTTACTTGCTCATGAGCAAGTAAAATATTTTCAGAAATGACTCTTCCAGGAATAAAAGCAGATTGAGCTTCAGAAATCAGATGATTAAGAAAAGGCTTAATTCTGTTGCAAATAACTTTAGCAATAATTTTGTAAAGAACATTGCAACACGATATAGGCCTGTAATCGGCAAGTGAAGTGGGGTTATTAATTTTAGGAACAAGAGTAATAAAAGTATGGTTCACACCTTTGTCTAATTTGCCAGTAGAAAAGACCTGATTTACCATATGAGTCAGATTTCTATTTAACTCATTCCAGTGAACTTTGAAAATTTTTGCAGAGAAACCATCCGGTCCCGGGCTACTATTGTCAGGCATGGAAAAAATGGCATTATAAACTTCTTCAGAACTAACACTGCTAGAAAGGAACTCTCTCCCTCCATCGTTAATCTGACAAGTGCAATTCACATCAGGTAAATTATTGTTAATGTCATCACCATTAAATATTTGAGTGAAATATAGATGGCTTCATTTTCAATAGTAATGGGATCATGCACAAGTTTACCTTCAAAATTGATAAAGATTGGATCTGTGTCTCCTTAAGGACATTTTAGAGTGAAAAAATCTTGTACATGCATCTCCTTCTGTAAGCCATTCCACTTTAGCTTTTTGTTTATCATTGAGAAATTCAATAAAATTTTGTTCCTTCCATTTTTTGCAGGCTGCCATTAAATTTTCGAAAGCTGTAGCATTATCTGGATTGTTATCAACACACTTGAGAGCTGCTGAATACTCTTGCTCCAACTCCTCCAAAATTTTACCATCCAAGCATCTACTAGAACTCCAAGCTTTGAGGTAAAATTTACAAGCTTTTAGCTGTTGTCTCATAATATGAAGGTGAGAACCGTCAAATATAAGATTAAAAGCAGTAGAAAAACATTCTCCATAACCATCTAAAAGATTCCAAGTGTTCACATATCTGAAAGGTTTTCCTACTGAAGATATAGGATAATCCAAAAATTTAAGACAGATAGGAATATGATCACTAATGGGATTAGAAACTCCAAAACAAGCTAGATTAGGAAATTTGTTCATTAACAGATCATTACATAAAGCTTTATCGATTTTAGAAGCCACTCCCCTTTTCCTCCAAGTATAGTTGAATCCCAGAATAGGAAATTCCACCAAACCTGAATTAATAATGCAGTTTTTAAAACCTTCCATTTGACTGAAAGGAACAGAGTTACCCCCTTTTTTATCTGTAGAAGAAAGAATATTGTTGAATTCACCAATCAAGCACCAAGGCATATCTACATAAATAGCTTCCTTAGAAATAGCAGCCCATAAGAGTTCTCTGTCTCTTAGAAAATTACTCGCATAAACAAAAGAAACTTTCATTTTGAGACCCCCAGAATTCACCACATTTAGAGAAATATGCTGAAAAGACATGTGAGTAGGCTCAACCTGCCAAGTTGAATTATTCCAAATAACAAGAATTCTTCCTTTGCAAGAGCAAATATTATTATCCAAAAAGGACCAGCTATTATTCATCTTATTCCTAACATTATGTATAGCAGTAGTACTCAGTTTGTTCTCAAGTAAACCAACCATAGTTGGTTTATGATTTTTTAGAAATTTAAAAACTGCGAATTGTTTATCAGCAGCATTTAAGCCTCTAACATTCCAAGCAATTATGGTCATTTAATTTTCGAATGGCTCCTTGTTTGCCTTTTAGGAGGAGCATAGTTTATAGAATTAACATCATCATTCTTTTTTTTATTCTTTTTATTTAGTAACTCATCAATTTCATCATCAAATTCCTTGTTAACCTCAATAAACTGTTCAACATTCATAACAGGGACTTGCTTAGTAATGGGGATATCGTCCACAGCAATATGATTAATTAACTCCTCATCAGAATCAGATAAATCTTCGATAAGGCCTTCACCAGAACCTAGAGAAGAATCAGGTACTTCCTCTTGAGCCTGGACCTGCTGAGAATCAATTTCTGTATTTAAAACATTATTCAATACCTTATCTATTGGATTAACCTTAGGAACTGTATCATCAACTGGACAACCCCCCGATTTTGGACTGTTAATAAGAGGCACACTGATTTCAATTACTGGGGCAGAGGCATTATCCTTTCCTTTGTTTTGACATTGCTGATCTGACGCAAGCCCATCACCTAAATCAGAAGTTTGAACTACAGCAGCCATTTTGTTCATTCCAGAGATTTGCTCGATTTCCTCTGCTAGATATTCATGATCCATAGCCAGCGAGTTGAAACTGTTAACATTAGTCTTTAAACTGCTATGTTGGATATTAATATTATCTTGAACTTGTATATTGTTATTTCCATCTTGATGTAACAATATATTAACTGCATCCCTGCTACTACAAATGTTAATCTGAGATGGATTAATATCATTATCCCTGCTACCATTTTTATTTCCATTTATAATATTTGTTGGAGCATTATTAATAACAACTTCCCTTACAGAGTGTAGATCTTCATTACATGTTGTATTATTTTTCGGGATCCATTTACTAGTATGTTTGATTTTACAAAAATCAGTCGAATGCCCAAAAATTTTACAATCCTTACAAAATATAGGTTTATAATCATACATAACTGACACTTGAAGTTCTTCTCCATTATGCATTAACACATCAACACAGTTAGGAAATCCATCTTCAGCAGACATTTCAATTAACACCTTAGCAAATGCAATCCTGGATTCATCCGCTGTAATTTTGTCCATCTTCATTGGTTTACCCAAAACACTAGCTATGGCACTGATAGATTCCTTATCCCATAATTCCAATTCGAGGTTATGAAGCTTCACCCAAATTGGCATTGTAGAAAGCAGATCTTTACTAAATCTCATTCCTGCCTGCCACTTCTTAAGGATTATAATTCGATTATCAAACAAGTATGGACCCCCCCTTCATCACATTCTCACAGTCTGATGCATCTAGGAATCTGATAATAAAAAATCCATTATCCCTAGCCAGTAAATTAAACTGTTTTTTTGGTTTCCAAGTTCGTTCAATATATGCTTTTAAATGAGTATGATATGGTCTAGAACCATAAACATTTAGAATTAATCCATTTATCAGCAGCCCTCTTGTTCATTTCATTATTAATAAAAGCCTTTTTTTCTTCTGATTTTCAATTAACGGTTGTTTATATGTTAAGTCTACAAGATCTTCTGATCCTCCAATTCCACCTCCAGCAGCACTCCTCCAATCTTTGTTTTGTCCTTCAGCTAAGCTAGACTTTATCCTATTCCAGTCAATAGTGCGCTCAACGTATGGATTTCGATAATATTTAGAATTAGTGTTTCCACTTCCTCCTAAGCTACCAATAGGATTCTTACGCATCCCTACTTGATCTGATAAATTATGATTCCTCTGATTACCGTCTCTGCCTTTGATATGAAAGTTTCGATCTCTATTGACACCATCAGGATTGCTCGAATTGCCAGAGCCACCCTTTTCCCATCGATTGTTATTGCCAAATCTCTCGGATTTATCAGATCCAGTATTAAGACGTGGATTGCCAGCTACAAAATTTCCAGATCTCTCCGAAGATTCTGCACGACTAGGTTTCGAGTTATGACCAGAACCGCCACTATTCGATCTAGGAACCCTAGCCTCATCGATTAAAGAAACCGGCGCGGAAACAATGTCTGCGTGGAATTCCTTATCCGGAGGACGAGATAGAGAATTGAAGCCGCCTTGAGAATTATCACCACTAGAGGCCGCCATGAACAAAGTAAGATTTCAAATATAATATTATGTGCATATGTGTATGTTCATGTGTATTTATATTTTTTCCTACCCACACAAGTTACTGTGCTGGTACTTATTCTATGGAATTTTGGGCTAAAACTGCCTAAGTTATTTATGCATTATATTTAAACTATTGTGTACACACACTTAACAAGTCATGCACTAATTTATTTCACATTTACTTACAAGGTCTTTACTTACTAAATTACCTTGCTCAGGTAGTATTCTGGAATAGTGTACACATGCACAAGGGCATGCACACTCATTCTCATACACAAGCATTTCCAGAAAATTGTGTTTTCAACCAACTATCTTTCTTTTATAAAATATTTTAAAATTTATATATATATTTTTGCCTAAACTACGGGCTGTCACAAGGCTAGAATAAACACTAGAGGGGGGGGTGAATAGTGTTTTAAGAATTTACTAATTCTTTTTTAGTTTATATCAATTTGAACACAAATGTATGCAATATTCAGACACAGATATAATCACAGAATCAAACACAGATGCAAATATAAAGTAAAAGCAGTAAAGGAAAGAACACACCGGATTTTATACTGGTTCGGAGTTACCCTACATTCAGTCCCGCAACACAAGTATGAATTTCCTTTCAAAATCAATTCTTACAATTACACCCTCGATTTCAAGGCCACGAGGTACACCACTTCAGATTCACAATCCTCTGGGTAGAGATACTTGATTTTACGGGCAACAAGTTCACCCAATTGATTTCCTAGGCTACAATCACACCTTCTCTCACTTGATTGATTTTTCAGGCTACAATCACACCTTTTCTCGCTCGATTGATTACAAAGAAGCCTATAACTCTGAATAGCACTGGGATCTTGTTGAGATAGTGATTGTTAGCACCAAAATTGGTCACTAACCTCCTTGAGAAAGATTATGTAGAGAGATTAATGAAGAAGATAAATTAAAACTGAAAAATAGTGTAATTCAATGCCAAAAGAACAACAAAAATGAGAACAGCAGATTTATAGTGGTTCGGCGTAACTGCCTACGTCCACTTTGAGTTTTGATCTTTATTGCTTTCACAAGTAGTTGAATACAGATACAATCCGTATATTAATGACTTGAATACAAGTTTGAACTGAAAATAATAAGTCTTGAAAGTGGAAGAGTTTCCCCAGTGTTCTCGAAAAAAGGTCCATTTCACTGTGCCCTTGCCCCTCTATTTATAGACGAAGATGGGTTGGACTTCCCTCATGGGCCTAGGAGTGAGATGCCTCGGCCCATAGTAAACGACTTCTGTATGCCGAGCCATAATTGCCGAATGGCAATTCCCGAACCACATATCCGGGTCGAACGGCATTCGTATACCGATCGAGGAAGATATGTCGATCGAGGAAGATATGCCGAGCGAGGCTCGAACACTAAGCGGTGCTCTGATGCCGAACGAGGCTCGAATGCCGAGCGGTGCTCTGATGCCGGACGAGGCTCGAATGCCGAGCGGTGCTATGATGCCAAATAACCGGGTAACACTTTGCCCCCCCAAAGCATATCATGAGAGTCAATCATGGTATGCTTTGAACCATAACACATCTATCCTTACTCCTCTTTTATCACTCCTTCTGTTCTTTACGGCTCGGTTTACTCGTGTGCCTGACCATTCGATTGCCAAATCCGAAGGTCGTTCGACATAATTCCTGCCGAACCATTAACGTACCTTGACCTAGCCCACCGGTCGATGCCTGTTCAACTTCCCCCTCTTCTCACTTATAAGCGGATACTTCTTCTCCTTCTCCCCTTTACTTTTACCTCAACTCTACAAGAACTCATAACTTACCATTCCTCAAACCTCTGCTACCTCTCTAATCTTACCCTCCTACCCTGAATCTAGTAGGCTCTCTCTACAGCTCCTCCCCAATTTGTGTCTGAACGACTTTCAATCCCAAGCCTATCAGACCCCTAAGCTTCGACCATTCTCTTAGGTAAGAATCTCTTGTTCAAAACGTCTTTTCAAACTAGGAAGTATAGCACGAAATTCAAATTCGCGAACTTTCGAAAGACTGTGGACAGTAGGAGGCGTGTAGATGAGGGAGATGAATCGAGGTTCGGACATATCTTAGGGCTAGAACTTAGTACGACTTTAGTCGATTTTCAAGGCTAGTGGAATGGAGAGGAGAAGGGAAAAGGATACCGGCCGTTTCCAAGTTGTAGGTTCCTGTTGGATCATCGAGCATTGGGGTTAGGATGTTGAGGTGGAACGAGACTGTTGTCCAAAGTCACTCGGCACTTGTATCTTAAATGGAGATCGGTCAACTACGAAGTAAGCGGCTCGGTATTCTTCCTGTGAGAGTGGAGTTATGGAGGTAGGAAGTAAGCGGCTCGGCGTAGTTTGAGTGAACTGGCGTATCTGGTTTAGACGGTCGAACCAGAAAATGCCGAGTGATGGACTTATGCCGAACGGCATTTAGGCCGAGCAACATTTAAGCCGTGTGTTTCGAGTGTCGCCTGGCCTTGAACTTTGGACTGTGTCGAGTGGTAGAGAGGATGTGTAGGAAAGAAGTTGGCGTTGAGGGCAAAGTGCCGAGCGATGTGGCTCGGCATGTCTGCGGTCCGACATGATTGCGGTTCGGCTTGTCTTGCCGCATGCCGAACGGCAGTGATGTGTGGTAGGAGAGTGGTGTACAACAGCAACACTAGTCGAACATAATGCACAGTTGACTCAACCTATTTTTTATGCCTGATCGTATGACAGTGAACAAGTACGAGGACTTAAACAATTAAGCATATCGGACAATCCAGACTGATAACGCCCTTATTTTGGCAACTATAAACCTGAACTCAACTTGTTTAAAACAGATGACAGCCTTTAACAAATAGTGTCAATGTCGAGATCAAAATATAAACCATTATACGACAAGCTCTCGGAGACGGTCAGCGATGACGGTCTTCGAAGATGATAGTTTAAAGCCTAACTCCATTTCAGCAACCTTATGACTTGTAATTCTTTGGCACTAATACTTGAATGATTGCACTTGTTCACACACTACACAGAGGGAGTATTTTTGTTCATAAGTCTAATGTCGATTGTTTTTCAAGTATAGTTAAAACCGGTGTTTCATCAGACTCTACACACATTAGAGATGTCTAGGAAATCTAGCTCTGCCACAATCTCGGACAGACCCGGGCCGTCTTCTCAATAAGAAGAAGTCAGAACTTCAAATCCGTCATCTATTCTTGCACAAGACGTGTCAAACCCCGCGATCACATCCGACGACTTAGCTCCCGATGCCTTGGATGCAGCGATCTTTTTAGACGGTCCGATCGATTCCCAAGCCTCGAAGATTAATGAAAGCATGCTTAACCGTATATGCTCAGTACATGGGATTCCTTTCGACGACGTGTTGGTTCCATCAGGACAGGATCGTCCCCACTTGCCCCTAGTAGGATTTATAGCCTGCAACAGATTCATGTACTGGGTTGGTAGCATGCCACCATTCAACTCCTTTCTTCGGGACCTGTTACAGTATATTGAGATCGCCCCATCGCAATTACACCCAAACAACCATGCGTTCATATACGGCACTTGCATTCTCTTCATGAGTGTCCTTTTCAGGCTCCCGACTCCCGGCGATATCTATTATATCTATCGCTTCAAGAGATGGTCAGACAGTCCATCTTTTGTCTTTCTTGAGCTGCATAACAAGTGTCAAATTTTGACTGGAGCGTGGAGCAAATTCTCTCAATATAAACAGGAGTGGTTCTACGTGCGTTGTCCTCCTGGCTTCGCGAGGAGATGGGTGGAAGGGAGTAAGTCTTTTTTCTGGATTAATACTCATGTTTGGCAGAAAATGCATCTTTTCTAACTCTTTCTATACCTTTACAGGTATCAACCCATGTCCCGAAGGCTCCGGGTATTCTGAAGCAGTCGAAGCTATCCGAGCCATTCCCGCAGAAGACCGGGACATCAGATCTCTCATTTCAAATGAATCACTCACGAATTTTGGGCCGCTGGCGGAAGTTCGCCGAATAAGCCTTCCTCAAGGTGTCGCTATACCCAGGCTTGCTCTAGGCAAAGGAAAAAAGCATGCTGGGTCTTCAGCACGTAACGCTCCTGATACACCAGAGGAGGGGGAGATTAGAGAAGCCAGAACACTTGAAGTACAGGGCGAAAATGTTAGCCCTGCTCGGGACCCGATAGTCGAAGTCCACGATATCGAGAAGACACCTTCCCCTTCGAAGGGAAAGAAGAAGTTGAACTACAAATTAAGGAAGAAGACGGTGGGTGGTACCTCTGAGGTCACCCTTACTACAGTAGAAAAAGAGCCTTCTTCTCAGCACTTAGAGAGTTCGCTGAAAGGCTTGTCAGACCTAACTATTCCCGATGATTTGCTCAACTATGCTTTCGATGATCCAGAAGCTCTTAAATTTTATTCACCTACGAGAGGTGATATAGGGGATCGGGCCCAAGTCCAAGGAGAAAAAACTCCTATTAGTAAAGATAAAGAAACCGGTCCGTCGGGGGGAACACTAGGGCACACACGGACACATGCACTTCACCCTGCACTTCAATTTTAGCCATCACTCTGTTCTTATCTAACCTGTCGTTATTCTCATTCTATGCAGGTGACATGGGACGCACTCATGGACTCGATCGTCTTCGCTGGTTATCTATTTTTCATCATTCTGGCCAGGATTTGGGCACCGGCAAGCGCCGAGACAGAGACGACTCAGGAGACCGAGACTATCGCCCCCGAGAATCAACTTATCAAAGGAAATCATACAGCCAGTCTTCATATTCCCACGATCTCCATTCTTAATCAGAGCAAGGCAAAGAGAAGTCTACACAGAAGGGGTCCCAATCTGATGTCCCCCGTGATCAACACTCCGGTTCATCTAGCACACGGCAGTCTCGGGAACATCGTAAGAGAACAGAACTTTCAAAGACATCTCCCCCTGTTCACGCAACAGATCCGACGATATCGGAGAAGCTAGCCGAGCTTAAAGTTAAATTCCCCAAAATCTGCTTTGATGGTCTGAAGTTCCTCCCAGTGATCCATCACATTCCGGGGCATGTCAAACAGGGCGTCGTTGCTTGCAACAACGACGTTTATGTTCAACATGACGCGTTTGTCCTTCTAGCTGAAAAAGTCTCGGAAGTCTCTGTTGAGCGTCAACACGAAATCGACCGCCTGAAGCTTGAAGCCATTTTTGATAAAAACATTATCAAAACTCAGGATGAAGAGCTCTCTTCATACAAGTCCCAACTCGGGGCTGCTCAACAAAGTGCTAAAGATACTGCGGAGGCCATCACTCGTCTGGAGATAACTCATAAGAAGGAAATCGACAAAGCGGTCCAATGCTGCGGGGCCCTGGCTTTAGAAAAGGACTCTGTTCAAAAAGAAAGGGATGCATTTGCCCTGCAGGTCAAAGAGTTGAAAGAACTACTCTCTAAGGAGAAGGAAGAGAAGATAGCTGCTCAGGAGGAGTCCCAATGATACTGCAATGAGATTATTGCCACTCGACTCCTCAAAACACAACTAGATGAGGAGCTTTCCGGAGCCGAAGCACTAAAGGAGATAACCCATGAGGAAGGTAAAAAGATGGCGCTTTCTGATATCGATTCGCGCCTCGAGGCAGCTACCGAAGCCGGTAGGGAGGAGGTCAAGTGCTTATTCGACCCGCTTATAGCAGAATACAACGCTCGCGTCCTTATGCATCGGGATTTGACTTTTCTCGACGAGGGTTACCTCGAATCTCTAGCCGAGGCATGGGAAACTTTGATAAAGATTAGGAAGGTTGAGTCGGGTACCATGGAGGTTGACGAGGATGCTTTAGTAAAGAAGTTTCTTAGGGGGAACGAGCCTTCAGACTTATCTGCAGCAATGGCTCTTTTTGGCAAAGGCTCTTCTCCATCAAAGGAAAAAAATGACATTGTTGGTCCGTCTGGAACCGAGTCTCCAGCTCCTCCTCCTACTCAATCAGCTGATCGGCCAGTACTTGATCCATTCGAGCAACACGCTGGTTATGACCCAGAAGACCTGGCCTCGGCATTCATGTGCTATCTCCCATTCTAGAGGGTGAGACTCCTCGGACGGTTGAAAGCCAGCAAGAAACCCGTATATAACTCTTCTTCTTAAAGTTCAAAGAACTATCGTTTTTGGAGAGAGGCTATTGTATTCTAACGTTCGTCTCTTGTGGTTTTTCGTAGGCCATTCTAATCCTGATCCGACTCCAAGGAGTGGTGGCGCCAAGGAGGAAAAGGGGAAAGCGAGCGAGGCTACCCATGCGGGAGTAACCCTTGTCCTGATGCTCAGGTGATTGAGGCGCTCGACGAGGATAAGTCCGAAACTTCGTCCCCCATCGAAGAAAGTTATGAAATTGAGATTACCGGCGCTTCTGACCATACCTCATGGCTGAGCATGAAGGAGCGTTTCGAGGAAGAGAGGAAAAAGAAAGTGGAGATCAAGGTCGAGTCTCAAGTAGTAGAACTTGACGACCCGTTGAACAGGCCTCTAAAAGTCATTCTTCCTGGCAGAACCAAATCACTGGATGTTCCTCCTCCCACTTCTGACACCGTTTCTCTAACGAGCAAAACGTTCAAGAGAAAATGCGTAGGGGAGGAGTCGTTTGAGAAAACGAAGGAGGAAAAGAAGCCAAAGAAATCGAAGAAGTAGCCACTACACTCGTTCAACGAGAGTTAGCTTAGATCATGTAATTATTTTTATTTATTTATTTTCGTAGTCAATGTAGATAGACTTTTGACTCCGAGTTTTGGAGGAGTGGTAGTAGAACCCCATTTTGGATTAATAAATAAAGTTTAGTTTCTTTGTCTTTCAAATGACTTTTGTTTTTCAGCTTTCTGTATAACTGTGGTCAAAACCCGAACTATCGTGAGTTATATAAAACCCCAATCCATTTTCATATAACTTGGAAATTCGTTGGGGTTGTACATCCTTTATTCCACACTTCAGGTACTTAGAATATTTTTTAGTCTGTACTCTGGGGACTTGTTGCCTTCAAGTCATTTGTACTCTAGTCCGCATTCCGGGGACATAGAGATTTTTAGTCGTTTATACTCTGGTCCTCACTAGTGGGACTCGGAGTGCTCCAGTCCGCACACAGGGGACTTGGAGATTTAAGTCGTTTATACTCTAGTCCGCACTCTGGGGACTCAGAGTACTCCAGTCCGCACTCAGGGGACTTGGAGATTTAGGTCATTTATACTCTAGTCCGCACTCCGGGGACTCAGAGTACTCCAGTCCGCACTTAGGGGATTTGGAGATTTAAGTCGTTTATACTCTAGTCCGCACTCTTGGGACTCAGGTTACTCCAGTCCGCACTCAGGGGACTTGGAGATTTAAGTCGTTTATACTCTAGCCTGCACTCTGGGGACTTAGAGTACTCCAGTCCGCACTCAGGGGACTTGGAGATTTAAGTCGTTTATACTCTAGCCCGCACTCTGGGGACTCAGAGTACTCCAATTTGCACTCAGGGGACTTGGAGATTTAAGTCGTTTATACTCTAGCCCGCACTCTAGGGACTCAGAGTACTCCAGTCCGCACTCTGATGATTTGGAGATTTAAGTCGTTTATGCGCATTCGTACGTCAGACAGAATAATGTAACTCTAGTTGTTTTGCCATCAGATTATAAGGCACAGAAACATCAGTAATTCATGGAAAAGATGGCTTCAAGCCTTTATTAATGAAAACAAACTAAATCGTCCAATTACATGCTTAAAAAGAAACTAAGAATCAATGGAACAAAAACATACGGGAAATAATTGCACCTAAAACACGAAAGCAACGAGCTAAATATAATATTGTCGCAAATGCTCACTATTCCATGCTCGGGGGAGTGTCATGCCATCAATGGTCGCTAGCTTGAAATTTCCCTCTCCAAGCTTCCGTTCAACGACATATGGACCTACCCAGTTGGGATTCATACGTGACGGTACTAGAAAAACTCATTTCAAAATGAGATCACCCACATCAAAAATTCTCGGGCGGACTTTTTCATTATAATATCGCTCAACTCGGTGCCTATATGCTGCCGCCCTTAACTCAGATTCTTCACATTTTTCATCAACGAAGTCCAGTGATTCCGACAAGAGATTCTGATTTGTCCTAGGATCATAATGTGTCACCCGATGTGATGGAACTTCAAGCTCCACGGGTATAACAGCCTCCGTGCCATATGCCAATGCGAATGGAGTGTGGTCAGTCGCGGACTTGTGGGTAGTTCTATAAGCCCATAGCGTTGTTGGAAGTTCATCTACCCATTTGCCTCCAGCCTTTTCCAAATTCTTCTTCAATATGGACTTGATTATTTTGTTCACGGCCTCAACTTGTCCATTAGCCTTAAGATGAGCAACTACGGCGAACTTTTTCTCAATGCCGTACTTTAAACAGAAATCTTTGAATTCCCTACTTTCGAACTGAGTTCCGTTGTCTATAATGATGGTTCGCGGTAGGCCAAAGCGGCATATAATGTTCCGCACAACGAAATTGATGACCTTCTTGGAGGTGATTGTGGCTAAAGGCTCTCCCTCGGCCCATTTAGTGAAGTAGTCGACCGCAACTATTGCATATTTTGCACAACCTTTGGATATAGGCAAAGAACCGACTATGTCGATTCCCCAGATTGCAAACGGCCAGGGACTAACCATTTGCGTGAGTTCCGTCGACAGAGCTCTCGGGATTTTCGCGTATCTTTGACACTTATCACATTTTCTTACATAATCTGCAGCATCCCGATTCATAGTTGGCCAATAGTATCCATAACGAAGGATCTTTTTTGCTAATGTCTGCCCCCCAGTATGGTCGCCACATTCTCCTTCGTGAACTTCCTTCAAGACCCGCTTTGTCTCATCGCGGGAAATGCATCGTAGTAAGGGGACCAAGCACCCCCTCCGATACATTACTCCCCCCTGCATCACATATCGCGCGACTTTGCGAATGACCTGTCGTCTTTCGCTTCTTCTTTTGGGCAAAGTCCCATTTAGCAGGTATTGTTTGAATGGGGTTATCCATGACTTCTTCTCGATTTCCGTTTCCAACACGAAATCGACCTCCATCACATCTATGCTTGGAGCATGTAAGGTTTTGATGGGAACTAATCCCATTTTCTGTACATCGCCGGTACTTGCGAATTTGGCCAGCGAGTCGGCTTCCTTGTTCTGTTCACGCGGGACATGCGAAATGTCATAATGTTCAAAGTTCGCCAATAGTTCCTGAACCAGAGCAAGGTACGGAGCAAGCTTTTGTCCCCTTGCTTGGTAATCTCCTCGCACTTGGTACACCACTAACTGTGAGTCACAAAAGATTTCAACTGATTTTACCCCGAGTTCTCCAATAAGCTTTGAACCAGCAATCAATGCTTCATATTCTGCTTCATTATTCGTAGCCAGGAAATTGAGCTTCAAAGCATAACAAATCGATCGATTTTCTGGAGTCACAAGAACTACACCAGCCCTAGAGCAACGGTCGTTTGACCACCCATCGGTGTACAATTTCCATCGATTGAGGGGAATGACACTGTGACTTCTGGTTTGTCTGACACAGTAAACTCAGCGATGAAGTCTGCTAATGCTTGCCCTTGTGTGGCTCTTCGTGGCAGGTAGGTAATATCAAACTGACTCAACTCGATATTCCATTTTAAAATCCTTCCAGAAGTTTCTGGTCGTTGGAGTACCTGTCGCAAGGGCTGATCGGTATAAATATTGACTGAGTGTGCTTGAAAGTATGGACGCAGTTTACGTGATGCAATCACCAAGAAATAGGCCATTTCTCAATTTTAGGATAATTTCTTTCTACCCCCGTTAAACGTTTACTAACGTAATACAACGGCTTTTGAACTCAGTCCTCCTCGCGGACCAAAGCCGCACTTATAGCATGTGGGGATACAGCCAAGTATACATACAACATTTCATGGTTTACTGGTTTCGACAGCACTGAAGGATTTTCTAAATGCCCTACCAGAGCTCGGAACGCTTCCTCACAGTTGGATGTCCATTCGAAATTCCTCTTTCCTTTCTTTATTATATCGAAGAATGGAATACACTTGTCCGTGGCTCTGGATATGAATCAACTCAGCGCAGCCACTTTTCCATTCAAGCTTTGTACCTGTTTTATAGTCCTGGGCACTTGTATGTCTCGAATAGCTTGAATCTTTTCCGGGTTAGCTTCGATTCCCCGGGCATTAACAATGAATCCCAAAAACTTCCTTGATGCTACGCCGAAGGAACACTTCAAAGGGTTGATCTTTATCCCATAATATCTGAGTATGCCAAACATCTCTGCTATGTCTGGAATGTGGTCGTTTGAATGCCATGACTTCACGAGCATGTCATCCACGTAGACTTCCATTGTTCTACCAATCTGGTCTTTAAACATTCGATTCACCAAACGCTGATAGGTCGCTCCTGCGTTTTTCAATCCAAAAGGCATCACTACATAGCAATATAGCCCAACGTCTGTGACAAAACTAGTGTGTTCCTGGTCCGGAATGTGCATCGGGATTTGATTGTATCCCGAGTACGCATCCATGAACAACAATAACTCGTATCCTACAGTGGAGTCGACCAATTGATCAATTCTATGTAATGGGAAACTGTCCTTAGGGCATGCTTTGTTTAAATCAGAATAATCTACGCAAGTTCTCCACTTCCCATTCGCTTTTCTTACTAGCACGGGGTTTGACACCCATTCAAGGTAGAGGGCGTCGCGGATGAACCCATTGGCTTTGAGTTTGTCCACCTCCTCTCTCAGAGCAGCGGACCTCTCCGGGTCCATTCCTCTCCTTTTTTGCTTAACTGGGACGTACCTTGGGTCTATGTTCAACATATGACTCATAATAGCGGGAGAAATCCCGCACATGTCAGAATGTGTCCAAGCGAAAACATCAAGATTAGCTCGGTGGAAATCACTAAGGTCCTCGGTCATCGAGGGGCTGAGTTATGATCCAATCTTCAGTATTCACGACGGATCGTCTCGGCTGACTGAAATGTCAATCGTCAGTTCAGCCAGTGCTGCTTTTTCTTCCCTGGGTTCCTCATCATCATCTCTCGGATCTATGTCTCTGTAGATCCGAGAATTTTGCCCGAGCCAGGGCTCGGGCATTACTTGTCAATTGTCAGCATTCTGAATGCGGGCGGAGCCGTCCACAACCTTTCCTTTCTCTCTCCGCTGGACCTCTCAAAGCTCAGCCACATAACATGCACGACCGGTCGCCTGGTCACCATGAACAACACATACTCCTTTGTAAGTCGGAAACTTTAAAGTTAAACACCACGGGGCCAATGCTGCCCTGAATTCAGCCAGGGCCGGTCGACCCAGAAATACATTGTATGGGGAATCTACATCCAAGACTACGAAGGGTAGGATTCGCACCCTCTTACACTCACCTTGTCCCGGTTCAACTGGCAACTCAACGTACCCCACTGCATCAGTCGATACACCGTTAAAGCCATGAATACGAGCTTTAGACGACTTTAAATCCTTCGTTTCCATCTTCAATTGGTCATACGCCTTTTTGAAGATAATGTTAACAGAACTTTCCTAATCAATCAAAATTATCTTCACTAGTGCTGGCCCGATAGTCGCAGATATGACCATCGGGTCAACGGTAGGAGCCTCCACCTGGTCGGCATCTCGGCACCTAAATACTATATCGTCTGTCATTGTCTGCTGCTGCTTAGCTGGGGTCCCGTCCTCAGTATTTGAACAACACTCAAAATCTGCATGCCTTAGGGAGTTAGCGTATCGCTCCATTTCCTGCCAATTCTTATCTACAGGATGAGGTCCGCCTACTATCGTGTTTATGACCAGCCTACCCATGGTTCGAGCAGGCTCCTCGGGGTGACGTGGAGGTGGTGCGTGACCAGGATTGGATGTTCCTTGTCCACCCTCTTGAGGACTCTTTACGAACTCCTGCAACTTTTTTTGTCTAATCAACTTTTCTATAGCGTCATGTAGGTTCCTACACTCTTCAGTATTGTGCCCATAAGTCTCATGGAAGCGGCAATACTTCCCAGTCAGCTTTTGCTCCTCGATTGACTCCTTTGGGCGCGACTTTCTGTATTGAAAGGTATTACAAGTTGATAGGTAAATATTCTTAAGAGATGCGTTTAGTGGGGTGTATTCATTGTAGGTTGGAATTCTCGGCTTCCATTTCCCTACTTCTCTTTTATTACTCTGATTTCCTCTTCCGGACTCCTTAGATTGCCCGGGCTTATTCTGGACATTGACCTGAATCTTCCCCGAGTTGTCTCTGGATTGCTTTACAGCGATGTTGCTTTTCACCGTCTCCTGAACAGGCCCTGGTGCCTTGTCTCGCCTTATCCACCTAGCTTCCTCTCTTCTTATGAATTGATGAGCCTTTGAGTAAAAATGCTCTAGTGTAGTTGGAGCTCTCCTGCTAACCAATCTCCAAACTCTAAATCCGGATCCACACCTCGCATTACAGCCATAAGAATTGCGTGATCATTAGGATTGCTAACTTCCGTAGCCACAACATGGAATCTCTGTAAATACTCCTTCAACGACTCCCCTGGAGCTTGGATTACACTTGATAGGGACATCACGTCCTTTGGACGAGTAGCATGTATCCTGAACTGTTCTATACATTTCGTTGCCAACTCCTCGAAACTGGTACGGACCGCGGAGGAAGTTGGGTGAACCACATGGTAGCGATCCCAAATAGAGTTATCGGGAAGCATTTATACTTGGTTGCATCATTCGCTCTAGTTGAGTCCATCATCCATTCATATCTCATCACATGCTGTCGGGGATCGGTTTTTCCTTCGTAGGCCGGGATAGTTGGCATGCTAAACTTCCTGTGGTACTCGGCCTGTAGAACAGTGTCTGTGAATGGAGTATGACTCTTGGATATCCCCCAATCTTCATTGGTCAGGCCTTGATTTTCTCTCATCAGTTGTCTGACCATAGCCGATAGGTCTGGGGTTTATATGGAAGATGGAAGGTTGGAGTCTGTTCTACGGGATTGGTCAGGTTGATGCCTCCTCTGTTGGCGACTTGCCAAATGTGTATCTTGAGGTTCAGCATCATTGGCGTCTTGGTGAGCCAGGCATCCAGTTTCCACACGTGTTCCAAATCCTAAGTTTCCAGTTCCTGCTTGGTTGCGGTCGCCGAGGTGTAAGTGATCCCTAGTTGATCGATCAGCAGCACCTGCCTGCGTAGTTTCAGTCTTGCGGCGTCTACGCCTGGAAGGTTCATCGGACGAAGTCGAGCTATCAGATAAAGAGTAAGGAGCTGGACGACCCCCAGCATTCTGATGCTGTTGTTGAGTGAGCTGAGCCATAAGATTGGTGTACGCTTGAATCTGTTCTCCAAGTTGTCTCCTGCTTTCCATGAGTTCCCTCATCAAGTCGTTGAATTCTGTTCTGGTGACAACTTCCATTCGATCTTGGGTGGTAGTTCCTACACCCAGATTTGCTTGCTGATTGCTAGGTCCTATTTACTGTACGCTAGCAGTCTCATTGACGTCCGCATTATGAGAGGCTGATCTGGTACGTGGTCTTCCCATTGTAGAGTTATTGGTAAGAACTCTGAGTAGAATCAACGGACGTCTTATGAATGACTTGGATCTCCTTCGGGGGAATTATTCAATCCAGTAGCTACAAAGCAGATCCTTGTGGCCTGAGAATTCGATTCTCAGTGGAAGCACCAAAGTGTTAGCACCAAAATTGGTCACTAACCTCCTTGAGAAAGATTATGTAGAGAGATTAATGAAGAAGATAAATTAGAACTGAAAAATAGTGTAATTCAATGCCAAAAGAACAACAAAAACGAGAACACCAGATTTATAGTGGTTCGGCGTAACTGCCTATGTCCACTTTGAGTTTTGATCTTTATTGTTTTTGTTTGCACCAAAAATGGTCACAAACCCCAAGTGTAGTGAAAGCACCAGCGTATGAATACGAATCAACAGTATTCACACACAAATCACAGATCTAAGCAAGTAAGAAGCAGCAATAAAGAAATAATGAACAGTGACACACAATTTATAGTGGTTCGGCTATCTCCGGCCTACGTCCACTTCAAGGTTTTTATGATTTTATTGCTCGATGCTTGAAGATTACAATTTCGTATGTTGTATTACAACTGATTTGTTGAACTAAGTCTGAATCTAAGGCAGCAATGGTGATCTGGAGTAAATCTGGCAGAATCTGGGCGCTCTTTAGATCTAAGAATTGTCCGACCCCTTTTCTGAATGACCAAGGGCTCTATTTATAGGTGTAGGAGGCTGATATTTCGCCTAAAATGAAGGGAGACCAGTTCTGGTACGTCAGGGGGCCCACATGCCCGCTTTCTGGAAATCCGGGCCCACTTTGGGATCGATTCGAAGCTATGTTCGAATCGATCAAGAAATCATCCAATCGAGCTGAAATTTGGTGTGAACATTCTTCAATATGTGCTCAAGCTTCTGTGAAAATTTCATAGCATTTGGACTTGTAGATCTCAAGTTATGATCGATTCAAGTTGACGTTTTTCGCTTCCTGGAGTCGTTCGAATCGATATGCTCGAATCGATTCGTTCGAATCGATCTTTCCGCACGCGAAGACTATGGCATGGTGCGCATGCCTCGGGTCAACCCTCCTTTATCTCCGAGTTTTACTGAGTCATACCCGGGGTTTTAGCTGTGTGGACTAGGTGGATTCGAGACTATTGATTCGAAGACGCGCTTCCTTCGAATCGATTGAATTCATGCTCCTTCGTATCGATCGTGGAAGGTCATTACTGATCGATTCGAAGCATCCTCTGTCTTTGGGATTTGAAGACAATAGCGGCATGGAGTCGAAGCTGTGGTCCTCTTCATGGATTCGAAGCAAGGAGAAACCGATGGATTTGAATCGACTAAGACCTCATCGATTCGAAGTAGATCACGTGAGCCTGATGTGTTGGATACGAAGACGATGAAGTCGAAGGCTAAAGCATTTCTCATGGATTCGAAGCCATCAGGGGAACTTTGTTGGAGTCGATTTCGATGGATTCGACCCTAGGGGATTCGAACCATAGGGAGACGAACTCAAGGCTATGTCCTCCACTTGCGTCGATGATATCTTGGGCGTATGAACTCGGATTGACTCGAGATTTGGAATGTTGCTTTATCTGGCCTTGCTTGACATGTCTTATCAATTGCAGCCCGATCCGGACTTGGAAAAAATTCATCGATATCCATGGTGAATCTGCGATGCACAATCGATGTTCATGACTAATAATCACTGATTTTCAGTTAATCTTTGGGTATCTCGACTTTGCCAAAAGTTGGGATAACATTTTGCCCCCCAAAACATGCCTTTTTGGTAAAAGGCGTGTTTTGATCAGTCTTAAGTTGAATGCAGTGAGTTCATGTTTTACTCATAGCTTGTAGCATTTTCAATCAAGTCCATGGCTGTTCGAAGCCGAATTGTTATCAATTTTTTCCAGTGGAAGTTGAGCATGAAATTCTACGGTCTCTCCATACTATTGATGGTCACTCCGGACCCTTGTCAAACCCATTCTAGATTTAGCGATTGAATAGAAAGATCCTATTGCACTCCGGCATTGCTTTCTATCCCTTGCACTCTGGCCCCAGCTAGGGCGTATAGCGATGTCTTGGTCGTTCTCGACCGATCATAGCCTCTCCGGGCTCATGCTGGATCCCATCCTGTCACTCTCCGGTGAAGGGGAAATAACGTTAAGTGAGTCAATCCTATCGCTCTCCGGCGAAGCGACTCACCTCCTGCACTCCGGTTCAGTGAATTTGAACATTAAGTGATGTCATGGCCTAAATCGTGGGCCGATCATAGCCTCTCCGGGCTCATGCTGGATCCCATCCTGTCACTCTCCGGTGAAGGGGAAACAACGTTAAGTGAGTCAATCATGTCGCTTTCCGGCGAAGCGACTCACCTCCTGCACTCCGGTTCAGTGAATCTGAACATTAAGCGATGTCATGGCCTAAATCGTAGGCCGATCATAGCCTCTCCGGGCTCTTATCGAATCCTGATCCAATCACTCTCCGGTGAAAAGGAAACGATGCTTAAGTGAGTTGATCCTGTCGCTCTCCGGCGAAGCAACTCACTTCTTGCACTCCAGACCCTGCCTCTCCGGGTAGGATCATAAAGCGATCATGTTTATATTGATATTTTATGTTTATCCTTTAACTCTCCGGTCGAAGGTTTATTTTAATAAGTGTTTCTTTATTAAATTCAAATCCTAGATGTTCAATCTCAAACACCTAGGAAAAACAAGACAATGCCTCTCCGGGCGGAGCGGTCTATTTCCATCTCAGAGCATGCCTAGGGTTCTCTCCGGTTCCCGTACATGAGTAAGTGGGATAGCCGTTTTATTTTGGAAATCAAACCTAAGAAAACTAATCGACCAGAGTCCAAATCTTGAACTTGGCCCTTGCCATCACAATCAGTTGATGACGAGTCGTGATCCCGATCCAGGATCGTTCCTGTTTGGTTGAGGCGGTAGCTGTTCGGGCCTAACCACCGTCGTACGTTCTCTGACATACTGCGGCAATCTACCACTCCTGGCATGTTCTTCCACCTCATCCTTCAGGTGTCGGCATTCATCGGTAGTGTGCCCATCCAGCTCATGGAATAGGCAGTATTTTCCGGTTCTACGTTCCCGCTCTGTGGGATCTCTCCTTGGTGGTTTTCGATAGGGGAGTTGCCCCCGAGTTTCGGTGTAAATTCGTTCCAGTCCTGCCACCAAGTCTGTGTACTGCCTGAATCTGGGCTCTCGGAATTTCTTCCATTTATCAGGACCATCATGTGCGTCATCCTGCTTTCTCTTTCCTTTGTCTGCCCTGGACTGTTCCCTGGCGGTTCCTTCGCCTTGTGCAACATTTATTCCTGCCTCTCGGCTCGTGATTCCTCTAATCGGATGAATTTTTCAGCTTCATGGAAAAACTCTCCAAGATCTTGTGGTGGATCTTTAGTCAAAGAGTCTTTGAATTCGGTGCCTTCTCCAACTCCTGCCACTGCCGCCATCAAAATCATCGATGGGTCCGGGTGATCTACAGAAGTCACCGTCGCATTAAATCGTAACAAAAAATCTTTTATGGACTCTCCGATCCTTTGTTTTATTGACGCCAAAGTCATCACGCTCTTAGGTCGCGTCACGTGAACCCTAAACTGCTTCATGAAGCAATCCACAAGCTCGCCCCATGTCCTGATTGATCCGGTTTCTAGCTGCCTAAACCAAAGCGCAGCCAAATCTGATAAGAATAAGGGGAAACATCGTGCCATCACTTCTTCGGATGCTCCCAGCACCTCCATGTGTCTGATATATCTGGTGATATGCATGGTCGGGTCTGACTTTTCGTCATAAGGATTCAGCGTTGGTAGTTTGAACTTCGGAGGGTTCCTTGCATTCCTGATATTCGGAGCGAACGGACTCCGACTAACTTCTTCCAATCCTCCTCCTGACAACCCTCCTCTCATGAGTCGTCTCACTAGGCCAATCATTCTTTCATCTCCATCTAGGGGTTGCCCCCTTGTCATGTCTTTGTCTTGCCCTCCGAGTCTTGTAGGGAATTCTGGTACGTACTCTTCGGGTGGCCCGTTAGCATTTGTGTTGGCCCTAGCCGGTTGAGCTCCTTCCAAAGGTCCTTCTGCGTCGGATCTTGCGGGGCTGCCCCCAAGCCCTTGTTGATTGCCTTCTGGTTCTGTATTCTGTCCTCCATTGGGTTCCATAGCCCTAGCTCCTTGTTCCACATTCACAGCCGCTGTAGCTGGTCCAAGGTTCTGTGTTCCTACAGCTCTCATCTGTTCGAAGAAATTCTGCAGCATCTCTTGTTGGCTTTTCATCATTCTTTCCTGCATTAGGTTATTCATAGCCTCCATCTCATCTCTAGTAATGTAGATCGAAGCCTGTCCTTCTCCAGTGCTAGAGGATGCCTCTTGACTTCCTGCCTGTTGGCTCCTCTCAGTTCTTTGTCTAGTTTGTCGAGTCATTGTAGAGTCAAATCTAAATCCTTAAAATCTTAAATCTAAACTTTGAATCTGGTGTAGCGAGTGCTAGTTCCTCTCAGTGAAAGCACCAAAGTGTTTGCACCAAAAATGGTCACAAACCCCAAGTGTAGTGAAAGCACTAGCGTATGAATACGAATCAATAGTATTCACACACAAATCACAGATCTAAGCAAGTAACAAGCAGCAATCAAGAAATAATGAACAGTGACACACAATTTATAGTGGTTCGGCTATCTCCGGCCTACGTCCACTTCAAGGTTTTTATGATTTTATTGCTCGATGCTTGAAGATTACAATTTCGTATGTTGTATTACAACTGATTTGTTGAACTAAGTCTGAATCTAAGGCAGCAATGGTGATCTGGAGTAAATCTGGCAGAATCTGGGCGCTCATTAGCTCTAAGAATTGTCCGACCCCTTTTCTGAATGACCAGGGGCTCTATTTATAGGTGTAGGAGGCTGATATTTCGCCTAAAATGAAGGGAGACCAGTTCTGGTACGTCAGGGGGCCCACATGCCCGCTTTCTGGAAATCCGGGCCCACTTTGGGATCGATTCGAAGCTATGTTCGAATCGATCAAGAAATCATCCAATCGAGCTGAAATTTGGTGTGAACATTCTGCAATATGTGCTTAAGCTTCTGTGAAAATTTCATAGCATTTGGACTTGTAGATCTCAAGTTATGATCGATTCAAGTTGACGTTTTTCGCTTCCTGGAGTTGTTCGAATCGATATGCTCGAATCGATTCGTTCGAATCGATCTTTCCGCACGCGAAGACTATGGCGTGGTGCGCATGCCTCGGGTCAACCCTCCTTTATCTCCGAGTTTTACTGAGTCGTACCTGGGGTTTTAGCTGTGTGGACTAGGTGGATTCGAGACTATTGATTCGAAGACGCGCTTCCTTCGAATCGATTGAATTCATGCTCCTTCGTATCGATCGTGGAAGGTCGTTACTGATCGATTCGAAGCATCCTCTGTCTTTGGGATTTGAAGACAATAGCGGCATGGAGTCGAAGCTGTGGTCCTCTTCATGGATTCGAAGCAAGGAGAAACCGATGGATTCGAATCGACTAAGACCTCATCGATTCGAAGTAGATCACGTGAGCCTGATGTGTTGGATACGAAGACGATGAAGTCGAAGGCTAAAGCATTTCTCATGGATTCGAAGCCATCAGGGGAACTTTGTTGGAGTCGATTTCGATGGATTCGACCCTAGGGGATTCGAACCATAGGGAGACGAACTCAAGGCTATGTCCTCCACTTGCGTCGATGATATCTTGGGCGTATGAACTCGGATTGACTCGAGATTTGGAATGTTGCTTTATCTGGCCTTGCTTGACATGTCTTATCAATTGCAGCCCGATCCGGACTCGGAAAAAATTCATCGATATCCATGGTGAACCTGCGATGCACAATCGATGTTCATGACTAATAATCACTGATTTTCAGTTAATCTTTGGGTATCTCGACTTTGCCAAAAGTTGGGATAACAGTTTTCACAATTAGTTGAATACAGATACAATCCGTATATTAATGACTTGAATACAAGTTTGAACTGAAAATAATAAGTCTTGAAAGTGCCAGAGTCTCCCAGTGTTCTCGAAAAAAGGTCCATTTCACTGTGCTCCTGCCCCTCTATTTATAGACGAAGATGAGTTGGACTTCCCTCATGGTCCTAGGAGTGAGATGCCTCGGCCCGTATTAAACGACTTTTGTATGCCGAGCCATAATTGTCGAACGGCAATTGCCGAACCATATATCCGGGTCGAACGGCATTCGTATACCGATCGAGGAAGATATGCTGATCGAGGAAGATATGCCGAGCGAGGCTCGAATGCCGAGCGGGGCTCGAATGCCGAGTGGTGCTCTGATGCCGAACGAGGCTCGAACGCCGAGCGGTGCTCTGATGCCGAACGAGGCTCGAACGCGGAGCGGTTCTCGGATGTCGAATGAGGCTCGAATGCCGAGCGTTGCTATGATGCCGAATGAGGCTTAGACGCCGAGCGGTGCTCTATGCTGAGCCTTTCGTTACCGGGCCAAATAACCGGGTAACAGTGATAGAGAATCAAACCAGAGATGATCTAGTTAGATTCAATGGCGATTTCGGCAGAGTAATAGTAAAAATGTATATAAAGAAACGTGGAAGAAGAAGAGGAGTGAAATCAAAAAATTATGAATATAAATTCATTTAAAACATCCCCTATTTATAGTAGAACAACAGCCATGTCCATTCGGGAAAGGATATGACGAATAGACACTTCCTTTGAAATTCAAACTTTTGGAATCAACTGCCATCATGTCGACATGGGTACCTAGGGGTTGTCGACATGCCTAAGGTATTTTTGATAATTTGTTTTTCTTTTGAAAATAACTTCTATCTTATATTAAAACTATTTTAAGCTTTATAAATATATTATAGTTAAAATACATAAATAAGTATAGAGAATAATATTTTGGTATATATAAAATTTTACTATAGTTTCATATTTAAATCTTAAATATAAATATTAAAAGTTAAGTACATTATAATTAATGATAGTTTAAAACCAAGGATAAATTTGATATTAAAAATAAAGATTATTTTGAGGCTAAAAGTATTTAAAACCAGGATAGATGTTTTTGATTTAAAAAGGAAGATTTTGAAATCATTTTGAAAACAAGATATAATTTTGTAAAACATTTGAATAAAAGTTAGTGGATACAAAACGATGTTCCACTAGTTTTTTCGTAGGTTCCATCCTAATTAGGGTTCCATCCCTTTAACAGGCTCGAAGTGGATTCCATTCCACGAATAAAATGGATTTTAAGATGTCAGCGCTTTTCTAGGAGTTTTAACATAATTCTAAACTCGATACTTGTCTTGTACTATTGAAATGATGAACTCTTGATATCTTGATACTCATGAGTCTTGATGTCTTCGATCTTGAGTCTCTATACTGTACTGTCTTCATTCTCAGTACCTGCATGTTTATATCCTGCATATACATATATATCTAAACTATAATGTTAGTATTTATATTTTATAACAAGTCCTAAGGTTGTTGTCATCAAAACAATTCTTTTCAAGGACTAACATGGAGCACCACTCTCCTACGTTGGTAAATCGACGACCAGCCACGGTGATCCCGTTTTACCATAAAATTCCCGTGAAGCAAACGAAGGGTAAAAAAAACTTCCGAGTCCCGAAAGTGATTTGGGTAGTCTTTTTGGATATGAAACTTTGCATTGACGGCTAAGAGCTGTCAAAGCCGTAGAACTCACAGAGGGCTTCGTTTTGACTGGTTATAGCTCCCGTAACTCCAAAAGAGGCAACCGTTATGGCTGTCCGAAGAATCGATATCCTAAGGGCGCAACATCTACGGTGCAAGGTGCAACATCCGTCCAAAATGCCGAAACAGTATCGTATGACTTTTATAAAATGGAAATTAGCCACAAGGGCCTCTCTAGTAAGTGCAATTAGTTTCTAGGACACACAGCTGAAATAATTACTTTTAAGGACAAAATGCAAAATAATTAGTTTCTAAGGCCAAAAAACTATGAAATTATGTCCTTGAAAGTAATTGGACGGCTGACTTTGTCCTTAAAAGTAATTATTCTACTGACTTTGGCCTTGAAATTAATTTCTGTGGATGTGTGTCCTAGAAACTAATTAGACTATAAAGTTTGTCCTTTTGGTGAAATGCCCCTTTTATAAATGTGTGCACGGATTTGAAACGGAATAGTACCATGGCGCACCACTCTCCCGCGATGGTAAATCGACGACCAGCCACCGTGATCCCGTTTTACCATAAAATTCATGCGAAGCAAACGAAGGGTAAAAAAAACTTCCAAGTCCCGAAAGTGATTCGGGTGGTCTTTTTTTGGATATGAGACTTTGCATTGACGGCTAACAGCTGTTAAAGCCGTAGAACTTACAGAGAGCTTCGTTTTGACTGGTTATGGCTCCTGTAACTCTAAAAGAGGCAACCGTTATGGCTGTCAGAATAATCGATATCCTAAGGGCGCAACATCTACGGTGCAAGGTGCAACATCCGTTCAAAATGCCGAAACAGTGTCGTACGACTTTTAGAAATGAGTGCATGGATTTGAAACGGAACAGTACCATGGAGCACCACTCTCCTACGTTGGTAAATCGACGACCAACCATGGTGATCCCGTTTTACCATAAAATTCGCGTGAAGCAAACGAAGGGAAAAAAAACTTCCGAGTCACGAAAGTGATTTGGGTTGTCTTTTTTGGATATGAAACTTTGCATTGACGGCTAAGAGCCGTCAAAGCCATAGAACTCACATGGAGTTTCGTTTTGACTGGTTATGGCTCCCGTAACTCCAAAAGAAACAACCATTATGGCTGTCCGAAAAATCGATATTCTAAGGGAGCAACATCTACGGTGCAAGGTGCAACATCCGTTCAAAATGTTGAAACAGTGTCGTACGACTTTTAGAAATGAGTGCATGGATTTGAAATGGAACAGTACCATGGAGCACCACTCTCCTACGATGGTAAATCAACGACCAGCCATGGTGATCCCGTTTTACCATAAAATTCACGTGAAGCAAACGAAGGGAAAAAAAACTTCCTAGCCCCGAAAGTGATTCGGGTAGTCTTTTTTTGATATGAAACTTTGTATTGACGGCTAAGAGCTGTCAAAGCCATAGAACTTACTGAGTTCTTAGTTTTGACTGGTTATGGCTCCCGTAACTCCAAAAGAGGCAACCGTTATGGCTGTCCGAAGAATCGATATCCTAAGGGCGCAACATCAACGGTGCAAGGTGCAACATCCGTTCAAAATGCCGAAACAGTGTCGTATGTTATCCCGCCTTTTGGCAAGGCCAGGACACCAAGAAATTGATTGGATTCCAAATTTCGCTTGTCATGAATATCGATGAATTTTGTCTGAGTCCGGATCGAGCTACAAATGATGAGACATGACTAGGAGAGCAAAGGAAGCCAACGTTCCAAGTTTCAAGGCAATCTGAGTTCATATGCTCAAATTATGATGGATACGAGTTGGAGGGAAAAGCATGTTTTCGTATCCATCAATGATGTTTTTTTTCATATCGATAAAGGTGGCCATGTTTCGAATCCATCAAGTTCGTATCGATGGATTTCGTGTCCATCGATAATTGGTACAACTCAATTCGATTAACCGAATGTCTGCTTCGTATCCATCCAGCTCGTGTCCATCATCCACTTCGCATCGGCAAGTCCCCATGGCTTCGTAATGATCAGGTTGGCAACGTTATCACCCATCGAGTTCGCATTAGTCAGATTCGTATCCATCAACAGCTAACGTGTCTCGCAACCATCGGCTAGTGTCTACTTCGTGCCCATCGGACCAGCGCTCTTCGCATCCATCAGAGGACCTCACTTCGAATCCAGGCCTATTGACTTATTAGTATCCAACAAGTCAGCTGACTAGGATGATGTGTACTCCATCGAACCAAACGAGGCGAGATACATGGAGTCGAAGCGGTCAATGCGGAGTGAATACCGGATCGAAACGAAGTGCGCGCGCTACGACATCTCAGAAGCACGTGCGGTGATCGATACGATGAGATCAACTCGAAGCCAGGGAGTCAAAGGAAACAGCCAGCGATGAACGCCATATCGTATCGACAATATCTCGCAATCCACTGATCCAATTCCAATGAGATTTTCAGGGAAGCTTGCATACACACTGAAGAATGTCCCTGCCAAATTTCAGATTAATTGGACATCATCTTGATCGATACGAAATGGATTCGTATCGATCGCAGATCGAGGCGAAACTTTCTGGAAATGGTCACGTGGGCCCCCTCACGTGCCAGACCAAGTCTCCCGAAGTTTGAACGAGATCTGAGCCTCCTACACCTATAAATAGAGCCCCAGAGCATACAGAAAAGGGATCTTTTTTAGTCTGAAGCGTCCAGACTCTGCCGGATCAAGACTTGCATCATAACTTTACTGTCAATTTCGAATTCTAATCTGTAATCCGCTGTTGTTTGCTGTAATCGCTTGTAATCATTGAAAGAGAATCAATAAAACCATCAAAACTTCATAGTGGACGTAGACAATACGCCCACTCTAAATCGCTTGTCTTTGCATTTTACATTTCTGTTCGTTGGAGTTTTTGTTAGATAATCTATGTTTTATATTTATATTCTTCATTTTATCTCTTCAAAAACTTCCGAAGAGTGTTGTGCCCATTTTTGGTACAAACACTTTGGTGCTTTCACTGAGAGAACTAGTTTTTTCTCCTGCTCCTTGGATCTACCGTCGATACCGGATTGCATAAATCCAAGAGGAAGATACAGATATCTGATCCGCAATCCTACCATTCTATTCAGATTTGCATAAAATCTAGGAAAGGACTCCATCACTGAAAATGGTTAGCACAAGGACTGCCGCTACCGCCGCTGATCAAGAAGGCCGGGAAAGAAAGAATCCTACACAGCAGCCTTCTTCCAATCAAGACAACACTGCTCACTCGGATCCATCCGGACCGATCACCCGACAAGAGTTCCAAGTTTTGCTCCAAGAAATGACCCAAAGCCGGCAACAGTTGGCTAAACAGTTGCGCGCCAATGTTGAATTGACCAACCAACTAAACCGCCAAAGCCGTAGAAGGTCTAGGAGGGATGATGTTTCCCGCGCGTCTACTGAGAGTTCAGCTTCGTCTGACTATCACCACAGGTCTACCCGTCCCCGGCTAGAAGGAAGTCACGCTCAAACTACTGGATATCAACCCGCCTTGACCGTTGGACAGTTAAGGACAGGGCCGTCGACCAGCTTCCAAACAAGGCCCTCAACACGAGGAGGCACTGCTCCACAGTACACCACGGACAACCGCGCTACAACCGCCGCGGTAGAAACGAGGGTTGATACACTGAATCAGTCAGAGCCGAACAATCAATAGCGTGGACATACTCCTGAACCATATGTCACAGAAGACGCTGAGCCAAGGAGGCAAAATACGGACCGTCGACAGCGCCCGGTCCAAACTCGCACTGTGGAACCCAACCACACCTTAGCTCAGTATGCCCAAAATGTGCCAGCATCAGATATCTCGACCATGATACGTCAAATGATACGCGAGAGTCAAGGGCTCACTAATGATGATTGGGGAATCTCCCGTAGCCATACCCCTTTCACAGACGAGGTATTATACGCTGAACCCCCTCGGCGATTCAGAATGCCAGTTCTCCCAATGTATGAAGGAAATAGTGACCCCAATCAACATATTTTGAAATATGAATGGTCAATGAGTGCTGCAAGGGATGACGATGCAGTGAAGTGTCGAAGTTTCCCCATCTCTCTGGGGGGAATCGCGACAATGTGGTTTACACGCCTACCACCTAGATCTATTTCTTCGTTCGATCAACTGGTCAAGAGGTTTTGTTATCCCAACTTTTGGCAAAGTCGAGATACCCAAAGATTAACCGAAAATCAATGATTATTAGTCATAAACATCGATTGTGCATCGCAGGTTCACCATGGATATCGATGAATTTTGTCCGAGTCCGGATCGAGCTGCAATTGATAAGACATGTCAAGCAAGGCCAGAGGAAACGACGTTCCAAGTTTCGAGTCAATCCGAGTTCATATGCTCAAGATATCACCAACGGAAAATGGAGGAGACAGCCTTGTATTCGAATCCATAAAAGACCCTATGTTCGAATCGATGAGGTAGGAATGCTATTCGAATCCATCAAGGTCGACTCCATCATCTTCGTATCCATCAAGTTTTACATGCTTCGTATCCATCGTGGAAGCCTTCCTTCGAATCCATCCCTTTTGCCTGGCTTCGAATCCATCGAGCACTCCTTAGTTCGAATCCATCCAAACAGACTACACAAAAATCCAACAGTTCGAACCCGGTAGGCATTCCTCTACTTCGAATCCATATAGTAGATGCACCTCGACTCCATCCCATAAGCTACTTCGAGTCCACCCTATTAAGGTAACTTCGAATCAATTAAACCAAGGTAGGCCTTGATCGATTCGGACAAGTATGTCTACGAACCCACTACCTCGAATCCACTAGGCCACGGCAGCTAGAAACATGGAGTCGACCCGGGCAAATCAGAGCACAAGACGGATCGAAACGAAGGAGGCGCGCCACATCATCGCGAAGGCATACTGAATCGAGTCGAGACGATCGATTCGAAGGAACCGAGTCGAAGTAGATCGATTCGAAGAGACATTTCAGCCAAGTATCCAACCTTGAATCGATCATAACTTGAGATCTACACATCCAAATGCTATGAAATTTTCACAGAAGCTTGAGCACATGTTGAAGAATGTCCACACCAAATATCAGCTTGATTGGACAATTTCTTGATCGATTCGAACCTAGGGTCGAATCGATCCCGGTGTGGGCCCGGATTTCCATAAAGCGGGCATGTGGGCCCCCTGACGTACCAGAACTGGTCTCCCCTCATTTTAGGCGAAATATCCGCCTCCTACACCTATAAATAGAGCCCCTGAACATTCAGAAAAGGGGTCGGACAATTCTTAGAGCTAAAGAGCGCCCAGATTCTGCCAGATTTACTCCAGATCACCGTTGCTGCCTTAGATTCAGACTTAATTCAGCAAATCAGTTGTAATACAACATACGAAATTGTAATCTTCAAGCATCGAGCAATAAAATCATAAAAACCTTGAAGTGGACGTAGGCCGGAGATAGCCGAACCACTATAAATTGTGTGTCACTGTTCATTATTTCTTGATTGTTGTTTGTTACTTATTTAAGATCTGTGATTTGTGTGTGAATACTGTTGATTCGTATTCATACGCTGGTGCCAGTGTTTTAAATCTCGGATTTTGGCCAATATCTCGGGAAAATATCTCGGCTATCTCGGGCGATATTTAAAACACTTATAACTAAATAGGCTGCCAAATCTCGGATTTTGGCTGATATCTCGGATTTTTCATTTCGGCCATCTCGGGGAGATTTAAAAGCCTGGCTGGTGCTTTCACTACACTTGGGGTTTGTGACCATTTTTGGTGCAAACACTTTGGTGCTTTCACTGAGAAGAACTAGCACCCGCTACACCAGATTCAAAGTTTAGATTTAAGATTTTAAGGATTTAGATTTGACTCTACAATGACTCGACAAACTAGACAAAGAACTGAGAGGAGCCAACAGGCAGGAAGTCAAGAGGCATCCTCTGGCGCTGGAGAAGGACAAGCTTCGATCTACATTACTAGAGATGAGATGGAAGCGATGAATAACTTAATGCAGGAAAGAATGATGAAAAGCCAACAAGAGATGCTGCAGAATTTCTTCGAGCAGATGAGAGCTGCAGGGACGCAGAACCCTGGACCAGCTACAGCGGCTGTGAATATGGAACAAGGAGCTAGGGCTATGGAACCCAACGGAGGACAGAATGCAGAACCAGAAGGCAATCAACAAGGGCTTGGGGGCAGGCCCGCAGGATCCAACGCAGAAGTACCTTTGGAAGGAGCTCAGCCGGCTAGGGCCAACACAAATGCTAACGAGCCACCCGAAGAGTACGTACCAGAATTCCCTACGAGACTCGGAGGGCAAGACAGAGACATGACAAGGGGGCAACCCCTAGATGGAGATGAAAGAATGGTCGGCCTAGTGAGACGACTCATGAGAGGAGGGTTTTCAGGAGGAGGATTGGAAGAAGTTAGTCGGAGTCCGTTCGCTCCGAATATCAGGAATGCAAGGAACCCTCCGAAGTTCAAACTACCAACGCTGAATCCTTATGATGGGAAGTCAGACCCGACCATGCATATCACCAGATATATCAGACACATGGAAGTGCTGGGAGCATCCGAGGAAGTGATGGCACGATGTTTCCCCTTATTCTTATCAGATTTGGCTGCGCTTTGTTTTAGGTAGCTAGAAACCGGATCAATCAGGACATGGGGCGAGCTTGTGGATTGCTTCATGAAGCAGTTTAGGGTTCACGTGACGCGACCTAAGAGCGTGATGACTTTGGCATCAATAAAACAAAGGACCGGAGAGTCCATAAAAGATTTTTTGTTACGATTTAATGCGACGGTGACTTCTGTAGATCGCCCGGACCCATCGATGATTTTGATGGCTGCAGTGGCAGGAGTTGGAGAAGGCACCGAATTCAAAAACTCTTTGACTAAAGATCCACCGCAAGATCTTGGAGAGTTTTTCCATGAAGCTGAAAAATTCATTCGATTAGAGGAATCACGAGCCGAGAGGCAGGAAATAAATGTTGCACAAGGCGAAGGAACCGCCAGGGAACAGTCCAGGGCAGACAAAGGAAAGAGAAAGCAGGATGACGCACATGATGGTCCTAATAAACGGAAGAAATTCCGAGAGCCCAGATTCAGGCAATACACAGACTTGGTGGTAGGACTAGAACGAATTTACACCGAAACTCGGGGGCAACTCCCCTATCGAAAACCACCCAGGAGAGATCCCATGGAGCGGGAACGTAGGACTGGAAAGTACTGCCTATTCCATGAGCTGGATGGGCACACTACCGATGAATGCCGACACCTGAAGGATGAGGTGGAAGAACATGCCAGGAGTGGTAGATTGCCGCAGTATGTAAGAGAACGTACGACGGCGGTTAGACCCGAACAACTGCCGACTCAACCAAACAGGAATGATCATGGATCGGGATCACGACTCGTCATCAACTGATTGTGATGGCAAGGGCCAAGTTCAAGATTTGGACTCTGGTCGATTATTTTTCTTAGATTTGATTTCCAAAATAAAACGGCTATCCCACTTACTCATGTACGGGAACCGGAGAGATCCCTAGGCATGCTCTGAGATGGAAATAGACCGCTCCGCCCGGAGAGGCATTATCTTGTTTTTTCCTGGTGTTTGAGATTGAACATCTAGGATTTGAATTTAATAAAGAAACACTTATTAAAATAAGCCTTTGACCGGAGAGTTAAAGGATAAACATTAAATATCAATATAAACATGATCGCTTTATGATCCTACCCGGAGAGGCAGGGTCCGGAGTGCAAGAAGTGAGTTGCTTCGCCGGAGAGCGACAGGATCAACTCACTTAAGCATCGTTTCCTATTCACCAGAGAGTGATTGGATCAGGATTCGATAAGAGCCCGGAGAGGCTATGATCGGCCCACGATTTAGGCCATGACATCGCTTAATGTTCAGATACACTGAACCGGAGTGCAAGAGGTGAGTCGCTTCGCCGGAGAGCGACAGGATTGACTCACTTAACGTTGTTTCCCCTTCACCGGAGAGTGACAGGATGGGATCCAGCATGAGCCCGGAGAGGCTGTGATCGACCGACGATTCAGGTCATGACATCGCTTAATGTTCAGATACACTGAACCGGAGTGCAGGAGGTGAGTCGCTTCGCCGGAGAGCGACAGGATTGACTCACTTAACGTTGTTTCCCCTTCACCGGAGAGTGACAGGATGGGATCCAGCATGAGCCCGGAGAGGCTATAATCGGCCAAGAACGACCAAGGCATCGCTATACGCCCTAGCTGGGGCCAGAGTGCAAGGGATAGAAAGCAACGCCGGAGTGCAATAGGATCTTTTTATTCAATCGCTAAATCTGGAATGGGTTTGACAAGGGTCCGGAGTGACCATCAATAGTACGGAGAGACCGTAGAATTTCATTCTTAACTTCCACTGGAAAAAATTGATAACAATTCGGCTTGGAACAGCCATGGACTTGATTGAAAATGCTATAAGCTACGAGTAAAACATGAACTCACTGCATCCGACTTAAGATTGATCAAAACACGCCTTTTACCAAAAAGGCATGTTTTGGGGGGCAAAATGTTATCCCAACTTTTGGCAAAGTCGAGATACCCAAAGATTAACCGAAAATCAATGATTATTAGTCATAAACATCGATTGGGCATCGCAGGTTCACCATGGATATCGATGAATTTTGTCCGAGTCCGGATCGAGCTGCAATTGATAAGACATGTCAAGCAAGGCCAGAGGAAACGACGTTCCAAGTTTCGAGTCAATCCGAGTTCATATGCTCAAGATATCACCAACGGAAAATGGAGGAGACAGCCTTGTATTCAAATCCATAAAAGACCCTATGTTCGAATCGATGAGGTAGGAATGCTATTCGAATCCATCAAGGTCGACTCCATCATCTTCGTATCCATCAAGTTTTACATGCTTCGTATCCATCGTGGAAGCCTTCCTTCGAATCCATCCCTTTTGCCTGGCTTCGAATCCATCGAGCACTCCTTAGTTCGAATCCATCCAAACAGACTACACAAAAATCAAACAGTTCGAACCCGGTAGGCATTCCTCTACTTCGAATCTATATAGTAGATGCACCTCGACTCCATCCCATAAGCTACTTCGAGTCCACCCAGTTAAGGTAACTTCGAATCAATTAAACCAAGGTAGGCCTTGATCGATTCGGACAAGTATGTCTACGAACCCACTACCTCGAATCCACTAGGCCACGGCAGCTAGAAACATGGAGTCGACCCGGGCAAATCGGAGCACAAGACGGATCGAAACGAAGGAGGCGCGCCACATCATCGCGAAGGCATACTGAATCGAGTCGAGACGATCGATTCGAAGGAACCGAGTCGAAGGAGATCGATTCGAAGAGACATTTCAGCCAAGTATCCAACCTTGAATCGATCATAACTTGAGATCTACACATCCAAATGCTATGAAATTTTCGCAGAAGCTTGAGCACATGTTGAAGAATGTCCACACCAAATATCAGCTTGATTGGACAATTTCTTGATCGATTCGAACCTAGGGTCGAATCGATCCCGGTGTGGGCCCGGATTTCCATAAAGCGGGCATGTGGGCCCCCTGACGTACCAGAACTGGTCTCCCCTCATTTTAGGCGAAATATCAGCCTCCTACACCTATAAATAGAGCCCCTGAACATTCAGAAAAGGGGTCGGACAATTCTTAGAGCTAAAGAGCGCCCAGATTCTGCCAGATTTACTCCAGATCACCGTTGCTGCCTTAGATTCAGACTTAATTCAGCAAATCAGTTGTAATACAACATACGAAATTGTAATCTTCAAGCATCGAGCAATAAAATCATAAAAACCTTGAAGTGGACGTAGGCCGGAGATAGCCGAACCACTATAAATTGTGTGTCACTGTTCATTATTTCTTGATTGTTGTTTGTTACTTATTTAAGATCTGTGATTTGTGTGTGAATACTGTTGATTCGTATTCATACGCTGGTGCTTTCACTACACTTGGGGTTTGTGACCATTTTTGGTGCAAACAGGTTTGTAGAACGGTTTCGTATGCATGTTGCTAGGCCCAAAGACGTTAATACCCTGTCTAGTGTCACTCAAGCTCATGGAGAGACGCTCAGGTGTTACTTAGAAAGGTTCCACGAAGCATGTGTTGAGATTAGTAATCCCAACGATAACTCAATCTTGATGGCTTTACCAAGGGGATTGATCCCGATTCTGAGTTTGGGAACTGGCTAGCTGGAAAGCCACCCGCATCATTGGACCGTTTTTACTCCAAAGCCGCTCAGTTCTTACGGCAAGAGGACGCGAAACAGTCTAGGAAGCAGGACGATGTAAGGCCCAATATTGATGGAATACAGAGTAATGTAGCGGTTAAACAGTCTGGTGAGAGTTCCGGAAAAGTTCAACTGAATATACAGAACAAGCAAACCCAGCCGCGAGGAAACAATGGCCAGGATAAGAAAAGAGATCAGAACCGAGGTCCGCGACGTAGGGCTCAAATGTTTGACAATTACACACCGTTGAACACGTCATTGGAAAACGTATACTTACAGACTTGCAACACTGTACAGTATAAGAAGCCTGCTCTGAAACCCTCATCGGAGAGGCAGGTTCAAACAGGGAAGTTCTGTAGATTCCATGAAAGCTACGGCCACAATACCAATGAGTGTCGACACTTGCAGGACCTTATCGAGAAGTTGATCAGAGAAAGGAAGCTAGATCAGTTTGTGCGGGCGCCGCCGTCTGGTGGAGCGGGCCCTTCGAATCAGAATTGTTCACAAAATCAGGAAAGACAGGAAGAACCCACTCGTACAGGCGGGAGGTTGGTTATCAATACGATAAGTGGTGGTCCCCACCCGGCAGACAGAAGCTGCGGGGAAATGGAGTCGTATGCTAGTTCTATCAGGCATGCGGACTTTGATTGTTGTAGTAATTGTGAAGACGGAGCTCCGGTTAAACAACAAAAGATAATATCTGATGATATCGTGTTTAGGAGCCGAGACGCTGATAAGGTCGAAGCCCCTACAATCGACCCACTAGTCATATCTGCCCAGGTAGGTCCTGCTTGGATGAAGAGGATCCTGGTTGACAGTGGGAGCTCTGTGAATATCTTGCTTAAACGGGCTTACGACTTAATGAAAATGGAGGCGAAGGATTTGAAACCCTGCCTATCCCGAATCCACGGTTTTTACGGGAGTGCCACGATACCCATTGGAGTAACTGAACTACCAGTTGAGTTGGGGGTTGGAGAACGCCGGAGAGTCCGGATGTTACAATTTGTTGTCTTAGAGATTGATTCACCTTATAATGCGTTTTTGGGCCGACCGGCCCTAGCTGAGTTCAAGGCAGCCATCGCCCCATGGTGTTTGACTCTGAAGTTCCCCACCGATCGTGGGATTGGAGTCGTTCAAGGAGATCAGGCCACGGGGAGGGCCTGTTTTGTTGCTGAGCTGCGCGGGGCGCAGCGTAAAGAAAAGGGAAAGGGCGTAGAGGAATCTCTCTGCGTCTGCTCTATTGATAATTGACAATTGATGCCTGGGCCTCGGCCCGGGCACCACAATCAATTCCTGAAAGACCTTGACCCTAGGGACAATGAGGATAAAGACAAATCTAAGGAGAGTCAAGCTTCTCCGGCCGAACTGACTGTGGACGTCCCAATCAGTGAGGATGATTATTCAAGGATGCTAAAAATTGGGTCTCAACTGAGCAAGCAAACACAACAGGAATTGGTTGAATTCCTCCGGGCGAATATCGACGTTTTCGCCTGGACACACTCTGACATGTGCTGGATCTCACCAAATATTGCAAGTCACTCCCTGAATATAGATCCGCGATATGTCCCGGTCAAGCAGAAAAGGCGCGGTATGGATCCAGAGAGATCTGCCGCCCTTAAGGAGGAGGTTGATAAGTTACAATCGAACGGTTTTATTCAAGATGCCTTGTACCCAGAATGGGTGTCCAACCCCATACTGGTTCGAAAGCCGAACGGGAAATGGAGAACTTGCGTCGATTACTCTGACTTAAACAAGGCTTGTCCAAAAGATAGTTTCCCGCTTCCTCGAATTGACCAGCTCGTAGATTCGACAGCCGGACATGAATTATTATCTTTTATGGATGCTTATTCTGGCTACAATCAAATACCCATGCATTTGCCTGACCAAGAACATACCAGCTTCGTAACCGATCTGGGGCTCTACTGTTACAAAGTCATGCCATTTGGTCTAAAGAACGCCGGAGCAACATACCAACGCTTAGTCAACCGGATGTTCGCTAATCAGATCGGGAAGACCATGGAGGTTTACATGGATGACATGCTAGTGAAGTCTCGGTTCTCCACAGATCACGTCAGAGATTTAAATTCGATGTTCAGCATCTTTCGAGAATATGGAATGAAGCTTAACCCATTAGAGTGCCACTTCGGCGTTGCATCTGGAAAATTCCTCGGATTCATCGTTAATGCTCGAGGGATAAAAGCAAATCCCGAAAAGATCTGGGCAATAAGGAACCTACAGACCCCGAGAACCATAAAGCAAGTCCAGAGTCTCAACGGGAAAGTGGTAGCATTGAGCAGGTTCATCTCAAAGTCCACCGATAAATGCATTCCTTTCTTTGATCTGATCCGGAAAGGAAGACGAAACTTTGAATGGACCACGGAATGTGAAGGCGCGTTCCGATGCTAATTCAGCATCTCTCCACACCCTCAATCTTGTCAAAACCAGTCGACCACGAGCAACTGTACCTCTATCTGGCAGTGTCAGAGCATGCGATCAGTGCCGCTTTAGTTCGGGAGGTAGACAAAGTGCAGAAACCAGTCTATTATGTTAGTAAACGCTAACAGGAGCTGAAAGAAACTACCCAAGACTGGAGAAACTGGCTTATTGCCTGGTCATTGCCTCAAGAAAGCTCCGTCCTTATTTCCAAGCTCATCCTCTTACTGTGTATACCGATCAGCCGTTACGAAAGGTCCTCACGCGGCCTGAGACGTCTGATAGGTTGCTCAAGTGGAACATTGAACTGAGCCAATTCGACATCACTTACGCCCCGCAAAGAGCCATTCAAGGACAAGTCTTGGCAGATTTCATAGCTTAATTTACCATTCCAGAAGACTTGCCCGAAACCAGTGAATCCCCCGAATACATCTGGAAGCTGTATACTGACGGTGCATCAAACGACCGGTGTTCAGGCGCTGGTGTCGTACTTGAAACTCCCGAAGGCCGATCTATATGTTATGCTTTGAAGTTCGATTTTCATCCAACTAATAATGAAGCTGAATATGAAGCCCTCTTAACCGGCCTAAAACTTGCCAGAGATTTGAGGATTATCGCTGTGGAAATTTACTGCGATTCGCAGTTAGTTGTGTGTCAAGTACGGGGAGAGTATCAAGCAAGGGATCGAAGGCTGGCTGCCTACTTGGCCCGAGTTCAGGAGATACTGAATCAGTTTGATTATTATGCCATTTATTATATACCTCGGGAATGCAATCAAAGAGCTGATTCGTCGGCGAAGTTAGCCAGCACAGGTGAAGCACAGCAGATGGGACTTGTCCCCATCGAAACTCTATCCTACCCAAGCGTCGATCAAATAAAGACGAATTTTGTGTTTGAAGCCGCTGCCGGTAGAGAGTCGTGGATGACTCCATATCCGAATTACATTGAGAATGGGACGTTGCCTGAGCATAGAAATGAGAAAAGACAAATTCTACGAAAAGCTTCATGGTTCGTCGTCCAGAACGGAGTCATGTACAGGAGAGGTTATTCTGTTCCTCTCCTCCGATGTATCACCAACGAGGAAATCAAACAAGTGCTACATGACGTGCACGAAGGAGAGTGTGGCGATCACACCGGGGGGCAAGCTCTCGCTAAGAAGATACTCCGATATGGGTATTACTGGCCGACAGTGAACCGAGATGCAGCGAACTATGCCAGAAAGTGCGATAGATGCCAGAAACATGCCCGAATTCCAAGAGCCCCGCCTACCGAGATAACCCAAATGGTCAGTCCCTGGCCATTCGCAATGTGGGGCATCGATATCATCGGCGCTCTACCTCTGGTGAAAGGTGGTGCGAAGTACGCCATCGTCACCGTTGACTACTTTACAAAGTGGGCTGAAGCCGAAGCCCTCGCAACCATTACGACAAAGAAAGTGATAAATTTCGTGGTTCGCAACATCATCTGTCGATTTGGACTCCCGCATACCATCATCACCGATAACGGAGTCCAATTCGAGAGTGCGGAATTCAAGAATTTCTGTCAACGGTTTCATATCCATAAAAAGTTCTCGGCTGTCGCACATCCCCAGGAAAAAGGACAGGTTGAAGCTGTCAATAAAGTTATAAAGTCCATCCTAAAGAAACGACTGGAAAAGGCCGGGGGCAAATGGGTTGATGAACTTCCTATGGCGTTATGGGCCTATCGAACGACTCACAAAACCGCAACCGGACACACTCCGTTTTCCCTATCTTATGGCTCAGAGGCTGTTATTCCGGTCGAGACCGAAGTGTTTTCCCATCGCGTGACTTACTACGATCCAAAAATGAACGCTATACTGCTGGCCGAATCTTTGGATCTATTGGATGAAAAATGGGAAGAGGCTGATTTGAGAGCAGCCGCATATCGAAGTCGGGTCGCCCGATTGTACAATACCAAAGTTCGACCTCAAACCTTTGAACTCGGCGACCTCGTTATCAAGAGAATCTATCCAGTTCCTTCACACATGAAGCCAAACTGGGAAGGACCATATGTGATTACACGAAGACTTGGAGATGGCACATTCAAACTATCGACCGTTGACAGTCTTGATTTGCCGAGGGCCTTGAATAGCGAGAGTCTCCGTCGCTATTACACATGACAGGCTTTATTTATTTCATTATATCATTCCGTTTGGCAATTTGTTTCTGCATTTTGAAATTTGAATTCTGTAATAAGGCAACTGACTTTGCCGCATTTTCTTATTTCAGCAATAAAATGCCATCTCTTCGAGCCAGAACTGTGATTCATTAAATACGATATACAACATCACGACGCACGGAGAGCTAAATCCCATCACGCAATGGGACTTATTCAAATGGAGAGTGGCTGTAATACGACCGGCCACTCGCTAAGTGAAACCCGAGCTCGGGGGCAAGTTATTACACCAATATTAAATAGGATGACACACAACAATCTTATAATCAACTCCGTATTCCCAGAGTGCGAAGTGGAGTATAAACAATCAACTCCGTATTCCCAGAGTGCGAAACGGAGTATGAACATTCAACTCCGTATTCCCAGAGTGCGAAGCGGAGTATAAACAATCAACTCCGTATTTCCAGAGTGCGAAGCGGAGTATAAACAATCAACTCCGTATTCCCAGAGTGCGAAGCGGAGTATAAACAATAAACTCCGTATTCCCAGAGTGCGAAGCGGAGTATAAACAATCAACTCTGTATTCCCAGAGTGCGAAGCGGAGTATGAACAATCAACTCCGTATTCTCAGAGTGCGAAACGGAGTATAGACATCCAACTCCGTATCCCCAGAGTGCGGAGCGGAATATGTCATGTCAACTCCAAGCTCCCGGAGTGCAAGCCAGAGTATGAACACTAACTCCAAACTCCCAGGATATGGGTTGGAGTACCAACAGCAATCTCAAGTTCCCAGAGTGTGAACAACTGCTTGCGAGATGACTTATATCCTCGGAGTGTGGATGAAACGATTCATAAGGAAACAAGTGTAGTTCGACCGCTCGGTCCTCACTCAGTGCGATCACAAGCTGATCATCATAACTTAACCCCGGAACTGGGGGCAGGTACAAGTGTTAATCAATACCCGAAACTGTATGATGTTCAGCTCCGATTCAATCTCCGATCACAACTCAAGTTCAAGATTTCCAGGCCTGGCAGACAAAACAAGCTATGCTTAAACGTTAAAGTAATGTAAATACACCGGACTGAAGTTCAAACACTGCAACATTTCAGCATAAAAGGAATTTAAGTTGAAACAAAAAGACAAAATTTTATTTCAACTTATCATAAGCAATGGTTCATACACGAGCCTTTCCAAAAATTCCTACTAGCAGGGGCCGAACCGGCATCTAAACACGGCCTATAAAAAAAAGGAGGGGGGAAAAGATAACAAAGTTCCTGACTACGAAAGGGAAATACATGCCTAAAAAAAACTATCTAATCCTTCTTTCTCCTCAGCTTCTTCTTCTTCTTCTTCGAGGAGCTGCTGGAGCCACTAGTGATCTTTCGTTTAGAGCCTTTCTCCTTAGGCGGGCTCCCCTCGGACGAAGGCATGATGTCGACATCAACCTCCGAGCTGGAATCTATGGGGATGCTTCCCACATGAGGAATTGGGGGAACGGAACCAACAGCCGGGGGCGGGACTGACACACTAGTATCAATGAGCGTGCCCCCGGGAGATACAATCATAAGGGGAGTAGGGCACTGCGCTACTACTCCGCCATCCGTGCTGCCACCATGCGTAGCTGCCGCCATCTCAGCATTAATCTCGGCCAACATTCTTGCTTCTCGTTGTGCTCTGGCCTCACTATGTGCTGTAGTGGTTTGAGTTGAAATATCAGAAGTAGACGAGAATCCGCCCAGGCCGAATGGTAAGTTTGCAAAGGGATCACTCTATCGGCCAAAGAGCTCATTTATCATCTGTTCATCGAAAGAGAGTGAGCTTGTAACAACCCGCATTTTTGACCGTTCAAGTCGACAATAATCCACACATGTCCAACTCAAACCGTTCAAAAAGGCAGATGGTTATTGGGGTTAAATAAGAAAAGGAAAGAAAGAACAGAAGCAAACTCAGAATCTTGCAGCGGAAGGAACAAGATATAATAATAAAATAACAGTTCATGAAGCTGTTAAATAAATAAATTTGATTATTATTATACATTATAAATCAGAGTTCATACATATCAGAGATAATACAACAATGCAGCGGAACAATAATACAGTAGTAGAATACAAATGATATAATACCAAACTCCGTCTTCGTCCTCCAGAATAAGTCTTCAACCTAAACTGAAATGCTCAGGCTGACCCGAGCGTAATGAAAGACAAAACACTCGAGTCAGGACTAAAATATCTCATGTAAGTCAAATCGAATAAGAAAATATGAGTGTGACGGCGTCGGAGATGTTTACGGGTTTTGACATCTCCTATCCAGTGTCAACGTGAGTGCAATAACTTAAGAGATGTTACGGGATTTTCCATCTCTCAAGGATCCGTTAAACTATCTACTATGTAGTACAATATGCTATTATAATATGTCTACACTAAAGTAAAAGTATTAAAATAGTGTTAAGCCATGGCCCATTCCACCCTTAACACAGTTTATATTCCCAAGAGCATATACAAGACCGTAGTTTCCCCAAAACCGGAAGTCACCAGAGGGCAATCCATATACTCAAGGTACAAACCGAAACGTAGTGGTCGCGAATAGGATAATCAGTATGACAAGGTACATGAGGCGATACCAACTAGGATACTAGTAGTTGCCTGATCCGGACTGATGTTGGGCATAGCAGCTACTACCCCAACACCGCGAAACAACACTCCCAAATCGCGGGGTGCACCCAAATCGAATCACAAAAGTAATAGACATGGTATCGAAGGAGTGTGTCCGCTAGAGATGGCGATCCTCAATGGCCCGGGCGGCTCCTGTTTTAGTCATGTCAGGGGTCATCCAAAATCGTTCTCTTTCTTCAAATCAACACGTTCACCAAAACCATCCACTTCGTTCTGGATCAACACTTCGCGTATACTAGTTATTAAAGTGGTTTTCGGTATCGACAGAGAGTATGTCCATATCCGATCCCGGTCTCTTTAATAACTACGTATTATTACACCGGTGGCTCTTTTATATTTCAAATCGATTCATAATTGATATCAAAATATCATATTCGCTTCAAAATCAAATCCATTTCAAAATCATCATATCTACTCAAATATACGATTTCATTTCAAAAATCATTTTCGCCTCAATATCTCATTTCGATTTCAAAATCATTTTCGCCTCAATATCTCATTTCGATTTCAAAATCATTTTCGAATTTCAATTTAGGTCGCAACTTCATTTAACCCGATTCATATTTAAATTCAAGATTTAAATATAAACATTTCACTTTAAATAAATCCATTTCCAAAATCGTATCACTTTCCAAAGTTATACCGCTTTCGAAATCATAAGTCTTTTAAAATCAAAACACTTTGGAAATCGAAACACTTTATATAAAATATAGCTTCCTCAAATTTCACAAATCGATTCACATAAACTCGAATTTCAAAATTAAAATTTAATCAGATTTCAAATCATCAATTTCAACTCGATTCAGCTTCTCAATAAACCATTTCAAATTATCAATTTCAAATACATATTTGAACCATAAAATAAACAATTTCACTTCCGATATATTTCGAAACTTTAAATATTTCACATTTCAAAATAGTTCATATATTTATATAAGAATATAAGATTCGCTTTAAAACCATTTCGTATTCAACTTAGAATATACTTCAAATTAAACATCCGTATTAAGTAGTTACTTAATTTCTGGAACAATTCCAATTCAATAAACTTAGATTAATATTCGGATTTCAAGAATTCATTTAAGTATTACATTCCAAATCAGTTTTAGTTCAAATCCTATTCAAATCAGTTTTATCATCAAATTTAATTCAATAGTTTTAATTTAGTCCAATTCACAAATTTCTTTGAATTTCAATTAAATTCCAAATTAATTAAATCTCAATTTCAAATTAATTTTCAATTCCAAACTCAAACTTGAAATATCATTTCATATAAATTTTCTTAGAAATATTCAGAGTTCGATTAAAAGTCCAATCTTTTAAACCAAATCAACTTTCGAAAATTTACGCCGTATTTCAAATTTTTCTTAAAATCTAAACTTCGAATAATTAAACAAATTCATTTACCAAGTTTAAATTCCAACATCTCGATCTTCAATTCAAAATAATTCAATTTCCATAAATTGGATTTTATTCTTAAAATCAATTCATTTAAATAATTTCAAAACAACTTTTAAAATCAATTAATTTAGCCAATCCGGTGTCCGTATATAATTTTCTATCCTACGGCCAAGTGATTATTTATTTCAGTTAAATGTCAGAGATGAATATATATCACTTAAACCGATCACAATGTCATGTGTATCACAGGATATATATAAGCAAATAAACATCCAAACAATTAAATATCAACCAATAGCATCCATCGAATAAATCATCCAATAGACAATACAATTCACAGCAATTTCATAGTTATCAATATCAGGTAATTTAATCGCAATCAAATTCCTATTTAATTTAACTGTCAATTTTTAATTTCTAACATTAAATTCAACGACGATCTAGATGACAATTAAACTTTTATCGACAACGACTAATAAAAATAATATCACTTCACAATATCAAATTTAACTAGCATCAGAATATTCTAGTACGTTGTGAGCGTTATAAAACACTCACCTTGATTTTCAATTTTAAATCAAATCGAACGACGTTCGATTTAACCTAAAATTTTAGTTAGCTTCAAATGTCTCCAAATCAATTCCATGATGTAGAGCTCGTCGCCACGATTCCAACGCAAAAAGTTTCACGCGTTTTCGACCTCGTATGAAAAAGATATGAATTTTCAAAGTTTGTATACAAATATATATATATAAAAAAAAAAAAATTTTTTTTTTTTTTTTTTTTTATACCAGATCAGATTCTGGCCGTTCAATCTTGCTTGCTTCAGATCTGGACCGCCCCTTCATCTTCCTCTTCAACGTGATAATTACGTACAACACAAACCCATAGCCGCCTTTACTCCATGAATTTTCACGACCAAACCGAGCAACTTGAAGACGATCAGGTTACACCACTTCGAAGCCACCGCCTTACTCCACCTTCACCTGGAATAGCTTGAAGCTCGGCCTCCTCCTCTGCCTCGAATTGCGTGAAAAACGCAGCCCCTTCGTGCTCGATTTCCCGTTGACTCGAAGCTCCGTTTTCGATCATCTCCGTATGGATTTGAAGCTCTCGTCGTGCTCTACAACTTTCGTGTTGGAAGTTTTCTCTAATTATCGACGGATTTTGAGTAATTGAGGGGAGAAGATTCGTGCATTTCTGGCCATTGAAGTATAAGTAGCGGCTGGCTTGAAACCCTAGCCTTTGTTTGCAAATTGTGAAATGGAGGGCCTTTTATAGAAAATTGCAAAACACTATTCACCCGAAATTTTCCGAACTCCAAACGAAGCGTGCCGGCTGGCGTTTCTAAGGTTTACCCCACGTTCCGGACACAATGGAATAGGTTTCGGAAGCTAATTCGATCGTATGTGTGAGTTATGGCAATAAACGATCGATTTAAATTAAACCGATTTAAACCGACTTCGATGCGTTTTAATTCGTACCGGACAAACGGTAAATCCAATCGACTTGAAATTTGAAACCTTACAATAATATGACATTACGGATCCGATGGAACAAGTTTCGTTCAATTATGAAACTGTTCGAAAAATGTCTATTTTTCAGTCGATAATTAAATATTAAAATATTCAATTTTCACAAATTAACTTTAAATTCAATTTTAAAAGTTCTATAACATCACTATAACTCCAATATGATAAGATAAAATTTTACAAATCATTTTCAATCATATTCAACTCGATTTTCAATTATTTATGAAATTTAACTTATTAAATTATCGATTTAATTGTCTAATTAAATCCAATATTCGAAAAATAAATTATTCGACTGTTTAATTTCAATATAAAATTACCAATTTTAAATTATTAACTTTTTAAATCAAATTTCAATTGTTCACAAATCCCATTTTTAATTTCACAGTAATTAACAATCTTTTACAATTTAGTTTTCCATTATAAATCCAATATAAAAGATTATATTAGATTCAGCGTTCAATTATATTATAATTCAAATTCAAGTTATTTAATTTCAAATGAATTCTTTTATTTCGATTTACACTTTCATTATTGAATCAACCATTTTATTTATTCTTTATTATCAATAGTTTATAATTCATTTACTTTCATTTTCTTCAGCTATCATCTTATTTAAATTCACAGTAATATTAAATTACATTCATTTACGTTGATTTCCATATTATAACTTCAATATTAAATGTAACATTTTATTTATTTCGTTGTTTACAATCAAATTCAATTCAATTCAATTACTTGTTACCTTCAAATTTAAATCTTTACTTACGTTCAATTACAAGTTAACATCTTTATTTAATTTACAAATAAGTCATTTCAAAATTCAGTTTTGTATTTTAACTTGTAATTCACATTTACCAACACAAAATTTTATTTCCTTCGGATTTTTATCCAAAATTTTCATTTTAATTCGTATTTTTAAAGTGTTAAAAATACGGGTCGTTACATTCTCCCCCACTTAAAACTTTTCGTCCTCGAAAAGGAACGGAGAAGGGGAAACCATCATTTAGATATAATTCATTCAAAATATTCTACTTATTTGCAAAATTTAGTTATAGGATTTTTTTTTTCACAAAATTTTCTAACTCCCGGATTTTTGAAAAATTTCGGCAGCACCTCCTTTGCGCGGCTAGGACCGAAAAATTTCACAGTGGTAATAATTGCATGATATACATCTCATTACAAGAATGAGGCATCCCAAAACATGGGGAACACAATAATATACCACAACATAAACCGTAATCCGAGAACGTACCTTTTATTTAGCGTTTATTAGCATTTTAACTTACATTTTGCATTAAGCGCAGAAGCGAGCTCCACAAGCGAAGCGCAACCCCTTTGCTACCTACTAAAATTCTCAATAACCAAGTTAGAACCATGCATATAAAGATAGATCGATATACTTATCATAAACAACATACATATAACATGTTTAGCTTAAAAACTGCAATTCCAATTCCAGGACAGCAAACGAATCTCAGTTTTTGGTTACCTGAACGATAAAATTTGGCAATGGAATCTAAACAAAAGTTGTTGCATTCATTTCAGGCTTTCCGGAATATCCAAAATCATCGAATTCGGACCATCCGTTCAAAAGTTACGGCCGTTTTACTAAAAGGATACGCCTCAGCCTGGGCAATGAATTGCGCAGGTCAGCGACTTCCACTCACGTTTTCGACCCTCTAAATGATAGAAAACCACAAAACATTTAAAACAAAAGTTTTAGCGTAAGTTCTAAGCTTTCCAGAAAGGGCAAGATCATCAAAATCCGATAAACCAGTAAAAAGTTATGGCAAGAATACTAAGGTGCTTCAGATTCCTACTTCGCACAGGCCAGCGACTAATATTGGTGTTTTAAGCCTAGTGGATGAAGGTATTTATCAAAACATTCTAAACAAAACATGTAGCACAGTTTCTAGGCTTTCCGAAAAGTCCAAGATCGTCAAATTCCGTTCAACCATTTAAAAGTTATGGTTGTTTTCGTTTCAGCATATATTGGACAATTTTGGATTTTTCAAAAATTTGCTTTTATTATTTCAAAGTACAACCATCAACTTCAAATTTTCTAAAGAAACAATCATAAACACAAAGTCGTTTATTTTCTTATATATCCATGAAATAAGTTTACATTCGATTTGTTTCCAATTTATTCAAGTTTGTTTCATTCATAATTTAAATTCAAGTCAATTTGCTTCAATTTAATTTGAATTCAATTATATTTAATTTCACTTTGCTTCAAATTTGAATTTAATTATTTAAAATTTTTATTCCATTTATTCAATTCCATTTACACTAATGAATTCTATTTAATCAATTATCATCCATCTAACAACCAATGCATATCAAATATTAACATCCATCCATAATCTACACTAAATCAATTATACATTTCCAAGTCAAAATTTTAATTTCATACACTTCCAAGTTTATTGACATTTAGTTTTATTCAAATTTAATTAGTTTCCATTTACTAATCTTATATTTAATTAATTTTAAATTTAATTTTACAACTTAAATTTCCTTTATATTTACAACTATCAATAGATCTTCACATTTTTATTATTTGCAATCACACTTGTATATTGTTCATTTACTTATCCTTATTAGCATTTTAAACTTTTTAAGTATTTGGTAAGTTATAACTATGCAAATAGAATGTAGTTAAACAATATACAACTTCTTTTCATTCAATTTGAGTGTTATACCTATTAAATAAATTTCCAATTTATTATTTTCCAAATTAAGGGTTACTACTACAATTAAATTTTTTTTCACTTAAATTCAATTTCACCCTTTCAATTCATAAGTTTCTAACAATTCAAGATTTACTTTAGTTTAATAATTAAAATCATTCTTTATTAGAGAACTTAAGAATTTCAACTCCGGTTTCATTTCAAATCAAGTTTGAAATAATATATACTTATATTAATGTGTATCAAGTCATACTATAGAGAATACAAAATAAAATTTAATTTTTAATCAAAACAGGGTTTAGAAAAACTATTAAGTGATCTCCCCCACTTGGACTCTCGAAAATAAAGTCGATGATGCGTGCACTCATCACCGGAATTATTTTCTAGTGTCAAGAGGGGAGTATAACACTTACTTCATTTGAAAATCCTTTGAAACAATTTCTAATCAAATATACTATCATATAATACTTATATTATACATTTCAAATTTTTTGATAATAAATTTTCAAAACACCGGAATTTAAATTCTCCATCTTAATTTAAATTCATTTTTATTTTATTTTATTTACCATTTATATTCATTGTCAGTCATATTTACAAGTTTCATTCCTTAAAAATCATCCATTAGTCAATAGTTAGAAATATTGACTAATCAACAATAAACGATGATAATCTAATATTATCATCTCCTAACAACCAATACAATCAAAATTTATAAATTTTCAAGATAATTCTTTTATATATAAAATATAATCTAAAACAATATTATGTCAATCTGTCCTATTCGAGTGTTTAGAAATTCCTATCGATGCCTTGGCGTCCCAAGTACCAACCAGAATTCATAAATACTCAACGGAACAAATTAACACAATATAAAATCATTTTTTATATCAAAATTACAAATACGCTCTCTCATATACACTCAAACTCATTCATAAGGTTTAACCCTATTTCAATGAGTTATTCCCCACTAGAGCCAAGGTAATCTAAACCAAAGCTCTGATACCAACTGTAACAACCCGCATTTTTGACCGTTCAAGTCGACAATAATCCACACATGTCCAACTCAAACCGTTCAAAAAGGCAGATGGTTATTGGGGTTAAATAAGAAAAGGAAAGAAAGAACAGAAGCAAACTCAGAATCTTGCAGCGGAAGGAACAAGATATAATAATAAAATAACAGTTCATGAAGCTGTTAAATAAATAAATTTGATTATTATTATACATTATAAATCAGAGTTCATACATATCAGAGATAATACAACAATGCAGCAGAACAATAATACAGTAGTAGAATACAAATGATATAATACCAAACTCCGTCTTCGTCCTCCAGAATAAGTCTTCAACCTAAACTGAAATGCTCAGGCTGACCCGAGCGTAATGAAAGACAAAACACTCGAGTCAGGACTAAAATATCTCATGTAAGTCAAATCGAATAAGAAAATATGAGTGTGGCGGCGTCGGAGATGTTTACGGGTTTTGACATCTCCTATCCAGTGTCAACGTGAGTGCAATAACTTAAGAGATGTTATGGGATTTTCCATCTCTCAAGGATCCGTTAAACTATCTACTATGTAGTACAATACGCTATTATAATATGTCTACACTAAAGTAAAAGTATTAAAATAGTGTTAAGCCATGGCCCATTCCACCCTTAACACAGTTTATATTCCCAAGAGCATATACAAGACCGTAGTTTCCCCAAAACCGGAAGTCACCAGAGGGCAATCCATATACTCAAGGTACAAACCGAAACGTAGTGGTCGCGAATAGGATAATCAGTATGACAAGGTACATGAGGCGATACCAACTAGGATACTAGTAGTTGCCTGATCCGGACTGATGTTGGGCATAGCAGCTACTACCCCAACACCGCGAAACAACACTCCCAAATCGCGGGGTGCACCCAAATCGAATCACAAAAGTAATAGACATGGTATCGAAGGAGTGTGTCCGCTAGAGATGGCGATCCTCAATGGCCCGGCGCGGCTCCTGTTTTAGTCATGTCAGGGGTCATCCAAAATCGTTCTCTTTCTTCAAATCAACACGTTCACCAAAACCATCCACTTCGTTCTGGATCAACACTTCGCGTATACTAGTTATTAAAGTGGTTTTCGGTATCGACAGAGAGTATGTCCATATCCGATCCCGGTCTCTTTAATAACTACGTATTATTACACTGGTGGCTCTTTTATATTTCAAATCGATTCATAATTGATATCAAAATATCATATTCGCTTCAAAATCAAATCCATTTCAAAATCATCATATCTACTCAAATATACGATTTCATTTCAAAAATCATTTTCGCCTCAATATCTCATTTCGATTTCAAAATCATTTTCGCCTCAATATCTCATTTCGATTTCAAAATCATTTTCGAATTTCAATTTAGGTCGTAACTTCATTTAACCCGATTCATATTTAAATTCAAGATTTAAATATAAACATTTCACTTTAAATAAATCCATTTCCAAAATCGTATCACTTTCCAAAGTTATACCGCTTTCGAAATCATAAGTCTTTTAAAATCAAAACACTTTGGAAATCGAAACACTTTATATAAAATATAGCTTCCTCAAATTTCACAAATCGATTCACATAAACTCGAATTTCAAAATTAAAATTTAATCAGATTTCAAATCATCAATTTCAACTCGATTCAGCTTCTCAATAAACCATTTCAAATTATCAATTTCAAATACATATTTGAACCATAAAATAAACAATTTCACTTCCGATATATTTCGAAACTTTAAATATTTCACATTTCAAAATAGTTCATATATTTATATAAGAATATAAGATTCGCTTTAAAACCATTTCGTATTCAACTTAGAATATACTTCAAATTAAACATCCGTATTAAGTAGTTACTTAATTTCTGGAACAATTCCAATTCAATAAACTTAGATTAATATTCGGATTTCAAGAATTCATTTAAGTATTACATTCCAAATCAGTTTCAGTTCAAATCCTATTCAAATCAGTTTTATCATCAAATTTAATTCAATAGTTTTAATTTAGTCCAATTCACAAATTTCTTTGAATTTCAATTAAATTCCAAATTAATTAAATCTCAATTTCAAATTAATTTTCAATTCCAAACTCAAACTTGAAATATCATTTCATATAAATTTTCTTAGAAATATTCAGAGTTCGATTAAAAGTCCAATCTTTTAAACCAAATCAACTTTCGAAAATTTACGCCGTATTTCAAATTTTTCTTAAAATCTAAACTTCGAATAATTAAACAAATTCATTTACCAAGTTTAAATTCCAACATCTCGATCTTCAATTCAAAATAATTCAATTTCCATAAATTGGATTTTATTCTTAAAATCAATTCATTTAAATAATTTCAAAACAACTTTTAAAATCAATTAATTTAGCCAATCCGGTGTCCGTATATAATTTTCTATCCTACGGCCAAGTGATTATTTATTTCAGTTAAATGTCAGAGATGAATATATATCACTTAAACCGATCACAATGTCATGTGTATCACAGGATATATATAAGCAAATAAACATCCAAACAATTAAATATCAACCAATAGCATCCATCGAATAAATCATCCAATAGACAATACAATTCACAGCAATTTCATAGTTATCAATATTAGGTAATTTAATCGCAATCAAATTCCTATTTAATTTAACTGTCAATTTTTAATTTCTAACATTAAATTCAACGACGATCTAGATGACAATTAAACTTTTATCGACAACGACTAATAAAAATAATATCACTTCACAATATCAAATTTAACTAGCATCAGAATATTCTAGTACGTTGTGAGCGTTATAAAACACTCACCTTGATTTTCAATTTTAAATCAAATCGAACGACGTTCGATTTAACCTAAAATTTTAGTTAGCTTCAAATGTCTCCAAATCAATTCCATGATGTAGAGCTCGTCGCCACGATTCCAACGCAAAAAGTTTCACGCGTTTTCGACCTCGTATGAAAAAGATATGAATTTTCAAAGTTTGTATACAAATATATATATATAAAAAAAAAAATTTTTTTTTTTTTTTTTATACCAGATCAGATTCTGGCCGTTCAATCTTGCTTGCTTCAGATCTGGACCGCCCCTTCATCTTCCTCTTCAACGTGATAATTACGTACAACACAAACCCATAGCCGCCTTTACTCCATGAATTTTCACGACCAAACCGAGCAACTTGAAGACGATCAGGTTACACCACTTCGAAGCCACCGCCTTACTCCACCTTCACCTGGAATAGCTTGAAGCTCGGCCTCCTCCTCTGCCTCGAATTGCGTGAAAAACGCAGCCCCTTCGTGCTCGATTTCCCGTTGACTCGAAGCTCCGTTTTCGATCATCTCCGTATGGATTTGAAGCTCTCGTCGTGCTCTACAACTTTCGTGTTGGAAGTTTTCTCTAATTATCGACGGATTTTGAGTAATTGAGGGGAGAAGATTCGTGCATTTCTGGCCATTGAAGTATAAGTAGCGGCTGGCTTGAAACCCTAGCCTTTGTTTGCAAATTGTGAAATGGAGGGCCTTTTATAGAAAATTGCAAAACACTATTCACCCGAAATTTTCCGAACTCCAAACGAAGCGTGCCGGCTGGCATTTCTAAGGTTTACCCCACGTTCCGGACACAATGGAATAGGTTTCGGAAGCTAATTCGATCGTATGTGTGAGTTATAGCAATAAACGATCGATTTAAATTAAACCGATTTAAACCGACTTCGATGCGTTTTAATTCGTACCGGACAAACGGTAAATCCAATCGACTTGAAATTTGAAACCTTACAATAATCTGACATTACGGATCCGATGGAACAAGTTTCGTTCAATTCTGAAACTGTTCGAAAAATGTCTATTTTTCAGTCGATAATTAAATATTAAAATATTCAATTTTCACAAATTAACTTTAAATTCAATTTTAAAAGTTCTATAACATCACTATAACTCCAATATGATAAGATAAAATTTTACAAATCATTTTCAATCATATTCAACTCGATTTTCAATTATTTATGAAATTTAACTTATTAAATTATCGATTTAATTGTCTAATTAAATCCAATATTCGAAAAATAAATTATTCGACTGTTTAATTTCAATATAAAATTACCAATTTTAAATTATTAACTTTTTAAATCAAATTTCAATTGTTCACAAATCCCATTTTTAATTTCACAGTAATTAACAATCTTTTACAATTTAGTTTTCCATTATAAATCCAATATAAAAGATTATATTAGATTCAGCGTTCAATTATATTATAATTCAAATTCAAGTTATTTAATTTCAAATGAATTCTTTTATTTCGATTTACACTTTCATTATTGAATCAACCATTTTATTTATTCTTTATTATCAATAGTTTATAATTCATTTACTTTCATTTTCTTCAGCTATCATCTTATTTAAATTCACAGTAATATTAAATTACATTCATTTACGTTGATTTCCATATTATAACTTCAATATTAAATGTAACATTTTATTTATTTCGTTGTTTACAATCAAATTCAATTCAATTCAATTACTTGTTACCTTCAAATTTAAATCTTTACTTACGTTCAATTACAAGTTAACATCTTTATTTAATTTACAAATAAGTCATTTCAGAATTCAGTTTTGTATTTTAACTTGTAATTCACATTTACCAACACAAAATTTTATTTCCTTCGGATTTTTATCCAAAATTTTCATTTTAATTCGTATTTTTAAAGTGTTAAAAATACGGGTCGTTACAGAGCTCCCCTGCGTTACTTCGACCGGCGCTGTTGTCACAACGGAGGTCGCCTTAGAGATGATAGCCTCTAGCACTTGGCATGATTCCTGGGCTACGGAAGGCGCAGCTGGCGCAACTTCAATCACTGGTTAGAGAAAAGAAACGTTTGTTAGTATACGCCTCTATACAAATTCTTCGGCCCAAATAAACAAGAGATTAGTTCAGAGTAACTTCCTCGGTTTGGCTCGGGGTTGTCTGGACAATTTCAGAGGGATGCTCCTTAATAGGAGAAAGGCGTGGCTGGTCTGGATCATACGTAGGTATAGGCTGGGAATCGATCATCGGAGTTGGCTCAGATTGAGATGACACGATCATCTCAGAACTCGTAATATGGTGCTCAACACCAGAGCTTTCTCCGACTTCCTGAGACTGGGCACCAAGTCTATCCTTCTCATGAGAAATCATGGATTCATGAAGAACCTTCTTTTCGTCATCATTAAGTATGCGTTTCTCCAGCTCGAATTCATCGAAGGCCTCATCAGGATGCCCAGATTTCTCCTCCTCGACCAGCAGTTTCCAGGCGTTGTAGAGATGTGTTGGATAATCGTCGAGCCAAGTCAGATCTCGGTGCCTTAGCACATTGGCATTGTAAGTGACAAGTAGCTCTTCTACCTCAGCCTCAACCCTGGTTTCCGCCTGTCGGACTTTCTCGTCAACCCCAGCTTCAGCCTCGCGGACTTTCTCCATAGCCGCATCCTTCTCCCTCCGAAGCACCACCGCCTGGTCACAGGCCTCCTGCGCAGAGACATTAGCCGCATCCTTCTCCTTCGCCATTTCAAAGAACTTTGATTTGAGCTCATTAAGCTCCTTGAGGGCGGCGTCTCTTTCGGCAGTAATGGTGGTATTCCTGTGACCCATGTCCTCGATTGCGGGTATAATGTTCTTGTTTCATCCTGGTCATGGCCGAGTTTACCTCATCGACCTTTTTAAGAGCTTCCATTTCAGACTTACGGGAAGACTCGGCCTCAGTGTTGAGCACTTTCATGATTCGGTCTTTGTGACCCAGCTCCTTCTCCAGCTTTTCGATTACAACACCCCGATCGAATGCTACTTTGGATGCTTTCCTCGCGGCCCTTGCCCACTCCCTGTACTGGAAGAATATGTCCGCAACATAATCATGGATAGTGTTTTCAGCTGTTGGCGGAATTCTCCTCAAGTGCGGAGGGAAGACATAACCGTCAAAGCAGATATCTGGGAATTCCTTCCTCATCTGTGCCAGTTTAAGTGCTCCTTCACTGGTCGCATCAGTCGCGACCGGTGTGGTAGTTGAGGAGATGGCTATTTCAGTCCCGCGAGGAGGATCAGACCTCGGAACTTGAGAAGGCGGCTTAGGCCGTGAGATTTCAGGAGGACGAGCAACTACTATCGTGGGCGGTACGGAAGTCCTGGGAGGAGGAGAGCGAGATCGGGATCGGTGAACGTATCCCTTGTCTCTGTCGGACCTCTCCTGCCCAGAGTGTCCTGAATCATAATCCCTCTCGCCCTCTCTCTTGTGTGGCTCATAATAACGGCGCTTGTTGCGCAAACTGCCGAGCACAGAACCTCGTCCAGACATCGTACCTGGAAAATAAAGATACAAAAAGTCAGTAACTGTTCACGATATACTGTTTATAGTTAGAAAACTGTGTTGTGCCGTGAAGAGTGTATGGATGTGTAACCCCCTGGACCAACCAGAAGTGTCGGTCGTGCTAGTAGGAAGAGGCTCGCCAACGTCGAAGGTATGCTGCAGTCCATCCAATTCAACGTCATGTTGTGCGGACTCGAGGTCCGGAATTGGAAGGTCAGCGAGCCCTTCAAACTGATTTTCGGCTTGCAGGGAGGGTGCCTATGAGATTTTAACTCCTGAAAGGGGGTGGTATAGAACCACAGACTTCCGCCTCCCGGATTTAGGCTGTTTAAAGGCCACTGCCTTGCCTTTTCTCTTTTCATCGGAATCCGGGGTTGCATCAGTAGGCTCGACCAGCGGCTCCTCATCAGTATGAGTTCTTTCAGAGTCAGGTTCCTCGATTACTATGACTTTGGGTTTTTTCCGCTTGACTTTTTCCCTGGAGACAGTCTTTAATGTGCCGTCAAGCCTTATGCTCTGCCTCCGCCCAATCAACCCGAGAATTCTGAGATTTCGATCCGTCAATAGCAATTCAATATTCCTTTCTTCACTTGGAATTTCTTGGAGGACCCGGACTATCTCTTTATAGTAACCGCCTTCAGGTCGCTGGATTATTGCTGAAAGAAAATAAATAGGAAATATGAGTTTAATTTCATTCAGAAATTGCCCTGCCAACTACTTGGGAAAGAGACAATACTCACGTCTGAGCAGCCATCTTCTGGCAAACCCCGGAGGACATCTGACGTAGAACCACTCCGACTTGAAGTAGCTCAGCCAAGTCCATGACCCTGTGACCACTTGGCAGTTTCTTATAGACTCCAAGAATTTAAAAGATGGGCTGTCGGTTCGGCTTTTGAAATTGAACAGGTATCTTATCTCGGTCATACGGGGAGGTCGATAGAGGTACTCCATAAATGCGATGAACAAACTGTTGAGTGAAGCATATCCATTCGGGTGTAACTGAGACGGAGCAATCTCCAGATAAGCCAACGCTTCTCTTATGTAGTCGTTGAATGGAGGAAGTGTCCCGGCTACGCTTGCATGTCGGTTAAAAGCGGTATATCCCTCCGGGGGATTATGCGGTCTGTCGTCTGGTCCCGGCAATAATACATCGTTTAGCGATAGACCATGCCTCAAGCATATTCTCCCGAGCATATCTTCGGACAGATTTGGTGGAACCGAATCAGGTGGACTATTGATGAGAGACGCATCAGGCAATTCAACCGGAGCTGGACCGATCACTTCGGCCTCGATATCTAGAATCTCAAGTCTGAGAGGGATAAGATTCTGAGTTTCTTGCTGCTGCGAACTTGACGATTCCATAACTAGCTAACTCACGAGAAATCATCATTAGACGATAAAAAGCCCGTGCATTCCCCAGTGTAAAGTGTATGAATGAGTTGTGCAGTGCAAGTGTTGTGCATGATTTGAGCAAAATTCTGCAGAATTAAAGGAAATATGCAAAAGAAGAAACTTTGAAAGTTAGATCAGAAGTGACCGTCATTGCTGACCGTCGCAACCGCGCCATCCGAATACTAACGATCGATTCAAGTTAAAGTTCATCATACTTTTATTTATTGTTAGATAGCAACTTCCATCGACGAGCTTCGAAAGTCAGTCAAATACGTAGTTCTGTGACCAAGTTCAATTATGCAAGGCAGAAGCTCGTCGGAGTCAAGTGTTCAAGTATTCAAAATTTCTCTAAGTTCATCAAAATTTAGGTTAGGAATTGATCGCTGCACTTTGTTTTCGTATCGAGTCAAGGGAATCACGCTACGCAGCCTGGCCGCGTTCGAATCGATACGTTCGTATCGATCGTCTTGGAATGGAGATGTTTCGTATCGATCAGGCTGGAGTAAGAATGCTTCGTATCGATCAGGTTCGAATTGATACGTTCGTATCGATCAGGCTGGAGTAAGAGCGCTTCATATCGATCAGATTCGAATCGATACATGTCGTATCGATCAAAGGCAAGCCAATACGCATCGATCATGTTCGCCGATTTCGCATCGATCTGAGAACAATGGCTTCACATCCATCGCCGCTCTCGTCTCCACGTCGATACGAACGTATGTCGTCTGGATCGATTCGAATACTCCTAGTTCAAGTCGATACGAAATAAGGTTAGAGTGATTTCCTCCGTCTCTCCTTCTTCCCCAAAGGATCTCAACTCCATGGCCACGCTCCGTCCCCCAATCTTGTCTTCCATCGTCCAGATCTCAAGTTCGTCAAAACTGGTTGTAGAAGCAAAGAGAATGATGGGGATCTCGAGTTTCGTCATTATTAACAAGATTCTATCCATTAATTACCTGATTTTAGCGATTAACACTCAGAGGATCGAAGGTTTGGTTCGATTCGAAGACAGTTATATCTCTCAGTCTATCGATACGAAGGTAAAAAAGAGAACAGAGAGTAACAGTAAAAATAGAAGGTAAAAAAGTGAAAAATGATGAAGTCCCAAGTATTTATATGGAGCCTAGGGTAGAACCAAGTCGATTCGACTCCCAGTCAACCTGACCGGTCGCAACCAGTCAAACAGCGCATCGAAACGAAGGCTCGTTTCGAATCCACCAGACTTCATCGATTCGAAGTGCACAGAAAAGCCACCTGAAGACGATGGACTCCATCGATTCGAAGCATCCGTTTTATGAGCCATCGATTCACAGCAGGACAGGTCTGTCGATACGAACACGATATTCGTATCTATCAGAATCTATCAATACAAATAATTATTTCGTATCCATCAAAGATCATCGATGCGAATCAGAATCCAACCCAAATTGTGACCCTTGGTGCGAATGAACATTTCGTATCCATCATTTCGAACCTACATCGATATGAAAAAATACTTTCCAACTTTTTGCATCGATTTATGAGAGGATCGATACAAGAGGATAGTCAAAAACAACCATCAAATGTCATTTCAACTCAGATTTCAAATCAGTTCGGGAGAGAATCAAGGCGAAATTCCATAACGAGCTAAACTGACAACGACTCGCGAACTTGCAGCTTTTCAAAGCACATCATGTTTTCACAAGACGTACTTTGGGGGGAAAAATGTTATCCCGCCTTTTGGCAAGGCCAGGACACCAAGAAATTGATTGGATTCCAAATATCGCTTGTCATGAATATCCATGAATTTTGTCTAAGTCCGAATCGAGCTACAAATGATGAGACATGACTAGGAGAGCAAAGGAAGCCAACGTTCCAAGTTTCAAGACAATCTGAGTTCATATGCTCAAATTATGATGGATACGAGTTGGAGGGAAAAGCATGTTTTCGTATCCATCAACGATGTATTTTTCGTATCCATCAGGGAACACTATTTCGTATCGATAAAGGTGGCCATGTTTCGAATCCATCAAGTTCGTATCGATGGATTTCATGTCCATCGATAATTGGTACAACTCGATTCGATTGACCGAATGTCTGCTTCGTATCCATCCAACTCGTGTCCATCATCCACTTCGCATCGGCAAGTCCCCATGGCTTCGTAACGATCAGGTTGGCAATGTTATCACCCATCGAGTTCGCATTAGTCAGATTCGTGTCCATCAACAGTTGACGTGTCTTGCAACCATCGGCTAGTGTCTACTTCGTGCCCATCGGACCAGCGCTCTTCGCATCCATCAGAGGACCTCACTTCGAATCCAGGCCTATTGACTTATTCGTATCCAACAAGTCAACTGACATCTCAAAAGCACGTACTCCATCAAACCAAACGAGGCGAGATACATGGAGTCGAAGCGGTCAATGCGGAGTGAATACCGGATCGAAACGAAGTGCGTGCGCCACGACATCTCAAAAGCACGTGCGGTGATCGATACGATGAGATCAACTCGAAGTCAGGGAGTCGAAGGAAACAGCCAGCGATGAACGCCATTTCGTATCGACAATATCTCGCAAACCACCAATCCAATTCCAATGAGATTTTCATGGAAGCTTGTATACACACTGAAGAATGTCCCTGCCAAATTTCAGATTAATTGGACATCATCTTGATCGATACGAAATGGATTCGTATCGATCGCAGATCGAGGTGAAACTTTCTGGAAATGATCGTGTGGGTCTCCTCACGTGCCAGACCAAGTCTCCCGAAGTTTGAACGAGATCTGAGCCTCCTACACCTATAAATAGAGCCCCAAAGCATACAAAAAAGGGATCTTTTTGATTCTGAAGCGTCCAGACTCTGCCGGATCAAGACTTGCATCATACCTTTGCTGTCAATTTCGAATTCTAATCTGTAATCCGTTGTTGTTTGCTGTAATCGCTTGTAATCATTGAAAGAGAATCAATAAAACCATCAAAACTTCATAGTGGACGTAGGCAATACGCCGAACCACTCTAAATCGCTTGTCTTTGCATTTTACATTTCTGTTTTTTGGAGTTTTTGTTAGATAATCTCTGTTTTATATTTATATTCTTCATTTTATCTCTTCAAAAACTTCCGAAGAGTGTTGTGCCCATTTTTGGTACAAACACCGTACGACTTTTAGAAATGAGTGCATGGATTTGAAACGGAACAGTACCATGGAGCACCACTCTCCTACGTTGGTAAATCGACAACCAGCCACGGTGATCCCTTTTTACCATAAAATTCACGTTAAGCAAACGAAGGGTAAAAAAAACTTCCAAGACCCGAAAGTGATTCGGGCTGTTTTTTTTTTGGATATGAAACTTTGCATTGACGGCTAAGAGCTGTCAAAGCCGTAGAACACACAGAGGGCTTCATTTTGACTGGTTATGGCTCCCGTAACTCCAAAAATGCAACCGTTATGGCTGTCCGAAAAATCGATATCCTAAGGGCGCAACATCTACGGTGCAAGGTGCAACATCCGTTCAAAATGCCGAAACAGTGCCGTACGACTTTTTGAAATAAGTGCATGGGTTTGAAATGGAACAGTACCATGGAGCACCACTCTCCTGTGATGGTAAATTGACGACCAGCCACGGTGATCCCGTTTTACCATAAAATTCACGTGAAGCAAACGAAGGGGAAAAAACTTCCGAGTCCCGAAAGTGATTCGGGTAGTCTTTTTTTGGATATGAAACTTTGCATTGACGGCTAAGAGCCATCAACGCCATGTAACTCACAGAGAGCTTCATTTTGACTGGTTATGGCTCCCGTAAGTCCAAAAGAGGCAACCGTTATGGCTGTCCGAAAAATCGATATCCTAAGGGCGCAACATCTATGGTGCAAGGTGCAACATCCGTCCAAAATGACGAAACAATGCCGTACGAATTTTTGAAATAAGTGCATGGATTTGAAACGGAACGGTACCATGGTGCACCACTCTCCTACGATGGTAAATCGACGACCAGCCACGGTGATCCCGTTTTACCATAAAATTCACGTGAAGCAAACGAAGGGTAAAAAAAACATCCGAGTCCCGAAAGTGATTCGAGTAGTCTTTTTTGGATATGAAAGTTTGCATTGACGGCTAAGAGCCATCAATGCTATAGAACTCACAGAGAGCTTCATTTTGACTGGTTATAGCTCCCGTAACTCCAAAATAGGTAACCATTATGGCTGTCTGAAAAATCGATATCCTAAGGGCGCAATATCTACGGTGCAAGGTGCAACATCCGTCCAAAATGACGAAACAGTGCCGTACGACTTTTATAAATGAGTGCATGGATTTGAAACGGAACAGTACCATGGCGCACCACTCTCCAACGATGGTAAATCGATGACCAGCCATGGTGATCCCGTTTTACCATAAAATTCGCGTGAAGCAAACGAAGGGTAAAAAAAAACTTTCGAGTCCCAAAAGTGATTCGGGTAGGCTTTTTTTGGATGTTAAACTTTGTATTGACAACTAAGATCTATCAAAGACGTAGAACTCATAGAGAGCTTCGTTTTGACTGGTTATAGCTCCCGTAACTCCAAAAGAGGCAACCGTTATGGCTGTCCGAAGAATCGATATCCTAAGGGCGCAACATCTACGGTGCAAGGTGCAACATCCGTTCAAAATGCCGAAACAGTGCCGTACGAATTTTAGAAATGAGTGCATGGATTTGAAACGGAATAGTACCATGGAGCACCACTCTCCTACGTTGGTAAATCGACGACCAGCCACGGTGATCCCGTTTTACCATAAAATTCACGTGAAGCAAACGAAGGGTAAAAAAAACTTCCGAGTCCCGAAAGTGATTCGGGTAGTCTTTTTTTGGATATGAAACTTTGTATTGATGGCTAAGAGCAGTCAAAGCCGTAGAACTCACAGAGATCTTCATTTTGACTGGTTATGGCTCCTGTAACTCTAAAAGAGGCAACCGTTATGGCTTTCCGAAGAATCGATATCCTAATGGCGCAACATCTACGGTGCAAGGTGCAACATTCGTCCAAAATGCCGAAACAGTGTCGTACGACTTTTAGAAATGAGTGCATGGATTTGAAACGGAACAGTACCATGGAGCACCACTCTCCTACGTTGGTAAATCGACGACCAGCCACGGTGATCCCGTTTTACCATAAAATTCAGGTGAAGCAAACGAAGGGTAAAAAAAAACTTCTGAGTCCCGAAAGTGATTCGGGTAGTCTTTTTTTGGATATGAAACTTTGTATTGATGGCTAAGAGCAGTCAAAGCCGTAGAACTCACAGAGATCTTCATTTTGACTGGTTATGGCTCCTGTAACTCCAAAAGAGCCAACCATTATGGCTGTCCGAATAATCGATATCCTAATGGCACAACATCTACGGTGCAAGGTGCAACATCCGTCCAAAATGCCGAAACAGTGCCGTACGACTTTTAGAAATGAGTGCATGGATTTGAAACGGAACAGTACCATGGAGCACCACTCTCCAGCGGTGGTAAATCGACGACCAGCCAAGGTGATCCCCTTTTACCATAAAATTCACGTGATGCAAACGAAGGGTAAAAAAAATTCCGAGCCTCGAAAGTGATTCGGCTAGTCTTTTTTTGGATGAAACTTTGCATTGACGGCTAAGAGCCGTCAAAGCCGTAGAACTCACAGAGAGCTTCGTTTTGATAGGTTATGGCTCCCGTAACTCCAATCGAGGCAACCGTTATGGGTGTCCGATGAATCGATATCCTAAGAGCTGTCAAAGCCATAGAACTCACAGAGAGCTTTGTTTTGACTGGTTATGGCTCCCGTAACTCCAAAAGAGGCAACCATTATGTCTGTTCGAAAAATCAATATCCTAAGGGCGCAACATCTACGGTGCAATGTGCAACATCCGTTCAAAATGCCGAAACAGTGCCGTACGACTTTTAAAAATGAGTGCATGGATTTGACATGGAACAGTACAATGGAGCGCCACTCTCCTACGTTGGTAAATCGACGACCAGCCACGGTGATCCCGTTTTACCATAAAATTCACGTGAAGCAAACGAACGGTGAAAAAAAACTTCCAAGTCCCTAAAGTGATCCGGGTAGTCTTTTTTTGGATATGAAACTTTGCATTGACGGCTAAGAGCTGTCAAAGCTGTAGAACTCACAGAGAGCTTCGTTTTGACTGGTTATGGCTCTCGTAACTCCAAAAGAGGCAACCATTATGGTTGTTCGAAGAATCGATATCCTAAGGGCGCAACATCTACGGTGCAAGGTGCAACATCCGTTCAAATTGCCGAAACAGTGTCGTATGACTTTTAGAAATGAGTGCATGGATTAGAAACGGAATTGTACCATGGAGTACCACTTTCCTACATTGGTAAATCGATGACCAGCCACGGTGATCCCGTTTTACCATAAAATTCACATGAAGCAAACGAAGGGCTAAAAAAAACTTCCGAGTCCCGAAAGTGAATCGTGCTATTTTTTTTGAATATTAAACTTTGCATTGATGGCTAAGAGCAGTCAAAGCCGTAGAACTCACAGAGAGCTTCATTTTGACTGGTTATGGCTCCCGTAACTCCAAAAGAGGCAACTGTTATGGCTCTCCGAAGAATCGATATCCTAAGGGCGCAACATCTACGGTGCAAGGTGCAACATCCGTTCAAAATGCCGAAACAGTGTCGTACGACTTTTAGAAATGAGTGCATGGATTTGAAATGGAACAGTACCATGGAGCACCACTCTCCTACGATGGTAAATCGACGACCAGCCACGGTGATCCCTTTTTACCATAAAATTCACGTGAAGCAAACGAAGGGTAAAAAAAAACATCCGAGACCCGAAAATGATTCGGGCTGTTTTTTTTTGGATATGAAACTTTGCATTGATGGCTAAGAGCTGTAAAAGCCATAGAACACACAGAGTGCTTCGTTTTGACTAGTTATGGCTCCCGTAACTCCAAAAGATGCAACCGTTATGGCTGTCCGAGAAATCGATATCCTAAGGGAGCAACATCTACATTGCAAGGTGCACCATCCGTTTAAAATGCCGAAACAGTGTCGTATGACTTTTTGAAATAAGTGCATGGATTTGAAACAGAACAGTACCATGGAGCACCACTATCCTACGATGGTAAATCGACGACCAGCCACGGTGATCCCGTTTTACCATAAAATTCACGTGAAGAAAACAAAGGGTAAAAAAAACTTCCGAGTCTAGAAAGTGATTCGGGTAGTATTTTTTTGGATATGAAACTTTTCATTGACGGCTAAGAGCCATCAACGCCGTAGAACTCAAAAAGAGCTTCGTTTTGATTGGTTATTGCTTCCGTAACTCCAAAAGAGGCAACCGTTATGGTTGTCCGAAAAATCGATATCCTAAGGGCGCAACATCTACGGTACAAAGTGCAACATCCGTTCAAAATGCCACAACAGTGCCGTACGACTTTTAGAAATGAGTGCATGGATTTGAAACAGAACAGTACCATGGAGCTCCACTCTCCTACGTTGGTAAATCGACGACCAGCCACGGTGATCCCATTTTACCATAAAATTCACGTGAAGCAAACGAAGGGTAAAAAAAAACTTCCGAGTCCCAAAAATGATTCGGGTAGTTTTTTTTTGGATATGAAACTTTGCATTGACTGCTAAGAGCAGTCAAAGCCGTAGAACTCACAGAGAGCTTCATTTTGACTAGTTATGGCTCCCGTAACTCCAAAAGAGGCAACCGTTATGGCTCTTCGAAGAATCGATATCCTAAGAGCGCAACATCTACGGTGCAAGGTGCAACATCCGTTCAAAATGCCGAAACAGTGTCGTACGAATTTCAGAAATGAGTGCATGGATTTGAAATGGAACAGTACCATGGAGCACCACTCTCCTACGATGGTAAATCGACGACCGGCCACAGTGATCCCGTTTTACCATAAAATTCACGTGAAGCAAACGAAGGGTAAAAAAAACTTCCGAGTCCCGATAGTGATTCGGGTGTTCTTTTTTTTGGATACGAAACTTTGCATTGACGACTAAGAGCTATCAAAGCCGTAAAACTCACAGAGAGCTTCGTTTTGACTGGTTATGGCTCCCGTAACTCCGAAAGAGGCAACTGTTATGGCTGTCCGAAGAATCGATATCCTAAGGAAGCAACATCTACGGTGCAAGGTGCAACATCCTTCCAAAATGTCGAAACAGTGTCGTACGACTTTTAGAATTGAGTGCATGGATTTGAAACGGAACAGTACCATGGAGCACCACTCTCCAGCGATGGTAAATCGATGACCAGCCACGGTGATCCCGTTTTACCATAAAATTCACGTGAAGCAAAATTAGGGTAAAAAAACTTCTGAGTCCCGAATGTGATTCGCGTAGTCTTTTTTGGATATGAAACTTTGTAGTGATGGCTAAGAGCTGTCAAAGTCGTAGAACTCACAGAGAGCTTCGTTTTGACTGGTTATGGCTCCCGTAACTCCAAAAGAGGCAACCGTTATGGTTGTCCGAAGAATCAATATCCTAAGAGCTGTCAAAGCCGTAGAACTCACAGAGAGCTTTTTTTTGACTGGTTATGGCTCCCGTAACTCCAAAATAGGCAACCGTTATGCTGTCCGAAAAATCGATATCCTAAGGGTGCAACATCTACGGTGCAAGGTGCAACATCCGTTCAAAATGCCGAAACAGTGCCGTACGACTTTTAAAAATGAGTGCATGGATTTGAAATGGAACAGTACCATGGAGTACCACTCTCCTACGTTGGTAAATCGACGACCAGCCACTGTGATCCCGTTTTACCATAAAATTCACGTGAAGCAAACGAAGGGTGAAAAAAAACTTCCGAGTCCCGAAAGTGATTCGGGTAGTCTTTTTTTGGATATGAAACTTTGTATTGACGGCTAAGAGCGGTCAAAGCCGTAGAACTCACAGAGGGCTTCGTTTTGACTGGTTATGGCACCCGTAACTCCAAAAGAGACAACCGTTATGGCTGTCCGAATAATCGATATCCTAAGAGCTGTCAAAGCAGTAGAACTCACAAAGAGCTTTGTTTTGACTGGTTATGGCTCCCGTAACTCCAAAAGAGGCAACCATTATGGCTGTCCAAAAAATCGATATCCTAAGGGCGCAACATCTACGGTGAAAGGTGCAACATCTGTTCAAAATGTCGAAACAGTGCCGTACGACTTTTAAAAATGAGTGCGTGGATTTGAAATGGAACAGTACCATGGAGCACCACTCTCCTACTTTGGTAAATCGACGACCAGCCACGGTGATCCCGTTTTACCATAAAATTCACGTGAAGCAAACGAAGGGTGAAAAAAAACTTCCGAGTCCCGAAAGTAATTCGGGTAATCTTTTTTTGGATTTGAAACTTTGCATTGACGGCTAAGAGCTGACAAAGCCATAGAACTCACAGAGAGCTTTTTTTTGACTGGTTATGGCTCCCGTAACTCCAAAATAGGCAACCGTTATGCTGTCTGAAAAATCGATATCCTAAGGGTGCAACATCTACGGTGCAAGGTGCAACATCCGTTCAAAATGCCGAAACTGTGCCGTACGACTTTTAAAAATGAGTGCATGGATTTGAAATGGAACAGTACCATGGAGCAACACTCTCCTACGTTGGTAAATCGACGACCAGCCACTGTGATCCCGTTTTACCATAAAATTCACGTGAAGCAAACGAAGGGTGAAAAAAAAACTTCCCAGTCCCGAAAGTGATTCGGGTAGTCTTTTTTTGGATATGAAACTTTGTATTGACGGCTAAGAGCGGTCAAAGCCGTAGAACTCACAGAGGGCTTCGTTTTGACTGGTTGTGGCACCCGTAACTCCAAAAGAGACAACCGTTATGGCTGTCCGAATAATCGATATCCTAAGAGCTGTCAAAGCAGTAGAAATCACAAAGAGCTTTGTTTTGACTGGTTATGGCTCCTGTAACTCCAAAAGAGGCAACCATTATGGCTGTCCGAAAAATCGATATCCTAAGGGCGCAACATCTACGGTGCAAGGTGCAACATCCGTTCAAAATGTCGAAACAGTGCCGTACGACTTTTAAAAATGAGTGCGTGGATTTGAAATGGAACAGTACCATGCAGCACCACTCTCCTACTTTGGTAAATCGACGACCAGCCACGGTGATCCCGTTTTACCATAAATTTCACGTGAAGCAAACGAAGGGTGAAAAAACCTTCCGAGTCCCGAAAGTGATTCAGGTAGTCTTTTCTTGGATATGAAATTTGCATTGACGGCTAAGAGTGGTCAAAGCCGTAGAACACATAAAGAGCTTCGTTTTGACTGGTTATGGCTCCCGTAACTCCAAAAGAGGCAACCGTTATGGTTGTCCGAAGAATCGATATCCTAAGGGCGCAACATCTACGGTGCAAGGTGCAATATCAGTTCAAAATGCCGAAACAGTGCCGTACGAATTTTAGAAATGACTGCATGGATTTGAAACGGAATAGTACCATGGAGCACCACTCTCCTACATTGGTAAATCAATGACCAGCCACGGTGATCCCATTTTACCATAAAATTCACGTGAAGCAAACGAAGAGCAAAAAAAAAATTCCGAGTCCCGAAAGTGATTCGGAGTGTTTTTTTTGGATATTAAACTTTGCATTGACGGCTAAGAGCAATCAAATCGTAGAACTCATAGAGAGCCTCGTTTTGACTGGTTATGGCTCCTGTAACTCCAAAAGAAGCAACTGTTATGGCTCTCCGAAGAATCGATATCCTAAGGGCGCAACATCTACGGTGCAAGGTGCAACATCCGTTCAAAATACCGAAACAGTGCCGTACGACTTTTAGAAATGAGTGCATGGATTTGAAATGGAACAGTACCATGGAGCACCACTCTCCTACATTGGTAAATCGATGACCAGCCACGGTGATCCCGTTTTACCATAAAATTCACGTGAAGCAAACGAAGGGTGAAAAAAAACTTCAGAGTCCCGAAAGTAATTCGGGTATTCTTTTTTTGGATTTGAAACTTTGCATTGACGGCTATGAGCTGACAAAGCCGTAGAACTCACAGAGAGCTTCGTTTTGACTAGTTATGGCTCCCGTAACTCCAAAAGAGGCAACCATTATGGTTGTTCGAAGAATTGATTTCCTAAGGGCGCAACATCTACGGTGCAAGGTGCAATATCCGTTCAAAATGCCGAAACAGTGCCGTATGACTTTTAGAAACAAGTGCATGGATTTGAAATGGAACTGTACCATGGAGCACCACTCTCCTACATTGGTAAATCGATGACCAGCCACGGTGATCCCGTTTTACCATAAAATTCACGTGAAGCAAACGAAGGGTAAAAAAAACTTCCCAGTCCCGAAAGTGATTTGGGCTGTTTTTTTTTTGGATATTAAACTTTGCATTGACGGCTAAGAGTAGTCAAAGCCGTAGAACTCACAGAGAGCTTCGTTTTGACTGGTTATGGCTCCCGTAACTCCAAAAGAGGCAACTGTTATGGCTCTCCGAAGAATCGATATCCTAAGGGCGCAACATCTACGGTGCAAGGTGCAACATCCGTTCAAAATGCCGAAACAGTGTCGTACGACTTTTAGAAATGAGTGCACGGATTTGAAATGGAACAGTACCATGGAGCACCACTCTCCAACGATGGTAGATCGACGACCAGCCATGGTGATCCGGTTTTACCATAAAATTTACGTGAAGCAAACGAAGGGTAAAAAAAACTTCCTAGTCCCGAAAGTGATTCGGGAAGTCTTTTTTTTGGATATGAAACTTTGCATTGACGACTAAGAGCTGTCAAAGCCGTAGAACTCACAGAGAGCTTCGTTTTGACTGGTTATGGCTCCCGTAACTCCAAAAGAGGCAACCGTTATGGCTGTACGAAGAATCGATATCCTAAGGGCGCAATATCTACGGTGCAAGGTGCAACATCCTTCCAAAATGCCAAAACAGTGTCGTACGACTTTTAGAAATGAGTGCATGGATTTGAAATGGAACAGTACCATGGAGCACCACTCTCCAGCGCTGATAAATCGACGACCAGCCACAGTGATCCCGTTTTACCATAAAATTCACGTGAAGCAAACGAAGGGTAAAAAAACTTCCGAGTCCCGAAAGTGATTCGGGTAGTATTTTTTTTGGATATGAAACTTTGCATTGATGACTAAGAGCTGTCAAAGCCGTAGAACTCATAGAGAGCTTCGTTTTGACTTGTTATGGCTCCCGTAACTCAAAAAGAGGCAACCGTTATGGCTGTCCGAAAAATCGATATCCTAAGGGCGCAACATCTACGGTGCAAGGTGCAACATCCGTTCAAAATGACGAAATAGTGCCGTACGACTTTTAGAAATGAGTGCATGGATTTGAAACGGAACAGTACCATGGAGCACCACTCTCTTACGTTGGTAAATCGACGACCAGCCACGGTGATACCGTTTTACCATAAAATTCAAGTGAAGCAAACGAAGGGTGAAAAAAAACTTTCGAGTCCCGAAGGTAATTCAGGTAGTCTTTTTTTGGATTTGAAACTTTGCATTGACAGCTAAGAGCTGACAAAGCCGTAGAACTCACAGAGAGCTTCGTTTTGACTAGTTATGGCTCCCATAACTCCAAAAGAGGCAACCGTTATGGTTGTTCGAAGAATTGATTTCCTAAGGGCGCAACATCTACGGTGCAAGGTGCAATATCCGTTCAAAATGCCGAAACAGTGTCGTACGAATTTTAGAAACGAGTGCATGGATTTGAAATGGAACTGTACCATGGAGCACCACTCTCCTACATTGCTAAATCGATGACCAGCCACGGTGATCCTGTTTTACCATAAAATTCACGTGAAGCAAACGAAGGGTAAAAAAACTTCCGTGTCCCGAAAGTGATTTGGGCTGTTTTTTTTTTGGATATTAAACTTTGCATTGACGGCTAAGAGCAGTCAAAGCCGTAGAACTCACAGAGAGCTTCGTTTTGACTGGTTATGGCTCCCGTAACTCCAAAAGAGGCAACTGTTATGGCTCTCCGAAGAATCGATATCCTAAGGGCGCAACATCTACGGTGCAAGGTGCAACATCCGTTCAAAATGCCGAAACAGTGTCGTACGACTTTTAGAAATGAGTGCACGGATTTGAAATGGAACAGTACCATGGAGCACCACTCTCCAACGATGGTAGATCGACGACCAGCCACGGTGATCCGGTTTTACCATAAAATTTACGTGAAGCAAACGAAGGGTAAAAAAACTTCCTAGTCCCGAAAGTGATTCGGGAAGTCTTTTTTTTGGATATGAAACTTTGCATTGACGACTAAGAGCTGTCAAAGCCGTAGAACTCACAAAGAGCTTCGTTTTGACTGGTTATGGCTCCCGTAACTCCAAAAGAGGCAACCGTTATGGCTGTACGAAGAATCGATATCCTAAGGGCGCAATATCTACGGTGCAAGGTGCAACATCCTTCCAAAATGCCAAAACAGTGTCGTACGACTTTTAGAAATGAGTGCATGGATTTGAAACGGAACAGTACCATGGAGCACCACTATCCAGCGCTGATAAATCGACGACCAGCCACAGTGATCCCGTTTTACCTTAAAATTCACGTGAAGCAAACGAAGGGTAAAAAAACTTCCGAGTCCCGAAAGTGATTCGGGTAGTATTTTTTTTGGATATGAAACTTTGCATTGATGACTAAGAGCTGTCAAAGCCGTAGAACTCATAGAGAGCTTCGTTTTGACTTGTTATGGCTCCCGTAACTCTAAAAGAGGCAACCGTTATGGCTGTCCGAAAAATCGATATCCTAAGGGCGCAACATCTACGGTGCAAGGTGCAACATCCGTTCAAAATGCCGAAACAGTGCCGTACGACTTTTAGAAATGAGTGCATGAATTTGAAACGGAACAGTACCATGGAGCACCACTCTCCAGCGATGGTAAATCTACGACCAACCACGGTGATCCCGTTTTACCATAAAATTCACGTGAAACTAAACGAAGGGAAAAAAACTTCCGAGTCCAGAAAGTGATTCAGGTAGTCTTTTTTTAGATATGAAACTTTGCATTGACGGTTAAGAGCCGTTAAAGTGGTAGAACTCACAGAGAGCTTCGTTTTGACTGGTTATGGTTCCCGTAACTGCAAAAGAGGCAACCGTTATGGCTGTCCGAAGAATCGAAATCCTAAGAGCTGTCAAAGCCGTAGAACTCACAAAGAGCTTTGTTTTGACTAGTTATGGCTCCCGTAACTCCAAAAGAGGCAACTTTATGGCTGTCCGAAAAATCGATATCCTAAGGGCACAACATCTACGGTGCAAGGTGCAAGATCCGTTCAAAATGCCGAAATAGTGTCATACGACTTTTAAAAAAGAGTGCATGGATTTGTAATGGAACAGTACCATGGAGCACCACTCTCCTACGTTGATAAATCGACGACCAGCCACGGTGATCCCGTTTTACCATAAAATTCACGTGAAGCAAACGAAGGGTGAAAAAAAAATTCCGAGTCCCGAAAGTGATTCGGATAATCTTTTTTTGGATATGAAACTTAGCATTGACAGCTAAGAGCGATCAAAGCCGTAGAACTCACAAAGAGCTTCGTTTAAACTGGTTATGGATCCCGTAACTCCAAAAGAGGAAAACGTTATGGCTGTCCGAAGAATCAATATCCTAAGAGCGCAACATCTACGGTGCAAGGTGCAATATCCGTTCAAATTGCCGAAACAGTGACGTACGACTTTTAGAAATGAGTGCATGGATTTGAAACGGAACTGTACCATGGAGCACCACTCTCCTACGTTGGTAAAACAATGACCAGCCATGGTGATCCCATTTTACCACAAAATTCACGTGAAGCAAACGAAAGGTAAAAAAAATCTTCCGAGTCCCGAAAGTGATTCGGGCTATTTTTTTTGGATATTAAACTTTGCATTGATGGCTAAGAGCAGTCAAAGCCGTAGAACTCACAGAGAGCTTCGTTTTGACTGATTATGGCTCCCGTAACTCCAAAATAGGCAACTGTTATGGCTATCCGAAAAATCGATATCCTAAGGGCGCAACATCTACGGTGCAAGGTGCAACATCCGTTCAAAATGTCGAAACAGTGCCGTACGACTTTTAAAAATGAGTGCGTGGATTTGAAATGGAACAGTACCATGGAGCACCACTCTCCTACTTTGGTAAATCGATGACCAGCCACGGTGATCCCGTTTTACCATAAATTTCACGTGAAGCAAACGAAGGGTGAAAAAAAACTTCCGAGTCCCGAAAGTGATTCAGGTAGTCTTTTCTTGGATATGAAATTTGCATTGACGGCTAAGAGTGGTCAAAGCCGTAGAACACATAAAGAGCTTCGTTTTGACTGCTTATGTAACGACCCGCATTTTTGACCGTTCAAGTCGACAATAATCCACACATGTCCAACTCAACCGTTCAAAAAGGCAGATGGTTATTGGGGTTAAATAAGAAAAGGAAAGAAAGAACAGAAGCAAACTCAGAATCTTGCAGCGGAAGGAACAAGATATAACAATAAAATAACAGTTCATGAAGCTGTTAAATAAATTTTTTTTTGATTATTATTATACATTATAAATCAGAGTTCATACATATCAGAGATAATACAACAATGCAGCGGAACAATAATACAGTAGTAGAATACAAATGATATAATACCAAACTCCGTCTTCGTCCTCCAGAATAAGTCTTCAACCTAAACTGAAATGCTCAGGCTGACCCGAGCGTAATGAAAAGACAAAACACTCGAGTCAGGACTAAAATATCTCATGTAAGTCAAATCGAATAAGAAAATATGAGTGTGACGGCGTCGGAGATGTTTACGGGTTTTGACATCTCCTATCCAGTGTCAACGTGAGTGCAATAACTTAAGAGATGTTACGGGATTTTCCATCTCTCAAGGATCCGTTAAACTATCTACTATGTAGTACAATACGCTATTATAATATGTCTACACTAAAGTAAAAGTATTAAAATAGCGTTAAGCCATGGCCCATTCCACCCTTAACACAGTTTATATTCCCAAGAGCATATACAAGACCGTAGTTTCCCCAAAACCGGAAGTCACCAGAGGGCATTCCATATACTCAAGGTACAAACCAAAACGTAGTGGTCGCGAATAGGATAATCAGTATGACAAGGTACATGAGGCGATACCAACTAGGATACTAGTAGTTGCCTGATCCGGACTGATGTTGGGCATAGCAGCTACTACCCCAACACCGCGAAACAACACTCCCAAATCGCGGGGTGCACCCAAATCGAATCACAAAAGTAATAGACATGGTATCGAAGGAGTGTGTCCGCTAGAGATGGCGATCCTCAATGGCCCGGCGCGGCTCCTGTTTTAGTCATGTCAGGGGTCATCCAATATCGTTCTCTTTCTTCAGTCAACACGTTCATCAAACCATCCACTTCATTCTGGATCAACACTCCACGAATATAGTTATTAAAGTGGTTTTCGGTATCGACAGAGAGTATGTCCATATCCGATCCCGGTCTCTTTAATAACTACGTTATATTTTTCACACCGGTGGCTCTTTTACATTCCAAATCGATTCATAATTGATATCAAAATATCATATTCGCTTCAAAATCAAATCCATTTCAAAATCATCATATCTACTCAAAGTATACAATTTCATTTCAAAAATCATTTTCGCCTCGATATCTCATTTCGATTTCAAAATCATTTTTCGCCTCAATATCTCATTTCGATTTCAAAATCATTTTCGAATTTCAATTTAGGTCGCAACTTCATTTAACCCAATTCGTATTTAAATTCAAGATTTAAATATAAACATTTCACTTTAAATAAATCCATTTCCAAAATCGTATCACTTTCCAAAGTTATACCGCTTTCGAAATCATAAGTCTTTTAAAATCAAAACACTTTGGAAATCGAAACACTTTATATAATATATAGCTTCCTCAAATTTCACAAATCGATTCACATAAACTCGAATTTCAAAATTCAAATTTAATCAGATTTCAAATCATCAATTTCAACTCGATTCAGCTTCTCAATAAACCATTTCAAATTATCAATTTCAAATACATATTTGAACCATAAAATAAACAATTTCACTTCCGATATATTTCGAAACTTTAAATATTTCACATTTCAAAATAGTTCATATATTTATATAAGAATATAAGATTCGCTTTAAAACCATTTCATATGCAAATTAGAATATACTTCAAATTAAACATCCGTATTAAGTAGTTTACTTAATCTCTGGAACAATTCCAATTCAATAAACTTAGATTAACATTCGGTTTTCAAGAATTCATTTAAGTATTACATTCCAAATCGATTTCAGTTCAAATCCTATTCAAATCAATTTTATCTTCAAATTTAATTCAATAGTTTCAATTAAGTCCAATTCACAAATTTCTTCGAATTTCAATTAAATTCCAAATTAATTAAATCTCAATTTCAAATCAATTTTCAATTCCAAACTCAAACTTGAAATATCATTTCATATAAATTTTCTTAGAAATATTCAGAGTTCGATTAAAAGTCCAATCTTTTAAAACAAATCAATCTTTCGAAAATTTACGCCGTATTTCAACTTTTTCTTTAAAATCTAAACTTCGAATAATTAACAAATTCATTTACCAAGTTTAAATTCCAACGTCTCTATCTTCAATTCAAAATAATTTAATTTCCATAAATTGGATTTTTATTCTTAAAATCAATTCATTTAAATAATTTCAAAACAACTTTTAAAATCATTTAATTTAACCAATCCGGTGTCCGTATATAATTTTCTATCCTATGGCCAAGTGATTTTATTTTTTTCAATTACATGTCAGGGATGAATATATATTACTTAAACCAATCACAGTGTCATATGCATGTATAACAGGATATATATATATATAAGCAAATAAACATCCAAACATTTAAATATCAACCAATAGCATCCATCGAAATAGATCATCCAATAGTCAATACAATTCACGGCAATTTCATAGTTATCAATGTTAGGTAATTTAATCGCAATTCAAATTCCTATTTAATTTAACTGTCAATTTTAATTTCTAACATTAAATTCAACGACGATCTAGATGACAATTAAATTTTTATCAACGACTAATAAAAATAATATCACTTCACAATATCAAATTTTAACTAGCATCAGAATATTCTAGTACGTTGTGAGCGTTATAAAACACTCACCTTGAATTTCTGTTGTTGCCGAGACGTTCCGGTTTGGAACTAAAACTGGACGACGCCCAATTTTGGCCCAAATTTCCACCGTCTCCAAATCCATCCAAACCAATTTCATTTCAAAGCTCTCGTCATTACGATCGCAACGCAAAAAGTTTCGTTCCGATCAGACCTCGTATGAACAAGTTATAGCAGTTTAAAGTTACACGAATTTAAATACACATTAATTTACAAATTTAATTTATGTTTAATTTCTAACCCAAATCAATTGCAGGCTGCACGTGCTCTCTTCTCCTTCACGCGTCTCTCCCAGGTAGCGTACGCGAAACAAAACCCATCACGCCCGACTAGGGTTGCATATCGCGGCCTCCACGATTGTCGATATAACGATCAGGAAGCGCCATATCGAAGCTCCTCTCCCCCTCTACCTTCGGCCGCAACCATGGTGAACTCGGCCCCCTCTGCTGCACGCAAATCAAGGAAAAACGCGAATCTTAGAATGCAAATTCCCGTTGATTCGTTGCTCCGTTTTCGATCATCTCCGTATGGATTTGAAGAGCTCGTCGAGATCTACAACTTTGCTTTTGGAATTTTTCGATTTCGTTGAACGGATTGAGAGATATTAAGAGAACAAATTTCGAAAATTTTCAGCCCTTGAATTTGAAGGTGGCGGCTGAAGATAGAGGAGCTAGGGTTTTGCAAATGAATGGTGAAGGGGTCCTTTTATAGAAATTTACCGGAAATCACTATTCACTCGATTTTCCGAACTCCGATTTACGCGCGATGACCGGCGTTTCTAGGGTTTATCCCACGTTCCGGACACAATGGAATAGGTTTCGGAACCTAATTCGATCGTATGTGTGAGTTATGGCAATAAACGATCGATTTAAATTAAACCGATTTAAACCGATTTCGATGCGTTTTAATTCGTACCGGACAAACGGTAAATCCAAAAATTACGAAATTTGAAACCTTACAATAATATCGCATTACGGATCCGATGAAACTGGTTTCGTCGAAATCCGAGACTTTTTGAAAAATGACTATTTTTAACTCGACGATTTATAAATTAAAAATAACTCGATGCGTTTCGAGCTGCCACGGTCAAACCGTAATTCCGATTGATACGAAAATTGAAATCCGGTAATAACTAACTGTTACGGACCCAATGGAACTTGTTTCGTTCAATTCTGAGACTGCTCAAAAATGTCTATTTTTCAGTCGATAATTAAATATTAAAATATTCAATTTTCACAAATTAACTTTAAATTCAATTTTAAAAGTTCTATAACATTACTATAACTCCAATATGATAAGATAAAATTTTACAAATTATTTTCAATCATATTCAACTCGATTTCAATTATTTCTGAAATTTAACTTATTAAATTATCGATTTAATTGTCTAATTAAATCCAATATTCGAAAAATAAATTATTCGACTGTTTAATTTCAATCTAAAATTCCCAATTTTAAATTATTAACTTTTAAATCAAATTTCAATTGTTCACAAATTCCATTTTTAATTTCACAGTAATTAACCATCTTTTACAATGCAGTTTTCCATTATAAATCCAATATAAAAGATTATAGTAGATTCAGCGTTCAATTTTATTGTAATTCAAATTCAAGTTATTTAATCCCAAATGAATTCTTTTATTTCGATTTACACTTTCATTATTGAATCAACCATTTACTTATTCTTTGTTTACAATCATAACCAATTTGGTTTACAATCAAATTCAATTCATTATTTACATTCACTACAAGTTAACATCCATATTTATTTTACAAATAAGTTATTTCAGAATTCAGTTTTGTATTTTAACTTGTAATTCACATTTAACAACACAAAATTTTATTTCCTTAGATTTTTATCCAAAATTTTCATTTTAATTCGTATTTTTAAAGTGTTAAAAAATACGGGTCGTTACATTCTGTTATTTTATTGTTATATCTTGTTCCTTCCGCTGCAAGATTCTGAGTTTGCTTCTGTTCTTTCTTTCCTTTTCTTATTTAACCCCAATAACCATCTGCCTTTTTGAACGGTTGAGTTGGACATGTGTGGATTATTGTCGACTTGAACGGTCAAAAATGCTGGTCGTTACAGCTTATGGCTCCCGTAACTCCAAAAGAGGCAACCGTTATGGTTGTCCGAAGAATCAATATCCTAAGGGCGCAACATCTACGGTGCAAGGTGCAATATCCGTTCAAAATGCCGAAACAGTGTCGTACGACTTTTAGAAATGAGTGCATGGATTTGAAATGGAACTGTACCATGGAGCACCACTCTCCTACATTGGTAAATCGATGACCAGCCACGGTGATCCCATTTTACCATAAAATTCACGTGAAGCAAACGAAGAGCAAAAAAAATTCCGAGTCCCGAAAGTGATTCGGAGTGTTTTTATTGGATATAAAACTTTGCATTGACGGCTAAGAGCAATCAAATCGTAGAACTCATAGAGAGCTTCGTTTTGACTGGTTATGGCTCCTGTAACTCCAAAAGAAGCAACTGTTATGGCTCTCCGAAGAATCGATATCCTAAGGGCGCAACATCTACGGTGCAAGGTGCAACATCCGTTCAAAATACCGAAACAGTGCCGTACGACTTTTAGAAATGAGTGCATGGATTTGAAATGGAACAGTACCATGGAGCACCACTCTCCTACATTGGTAAATCGACGACCAGCCATGGTGATCCCGTTTTACCATAAAATTCACGTGAAGCAAACGAAGGGTGAAAAAAAACTTCCGAGTCCCGAAAGTAATTCGGGTATTCTTTTTTTGGATTTGAAACTTTGCATTGACGGCTAAGAGCTGACAAAGCCGTAGAACTCACAAATAGCCTCGTTTTGACTAGTTATGGCTCCCGTAACTCCAAAAGAGGCAACCGTTATGGCTGTTCGAAGAATTGATTTCCTAAGGGCGCAACATCTACGGTGCAAGGTGCAATATCCGTTCAAAATGCCGAAACAATGCCGTATGACTTTTAGAAACGAGTGCATGGATTTGAAATGGAACTGTACCATGGAGCACCACTCTCCTACATTGGTAAATCGATGACCAACCACGGTGATCCCGTTTTACCATAAAATTCACGTGAAGCAAACGAAGGGTAAAAAAAAACTTCCCAGTCCCGAAAGTAATTTGGGCTGTTTTTTTTTGGATATTAAACTTTGCATTGACGGCTAAGAGCAGTCAAAGCCGTAGAACTCACAGAGAGCTTCGTTTTGACTAGTTATGGCTCCCGTAACTCCAAAAGAGGCAACTGTTATGGCTCTCCGAAGAATCGATATCCTAAGGGCGCAACATCTACGGTGCAAGGTGCAACATCCGTTCAAAATGCCAAAACAGTGTCGTACGACTTTTAGAAATGAGTGCACGGATTTGAAATGGAACAGTACCATGGAGCAGCACTCTCCAACGATGGTAGATCGACGACCAGCCATGGTGATCCGGTTTTACCATAAAATTTACGTGAAGCAAACGAAGGGTAAAAAAACTTCCTAGTCCCGAAAGTGATTCGGGAAGTCTTTTTTTTGGATATGAAACTTTGCATTGACGACTAAGAGCTGTCAAAGCTGTAGAACTCACAGAGAGCTTCGTTTTGACTGGTTATGGCTCCCGTAACTCCAAAAGAGGCAACCGTTATGGCTGTACGAAGAATCGATATCCTAAGGGCGCAATATCTACGGTGCAAGGTGCAACATCCTTCCAAAATGCCAAAACAGTGTCGTACGACTTTTAGAAATGAGTGCATGGATTTGAAACGGAACAGTACCATGGAGCACCACTCTCCAGCGCTGATAAATCGACGACCAGCCACAGTGATCCTGTTTTACCATAAAATTCACGTGAAGCAAACGAAGGGTAAAAAAACTTCCGAGTCCCGAAAGTGATTCGGGTAGTATTTTTTTTGGATATGAAACTTTGCATTGATGACTAAGAGCTGTCAAAGCCGTAGAACTCATAGAGAGCTTCGTTTTGACTTGTTATGGCTCCCGTAACTCTAAAAGAGGCAACCGTTATGGCTGTCCGAAAAATCGATATCCTAAGGGCGCAACATCTACGGTGCAAGGTGCAACATCCGTTCAAAATGACGAAATAGTGCCGTATGACTTTTAGAAATGAGTGCATGCATTTGAAACGGAACAGTACCATGGAGCACCACTCTCCAGCGATGGTAAATCTACGACCAACCACGGTGATCCCGTTTTACCATAAAATTCACGTGAAGCAAACGAAGGGTGAAAAAAAACTTCCGAGTCCCGAAAGTAATTCGGGTAGTCTTTTTTTGGATTTGAAACTTTGCATTGACGGCTAAGAGCCGACAAAGCCGTAGAACTCACAGAGAGCTTCGTTTTGACTAGTTATGGCTCCCGTAACTCCAAAAGAGGCAACCGTTATGGTTGTTCGAAGAATTGATTTCCTAAGGGCGCAACATCTACGGTGCAAGGTGCAATATTCGTTCAAAATGCCGAAACAGTGTTGTACGACTTTTAGAAATGAGTGCATGAATTTGAAATGGAACTGTACCATGGAGCACCACTCTCCTACATTGGTAAATCGATGACCAGCCACGGTGATCCCGTTTTACCATAAAATTCACGTGAAGCAAACGAAGGGTAAAAAATCTTCCGTGTCCCGTAACTCCAAAATAGGAAACCGTTATGGCTGTCCGAAGAATCGATATCCTAAGGGCGCAACATCTACGGTGGAAGGTGCAACATCCTTCCAAAATGCCGAAACAGTACCGTACGACTTTTAGAAATGAGTGCATGGATTTGAAATGGAACAGTACCATGGAGCACCACTCTCCAGCGATGGTAAATCGACGACTAGCCACGGTGATCACGTTTTACCATAAAATTCACGTGAAGCAAACGAAGGGTAAAAAAAACTTCCGAGTCCCGAAAGTGATTCGGGTAGTCCTTTTTTGGATATGAAACTTTACATTGACGGCTAAGAGCCGTCAAAGCCGTAGTAGATCTCACAAAGAGCTTTGTTTCGACTAGTTATGGCTCCCATAACTCCAAAAGAGGCAACCGTTATGGCTGTCCGAAGAATCAATATCCTAAGAGCTGTCAAAGCCGTAGAACTCACAAAGCGCTTTGTTTTGACTGGTTATGGCTCCCGTAACTCCAAAAGAGGCAACCGTTATGGCTGTCCAAAAAATCAATATCCTAAGGGTGTAACATCTACGGTGCAAGGTGCAACATCCGTCCAAAATGCAAAAATAGTGTCGTACGACATTTAAAAATGAGTGCATGGATTTGAAATGGAACAGTACCATGGAGCATCACTCTCCTATGTTGGTAAATCGACGACCAGCAACGGTGATCCCGTTTTACCATAAAATTCAGGTGAAGCAAACGAAGGTTAAAAAAAACTTTCGAGTCCCGAAATTGATTCAGGTAGTCTTTTTTTTGGATATGAAACTTTGCATTGACGATGACTAAGAGCTGTCAAAGCCGGATAACTCACAGAGAGCTTTGTTTTGACTGGTTATGGCTCCCGTAACTCCAAAAGAGGCAACCGTTATGGTTGTCCGAAGAATCGATATCCTAAGGTCGCAACATCTACGGTGGAAGGTGCAACATCCTTCCAAAATGCCGAAACAGTGCCGTACGACTTTTAGAAATGAGTGCATGGATTTGAAACGGAACAGTACCATGGAGCACCACTCTCCAGCGATGGTAAATCGACGACCAGCCACGGTGATCCCGTTTTACCATAAAATTCACGTGAAGCAAACGAAGGGTAAAAAAAACTTCCAAGCCCCGAAAGTGATTCAGGTAGTTCTTTTTTGGATATGAAACTTTACATTGACAGTTAAGAGCCGTCAAAGCCGTAGAACTCACAAAGAGCTTCGTTTTGACTAGTTATGGCTCCCGTAACTCCAAAAGAGGCAACCGTTATGGCTGTCCGAAGAATCAATATCCTAAGAGCTGTCAAAGCCGTAGAACTCACAAAGCGCTTTGTTTTGACTGGTTATGGCTCCATTAACTCCAAAAGAGGCAACCGTTATGGTTGTCCAAAAAATCGATATCCTAAGGGTGTAACATCTACGGTGCAAGGTGCAACATCCGTTCAAAATGCCAAAACAGTGCCGTACGACATTTAAAAATGAGTGCATGGATTTGAAATGGAACAGTACCATGGAGCACCACTCTCCTACGTTGGTAAATCGACGACCGGCAACGGTGATCCCGTTTTACCATAAAATTCAGGTGAAGCAAACGAAGTGTAAAAAAAACTTCCGAGTCCCGAAAGTGATTCGGGTAGTGTTTTTTCGGAAATGAAACTTTGCATTGACGGCTAAGAGCTATCAAAGCCGTAGAAATCACAGGGAGCTTCGTTTTGACTGGATATGGCTCCTGTAACTCCAAACGAGGCAACCGTTATGGCTGTCCGAAGAATCGATATTCTAAGGGCGCAACATCTACGGTGCATGGTGCAATATCCTTTCAAAATGCCAAAACAGTGCCGTACGACTTTTAGAAATGAGTGCATGGATTTGAAACGAAACAGTACCATGGAGAACCACTCTCCTACGTTGGTAAATCTATGACCAGCCACGGTGATCCCATTTTACCATAAAATTCACGTGAAGCAAACAAAGGGTAAAAAAAACTTCCGAATCCCGAAAGTGATTCGGGCTGTTTTCTTTGGATATTAAACTTTGCATTGACGGCTAAGGCCAGTCAAAGCCGTAGAACTCATAGAGAGCTTCGTTTTGACTAGTTATATCTCCCGTAACTCCAAAAGAGGCAACCGTTGTGGCTGTCCGGAAAATCGATATCCTAAGGGCGCAACATCTACGGTACAAGGTGCAACATCCGTTCAAAATGCCGAAACAGTGTCGTACGACTTTTAGAAATGAGTGCATGGATTTGAAATGGAACAGTACCATGGAGCACTACTCTTTTACGATGGTAAATCGACGACCAGCCATGGTGATCCCGTTTTACCATAAAATTCACGTGAAGCAAACGAAGGGTAAAAAAACCTTCCGAGTCCCGAAAGTGATTCGGGTAGTCTTTTTTTTGGATATGAAACTTTGCATTGACGACTAAGATCTGTCAAAGCCATAGAACTCACAGAGAGCTTCGTTTTGACTAGTTATGGCTCCCGTAACTCCAAATGAGGCAACCGTTATGACTGTCCGAAGAATCGATATCCTAAGGGCGCAACATCTACGGTGCAAGGTGCAACATCCTTCCAAAATGCCGAAACAGTGCCGTACGACTTTTAGAAATGAGTGCATGGATTTGAAATGAAATAGTACCATGGTGTACCACTCTCCTATGATGGAAAATCGACGACCAGCCACGGTGATCCTGCTTTACCATAAAATTCACGTGAAGCAAACGAAGGGTAAAAAAAAACTCCCGAGTCGCGAAAGTGATTCGGGTAGTCTTTTTTTGGATATGAAACTATGCATTGACGGCAAAAAGTGGTCAAAGCCGTAGAAATCACAGAGAGCTTTGTTTTGACTGGTTATGGCTCCCGTAACTCCAAAAGAGGCAACCGTTATGGCTGACCGAAGAATCGATATCCTAAGAGCTGTCAAAGCCGTAGAACTCACAGTGAGCTTTGTTTTGACTGGTTATGGCTACCGAAACTCCAAAAGAGGCAACCGTTATGGCTGTCCGAAAAATCGATATCCTAAAGGCGCAACATCTACGGTGCAAGGTGCAACATCCGTTCAAAATGCCGAAACAGTGTCGTACAACTTTTAAAAATGAGTGCATGGATTTGAAATGGAACAGTACCATGGAGCACCACTCTCCTACGTTGGTAAATCAACGACTAGCCACGGTGATCCCGTTTTACCATAAAATTCACTGGAAGCAAACGAAGGGTGAAAAAAAACTTCCGAGTCCCCGAAGTGATTTGGGTAGTCTTTTTTTGGATATGAAACTTTGCATTGATGGCTAAGAGCTGTCAATGCCATAGAACTCACAGAGAGGTTCGTTTTGACTGGTTATGGCTCCCGTAACTCCAAAAGAGGCAACCGTTATGGCTGTCCGAAGAATCGATATCCTAAGGGCGCAACATCTACGGTGCAAGGTGCAATATCCGTTCAAAATGCCGAAACAGTGCCGTACGACTTTTAGAAATGAGTGCATGGATTTGAAACGGAACTGTACCATGGGGCACCACTCTCCTACGTTGGTAAATCGATGACCGGCTACGGTGATCTCATTTTACCATAATATTCACGTGAAGCAAACGAAGGGTAAAAAAACTTCCGAGTCCCGAAAGTGATTCGGGCTGTTTTCTTTGGATATTAAACTTTGCATTGAAGGCTAAGAGCAGTCAAAGCCGTAGAACTCACAGAGAGCTTCGTTTTGACTGGTTATGCTCCCGTAACTCCAAAAGAGGCAACTGTTATGGATCTCCTAAGAATCGATATCCTAAGGGCGCAACATCTACGGTGCAAGGTGCAACATCCGTTCAAAATGCCAAAACAGTGTCGTACGACTTTTAGAAATGAGTGCATGGATTTGAAATGGAACTGCACCATGGAGCACCACTCTCCTACGATGGTAATTCGACGACCAGCTACGGTGATCCCGTTTTACCATAAAATCACGTGAAGCAAACGAAGGGTAAAAAAAATTTTCGAGTCCCAAAAGTGATTCGGGTAGTTATTATTTGGATATGAAACTTTGCATTGACGACTGAGTGCTGTCAAAGCCGTAGAACTCACAGAGAGCTTCGTTTTAACTGGTTATGGCCCCCGTAACTCCAAAAGAGGCAACCATTATGGCTGTCCGAATAATCGATATCCTAAGGTGCGACATCCTTCCAAAATGCTGAAACAGTGTCGTACGACTTTTAGAAATGAGTGCATAGATTTGAAACGGAACAGTACCATGGAGCACCACTCTCTAGCGATGGTAAATCGACGACCAGCCACGGTGATCCCGTTTTACCATAAAATTCACGTGAAGCAAACGAAGGGTAAAATAGAACTTCCGAGTCCCAAAAGTGATTCGGGTAGTCTTTTTTTATATGAAACTTTGCATTGACGACTAAGAGCTGTCAAAGGCGTAAAACTCACAGAGAGCTTCGTTTTGACTGGTTATGGCTCCCGTACCTCCAAAAGAGGAAACCGTTATGGAAGTCTGAAAAATCGATATCCTAAGGGCGCAACATCTACGGTGCAAGGTGCAACATCCGTTCAAAATGCCGAAACAGTGCCGTACGACTTTTAGAAATGAGTGCATAGATTTGAAACGGAACAGTACCATGGAGCACCACTATCGAGCGATGGTAAACCGACGAACAGCCACGGTGATCCCGTTTTACCATAAAATTCACGTGAAGCAAACGAAGGGTAAAAAAAACTTCCGAGTCCCGAATGTTATTCGGGTAGTCTTTTTTTGGATATGAAACTTTGCATTTACGGCTAAGAGCTGTCAAAGCCGTAGAACTCACAAAGAGCTTCGTTTCTACTGGTTATGGCTCCCGTAACTCCAAAAGAGGCAACCGTTATGGTGGTCCAAAGAATCGATATCCTAAGAGCTGTCAAAGCCGTAGAACTCACAAAGAGCTTCGATTTGACTGGTTATGGCTCCCGTAACTCCAAAAGAGGCAACCATTACGGCTGTCCGAAAAATCGATATCCTAAGGGCGCAACATCTACGGTGCAAGCTGCAACATCCGTTCAAAATGACGAAACAGTGCCGTACGACTTTTAGAAATGAGTGCATGGATTTGAAACGGAACAGTACCATGGAGCACCACTCTCTTACGTTGGTAAATCGACGACCAGCCACGGTGATACCGTTTTACCATAAAATTTACGTGAAGCAAACGAAGGGTTAAAAAAAACTTCCGAGTCCCGAAAGTGATTCGAGTAGTCTTTTTTTAGATATGAAACTTTGCATTGACGGCTAAGAGCTGTTAAAGCCGTAGAACTCACAGAGAGCTTCGTTTTGACTGGTTATGGCTCCCGTAACTCCGAAAGTGGCAACCGTTATGGCTGTTCGAAGAATCGATATCCTAAGGACGCAACATCTACGGTGCAAGTTGCAACATCCGTTCAAAATGCCGAAACAGTGTCGTACGACTTTTAGAAATGAGTGCATGGATTTGAAACGGTACAGCACCATGGAGCACCACTCTCCTACGATGGTAAATCGACGACTAGCCACGGTGATCCCGTTTTACCATAAAATTCACGTGAAGCAAACGAAGGGTAAAAAAAACTTCCGAGTCCCGAAAGTGATTCGAGTAGTCTTTTTTTGGAAATGAAACTTTGCATTGACAGCTAAGTGCAGTCAAAGCTATAGAACTCACAGAGAGCTTCATTTTGACTGGTTATGGCTCCCGTAACTCTAAAAGAGGCAACCGTTATGGCTGTCCGAAGAATCGATATCCTAAGGGCGCAACATCTACGGTGCAAGGTGCAACATCCGTTCAAAATGCCGAAACAGTGTCGTACGACTTTTAGAAATGAGTGCATGGATTTGAAACGGAACAGTACCATGGAGCACCACTCTCCTACGTTGGTAAATCGACAACCAGCCACGGTGATCCCGTTTTACCATAAAATTCACGTAAAGCAAACGAAGGGTGAAAAAAACTTCCGAGTCCCGAAAGTGATTCGGGCTGTTTTTTTTGGATATGAAACTTTGCATTGACGGCTAAGAGATGTCGAAGCCGTAGAACTCATAGAGAGCTTCGTTTTGACTGGTTATGGCTCCCGTGATGCCAAAAGAGGCAATCGTTATGGCTGTCCAAAAAATCGATATCCTGAGGGCACAACATCTACGGTGCAAGGTGCAACATCCGTTCAAAATGCCGAAACAGTGTCGTACGACCTTTTGCAATGAGTGCATGGATTTGAAATGAAACAGTACCATGGGGCACCACTCTCCTACGATGGTAAATCGACGACCAGCCATGGTGATCCCGTTTTATCATAAAATTCACGTGAAGCAAACGATGGGTAAAAAAAACTTCCGAGTCCCGAAAGTGATACAGGTAGTATTTTTTTGGATATGAAACTTTGCATTGACAGCTAAGAGCCATCAAAGCCATAGAACTCACAGAGATCTTCGTTTTGACTGGTTATCGCTCCCGTAACTCCAAAAGAGACAACCATTATGGCTGTCCGAAGAATCGATATCCTAAGGGCGCAACATCTACGGTGCAAGGTGCAACATCCGTCCAAAATGCCGAAACAGTGTCGTATGACTTTTATAAATGAGTGCATGGATTTGAAACGGAACAGTACCATGGCGCACCACTCTCCAGTGATGGTAAATCGACGACCAGCCACGGTTATCCAGTTTTACCATAAATTCACGTGAAGCAAACGAAAGCTAAAAAAATCTTTCGAGTCCCGAAAGTGGTTCGGGTAGTCTTTTTTTTTTGGATATGAAACTTTACATTGACACCTAAGAGCTGTCAAAGCCGTAGAACTCACAGCTTCGTTTTGACTGGTTATGGCTCCCGTTACTCCAAAAGAGGCAACCGTTATGGCTCTCCGAAGAATCGATATCCTAAGGGCGCAACATCTACGGTGCAAGGTGTAACATCCGTTCAAAAGGCCGAAACAATGTCGTACGACTTTTAGAAATGAGTGCATGGATTTGAAACGAAACAGTACCATGGTGCACCACTTTCCTATGATGGAAAATCGACGACCAGCCACGGTGATCCCGTTTTACCATAAAATTCACGTGAAGCAAACGAAGGGTAAAAAAAACTTCCTAGTCGCGAAAGTGATTCGGGTAGTCCTTTTTGGGATATGACACAATTAATTGAAGGCTAAAAGTGGTCAAAGCCGTAGAACTCATAGAGAGCTTCGTTTTGACTGGTTATGGCTCCAATAACTCCAAAAGAGGCAACCGTTATGGCTGTCCGAAGAATCGATATCCTAAGGGCGCAACATCTACGGTGCAAGGTGCAAATCCGTCCAAAATGCCGAAACATTGTCGTACGACTTTTATAAATGAGCGTATGGATTTCAAATGGAACAGTACCATGGCGCACCACTCTCCAGCGATGGTAAATCGACAACCAGCCACGGTGATCTCGTTTTACCATAAATTTCACGTGAAGCAAACGAAGGGTAAAAAAAACTTCCGAGTCCCGAAAGTGATTCGGGTAGTCTTTTTTTTTGGATATGAAACTTTGCATTGACGGTTAAGAGTTGTCAAACACGAAGAACTCACAGAGAGCTTCGTTTTGACTAGTTATGTCTCCCTTAACTCCAAAAGATGGAACCGTTATGTCTCTCCGAAGAATCGATATCCTAAGGGCACAACATCTACGGTGCAAGGTGCAACATCCGTTCAAAATGCCAAAACAGTGTCGTACGACTTTTAGAAATGAGTGCACGGATTTGAAATGGAACAGTACCATGGAGCACCACTCTCCAACGATGGTAGATCGACGACCAGCCATGGTGATCCGTTTTTCCATAAAATTCACGTGTAGCAAACGAAGGGTAAAAAAAATTCCTAGTCCCGAAAGTGATTCGGGAAGTCTTTTTTTTGGATATGAAACTTTGCATTGACGACTAAGAGCTGTCAAAGCCGTAGAACTCACAGAGGGCTTCGTTTTGACTGGTTATGGCTCCCGTAACTCCAAAAGAGGCAACCGTTATGGCTCTCCAAAGAATCGATATCCTAAGGGTGCAACATCTACGGTGCTAGGTGCAACATCCGTTCAAAATGCCGAAACAGTGTCGTACGACTTTTAGAAATGAGTGCATGGATTTGAAACGAAATAGTACCATGGTGCACCACTCTCCTATGATCGAAAATCGACGACCAGCCACGGTGATCCCGTTTTACCATAAAATTCACGTGAAGCAAACGAAGGGTAAAAAAAACTTTCGAGTCGCGAAAGTGATTCGGGTAGTCTTTTGTTGGATATGAAACTATGCATTGACGGCTAAAAGTGGTCAAAGCCGTAGAACTCATAGAGAGCTTCGTTTTATCTGGTTATGGCTCCCATAACTCCAAAAGAGGAAACCGTTATGGTTGTCCGAAGAATCGATATCCTAAGGGCGCAACATCTACGGTGCAAGGTGCAACATCCGTCCAAAATGCCGAAACATTGTCGTACGACTTTTATAAATGAGTGCATGGATTTCAAACGGAACAATACCATGGCGCACCACTCTCCAACGATGGTAAATCGACGTCCAACCACGGTGATCTCGTTTTACCATAAATTTCAGTGAAGCAAACGAAGGGTAAAAAAAACTTCCGAGTCCCGAAATTGATTCAGGTAGTCTTTTTTTTGGATATGAAACTTTGCATTAATGGCTAAAAGCGGTTAAAGACGTAAAACTCACAGAGAGCTTCGTATTGACTAGTTATGGCTCTCGTAACTCCAAAAGAGGGAACCGTTATGGCTCTCCGAAGAATCGATATCCTAAGGGCACAACATCTACGGTGCAAGGTGCAACATCCGTTCAAAATGCCAAAACAGTGCCGTACAACTTTTAGAAATGAGTGCATGGATTTGAAACGGAAAAATACCATGGAGCACCACTCTCCTACATTGGTAAATCGACGACCAGCCACGGTGATCCCGTTTTACCATAAAATTCACGTGAAGCAAACGAAGGGTAAAAACACTTCCGAGTCACGAAAGTGATTCGGGTTGTCTTTTTTTGGATATGAAACTTCGCATTGATGGCTAAGAGCGGTCAAAGCCGTAGAACTCACAGAGAGCTTCGTTTTGACTGGTTATGGCTCCCGTAACTCCAAAAGAGGCAACCGTTATGGCTGTCCAAAAAATCGATATCCTAAGGGCGCAACATTTACGGTGCAATGTGCAACATCAGTTCAAAATGCCAAAACAGTGCCTTACGACTTTTAGAAATGAGTGTATGGATTTGAAACGAAACAGTACCATGGAGCACCACTCTCCTACGATGGTAAATCGACGACCAGCCACGGTGATCCCGTTTTACCATAAAATTCACGTGAAGCAAACGAAGGGTAAAAAAAACTTCCGAGTCCCGAAAGTGATTCGGGTAGTCTTTTTTTGGATATGAAACTTTGCATTGACAGCTAAGACCTGTCAAAGCCATAGAAATCCTAGAGAGCTTCGTTTTGACTAGTTATGGCTCCCGTAACTCCAAAAGAGGCAACCGTTGTGGCTGTCCGAAGAATCAATATCCTAAGGGCGCAACATCGACGGTGCAAGGTGCAACATCCATCCAAAATGTCAAAACAGTGCCATACGCTTTTATAAATGAGTGCATGGATTTGAAACGAAATAGTACAATGGCGCACCGCTCTCCAACGATGGTAAATCGACGACCAGCCACAGTGTCGTACGACTTTTAGAAATGTGTGCATGGATTTCAAATGGAACAGTACCAAGGAGCACCACTCTCCTACGTTCGTAAATCGACAACCAGCCACGGTGATCCCGTTTTACCATAAAATTCACGTGAAGCAAATGAAGGGTAAAAAAAACTTCCGAGACCCGAAAGTGATTCGGGCTATTTCTTTTTGGATATTAAACTTTGCATTGATGGCTAAGAGCTGTCAAAGCCGTAGAACTCATAGAGAGCTTCGTTTTGACTGGTTATGGCTCCTGTAACTCCAAAAGAGGCAACTGTTATGGCTGTTTGAAAAATCGATATCCAAAGGGCGCAACATCTATGGATTTGAAACAATGCCGTACGACCTTTTGAATTGAGTACATGGATTTGAAACGGAACCGTACCATGCAGCACCACTCTCCTACTATGGTAAATCGACGACCAGCTATGGTGATCCCGTTTTACCATAAAATTCACGTGAAGCAAAGGAATGGTAAAAAAACTTCCTAGTCCCGAAAGTGATTCGGGTAGTCTTTTTTTGGATATGAAAATTTGCATTGACGGTTAAGACCTGTCAAAGCCGTAGAACTCACAGAGAGCTTCGTTTTGACGGGTTATGGCACCCGTAACTCCAAAAGAGGCAACCGTTGTGGCTGTTCGAAGAATCGATATCATAAGGGCGTAACATCCACGGTGCAAGGTGCAACATCCATCCAAAATGCCAAAACATTGCCATACGACTTTTATAAATGAGTGTATGGATTTGAAACAGAACAGTACCATGGCGCACTACTCTCCAGCGATGGTAAATCGACGACTAGCCACGGTGATCCCGTTTTACCATAAAATTCACGTGAAGCAAACGAAGGGTAAAAAAACTTCCTAGTCCCGAAAGCGATTCGGGTAGTCTTTTTTTTTGATATGAAACTTTGCATTGACGGCTAAGAGCTATCAAAGACGTAGAACTCACAGAGAGCTTTGTTTTGACTGGTTATGGCTCCCGTAACTCCAAAAGAGGGAACTGTTATGGCTCTACGAAGAATCGATATTCTAAGGGCGCAACATCTACGGTGGAAGGTGCAACATCCGTTCAAAATGCCAAAACTGTGCCGTACGACTTTTAGAAAAGAGTAAATGGATTTGAAACGGAACAGTACCATGGAGCAACACTCTCCTACGATGGTAAATCGACGACTAGCCACGGTGATCCCGTTTTACGATAAAATTCACGTGAAGCAAACGAAGGGTAAAAAAAACTTCCGAGTCCCGAAAGTGATTCATGTAGTCTTTTTTTTGATATGAAACTTTGCATTGACGGCTAAGAGCTGTCAAAGCCGTAGAAATCACAAAGAGTTTCGTTTTGACTGGTTATGGCTCCCGTAACTCCAAAAGAGGCAACCGTTATGGCTGTCCAAAGAATCGATATCCTAAGGGCGCAACATCTACGGTGCAAGGTGCAACATCCGTCGAAAATGCCGAAACAGTTCCGTACGACTTTTATAAATGAGTGCATGGATTTGAAACGGAACAGTACCATGGCGCACCACTCTCCAACGATGGTAAATCGACGACCTTCCACGGTGATCCCGTTTTACCATGAAATTCACGTGTAGCAAACGAAGGGTAAAAAAACTTCCGAGTCCCGAAAGTGATTCGGGTAGTCTTATTTTGGATATGAAACTTTTTATTGACAGCTAAGAGCTGTCAAAGCCATAGAAATCATAGAGAGCTTCGTTTTGACTGGTTATGACTCCCGTGACTTCAAAAGAGGCAACCGTTATGGTTGTCCGAAGAATCAATATCCTAAGGGCTCAACATCTACGGTGCAAGGTGCAACATCCGTCCAAAATGCCGAAACAGTGCCATATGCTTTTATAAATGAGCGCATGGATTTGAAACGAAACAGTACCATGGCGCAATGCTCTCCATCGATGGTAAATCGACAACCAGCCACGGTGATCCCGTTTTACCATAAAATTCACGTGTAGCAAGCGAAGGGTAAAAATAACTTCCGAGTCCCGAAAGTGATTCGGGTAGTCTTTTTTTGGATATGAAACTATGCATTGACGGCTAAAAGTGGTCAAAGCCGTAGAAATTACAACGAGCTTCGTTCTGACGGGTAATGGCTCCCGTAACTCCAAAAGATGCAACAGTTATGGCTGTCCGAAGAATCGATATCCTAAGGGCGCAACATCTACGGTGCAAGGTGCAACATCCGTCCAAAATGCCGAAACATTGTCGTACGACTTTTATAAATGATTGCATGGATTTGAAATGGAACAGTACCATAGCGCACCACTCTCCAGCGATGATAAATCGACGACTAGCCACGGTGATCCCGTTTTACCATAAAATTCACGTGAAGCAAACGAAGGGTAAAAAAAACTTCTAAGTCCCGAAAGTTATTCGGGTAGTCTTTTTTTTGGATATGAAACTTTGCATTGATGGCTAAGAGCAGTCAAAGATAGAGAACTCATAGAGAGCTTCGTTTTGACTGGTTATGGCTCCCGTAACTCCAAAAGAGGGAACCGTTATGGCTCTCCGAAGAATCGATATCCTATGGGCGCAACATCTACGGTGCAAGGTGCAACATCCGTTCAAAATGCCGAAACAGTGCCGTACGACTTTTATAAATGAGTGCATGGATTTGAAACAGAACAGTACCATGGAGAACCACTATCCTACATTGGTAAATCGACGACCAGCCACGGTGATCCCGTTTTACCATAAAATTCACGTGAAGCGAACGAAGGGTAAAAAAAACTTCCGAGTCCCGAAAGTTATTCGGATAGTCTTTTTTGGATATGAAACCTTTTATTGATGGCTAAGAGCTGTCAAAGCCATAGAAATCACAAAGAGCTTCGTTTTGACTGGTTATGGCTTCCGTAACTCCAAAAGAAGCAACCGTTATGGTTGTCCGAAGAATCAATATCCTAAGGGCGCAACATCTACGGTGCAAGGTGCAACATCCGTCCAAAATGCCGGAACAGTGCCATACGCTTTTATAAATGAGCACGTGGATTTGAAACGAAACAGTACCATGGCGCACCGCTCTCTAGCGATGGTAAATCGACAACCAGCCACGGTGATCCCGTTTTATCATGAAATTCACGTGTAGCAAACGAAGGGTAAAAATAACTTCTGAGTCCCGAAAGAGATTCGAGTAGTCTTTTTTTGGATATGAAACTATGCATTGACGGCTAAAAGTGGTCAAAGCCATAGAAATTACAGAGAGCTTCGTTTTGACGGGTTATGGCTCCCGTAACTCTAAAAGATGCAACCGTTATGGCTGTCCGAAGAACCGATATCATAAGGGCGCAACATCTACGGTGCAAGTTGCAACATCCGTCCAAAATGCCGAAACATTGCCGTACGACTTTTATAAATGAGTGCATGGATTTGGAATAGAACAGTGCCATGGCGCACCATGCTCCAGCGATGGTAAATCGACGACTAGCCATGGTGATCCCGTTTTACCATAAAATTCACGTGAAGCAAACGAAGGGTAAAAACAACTTCCGAGTCCCGAAAGTTATTCGGGTAGTCTTTTTTTTTGGATATGAAACTTTGCATTGACGGCTAAGAGCAGTCAAAGACGTAGAACTCACAAAGAGCTTCGTTTTGACTGGTTATGGCTCCCGTAACTCCAAAAGAGGGAACCGTTATGGCTCTCCGAAGAATCGATATCCTAAGGGCGCAACATCTACGGTGCAAGGTGCAACATCCTTTCAAAATGCCGAAACAGTGCCGTACGACTTTTAGGAATGAGTGCATAGATTTGAAACAGAACAGTACCATGGAGAAAAACTCTCCTACGTTGGTAAATCGACGACCAGCCATAGTGATCCCGTTTTACCATAGAATTCACGTGAAGAAAACGAAGGGTAAAAAAACTTCCGAGTCCCGAAAGTGATTCAGGTTGTCTTTACTTGGATATGAAACTTTGCATTGATGGCTAAAAGCGGTCAAATCCGTAGAACTCAAAGAGAGCTTCATTTTGACTGGTTATGGCTCCAGTAACTCCAAAAGAGGCAACCGTTATGGCTGTCCGAAAATTCGATATCCTAAGGGCGTAAGAACTACGGTGCCGGGTGCAACATCAGTTCAAAATGCCGAAACAGTGCCTTACGACTTTTAGAAATGAGTGCATGGATTTGAAACGGAACAGTACCATGGTAAATCGACGACCAGCCACGGTGATCCCGTTTTACCATAAAATTCACGTGAAGCAAACGAAGGTTAAAAAAAACTTCCAAGTCCCGAAAGTGATTCGGGTAGTCTTTTTTTGGAACTGAAACTTTGCATTGATGGCTAAGAGCTGTTAAAGCCATAGAAATCACAGAGAGCTTCGTTTTGACTGGTTATGGCTCCCGTAACTCCAAAAGAGGCAACCGTTATGGCTGTCCGAAGAATCAATATACTAAGGGCGCAACATCTACGGTGCAAGGTGCAACATCCATCCAAAATGTCGAAACAGTGCCGTAGGACTTTTATAAATGAGTGCATGGATTTGAAAGGGAACAGTACCATGGAGCACCACTCTCCAGCGATGGTGAATCGATGACCAGCCACGGTGATCCCGTTTTACCATAAAATTCACGTCTAGCAAACGGAGGGTAAAAAAACTTCTGAGACCCGAAAGTGATTCGGGTAGTCTTTTTTTTGGATATGAAACTATGCATTGACGGCTAAAAGTGGTCAAAGCCGCAGAACTCACAGAGAGCTTCGTTTTCACTAGTTATGGCTTCCGTAACTCCAAAAGAGGACACCGTTATGGCTGTCCAAAGAATCGATATCCTAAGGGCGCAACATCTACGGTGCAAGGTGCAGCATTCGTTCAAAATGCCGAAACAGTGTCGTAAGGCTTTTAGAAATGAGTGCATGGATTTGAAACGGAACAGTACCATGGAGCACCACTCTCCTATGTTGGTAAATCGAAGACCAGCCAAGGTGATCCCGTTTTACCATAAAATTCACGTGAAGCAAAAAAAGGGTAAAAAAAACTTCCGAGTCCCGAAAGTGATTCGGGTTGTCTTTTTTTGGATATGAAACTTTGCGTTGACGGCTAAGAGCTGTCAAAGCCGTAGAACTCACAGAGAGCTTCGTTTTGACGGGTTATAGCTCCCGTAATTCCAAAAGAGGCAACCGTTATGGCTGTCCGAAAAATCGATATCCTAAGGGCGCAACATCAACGGTAGAAGGTGCAACATCCGTTCAAAATGCCGAAATAGTGCCATACGACTTTTAGAAATGAGTGCATAGATTTGAAACGTAACAGTACTATGGAGCACCACTCTCCTACGATGGTAAATCGACGACCAGCCACGGTGATCCCGTTTTACCATAAAATTCCATTGAAGCAAACGAAGGGTAAAAGAAACTACCGAGTCTCGAAAGTGATCCGGGTAGTCTTTTTTTGAATATGAAACTATATATTGACGACAAAAGGCGGTCAAAGCCGTAGAACTCACAGAGAGCTTCGTTTTGACTGGTTATGGCTCCCGTAACTCCAAAAGAGGCAACTATTATGGCTGTCCGAAGAATCGATATCCTAAAAGCGCAACATCTACGGTGCAAGGTGCAACATCCGTTCAAAATGCCGAAATAGTGTTGTACGACTTTTAGAAATGAGTGCGTGAATTTGAAACGGAACAGTACCATGGAGCACCACTCTCCTATGTTGGTTAATCGACGACCAGCCACGGTGATCCCATTTTACCATAAAATTCACGTGAAGCAAACGAAGGTTAAAAAAAACTTCCGAGTCCCGAAAGTGATTCTGGTACTCATTTTTTGGATATGAAACTTTGAATTGACGGCTAAGAGCTGTCAAAGCCATAGAACTCACAAAGAGCTTCGTTTTGACTGGTTATGGCTCCCGAAACTCTAAAATAAGCAATCGTTATGGTTGTTCGAAGAATCGATATCCTAAGGTGATCCCGTTTTACCATAAAATTCACGTCTAGCAAACGGAGGGTAAAAAAACGGAGGGTAAAAAAACTTCCGAGTCCCGAAAATGATTCGGGTAGTCTTTTTTTGGATATGAAACTATGCATTGACGGCTAAAAGCGGTCAAAGCCGTAGAACTCACAAAGAGCTTCGTTTTCACTCGTTAAGGCTCCCGTAACTCCAAAAGAGGACACCGTTATGGTTGTCCAAAGAATCGATATCCTAAGGGCGCAACATCTACGGTGCAAGGTGCAACATCCTTTCAAAATGCCGAAACAGTGTCGTACGGCTTTTAGAAATGAGTGAATGGATTTAAAACAGAACAGTACCATGGAGCACCACTCTCCTATGTTGGTAAATCGACGACCAGCCACGGTGATCCCGTTTAACCATAAAATTCACGTGAAGCAAACGAAGGGTAAAAAAAACATCCGAGTCCCGAAAGTGATTCGGGTTGTCTTTTTTTGGATATGAAACTTTGCATTGACGGCTAAGACCAACCAAAGCCGTAGAACTCACAGAGAGCTTCATTTTGACTGGTTATGGCTCCCGTAATTCCAAAAGAGGCAACCGTTATGGCTGGCCGAAAAATCGATATCCTAAGGGAGCAACATCTACGGTACAAGGTGCAACATCCGTTCGAAATGCCGAAACAGTGTTGTACGACTTTTAGAAATGAGTGCATGGATTTGAAACGTAACAGTACTATGGAGCACCACTCTCTCCTAAGATTGTAAATCAACGATCAGCCACGGTGATCCCATTTTACCATAAAATTCCATCGAAGCAAACGAATGGTAAAAAAACTACCGAGTCTCGAAAGTGATTCGGGTAGTCTTTTTTTGGATATGAAACTATGCATTGATGGCTAAAAGCGTTCAAAGCCATAGAACTCATAGAGAGCTTCGTTTTGACAGGTTATGGCTCCCGTAACTCCAAAAGAGGCAACCGATATGGCTATCCGAAGAATCGATATCCTAAGGGCGCAACATCTACGGTGCAAGGTGCAACATCCGTTCAAAATGCCGAAACAGTGCTGTACGGCTTTTAGAAATGAGTGCATGGATTTGAAACGGAACAGTACCATGGAGCACCACTCTCCTATGTTGGTAAATCGACGACCAGCCACGGTGATCCCGTTTTACCATAAAATTCACGTGAAGAAAACGAAGGTTAAAAAAACTTCCGAGTCCCGAAAGTGATTCGGGTAGTCTTTTTTTGGATATGAAACTTTGCATTGACGGCTAAGAGCTGTCAAAGCCGTAGAACTCACAAAGAGCTTCGTTTTGACTGGTTATGGCTCCCGAAACTCCAAAATAGGCAATCGTTAAGTCTGTTCGAAGAATCGATATCCTAATGGCGCAACATCTACGGTGCAAGGTGCAACATCTGTTCAAAATGCCGAAACAGTGTCGTACAACTTTTAGAAATGAGTGCATGGATTTGAAACGGAACAGTACCATGGAGCACCACTCTCCTACGATGGTAAATCGACGACCAGCCATGGTGATCCCGTTTTACCATAAAATTCACGTGAAGCAAACGAAGGGTAAAAAAACTTCCGAGTCCCGAAAGTGATTCGGGTAGTCTTTTTTTGGAACTGAAACTTTGCATTGATGGATAAGAGCCATCAATGCCGTTGAACTCACAGAGAGCTTCGTTTTGACTGGTCATGGCTCCCGTAACTCCAAAAGAGACAACCATTATGGCTGTCCGAAGAATCGATATCCTAAGGGCGCAACATCTACGGTGCAAGGTGCAACATCCGTCCAAAATGTCAAAACAGTGCCGTAGGACTTTTATAAATGAGTGCATGGATTTGAAATGGAACAGTACCATGGCACACCACTCTCCAGCGATGGTAAATCGACGACCAGCCACGGTAATCCCGTTTTACCATAAAATTCACGTGAAGCAAACGAAGGGTAAAAAAAACTTCCGAGTCCCGAAAGTGATTCTGGTAATCTTTTTTTTGGATATGAAACTTTGCATTGACAGCTAAGAGCTGTCAAAGACATAGAACTCATAGAGAGCTTCGTTTTGACTGGTTATGGCCCCCGTAACTCCAAAAGAGGCAAAGGTTATGGCTCTCCGAAGAATCGATATCCTAAAGGCGCAACATCTACGGTGCAAGGTGCAACATCCGTTCAAAATACTTAAACAGTGCCGTACGACTTTTAGAAATGAATGCATCAAATTGAAACGGAACTGTACCATGGAGAACCACTCTCCTACATAGGTAAATCGACGACTAGCCACAGTGATCCCGTTTTACCATAAAATTCATGTAAAGCAGACGAAGGGTAAAAAAACTTCCGAGTCCCGAAAGTGATTCGGGCTATCTTTTCTTTGATTTAAAACTTTGCATTGATGGCTAAGAGCGGTCAAATCCGTAGAACTCACAGAGAGCTTCGTTTTGACTGGTTATGGCTCCGGTAACTCCAAAAAAGGCAACCGTTATGGCTGTCCGAAAAATCGATATCCTAAGGGCGCAACAACTACGGTGCAAGGTGCAACATCAGTTCAAAATGCCGAAACAGTGCCTTACGACTTTTAGAAATGAGTGCATGGATTTGAAACGGAACAGTACCATGGAGCACCACTCTCCTACGATGGTAAATCGACGACCAGCCACGGTGATCCCGTTTTACCATAAAATTCACGTGAAGCAAACGAAGGGTTAAAGAAAACTTCCGAGTCCCGAAAGTGATTCGGGTAGTCTTTTTTGGATATGAAACTTTGCATTGACAGCTAAGAGCTGTCAAAGCCATAGAAATCACAGAGAGCTTCGTTTTGACTGGTTATGGCTCCTGTAACTCCAAAAGAGGCAACCGTTATGGCTGCCCGAAGAATCAATATACTAAGGGCGCAACATCTACGGTGCAAGGTGCAACATCCGTCCAAAATGCCGAAACAGTGCCATACGCTTTTATAAATGAGTGCATGGATTTGAAATGAAACAGTACCATGGCGCACCGCTCTCCAGCGATGGTAAATCGACGACCAGCCACGGTGATCCCGTTTTAGCATAAAATTCACGTCTAGCAAACGGAGGGTAAAAAAACTTCCGAGTCCCGAAAGTGATTCGGGTAGTCTTTTTTTGGATATGAAACTATGCATTGACGGCTAAAAGCGGTCAAAGCCGTAGAACTCACAAAGAGCTTCGTTTTGACTGGTTATGGCTCCCGTAACTCCAAAAGAGGACAACGTTATGGCTGTCCAAAGAATCGATATCCTAAGGGCGCAACATCTACGGTGCAAGGTGAAACATCCTTTCAAAATGCCGAAACAGTGCCGTACGGCTTTTAGAAATGAGTGAATGGATTTGAAACGGAACAGTACCATGGAGCACCACTCTCCTATGTTGGTATATCGACGACCAGCCACGGTGATCCCGTTCTACCATAAAATTCACGTGAAGCAAACGAAGGGTAAAAAATACTTCCGAGTCCCGAAAGTGATTCGAGTTGTCTTTTTTTGGATATGAAACTTTGCATTGATGGCTAAGAGCAGCCAAAGCCGTAGAACTCACAAAGATCTTCGTTTTGACTGGTTATGGCTCCCGTAATTCCAAAAGAGGCAACCGTTATGGCTGTCCGAAAAATCGATATCCTAAGGGCGCAACATCTACGGTGCAAGGTCTCACATTTGCTAAAATGCCGGAACAGTGCCGTACGACTTTTATAAATGAGTGCATGGATTTGAAATGGAACAGTACCATGGCGCACCACTCTCCAACGATGGTAAATCGACGATCAGCCACGGTGATCCCGTTTTTCCATAAAATTCACGTGTAGCAAACGTAGGGTAAAAAAAACTTATGAGTCCCGAAAGTGATTCGGGTAGTCTTTTTTTGGATATGAAACTATGCATTGACGGCTAAAAGTGGTCAAAGCCATAGAACTCACAGAGGGCTTCATTTTGACCGGTTATGGCTCCCATAACTCCAAAAGAGGGAACCGTTATGGCAGTCCGAAGAATCGATATCCTAAGGGCGCAAAATCTACGCTGCAAGGTGCAACATCCGTTCAAAATGCCGAAAAAGTGTCGTACGGCTTTTAGAAATGAGTACACGGATTTGAAACGGAACAGTACCATGGAGCACCACTCTCCAATGTTGGTAAATCGACGACCAGCCATGGTGATCCCGTTTTACCATAAAATTCACGTGAAGCAAACGAAGGGTAAAAAAACTTCCGAGTCCCGAAAGTGATTCGGGTTGTCTTTTTTTGGATATGAAACTTTGCATTGAAGGCTAAGGGCAGTCAAAGCCGTAGAACTCGCATAGAACTTTGTTTTGACTGGTTATGGCTCCCGTAATTCCAAAAGAGGCAACCGTTATGGCTGTCCGAAAAATCGATATCCTAAGGGCGCAACATCTACGGTACAAGGTGTAACATCCGTTCAAAATGCTGAAATAGTGTCGTACGACTTTTAGAAATGAGTGCATGGATTTGAAACGTAATAGTACTATGGAGCACCACTCTCCTACGATGGTAAATCTACGACTAACCACGGTGATCTCGTTTTACCACAAAATTCCATTGAAGCAAACGAAGTGTAAAAAAAACTTCCGAGTCTCAAAAGTGATTCGGGTAGTCTTTTTTTGGATATGAAACTATGCATTGACGGCTAAAGGCGATCAAAGCCGTAGAACTCATAGAGAGCTTCGTTTTGACTGGTTATGGCTCCCGTAATTCCAAAAGAGGCAACCGTTATGGCTGTAAGAAGAATCGATATCCAAAGGGCGCAACATCTACGGTGCAAGGTGCAACATCCGTTCAAAATGCCGAAACAGTGCCGTACGGCTTTTAGAAATGAGTGCATGGATTTGAAACGGAATAGTACCATTGAGCACCACTCTCCTATGTTGGTAAATCGACGACCAGCCACGGTGATCTCGTTTTACCATAAAATTCACGTGAAGCAAACGAAGGGTAAAAAAAACTTTCGAGTCCCGAAAGTAGTTCGGGTTGTCTTTTTTTGGATACGAAACTTTGCATTGACGGCTAAGAGCAGTCAAACCCATAAAACTCACAGAGAGCTTCGTTTTGACTGGTTATGGCTCCCGTAATTCCAAAAGAGGCAACCGTTATGGTTGTTCGAAAAATCGATATCCTAAGGGCGCAACATCTATGGTGCAAGGTGCAACATCCGATCAAAAATGCTGAAACAGTGTCGTACGACTTTTAGAAATGAGTGCATGGATTTGAAATGGAATAGTACCATGGCGCACCACTCTCCAACGATGGTAAATCGATGACCAGCCACGGGATCCTGTTTTACCATAAAATAGAATAAAAACTTCCAAGTCCCAAAAGTGATTTGGGTTGTCTTTATTAGATATAAAACTTTGCATTGACGGCTAAGAGCTGTCAAAGCCGTAGAAATCACAGAGAGCTTCGTTTTGACTGGTTATGGCTCCCGTAACTCCAAAAGAGGCAACCGTTATGGCTCTCCGAAGAATCGATATCCTAAGGGCGCAACATCTACGGTGCAAGGTGCAACATCCGTCCAAAATGCCGAAACAGTGTCGTACGACTTTTATAAATTAGAGCATGGATTTGAAACGGAACAGTACCATGGCGCACCACTCTCCAGCGATGGTAAATCGACGATCGACCTCGGTGATCCCGTTATACCATAAAATTCACGTGTAGCAAACGAAGGGTAAAAAAAACTTCCGAGTCCCGAAAGTGATTTGGGTAGTCTTTTTTGGATATGAAACTATGCATTGACGGCTAAACGTGGTCAAAGCCATAGAACTCACCGAGAGCTTCGTTTTGACTGGTTATGGCTTCCGTAACTCCAAAAGAGGCAACCGTTATGGCTATCCGAAGAATCGATATCCAAAGGGTGCAACATCTACGGTGCAAGGTGCAACATCCATTCAAAATCCCGAAACAGTGCCATACGGCTTTTTGAAATGAGTGCATGGATTTGAAACGGAACAGTACCATGGATCACCACTCTCCTACGTTGGTAAATCGACGACCAACCACGGTGATCCCATTTTACCATAAAATTCATGTGAAGCAAACGAAGGGTAAAAAGAACTTCCGAGTCCCGAAAGTGATTCGGGTTGTCTTTTTTGGATATGAAACTTTGCATTGACGGCTAAGAGCTGTCAAAGCCGTAGAACTCACCGAGAGCTTCGTTTTGACTGGTTATGGCTCCCGTAATTCCAAAAGAGGCAACCGTTATGGCTGTCCGAAAAATCGATATCCTAAGGGCGCAACATCTACGGTGCAAGGTGCAACATCCATTCAAAATGCCGAAACAGTGCCATATGACTTTTTGAAATGAGTGCATGGATTTGAAACGGAACAGTACCACTCTCCTACGATGGTAAATCGACGACCAACCACGGTGATCTCGTTTTACCATAAAATTGCATTGAAGCAAACGAAGGGTAAAAAAAACTTCCAAGTCTCGAAAGTGATTCGGGTAGTCTTTTTTTGGATACGAAACTATGCACTGACAGCTAAAAGCGGTCAAAGCCGTAGAAATTATAGAGAGCTTCGTTTTGACTGGTTATGGCTCCCGTAACTCCAGAAGAGGCAACCGTTATGGCTGTCCGAAGAATCGATATCCTAAGGGCGCAACATCTACGGTGCAACGAGCAACATTCGTTCAAAATGCCGAAACAGTGCCGTACGGCTTTAGAAATGAATGCATGGATTTGAAATGGAACAGTACCATTGAGCACCACTCTCCTACGTTGGTAAATCAACGACCAGCCACGGTGATCCCGTTTTACCATAAAATTCATGTGAAGCAAACGAAGGGTAAAAAGAACTTCCGAGTCCCGAAAGTGATTCGGGTTGTCTTTTTTTGGATATGAAACTTTGCATTGACGGCTAAGAGCTATCAAAGCCGTAGAACTCACAGAGAGGTTCGTTTTGACTGGTTATGGCTCCCATAAATCCAAAAGAGGCAACCATTATGGCTGTCCGAAAAATCGATATCCTTAGGGCGCAACATCTACGGTGCAAGGTGCAACATCCGTTCAAAATGCCGAAACAGTGCCATACGACTTTTAGAAATGAGTGCATGTATTTGAAATGGAACAGTACTATGGAGCACCACTCTCATACGATGGTAAATCGACGACCAGCCATGGTGCTCCCGTTTTACCATAAAATTCCATTGAAGCAAACGAAGGGTAAAAAAAACTTCCGAGTCTCGAAAGTGATTCGGGTAGTCTTTTTTTGGACATGAAACTATGCATTGACGGCTAAAAGCGGTCAAAGCCGTAGAACTTAAAGAGAGCTTCGTTTTGACTGGTTATGGCTCCCGTAATTCCAAAAGAAGCAACCGTTATGGCTGTCCGAAAAACCGATATCCCAAGGGCGCAACATCTACGGTGCAAGGTGCAACATCCGTTCAAAATGCCAAAACAGTGCCGTATGACTTTTAGAAATGAGTGCATGGATTTGAAACGGAACAGTACTATGGAGCACCACTCTCCTACGATGGTAAATCGACGACCAGCCACGGTGATCTCGTTTTACCATAAAATTCCATTGATGCAAACGAAGGGTAAAAAAAAACTTCTAAGTCTCGAAAGTGATTCGGGTAGTCTTTTTTTGGATATGAAACTATGCACTGACGGCTAAAAGCAGTCAAAGCCGTAGAACTTATAGAGAGCTTCGTTTTGACTGGTTATGGCTCCTGTAACTCCAGAAGAGGCAACCGTTATGGTTGTCCGAAGAATCGATATCCTAAGGGCGCAACATCTACGGTGCAACGAGCAACATCCGTTCAAAATGCCGAAACAGTGCCGTACGGCTTTTGGAAATGAGTGCATGGATTTGAAACGGAACAGTACCATTGAGCACCACTTTCCTACGTTGGTAAATCGACGACCAGCCATGGTGATCCCGTTTTACCATAAAATTCACGTGAAGCAAACGAAGGGTAAAAAGAACTTCCGAATCCCGAAAGTGATTCGGTTTGTCTTTTTTTGGATATGAAACTTTGCATTGACGGCTAAGAGTTGTCAAAGCCGTAGAACTCACAGAGAGGTTCATTTTGACTGGTTATGGCTCCCATAAATCCAAAAGAGGCAACCATTATGGCTGTCCGAAAAATCGATATCCTTAGGGCGCAACACCTACGGTGCAAGGTGCAACATCCGTTCAAAATAACGAAACAATGCCGTACGACTTTTAGAAATGAGTGCATGGATTTGAAATGGAACAGTACCATGGAGCACCACTCTCATACGATGGTAAATCGACGACCAGCCACGGTGCTCCCGTTTTACCATAAAATTAGATTGAAGCAAACGAAGGGTTAAAAAAAACTTCCGAGTCTCGAAAGTGATTCGGGTTGTCTTTTTTTGGACATGAAACTATGCATTGACGGCTAAAATCGGTCAAATCCGTAGAACTTAAAGAGAGCTTCGTTTTGACTGGTTATGGCTCCCGTAACTCCAAAAGAGGCAACAGTTGTCCGAAGAATCGATATCCTAAGGGCGCAACATCTACGGTGCAAGGTGCAACATCCGTTCAAAATGCGAAATAGTGTCGTACGGCTTTTAGAAATGAGTGAATGGATTTGAAATGGAACAATACCATGGAGCACCACTCTCCTATGTTGGTAAATCGACGACCAGCCACAATGATCCTGTTTTACCATAAAATTCACGTGAAGCAAACGAAGGGTAAAAAAAACTTCTGAGTCCCGAAAGTGATTCGGGTTGTCTTTTTATGGATATGAAACTTTGCATTGACGGCTAAGAGCAGGCAAAGCCATAGAACTCACAGAGAGCTTCGTTTTGACGGGTTATGGCTCCCGTAATTCCAAAAGAGGCAACCGTTATGGTTGTCCGAAAAATTGATATCTTAAGGGCGCAACATCTACGGTGCAAGGTGCAACATCCGTTCAAAATGCTGAAACGGTGTCGTACGACTTTTATAAATGAGTGAATGGATTTGAAATGGAACAGTACCATGGAGCACCACTCACATACGATGGTAAATCGACGACCATCCACGGTGCTCCCGTTTTACCATAAAATTCCATTGAAGCAAACGAAGGGTAAAAAACTTCCGAGTCCCGAAAGTGATTCGGGTAGTCTTTTTTTGGATATGAAACTATGCATTGACGGCTAAAAGCGGTCAAAGCCGTAGAAATTATAGAGAGCTTCGTTTTGACTGGTTATGGCACCCGTAACTCCAGAAGAGGCAACCGTTATGGCTGTCCGAAGAATCGATATCCTAAGGGCGCAACATCTACGGTGCAACGAGCAACATCCATTCAAAATGCCGAAACAGTGTCGTACGGCTTTAGAAATGAATGCATGGATTTGAAATGGAACAGTACCATTGAGCACCACTCTCCTACGTTGGTTAATCAACGACCAGCCACGGTGATCCCGTTTTACCATAAAATTCACGTGAAGCAAACGAAGGGTAAAAAGAACTTCCGAGTCCCGAAAGTCATTCGGGTTGTCTTTTTTTGGATATGAAACTTTGCATTGACGGCTAAGAGCTGTCAAAGCCGTAGAACTCATAGAGAGGTTCGTTTTGACTGGTTATGGCTCCCATAAATCCAAAAGAGGCAACCATTATGGCTGTCCGAAAAATCGATATCCTTAGGGCGCAACATCTACGGTGCAAGGTGCAACATCCGTTCAAAATGCCGAAACAGTGCCGTACGAGTTTTAGAAATGAGTGCATGTATTTGAAATGGAACAGTACTATGGAGCACCACTCTCATACGATGGTAAATCGACGACCAGCCATGGTGCTCCCGTTTTACCATAAAATTCCATTGAAGCAAACGAAGGGTAAAAAAAACTTCCGAGTCTCGAAAGTGATTCGGGTAGTCTTTTTTTGGACATGAAACTATGCATTGACGGCTAAAAGCGGTCAATGCCGTAGAACTTAAAGAGAGCTTCGTTTTGACTGCTTATGGCTCCCGTAATTCCAAAAGAGGCAACCGTTATGGCTGTCCGAAAAATCGATATCCTAAGGGCGCAACATCTACGGTGCAAGGTGCAACATCCGTTCAAAATGCCAAAACAGTGCCGTATGACTTTTAGAAATGAGTGCATGGATTTGAAACGGAACAGTACTATGGAGCACCACTCTCCTACGATGGTAAATCGACGACCAGCCACGGTGATCTCGTTTTACCATAAAATTCCATTGATGCAAACGAAGGGTAAAAAAAAACTTCTAAGTCTCGAAAGTGATTCGGGTAGTCTTTTTTTGGATATGAAACTATGCACTGACAGCTAAAAGCAGTCAAAGCCGTAGAACTTATAGAGAGCTTCGTTTTGACTGGTTATGGCTCCTGTAACTCCAGAAGAGGCAACCGTTATGGTTGTCCGAAGAATCGATATCCTAAGGGCGCAACATCTACGGTGCAACGAGCAACATCCGTTCAAAATGCCGAAACAGTGCCGTACGGCTTTTGGAAATGAGTGCATGGATTTGAAACGGAACAGTACCATTGAGCACCACTTTCCTACGTTGGTAAATCGACGACCAGCCACGGTGATCCCGTTTTACCATAAAATTCACGTGAAGCAAACGAAGGGTAAAAAGAACTTCCGAATCCCGAAAGTGATTCGGGTTGTCTTTTTTTGGATATGAAACTTTGCATTGACGGCTAAGAGTTGTCAAAGCCGTAGAACTCACAGAGAGGTTCATTTTGACTGGTTATGGCTCCCATAAATCCAAAAGAGGCAACCATTATGGCTGTCCGAAAAATCGATATCCTTAGAGCGCAACACCTACGGTGCAAGGTGCAACATCCGTTCAAAATAACGAAACAATGCCATACGACTTTTAGAAATGAGTGCATGGATTTGAAATGGAACAGTACCATGGAGCACCACTCTCATACGATGGTAAATCGATGACCAGCCACGGTGCTCCCGTTTTACCATAAAATTAGATTGAAGCAAACGAAGGGTTAAAAAAAACTTCCGAGTCTCGAAAGTGATTCGGGTTGTCTTTTTTTGGACATGAAACTATGCATTGACGGCTAAAAGCGGTCAAAGCCGTAGAACTTAAAGAGAGCTTCGTTTTGACTGGTTATGGCTCCCGTAACTCCAAAAGAGGCAACCGTTGTCCGAAGAATCGATATCCTAAGGGCGCAACATCTACGGTGCATGGTGCAACATCCGTTCAAAATGCGAAATAGTGTCGTACGGCTTTTAGAAATGAGTGAATGGATTTGAAATGGAACAGTACCATGGAGCACCACTCTCCTATGTTGGTAAATCGACGACCAGCCACAATGATCCTGTTTTACCATAAAATTCACGTGAAGCAAACGAAGGGTAAAAAAAACTTCTGAGTCCCGAAAGTGATTCGGGTTGTCTTTTTATGGATATGAAACTTTGCATTGACGGCTAAGAGCAGGCAAAGCCATAGAACTCACAGAGATCTTCGTTTTGACGGGTTATGGCTCCCGTAATTCCAAAAGAGGCAACCGTTATGGTTGTCCGAAAAATTGATATCTTAAGGGCGCAACATCTACGGTGCAAGGTGCAACATCCGTTCAAAATGCTGAAACAGTGTCGTACGACTTTTATAAATGAGTGAATGGATTTGAAATGGAATAGTACCATGGAGCACCACTCACATACGATGGTAAATCGACGACCATCCACGGTGCTCCCGTTTTACCATAAAATTCCATTGAAGCAAACGAAGGGTAAAAAAACTTCCGAGTCCCGAAAGTGATTCGGGTAGTCTTTTTTTGGATATGAAACTATGCATTGACGGCTAAAAGCGGTCAAAGCCGTAGAACTCACAAAGAGCATCGTTTTGACTGGTTATGGCTCCCGTAACTCCAAAAGAGGACACTGTTATGGCTGTCCAAAGAATCGATATCCTTACGGCGCAACATCTACGGTGCAAGGTGCAACATCCGTTCAAAATGCCAAAACAGTGTCGTACGACTTTTAGAAATGAGTGCATGGATTTGAAATGGAACAGTACCATGGAGCACCACTCTCATACGATGGTAAATCGACGACCAGCCACGGTGCTCCCGTTTTACCATAAAATTCCATTGAAGCAAACAAAGGGTAAAAAACCTTCCGAGTCTCGAAAGTGATTCGGGTAGTCTTTTTTTGGATATGAAACTATGCATTGACGGCTAAAAGCGGTCAAAGCCGTAGAACTCACAAAGAGCTTCGTTTTGACTGGTTATGGCTCCCGTAACTCCAAAAGAGGACACCGTTATGGCTGTCCAACGAATCGATATCCTAAGGGCGCAACATCTACGGTGCAAGGTGCAACATCCTTTCAAAATGCCGAAACAGTGTCGTACGGCTTTTAGAAATGAGTGAATGGATTTGAAACGGAATAGTACCATGGTGCACCACTCTCCTATGTTGGTAAATCGACGACCAGCCACGGTGATCCCGTTCTACCATAAAATTCACGTGAAGCAAACGAAGGGTAAAAAAAACTTCCGAGTCCCGAAAGTGATTCGAGTTGTCTTTTTTTGGATATGAAACTTTGCATTGACGGCTAAGAGCAGCCAAAGCCGTAGAACTCACAGAGATCTTCGTTTTGACTGGTTATGGCTCCCGTAATTCCAAAAGAGGCAACCGTTATGGCTGTCCGAAAAATCAATATCCTAAGGGCGCAACATCTACGGTGCAAGGTCTCACATCCGTCCAAAATGCCGGAACAGTGCCGTACGACTTTTATAAATGAGTGCATGGATTTGAAATGGAACAGTACCATGGCGCACCACTCTCCAACGATGGTAAATCGACGACCAGCCACGGTGATCCCGTTTTACCATAAAATTCACGTGAAGCAAACGAAGGGTAAAAAAACTTCCGTGTCCCGAAAGTGCTTCGGGTTGTATTTTTTTGGATATGAAACTTTGCATTAACGGCTAAGAGCTGTCAAAGCCGTAGAAATCACAGAGAGCTTCGTTTTGACTGGTTATGGCTCCCGTAAGTCCAAAAGAGGACACCGTTATGGCTGTCCAAAGAATCGATATCCTAAGGGCGCCACATCTACGGTGCAAGGTGCAACATCCGTCCAAAAGAGGCAACCGTTATGGTTGTCCGAAATATTGATATCTTAAGGGCGCAACATCTACGGTGCAAGGTGCAACATCCGTTCAAAATGCTGAAACAGTGCCGTACGACTTTTATAAATGAGTGAATGGATTTGAAATGGAACAGTACCATGGAGCACCACTCTCATACGATGGTAAATCGACGACCAGCCACGGTGCTCCCGTTTTACCATAAAATTCCATTGAAGCAAACGAAGGGTAAAAAAACTTCCGAGTCCCGAAAGTGATTCGGGTAGTCTTTTTTTGGATATGAAACTATGCATTGACGGCTAAAATCGGTCAAAGCCGTAGAACTCACAAAGAGCTTAGTTTTGACTGGTTATGGCTCCCGTAACTCCAAAAGAGGACACCGTTATGGCTGTCAAAAGAATCGATATCCTAAGGGCGCAACATCTACGGTGCAAGGTGCAACATCCGTCCAAAAGAGGCAACCGTTATGGTTGTCCGAAAAATTGATATCTTAAGGGCGCAACATCTACGGTGCAAGGTGCAACATCCGTTCAAAATGCTGAAACAGTGCCGTACGACTTTTATAAATGAGTGAATGGATTTGAAATGGAACAGTACCATGGAGCCCCACTCTCATACGATGGTAAATCGACGACCAGCCACGGTGCTCCCGTTTTACCATAAAATTCCATTAAAGCAAACGAAGGGTAAAAAAACTTCCGAGTCCCGAAAGTGATTCGGGTAGTCTTTTTTTGGATATGAAACTATGCATTGACGGCTAAAAGAGGTCAAAGCCGTAGAACTCACAAAGAGCTTCGTTTTGACGGGTTATGGCTCCCGTAACTCCAAAAGAGGACACCGTTATGGCTGTCCGAAGAATCGATATCCTAAGGGCGCAACATCTACGGTGCAAGGTGCAACATCCGTCCAAAAGAGGCAACCGTTATGGTTGTCCGAAAAATTGATATCTAAACGGCGCAACATCTACGGTGCAAGGTGCAACATCCGTTCAAAATGCTGAAACAGTGCCGTACGACTTTTATAAATGAGTGAATGGATTTGAAATGGAACAGTACGATGGAGCACCACTCTCATACGATGGTAAATCGACGACCAGCCACGGTGCTCCCGTTTTACCACAAAATTCCATTGAAGCAAACGAAGGGTAAAAAAACTTCCGAGTCCCGAAAGTGATTCGGGTAGTCTTTTTTTGGATATGAAACTATGCATTGACAGCTAAAAGCGGTCAAAGCCGTAGAACTCACAAAGAGCTTCGTTTTGACGGGTTATGGCTCCCGTAATTCCAAAAGAGGCAACCGTTATGGTTGTCCGAAAAATTGATATCTTAAGGGCGCAACATCTACGGTGCAAGGTGCAACATCCGTTCAAAATGCTGAAACAGTGCCGTACGACTTTTATAAATGAGTGAATGGATTTGAAATGGAATAGTACCATGGAGCACCACTCTCATACGATGGTAAATCGACGACCAGCCACGGTGCTCCCGTTTTACCATAAAATTCCATTGAAGCAAACGAAGGGTAAAAAAACTTCCGAGTCCCGAAAGTGATTCGGGTAGTCTTTTTTTGGATATGAAACTATGCATTGACGGCTAAAAGCGGTCAAAGCCGTAGAACTCACAAAGAGCTTCGTTTTGACTGGTTATGGCTCCCGTAACTCCAAAAGAGGACACTGTTATGGCTGTCCAAAGAATCGATATCCTTAGGGCGCAACATCTACGGTGCAAGATGCAACATCCGTTCAAAATGCCAAAACAGTGTCGTACGACTTTTAGAAATGAGTGCATGGATTTGAAATGGAACAGTACCATGGAGCACCACTCTCATACGATGGTAAATCGACGACCAGCCACGGTGCTCCCGTTTTACCATAAAATTCCATTGAAGCAAACGAAGGGTAAAAAACTTTCGAGTCTCGAAAGTGATTCGGGTAGTCTTTTTTTGGATATGAAACTATGCATTGACGGCTAAAAGCGGTCAAAGCCGTAGAACTCACAAAGAGCTTCGTTTTGACTGGTTATGGCTCCCGTAACTCCAAAAGAGGACACCGTTATGGCTGTCCAAAGAATCGATATCCTAAGGGCGCAACAGCTACGGTGCAAGGTGCAACATCCTTTCAAAATGCCGAAACAGTGCCGTACGGCTTTTAAAAATGAGTGAATGGATTTGAAACGGAATAGTACCATGGAGCACCACTCTCCTATGTTGGTAAATCGACGACCAGCCACGGTGATCCCGTTCTACCATAAAATTCACGTGAAGCAAACGAAGGGTAAAAAAAACTTCCGAGTCCCGAAAGTGATTCGAGTTGTCTTTTTTTGGATATGAAACTTTGCATTGACGGCTAAGAGCAGCCAAAGCCGTAGAACTCACAGAGATCTTAGTTTTGACTGGTTATGGCTCCCGTAATTCCAAAAGAGGCAACCGTTATGGCTGTCCGAAAAATCGATATCCTAAGGGCGCAACATCTACGGTGCAAGGTCTCACATCCGTCCAAAATGCCGGAACAGTGTCGTACCACTTTTATAAATGAGTGCATGGATTTGAAATGGAACAGTACCATGGCGCACCACTCTCCAACGATGGTAAATCGACGACCAGCCACGGTGATCCCGTTTTACCGTAAAATTCACGTGAAGCAAACGAAGGGTAAAAAAACTTCCGTGTCCCGAAAGTGCTTCGGGTTGTGTTTTTTTGGATATGAAACTTTGCATTGACGGCTAAGAGCTGTCAAAGCCGTAGAAATCACAGAGAGCTTCGTTTTGACTGGTTATAACTCCCGTAACTCCAAAAGAGGACACCGTTATGGCTGTCCAAAGAATCGATATCCTAAGGGCGCAACATCTACGGTGCAAGGTGCAACATCCGTCCAAAAGAGGCAACCGTTATGGTTGTCCCGAAAAATTGATATCTTAAGGGCACAACATCTACGGTGCAAGGTGCAACATCCGTTCAAAATGCTGAAACAGTGCCGTACGACTTTTATAAATGAGTGAATGGATTTGAAATGGAACAGTACCATGGAGCACCACTCTTATACGATGGTAAATCGACGACCAGCCACGGTGCTCCCGTTTTACCATAAAATTCCATTGAAGCAAACGAAGGGTAAAAAAACTTCCGAGTCCCGAAAGTGATTCGGGTAGTCTTTTTTTGGATATGAAACTATGCATTGACGGCTAAAACGGTCAAAGCCGTAGAACTCACAAAGAGCTTCGTTTTGACTGGTTATGGCTCCCGTAACTCCAAAAGAGGACACCGTTATGGCTGTCCAAAGAATCGATATCCTAAGGGCGCAACATCTACGGTGCAAGGTGCAACATCCGTCCAAAAGAGGCAACCGTTATGGTTGTCCGAAAAATTGATATCTTAAGGGCACAACATCTACGGTGCAAGGTGCAACATCCGTTCAAAATGCTGAAACAGTGCCGTACGAATTTTATAAATGAGTGAATGGATTTGAAATGGAACAGTACCATGGAGCACCACTCTCATACGATGGTAAATCGACGACCAGCCACGGTGCTCCCGTTTTACCATAAAATTCCATTGAAGCAAACGAAGGGTAAAAAAACTTCCGAGTCCCGAAAGAGATTCAGGTAGTCTTTTTTTGGATATGAAACTATGCATTAACGGCTAAAACGGTCAAAGCCGTAGAACTCACAAAGAGCTTCGTTTTGACTGGTTATGGCTCCCGTAACTCCAAAAGAGGACACCGTTATGGTTGTCCAAAGAATCGATATCCTAAGGGCGCAACATCTACGGTGCAAGGTGCAACATCCGTCCAAAAGAGGCAACCGTTATGGTTGTCCGAAAAACTGATATCTTAAGGGCGCAACATCTACCGTGCAAGGTGCAACATCCGTTCAAAATGCTGAAACAGTGCCGTAAGACTTTTATAAATGAGTGAATGGATTTGAAATGGAACAGTACCATGGAGCACCACTCTCATACGATGGTAAATCGACGACCAGCCACGGTGCTCCCGTTTTACCATAAAATTCCATTGAAGCAAACGAAGGGTAAAAAAACTTCTAAGTCCCGAAAGTGATTCGGGTAGTCTTTTTTTGGATATGAAACTATGCATTGACGGCTAAAAGCGGTCAAAGCCGTAGAACTCACAAAGAGCTTCGTTTTGACTGGTTATGGTTCCTGTAACTCCAAAAGAGGACACCGTTATGGCTGTCCAAAGAATCGATATCCTAAGGGCGCAACATCTACGGTGCAAGATGCAACATCCGTCAAAAAGAGGCAACCATTATGGTTGTCCGAAAAATTGATATCTAAAGGGCGCAACATCCACGGTGCAAGGTGCAACATCCGTTCAAAATGCTGAAACAGTGCCGTATGACTTTTATAAATGAGTGAATGGATTTGAAATGGAACAGTACCATGGAGCACCACTCTCATACGATGGTAAATCGACGACCAGCCACGGTGCTCCCGTTTTACCATAAAATTCCATTGAAGCAAACGAAGGGTAAAAAAACTTCTGAGTCCCGAAAGTGATTCGGGTAGTCTTTTTTTGGATGTGAAACTATGCATTGACGGCTAAAAGCGATCAAGGCCGTAGAACTCACAAAGAGCTTCGTTTTGACGGGTTATGGCTCCCGTAATTCCAAAAGAGGCAACCGTTATGGTTGTTTGAAAAATTGATATCTTAAGGGCGCAACATCTACGGTGCAAGGTGCAACATCCGTTCAAAATGCTGAAACAGTGCCGTACGACTTTTATAAATGAGTGAATGGATTTGAAATGGAACAGTACCATGGAGCACCACTCTCATACGATGGTAAATCGACGACCAGCCACGGTGCTCCCGTTTTACCATAAAATTCCATTGAAGCAAATGAAGGGTAAAAAAACTACCGAGTCCCGAAAGTGATTCGGGTAGTCTTTTTTTGGATATGAAACTATGCATTGACGGCTAAAAGCGGTCAAAGCCGTAGAACTCACAAAGAGCTTCGTTTTAACTGGTTATGGCTCCCGTAACTCCAAAAGAGGACACTGTTATGGCTGTCCAAAGAATCGATACCCTTAGGGCGCAACATCTACGGTGCAAGGTGCAACATCCGTTCAAAATGCCAAAACAGTGCCGTACGACTTTTAGAAATGAGTGCATGGATTTGAAATAGAACAGTACCATGGAGCACCACTCTCATACGATGGTAAATCGACGACCAGCCACGGTGCTCCCGTTTTACCATAAAATTCAATTGAAGCAAACGAAGGGTAAAAAAACTTCCGAGTCTCGAAAGTGATTCGGGTAGTCTTTTTTTGGATATGAAACTATGCATTGACGGCTAAAAGCGTTCAAAGCCGTAGAACTCACAAAGAGCTTCGTTTTGACTGGTTATGGCTCCCGTAACTCCAAAAGAGGACACTGTTATGGCTGTCCAAAGAATCGATATCCTTAGGGCGCAACATCTACGGTGCAAGGTGCAACATCCGTTCAAAATGCCAAAACAGTGTCGTACGACTTTTAGAAATGAGTGCATGGATTTGAAATGGAACAGTACCATGGAGCACCACTCTCATACAATGGTAAATCGACGAACAGCCACGGTGCTCCCGTTTTACCATAAAATTCCATTGAAGCAAACGAAGGGTAAAAAAACTTCCGAGTCTCAAAAGTGATTCGGGTAGTCTTTTTTTGGAAATGAAACTATGCATTGACGGCTAAAAGCGGTCAAAGCCGTAGAACTCACAAAGAGCTTCGTTTTGACTGGTTATGGCTCCCGTAACTCCAAAAGAGGACACCGTTATGGCTGTCTAAAGAATCGATATCCTAAGGGCGCAACATCTACGGTGCAAGGTGCAACATCCTTTCGAAATGCCGAAACAGTGCCGTACGGCTTTTAGAAATGAGTGAATGGATTTGAAACGGAATAGTACCATGGAGCACCACTCTCCTATGTTGGTAAATCGACAACCAGCCACGGTGATCCCGTTCTACCATAAAATTCACGTGAAGCAAACGAAGGGTAAAAAAAACTTCCGAGTCCCGAAAGTGATTCGAGTTGTCTTTTTTTGGATATGAAACTTTGCATTGACGGCTAAGAGCAGCCAAAGCCGTAGAACTCACAGAGATCTTCGTTTTGACTGGTTATGGCTCCCGTAATTCCAAAAGAGGCAACCATTATGGCTGTCCGAAAAATCGATATCCTAAGGGCGCAACATCTACGGTGCAAGGTCTCACATCCGTCCAAAATGCCGGAACAGTGCCGTATGACTTTTATAAATGAGTGCATGGATTTGAAATGGAACAGTACCATGGCGCACCACTCTCCAACGATGGTAAATCGACGACCAGCCACGGTGATCCCGTTTTACCATAAAATTCACGTGAAGCAAACGAAGGGTAAAAAAAATTCCGTGTCCCGAAAGTGCTTCGGGTTGTGTTTTTTTGGATATGAAACTTTGCATTGACGGCTAAGAGCTTTCAAAGCCGTAGAAATCACAGAGAGCTTCGTTTTGACTGGTTCTGGCTCCCGTAACTCCAAAAGAGGCAACCGTTATGACTCTCCGAAGAATCGATATCCTAAGGGCGCAACATCTACGGTGCAGGGTGCAACATCCGTCCAAAATGCCGAAACAGTGCCGTACGACTTTTATAAATGAGTGATGGATTTGAAACAGAATAGTACCATGGTGCACCACTCTCCAGCGATGGTAAATCGACGATCGGCCACGGTGATCCTGTTTTACCATTAAATTCACGTGTAGCAAACGAAGGGTAAAAAAAACTTCTGAGTCCCGAAAGTGATTCGGTTTGTCTTTCTTTGGATATGAAACTTTGCATTGACGGCTAAGAGCCATCAAAGCCATAGAACTCACAGAGAGCTTCGTTTTGACTGGTTATCGCTACCGTTACTCCAAAAGAGGCAACCGTTATGGCTGTTCGAAGAATCGATATCCTAAGGGCGCAACATTTACGGTGCAAGGTGCAACATCCGTTCAAAATGCCGAAACAGTGTCGTACGGCTTTTAGAAATGAGTGCATGGATTTGAAACGGAACAGTACCATGGAGTACCACTCTCCTATGTTGGTAAATCGACGACCAGCCACAGTGATCCCGTTTTACCATAAAATTCACGTGAAGCAAACGAAGGGTAAAAAAAACTTCCGAGTCCCGAAAAAGATTCGGGTTGTCTTTTTTTGGATATGAAACTTTGCATTGACGGCTAAGAGCAGTCAAAGCCATAGAACTCACAGAGAGCTTCGTTTTGACTGGTTATGGCTCCCGTAACTCCAAAAGAGGCAACCGTTATGGCTGTCCGAAAAATCGATATCCAAAGGGCGCAACATCTATGGTGCAAGGTGCAACATCCTTTCAAAATGCCGAAACAGTGTCGTACGACTTTTAGAAATGAGTGCATGGATTTGAAACGGAACAGTACCATGGAGTACCACTCTCCTATGTTGGTAAATCGACGACCAGCCACAGTGATCCCGTTTTACCATAAAATTCACGTGAAGCAAACGAAGGGTAAAAAAAACTTCCGAGTCCCGAAAAAGATTCGGGTTGTCTTTTTTTGGATATGAAACTTTGCATTGACGGCTAAGAGCGGTCAAAGCCGTAGAACTCACAGAGAGCTTCGTTTTAAATGGTTATGGCTCCCGTAACTCCAAAAGAGGCAACCGTTATGGCTGTCCGAAAAATCGATATCCTAAAGGCGCAACATCTACGGTGCAAGGTGCAACATCAGTTCAAAATGCCGAAACAGTGCCTTACGACTTTAAAAAATGAGTGTATGGATTTGAAACGGAACAGTACCATGGAGCACCACTCCCCTACGATGGTAAATCGACGACCAGCCACGGTGATCCTGTTTTACCATAAAATTCACGTGAAGCAAACGAAGGGTAAAAAATACTTCCGAGTCCCAAAAGTGATTCGGGTTGTCTTTATTTGGATATGAAACTTTGCGTTGACGGCTAAGGGTGATCAAAGCAATAGAACTCACAGAGAGCTTCATTTTGACTGGTGATGGCTCCCGTAACTCCAAAAGAGGCAACCTTTATGGCTGTCCGAAAAATCGATATCTTAAGGGCGCAACATCTACGGTGCAAGGTGCAACATCAGTTCAAAATGCCGAAACAGTGCCTTACGACTTTTAGAAATAGGTGCATGGATTAGAGATGGAACAGTACCATGACGCACCACTCTCCAACGATGGTAAATCGACGACCAGCCACGGTGATCCCGTTTTACCATAAAATTCACGTGAAGCAAACGAAGGGTAAAAAAACTTCCGTGTCCCGAAAGTGCTTCGGGTTGTATTTTTTTGGATATGAAACTTTGCATTAACGGCTAAGAGCTGTCAAAGCCGTAGAAATCACAGAGAGCTTCGTTTTGACTGGTTATGGCTCCCGTAAGTCCAAAAGAGGACACCGTTATGGCTGTCCAAAGAATCGATATCCTAAGGGCGCCACATCTACGGTGCAAGGTGCAACATCCGTCCAAAAGAGGCAACCGTTATGGTTGTCCGAAATATTGATATCTTAAGGGCGCAACATCTACGGTGCAAGGTGCAACATCCGTTCAAAATGCTGAAACAGTGCCGTACGACTTTTATAAATGAGTGAATGGATTTGAAATGGAACAGTACCATGGAGCACCACTCTCATACGATGGTAAATCGACGACCAGCCACGGTGCTCCCGTTTTACCATAAAATTCCATTGAAGCAAACGAAGGGTAAAAAAACTTCCGAGTCCCGAAAGTGATTCGGGTAGTCTTTTTTTGGATATGAAACTATGCATTGACGGCTAAAATCGGTCAAAGCCGTAGAACTCACAAAGAGCTTAGTTTTGACTGGTTATGGCTCCCGTAACTCCAAAAGAGGACACCGTTATGGCTGTCAAAAGAATCGATATCCTAAGGGCGCAACATCTACGGTGCAAGGTGCAACATCCGTCCAAAAGAGGCAACCGTTATGGTTGTCCGAAAAATTGATATCTTAAGGGCGCAACATCTACGGTGCAAGGTGCAACATCCGTTCAAAATGCTGAAACAGTGCCGTACGACTTTTATAAATGAGTGAATGGATTTGAAATGGAACAGTACCATGGAGCCCCACTCTCATACGATGGTAAATCGACGACCAGCCACGGTGCTCCCGTTTTACCATAAAATTCCATTAAAGCAAACGAAGGGTAAAAAAACTTCCGAGTCCCGAAAGTGATTCGGGTAGTCTTTTTTTGGATATGAAACTATGCATTGACGGCTAAAAGAGGTCAAAGCCGTAGAACTCACAAAGAGCTTCGTTTTGACGGGTTATGGCTCCCGTAACTCCAAAAGAGGACACCGTTATGGCTGTCCGAAGAATCGATATCCTAAGGGCGCAACATCTACGGTGCAAGGTGCAACATCCGTCCAAAAGAGGCAACCGTTATGGTTGTCCGAAAAATTGATATCTAAACGGCGCAACATCTACGGTGCAAGGTGCAACATCCGTTCAAAATGCTGAAACAGTGCCGTACGACTTTTATAAATGAGTGAATGGATTTGAAATGGAACAGTACGATGGAGCACCACTCTCATACGATGGTAAATCGACGACCAGCCACGGTGCTCCCGTTTTACCACAAAATTCCATTGAAGCAAACGAAGGGTAAAAAAACTTCCGAGTCCCGAAAGTGATTCGGGTAGTCTTTTTTTGGATATGAAACTATGCATTGACAGCTAAAAGCGGTCAAAGCCGTAGAACTCACAAAGAGCTTCGTTTTGACGGGTTATGGCTCCCGTAATTCCAAAAGAGGCAACCGTTATGGTTGTCCGAAAAATTGATATCTTAAGGGCGCAACATCTACGGTGCAAGGTGCAACATCCGTTCAAAATGCTGAAACAGTGCCGTACGACTTTTATAAATGAGTGAATGGATTTGAAATGGAATAGTACCATGGAGCACCACTCTCATACGATGGTAAATCGACGACCAGCCACGGTGCTCCCGTTTTACCATAAAATTCCATTGAAGCAAACGAAGGGTAAAAAAACTTCCGAGTCCCGAAAGTGATTCGGGTAGTCTTTTTTTGGATATGAAACTATGCATTGACGGCTAAAAGCGGTCAAAGCCGTAGAACTCACAAAGAGCTTCGTTTTGACTGGTTATGGCTCCCGTAACTCCAAAAGAGGACACTGTTATGGCTGTCCAAAGAATCGATATCCTTAGGGCGCAACATCTACGGTGCAAGATGCAACATCCGTTCAAAATGCCAAAACAGTGTCGTACGACTTTTAGAAATGAGTGCATGGATTTGAAATGGAACAGTACCATGGAGCACCACTCTCATACGATGGTAAATCGACGACCAGCCACGGTGCTCCCGTTTTACCATAAAATTCCATTGAAGCAAACGAAGGGTAAAAAACTTTCGAGTCTCGAAAGTGATTCGGGTAGTCTTTTTTTGGATATGAAACTATGCATTGACGGCTAAAAGCGGTCAAAGCCGTAGAACTCACAAAGAGCTTCGTTTTGACTGGTTATGGCTCCCGTAACTCCAAAAGAGGACACCGTTATGGCTGTCCAAAGAATCGATATCCTAAGGGCGCAACAGCTACGGTGCAAGGTGCAACATCCTTTCAAAATGCCGAAACAGTGCCGTACGGCTTTTAAAAATGAGTGAATGGATTTGAAACGGAATAGTACCATGGAGCACCACTCTCCTATGTTGGTAAATCGACGACCAGCCACGGTGATCCCGTTCTACCATAAAATTCACATGAAGCAAACGAAGGGTAAAAAAAACTTCCGAGTCCCGAAAGTGATTCGAGTTGTCTTTTTTTGGATATGAAACTTTGCATTGACGGCTAAGAGCAGCCAAAGCCGTAGAACTCACAGAGATCTTAGTTTTGACTGGTTATGGCTCCCGTAATTCCAAAAGAGGCAACCGTTATGGCTGTCCGAAAAATCGATATCCTAAGGGCGCAACATCTACGGTGCAAGGTCTCACATCCGTCCAAAATGCCGGAACAGTGTCGTACCACTTTTATAAATGAGTGCATGGATTTGAAATGGAACAGTACCATGGCGCACCACTCTCCAACGATGGTAAATCGACGACCAGCCACGGTGATCCCGTTTTACCGTAAAATTCACGTGAAGCAAACGAAGGGTAAAAAAACTTCCGTGTCCCGAAAGTGCTTCGGGTTGTGTTTTTTTGGATATGAAACTTTGCATTGACGGCTAAGAGCTGTCAAAGCCGTAGAAATCACAGAGAGCTTCGTTTTGACTGGTTATAACTCCCGTAACTCCAAAAGAGGACACCGTTATGGCTGTCCAAAGAATCGATATCCTAAGGGCGCAACATCTACGGTGCAAGGTGCAACATCCGTCCAAAAGAGGCAACCGTTATGGTTGTCCCGAAAAATTGATATCTTAAGGGCACAACATCTACGGTGCAAGGTGCAACATCCGTTCAAAATGCTGAAACAGTGCCGTACGACTTTTATAAATGAGTGAATGGATTTGAAATGGAACAGTACCATGGAGCACCACTCTTATACGATGGTAAATCGACGACCAGCCACGGTGCTCCCGTTTTACCATAAAATTCCATTGAAGCAAACGAAGGGTAAAAAAACTTCCGAGTCCCGAAAGTGATTCGGGTAGTCTTTTTTTGGATATGAAACTATGCATTGACGGCTAAAACGGTCAAAGCCGTAGAACTCACAAAGAGCTTCGTTTTGACTGGTTATGGCTCCCGTAACTCCAAAAGAGGACACCGTTATGGCTGTCCAAAGAATCGATATCCTAAGGGCGCAACATCTACGGTGCAAGGTGCAACATCCGTCCAAAAGAGGCAACCGTTATGGTTGTCCGAAAAATTGATATCTTAAGGGCACAACATCTACGGTGCAAGGTGCAACATCCGTTCAAAATGCTGAAACAGTGCCGTACGAATTTTATAAATGAGTGAATGGATTTGAAATGGAACAGTACCATGGAGCACCACTCTCATACGATGGTAAATCGACGACCAGCCACGGTGCTCCCGTTTTACCATAAAATTCCATTGAAGCAAACGAAGGGTAAAAAAACTTCCGAGTCCCGAAAGAGATTCAGGTAGTCTTTTTTTGGATATGAAACTATGCATTAACGGCTAAAACGGTCAAAGCCGTAGAACTCACAAAGAGCTTCGTTTTGACTGGTTATGGCTCCCGTAACTCCAAAAGAGGACACCGTTATGGTTGTCCAAAGAATCGATATCCTAAGGGCGCAACATCTACGGTGCAAGGTGCAACATCCGTCCAAAAGAGGCAACCGTTATGGTTGTCCGAAAAACTGATATCTTAAGGGCGCAACATCTACCGTGCAAGGTGCAACATCCGTTCAAAATGCTGAAACAGTGCCGTAAGACTTTTATAAATGAGTGAATGGATTTGAAATGGAACAGTACCATGGAGCACCACTCTCATACGATGGTAAATCGACGACCAGCCACGGTGCTCCCGTTTTACCATAAAATTCCATTGAAGCAAACGAAGGGTAAAAAAACTTCTAAGTCCCGAAAGTGATTCGGGTAGTCTTTTTTTGGATATGAAACTATGCATTGACGGCTAAAAGCGGTCAAAGCCGTAGAACTCACAAAGAGCTTCGTTTTGACTGGTTATGGTTCCTGTAACTCCAAAAGAGGACACCGTTATGGCTGTCCAAAGAATCGATATCCTAAGGGCGCAACATCTACGGTGCAAGATGCAACATCCGTCAAAAAGAGGCAACCATTATGGTTGTCCGAAAAATTGATATCTAAAGGGCGCAACATCCACGGTGCAAGGTGCAACATCCGTTCAAAATGCTGAAACAGTGTCGTATGACTTTTATAAATGAGTGAATGGATTTGAAATGGAACAGTACCATGGAGCACCACTCTCATACGATGGTAAATCGACGACCAGCCACGGTGCTCCCGTTTTACCATAAAATTCCATTGAAGCAAACGAAGGGTAAAAAAACTTCTGAGTCCCGAAAGTGATTCGGGTAGTCTTTTTTTGGATGTGAAACTATGCATTGACGGCTAAAAGCGATCAAGGCCGTAGAACTCACAAAGAGCTTCGTTTTGACGGGTTATGGCTCCCGTAATTCCAAAAGAGGCAACCGTTATGGTTGTTTGAAAAATTGATATCTTAAGGGCGCAACATCTACGGTGCAAGGTGCAACATCCGTTCAAAATGCTGAAACAGTGCCGTACGACTTTTATAAATGAGTGAATGGATTTGAAATGGAACAGTACCATGGAGCACCACTCTCATACGATGGTAAATCGACGACCAGCCACGGTGCTCCCGTTTTACCATAAAATTCCATTGAAGCAAATGAAGGGTAAAAAAACTACCGAGTCCCGAAAGTGATTCGGGTAGTCTTTTTTTGGATATGAAACTATGCATTGACGGCTAAAAGCGGTCAAAGCCGTAGAACTCACAAAGAGCTTCGTTTTAACTGGTTATGGCTCCCGTAACTCCAAAAGAGGACACTGTTATGGCTGTCCAAAGAATCGATACCCTTAGGGCGCAACATCTACGGTGCAAGGTGCAACATCCGTTCAAAATGCCAAAACAGTGCCGTACGACTTTTAGAAATGAGTGCATGGATTTGAAATGGAACAGTACCATGGAGCACCACTCTCATACGATGGTAAATCGACGACCAGCCACGGTGCTCCCGTTTTACCATAAAATTCAATTGAAGCAAACGAAGGGTAAAAAAACTTCCGAGTCTCGAAAGTGATTCGGGTAGTCTTTTTTTGGATATGAAACTATGCATTGACGGCTAAAAGCGTTCAAAGCCGTAGAACTCACAAAGAGCTTCGTTTTGACTGGTTATGGCTCCCGTAACTCCAAAAGAGGACACTGTTATGGCTGTCCAAAGAATCGATATCCTTAGGGCGCAACATCTACGGTGCAAGGTGCAACATCCGTTCAAAATGCCAAAACAGTGTCGTACGACTTTTAGAAATGAGTGCATGGATTTGAAATGGAACAGTACCATGGAGCACCACTCTCATACAATGGTAAATCGACGAACAGCCACGGTGCTCCCGTTTTACCATAAAATTCCATTGAAGCAAACGAAGGGTAAAAAAACTTCCGAGTCTCAAAAGTGATTCGGGTAGTCTTTTTTTGGAAATGAAACTATGCATTGACGGCTAAAAGCGGTCAAAGCCGTAGAACTCACAAAGAGCTTCGTTTTGACTGGTTATGGCTCCCGTAACTCCAAAAGAGGACACCGTTATGGCTGTCTAAAGAATCGATATCCTAAGGGCGCAACATCTACGGTGCAAGGTGCAACATCCTTTCGAAATGCCGAAACAGTGCCGTACGGCTTTTAGAAATGAGTGAATGGATTTGAAACGGAATAGTACCATGGAGCACCACTCTCCTATGTTGGTAAATCGACAACCAGCCACGGTGATCCCGTTCTACCATAAAATTCACGTGAAGCAAACGAAGGGTAAAAAAAACTTCCGAGTCCCGAAAGTGATTCGAGTTGTCTTTTTTTGGATATGAAACTTTGCATTGACGGCTAAGAGCAGCCAAAGCCGTAGAACTCACAGAGATCTTCGTTTTGACTGGTTATGGCTCCCGTAATTCCAAAAGAGGCAACCATTATGGCTGTCCGAAAAATCGATATCCTAAGGGCGCAACATCTACGGTGCAAGGTCTCACATCCGTCCAAAATGCCGGAACAGTGCCGTATGACTTTTATAAATGAGTGCATGGATTTGAAATGGAACAGTACCATGGCGCACCACTCTCCAACGATGGTAAATCGACGACCAGCCACGGTGATCCCGTTTTACCATAAAATTCACGTGAAGCAAACGAAGGGTAAAAAAAATTCCGTGTCCCGAAAGTGCTTCGGGTTGTGTTTTTTTGGATATGAAACTTTGCATTGACGGCTAAGAGCTTTCAAAGCCGTAGAAATCACAGAGAGCTTCGTTTTGACTGGTTATGGCTCCCGTAACTCCAAAAGAGGCAACCGTTATGACTCTCCGAAGAATCGATATCCTAAGGGCGCAACATCTACGGTGCAGGGTGCAACATCCGTCCAAAATGCCGAAACAGTGCCGTACGACTTTTATAAATGAGTGATGGATTTGAAACAGAATAGTACCATGGTGCACCACTCTCCAGCGATGGTAAATCGACGATCGGCCACGGTGATCCTGTTTTACCATTAAATTCACATGTAGCAAACGAAGGGTAAAAAAAACTTCTGAGTCCCGAAAGTGATTCGGTTTGTCTTTCTTTGGATATGAAACTTTGCATTGACGGCTAAGAGCCATCAAAGCCATAGAACTCACAGAGAGCTTCGTTTTGACTGGTTATCGCTACCGTTACTCCAAAAGAGGCAACCGTTATGGCTGTTCGAAGAATCGATATCCTAAGGGCGCAACATTTACGGTGCAAGGTGCAACATCCGTTCAAAATGCCGAAACAGTGTCGTACGGCTTTTAGAAATGAGTGCATGGATTTGAAACGGAACAGTACCATGGAGTACCACTCTCCTATGTTGGTAAATCGACGACCAGCCACAGTGATCCCGTTTTACCATAAAATTCACGTGAAGCAAACGAAGGGTAAAAAAAACTTCCGAGTCCCGAAAAAGATTCGGGTTGTCTTTTTTTGGATATGAAACTTTGCATTGACGGCTAAGAGCAGTCAAAGCCATAGAACTCACAGAGAGCTTCGTTTTGACTGGTTATGGCTCCCGTAACTCCAAAAGAGGCAACCGTTATGGCTGTCCGAAAAATCGATATCCAAAGGGCGCAACATCTATGGTGCAAGGTGCAACATCCTTTCAAAATGCCGAAACAGTGTCGTACGACTTTTAGAAATGAGTGCATGGATTTGAAACGGAACAGTACCATGGAGTACCACTCTCCTATGTTGGTAAATCGACGACCAGCCACAGTGATCCCGTTTTACCATAAAATTCACGTGAAGCAAACGAAGGGTAAAAAAAACTTCCGAGTCCCGAAAAAGATTCGGGTTGTCTTTTTTTGGATATGAAACTTTGCATTGACGGCTAAGAGCGGTCAAAGCCGTAGAACTCACAGAGAGCTTCGTTTTAAATGGTTATGGCTCCCGTAACTCCAAAAGAGGCAACCGTTATGGCTGTCCGAAAAATCGATATCCTAAAGGCGCAACATCTACGGTGCAAGGTGCAACATCAGTTCAAAATGCCGAAACAGTGCCTTACGACTTTAAAAAATGAGTGTATGGATTTGAAACGGAACAGTACCATGGAGCACCACTCCCCTACGATGGTAAATCGACGACCAGCCACGGTGATCCTGTTTTACCATAAAATTCACGTGAAGCAAACGAAGGGTAAAAAATACTTCCGAGTCCCAAAAGTGATTCGGGTTGTCTTTATTTGGATATGAAACTTTGCGTTGACGGCTAAGGGTGATCAAAGCAATAGAACTCACAGAGAGCTTCATTTTGACTGGTGATGGCTCCCGTAACTCCAAAAGAGGCAACCTTTATGGCTGTCCGAAAAATCGATATCTTAAGGGCGCAACATCTACGGTGCAAGGTGCAACATCAGTTCAAAATGCCGAAACAGTGCCTTACGACTTTTAGAAATAGGTGCATGGATTAGAGATGGAACAGTACCATGAGCACCACTCTCCTATGTTGGTAAATCGACGACCAGCCACGGTGATCCTGTTTTACCATAAAATTAACGTGAAGCAAACGAAGGGTAAAAAAACTTCCGAGTCCCGAAAAAGATTCGGGTTGTCTTTTTTTGGATATGAAACTTTGCATTGACGGCTAAGAGTAGTCAAAGCCGTAGAACTCACAGAGAGCTTCGTTTTGACTAGTTATGGCTCCCGTAACTCCAAAAGAGGCAACCATTATGGCTGTCCGAAAAATCGATATCCAAAGGGTGCAACATCTATGGTGCAAGGTGCAACATCCTTTCAAAATGCCGAAACAGTGCCGTACGACTTTTAGAAATGAGTGCATGGATTTGAAACGGAATAGTACCATGGCGCACCACTCAACAGCGATGGTAAATCGACGACCAGCCACGGTGATCCCGTTTTACCATAAAATTCACGTGAAGCAAACGAAGGGTAAAAAAACTTCTGTGTCCCGAAAGTGCTTCGGGTTGTGTTTTTTTGGATATGAAACTTTGCATTGACGGCTAAGAGCTGTCAAAGCCGTAGAAATCACAGAGAGCTTCGTTTTGATTGGTTATGGCTCCCGTAACTCCAAAAGAGGCAACCGTTATGACTCTCCGAAGAATCGATATCCTAAGGGCGCAACATCTACGGTGCAGGGTGCAACATCCGTCCAAAATGCCGAAACAGTGCCGTACGACTTTTATAAATGAGTGATGGATTTGAAACGGAACAGTACCATGGTGCACCACTCTGCAGCGATGGTAAATCGACGATCGGCCACGGTGATCCCGTTTTACCATAAAATTCACGTGTAGCAAACGAAGGTTAAAAAAAACTTCCGAGTCCCGAAAGTGATTCGGGCAGACTTTTTTTGGATATGAAACTATGCATTGACGGCTAAGAGCGATCAAAGCCATAGAACTCACAGAGAGCTTCGTTTTGACTGGTTATGGCTCCCGTAACTCCAAAAGAGGCAACCTTTTGGCTGTCCCAAAAATCGATATCCTAAGGGCGCAACATCTATGTTGCAAGGTGAAAAATCAGTTCAAAATGCCGAAACAGTGCCTTACGACTTTTAGAAATGAGTGCATGGATTTGAAACGGAACAGTACCGTGGAGCACCACTCTCCTACGATGGTAAATCGACGACCAGCCACGGTGGTCCCGTTTTACCATAAAATTCACGTGAAGCAAACGAAGGGTAAAAAAAATTCCGAGTCCCGAAAGTGATTCGGGTTGTCTTTTTTTGGGTATCAAACTTTTCATTGGCGGTTAAGAGCTGTCAAAGCAGTAGAACTCACAAAGAGCTTCGTTTTGACTGGTTAGGGCTCCCGTAACTCCAAAGAGGCAACCGTTATGGCTGTCCGAAAAATCGATATCCTAAGGGCGCAACATCTACGGTGCAAGGTGCAACATCCGTCCAAAATGCCGAAACAGTGTCGTACGACTTTTATAAATTAGTGCATGGATTTGAAACGGAACAGTACAATGGCGCACCACTCTCCAGCGATTGTAAATCGACGACCAGCCTCGGTGATCCCGTTTTACCATAAAATTCACGTGTAGCAAACGATGGGTAAAAAAAAACTTCCGAGTCCCGAATGTGATTCGGGTAGTCTTTTTTGGATGTGAAACTATGCATTTATGGCTAAAAGCAGTTAAAGCCATTGAACTCATAGAGAGCTTCGCATTGACCGGTTATGGCTCCCATAACTAGAAAAGAGGCAACCGTTATGGCTGTCCGAAGAATCGATATCCTAAGGGCGCAACATCTACGGTGCAAGGTGCAACATCCGTTCAAAATGCCGAAACAGTGTCGTACGACTTTTAGAAATGAGTTCATGGTTTTGAAATGGAACAGTACCATGGAGAACCACTCTCCTACGTTGGTAAACCGACGACCAGCCCTGGTGATCCCGTTTTACCATAAAATTCACGTGAAGCAAACGAAGGGTAAAAAAAACTTCCGAGTCTCGAAAGTAATTCGGGCTATTTTTTTTGGATATGAAACTTTGCATTAACGGCTAAGTGCTGTCAAAGCCGTAGAACTAACCGAGAGCTTCGTTTTGACTGGTTATGGCCCCCGTAACTCCAAAAGAGGCAACAGTTATGGCTGTCCGAAGAATCGATATCCTAAGGGCGCAACATATACGGTGCAAGGTGCAACATCCGTTCAAAATGCCGAAACAGAGCCGTACGACTTTTAGAAATGAGTGCATGGATTTGAAACGGAATGGTACTATGGAGCACCACTCTCCTATGTTGGTAAATTGACGACCAGCCACGATGATCCCGTTTTCCCATAAAATTCACGTGAAGCAAACGAAGGGTTAAAAAAACATCCGAGTCCCGAAAGTGATTCAGGTTGTATTTTTTTGGATATGAAACTTTGCATTGACGGCTAAGAGCTTTCAAAGCCGTAGAACTCACAGAGAGCTTCATTTTGACTGGTTATGGCTCCCGTAAATCCAAAAGAGGCAACCGTTATGGTGTCCGAAGAATCGATATCCTAAGGGCGCAACATCTACGGTGCAAGGTGCATCAGTTTAAAATGCAGAAACAGTGTCGTACGACTTTTAGAAATGAGTGCATGGATTTGAAAAGGAACAGTACCCTGGAGCACCACTTTCCTACGTTGGTAAATCGACGACCAGCCATGGGGATCCCGTTTTACCATAAAATTCACGTGAAGCAAACGAAGGGTAAATAAAAACTTCCGAGTCCCGAAAGTGATTCGTGTAGTCTTTTTTTGGATGTGAAACTATGCATTGACGGCTAAAAGCGGTCAAAGCCGTTGAACTCATAGAAAGCTTCGTTTTGACGGTTATGGCTCCCGTAACTCCAAAAGAGGCAACCGTAATGGCTGTCCGAAGAATCGATATTCTAATGGCGCAACGTCTACGGTGCAAGGTGCAACATCCGTTCAAAATTCCGAAACAGTGCCGTACGACTTTTAGAAATGAGTGCATGGATTTGAAAGGAACAGTACCATGAAGCACCACTCTCCTAAGTTGGTAAATCGACGACCAGCCACGGTGATCCCGTTTTACCATAAATTCATGTGAAGAAAACGAAGGTTAAAAAAACTTCCGAGTCCCGAAAGGATTCGGGCTGTTTTTTTGGATATGAAACTTTACATTAATGGCTAAGAGCAGTCAAAGCCGTAGAACTCACCGAGAGCTTTGTTTTGACTGGTTATGGCTCCCGTACCTCCAAAAGAGGCAACCGTTATGGCTGTCCGAAGAATCGATATCCTAAGGGCGCAACATCTACGGTGCAAGGTGCAACATCCGTTCAAAATGCCGAAACAGAGCCGTACGACTTTTAGAAATGAGTGCATGGATTTGAAATAGAATAGTACCATGGAGCACCACTCTCCTAAGTTGGTAAATCGACGACCAGCCACGGTGATCCCGTTTTACCATAAAATTCATGTGAAGCAAACGAAGGGTAAAAAAACACTTTCAAGTCCCGAAAGTGATTCGGGTTGTCTTTTTTTGGATATGAAACTTTGCATTGACGGCTAAGAGCTGTCAAAACCGTAGAACTCACAGAGAGATTCATTTTGACTGGTTATGGCTCCCGTAACTTCAAAAGAAGCAACCGTTATGGTTGTCCGAAGAATCGATATCCTAAGGGCGCAACATATACGGTGCAAGGTGCAACATCCGTTCAAAATGCCAAAACAGTGCCGTACGACTTTTAGAAATGAGTGCATGGATTTGAAACGGAACAATACCATGGGGCACCACTTTCCTACGTTGGTAAATCGACGACCAGCCACGGTGATGTCGTTTTACCATAAAATTCATGTGAAGCAAACAAAGGGTGAAAAAAACTTCCGAGTCTCGAAAGTGATTCGGGTATTCTTTTTTTGGATATGAAACTTTGCATCGACGGCTAAGAGCAGTCAAAGCCGTAAAACTCATAGAGAGCTTCGTTTTTACTGGTTATGGCTCCCGTAACTCCAAAAGAGGCAACCATTATGGCTGTCCGAAGAATCGATATCCTAAGGGCGCAACATCTACGGTGCAAGGTGCAACATCCGTTCAAAATGCCGAAACTGAGCCGTACGACTTTTAGAAATCAGTGCATGGATTTGAAACGAAACAGTACCATGGAGCACCACTCTCCTAAGTTGGTAAATCGACGACCAGCCACGGTGATCCCGTTTTGCCATAAAATTCACGTGAAGCAAACGAAGGGTAAAAAACACTTCGGAGTCCCGAAAGTGATTCGGGTTGTCTTTTTTTGGATATGAAACTTTGCATTGACGGCTAAGAGCTTTCAAAACCGTAGAACTCACAGAGAGATTCATTTTGACTAGTTATGGCTCCCGTAACTTCAAAAGAGGCAACCGTTATGGCTGTCCGAAGAATCGGTATCCTAAGGGCGCAACATCTACGGTGCATGGTGCAACATCCGTTCAAAATGCCAAAATAGAGCCGTACGACTTTTAGAAATGAGTGCATGGATTTGAAACGGAACAGTACCATGGAGCACCACTCTCCTAAGTTGGTAAATCGACGACCAGCCACGGTGATCCCGTTTTACCATAAAATTCACGTGAAGCAAACGAAGGGTAAAAAAAACTTCCGAGTCTCGAAAGTGATTCGGGTTGTCTTTTTTTGAATACGAAACTTTGCATTGACGGCTAAGAGCTATCAAAGCCATAGAAATCACAGAGTGCTTCATTTTGACTGGTTGTGGCTCCCGTAATTCCAAAAGAGGCAACTGTTATGGCTCTCCGAAAAATCGATATCCTAAGGCGCAACATCTACGGTGCAAGGTGCAACATCCGTTCAAAATGCCAAAAAAGTGCCGTACGACTTTTAGAAATGAGTGCATGGATTGGAAACGGAACAGTACCATGGGGCACCACTTTGCTACATTGGTAAATTGACGACCAGCCACGGTGATGCCGTTTTACCATAAAATTCATGTGAAGCAAACGAAGGGTGAAAAAAACTTCCGAGTCCCGTAAATGATTCGGGTATTCTTTTTTTGGATATGAAACTTTGCATTGATGGCTAAGAGCAATCAAAGCCGTAGAACTCATAATGGGCTTCGTTTTACTGGTTATGGCTCCCGTAACTCCAAAAGAGGCAACCGTTATGGCTGTCCGAAGAATCGATATCCTAAGGGCGCAACATCTACGGTGCATGGTGCAACATCCATTCAAAATGCCGAAACAGTGCCGTACGAATTTTAGAAATGAGTGCATGGATTTGAAACGGAATAGTACCATGGAGCATCACTCTCCTACGTTGGTAAATAGACGACCAACCACGGTGATCCCGTTTTACCATAAAATTCACGTGAAGCAAACGAAGGGTAAAAAAACTTACGAGTCGCGAAAGTGTTTCGGGCTGTTTTTTTTTGATATGAAAATTTGTATTGATGGCATAGAGCAGTCAATGCCGTAGAACTCACAGAGAGCTTCGTTTTGACTGATTATGGCTCCTGTAACTCCAAAAGAGGCAACCGTTATGGCTGTCCGAAGAATCGATATCCTAAGGGCGCAACATCTACGGTGCATGGTGCAACATCCGTTCAAAATGCCGAAACAGAGCCGTACGACTTTTAGAAATGAGTGCATGGATTTGAAACGGAACAGTACCATGGAGCACCACTCTCCTAAGTTGGTAAATCGACGACCAGCCACGGTGATCCCGTTTTACCATAAAATTCACGTGAAGCAAACGAAGGGTAAAAAAAAACTTCCGAGTCTCGAAAGTGATTCGGGTTGCCTTTTTTTGAATATGAAACTTTGCATTGACGGCTAAGAGCTGTCAAAGCCGTAGAAATCACAGAGTGCTTCGTTTTGACTGGTTGTGGCTTCCGTAACTCCAAAAGAGGCAACTGTTATGGCTCTCCGAAGAATCGATATCCTAAGGCGCAACATCTACGGTGCAAGGTGCAACATCCGTTCAAAATGCCAAAAAAGTGCCGTACGACTTTTAGAAATGAGTGCATGGATTTGAAACGGAACAGTACCATGGAGCACCATTCTCCTATGATGGTAAATCGACGACCAGCCAAGGTTATCCCGTTTTACCATAAAATTCGCGTGTTGGATACGAAGGGTAAAAAAACTTCCGAGTCTCGAAAGTGATTCGGGTAGTCTTTATTTGCATATGAAACTTTGTATTGACGGTTAAGAGCTATCAAAGCTGTAGAACTCACAGAGAGCTTCGTTTTGACTAGTTATGGCTCCCGTAACTCCAAAAGAGGCAACCGTCATGTCTGTCCGAAGAATCGATATCATAAGGGCGCAACATCTACGGTGCAAGGTGCAACATCCGTCCAAAATGCCGAAACAGTGTCGTACGACTTTTATAAATGAGTGCATGGATTTGAAATGGAACAGTACCATGGAGCACCACTCTCCAGCGACGGTAAATCAACGACCAGCCACGGTGATCCCGTTTTACCATAAAATTCACGTGAAGCAAACGAAGGGTAAAAAAAACTTCCGAGTCCCGAAACTGATTCGGGTTGTCTTTTTTTTGGATATGAAAATTTTCATTGACGGCTAAGAGCTGTCAAAGCCATAGAACTCACAGAGAGCTTCATTTTGACTAGTTAGGGCTCCCGTAACACCAAAAGAGGCAACCGTTATGGCTATACGAAGAATCGAAATCCTAAGGGTACAACATCTACGGTGGAAGGTGCAACATCCGTTCAAAATGCCGAAACAGTGCTATACGACATATAGAAATTAGTGCATGGATTTAAAAAAGAACAGTACCATGGAGCACCACTCTCCTACGTTGATAAATCGACAACCAGCCACGGTGATCCCATTTTACCATAAAATTCACGTGAAGTAAACGAAGGGTAAAAAAACTTTCGAGTCCCGAAAGTGATTCAGATTGTCTTTTTTTGGATATGAAACTTTACATCGACGGCTAAGAGCGGTCAAAGCCGTAGAACTCACAGTGAGCTTTGTTTTGACTGGTTATGGCTCCCGTAACTCCAAAAGAGGCAACTGTTATGGCTGTCCGAAAAGTCGATATCCTAAGGGCGCAACATCTACTGTGCAAGGTGCAACATTAATTCAAAATGCTGAAACAGTGCCTTACTAGTTTTAGGAATGAGTGCATAGATTTGAAACGAAATAGTACCATGGAGCACCACTCTCCTACAATGGTAAATCGATGACCAGCCACGGTGATCCCATTTTACCATAAAATTCACGTAAAGCAAACGAAGGGTAAATAAAAACTTCTGAGTCCCGAAAGTGATTCGGGTAGTCTTTTTTTGGATATGAAACTTTGCATTGACGGCTAAGAGCTGTCAAAGCCGTAGAAATCACAGAGTGCTTCGTTTTAACTGGTTATGGCTCCCGTAAATCCAAAAGAGCCAACCGTTATGGATGTCCGAAGAATCAATATTCTAAGGACGCAACATCTACGGTGCATGGTGCAACATCCGTCCAAAATGCCGAAACAGTGCCGTACGACTTTTATAAATGAGTGCATGGATTTGAAACGGAACAGTACCATGGCACACCACTCTCCAACGATGCCAAATTGACGACCAGCCATGGTGATCCCATTTTACCATAAAATTCACGTGTAGCAAACGAAGGGTAAAAAAACTTCCGAGTCCCGAAAGTGATTCGGGTAGTCTTTTTTTGGATATGAAACTATGCATTGACGGCTAAAAGCGTTCAAAGCCGTAGAACTCACAGAGAGATTCGTTTTGACTAGTTATGGCTCCCGTAACTCCAAAAGAGGCAACCGTTATGGCTGTCCGAAGAATCGATATCCTAAGGGCGCAACATCTACGGTGCATGGTGCAACATCCGTTCAAAATGCCGAAACAGAGCCGTACGACTTTTAGAAATGAGTGCATGGATTTGAAACGGAACAGTACCATGGAGCACCACTCTCCTAAGTTGGTAAATCGACGACCAGCCACGGTGATCCCGTTTTACCATAAAATTCACGTGAAGCAAACGAAGGGTAAAAAAAACTTCCGAGTCTCGAAAGTGATTTGGGTTGTCTTTTTTGAATATGAAACTTTGCATTGGCGGCTAAGAGCTATCAAAGCCGTAGAAATCACAGAGTGCTTCGTTTTGACTGGTTGTGGCTTCCGTAACTCCAAAAGAGGCAATTGTTATGGCTCTCCGAAGAATCGATATCCTAAGGCGCAACATCTACGGTGAAAGGTGCAACATCCGTTCAAAATGCCAAAAAAGTGTCGTACGACTTTTAGAAATGAGTGCATGGATTTGAAACGGAACAGTACCATGGAGCACCATTCTCCTATGATGGTAAATCGACGACCAGCCACGGTGATCCCCTTTTACCATAAAATTCGCGTGTTGCATACGAAGGGTAAAAAAAACTTCCGAGTCTCGAAAGTGATTCGGGTAGTCTTTTTTTGCATATGAAACTTTGTATTGACGGTTAAGAGCTATCAAAGCTATAGAACTCACAGAGAGCTTCGTTTTGACTGGTTATGGCTCCCGTAACTCCAAAAGAGGCAACCGTCATGTCTGTCCGAAGAATCGATATCCTAAGGGCGCAACATCTACGGTGCAAGGTGCAACATCCGTCCAAAATGCCGAAACAGTGTCGTACGACTTTTATAAATGAGTGCATGGATTTGAAATGGAACAGTACCATGGAGCACCACTCTCCAGCGATGGTAAATCAACGACCAGCCACGGTGATCCCGTTTTACCATAAAATTCACGTGAAGCAAACGAAGGGTAAAAAAAACTTCCGAGTCCCGAAAGTGATACGGGTTGTCTTTTTTTTGGATATGAAAATTTTCATTGACGGCTAAGAGCTGTCAAAGCCATAGAACTCACAGAGACTAGTTAGGGCTCCCGTAACTCCAAAAGAGGCAATCGTTATGGCTATCCGAAGAATCGAAATCCTAAGGGTGCAACGTCTACGGTGGAAGGTGCAACATCCGTTCAAAATGCCGAAACAGTGCTATATGACTTATAGAAATTAGTGCATGGATTTAAAACGGAACAGTACCATGGAGCACCACTCTACTACGTTGATAAATCGACGACCAGCCACGGTGATCCCGTTTTACCATAAAATTCACGTGAAGCAAACGAAGGGTAAAAAAAACTTCCGAGTCCCGAAAGTGATTCGGATTGTCTTTTTTTGGATATGAAACTTTACATCGACGGCTAAGAGCGGTCAAAGCCGTAGAACTCACAGTGAGCTTCGTTTTGACTAGTTATGACTCCCGTAACTCCAAAAGAGGCAACTGTTATGGCTATCCGAAAAATCGATATCCTAAGGGCGCAACATCTACTATGCAAGGTGCAATATTAGTTCAAAATGCTGAAACAGTGCCTTACTAGATTTAGGAATGAGTGCATAGATTTGAAACGAAACAGTACCATGGAGCACCACTCTCCTACAATGGTAAATCGACGACCAGCCACGGTGATCCCATTTTACCATAAAATTCACGTAAAGCAAACGAAGGGTAAATAAAAACTTCTGAGTCTCGAAAGTGATTCGGGTAGTCTTTTTTTGGATATGAAACTTTGCATTGACGGCTAAGAGCTGTCAAAGCCGTAGAAATCACAGAGTGCTTCATTTTAACTGGTTATGGCTCCCGTAAATCCAAAAGAGCCAACCGTTATGGATGTCCGAAGAATCAATATTCTAAGGGCGCAACATCTACGGTGCATGGTGCAACATCCGTCCAAAATGCCGAAACAGTGCCGTAAGACTTTTATAAATAAGTGCATGGATTTGAAACGGAACAGTACCACGGCGCACCACTCTCCAGCGATGCCAAATCGACGACCAGCCATGGTGATCCCATTTTACCATAAAATTCACGTGTAGCAAACGAAGGGTAAAAAAAACTTCCGAGTCCCGAAAGTGATTCGGGTAGTCTTTTTTTGGATATGAAACTATGCATTGATGGCTAAATGCGGTCAAAGCCGTAGAACTCACAGAGAGATTCGTTTTGACTAGTTATGGCTCCCGTAACTTCAAAAGAGGCAACCGTTATGGCTGTCCGAAGAATCGATATCCTAAGGGCGCAACATCTACGGTGCATGGTGCAACATCCGTTCAAAATGACGAAACAGAGCCGTACGACTTTTAGAAATGAGTGCATGGATTTGAAACGGAACAGTACCATGCAGCACCACTCTCCTAAGTTGGTAAATCGACGACCAGCCACGGTGATCCCATTTTACCATAAAATTCACGTGAAGCAAACGAAGGGTAAAAAAAAACTTCCGAGTCTCGAAAGTGATTCGGGTTGTCTTTTTTTTAATATGAAACTTTGCATTGACGGCTAAGAGTTGTCAAAGCCGTAGAAATCACAGAGTGCTTCGTTTTGACTGGTTGTGGCTTCCGTAACTCCAAAAGAGACAATTGTTATGGCTCTCTGAAGAATCGATATCCTAAGGCGCAACATCTACGGTGCAAGGTGCAACATCCGTTCAAAATGCCAAAAATCGATATCCTAAGGGCGCAACATATACGGTGCAAGGTGCAACATCCGTTAAAAATGCCGAAACAGCGTCGTACGACTTTTAGAAATGAGTGCATGGATTTGAAACGGAACAGTACCATGGAGCACCACTCTCCAGCGATGGTAAATCAACGACCAGCCACGGTGATCCCGTTTTACCATAAAATTCACGTGAAGCAAACGAAGGGTAAAAAAACTTCCGAGTCCCGAAAGTGATTTGGGTTGTCTTATTTTTGGATATGAAACTTTTCATTGACGGCTAAGAGCTGTCAAAGCCATAGAACTCACAGAGAGCTTCGTTTTGACTAGTTAGGGCTACCGTAACTCCAAAAGAGGCAACCGTTATGGCTATCCGAAGAATCGAAATCCTAAGGGTGCAACATCTACGGTGGAAGGTGCAACATCCGTTCAAAATGCCGAAACAGTGTTGTACGACTTTTAGAAATTAGTGCATGGATTTAAAACGGAACAGTACCATGGAGCATCACTCTCCTACGTTGATAAATCGACCACCAGCCACGGAGATCCCGTTTTACCATAAAATTCACGTGAAGCAAACGAAGGGTAAAAAAAACTTCCGAGTCCCGAAAGTGATTCAGATTGTCTTTTTTTGGATATGAAACTTTACATCGACGGCTAAGAGCGGTCAAAGCCGTAGAACTCACAGTGGGCTTCGTTTTGACTGGTTATGGATCCCGTAACTCCTAAAGAGGCAACTGTTATGGCTGTCCGAAAAATCGATATCGTAAGGGCGCAACAGCTACTGTGCAAGGTGCAACATTAGTTCAAAATGCCGAAACAGTGCCTTACTAGTTTTAGAAATGAGTGCATAGATTTGAAACGAAATAGTACCATGGAGCACAACTCTCCTACAATGGTAAATCGACGACCAGCCACGGTGATCCTATTTTACCATAAAATTCACGTAAAGCAAACGAAGGGTAAATAAAAACTTCCGAGTCCCGAAAGTGATTCGGGTAGTCTTTTTTTGGATATGAAACTTTGCATTGACGGCTAAAAGCTGTCAAAGCCGTAGAAATCACAGAGTGCTTCGTTTTAACTGGTTATGGCTCCCGTAACTCCAAAAGAGCCAACCGTTATGGCTGTCCGAAGAATCAATATCCTAAGGGCGCAACATCTACGGTGCATGGTGCAACATCCGTCCAAAATGCCGAAACAGTGTCGTACGACTTTTATAAATGAGTGCATGGATTTGAAACGGAACAGTACCATGGTGCAACACTCTCCAGCGATGCCAAATCGACGACCAGCCATGGTGATCCCGTTTTACCATAAAATTCACGTGTAGCAAACGAAGGGTAAAAAAAACTTCCGAGTCCCGAAAGTGATTCGGGTAGTCTTTTTTGGATATGAAACTATGCGTTGACGGATAAAAGCGGTCAAAGCCGTAGAACTCACAGAGAGCTTCGTTTTGACTAGTTATGGCTCCCGTAACTCCAAAAGAGGCAACCGTTATGGCTGTCCGAAGAATCGATATCCTAAGGGCGCAACATCTATGGTGCAACATCCGTTGAAAATGCCAAAACAGTGCCGTACGACTTTTAGAAATGAGTGCATGGATTTGTAATGGAACAGTACCATGGAGCACCACTCTCCTACGATGGTAAATCGACGACCAACCACGGTGATCCCGTTTTACCATAAAATTCACGTGAAGCAAACGAAGGGTAAAAAAAACTTTTGAGTCCCGAAAGTGATTCGGGTTGTCTTTTTTTTGGATATGAAACTTTTCATTGACGACAAAGAGCTATCAAAGCCATAGAACTCACAGAGAGCTTCGTTTTGACTGGTTATGGCTCCCGTAACTCCAAAAGAGGCAACCGTCATGTCTGTCCGAAGAATCGATATCCTAAGGCGCAACATCTACGGTGCAAGGTGCAACATCCGTCCAAAATGCCGAAACAGTGTCGTACGACTTTTATAAATGAGTGCATGGATTTGAAATGGAACAGTACCATGGAGCACCACTCTCCAGCAACGGTAAATCAACGACCAGCCACGGTGATCCCGTTTTACCATAAAATTCACGTGAAGCAAACGAAGGGTAAAAAAAACTTCTGAGTCCCGAAAGTGATACGGGTTGTCTTTTTTTTGGATATGAAAATTTTCATTGACGGCTAAGAGCTGTCAAAGCCATAGAACTCACAGAGACTAGTTAGGGCTCCCGTAACTCCAAAAGAGGCAACCGTTATGGCTATCTGAAGAATCGAAATCCTAAGGGTGCAACATCTACGGTGGAAGGTGCAACATCCGTTCAAAATGCCGAAACAGTGCTATATGACTTATAGAAATTAGTGCATGGATTTAAAACGGAACAGTACCATGGAGCACCACTCTACTACGTTGATAAATCGACGACAAGCCACGGTGATCCCGTTTTACCATAAAATTCACGTGAAGCAAACGAAGGGTAAAAAAAACTTCCGAGTCCCGAAAGTGATTCGGATTGTCTTTTTTTGGATATGAAACTTTACATCGACGGCTAAGAGCGGTCAAAGCCGTAGAACTCACAGTGAGCTTCGTTTTGACTAGTTATGACTCCCGTAACTCCAAAAGAGGCAACTGTTATGGCTATCCGAAAAATCGATATCCTAAGGGCGCAACATCTACTATGCAAGGTGCAATATTAGTTCAAAATGCTGAAACAGTGCCTTACTAGATTTAGGAATGAGTGCATAGATTTGAAACGAAACAGTACCATGGAGCACCACTCTCCTACAATGGTAAATCGACGACCAGCCACGGTGATCCCATTTTACCATAAAATTCACGTAAAGCAAACGAAGGGTAAATAAAAACTTCTGAGTCTCGAAAGTGATTCGGGTAGTCTTTTTTTGGATATGAAACTTTGCATTGACGGCTAAGAGCTGTCAAAGCCGTAGAAATCACAGAGTGCTTCATTTTAACTGGTTATGGCTCCCGTAAATCCAAAAGAGCCAACCGTTATGGATGTCCGAAGAATCAATATTCTAAGGGCGCAACATCTACGGTGCATGGTGCAACATCCGTCCAAAATGCCGAAACAGTGCCGTAAGACTTTTATAAATAAGTGCATGGATTTGAAACGGAACAGTACCACGGCGCACCACTCTCCAGCGATGCCAAATCGACGACCAGCCATGGTGATCCCATTTTACCATAAAATTCACGTGTAGCAAACGAAGGGTAAAAAAAACTTCCGAGTCCCGAAAGTGATTCGGGTAGTCTTTTTTTGGATATGAAACTATGCATTGATGGCTAAATGCGGTCAAAGCCGTAGAACTCACAGAGAGATTCGTTTTGACTAGTTATGGCTCCCGTAACTTCAAAAGAGGCAACCGTTATGGCTGTCCGAAGAATCGATATCCTAAGGGCGCAACATCTACGGTGCATGGTGCAACATCCGTTCAAAATGACGAAACAGAGCCGTACGACTTTTAGAAATGAGTGCATGGATTTGAAACGGAACAGTACCATGCAGCACCACTCTCCTAAGTTGGTAAATCGACGACCAGCCACGGTGATCCCATTTTACCATAAAATTCATGTGAAGCAAACGAAGGGTAAAAAAAAACTTCCGAGTCTCGAAAGTGATTCGGGTTGTCTTTTTTTTAATATGAAACTTTGCATTGACGGCTAAGAGTTGTCAAAGCCGTAGAAATCACAGAGTGCTTCGTTTTGACTGGTTGTGGCTTCCGTAACTCCAAAAGAGACAATTGTTATGGCTCTCTGAAGAATCGATATCCTAAGGCGCAACTTCTACGGTGCAAGGTGCAACATCCGTTCAAAATGCCAAAAATCGATATCCTAAGGGCGCAACATATACGGTGCAAGGTGCAACATCCGTTAAAAATGCCGAAACAGCGTCGTACGACTTTTAGAAATGAGTGCATGGATTTGAAACGGAACAGTACCATGGAGCACCACTCTCCAGCGATGGTAAATCAACGACCAGCCACGGTGATCCCGTTTTACCATAAAATTCACGTGAAGCAAACGAAGGGTAAAAAAACTTCCGAGTCCCGAAAGTGATTCGGGTTGTCTTATTTTTGGATATGAAACTTTTCATTGACGGCTAAGAGCTGTCAAAGCCATAGAACTCACAGAGAGCTTCGTTTTGACTAGTTAGGGCTACCGTAACTCCAAAAGAGGCAACCGTTATGGCTATCCGAAGAATCGAAATCCTAAGGGTGCAACATCTACGGTGGAAGGTGCAACATCCGTTCAAAATGCCGAAACAGTGTTGTACGACTTTTAGAAATTAGTGCATGGATTTAAAACGGAACAGTACCATGGAGCATCACTCTCCTACGTTGATAAATCGACCACCAGCCACGGAGATCCCGTTTTACCATAAAATTCACGTGAAGCAAACGAAGGGTAAAAAAAACTTCCGAGTCCCGAAAGTGATTCAGATTGTCTTTTTTTGGATATGAAACTTTACATCGACGGCTAAGAGCGGTCAAAGCCGTAGAACTCACAGTGGGCTTCGTTTTGACTGGTTATGGATCCCGTAACTCCTAAAGAGGCAACTGTTATGGCTGTCCGAAAAATCGATATCCTAAGGGCGCAACAGCTACTGTGCAAGGTGCAACATTAGTTCAAAATGCCGAAACAGTGCCTTACTAGTTTTAGAAATGAGTGCATAGATTTGAAACGAAATAGTACCATGGAGCACAACTCTCCTACAATGGTAAATCGACGACCAGCCACGGTGATCCTATTTTACCATAAAATTCACGTAAAGCAAACGAAGGGTAAATAAAAACTTCCGAGTCCCGAAAGTGATTCGGGTAGTCTTTTTTTGGATATGAAACTTTGCATTGACGGCTAAAAGCTGTCAAAGCCGTAGAAATCACAGAGTGCTTCGTTTTAACTGGTTATGGCTCCCGTAACTCCAAAAGAGCCAACCGTTATGGCTGTCCGAAGAATCAATATCCTAAGGGCGCAACATCTACGGTGCATGGTGCAACATCCGTCCAAAATGCCGAAACAGTGTCGTACGACTTTTATAAATGAGTGCATGGATTTGAAACGGAACAGTACCATGGTGCAACACTCTCTAGCGATGCCAAATCGACGACCAGCCATGGTGATCCCGTTTTACCATAAAATTCACGTGTAGCAAACGAAGGGTAAAAAAAACTTCCGAGTCCCGAAAGTGATTCGGGTAGTCTTTTTTGGATATGAAACTATGCGTTGACGGATAAAAGCGGTCAAAGCCGTAGAACTCACAGAGAGCTTCGTTTTGACTAGTTATGGCTCCCGTAACTCCAAAAGAGGCAACCGTTATGGCTGTCCGAAGAATCGATATCCTAAGGGCGCAACATCTATGGTGCAACATCCGTTGAAAATGCCAAAACAGTGCCGTACGACTTTTAGAAATGAGTGCATGGATTTGTAATGGAACAGTACCATGGAGCACCACTCTCCTACGATGGTAAATCGACGACCAACCACGGTGATCCCGTTTTACCATAAAATTCACGTGAAGCAAACGAAGGGTAAAAAAAACTTTTGAGTCCCGAAAGTGATTCGGGTTGTCTTTTTTTTGGATATGAAACTTTTCATTGACGACAAAGAGCTATCAAAGCCATAGAAATCACAGAGAGCTTCGCTTTGACTTGTTAGGGCTCCCGTAACTCCAAAAGAGGCAACCGTTATGGCTATCCGAAGAATCGAAATCCTAAGGGCGCAACATCTACGGTAGAAGGTGCAACATCCGTTCAAAATGCTGAAACAGTGCTGTACGACTTTTAGAAATTAGTGCATGGATTTAAAATGGAACAGTACCATGGAGCACCACTCTCCTACGTTGATAAATCGACGACCAGCCACGGTGATCCCGTTTTACCATAAAATTCACGTGAAGCAAACGAAGGGTAAAAAAAACTTCCGAGTCCCGAAAGTGATTCAGATTGTCTTTTTTTGGATATGAAACTTTACATCGACGGCTAAGAGCGGTCAAAGCCGTAGAACTCACAGTGGGCTTCGTTTTGACTGGTTATGGATCCCGTAACTCCTAAAGAGGCAACTGTTATGGCTGTCCGAAAAATCGATATCCTAAGGGCGCAACAGCTACTGTGCAAGGTGCAACATTAGTTCAAAATGCCGAAACAGTGCCTTACTAGTTTTAGAAATGAGTGCATAGATTTGAAACGAAATAGTACCATGGAGCACAACTCTCCTACAATGGTAAATCGACGACCAGCCACGGTGATCCTATTTTACCATAAAATTCACGTAAAGCAAACGAAGGGTAAATAAAAACTTCCGAGTCCCGAAAGTGATTCGGGTAGTCTTTTTTTGGATATGAAACTTTGCATTGACGGCTAAAAGCTGTCAAAGCCGTAGAAATCACAGAGTGCTTCGTTTTAACTGGTTATGGCTCCCGTAACTCCAAAAGAGCCAACCGTTATGGCTGTCCGAAGAATCGATATCCTAAGGGCGCAACATCTACGGTGCATGGTGCAACATCCGTCCAAAATGCCGAAACAGTGTCGTACGACTTTTATAAATGAGTGCATGGATTTGAAACGGAACAGTACCATGGTGCAACACTCTCCAGCGATGCCAAATCGACGACCAGCCATGGTGATCCCGTTTTACCATAAAATTCACGTGTAGCAAACGAAGGGTAAAAAAAACTTACGAGTCCCGAATGTGATTCGGGTAGTCTTTTTTTGGATATGAAACTGTGCGTTGACGGCTAAAAGCGGTCAAAGCTGTAGAACTCACGAAGAGCTTCGTTTTGACTGGTTATGGCTCCCGTAACTCCAAAAGAGGCAACCGTTATGGTTGTCCGAAGAATCGATATCCTAAGGGCGCAACATTTATGGTGCAAGGTGCAACATCCGTTGAAAATGCCAAAACAGTGTCGTACGACTTTTAGAAATGAGTGCATGGATTTGAAACGGAACAGTACCATGGAGCCCCACTCTCCTACGATGGTAAATAGACGACCAGCCACGGTGATCCCGTTTTACCATAAAATTCACGTGAAGCAAACGAAGGGTAAAAAAAACTTCCGAGTCCCGAAAGTGATTCAGGTAGTCTTTTTTTTGATATGAAACTTTGCATTGACGGCTAAGAGCTGTCAAAGCCGTAGAAATCACAAAGAGCTTCGTTTTGACTGGTTATGGCTCCCGTAACTCCAAAAGAGGCAACCGTTATGGCTGTCCAAAGAATCGATATCCTAAGGGCGCAACATCTACGGTGCAAGGTGCAACATCCGTCGAAAATGCCGAAACAGTTCCGTACGACTTTTATAAATGAGTGCATGGATTTGAAACGGAACAGTACCATGGCGCACCACTCTCCAACGATGGTAAATCGACGACCTTCCACGGTGATCCCGTTTTACCATGAAAATCACGTGTAGCAAACGAAGGGTAAAAAAAACTTCCGAGTCCCAAAAGCGATTCGGGTAGTCTTTGTTTGGATATGAAACTATGCATTGATGGCTAAAAGTGGTCAAAGCCGTAGAACTCACAGAGATATTCGTTTTGACTGGTTATGGCACTCGTAAATCCAAAAGAGGCAAATGTTATGGCTGTCTGAAGAATCGATATCCTAAAGGCGCAACATCTACGGTGCAAGGTGCAACATCCGCTCAAAATGCCTAAACTGTGTCGTACGATTTTTAGAAATGAGTGCATGGATTTGAAACAGAACAGTACTATGGAGAACCACTCTCCTACGATGGTAAATCGACGACCAGCCACGGTGATCCTGTTTTACCATAAAATTCACGTGAAGCAAACGAAGGGTAAAAAAAACTTCCTAGTCCCGAAAGTGATTCGGGTAGTCTTTTTTTGGATATGAAACTTTGCATTGACGGCTAAGAGCTGGCAAAGCCGTAGAAATCACAGAGAGCTTCGGGTAGTCTTTTTATGGATATGAAACTATCAATAGACAACTTAAAGCCGTCAAGGCCGTAGAACTCACAGAGAGCTTGGTTCCGACTGGTTATGGCTCCCATAACTCCAAAAGAGGCAACCGTTAGGGCTGTCCGAAGAATCGATATCCTAAGGGCGCAACATCTACGGTGCAAGGTGCAACATCCGTCCAAATTGCCGAAACAGTGTCGTACGACTTTTACAAATGAGTGCATGGATTTGAAATGGAACAGTACCATGACGCACCACTCTCCAGCGATGGTAAATCGACGACCAGCCACGGTGATCCCGTTTTACCATAAAATTCACGTGAAGCAAACAAAGGGTAAAAAAAACTTCTGAGTCCCGAAAGTGATTCGGGTAGTCTTTTTTTGGATATGAAACTTTGCATTGATGGCTTAGAGCTGTCAAAGCCGTAGAACTTACAGTGAGCTTCGTTTTGACTGGTTATGGCTCCCGTAATTCCAAAAGAGGCAACCGTTATGGCTGTCCGAAGAATAGATATCCTAAGGGCGCAACATCTACAGTGCAAGGTGCAACATACGTTCAAAATGCAGAAACAGTGTCGTACGACTTTTAGAAATGAGTGCATGGATTTAAAACGGAATAGTACCATGGAGCACCACTCTCCTACGTTGGTAAATCGACGACCAGCCATGGTGATCCCGTTTTAACATAAAATTCACGTGAAGGAAACAAAGGGTAAAAAAGATTGCTGAGTCCCGAAAGTGACTCGGGCTGTTTTTTTTTGATATTAAATTTTGCATTGATGGCTAAGAGCTGTCAAAGCCAAAGAACTCACCGAGAGCTTCGTTTTGACTGGTTATGTCTCCCGTAACTCCAAAAGAGGCAACCATTATGGCTGTCCAAAGAATCGATATCCTAAGGGCGCAACATCTACGGTGCAAGGTGCAACATCCGTCCAAAATGCCGAAACAGTGTCGTACGACTTTAAGAAATGAGTGCATGGATTTGAAACAGAACAGTACCATGGAGCTCCACACTCCTACGTTGGTAAATCGATGACCAGCCACGGTGATCCCGTTTTACCATAAAATTCACGTGAAGCAAACGAAGGGTAAAAAAAAACTTCCGAGTCCCGAAAGTGATTCGGTTTGTCTTTTTTTGGATATGAAACTTTGCACTGACGGGTAAGAGCGGTCAAAGACGTAGAACTCTAAGAGAGCTTCGTTTTGAATGGTTATGGCCCCCGTAACTCCAAAAGAGGAAACTGTTATGTCTATCCGAAAAATCGATATTCTAAGGGCACAACATCTACGGTGCAAGGTGCAACATAATTTCAAAATGTCGAAACAGTGCCTTACGACTTTTAGAAATGAGTGCATGGATTTGAAACGGAACAGTACCATGGAGCACCACTCTCCTACGATGGTAAATCGAGGACCAACCACGGTGATCCCATTTTACTATAAAATTCACGTGAAGCAAACGAAGGTTAAAAAAAAACTTCCAAGTCCCGAAAGTGATTCGGGTAGTCTTTTTTTGGATATGAAACTTTGCATTGACGGCTAAGAGCTGGCAAAGCCGTAGAAATAACAGAGAGCTTCGTTTTGACTAGTTATGGCTCTTACAATCCAAAAGAGGCAACCGTTATGGCTGTCCGAAGAATCGATATCCTAAGGGCGCAACATATACGGTGCAAGGTGCAACATCCGTTCAAAATGCCGAAACAGTGTCGTACGACTTTTAGAAATGAGTGCATGGATTTGAAACGGAACAGTACCATGGAGCACCACTCTCCTACGTTGGTAAATCAACAACCAGCCATGGTGATCCCATTTTACCATAAAATTCACGTGAAGCAAACGAAGGGTAAAAAAACTTCCGAGTCCCGAATGTGATTCGGGTTCTCTTTTTTTGGATATAAAACTTTGCATTGATGGCTAAGAGCCGTCAAAGCCGTAGAACTCACAGAGAACTTCGTTTTGATTGGTTATGGCTCCCGTAACTCCAAAAGAGGCAACCGTTATGGCTGTCCGAAGAATCGATATCCTAAGGGCGCAACATCTACGGTGCAAGGCGCAACATCCGTTCAAAATGCCGAAACAGTGCCATACAACTTTTAAAAATGAGTGTATAGATTTGAAACAGAATAGTACCATGGAGCACCACTCTCCTACGTTGGTAAACCAACGACCAGCCACGGTGATCCCGTTTTACCATAAAATTCACGTGAAGCAAACGAAGGATAAAAAAAACTTTCGAGTCCCGAAAGTGATTCGGGTTGTCTTTTTTTGGATATGAAACTTTGCATTGACGGCTATGAGCTGTCAAAACCGTAGAACTCACAGAGAGATTCGTTTTGACTGGTTATGGCTCCCGTAACTTCAAAAGAGGCAACCATTATGGCTGTCCGAAAAATCGATATCCTAAGGGTGCAACATCTACTTTGCAAAGAGCAACATCCGTTCAAAATGCTGAAACAGTGTCGTACGACTTTTAGAAATGAGTGCATTGATTTGAAACGGAACAGTACCATGGCATACCACTCTCCAACGATGGTAAATCGACGACCAGCCACAGTATTCCCGTTTTACCATAAAATTCACGTGAAGCAAACTAAGGGTAAAAAAACCTTCCGAATATTGAAAGTTATTCGGGTTGTCTTTTTTTGGATATGAAACCTTGCATTGAAGGATAAGAGCGGTCAAAGCCGTAGAACTCACAAAGAGCTTCGTTTTGACTGGTTATGGCTCTCGTAACTCCAAAAGAGGCAACTGTTATGGCTGTCCGAAGAATCGATATCCTAAGGGCGCAACATCTACGGTGCAAGGTGCAACATCAGTTAAAAATGCCGAAACAGTGCCTTACGACTTTTAGAAATGAGTGCAAGGATTTGAAATGGAACAGTACCATGGAGCACCACTCTCCTACGACGACCAGCCATGGTGATCCCGTTTTACCATAAAATTCACCTGAAGCAAACGAAGGGTAAAAAAACTTCCGAGTCCCGAAAGTGATTCGGGTAGTCTTTTTTGGATATGAAACTTTGCATTGATGGCTAAGAGCTGTCGAAGCCGTAGAACTCACAAAGAGCTTCGTTTTGACTGGTTATGGCTCCCGTAACTCCAAAAGAGGCAACCGTTATGGCTGTACGAAGAATCGATATCTAAAGGGCGCAACATCTACGGTGATAGGTGCAACATCCGTTCAAAATGCCGAAAAAGTGTCGTACGACTTTTAGAAATGAGTGCAGGGATTCGAAACGGAACAGTACCATAGAGCACCACTCTCCTACGTTGGTAAATCAACGACCAGCCATGGTGATCCCGTTTTACCATAAAAGTCATGTGAAGCAAACGAAGGGTGAAAAAAACTTCCGAGTCCCGAAAGTGATTCGGGTAGTCTTTTTTTGGATATGAAACTTAGCATTGACGGCTAAGAGCCATCAAAGACGTAGAACTCATAAAGGGCTTCGTTTTGACTGGTTATGGCTCCCGTAACTCCAAAAGAGGCAACCGTTATGGCTGTCCGAAGAATCGATATCCTAAGGGCGCAACATCTACGGTGCAAGGTGCAACATCCGTCCAAAATGCCGAAACAGTGTCGTACGACTTTTAGAAATGAGTGCATGTATTTGAAACGGAATAGTACCATGGAGCACCACTCTCCTACGTTGGTAAATCGACGACCAGGCACGGTGATCCCGTTTCACCAGAAAATTCACGTGAAGCAACCGAAGGGTAAAAAAAACTTCCGAGTCCCGAAAGTGATTCGGGTTGTATTTTTTTGGATATGATACTTTGCATTGACAGATAAGAGCGGTCAAAGCCGTAGAACTCACAGAGAGCTTCATTTTGACTGGTTATGGCACCCGTAACTCCAAAAGAAGCAACTGTTACGGCTGTCCGAAAAATCGATATCCTAAGGGCGCAACATCTACGGTGCAAGGTGCAACATCAGTTCAAAATGCCGAAACAGTGTCGTACGACTTTTAGAAATGAGTGCATGGATTTGAAACGGAATAGTACCATGGAGCACCACTCTCCTACATTGGTAAATCGACGACCAGCCACGGTGATCCCGTTTTACCATAAAATTCACGTGAAGCAAACGAAGGGTAAAAAAACCTTCCGAATCCCGAAAGTGATTCGGGTTGTCTTTTTTTGGATATGAAACTTTACATTGACAGATAAGAGCGGTCAAAGCCGTTGAACTCACAAAGAGCTTCATTTTGACTAGTTATGGCTCCCGTAACTCCAAAAGAGGCAACTGTTATGGCTGTCCGAAAAATCGATATCCTAAGGGCGCAACATCTATGGTGCAAGGTGCAACATCAGTTCAAAATGCCGAAACAGTGCCGTACGACTTTTAGAAATGAGGGCAAGGATTTGAAACAGAACAGTACCATGGTGCACCACTCTCAAGCGATGGTAAATCGACGACCAGCCACGGCGATCCCCTTTTACCATAAAATTTACGTGAAGAAAACGAAGGGTAAAAAAACTACTGAGTCCCGAAATTGATTCGGGTAGTCTTTTTATGGATATGAAACTATCGATAGACAGCTTAAAGCCGTCAAGGCCGTAGAACTCACAGAGAGCTTGGTTCCGACTGGTTATGGCTCCCGTAACTCCAAAAGAGGCAACCGTTAGGGCTGTCCGAAGAATCGATATCCTAAGGGCGCAACATCTACGGTGCAAGGTGCAACATCCGTCCAAATTGCCGAAACAGTGTCGTACGACTTTAACAAATAAGTGCATGGATTTGAAATGGAACAGTACCATGACGCACCACTCTCCAGCGATGGTAAATCGACGACCAGCCACGGTGATCCCGTTTTACCATAAAATTCACGTGAAGCAAACGAAGGGTAAAAAAAACTTCTGAGTCCCGAAAGTGATTCGGGTAGTCTTTTTTTGGATATGAAACTTTGCTTTGATGGCTTAGAGCTGTCAAAGCCGTAGAACTTACAGTGAGTTTCGTTTTGACTGGTTATGGCTCCCGTAATTCCAAAAGAGGCAACCGTTATGGCTGTCCGAAGAATCGATATCCTAAGGGCGCAACATCTACAGTGCAAGGTGCAACATACGTTCAAAATGCAGAAACAGTGTCGTACGACTTTTAGAAATGAGTGCATGGATTTAAAACGGAATAGTACCATGGAGCACCACTCTCCTACGTTGGTAAATCGACGACCAGCCACGGTGATCCCGTTTTAACATAAAATTCACGTGAAGCAAACAAAGGGTAAAAAAGATTGCTGAGTCCCGAAAGTGACTCGGGCTGTTTTTTTTTTGATATTAAATTTTGCATTGCTGGCTAAGAGCTGTCAAAGCCAAAGAACTCACCGAGAGCTTCGTTTTGACTGGTTATGACTCTCGTAACTCCAAAAGAGGCAACCATTATGGCTGTCCAAAGAATCGATATCCTAAGGGCGCAACATCTACGGTGCAAGGTGCAACATCCGTCCAAAATGCCGAAACAGTGTCGTACGACTTTTAGAAAAGAGTGCATGGATTTGAAACAGAACAGTACCATGGAGCACCACACTCCTACGTTGGTAAATCGATGACCAGCCACGGTGATCCCGTTTTACCATAAAATTCACGTGAAGCAAACGAAGGGTAAAAAAAAACTTCCGAGTCCCGAAAGTGATTCGGTTTGTCTTTTTTTGGATATGAAACTTTGCACTGACGGGTAAGAGCGGTCAAAGACGTAGAACTCTAAGAGAGCTTCGTTTTGAATGGTTATGGCCCCCGTAACTCCAAAAGAGGAAACTGTTATGCCTATCCGAAAAATCGATATTCTAAGGGCGCAACATCTACGGTGCAAGGTGCAACATCATTTCAAAATGCCGAAACAGTGCCTTACGACTTTTAGAAATGAGTGCATGGATTTGAAACGGAACAGTACCATGGACCACCACTCTCCTACGATGGTAAATCGAGGACCAACCACGGTGATCCCATTTTACTATAAAATTCACGTGAAGCAAACGAAGGTTAAAAAAAACTTCCAAGTCCCGAAAGTGATTCGGGTAGTCTTTTTTTGGATATGAAACTTTGCATTGACGGCTAAGAGCTGGCAAAGCCGTAGAAATAACAGAGAGCTTCGTTTTGACTAGTTATGGCTCTTACAATCCAAAAGAGGCAACCGTTATGGCTGTCCAAAGAATCGATATCCTAAGGGCGCAACATATACGGTGCAAGGTGCAACATCCGTTCAAAATGCCGAAACAGTGTCGTACGACTTTTAGAAATGAGTGCATGGATTTGAAACGGAACAGTACCATGGAGCACCACTCTCCTACGTTGGTAAATCAACAACCAGCCATGGTGATCCCATTTTACCATAAAATTCACGTGAAGCAAACGAAGGGTAAAAAAACTTCCGAGTCCCGAATGTGATTCGGGTTCTCTTTTTTTGGATATAAAACTTTGCATTGATGGCTAAGAGCCGTCAAAGCCGTAGAACTCACAGAGAACTTCGTTTTGATTGGTTATGGCTCCCGTAACTCCAAAAGAGGCAACCGTTATGGCTGTCCGAAGAATCGATATCCTAAGGGCGCAACATCTACGGTGCAAGGCGCAACATCCGTTCAAAATGCCGAAACAGTGCCATACAACTTTTAAAAATGAGTGTATAGATTTGAAACAGAATAGTACCATGGAGCACCACTCTCCTACGTTGGTAAACCAACGACCAGCCACGGTGATCCCGTTTTACCTTAAAATTCACGTGAAGCAAACGAAGGATAAAAAAAACTTTCGAGTCCCGAAAGTGATTCGGGTTGTCTTTTTTTGGATATGAAACTTTGCATTGACGGTTATGAGCTGTCAAAACCGTAGAACTCACAGAGAGATTCGTTTTGACTGGTTATGGCTCCCGTAACTTCAAAAGAGGCAAACGTTATGGCTGTCCGAAAAATCGATATCCTAAGGGTGCAACATCTACTTTGCAAAGAGCAACATCCATTCAAAATGCTGAAACAGTGTCGTACGACTTTAAAAATGAGTGCATTGATTTGAAACGGAACAGTACCATGGCATATCACTCTCCAGCGATGGTAAATCGACGACCAGCCACAGTATTCCCGTTTTACCATAAAATTCACGTGAAGCAAACTAAGGGTAAAAAAACCTTCCGAATACTGAAAGTTATTCGGGTTGTCTTTTTTTGGATATGAAACCTTGCATTGAAGGATAAGAGAGGTCAAAGCCGTAGAACTCACAAAGAGCTTTGTTTTGACTGGTTATGGTTCTCGTAACTCCAAAAGAGGCAACTGTTATGGCTGTCCGAAGAATCGATATCCTAAGGGCGCAACATCTACGGTGCAAGGTGCAACATCAGTTAAAAATGCCGAAACATTGCCTTACGACTTTTAGAAATGAGTGCATGGATTTGAAATGGAACAGTACCATGGAGCACCACTCTCCTACGACGACCAGCCATGGTGATCCCGTTTTACCATAAAATTCACCTGAAGCAAACGAAGGGTAAAAAAACTTCCGAGTCCCGAAAGTGATTCGGGTAGTCTTTTTTGGATATGAAACTTTGCATTGATGGCTAAGAGCTGTCGAAGCCGTAGAACTCACAGAGAGTTTCATTTTGACTGGTTATGGCTCCCGTAACTCCAAAAGAGGCAACCGTTATGGCTGTACGAAGAATCGATATCTAAAGGGCGCAACATCTACGGTGATAGGTGCAACATCCGTTCAAAATGCCGAAAAAGTGTCGTACGACTTTTAGAAATGAGTGCAGGGATTCGAAACGGAACAGTACCATAGAGCACCACTCTCCTACGTTGGTAAATCGATGACCAGCCATGGTGATCCCGTTTTACCATAAAAGTCATGTGAAGCAAACGAAGGGTGAAAAAACTTCCGAGTCCCGAAAGTGATTCGGGTAGTCTTTTTTGGATATGAAACTTAGCATTGACGGCTAAGAGCCATCAAAGCCGTAGAACTCATAAAGGGCTTCGTTTTGACTGGTTATGGCTCCCGTAACTCCAAAAGAGGCAACCGTTATGGTTGTCCGAAGAATCGATATCCTAATGGCGCAACATCTACGGTGCAAGGTGCAACATCCGTCCAAAATGCCGAAACAGTGTCGTACGACTTTTAGAAATGAGTGCATGTATTTGAAACGGAACAGTACCATGGAGCACCACTCTCCTACGTTGGTAAATCGACGACCAGCCACGGTGATCCCGTTTCACCAGAAAATTCACGTGAAGCAAACGAAGGGTAAAAAAACTTCCGAGTCCCGAAAGTGATTCCGATTGTATTTTTTTGGATATGATACTTTGCATTGACGGAAAAGAGCGGTCAAAGCCGTAGAACTCACATAGAGCTTCATTTTGACTGGTTATGGCACCCGTAACTCTAAAAGAAGCAACTGTTATGGCTGTCCGAAAAATCGATATCCTAAGGGCGCAACATCTACGGTGCAAGGTGCAACATCAGTTCAAAATGCCGAAACAGTGTCGTACGACTTTTAGAAATGAGTGCATGGATTTGAAACGGAACAGTACCATGGAGCACCACTCTCCTACATTGGTAAATCGACGACCAGCCACGGTGATCCCGTTTTACCATAAAATTCACGTGAAGCAAACGAAGGGTAAAAAAACCTTCCGAATCCCGAAAGTGATTCGGGTTGTCTTTTTTTGGATATGAAACTTTGCATTGACGGATAAGAGCGGTCAAAGCCGTTGAACTCACAGTGAGCTTCGTTTTGACTAGTTATGGCTCCCGTAACTCCAAAAGAGGCAACTGTAATGGCTGTCCGAAAAATCTATATCCTAAGGGCGCAACATCTATGGTGCAAGGTGCAACATCAGTTCAAAATGCCGAAACAGTGCCTTACGACTTTTAGAAATGAGGGCAAGGATTTGAAACGGAACAGTACCATGGTGCACCACTCTCAAGCGATGGTAAATCGACGACCAGCCACGACGATCCCCTTTTACCATAAAATTTACGTGAAGAAAACGAAGGGTAAAAAAACTACTGAGTCCCGAAATTGATTTGGGTAGTCTTTTTATGGATATGAAACTATCAATAGACAGCTTAAAGCCATCAAGGCCGTAGAACTCACAAAGAGCTTGGTTCCGACTGGTTATGGCTCCCGTAACTCCAAAAGAGGCAACAGTTAGGGCTGTCCGAAGAATCGATATCCTAAGGGCGCAACATCTACGGTGCAAGGTGCAACATCCGTCCAAAATGCCGAAAAAGTGTCGTACGACTTTTACAAATGAGTGCATGGATTTGAAATGGAACAGTACCATGACGCACCACTCTCCAGCGATGGTAAATCGACGACCAGCCACGGTGATCCCGTTTTACCATACAATTCACGTGAAGCAAACGAAGGGTAAAAAAAACTTCTGAGTCCCGAAAGTGATTCGGGAATTCTTTTTTTGAATATAAACTTTGCATTGACGGTTTAGAGCTGTCAAAACCGTGGAACTTACAGTGAGCTTCGTTTTGACTGGTTATGGCTCCCGTAATTCCAAAAGAGGCAACCGTTATGGCTGTCCGAAGAATCGATATCCTAAGGGCGCAACATCTACAGTGCAAGGTGCAACATACGTTCAAAATGCAGAAACAGTGTCGTACGACTTTTAGAAATGAGTGCATGGATTTAAAACGGAATAGTACCATGGAGCACCACTCTCCTACGTTGGTAAATCGACGACCAGCCACGGTGATCCCGTTTTAACATAAAATTCACGTGAAGCAAACAAAGGGTAAAAAAGATTGCTGAGTCCCGAAAGTGACTCGGGCTGTTTTTTTTTATATTAAATTTTGCATTGATGGCTAAGAGCTATCAAAGCCAAAGAACTCACCGAGAGCTTCGTTTTGACTGGTTATGACTCCCGTAACTCCAAAAGAGGCAACCGTTATGGCTGTCCAAAGAATCGATATCCTAAGGGCGCAACATCTACGGTGCAAGGTGCAACATCCGTCCAAAATGCCGAAACAGTGTCGTACGACTTTTAGAAATGAGTGCATGGATTTGAAACGGAACAGTACCATGGAGCACCACACTCCTACTTTGGTAAATCGATGACCAGCCACGGTGATCCTGTTTTACCATAAAATTCACGTGAAGCAAACGAAGGGTAAAAAAAAATCTTCCGAGTCCCGAAAGTGATTCGGGTTGTCTTTTTTTGGATATGAAACTTTGCATTGACGGGTAAGAGCGATCAAAGCCGTAGAACTCTAAGAGAGCTTCGTTTTGAATGGTTATGGCCCCCGTAACTCCAAAAGAGGAAACTGTTATGTCTATCCGAAAAATCGATATCCTAAGGGCGCAACATCTACGGTGCAAGAGGCAACATCAGTTCAAAATGTCGAAACAGTGTCGTACGACTTTTAGAAATGAGTGCATGGATTTGAAACGGAACAGTACCATGGAGCACCACTCTCCTACATTGGTAAATCGACGACCAGCCACGGTGATCCCGTTTTACCATAAAATTCACGTGAAGCAAACGAAGGGTAAAAAAACCTTCCGAATCCCGAAAGTGATTCAGGTTGTCTTTTTTTGGATATGAAACTTTGCATTGACAGATAAGAGAGGTCAAAGCCGTTGAACTCACAGAGAGCTTCGTTTTGACTAGTTATGGCTCCCGTAACTCCAAAAGAGGCAACTGTAATGGCTGTCCGAAAAATCGATATCCTAAGGGCGCAACATCTATGGTGCAAGGTGCAACATCAGTTCAAAATGCCGAAACCGTGCCTTAAGACTTTTAGAAATTAGGGCAAGGATTTGAAACGGAATAGTACCATGGTGCACCACTCTCAAGCGATGGTAAATCGACGACCAGCCACGGCGATCCCCTTTTACCATAAAATTTACGTGAAGAAAACGAAGGGTAAAAAAACTACTGAGTCCCGAAATTGATTCGGGTAGTCTTTTTATGGATATGAAACTATCAATAGACAGCTTAAAGCCATCAAGGCCGTACAACTCACAGAGAGCTTGGTTCCGACTGGTTATGGCTCCCGTAACTCCAAAAGAGGCAACCGTTAGGGCCGTCCGAAGAATCGATATCCTAAGGGCGCAACATCTACAGTGCAAGGTGCAACATCCGTCCAAAATGCCGAAACAGTGTCGTACGACTTTTACAAATGAGTGCATGGATTTGAAATGGAACAGTACCATGACGCACCACTCTCCAGCGATGGTAAATCGACGACCAGCCACGGTGATCCCGTTTTACCATAAAATTCACGTGAAGCAAACGAAGGGTAAAAAAACTTCTGAGTCCCGAAAGTGATTCGGGTACTCTTTTTTTGGATATGAAACTTTTCATTGACGGCTTAGAGTTGTCAAAGCCGTAGAACTTACAGTGAGCTTCGTTTTGACTGGTTATGGCTCCCGTAATTCCAAAAGAGGCAACCGTTATGGCTGTCCGAAGAATCGATATCCTAAGGGCGCAACATCTATAGTGCAAGGTGCAACATACGTTCAAAATGCAGAAACAGTGGCGTACGACTTTTAGAAATGAGTGCATGGATTTAAAACGGAAGAGTACCATGGAGCACCACTCTCCTACGTTGGTAAATCGACGACCAGCCACGGTGATCCCGTTTTAACATAAAATTCACGTGAAGCAAACAAAGGGTAAAAAAGATTGCTGAGTCCCGAAAGTGACTCGGGATGTTTTTTTTTGATATTAAATTTTGCATTGATGGCTAAGAGCTGTCAAAGCCAAAGAACTCACCGAGAGCTTCGTTTTGACTGGTTATGACTCCTGTAACTCCAAAAGAGGCAACCGTTATGGCTGTCCAAAGAATCGATAACCTAAGGGCGCAACATCTACGGTGCAAGGTGCAACATCCGTCCAAAATGACGAAACAGTGTCGTACGACTTTGAGTGCATGGATTTGAAATGGAACAGTACCATGGAGCACCACACTCCTACGTTGGTAAATCGATGACCAGCCACGGTGATCCCGTTTTACCATAAAATTCACGTGAAGCAAACGAAGGGTAAAAAAAAAACTTCCGAGTCCCGAAAGTGATTCGGGTTGTCTTTTTTTGGATATGAAACTTTGCATTGATGGGTAAGAGCGGTCAAGCCGTAGAACTCTAAGAGGGCTTCGTTTTGAATGGTTATGGCCCCCGTAACTCCAAAAGAGGAAACTGTTATGTCTATCCGAAAAATCGATATCCTAAGGGCGCAACATCTACGGTGCAAGGTGCAACATCATTTCAAAATGCTGAAACAGTGCCTTACGACTTTTAGAAATGAGTGCATGGATTTGAAACGGAACAGTACCATGGAGCACCACTCTCCTACGATGGTAAATCGACGACCAGCCACGGCGATCCCGTTTTACCATAAAATTCACGTGTAGCAAACGAAGGGTAAAAAAAACTTTCGATTCCCGAAAGTGATTCGGGTAGTCTATTTTGGATATGAAACTATGCATTGAGGGCTAAAAGCGGTCAAAGCCGTAGAACTCACAAAGAGCTTCGTTTTGACTGGTTATGGCTCCCGTAACTTCAAAAGAGGCAACCGTTATGGTTGTCCGAAGAATCGATATCCTAAGGGCGCAACATTTGCGGTGCAAGGTGCAACATCCGTTCAAAATGCCGAAACAGTGCCTTACGACTTTTATATATGAGTGCATGGATTTGATACGGAACAGTACCATGGCGCACCACTCTCCAGCGATGGTAAATCGACGACCAGCCACGGTGATCCGTTTTACCATAATATTCATGTGTAGCAAACGAAGGGTAAAAAAAACTTCCGAGTCCTGAAAGTGATTCGGTTAGTCTTTTTTTGGAAATGAAACTATGCATTGACGGCTAAAAGCGGTCAAAGCCATAGAACTCACAGAGAGTTTTGTTTTGACTGGTTATGGCTCCCGTAACTCCAAAAGAGGCAACCGTTATGGTTGTCCGAAGAATCGATATCCTAAGGGCGCAACATCTGCGGTGCAAGGTGCAACATCCGTTTTACGATGGTAAATCGACGACCAGCCACGGTGATCCCGTTTTACCTTAAATATCACGTGTAGCACACAAAGGGTAAAAAAACTTCCGAGTCCCGAAAGTGATTCGGGTAGTCTTTTTTTTGGATATGAAACTATGCATTGATGGCTAAATGCAGTCAAAGCCGTAGAACTCACAGAGAGCTTCGTTTTGACAGGTTATGGCACCCGTAACTCCAAAAGAGGCAACCGTTATGGCTGTCCGAAAAATCGATATCCTAATGGCGCAACATCTACGGTGCAAGGTGCAACATCCGTCCAAAATGCCGAAACAGTGTCGTACGACTTTTAGAAATGAGTGCATGGATATGAAACGGAACAGTACCATGGAGCACCACTCTCCTACATTGGTAAATCGATGACCAGCCATAGTGATCCCGTTTTACCATAAAATTCACGTGAATCAAACGAAGGGTAAAAAAACTTCCGAGTCCCGAAAGTGATTCGGGTTGTCTTTTTTTGAATATGAAACTTTGCATTGAAGGCTAAGAGCGGTCAAAGCCGTAGAACTCACACAGAGCTTCATTTTGACTGGTTATGGCTCCCGTAACTCCAAAAGAGACAACAGTTGTGGCTGTCCGAAGAATCGATATCCTAAGGGCGCACATCCTTTCAAAATGCCGAAACAGTGTCGTACGACTTTTAAAAATGAATGCATGGATTTGAAATGGAACAGTACCATGGCGCACCACTCTCCATCGATGGTAAATCGACGACCAGCCACAGTGATCCCATTTTACCATAAAATTCACGTGTAGCAAACGAAGGGTAAAAAAACTTCCGAGTCCCGAAAGTGATTCGTGTAGTCTTTTTTTGGATATGAAACTATGCATTGACGGCTAAAAGCGGTCAAAGCCATATAACTCACAAAGAGCTTTGTTTTGACTGGTTATGGCTCCCGTACTCCAAAAGAGGCAACCGTTATGGCTGTCCAAAGAATCGATGTCCTAAGGGCGCAACATCTACGGTGCAAGGTGCAACATCCGTTCAAAATGCCGAAACAGTGTCGTACGACTTTTAGAAACGAGTGAATGGATTTGAAATGGAACAGTACCATGGAGCATCACTCTCATACGATGGTAAATCGACGACCAGCCACGGTGATCTCGTTTTACCATAAAATTCACGTGTAGCAAACGAAGGGTAAAAAAACCGCCGTGTCCCGAAAGTGATTCGGGTAGTCTTTTTTTGGATATAAAACTATGCATTGACGGCTAAAAGCGGTCAAAGCCGTAGAATTTACAAAGAGCTTCGTTTTGACTAGTTATGACTCCCGTAACTCCAAAAGAGGCAACCGTTATGGCTATCCGAAGAATCGATATCCTAAGGGCGCAACATCTACGGTGCAAGGTGCAACATCCGTCCAAAATGCCGAAACAGTGTCGTACGACTTTTAGAAATGAGTGCATGGATTTGAAACGGAACAGTACCATGGAGCACCACTCTCCTACATTGGTAAATCGACGACTGGCCACGGTGACCCCGTTTACCATAAAATTCACGTGAAGCAAACGAAGGGTAAAAAAACTTCCGAGTCCCGAAAGTGATTCGGGTAGTCTTTTTTTGGATATGAAACTTAGCATTGACGGCTAAGAGCCGTCAAAGCCATAGAACTCATAGAGGGCTTCGTTTTGACTGGTTATGGCTCACGTAACTTCAAAAGAGGCAACCGTTATGGCTGTCCGAAGAATCGATATCCGAAGGGCGCAACATCTACGGTTCAAGGTGCAACATCCGTTCAAAATGTCGAAATAGTGTCGTAGGACTTTTATAAATGAGTGCATGGATTTGAAACGGAACAGTACCATGGCGCACCACTCTCCAGCGATGGTAAATCGAAGACCAGCCACGGTGATCCCGTTTTACCATAAAATTCACGTGTAGCAAACGGAGGGTAAAAAAAACTTCCGAGTCCCGAAAGTGATTCGGGTAGTCTTTTTTTGGGTATGAAACTATGCATTGACGGCTAAAAGCGGTCAAAGCCATAGAACTCACAGAGAGCTTCATTTTGACTGGTTATGGCTCCCGTAACTCCAAAAGAGGCAACCGTTATGGTTGTTCGAAGAATCGATATCCTAAGGGCGCAACATCTGCGGTGCAAGGTGCAACATCCGTTCAAAATGCCGAAACAGTGCCGTACGACTTTCAGAAATGTGGGTAAGGATTTGAAACGGAACAGTACCATGGTGCGCCACTCTCAAGCGAAGGTAAATCGATGACCAGCCACGGTGATCCCGTTTTACCATAAAATTCACGTGAAGCAAACGAAGGGTAAAAAAACCTTCCGAATCTCAAAAGTGATTCGGGTTGTCTTTTTTTGAATATGAAACTTTGCGTTGACGGATAAGAGCGGTCAAAGCCGTTGAACTCACAAAGAGCATCGTTTTGACTGGTTATGGCTCCTGTAACTCCAAAAGAGGCAACTGTTATTGCTGTCCGAAAAATCGATATCCTAAGGGCGCAACATCTACGGTGCAAGGTGCAACATCAGTTCAAAATGCCGAAACAGTGCCATACGACTTTTAGAAATGAGGGCAAGGATATGAAATGGAACAGTACCATGGTGCAACACTCTTAAGCGATGGTAAATCGACGACCAGCCACGGTGATCTCCTTTTACCATAAAATTTACGTGAAGAAAACGAAGGGTAAAAAACTACTGAGTCCCGAAATTGATTCGGGTAGTCTTTTTATGGATATGAAACTATCAATTGACAGCTTAAAGCCGTCAAGGCCGTAGAACTCACAGAGAGCTTCGTTTTGACTGGTTATGGCTCCCGTAAATCCAAAAGAGGCAGCCGTTAGGGCTGTCCGAAGAATCGATATCCTAAGGGCGCAACATCTACGGTGCAAGGTGCAACATCCATCCAAAATGCCGAAACAGTGTCGTACGAATTTTACAAATGAGTGCATGGATTTGAAATGGAACAGTACCATGACGCACCACTCTCCAACGATGGTAAATCGACGACCAGCCACGGTGATCCCGTTTTACCATAAAATTCACGTGAAGCAAACGAAGGGTAAAAAAAACTTCCGAGTCCCGAAAGTGATTCGGGTAGTCTTTTTTTGGATATGAAACTTTGCATTGACGGCTTAGAGCTGTCAAAGCCGTAGAACTCATAGTGAGCTTCGTTTTGACTGGTTATGGCTCCCGTAATTCCAAAAGAGGCAACCGTTATGGTTGTCCGAAGAATCGATATCCTAAGGGCGCAACATCTACAGCTGTAAAAGCCGTAGAACTCACAGAGAGCTTCGTTTTGAAGGGTTATGGCTCCCGTAACTCCAAAAGAGGCAACTGTTATGGCTGTTCGAAAAATCAGATATCCTAAGGGCGCAACATCTACGGTGGATGGTGCAACATCAGTTCAAAATGCTGAAACAGTGCCTTACGACTTTTAGAAATGAGTGCATGGATTTGAAATGGAACGGTACCATGGAGCACCACTCTCCTACAATGGTAAATCAACGACCAACAACGGTGATCCCGTTTTACCATAAAATTCACGTGAAGCAAACGAAGGGTAAAAAAACTTCCGAGTCCCGAAAGTGATTCAGGTTGTCTTTTTTTGGATATGAAACTTTGCATTGACAGCTAAGAGCTGTAAAAGCCGTAGAAATCACAGAAAGCTTCGTTTTGACTGGTTATGCCTCCCGTAACTCCAAAAGAGGCAACCGTTATGGCTGTCCGAAGAATGGATATCCTAAGGGCGCAACATCTACGGTGCAAGGTGCAACATCCGTTCAAAATGCCGAAACAGTGCCGTACGACTTTTATAAATGAGTGCATGGATTTGAAATGGAACAGTACCATGGCGCACCACTCTCCAGCGATCTTAAATCGACGACCAGCCATGGTGATCCCATTTTACCATAAAATTCACGTGTAGCAAACGAAGGGTAAAAAAACTTCCGAGTCCCGAAAGTGATTCGGGTAGTCTTTTTTTGGATATGAAACTATGCATTGATGGCTAAAAGCGGTCAAAGCCGTAGAACTCACAGAGAGCTTCGTTTTGACTGGTTATGGCTCCCGTAACTCCAAAAGAGGCAACCGTTATGGTTGTCCGAAGAATCGATATCCTAAGGGCGCAACATCTGCGGTGCAAGGTGCAACATCCGTTCAAATGCCGAAACAGTGCCGTACGACTTTTAGAAATGAGTGCATGTATTCGAAACGGAACAGTACCATGGAGCACCACTCTCCTACGATGGTAAATCGACGACCAGCCACGGTGATCCCGTTTTACCATAAAATTCACGTGAAGCAAACGAAGGGTAAAAAAAACTTCCGAGTCGCGAAAGTGATTCAGGTTGTCTTTTTTTGGATATGAAACTTTGCATTGATGGCTAAGAGCGGTTAAAGCCATAGAACTCACAGAGAGCTTTGTTTTGACTGGTTATGGCTCCCGTAACTCCAAAAGAGGCAACCGTTGTGGATGTCCGAAGAATCGATATCCTAAGGGCGCAACATCTACGGTGCAAGGTGCAACATCCGTTCAAAATGCCGAAACAGTGCCGTACGACTTTTATAAATGAGTACATGGATTTGAAACGGAACAGTACCATGGCGCACCACTCTCCAGCGATGGTAAATCGACGACCAGCCACAGTGATCCCGTTTTACCATAAAATTCACGTGTAGCAAACGGAGGGTAAAAAAATTCCGAGTCCCGAAAGTGATTCGGCTAGTCTTTTTTTGGGTATGAAAATATGAATTGAATGCTAAAAGCAGTCAAAGCCGTAGAACTCACAGAGAGCTTCGTTTTGACTGGTTATGGTTCCGGTAACTCCAAAAGAGGCAACCGTTATGGTTGTCCGAAGAATCGATAACCGTTAGGGCGCAACATTTGCGGTGTAAGGTGCAACATCCGTTCAAAATGCCGAACCAGTGTCGTACGACTTTTAGAAATGTGGGCAAGGATTTGAAACGGAACAGTACCATGGTGCACCACTCTCAAGCGATGGTAAATCTAAGACCAGCCACGGTGATCCCGTTTTACCATAAAATTCACGTGAAGCAAACGAAGGGTAAAAAACCTTCCGAATCCCGAAAGTGATTCAGGTTGTCTTTTTTTGAATATGAAACTTTGCATTGACGGATAAGAGCGGTCAAAGCCATTGAACTCACAGAGAGCTTCGTTTTGACTGGTTATGGCTCCCGTTACTCCAAAAGAGGCAACTATTATGGCTGTCCGAAAAATCGATATCCTAAGGGCGCAACATCTACGGTGCAAGGTGCAACATCCGTTCAAAATGCCAAAACAATGTCGTACGACTTTTACAAATGAGTGCATGGATTTGAAATGGAACAGTACCACGACGCACCACTCTCCAGCGATGGTAAATCGACGACCAGCCACGGCGATCCCGTTTTACCATAAAATTCACGTGAAGCAAACGAAGGGTAAAAAAAACTTCCGAGTCCCGAAAGTGATTCGGGTAGTCTTTTTTTGGATATGAAACTTTGCATTGACGGCTTAGAGCTGTCAAAGCCGTATAACTCACAGTGAGCTTCGTTTTGACTGGTTATGGCTCCCGTAATTCCAAAAGAGGCAACCGTTATGGCTGTCCGAAGAATCGATATCCTAAGGGCGCAACATCTGTTCAAAATGCAGAAACAGTGTCGTATGACTTTTAGAAATGAGTGCATGGATTTGAAATGGAACAGTACCATGGAGCACCACTCTCCTACGTAGGTAAATCGACGACCAGCCACGGTGATCCTGTTTTAACATAAAATTCACGTGAAGCAAACGAAGGGTAAAAAAAACTTTGGAGTCCCGAAAGTGATTCGGGTTGTTTTTTTTTTGGATATGAAACTTTGCATTGACGGATAAGAGCGGTCAAAGCCGTAGAACTCACAGAGAGCTTCGTTTTGAGGGTTATGGCTCCCGTAACTCCAAAAGAGGCAACTGTTATGGCTATCCGAAAAATTGATATCCTAAGGGCGCAACATCTACGGTGGATGGTGCAACATCAGTTCAAAATGCTGAAATAGTGCCTTACGACTTTTAGAAATGAGTGCATGGATTTGAAATGGAACAATACCATGGAGCATCACTCTCCTACGATTCTAAATCAACGACCAACCACGGTGATCCCGTTTTACCATAAAATTCACGTGAAGCAAACGAAGGGTAAAAAAACTTCCGAGTCCCAAAAGTGATTCGGGTAGTCTTTTTTTGGATATGTAACTTTGCATTGACGGCAAAGAGCTGTCAAAGCCATAGAACTCACAGAGAGCTTCTTTTTGACTGGTTATGGCTCCCGCAACTCCAAAAGAGGCAACCGTTATGGCTGTCCGAAGAATCGATATCCTAAGGGCGCAACATCTACAGTGCAAGGTGCAACATCCGTTCAAAATGCCGAAACAGTGTTGTACGACTTTTATAAATGAGTGCATGGATTTGAAACGGAACAGTACCATGGCACACCACTCTCCAGCGATGGTAAATCGACGACCAGCCACGGTGATCCCGTTTTACAAAAAAATTCACGTGTAGCAAACGAAGGGTAAAAAAACTTGCGAGTCCCGAAAGTGATTCGGGTAGTCTTTTTTTGGATATGAAACTATGCATTGACGGCTAAAAGCGGTCAAAGCCGTAGAACTCACAGAGAGCTTCGTTTTGACTGGTTATGGCTCCCGTAACTCCAAAAGAGGCAACCGTTATGGTTGTCCGAAGAATCGATATCCTAAGGGTGCAACATCTGCGGTGCAAGGTGCAACATCTGTTCAAATGCCGAAATAGTGCCGTACGACTTTTAGAAATGAGTGCATGGATTTGAAACGGAACAGTACCATGGAGCACCACTCTCCTACATTGGTAAATCGATGACCAGCCACGGTGATCCCGTTTTACCATAAAATTCACGTGAAGCAAACGAAGGGTAAAAAAAACTTCCGAGTCGCGAAAGTGATTCGGGTTGTATTTTTTTGGATATGAAACTTTGCATTGATGGCTAAGAGCGGTTAAAGCCATAGAACTCACAGAGAGCTTCGTTTTGACTGGTGGCTCCCGTAACTCCAAAAGAATCAACCGTTAGGGCTGTCCGAAGAATCGATATCCTAAGGGCGCAACATCTACGGTGCAAGGTGCAGCATCCATCCAAAATGCAGAAACAGTGTCGTACGACTTTTAGAAATGAGTGCAAGGATTTGAAATGAAACAGTACCATGGAGCACCACTCTCCTACGTTGGTAAATCGATGACCAGCCATGGTGATCCCGTTTTACCATAAAATTCACGTGAAGCAAACGAAGGGTAAAAAAAATTCTGAGTCCCGAAAGTGATTCGGGTAGTCTTTTTTTGGGTATGAAACTATGAATTGACGGCTAAAAGCGGTCAAAGCCGTAGAACTCACAGAGAGCTTCGTTTTGACTGGTTATGGCTCCCGTAACTCCAAAAGAGGCAACCGTTATGGTTGTCCGAAGAATCGATAACCGTTAGGGCGCAACATCTGCGGTGCAAGGTGCAACATCCGTTCAAAATGCCGAAACAATGTCGTACGACTTTCAGAAATGTGGGCAAGGATTTGAAACGGAACAGTACCATAGTGCACCACTCTCAAGCGATGGTAAATCGACGACCAGCCACGGTGATCCCGTTTTACCATAAAATTCACGTGAAGCAAACGAAGGGTAAAAAACCTTCTGAATCCCGAAAGTGATTCAGGTTGTCTTTTTTTAAATATGAAACTTTACATTGACGGATAAGAGCGGTCAAAGCAATTGAACTCACAAAGAGCTTTGTTTTGACTGGTTATGGCTCCCGTTACTCCAAAAGAGGCAACTATTATGGATGTCCAAAAAATCGATATCCTAAGGGCGCAACATCTACGGTGCAAGGTGCAACATCCGTCCAAAATGCCGAAACAGTGTCGTACGACTTTTACAAATGAGTGCATGGATTTGAAATGGAACAGTACCACGACGCACCACTCTCCAGCGATGGTAAATCGACGACCAGCCACGGTGATCCCGTTTTACCATAAAATTCACGTGAAGCAAACGAAGGGTAAAAAAAACTTCCGAGTCCCGAAAGTGATTCGGGTAGTCTTTTTTTGGATATGAAACTTTGCATTGACGGCTTAGAGCTGTCAAAGCCGTAGAACTCACAGTGAGCTTCGTTTTGACTGGTTATGGCTCCCGTAATTCCAAAAGAGGCAACCGTTATGGCTGTCCGAAGAATCGATATCCTAAGGGCGCAACATCTGTTCAAAATGCAGAAACAGTGTCGTATGACTTTTAGAAATGAGTGCATGGATTTGAAATGGAACAGTACCAAGGAGCACCACTCTCCTATGTTGGTAAATCGACGACCAGCCATGGTGATCCTGTTTTAACATAAAATTCACGTGAAGCAAACGAAGGGTAAAAAAAATTGCTGAGTCCCGAAAGTGATTCGAGGGTCTTTTTTTTGGATATTAAACTTTGCATTGACGGCTAAGAGCTGTCAAAGTCGAAGAACTCACCGAGAGCTTCATTTTGACTGGTTATGACTCCCGTAACTCCAAAAGAGGCAACCGTTATGGCTGTCCGAAGAATCGATATCCTAAGGGCGCAACATCTACGGTGCAAGGTGCAGCATCCGTCCAAAATGCCAAAACAGTGTCGTACGACTTTTAGAAATGAGTGCAAGGATTTGAAACGAAACAGTACCATGGAGCACCACTCTCCTACGTTGGTAAATCGATGACCAGCCATGGTGATCCCGTTTTACCATAAAATTCAAGTGAAGCAAACGAAGGGTAAAAAAAACTTTGGAGTCCCGAAAGTGATTCGGGTTGTTTTTTTTTTTGGATATGAAACTTTGCATTGACGGATAAGAGCGGTCAAAGCCGTAGAACTCACAGAGAGCTTCGTTTTGAGGGTTATGGCTCCCGTAACTCCAAAAGAGGCAACTGTTATGGCTATCCGAAAAATTGATATCCTAAGGGCGCAACATCTACGGTGGATGGTGCAACATCAGTTCAAAATGCTGAAATAGTGCCTTACGACTTTTAGAAATGAGTGCATGGATTTGAAATGGAACAATACCATGGAGCATCACTCTCCTACGATTCTAAATCAACGACCAACCACGGTGATCCCGTTTTACCATAAAATTCACGTGAAGCAAACGAAGGGTAAAAAAACTTCCGAGTCCCAAAAGTGATTCGGGTAGTCTTTTTTTGGATATGTAACTTTGCATTGACGGCAAAGAGCTGTCAAAGCCATAGAACTCACAGAGAGCTTCTTTTTGACTGGTTATGGCTCCCGCAACTCCAAAAGAGGCAACCGTTATGGCTGTCCGAAGAATCGATATCCTAAGGGCGCAACATCTACAGTGCAAGGTGCAACATCCGTTCAAAATGCCGAAACAGTGTTGTACGACTTTTATAAATGAGTGCATGGATTTGAAACGGAACAGTACCATGGCACACCACTCTCCAGCGATGGTAAATCGACGACCAGCCACGGTGATCCCGTTTTACAAAAAAATTCACGTGTAGCAAACGAAGGGTAAAAAAACTTGCGAGTCCCGAAAGTGATTCGGGTAGTCTTTTTTTGGATATGAAACTATGCATTGACGGCTAAAAGCGGTCAAAGCCGTAGAACTCACAGAGAGCTTCGTTTTGACTGGTTATGGCTCCCGTAACTCCAAAAGAGGCAACCGTTATGGTTGTCCGAAGAATCGATATCCTAAGGGTGCAACATCTGCGGTGCAAGGTGCAACATCTGTTCAAATGCCGAAATAGTGCCGTACGACTTTTAGAAATGAGTGCATGGATTTGAAACGGAACAGTACCATGGAGAACCACTCTCCTACATTGGTAAATCGATGACCAGCCACGGTGATCCCGTTTTACCATAAAATTCACGTGAAGCAAACGAAGGGTAAAAAAAACTTCCGAGTCGCGAAAGTGATTCGGGTTGTATTTTTTTGGATATGAAACTTTGCATTGATGGCTAAGAGCGGTTAAAGCCATAGAACTCACAGAGAGCTTCGTTTTGACTGGTGGCTCCCGTAACTCCAAAAGAGTCAACCGTTAGGGCTGTCCGAAGAATCGATATCCTAAGGGAGCAACATCTACGGTGCAAGGTGCAACATCCGTCCAAAATGCCGAAACAGTGTCGTACGACTTTTACAAATGAGTGCATGGATTTGAAATGGAACAGTACCATGATGCACCACTCCCCAGCGATGGTAAATCGACGACCAGCCACGTTGATCCCGTTTTACCATAAAATTCACGTGAAGCAAACGAAGGGTAAAAAAAACTTCCGAGTCCCGAAAGTGATTCGGGTAGTCTTTTTTTGGGTATGAAACTATGCATTGACGGCTAAAAGCGGTCAAAGCCGTTGAACTCACAGAGAGCTTCGTTTTGACTGGTTATGGCTCCCGTAACTCCAAAAGAGGCAACCTTTATGGTTGTCCGAAGAATCGATATCCAAAGGGCGCAACATCTGCGGTGCAAGGTGCAACATCCGTTCAAAATGCCGAAACAGTGCCGTATGACTTTCAGAAATGTGGGCAAGGATTTGAAATGGAACAATACCATGGTGCACCACTCTCAAGCGATGGTAAATCGACGACCAGCCACGGTGATCCCGTTTTACCATAAAATTCAAGTGAAGCAAACGAAGGGTAAAAAACCTTACGAATCCCGAAAGTGATTCGGGTTGTCTTTTTTTGAATATGAAACTTTGCATTGATGGATAAGAGCGGTCAAAGCCGTTGAACTCACAGAGAGCTTCGTTTTGACTGGTTATGGCTCCTGTTACTCCAAAAGAGGCAACTGTTATGGTTGTCCGAAAAATCGATATCCTAAGGGCGCAACATCAACGGTGCAAGGTGCAACATCAGTTCAAAATGCCGAAACAGTGCCGTACGACTTTTTGAAATGAGGGCAAGGATTTGAAACGGAACAGTACCATGGTGCACCACTCTTAAGCGATGGTAAATCGACGACCAGCCACGGTGATCCCCTTTTACCATAAAATTTATGTGAAGAAAACGAAGGGTAAAAAAACTACTGAGTCTCGAAATTGATTCGGGTAGTCTTTTTATGGATATGAAACTATCAATTGACGGGTTAAAGCCGTCAAGGCCGTAGAACTCACAGAGAGCTTTGTTTTGATTGGTTATGGCTCTCGTAACTCCAAAAGAGTCAACCGTTAGGGCTGTCCGAAGAATCGATATCCTAAGGGAGCAACATCTACGGTGCAAGGTGCAACATCCGTCCAAAATTCCGAAACAGTGTCGTACGACTTTTACAAATGAGTGCAAGGATTTGAAATGGAACAGTACCATGATGCACCACTCTCCAGCGATGGTAAATCGACGACCAGCCACGTTGATCCCGTTTTACCATAAAATTCACGTGAAGCAAACGAAGGGTAAAAAAAACTTCCGAGTCCCGAAAGTGATTCGGGTAGTCTTTTTTTGGATATGAAACTTTGCATTGACGGCTTAGAGCTGTCAAAGCCGTAGAACTCACAGTGAGCTTCGTTTTGACTGGTTATGGCTCCCGTAATTCCAAAAGAGGAAACCGTTATGGTTGTCCGAAGAATCGATATCCTAAGGGCGCAGCATCTACAGTGCAAGGTGCAACATATGTTCGAAATGCAGAAACAGTGTCGTACGACTTTTAGAAATGAGTGCATGGATTTGAAACGGAACAGTACCATGGAGCACCACTCTCCTACGTTGGTAAACTGACGACCAGCCATGGTGATCCCGTTTTAACATAAAATTCACGTGAAGCAAACGAAGGGTAAAATAATTGTTGAGTCCCGAAAGTGATTCGGGGGTCTTTTTTTTGGATATTAAACTTTGCATTGACGTTTAAGAGCTGTCAAAGCCGAAGAACTCACCGAGAGCTTCGTTTTGACTAGTTATGACTCCCGTAACTCCAAAAGAGGCAACCGTTATGGCTGTCCGAAGAATCGATATCCTAAGGGCGCAACATCTACGGTGCAAGGTGCAGCATCCGTCCAAAATGCCGAAACAGTGTCGTACGACTTTTAGAAATGAGTGCAAGGATTTGAAACGAAACAGTACCATGGAGCACCACTCTCCTACGTTGGTAAATCGATGACCAGCCACGGTGATCCCGTTTTACCATAAAATTCACGTGAAGCAAACGAAGGGTAAAAAAAACTTCCGAGTCCCGAAAGTGATTCGGGTTGTTTTTTTTGGATATGAAACTTTGCATTGACGGATAAGAGCGGTCAAAGCCGTAGAACTCACAGAGAGCTTCGTTTTGAATGGTTATGGCTCCCGTTACTCCAAAAAAGGCAACTGTTATGGCTGTTCGAAAAATCGATATCCTTAGGGCGCAACATCTACGGTGGATGGTGCAACATCAGTTCGAAATGCTGAAACAGTGCCTTACGACTTTTAGAAATGAGTGCATGGATTTGAAATGGAACAGTACCATGGAGCACCACTCTCCTACATTGGTAAATCGATGACCAGCCACGGTGATCCCGTTTTACCATAAAATTCACGTGAAGCAAACGAAGGGTAAAAAAAACTTCCGAGTCGCGAAAGTGATTCGGGTTGTATTTTTTTGGATATGAAACTTTGCATTGATGGCTAAGAGCGGTTAAAGCCATAGAACTCACAGAGAGCTTCATTTTGATTGGTTATGGCTCCCATAACTCCAAAAGAGGCAACCGTTATGGATGTCCGAAGAATCGATATCCTAAGGGCGCAACATCTACGGTGCAAGTTGCAACATCCGTTCAAAATGCCGAAATAGTGTCGTACGACTTTTATAAATGAGTGCATGGATTTGAAACGGAACAGTACCATGGCACATCACTCTCCAGCGATGGTAAATCGACGACCAGCCACGGTGATCCCGTTTTACCATAATATTCACGTGTAGCAAACGGAGGGTAAAAAAAACTTCCGAGTCCCGAAAGTGATTTGGGTAGTCTTTTTTTGGGTATGAAACTATGCATTGACGGCTAAAAGCGGTCAAAGCCGTAGAACTCACAGAGAGCTTCGTTTTGACTGGTTATGGCTCCCGTAACTCCAAAAGAGGCAACCGTTATGGTTGTCCGAAGAATCGATATCCAAAGGGCGCAACATCTGCGGTGCAAGGTGAAACATCCGTTCAAAATGCCGAAACAGTGCCGTATGACTTTCAGAAATGTGGGCAAGGATTTGAAATGGAACAATACCATGGTGCACCACTCTCAAGCGATGGTAAATCGACGACCAGCCACGGTGATCCCGTTTTACCATAAAATTCAAGTGAAGCAAACGAAGGGTAAAAAAACCTTACGAATCCCGAAAGTGATTCGGGTTGTCTTTTTTTGAATATGAAACTTTGCATTGACGGATAAGAGCGGTCAAAGCCGTTGAACTCACAGAGAGCTTCGTTTTGACTGGTTATGGCTCCTGTTACTCCAAAAGAGGCAACTGTTATGGTTGTCCGAAAAATCGATATCCTAAGGGCGCAACATCAACGGTGCAAGGTGCAACATCAGTTCAAAATGCCGAAACAGTGCCGTAGGACATTTAGAAATGAGGGCAAGGATTTGAAACGGAACAGTACCATGGTGCACCACTCTTAAGCGATGGTAAATCGACGACCAGCCACGGTGATCCCCTTTTACCATAAAATTTTTGTGAAGAAAACGAAGGGTAAAAAAACTACCGAGTCTCGAAATTGATTCGGGTAGTCTTTTTATGGATATGAAACTATCAATTGACGGGTTAAAGCCGTCAAGGCTGTAGAACTCACAGAGAGCTTCGTTTTGATTGGTTATGGCTCCCATAACTCCAAAAGAGGCAACCGTTAGGGCTATCCGAAGAATCGATATCCTAAGGGAGCAACATCTACGGTGCAAGGTGCAACATCCGTCCAAACTGCCGAAACAGTGTCGTACGACTTTTACAAATGAGTGCATGGATTTGAAATAGAACAGTACCATGATGCACCACTCTCCAGCGATGGTAAATCGATGACCAGCCACGGTGATCCCGTTTTACCATAAAATTCACGTGAAGCAAACGAAGGGTAAAAAAAACTTCCAAGTCCCGAAAGTGATTCGGGTAGTCTTTTTTTGGATATGAAACTTTGCATTGACGGCTTAGAGCTGTCAAAGCCGTAGAACTCACAGTGAGATTCGTTTTGACTGGTTATGGCTCCCGTAATTCCAAAAGAGGCAACCGTTATGGCTGTCCGAAGAATCGATATCCTAAGGGCGCAACATCTACAGTGCAAGGTGCAACATATGTTCAAAATGCAGAAACAGTGTCGTACGACTTTTAGAAATGAGTGCATGGATTTGAAACGGAACAGTACCATGGAGCACCACTCTCCTACGTTGGTAAACTGACGACCAGCCATGGTGATCCCGTTTTAACATAAAATTCACGTGAAACAAACGAAGGGTAAAAAAAATTGCTGAGTCCCGAAAGTGATTCGGGGGTCTTTTTTTTGGATATTAAACTTTGCATTGACGTCTAAGAGCTGTCAAAGCCGAATAACTCACCGAGAGCTTCGTTTTGACTGGTTATGACTCCCGTAACTCCAAAAGAGGCAACCGTTATGGCTGTTCGAAGAATCGATATCCTAAGGGCGCAACATCTACGGTGCAAGGTGCAGCATCGGTCCAAAATGCCGAAACAGTGTCGTATGACTTTTAGAAATGAGTGCAAGGATTTGAAACGAAACAGTACCATGGAGCACCACTCTCCTACGTTGGTAAATCGATGACCAGCCACGGTGATCCCGTTTTACCATAAAATTCACGTGAAGCAAACGAAGGGTAAAAAAAACTTCCGAGTCCCGAAAGTGATTCGGGTTGTTTTTTTTGGATATGAAACTTTGCATTGACGGATAAGAGCGGTCAAAGCCGTAGAACTCACAGAGAGCTTCGTTTTGAATGGTTATGGCTCCCGTAACTCCAAAAGAGGCAACTGTTATGGCTGTCCGAAAAATCGATATCCTAAGGACGCAACATCTACGGTGGATGGTGCAACATCAGTTCGAAATGCTGAAACAGTGCCTTACGAATTTTAGAAATGAGTGCATGGATTTGAAATGGAACAGTACCATGGAGCACCACTCTCCTATGATGGTAAATCAACGACCAACCACGGTGATCCCGTTTTACCATAAAATTCACGTGAAGCAAACGAAGGGTAACAAAAAACTTCCGAGTCCCGAAAGTGATTCGGGATGTCTTTTTTGGATATGAAACTTTGCATTGACGGCTAAGAGCTATCAAAGCCGTAGAAATCACAAAGAGCTTCGTTTTGACTGGTTATGGCTCCCGTAACTCCAAAAGAGGCAACCGTTAGGGCTGTCCGAAGAATCGATATCCTAAGGGTGCAACATCTACGGTGCAAGGTGCAACATCCGTTCAAAATGCCGAAACAGTGCCGTATGACTTTTATAAATGAGTGCATGGATTTAAAACGGAACAGTACCATGGCGCACCACTCTCCAGCGATGGTAAATCGAAGACCAGCCACGGTGATCGCGTTTTACCATAAATTCACGTGTAGCAAACGAAGGGTAAAAAAACTTCCGAGTCCCGAAAGTGATTCGGGTAGTCTTTTTTTGGATATGAAACTATGCATTGACGGCTAAAAGCGGTCAATGCCGTAGAACTCACAGAGAGCTTCGTTTTGATTGGTTATGGCTCCCGTAACTCCAAAAGAGGCAACCGTTATGGTTGTCCGAAGAATCGATATCCAAAGGGCGCAACATCTACGGTGCAAGGTGCAACATCCGTTTAAAATGCCGAGACAGTGCCGTACGACTTTCAGAAATGTGGGCAAGGATTTGAAATGGAACAATACCATGGTGCACCACTCTCAGGCGATGGTAAATCGACGACCAGCCACGGTGATCCCGTTTTACCATAAAATTCAAGTGAAGCAAACGAAGGGTAAAAAAACCTTACGAATCCCGAAAGTGATTCGGGTTGTCTTTTTTTGAATATGAAACTTTGCATTGACGGATAAGAGCGGTCAAAGCCGTTGAACTCATAGAGAGCTTCGTTTTGACTGGTTATGGCCCTTGTTACTCCAAAAGAGGCAACTGTTATGGCTGTCCGAAAAATCGATATCCTAAGGGCGCAACATCTACGGTGCAAGGTGCAACATCAGTTCAAAATGCCGAAACAGTGCCGTACGACTTTTAGAAATGAGGGCAAGGATTTGAAACGGAACAGTACCATGGTGCAGCACTCTTAAACGATGGTAAATCGACGACCAGCCACGGTGATCCCCTTTTACCATAAAATTTATGTGAAGAAAACGAAGGGTAAAAAAACTACTGAGTCTCGAAATTGATTCGGGTAGTCTTTTTATGGATACGAAACTATCAATTGACGGATTAAAGCCGTCAAGGCCGTAGAACTCACAGAGCGCTTCGTTTTGACTGGTTATGGCTCCCGTAACTCCAAAAGAGGCAACCGTTAGGGCTGTCCGAAGAATCGATATCCTAAGGGAGCAACATCTACGGTGCAAGGTGCAACATCCGTCCAAAATGCCGAAACAGTGTCGTAGACTTTTACAAATAAGTGCATGGATTTGAAATGGAACAGTACCATGATACACCACTCTCCAGCGATGGTAAATCGACGACCAGCCACGGTGATCCCGTTTTACCATAAAATTCACGTGAAGCAAACGAAGGGTAAAAAAAACTTCCGAGTCCCGAAAGTGATTCGGGTAGTCTTTTTTTGGATATGAAACTTTGCATTGACGGCTTAGAGCTGTCAAAGCCGTAGAATTCCCAGTGAGCTTCGTTTTGACTGGTTATGGCTCCCGTAATTCCAAAAGAGGCAACCGTTATGGCTGTCCGAAGAATCGATATCCTAAGGGCGCAACATCTACAGTGCAAGGTGCAACATATGTTCAAAATGCAGAAACAGTGTCGTACGACTTTTAGAAATGAGTGCATGGATTTGAAACGGAACAGTACCATGGAGCACCACTCTCCTACGTTGGTAAACTGACGACCAGCCATGGTGATCCCGTTTTAACATAAAATTCACGTGAAGCAAACGAAGGGTAAAAAAATTGCTGAGTCCCGAAAGTGATTCGGGGGTCTTTTTTTGGATATTAAACTTTGCTTTGACGGCTAAGAGCTGTCAAAGCCAAAGAACTCACCGAGAGCTTCGTTTTGACTGGTTATGTCTCCCGTAACTCCAAAAGAGGCAACCGTTATGGCTCTCCGAAGAATCGATATCCTAAGGGCGCAACATCTACGGTGCAAGGTGCAGCATCCGTCCAAAATGCCGAAACAGTGTCGTACGACTTTTAGAAATGAGTGCAAGGATTTGAAACGAAACAGTACCATGGAGCACCACTCTCCTACGTTGGTAAATCGATGACCAGCCACGGTGATCCCGTTTTACCATAAAATTCACGTGAAGCAAACGAAGGGTAAAAAAAACTTCCGAGTCCCGAAAGTGATTCGGGTTGTTTTTTTTTTGGATATGAAACTTTGCATTGATGGATAAGAGCGGTCAAAGCCATAGAACTCACAGAGAGCTTCGTTTTGAACGTTTATGGCTCCCGTAACTTCAAAAGAGGCAATTGTTATGGCTGTTCGAAAAATCGATATCCTAAGGGCGCAACCTCTATGGTGGATGGTGCAACATCAGTTCGAAATGCTGAAACAGTGCCTTACGACTTTTGGAAATGAGTGCATGGATTTGAAATGGAACAATACCATAGAGCACCACTCTCATATGATGGTCAATCAACGACCAACCACGGTGATCCCGTTTTACCATTAAATTCACATGAAGCAAACGAAGGGTAAAATTCACGTACCATGGATGGTGCAACATCAGTTTGAAATGCTGAAACAGTGTCGTACGACTTTTAGAAATAAGTGCATGGATTTGAAATGGAACAGTACCATGGAGAACCACTCTCCTACGATTGTAAATCGATGACCAGCCACGGTGATCCCGTTTTACCATAAAATTCACGTGAAGCAAACGAAGGGTAAAAAAAACTTCCGAGTCCCGAAAGTGACTCGGGTTGTCTTTTTTGGATATGAAACTTTGCATTGACGGCTAAGAGCTATCAAAGCCGTAGAAATCACAGAGAGCTTTGTTTTGACTGGTTATGCCTCTCGTAACTCCAGAAGAGGCAACCGTTATGGCTGTCCGAAGAATCGATATCCTAAGGGCGCAACATCTACGGTGCAAGGTGCAACATCCGTTCAAAATGCCGAAATAGTGCCGTACGACTTTTATAAATGAGTGCATGGATTTCAAACGGAACAGTACCATGGCGCACCACTCTCCAGCGATGGTAAATCGACGACCAGCCACGGTGATCCCGTTTTACCATAAAATTCACGTGTAGCAAATGAAGGGTAAAAAAACTTCCGAGTCCCGAAAGTGATTCGGGTAGTCTTTTTTTGGATAAGAAACTATGCATTGACGGCTAAAAGCGGTCAAAGCCGTAGAACTCACAGAGAGCTTCGTTTTGACTGGTTATGGCTCGTGTAACTCCAAAAGAGGCAACCGTTATGGTTGTCCGGAGAATCGATATCCTAAGGGCGCAACATCTGCGGTGCAAGGTGCAACATCCGTTCAAATGCCGAAACAATGCCGTACGACTTTTAGAAATGAGTGCATGTATTTGAAACGGAACAGTACCATGGAGCACCACTCTCCTACGATGGTAAATCGACGACCAGCCATGGTGATCCCGTTTTACCATAAAATTCACGTGTAGCAAACGAAAGGTAAAAAAAACTTCCGAGTCCCGAAAGTGATTCGGGTAGTCTTTTTTTGGATATGAAACTATGCATTGACAACTAAAAGCGGTCTAAGCCGTAGAACTCACAGTGAGCTTCGTTTTGACTGATTATGGCTCCCGTAACTCCAAAAGAGGCAACCGTTATGGCTGTCCGAAAAATCGATATCCTAAGTGCGCAACATCTGCGGTGCAAGGTGCAACATCCGTCCAAAATGCCGAAACAGTGTCGTACGACTTTTATAAATGAGTGCATGGATTTGAAACGGAACAGTACCATGGAGCACCACTCTCCTACATTGGTAAATTGATGACCAGCCACGGTGATCCCGTTTTACCATAAAATTCACGTGAAGCAAACGAAGGGTAAAAAAACTTCCGATTCGCGAAAGTTATTCGGGTTGTCTTTTTTTGGATATGAAACTTTGCATTGATGGCTAAGAGCGGTTAAAGCCATAGAACTCACAGAGAGCTTCGTTTTGACTGGTTATGGCTCCCGTAACTCCAAAAGAGACAACAGTTATGGCTGTCCAAAGAATCGATATCCTAAGGGCGCAACATCTACGGTGCAAGGTGCAACATCCGTTCAAAATGCCAAAACAGTGCCGTACGACTTTTAGAAATGAGTGCATGGATATGAAATGGAACAGTACCATGGCGCACCACTCTCCAGCGATGTTAAATCGACGACCAGCCACGGTGATCCCGTTTTACCATAAAATTCACGTGTAGCAAACGAAGGGTAAAAAAAAACTTCTGAGCCCCGAAAGTGATTCGTGTAGTCTTTTTTTGGATATGAAACTATGCATTGACGGCTAAAAGCGGTCAAAGCTGTATAACTCACAGAGAGCTTCGTTTTGACTGGTTATGGCTCCCGTACTCCAAAAGAGGCAACCGTTATGGCTGTCCAAAGAATCGATATCCTAAGGGCGCAACAACTACGGTGTAAGGTGCAACATCCGTTCAAAATGCCGAAACAATGTCGTACGACTTTTAGAAATGAGTGAATTGATTTGAAACGGAATAGTACCATGGAGCACCACTCTCCTACGATGGTAAATTGACGACCAGCCACGGTGATCCCGTTTTACCATAAAATTCACGTGTAGCAAACGAAGGGTAAAAAAACTTCCAAGTCTTGAAAGTGATTCGGGTAGTCTTTTTTTGGATATGAAACTATGCATTGATGGCTAAAAGCGGTCAAAGCCGTAGAACTCACAGAGAGCTTCGTTTTGACTGGTTATGGCTACCGTAACTCCAAAAGAGGCAACCATTATGGCTATCCGAAGAATCGATATCCTAAAGGCGCAACATCTACGGTTCAAGGTGCAACATCCGTTCAAAATGCCGAAACAGTGTTGTACGACTTTTAGAAATGAGTGCATGGATTTAAAATGGAACAGTACCATGGAGCACCACTCTCCTACATTGGTAAATCGACGACCAGCCACAGTGATCCCATTTTACCATAAAATTCACGTGAAGCAAACGAAGGGTAAAAAAAACTTCCGAGTCTCGAAAGCGATTCGGGTTTTCTTTTTTAGGATATGAAACTTTGCATTGACGGCTAAGAGCGGTTAAAGCCGTTGAACTTATCGAGTGCTTCGTTTTGACTGGTTATGGCTCCAGTAACTCCATAAGAGGCAACTGTTATGGCTATCCAAAAATCGATATCCTAAGGGCACAACATCTACGGTGCAAGGTGTAACATCAGTTCAAAATGCTGAAACAGTGCCTTATGACTTTTACAAATGAGTGCATGGATTTGAAACACAACAGTACCATGGAGCACCACTCTCCTACGATGGTAAATCGACGACCAGCCACGGTTATCCCGTTTTACCATAAAATTCACGTGAAGCAAACGAATGTTAAAAAAAACTTCCGAGTCCCAAAAGTGATTCGGGTAGTATTTTTTTGGATATGAAACTTTGCATTGACAGCTAAGAGCTGTCAAAGCCGTAGAAATAACAGAGAGCTTCGTTTTGACTGGTTATGGCTCCCGTAACTCCAAAAGAGGCAACCGTTAAGGCTGTTCGAAGAATCGATATCCTAAGGGCGCAACATCTACGGTGCAAGGTGCAACATCCGTCCAAAATGCCGAAACAGTGCCGTACGACTTTATAAATGAGTGCATGGATTTGAAATTGAACAGTACCATGGCGCACCACTCTCCAGCGATGGTAAATCGACGACTAGCCACGGTGATCCCGTTTTACCATAAAATTCACGTGTAGCAAACGAAGGGTAAAAAAACTTCCGAGTCCCGAAAGTGATTCGGGTAGTCTTCTTTTGGATATGAAACTATGCATTGACGGCTAAAAGCGGTCAAAGCCGTAGAACTCACAGAGAGCTTGGTTTTGACTGGTTATGGCTCCCATAACTCCAAAAGAGGCAACCGTTATGGCTTTCCGATGAATCGATATCCTAAGGGCGCAACATCTACGGTGCAAGGTGCAACATCCGTTCAAAATGCCGAAACAGTGCCGTACGACTTTTATAAATGAGTGCATGGATTTAAAACGGAACATTACCATGGAGCACCACTCTCCTACGATGGTAAATCGACGACCAGCCATGGTGATCCCGTTTTACCATAAAATTCACGTGAAGCAAACGAAGGGTAAAAAAACTTCCGAGTCCCGAAACTTTGCATTGACGGCTAAGAGTGGTCAAAGCCGTAGAAATCACAGAGAGCTTCATTTTGACTGGTTATGGCTCTCGTAACTCCAAAAGAGGCAACCATTATTGCTGTCCGAAGAATCGATATCCTAAGGGCGCAACATCTACGGTGCAAGGTGCAACATCCGTCCAAAATGCCGAAACAATGCCGTATGACTTTTATAAATGAGTTGATGGATTTGAAACGGAACAGTACCATGGCGCACAACTCTCCAGCGATGGTAAATTGACGACCAGCCACGGTGATCTCGTTTTACCATAAAATTCACGTGTTGCAAATGAGGGGTAAAAAAACTTCCGAGTCTCGAAAGTATTCGGGTAGTCTTTTTTTGGATATGAAACTATGCATTGACGGCTAAAAGCGGTCAAAGCCGTAGAACTCGCAGAGAGCTTCGTTTTGACTGGTTATGGCTCTCGTAACTCCAAAAGAGGCAACGTTATGGCTATCCGAAGAATCGATATCCTAAGGGTGAAACATCTACGATGCAAGGTGCAACATCCGTCCAAAATGCCGAAACAGTGTCGTACGACCTTTAGAAATGAGTGCAAGGATTTGAATCGAACAGTGCCATGGAGCACCAATCTCCTACGTTGCCAAATTGACGACCAGCCACGGTGATCCCGTTTTACCATATAATTCACGTGAAGCAAACGAAGGGTGAAAAAAAACTTCCGAGTCCCGAAAGTGATTCGGGTTGTCTTTTTTTGGATATGAAACTTTGGATTGATGGCTAAGAGCGGTCAAAGCCGTAGAACTCACAGAGAGTTTCGTTTTGACTGGTTTTGGCTCCCGTAACTCCAAAAGAGGCAACTGTTATGGCTATCCGAAAAATCGATATCCTAAGGCCGCAACATCTACGGTGCAAGGTGCAACATCAGTTCAAAATGCCGAAACAGTGCCTTACGACTTTTAGAAATGAGTGCACGGATTTGAAACGGAACAGTACCATGGAGCACCACTCTCCTACGATGGTAAATCGACGACTAGCCACGGTGATCCCGTTTTACCATAAAATTCACGTGAAGCAAACGAAGGGTAAAAAAAACTTCCGAGTCCCGAAAGTGATTCGGGTAGTCTTTTTTTTGATATGAAACTTTGCATTGACAGCTAAGAGCTGTCAAAGCCGTAGAAATCACAGAGAGCTTTGTTTTGAATGGTTATGGCTCCCGTAACTCCAAAAGAGGCAACCGTTATGGCTGTCCGAAGAATCGATATCCTAAGGGCGCAACATCTACGGTGCAAGGTGCAACATCCGTCCAAAATTCCGAAACAGTGCCGTACGACTTTTATAAATGAGTGCATGGATTTGAAACGGAACAGTACCATAGCGCACCACTCTCCGGCGATGGTAAATCGACGACCAGCCACGATGATCCCGTTCTACCATAAAATTCACGTGTAGCAAACGAAGGGTAAAAAAAAATTTCCGAGTCCCGAAAGTGATTCGGGTAGTCTTTTTTTGGATATGAAACTATGCATTGACAGCTAAAAGCGGTCAAAGCCGTAGAACTCACAGAGATCTTCGTTTTGACTGGTTATGGCTCCCGTAACTCCAATAGAGGCAACCGTTATGGCTGTCCGAAGAATCGATATCCTAAGGGCGCAACATCTACGGTGCAAGGTGCTACATCCGTTCAAAATGCCGTAACAGTGCCGTACGACTTTTAGAAATGAGTGCATGGATTTGAAACGAAACAGTACCATGGAGCACCACTCTCCTACGATGGTAAATCGACGACCAGCCACGGCGATCCCGTTTTACCACAAAATTCACGTGTAGCAAACGAAGGGTAAAAAAAAAACTTTCGAGTCCCGAAAGTGATTCGGGTAGTCTATTTTGGATATGAAACTATGCATTGAGGGCTAAAAGCGGTCAAAGCCGTAGAACTTACAAAGAGCTTCGTTTTGACTGGTTATGGCTCCCGTAACTCCAAAAGAGGCAACCATTATTGCTGTCCGAAGAATCGATATCCTAAGGGCGCATCATATACGATGCAAGGTGCAACATCCGTCCAAAATGCCGAAATTGTTCCGTACAACTTTTATAAATGAGTGCGTGGATTTGAAACGGAACAATACCATGTACCACCACTCTCCAACAATGGTAAATCGACGACCAGCCACGATGATCCCGTTTTACCATAAAATTCACGTGAAGCAAACGAAGGGTAAAAAAAAACTTCCGAGTCTCGAAAGTGATTTGGGTAGTCTATTTTTTGGATATGAAACTTTGCATTGACAACTAAGAGCTGTCAAAGCCGTAGAACTCACAGAGAGCTTAGTTTTGACTGGTTATGGCTCCCGTAACTCCAAAAGAGGCAACCGTTATGGCTCTCCGAAGAATCGATATCCTAAGGGCGCAACATCTACGGTGCAAGGTGCAACATCCGTTCAAAATGCCGAAACAGTGTTGTACGACATTTAGAAATGAGTGCATGGATTTGAAATGGAACAGTACCATGGCGCACAACTCTCCAGCGATGGTAAATCGACGACCAGCCACGGTGATCCTGTTTTATCATAAAATTCACGTGTAGCAAACGAAGGGTAAAAAAAACTTCCGAGTCCCGAAAGTAATTCGGGTAGTCTTTTTTTGGATATGAAACTATGCATTGACGGCTAAAAGTGGTCAAAGCCGTAGAACTCACAGAGAGCTTCGTTTTGACTGGTAATGGCTCCCATAACTCCAAAAGAGGCAACCGTTATGGCTGTCTGAAGAATCGATATCCTAAGTGCGCAACATCTACGGTGCAAGGTGCAACATCCGTTCAAAATGCCGAAACAGTGTCGTACGACTTTTAGAAATGAATGCATGGATTTGAAACGGAACAGTACCATGGAGCACCACTCTCCTACGATGGTAAATCGACGACCAGCCACGGTGATCCCGTTTTACCATAATATTCACGTGAAGCAAACGAAGGGTAAAAAAAACTTCCAAGCCCCGAAAGTGATTCGAGTAGTCTTTTTTTGATAGGAAACTTTGCATTGACGGCTAAGAGCTGTCAAAGCCGTAGAAATCACAGGGAGATTCGTTTTGACTGGTTATGGCTCCCGTAACTCCAAAAGAGGCAACCGTTATGGCTGTTCGAAGAATCGATATCCTAAGGGCGCAACATCTACGGTGCAAGGTGCAACATCCGTTCAAAATGCCGAAATAGTGCCATACGACTTTTAGAAATGAGTGCATGGATTTGAAATGGAACAGTACCATGGAGTACCACTCTCCTACAAGGGTAAAAAAAACTTCAGAGTCCCGAAAGTGATTTGGGTAGTCTTTTTTTTTATATGAAACTTTGCATTGACGGCTAAGAGCGTTCAAAGCCGTAGAAATCACAAAGAGCTTCGTTTTGACTGGTTATGGCTCCCGTAACTCTAAAAGAGGCAACCGTTATGGCTGTCCGAAGAATCGATATCCTATAGGCGCAACATCTACGATGCAAGGTGCAACATCCGTCCAAAATGCCGAAACAGTGCCGTACGACTTTTATAAATGAGTGCATGGATTAGAAACGGAACAGTACCATGGTGCACCACTCTCCAGCGATGGTAAATCGACGACCAGCCACGGTGATCCCGTTTTACCATAAAATTCACGTGTAGCAAACGAAGGGTAAAAAAACTTCCGAGTCCCTAAAGTGATTCGGGTGGTCTTTTTTTGATATGAAACTATGCATTGATGGCTAAAAGTGGTCAAAGCCGTAGAACTGGCAAAGTGCTTCATTTTGACTGGTTATGGCTCCCGTGACTCTAAAAGAGGCAACCGTTATGGCTGTCTGAATAATCGATATCCTAAGGGCGCAACATCTGCGGTGCAAGGTGCAACATCCGTCCAAAATGCCGAAATAGTGTCATACGACTTTTAGAAATGAGTGCATGGATTTGAAACGGAACAGTACCATGGAGCACCACTCTCCTACATTGGTAAATCGATGACCAGCCACGGTGATCCCGTTTTACCATAAAATTCACGTGAAGCAAACGAAGGGTAAAAAAACTTCCTAGTCGCGAAAGTGATTCGGGTTGTATTTTTTTGGATATGAAACTTTGCATTGATGGCTAAGAGCGGTTAAAGCCATAAAACTCACAGAGAGCTTCGTTTTGACTTGTTATGGCTCCCGTAACTCCAAAAGAGGCAACCGTTATGGATGTCTGAAGAATCGATATCCTAAGGGTGCAACATCTACGGTGCAAGGTGCAACATCCGTTCAAAATGCCGAAACAGTGTCGTACGACTTTTATAAATGAGTGCATGGATTTGAAACGGAACAGTACCATGGCACACCACTCTCCAGCGATGGTAAATCGACGCCAGCCACGGTGATCCCGTTTTACCATAAAATTCACGGGTAGCAAACAGAGGGTAAAAAAAACTTTCGAGTCCCGAAAGTGATTTGGGTAGTCTTTTTTTTATATGAAACTTTGCATTGACGGCTAAGAGCTATCAAATCCGTAGAACTCACAGAGAGCTTCGTTTTGACTGGTTATGGCTCCCGTAACTCCAAAAGAGGCAACCGTTATGGCTGTCCGAAAAATCGATATCCTAAGGGCGCAACATCTACGGTGCAAGGTGCAGCATCCGTCCAAAATGCCGAAACAGTGCCGTACGACTTTTATAAATGAGTGCATGGATTTGAAACGGAACAGCACCATAGCGCACCACTCTCCAGCGATGGTAAATCGACGGCCAGCCACGGTGATCCCGTTTTACCATAAAATTCACGTGTAGCAAACAAAGGGTAAAAAAACTTCCGAGTCCCGAAAGTGATTCGGGTAGTCTTTTTTTGGATATGAAACTATGCATTGACGGCTAAAAGTGGTCAAAGCCGTAGAACTCACAGAGAGCTTCGTTTTGACTGGTTATGGCTCCCGTAAATCCAAAAGAGGCAACCGTTATGGCTGTCTGAAGAATCGATATCCTAAGGGCGCAACATCTACGGTGCAAGGTGCAACATCTGTTCAAAATGCCGAAACAGTGCCGTACGACTTTTAGAAATGAGTGCATGGATTTGAAACGGAACAGTACCATGGAGCACCACTCTCCTACGTTGGTAAATCGACGACCAGCCACGGTGATCCCGTTTTCCCATAAAATTCACGTGAAGCAAACGAAGGGTAAAAAAACTTCCGAGTCCCGAAAGTGATCGGTTTGCCGTTTTTTGGATATGAAACTTTGCATTGACGGCCAAGAGCTGTCAAAGTAGTAGAACTCACAGAGAGCTTCGTTTTGACTGGTTATGGCTCCCGTAACTGCAAAAGAGGCAACCGTTATGGCTGTCTGAAGAATCAATATCCTAAGCGCGCAACATCTACGGTGCAAGGTGCAACATCCGTCCAAAATGCCGAAACAGTGCCGTACAACTTTTATAAATGAGTGCATGGATTTGAAATGGAACAGTACCATGGCGAACCACTTTCCAGTGATGGTAAATCGACGACCAGCCACGATGATCCCGTTTTACCATAAAATTCACGTGTAGCAAACGAAGGGTAAAAAAAACTTCCGAGTCCCGAAAGTGATTAGTCTTTTTTTGGATATGAAACTATGCATTGACGGCTAAAAGTTGTCAATGCCATAAAACTCATAGAGAACTTCGTTTTGACTGGTTATGGCTCCCGTAACTCCAAAAGAGGCCCGTTATGGCTGTCTGAAGAATCGATATCCTAAGGGTGCAACATCTACGGTGCAAGTTGCAACATCCGTTCAAAATGCCGAAACAGTGCCGTACGACTTTTAGAAATGTGTGCATGGATTTGAAACGGAACAGTACCATGGAGCACCACTCTCCTATGTTGGTAAATCGACCACCAGCCCTGATGATCCCGTTTTACCATAAAATTCACGTGAAGCAAACGAAGGGTATAAAAAATTCCGAGTCCTGAAAGTGATTCGGGTTATCTTTTTTTGGATATGAAACTTTGCATTGACGACCAAGAGCTGTCAAAGCCGTAGAACTCACAGAGAGCTTCGTTTTCACTGGTTATGGCTCCCGTAACTCCAAAAGAGGCAACCGTATGGCTGTTCGAAAAATTGATATCCTAAGGGCGCAACATCTACGGTGCAAGGTGCAACATCCGTTCAAAATGCCGAAACAGTGACATACGACTTTTAGAAATGAGTGCATGGATTTGAAACGGAACAGTAACACGGCGCACCACTCTCCAGTGATGGTAAATCGACGACCAGCCACGGTGATCCCGTTTGACCATAAAATTCACGTGAACCAGACGAAGGGTAAAAAAACTTTCGAGTCCCGAAAGTGATTCGGGTTGTCTTTTTTTGGATATGAAACTTTGCATTGACGGCTAAGAGCTGTCAAAGCCGTAGAACTCACAGAGAGATTTGTTTTGACTGGTTATGGCTCCCGTAACTCCAAAAGAGGCAACCGTTATGGCTGTCCGAAAAATCGATATCCTAAGGGCGCAACATCTACGGTGCAAGGTGCAGCATCCGTTCAAAATGCCGAAACAGTGCCGTACGACTTTTCGAAATGAGTGCATGGATTTGAAACGGAACAGTACCATGGAGCACCACTCTCCTACGATGGTAAATCGACGACCAGCCACGATGATCTTGTTTTACCATAAAATTCACATGAAGCAAACGAAGGGTAAAAAAAACTTCCGAGTCCCGAAAGTGGTTCGGGTTGTCTTTTTTTTTATATGAAACTTTGCATTGACGGCTAAGGGCAGTCAAAGCCGTAGAACTCACAGAGAGCTTCGTTTTGACTGGTTTTGGCTCCCGTAACTCCAAAAGAGGCAACCGTTATTGCTTTCCGAAAAATCGATATTCTAAGGGCGCAAAATCTACAGTGCAAGGTGCAACATCAGTTCAAAATGCTGAAACGGTGACGTACGACTTTTAGAAATGAGTGCATGGATTTAAAACGGAACAGTACCATGGCGCACCACTCTCCAGCAATGGTAAATCGACGACCAACCACGGTGATCCCGTTTTACCATAAAATTCACGTGAAGTAATCGAAGGGTAAAAAAAACTTCCTTGTCTCGAAAGTGATTTGGGTTGTCTTTTTTTGGATATGAAACTTTGCATTGACGGCTAAGAGCAGCCAAAGCCATAGAACTCACAGAGAGCATTGTTTTGACTGGTTATGGCTCCCGTAACTCAAAAAGAGGTAACCGTTATGGCTGTCCAAAAAATCGATATCCTAAGGGCGCAACATCTACGGTGCAAGGTGCAACATCCGTTCAAAATGCCGAAACAGTGCCGTACGACTTTTATAAATGAGTGCATGGATTTGAAACGGAACATTACCATAGCGCACCACTCTCCAGCGATGGTAAATCGACGACCAGCTACGGTGATCCCGTTTTACCATAAAATTCACGTGAAGCAAACGAAGGGTAAAAAAAACTTCCGAGTCCCGAAAGTGTTCGGGTATTCTTTTTTTGGTTATGAAACTATGCATTGACGGCTAAAAGTGGTCAAAGCCGTTGAACTCACAGAGAGCTTCGTATTGACTGGTTATGGCTCCCGTAAATCCAAAAGAGGCAACCGTTATGGCTGTCTGAAGAATCGATATCCAAAGGGCGCAACATCTACGGTGCAAGGTGCAATATCCGTTCAAAATGCCGAAACAGTGCCGTACGACTTTTAGAAATGAGTGCATGGATTTGAAACGGAATAGTACCATGGAGCACCACTCTCCTATGTTGGTAAATCGACGACCAGCCGCGGTGATCCCGTTTTACCATAAAATTCACGTGAAGCAAACGAAGGGTAAAAAAAACTTCCGAGTCTCGAAAGTGATTCGGGTTGACTTTTTTTGGATATGAAACTTTGCATTGACGGCCAAGAGCTGTCAAAGCCGTAGAACTCATTGATAGCTTCATTTTGACTGGTTATGGTTCCCGTAACTCCAAAAGAGGCAACCGTTATGGCTGTTTGAAGAATCGATATCCTAAGGGAGAAACATCTACGGTGCAAGGTGCAACATCCGTTCAAAATGCCGAAACAGTGCCGTACGGCTTTTATAAATGAGTGCATGGATTTGAAATGGAACAGTACCATTGCGCACCACTCTCCAGCGATGGTAAATCGACGACCAGCCACGGTGATCCCGTTTTACCATAAAATTCACGTGTAGCAAACGAAGGGTAAAAAAAACTTCCGAGTCCCGAAAGTGATTTGGGTAGTCTTTTTTTGGATATGAAACTATGCATTGACGGCTAAAAGTGGTCAATGCCGTAGAACTCACAGAGAACTTCGTTTTGACTAGTTATGGCTCCCGTAACTCCAAAAGAGGCAACCGTTATGGCTGTTTGAAGAATCGATATCCTAAGGGCGCAACATCTACGGTGCAAGGTGCAACATCCGTTCAAAATGCCAAAACAGTGCCGTACGACTTTTTGAAATGATTGCATGGATTTGAAACGGAACAGTACCATGGAGCACCACTCTCCTATGTTGGTAAATCGACGACCAGCCACGGTGATCCCGTTTTACCATAAAATCCACGTTAAGGAAAACGAAGGGTAAAAAAAACTTCCGAGTCCCGAAAGTGATTCGGGTTATCTTTTTTTGGATATGAAAGTTTGCATTGACGACCAAGAGCTGTCAAAGCCGTAGAACTCACAGAGAGCTTCGTTTTGACTGGTTATGGCTACCATAACTCCAAAAGAGGCAACCGTTTTGGCTGTTCGAAAAATCAAAATCCTAAGGGCGCAACATCTACGGTGCAAGGTGCAACATCCGTTCAAATGCCGAAACAGTGACATACGACTTTTAGAAATGAGTGCATGGATTTGAAATGGAACAATAACATGGCGCACCACACTCTAGCTATGGTAAATCGACGACCAGCCACGGTGATCCCATTTTACCATAAAATTCATGTGAAGCAAATGAAGGGTAAAAAAAACTTCTAAGTCCCGAAAGTGATTCGGGTTGTCTTTTTTTGGATATGAAACTTTGCATTGATGGCTAAGAGCCGTCAAAGCCGTAGAACTCACAGAGAGCTATGTTTTGACTGGTTATGGCTCCCGTAACTCCAAAAGAGACAACCGTTATGGCTGTCCGAAAATCGATATCCTAAGGGCGCAACATCTACGGTGCAAGGTGCAGCATCCGTTCAAAATGCCGAAACAGTGTCGTACGACTTTTCGAAATGAGTGCATGGATTTGAAACGGAACAGTACCAAGGAGCACCACTCTCCTACATTGGTAAATCGATGACCAGCCACGGTGATCCCGTTTTACCACAAAATTCACGTGAAGCAAAAGAAGGGTAAAAAAAACTTCCGAGTCCCGAAAGTGGTTCGGGTTGTCTTTTTTTGGATATGAAACTTTGCATTGATGTCTAAGAGCAGTCAAAGCTGTAGAACTCACAGAGAGCTTCGTTTTGACTGGTCATGGCTCCCGTAACTCCAAAAGAGGAAACCGTTATGGCTGTCCGAAAAATCGATATCCTAAGGGCGCAAAATCTACAGTGCAAGGTGCAACATCAGTTTAAAATGCGGAAACAGTGACGTACGACTTTTACAAATGAGTGCATGGATTTGAAACAGAACAGTACCATGGCGCATCACTCTCCAACGATGGTAAATCGACGACCAGCCACGGTGATCCCGTTTTACCATAAAATTCACATGAAGAAATCGAAGGGTAAAAAAACTTCCTTGTCCCGAAAGTGATTCGGGTTGTCTTTTTTTGGATATGAAACTTTGCATTTATGGCCAAGAGCTGTCAAAGCCGTATAACTCATAGAGAGCTTCGTTTTGACTAGTTATGGCTCCCGTAACTCCAAAAGAGGCAACCGTTATGGCTGTCCGAAAAATCGATATCCTAAGGGCGCAACATCTACTTTGCAAGGTGCAACATCCGTTCAAAATGCCGAAGCAGTGTCGTACAACTTTTAGAAATGATTGCATGGATTTGAAATGGAACAGTACCATGGAGCACCACTCTCCTACGATGGTAAATCGACGACCAACCACGGTGATCCCGTTTTACCATAAAATTCATGTGAAGCAAACAAAGGGTAAAAAAAACTTCAGAGTCCCGAAAGTGATTCGGGTAGTCATTTTTTGATATGAAACTTTGCATTGACGGCTAAGAGCTGTCAAAGCCATAGAAATCACAGAGGGCTTCGTTTTGACTGGTTATGGCTCCCGTGACTCCAAAAGAGGCAACCGTTATGGCTGTCTGAAGAATCGATATCCTAAGGGCACAACATCTACGATGCAAGGTGCAACATCCGTCCACAATGCCGAAACAGTGCCGTACGACTTTTATAAATGAGTGAATGGATTTGAAACGGAACAGTACCATGGCGCACCACACTCCAGCGATGGTAAATCGACGACCAGCCACGGTGATCCCGTTTTATCATAAAATTCACGGGTAGCAAACGAAGGGTAAAAAAACTTCCGAGTCCCGAAAGTGATTCGGGTGGTCTATTTTTGGATATGAAACTATGCATTGACGACTAATAGTGGTCAAAGCCGTAGAACTCACAGAGAGCTTCGTTTTGACTGGTTATGGCTCCCGTAACTCCAAAAGAGGCAACCGTTATGGCTGTCTGAAGAATCGATATCCTAAGGGCGCAACATCTACGGTGCAAGGTGCAACATCCGTTCAAAATGCCGAAACAGTGCCGTACGACTTTTAGAAATGAGTGCATGGATTTGAAACGGAACAGTACCATGGAGCACCACTCTCCTATGTTGGTAAATCGACGTCCAGCCACGGTGATCCCGTTTTACCATAAAATTCACATGAAGCAAACGAAGGGTAAAAAAAACTTTTGAGTCCTGAAAGTTATTCGGGTTGTCTTTTTTGGATATGAAACTTTGAATTGATGACAAAGAGCTGTCAAAGCCGTAGAACTCACAAAGAGATATGTTTTGACTGGTTATGGCTCCCGTAACTCCAAAAGAGGCAACCGTTATGGCTATCCGAAAAATCGATATCCTAAGGGCGCAACATCTACGGTGCAAGGTGCAACATCCGTTCAAAATGCCGAAATAGTACAGTACGACTTTTAGAAATGAGTGCATGGATTTGAAATGGAACAGTACCATGGAGCACCACTCTCCTATGTTTGTAAATCGACGTCCAGCCACGGTGATCCCGTTTTACCATAAAATTCACGTGAAGCAAACGAAGGGTAAAAAAAACTTCCGAGGCCCGAAACTGATTCGGGTTGTCTTATTTGGATATGAAACTTTGAATTGACAACAAAGAGCTGTAAAAGCCATATAACTCACAGAGAGCTTCATTTTGACTGGTTATGGCTCCCGTAACTCCAAAAGAGGCCGTTATGGCTATCCGAAAAATCGATATCCTAGGGGCGCAACATCTACGGTGCAAGGTGCAACATCCGTTCAAAATGCCAAAACAGTGACATACGACTTTTAGAAATGAGTGCATGGATTTGAAATGGAACAGTAACATGGCCCACAACTCTCCAGCCATGGTAAATCGACGACCAGCCATGGTGATCCCGTTTTACTATAAAATTCACGTGAAGCAAACGAAGGGTAAAAAAACTTCCGAGTCCCGAAAGTGATTCGGGTTGTCTTTTTTTGGATATGAAACTTTGCATTGACGGCTAAGAGCCATCAAAGCCGTAGAACTCACAGAGAGCTATGTTTTGACTGGTTATTGTTTCCGTAACTCCAAAAGAGGCAACCGTTATGGATGTTCGAAAAATCGATATCCTAAGGGCGCAACATCTACGGTGAAAGGTGCAGCATCCGTTCAAAATGCCGAAACAGTGCCATACGACTTTTCGAAATGAGTGCATGGATTTGAAACGGAACAGTACTATGGAGCTCCACTCTCCTACGATGGTAAATCGACGACCAGCCACGGTGATCCCGTTTTACCATAAAATTCACGTGAAGCAAACGAAGGGTAAAAAAAACTTCCGAGTCCCAAAAGTGGTTCGGGCTGTCTTTTTTTGGATATGAAACTTTTCATTGACGGCTAAGAGCAGTCAAAGCCGTAAAACTCACAAAGAGCTTCGTTTTGACTGATTATGGCTCCCGTAACTCCAAAAGAGGCAACCGTTATGGCAGTTCGAAAAATCGATATCCTAAGGGCGCAAAATCTACAGTGCAAGGTGCAGCATCAGTTTAAAATGCCGAAACAGTGACGTACGACTTTTAGAAATGAGTGCATGGATTTGAAATGGAACAGTACCATGGCGCACCATTCTCCAGCGATGGTAAATCGACGACTAGCCACGGTGATCTCGTTTTACCATAAAATTCACGTGAAGCAATGGAAGGGTAAAAAAAACTTCCTTGTCCCGAAAGTGATTCGGGTTGTCTTTTTTTGGATATGAAACTTTGCATTGACGGCTAAGAGCTGTCAAAGCCGTAGAACTCACAGAGAACTTCGTTTTGACTGGTTATGGCTCCCGTAACTCCAAAAGAGGCAACCGTTATGGTTGTCTGAAGAATCGATATCCTAAAGGCGCAACATCTACGGTGCAAGGTGCAACATCCGTTCAAAATGCCGAAACAGTGTCGTATGACTTTTAGAAATGAGTGCATGGATTTGAAATGGAACAGTACCATAGAGCACCACTCTTCTATGTTGGTAAATCGACGACCAGCCACGGTGATCCCGTTTTACCATAAAACTCACGTGAAGCAAACGAAGGGTATAAAAAACTTCCGAGTCCCGAAAGTGATTTGGGTTTTTTTTTTTGGATATGAAACTTTGCATTGACGACCAAGAGCTGTCAAAGCCGTAGAACTCACAGAGAGCTTTGTTTAGACTGGTTATGGCTCCCGTAACTACAAAAGAGGCAACCGTTATGGCTGTTCGAAAAATCGATATCCTAAGGGCGCAACATCTACGGTGCAAGGTGCAACATCCGTTCATAATGCCGAAAGAGTGACATACGACTTTTAGAAATGAGTGCATGGATTTGAAACGGAATAGTAACATGGCGCACCACTCTCCAGTGATGGTAAATCGACGACCAGCCACGGTGATCCTGTTTTACCATAAAATTCACGTGAAGCAAACGAAGGGTAAAAAAACTTCCGAGTCCCGAAAGTGATTCGGGTTGTCTTTTTTGGATATGTAACTTTGCATTGATGGCTAAGAGCCGTCAAAGCCGTAGAACTCACAGAGAGCTACGCTTTGACTTGTTATGGCTCCCGTAACTCCAAAAGAGGCAACCGTTATGGCTGTGCGAAAAATCGATATCCTAAGGGTGCAACATCTACGGTGCAAGGTGCAGCATCCGTTCAAAATGCTGAAACAGTGTCGTACGACTTTTTGAAATGAGTGCATGGATTTGAAACGGAACAGTACCACGGAACACCACTCTCCTACGATGGTAAATTGACGACCAGCCACAGTGATCCCGTTTTACCATAAAATTCATGTGAAGCAAACGAAGGGTAAAAAAACTTCCGAGTCCAGAAAGTGGTTTGGGTTGTCTTTTTTTGGATATGAAACTTTGCATTGACGGCTAAGAGCAGTCAAAGCCATATAGCACACAGAGAGCTTCGTTTTGACTGGTTATGGCTCCCGTAACTCCAAAAGAGGCAACCGTTATGGCTGTCCGAAAAATCGATATTCTAAAGGCGCAAAATCTACAGTGCAAGGTATAACATCGGTTCAAAATGCCGAAACGTGACGTACGACTTTTAGAAATGAGTACATGGATTTGAAACGGAACAGTACCATGGCTCAACACTCTCCAACGATGGTAAATCGATGACCAGCCACGTTGATCCCGTTTTACCATAAAATTCACGTGAAGCAATCGAAGGGTAAAAAAAACTTCCTTGTCCCGAAAGTGATTCGGGTTGGTTTTTTTTATGAAACTTTGCATTAACGGCTAAGAGCTGTCAAAGCCGTAGAACTCAAAGAGAGCTTCGTTTTGACTGGTTATGGCTCCCATAACTCCAAAAGAGGCAACCGTTATGGGTGTCCGAAAATCAATATCCTAAGGGCGCAACATCTACGGTGCAAGGTGCAACATCCGTTCAATGCTGAAACAGTACCGTACGACTTTTATAAATGAGTGCATGGATTTGAAATAGAACAGTACCATGGAGCACCACTCTCCTTCGATGGTAAATCGACGACCAGCCACGGTGATCCCGTTTTACCATAAAATTCACGTGAAGCAAACGAAGGGTAAAAAAAACTTCCGTGTCCCGGAAGTGGTTTGGGTTGTCTTTTTTTGGATATGAAACTTTGCATTGACGGCTAAGAGCAGTCAAAGCCGTATAGCACACAGAGAGCTTCGTTTTGACTGGTTATGGCTCCCGTAACTCCAAAAGAGGCAACCGTTATGGCTGTCCGAAAAATCGATATTCTAAAGGCGCAAAATCTACAGTGCAAGGTATAACATCGGTTCAAAATGCCGAAACGTGACGTACGACTTTTAGAAATGAGTACATGGATTTGAAACGGAACAGTACCATGGCTCAACACTCTCCAGCGATGGTAAATCGACGACCAGCCACGATGATCCGGTTTTACCATAAAATTCACGCGTAGCAAACGAAGGGTAAAAAAACATCCGAGTCCCGAAAGTGATTTGGGTAGTCTTTTTTTGGATATGAAACTATGCATTGACGGCTAAAAGTGGCCAATGCCGTAGAACTCACAAAGAACTTCGTTTTGACTGGTTATGGCTCCCGTAACTCCAAAAGAGGCAACCGTTATGGCTGTCTGAAGAATCGATATCCTAAGGGCGCAACATCTACGGTGCAAGGTGCAACATCCGTTCAAAATGCCGAAACAGTGTCGTACGACTTTTAGAAATGATTTCATGGATTTGAAACGGAACAGTACCATGGAGCACCACTCTCCTATGTTGGTAAATCGACGACCAGCCACGGTGATCCCGTTTTACCATAAAATTCACGTTAAGGAAAACGAAGGGTAAAAAAAACTTCCGAGTCCCGAAAGTGATTCGGGTTATCTTTTTTTGGATATGAAACTTTGCATTGACGACCAAGAGCTGTCAAAGCCGTAGAACTCACAGAGGGCTTCGTTTTGACTGGTTATGGCTCCCGTAACTCCAAAAGAGGCAACCGTTTTGGCTGTTCGAAAAATCGAAATCCTAAGGGCGCAACATCTACGGTGCAAGGTGCAACATCCGTTCAAAATGTCGAAACAGTGACATACGACTTTTAGAAATGAGTGCATGGATTTGAAATGGAACAATAACATGGCGCACCACACTCTAGCTATGGTAAATCGACGACCAGCCACGGTGATCCCGTTTTACCATAAAATTCATGTGAAGCAAATGAAGGGTAAAAAAAACTTCTGAGTCCCGAAAGTGATTCGGGTTGTCTTTTTTTGGATATGAAACTTTGCATTGATGGCTAAGAGCCGTCAAAGCCGTAGAACTCACAGAGAGCTATGTTTTGACTGGTTATTGCTCCCGTAACTCCAAAAGAGGCAACCGTTATGGCTGTCCGAAAATCGATATCCTAAGGGCGCAACATCTACGGTGCAAGGTGCAGCATCCGTTCAAAATGCCGAAACAGTGCCGTACGACTTTTCAAAATGAGTGCATGGATTTGAAACGGAACAGTACCAAGGAGCACCACTCTCCTACATTGGTAAATCGATGACCAGCCACGGTGATCCCGTTTTACCATAAAATTCACGTGAAGCAAAAGAAGGGTAAAAAAAACTTCCGAATCCCGAAAGTGGTTCGGGTTGTCTTTATTTGGATATGAAACTTTGCATTGATGTCTAAGAGCAGCCAAAGCTGTAGAACTCACAGAGAGCTTCGTTTTGACTGGTCATGGCTCTCGTAACTCCAAAAGAGGAAACCGTTATGGCTGTCCGAAAAATCGATATCCTAAGGGCGCAAAATCTACAGTGCAAGGTGCAACATCAGTTTAAAATGCGGAAACAGTGACGTACGACTTTTAGAAATGAGTGCATGGATTTGAAACAGAACAGTACCATGGCGCACCACTCTCCAGCGATGGTAAATCGACGACCAGCCACGGTGATCCCGTTTTACCATAAAATTCACATGAAGCAATCAAAGGGTAAAAAAACTTCCTTGTCCCGAAAGTGATTCGGGTTGTCTTTTTTTGGATATGTAACTTTGCATTGATGGCTAAGAGCCGTCAAAGCCGTAGAACTCACAGAGAGCTACGTTTTGACTTGTTATGGCTCCCGTAACTCCAAAAGAGGCAACCGTTATGGCTGTCCGAAAATCGATATCCTAAGGGCGCAACATCTACGGTGCAAGGTGCAGCATCCGTTCAAAATGCCGAAACAGTGTCGTATGACTTTTTGAAATGAGTGCATGGATTTGAAACAGAACAGTACCATGGAACACCACTCTCCTACGATGGTAAATCGACGACCAGCCACGGTGATCCCGTTTTACCATAAAATTCTATGAAGCAAACGAAGGGTAAAAAAACTTCCGAGTCCAGAAAGTGGTTTGGGTTGTCTTTTTTTGCATATGAAACTTTGCATTGACGGCTAAGAGCAGTCAAAGCCGTAGAGCTCACAGAGAGCTTCGTTTTGACTGGTTATGGCTCCCGTAACTCCGAAAGAGGCAACCGTTATGGCTGTCCGAAAAATCGATATCCTAAAGGTGCAAAATCTACAGTGCAAGGTATAACATCGGTTCAAAATGCCGAAACGTGACGTACGACTTTTTAGAAATGAGTACATGGATTTGAAACGGAACAGTACCATGGCTCAACACTCTCCAGCGATGGTAAATCGATGACCAGCCACGGTGATCCCGTTTTACCATAAAATTCACATGAAGCAATCGAAGGGTAAAAAAACTTCCTTGTCCCGAAAGTGATTCGGGTTGGTTTTTTTTATGAAACTTTGCATTAACGGCTTAGAGCTGTCAAAGCCGTAGAACTCAAAGAGAGCTTCGTTTTGACTGGTTATGGCTCCCGTAACTCCAAAAGAGGCAACCGTTATGGGTGTCTGAAAAATCAATATCCTAAGGGCGCAACATCTACGGTGCAAGGTGCAACATCCGTTCAATGCTGAAACAGTGCCGTACGACTTTTATAAATGAGTGCATGGATTTGAAATAGAACAGTACCATGGAGCACCACTCTCCTTCGATGGTAAATCGACGACCAGCCACGGTGATCCCGTTTTACCATAAAATTCACGTGAAGCAAACGAAGGGTAAAAAAAACTTCCGAGTCCCGAAAGTGGTTTGGGTTGTCTTTTTTTGGATATGAAACTTTGCATTGACGGCTAAGAGCAGTCAAAGCCGTAGAACACACAGAGAGCTTCGTTTTGACTGGTTATGGCTCCCGTAACTCCAAAAGAGGCAACCGTTATGGCTGTCCGAACAATCGATATCCTAAGGGTGCAAAATCTACAGTGCAAGGTGCAACATCAGTTCAAAATGCTGAAACAGTGACGTACGACTTTTAGAAATGAGTGCATATATTTGAAATGGAACAGTACCATGGCTCAACACTCTCCAGCGATGGTAAATCGACGACCAGCCACGATGATCCGGTTTTACCATAAAATTCACGCGTAGCAAACGAAGGGTAAAAAAACATCCGAGTCCCGAAAGTGATTCGGGTAGTCTTTTTTTGGATATGAAACTATGCATTGACGGCTAAAAGTGGCCAATGCCGTAGAACTCACAAAGAACTTCGTTTTGACTGGTTATGGCTCCCGTAACTCCAAAAGAGGCAACCGTTATGGCTGTCTGAAGAATCGATATCCTAAGGGCGCAACATCTACGGTGCAAGGTGCAACATCCGTTCAAAATGCCGAAACAGTGTCGTACGACTTTTAGAAATGATTTCATGGATTTGAAACGGAACAGTACCATGGAGCACCACTCTCCTATGTTGGTAAATCGACGACCAGCCACGGTGATCCCGTTTTACCATAAAATTCACGTTAAGGAAAACGAAGGGTAAAAAAAACTTCCGAGTCCCGAAAGTGATTCGGGTTATCTTTTTTTGGATATGAAATTTTGCATTGACGACCAAGAGCTGTCAAAGCCGTAGAACTCACAGAGGGCTTCGTTTTGACTGGTTATGGCTCCCGTAACTCCAAAAGAGGCAACCGTTTTGGCTGTTCGAAAAATCGAAATCCTAAGGGCGCAACATCTACGGTGCAAGGTGCAACATCCGTTCAAAATGTCGAAACAGTGACATACGACTTTTAGAAATGAGTGCATGGATTTGAAATGGAACAATAACATGGCGCACCACACTCTAGCTATGGTAAATCGACGACCAGCCACGGTGATCCCATTTTACCATAAAATTCATGTGAAGCAAATGAAGGGTAAAAAAAACTTCTGAGTCCCGAAAGTGATTCGGGTTGTCTTTTTTTGGATATGAAACTTTGCATTGATGGCTAAGAGCCGTCAAAGCCGTAGAACTCACAGAGAGCTATGTTTTGACTGGTTATTGCTCCCGTAACTCCAAAAGAGGCAACCGTTATGGCTGTCCGAAAATCGATATCCTAAGGGCGCAACATCTACGGTGCAAGGTGCAGCATCCGTTCAAAATGCCAAAACAGTGCCGTACGACTTTTTGAAATGAGTGCATGGATTTGAAACGGAACAGTACCAAGGAGCACCACTCTCCTACATTGGTAAATCGATGACCAGCCACGGTGATCCCGTTTTACCATAAAATTCACGTGAAGCAAAAGAAGGGTAAAAAAAACTTCCGAATCCCGAAAGTGGTTCGGGTTGTCTTTATTTGGATATGAAACTTTGCATTGATGTCTAAGAGCAGCCAAAGCTGTAGAACTCACAGAGAGCTTCGTTTTGACTGGTCATGGCTCCCGTAACTCCAAAAGAGGAAATCGTTATGGCTGTCCGAAAAATCGATATCCTAAGGGCGCAAAATCTACAGTGCAAGGTGCAACATCAGTTTAAAATGCGGAAACAGTGACGTACGACTTTTAGAAATGAGTGCATGGATTTGAAACAGAACAGTACCATGGCGCACCACTCTCCAGCGATGGTAAATCGACGACCAGCCACGGTGATCCCGTTTTACCATAAAATTCACATGAAGCAATCAAAGGGTAAAAAAACTTCCTTGTCCCGAAAGTGATTCGGGTTGTCTTTTTTTGGATATGTAACTTTGCATTGATGGCTAAGAGCCGTCAAAGCCGTAGAACTCACAGAGAGCTACGTTTTGACTTGTTATGGCTCCCGTAACTCCAAAAGAGGCAACCATTATGGCTGTCCGAAAATCGGTATCCTAAGGGCGCAACATCTACGGTGCAAGGTGCAGCATCCGTTCAAAATGCCGAAACAGTGTCGTACGACTTTTTGAAATGAGTGCATGGATTTGAAACGGAACAGTACCATGGAACACCACTCTCCTACGATGGTAAATCGACGACCAGCCACGGTGATCCCGTTTTACCATAAAATTCATGTGAAGCAAACGAAGGGTAAAAAAACTTCCGAGTCCAGAAAGTGGTTTGGGTTGTCTTTTTTTGGATATGAAACTTTGCATTGACGGCTAAGAGCAGTCAAAGCCGTAGAGCTCACAGAGAGCTTCGTTTTGACTGGTTATGGCTCCCGTAACTCCGAAAGAGGCAACCGTTATGGCTGTCCGAAAAATCGATATCCTAAAGGCGCAAAATCTACAGTGCAAGGTATAACATCGGTTCAAAATGCCGAAACGTGACGTACGACTTTTTAGAAATGAGTACATGGATTTGAAACGGAACAGTACCATGGCTCAACACTCTCCAGCGATGGTAAATCGATGACCAGCCACGGTGATCCCGTTTTACCATAAAATTCACATGAAGCAATCGAAGGGTAAAAAAACTTCCTTGTCCCGAAAGTGATTCGGGTTGGTTTTTTTTATGAAACTTTGCATTAACGGCTTAGAGCTGTCAAAGCCGTAGAACTCAAAGAGAGCTTCGTTTTGACTGGTTATGGCTCCCGTAACTCCAAAAGCGGCAACCGTTATGGGTGTCCGAAAAATCAATATCCTAAGGGCGCAACATCTACGGTGCAAGGTGCAACATCCGTTCAATGCTGAAACAGTGCCGTACGACTTTTATAAATGAGTGCATGGATTTGAAATAGAACAGTACCATGGAGCACCACTCTCCTTCGATGGTAAATCGACGACCAGCCACGGTGATCCCGTTTTACCATAAAATTCACGTGAAGCAAACGAAGGGTAAAAAAAACTTCCGAGTCCCGAAAGTGGTTTGGGTTGTCTTTTTTTGGATATGAAACTTTGCATTGACGGCTAAGAGCAGTCAAAGCCGTAGAACACACAGAGAGCTTCGTTTTGACTGGTTATGGCTCCCGTAACTCCAAAAGAGGCAACCGTTATGGCTGTCCGAAAAATCGATATCCTAAGGGCGCAAAATCTACAGTGCAAGGTGCAACATCAGTTCAAAATGCTGAAACAGTGACGTACGACTTTTAGAAATGAGTGCATGGATTTGAAACGTAACAGTACCATGGCTCAATACTCTCCAGCGATGGTAAATCGACGACCAGCCACGATGATCCGGTTTTACCATAAAATTCACGCGTAGCAAACGAAGGGTAAAAAAACTTCCGAGTCCCGAAAGTGATTCGGGTAGTCTTTTTTTGGATATGAAACTATGCATTGACGGCTAAAAGTGGTCAATGCCGTAGAACTCACAAAGAACTTCGTTTTGACTGGTTATGGCTCCCGTAACTCCAAAAGAGGCAACCGTTATGGCTGTCTGAAGAATCGATATCCTAAGGGCGCAACATCTACGGTGCAAGGTGCAACATCCGTTCAAAATGCCGAAACAGTGTCGTACGACTTTTAGAAATGATTTCATGGATTTGAAACGGAACAGTACCATGGAGCACCACTCTCCTATGTTGGTAAATCGACGACCAGCCACGGTGATCCCGTTTTACCATAAAATTCACGTTAAGGAAAACGAAGGGTAAAAAAACTTCCGAGTCCCGAAAGTGATTCGGGTTATCTTTTTTTGGATATGAAACTTTGCATTGACGACCAAGAGCTGTCAAAGCCGTAGAACTCACAGAGGGCTTCGTTTTAACTGGTTATGGCTCCCGTAACTCCAAAAGAGGCAACCGTTATGGCTGTCTGAAGAATCGATATCCTAAGGGCGCAACATCTACGGTGCAAGGTGCAACATCCGTTCAAAATGCCAAAACAGTGTCGTACGACTTTTAGAAATGATTTCATGGATTTGAAATGGAACAATAACATGGCGCACCACACTCTAGCTATAGTAAATCGACGACCAGCCACGGTGATCCCGTTTTACCATAAAATTCATGTGAAGCAAATGAAGCGTAAAAAAAACTTCTGAGTCCCGAAAGTGATTCGGGTTGTTTTTTTTGGATATGAAACTATGCATTGATGGCTAAGAGCCGTCAAAGCCGTAGAACTCACAGAGAGCTATGTTTTGACTGGTTATGGCTCCCGTAACTCCAAAAGAGGCAACCGTTATGGCTGTCCGAAAATCGATATCCTAAGGGCGCAACATCTACGGTGTAAGGTGCAGCATCCGTTCAAAATGCCGAAACAGTGCCGTACGACTTTTCGAAATGAGTGCATGGATTTGAAACGGAACAGTACCTAGGAGCACCACTCTCCTACATTGGTAAATCGATGACCAGCCACGGTGATCCCGTTTTACCATAAAATTCACGTGAAGCAAAAGAAGGGTAAAAAAACATCCGAGTCCCGAAAGTGGTTCGGGTTGTCTTTTTTTGGATATGAAACTTTGCATTGATGTCTAAGAGCAGTCAAAGCTGTAGAACTCACAGAGAGCTTCGTTTTGACTGGTCATGGCTCCCGTAACTCCAAAAGAGGAAACCGTTATGGCTGTCCGAAAAATCGATATCCTAAGGGCACAAAATCTACAGTGCAAGGTGCAACATCAGTTTAAAATGCGGAAACAGTGACGTACGACTTTTAGAAATGAGTGCATGGATTTGAAACAGAACAGTACCATGGCGCACCACTCTCCAGCGATGGTAAATCGACGACCAGCCACGGTGATCCCGTTTTACCATAAAATTCACATGAAGCAATCGAAGGGTAAAAAAACTTCCTTGTCCCGAAAGTGATTCGGGTTGTCTTTTTTTGGATATGAAACTTTGCATTTATGGCCAAGAGCTGTCAAAGCCGTATAACTCATAGAGAGCTTCGTTTTGACTTGTTATGGCTCCCGTAACTCCAAAAGAGGCAACCGTTATGGCTGTCCGAAAAATCGATATCCTAAGGGCGCAACATCTACTGTGCAAGGTGCCACATCCGTTCAAAATGCCGAAACAGTGTCGTACAACTTTTAGAAATGAGTGCATGGATTTGAAATGGAACAGTACCATGGAGCACCACTCTCCTACGATGGTAAATCGACGACCAACCACGGTGATCCCGTTTTACCATAAAATTCATGTGAAGCAAACAAAGGGTTAAAAAAACTTCAGAGTCTCGGAAGTGATTCGGGTAGTCATTTTTTGATATGAAACTTTGCATTGACGGCTAAGAGCGGTCAAAGCCATAGAAATCACAGAGGGCTTCGTTTTGACTGGTTATGGCTCCCGTGACTCCAAAAGAGGCAACCGTTATAGCTGTCTGAAGAATCGATATCCTAAGGGCGCAACATCTACGATGCAAGGTGCAACATCCGTCCACAATGCCGAAACAGTGCCGTACGACTTTTATAAATGAGTGCATGGATTTGAAACGGAACAGTACCATGGCGCACCACTCTCCAGCGATGGTAAATCGACGACCAGCCACGGTGATCCCGTTTTATCATAAAATTCACGGGTAGCAAACGAAGGGTAAAAAAAACTTCCGAGTCCCGAAAGTGATTCGGGTGGTCTATTTTTGGATATGAAACTATGCATTGACGGCTAATAGTGGTCAAAGCTGTAGAACTCACAGAGAGCTTCGTTTTGATTGGTTATGGCTCTCGTAACTCCAAAAGAGGCAACCGTTATGGCTGTCTGAAGAATCGATATCCTAAGGACACAACATCTACGGTGCAAGGTGCAACATCCGTTCAAAATGCCGAAACAGTGCCGTACGACTTTTAGAAATGAGTGCATGGATTTGAAACGGAACAGTACCATGGAGCACCACTCTCCTATGTTGGTAAATCGACGTCCAGCCACGGTGATCCCGTTTTACCATAAAATTCACATGAAGCAAACGAAGGGTAAAAAAACTTCTGAGTCCTAAAAGTTATTCGGGTTGTCTTTATATGAAACTTTGAATTGACGACAAAGAGATGTCAAAGCCGTAGAACTCACAGAGAGATATGTTTTGACTGGTTATGGCTCCCATAACTCCAAAAGAGGCAACCGTTATGGCTATCCGAAAAATCGATATCCTAAGGGCGCAACATCTACGGTGCAAGGTGCAACATCCGTTCAAAATTCCAAAATAGTACAGTACGACTTTTAGAAATGAGTGCATGGATTTGAAACGGAACAGTACCATGGAGCACCACTCTCCTACGATGGTAAATCGACGACCAGCCACGGTGATCCCGTTTTACCATAAAATTCACGTGAAGCAAACGAAGGGTAAAAAAACTTCTGAGGCCCGAAACTGATTCGGGTTGTCTTATTTGGATATGAAACTATGAATTGACAACAAAGAGCTGTAAAAGCCATATAACTCACAGAGAGCTTCATTTCGACTGGTTATGGATCCCGTAACTCCAAAAGAGGCCGTTATGGCTATCCGAAAAATCGATATCCTAAGGGCGCAACATCTACGGTGCAAGGTGCAACATCCGTTCAAAATGCCGAAACAGTGACATACGACTTTTAGAAATGAGTGCATGGATTTGAAATGGAACAGTAACATGGCCCACAACTCTCCAGCCATGGTAAATTGACGACCAGCCATGGTGATCCCGTTTTACCATAAAATTCACGTGAAGCAAACGAAGGGTAAAAAAACTTCCGAGTCCCGAAAGTGATTCGGGTTGTCTTTTTTTGGATATGAAACTTTGCATTGACGGCTAAGAGCCATCAAAGCCGTAGAACTCACAGAGAGCTATGTTTTGACTGGTTATGGTTTCCGCAACTCCAAAAGAGGCAACCGTTATGGATGTCCGAAAAATCGATATCCTAAGAGCGCAACATCTACGGTGCAAGGTGCAGCATCCGTTCAAAATGCCGAAATAGTGCCATACGACTTTTCGAAATGAGTGCATGGATTTGAAACGGAACAGTACTATGGAGCTCCACTCTCCTACGATGGTAAATCGACGACCAGCCACGGTGATCCCGTTTTACCATAAAATTCACGTGAAGCAAACGAAGGGTAAAAAAACTTCCGAGTCCCAAAAGTGTTTCGGGTTGTCTTTTTTTTCGATATGAAACTTTTCATTGACGGCTAAGAGCAGTCAAAGCCGTAAAACTCACAAAGAGCTTCGTTTTGACTGATTATGGCTCCCGTAACTCCAAAAGAGGCAACCGTTATGGCTGTCCGAAAAATCGATATCCTAAGGGCGCAAAATCTACAGTGCAAGGTGCAGCATCAGTTTAAAATGCCGAAACAGTGACGTACGACTTTTAGAAATGAGTGCATGGATTTGAAACGGAACAATACCATGGTGCACCACTCTCCAGCGATGGTAAATCGACGACCAGCCACGGTGACCTCGTTTTACCATAAAATTCACGTGAAGCAATCGAAGGGTAAAAAAAACTTCCTTGTCCCGAAAGTGATTCGGGTTGTCTTTTTTTGGATATGAAACTTTGCATTGATGGCTAAGAGCTGTCAAAGCCGTAGAACTCACAGAGAACTTCGTTTTGACTGGTTATGGCTCCCGTAACTCCAAAAGAGGCAACCGTTATGGTTGTCTGAAGAATCGATATCCTAAGGGCGCAACATCTACGGTGCAAGGTGCAACATCCGTTCAAAATGCCGAAACAGTGTCGTACGACTTTTAGAAATGAGTGCATGGATTTGAAACAAAACAGTACCATGGAGCACCACTCTCCTATGTTGGTAAATCGACGACCAGCCACGGTGATCCCGTTTTACCATAAAACTCACGTGAAGCAAACGAAGGATATAAAAAACTTTCGAGTCCCGAAAGTGATTTGGGTTATTTTTTTTTGGATATGAAACTTTGCATTGACGACCAAGAGCTGTCAAAGCCGTAGAACTCACAGAGAGCTTTGTTTAGACTGGTTATGGCTCCCATAACTACAAAAGAGGCAACCGTTTTGGCTATTCGAAAAATCGATATCCTAAGGGCGCAACATCTACGGTGCAAGGTGCAACATCCGTTCATAATGCCGAAAGAGTGACATACGACTTTTAGAAATGAGTGCATGGATTTGAAATGGAACAGTAACATGGCGCACCACTCTCCAGCGATGGTAAATCGACGACCAGCCATGGTGATCCCGTTTTACCATAAAATTCACGTGAAGCAAACGAAGGGTAAAAAAAACTTCTGAGTCCCGAAAGTGATTCGGGTTGCCTTTTTTTGGATATGTAACTTTGCATTGATGGCTAAGAGCCATCAAAGCCGTAGAACTCACAGAGAGCTACGTTTTGACTTGTTATGGCTCCCGTAACTTCAAAAGAGGCAACCGTTATGGCTGTCCGAAAAATCGATATCCTAAGGGCGCAACATCTACGGTGCAAGGTGCAGCATCCGTTCAAAATGCCGAAACAGTGTCGTATGACTTTTTGAAATGAGTGCATGGATTTGAAATGGAACAGTAACATGGCGCACCACTCTCCAGCGATGGTAAATCGACGACCAGCCACGGTGATCCTGTTTTACCATAAAATTCATGTGAAGCAAACGAAGGGTAAAAAAAACTTCCGAGTCCAAAAAGTGTTTTGGGTTGACTTTTTTTGGATATGAAACTTTTCAATGACGGCTAAGAGCAGTCAAAGCCGTAGAGCTCACAGAGAGCTTCATTTTGACTGGTTATGGCTCCCGTAACTCCAAAAGAGGCAACCGTTATGGCTATCCGAAAAATCGATATCCTAAAGGCGCAAAATCTACAGTGCAAGGTATAACATCGGTTCAGAATGCCGAAACGTGACGTACGACTTTTAGAAATGAGTACATGGATTTGAAACGGAACAGTACCATGGCTCAACACTCTCTCCAGCGATGGTAAATCGATGACCAGCCACGGTGATCCCGTTTTACCATAAAATTCACGTGAAGCAATCGAAGGGTAAAAAAAACTTCCTTGTCCCGAAAGTGATTCGGGTTGGGTTTTTTTTTGAAACTTTGCATTAACGGCTAAGAGCTGTCAAAGCCGTAGAACTCAAAGAGAGCTTCGGTTTGACTGGTTATGGCTCCCGTAACTCCAAAAGAGGCAACCGTTATGGGTGTCCGAAAAATCAATATCCTAAGGGCGCAACATCTACGGTGCAAGGTGCAACATCCGTTCAATGCTGAAACAGTGCCATACGACTTTTATAAATGAGTGCATGGATTTGAAATAGAACAGTACCATGGAGCACCACTCTCCTTCGATGGTAAATCGACGACCAGCCACGGTGATCCCGTTTTACCATAAAATTCACGTGAAGCAAACGAAGGGTAAAAAAAACTTCCGAGTCCCGAAAGTGGTTTGGGTTGTCTTTTTTTGGATATGAAACTTTGCATTGACGGCTAAGAGCAGTCAAAGCCGTAGAACTCACAGAGAGCTTCGTTTTGACTGGTTATGGCTCCCGTAACTCCAAAAGAGGCAACCGTTCTGGCTGTCTGAAAAATCGATATCCTAAGGGCGCAAAATCTACAGTGCAAGGTGCAACATCAGTTCAAAATGCTGAAACAGTGACGTACGACTTTTAGAAATGAGTGCATGGATTTGAAACGGAACAGTACCATGGCTCAACACTCTCCAGCGATGGTAAATCGACGACCAGCCACGATGATCCGGTTTTAGCATAAAATTCACGCGTAGCAAACGAAGGGTTAAAAAAATTTTGAGTCCCGAAAGCGATTCGGGTAGTCTTTTTTTGGATATGAAACTATGCATTGACGGCTAAAAGTGGTCAATGCCGTAGAACTCAAAGAGAGTTTCGTTTTGACTGGTTATGGCTCCCGTAACTCCAAAAGAGGCAACCATTATGGCTTTCCGAAAAATCAATATCCTAAGGGCGCAACATCTACGGTGCAAGGTGCAACATCCGTTCAAAACGCCGAAAGTGCCGTACGACTTTTATAAATGAGTGCATGGATTTGAAACAGAACAGTACCATAGCGCACCACTCTCCAACGATGGTAAATCGACGACCAGCAACGGTGATCCCGTTTTACCATAAAATTCACGTGAAGCAATCGAAGGGTAAAAAAAACTTCCTTGTCCCGAAAGTGATTCGGGTTGGTTTTTTTTTTTGAAACTTTGCATTAACGGCTAAGAGCTGTCAAAGCCGTAGAACTCAAAGAGAGCTTCGGTTTGACTGGTTATGGCTCCCGTAACTCCAAAAGAGGCAACCGTTATGGGTGTCCGAAAAATCAATATCCTAAGGGCGCAACATCTACGGTGCAAGGTGCAACATCCGTTCAATGCTGAAACAGTGCCATACGACTTTTATAAATGAGTGCATGGATTTGAAATAGAACAGTACCATGGAGCACCACTCTCCTTCGATGGTAAATCGACGACCAGCCACGGTGATCCCGTTTTACCATAAAATTCACGTGAAGCAAACGAAGGGTAAAAAAAACTTTCGAGTCCCGAAAGTGGTTTGGGTTGTCTTTTTTTGGATATGAAACTTTGCATTGACGGCTAAGAGCAGTCAAAGCCGTAGAACTCACAGAGAGCTTCGTTTTGACTGGTTATGGCTCCCGTAACTCCAAAAGAGGCAACCGTTCTGGCTGTCTGAAAAATCGATATCCTAAGGGCGCAAAATCTACAGTGCAAGGTGCAACATCAGTTCAAAATGCTGAAACAGTGACGTACGACTTTTAGAAATGAGTGCATGGATTTGAAACGGAACAGTACCATGGCTCAACACTCTCCAGCGATGGTAAATCGACGACCAGCCACGATGATCCGGTTTTACCATAAAATTCACGCGTAGCAAACGAAGGGTTAAAAAAATTCTGAGTCCCGAAAGCGATTCGGGTAGTCTTTTTTTGGATATGAAACTATGCATTGACGGCTAAAAGTGGTCAATGCCGTAGAACTCAAAGAGAGCTTCGTTTTGACTGGTTATGGCTCCCGTAACTCCAAAAGAGGCAACCATTATGGCTTTCCGAAAAATCAATATCCTAAGGGCGCAACATCTACGGTGCAAGGTGCAACATCCGTTCAAAACGCCGAAAGTGCCGTACGACTTTTATAAATGAGTGCATGGATTTGAAACGGAACAGTACCATAGCGCACCACTCTCCAACGATGGTAAATCGACGACCAGCAACGGTGATCCCGTTTTACCATAAAATTCACGTGTAGCAAACGAAGGGTAAAAAAAACTTCCAAGTCCCGAAAGTGATTCGGGTAGTCTTTTTTTGGATATGAAACTATGCATTGACGGCTAAAAGTGGTGAAAGCCGTAGAACTCACAAAGAGCTTCGTTTTGACTGGTTATGGCTCCCGTAAATCCAAAAGAGGCAACCGTTATGGGTGTTTGAAGAATCGATATCTTAAGGGCGCAACTTCTACGGTGCAAGGTGCATCATCCGTTCAAAATGCCGAAACAGTGCCGTACGACTTTTAGAAATGAGTGCATGGATTTGAAACGGAACAGTACCATGGAGTACGACTCTCCTATGTTGGTAAATCGACGACCAGCCACGGTGATCCCGTTTTAACATAAAATTCACGTGAAGCAAACGAAGGGTAAAAAAAACTTCCGAGTCCCAAAGTGATTCGGGTTGTCTTTTTTTGGATATGAAACTTTGCATTGACGGCCAAGAGCTGTCAAAGCCGTAGAACTCACAGAAAGCTTCGTTTTGACTGGTTATGGCTCCGGTAACTCCAAAAGAGGCAACCGTTATGGCTGTCCGAAGAATCGATATCCTAAGGGCGCAACATCTACGGTGCAAGGTGCAACATCCGTCCAAAATGCCGAAACACTGTCGTACGACTTTTATAAATGAGTGCATGGATTTGAAACGGAACAGTACCATGGCGAACCACTCTCCAGCAATGGTAAATCGACGACCAGCCACGATGATCCCGTTTTACCATAAAATTCACGCGTAGCAAACGAAGGGTAAAAAAAACTTCCGAGTCCCGAAAGTGATTCTGGTTTTTTTTTTGGATTTGAAACTTTGCATTGACGACCAAGAGCTGTCAAACCGTAGAACTCACCGAGAACTTTGTTTAGACTGGTTATGGCTCCCGTAACTACAAAAGAGGCAACCGTTATGGTTGTTCGAAAAATCGATATCCTAAGGGCGCAACATCTACGGTGCAAGGTGCAAAATCCGTTCATAATGCCGAAACAGTGACATACGACTTTTAGAAATGAGTGCATGGATTTGAAATGGAACAGTAACATGGCGCACCACTCTCCAGCGATGGTAAATCGACGACCAACCACGGTGATCCCGTTTTACCATAAAATTCACGTGAAGCAAACGAAGGGTGAAAAAAACTTCCGAGTCCCGAAAGTGATTCGGGTTGTCTTTTTTTGGATATGAAACTTTGCATTGACGGCTAAGAGCCGTCAAAGCCGTAGAACTCACAGAGAGCTACGTTTTGACTGGTTATGGCTCCCGTAACTCCAAAAGAGGCAACCTTTATGGCTGTCTGAAAAATCGATATCCTAAGGGCGCAACATCTACGGTGCAAGGTGCAACATCCGTTCAAAATGCCGAAACAGTGCCGTATGACTTTTTAAAATGAGTGCATGGATTTGAAACGGAACAGTACCATAGAGCACCACTCTCCTACGATGGTAAATCGACGACCAACCACGGTGATCCCGTTTTACCATAAAATTCACGTGAAGCAAACGAAGGGTAAAAAAACTTCCGAGTCCCAAAAGTGGTTTGGGTTGTCTTTTTTTGGATATGAAACTTTGCATTGATGGCTAAGAGCCGTCAAAGCCGTAGAACTCACAGAGAGCTACGTTTTGACTTGTTATGGCTCCCGTAACTTCAAAAGAGGCAACCGTTATGGCTGTCCGAAAAATCGATATCCTAAGGGCGCAACATCTACGGTGCAAGGTGCAGCATCCGTTCAAAATGCCGAAACAGTGTCGTACGACTTTTTGAAATGAGTGCATGGATTTGAAACGGAACAGTACCATGGAACACCACTCTCCTACGATGGTAAATCGACGACCAGCCACGGTGATCCCGTTTTACCATAAAATTCATGTGAAGCAAACGAAGGGTAAAAAAACTTCCGAGTCCAGAAAGTGTTTTGGGTTGACTTTTTTTGGATATGAAACTTTGCATTGACGGCTAAGAGCAGTCAAAGCCGTAGAGCTCACAGAGAGCTTCGTTTTGACTGGTTATGGCTCCCGTAACTCCAAAAGAGGCAACCGTTATGGCTGTCCGAAAAATCGATATCCTAAAGGTGCAAAATCTACAGTGCAAGGTATAGCATCGGTTCAGAATGCCGAAACGTGACGTACGACTTTTAGAAATGAGTACATGGATTTGAAACGGAACAGTACCATGGCTCAACACTCTCTCCAGCGATGGTAAATCGATGACCAGCCACGGTGATCCCGTTTTACCATAAAATTCACGTGAAGCAATCGAAGGGTAAAAAAAACTTCCTTGTCCCGAAAGTGATTCGGGTTAGTTTTTTTTTGAAACTTTGCATTAACGGCTAAGAGCTGTCAAAGCCGTAGAACTCAAAGAGAGCTTCGGTTTGACTGGTTATGGCTCCCGTAACTCCAAAAGAGGCAACCGTTATGGGTGTCCGAAAAATCAATATCCTATGGGCGCAACATCTACGGTGCAAGGTGCAACATCCGTTCAATGCTGAAACAGTGCCATACGACTTTTATAAATGAGTGCATGGATTTGAAATAGAATAGTACCATGGAGCACCACTCTCCTTCGATGGTAAATCGACGACCAGCCACGGTGATCCCGTTTTACCATAAAATTCACGTGAAGCAAACGAAGGGTAAAAAAAACTTCCGAGTCCCGAAAGTGGTTTGGGTTGTCTTTTTTTGGATATGAAACTTTGCATTGACGGCTAAGAGCAGTCAAAGCCGTAGAACTCACAGAGAGCTTCGTTTTGACTGGTTATGGCTCCCGTAACTCCAAAAGAGGCAACCGTTATGGCTGTCTGAAAAATCGATATCCTAAGGGCGCAAAATCTACAGTGCAAGGTGCAACATCAGTTCAAAATGCTGAAACAGTGACATACGACTTTTAGAAATGAGTGCATGGATTTGAAACGGAACAGTACCATGGCTCAACACTCTCCAGCGATGGTAAATCGACGACCAGCCACGATGATCCGGTTTTACCGTAAAATTCACGCGTAGCAAACGAAGGGTAAAAAAAATCTGAGTCCCGAAAGCGATTCGGGTAGTCTTTTTTTGGATATGAAACTATGCATTGACGGCTAAAACTGGTCAATGCCGTAGAACTCAAAGAGAGCTTCGTTTTGACTGGTTATGGCTCCCGTAACTCCAAAAGAGGCAACCATTATGGCTTTCCGAAAAATCAATATCCTAAGGGCGCAACATCTACGGTGCAAGGTGCAACATTCGTTCAAAACGCCGAAAGTGCCGTACGACTTTTATAAATGAGTGCATGGATTTGAAACGGAACAGTACCATAGCGCACCACTCTCCAACGATGGTAAATCGACGACCAGCAACGGTGATCCCGTTTTACCATAAAATTCACGTGTAGCAAACGAAGGGTAAAAAAAACTTCCAAGTCCCGAAAGTGATTCTGGTAGTCTTTTTTTGGATATGAAACTATGCATTGACGGCTAAAAGTGGTGAAAGCCGTAGAACTCACAAAGAGCTTCGTTTTGACTGGTTATGGCTCCCGTAAATCCAAAAGAGGCAACCGTTATGGGTGTTTGAAGAATCGATATCTTAAGGGCGCAACTTCTACGGTGCAAGGTGCATCATCCGTTCAAAATGCCGAAACAGTGCCGTACGACTTTTAGAAATGAGTGCATGGATTTGAAACGGAACAGTACCATGGAGTACCACTCTCCTATGTTGGTAAATCGACGACCAGCCACGGTGATCCCGTTTTAACATAAAATTCACGTGAAGCAAACGAAGGGTAAAAAAAACTTCCGAGTCCCAAAGTGATTCGGGTTGTCTTTTTTTGGATATGAAACTTTGCATTGACGGCCAAGAGCTGTCAAAGCCGTAGAACTCACAGAAAGCTTCGTTTTGACTGGTTATGGCTCCGGTAACTCCAAAAGAGGCAACCGTTATGGCTGTCCGAAGAATCGATATCCTAAGGGCGCAACATCTACGGTGCAAGGTGCAACATCCGTCCAAAATGCCGAAACACTGTCGTACGACTTTTATAAATGAGTGCATGGATTTGAAACAGAACAGTACCATGGCGAACCACTCTCCAGCAATGGTAAATCGACGACCAGCCACGATGATCCCGTTTTACCATAAAATTCACGCATAGCAAACGAAGGGTAAAAAAAACTTCCGAGTCCCGAAAGTGATTCTGGTTTTTTTTTGGATATGAAACTTTGCATTGACGACCAAGAGCTGTCAAACCGTAGAACTCACCGAGAGCTTTGTTTAGACTGGTTATGGCTCCCGTAACTACAAAAGAGGCAACCGTTATGGTTGTTCGAAAAATCGATATCCTAAGGGCGCAACATCTACGGTGCAAGGTGCAAAATCCGTTCATAATGCCGAAACAGTGACATACGGCTTTTAGAAATGAGTGCATGGATTTGAAATGGAACAGTAACATGGCGCACCACTCTCCGGCGATGGTAAATCGACGACCAGCCACGGTGATCTCGTTTTACCATAAAATTCACGTGAAGCAAACGAAGGGTGAAAAAAACTTCCGAGTCCCGAAAGTGATTCGGGTTGTCTTTTTTTGGATATGAAACTTTGCATTGACGGCTAAGAGCCGTCAAAGCCGTAGAACTCACAGAGAGCTACGTTTTGACTGGTTATGGCTCCTGTAACTCCAAAAGAGGCAACCTTTATGGCTGTCTGAAAAATCGATATCCTAAGGGCGCAACATCTACGGTGCAAGGTGCAACATCCGTTCAAAATGCCGAAACAGTGCCGTACGACTTTTTAAAATGAGTGCATGGATTTGAAACGGAACATTACCATAGAGCACCACTCTCCTACGATGGTAAATCGACGACCAACCACGGTGATCCCGTTTTACCATTAAATTCACGTGAAGCAAACGAAGGGTAAAAAAAACTTCCGAGCCCCGAAAGTGGTTTGGGTTGTCTTTTTTTGGATATGAAACTTTGCATTGACGGCTAAGAGCAGTCAAAGCCGTAGAGCTCACAGAGAGCTTTGTTTTGACTGGTTATGGCTCCCGTAACTCCAAAAGAGGCAACCGTTATGGCTGTCCGAAAAATCGATATCCTAAAGGCGCAAAATCTACAGTGCAAGGTGCAACAACAGTTCAAAATGTCGAAACAGTGACGTACGACTTTTAGAAATGAGTGCATGGATTTGAAACGGAACAGTACCATGGCTCAACACTCTCCAGCAATGGTAAATCGATGACCAGCCATGGTGATCCCGTTTTACCATAAAATTCACGTGAAGCAATCGAAGGGTAAAAAAAACTTCCTTGTCCCAAAAATGATTCGGGTTGTTTTTTTTATGAAACTTTGCATTGATGGCTAAGAGCTGTCAAAGCCATAGAACTAAAAGAGAGCTTCGTTTTGACTGGTTATGGCTCCCGTAACTCCAAAAGAGGCAACCGTTATGGCTGTCCGAAAAATCAATACCTCAGGGCACAACATCTACGGTGCAAAGTGCAACATCCGTTCAAAATGCCGAAACAGTGTCGTACGACTTTTATAAATGAGTGCATGGATTTGAAACAGAACAGTACCATGGAGCACCACTCTGCATCGATGGTAAATCAACGACTAGCCACGGTGATCCCGTTTTACCATAAAATTCACGTGAAGCAAACGAAGGGTAAAAAACTTCCGAGTCCCGAAAGTGGTTTGGGTTGTCTTTTTTTGGATATGTAACTTTGCATTGACGGCTAAGAGCAGTCAAAGCCGTAGAACTCACAGAGAGCTTCGTTTTGACTGGTTATGGCTCCCGTAACTCCAAAAGAGGCAACCGTTATGGCTGTCCGAAAAATCGATATCCTAAGGGCGCAAAATCTACAGTGCAAGGTGCAACATCAGTTCAAAATGCCGAAACAGTGACGTATGACTTTTCGAAATGAGTGCATGGATTTGAAATGGAACAGTACCATGGCTCAACACTCTCCAGAGATGGTAAATCGATGACCAGCCACTGTGATCCCATTTTACCATAAAATTCACGTGAAGCAATCGAAGGGTAAAAAAAAATTCCTTGTCCCGAAAGTGATTCGGGTTGATTTTTTTTATGAAACTTTGCATTGACGGCTAAGAGTTGTCAAAGCCGTAGAACTCAAAGAGGGCTTCATTTTGACTGGTTATGGCTGCCGTAACTCCAAAAGAGGCAACCATTATGGCTGTCCGAAAAATCAATATCCTAAGGCGCAACATCTACGGTGCAAGGTGCAACATCCGTTCAAAATGCCGAAAGTGCCATACGACTTTTATAAATAGTGCATGGATTTTAAACGGAACAGTACCATAGCGCACCACTCTCCAGCGATGGTAAATCGACGACCAGCCACGGTGATCCCGTTTTACCATAAAATTCACGTGTAGGAAACGAAGGGTAAAAAAAACTTCCAAGTCCCGAAAGTGATTCGAGTAGTCTTTTTTTGGATATGAAACTATGCATTGACGACTAAAAGTGGTCAAAGCCGTAGAACTCACAAAGAGCTTCGTTTTGACTGGTTATGGCTCCCGTAAATCCAAAAGAGGCAACCATTATGGTTGTCTGAAGAATCTATATCCTAAGGGCGCAACATCTATGGTGCAAGGTGCAACATCCGTTCAAAATGCCGAAACAGTGCCGTACGACTTTTAGAAATGAGTGCATGGATTTGAAATGGAACAGTACCATGGAGTACCACTCTCCTATGTTGGTAAATCGACGACCAGCCACGGTGATCCCGTTTTACCATAAAATTCACGTGAAGCAAACGAAGGGTAAAAAAACTTTTGAGTCCCGAAAGTGATTCGGGTGGTCTTTTTTTGGATATGAAACTTTGCATTGACGGCCAAGAGCTGTCAAAGCCGTAGAACTCACAGTGAGCTTCTTTTTGACAAGTTATGGCTCTCGTAACTCCAAAAGAGGCAACCGTTATGGTTGTCCGAAGAATCGATATCCTAAGGGCGCAACATCTACGGTGCAAGGTGCAACATCCGTCCAAAATGCCGAAACAGTTCCGTACGACTTTTATAAATGAGTGCATGGATTTGAAATGGAACAGTACCATGGCGAACCACTTTCCAGCGATGGTAAATTGACGACCAGCCACGGTGATCCCGTTTTACCATAAAATTCACGTATAGAAAAAGAAGGGTAAAAAAACATCCGAGTCCCGAAAGTGATTCGGGTAGTCTTTTTTTGGATATGAAACTATGCATTGACGGATAAAAGTGGTCAATGCCGTAGAACTCACAGAGAACTTCGTTTTGACTGGTTATGGCTCCCGTAACTCCAAAAGAGGCAACTGTTATGGCTGTCTGAAGAATCGATATCCTAAGGGCGCAACATCTACGGTGCAAGGTGCAACATCCGTTCAAAATGCCGAAACAGTGCCGTAAGACTTTTAGAAATGAGTGCAAGGATTTAAAATGGAACAGTACCATGGAGCACCAATCTAGTATGTTGGTAAATCGACTACCAGCCACGGTGATCGCGTTTTACCATTATATTCACGTGAAGCAAACGAAGGGTAAAAAAAACTTACGAGTCCCGAAAGTGATTCGGGTTGTCTTTTTTTGGATATGAAACTTTGCATTGACGACCAAGAGCTGTCAAAGCCGTAGAACTCATAGAGAGCTTCGTTTTGACTGGTTATGGCTCCCGTAACTACAAAAGAGGCAACCGTTTTGGCTATTCGAAAAATCGATATCCTAAGGGCGCAACATCTACGGTGCAAGGTGCAACATCCGTTCAAAATGCCAAAACAGTGACATACTACTTTTAGAAATGAGTGCATGGATTTGAAACGGAACAGTAACATGGCGCACCACTCTCCAGCGATGGTAAATCGACGACCGGCCACGGTGATCCCGTTATACCATAAAATTCACGTGAAGCAAACGAAGGGTAAAAAAACTTCCGAGTCCCAAAAGTGATTCGGGTTGTCTTTTTTAGGATATGAAACTTTGCATTGACGGCGAAGCGCCGTCAAAGCCGTAGAACTCACAGAGAGCTTTGTTTTGACTGGTTATGGCTACTGTAACTCCAAAAGAGGCAACCGTTATGGTTGTCCGAAAAATCGATATCCATAGGGCGCAACATCTACGGTGCAAGGTGCAGCATCCCTTCAAAATGCCGAAACAGTGCCGTACGACTTTTCGAAATGAGTGCATGGATTTGAAACGGAACAGTACCATGGAGCACCACTCTCCTACAATGGTAAATCGACGACCAGCCACGGTGATCCCATTTTACCATAAAATTCCCGTGAACCAAACAAAGGGTAAAAAAACTTCCGAGTCTCGAAAGTGGTTCGGGTTGTCTTTTTTTGGATATAAAACTTTGCATTGACGGATAAGAGCAGTCAAAGCCATAGAACTCACAATGAGCTTCGTTTTGACTGGTTATGGCTCCCGTAACTCCAAAAGAGGCAACCGTTATGGCTGTCCGAAAAATCGATATCCTAAGAGCGCAAAATCTACAGTGCAAGGTGCAACATCAGTTCAAAATGCCGAAATAGTGACGTAAGACTTTTAGAAATGAGTGCATGGATTTGAAATGGAATAGAACCATGGCGCACCACTCTCCAGCGATGGTCAATCGACGACTAGCCACGGTGATCCCGCTTTACCATAAAATTCACGTGAACAAACGAAGGGTAAAAAAAACTTCCGAGTCCCGAAAGTGATTCAGGTTGTCTTTTTTTGGATATGAAACTTTGCATTGATGGCCAAGAGCCTTCAAAGCCGTAGAACTCACAGAGAGCTTCGTTTTGACTGGTTATGGCTCCCGTAACTCTAAAAGAGGCAACCGTTATGGCTGCCTGAAGAATCGAAATACTAAGGGCGCAACATCTACGGTGCAAGGTGCAACATCCGTCCAAAATGCCGAAACAGTGCCGTACGACTTTTATAAATGAGTGCATGGATTTGAAATGGAACAGTATCATGGCGAACCAATCTCTAGCGATGGTAAATCGACGACCAGCCACGGTGATCCCGTTTTACCATAAAATTCACGTGTAGCAAAAGAAGGGAAAAAAAACTTTCGAGTCCCGAAAGTGAATCGGGTAGTCTTTTTTTGGATATGAAACTATGCATTGACGGCTAAAAGTGGTCAATCCCGTATAACTCACATAGAAATTCATTTTGACTGGTTATGGCTCCCGTAACTCCAAAAGAGGCAACCGTCATGGCTGTCTGAGGAATCGATATCCTAAGGGCGCAACATCTACGGTGCAAGGTGCAACATCCTTTCAAAATTCCGAAACAGTGTCGTACGACTTTTAGAAATGAGTGCATGGATTTGAAACAGAACAATACCATGGAGCACCACTCTCCTATGTTGGTAAATCGACGACCAGCCACGGTGATCCCGTTTTTCCATAAAATTCACGTGAAGCTAACGAAGGGTATAAAAAACTTCCCAGTCCCGAAAGTGATTCGGGTTGTCTTTTTTGGATATGAAACTTTGCATTGACGACCAAGAGCTGTCAAAGCCGTAGAACTCACAGAGAGCTTCGTTTTGACTGGTTATGGCTCCCGTAACTACAAAAGAGGCAACCGTTATAGCTGTTCGAAAAATCGATATCCTAAGGGCGCAACATCTACGGTGCAAGGTGCAACATCCGTTCAAAATGCCAAAACAGTGACATACGACTTTTAGAAATGAGTGCATGGATTTGAAACGGAACAGTAACATGGCGTACCACTCTCCAGCAATGGTAAATCGACGACCAGCCACGGTGATCCCGTTTTACCATAAAATTCACGTGAAGCAAACGAAGGGTAAAAAAACTTCCGAGTCCCGAAAGTGATTCGGGTTGTCTTTTTTTGGATATGAAACTTTGCATTGACGGCTAAGAGCTGTCAAAGCCGTAGAACTCACAGAGAGCTTCGTTTTGACTGGTTATGGCTCACGTAACTCTAAAAGAGGCAACCGTTATGGCTGTCCGAAGAATCGAAATCCTAAGGGCGCAACATCTACGGTGCAAGGTGCAACATCCATCCAAAATGCCGAAACAGTGTCGTACGACTTTTATAAATGAGTGCATGGATTTGAAACAGAACAGTACCATGGCGAACCACTCTCCAGCGATGGTAAATCGACGACCAGCCATGGTGATCGCGTTTTACCATAAAATTCACATGTAGCAAAAGAAGGGTAAAAAAAACTTCCGAGTCTCGAAAGTGATTCGGGTAGTCTTTTTTTGGATATGAAACTATACATTGACGGCTAAAAGTGGTCAATGCCGTAGAACTCACAGAGAACTTCGTTTTGACTGGTTATGTCTCCCGTAACTCCAAAGAGGCAACCGTTATGGCTGTTTGAAGAATCGATATCCTAAGGGTGCAACATCTACGGTGTAAGGTGTAACATCCGTTCAAAATGCCGAAACAGTGTCGTACGACTTTTAGAAATGAGTGCATGGATTTGAAACGGAATAGTACCATGGAGCACCACTCTCCTATGTTGGTAAATCGACGACCAGCCACGGTGATCCCATTTTACCATAAAATTCACATGAAGCAAACGAAGGGTACAAAAAACTTCCGAGTCCCGAAAGTGATTCGGGTTATCTTTTTTTGGATAAGAAACTTTGCATTGACGACCAAGAGCTATCAAAGCCATAGAACTCACAGAGAGCTTCGTTATGACTGGTTATGGCTCCCGTAAATACAAAAGAGGCAACCGTTATGGCTGTTCGAAAAATCGATATCCTAAGGGCGCAACATCTACGGTGCAAGGTGCAACATCCGTTCAAAATGCCGAACAGTGACATACGACTTTTAGAAATGAGTGCATGGATTTCAAATGGAACAGTAACATGGCGCACCACTCTCTAGCGATGGCAAATCGACGACCAGCCACGATGATCCCGTTTTACCATAAAATTCACGTGAAGCAAACGAAGGGTAAAAAAAACTTCTGAGTCCCGAAAGTGATTCGGGTTGTCTTTTTTTGGATATGAAACTTTGCATTGACGGCTAAGAGCCGTCAAAGCCGTAGAACTCACAGAGAGCTTTGTTTTTACTGGTTATGGCTCCCGTAACTCCAAAAGAGGCAACCGTTATAGCTATCCGAAAAATCGATATCCTAAGGGCGCAACATCTACGGTGCAAGGTGCGGCATCCCATCAAAATGCCGAAACAGTGTCGTACGACTTTTCGAAATGAGTGCATGGATTTGAAACGGAACAGTACCATGGAGCACCACTCTCCTACGATGGTAAATCGACGACCAGCCACAGTGATCCCGTTTTACCATAAAATCACGTGAAGCAAACGAAGGGTAACAAAAACTTCCGATTCCCGAAAGTGGTTCGGGTTGTCTTTTTTTAGATATGAAACTTTGCATTGACGGCTAAGAGCAGTCAAAGACGTAGAACTCACAGAGAGTTTCGTTTTGACTGGTTTTGGCTCCAATAACTCCAAAAGAGGCAACCGTTATGGCTGTCCGAAAAATCAATATCCTAAGAGCGCAAAATCTACAGTGCAAGGTGCAACATCAGTTCAAAATGCCGAAACCGTGACGTACAACTTTTAGAAATGAGTGCATGGATTTGAAACGGAACAGTACCATGGAGCACTACTCTCCAGCGGTGGTAAATCGAGGACTAACCACGGTGATCCCGTTTTACCATAAAATTCACGTGAAGCAATCGAAGGGTAAAAAAAACTTCCTTGTCCTGAAAGTGATTTGGGTTTTCTTTTTTGGATATGAAACTTTGCATTGACGACTAAGAGCTATCAAAGCCGTAGAACTCTCAGAGAGCTTCGTTTTGACTGGTTATGGCTCCCGTAACTCCAAATGAGGCAACCGTTATGGCTGTCCGAAAAATCGATATCCTAAGGGCGCAACATCTACGGTGCAAGATGCAACATCCATTCTAAATGCTAAAACAATACCGTACGACTTTTATAAATGAGTGCATGGATTTGAAACGGAACAGTCCCATAGCGCACCACTCTCCAGCGATGGTAAATCGACGTCCAGCCATGGTGATCCCGTTTTACCATAAAATTTACGTGTAGCAAACGAAGGGTAAAAAAAAATTCCGAGTCTCGAAAGTGATTCGGGTAGTCTTTTTTAGGATATGAAACTATGCATTGACGGCTAAAAGTGGTCAATGCCGTAGAACTCACAAAGAACTTCGTTTTGACTGGTTATTGCTCCCGTAACTCCAAAGAGGCAAACGTTATGGCTGTTTGAAGAATCGATATCCTAAGGGTGCAACATCTACAGTGTAAGGTGCAACATCGGTTCAAAATGCCGAAACAGTGCCGTACGACTTTTAGAAATGAGTGCATGGATTTGAAACGGAATAGTACCATGGAGCACCACTCTCCTATGTTGGTAAATCGACGACCAGCCACGGTGATCCCATTTTACCATAAAATTCACATGAAGCAAACGAAGGGTATAAAAAACTTCCGAGTCCCGAAAGTGATTCGGGTTATCTTTTTTTGGATAAGAAACTTTGCATTGACGACCAAGAGCTATCAAAGCCGTAGAACTCACAGAGAGCTTCATTTTGACTGGTTATGGCTCCCGTAACTACAAAAGAGGCAACCGTTATGGCTGTTCGAAAAATCGATATCCTAAGGGCGCAACATCTACGGTGCAAGGTGCAACATCCGTTCAAAATGCCGAACAATGACATACGACTTTTAGAAATGAGTGCATGGATTTCAAACGGAACAGTAACATGGCGCACCACTCTCTAGCGATGGTAAATCGACGACCAGCCACGATGATCCCGTTTTACCATAAAATTCACGTGAAGCAAACGAAGGGTAAAAAAAACTTCTGAGTCCCGAAAGTGATTCGGGTTGTCTTTTTTTGGATATGAAACTTTGCATTGACGGCTAAGAGCCATCAAAGCCGTAGAACTCACAGAGAGCTTTGTTTTTACTAGTTATGGCTCCCGTAACTCCAAAAGAGGCAACCGTTATGGCTATCCGAAAAATCGATATCCTAAGGGCGCAACATCTACGGTGCAAGGTGCGGCATCCCATCAAAATGCCGAAACAGTGTCGTACGACTTTTCGAAATGAGTGCATGGATTTGAAACGGAACAGTACCATGGAGCACCACTCTCCTACGATGGTAAATCGACGACCAGCCACGGTGATCCCGTTTTACCATAAAATCACGTGAAGCAAACGAAGGGTATAAAAAACTTCCGAGTCCCGAAAGTGATTCGGGTTATCTTTTTTTGGATAAGAAACTTTGCATTGACGACCAAGAGCTATCAAAGCCGTAGAACTCACAGAGAGCTTCATTTTGACTGGTTATGGCTCCCGTAACTACAAAAGAGGCAACCGTTATGGCTGTTCGAAAAATCGATATCCTAAGGGCGCAACATCTACGGTGCAAGGTGCAACATCCGTTCAAAATGCCGAAACAGTGACATACGACTTTTAGAAATGAGTGCATGGATTTGAAACGGAACAGTAACATGGCGCACCACTCTCTAGCGATGGTAAATCGACGACCAGCCACGATGATCCCGTTTTACCATAAAATTCACGTGAAGCAAACGAAGGGAAAAAAAACTTCCGAGTCCCGAAAGTGATTCGGGTTGTCTTTTTTTGGATATGAAACTTTGCATTGACGGCTAAGAGCCGTCAAAGCCGTAGAACTCACAGAGAGCTTTGTTTTTACTGGTTATGGCTCCCGTAATTCCAAAAGAGGCAACCGTTATGGCTGTCCGAAAAATCGATATCCTAAGGGCGCAACATCTACGGTGCAAGGTGCGGCATCCCATCAAAATGTCGAAACAGTGTCGTACGACTTTTCGAAATGAGTGCATGGATTTGAAACGGAACAGTACCATGGAGCACCACTCTCCTACGATGGTAAATCGACGACCAGCCACGGTGATCCCATTTTACCATAAAATTCACGTGAAGCAAACGAAGGGTAACAAAAACTTCCGATTCCCGAAAGTGGTTCGGGTTGTCTTTTTTTAGATATGAAACTTTGCATTAACGGCTAAGAGCAGACAAAGACATAGAACTCACAGGGAGTTTCGTTTTGACTAGTTTTGGCTCCCATAACTCCAAAAGAGGCAACCGTTATGGCTGTCCGAAAAATCAATATCCTAAGAGCGCAAAATCTACAGTGCAAGGTGCAACATCAGTTCAAAATGCCGAAACAGTGATGTACAACTTTTAGAAATGAGTGCATGGATTTGAAACGGAATAGTACCATGGCGCACCACTCTCCAGCGATGGTAAATCGACGACTAACCACGGTGATCCCGTTTTACCATAAAATTCACGTGAAGCAATCGAAGGGTAAAAAAAACTTCCTTGTCCCGAAAGTGATTCGGGTTCTCTTTTTTTGGATATGAAACTTTGCATTGATGGCTAAGAGCTATCAAAGCCGTAGAACTCTCAGAGAGCTTCGTTTTGACTGGTTATGGCTCCCGTAACTCCAAAAGAGGCAACCGTTATGGCTGTCCGTAAAATCGATATCCTAAGCGCGCAACATCTACGGTGCAAGGTGCAACATCCGTTCAAAATGCTGAAACAATGCCGTACGACTTTTATAAATGAGTGCATGGATTTGAAACGGAACAGTCCCATAGCGCACCACTCTTCAGCGATGGTAAATCGACGACCAGCCATGGTGATCCCGTTTTACCATAAAATTTACATGTGGCAAACGAAGGGTAAAAAAAACTTCCGAGTCCCGAAAGTTATTCGGGTAGTCTTTTTTTGGATATGAAACTATGCATTGATGGTTAAACGTGGTCAAAGCCGTAGAACTCACAGATAGCTTGGTTTTGACTGGTTATGGCTCCCGTAAATCCAAAAGAGGCAACCGTTATGGCTGTTTGAAGAATCGATATCCTAAGGGCGCAACATCTACGGTGCAAGGTGCAACATCCGTTCAAAATGCCGAAAAGTGTCGTACGACTTTTAGAAATGAGTGCATGGATTTGAAACGGAACAGTACCATGGAGCACCACTCTCCTATGTTGGTAAATCGACGACCAGCCATGGTGATCCCGTTTTACCATAAATTTCACGTGAAGCAAACGAAGGGTAAAAAAAACTTCTGAATCCCGAAAGTGATTCGGGTTGTCTTTTTTTGGATATGAAACTTTGCATTGATGGCCAAGAGCAGTCAAAGCCGTAGAACTCACAGAGAGCTTCGTTTTGACTAGTTATGGCTCCCGTAACTCCAAAAGAGGCAACCGTTATGGCTGCCCGAAGAATCGATATCCTAAGGGCGCAACATCTACGGTGCAAGGTGCAACATCCGTCCAAAATGCCGAAACAGTGTCGTACGACTTTTATAAATGAGTGCTTGGATTTGAAACAGAACAGTACCATCGATCACCACTCTCCTATGTTGGTAAATCGACGACCAGCCACAGTGATCCCGTTTTACCATAAAATTCACATGAAGCAAACGAAGGGTAAAAAAACTTCCGAGTCCCGAAAGTGATTCAGGTTATCTTTTTTTGGATATGAAACTTTGCATTGACGACGAAGAGCAGTCAAAGCCGTAGAACTCACGGAGAGCTTCGTTTTGACTGGTTATGGCTCCCGTAGCTCCGAAAGAGGAAGCTGTTATGGCTGTTCGAAAAATCGATATCCTAAGGGCGCAACATCTACGCTGCAAGGTGCAACATCCGTTCAAAATGCCGAAACAGTGACATACGACTTTTAGATATGAGTGCATGGATTTGAAACGGAACGGTAACATGGTGCACCACTCTCCATCCATGGTAAATCGACGACCAGCCATGGTGATCCCGTTTTACCATAAAATTCACGTGAAGCAAACGAAGGGTAAAAAAAACTTCCGAGTCCCGAAAGTGATTCGGGTTGTCATTTTTTGGATATTAAACTTTGCATTGACGGCTAAGAGCCGTCATAGCCGTAGAACTCACAGAGATCTATGTTTTGACTGGTTATGGCTCCCGTAACCCCAAAAGAGGCAACCGTTATGGCTGTCCGTAAAATCGATATCCTAAGGGCGCAACATCTACGGTGCAAGGTGCAGCATCCGTTCAAAATGCCGAAATACGAGTTTTCGAAATGAGTGCTTGGATTTGAAACGGAACAGTACAATGGAGCACCACTCTCCTACGATGGTAAATCGACGACCAGCCACTTTGATCCCGTTTTACCATAAAATTCACGTGAAGCATACGAAGGGTAAAAAATACTTCCGAGTCCCGAAAGTGGTTCGGGTTGTCTTTTTTTGGATATGAAACTATGCATTGATGGCTAAAAGTGGTCAAAGCCGTAGAAGTCACAGAGAGCTTCGTTTTGACTGGTTATGGCTCCCGTAAATCCAAAAGAGGCAACCGTTATGGCTGTCCGAAAAATTGATATCCTTAGGGCGCAACATCTACGGTGCAAGGTGCAGCATCCGTTCAATATGCCGAAACATTGCCGTACGACTTTTCGAAATGAGTGCATGGATTTGAAACGGAACAGTACCATGGAGCACCACTCTCCAGCGATGGTAAATCGACGACCAGCCATGGTGATCCCGTTTTATCATAAAATTCACATGTAGCAAACGAAGGGTAAAAAAACTTCCGAGTCCCGAAAGTGATTCGGGTAGTCTTTTTTGGATATGAAACTATGCATTGACGGCTAATAGTAGTCAAAGCCGTAGAACTCACAGAGAGCTTCGTTTTGACTGGTTATGGCTCCCGTAACTCCAAAAGAGGCAACCGTTACGGCTGTCTGAAGAATCGATATTCAAAGGGCGCAACATCGACGGTGCTAGGTGCAACATCCGTCCAAAATGCCAAAACAGTGCCGTACGACTTTTAGAAATGAGTGCATGGATTTGAAACGGAACAGTACCATGGAGCACCACTCTTCTATGTTGGTTAATCGACGTCCAGCCACGGTGTTCCCGTTTTACCATAAAATTTACGTGAAGCAAACGAAGGGTAAAAAAACTTCATAGTCCCGAAAGTGGTTCGGGTTGTCTTTTTTTGGATATGAAACTTTGCATTGACGGCTAAGAGCAGTCAAAGCCATAGAACTCACAAAGAGCTTCGTTTTAATGATTATGGCTCCTGTAACTCCAAAAGAGGCAACCGTTATGGCTGTCCGAAAAATCGATATCCTAAGGGCGCAACATCTACTGTGCAAGGTGCAACATCCGTTCAAAATCCCGAAACAGTGTCGTACGACTTTTCGAAATGAGTGCATGGATTTGAAACGGAACAGTACCATGGAGCACCACTCTCCAGCGATGATAAATCGACGACCAGCCATGGTGATCCCGTTTTATCATAAAATTCACGTGTAGCAAACGAAGGGTAAAAAAAACTTCCGAGTTCCGAAAGTGATTCGGGTAGTCTTTTTTTTGGATATGAAACTATGCATTGACGGCTAATAGTGGTCAAAGCCGTAGAACTCACAGAGAACTTCGTTTTGACTGGTTATGGCTCCCGTAACTCCAAAAGAGGCAACCGTTATGGCTGTTTGAAAAATCGATATCCTATGGGCGCAACATCGACGGTGCTAGGTGCAACATCCGTCCAAAATGCCAAAACAGTGCCATACGCTTTTATAAACGACTGCATGGATTTGAAACGAAATAGTACAATGGCGCACCGTTCTCCAGCGATGGTAAATCGACGACCAGCCACAGTGATCCCGTTTTACCAAAAAATTTACGTGTAGCAAACGAAGGGTAAAAAAAACTTCCGAGTTCCGAAAGTGATTCGAGTAGTCTTTTTTTGGATATGAAACTATGCATTGACGGCTAAAAGTGGTCAAAGCCGTAGAACTCATAGAGAGCTTCGTTTTGACTAGTTATGGCTCCCGTAACTCCAAAAGAGGCAACTGTTATGGCTGTCCGAAGAATCGATATCCTAATGGCACAACATCTACGGTGGAAGGTGCAACATCCTTCCAAAATGTCGAAATAGTGCCGTACGACTTTTAGAAACGAGTGCATGGATTTGAAATGGAACAATACCATGGAGAACCAATGTCCAGCGATGGTAAATCGACGACCAGCCATGGTGATCCCGTTTTACCATAAAATTCACGTGAAGTAAACGAAGGGTAAAAAAACTTCCGAGTCCCGAAAGTGATTCGGGTTGTCATTTTTTTGATATGAAACTTTGCATTGACTCCTAAGAGCCCTCAAAGCCGTAGAACTATCAGAGAGCTATGTTTTGACTGGTTATGGCTCCTGTAACTCCAAAAGAGGCACCGTTATGGCTGTCCGAAAAATCGATATCCTAAGGGCGCAACATCTACGGTACAAGGTGCAGCATCCGTTCAAAATGCCGAAACAGTGTCGTACGAGTTTTCGAAATGAGTGCATGGATTTGAAACGGAACAGTACAATGGAGCACCACTCTCCTACGATGGCAAATCGACGACCAGCCACTTTGATCCCGTTTTACCATAAAATTCACGTGAAGCATACGAAGGGTAAAAAAACTTCCGAGTCCCGAAAGTGGTTCGGGTTGTCTTTTTTTGGATATGAAACTTTGCATTGACGGCTAATAGCAGTCACAGCTATAGAACTCACAGAGAGCTTCGTTTTGACTGGTTATGGCTTCCGTAACTCCAAAAGAGGCAACCGTTATGGCTGTCCGAAAAATCGATATCCTAAGGGCGCAACATCTACGGTGCTAGGTGCAGCATCCGTTCAAAATGCCGAAACAGTGTCGTACGACTTTTCGAAATGAGTGCATGGATTTGAAACGGAACAGTACCATGGAGCACCACTCTCCTACGATGATAAATCGACGACCAGCCATGGTGATCCCGTTTTATCATAAAATTCACGTGTAGCAAACGAAGGGTAAAAAAAACTTCCGAGTTCCGAAAGTGATTCGGGTAGTCTTTTTTTTGGGTATGAAACTATGCATTGACGGCTAATAGTGGTCAAAGCCGTAGAACTCACAGAGAACTTCGTTTTGACTGGTTATGGCTCCCGTAACTCCAAAAGAGGCAACCGTTATGGCTGTCTGAAAAATCGATATCCTGTGGGCGCAACATCGACGGTGCTAGGTGCAACATCCGTCCAAAATGCCAAAACAGTGCCATACGCTTTTATAAACGACTGCATGGATTTGAAACGAAATAGTACAATGGCGCACCGTTCTCCAGCGATGGTAAATCGACGACCAGCCACAGTGATCCCGTTTTACCAAAAAATTTACGTGTAGCAAACGAAGGGTAAAAAAAACTTCCGAGTTCCGAAAGTGATTCGAGTAGTCTTTTTTTGGATATGAAACTATGCATTGACGGCTAAAAGTGGTCAAAGCCGTAGAACTCATAGAGAGCTTCGTTTTGACTAGTTATGGCTCCCGTAACTCCAAAAGAGGCAACTGTTATGGCTGTCCGAAGAATCGATATCCTAATGGCGCAACATCTACGGTGGAAGGTGCAACATCCTTCCAAAATGTCGAAATAGTGCCGTACGACTTTTAGAAACGAGTGCATGGATTTGAAATGGAACAATACCATGGAGAACCAATGTCCAGCGATGGTAAATCGACGACCAGCCATGGTGATCCCGTTTTACCATAAAATTCACGTGAAGTAAACGAAGGGTAAAAAAACTTCCGAGTCCCGAAAGTGATTCGGGTTGTCATTTTTTTGATATGAAACTTTGCATTGACTCCTAAGAGCCCTCAAAGCCGTAGAACTATCAGAGAGCTATGTTTTGACTGGTTATGGCTCCCGTAACTCCAAAAGAGGCACCGTTATGGCTGTCCGAAAAATCGATATCCTAAGGGCGCAACATCTACGGTACAAGGTGCAGCATCCGTTCAAAATGCCGAAACAGTGTCGTACGAGTTTTCGAAATGAGTGCATGGATTTGAAACGGAACAGTAAAATGGAGCACCACTCTCCTACGATGGTAAATCGACGACCAGCCACTTTGATCCCGTTTTACCATAAAATTCACGTGAAGCATACGAAGGGTAAAAAAACTTCCGAGTCCCGAAAGTGGTTCGGGTTGTCTTTTTTTGGATATGAAACTTTGCATTGACGGCTAATAGCAGTCACAGCTATAGAACTCACAGAGAGCTTCGATTTGACTGGTTATGGCTTCCGTAACTCCAAAAGAGGCAACCGTTATGGCTGTCCGAAAAATCGATATCCTAAGGGCGCAACATCTACGGTGCTAGGTGCAGCATCCGTTCAAAATGCCGAAATAGTGTCGTACGACTTTTCGAAATGAGTGCATGGATTTGAAACGGAACAGTACCATGGAGCACCACTCTCCTACGATGATAAATCGACGACCAGCCATGGTGATCCCGTTTTATCATAAAATTCACGTGTAGCAAACGAAGGGTAAAAAAAACTTCCGAGTTCCGAAAGTGATTCGGGTAGTCTTTTTTTTGGGTATGAAACTATGCATTGACGGCTAATAGTGGTCAAAGCCGTAGAACTCACAGAGAACTTCGTTTTGACTGGTTATGGCTCCCGTAACTCCAAAAGAGGCAACCGTTATGGCTGTCTGAAAAATCGATATCCTATGGGCGCAACATCGACGGTGCTAGGTGCAACATCCGTCCAAAATGCCAAAACAGTGCCATACGCTTTTATAAACGACTGCATGGATTTGAAACGAAATAGTACAATGGCGCATCGTTCTCCAGCGATGGTAAATCGACGACCAGCCACAGTGATCCCGTTTTACCAAAAAATTTACGTGTAGCAAACGAAGGGTAAAAAAAACTTCCGAGTTCCGAAAGTGATTCGAGTAGTCTTTTTTTGGATATGAAACTATGCATTGACGGCTAAAAGTGGACAAAGCCGTAGAACTCATAGAGAGCTTCGTTTTGACTAGTTATGGCTCCCGTAACTCCAAAAGAGGCAACTGTTATGGCTGTCCGAAGAATCGATATCCTAATGGCGCAACATCTACGGTGGAAGGTGCAACATCCTTCCAAAATGTCGAAATAGTGCCGTACGACTTTTAGAAACGAGTGCATGGATTTGAAATGGAACAATACCATGGAGAACCAATGTCCAGCGATGGTAAATCGACGACCAGCCATGGTGATCCCGTTTTACCATAAAATTCACGTGAAGTAAACGAAGGGTAAAAAAACTTCCGAGTCCCGAAAGTGATTCGGGTTGTCATTTTTTTGATATGAAACTTTGCATTGACTTCTAAGAGCCCTCAAAGCCGTAGAACTATCAGAGAGCTATGTTTTGACTGGTTATGGCTCCCGTAACTCCAAAAGAGGCACCCGTTATGGCTGTCCGAAAAATCGATATCCTAAGGGCGCAACATCTACGGTACAAGGTGCAGCATCCGTTCAAAATGCCGAAACAGTGTCGTACGAGTTTTCGAAATGAGTGCATGGATTTGAAACGGAACAGTACAATGGAGCACCACTCTCCTACGATGGTAAATCGACGACCAGCCACTTTGATCCCGTTTTACCATAAAATTCACGTGAAGCATACGAAGGGTAAAAAAACTTCCGAGTCCCGAAAGTGGTTCGGGTTGACTTTTTTTGGATATGAAACTTTGCATTGACGGCTAATAGCAGTCACAGCTATAGAACTCACAGAGAGCTTCGTTTTGACTGGTTATGGCTTCCGTAACTCCAAAAGAGGCAACCGTTATGGCTGTCCGAAAAATCGATATCCTAAGGGCGCAACATCTACGGTGCTAGGTGCAGCATCCGTTCAAAATGCCGAAACAGTGTCGTACGACTTTTCGAAATGAGTGCATGGATTTGAAACGGAACAGTACCATGGAGCACCACTCTCCTACGATGGTAAATCGACGACCAGCCACTTTGATAGCGTTTTACCATAAAATTCACGTGAAGCATACGAAGGGTAAAAAAAACTTCCGAGTCCCGAAAGTGGTTCGGGTTGTCTTTTTTTGGATATGAAACTTTGCATTGACGGCTAAGAGGAGTCACAACCATAGAACTCACAGAGAGCTTCGTTTTGACTGGTTATGGTTCCCGTAACTCCAAAAGAGGCAACCGTTATGGCTGTCCGAAAAATCGATATCCTAAGGGCGCAACATCTACGGTGCAAGGTGCAGCATCCATTCAAAATGCCGAAACAGTGTCGTACGACTTTTCTAAGTGAGTGCATGGATTTGAAACGGAACAGTACCATGGAGCACCACTCTCCAACGATGGTAAATCGACGACCAGCCACGGTGATCCCGTTTTATCATAAAATTCACGTGTAGCAAACGAAGGGTAAAAAAAACTTCCGAGTCCCGAAAGTGATTCGGGTAGTCTTTTTTTGGATATGAAACTATGCATTGACGGCTAACAGTGGTCAAAACCGTAGAACTCACAGAGAGCTTCGTTGACTGGTTATGTCTCCCGTAACTCTAAAAGAGGCAACCGTTATGTCTGTCCGAAGAATCGATATCCTAAGTGCGCAACATCTACGGTGCAAGATGCAACATCCGTTCAAAATGCCGAAACAGTGCCGTACGACTTTTAGAATTGTGTGCATGGATTTGAAACGGAACAGTACCATGGAGCACCACTCTCCTATGTTAGTAAATCGACGTCCAGCCACGGTGATCCCGTTTTACCATAAAATTCACGTGAAGCAAACGAAGGGTAAAAAAAACGTTTGAGTCACGAAAGTGATTCGGGTAGTCTTTTGTTGGATATGAAACTATGCATTGACGGCTAAAAGTGCTCAAAGCCATAGAACTCATAGAGAGCTTCGTTGACTGGTTATGGCTCCCGTAACTCCAAAAGAGGCAACCGTTATGGCTGTCCGAAGAATCGATATCCTAAGCGCGCAACATCTACGGTGCAAGGTGCAACATCCGTTTAAAATGCCGAAACAGTGCCGTACAAATTTTAGAATTGTGTGCATGGATTTGAAATGGAACAGTACCATGGAGCACCACTCTCCTATGTTAGTAAATCGACGACAAGCCACGGTGATCCCATTTTACCATAAAATTCACGTGAAGCAAACGAAGGGTAAAAAAAACTTTTGAATCCCGAAAGTGATTCGGGTTGTCATTTTTGGATATGAAACTTTGAATTGACGACAATGAGCTGTCAAAGCCGTAGAACTCACAGAGAGCTTCATGTTGACTGGTTATGGCTCCCGTAACTCCAAAAGAGGCAACCGTTATGGCTATCCAAAAAATCGATATCCTAAGGGCGCAACATTTACGGTGCAAGGTGCAACATCCGTTCAAAATGCCGAAACAATGTCGTACGACTTTTAGAAATGAGTGCATGGATTTGAAACGGAACTGTACCATGGAGCACCACTCTCCTATGTTGGTAAATCGACGTCCAACCACGGTGATCCCGTTTTACCATAAAATTCACGTGAAGCAAACGAAGGGTAAAAAAAACTTCCGAGTCCCGAAAGTGGTTCGGGTTGTCTTTTTTTGGATATGAAACTTTTCATTGACGGCTAAGAGGAGTCACAACCATAGAACTCACAGAGAGCTTCGTTTTGACTGGTTATAGCTCCCGTAACTCCAAAAGAAGCAACCGTCATGGCTGTCCGAAAAATCGATATCCTAAGGGCGCAACATCTACGGTGCAAGGTGCAGCATCCATTCAAAATGCCGAAACAGTGTCGTACGACTTTTCGAAATGAGTGCATGGATTTGAAACGGAACAGTACCATGGAGCACCACTCTCCAACGATGGTAAATCGACGACCAGCCACGGTGATCCCGTTTTATCATAAAATTCACGTGTAGCAAACGAAGGGTAAAAAAAACTTCCGAGTCCCGAAAGTGATTCGGGTAGTCTTTTTTTGGATATGAAACTATGCATTGACGGCTAACAGTGGTCAAAGCCGTAGAACTCACAGAGAGCTTCCTTGACTGGTTATGTCTCCCGTAACTCCGAAAGAGGCAACCGTTATGGCTGTCCGAAGAATCGATATCCTAAGTGCGCAACATCTACGGTGCAAGGTGCAACATCCGTTCAAAATGCTGAAACAGTGCCGTACGACTTTTAGAATTGTGTGCATGGATTTGAAACGGAACAGTACCATGGAGCACCACTCTCCTATGTTAGTAAATCGACGTCCAGCCACGGTGATCCCGTTTTACCATAAAATTCACGTGAAGCAAACGAAGGGTAAAAAAAACGTTTGAGTCACGAAAGTGATTCGGGTAGTCTTTTTTTGGATATGAAACTATGCATTGACGGCTAAAAGTGCTCAAAGCCGTAGAACTCATAGAGAGCTTCGTTGACTGGTTATGGCTCCCGTAACTCCAAAAGAGGCAACCGTTATGGCTGTCCGAAGAATCGATATCCTAAGGGCGCAACATCTACGGTGCAAGGTGCAACATCCGTTTAAAATGCCGAAACAGTGCCGTACAAATTTTAGAATTGTGTGCATGGATTTGAAATGGAACAGTACCATGGAGCACCACTCTCCTATGTTAGTAAATCGACGACAAGCCACGGTGATCCCGTTTTACCATAAAATTCACGTGAAGCAAACGAAGGGTAAAAAAAACTTTTGAATCCCGAAAGTGATTCGGGTTGTCATTTTTGGATATGAAACTTTGAATTGACGACAATGAGTTGTCAAAGCCATAGAACTCACAGAGAGCTTCATTTTGACTGGTTATGGCTCCCGTAACTCCAAAAGAGGCAACCGTTATGGCTATCCGAAAAATCGATATCCTAAGGGCGCAACATTTACAGTGCAAGGTGCAATATCCGTTCAAAATGCCGAAACAGTGCCGTACGACTTTTAGAAATGAGTGCATGGATTTGAAACGGAACGGTACCATGGAGCACCACTCTCCTATGTTGGTAAATCGACGTCCAACCACGGTGATCCCGTTTTACCATAAAATTCACGTGAAGCAAACGAAGGGTAAAAAAAACTTCTGAGTCCCGAAGGTGATTCGGGTTGTTTTTTTGGATATGAAACTTTGAATTGATAACAAAGAGCTGTCAAAGCCGTAGAACTCACAGAGAGCTTCGTTTTGACTGGTTATGGCTCCCGTAACTCCAAAAGAGGCAACCGTATGGCTATCCGAAAAATCGATATCCTAAGGGCGCAACATCTACGGTGCAAGGTGAAACATCGGTTCAAAATGCCGAAACAGTGACGTATGACTTTTAGAAATGAGTGCATAGATTTGAAACGGAACAGTACCATGGCGCACCACTCTCCAGCGATGGTAAATCGATGACCTGCCACGGTGATCCCGTTTTACCATAAAATTCACGTGAAGCAAACGAAGGGTAAAAAAACTTTCGATTCCCGAAAGTGTTTCGGGTTGTCTTTTTCTGAATATGAAACTTTGCATTGTCGGCTAAGAGCCGTCAAAGCAGTAGAACTCACAAAGAGTTGCGTTTTAACTGGTTATGGCTCCCATAACTCCAAAAGAGGCAACTGTTATGGCTGTTCGAAAAATCGATATCCTAAGGGCGCAACATCTACGGTGCAAGGTGCAGCATCCGTTCAAAATGCCGAAACAGTGTCGTACGACTTTTAGAAATGAGTGCATGGATATGAAATGGAACAGTACCATGGAGCACCACTCTCGTACGATGGAAAATCGACGACCAACCACGGTGATCCCGTTTTACCATAAAATTCACGTGAAGCAAACGAAGGGTAAAAAAAACTTCCGAGTCCCGAAAGTGATTCGGGTTGTCTTTTTTTGGATATGAAACTTTGCATTTACAGCTAAGAGCTGTTAAAGCCTTAGAACTCACAAAGAGCTTCGTTTTGACTGGTTATGGCTCCCGTAACTCCAAAAGAGGCAACCGTTATGGCTTTCCGAAAAATCGATATCCTAAGGGCGCAACATCTACAATGCAAGGTGCAACATCAGTTCAAAATGCCGAAACAGTTCCTTACGACTTTTAGAAATTAGTGCATGGATTTTAAATGGAACAGTACCATGGAGCACCACTCTCCTACGATGGAAAATCGACGACAACCACGGTGATCCCGTTTTACCATAAAATTCACGTGAAGCAAACGAAGGGTAAAAAAACTTTCGAGACCCGAAAGTGATTCGGGTTGTCTTTTTTTGGATATGAAACTTTGCATTGACGGCTAAAAGCTATCAAAGCCGTAGAACTCACAGAGAGCTTCGTTTTGACAGGTTATGGCTCCGGTAACTCCAAAAGAGGCAACCGTTATGGCTGTCCGAAAAATCGATATTCTAAGGGCGCAACATTTACGATGCAAGGTGCAACATCCGTTCAAAATGTCGAAACAGTGACGTACGACTTTTAGAAATGAGTGCATGGATTTGAAACGGAACCATACCTTGGAGCACCACTCTCCTATGTTGGTAAATCGACGTCCAGCCACGGTGATCCCGTTTTACCATAAAATTCACGTGAAGCAAACGAAGGGTAAAAAAAACTTCTGAGTCCCGAAAGTGATTCGGGTTGTCTTTTTTGGATATGAAACTTTGAATTGACAACAAAGAGCTGTCAAAGCCGTAGAACTCACAAAGAGCTTCGTTTTGACTGGTTATGGCTCCCGTAACTCCAATAGAGGCAACCGTATGGCTATCCGAAAAATCGATATCCTAAGGGCGCAACATCTACATTGCAAGGAGCAACATCCGTTCCAAATGCCGAAACAGTGACGTACAAATTTTAGAAATGAGTGCATGGATTTGAAACGGAACAGTACCATGGCGCACCACTCTCCAGTGATGGTAAATCAACGACCTGCCACGGTGATCCCGTTTTACCATAAAATTCACGTGAAGCAAACGAAGGGTAAAAAAAACTTTCGAGTCCCGAAAGTTTTTGGGTTGTCTTTTTTTGAATATGAAACTTTGCATTGACGGCTAAGAGCCATCAAAGCGGTAGAACTCACAGAGAGCTACGTTTTGACTGGTTATAGCTCCCGTAACTCCAAAAGAGGCAACCGTTATGGCTGTCCGAAAAATCGATATCCTAAGGGCGCAACATCTACGGTGCAAGGTGCAACATCCGTTCAAAATGCAGAAACAGTGTCGTACGACTTTTAGAAATGAGTGCATGGATTTGAAATGGAACAGTACCATTGAGCACCACTCTCCTACGATGGAAAATCGATGACCAACCACGGTGATCCCGTTTTACCATAAAATTCACGTGAAGCAAACGAAGGGTAAAAAAAACTTCCGAGTCCTGAAAGTGATTCGGGTTGTATTTTTTGGATATTAAACTTTGCATTTACGACTAAGAGCTGTTAAAGCCTTAGAACTCACAAAGAGCTTCGTTTTGGCTGGTTATGGCTCCCATAACTCCAAAAGAGGCAACCGTTATGGCTGTCCGAAAAATCGATATCCTAAGGGCTCAACATCTACAATGCAAGGTGCAACATCACTTCAAAATGCCGAAACAGTTCCTTACGACTTTTTGAAATGAGTGCATGGATTTGAAACGGAACAGTACCATGGAGCACCACTCTCCTACGATGGTAAATCGACGACCAGCCACAGTGATCCCGTTTTACCATAAAATTCACGTGAAGCAAACGAAGGGTAAAAAAAACTTCCGAGTCCCGAAAGTGATTCGGGTTGTCTTTTTTTGGATATGAAACTTTGCATTGACGGCTAAGAGCTGTCAAAGCCGTAGAACTCACAGTGAGCTTCGTTTTGACTGGTTATGGCTCCCGTAACTCCAAAAGTGGCAACCGTTATGGCTGTCCGAAAAATCGATATCCTAAGGGCGCAACATCTACGGTGCAAGGTGCAACATCCGACCAAAATGCCGAAACAGTGTCGTACGACTTTTATAAATGAGTGCATGGATTTGAAACGGAACAGTACCATGGCGCACCACTCTCCAGCGATGGTAAATCGACAACCAGCCACGGTGATCCCATTTTACCATAAAATTCACATGTAGCAAACGAAGAGTAAAAAAAACTTTCGAGTCCTGAAAGTGATTCAGGTAGTATTTTTTTTGGATATGAAACTATGCATTGACTGCTAAAAGTGGTCAAAGCCATAGAACTCTCAGAGAGCTTCGTCGACTGGTTATGGCTCCCATAACTCCAAAAGAGGCAACCGTTATGGCTGTTCGAAGAATCGATATCCTAAGGGCACAACATCTACGGTGCAAGGTGCAACAACCGTTCAAAATGCCGAAAGAGTGCCGTATGACTTTTAGAATTGTGTGCATGGATTTGAAACGGAACAGTACCATGGAGAACCACTCTCCTATGTTAGTAAATCGACGACCAGCCACGGTGATCCCGTTTTACCATTAAATTAACGTGAAGCAAACGAAGGGTAAAAAAAACTTCCGAGTCCCTAAAGTGATTCGGGTTGTCTTTTTTTGGATATGAAACTTTGCATTGACGGCTAAGAGCTGTCAAAGCCGTAGAACTAATACAGACCATTGTTTTGACTTGTTATGGCTCCCGTAATTCCAAATGAGGCAACCGTTATGGCTGTCCGAAAAATTGATATCCTAAGGGCGCATAATCTACGGTGCAAGGTGCAACATCCGTTCAAAATGCCGAAACAGTGCCGTAAGACTTTTAGAAATGAGTGCATGGATTTGAAACGGAACAGTACCATGGTGCACCACTCTCCAGCGGTGGTAAATCGACGACCAGCCACGGTGATCCCGTTTTACCATAAAATTCACGTGAAGCAAACGAAGGGTTAAAAAAACTTCTGAATCCCGAAAGTGATTCGGGTTGTCTTTTTTTGGATATCAAACTTTTCATTGGCGGCTAAGAGCTGTCAAAGCCGTAGAACTCACAGTGAGCTTCGTTTTGATTGGTTATGGATCCCATAACTCCAAAAGAGGAAACCGTTATGGCTGTCCGAAAAATCGATATCCTAAGGGCGCAACATCTACGGTGCAAGGTGCAACAACCGTTCAAAATGCCGAAACAGTGCCGTACGACTTTTAGAAATGGGTGCATGGATTTGAAATGGAACAGTACCATGGAGCACCACTCTCCTACGATGGTAAATCGACGAACAGCCACGGTGATCCCGTTTTACCATAAAATTCAGGTGAAGCAAACGAAGGGTAAAAAAAACTTCCGAGTCTCGAAAGTGATTCGGGTAGTCTTTTTTTGGATATGAAACTTTGCATTGACGGCTAAGAGCTGTCAAAGCCGTAGAACTCACAGAGAGCTTCGTTTTGACTGGTTATGGCTCCCGTAAATCCAAAAGAGGCAACCGTTATGGCTGTTCGAAGAATCGATATCCTAAGGGCGCAACATCTACGGGGCAATGTGCAACATCCGTCCAAAATGCCGAAACAGTGCCGTACGACTTTTATAAATGAGTGCATGGATTTGAAACGGAACGGTACCATGGAGCACCACTCTCCAACAATGGTAAATCGACGATCAGCCACGGTGATCCCGTTTTACCATAAAATTCACATGAAGCAAACGAAGGGTAAAAAAAACTTCCGAGCCCCGAAAGTGATTCGGGTTGTCTTTTTTTTTGGATATGAAACTTTGCATTGATGGGTAAAAGTGGTCAAAGCCGTAGAACTCATAGAGAGCTTTGTTTTGACTAGTTATGGCTCCCATAACTCCAAAAGAGGCAACCGTTATGGCTGTCCGAAAAATCGATATCCTAAGGGCGCAACATCTACGGTGCAAGGTGCAACATCCGTCCAAAATGTCGAAACAGTGACGTACGACTTTTATAAATGAGTGCATGGATTTGAAAAGGAATAGTACCATGGCGCACCACTCTCCCGCGATGATAAATCGACGACCAGCCACTGTGATCCCGTTTTACCATAAAATTCACGTGTAGCAAACAAAGAGTAAAAAAACTTCCGAGTCCCGAAAGTGATTCAGGTAGTATTTTTTGGATATGAAACTATGCATTGACGGCTAAAAGTGGTCAAAGCCGTAGAACTCATACAGAGCTTCGTTTTGACTGGTTATGGCTCCCGTAATTCCAAAAGAGGCAACCGTTATGGCTGTCCGAAAAATCGATATCCTAAGGGCGCAACATCTACGGTGCATGGTGCAACATCCGTTCAAAATGTCGAAACAGTGCCGTACGACTTTTAGAAATGAGTGCATGGATTTGAAACGGAATAGTACCATGGCGCACCACTCTCCTGCGATGGTAAATCGACGACCAGCAACGGTGATCCCGTTTTACCATAAAATTCACGTGAAGCATACGAAGGGTAAAAAAAAAACTTCGGAGTCCCGAAAGTCATTCGGGTTATATTTTTTTGGATATGAAACTTTGCATTGACGGCTAAGAGTTGCCAAAGCTGTAGAACTCATAGAGAGCTTCGTTTTGACTGGTTATGGCTCCCGTATCTCCAAAAGAGGAAACCGTTATGGGTGTCTGAAAAATCGATATCCTAAGGGCGCAACATCTACGGTGCATAGTGCAACATCCGTTCAAAATGCCGAAACTGTGCCGTACGACTTTTAGAAATGAGTGCATGGATTTGAAACGGAACAATACCATGGAGTACCACTCTCTGACGATGGTAAATCGACGACCAGCTACGGTGATCCCGTTTTACCATAAAATTCACGAGAAACAAACGAAGGGTAAAAAAACTTCCGAGTCCCGAAAGTGATTCGGGTAGTCTTTTTTTGGATATGAAACTTTGCATTGATGGCTAAGAGCCATCAAAGCCGTAGAACTCACAGATAGCTTCGTTTTGACTGGTTATGTCTACCGTAACTCCAAAAGAGGCAACCATTATGGCTGTCCGAAGAATCGATATCCTAAGGGCACAACATCTACGGTGCAAGGTGCAACATCCGTTCAAAATGTCGAAACAGTGCCGTACGTCTTTTAGAAATGAGTGCATGGATTTGAAACAAAACAGTACTATGGAGCACCACTCTCCTACGATGGTAAATCGACGACCAGCCACGGTGATCCCGTTTTACCATGAAATTCACGTGTAGCAAACGAAGGGTAAAAAATAACTTCCGAGTCTCAAAAGTAATTCGGGTAGTCTTTTTTGCATATGAAACTTTGCATTGACGGCTAAGAGTCGTCAAAGCCGTAGAACTCACAGAGAGCTTTGTTTTGACTGGTTATAGCTCCCGTAACTCCAAAAAAGGCATCCGTTATGGCTGTCCGAAGAATCGATATCCTAAGGGCGCAACATCTACGGTGCAAGGTGCAACATCTGTCCAAAATGCCGAAACAGTGTCGTACGACTTTTATAAATGAGTGCATGGATTTGAAATGGAACAGTACCATGGCGCATCACTCACCAGCGTTGGTAAATCGCGACAAGCAACGGTGATCCCGTTTTACCATAAAATTCACGTGAAGATAACGAAGGGTAAAAAAAACTTCCGAGTCCCGAAAGTGATTCGGGTAGTCTTTTTTTGGATACGAAACTATGCATTGACGGCTAAAAGTGCTCAAAGCCGTAAAACTCATAGAGAGCTTCATTGACTGGTTATGGCTCCCGTAATTCCAAAAGAGGCAACCGTTATGGATGTCCGAAGAATCGATATCCTAAGGGCACAACATCTACGGTGCAAGGTGCAACATCTATTCAAAATGCCGAAACATTGCCGTACGACTTTTAGAAATGAGTGCATCGATTTGAAACGGAATAGTACCATAGAGCAGCACTCTCCTATATTGGTAAATCGACGACCTTCCACGGTGATCCCGTTTTACCATAAAATTCACGTGAAGCAAACGAAGGGTTAAGAAAACTTCCGAGTCCCGAAAGTGATTCGGGTTGTCTTTTTTTGGAAATGAAACTTAGCATTGACGGCTAAGAGCTGTCAAAACCATAGAACTAATACAGAGCTTCGTCTTGACTGGTTATGGCTCCCGTAAATCCAGAAGAGGCAACCATTATGGCTGACCGAAAAATCGATATCCTAAGGGCGCAACATCTACGGTGCAAGGTGCAACATCCGTTCAAAATGCCAAAACAGTGTCGTACGACTTTTAGAAATAAGTGCATGGATTTGAAACGTAACAGTACCATGGCGCACCACTCTCCAGCGATGGTAAATCGATGACCAGCCATATTGATCCCGTTTTACCATAAAATTCACGTGAAGCAAACGAAGGGTAAAAAAAACTTTCGAGTCCCGAAAGTGATTCGGGTTGTCTTTTTTTGGATATGAAACTTTGCATTGACGGCTATGAGCTGCCAAAGCCATAGAACTCACAGAGAGCTTCGTTTTGACTGGTTATGGCTCCCGTAACTCCAAAAGAGGAAACCGTAAGGCTGTCCGTAAAATCGATATCCTAAGGGTGCAACATCTACGGTGCAAGGTGCAACATCCGTTCAAAATGCCGAAACAGTGCCGTACGATTTTTAGAAATGAGTGCATGGATTTGAAATAGAACAGTACCATGGAGTTCCACTCTCCTACGATGGTAAATCGACGACCAGCTACGGTGATCCCGTTTTACCATAAAATTCACGAGAAGCAAACGAAGGGTAAAAAAACTTCCGAGTCCCGAAAGTTATTCGGGTAGTCTTTTTTTTGATATGAAACTTTGCATTGACGGCTAAGAGCTGTCAAAGCCGTAGAATTCACAGAGAGTTTCGTTTGACTGGTTATGGCTACCGTAACACAAAAAGAGGCAACCGTTATGCCTGTCCGAAGAATCGATATCCTAAGGGCGCAACATCTACGGCGCAAGGTGCAACATCCGTTCAAAATGCCGAAACAGTGTCGTACGACTTTTAGAAATGAGTGCATGGATTTGAAACGGACCAGTACCATGGAGCACCACTCTCCTACGTTGGTAAATAACCGACCAGCCACGGTTATCCCGTTTTGCCATAAAATTCACGTGAAGCAAACGAAGGTTAAAAAAAACTTCCGAGTCCCGAAAGTGATTCGGGTTGTCTTTTTCTATATATGAAACTTTGACTGACGGCTAAGAGCCGTCAAAGCCATAGAACTCATAGAGGGCTTCGTTTTGACTAGTTATGGCTCCCGTAACTCCAAAAGAGGCAATCGTTATGGTTGTCTGAAGAATTGATATCCAAAGGGCGCAACATCTACGGTGCAAGGTGCTACTTCCATTCATAATGCCGAAACAGTGCAGTACGACTTTTTGAAATGATTGCATGGATTTGAAACGGGACAGTACCATGGAGCACCACTCTTCTACGATGGTAAATCGACGATCAGCCACGGTGATCCCGTTTAACCATAAAATTCACGTGAAGCAAACGAAGGGTAAAAAAAACTTCCGAGTCCCGAAAGTAATTCGGGTAGTCTTTTTTGGATATGAAACTTTTCGTTGACGGCTAAGAGCTGTCAAAACAGTAGAAATCACAGAGAGCTACGTTTTGACTGGTTATGGCTCTCGTAACTCCAAAAGAGGCAACCGTTATGGTTGTCCGAAGAATCGATATCCTAAGGGCGCAACATCTACGATGCAAGGTGAAACATCCGTCCAAAATGCCGAAACAATGCCGTACGACTTTTACAAATGAGTGTATGGATTTGAAACGGAACAGTAGCATGGCGCACCACTCTCCTACGATCGTAAACCGATGACCAGCCACGATGATCCCGTTTTACAATAAAATTCATATGAAGCAAACGATGGGTAAAAAATACGTCCGAGTCTCAAAAGTGATTCAGGTAGTCTTTTTTTGGATATGAAACTTTGCATTGACGGCTAAGAGCTGTCAAAGCAGTAGAATTCACAGAGAGCTTCTTTTTGACTGGTTATGGCTCCCGTAACTCCAAAAGAGGCAACCGTTATGGCTGTCCGAAGAATCGATATCCTAAGGGCGCATCATCTACGGCGCAAGGTGCAACATCCGTTCAAAATGCCAAAATAGTGTCGTACGACTTTTAGAAATGAGTGCATGGATTTGAAACGGAACAGTAGCAGGGAGCACCACTCTCCTACGTTGGTAAATCGACGACCAGCCACAGTGATCCTGTTTTACCATAAAATTCACGTGAAGCAAACGAAGGATTAAAAAAAACATTTGAGTCCCGAATGTGATTCGGGTTGTCTTTTTTTGGATATGAAACTTTGCATTGATGGCTAAGAGCTTTCAAAGCCGTAGAACTCACAAAAAGCTTCGCTTTGATTGGTTATGTCTCCAGTAACTCCAAAAGAGGCAACCGTTATGGCTGTCCGAAAAATCGATACCCTAAGGGCGCAACATCTACGGTGCAAGGTGCAACATCCATTCAAAATGACGAAACAGTGTTGTACAACTTTTAGAAATGAGTGCATGGATTTGAAAAGGAACAGTACCATGGCGCACTACTCTCCAGCGTTGGTAAATCGACGACCAACCACGGTGATCCCGTTTTACCATAAAATTCACGTGAAGCAAACGAAGGGTAAAAAAAACTTCTGAATCCTGAAAGTGATTCGGGCTATTTTTTTGGATATGAAACTTTACATTGACAGCTAAGAGCTGTCTAAGCCGTAGAACTCACCGAGAGCATCGTTTTGACTGGTTATGGCTCCCGTAAATCCAAAAGAGGCAACCGTTATGGCTGTCCGAAGAATTGATATCCTAAGGGCGCAACATCTATGGTGCAAGCTGCAACATCCGTTCAAAATGCCGAAACAGTGCCGAACGACTTTTAAAAATGAGTGCATGGATTTGAAACGGAACAATACCATGGAGCACCACTCTCCTACGATGGTAAATCGACGACCAGCCACGGTGATCCCGTTTTACCATAAAATTGACGTGAAGCCAACGAAGGGTAAAAAAAAACTTTTGAGTCCCGAGAGTGATTCGGGTAGTCTATTTTTTGATATGAAACTTTGCATTGACGGCTAAGAGCCTTCAAAGCCGTAGAACTCACAGAGCGCTTCGTTTTGACTGGTTATGGCTCCCGTAACTCCAAAAAAGGCAACTGTTATAGCTGTCCGAAGAATCGATATCCTAAGGGCGCAACATCTACGGTGCATGGTGCCACATCCGTCTAAAATGCCGAAACAGTGTCGTACGACTTTTATAAATCAGTGCAAGGATTTGAAACGGAACAGTACCATGGTGCACCTCTCTCCAGCAATGGTAAATCGACGACCAGCCACGCTGGTCCCGTTTTACCATAAAATTCACGTGAAGCAAACGAAGGGTAAAAAAAAACTTCCTAGTCCCGAAAGTGATTCGGGTTGTCTTTTTTTGGATATGAAACTTTGCATTGACAGTTAAGAGCTATTAAAGCCGTCGAACTCATAGAGAGTTTCGTTTTGACTAGTTATGGCTCCCGTAACTCGAAAAGAGGCAACCGTTATGGCTGTCCGAAAAATCGATGTCCTAAGGGCGCAACGTCTACGGTGTAAGGGTCAACATCCGTTCAAAATGCTGAAACAGTGTCGTACGACTTTTAGAAATGAGTGCATGGATTAGAAATGGAACAGTACCATGGAGCACCACCCTCCTACGATGGTAAATCGACGACCAGCCATGGTGATCCCGTTTTACCATAAAATTCACGTGAAGCAAACGAAGGGTAAAAAAAACTTCCTTGTCCCGAAAGTGATTCGGGAAGTCTTTTTTTGGATATGAAACTTTGCATTGACGTCTAAGAGCTGTCAAAGCCGTAGAACTCACAGAGCGCTTTGTTTTGACTGGTTATGGCTCCTGTAACTCCAAAAGAGGCAACCGTTATGGCTGTCCGAAGAATCGATATCCTAAGGGCGCAACATCTACGCTGCAAGGTGCAACATCCGTTCAAAATGCCGAAACAGTGTCGTACGACTTTTAGAAATGAGTGCATGGATTTGAAATGGAACAATACCATGGAGCTACACTTTCCTACGATGGTAAATCGACGACCAGCCACGGTGATCCCGTTTTACCATAAAATTCACGTGAAGCAAACGAAGGGTAAAAACTTCCGAGTCCCGAAAGTGATTCGGGTAGTCTTTTTTGGGTATGAAACTTTGCATTGACGACTAAGAGCTGTAAAATCCATAGAACTCACAAAGAGCTGTAAAATCCATAGAACTCACAAAGAGCTTCGTTTAGACTGGTTATGGCTCCCGTAACTCCAAAAGAGGCAACCGTTATGGCTGTCCGAAAAATCGATATCCTAAGGGCGCAACATCTACGGTGCAAGGTGCAAAATTCGTTCAAAATGCTGAAACAGTGTCGTACGACTTTTAGAAATGAGTGCATGGATTTGAAATGGATCAGTACCATGGAGCACCCTCCTACGTTGGTAAATCGATGACCAGCCACGGTGATCCCGTTTTACCATAAAATGCATGTGAAGCAAACGAAGGGTAAAAAAAACTTCCGAGTCCCAAAATTGATTCGGGCTATTTTTTTTTTGATACTAAACTTTGCATTGAAGGTTAAGAGCTGTCAAAGCCAAAGAACTCACCGAGAGCTTTGTTTTGACTGGTTATGGCTCCCATAACTCCAAAAGAGGCAACTGTTATGGCTGTACGAAGAATCGATATCCTAAGGGCGCAACATCTACGGTGCAAGGCACAACATCTGTTCAAAATGCCGAAACAATGCCGTACGACTTTTAGAAATGAGTGCACGGAATTGAAACGGAACATTACTATGGAGCACCACTCTTCTACGATGGTAAATCGACGACCAGCCACGGTGATCCCGTTTTACCATAAAATTCACGTGAAGCAAACGAAGGGTAAAAATAACTTCCGAGTCCCGAAAGTGTTAGGGTAGTCGTTTTTTGGATATTAAACTTTGCATTGATGGCTAAGTGCCATCAAAGCCGTAGAACTCACAGAGAGCTTTGTTTTGACTGTTTATGGCTCCCGTAACTCCAAAAGAGGCAACCGTTATGGCTGTTTGAAGAATCGATATCCTAAGGGCGCAACATCTACGGTGCAAGGTGCAACATCCGTCCAAAATGCCGAAACAGTGTCGTACGACTTTTATAAATGAGTGCATGGATTTGAAACAGAACGGTACCATGGCGCACCACTCTCCAGCGATGGTAAATCAAAGACCAACCACGGTGATCTCGTTTTACCATAAAATTCACGTGAAGCAAACGAAGGGGAAAAAAAACTTCCGAGTCCCGAAAGTGATTCGGGTAGTCTTTTTTTTTGGATATGAATCTTTGCAATGACGGCTAAGAGCCGTCAAAGCCGTAGAACTCACAAAAATTTTCGTTTTGACTGGTTATGTTTCCCGTAACTCCAAAAGAGGCAACCGTTATGGCTGTACGAAGAATCGATATCCTAAGGGCGCAACATCTACGGTGCAAGGTGCAACATCCGTCCAAAATGCCGAAACAGTGCCGTATGACTTTTATAAATGAGTGCATGGATTTGAAACGGAACAGTACCATGGCGCACCACTCTCCAGCGATGGTAAATCGACGACCAACCACGGTGATCCCGTTTTACCATAAAATTCACTCGAAGCAAACGAAGGGTAGAAAAAACTTCCGAGTCCCGAAAGTGATTCGGGTTGTCTTTTTTTGGATATGAAACTTTGCATTGACAGCTAAGAGCTGTTAAAGCCGTAGAACTCATAGAGAGTTTCGTTTTGACTGGGTATGGCTCCCGTAACTCCAAAAGAGGCAACTGTTATAGCTGTCCGAAAAATCGATATCCTAAGGGCGCAACATCTACGGTGGAAGGTGCAATATCCGTTCAAAATGCCGAAACAGTGCCGTACGACTTTTATAAATGAGTGCATGGATTTGAAATGGACCAGTACCGTGGTGCACCACTCTCCTACGATGGTAAATCGATGACCAACCACGGTAATCCCGTTTTACCATAAAATTCACGTGAAGCAAACGAAAGGTTAAAATAACTTCCGAGTCCCGAAAGTGATTCGAGTAGTCATTTTTTGGATATGAAACTTTGCATTGACGGCTAAGAGCGGTCAAAGCCGTAGAACTCAGAGAGATCTTCGTTTTGACTGGTTATGGCTCATGTAGCTCCAAAAGAGCAACCCTTATGGCTGTCCGAAGAATCGATATCCTAAGGGCGCAACATCTACGCTGCAAGGTGCAACATCCGTTTAAAATGCCTAAACAGTGCCGTACGACTTTTAGAAATGAGTGCATGGATTTGACAAGGAACAGTACATGGAGCACCACTCCCCTACGTTGGTAAATCGACGGCCAGCCACGGTGATCCCGTTTTACCATAAAATTCACGTGAAGCAAACGAAGGGTAAAAAAAAACTTCCGAGTTTCGAAAGTGATTCGGGTATTCTTTTTTTAGATATGAAACTTTGCATTGACGGATAAGAGCTGTCAAAGACGAAGAACTCACCGAGAGCTTCGTTTTGACTGGTTATGGCTCCCGTAACTCCAAAAGAGGCAACCGTTATGGCAGTCCGAAGAATCGATATCCTAAGGGCACAACATCTACGGTGCAAGGTGCAACATCCGTTCAAAATGACGAAACAGTGCCGTACGAATTTTAGAAATGAGTACACGGATATGAAACGGAACAGTACCATGGAGCACCACTCTCCTACGATGGTAAATCCACGACCAGCCACGGTGATCCCGTTTTACCATAATATTCACGTGAAGCAAACGAAGGGTAAAAAAAAACTTCCGAGTCCCGAAAGTGATTCGGGTATTCTTTTTTTAGATATGAAACTTTGCATTGACGGCAAAGTGCCATCAAAGCCGTAGAACTCACAAAGAGCTTCGTTTTGACTGGTTATGGCTCCCGTAACTCCAAAAGAGGCAACCGTTATGGCTGTCCGAAGAATCGATATCCTAAGGGCGCAACATCTACGGTGCAAGGTGCAACATCCGTTCAAAATGCTGAAACAGTGTCGTACGACTTTTAGAAATGAGTGCATGGATTTGAAACGGAATAGTACCGTGGAGCATCACTCTCCTACGTTGGTAAATCGACGGCCAGCCACGGTGAACCCGTTTTACCATAAAATTCACGTGAAGCAAACGAAGGGAAAAAAAATTGCCGAGTCCCGAAAGTGATTCGGGCTGTTTTTTTTTTGGATATTAAACTTTGCATTGACGGCTAAGAGCTGTCAAAGCCGAAAAACTCACCGAGAGCTTCGTTTTGACTAGTTATGGCTCCCGTAACTCCAAAAGAGGCAACCGTTATGGCTGTACGAAGAATCGATATCCTAAGGGCGCAACATCTACGGTGCAATGTGCAACATCCGTTCAACATGACGAAACAGTGCCGTACGACTTTTAGAAATGAGTTCACGGATTTGAAATGGAACAGTACCATGGAGCAACACTCTCCTACGATGGTAAATCGACGACCAGCCACGGTGATCCCGTTTTACCATAAAATTCACGTGAAGCAAACGAAGGGTAAAAAAAAACTTCCAAGTCCCGAAAGTGATTCGGGTATTCTTTTTTTGGATATGAAACTTTGCATTAACGGCTAAGTGCCATCAAAGCCGTAGAACTCATAAAGAGCTTCGTTTTGACTGGTTATGGCTCCCGTAACTCCAAAAGAGGCAACCGTTATGGCTGTCCGAAGAATCGATATCCTAAGTGCGCAACATCTACGGTGCAAGGTATAACATCCGTCCAAAATGCCGAAACAGTGCCGTACGACTTTTATAAATGAGTGCATGGATTTGAAACAGAACAGTACCATGGCGCACCACTCTCCAGCGATGTTAAATCGAAGACCAGCCACGGTGATCCCGTTTTACCATAAAATTCACGTGAAGCAAACGAAGGGAAAAAAAAACTTCCGAGTCCCGAAAGTGATTAGGGTAGTCTTTTTTCTGGATATGAATCTTTGCATTGACGGCTAAGAGCCGTCAAAGCCGTAGAACTCACAGAGAGCTTCGTTTTGACTGGTTATGTCTCCCGTAACTCCAAAAGAGGCAACCGTTATGGCTGTCCGAAGAATCGATATCCTAAGGGCGCAACATCTACGGCGCAAGGTGCAACATCCGTTCAAAATGCCGAAACTGTGTCGTACGACTTTTAGAAATGAGTGAATGGATTTGAAATGGAATATTACCATGGAGCACCACTCTTCTACGTTGGTAAATCGACGACCAGCCACGGTGATCCCGTTTTACCATAAAGTTCACTGAAGCAAACGAAGGGTAAAAAAAACTTTCGAGTCACGATAGTGATTCGGGCTATTTTTTTTGGATATGAAACTTTGCATTGACGGCTAAGAGCAGTCAAAGCTGTAGAACTCACAGAGAGTTCGTTTTGACTGGTTATGGCTCCCGTAACTCCAAAAGAGGCAACCGTTATGGTTGTCCGAAGTTTCGATATCCTAAGGGCGAAACATATACGGTGCAAGGTGCTACATCCGTTCAAAATGCCGAAACAGTGCCGTACGACTTTTAGAAATGAGTGCATGGATTTGAAACGGAACAGTACCAAGGAGCACCACTCTTCTACGATGGTAAATTAACGACCAACCACGGTGATCACGTTTTACCATAAATTTCACGTGAAGCAAACGAAGGTAAAAAACTTCTGAATCCCGAAAATGATTCGGGTAGTCTTTTTTTTGGATATGAAACTTTGAATTGATGGGTAAGAGCTGTCAAAGCTGTAGAACTCACAGAGAGCTTCGTTTTGACTGGTTATGGCTCCCGTAACTCCAAAAAGAGGCAACCGTTATGGCTGTCCGAAGAATCGATATCCTACACTAGTACAAAAAGTGTATATTGTTTCGCCTCGTTTGAATAGGTTGAAGTAAAAACTGATGCAAATAGAACTATTTGCATCAGTTCTATCTTAATAACCGGTGCAATTGGTACGTGGAAAACAATAGGTAATAAAAAATTAAATTTGCATCAGTTGTCACCATCAACCGAAGGAAATAAATCGATGCAAATAGTTTTAATCGCATCGGTTTCAAAGTCAACCGATGCAACTACATTAATTTGCATCCTTGCCAACATAGGGTTTCATAGTGGACAAATACAAAAAACAAAACAGGTATGCGAAAACAACCCGCAGCCCACGCTCAAACCCTACAATACAAAATGAATGTAACTGAGAATAGTATCGGTTTAAGAAAACCCAAATCTCCAAACACACTACTTTCATAATTCATGGCGGCACTGCTCTCGTTGGTTCAGCTTCCTATTTCCTGTTCAGTAACGAACACCAGTCGCTCGATGCAGTTGGATTTATAAATAGAGTTCCCATTCGTAGCCTACGGGTTCGTTTCTCTTCACACGCAGCAGAAGAAGGGAGCTTCTAGCTACGTTCAGAAGTCTATAGAGAGAGAAGGAAGAGAGCCTGATCAGATAATTAGGGTTAAGTTATCCTGCTTTGATCTCATGTAAGTAATTATTGTTTTCTAACTTGGTTTCAAGTAACTAGGGTGATGCTTTTGGGTATTAATGTTTGTTTCTCTTCTGACCACGATATCATATCATATCATATCACATTTGAATATTTTGCTACCTTGTGATTATGCTGATGTAAATTATGAAACTTTATGTTTACAGTTGCATTATATTATTATTAAATGTTTATATTTTGCGTAAGGTGAATTTGGGGTGTTTTTGAATGTTATGGTGTAGTGAAAATACAGATCTGTACCATCCTGGCACAAAAACTGACTTTTGTTAAAGTATTGAAATGTGTTTAGCATTGTCAAATAAGTTGCACCATGAATAATAATCTATATTTCTTCATTTCTCCGTATGATATGGGTTCAAAGTCTTTCAAATCCAGACCCTAGATGTTTGTTTAATTAGAGCCAATTTTCTTATTGTTGGAAGCTTGCTAAAAGGCCCAAATATGCAAGGTCAGGGATATGTGTATACACACACACACACACCGTGATTATTGATGTGAATATTAAATTCAGTGAGAATGTGTCCTTAAGACTTGAATCTATGAACAATATGACATTTATCAATACCTGAATGTTGTCCTTAAAACAGAAATTCATAAATGAAACGTCCTTCAAACAGGTATTCACATAATAAAATTGTGCATAACACGCTGTTTATGCATAAGTTGTGAATATTTAGAAATTTAAAATTAGTGCATTGTATTTATAATACAATATTATTAAATTAACAATGTGTCTGTAACTGGAGAAATCCATTAGGAAGTAGATAAAAGTACTATTATCTGTCTATAGAAATAAACAGCCAAATTACAAATTTCATTTAATTCTGGGAGAAACAACGAAAGAAGGAAAATTTCCCTAATAAAAAATAAAATTAAGGCTCAGGCACGGGGAAGCCTTTGATGCAGTGAAACACAGAACTAGTGTATTTCCTTTTGCAGCAAGCTAAATTTAGTGAGGACGAGGTTAGCTTTCATCACTTCCCAGTATTTTTGGTTGCCTTCTAAGTTACTTATATTTTAACATGTTTATTTTTTTGATCATGAAGGCTTGCTTCTTTTTTCAGCAGCTTATATCGGGTGTTAGTTACTGTCATTCCATGGTAACATCCATCCGTTTACCCTGTTTTTCCTTACTCTTTCTATCTTCAATGTATGTTGTGAAAAATCAAATAAGAGAATATATTGTTCTAAATGTGTACTGTTGTTTGTTATGTGGTGAAGCAAGTTTGTCGCCGTGACTTAAAACTAGAAAACACTTTACTGGATGGAAGTACTTCTCCTCACTTGAAGATTTGTGATTTTGGCTATTCCAAGGTAATTAATTAGTAAGTTAGTACAGCTGTTTTTCTCTTTACTGTAAGACAGACACTCTGTTGTTTCTTTTGTGAAATTATGCTAACATTCATATAACTGTTATATGCTTAAGTCAATTATTTGTTTCCATATGTAAACAGTCATCAGTTTTGCACTCGCAACCGAAATCAACAGTGGGGACTCCTGCATATATCGCTCTGGAAGTTTTGCTCAAGAAGGAGTATGATGGCAAGGTATATATAAGTCAGCACTAAATATTTACCCTCTCATATTCTTATCCAGACGTCAGTATATAAAGTAGCGTCATATAACTTGTCAGATTGCTGATGTGTGGTCTTGCGGGGTTACTCTGTACGTAATGATAGTAGGAGCATATCCTTTTGAAGATCCTGATAAGCCCAAAAAATTTCGAAAGACAATTCAGGTTGATTTTACTCTTTCCCTATTCATCTAGTTTATCATCGAATATCTATAGACTGAAATGATTTCTTACATTGCAACGGATATTAAACATTCAGTACTCAATTCCAGACTACGTGCATGTATCAGAGGAGTGTCAACACCTGATTTCAAGAATATTCGTCTCTGATCCTACTACAGTATGTGTAATAATTAATAATGTATACATGCTATATCTTATGTTATATAAATAAAACGATATATTTGAATGTATGTATATATGTTTGGGCAACATTTCAGAGAACATCAGTACCAGAAATATAAAACCACCCATGGTTTCTGAAGAACTTACCATCCGATCTAATAGAAGCAAACACGATGAGTTCGGAATATGAAGAGCCTGAGCAACCAATTCAAAGCGAGGATGAGATAATGCAGATAATAACAGAGGCAGGCATTCCTGCATTTGGCATGAAGTTTTTAAGGTTTTCACTATACTATTTCTTAATGGTTGTACTAATTAAAGATCTGAATTAAGACTATACCACTTAATGATTGTACTAAAGATCTGAATTATACTGCTAAAATGAATGTATGAACCATTATTTTGTATAGATTATTAACACTATAATTGATATATGTTTATTTTGGTATTATGTTATCAATTTGTATTTACCATCAAATTTAATTTTGAATGATTGTAATATTGCATGCAATAATTGTTTGTTATAATCAATAATATATATATATATTGTTTATTTGATTACTGTAATAATGATTTTTGAGAATGGCTTTTTTGCATAAGGTATAAATAGCTGATGCAATAGAGGGATTAGTTTGCATCGATTGTTATAAAAAACCAATGCAACAAAGAAGCCTTTTAAACCAAAAGATTCTTATGTTGCATCGATTTCCAACAACAACCTATGCAACAAGTTCCTTTGTTGCATCGGTTTTCATTACAACCGATGCAACATGAGGGCTGTGTCTAAACAACCAACCGTATTTTGCACCAGCTGTTAGTAACAACCGATGCAAAAATGATCGTTTTGCATCGGTTTTAGAACTGATGCAAAACTGTTAAGCCTGTTGCATCGGTTGCATATGCAACGAATGTTGAACTGATGCAAAAGGAGGATAAACAACCGATGCAAATGGTCTGTTTTATAGTAGTGCTAAGGGCGCAACTTCTACGGTGCAAGGTGCAACATCCGTTCAAAATGCCGAAACAGTGCCGTACGACTTTTAGAATTGTGTGCATGGATTTGAAACGGAACAGTACCATGGAGCACCACTCTCCTATGTTAGTAAATCGACGACCAGCCACGGTGATCCCGTTTTACCATAAAATTCACGTGAAATAAACGAAGGGTAAAAAAAACTTCCAAGTCCCGAAAGTGATTCGGGTTGTCTTTTTTTGGATATGAAACTTTGCATTGACGGCTAAGAGCTGTCAAAGCCGTAGAACTCATAAAGACCTTCATTTTGACTGGTTATGGCATCGTAATTCCAAATGAGGCAACCGTTATGGCTCTTCGAAGAATCGATATCCTAAGGGCGCTACATCTACGGTGCAAGGTGCAACATCCGTTCAAAAGGCCGGAACAGTGCCGTACTACTTTTAGAAATGAGTGCTTGGATTTGAAACGAAATAGTACCATGGCGCACCACTCTCCTACGTTGGTAAATCGACGACCAGCCACGGTGATCCCGTTTTACCCTAAAATTCACGTGAAGTAAACGAAGGGTAAAAAAAACATCCTAGTCCCGAAAGTGAATCAGGTAGTTTTTTTTTTGATATGAAACTATGCATTGACGGCTAAGAGCAGTCAAAGCCATAGAAATCACAGAGAGATTCGTTTTGACTGGTTATGGCTCCCGTAACTCTAAAAGAGGCAACCGTTATGGCTGTCCGAAAAATAGATATCCTAAGGGCGCAACACCTACGGTGCAAGGTGCAACATCCATTCAAAATGCCGAAAAAGTGCCTTACGACTTTTAGAAATGAGTGCATGGATTTGAAACGGAATAGTACCATGGAGCACCACTCTCCTACGATAGTAAATCGACGACCAGCCACGGTGATCCCGTTTTACCATAAAATTCACGTGAAGCAAACAAAGGGTAAAAATAACTTCCGAGTCCCGAAAGTGATTCGGGTAGTCTTTTTCTGGATATGAAACTGTGAATTGACAGCTAAGAGTTGTCAAAGCCATAGAAATCACAAAGAACTTCATTTTGACTGGTTATGGCTCCCGTAACTCCAAAAGAGGCAACCGTTATGGCTGTCCGAAGAATCGATATCCTAAGGGCGCAACATCAACGGTGCAAGGTGCAACATCCGTCCAAAATGCCGAAACAGTGCCATACGACTTTTATAAATGAGTGCATGGATTTGAAATGGAACAGTACCTTGGCGTACTACTCTCTAGCGATGGTAAATCGACAACCAGCCACGGTGATCCTGTTTTACAATAAAATTCACGTGTAGCAAACGAAGGGTAAAAAAAAACTTCCGAGTCCCGAAAGTGATTCGGGTTGTCTTTTTTTGGATATGAAACTTTGCATTGACGGCTAAGAGCTGTCAAAGCCGTAGAACTCACAGAGAGCTTGGTTTAGACTGGTTATGGCTCCCGTAACTCCAGAAGTGGCAACCGTTATGGCTGTTCGAAAAAACAATATCCTAAGGGCGCAACATCTACGGTGCAAGGTGCAACTTCCGTTCAAAATGCCGAAACAGTGCCATACGACTTTTAGAAATGAGTGCATGGATTTGAAATGGAATAGTACCGTGGAGCACCACTCTCCTACGATGGTAAATCGACGACCAGCCACGGTTATCCCATTTTACCATAAAATTCATGTGAAGCAAATGAAGGGTAAAAAAACTTCCGAGTCCCGAAAGTGATTCGGGTAGTCTTTTTTTGGATATGAAACTTTGCATTGATGGCTAAGAGCTGTTAAAGCAGTAGAACTCACAGAGAGCTTCGTTTTGACTGGTTACGGCTCCCGTAACTCCAAAAGAGGCAACCGTTATGGTTGTCCGAAGAATCAATATCGTAAGGGTGCAACATCTACGGTGCAAGGTGCAACATCCGTTCAAAATGCCGAAACAGTGTCGTACGACTTTTAGAACTAAGTGCATGGATTTGAAACGGAACAGTACCAAGAAGCACCACTCTCCTACGATGGTAAATCGACGACCAGCCACGGTGATTCCGTTTTACCATAAAATCCACGTGAAGCAAGCGAAGGGAAAAAAAACTTCCGAGTCCCAAAAATGATTCGGGTAGTCTTTTTTTGGATATGAAACTTTGATTTGATGGGTAAGAGCTGTCAAAGCCGTAGAACTCACAAAGAGCTTGGTTTAGACTGGTTATGGCTCCCGTAACTCCAAAAGAGGCAACCATTATGGCTGTCCGAAGAATCGATATCCTAAGGGCGCAACATCTACGTGCATGGTGAAACATCCGTTCAAAATGCCGAAATAGTGCCATACGGCTTTTCGAAATGATTGCATGGTTTTGAAACGGAACAGTACCTTGGAGCACCACTCTCCTACGATGGTAAATCGACGACCATCTACGGTGATCCCGTTTTACCATAAAATTCATGTGAAGCAAATGAAGGGTAAAAAAACATCCGAGTCTAGAAAGTGCTTCGGGTAGTCTTTTTTTGGATCTGAAACTTTGCATTGACCGCTAAGAGCTGTCAAAGACGTAGAACTCACAGAGAGCTTCGTTTTGACTGGTTATGGCTCTCGTAACTCCAAAAGAGGCAACCGTTATGGCTGTCCGAAGAATCGATATCCTAAGGGCGCAACATCTACGGTGCAAGGTGCAACATCCGTTCAAAATGCCGAAACAGTGTCGTACGACTTTTAGAAATGGGTGCATGGATTTGAAACGGAACAGTACCATGGAGCACCACTCTCCAGCAATGGTAAATCGACGACCAGCCCGGTGATCCCGTTTTACCATAAAATTCACGTGAAGCAAGCGAAGGGTAAAAAAAACTTCCGAGTCTCGAAAGTGATTAGGGTTGTCTTTTTTGGATATGAAACTTTGCATTGACGGCTAAGAGCCATCAAATCAATAGAACTCACTGAGAGCTCCGTTTTGACTAGTTATGGCTCCCGTAACTCCAAAAGAGGCAACTGTTATGGCTGTCCGAAGAATCGATATCCTAAGGGCGCAACATCTACAGTGCAAGGTGCAACATCCGTTCAAAATGCGGAAACAGTGTTGTACGACTTTTAGAAATGAGTGCATGGATTTGAAACGGAATAGTACCATGGAGCACCACTCTTCTACGTTGGTAAATCGACGACCAGCCACGTTGATCCCGTTTTACCATAAAATTCACGTGAAGCAAACGAAGGGTAAAAAAAACTTCCGAGCCCCGAAAGTGATTCGGGTAGTCTTTTTTTGGATATGAAATTATGCATTGACGGCTAAGAGCAGTCAAAGCTGTATAACTCACAGAGAGCTTCGTTTTGATTGGTTATGGCTCCCGTAACTCCAAAAGAGGCAACCGTTATGGCTGTCCGAAAAATCGATATCCTAAGGGCGCAACATCTACGGTGCAAGGTGCAACATCCGTTCAAAATGCCGAAACAGTGCCTTACGACTTTAGAAATGAGTGCATGGATTTGAAACGGAACAGTACCATGGAGCACCACTCTCCTATGATAGTAAATCGACGACCAACCAAGGTGATCCCGTTTTACCATAAAATTCACGTGAAGCCAACGAAGGGTAAAAAAACTTCGAAGTCTCGAAAGTGATTCAGGTAGTCTTTTCTTGGATATGAAACTTTGCAATGACAGCTAAGAGGTATGAAAGCCGTAGAAATCACAGAGAACTTCGTTTTGACTGGTTATGGCTCCCGTAACTCCAAAAGAGGCAACCGTTATGGCTGTCCGAAGAATCGATATCCTAAGGGCGCAACATCTACGGTGCAAGGTGCAACATCCGTCCAAAATGTCGAAACACTGTCGTACGACTTTTATAAATGAGTGCGTGGATTTGAAACGGAAAAGTACCATGGCGCACCACTCTCTAGCGATGGTAAATCGACGACCAGCCACAGTGATCCCGTTTTACCATAAAATTCACGTGTAGCAAACGAAGGGTAAAAAAAACTTCCGAGTCCCGAAAGTGATTCAGGTTGTCTTTTTTTGGATATGAAACTTTGCATTGACGGCTAAGAGCTGTCAAAGCCGTAGAACTCACAGAGAGCTTGGTTTAGACTGGTTATAGCTCCCATAACTCCACAAGAGACAACCGTTATGGCTGTCCGAATAATCGATATCCTAAAGGCGCAACTTCTATGGTGCAAGGTGCAACATCCGTTCAAAATGATGAAATAGTGCCGTACGACTTTTAAAAATGAGTGCATGGATTTGAAACGGAACAGTACCATGGAACACCACTCTCCTACGATGGTAAATCGACAACCAGCCACGGTGATCCCGTTTTACCATAAAATTCATGTGAAGCAAACGAAGGCTAAAAAAACTTCCGAGTCCCGAAAGTGATTCGGGTAGTCTTTTTTTGGATATGAAACTTTGCATTGACGGCTAAGAGCTGTAAAAGCCATAGAACTCACAGAGAGCTTCGTTTTGACTGGTTATGGCTCCCGTAACACCAAAAGTGGCAACCGTTATGGCTATCCGAAGAATCGATATCCTAAGGGGGCAACATCTACGGTGCAAGGTGCAACATCCGTTCAAAATGTCGAAACAGTGTCGTATGACTTTTAAAAATGTGCATGGATTTGAAATGGAACAGTACCATGGAGCACCACTCTCAAGCGATGGTAAATCGACGACCAGCCACGGTGATCCCGTTTTACCATAAAATTCACGTGAAGCAAACGAAGGGTAAAATTTTTTTCAGAGTCCCGAAACTGATTTGGGTTGTCTTTTTTTGGATATGAAACCTTGCATTGACGTCTAAGAGCTATAAAAGCCGTAGAACTCACAGAGAGCTTCGTTTTGACTGGTTATGGCTCCCGTAACTCCAAAAGAGGCAACCGTTATGGCTGTTTGAAGAATCGATATCCTAAGGGCGCAACATCTACGGTGAAAGGTGCAACATCCTTTCAAAATGCCGAAACAGTGCCGTACGACTTTTAGAAATGGGTGCATGGATTTGAAATGGAATAGTACCATAGAGCACTACTCTCCAACGATGGTAAATCGACGACCAGCCACGGTGATCCTGTTTTACCATAAAATTCACGTGAAGCAAACGAAGGGTAAAAAAAAACTTCCGAGTCCCGAAAGTGATTCGAGTTGTCTTTTTTTGGATATGAAACTTTGCATTGACAGCTAAGAGCCGTCAAAGCCATAGAACTCACAAAGAGCTTGGTTTAGACTGGTTATGGCTCCCGTAACTCCAAAAGAGGCAACCGTTATGGCTGTCCGAATAATCGATATCCTAAAGGCGGAACTTCTACGGTGCAAGGTGCAACATCTGTTCAAAATTCTGAAATAGTGTCGTACGACTTTTAAAAATGAGTGCATGGATTTGAAACGGAACAGTACCATGGAGCACCACTCTCCTACGACGGTAATTCGATGACCAGCCACGATGATCCCGTTTTACCATAAAATTCATGTGAAGCAAACGAAGGCTAAAAAAACTTCCGAGTCCCGAAAGTTATTCGGGTAGTCTTTTTTTGGATATGAAACTTTGCATTGACGGCTATGAGCTGTCAAAGTCATAGAACTTACAGAGAGCTTCGTTTTTACTAGTTATGGCTCCCGTAACACCAAAAGAGGCAACCGTTATGGCTATCCGAAGAATCGATATCCTAAGGAGGCAACATCTACGGTGCAAGGTGCAACATCCGTTCAAAATGTCGAAACAGTGTCGTATGACTTTTAAAAATGTGCATGGATTTGAAATGGAACAGTACCATGGAGCACTACTCTCAAGCGATGGTAAATCGACGACCAGCCACGGTGATCCCGTTTTACCATAAAATTCACGTGAAGCAAACGAAAGGTAAAAAAAACTTTAGAGTCCCGAAACTGATTCGGGTTGTCTTTTTTTGGATATGAAACCTTGCATTGACGTCTAAGAGCTATAAAAGCCGTAGAACTCACAGAGAGCTTCGTTTTGACTGGTTATGGCTCCCGTAACTCCAAAAGAGGAAACCGTTATGGCTGTCTAAAGAATCGATATCCAAAGGGCGCAACATCTACGGTGAAAGGTGCAACATCCGTTCAAAATGCTGAAACAGTGCCTTACGACTTTTAGAAATGGGTGCATGGATTTGAAACGGAATAGTACCATAGAGCACGACTCTCCAGCGATGGTAAATCGACGACCAGCCACGGTGATCCCGTTTTACCATAAAATTCACGTGAAGCAAACGAAGGGTAAAAAAAACTTCCGAGTCCCGAAAGTGATTCGGGTTGTCTTTTTTTGGATATGAAACTTTGCATTGACGGCTAAGTGCCGTCAAAGCCATAGAACTCACAGAGTGATTCGTTTTGACTGGTTATGGCTCCCGTAAATCCAAAAGAGGCAACCGTTATGGCTGTCAGAAGAATCGATATCCTAAGGGCGCAACATCTACGGTGCAAGGTAAAACACCCGTTCAAAATGCCGAAACAGTGTCGCACGACTTTTAGAAATGGGTGCATGGATTTGAACGGAACAGTACCATGGAGCACCACTCTCCAGCGATGGTTAACCGACGACCAGCCACGGTGATCCCGTTTTACCATAAAATTCACGTGAAGCAAACGAAGGGTAAAAAAAAACTTCTGAGTCCCGAAAGTGATTCGGTTTGTCTTTTTTTGGATATTAAACTTTGCATTGACGGCTAAGAGCCATCAAAGCCATAGAACTCATAGAGAGCTTCGTTTTGACTGGTTATGGCTCCCGTAACTCCAAAAGAGGTAACTGTTATGGCTCTCCGAAGAATCGATATCCTAAGGGCGCAACATCTACGGTGCAAGATGCAACATCCGTTCAAAATGCCGAAACAGTGCCGTACGACTTTTAGAAATGAGTGCATGGATTTGAAATGGAATAGTACCATGGTGCACCACTCTTCTACGTTGGTAAATCGACGACCAGCCATGGTGATCCCGCTTTACCATAAAATTCGCGTGAAGCAAACGAAGGGTTAAAAAAAACTTCCAAGCCTGAAAGTGATTCGGGTAGTCTTTTTTTGGATATGAAATTATGCATAGATAACTAAGAGCAGTCAAAGCCGTATAACTCACAGAGAGCTTCGTTTTGACTGGTTATGGCTCCCGTAACTCCAAAAGAGGCAACCGTTATGGCTGTTCGAAAAATCTATATCCTAAGGGCACAACATCTACGGTGCAAGGTGCAACATCCGTTCAAAATGCCAAAACAGTGCCTTACGACTTTTAGAAATGAGTGCATGGATTTGAAACGGAACAGTACCATGGAGCACCACTCTCCTACGTTGGTAAATCGACGACCAGCCACGGTGATCCCGTTTTACCATAAAATTCACGTGAAGCAAACGAAGGGTAAAAAAAATTCCAAGTCCCGAAATTGATTCAGGTAGTCTTTTTTGGATATGAAACTTTGCATTGATGGCTAAGAGCTATCAAAGCCGTAGAAATCACAGAGAACTTCGTTTTGACTGGTTATGGCTCCCGTAACTCCAAAAGAGGCAACCGTTATTGCTGTTCGAAGAATCGATATCCTAAGGGCGCAACATTTACGGTGCAAGGTGCAACATCCGTCCAAAATGCAGAAACACTGTCGTACGACTTTTATAAATGAGTGCATGGATTTGAAACGGAACAGTACCATGGCGCACCAATCTCTAGCGATGGTAAATCGACGACCAGCCACAGTGATCCCATTTTACCATAAAATTCACGTGTAGCAAACGAAGGGTAAAAAAAACTTCCGAGTCCCGAAAGTGATTCAGGTTGTCTTTTTTTGGATATGAAACTTTGCATTGACGGCTAAGAGGTGTCAAAGCCGTAGAACTCACAGAGAGCTTGGTTTAGACCGGTTATGGCTCCCGTAACTCCAAAAGAGGCAACCGTTATGGCTGTCCAAAAATCGATATCCTAAGGGCGCAACTTCTGCGGTGCAAGGTGCAACATCCGTTCAAAATGCTGAAATAGTGCCATTAGACTTTTAGAAATGAGTGCATGGATTTGAAAAGGAACAGTACCATGGAGCACCAATCTCCTACGATGGTAAATCGACGACCAGCCACGGTGATCCAGTTTTACCATAAAATTCATGTGAAGCAAACGAAGGCTAAAAAAACTTCCGAGTCCCGAAAGTGATTCGGGTAGTCTTTTTTTGATATGAAACTTTGCATTGACGGCTAAGAGCTGTCAAAGCCATAGAACTCACAGAGAGCTTCGTTTTGACTGGTTATGGCTCCCGTAACTCCAAAAGAGGCAACCGTTATGGCTATCCGAAGAATCGATATCCTAAGGGGGCAACATCTACGGTGCATGGTGCAACATCCGTTCAAAATGCCGAAACAGTGTCGTATGACTTTTAGAAATGAGTGCATGGATTTGAAATGGAACAGAACCATTGAACACCACTCTCTAGTGATGGTAAATCAACGACCAGCCACGGTGATCCCGTTTTACCATAAAATTCACGTGAAGCAAACGAAGGGTAAAAAAAACTTCCGAGTCCCGAAAGTTATTCGGGTTGTCTTTTTTTGGATATGAAACTTTGCATTGACGGCTAAGAGCTATAAAAGCCGTAGAACGCACAAAGAGCTTCGTTTTGACTGGTTATGGCTCCCGTAACTCTAAAAGAGGTAACCGTTATGGCTGTCCGAAGAATCGATATCCTAAGGGAGCAACATCTACGATGAAAGGTGCAACATCCGTTCAAAATGCCAAAACAGTGCCGTACGACTTTTAGAAATGGGTGCATTAATTTGAAACAGAACAGTACCATGGAGCACCACTCTCCAGCGATGTTAAATCGACGACCAGCCACGGTGATCCCGTTTTACCATAAAATTCACGTGAAGCAAACGAAGGGTAAAAAAAACATCCGAGTCCCGAAACTGATTCGAGTTGTCTTTTTCTTGGATATGAAACTTTGCATTGATGGATAAGAGCCGTCAAAGCCATAGAACTCACAGAGAGCTTCGTTTTGACTGGTTATGGCTCCCGTAACTCCAAAAGAGGCAACCGTTATGGCTATCCGAAGAATCGATATCCTAAGGGCGCAACATCTACGGTGCAAGGTGCAACATCCGTTCAAAATGCCGAAACAGTGTCGTACGACTTTTAGGAATGGGTGCATGGATTTGAAACGGAACAGTACCATGGAGCACCACTCTATAGCGATGGTAAATCGACGACCAACCACGGTGATCCCGTTTTACCATAAAATTCACGTGAAGCAAACGAAGGTTAAAAAAAACTTCCGAGTTCCGAAAGTGATTCGGGTTGTCTTTTTTTGGATATGAAACTTTGAATTGATGGCTAAGAGCCGCCAAAGCCATAGAACTCATAGAGAGTTTCGTTTTGACTGGTTATGGCTCACGTAACTCCAAAAGAAGCAACTGTTATGGCTGTCCGAAGAATCGATATCCTAAGGGCGTAACATCTACGGTGCAAGGTGCAACATCCGTTCAAAATGCCGAAACAGTGCTGTACGACTTTTAGAAATGAGTGCATGGATTTGAAATGGAATAGTACCATGGGGCACCACTCTTCTACGTTGGTAAGTCGACGACCAGCCACGGTGATCCCGTTTTACCATAAAATTCACGTGAAGCAAACGAAGGGTAAAAAAAACTTCCGAGCCCCGACAGTGATTCGGGTAGTCTTTTTTTTGGATATGAAATGATGCATTGACGGCTAAGAGCAGTCAAAGCCGTATAACTCACAGAGAGCTTCATTTTGACTGGTTATGGCTCCCGTAACTCCAAAAGAGGCAACCGTTATGGCTGTTTGAAAAATCGATATCCTAAGGGTGCAACATCTACGGCGCAAGGTACAATATCCGTTCAAAATGCCAAAACAGTGCCTTACGACTTTTAGAAATGAGTGCATGGATTTGAAACGGAACAGTACCATGGAGCACCACTCTCCTACGATAGTAAATCGACCACCAGCCAAGGTGATCCCGTTTTACCATAAAATTCACGTGAAGCAAACGAAGGGTAAAAAAACTTCCAAGTCCCGAAAGTGATTCAGGTAGTCTTTTTTTGGATATGAAACTTTGCATTGACAGCTAAGAGCTATCATAGCCGTAGAAATCACAGAGAACTTCATTTTGACTGGTTATGGCTCCCGTAACTCCAAAAGAGGCAAACGTTATGGCTGTCCGAACAATCGATATCCTAAGGGCGCAACATCTACGGTGCAAGGTGCAACATCCGTCCAAAATGCTGAAACACCGTCGTACGACTTTTATAAACGAGTGCATGGATTTGAAACGGAACATTACCATGGCGCACCACTCTCTAGTGATGGTAAATCGACGACCAGCCACAGTGATCCCGTTTTACCATAAAATTCACGTGTAGCAAACGAAGGGTAAAAAAAACTTCAGAGTCCCGAAACTGATTCGGGTTGTCTTTTTTTGGATATGAAACCTTGCATTGACGTCTAAGAGCTATAAAAGCCGTAGAACTCACAGAGAGCTTCGTTTTGACTGGTTATGGCTCCCGTAACTCCAAAAGAGGCAACCGTTATGGCTGTCTAAAGAATCGATATTCTAAGGGAGCAACATCTACGGTGAAAGGTGCAACATCCGTTCAAAATGCCGAAACAGTGCCTTACGACTTTTAGAAATGGGTGCATGGATTTGAAACGGAATAGTACCATAGAGCACCACTCTCCAGCGATGGTAAATCGACGACCAGCCACAGTGATCCTGTTTTACCATAAAATTCACGTGAAGCAAACGAAGGGTAAAAAAAAACTTCCGAGTCCCGAAAGTGATTCGGGTTGTCTTTTTTTGGATATGAAACTTTGCATTGACGGCTAAGTGCCGTCAAAGCCATAGAACTCACAGAGTGATTCGTTTTGACTGGTTATGGCTCCCGTAAATCCAAAAGAGGCAACCGTTATGGCTGTCAGAAGAATCGATATCCTAAGGGCGCAACATCTACGGTGCAAGGTAAAACACCCTTTCAAAATGCCGAAACAGTGTCGCTCGACTTTTAGAAATGGGTGCATGGATTTGAAATGGAACAGTACCATGGAGCACCACTCTCCAGCGATGGTTAATCGACGACCAGCCACGGTGATCCCGTTTTACCATAAAATTCACGTGAAGCAAACGAAGGGTAAAAAAAAACTTCCGAGTCCCGAAAGTGATTCAATTTGTCTTTTTTTGGATATGAAACTTTGCATTGACGGCTAAGAGCCATCAAAGCCATAGAACTCATAGAGAGCTTCGTTTTGACTGGTTATGGCTCCCGTAACTCCAAAAGAGGTAACTGTTATGGCTCTCCGAAGAATCGATATCCTAAGGGCGCAACATCTACGGTGCAAGGTGCAACATCCATTCAAAATGCCGAAAAAGTGCCGTACGACTTTTAGAAATGAGTGCATGGATTTGAAACGGAATAGTACCATGGTGCACCACTCTTCTACGTTGGTAAATCGACGACCAGCCACGGTGATCCCGTTTTACCATAAAATTCACGTGAAGCAAACGAAGGGTTAAAAAAAACTTCCAAGCCTGAAAGTGATTCGGGTAGTCTTTTTTTGGATATGAAATTATGCATTGATGACTAAGAGCAGTCAAAGCCATATAACTCACAGAGAGCTTCGTTTTGACTAGTTATGGCTCCCGTAACTCCAAAAGAGGCAACCGTTATGGCTGTCCGAAAAATCTATATCCTAAGGGCGCAACATCTACGGTGCAAGGTGCAACATCCGTTCAAAATGCCGAAACAGTGCCTTACGACTTTTAGAAATGAGTGCATGGATTTGAAACGGAACAGTACCATGGAGCACCACTCTCCTACGATAGTAAATCGACAACCAGCCAAGGTGATCCCGTTTTACCATAAAATTCACGTGAAGCAAACGAAGGGTAAAAAGAAATTCCAAGTCCTGAAATTGATTCAGGTAGTCTTTTTTGGATATGAAACTTTGCATTGATAGCTAAGAGCTATCAAAGCCGTAGAAATCACAGAGAACTTCGTTTTGACTGGTTATGGCTCCTGTAACTCCAAAAGAGGCAACCGTTATTGTTGTTCGAAGAATCGATATCCTAAGGGAGCAACATTTACGGTGCAAGGTGCAATATCCGTCCAAAATGCCGAAACACTGTCGTACGACTTTTATAAATGAGTGCATGGATTTGAAACGGAACAGTACCATGGCGCACCACTCTCTAGCGATGGTAAATCGACGACCAGCCACAGTGATCCCATTTTACCATAAAATTCACGTGTAGCAAACGAAGGGTAAAAAAAACTTCCGAGTCCCGAAAGTGATTCAGGTTGTCCTTTTTTGGATATGAAACTTTGCATTGACGGCTAAGAGGTGTCAAAGCCGTAGAACTCACAGCGAGCTTGGTTTAGACCGGTTATGGCTCCCGTAACTCCAAAAGAGGCAACCGTTATGGCTGTCCGAAAAATCGATATCCTAAGGGCGCAACTTCTACGGTGCAAGGTGCAACATCCGTTCAAAATGCTGAAATAGTGCCATTAGACTTTTAGAAATGAGTGCATGGATTTGAAAAGGAACAGTACCATGGAGCACCACTCTCCTATGATGGTAAATCGACGACCAGCCACGGTGATCCAGTTTTACCATAAAATTCATGTGAAGCAAACGAAGGCTAAAAAAACTTCCGAGTCCCGAAAGTTATTCGGGTAGTCTTTTTTTGGATATGAAACTTTGCATGGACGGCTAAGAGCTGTCAAAGCCATAGAACTCACAGAGAGCTTCGTTTCGACTGGTTATGGCTCTCGTAACTCCAAAAGAGGCAACCGTTATGGCTATCCGAAGAATCGATATCCTAAGGGGGCAACATCTACGGTGCATGGTGCAACATCCGTTCAAAATGCCGAAACAGTGTCGTATGACTTTTAGAAATGAGTGCATGGATTTGAAATGGAACAGTACCATGGAACACCACTCTCCAGTGATGGTAAATCAACGACCAGCCACGGTGATCCCGTTTTACCATAAAATTCACGTGAAGCAAACGAAGGGTAAAAAAAACTTCCGAGTCCCGAAAGTGATTCGGGTTGTCTTTTTTTGGATATGAAACTTTGAATTGATGGCTAAGAGCTATAAAAGCCGTAGAACGCACAGAGAGCTTCATTTTGACTGGTTATGGCTCCCGTAACTCTAAAAGAGGTAACCGTTATGGCTGTCCGAAGAATCGATATCCTAAGGGCGCAACATCTACGATGAAAGGTGCAACATCCGTTCAAAATGCCGAAACAGTGCCGTACGACTTTTAGAAATGGGTGCATTAATTTGAAACAAAACAGTACCATGGAGCACCACTCTCCAGCGATGTTAAATCGACGACCAACCACGGTGATCCCGTTTTACCATAAAATTCACGTGAAGCAAACGAAGGGTAAAAAAAACATCTGAGTCCCGAAACTGATTCGGGTTGTCTTTTTTTGGATATGAAACTTTGCATTGACGGATAAGAGCCGTCAAAGCCATAGAACTCACAGAGAGCTTCGTTTTGACTGGTTATGGCTCCCGTAACTCCAAAAGAGTCAACCGTTATGGCTATCCGAAGAATCGATATCCTAAGGGCGCAACATCTACGGTGTAAGGTGCAACATCCGTTCAAAATGCCGAAACAGTGTCGTATGACTTTTAGAAATGGGTGCATGGATTTGAAACAGAACAGTACCATGGAGCACCACTCTCCAGCGATGGTAAATCGACGACCAGCCACGGTGATCCCGTTTTACCATAAAATTCACGTGAAGCAAACGAAGGTTAAAAAAAACTTCCGAGTTCCGAAAGTGATTCGGGTTGTCTTTTTTTGGATATGAAACTTTGAATTGATGGCTAAGAGCCGCCAAAGCCATAGAACTCATAGAGAGTTTCGTTTTGACTGGTTATGGCTCACGTAACTCCAAAAGAAGCAACTGTTATGGCTGTCCGAAGAATAGATATCCTAAGGGCGCAACATCTACGGTGCAAGGTGCAACATCCGTTCAAAATGCCGAAACAGTGTCGTACGACTTTTAGAAATGAGTGCATGGATTTGAAATGGAATAGTACCATGGGGCACCACTCTTCTACATTGGTAAGTCGACGACCAGCCACGGTGATCCCGTTTTACCATAAAATTCACGTGAAGCAAACGAAGGGTAAAAAAAACTTCCGAGCCCCGAAAGTGATTCGGGTAGTCTTTTTTTGGATATGAAATTATGCATTGACGGCTAAGAGCAGTCAAAGCCGTATAACTCACAGAGAGCTTCGTTTTGACTGGTTATGGCTCCCGTAACTCCAAAAGAGGCAACCGTTATGGCTGTCCGAAAAATCGATATCCTAAGGGCGCAACATCTACGGCGCAAGGTACAACATCCGTTCAAAATGCCGAAACAGTGTCGTACGACTTTTAGAAATGAGTGCATTGATTTGAAACGGAATAGTACCATGGAGCACCACTCTCCAGCGATGGTAAATCGACGACCATCCACGGTGATCCCGTTTTACCATAAAATTCACGTGAAGCAAACGAAGGTTAAAAAAAACTTCCGAGTTCCGAAAGTGATCCGAGTTGTCTTTTTTTGGATATGAAACTTTGCATTGACGACTAAGAGCCGCCAAACCCATAGAACTCATAGAGACTTTCGTTTTGACTGGTTATGGCTCCCGTAACTCCAAAAGAGGCAACTGTTATGGCTGTCCGAAAAATCGATATCCTAAGGGTGCAACTTCTACGGTGCAAGGTGCAACATCCATTCAAAATGCCAAAACACTGTCTTACGACTTTTAGAAATGAGTGCATGGATTTGAAACGGAACAGTACCATGGAGCACCGTGTTTGCGCCAAAAATGGTCACAAACCCCAAGTATTGTGAAAGCACCAGTGTATGAATACAAATCAACAATATTCATACACAAATCTCAGATCTAAGCTAGCAACAAACAACAATCCAGAAATAATGAACAGTGACACACAATTAATAGTAGTTCGGCTATCTCCGGCCTACGTCCACTTCAAGGTTTTTATCTTTTATTGATGTTCTTTGCTGATTACAAATGATTACAGCAGATAAAATGAGTGAATTCGAGTATAACAGCAATGGAAAGAAGTAGAATTGAATCCGGCAGAGTCTGGACGTTGAAAGGCCAAAAAAGATCCTCTTTCTGTAGGCTTCATTGGGCTATTTATAGGTGTAGGAGGTTGAGATCGCGCCCAAACTTCGAGAGACTTCTTCTGGCACGTGAGGGGGCCCACGCGACCGACCACACCAAGTTTTGAATCGATCTGCAATCGATACGAAGCAATTTTGTATCCATCAAGAAATGATCCAATCGAGCTGAAACTTGGCAGGATTGTTCTTTACCTTGTATGCAAGCTTCTGTGAAAATTTCATTGCATTTGGATCAATGGTTCGTGAGATATGATCGATGCAAGATTGTATTTTCGTGGGCACTGTCGCGTTCGAATCCATGGATTCGTATCCATCCCTTTCGAGTCGATCTGGACACGTGAGCGCAGTGACGTGGTGCGAGATGCTCGGGTCGATTCGATCCTTGTGGCGCATTGACTGGGCATTCGCGCCTTGCTCGTTCCAAGATTGAAGTCTAATTCAATGCGTTTCTCTCTGGAATGATACGAATAAAATGGATAGCATGACCACGGATCGATTCGTGCCCCATCGATTCGGTGATGATCGATTCGAAGTCGTCAGCTCCCGATGGATTCGAACTAAACAAAACATGGTGGGTTCGAATAGACTAAGGCGGTGTAATTCGATCGATACGAATTTGATGGATTCGAATAGACCACCACTTCAGTTCCCCGATGGATACGAATCTGATGGATTCGAATGGATCACCACCTTGACTCTATGATGGATATGAACATCATGCTTCTTTTAACTTGTATCGATCATATCTCCCCCATACGAACTCCGATTAACCTGAAATTTGAAACGCTGGCTTCCATGGCTTTGCTTGTCATGTCTTGTCAATTGCAGCCCGATCCGGACTCGGACAAAATTCATCGATATCCATGGTGAACCTGCGATGCACAATCGATATTCATGACTAGTAATCATTGATTTTCAGTTAATTTTTGGGTATCTCGGCTTTTCCAAAAGGTGGGATAACACTTTGCCCCCCAAAACATGCCTTTTGGTAAAAGGTGTGTTTTGATCAGTCTCAAATTGAATGCAGTGAGTTCATGTTTTATTCAGAGCTTATGGCATTTTCAATCTAGTCCATGGCTGTTCGAAGCCGAATCGTTATCAATTTCTTCCAGTGGAAGTTAAGAATGAAATTCTATAGTCTCTCCGTACTATCGATGGTCACTCCGGACCCTTGCCAAGCCCATTCCAGACTTAGCGATCGAATAGAAAGATCCTATTGCACTCCGGCGTTGCTTTCTATTCCTTGCACTCTGGCCCTAGTTAGGGCGTAAAGCGATGTCTTGGTCGTTCTGGACCGACCGTAGCCTCTCCGGGCTCCTGCTGGATCCCATCCTGTGACTCTCCGGTGAAGGGGAAACAGCGTTAAGTGAGTCGATCCTGTCGCTCTCCGGCGAAGTAACCCACTTCTTGCACTCCGGACCCCGTCTCTCCAGGTAGGGTCATAAAGCGATCATTTTTATATTGATATTTAATACTCATCCTTTAACTCTCCGGTCAAAGTTTTATTTCAAGAAATTCAAGTTTATTTTTAAATTCAGGTCCTAGATGTTCGATCTCAAACATCAGAAAAAAACTAAACATTGCCTCTCTGGGCAGATCGGTCTATCTCCATCTCAGAGCATGCCTAGGGATCTCTCTGGTTCCCATACATGAGTAAGCGGAGTAGCCGTTCATTCTGAAAACAAATCTAATGAAATTATTTGACCGAAGTCCAAATCCTGAACTTGGCCCTTGCCATCTTAATCAGTTGATGATGAGTCGTGATCCCGATCCAGGATCGTTTCTGTTAGGTGGAGGCGGTAGTTGTTCAGGCCTTACCGCCGCTGCCCGTTCTCTGACATATTATGGCAATCTACCGCTCCTGGCATGTTCTTCCACCTCATCCTTTAGGTGGCGGCATTCGTCGGTTGTGTGCCTATCCAGCTCATGGAATAGGCAATATTTTCCGGTTCTACGCTCCCGCTTTGTGGGATCTCTCCTGGGTGGTTTTCGATAGGGGAGTTGCCCCCGAGTTTCAGTGTAAATTCGTTCCAGGCTTGCCACCAAATCTGTGTATTGCCTGAATCTGGGCTCTCGGAATTTCTTCCGTTTATCAGGACCATCATGTGTGTCATCCTACTTTCCCTTTCCTTTGTCCACCCTGGGCTGTTCCCTGGCGGTTCCTTCGCCTTGTACAGCGTTTATTTCCTGCCTCTCGGCTCGTGATTCCTCTAATCGAATGAATCTTTCAGCTTCATGGTAAAACTCTCCAAGATCTTGCGGTGGGTCTCTCGTTAAAGAATCTTTGAATTCGGTGCCTTCTCCAACTCCTGCCACTGCTGCCATCAAGATCATCGATGGATCCGGGCGATCTACAGAAGCCACCGTTGCATTAAATCGTAGCAGAAAATCTTTTATGGACTCTCCGGTTCTTTGTTTTATCGATTCCAAAGTCATCACACTCTTGGGTCGTGTCACGTGGACCCTAAACTGTCTCATGAAGCAATCTACAAGCTCGCCCCATGTCCTGATTGATCTGGTTTCTAATTGCCTGAACCAAAGTGCAGCCAAATCTGACAAGTATAGAGGGAAGCATCGAGCCATCACTTCCTCGGATGCCCCTAACACTTCCATGTGCCTGATGTATCTAGTAATATGCACCGTTGGGTCTGACTTCCCATCATAAGGATCTAGCATAGGCAGTTTGAACTTTGGAGGGTTCCTTGCATTCCTGATATTCGGGGTGAACGGACTTCGACTAACTTCTTATAGCCCTCCATTGGACAATCCTCTTCTCATCAGTCGTCGGACTAATCCAGCCATCTTTTCATCTCCATCCTAGGGTTTCCCTCTTGGTCTTGAAGGGTATTCTGGTACGTACTCTTCGTGTGGCCCGTTAGCATCAGCGTTGGCTCCAGTTTGTTGAGCTCCATCTGTAGGCCTTCCAACATCAGATCCTGAGGGTCTGCCCCCAAGTCCCTGTTGATTGCCTTCTGGATCTGCATTCTGACCTTGAACCTGACCTTCATTGGTTTCCGCAATCCTGACTCCTTGTCCCGCACTTGTAGCTGCTGTGGTTGGTCCAACGTTTTGCACGTTTGCTGCCCTCATCTGCTCGAAGAAATTCTGCAGCATCTCTTGCTGAGTCTTCATCATCCTCTCTTGCAATGAATTTGCTATAGCTTCCATTTCATCCCTGGTGATGTAAATCGAAGCTTGTCCTTCTCCAGCACCAGAGGATGCCTCTTGACTTCCTCCCTGTTGGCTTCTCTCAGCTCTTTGTCTTGTTTGTCGAGTCATTGTCGAGTCAATCTGAATCCTTCAAACTTTCAAATCTAAACTTTGAATCTGGTGTAGCGGGTGCTAGTTCTTCTCAGTGAAAGCAGCAAAGTGTTTGCGCCAAAAATGGTCACAAACCCCAAGTATTGTGAAAGCACCAGTGTATGAATACAAATCAGCAATATTCAGACACAAATCTCAGATCTAAGCTAGCAACAAACAGCAATCCAGAATTAATGAACAGTGACACACAATTTATAGTGGTTCGGCTATCTCCGGCCTACATCCACTTCAAGGTTTTTATCTTTTATTGATGTTCTTTGTTGATTACAAATGATTACAGCAGATAAAATGAGTGAATTCGAGTATAACAGCAATGGAAAGAAGTAGAACTGAATCCGGTAGAGTCTGGACGTTGAAAGGCCAAAAAAGATCCCCTTTCTGTAGGCTTCAGGGGGATATTTATAGGTGTAGGAGGCTGAGATCGCGCCCAAACTTCGGGAGACTTCTTCTGGCATGTGAGGGGGCCCACGCGACCGACCCCACCAAGTTTCGACTCGATCTGCAATCGATACGAAGCAATTTCGTATCCATCAAGAAATGATCCAATCGAGCTGAAACTTGGCAGGATTGTTCTTTACCTTGTATGCAAGCTTCTGTGAAAATTTCATTTCATTTGGATCAATGGTTCGTGAGATATGATCGATGCAAGATTGTATTTTCGTGGGCACTGTCGCGTTCGAATCCATGGATTCGTATCCATCCCTTTCGAATCGATCTGGACATGTGAGCGCGCGGTGACGTGGTGCGAGATGCTCGGGTCGATCCGATCCTTGTGGCGCATTGACTGGGCATTCGCGCCTTGCTCGTTCCAAGATCGAAGTCTAATTCAATGCGTTTCTCTTTGGAACGATACGAATAAAATGGATAGCATGACCACGGATCGATTCGTGCCCCATCGATTCGGTGATGATCGATTCGAAGTCGTCAGCTCCCGATGGATTCAAACTAAACAAAACATGGTGGGTTCGAATAGACTGAGGTGGTGTAATTCGATCGATACAAATTTGATGGATTCGAATAGACCACCACTTCAGTTCCCCAATGGATACGAACCTGATGGATTCGAATGGATCACCACCTTGACTCAACGATGGATACGAACATCATGTTTCTTTTAACTTGTATCGATCATTTCTCCCCCATACGAACTCCGATTAACCTGAAATTTGAAACGCTGGCTTCCATGGCTTTGCTTGTCATGCCTTGTCAATTACAGCCCAATCCGGACTCGGACAAAATTCATCGATATCCGGACTCGGACTCGGACAAAATTCATCGATATCCCCGAGATTAGCCGAGATGAAAATCCGAGATATTAGCCAAAATCCGAGATTTGGCAGCTTGGTTAGTTATAAGTCTTTTAAATATCGCCCGAGACAGCCGAGATATTTGCCCGAGATATTGGCCAAAATCCGAGATTTGAAACCTTGTGCACAATCGGTATTCATGACTAGTAATCATTGATTTTTAGTTAATTTTTTGGTATCTCGGCTTTGCCAAAAGGTGGGATAACACACCACTCTCCTACGATGGTAAATCGACGACCAGCCACGGTGATCCCGTTTTACCATAAAATTCATGTGAAGCAAACGAAGGCTAAAAAAACTTCCGAGTCAGGAAAGTGATTCGGGTAGTCTTTTTTGGGATTTGAAACTTTGCATTGATGGCTAAGAGCTGTCAAAGCCATAGAACTCATAGAGAGGTTCGTTTTGACTGGTTATGGCTCCCGTAACTCCAAAAGAGGCAACTGTTATGGCTATCCGAAGAATCGATATCCTAAGGGGGCGACATCTACGGTGCAAGGTGCAACATCCGTTCAAAATGCTGAAACAGTGTCGTATGACTTTTGAAAATGAGTGCATGGATTTGAAATGGAACAGTACCTTGGAGCACCACTCTCCAGCGATGGTAAATCGACGACCAGCCACGGTGATCCCGTTATACCATAAAATTCACATTAAGCAAACGAAGGGTAAAAAAAGTTTCGAGTCCCGAAAGTGATTCGGGTTGTCTTTTTTTGGATATGAAACTTTGCATTGACGACTAAGAGCTATAAAAGCCGTAGAACTCACAAAGAGCTTCGTTTTGACTGGTTAAGGCTCCCGTAACTCCAAAAGAGGCAACCGTTATGGCTGTCGAAGAATCGATATCCTAAGGGCGCAACATCTACGGTGATAGGTGCAACATCCGTTCAAAATGCCAAAACAATGCCGTACGACTTTTAGAAATGAGTGCATGGATTTGAAACGGAACAGTACCATGGAGCACCACTCTCCTACGGTGGTAAATCGATGACAAGCCACGGTGATCCCGTTTTAGCATAAAATTCACGTGAAGCAAACGAAGGGTAAAAGAAACTTCCAAGTCTCGAAAGTGATTCGGGTAGTCTTTTTTGGATATGAAACTTTTCATTGACGGTTAAGAGCTGTCAAAGCCGTAGTACTCACAGAGAGCTTCATTTTGACTGGTTATGGCTCCCGTAACTTCAAAAGAGGCAACCGTTATGGCTGTCCGAAGAATCGATATCCTAAGGGCGCAACATCAACGGTGCAAGGTGTAACATCCGTTCAAAATGCCGAAACAGTGTCGTACGACTTTTAGAAATGAGTGCATGGATTTGAAACGGAATAGTACCATGGAGCACCACTCTCCTATGTTTGTAAATCGAGGACCAGCCACGGTGATCCTGTTTTAAATAAAATTCACGTGAAGCAAACGAAGGGTAAAAAAAAACTTCCGAGTCCCGAAAGTGATTCGGGCTGTTTTTTTGGATAAGAAACTTTGCATTGATGGCTAAGATCTGTTAAAGCCATTGAACTCACCGAGAGCTTCGTTTTGACTAGTTATGGCCCCCGTAACTCCAAAAGAGGCAACCGTTATGGCTGTCCGAAGAATCGATATCCTAAGGGCGCAACATCTACGGTGCAAGGTGTAACATCCATTCAAAATGCTGAAACAGTGACGTACGAATTTTAGAAATGAGTGCATCAATTTGAAACGGAACAGTACCATGGAGCACCACTCTCCTACGATGGTAAATCGACGACCAGCCACGGTGATCCCGTTTTACCATAAAATTCACGTGAAGCAAACGAAGGGTAAAAAAAACATCCGAGTCCCGAAAGTGATTCGGTTAGTCTTTTTTTGGATATGAAACTTTGCATTGATGGCTAAGAGCCGTCAAAGCCGTCGAACGTACAGAGAGCTTCGTTTTGACTGGTTATGGCTCCCGTAACTCCAAAAGAGGCAACCGTTATGGCTGTCCGAAGAATCGATATCCTAAGGGCGCAACATCTACGGTGCAAGGTGCAACATCCGTCCAAAATGTCGAAACAGTGTCGTACGACTTTTATAAACGAGTGAATTGATTTGAAACGGAACAGTACCATGGCGCACCACTCTCTAGCGATGGTAAATCGACGACCAGCCACAGTGATCTCGTTTTACCATAAAATTCACATGTAGCAAACAAAGGGTAAAAAAAACTTCCGAGTCCCGAAAGTGATTCAGGTTGTCTTTTTTTCGATATGAAACTTTGCATTGATGGCTTAGAGCTGTCAAAGCCGTAGAACTCACAGAGAGCTTGGTTTAGACTGGTTATGGCTCCCGTAACTCCAAAAGAGGCAACCGTTATGGCTGTCCGAAAAATCGATATCCAAAAGGCGCAACATCTACGGTGCAAGGTGCAACATCCATTCAAAATGCCGAAACAGTGTCGTACGATTTTTAGAAATGAGTGCATGGATTTCAAACGGAAAAGTACCATGGAGCACCACTCTCCTACGATGGTTAATCGACGACCAGCCACGGTGATCCCGTTTTACCATAAAATTCATGTGAAGCAAACGAAGGCTAAAAAAACTTCCGAGTCCCGAAAGTGATTCAGGTACTCTTTTTTTCGATATGAAACTTTGCGTTGACGGCCAAGAGCTGTCAAAGCCGTAGAACTCACAGAGAGCTTCGTTTTGACTGGTTATGGCTCCCGTAACTCCAAAAGAGGCAACCGTTATGGCTATCCGAAGAATCGATATCCTAAGGGGGCAACATCTACGGTGAAAGGTGCAACATCCGTTCAAAATGCCGAAACAGTGCATGGATTTTAAACGGAACAGTACCATGGAGCACCACTCTCCAGCGATGGTAAATCGACCACCAGCCACGGTGATCCCATTTTACCATAAAATTCACTTGAAGCAAACGAAGGGTATAAAAAACTTCCGAGTCCCGAAAGTGATTCGAGTTGTCTTTTTTTGGATATGAAACTTTGCATTGATGGCTAAGAGCTATAAAAGCCTTAGAACTCACAGTGAGCTTCGTTTTGACTAATTATGGCTTACGTAACTCCAAAATAGGCAACTGTTATGGCTGTCCGAACAATCGATATCCTAAGAGCACAACATCTATGGTGAAAGGTGCAACATTTGTTCAAAATGCCGAAACAGTGCCGTACAACTTTTAGAAATGAGTGCATGGATTCGAAACGGAACAGTACCATGGTGCACCACTCTCTTGCGATGGTAAATCGACGACCAGCCACGGTGATCCCGTTTTACCATAAAATTCACGTGAAGCAAACGAAGGGTAAAAAAACTTCCAAGTCCCGAAAGTGATTCGGGTTGTCTTTTTTTGGATATGAAACTTAGAATTGATGGCTAAGAGCCATCAAAGCCGTAGAACTCACAGAGAGCTTCGTTTAGACTAGCTATGGCTCCCGTAACTCCAAAAGAGGCAACCGTTATGGCTGTCTGAAAAATTGATATCCTAAGGGCGCAACATCCACCGTGCAAGGTGCAACATCCGTTCAAAATGCCGAAACAGTGCCGTACGACTTTTTGAAATGAGTGCACAGATTTAGAACGGAACAGTACCATGGCGCACCACTCTCCAGCGATGGTAAATCGACGACCAGCCACGGTGATCCCGTTTTACCATAAAATTCACGTGTAGCAAACGAAGGGTAAAAAAACTTCCGAGTCCCGGTATTGATTCGGGTAGTCGTTATTTGGATATGAAACATTGTATTGACGCCTAAGAGCTGTTAAAGCCGTAGAACTCACAGAGAGCTTCGTTTTGACTGGTTATGGCTCCCGTAACTTCAAAATAGGCAACCGTTATGGCTGTCCGAAGAATCGATATCCTAAGGGCGCAACATCTACGGTGCAAGGTGCAACATCCGTCCAAAATGCCAAAACAATGCTGTGCAACTTTTATAAATGAGTGCATGGATTTGAAACGGAACAGTACCATGGCACACCACTCTCCTGCGATGGTAAATCGACGACCAGCCACGGTGATCCCATTTTACCATAAAATTCACGTGTAGCAAACGAAGGGTAAAAAAAACTTTGGACTCCCGAAAGTGATTCGGGTAGTGATTTTTTGGATATGAAACTTTGCTTTGACGGCTAAGAGCGGTCAAAGCCCTAGAACTCACAGAGAGCTTCGTTTTGACTGGTTATGGCTCCCGTAACTCCAAAAGAGGCAACCGTTATGGCTGTTCGAAAAAATCAATATCATAAGGGCGCAACAACTACGGTGCAAGGTGCAACATCCGTTCAAAATGCCGAAACAGTGTCGTACGACTTTTAGAAATGAGTCCATGGATTTGAAACGGAACAGTACCCTGGCGCACCACTCTCCAGCGATGGTAAATCGACGACCAGCCACAGTGATCCCGTTTTACCATAAAATTCACATGAAGCAAACAAAGGGTAAAAAAAACTTCCGAGTTCCGAAAGTGATTCAGGTTGTCTTTTTTTGGATATGAAAGTTTGCATTTACGGCTAAGAGCTGTCAAAGCCATAGAACTCATAGAGAGCTTCGTTTTCACTGGTTATGGCTTCCTTAACTCCAAAAGATGCAACCGTTATGGCTGTCCGAAGAATTGATATCCTAAGGGCGCTACATCTACGGTGCAAGGTGCAACATCCGTCCAAAATGCCGAAACAGTGCCGTGCGACTTTTATAAATGAGTGCATGGATTTGAAACGGAACAGTACCATGGCGCACCACTCTCCTGCGATGGTAAATCGACGACCAGCCACAGTGATCCCATTTTACCATAAAATTCACGTGAAGCAAACGAAGGGTAAAAAAACTTCCAAGTCCCGAAAGTGATTCGGGTTGTCTTTTTTTGGATATGAAACTTAGAATTGACGGCTAATAGCCGTCAAAGCCATAGAACTCACAGAGAGCTTCGTTTAGACTGGTTATGGCTCCCGTAACTCCAAAAGAGGCAACTGTTATGGCTTTCCGAAAAATTGATATCCTAAGGGCGCAACATCTACAGCGCAAGGTGCAACATCCGTTCAAAATGCTGAAATAGTGCCGTACGACTTTTTGAAATGAGTGCATGGATTTGAAACGGAACAGTACCATGGCGCACCACTCTCCAGCGATGGTAAATCGATGACCAGCCACGGAGATCCCGTTTTACCATAAAATTCACGTGTAGCAAACGAAGGGTAAAAAAAACTTCCGAGTCCCGAAAGTGATTCGGTGGTCGTTATTTGGATATGAAACATTGCATTGACGCCTAAGAGCGATTAAAGCCGTAGAACTCACAGAGAGCTTCGTTTTGACTGGTTATGGCACCCGTAACTCCAAAAGAGGCGACCATTATGGCTGTTCGAAGAATCGATATCCTAAGGGCACAACTTCCACGGTGCAAGGTGCAACATCTGTCCAAAATGCCGAAACAGTGCCGTACGACTTTTATAAATGAGTGCATGGATTTGAAACGGAACAGTACCATGGCGCACGACTCTCCAGCGATGGTAAATCGACGACCAGCCACGGTGATCCCAATTTTCCATAAAACTCATGAGAAGCAAACGAAGGTTAAAAAAAACTTCCGAGTCCCAAAAGTTATTCGGGTAGTCTTTTTTTGGATATGTAACTTTGCATTGACGGCAAAGAGCTGTCAAAGCCGTAGAACTCACAGAGAGCTTCATTTTGACTGGTTATGGCTCCCGCAACTCCAAAAGAGGCAACCGTTATGGCTGTCCGAAGAATCGATATCCTAAGGGCGCAACATCTACGGTGCAAAGTGCTACATCCGTCCAAAATGCCGAAACAGTGCCGTACGACTTTTATAAATAAGTGCATGGATTTGATACGGAACAGTACCATGGAGCACCACTCTCCTCCGATGGTAAACCGACGACCAGCCACGCTGATCCCGTTTTACCATAAAATTCACGTGAAGCAAACGAAGGGTAAAAAAAACTTCTGAGTCCCGAAAGTGAGTCGGGTAGTCTTTTTTTGGATATGAAACTTTGCATTGACGGCTAAGAGCAGTCAAAGTCGTAAAACATACAGAGAGCTTCGTTTTGACTTGTTATGGCTCCCATAACTCCAAAAGAGGCAACCGTTATGGCTGTCCAAAGATTCGATATTCTAAGGGCGCAATATCTACGGTGCAAGGTGCAACATCCGTCCAAAATGCCGAAACAGTGCCGTACGACTTTTATAAATGAGTGCATGGATTTGACACGGAACAGTACCATGGCGCACCACTCTCCAGAGATGGTAAATCGACGACCAGCCACGGTGATCCCGTTTTACCATAGAACTCACGTGAAGCAAACGAAGGGTAAAAAAAACTTCCGAGTCCCAAAAGTTATTCGGGTAGTCTTTTTTTGGATATGAAACTTAGCATTGACAGCTAAGAGCTGTCAAAGCGGTAGAACTCACAGAGAGCTTCGTTTTTACTGGTTATGGCTCCCGTAACTCCAAAAGAGGCAACCGTTATGGCTGTCCGAAGAATCGATATCCAAAGGGCACAACATCTACGGTGCAAGGTGCAACATCCGTCCAAAATGCCGAAACAGTGCAGTACGAATTTTAGAAATGACTGCATGGATTTGAAATGGAACAGTACCATGGAGCACCACTCTCCTACGATGGTAAATCGAAGACCAGCCACGGTGATCATGGTTTACCATAAAATTCCCGTGAAGCAAACGAAGGGTAAAAAAAAACTTCCGAGTCCCGAAAGTGATTCGGGTAGTCTTTTTTTGGATATGAAACTTTGCATTGACGGCTAAGAGCCGTCAAAGCCGTAGAACTGACAGGAGCTTCGTTTTGACTGGTTATGGCTCCCGTAACTCCAAAAGAGGCAACCGTTATGGCTGTCCGAAGAATCGATATCCTAAGGGAGCAACATCTACGGTGCAAGGTGCAAATCTATCCAAAATGCCGAAACAGTTTCGTACGACTTTTATAAATGAGCGCATGGATTTGAAACGGAACAGTACCTTGGCGCACCACTCTCCTGCGATGGTAAATCGACGACCAGCCACGGTGATCCCGTTTTACCATAAAATTCACGTGAAGCAAACGAAGGGTAAAAAAACTTCAAAGTCCCGAAAGTGATTCGGGTTGTCTTTTTTTGGATATGAAACTTAGAATGGACGGCTAAGAACCGTCAAAGCCATAGAACTCATAGAGAGCTTCGTTTAGACTGGTTATGGCTCCCATAACTCCAAAAGAGGCAACTGTTATGGCTGTCCGAAAAATTTATATCCTAAGGGCGCAACATCTACGGTGCAAGGTGCAACATCCGTTCAAAATGCTGAAACAGTGCCGTATGACTTTTTGAAATGAGTGCATGGATTTGAAACGGAACAGTACCATGGCGCACCACTCTCCAGCGATGGTAAATCGATGACCAACCACGGTGATCCCGTTTTACCATAAAATTCACGTGTAGCAAACGAAGGGTAAAAAAAACTTCCGAGTCCCGAAAGTGATTCGGTGGCCGTTATTTGGATATGAAACATTGCATTGACGCCTAAGAGCGATTAAAGACGTAGAACTCACATAGAGCTTCGTTTTGACTGGTTATGGATCCCGTAACTCCAAAAGAGGCGACCGTTATGGCTGTCCGAAGAATCGATATCCTAAGGGCACAACATCTACGGTGCAAGGTGCAATATCTGTCCAAAATTGCGAAACAGTGCCGTACGACTTTTATAAATGAGTGCATGGATTTGAAACGGAACAGTACCATGGCGCACCACTCTCCTGCGATGGTAAATCGACGACCAGCCACGGTAATCCCGTTTTACCATAAAATTCACGTGAAGCAAACGAAGGGTAAAAAAACTTCCAAGTCCCGAAAGTGATTCGGGTTGTCTTTTTTTGGATATGAAACTTAGAATTGACGGCTAAGAACCGTCAAAGCCATAGAACTCACAAAGAGCTTCGTTTAGACTGGTTATGGCTCCCGTAACTCCAAAAGAGGCAACTGTTATGGCTGTCCGAAAAATTGATATCCTAAGGGCGCAACATCTACGGTGCAAGGTGCAACATCCGTTCAAAATGCTGAAACAGTGTCGTACGACTTTTTGAAATGAGTGCATTGATTTGAAACGGAACAGTACCATGGCGCACCACTCTCCAGCGATGGTAAATCGATGACCAGCCACGGTGATCCCGTTTTACCATAAAATTCACGTGTAGCAAACGAAGGGTAAAAAAAACTTCCGAGTCCCGAAAGTGATTCGGTGGTCGTTATTTGGATATGAAACATTGCATTGACGCCTAAGAGCGATTAAAGCCGTAGAACTCACATAGAGCTTCGTTTTGACTGGTTATGGCTCCTGTAACTCCAAAAGAGGCGACCGTTATGGCTGTCCGAAGAATCGATATCCTAAGGGCACAACATCTACGGTGCAAGGTGCAACATCTGTCCAAAATGCCGAAACAGTGCCGTACGACTTTTATAAATGAGTGCATGGATTTGAAACGGAACAGTACCATGGCGCACCACCCTCCAGCGATGGTAAATCGACGACCAGCCACGGTGATCCCATTTTTCCATAAAATTCACGTGAAGTAAACGAAGGTTAAAAAAACTTCCGAGTCCCGAAAGTTATTCGGGTAGTCTTTTTTTGGATATGTAACTTTGCATTGACGGCAAAGAGCTGTCAAAGCCGTAGAACTCGCAGAGAGCTTTGTTTTGACTGGTTATGGATCCCGTAACTCCAAAAGATGCAACCGTTATGGCTGTCCGAAGAATCGATATCCTAAGGGCGCAACATCTACGGTGCAAGGTGCTACATCCGTCCAAAATGCCGAAACAGTGCCGTACGACTTTTATAAATGAGTGCATGGATTTGATACGGAACACTACCATGGAGCACCACTCTCCTTCGATGGTAAATCGACGACCAGCCACGCTGATCCCGTTTTACCATAAAATTCACGTGAAGCAAACGAAGGGTAAAAAAAACTTCTGAGTCCCGAAAGTTATTCGGGTAGTCTTTTTTTGGATATGAAACTTAGCATTGACGGCTAAGAGCTGTCAAAGCGGTAGAACTCACAGAGAGCTTCGTTTTGACTGGTTATGGCTCCCGTAACTCCAAAAGAGGCAACCGTTATGGCTGTCCGAAGAATCGATATCCAAAGGGCACAATATCTACGGTGCAAGGTGCAACATCCGTCCAAAATGCCGAAACAGTGCCGTACGAATTTTAGAAATGACTGCATGGATTTGAAATGGAACAGTACCATGGAGCACCACTCTCCTACGATGGTAAATCGAAGACCAGCCACGGTGATCATGGTTTACCATAAAATTCACGTGAAGCAAACGAAGTGTAAAAAAAAACTTCCGAGTCCCGAAAGTGATTCGGGTAGTCTTTTTTTGGATATGAAACTTTGCATTGACGGCTAAGAGCCGTCAAAGCCGTAGAACTGACAGGAGCTTCGTTTTGACTGGTTATGGCTCCCGTAACTCCAAAAGAGGCAACCGTTATGGCTGTCCGAAGAATCGATATCCTAAGGGAGCAACATCTACGGTGCAAGGTGCAAATCTATCCAAAATGCCGAAACATTTTCGTACGACTTTTATAAATGAGCGCATGGATTTGAAACGGAACAGTACCATGGCGCACCACTCTCCTGCGATGGTAAATCGACGACCAGCCACGGTGATCCCGTTTTACCATAAAATTCACGTGAAGCAAACGAAGGGTAAAAAAACTTCAAAGTCCCGAAAGTGATTCGGGTTGTCTTTTTTTGGATATGAAACTTAGAATGGACGGCTAAGAACCGTCAAAGCCATAAAACTCACAGAGAGCTTCGTTTAGACTGGTTATGGCTCCCATAACTCCAAAAGAGGCAACTGTTATGGCTGTCCGAAAAATTGATATCCTAAGGGCGCAACATCTACGGTGCAAGGTGCAACATCCGTTCAAAATGCTGAAACAGTGCCGTACGACTTTTTGAAATGAGTGCATGGATTTGAAACGGAACAGTACCATGGCGCACCACTCTCCAGCGATGGTAAATCGATGACCAGCCACGGTGATCCCGTTTTACCATAAAATTCACGTGTAGCAAACGAAGGGTAAAAAAAACTTCCGAGTCCCGAAAGTGATTCGGTGGCCGTTATTTGGATATGAAACATTGCATTGACGCCTAAGAGCGATTAAAGCCGTAGAACTCACATAGAGCTTCGTTTTGACTGGTTATGGCTCCCGTAACTCCAAAAGAGGCGACCGTTATGGCTGTCCGAAGAATCGATATCCTAAGGGCACAACATCTACGGTGCAAGGTGCAATATCTGTCCAAAATTGCGAAACAGTGCCGTACGACTTTTATAAATGAGTGCATGGATTTGAAACGGAACAGTACCATGGCGCACCACTCTCCTGCGATGGTAAATCGACGACCAGCCACGGTAATCCCGTTTTACCATAAAATTCACGTGAAGCAAACGAAGGGTAAAAAAACTTCCAAGTCCCGAAAGTGATTCGGGTTGTCTTTTTTTGGATATGAAACTTAGAATTGACGGCTAAGAACCGTCAAAGCTATAGAACTCACAAAGAGCTTCGTTTAGACTGGTTATGGCTCCCGTAACTCCAAAAGAGGCAACTGTTATGGCTGTCCGAAAAATTGGTATCCTAAGGGCGCAACATCTACGGTGCAAGGTGCAACATCCGTTCAAAATGCTGAAACAGTGTCGTACGACTTTTTGAAATGAGTGCATTGATTTGAAACGGAACAGTACCATGGCGCACCACTCTCCAGTGATGGTAAATCGATGACCAGCCACGGTGATCCCGTTTTACCATAAAATTCACGTGTAGCAAACGAAGGGTAAAAAAACTTCCGAGTCCCGAAAGTGATTCGGTGGTCGTTATTTGGATATGAAACATTGCATTGACGCCTACGAGCGATTAAAGCCGTAGAACTCACATAGAGCTTCGTTTTGACTGGTTATGGCTCCTGTAACTCCAAAAGAGGTGACCGTTATGGCTGTCCGAAGAATCGATATCCTAAGGGCACAACATCTACGGTGCAAGGTGCAACATCTGTCCAAAATGCCAAAACAGTGCCGTACGACTTTTATAAATTAGTGCACGGATTTGAAACGGAACAGTACCATGGCGCACCACTCTCCAGCGATGGTAAATCGACGACCATCCACGGTGATCCCATTTTTCCATAAAATTCAAGTGAAGCAAACGAAGGTTAAAAAAAACTTCCGAGTCCCGAAAGTTATTCGGGTAGTCTTTTTTTGGATATGTAACTTTGCATTGACGGCAAAGAGCTATCAAAGCCGTAGAACTCGCAGAGAGCTTCGTTTTGACTGGTTATGGCTCCCGTAACTCCAAAAGATGCAACCGTTATGGCTGTCCGAAGAATCGATATCCTAAGGGCGCAACATCTACGGTGCAAGGTGCTACATCCGTCCAAAATGCCGAAACAGTGCCGTACGACTTTTATAAATGAGTGCATGGATTTGATACGGAACACTACCATGGAGCACCACTCTCCTTCGATGGTAAATCGACGACCAGCCACGCTGATCCCGTTTTACCATAAAATTCACGTGAAGCAAACGAAGGGTAAAAAAAACTTCTGAGTCCCGAAAGTGAGTCGGGTAGTCTTTTTTTGGATATGAAACTTTGCATTGACGGCTAAGAGCGGTCAAAGTCGTAAAACTTACAGAGAGCTTCGTTTTGACTGGTTATGGCTCCCGTAACTCCAAAAGAAGCAACCGTTATGGCTGTCCAAAGATTCGATATTCTAAGGGCGCAATATCTACGGTGCAAGGTGCAACATCCGTCCAAAATGCCGAAACAGTGCCGTACGACTTTTATAAATGAGTGCATGGATTTGACACGGAACAGTACCATAGCGCACAACTCTCCAGCGATGGTAAATCGACGACCAGCCACGGTGATCCCGTTTTACCATAGAACTAACGTGAAGCAAACGAAGGGTAAAAAAAACTTCCGAGTCCAAACAGTTATTCGGGTAATCTTTTTTTGGATATGAAACTTAGCATTGACAACTAAGAGCTGTCAAAGCGGTAGAACTCACAGAGAGCTTCGTTTTGACTGGTTATGCTTCCCGTAACTCCAAAAGAGGCAACCGTTATGGCTGTCCGAAGAATCGATATCCAAAGGACACAACATCTACGGTGCAAGGTGCAACATCCGTCCAAAATGCCGAAACAGTGCCGTACGAATTTTAGAAATGACTGCATGGATTTGAAATGGAACAGTACCATGGAGCACCACTCTCCTAAGATGGTAAATCGAAGACCAGCCACGGTGATCATGGTTTACCATAAAATTCACGTGAAGCAAACGAAGGGTAAAAAAAACTTCCGAGTCCAGAAAGTGATTCGGGTAGTCTTTTTTTGGATATGAAACTTTGCATTGACGGCTAAGAGCCGTCAAAGCCGTAGAACTCACAGGATCTTCGTTTTGACTGGTTATGGCTCCCGTAACTCCAAAAGAGGCAACCGTTATGGCTGTCCGAAGAATCGATATCCTAAGGGCGCAACATCTACGGTGCAAGGTGCAACATCTGTCCAAAATGTGGAAACAGTGTCGTTCGACTTTTATAAATGAGTGCATGGATTTGAAACGGAATAGTACCATGGCGCACCACTCTCCTACGATGGTAAATCGACGACCAGCCACGGTGATCCCGTTTTACCATAAAATTCACGTGAAGCAAACGCAGGGTAAAAAAGCTTCCAAGTCCCGAAAGTGATTCTGGTTGTCTTTTTTTGGATATGAAACTTAGTATTTACGGCTAAGAACCGTCAAAGCCATAGAACTCACAAAGAGCTTCGTTTAGACTGGTTATGGGTCCCGTAACTCCAAAAGTGGCAACTGTTATGGCTGTCCAAAAAATTGATATCCTAAGGGCGCAACATCTACGGTGCAAGGTGCAACATCCGTTCAAAATGCTGAAACAGTGCCGTACGACTTTTTGAAATGAGTGCATGGATTTGAAACGGAACAGTACCATGGCGCACCACTCTCCAGCGATGGTAAATCGATGACCAGCCACGGTGATCCCTTTTTACCATAAAATTCACGTGTAGCAAACGAAGGATAAACAAAACTTCCGAGTCCCGAAAGTGATTCGGTGGTCGTTATTTGGATATGAAATATTGCATTGACGCCTAAGAGCGATTAAAGCCGTAGAACTCACAGAGATCTTTGTTTTGACTGGTTATGGCTCCCGTAACTCCAAAAGAGGCGACCGTTATGGTTGTCCGAAGAATCGATATCCTAAGGGCACAACATCTACGGTGCAAGGTGCAACATCTTTCCAAAATGCCGAAACAGTGCCGTACGACTTTTATAAATGAGTGCATGGATTTGAAACGGAACAGTACCTTGGCGCACCACTCTCCAGCGATGGTAAATCGACGACCAGCCACGGTGATCCCATTTTTCCATAAAATTCACGTGAAGCAAACGAAGGTTAAAAAAAACTTCCGAGTCCCGAAAGTTATTCGGGTAGTCTTTTTTTGGATATGTAACTTTGCATTGACGGCAAAGAGCTGTCAAAGCCGTAGAACTGACAGAGAGCTTCGTTTTGACTGGTTATGGCTTCCATAACTCTAAAAGAGGCAACCGTTATGGCTGTCCGAAGAATCGATATCCTAAGGGCGCAACATCTACGGTGCAAGGTGCTACATCCGTCCAAAATGCCGAAACAGTGCCGTACGACTTTTATAAATGAGTGCATGGATTTGATACGGAACAGTACCATGGGGCACCACTCTCCTCCGATGGAAAATCGACGACCAGCAACGCTGATCCTATTTTACCATAAAATTCACGTGAAGCAAACGAAGGGTAAAAAAAACTTCTGAGTCCCGAAAGTGAGTCGAGTAGTCTTTTTTTGGATATGAAACTTTGCATTGACGGCTAAGAGCGGTCAAAGTCGTAAAACTTACAGAGAGCTTCGTTTTGACTGGTTATGGCTCCCGTAACTCCAAAAGAGGCAACCGTTATGGCTGTCCAAAGATTCGATATTCTAAGGGCGCAATATCTACGGTGCAAGGTGCAACATCTGTCCAAAATGCCGAAACAGTGCCGTACGACTTTTATAAATGAGTGCATGGATTTGACACGGAACAGTACCATGGCGCACAACTCTCTAGCGATGGTAAATCGATGACCAGCCACGGTGATCCCGTTTTACCATAGAACTCACGTGAAGCAAACGAAGGGTAAAAAAAAACTTCTGAGTCCCAAATGTTATTCCGGTAGTCTTTTTTTGGATATGAAACTTAGCATTGACAGCTAAGAGCTGTCAAAGCGGTAGAACTCACAGAGAGCTTCGTTTTGACTGGTTATGCCTCCCGTAACTCCAAAAGAGGCAACCGTTATGGTTGTCCGAAGAATCGATATCCAAAGGGCACAACATCTACGGTGCAAGGTGCAACATCCGTCCAAAATGCCGAAACAGTGCCGTACGAATTTTAGAAATGACTGCATGGATTTGAAATGGAACAGTACCATGGAGCACCACTCTCCTACGATGGTAAATCGAAGACCAGCCACGGTGATCATGGTTTACCATAATATTCACGTGAAGCAAACGAAGGGTAAAAAAACTTCCGAGTCCCGAAAGTGATTCGGGTAGTCTTTTTTTGGATATGAAACTTTGCATTGACGGCTAAGAGCCGTCAAAGCCGTAGAACTCACAGGAGCTTCATTTTGACTGGTTATGGCTCCCGTAACTCCAAAAGAGGCAACCGTTATGGCTGTCCGAAGAATCGATATCCTAAGGGCGCAACATCTACGGTGCAAGGTGCAAATCTGTCCAAAATGCCGAAACAGTGTCGTACGACTTTTATAAATGAGTGCATGGATTTGAAACGGAACAGTAACATGGCGCACCACTCTCCTACGATGGTAAATCAACGACTAGCCACGGTGATCCCGTTTTACCATAAAATTCACGTGAAGCAAACGAAGGGTAAAAAAACTTCCAAGTCCCGAAAGTGATTCGGGTTGTCTTTTTTTGGATATGAAACTTAGAATTGACGGCTAAGAACCGTCAAAGCCATAGAACTCACAGAGAGCTTCGTTTAGACTGGTTATGGCTCCCGTAACTCCAAAAGAGGCAACTGTTATGGCTGTCCGAAAAATTGATATCCTAAGGGCACAACATCTACGGTGCAAGGTGCAACATCCGTTCAAAATGCTGAAACAGTGCCGTACGACTTTTTGAAATGAGTGCATGGATTTGAAACGGAACAGTACCATGGCGCACCACTCTCCAGCGATGGTAAATCGATGACCAGCCACGGTGATCCCGTTTTACCATAAAATTCACGTGTAGCAAACGAAGGGTAAAAAAACTTCCGAGTTCCGAAAGTGATTCGGTGGTCGTTATTTGGATATGAAAATTTGCATTGACGCCTAAGAGCGATTAAAGCCGTAGAACTCACATAGAGCTTCGTTTTGACTGGTTATGGCTCCCGTAACTCCAAAAGAGGCGACCGTTATGGCTGTCCGAAGAATCGATATCCTAAGGGCACAACATCTACGGTGCAAGGTGCAACATCTGTCCAAAATGCCGAAACAGTGCCGTACGACTTTTATAAATGAGTGCATGGATTTGAAACGGAACAGTACCATGGCGCACCACTCTCCAGCGATGGTAAATCGACGACCAGCCACGGTGATCCCATTTTTCCATAAAATTCACGTGAAGCAAACGAAGGTTAAAAAAAACTTCCGAGTCCCGAAAGTTATTCGGGTAGTCTTTTTTTGGATATGTAACTTTGCATTGACGGCAAAGAGCTGTCAAAGCCGTAGAACTCACAGAGAGCTTCTTTTTGACTGGTTATGGCTCCCGTAACACCAAAAGAGGCAACCGTTATGGCTGTCCGAAAATTCGATATTCTAAGGGCGCAATATCTACGGTGCAAGGTGCAACATCCGTCCAAAATGCCGAAACAGTGTCGTACGACTTTTATAAATGAGTGCATGGATTTGACACGGAACAGTACCATGGCGCACCAGTCTCCAGCGATGGTAAATCGACGACCAGCCACGGTGATCCCGTTTTACCATAGAACTCACGTGAAGCAAACGAAGGGTAAAAAAAAACTTCCGAGTCCCAAAAGTTATTCGGGTAGTCTTTTTTTGGATATGAAACTTAGCATTGACAACTAAGAGCTGTCAAAGCGGTAGAACTCACAGAGAGCTTCGTTTTGACTGGTTATGCTTCCCGTAACTCCAAAAGAGGCAACCGTTATGGCTGTCAGAAGAATCGATATCCAAAGGGCACAACATCTACGGTGCAAGGTGCAATATCCGTCCAAAATGCCGAAACAGTGCCGTACGAATTTTAGAAATGACTACATGGATTTGAAATGGAACAGTACCATGGAGCACCACTCTCCTAAGATGGTAATTCGAAGACCAGCCACGGTGATCATGGTTTACCATAAAATTCACGTGAAGCAAACGAAGGGTAAAAAAACTTCCGAGTCCCGAAAGTGATTCGGGTAGTCTTTTTTTGGATATGAAACTTTGCATTGACGGCTAAGAGCCGTCAAAGCCGTAGAACTCACAGGAGCTTCGTTTTGACTGGTTATGGCTCCCGTAACTCCAAAAGAGGCAACCGTTTTGACTGTCCGAAGAATCGATATCCTAAGGGCGCAGCATCTACGGTGCAAGGTGCAACATCTGTCCAAAATGCCGAAACAGTGTCGTTCGACTTTTATAAATGAGTGCATGGATTTGAAACGGAACAGTACCATGGCGCACCACTCTCCTGCGATGGTAAATCGACGACCAGCCACGGTGATCCTGTTTTACCATAAAATTCACGTGAAGCAAACGAAGGGTAAAAAAACATCCAAGTCCCGAAAGTGATTCGGGTTGTCTTTTTTTGGATATGAAACTTAGAATTGACGGCTAAGAACCGTCAAAGCCATAGAACTCACAGAGAGCTTCGTTTAGACTGGTTATGGCTCCCGTAACTCCAAAAGAGGCAACTGTTATGGCTGTCCGAAAAATTGATATCCTAAGGGCGCAACATCTACGGTGCAAGGTGCAACATCCGTTCAAAATGCTGAAACAGTGCCGTACGACTTTTTGAAATGAGTGCATGGATTTGAAATGGAACAGTACCATGGCGCACCACTCTCCAGCGATGGTAAATCGCTGACCAGCCACGGTGATCCCGTTTTACCATAAAATTCACGTGTAGCAAACGAAGGGTAAAAAAAACTTCCGAGTCCCGAAAGTGATTCGGTGGTCATTATTTGGATATGAAACATTGCATTGACGCCTAAGAGCGATTAAAGCCGTAGAACTCACAGAGAGCTTCGTTTTGACTGGTTATGGCTCCCGTAACTCCAAAAGAGGCGACCGTTATGGTTGTCCGAAGAATCGATATCCTAAGGGCAAAACATCTACGGTGCAAGGTGCAACATCTGTCCAAAATGCCGAAACAGTGTTGTACGACTTTTATAAATGAGTGCATGGATTTGAAACGGAACAGTACCATGGCGCACCACTCTCCAGCGATGGTAAATCGACGACCAGCCACGATGATCCCATTTTTCCATAAAATTCACGTGAAGCAAACGAAGGTTAAAAAAAACTTCCGAGTCCCGAAAGTTATTCGGGTAGTCTTTTTTTGGATATGTAACTTTGCATTGACGGCAAAGAGCTGTCAAAGCCGTAGAACTCACAGAGAGCTTCGTTTTGATTGGTTATGGCTCCCGTAACTCCAAAAGAGGCAACCGTTATGGCTGTCCGAAGAATCGATATCTTAAGGGCGCAACATCTACGGTGCAAGGTGCTTCATCCGTCCAAAATGCTGAAACAGTGTCGTACGACTTTTATAAATGAGTGCATGGATTTGTTACGGAATAGTACCATGGAGCACCACTCTCCTCCGATGGTAAATCGACGACCAGCCACGCTGATCCCGTTTTACCATAAAATTCACGTGAAGCAAACGAAGGGTAAAAAAAACTTCTGAGTCCCGAAAGTGAGTCGGGTAGTCTTTTTTTGGATATGAAACTTTGCATTGACGGCTAAGAGCGGTCAAAGTCGTAAAACTTACAGAGAGATTCGTTTTGACTGGTTATGACTCCCGTAACTCCAAAAGAGGCAACCGTAACGGCTGTCCAAAGATTCGATATTCTAAGGGCGCAATATCTACGGTGCAAGGAGCAACATCCGTCCAAAATGCCGAAACAGTGCCGTACGACTTTTATAAATGAGTGCATGGATTTGACACGGAACAGTACCATGGTGCACCACTCTCCAGCGATGGTAAATCGACGACCTGCCACGGTGATCCCGTTTTACCATAGAACTCACGTGAAGCAAACGAAGGGCAAAAAAAAACTTCTGAGTCCCAAAAGTTATTCGGGTAGTCTTTTTTTGGATATGAAACTTAGCATTGACAGCTAAGAGCTGTCAAAGCGGTAGAACTCACAAAGAGCTTCGTTTTGACTGGTTATGCCTCTCGTAACTCTAAAAGAGGCAATCATTATGGCTGTCCGAAGAATCGATATCCAAAGGGCACAACATCTACGGTTTAAGGTGCAACATCCGTCCAAAATGCCGAAACAGTGCCGTACGAATTTTAGAAATGACTACATGGATTTGAAATGGAACAGTACCATGGAGCACCACTCTCCTACGATGGTAAATCGAAGACCAGCCACGGTGATCATGGTTTACCATAAAATTCACGTGAAGCAAACGAAGGGTAAAAAAAACTTTCGAGTCCCGAAAGTGATTCGGGTAGTCTTTTTTTGGATATGAAACTTTGCATTGACGGCTAAGAGTTGTCAAAGCCGTAGAACTCACAGAGAGCTTCGTTTGGACTGGTTATGGCTCCCGTAACTCCAAAAGTGGCAACCGTTATGGCTGTCCGAAGAATCGATATCCTAAGGGCGCAACATCTACGGTGCAAGGTGCAACGTCCGTCCAAAATGCCAAAACAGTGTCGTACGACTTTTATAAATGAGTGCACGGATTTGAAACGGAACAGTACCATGGAGCACCACTCTCCTACGATGGTAAATCGACGATCAGCCACGGTGATCCCGTTTTACCATAAAATTCACGTGAAGCAAACGAAGGGTGAAAAAAAACTTCCGAGTCCCGAATGTGATTCAGATAGTCTTTTTTGGATATGAAACTTTGAATTGACGGCTAAGAGCTGTCAAAGTCGTAGAACTCACAGAGAGTTTCATTTTGACTGGTTAAGGCTCCCATAACTCCAAAAGAGGCAACCGTTATGGCTGTCCGAAGAATCGATATCCAAAGGGCGCAACATCTACGGTGCAAGGTTCAACATACGTTCAAAATGTCGAAACAGTGCCATACGACTTTTAGAAATGAGTGCATGGAGTTGAAACGGAACAGTACCATGGAGCACCACTCTGCTACGTTGGTAAATCGATGACCGGCCACGGTGATCCCGTTTTACCATAAAATTCACGTGAAGAAAACGAAGGGTAAAAAAAAACTTCCGAGTCCCGAAATTGATTCGGGTTGTCTTTTTTTGGACAAAACTTTGCATTGACGGCTAAGAGCTGCAAAAGCCGTCGAACTCACTGAAAGCTTCGTTTTGACTGGTTATGGCTCTCGTAACTCCAAAAGAGGCAACCATTATGGCTGTCCGAAGAATCGATATCCTAAGGGCGCAAAATCTACGGTGCAAGGTGCAACATCCGTTCAAAATGCCGAAACAGTGCCGTATGACTTTTAGAAATCTGTGCATGGATTTGAAACAGAACAATAACCTGGAGCACCACTCTTCTACGATGGTAAATAGACGGCCAGCAACAGTGATCCCGTTTTACCATAAAACTCACGTGAAGAAAACGAAGGGTAAAAAAAACTTCCAAGTCCCGAAATTGATTTGGGTAGTCTTTTTTTGGATATGAAACTTTGCATTGACGGCTAAGAGCTGTCAAAGCCGTAGAACTCACAATGAGCTTCGTTTTGACTGGTTATGGCTCCCGTAACTCCAAAAGAGGTAACTGTTATGGCTGTACGAATAATTGATATCTAAAGGGCGCAACATCTATAGTGAAAGGTGCAACATCTGTTCAAAATGCCAAAACAGTGCCGTACGACTTTTAGAAATGAGTGCAGGGATTTGAAACAGAACAGTACCATGGAGCACCACTCTCCTACGTTGGTAAATCGACGACCAGCCACGGTGATCCCGTTTTACCATAAAATTCATGTGAAGCAAACGAAGGGTAAAAAAAAACTTCCGAGTCCCGACAGTGATTCGGGTAGTCTTTTTTTGGATATGAAACTTAGCATTGACGGCTAGGAGCTGTCAAAGCCGTAGAACTCACAAAGGGCTTCGTTTTTACTGGTTATGGCTCCCGTAACTCCAAAAGAGGCAACCGTTATGGCTGTCCGAAGAATCGATATCCTAAGGGCGCAACATCTACGGTGCAAGGTGCAACATCTATCCAAAATGCCGAAACAGTGTCGTACGACTTTTAGAAATGAGTGCATGGATTTGAAATGGAAAAGTACCATGGAGCACCACTCTCCTACGATGGTAAATCGACGGCCAGCCACGGTGATCCCGTTTTACCATAAAATTCACTTGAAGCAAACGAAGGGTAAAAAAAACTTCCAAGTCCCAAAAGTGATTCCGGTAGTCTTTTTTAGGATATGAAACTTTGCATTGACGGCTAAGAGCTGTCAAAGCCGTAGAACTCAGAGAGAGCTTCTTTTTGACTGGTTATGGCTCCCGTAACTCCAAAAGAGGCAACCGTTATGGCTGTCCAAAGAATCGATATTCAAAGGGCGCAACATATACGGTGCAAGGTTCAACATACATTCAAAATGTCTAAACAGTGCCGTACGACTTTTAGAAATGAGTGCATGGAGTTGAAACGGAACAGTACCATGGAGCACCACTCTCCTACGTGGGTAAATCGATGACCGTCCACGGTGATCCCGTTTTACCATAAAATTCACTTGAAGCAAACGAAGGGTAAAAAAAAACTTCCGAGTCCCGAAAGTGATTCGGGTTGTCTTTTTTTGGATATGAAACTTTGCATTGACGGCTAAGAGCTGCAAAAGCCATCGAACTCCTGAGAGCTTCGTTTTGACTGGTTATGGCTCTCGTAACTCCAAAAGAGGCAACCGTTATGGCTGTCCAAAGAATCGATATCCTAAGGGCGCAAAATCTACGGTACAAGGTGCAACATCCGTTCAAAATGCCGAAACAGTGCCGTACGACTTTTAGAAATGTGTGCATGGATTTGAAATGGAACAATAACATGGAGCACCACTCTTCTACGATGGTAAATCGACGGCCAGCCACGGTGATCCCGTTTTACCTTAAAACTCACGTGAAGAAAACGAAGGGTAAAAAAAACTTCCAAGTCCCGAAAGTGATTCGGGTAGTCTTTTTTTGGATATGAAACTTTGCATTGACGGCTAAGAGCCGTCAAAGCCGTAGAACTCACAAAGAGCTTCGTTTTGACTGGTTATGGCTCCCGTAACTCCAAAAGAGGCAACCGTTATGGCTGTACGAATAATCGATATCTAAAGGGCGCAACATCTACGGTGAAAGGAGCAACATCCGTTCAAAATGCCGAAACAGTGCCATACGACTTTTAGAAATGAGTGCAGCGATTTGAAACGGAACAGTACCATGGAGCACCACTCTCCTACGTTGGTAAATCGACGAACAACCACGGTGATCCCGTTTTACCACAAAATTCATGTGAAGCAAACGAAGGGTAAAAAATAACTTCCGAGTCTCGAAAGTGATTCGGGTAGTCTTTTTTTGGATATGAAACTTAGCATTGACGGCTAGGAGTGGTCAAATCCGTAGAACTCACAAAGGGCTTCGTTTTGACTGGTTATGGCTCCTGTAACTCCAAAAGTGGCAACCGTTATGGCTGTCCGAAGAATCGATATCCTAAGGGCGCAACATCTACGGTGCAAGGTGCAACATCTGTCCAAAATGCCGAAACAGTGTCGTACGACTTTTAGAAATGAGTGCATGGATTTGAAATGGAAAAGTACCATGGAGCACCACTCTCCTACGATGGTAAATCGACGGCCAGCCACAGTGATCCCGTTTTACCATAAAATTCACGTGAAGCAAACGAAGGGTAAAAAAAAACTTCCAAGTCCCGAAAGTGATTCGGGTAGTCTTTTTCGGGATATGAAACTTTGCATTGACGTCTAAGAGCTGTCAAAGCCGTAGAACTCAGAGAGAGCTTTGTTTAGACTGGTTATGGCTCCTGTAACTCCAAAAGAGGCAACCGCTATGGCTGTCCAAAGAATCGATATCCAAAGGGCGCAACATCTACGGTGCAAGGTTCAACATACATTCAAAATGTCGAAACAGTGCCGTACGACTTTTAGAAATGAGTGCATGGAGTTGAAACGGAACAGTACCATGGAGCACCACTCTCCTACGTTGGTAAATCGATGACCGTCCACGGTGATCCCGTTTTACCATAAAATTCACGTGAAGCAAACGAAGGGTGAAAAAAAACTTCTGTATCCCGAAAGTGATTCGGGTAGTCTTTTTTTGGATATGAAACTTTGAATTGACGGCTAAGAGCTGTCAAAGCCGTAGAACTCACAGAGTGCTTCGTTTTGACTGGTTTTGGCTCCCGTATATCCAAAAGAGGCAACCGTTATGGCTGTCCGAAGAATCGATATCCTAAGGGCGCAACATCTACGGTGCAAGGTGCAACATCCGTCCAAAATGCCGAAACAGTGACTTACGACTTTTATAAATAAGTGCATGGATTTGAAACGGAATAGTACCATGGCGCACCACTCTCCAGCGATGGTAAATCAACGACTAGCCATGGTGATCCCATTTTACCATAAAATTCATGTGAAGCAAACGAAGGGTGAAAAAAAACTTCCGAGTCCCGAAAGTTATTCGGGTAGTCTTTTTTTGGATATGAAACTTTGCATTGACGGCTAAGAGCTGTCAAAGCCGTAGAACTTATAGAGAGCTTCGTTTTGACTGGTTATGGCTCCCGTGACTCAAAAAGAGGCAACCGTTATGGATGTTCGAAGAATCGATATCCAAAGGGCGCAACATCTACGGTGCAAGGTGCAACATCCGTTCAAAATGCCGAAACAGTGCCGTACGACTTTTAGAGATGACTGCATGGATTTGAAACGGAACAGTACCATGGAGCGCCACTCTTCTACGATGGTAAATCGACGACCAGCCACGGTGATCTCGTTTTACCATAAAATTCACGTGAAGCAATCGAAGGGAGAAAAAAAACTTTCGTTTCCCAAAAGTGATTCGGGTAGTCTTTTTTTGGATATGAAACTTTGCATTGACGGCTAAGAGCTGTCAAAGCCGTAGAACTCACAGAGAGCTTCGTTTTGAATGGTTACGGCTCCCGTAACTCCGAAAGAGGCAACCGTTATAGCTGTCCGAAGAATCGATATCCTAAGGGCGCAACATCTACGGTGCATGGTGCAACATCCGTCCAAAATGCCGCAACAGTGTCGTACGACTTTTATAAATGAGTGCATGGATTTGAAACGGAATAGTACCATGGCGCACCACTCTCCAGTGAAGGTAAATCGACGACCAGCCACGGTGATCCCGTTTTACCATAAAATTCACGTGAAGCAAACGAAGGGTGAAAAAAAACTTCCGAGTCCCGAAAGTGATTCGGGTAGTATTTTTTTGGATATGAAACTTTGCATTGACGGCTAAGAGCTATCATAGCCGTAGAACTCATAGAGAGCTTCGTTTTGACTGGTTATGGCTCCCGTAACTCCAAAAGAGGCAATCGTTATGGCTGTCGGGAAGAATCGATATCCTAAGGGCGCAACATCTACGGTGCAAGGTGCAACATCCGTCCAATATGCCAAAACAGTGCCGTACGACTTTTATAAATGAGTTCATGGATTTGAAATGGAATAGTACCATGGTGCACCACTCTCCAGCGATGGTAAATCGACGACCAGCCACGGTGATCCCATTTTACCATAAAATTCACGTGAAGCAAACGAAGGGTGAAAAAAAACTTTCATGTCCCGAAAGTGATTCGAGTAGTCTATTTTTGGATATGAAACTTAGCATTGACGACTAAGAGCCGTCAAAGCTGTAGAACTCATAGAGAGGTTCATTTTGACTGGTTATGGCTCCCGTAACTCCAAAAGAGGCAACCGTTATGGCTGTTCGAAAAATCGATATCCAAAGGGCGCAACATCTACGGTGCAAGGTGCAACATCCGTTCAAAATGCCGAAACAGTGCCGTACGACTTTTAGAAATGAGTGCATAGATTTGAAACGGAACAGTACCATGGTGCACCACTCTCCTACGATGGTAAATCGACGACCAGCCACGGTGATCCCGTTTTACCATAAAATTCACGTGAAGCAAACGAAGGGTAAAAAAAACATCCGAGGCCCGAAAGTGATTCGGTTATTCTTTTTTTTGGATATGAAACTTTGCATTGACGGCTAAGAGCAGTCAACGCCATTGAAATCACAGAGAGCTTCGTTTTGACTGGTTATGGCTCCCGTAACTCCAAAAGAGGCAACCGTTATGGCTGTCCGAAGAATCGATATCCTAAGGGCGCATCATCTACGTTGCAAGGTGCAACATCCGTCCAAAATGCCGAAACAGTGCCGTACGACTTTTATAAATGGGTGCATGGATTTGAAATGGAACAGTACCATGGCGCACCACTCTCCAGCGATGGTAAATCGACGACCACCCACGGTGATCCCATTTTACCATAAAATTCACGTGAAGCAAACGAAGGGTAAAAAAACTTCCGAGTCCCGAAAGTGATTCGGGTAGTCTTTTTTTGGATATGAAACTATGCATTGACGGCTAAGAGCTGTCAAAGCCGTAGAACTCACAGAGAGCTTCGTTTTGACTGGTTATGGCTCCCGTAACTCCAAAAGAGGCAACCGTTATGGCTGTCCAAAGAATCGATATCATAAGGGCGCAACATCTACGGTGCAAGGTGCAACATCTGTCCAAAATGCCGAAATAGTGTCGTACGACTTTTATAAATGAGTGCATGGATTTGAAACAGAACAATACCATGGCGTACCTCTCTCCAGCGATGGTAAATCGACGACCAGCCACGGTGATCCCGTTATACCATAAAATTCACGTGAAGCAAACGAAGGGTGAAAAAAAACGTTCGAGTCCCGTAGAACTCACAGAGAGCTTCATTTTGACTGGTTATGGCTCCTGTAACTCCAAAGGAGGCAACCGTTATGGCTGTTCGAAGAATCGATATCCAAAGGGCGCAACATCTACTGTGCAAGGTGCAACATCCGTTCAAAATGCCGAAACAGTGCCGTACGACTGTTAGAAATGACTGCATGGATTTGAAACGGAACAGTACCATGGAGCACAACTCTCCTACGGTGGTAAATCGACGACCAGCCACGGTGATCCCGTTTTACCATAAAATTCACGTGAAGCAAACGAAGGGTAAAAAAACTTCCGAGGCCCGAAAGTGATTCAGGTAGTCTTTTTTTGGATATGAAACTTTGCATTGACGGCTAAGAGCTGTCAAAGCCGTAGAACTCACAGAGAGCTTCGTTTTGACTTGTTATGGCTCCCGTAACTCCAAAAGAGGCAACCGTTATGGCTGTCCAAAGAATCGATATATAAGGGCGCAACATCTACGTTGCAAGATGCAACATCTGTCCAAAATGCCAAAATAGTGTAGTACGACTTTTATAAATGAGTGCATGGATTTGAAATGGAACAGTACCATGGCGCACCTCACTCCAGCGATGGTAAATCGACGACCAGCCACGGTGATCCCGTTTTACCATAAAATTCGCGTGAAACAAACGAAGGGTGAAAAAAAACTTTCGAGTCCCGAAAGTGATTCAGGTAGTCTTTTTTTGGGAATGAAACTTTGCATTGATGGCTAAGAGCTATCAAAGCCCTAGAACTCACTGAGAGCTTTGTTTTGACTGGTTATGGCTCCCGTAACTCCAAAAGAGGCAACCGTTATGGTTGTTCGAAGAATCGATATCTAAAGGGCGCGACATCTACGGTGCAAGGTGCAACATCCGTCCAAAATGCCGAAACAGTGCTGTACGACTTTTAGAAATGACTGCATGGATTTGAAACGGAACAGTACCATGGAGCACCACTCCCTACGATGGTAAATCGACGACCGGCCACGGTGATCCCGTTTTACCATAACATTCACGTGAAGCAAACGAAGGGTAAAAAAAACTTTCGAGGCCTGAAAGTGATTCGGGTAGTCTTTTTTTGGATATGAAACTTTGCATTGACGGCTAAGAGCAGTCAAAGCCGTAGAACTCACAGAGAGCTTCGTTTTGACTGGTTATGGCTCCCGTAACTCCAAAAGAGGCAACCGTTATGGCTGTCCAAAGAATCGATATCATAAGGGCGCAACATCTACGGTGCAAGGTGCAACATCTGTCCAAAATGCCGAAATAGTGTCGTACGACTTTTATAAACGAGTGCATGGATTTGAAATGGAACATTACCATGGCGTACCTCTCTCCAGCGATGGTAAATCGACGACCAGCCACGGTGATCCCGTTATACCATAAAATTCACGTGAAGCAAACGAAGGGTGAAAAAAAACTTTCGAGTCCCGAAAGTGATTCGGGTAGTCTATTTTTGGATATGAAACTTAGCATTGACAGCTAAGAGCCGTAGAACACACAGAGAGCTTCATTTTGACTGGTTATGGCTCCCGTAGCTCCGAAGGAGGCAACCGTTATGGCTGTTCGAAGAATCGATATCCAAAGGGCGCAACATCTACTGTGCAAGGTGCAACATCCGTTCAAAATGCCGAAACAGTGCCGTACGAATTTTAGAAATGACTGCATGGATTTGAAACGGAATAGTACCATGGAGCACCACTCTCCTACGATGGTAAATCGACGACCAGCCACGGTGATCTCATTTTACCATAAAATTCACGTGAAGCAAACGAATGGTAAAAAAAACTTCCGAGGCCCGAAAGTGATTGGGGTAGTCTTTTTTTGGATATGAAACTTTGCATTGACGGCTAAGAGCTGTCAAAGCCGTAGAACTCACAGAGAGCTTCGTTTTGACTGGTTATGGCTCCTGTAACTCCAAAAGAGGCAACCGTTATGGCTGTCCAAAGAATCGATATCATAAGGGCGCAACATCTACGTTGCAAGATGCAACATCTGTCCAAAATGCCAAAATAGTGCCGTACGACTTTTATAAATGAGTGCATGGATTTGAAATGGAACAGTACCATGGCGCACCTCTCTCCAGCGATGGTAAATCGACGACCAGCCATGGTGATCCCGTTTTACCATAAAATTCACGTGAAACAAACGAAGGGTGAAAAAAAACTTTCGAGTCCCGAAAGTGATTCGGGTAGTCTTATTTTGGATAAGAAACTTTGCATTGACGGCTAAGAGCTGTCAAAGCCGTAGAACTCACGGAGAGCTTCATTTTGACTGGTTATGGCTCCCGTAACTCCAAAAGAGGCAACCGTTATGGCTGTTCGAAGAATCGATATCCAAAGGCCGCAACATCTACGGTGCAAGGTGCAACATCCGTCCAAAATGCCAAAACAGTGCCGTACGACTTTTAGAAATGACTACATGGATTTGAAACGGAACAGTACCATAGAGAACCACTCTCCTATGATGGTAAATCGACTACCAGCCACGGTGATCCCGTTTTACCATAAAATTCACGTGAAGCAAACGAAGGGTAAAAAAAACTTCCGAGGCCCGAAAGTGATTTGGGTAGTCTTTTTTTGGATATGAAACTTTGCATTGACGGCTAAGAGCCGCCAAAGCCGTAGAAATCATAGAGAGCTTCGTTTTGATTGGTTATGGCTCCCGTAACTCCAAAAGAGGCAACCGTTATGGCTGTTCGAAGAATCGATATCCAAAGGGCGCAACATCTACGGTGCAAGGTGCAACATCCGTTCAAAATGCTGAAACAGTGCCGTACGACTTTTAGAAATGACTGCATGGTTTTGAAACGGAACATTACCATGGAGCACCACTCTCCTACGATGGTAAATCGACGACCAGCCACGGTGATCCCGTTTTACCATAAAATTCACGTGAAGAAAATAAAGGGTAAAAAAAACTTCCGAGACCCGAAAGTGATTCGGGTAGTCTTTTTTTGGATATGAAACTTTGCATTGACGGATAAGAGCTGCCAAAGCCGTAGAACTCACAGAGAGCTTCGTTTGGACTGGTTATGGCTCCCGTAACTCCAAAAGAGGCAACCGTTATGGCTGTCCGAAGAATCGATATCCTAAGGGCGCAACATCTACGGTGCAAGGTGCAACATCCATCCAAAATGCCAAAACAGTGTCGTACGACTTTTATAAATGAGTGCATGGATTTGAAACGGCACAGTACCATGGCGCACCACTCTCCAGCGATTGTAAATCGACGACCAGCCACGATGATCCAGTTTTACCATAAACTTCACGTGAAGCAAACGAAGGGTGAAAAAAAAATTCCGAGTCCCGAAAGTGATTCGGGTAGTCTATTTTTGGATATGAAACTTAGCATTGATAGCAAAGAGCCGTCAAAGCCGTAGAACTCACGGAGAGCTTCATTTTGACTGGTTATGACTCCTGTAACTCCAAAAGAGGCAACCGTTATGGCTGTTCGAAAAATCGATAACCAAAGGGCGCAACATCTACTGTGCAAGGTGCAACATCCGTTCAAAATGTCGAAACAGTGTCGTACGACTTTTAGAAATGACTGCATGGATCTGAAACGGAACAGTACCATGGAGAACCACTCTCCTACGATGGTAAATCGACGACCAGCCACGGTGATCCCGTTTTACCATAAAATTCACGTGAAGCAAACGAAGGGTAAAAAAAACTTCCGAGGCCCGAAAGTGATTCGAATAGGCTTTTTTTGGATATGAAACTTTGCATTGACGGCTAAGAGCTGTCAAAGCCGTAGAACTCACAGAGAGCTTCGTTTTGAATGGTTATGGCTCCCGTAACTCCAAAAGAGGCAACCGTTATGGCTGTCCGAAGAATCGATATCCTAAGGGTGCAACATCTACGGTGCAAGTTGCAACATCTGTCCATAATGCCGAAACAGTGCCGTACGACTTTTATAAATGGGTGCATGGATTTGAAACGGAATAGTACCTTGGCTCACCACTCTCCAGCGATGGTAAATCGATGACTAGCCACGGTGATCCCGTTTTACCATAAAATTCACGTGATGCAAACGAAGGGTGAAAAAAAACTTCCAAGTCCCGAAAGTGATTCGGGTAGTTTTTTTTTGGATATGAAACTTTGCATTGACGGCTAAGAGCTTTCAAAGCCGTAGAACTCACAGAGAGCTTCGTTTTGACTGGTTATGGCTCCGGTAACTCCAAAAGAGGCAACCGTTATGGCTGTTCGAAGAATCGATATCCAAAGGGCGCAACATCTACTGTGCAAGGTGCAACATCCGTTCAAAATGCCGAAACAGTGCCGTATGACTTTTAGAAATGACTGCATGGATTTGAAACGGAACAGTACCATGGAGCACCACTCTCCTCCGATGGTAAATCGACGACCAGCCACGGTGATCCCGTTTTACCATAAAATTCACGTGAAGCAAACGAAGGGTAAAAAAAACTTCCGAGGCCCGAAAGTGATTCGGGTAGTCTTTTTTTGGATATGAAACTTTGCATTGACGGCTAAGAGCTGTCAAATCCGTAGAACTCACAGAGAGCTTCGTTTTGACTGGTTATGGCTCCCGTAACTCCAAAAGAGGCAACCGTTATGGCTGTCCAAAGAATCGATATCATAAGGGCGCAACATCTACGTTGCAAGATGCAACATCTGTCCAAAATGCCAAAATAGTGTCGTACGACTTTTATAAATGAGTGCATGGATTTGAAACGGAACAGTACCATGGCACACCTCTCTCCAGCGATGGTAAATCGACGACCAGCCACGGTGATCCCATTTTACCATAAAATTCACGTGAAACAAACGAAGGGTGAAAAAAACCTTTCGAGTCCCGAAAGTGATTCGGGTAGTCTTTTTTTGGATATGAAACTTTGCATTGACGGCTAAGAGCTGTCAAAGCCGTAGAACTCACGGAGAGCTTCATTTTGACTGGTTATGGCTCCCGTAACTCCAAAAGAGGCAACCGTTATGGCTGTTCGAAGAATCGATATCCAAAGGGCGCAACATCTACGGTGCAAGGTGCAACATCCGTCCAAAATGTCGAAACAGTGCCGTACGACTTTTAGAAATGACTGCATGGATTTGAAACGGAACAGTACCATAGAGAACCACTCTCCTACGATGGTAAATCAACTACCAGCCACGGTGATCCCGTTTTACCATAAAATTCACGTGAAGCAAACAAAGGGTAAAAAAACTTCCGAGGCCCGAAAGTGATTTGGGTAGTCTTTTTTGGATATGAAACTTTGCATTGACGGCTAAGAGCCACCAAAGCCGTAGAAATCATAGAGAGCTTCGTTTTGACTAGTTATGGCTCCCGTAACTCCAAAAGAGGCATCCGTTATGGCTGTTCGAAGAATCGATATCCAAAGGGCGCAACATCTACGGTGCATGGTGCAACATCCGTTCAAAATGCAGAAACAGTGCCGTACGACTTTTAGAAATGACTGCATGAATTTGAAACGGAACATTACCATGGAGCACCACTCTCCTACGATGGTAAATCGACGACCAGCCACGGTGATCCCGTTTTACCATAAAATTCACGTGAAGAAAATGAAGGGTAAAAAAACTTTCGAGGCCCGAAAGTGATTCGGGTTGTCTTTTTTTGGATATGAAACTTTGCATTGACGGATAAGAGCTGTCAAAGCCGTAGAACTCACAGAGAGCTTCGTTTGGACTGGTTATGGCTCCCGTAACTCCAAAAGAGGCAACCGTTATGGCTGTCCAAAGAATCGATATCCTAAGGGCGCAACATCTACGGTGCAAGGTGCAACATCCGTCCAAAATGCCAAAACAGTGCCGTACGACTTTTATAAATGAGTGCATGGATTTGAAACGGCACAGTACCATGGCGCACCACTCTCCAGCGATGGTAAATCGACGACCAGCCACGATGATCCAGTTTTACCATAAAATTCACGTGAAGCAAACGAAGGGTGAAAAAAAAATTCCGAGTCCCGAAAGTGATTCGGGTAGTCTTTTTTTGGATATGAAACTTTGCATTGACGGCTAAGAGCTATCAAAGCCGTAGAACTCACAGAGAGCATCATTTTGACTGGTTATGGATCCCGTAACTCTAAAAGAGGCAACCGTTATGGCTGTCCAAAGAGTCGATATCATAAGGGCGCAACATCTACGGTGCAAGGTGCAACATCTATCCAAAATGCCGAAATAGTGCCGTACGACTTTTATAAATGAGTGCATGGATTTGAAATGGAACAGTACCATGGCGCACCTCTCTCCAGCGATGGTAAATCGACGACCAGCCACGATGATCCCGTTTTACCATAAAATTCACGTGAAGCAAACGAAGGGTGAAAAAAAACTTTCGAGTCCAGAAAGTGATTCGGGTAGTCTATTTTTGGATATGAAACTTAGCATTGACAGCTAAGAGCCATCAAAGCAATAGAACTCACGGAGAGCTTCATTTTGACTGGTTATGGCTCCCATAACTCCAAAAGAGGCAACCGTTATTGCTGTTCGAAGATTCGATAACCAAAGGGCGCAACATCTACTGTGCAAGGTGCAACATCCGTTCAAAATGTCGAAACAAAGTCGTATGACTTTTAGAAATGACTGCATGGATCTGAAACGGAACAGTACCATGGAGCACTACTCTCCTACGATGGTAAATCGACGACCAGCCACGGTGATCCCGTTTTACCATAAAATTCACGTGAAGCAAACGAAGGGTAAAAAAAAACTTCTGAGGCCCGAAAGTGATTCGGATAATCTTTTTTTGGATATGAAACTTTGCATTGACGGCTAAGAGCTGTCAAAGACGTAGAACTCACAAAGAGCTTCGTTTTGAATGGTTATGGCTCCCGTAACTCCAAAAGAGGTAACCGTTATGGCTGTTCGAAGAATCGATATCCAAAGGGCGCAACATCTACGTTGCAAGGTGCAACATCTGTTCAAAATGCCGAAACAGTGCCGTACGAATTTTAGAAATGAGTGCATGAATTTGAAATGGAACAGTACCATGGAGCACCACTCTAATACGATGGTAAATCGACGACCAGCCACGGTGATCCCGTTTTACCATAAAATTCACGCGAAGCAAACGAAGGGTAAAAAAAACTTTCGAGGCCCGAAAGTTTTTCGCGTAGTCTTTTTTGGATATGAAACTTTGCATTGAAGGCTAAGAGCGGTCAAAGCCGTAGAACTCACAGATAGCTTCGCTTTGACTGGTTATGGCTCCCGTAACTCCAAAAGAGGCAACTGTTATGGCTGTCCGAAGAATCGATATCCTAAGGGAGCAACATCTACGGTGCAAGGTGCAACATCCGTCCAAAATGCCGAAACAGTGCCGTACGACTTTTATAAATGAGTGCATGGGTTTGAAATGGAATAGTACCATGGAGCACCACTCTCCAGTGATGGTAAATCGACGACCAGCCACGGTGATCCCGTTTTACCATAAAATTCACGTGAAGCAAACGAAGGGTAAAAAAAACTTTCGAGTCTCGAAAGTGATTCGGGTTGTCTTTTTTTGGATATGAAACTTTGCATTGACGGCTAAGTGCTGTCAAAGCCGTAGAACTCACAGAGAGCTTCATTTTGACTGGTTATGGTTCCCGTAACTCCAAAAGACGCAACCGTTATGGCTGTCCGAACTCCGAAGAATCGATATCCTAAGGGCGCAACATCTACGGTGCAAGGTGCAACATCCGTTCAAAATGTCGAAACAGTGCCGTACGACTTTTAGAAATGAGTGCATGGATTTGAAACGGAACAGTACCATAGAGCACCACTCTCCTACGTTGGTAAATCGACGACCAGCCACGGTGATCCCGTTTTACCATAAAATTCACGTGAAGCAAACGAAGGGTAAAAGAAACTTCCGAGTCCCGAAAGTGATTCGGGTTGTCTTTTTTGGATATGAAACTTTGCATTGATGGCTAAGAGCTGCCAAAGCCGTCGAACTCACTGAGAGCTTCGTTTTGACTGGTTATGGCTCTCGTAACTCCAAAAGAGGCAATCGTTATGGCTGTCCGAAGAATCGATATCCTAAGGGCGCAAACTCTACGGTGCAAGGTGCAACATCCGTTCGAAATGTCGAAACAGTGCCGTACGACTTTTAGAAATGTGTGCATGGATTTGAAACAGAACAATACCATGGAGCACCACTCTCCTACGATGGTAAATCGATGGCCAACCACGGTGATCCTGTTTTACCATAAAATTCACGTGAAGCAAACGAAGGGTAAAAAAAACTTCCGAGTACCGAAAGTGATTCGGGTAGTTTTTTTTTTGGATATGAAACTTTGCATTGTTGGCTAAGCGCTGTCAAAGCCGTAGAACTCACAGAGAGCTTCGTTTTGACTGGTTATGGCTCCCGTAACTCCAAAAGAGTCAACTGTTATGGCTGTACGAAGAATCGATATCTAAAGGGCGCAACATCTACGATGATAGGTGCAACATCCGTTCAAAATGCCGTAACAGTGTCGTACGAATTTTAGAAATGATGCAGGGATTCGAAACGGAACAGTACCATAGAGCACCACTCTCCTATTTTTGTAAATCGACGACCAGCCACGGTGATCCTGTTTTACCAAAAAATTCATGTGAAGCAAACGAAGGGTGAAAAAAAACTTTCGAGTCCCGGAAGTAATTCGGGTAGTCTTTTTTTGGATATGAAACTTTTCATTGATGGCTAAGAGCCGTCAAAGCCGTATAACTCACAAAGGGCTTCATTTTGACTGGTTATGGCTCGCGTAACTCCAAAAGACGCAACCGTTATGGCTGTCCGAATAATCGATATCCTAAGGGCGCAACATCTACGGTGCAAGGTGCAACATCCGTTCAAAATGCCGAAACCGTACCGTATTACTTTTAGAAATGAGTGCATGGATTTGAAACGGAACAGTACCATGGAGCACCACTCTCCTATGTTGGTAAATCGACGAATAGCCACAGTGATCCCGTTTTACCATAAAATTCACGTGAAGCAAAAAAAGAGTAAAAAAAAACTTCCGAGTCCCGAAAGTGTTTCGGTTAGTCTTTTTTTGGATATGAAACTTCGCATTGACGGCTAAGAGCCGTTATAGCCGTAGAGCTCACAAAGAGCTTCATTCTGACTTATTATGGCTCCCGTAACTCCAAAATAGGCAACCGTTATGGCTGTCCGAAGAATCGATATCCTAAGGGCGCAACATCTACGGTGCAAGGTGCAACATCCGTCCAAAATGCCGAAACAGTGTCGTACGACTTTTATAAATGAGTGCATGGATTTGAATCGGAATAGTACCATGGCGCACCACTCTCCAGCGATGGTAAATCGACGACCAGCCACGGTGATCCCGTTTTACCATAAAATTCACGTGAAGCAAACGAAGGGGAAAAAACTTCTGAGTCCCGAAAGTGATTCGGGAAGTCTTTTTTTTTGATATGAAACTTTGCATTGATTACTAAGAGCTATAAAAGCCGTAGAACCCATAGAGGGCTTCGTTTTGACTTGTTATAGCTCCCGTAAGTCCAAAAGAGGCAACCGTTATGGCTCTCCGAAGAATCGATATCCTAAGGGTGCAACATCTACGGTGCAAGGTGCAACATCCGTTCAATATGCCGAAACAGTGCCGTACGACTTTTATAAATGAGTGCATGGATTTGAAACGGAATACTACCATGGAGCACCACTCTCTTAGGTTGGTAAATCGACGACCAGCCACGGTGATCCCGTTTTACCATAAAATTCACGTGAAGCAAACGAAGGGTCAAAAAAAACTTCCGAATCCCGAAAGTGATTCGGGTTGTCTTTTTTTGGATATGACACTTTGCATTGACGGCTAAGAGCGGTCCAAGCCGTAGAACTCAAATAGAGCTTCGTTTTGACTAGTTATGGCTCCCATAACTCCAAAAGAGGCAACCGTTATGGCTATCCGAAAAATCGATATCCTAAGGGCGCAACATCTACGGTGCAAGGTGCAACATCCGTTCAAAATGCCAAAACAGTGCCTTACGACTTTTAGAAATGAGTGCATGGATTTGAAACAGAACAGTACCATGGGGCACCACTCTCCTACGATGGTAAATCGACGACCAGCCACGGTGATCCCGTTTTACCATAAAATTCACGTGAAGCAAACGAAGGGTAAAAAAAACTTCTGAGTCCCGAAAGTGATTAGGTTAGTCTTTTCTTGGATTTGAAAGTTTGCATTGACAACTAAGAGCTGTCAAAGCCGTAGAAATCACAAAGAGCTTCGTTTTGACTAGTTATGGCTCCCGTAACTCCAAAAGAGGCAACTGTTATGGCTGTCCGAAGAATCGATATCCTAAGGGCGCAACATATACGGTGCAAGATGCAACATCCGTCCAAAATGCCGAAACAGTGCCGTACGATTTTTATAAATGAGTGCATGTATTTGAAATGGAACAGTACCATGGCGCACCACTATCCAGCGACGGTAAATCGACGATCAGCCACGGTGATCCCGTTTTACCATAAAATTCACGTGTAGCAAACGAAGGGTAAAAAAACTTCCGAGTCCCGAGAGTGATTCGGGTAGTCTTATTATTGGATATGAAACTTTGCATTGATGACTAAGAGCTGTCAAAGCCGTAGAATCCACAAAGAGCTTCGTTTTGACTTGTTATAGCTCCCGTAACTCCAAAAGTGGCAACTGTTATGGCTCTCCGAAGAATCGATATCCTAAGGGTGCAACATCTACAGTGGAAGGTGAAACATCCGTTCAAAATGCTGAAACAGTATCGTCCGACTTTTATAAATGAGTGCATGGATTTGAAACAGAATAGTACCATGGAGCACCACTCTCCTACGTTGGTAAATCGACGACCAGCCACGGTGATCCTGTTTTACCATAAAATTCACATGAAGCAAACGAAGGGTCAAAAAATACTTCTGAATACCGAAAGTGATTCAGGTTGTCTTTTTTTGGATATGAACCTTTGCATTGACGGCTAAGAGCGGTCAAAGCCGTAGAACTCACAGAGAGCTTCGTTTTGACTAGTTATGGCTCCCGTAACTCCAAAAGAGGCAACCGTTATGGCTGTCCGAAAAATCGATATCCTAAGGGCGCAACATCTACGGTGCAAGGTGCAACATCCGTTCAAAATGCCGAAACAGTGCCTTACGACTTTTAGAAATGAGTGCATGGATTTGAAACGGAACAGTACCATGGCGCACCACTATCCAGTGAAGGTAAATCGACGACCAGCCATGGTGATCTAGTTTTACCATAAAATTCACGTGTAGCAAACGAAGGGTAAAAAAAACTTCGAGTCTCGAAAGTGATTCGGGTAGTCTTTTTTTGGATATGAAACTTTTCATTGACGGCTAAGAGCTATCAAAGCCGTAGAACTCACAGAGAGCTTCTTTTTGACTGGTTATCGCTCCCATAACTACAAAAGAGGCAACCGTTATGGCTGTCCGAAGAATCGATATCCTAAGGGCACAACACCTACGGTGTAAGGTGCAACATCCGTTCAAAATGCCGAAACAGTACCGTACTCTTTTAGAGATGAGTGCATGGATTTGAAACGGAACAGTACCATGAAGCACCACTCTCCTATGTTGGTAAATCGATGACCAACCACGGTGATCCCGTTTTACCATAAAATTCACGTGAAGCAAACGAAGGGTAAAAAAAACTTCCGATCCCGAAAGTGTTTCGGTTAGTCTTTTTTTGGATATGAAACTTTGAATTAATGGCTAAGAGCCGTCATAGCCGTAGAAATCACAGAGAGCTTCGTTTTGACTTGTTATGGCTCCCGTAACTCCAAAAGAGGCAACCATTATGACTGTCCGAAGAATCGATATCCTAAGGGCGCAACATCTATGGTGCAAGGTGCAACAACCGTTCAAAATGCCGAAACATTACCGTACTACTTTTAGAAATGAGTGCATGGATTTAAAACGGAACAGTACCATGGAGCACCACTCTCCTATGTTGGTAAATCGACGACAAGCCACGGTTATCCCGTTTTACCATAAAATTCACGTGAAGACAACGAAAGGTAAAAAAAAAACTTCCGAGTCCCGAAAGTCTTTCAGTTAGTCTTTTTTTGGATATGAAACTTCGCATTGATGGCCAAGAGCCGTCATAGCCGTAGAAATCACAGAGAGCTTCGTTTTGACTTGTTATGGCTCCCATAACTCCAAAAAAGGCAACCGTTATTGCTGTCCGAAGAATCGATATCCTAAGGGCGCAATATCTACGGTGCAAGGTGCAACATACGTCCATAATGCCGAAACAGTGCCATACGACTTTTATAAATGAGTGCATGGATTTGAAACGGAATAGTACCATAGCGCACCACTCTCCAGCGATGGTAAATCGACGACAAGCCACGGTGATCCAGTTTTACCATAAAATTCACATGAAGCAAATGAAGGGTAAAAAAACTTCCGAGTCCCGAAAGTGATTCGGGTAGTCTTTTTTTGGATATGAAACTTTGCATTGACGACTAAGAGCTGTCAAAGCCGTAGAACTCAAAGAGAGCTTCGTTTTGACTGGTTATGGCTCCCATAACTCCAAAAGAGGCTCTCTGAAGAATCGATATCCTAAGGGCGCAACATCTACGGTGCAAGGTGCAACATCCGTTCAAAATGCCGAAACAGTGTCGTACGACATTTAGAAATGAGTGCATGGATTTGAAACGGAACAGTACTATGGAGCACCACTCTCCTACGTTGGTAAATCGACGACCAGCCATGGTGATCCCGTTTTACCATAAAATTCACCAGAAGCAAACAAAGGGTAAAAAAAAACTTCCGAGACCCGAAAGTTATTCGGGTTGTCTTTTTGTGGATATGAAACTTTGCATTGACTGCTAAGAGCAGTCAAAGCCGTAGAACTCACAGAGAGCATCGTTTTGACTGATTATGGCTCCAGTAATCCAAAAGAGGCAACCGTTATGGCTGTCCGAAAAATCGCTATCCTAAGGGCACAACATCTACGGTGCAAGGTGCAACATCCGTTCAAATTGCCGAAACAGTGCCTTACGACTTTTAGAAATGACAGCATGGATTTGAAACGGAATAGTTCCATGGAGCACCACTCTCCTACGATGGTAAATCGACGACCAGCCACAGTGATCCCGTTTTACCATAAAATTCACGTGAAGCAAACGAAGGGTAAAAAAACTTCCGAGTCCCGAAAGTGATTCGGGTAGTCTTTTTTTGGATATGAAACTTTGCATTAACGGCTAAGAGCCATCAAAGCCGTAGAAATCACAGAGGGCTTCCTTTTGACTGGATATGGCTCCCGTAATTCCAAAAGAGGCAACCGTTATGGCTGTCCGAAGAATCGATATCCTAAGGGCGCAACATCTACGGTGCAGGGTGCAACATCCGTCCAAAATGCCGAAATAGTGGCGTACGACTTTTATAAATGAGTGCATGGATTTGAAACGGAACATTACCATGGCACACCACTCTCCAGCAATGGTAAATCGACGACCAGCCATGGTGATCCCGTTTTACCATAAAATTCACATGTAGCAAACGAAGGGTAAAAAAAACTTCCGAGTCCCGAAAGTTATTCGGGTTGTCTTTCTTTGGATATGAAACTATGCATTGACGGCTAAGAGCCATCAAAGCCATAGAACTCCTAAGGAGCTTCGTTTTGACTGTTTATGGCTCCCGTAACTTCAAAATAGGCAACCGTTATGGCTGTCCGAAGAATCGATATCCTAAGGGCGCAACATCTACGGTGCAAGGTGCAACATCCGTCCAAAATGCCGAAACAGTGCCGTGCAACTTTTATAAATGAGTGCATGGATTTGAAACGGAACAGTACCATGGCGCACCACTCTCCTGCGATGGTAAATCGACGACCAACCACGGTGATCCCGTTTTACCATAAAATTAACGTGTAGCAAACGAAGGGTCAAAAATACTTCCGAGTCCCGAAAGTGACTCGGGTAGTCTTTTTTTGGATATGAAACTTTGCTTTGATGGCTAAGAGTGGTCAAAGCCCTAGAACTCACAAAGAGCTTTGTTTTGACTGGTTATGGCTCCCATAACTCCAAAAGAGGCAACCGTTATGGTTGTCCGAAAAATCGATATCCTAAGGGCGCAACAACTACGGTGCAAGGTGCAACATCCGTTCAAAATGTCGAAACATTGCCGTACGACTTTTAGAAATGGGTGCATGGATTTGAAACGGAACAATACCCTGGCGCACCACTCTCCAGGGATGGTAAATCGACGACCAGCCACATTGATCCCGTTTTACCATAAAATTCACGTGAAGCAAACGAAGGGTAAAAAAAACTTCTGAGTTCCGAAAGTGATTCGTGTTGTCTTTTTTTGGATATGAAACTTTGCATTGACGGCTAAGAGCTGTCAAAACCGTAGAACCCATAGAGAGCTTCGTTTTGACTGGTTATGGCTTCCGTAACTAAAAAGATGCAATCATTATGCCTGTCCGAAGAACCAATATCCTAAGGGCGCTACATCTACGGTGCATGGTGCAACATCCATCCAAAATGCCGAAACAGTGTCGTGCGACTTTTATAAATGAGTGCATGGATTTGAAATGGAACAATACCATGGCGCACCACTCTCCTGCGATGGTAAATCGACGACCAGCCACGGTGATCCCGTTTTACCATAAAATTCACGTGAAGCAAATGAAGGGTAAAAAAAACTTCCAAGTCCCGAAAGTGATTCGGGTTGTCTTTTTTTGGATATGAAACTTTGAATTGACGGCTAAGAGCCATCAAACCCGTAGAACTCACTGAGTACTTCGTCTTGACTGTTTATGGCTCCTGTAACTCCAAAATAGGCAACCGTTATGGCTGTCCGAAGAATCGATATCCTAAGGGCGCAACTTCTACGGTGCAAGGTGCAACATCCGTTCAAAATGCCGAAACAGTGCCGTACGACTCTTAGAAATGAATGCGTGGATTTGAAACGGAACAGTACCATGGAGCACCACTCTCCTTTGTTGGTAAATCGACGACCAGCCATGGTGATCCCGTTTTACCATAAATTCACGTGAAGCAAACGAAGGGTAAAAAAAACTTCCGAGTCCCGAAAGTGATTTGGGCTGTCTTTTTTTGGATATGAAACTTTACATTGACGGCTAAAAGTGGTCAAAGCCATAGAACTCACAGAGAGCTTCGTTGTGACTAGTTATGGCTCCCGTCACTCCAAAAGAGGCAACCGTTATGGCTGTCCGAAGAAAAGATATCCTAAGGGCGCAACATCTACGGTGCAAGGTTCAACATCCGTTCAAAATGCCCAAACAGTGCCGTACGACTTTTAGAAATGAGTGCATGGATTTGAAAAGGAACAGTACCATGGAGCACCACTCTCCAGCGATGGTAAATCGACGACCAGCCACTGCGATCCCGTTTTACCACAAAACTCACGTGAAGCAAACAAAAAGCAAAAAAAAACTTCCGAGTCCCGAAAGTGATTCGGGTAGTCTTTTTTTGGATATGAAACTTAGTTTTGACGGCTAAGAGCTGTCAAAGCCGTAGAACTCTCAGAGGGCTTCGTTTTTACTGGTTATGGATCCCGTAACTCCAAAAGAGGCAACCGTTATGGCTGTCCGAAGAATCGATATCCAAAGGGCGCAACATCTACGGTGCAAGGTGCAACATCCGTTCAAAATGCCGAAACATTGCTGTACGACTTTTAGAAATGACTGCATAGATTTGAAACGGAACAGTACCATGGAGCACCACTCTCCTACGATGGTAAATTGACGACCAGCCACGGTGATCCCGTTTTAATATAAAATTCACGTGAAGCAAACGAAGGGTAAAAAAACTTCCAAGTCCCGAAAGTGATTCGGGTAGTCTTTTTTTGGATATGAAACTTTGCATAAATGGCTAAGAGCTGTCAAAGCCGTAGAACTCACAAAGAGCTTCGTTTTGACTGGTTATGGCTCCCGTAACACCAAAAGAGGCAACCGTTATGTTTGTCCGAAGAATCGATATCCTAAGGGCGCAACATCTACGGTACAAGGTGCAACATTCGTTCAAAATGCCGAAACAGTGCCGTACGACTTTTAGAAATAAGTGCATGGATTTGAAATGGAACAGTACCATGGAGAACCACTCTCCTACGATTGTAAATCGACGACCAGCCACGGTGATCCCGTTTTACCATAAAATTCACGTGAAGCAAACGAAGGGTAAAAAAAACTTCCGAGTCCCGAAAGTGATTTGGGTAGTCTTTTTTTGGATATGAAACTTTGCATTGGCGGCTAAGAGCGGTCAAAGCTGTAGAACTCACAGAGAACTTCGTTTTGACTGGTTATGGCTTCCGTAACTCCAAAAGAGGCAACCGTTATGGCTGTCCAAAGATATCCTAAGGGCGCAACATCTACGGTGCAAGGTGCAACATCCGTCCAAAATGCAGAAACAATGCCGTACGACTTTTATAAATGAGTGCATGGATTTGAAACGGAACAGTACCATGGCGCACCACTCTCCAGCGATGGTAAATCGATGTACAGCCACGGTGATCCCATTTTACCATAAAACTCACGTGAAGCAAACGAAGGGTAAAAAAACGTCCGAGTCCCGAAAGTGATTCGGGTAGTCTTTTTTTGGATATGAAACTTAGCATTGACAGCTAAGAGCTGTCAAAGCCGTAGAACTCACAGAGAGCTTCGTTTTGACTGGTTATGCCTCCCGTAACTCCAAAAGAGGCAACCGTTATGGCTGTCTGAAGAATCGATATCCAAAGGGAGCAACATCTACGGTGCAAGGTGCAACATCGGTCCAAAATGCCGAAACAGTGCCGTACGACTTTTAGAAATGACTGCATGTATTTGAAACGGAACAGTACCATGGATCACCACTCTCCTACGATGGTAAATCGACGACCAGCGATGGTGATCCAGGTTTACCATAAAATTCACGTGAAGTAAACGAAGGGTAAAAAAAACATCAGAGTCCCGAAAGTGATTCGGGTAGTATTTTTTTGGATATAAAACTTTGCATTGATGGCTAAGAGCTGACAAAGCCGTAGAACTTACAGAGAGCTTCATTTTGACTGGTTATGGCTCCCGTAACTCCAAAAGAGGCAACCGTTATGGCTGTCCGAAGAATCGATATCCTAAGGGCGCAACATCTACGGTACAAGGTGCAACATCCGTCCAAATTGCCGAAACAATGTCGTACGACTTTTATAAATGAGTGCATGGATTTGAAACGGAACAGTACCATGGCGAACCACTATCCAGCGATGGTAAATCGACGATAGCCACGGTGATCCCGTTTTACCATAAAATTCACGGGAAGCAAACAAGGGTGAAAAAAAACTTCCGAGTCCAGAAAGTGATTCGGGTAGTCTTTTTTTGGATATGAAACTTTTCATTGACGGCTAAGAGCCGTCAAAGCCGTAGAACTCGTAGAGAGCTTCATTTTGACTGGTTATGGCTCCCGAACTCCAAAAGAGGCAACCGTTATGGTTGTCCGAAGAATCGATATCCTAAGGGCGCAACATCTACGGTGCAAGGTGCAACATCCGTTCAAAATGTCGAAACAGTGCCATACGACTTTTAGAAATGTATGCATGGATTTGAAACGGAACAATACCATGGAGCACCACTCTCCTAGGATGGTAAATCGACGGCCAGCCACGATGATCCCGTTTTACCATAAAATTCACATGTAGCAAACGAAGGGTAAAAAAATCTTTCGAGTCACGAAAGTGATTCGGGTAGTCTTTTTTTGGATATGAAACTTTGCATTGACAGCTAAGAGCTGTCAAAGCCATAGAACTCACAGAGAGCTTCGTTTTGACTGGTTATGGCTCCCGTAACTCCAAAAGAAGCAACCGTTATGGCTGTACGAAGAATCGATATCTAAAGGGCGCAACATCTATGGTGAAAGGTGCAACATCCGTTCAAAATGCCGAAACAGTGCCGTACGACTTTTAGAAATGAGTGCAGGGATTTGAAATGGAACAGTACCATGGAGCACCACTCTCCTACGTTGGTAAATCGACGACCAGCCACGGTGATCCCGTTTTACCATAAAATTCATGTGAAGCAAACGAAGGGTAAAAAAAAAACTTCCGAGTCTCGAAAGTGATTCGGGTAGTCTTTTTTTGGATATGTAACTTAGCATTGATGGCTAAGAGCTGTCAAAGCCGTAGAACTCACAGAGGGCTTCGTTTTGACTGGCTATGGCTCCCGTAACTCCAAAAGAGGCTACCGTTATGGCTGTCCGAAGAATCAATATCCTAAGGGCGCAACATCTACGGTGCAAGGTGCAACATCCGTTCAAAATGCCAAAACAGTGCCATACGACTTTTAGAAATGTATGCATGGATTTGAAACGGAACAATACCATGGAGCACCACTCTCCTATGATGGTAAATCGACGGCCAGCCACGATGATCCCGTTTTACCATAAAATTCACATGTAGCAAACGAAGGGTAAAAAAATCTTTCGAGTCCCGAAAGTGATTCGGGTAGTCTTTTTTTGGATATGAAACTTTGCATTGACGGCATAGAGATGTCAAAGCCGTAGAACTCACAGAGAGCTTTGTTTTGACTGGTTATGGCTCCCGTAACTCCAAAAGAAGCAACCGTTATGGCTGTACGAAGAATCGATATCTAAAGGGCGCAACATCTACGATGAAAGGTGCAACATCCGTTCAAAATGCCGAAACAGTGCCGTACGACTTTTAGAAATGAGTGTAGGGATTTGAAATGGAACAGTACCATGGAGCACCAGTCTCCTACGTTGGTAAATCGACGACCAGCCACGGTGATCCCGTTTTACCATAAAATTCATGTGAAGCAAACGAAGGGTAAAAAAAAACTTCCGAGTCCCAAAAGTGATTCGGGTAGTCTTTTTTTGGATATGTAACTTAGCATTGATGGCTAAGAGCTATCAAAGCCGTAGAACTCACAGAGGGCTTCGTTTTGACTGGTTATGGCTCCCGTAACTCCAAAAGAGGCTACTGTTATGGCTGTCCGAAGAATCGATATCCTAAGGGCGCAACATCTACGGTGCAAGGTGCAACATCCGTTCAAAATGCCTAAACAGTGCCGTACGACTTTTAGAAATGAGTGCATGGATTTGAAATGGAAAAGTACTATGGAGCAGCATTCTCCTACGATGGTAAATCGACGGCCAGCCACGGTGATCCCGTTTTACCATAAAATTAATGTGAAGCAAACGAAGGGTAAAAAAAAACTTCCGAGTCCCGAAAGTGATTCGGGTAGTCTTTTTTTGGATATGAAACTTTGCATTGACGGCTAAGAGCTGTCAAAGCTGTAGAACTCACAGAGAGCTTTGTTTTGACTGGTTATGGCTTCCGTAACTCCAAAAGAGGCAACCGTTATGGCTGTTTAAAGAATCGATATCATAAGGGCGCAACATCTACGGTGCAAGGTGCAGCATCCGTCCAAAATGCCGAAACAATGCCATATGACTTTTATAAATGAGTGCATGGATTTGAAATGGAACAGTACCATAGCCCACCTCTCTCCAGCGATGGTAAATCGACGACCAGCAACGGTGATCCCGTTTTACCATAAAATTCACGTGAAGCAAACGAAGGGTGAAAAAAAACTTCGGAGTCCCGAAAGTGATTTGGGTAGTCTTTTTTTGAATATGAAACTTAGCATTGACGGCTAAGAGCCGTCAAAGCCGTAGAACTCACAGAGAGCTTCGTTTTGACTGGTTATGGCTCCCATAACTCCAAAAGGGGCAACCGTTATGGCTGTTCGAAGAATCGATATCCAAAGGGCGCAACATCTACGGTGCAAGGTTCAACATCTGTTCAAAATGCCGAAACAGTGTTGTATGACTTTTAGAAACGACTGCATGTATTTTAAATGGAACAGTACCATGGAGCACTACTCTCCAACGATGGTAAATCGATGACCAGCCACGGTTATCTTGTTTTACCATAAAATTCACGTGAAGCAAACGAAGGGTAAAAAAACTTCCGAGTCCCGAAAGTGATTCGGGTAGTCTATTTTTGGATATGAAACTTAGCATTGACGACTAAGAGCTGTCAAAGCCGTAGAACTCACAAAGAGCTTCGTTTTGACTGGTTATGCCTCCCGTAACTCCAAAAGAGACAACCGTTATGGCTGTCTGAAAAATCGATATCCAAAGGGAGCAACATCTACAGTGCAAGGTGCAACATCCGTCCAAAATGCCGAAACAGTGCCGTACGATTTTTAGAAATGACTGCATTGATTTGAAACAGAACAGTACCATGGATCACCACTCTCCTACGATGGTAAATCGACGACCAGCGATGGTGATCCAGGTTTACCATAAAATTCACGTGAAGCAAACGAAGGGTAAAAAACATCAGAATCCTGAAAGTGATTCGGGTAGTCTTTTTTTGGATATGAAACTATGCATTGATGGCTAAGAGCCGTCAAAGCCGTAGAACTCACAGAGAGCTATGTTTTGACTGGTTATGGCTCCCGTAACTCTAAAAGAGGCAACCGTTATGGCTGTCCGAAAATCGATATCCTAAGGGCGCAACATCTACGGTGCAAGGTGCAGCATCCGTTCAAAATGCCGAAACAGTGCCGTACGACTTTTAGAAATGAGTGCATGGATTTGAAATGGAAAAGTACTATGGAGCACCACTCTCCTACGATGGTAAATCGACGGCCAACCACGGTGATCCCGTTTTACCATAAAATAAACGTGAAGCAAATGAAGGGTAAAAAAAACTTCCGAGTCTCGAAAGTGATTCGGGTAGTCTTTTTTTGGATATGAAACTTTGCATTGACGGCTAAGAGCTGTCAAAGCCGTAGAACTCACAGAGAGCTTTGTTTTGACTGGTTATGGCTCCCGTAACTCCAAAAGAGGCAACAGTTATGGCTGTTTAAAGAATCGATATCATAAGGGCGCAAGATCTACGGTGCAAGGTGCAACATCCGTCCAAAATGCCGAAACAGTGCCATATGACTTTTATAAATGAGTGCATCGAATTGAAATGGAACAGTACCATGGCGCACCTCTCTCCAGCGATGGTAAATCGACGACCAGCCACGGTGATCCCGTTTTACCATAAAATTCACGTGAAGCAAACGAAGGGTGAAAATAAACTTCAGAGTCCCAAAAGTGATACGGGTAGTCTTTTTTTGAATTTGAAACTTAGGATTGACGGCTAAGCGCCGTCAAAGCCGTAGAACTCACAAAGAGCTTCGTTTTGACTGGTTATGGCTCCCGTAACTCCAAAAGGGGCAGCCGTTATGGCTGTTCGAAGAATCGATATCCAAAGGGCGCAACATCTACGGTGCAAGGTATAACATCCGTTTAAAATGCCGAAACAGGGCCGTATGACTTTTAGAAACGACTACATGTATTTTAAATGGAACAGTACCATGGAGCACTACTCTCCTACGATCGTATATCGACGACCAGCCACGGTTATCTCGTTTTACCATAAAATTCACGTGAAGCAAACGAAGGGTAAAAAAAACTTCTGAGGCCCGAAAGTGATTCGGGTAGTCTTTTTTTGGATATGAAACTTTGCATTGAAGGCTAAGAGCTGTCAAAACCATAGAACTCATAGAGAGCTTCGTTTTGACTAGTTATGGCTCCCGTAACTCCAAAAGAGGCAACCGTTATGGCTGTCCGAAAAATCGATAACCTAAGGGCGCAACATCTACGGTGCAAGGTACAACATCCGTCCAAAATGCCGAAACAGTGCCGTACGACTTTTATAAATTAGTGCATGGATTTGAAACGGAACAGTACCATGGAGCACCACTCTCCAACGATGGTAAATCGACGACTAGCCACGGTGATCCCGTTTTACCATAAAATTCACGTGAAGCAAACGAAGTGTGAAAAAAAACTTCCGAGTCCCGAAAGTGATTCGGGTAGTCTTATTTTGGATATGAAACTTTGCATTGACGGCTAAGAGCTGTCAAAGCCGTAGAACTCACAGAGAGGTTCATTTTGACTGGTTATGGCTCCCGTAACTCCAAAAGAGGCAACCGTTATGGCTGTCCGAAGAATCGATATCCAAAGGGCGCAACATCTACGGTGCAAGGTGCAACATCCGTTCAAAATGCCGAAACAGTACCGTACGACTTTTAGAAATGAGTGCATGGATTTGAATCGGAACAATACCATGGAACACCACTCTCCTACGATGGTAAATCGACGGCCATCCACGGTGATCCCGTTTTACCATAAAATTCACGTGAAGCAAACGAAGGGTAAAAAAAACTTCCGAGTCTCGAAAGTGATTCGGTTGTCTTTTTTGGGATATGAAACTTTGCATTGACGGCTAAGAGCCTTCAAAGCCGTAGAACTCACAGAGAGCCTCATTTTGACTAGTTATGGCTCCCGTAACTCCAAAAGAGGCAACTGTTATGGCTGTCCGAAGAATCTATATCCAAAGGGCGCAACATATACGGTGCAAGGTGCAACATCCGTTCAAAATGCCGAAATAGTGCCATACGACTTGTAGAAATGAGTGCATGGATTTGAAACGGAACGGTACCATGGAGCACCACTCTCCTACGATGGTAAATTGATGACCAGCCACGGTGATCCCGTTTTACCATAAAATTCACATGAAGCAAACGAAGGGTAAAAAAAAACTTCCGAGGCCCGAAAGTGATTCTAGTAGTCTTTTTTTGGATATGAAACTTTGCACTGACGGGTAAGAGCTGTCAAAGCCGTAGAACTCACAGAGGGCTTCGTTTTGACTGGTTATGGCTCCCGTAACTCCAAAAGAGGCAACCGTTATGGCTGTCCGAAGAATCGATATCCTAAGGGCGCAACATCTATCGTGCAAGGTGCAACATCCGTTCAAAATGCCGAAACAGTGCCGTACGACTTTTAGAAATGGGTGCATGGATTCGAAATGGAACAATACCATGGAGCACCACTCTCCTACGATGGTAAATCAACGGCAAGCCACGATGATTCCGTTTTACCATAAAATTCAAGTGAAGCAAACGAAGGGTAAAAAAAAACTTCCGAGTCCCGAAAGTGATTCTGGTAGTCTTTTTTTGGATATGAAACTTAGCATTGACGGCTAAAAGCTGTCAAAGCCGTAGAACTCACAGAGAGCTTCGATTTGACTGGTTACGACTCCCGTAACTTCAAAAGAGGCAACCGCTATGGCTTTCCGAAGAATCGATATCCAAAGGGCTCAACATCTACGGTGCAACATCCGTTCAAAATGCTGAACAGCCAAGGTGATCCCGTTTTACCATAAAATTCACGTGAAGCAAACGAAGGGTAAAAAAAACTTCCGAGTCCCAAAAGTTATTCGGGTAGTCTTTTTTTGGATATGAAACTATGCATTGACGACTAAGAGCTGTCAAAGCCATAGAACTCACAGAGAGCTTCGTTTTGACTAGTTACGGCTCCCGTAACTCCAAAAGAGGCAACCGTTATGGCTATTCGAAGAATCGATATCCTTAGGGCGCAACATCTACTGTGCAAGGTGCAACATCCGTCCAAAATGCCGAAACAGTGTTTTACGACTTTTAGTAATGAGTGCTTGGATTTGAAACGGAACACCACCATGGAGCTCCACTCTCCTACGTTCGTAAATCGACGACTAGCCACGGTAATCCCGTTTTTCCATAAACTTCACGTGAAACAAACGAAGCGTAAAAAAACTTCCGAGTCCCGAAAGTGATTCGGGGTGTCTTTTTTTGGATATGAAACTTTGCATTGACGGCTAAGAGCCGTCAAAGCCGTAGAACTCATAGAGAGCTTCATTTTGACTGGTTATGGCTCCCGTAACTCCAAAAGAGGCAACCGTTATGGCTGTCCGAAGAATCGATATCCAAAGGGCGCAACATCTACGGTGCATGGTGCAACATCCGTTCAAAATGCCGAAACAGTGTCGTACGACTTTTATAAATGAGTGCATTGATTTGAAACGGAACAGTACCATGGCGCAGCACTCTCCAGCGATGGTAAATTGACGACCAGCCACGGTGATACCGTTTTACCATAAAATTCACGTGAAGCAAACGAAGGGTGAAAAAAAACTTCCGAGGCCAGAAAGTGATTCGGGTAGTATTTTTTTGGATATGAAACTATGCACTGACGGATTAGAGCCGTCAAAGCCGTAGAACTCACAGATGGCTTCGTTTTGACTGGTTATGGCTCCCGTAACTCCAAAAGCGGCAACCGTTATGGCTGTCCGAAGAATCAATATCCTAAAGGCGCAACATCTACAGTGCAAGGTGCAAAATTTGTTCAAAATGCCGAAACAGTGCCGTACGACTTTTAGAAATTAGTGCATGGATTCGAAACGGAACAATACCATGGAGCACCACTCTCCTACGATGGTAAATCGACTGGCAGCCACGGTGATCCCGTTTTACCATAAAATTCACGTGAAGCAAACGAAGGGTAAAAAAAACTTCTGAGTCCCAAAAGTGATTCGGGTAGTCTTTTTTTGGATATGAAACTTAGCATTGACGGCTAAGAGCAGTCAAAGCCATAGAACTCATAGAGAGCTTCGTTTTGACTGGTTATGGCTCCCGTAACTCCAAAAGAGGCAACCGTTATGGTTGTCCGAAGAATCGATATCCAAAGGGCGCAACATCTACGGTGCAAGGTGCAACATCCATTCAAAATGCCAAAACAGGGCCGTACGACTTTTAGAAATGGGTGCATGGATTTGAAATGGAATAGTACCATGGAGCACCACTCTCCTATGTTGGTAAATCGACGACCAGCCACGGTGATCCCGTTTTACCATAAAATTCACGTGAAGCAAACGAAGGGTAAAAAAAACTTCCGAGTCCCGAAAGTGATTCGGGTTGTCTTTTTTTGGATATGAAACTTTGCATTGACGGCTAAGAGTAACCAAAGCCGTAGAACTCACAGAGAGCTTCGTTTTGACTGGTTATGGCTCCCGTAACTCCAAAAGAGGCAACAATTATGGTTGTCCGAAGAATCGATATCCTAATGGCGCAACTTCTACGGCGCAAAGTGCAACATCCGTTCAAAATGCCTAAACAGTGTCGTACGACTTTTAGAAATGAGTGCACAGATTTGAAACGGAACAGTACCATGGAGCACCACTCTCCTACAATGGTAAATGGACGACCAGCCACGGTGATCCTGTTTTACCATAAAATTCACGTGAAGCAAACGAGGGGTAAAAAAAACTTCCGAGGCCCAAAAGTGATTCGGGTAGTCTCTTTTTGGATATGAAACTTTGCATTGACGGCTAAGAGCTGTCAAAACCGTAGAACTCATAGAGAGCTTCATTTTGACTGGTTATTGCTCCCGTAACTCGAAAAGAGGCAATCGTTATGGATGTACGAAAAATCGATATCCTAAGGGCGCAACATCTACGGTGCAAGGTGCAACATCCGTCCAAAATGCCGAAACAATGCCGTACGACTTTTATAAATGAGTGCATGGATTTGAAATGGAACAGTACCATGGCGCACCACTCTCCTATGATGGTAAATCGACGACCAGCCACGGTGATCCCGTTTTACCATAAAATTCACGTGAAGCAAACGAAGGGTAAAAAAATACTTCCGAGTCCCGAAAGTGATTCGGGTAGTCTTTATTTGGATATGAAACTTTGCATTGACGCCTAAGAGCTGTTAAAGCTGTAGAACTATCAGAGAGCTTCGTTTTGACTGGTTATGGCTCCCGTAACTCCAAAAGAGGCAACCGTTATGGCTGTCCGAAGAATCGATATCCTAAGAGCGCAACATCTACGGTGCAAGGTGCAACATTCGTCCATAATGCCGAAACAGTGCCGTACGACTTTTATAAATGAGTGCATGGATTTGAAACGGAACAGAACCATGGCGCACCACTCTCCAGCGATGGTAAATCGACGACCAGCCACGCCGATCCCGTTTTACCACAAAATTCACATGTATCAAACGAAGGGTAAAAAAAAACTTCCGAGTCTCGAAAGTGATTCGGGTTGTCTTTTTTTGGACATGAAACTTTGCATTGACGGCTACGAGCCATCAAAGCCGTAGAACTCACAGAGAGCTTCGTTTTGACTGGTTATGGCTCCCGTAACTCCAAAAGAGGCAACTGTTATGGCTGTCCGAATAATCGATATCCTAAGGGCGCAACATCTATGGTGCAAGGTGTAACATCCAATCAAAATGCCGAAACAGTGTCGTACGTCTTTTAGAAATGAGTGCATGGATTTGAAATGGAACAGTACCATGGAGCACCACTCTCCTACGTTGGTAAATCGACGACTAGCCACGGTGATCCCGTTTTACCATAAAATTCACGTGAAGCAAACGAAGGGTAAAAAAAACTTCCGAGTCCCGAAAGTGATTTCGGTTGTCTTTTTTTGGATATGAAACTTTGCATTAGCAACTAAGAGCAGTCAAAGCCGTAGAACTCACAGAGAGCTTTGTTTTGACTGGTTACGGCTCCCGTAACTCCAAAAGAAGCAACCGTTATGGATGTCCGAAGAATCGATATCCTAAGGGCGCAACATCTACGGTGCAAGGTGCAACATCCGTCCAAAATGCCGAAACAGTGTCGTACAACTTTTATAAATGAGTGCATTGATTTGAAACGGAACAGTACCATGGCGCCGCACTCTCCAGCGATGGTAAATCGACGACCAGCCACGGTGATACCGTTTTACCATAATATTCACGTGAAGCAAACGAAGGGTGAAAAAAAACTTTCGAGTCCCGAAAGTGATTCGGGTAGTCTTTTTTGGATATGAAACTTTGCATTGACAGCTAAGAGCCGTCAAAGCCGTAGATCTAACAGAGAGCTTCGTTTTGACTGGTTATGGCTCCCGTAACTCCAAAAGAGGCAACCGTTATGGCTGTCCGAAAAATTGATATCCTAAGAGCGCAACATCTACGGTGCAAAGTGCAACATCCGTTCAAAATGCCGAAACAGAGCCGTACGACTTTTAGAAATGAGTGCATGGATTGGAAACGGAACAGTACCATGGAGAAACACTCTCCTACGATGGTAAATTGACGACTAGCCATGGTGATCCCATTTTACCATAAAATTCACGTGAAGCAAACGAAGGGTAAAAAAAACTTCCGAGTCCCGAAAGTGATTCGAGTAGTCTATTTTTGGATTTGAAACTTTGCATTGATGGCTAAGAGCTGTCAAAGTCGTAGAACTCACAGAGAGATTCGTTTTACTGGTTATGGCTCAAGTAACTCCAAAAGAGGCAACCGTTATGGTTGTACGAAGAATCGATATCCTAAGGGCGCAACATCTACGGTGCAAGGTGCAACATCCGTCCAAAATGCCGAGACAGTGCCGTACGACATTTAGAAATGAGTGCATGGATTTGAATCGGAACATTACCATGGAGTACCACTCTCCTACGATGGTAAATCGACGGCCAGCCACGGTGATCCCGTTTTACCATAAAATTCACGTGAAGCAAACGAAGGGTAAAAAAAACTTCGGAGTCCCAAAAGTGATTCGGGTAGTCTTTTCTTGGATATGAAACTTTGCATTGACGGCTAAGAGTTGTCAAAGCCGTAGAACTCACAGAGAGCTTCATTTTGGCTGGTTTTGGCTTCCGTAACTCCAAAAGAGGCAACCGTTATGGCTGTCCGAAAAATCGATATCCTAAGGGCGCAACATCTACGGTGCGAAGTGCAACATCCGTTCAAAATGCTGAAACAGTACCGTACGACTTTTAGAAATGAGTGCATTGATTTGAAACGGAACATTACCATGGAGCACCACTCTCCTACGTTGGTAAATCGACCACCTGCCACGGTGATCCCGTTTTACCATAAAATTCACGTGAAGCAAACGAAGGGTAAAAAAACTTCCGAGTCCCGAAAGTGATTCGGGTAGTCTTTTCTTGGATATGAAACTTTGCATTGACGGATAAGAGTTGTCAAAGCCGTAGAACTCACAGAGAGCTTCATATTAGCTGGTTTTGGCTCCCTTAACTCCAAAAGAGGCAACCGTAATGGCTGTCCGAAAAATCGATATCCTAAGGGCGCAACATCTACGGTGCGAAGTGCAACATCCGTTCAAAATGCCGAAACAGTACCGTACGACTTTTAGAAATGAGTGCATTGATTTGAAACGGAACATTACCATGGAGCACCACTCTCCTACGTTGGTAAATCGACGACCAGCCACGGTGATCCCGTTTTACCATAAAATTCACGTGAAGCAATCGAAGGGTAAAAAAAACTTCCGAGTCCCGAAAGTGATTCCGGTTGTCTTTTTTTGGATATGAAACTTTGCATTGACGGCTAAGAGCTGCCAAAGCCGTCGAACTCACTAAGAGCTTCGTTTTGACTGGTTACGGCTCCCGTAACTCCAAAAGAGGCAACCATTATGGCTGTCCGAAGAATCGATATCCTAAGGGCGCAACATCTACGGTGCAAGGTGCAACATCCGTCCAAAATGCCGAAACAGTATCGTACGACTTTTATAAATGAGTGCATTGATTTGAAACAGAATAGTACTATGGCGCACCAGTCTCCAGCGATGGTAAATCGACGACCAGCCTCGGTGATCCAATTTTACTAATAAAATTCACGTGAAGCAAACGAAGGGTGAAAAAGAACTTCCGAGTCCCGAAAGTGATTCGGGTAGTCTTTTTTTGGATATGAAAGTTTGCATTGACGGCTAAGAGCCGTCAAAGCCGTAGAACTAACATAGAGCTTCGTTTTGACTGGTTATGGCTCCCGTAACACCAAAAGAGGCAACCGTTCTGGCTTTCTGAAATATCGATATCCTAAGGGAGCAACATCTACGGTGCAAAGTGCAACATCCGTTCAAAATGACGAAACAGTGCCGTACGACTTTTAGAAATGAGTGCATGGATTTGAAATGGAACAATACCATGGAGCACCACTCTCCTACGATGGTAAATCGACGACCAGCCACGGTGATCCCGTTTTACCATAAAATTCACGTGAAGCAAACGAAGGGTAAAAAAAAACTTCCGAGTCCCGAAAGTGATTCGGGTAGTCTTGTTTTGGATTTGAAACTTTGCATTGACGGCTAAGAGCTATCAAAGCCGTAGAACTCACAGAGTGCTTCGTTTAGACTGGTTATGGCTCCCGTAACTCCAAAAGAGGCAACCGTTATGTTTGTCCGAAGAATCGATATCCTAAGGGCGCAACATCTACGGTGCAAGGTCCAACATCCGTCCAAAATGCCAAAACATTACCGTACGACTTTTATAAACGAGTGCATGGATTTGAAACGGAACAGTACCATGGCGCACCACTCCCCAGCGATGGTAAATCGACGACCAGCCACGGTGATCCCGTTTTACCATAAAATTCATGTGAAGCAAACGAAGGGTAAAAAAAACTTCCGAGTCCCGAAAGTGATTCGGGTAGTCTTTTTTGATATGAAACTTTTCATTGACGGCCAAGAGCCGTCAAAGCCGTAGAACTCACAGAGAGCTTCGATTTTACTGGATATGGCTCCCGTAACTCCAAAAGAGGCAACCGTTATGGCTGTCCGAAGAATCGATATCCAAAGGGCGCAACATCTACGGTGCAAGGTGCAACATCCGTTCAAAATGCCGAAACAATACTGTACGACTTTTAGAAATGAGTGCATGGATTTGAATCGGAACAATACCATGGAGCACCACTCTCCTACGATAGTAAATCGACGGCCAGCCACGGTGATCCCGTTTTACCATAAAATTCACGTGAAGCAAACGAAGGGTAAAAAAAACTTCCGAGTCCCGAAAGTGATTCGGGTAGTCTTTTCTTGGATATGAAACTTTGCATTGACGGCTAAGAGCTGTCAAAGCCATAGAATCACAGAGAGCTTCGTTTTGGCTGGTTATGGCAAAGTGTTTGCACCAAAAATGGTCACAAACCCCAAGTGTAGTGAAAGCACCAGCGTATGAATACGAATCAACAGTATTCACACACAAATCACAGATCTTAAGTAAGTAACAAGCAGCAATAAAGAAATAATGTACAGTGACACGCAATTTATAGTGGTTCGGCTATCTCCGGCCTACGTCCACTTTAAGGTTTTTATGATTTTATTGCTCGATGCTTGAAGATTACAATTTCGTATGTTGTATTACAACTGATTTGTTGAACTAAGTCTGAATCTAAGGCAGCAATGGTGATCTGGAGTAAATCTGGCAGAATCTGGGCTCTCTTTAGCTCTAAGAATTGTCCGACCCCTTTTCTGAATGACCAGGGGCTCTATTTATAGGTGTAGGAGGCTGATATTTCGCCTAAAATGAAGGGAGACCAGTTCTGGCACGTGAGGGGGCCCACATGGATGAAATCTGGAGATCCGGGCCCACTTTGGGATCGATTCGACCCTTGGTTCGAATCGATCAAGAAATTGTCCAATCAAGCTGAAATTTGGTGTGGACATTCTTCAACATGTGCTCAAGCTTCTGTGAAAATTTCATAGCATTTGGATGTGTAGATCTCAAGTTATGATCGATTCAAGGTTGCATTTCTGGTTGACTAGCCTGGTTCGAATCGATCTAGTTCGAATCGATTGCTTCGAATCGATCAAGCGTGCGCTTCTGTGATGACGTGGAGCGCCTCCTTCATATCGATCCGACTTCTATGCCGAGTTGAATGGGTCGACTCCATGGTTTTAGCAGCTTTGACTGGGGATTCGTGGTAGTGGATTCGAAGATATCCCTTTTCGAATCAAATGAGCGGAGGTCTGTTCGAATCGATCAAGATGCGCTATCGCGAATCGATTCGAAGTTGCCTTATTATAGTTTTCGAAGGTACTGGAGTCGAAGGTTAGCTTCCTTCGAATCGATGATGTCGGTGCTTTGGAATGGAGTCGGAGCTCCTCTGCCTGCATGGATTCGAAGGATCCTTTCTTCGATGGATTCGAAGCGAGGCCCAGTGGGATGGATTCGAAACATGGTCTGTGGATGGGTTCGAATCACTATGTGGCTGATGGATTCGAACGTTGGAGGTTAAAGCACTTTCATGGATTCGAAGTCATCAGGGGAACTTCGTTGGGATCTAGTTTGATGGATTCGACCTTAGGGGATTCGAACCATTGGGAGACGAACTCAAGGCTATGTCCTTCACTTGCGTCGATGATATCTTGGGCGTACGAACTCGGATTGACTCGAGATTTGGAATGTTGTTCTATCTGGCCTTGCTTGACATGACTTATCAATTGCAGCCCGATCCGGACTCGGACAAAATTCATCGATATCCATGGTGAACCTGCGATGCACAATCGATGTTCACGACTAATAATCATTGATTTTCAGTTGATCTTTGGGTATCTCGGCTTTGCCAAAAGTTGGGATAACATTTTGCCCCCCAAAACATGCCTTTTTGGTAAAAGGCGTGTTTTGATTAGTCTTAAGTTGGATGCAGTGAGTTCATGTTTTACTCATAGCTTATAGCATTTTCAATCAAGTCCATGGCTGTTCGAAGCCGAATTGTTATCAATTTCTTCTAGTGGAAGTTAAGAATGAAATTCTTCAGTCTCTCCGTACTATTGGTGGTCACTCCGAACCCTTGTCAAACCCATTCTAGATTTAGCGATTGAATAGAAAGATCCTATTGCACTCCGGCGTTGCTTTCTATCCCTTGCACTCTGGCCCCAGCTAGGGCGTATAGCGATGTCTTGGTCGTTCTCGACTGATCATAGCCTCTCCGGGCTCATGCTGGATCCCATCATGTCACTCTCCGGTGAAGGGGAAACAACGTTAAGTGAGTCAATCCTGTCGCTCTCCGGCGAAGCGACTCACCTCCCGCACTCCGGTTCAGTGAATCTGAACATTAAGCGATGTCATGGCCTAAATCGTGGGCCGACAATAGCCTCTCCGGGCTCATGCTGGATCCCATCCTGTCACTCTCCGGTGAAGGGGAAACAACGTTAAGTGAGTCAATCCTGTCGCTCTCCGGTGAAGCGACTCACCTCCTGCACTCCGGTTCAGTGTATTTGAACATTAAGCGATGTCATGGCCTAAATCGTGGGCCGATCATAGCCTCTCCGGGCTCTTATCGAATCCTGATCCAATCACTCTCCGGTGAATAGGAAACGATGCTTAAGTGAGTTGATCCTGTCGCTCTCCGGCGAAGCAACTCACTTCTTGCACTCCGGACCCTGCCTCTCCGGGTAGGATCATAAAGCGATCATGTTTATATTGATATTTAATGTTTATCCTTTAACTCTCCGGTCAAAGGTTTATTTTAATAATTGTTTCTTTATTAAATTCAAATCCTAGATGTTCAATCTCAAACACCAGGAAAAACAAGACAATGCCTCTCCGGGCGGAGCGGTCTATTTCCATCTCAGAGCATGCCTAGGGTTCTCTCCGGTTCCCGTACATGAGTAAGTGGCATAGCCGTTTTATTTTGGAAATCAAATCTAAGAAAACTAATCGACCAGAGTCCAAATCTTGAACTTGGCCCTTGCCATCACAATCAGTTGATGACGAGTCGTGATCCCGATCCAAGATCGTTCCTGTTTGGTTGAGGCGGTAGTTGTTCGGGCCTAACCGCCGTCGTTCGTTCTCTGACATACTGCGGCAATCTACCACTCCTGGCATGTTCTTCCACCTCATCCTTCAGGTGGCGGCATTCATCGGTAGTGTGCCCATCCAGCTCATGGAATAGGCAGTATTTTCCGGTTCTACGTTCCTGCTCTGTGGGATCTCTCCTTGGTGGTTTTCGATAGGGGAGTTGCCTCTGAGTTTCGATGTAAATTCGTTCCAGTCCTGCCACCAAGTCTGTGTACTGCCTGAATCTGGGCTCTCGGAATTTCTTCCGTTTATCAGGACCATCATGTGCGTCATCCTGCTTTCTCTTTCCTTTGTCTGCCCTGGACTGTTCCCTGGCGGTTCCTTCGCCTTGTGCAACATTTATTTCCTGCCTCTCGGCTCGTGATTCCTCTAATCGGATGAATTTTTCAGCTTCATGGAAAAACTCTCCAAGATCTTGCGGTGGATCTTTAGTCAAAGAGTCTTTGAATTCGGTGCCTTCTCCAACTCCTGCCAATACCGCCATCAAAATCATCGATGGGTCCGGGCGATCTACAGAAGTCACCGTCGCATTAAATCGTAACAAAAAATCTTTTATGGACTCTCCGGTCCTTTGTTTTATTGACGCCAAAGTCATCACGCTCTTAGGTCGCGTCACGTGAACCCTAAACTGCTTCATGAAGCAATCCACAAGCTCGCCCCATGTCCTGATTGATCCGGTTTCTAGCTGCCTAAACCAAAGCGCAGCCAAATCTGATAAGAATAAGGGGAAACATCGTGCCATCACTTCTTCGGATGCTCCCAGCACTTCCATGTGTCTGATATATCTGGTGATATGCATGGTCGGGTCTGACTTTCCATCATAAGGATTCAGCGTTGGTAGTTTGAACTTCGGAGGGTTCCTTGCATTCCTGATATTCGGAGCGAACGGACTCCGACTAACTTCTTCCAATCCTCCTCCTGACAACCCTCCTCTCATGAGTCGTCTCACTAGGCCAATCATTCTTTCATCTCCATCTAGGGGTTGCCCCCTTGTCATGTCTCTGTCTTGCCCTCCGAGTCTTGTAGGGAATTCTGGTAAGTACTCTTCGGGTGGCTCGTTAGCATTTGTGTTGGCCCTAGCCGGTTGAGCTCCTTCCAAAGGTCCTTCTGCGTCGGATCTTGCGGGCCTGCCCCCAAGCCCTTGTTAATTGCCTTCTGGTTCTGTATTCTATCCTCCATTGGGTTCCATAGCCCTAGCTCCTTGTTCCACATTCACAGCCGCTGTAGCTGGTCCAAGGTTCTGTGTTCCTGCAGCTCTCATCTGTTCGAAGAAATTCTGCAGCATCTCTTGTTGGCTTTTCATCATTCTTTCCTGCATTAGGTTATTCATAGCCTCCATCTCATCTCTAGTAATGTAGATCGAAGCTTGTCCTTCTCCAGCACCTGAGGATGCCTCTTGACTTCCTGCCTGTTGGCTCCTCTCAGTTCTTTGTCTAGTTTGTCGAGTCATTGTAGAGTCAAATCTAAATCCTTAAAATCTTAAATCTAAACTTTGAATCTGGTGTAGCGGGTGCTAGTTCTTCTCAGTGAAAGCACCAAAGTGTTTGCACCAAAAATGGTCACAAACCCCAAGTGTAGTGAAAGCACCAGCGTATGAATACGAATCAACAGTATTCACACACAAATCACAGATCTTAAGTAAGTAACAGGCAGCAATCAAGAAATAATGAACAGTGACATGCAATTTATAGTGGTTCGGCTATCTCCGGCCTACGTCCACTTCAAGGTTTTTATGATTTTATTGCTCGATGCTTGAAGATTACAAATTCGTATGTTGTATTACAACTGATTTGTTGAACTAAGTCTGAATCTAAGGCAGCAATGGTGATCTGGAGTAAATCTGGCAGAATCTGGGCGCTCTTTAGCTCTAAGAATTGTCCGACCCCTTTTCTGAATGACCAGGGGCTCTATTTATAGGTGTAGAAGGCTGATATTTCGCCTAAAATGAAGGGAGACCAGTTCTGGCACGTGAGGGGGCCCACATGGCTGAAATCTGGAGATCCGGGCCCACTTTGGGATCGATTCGACCCTTGGTTCGAATCGATCAAGAAATTGTCCAATCAAGCTGAAATTTGGTGTGGAAATTCTTCAACATGTGCTCAAGCTTCTGTGAAAATTTCATAGCATTTGGATGTGTAGATCTCAAGTTATGATCGATTCAAGGTTGCATTTCTGGTTGACTAGCCTGGTTCGAATCGATCTAGTTCGAATCGATTGCTTCGAATCGATCAAGCGTGCGCTTCTGTGATGACGTGGAGTGCCTCCTTCGTATCGATCCGACTTCTATGCCGAGTTGACTGGGTCGACTCCATGGTTTTAGCAGCTTTGACTGGGGATTCGTGGTAGTGGATTCGAAGATATCCCTCTTCGAATCGAATGAGCGAAGGTCTGTTTGAATCGATCAAGATGCGCTATCGCGAATCGATTCGAAGTTGCCTTATTATAGTTTTCGAAGGTACTGGAGTCGAAGGTTAGCTTCCTTCGAATCGATGATGTCGGTGCTTTGGAATGGAGTCGGAGCACCTCTGCCTGCATGGATTCGAAGGATCCTTTCTTCGATGGATTCGAAGCGAGGCCCAATGGGATGGATTCGAAACATGGTCTGTGGATGGGTTCGAATCACTATGTGGCTGATGGATTCGAACGTTGGAGGTTAAAGCACTTTCATGGATTCGAAGTCATCAGGGGAACTTCGTTGGGATCTAGTTTGATGGATTCGACCTTAGGGGATCGAACCATTGGGAGACGAACTCAAGGCTATGTCCTTCACTTGCGTCGATGATATCTTGGGCGTACGAACTCGGATTGACTCGAGATTTGGAATGTTGTTCTATCTGGCCTTGCTTGACATGCCTTATCAATTGCAGCCCGATCCAGACTCGGACAAAATTCATCGATATCCATGGTGAACCTGCGATGCACAATCGATGTTCACGACTAATAATCATTGATTTTCAGTTGATCTTTGGGTATCTCGGCTTTGCCAAAAGTTGGGATAACACTCCCGTAACTCCAAAAGAGGCAACCGTTATGGCTGTCCGAAAAATCGATATCCTAAGGGCGCAACTTCTACGGTGCAAAGTGCAACATCCATTCAAAATGCCTAAATAGTGCCGTACGACTTTTAGAAATGAGTGCATGGATTTGAAACGGAACAGTACCATGGAGCAACACTCTCCTACGATGGTAAATCGATGACCAGCCACGGTGATCCCGTTTTACCATAAAATTCACGTGAAGCAAACGAAGGGTAAAAAAAACTTCAGAGTCCCAAAAGTGATTCGGGTAGTCTTTTCTTGGATATGAAACTTTACATTGACGGCTAAGAGTTGTCAAAGCCGTAGAACTCACAGAGAGCTTCATTTTGGCTGGTTTTGGCTTCCGTAACTCCAAAAGAGGCAACCGTTATGGCTGTCCGAAAAATCGATATCCTAAGGGCGCAACATCTACGGTGCGAAGTGCAACATCCGTTCAAAATGCCGAAACAGTACCGTACGACTTTTAGAAAAGAGTGCATTGATTTGAAACGGAACATTACCATGGAGCACCACTCTCCTACGTTGGTAAATCGACGACCAACCACGGTGATCCCGTTTTACCATAAAATTCACGTGAAGCAAACGAAGGGTAAAAAAAACTTCCGAGTCCCGAAAGTTATTCGGGTTGTCTTTTTTTGGATATGAAACTTTGCATTGACGGCTAAGAGCCGTCAAAGCCGTAGAACTAAAAAAGAGCTTTGTTTTGACTGGTTATGGCTCCCATAACTCCAAAAGAGGCAACCGTTATGGCTGTCTGAAAAATCGATATCCTATAGGCGCAAAATCTACGGTGCAAGGTGCAACATCCGTCCAAAATGCCGAAACAGTGCCGTACGACTCTTACAAATTAGTGCATGGGTTTGAAACGGAACAGTACCATGGAGCACAACTCTCCTACGATGGTAAATCGACGACCAGCCACGGTGTTCCCGTTTTACCATAAAATTCACGTGAAGAAAAAGAAGGGTAAAAAAACTTTCAAGTCCCGAAAGTGATTCGGGTAGTCTTTTTTTGGATATGAAACTTTACATTCACGGCTAAGAGCTTTCAAAGCCTTAGAACTCACAGAGAGCTTCGTTTTGACTGGTTATGGGTCCCGTAAATCCAAAAGAGGCTACCGTTATGGCTGTTCGAAGAATCGATATACTAAGGGTGCAACATCCGTCCAAAATGCCGAAACAGTGCCGTACGACTTTTATAAATGAGTGCATGGATTTGAAATGGAACAGTACCATGGCGCACCACTCTCCAACGATGGTAAATCGATGACCAGCCACGGTGATCCCGTTTTACCATAAAATTCATGTGTAGCAAACGAAGTGTAAAAAAAACTTCTAAGTCCCGAAAGTGATTCGGGTAGTCTTATTTTGGATATGAAACTTTGCATTGACGGATAAGAGCTGTCAAAGCCGTAGAACCCACAGAGAGCTTCATTTTGACTGGTTATGGCTCCCGTACTCCAAAAGAGGCAACCGTTATGGCTATTCGAAGAATCGATATCCACAGGGCGCAACATCTACGGTGCAAGGTGCAACATCCGTTCAAAATGCCGAAACAGTGTCGTACGACTTTTAGAAATGAGTGCATGGATTGAAATGGAAAAGTACCATGGAGCACCACTCTCCTACGATGGTAAATCGACGACCAGCCACGGTGATCCCGTTTAACCATAAAATTCACGTGAAGCAAACGAAGGGTAAAAAGAAACTTCCGAGTCTCGAAAGTGATTCGGGTAGTCTTTTCTTGGATATGAAACTTTGCATTGATGGATAAGAGTTGTCAAAGCCGTATAACTAACAGAGAGCTTCATTTTAGCTGGTTTTGGCTCCCGTAACTCCAAAAGAGGCAACCGTAATGGCTGTTTGAAAAATCGATATCCTAAGGGCGCAACATCTACGGTGCGAAGTACAACATCCGTTCAAAATGCCGAAACAGTACCGTACGACTTTTAGAAATGAGTGCATTGATTTGAAATGGAACATTACCATGGAGCACCACTCTCCCACGTTGGTAAATCGACGACCAGCCACGGTGATCCCGTTTTACCATAAAATTCACGTGAAGCAAACGAAGGGTAAAAAAAACTTCCGAGTCCCGAAAGTGATTCGGGTTGTCTTTTTTTGGATATGAAACTTTACATTGACGGCTAAGAGCTGCCAAAGCCGTCGAACTCACTGAGAGCTTCGTTTTGACTGGTTACGGCTCCCGTAACTCCAAAAGAGGCAACCATTATGGCTGTCCGAAGAATCGATATCCTAAGGGCGCAACATCTACGGTGCAAGGTGCAACATCCGTCCAAAATGCCGAAACAGTATCGTACGACTTTTATAAATGAGTGCATTGATTTGAAACGGAATAGTACTATGGCGCACCACTCTCCAGCGATGGTAAATTGACGACCAGCCTCGGTGATCCAATTTTACTAATAAAATTCACATGAAGCAAACGAAGGGTGAAAAAGAACTTCCGAGTCCCGAAAGTGATTCGGGTAGTCTTTTTTTGGATATGAAACTTTGCATTGACGGCTAAGAGCCGTCAAAGCCGTAGAACTAACATAGAGCTTCGTTTTGACTGGTTATGGCTCCCCTAACACCAAAAGAGGCAACCGTTATGGCTTTCCGAAATATCGATATCCTAAGGGAGCAACATCTACGGTGCAAAGTGCAACATCTGTTCAAAATGACGAAACAGTGTCGTACGACTTTTAGAAATGAGTGCATGGATTTGAAATGGAACAATACCATGGAGCACCACTCTCCTACGATGGTAAATCGACAACCAGCCACGGTGATCCTGTTTTACCATAAAATTCACGTGAAGCAAACGAAGGGTAAAAAAAAACTTCCGAGTCCCGAAAGTGATTCGGGTAGTCTTTTTTTGGATTTGAAACTTTGCATTGACGACTAAGAGCTATCAAAGCCGTAGAACTCACAGAGAGCTTCGTTTTGATTGGTTATGGCTCCCGTAACTCCAAAAGAGGCAACCGTTATGTTTGTCCAAAGAATTGATATCCTAAGGGCGTAACATTTACGGTGCAAGGTGCAACATCCGTCCAAAATGCCGAAACAGTACCGTACGACTTTTATAAACGAGTGCATGGATTTGAAACGGAACAGTACCATGGCGCACCACTCCCCAGCGATGGTAAATCGACGACCAGCCACGGTGATCCCGTTTTACCATAAAATTCATGTGAAGCAAACGAAGGGTAAAAAAAACATCCGAGTCCCGAAAGTGATTCGGGTAACTTTTTTGATATGAAACTTTTCATTGACGGCCAAGAGCCGTCAAAGCCGTAGAACTCACAAAGAGCTTCGATTTTACTGGTTATGGCTCCCGTAACTCCAAAAGAGGCAACCGTTATGGCTGTCCCAAGAATCGATATCCAAAGGGCGCAACATCTACGGTGCAAGGTGCAACATCCGTTCAAAATGCCGAAATAGTACTGTACGACTTTTAGAAATGAGTGCATGGATTTGAATCAGAACAATACCATGGAGCACCACTTTCCTACGATGGTAAATCGACGGCCAGCCACGGTGATCCCGTTTTACCATAAAATTCACGTGAAGCAAACGAAGGGTAAAAAAACTTCCGAGTCCCGAAAGTGATTCAGGTAGTCTTTTCTTGGATATGAAACTTTGCATTGACGGCTAAGAGCTGTCAAAGCCGTAGAATCACAGAGAGCTTCGTTTTGGCTGGTTATGGCTCCCGTAACTCCAAAAGAGGCAACCGTTATGGCTGTCCGAAAAATCGATATCATAAGTGCGCAACTTCTACGGTGCAAAGTGCAACATCCGTTCAAAATGCCTAAACAGTGTCGTACGACTTTTAGAAATGAGTGCATGGATTTGAAACGGAACAGTACCATGGAGCACCACTCTCCTACGATGGTAAATCGACGACCAGCCGCGGTGATCCCGTTTTACCATAAAATTCACGTGAAGCAAACGAAGGGTAAAAAAAACTTCCGAGTCCCAAAAGTGATTCGGGTAGTCTTTTCTTGGATATGAAACTTTGCATTGACGGCTAAGAGTTGTCAAAGCCGTAGAACTCACAGAGAGCTTCATTTTGGCTGGTTTTGGCTCCCGTAACTCCAAAAGAGGCAACCGTTATGGCTGTCCGAAAAATCGATATCCTAAGGGCGCAACATCTACGGTGCGAAGTGCAACATCCGTTCAAAATGCTGAAACAGTACCGTACGACTTTTAGAAATGAGTGCATTGATTTGAAACGGAACATTACCATGGAGAACCACTCTCCTACGTTGGTAAATCGACGACCAACCATGGTGATCCCGTTTTACCATAAAATTCACGTGAAGCAAACGAAGGGTAAAAAAACTTCCGAGTCCCGAAAGTTATTCGGGTTGTCTTTTTTTGGATATGAAACTTTGCATTGACGGCTAAGAGCCGTCAAAGCCGTAGAACTAAAAAAGAGCTTTGTTTTGACTGGTTATGGCTCCCGTAACTCCAAAAGAGGCAACCGTTATGGCTGTCCAAAAAATCGATATCCTAAGGGCACAAAATCTAAGGTGCAAGGTGCAACATCCATCCAAAATGCCGAAACAGTGCCGTACGACTTTTACAAATTAGTGCATGGGTTTGAAACGGAACAGTACCATAGAGCACAACTCTCCTACGATGGTAAATCGACGACCAGCCACGGTGTTCCCGTTATACCATAAAATTCACGTGAAGAAAAAGAAGGGTAAAAAAACTTTCAAGTCCCGAAAGTGATTTGGGTAGTCTTTTTTTGGATATGAAACTTTGTATTCACGACTAAGAGCTTTCAAAGCCTTAGAACTCACAGAGAGCTTCGTTTTGACTGGTTATGGCTCCCGTAAATCCAAAAGAGGCTACCGTTATGGCTGTTCGAAGAATCGATATACTAAGGGTGCAACATCCGTCCAAAATGCCGAAACAGTGCCGTACGACTTTTATAAATGAGTGCATGGATTTGAAATGGAACAGTACCATGGCGCACCACTCTCCAACGATGGTAAATCGACGACCAGCCACGGTGATCCCGTTTTACCATAAAATTCACGTGTAGCAAACGAAGTGTAAAAAAAAACTTCTGAGTCCCGAAAGTGATTCGGGTAGTCTTATTTTGGATATGAAACTTTGCATTGACGGATAAGAGCTGTCAAAGCCGTAGTACCCACAGAGAGCTTCATTTTGATGGTTATGGCTCCCGTACTCCAAAAGAGGCAACCGTTATGGCTATTCGAAGAATCGATATCCACAGGGCGCAACATCTACGCTGCAAGGTGCAACATCCGTTCAAAATGCCAAAACAGTGTCGTACGACTTTTAGAAATGAGTGCATGGATTTGAAATGGAAAAGTACCATGGAGCACCACTCTCCTACGATGGTAAATCGACGACCAGCCACGGTGATCCCGTTTAACCATAAAATTCACGTGATGCAAACGAAGGGTGAAAAGAAACTTCCGAGTCCCGAAAGTGATTCGGGTAGTCTTTTCTTGGATATGAAACTTTGCATTGACGGATAAGAGTTGTCAAAGCCGTAGAACTCACAGAGAGCTTCATTTTAGCTGGTTTTGGCTCCCGTAACTCCAAAAGAGGCAACCGTAATGGCTGTCCGAAAAATCGATATCCTAAGGGCGCAACATCTACGGTGCAAAGTGCAACATCCGTTCAAAATGCCGAAACAGTACCGTACGACTTTTAGAAATGAGTGCATTGATTTGAAACGGAACATTACCATGGAGCACCACTCTCCTACATTGGTAAATCGACGACCAGCCACGGTGATCCCGTTTTACCATAAAATTCACGTGAAGCAAACGAAGGGTAAAAAAAACTTCCGAGTCCCGAAAGTGATTCGGGTTGTCTTTTTTTGGATATGAAACTTTGCATTGACGGCTAAGAGCTGCCAAAGCCGTCGAACTCACTGAGAGCTTCGTTTTGACTGGTTACGGCTCCCGTATCTCCAAAAGAGGCAACCATTATGGCTGTCCGAAGAATCGATATCCTAAGGGCGCAACATCTACCGTGCAAGGTGCAACATCCGTCCAAAATGCCGAAACAGTATCGTACGACTTTTATAAATGAGTGCATTGATTTGAAACGGAATAGTACTATGGCGCACCACTCTCCAGCGATGGTAAATTGACGACCAGCCTTGGTGATCCAATTTTACTAATAAAATTCACGTGAAGCAAACGAAGGGTGAAAAAGAACTTCCGAGTCCCGAAAGTGATTCGGGTAGTCTTTTTTTGGATATGAAACTTTGCATTGATGGCTACGAGCCGTCAAAGCCGTAGAACTAACATAGAGCTTCGTTTTGACTGGTTATGGCTCCCGTAACACCAAAAGAGGCAACCGTTATGGCTTTCCGAAATATCGATATCCTAAGGGAGCAACATCTACGGTGCAAAGTGCAACATCCGTTCAAAATGACGAAACAGTGCTGTACGACTTTTAGAAATGAGTGCATGGATTTGAAATGGAACAATACTATGGAGCACCACTCTCCTACGATGGTAAATCGACGACCAGCCACGGTGATCCCGTTTTACCATAAAATTCACGTGAAGCAAACGAAGGGTAAAAAAAACTTCCGAGTCCCGAAAGTGATTCGTGTAGTCTTTTTTTGGATTTGAAACTTTGCATTGACGACTAAGAGCTATCAAAGCCGTAGAACTCACAGAGAGCTTCGTTTTGATTGGTTATGGCTCCCGTAACTCCAAAAGAGGCAACCGTTATGTTTGTCCGAAGAATCGATATCCTAAGGGCGCAACATCTACGGTGCAAGGTGCAACATCCGTCCAAAATGCCGAAACAGTACCGTACGACTTTTACAAATTAGTGCATGGGTTTGAAATGGAACAGTACCATAGAGCACAACTCTCCTACGATGGTAAATCGACGACCAGCCACGGTGTTCCCGTTTTACCATAAAATTCACGTGAAGAAAAAGAAGGGTAAAAAAACTTTCAAGTCCCGAAAGTGATTCGTGTAGTCTTTTTTTGGATATGAAACTTTGCATTCACGGCTAAGAGCTTTCAAAGCCTTAGAACTCACAGAGAGCTTCGTTTTGACTGGTTATGGCTCCCGTAAATCCAAAAGAGGCTACCGTTATGGCTGTTCGAAGAATCGATATACTAAGGGTGCAACATCCGTCCAAAATGCCGAAACAGTGCCGTACGACTTTTATAAATGAGTGCATGGATTTGAAATGGAACAGTACCATCGCGCACCACTCTCCAACGATGGTAAATCGACGACCAGCCACGGTGATCCCGTTTTACCATAAAATTCACGTGTAGCAAACGAAGTGTAAAAAAAAAACTTCTGAGTCCCGAAAGTGATTCGGGTAGTCTTATTTTGGATATGAAACTTTGCATTGACGGATAAGAGCTGTCAAAGCCGTAGTACTCACAGAGAGCTTCATTTTGATGGTTATGGCTCCCGTACTCCAAAAGAGGCAACCGTTATGGCTATTCGAAGAATCGATATCCACAGGGCGCAACATCTACGCTGCAAGGTGCAACATCCGTTCAAAATGCCGAAACAGTGTCGTACGACTTTTAGAAATGAGTGCATGGATTTGAAATGGAAAAGTACCATGGAGCACCACTCTCCTACGATGGTAAATCGACGACCAGCCACGGTGATCCCGTTTAACCATAAAATTCACGTGATGCAAACGAAGGGTGAAAAGAAACTTCCGAGTCCCGAAAGTGATTCGGGTAGTCTTTTCTTGCATATGAAACTTTGCATTGACGGATAAGAGTTGTCAAAGCCGTAGAACTCACAGAGAGCTTCATTTTAGCTGGTTTTTGCTCCCGTAACTCCAAAAGAGGCAACCGTAATGGCTGTCCGAAAAATCGATATCCTAAGGGCGCAACATCTACGGTGCGAAGTGCAACATCCGTTCAAAATGCCGAAACAGTACCGTACGACTTTTAGAAATGAGTGCATTGATTTGAAACGGAACATTACCATGGAGCACCACTCTCCTACGTTGGTAAATCGACGACCAGCCACGGTGATCCCGTTTTACCATAAAATTCACGTGAAGCAAACGAAGGGTAAAAAAAACTTCCGAGTCCCGAAAGTGATTCGGGTTGTCTTTTTTTGGATATGAAACTTTGCATTGACGGCTAAGAGCTGCCAAAGCCGTCGAACTCACTGAGAGCTTCGTTTTGACTGGTTACGGCTCCCGTAACTCCAAAAGAGGCAACCATTATGGCTGTCCGAAGAATCGATATCCTAAGGGCGCAACATCTACGGTGCAAGGTGCAACATCCGTCCAAAATGCCGAAACAGTATCGTACGACTTTTATAAATGAGTGCATTGATTTGAAACGGAATAGTACTATGGCGCACCACTCTCCAGCGATGGTAAATTGACGACCAGCCTCGGTGATCCAATTTTACTAATAAAATTCACGTGAAGCAAACGAAGGGTGAAAAAGAACTTACGAGTCCCGAAAGTGATTCGGGTAGTCTTTTTTTGGATATGAAACTTTGCATTGACGGCTACGAGCCGTCAAAGCCGTAGAACTAACATAGAGCTTCGTTTTAACTGGTTATGGCTCCCGTAACACCAAAAGAGGAAACCGTTATGGCTTTCCGAAATATCGATATCCTAAAGGAGCAAAATCTACGGTGCAAAGTGCAACATCCGTTCAAAATGACGAAACAGTGCTGTACGACTTTTAGAAATGAGTGCATGGATTCGAAATGGAACAATACCATGGAGCACCACTATCCTACGATGGTAAATCGACGACCAGCCACGGTGATCCCGTTTTACCATAAAATTCACGTGAAGCAAACGAAGGGTAAAAAAAACTTCCGAGTCCCGAAAGTGATTCGGGTAGTCTTTTTTTGGATTTGAAACTTTGCATTGACGACTAAGAGCTATCAAAGCCGTAGAACTCACAGAGAGCTTCGTTTTGATTGGTTATGGCTCCCGTAACTCCAAAAGAGGCAACTGTTATGTTTGTCCGAAGAATCGATATCCTAAGGGCGCAACATCTATGGTGCAAGGTGCAACATCCGTCCAAAATGCCGAAACAGTACCGTATGACTTTTATAAACGAGTGCATGGATTTGAAACGGAACAGTACCATGGCGCACCACTCCCCAGCGATGGTAAATCGACGACCAGCCACGGTGATCCCGTTTTACCATAAAATTCATGTGAAGCAAACGAAGGTTAAAAAAAACTTCCGAGTCTCGAAAGTGATTCGGGTAGTCTTTTTTGATATGAAACTTTTCATTGACGGCCAAGAGCCGTCAAAGCGGTAGAACTCACAGAGAGCTTCGATTTTACTGGTTATGGCTCCCGTAACTCCAAAAGAGGCAACCGTTATGGCTGTCCGAAGAATCGATATCCAAAGGGCGCAACATCTACGGTGCAAGGTGCAACATCCGTTCAAAATGCCGAAACAGTACTGTACGACTTTTAGAAATGAGTGCATGGATTTGAATCGGAACAATACCATGGAGCACTACTCTCCTACGATGGTAAATCGACGGCCAGCCACGGTGATCCCGTTTTACCATAAAATTCACGTGAAGCAAACGAAGGGTAAAAAAAACTTCCGAGTCCCGAAAGTGATTCGGGTAGTCTTTTCTTGGATATGAAACTTTGCATTAACGGCTAAGAGCTGTCAAAGCCATAGAATCACAGAGAGCTTCGTTTTGGCTGGCTATGGCTCCCGTAACTCCAAAAGAGGCAACCGTTATGGCTGTCCGAAAAATCGATATCCTAAGGGCGCAACTTCTACAGTGCAAAGTGCAACATCCGTTCAAAATGCCTAAACAATGCCGTACGACTTTTAGAAATGAGTGCATGGATTTGAAACGGAACAGTACCATGGAGCACCACTATCCTACGATGGTAAATCGACGACCAGCCACGGTGATCCCGTTTTACCATAAAATTCACGTGAAGCAAACGAAGGGTAAAAAAAACTTCCGAGTTCCAAAAGTGATTCGGGTAGTCTTTTCTTGGATATGAAACTGTGCATTGACGGCTAAGAGTTGTCAAAGCCGTAGAACTCACAGAGAGCTTCATTTTGCTTGGTTTTGGCTCCCATAACTCCAAAAGAGGCAATCATTATGGCTGTCCGAAAAATCGATATCCTAAGGGCGCAACATCTACGTTGCGAAGTGCAACATCCGTTCAAAATGCCGAAACAGTACTGTACGACTTTTAGAAATAAGTGCATTGATTTGAAACGGAACATTACCATGGAGCACTACTCTCCTACGTTGGTAAATCGACGACCAACCACGGTGATCCCGTTTTACCATAAAATTCACGTGAAGCAAACGAAGGGTAAAAAAAACTTCCGAGTCCCGAAAGTTATTCGGGTTGTCTTTTTTTGGATATGATACTTTGCATTGACGGCTAAGAGCCGTCAAAGCCGTAGAACTAAAAAAGAGCTTTGTTTTGACTGGTTATGGCTCCCGTAACTCCAAAAGAGGCAACCGTTATGGCTGTCCGAAAAATCGATATCCTAAGGGCGTAAAATCTACGGTGCAAGGTGCAACATCCATCCAAAATGCCGAAACAGTGCCGTACGACTTTTACAAATTAGTGCATGGGTTTGAAACGGAACAGTACCATGGAGCACAACTCTCCTGCGATGGTAAATCGACGACCAGCCACGGTGTTCCCGTTTTACCATAAAATTCACGTGAAGAAAAAGAAGGGTAAAAAAACTTTCAAGTCCCGAAAGTGATTCGGGTAGTCTTTTTTTGGATATGAAACTTTGCATTCACGGGTAAGAGCTTTCAAAGCCTTAGAACTCACAGAGAGCTTCGTTTTGATTGGTTATGGCTCCCGTAAATCCAAATGAGGCTACCGTTATGGCTGTTCGAAGAATCGATATACTAAGGGTGCAACATCCGTCCAAAATGCCGAAACAGTGCCGTACGACTTTTATAATTGAGTGCATGGATTTGAAACGGAACAGTACCATGGCGCACCACTCTCTAGCGATGGTAAATCAACGACCAGCCACGGTGATCCCGTTTTACCATAAAATTCACGTGAAGCAAACGAAGGGTAAAATAAAACTTTCGAGTCCCGAAAGTGATTCGGGTAGTCTTTCTTTGGATTTGAAACTTTGCATTGATGGCTAAGAGCTGTCAAAGCCGTAGAACTCACAGAGAGCTTCGTTTTGACTGGTTATGGCTCCCGTAACTCCAAAAGAGGCAACCGTTATGGCTGTCCGAAGAATCGATATCCACAGGGCGCAACATCTACGGTGCAAGGTGCAACATCCGTTCAAAATGTCGAAACAGTGCCGTACGACTTTTAGAAACGAGTGCATGGATTTGAAACGGAAAAGTACCATTGAGCACCACTCTCCTACGATGGTAAATCAACGACCAGCCACGGTGATCCCGTTTTACCATATATTCACGTAAGCAAACGAAGGGTAAAAAAAAACTTCTGAGTCCCGAAAGTGATTCGGGTAGTCTTTTTTTGGATATGAAACTATGCATTGACGACTAAGAGCTTTCAAAGCTGTAGAACTCACAGAGAGCTTCGTTTTGACTGTTTCTGGCTCCCGTAACTCCAAAAGAGGCAACAGATATGGCTGTCCGAAGAATTGATATCCTAAGGGCGCAACATCTACGGTGCAAGGTGCAACATCCGTCCAAAATGCCGAAACAGTGTCGTACGACTTTTATAAATGAGTGCATGGATTTGAAACGGAACAGTACCATGGTGCACCTCTCTTTAGCGATGGTAAATCGACGACCAGCCACGGTGATCCCGTTTTACCATAAAATTCACGTGGAGCAAACGAAGGGTGAAAAAAAACTTCCGAATCCCGAAAGTGATTCGGGTAGTCTTTTTTTGGATATGAAACTTTGCATTGACGGCTAAGAGCCTTCAAAGCCGTAGAACTAACAAAGAGCTTTGTTTTGACTGGTTATGGCTCCCGTAACTCCAAAAGAGGCAACCGTTATGGCTGTCCGAAAAATCGATATCCTAAGGGCGCAACATCTATAGTGCAAAGTGCAACATCCGTTAAAAATGCCGAGACAGTGACGTACGACTTTTAGAAATGAGTGCATGGATTTGAAATGGAACAGTACCATGGAGCATTACTCTCCTACGATGGTAAATCGACGACAAGCCACGGTGATCCCGTTTTACCGTAAAATTCACGTGAAGCAAACGAAGGGTAAAATAAAACTTTCGAGTCCCGAAAGTGATTCGGGTAGTCTTTCTTTGGATTTGAAACTTTACATTGATGGCTAAGAGCTGTCAATGCCGTAGAACTCACAAAGAGCTTCGTTTTGACTGGTTATGGCTCCCGTAACTCCAAAAGAGGCAACCGTTATGGTTGTCCGAAGAATCGATATCCAAAGGGCGCAACATCTACGGTGCAAGGTGCAACATCCGTCCAAAATGCCGAAACAGTACCGTACGACTTTTATAAATGAGTGCATGGATTTGAAACAGAACAGTACCATGGCGCACCACTCCCCAGCGATGGTTAATCGACGACCAGCCACGGTGATCTTGTTTTACCATAAAATTCACGTGAAGCAAACGAAGGGTAAAAAAAACTTCCGAGTCCCAAAAGTGATTCGGGTAGTCTTTTTTTGGATATGAAACTTTGCATTGATGGCTAAGAGCTGTCAAAGCCGTAGAACTAACAGAGAGCTTTGTTTTGACTGGTTATGGCTCCCGTAACTCCAAAAGAGGCAACCGTTATGGCTGTCCGAAAAATCGATATCCTAAGGGCGCAACTTCTACGGTGCAAGGTGCAACATCCGTTCAAAATGCCTAAATAGTGTCGTACGACTTTTATAAATGAGTGCATGGATTTGAAACGGAACAGTAGCATGGCGCAACTCTCTCCAGCGATGGTAGATCGACGACCAGCCACGGCGATCCCGTTTTACCATAAAATTCACGTGAAGCAAACGAAGGGTGAAAAAAAACTTCCGAGTACCAAAAGTGAGTCGGGTAGTCTTTTTTTCGATATGAAACTTTGCATTGATGGCTAAGAGCCGTCAAACCCGTAGAACTAACAGAGAGCTTCGTTTTGACTGGTTATGGCTCCCGTAACTCCAAAAGAGGCAACCGTTATGGCTGTCCGAAAAATCGATATCCTAAGGGCGCAACATCTACAGTGCATAGTGCAACATCCGTTCAAAATTCCGAGACAGTGCCGTACGACTTTCAGAAATGAGTGCATGGATTTGAAACGGAATGGTACCATGGAGCACCACTCTCCTACGATGGTAAATCGACGACAAGCCACGGTGATCCCGTTTTACCGTAAAATTCACGTGAAGCAAACGAAGGATAAAATAAAACTTCCGAGTCCCGAAAGTGATTCGGGTAGTCTTTTCTTGGATATGAAACTTTGTATTGACGGCTAAGAGCTGTCAAAGCCGTAGAACTCACAGAGAGCTTCGTTTTGGCTGGTTATGGCTCTCGTAACTCCAAAAGAGGCAACCGTTATGGTTGTTCGAAAAATCGATATCCTAAGGGCGCAACATCTACGGTGCAAAGTGCAACATCCGTTCAAAATGCCGAAACAGTGCCGTACGACTTTAGAAATGAGTGCATGGATTTGAAATGGAACGGTACCATGGAGCACCACTTTCCTATGATGGTAAATCGACGACCAGCGACGGTGATCCCGTTTTACCATAAAATTCACGTGAAGCAAACGAAGGGTAAAAAAAAACTTCCGAGTCTCGAAAGTAATTCGGGTAGTCTTTTTTTGGATCTGAAACTTTGCATTGACGGCTAAGAGCTGTCAAAGCCATAGAACTCACAGAGAGCTTCGTTTTGACTAGTTATGGCTCCCGTAACTCCAAAAGAGGCAACCGTTATGGTTGTCCGAAGAATCGATATCCTAAGGGCGCAACATCTACGGTGCAAGGTGCAACATCCGTCCAAAATGCCAAAACAGTAGTGTACGACTTTTATATATGAGTGCATGGATTTGAAATGGAACAGTACCATGGCGCACCACTCTCCACGAATGGTAAATCGACGACCAGCCACGGTGATCCCGTTTTACCATAAAATTCACGTGAAGCAAACGAAGGGTAAAAAAAACTTCCGAGTCCCGAAAGTGATTCGGGTAGTCTTTTTTGATATGAAACTTTGCATTGATGGCTACGAGCTGTCAAAGCTGTAGAACTCACAGAGAGCATCATTTTGACTGGTTATGGCTCCCGTAACTCCAAAAGAGGCAACCGTTATGGCTGTCCGAAGAATCGATATCCAAAGGGCGCAACATCTACGGTGCAAGGTGCAACATCCATTCAAAATGACGAAACAGTGCCATATGACTTTTAGAAATGAGTGCATGGATTTGAAATGGAACAGTACCATGGAGCACCACTCTCCTACGATGGTAAATCGACGACCAGCCACGGTGATTCCGTTTTACCATAAAATTCAAGTGAAGAAAACGAAGGGTAAAAAAAACATCCAAGTCCCGAAAGTGATTCGGGTAGTCTTTTTTTGGATATGAAACTTTGCATTGACAGCTAAGAGCTGTCAAAGCCGTAGAACTCACAGAGAGCTTCGTTTTGACTTGTTATGGCTCCCGTAAATCCAAAAGAGGCTACCGTTATGGCTATCCAAAGAATCGATATACTAAGGGTGCAACATCTACGGTGCAAGGTGCAACATCCGTCCAAAATGCCGAAACAGTGCCGTACGACTTTTATAAATGAGTGCATGGATTTGAAACGGAACAGTACCAAGGCGCACCACTCTCCAGCGATAATAAATAGACGACCAGCCATGGTGATCCCGTTTTACCATAAAATTCACGTGTAGCAAACGAAAGTTAAAAAAACTTCCGAGTCCCGAAAGTGATTCGGATAGTCTTATTTTGGATATGAAACTTTGCATTGACGGCTTAGAGCTGGCAAAGCCGTAGAACTCACAGAGAGCTTCGTTTTGACTGGTTATGGCTCCCGTAACCCCAAAAGAGGCAACCGTTATGGCTGTCCGAAGAATCGATATCCACAGGGCACAACATCTACGGGGCAAGGTGCAACATCCGTTCAAAATGCCGAAACAGTGCCGTACAACTTTTAGAAACGATTGCATGGATTTGAAACGGAACAGTACCATAGAGCACCACTCTCCTACGATGGTAAATCAATGACCAGCCACGGTGATCCCGTTTTACCATAAAATTCACGTGAAGCAAACGAAGGGTGAAAAAAAACTTCCAAGTCCCGAAAGTGATTCGGGTAGTCTTTTTTTGGATACGAAACTTTGCATTAACGGCTAAGAGCCGTCAAAGCCGTAGAACTAAAAAAGAGCTTTGTTTTGACTGGTTATGGCTCACGTAACTCCAAAAGAGGCAACCGTTATGGCTGTCCGAAAAATCGATATCCTTAGGGTGCAACATCTACAGTGCAAAGTGCAACATCCGTTCAAAATGTCGAGACAGTGCCGTACGACTTTTAGAAATGAGTGCATGGATTTGAAACGGAACAGTACCATGGAGCACCACTCTCCTACGATGGTAAATCGACGACTAGCCACGGTGATCCCGTTTTACCATAAAATTCATGGTAAGCAAACGAAGGGTAAAAAAAACTTCGGAGTCTCGAAAGTGATTCGGGTAGTCTTTTTTTGGATCTGAAACTTTGCATTGACGGCTATGAGCTGTCAAAGCCGTAGAACTCACAAAGAGCTTCGTTTTGACTGGTTATGGCTCCCTTAACTCCAAAAGAGGCAACCGTTATGGTTGTCCGAAGAATCGATATCCTAAGGGCGCAACATCTACGGTACCAGGTGCAACATCCGTCCAAAATCCCGAAACAGTACTGTACGACTTTTATAAATGAGTGCATGGATTTGAAATGAAACAGTACCATGGCGCACCACTCTCCAGCGATGGTAAATCAACGACCAGCCACGGTGATCCTGTTTTACCATAAAATTCACGTGAAGCAAACGAAGGGTAAAAGAAAACTTCCGAGTCCCGAAAGTGATTCGGGTAGTCTTTTTTTATATGAAACTTTGCATTGACGGCTACGAGCTGTCAAAGCCGTAAAACTCATAGAGAGCATCATTTTGACTGGTTATGGCTCCCGTAACTCCAAAAGAGGCAACTGTTATGGCTATCCGAAGAATCGATATCCACAGGGCGCAACATCTACGGTGCAAGGTGCAACATCCGTTCAAAATACCGAAACAGTGCCATACGACTTTTAGAAACGAGTGCATGGATTAGAAAGGAACAGTACCATGGAGCACCACTCTCCTACGTTGGCAAATCGACGACCAGCCACGGTGATCCCTTTTTACCATAAAATTAACGTGAAGCAAACGAAGGTTAAAAAAAATTCTGAGTCCCAAAGGTGATTCGGGTTGTCTTTTTTTGGATATGAAACTTTGCATTTACCGCTAAGAGCTACCAAAGCCGTAGAACTCACAGAGTGCTTCGTTTTGACTGGTTATGGCTCTCGTAACTCCAAAAAGGCAACCGTTATGGCTGTCCGAAGAATCAATATCCTAAGGGCGCAACATCTACGGTGCAAGGTGCAACATCCGTTCAAAAAGCTGAAACGGTGCCGTACGACTTTTAGAAATGAGTGCATGGATTTGAAACGGAACAGTACCATGGAGCACCACTCTCCTATGTTGGTAAATCGACGACCAGCCACGGTGATCCCGTTTTACCATAAAATTTACGTGAAGCAAACAAAGAGTAAAAAAACGTCAGAGTCCCGAAAGTAATTCTGGCTCTCTTTTTATGGATATGAAACTTTGCATTGACGGCTAAGAGCCATCAACGCCGTAGAACTCATAGAGAGCTTCGTTTTGACTGGTTATGGCTCCCGTAACTCCAAAAGAGGCAACCGTTATGGCTGTCCGAAAAATCGATATCCTAAGGGCGCAACATCTACGGTGCAACGTGCAATATCCTTTCAAAATGCCGAAACAGTGCCGTACGACTTTTAGAAATGAGTGCATGGATTTGAAACGGAACAGTACCATGGAGCACCACTCTCCTATGTTGGTAAATCGACGACCAGCCATGGTGATCCCATTTTACCATAAAATTCACGTGAAGCAAACGAATGGTAAAAAAAACTTCGGAGTCCCGAAAGTAATTCAGGCTGTCTTTTTATGGATATGAAACTTTGCATTGACGGCTAAGAGCCGTCAAAGCCGTAGAACTCATAAAGAGCTTCATTTTGACTGGTTATGGCTCCCGTAACTCCAAAAGAGGCAACCATTATGGTTGTCCGAAGAATCGATATCCTAAGGGCGAAAAATCTACGGTGCAAGGTGCAACATCCGTCCAAAATGTCGAAACAGTGCCGTACGACTTTTATAAATGAGTGCATGGATTTGAAACGGAACAGTACCATGGCGCACCACTCTCCAGCGATAGTAAATCGACGACCAGCCACGGTGATCACGTTTTACCATAAAATTCACGTGAAGCAAACGAAGTGTGAAAAAAAACTTCCGAGTTCCGAAAGTGATTCAGGTATTCTTTTTTGATATGAACTTTGCATTGACGGCTAAGAGCTGTCAAAGCCGTAGAACTCACAGAGAGCTTCGTTTTGACTGGTTATGGCTCTCGTAACTCCAAAAGAGGCAACCGTTATGGCTGTCCGATGAATCGATATCGAAAGGGCACAACATCTACGGTGCAAGGTGGAACATCCGTTCAAAATGCCGAAACAGTGTCGTACGTCTTTTAGAAATGAGTGCATGGATTTGAAACGGAACAGTACCATGGAGCACCACTCTCCTACGTTGGTAAATCGACGACCTGCCTTGGTGACCCCGTTTTACCATAAAATTCACGTGAAGCAAACGAAGGGTAAAAAAAAACTTCTGAGTCCCGAAAGTGATTCGGGTTATCTTTTTTTGGATATGAAACTTTGCACTGACGGCTAAGAGCTGCAGAAGCCGTCGAACTCACAGAGAGCTTCGTTTTGACTGGTTATGGCTCCCGTAACTCCAAAAGAGGCAACCGTTTTGGCTGTACAAAGAATCGATATCCTAAGGGCGCAACATCTACGGTGCAAGGTGCAACATCCGTCCAAAATGCCGAAATAGTGTCGTACGACTTTTATAAATGAGTGCATGGATTTGAAATGGAACAGTACCATGGCGCACCACTCTCCAGTGATGGTAAATCGACGACCAGCCACGGTGATCAAGTTTTACCATAAAATTCACGTGAAGCAAACGAAGGGTGAAAAAAAACTTCCTAGTCCTGAAAGTGGTTCGGGTAGTCATTTTTTGGATATGAAACTTTGCATTGAGAGCTAAGAGCTGTCAAAGTCGTAGAACTCATAGAGAGCTTCATTTTGACTGGTTATGGCTCCCGTAACTCCAAAAGAGGCAACCGTTATGGCTGTCCGAAGAATCGATATCTAAAGGGCGCAACATCTACGGTGCAAGGTGCAACATCCGTTCAAAATGCCGAAACAGTGCCGTATGACTTTTAGAAATGAGTGCATGGATTTGAAACGGAACAGTACCACGAAGCACTATTCTCCTATGTTGGTAAATCGACGACTAGCCACAGTGATCTTGTTTTACCATAAAATTCACGTGAAGCAAACGAAGGGTAAAAAAACTTCCGAGTCCCGAAAGTGATTCGAGTTGTTTTTTTTTGGATATGAAAATTTGCATTGACGGCTAAGAGCCGTCATAGCCATAGAACTCACAAAGAGCTTCGTTTTGACTGGTTATGACTCTCGTAACTCCAAAAGAGGCAACCGTTATGGCTGTCCGAAGAATCGATATCCAAAGGGCGCAACATCTACGGTGCAAGGTGCAACATCCGTTCAAAATGCCAAAACAGTGCCGTACGACTTTTAGAAATGAGTGCACGGATTTGAAACGGAACAGTACCATGGATCACCACTCTCCTACGTTGGTAAATCGACGACCAGCCACGGTGATCCCGTTTTACCATAAAATTCACGTAAAGCAAACGATGGGTAAAAAAAAACTTCCGAGTCCCGAAAGTTATTCGGTTGTCTTTTTTTGGATATGAAACTTGGCATTGACGGCTAAGAGATGTCAAAGCCGTAGAACTCACATAGAGCTTCGTTTTGACGGTTATGGCTCTCGTAACTCCAAAAGAGGCAACCGTTATGGCTGTCCGAAGAATCGATATCTAAAGGGCGCAACATCTACGGTGCAAGGTGCAACATCCGTTCAAAATGCCGAAACAGTGCCGTACGACTTTTAGAAATGAGTGCATGGATTTGAAATGGAACAGTACCATAGAGCACCACTCTCCTACGTTGGTAAATCGATGAACAACCACAGTGACCCTGTTTTACCATAAAATTCACATGAAGTAAACGAGGGGTATAAAAAAACTTTCGAGTCCCGAAAGTGATTCAGGTTATCTTTTTTTGGATATGAAACTTTGAATTGATGGCTAAGAGCTGCCTAAGCTGTCGAACTCACAGAGAGCTTCGTTTTGACAGGTTATGGCTCCCGTAACTCCAAAAGAGGCAACCGTTATGGCTGTCTGAAGAATCGATATCCTAAGGGCGCAATATCTACGGTGCAAGGTGCAAAATCCGTTCAAAATGCCGAAACAGTGCCTTACGACTTTTAGAAATGAGTGCATGTATTTGAAATGGAACAGTACCATGGAGCACCGCTCTCCTACGATGTTAAATCGACGACCAGCCACGGTGATCCAGTTTTACCATAAAATTCACGTGAAGCAAAGAAACGTTAAAAAAAACTTTCGAGTCCCGAAAGTGATTCAGGTAGTCTTTTTTGATATGAAACTTTGCATTGACGGCTAAGAGATGTCAAAGCCGTAGAAATCACAGAGAGCTTCGTTTTGACTGGTTATGGCTCTCGTAACTCCAAAAGAGGCAACCGTTATGGCTGTCCGAAGAATCGATATCTAAAGGGCGCAACATCTACAGTGCAAGGTGCAACATCCGTTCAAAATGCTGAAACAGTGCTGTACGACTTTTAGAAATGAGTGCATGGATTTGAAATGGAACAGTACCATGGAGCACCACTCTCCTACGTTGGTAAATCGACGACCAGCCATGGTGACCCCGTTTTACCATAAAATTCACGTGAAGCAAACGAAGGGTAAAAAAAAATTCCAAGTCCCGAAAGTGATTCGGGTTATCTTTTTTTGGATATGAAACTTTGCATTGACGGCTAAGAGCTTCCAAAGCCGTCGAACTCAAAGAGAGCTTCGTTTTGACTGGTTATGGTTCGTGTAACTCCAAAAGAGGCACTCGTTATGACTGTCCGAAGAATCGATATCCTTAGGGCACAACATCTACGGAGCAAGGTGCAATATCCGTCCAAAATGCCGAAACAGTGCCGTACGACTTTTATAAATGAGTGCATGGATTTGAAACGGAATAGTACCATGGCACACCACTCCCCAACGATGGTAAATCGATGACCAGCCACGGTGATCCAGTTTTACCATAAAATTCACGTGAAGCAAACGAAGGGTAAAAAAAACTTCTGAGTCCCGAAAGTGATTCGAGTAGTCTTTTTTGATATGAAACTTTCCATTGACGGCTAAGAGCTGTCAAAGTCGTAGAACTCACAGAGAGCTTCGTTTTGACTAGTTATGGCTCTCGTAACTCCAAAAGAGGCAACCAATATGGCTGTCCGAAGAATCGATATCCAAAGGGCGCAACATCTACGGTGCAAGGTGCAACATCCATTCAAAATGTCGAAACAGTGTCGTACTACTTTTAGGAATGAGTGCATGGGTTTGAAATGGAACAGTACCATAGAGCACCACTCTCCTACGTTGGTAAATCGACGACCAGCCACGGTGATCCCGTTTTACCTTAAAATTCACGTAAAGGAAACGTAGGGTAAAAAACTTCCGAGTCCCGAAAGTGATTCGGGTTGTCTTTTTTTGGATATGAAACTTGGCATTGACGGCTAAGAGCTGCCAAAGCCGTCGAACTCACAGAGAGCTTCGTTTTGACTGGTTATGACTCTCGTAAGTCCAAAAGAGGCAACCGTTATGGCTGTCCGAAGAATTGATATCCTTAGGGCGCAAAATCTACGGTGCAAGGTGCAACATCCGTTCAAAATGCTGAAACTGTGTCGTAGGACTTTTAGAAATGAGTGCATGGATTTGAAACGGAACAGTACCATGGAGCAACACTCTCTTATGTTGGTAAATCGACGACCCGCCACGGTGATCACTTTTTACCATAAAATTCACGTGAAGCAAACGAAGGGTAAAAAAAACTTCCGAGTCCCGAAAGTGATTCGGGCTGTCTTTTTATGGATATGAAACTTTGCATTGACGACTAAGAGCCATCAAAGCCGTAGAACTCACGGAGAGATTCGTTATGACAAGTTTGGCTCCCGTAACTCCAAAAGAGGCAACCGTTATGGCTGTCCGAAAAATCGATATCCTAAGGGCGCAACATCTATGGTGCAAGGTGCAACATCCGTTCAAAATGCCGAAACAGTGTCGTACGACTTTAAGAATTGAGTGCATGGATTTGAAATGGAACAGTACCATGGAGCACAACTCTCCTATGTTGGTAAATCGAGGACCAGCCACGGTGATCCCGTTTTACCATAAATTTCACGTGAAGCAAACGAAGGGTAAAAAAAACTTCGGAGTCCCGAAAGTGATTTGGGCTGTCTTTTTATGGATATGAAACTTTGCATTGACGGCGAAGAGCCGTCAAAGTCGTAGAACTCACAGAGAGCTTTGTTTTGACTGGTTATGGCTCCTGTAACTCCAAAAGTGGCAACCGTTATGGCTGTCCGAAAAATCGATATCCTAAGGGCGCAACATCTACGGTGCAAGGTGCAATATCCTTTTAAAATGCCGAAACAGTGTCGTACGACTTTTGGTAATGAGTGCATGGATTTTAAATGGAACAGTACCATGGAGCAGCACTCTCGTACGATGGTAAATTGACGACCAGCCACAATGATCCCGTTTTACCATAAAGTCACGTGAAGCAAACGAACGGTATAAAAAAACTTCTGAGTCCCGAAAGTGATTCAGATAGTCTTTTTTTGGATATGAAACTTTGCATAGATGGCTAAGAGCTTTCAAAGCCGTAGAACTCACAAAGAGCTTCGTTTTGACTGTTTATGGCTCCCGTAACTCCAAAAGAGGCAACCGTTATGGCTGTCCGAAGAATCAATATCCTAAGGGCGAAATATCTACGGTGCAAGGTGCAACATCCGTCAAAAATGCCGAAACAGTGCCGTTCGACTTTTATAAATGAGTGCATGGATTTGAAACGGAACAGTACAATGGCGCACCACTCTCCAGCGATGGTAAATCGATGAAGAGCCTCGGTGATCATGTTTTACCATAAAATTCACGTGGAGAAAACGAAGTGTGAAAAAAACATCCGAGTCCCGAAATTGATTCGGGTAGTCTTTTTTGATATGAACTTTGCATTGACGGCTAAGAGCTGTCAAAGCCGTAGAACTCACAGAGAGCTTCGTTTTGACTAGTTATGGCTCTCGTAACTCCAAAAGAGGCAACCGTTATGGCTGTCCAATGAATCGATATACTAAGGGGGCAACATCTACGGTGCAAGGTGCAAAATCCGTTCAAAATGCGAAAACAGTGCCGTACGACTTTTAGAAATGAGTGCATGTATTTGAAACGGAACAGTACCATGGAGCATCGCTCTCCTACAATGGTAAATCGACGACCAGCCATGGTGATCCCGTTTTACCATAAAATTCACGTGAAGCAAACGAAGGGTAAAAAAACTTCTGAATCCCGAAAGTGTTTCGGGTTATCTTTTTTTGGATATTAAACTTTGCATTGACGGCTAAGAGCTTCCAAACCCGTCGAACTCACAGAGAGCTTTGTTTTGACTGGTTATGGCTCCCGTAATCCAAAAGAGGCAACCGTTATGGATGTCCGAAGAATCGATATCCTAAGGGCGCAACATCTACGGTGCAAGGTGCAACATCCGTCCAAAATACCGTAGAACTCATAGAGAGCTTCATTTTGACTGGTTATGGCTCATGTAACTCCAAAAGTGGCAACCGTTATAGCTGTCCGAAGAATCGATATCTAAAGGGCGCAACATCTACGGTGCAAGGTGTAACATCCGTTCAAAATGTCGAAACAGTGCCGTACAAATTTTAGAAATGCGTGCATGGATTTGAAACGGAACAGTACCATGTAGCACCATTCTCCTATGTTGGTGAATCGACGACCAGCCACGGTGATCCTGTTTTACCATAAAATTCACGTGAAGCAAACAAAGGGTAAAAAAAACTTCCGAGTCCCGAAAGTGATTCGAGCTGTCTTTTTTTGGATATGAAACTTTGCATTGACGACTAAGAGCTATCAAAGCCGTAGAACTCACAGAGTGCTTCATTTTGACTGGTTATGGCTCTCGTAACTCCAAAAGAGGCAACCATTATGGTTGTCCGAAGAATCGATATCCAAAGGGTGCAACATCTACGGTGCAAGGTGCAACATCCGTTCAAAATGCCGAAACAGTGCCGTACGACTTTTAGATATGAGTGCATTGATTTGAAACGGAATAGTACCATGGAGCACCACTCTCCTACGCTGGTAAATCGACGACCAGCCACGGTGATCCCGTTTTACAATAAAATTCACGTGAAGCAAACGAAGGGTAAAAAAAACTTCTGAGTCCCGAAAGTGATTCGGGTAGTCTATTTTGATATGAAACTTTGCATTGACGGCTAAGAGCTGTCAAAGCCGTAGAACTCACAGAGAGCTTCATTTTGACTGGTTATGGCTCTCGTAACTCCAAAAGAGGCAACCGTTATGGTAGTCCGAAGAATCGATATCCAAAGGGCGCAACATCTACGGTACAAGGTGCAACATCCGTTCAAAATGCTGAAACAGTGCCGTACGACTTTTAGGAATGAGTGCATGGGTTTGAAACAGAACAGTACCATAGAGCACCACTCTCCTACGTTGGTAAATCGACGACCAGCCACGGTGATCCCGTTTTACCATAAAATTCACGTAAAGCAAACGAAGGGTAAAAAAAAACTTCCGAGTCCCGAAAGAGATTCGGGTTGTCTTTTTTTGGATATGAAACTTGGCATTGACGGCTAAGAGCTACCAAAGCCATCGAACTCACAGAGAGCTTCGTTTTGACTGGTTATGGCTCTCGTAACTCCAAAAGAGGCAACCGTTATGGCTGTCCGAAGAATCGATATCCAAAGGGCGCAACATCTAAGGTGCAAGGTGCAACATTCGTTCAAAATGCTGAAACAGTGCCGTACGACTTTTAGGAATGATTGCATGGGTTTGAAACAGAACAGTACCATATAGCACCACTCTGCTACGTTGGTAAATCGACGACCAGCCACGGTGATCCCGTTTTACCATAAAATTCACGTAAAGCAAACGAAGGGTAAAAAAAACTTCTGAGTCCCGAAAGTGATTCGGGTTGTCTTTTTTTGGATATGAAACTTGGCATTGACGGCTAAGAGCTGCTAAAGCCGTCGAACTCACAGAGAGATTCGTTTTGACTGGTTATGGCTCCCGTAACTCCAAAAGATATAACAGTTATGGCTGTCCGAAGAATCGATATCCTAAGGGCGCAACATCTACGGTGCAAGGTGCAACATTCGTTCAAAATGCCGAAACAGTGCCGCACGACTTTTAGAAATGAGTGCATAGATTTGAAACGGAACAATACCACGGAGCACCACTCTCCTATGTTGGTAAATCGACGACTAGCCACGGTGATCCCGTTTTACCATAAAATTCAAGTGAAGCAAACGAAGGGTAAAAAAACTTCGGAGTCCCGAAAGTGATTCGGGCTGTCTTTTTATGGATATGAAACTTTGCATTGACGGCGAAGAGCCGTCAAAGCCGTAGAACTCACTGAGAGCTTCGTTTTGACTAGTTATGGCTCCCGTAACTCCAAAAGAGGCAACCGTTATGGCTATTCGAAAAATTGATATCCTAAGGGCGCAACATCTACGGTGCAAGGTGCAATATCCTTTCAAAATGCCGAAATAGTGCCATACGACTTTTAGAAATGAGTGCATGGATTTGAAACGGAACAGAACCATGGAGCACCACTCTCGTACGATTGTAAATCGACGACCAGCCACGGTGATCCCGTTTTACCATAAAATTCACGTGAAGCAAACGAAGGGTATAAAAAAACTCCGGAGTCTCGAAAGTGATTCGGATATTCTTTTTTTGGATATGAAACTTTGCATTGACGGCTAAGAGCTTTCAAAGCCGTAGAAATCACAGAGAGCTTTGTTTTGACTGGTTATGGCTCCAGTAACTCCAAAAGAGGCAACCGTTATGGCTGTCCGAAGAATCGATATCCTAAGGGCGAAAAATTTACGGTGCAAGGTGCAACATCCGTCCAAAATGCCGAAACAGTGCCGTACGACTTTTATAAATGAGTGCATGGATTTGAAACGGAACAGTACCATGGCGCACCACTCTCCAGCGATGGTAAATCGAAGACCAGCCACGGTGATCACGTTTTACCATAAAATTCACGTGAAGCAAACGAAGTGTGAAAAAAACTTCCGAGTCCCGAAAGTGATTCGGGTAGACTTTCTTGATATGAACTTTGCATTGACGGCTAAGAGCTGTCAAAGTTGTAAAACTCACAGAGAGCTTTGTTTCGACTGGTTATGGGTCTCGTAACTCCAAAACAGGCAACCGTTATGGCTGTCCGATGAATCGATATCTAAAGGGCGCAAGATCTACGGTGTAAGGTGCAACATCCGTTCAAAATGCCGAAACAGTGACGTACGACTTTTAGAAATGAGTGCATGGATTTGAAACTGAACAGTACCATAGAGCACCACTCTCCTAAGTTGGTAAATCGATGACCAACCACGGTGACCCCGTTTTACCATAAAATTCACGTGAAGCAAACGAAGGGTAAAAAAAACTTCTAAGTCCCGAAAGTTATTCGGGTTATCTTTTTTGGATATTAAACTTTGCATTGATGGCTAAGAGCTTCCAAAGCCGTCGAACTCACAGAGAGCTTCGTTTTGACTGGTTATGGCTCTCGTAACTCCAAAAAAGGCAACCGTTATGGCTGTCCGAAGAATCGATATCCTAAGGGCGCAACATCTACGGTGCAAGGTGCAACATCCGCCCAAAATGCCGAAATAGTGTCGTACAAATTTTATAAATGAGTGCATGGATTTGAAACGGAACAGTACCATGGCGCACCACTCTCCAGCGATGGTAAATTGACGACCAGCCACGGTGATCATGTATTACCATAAAATTCTAGTGAAGCAAACGAAGGGTGAAAAAAAACTTCCGAGTCCCGAAAGTGATTTGGGTAGTCTTTTTTTGGATATGAAACTTTGCATTGAGAGCTAAGAGCTGTCAAAGCCGAAGAACTCATAGAGAGCTTCATTTTGACTGGTTATGGCTCATGTAACTCCAAAAGTGTCAACCGTTATGGCTGTCCAAAGAATCGATATCTAAAGGGCGCAACATCTACGATGCAAGGTTCAACATCCGTTCAAAATGCCGAAACAGTGCCGTACGACTTTTAGAAATGAGTGCATGGATTTGAAATGGAACAGTACAATGGAGCACCATTCTTCTATGTTGGTAAATCGACGACCAGCCACGGTGATCATGTTTTACCATAAAATGCACGTGAAGCAAACAAAGGGCAAAAAAACCTCCGAGTCCTGAAAGTGATTCGAGCTGTCTTTTTTTGGATATGAAACATTGCATTGACGGCTAAGAGCTATTAAAGCCGTAGAACTCACAAAGTGATTCGTTCTGAATGGTTATGGCTCTCGTAACTCCAAAAGAGGTAACCGTTATGGATGTCCGAAGAATCGATATCCAAAGGGCGCAACATCTACGGTGCATGGTGCAACATCCGTTCAAAATGCCGAAACAGTGCCGTACGACTTTTAGAAATGAGTGCATGGATTTGAAACGGAACAGTACCATGGAGCACCACACTCCTACGTTGGTAAATCGACGACCAACCATGGTGATCCCGTTTTACCATAAAATTCACGTAAAGCAAACGATGGGTAAAAAACTTCCGAGTCCCGAAAGTGATTCGGGTAGTCTTAATTTGGATATGAAACTTTGCATTGAAGCCTAAGAGCTGTTAAAGCCGTAGAACTCACAGAGAGTTTCGTTTTGACTGGTTATGGCTCCCGTAACTCCAAAAGAGGCAACTGTTATGGCTGTCCGAAGAATCGATATCCTAAGAGCGCAACATCTACAATGCGAGGTGCAACATCCGCTCAAAATGCCGAAACAGTGCCGTACGACTTTTAGAAATGAGTGCATGGATTTGAACGGAACAGTACCATGGAGCACCACTCTCCTACGTTGGTTAATAGCCGACCAGCCACAGTGATCCCGTTTTACCATAAAATTCACGTGAAGCAAACGAAGGGTAAAAAAAACTTCCGAGTCCCGAAAGTGAGTCGGGCTGTCTTTTTATGGATATGAAACTTTGCATTGACGGCTAAGAGCAATCAAAGCCGTAGAACTCACAGAGAGCTTCGTTTTGACAGGTTATGACTCCCATAACTCCAAAAGAGGCAACCGTTATGGCTGTCCGAAAAATCGATATCCTAAGGGCGCAACATCTACGGTGCAAGGTGGAACACCCGTTCAAAATGCCGAAATAGTGTCGTATGACTTTGAGAAATGAGTGCATGGATTTGAAACGGAACAGTTCCATGGAGCACCACTCTGCTATGTTGGTAAATCGACGACCATCCACGGTGATCCCGTTTTACCATAAAATTCGCGTGAAGCAAACGAAGGGTAAAAAAACTTCGGAGTCCCGAAAGTGATTCGGGCTATCTTTTTATGTATATGAAACTTTTCATTGACGGCGAAGAGCCATCAAAGCCGTAGAACTCACAGAGAGCTTCGTTTTGACAGGTTATGGCTCTCGTAACTCCTAAAGAGGCAACCGTTATGGCTGTCCGAAAAATCGATATCCTAAGGGCGCAACATCTACGGTGCAAGGTGCAACATCCGTTCAAAATGCCGAAACAGTGTCGTACGACTTTTAGAAATGAGTGCATGGATTTGAAACGGAACAGTACCATGGAGCACCACTCTCGTACGATGGTAAATCGACGACCAACCACGGTGATCCCGTTTTACCATAAAATTCACGTGAAGCAAACGAAGGGTATAAAAAAAACTTCCGAGTCCCGAAAGTGATTCGGATGCTCTTTTTTTGGATATGAAACTTTGCATCGATGGCTAAGAGCTTTCAAAGCCGTAGAACTCACAAAGAGCTTTGTTTTGGCTGGTTAAGGCTCCCGTAACTCCAAAAGAGGCAACCGTTATGGCTGTCCGAAGAATCGATATCCTAAGGGTACCACATCTACGGTGTAAGGTGCAACATCCGTTCAAAATGCCGAAATAGTGTCGTACGACTTTTAGAAATGAGTGCATGGATTTGAAACGGAACAGTACATGGAGCACAACTCTCCTACGTTGGTAAATCGAGTACCAGCCACTGTGATCCTGTTTTACCATAAAATTCACGTCAAGCAAACGATGGGTAAAAAAAAACTTCCGAGTCCCGAAAGTGATTCGAGCTGTCTTTTTTTGGATATGAAACTTTGATTGACGACTAAGAGCTGTCAAAGCCGTAGAACTCACAGAGAGCTTCGTTTTGACTGGTTATGGCTCTCGTAACTCCAAAAGAGGCAACCGTTATGGCTGTCCGAAGAATCGATATCTAAAGAGCGCAACATCTACGGTGCAAGGTGCAACATCCGTTCAAAATGACGAAACAGTGCCGTACGACTTTTAGAAATGAGTGCATGGATTTGAAACGGAACAATACCATGGATCACCACTCTCCTACGTGGGTAAATCGATGACCGGCCACAGTGACCCCGTTTTACCATAAAATTCACGTGAAGCAAACGAAGGGTAAAAAAACTTCTGAGTCCCGAATGTGATTCGGGTTATCTTTTTTTGGATATGAAACTTTGCATCGATGGCTAAGAGCTGCCAAAGCCGACGAACTCACAAAGAGCTTCGTTTTGACTGGTTATGGCTCCCGTAACTCCAAAAGAGGCAACCGTTATGGCTGTCCGAAGAATCGATATCCTAAGGGCGCAACATCTATGGTGCAAGGTGCAACATCCGTTCAAAATGCCGAAACAGTGCCGTACGACTTTTAGAAATGAGTGCATGGATTTGAAATGGAACAATACCATGGAGCACCACTCTCCTACATTGGTAAATCGACGACCAGCCACGGTAAACCCGTTTTACCATAGAATTCACGTGAAGCAAACGAAGGGTAAAAAAAACTTCCGAGTCCCGAAAGTGATTCGGGTTATCTTTTTTTGGATATGAAACTTTGCATTGACGTCTAAGAGCTGCCAAAGCCGTCGAACTCATAGAGAGCTTCGTTTTGACTGGTTATGGCTTCCGTAACTCCAAAACAGGCAACCGTTATGGCTGTCCGAAGAATTGATATCCTAAGGGCGCAACATCTACGGTGCGAGGTGCAACATCCATTCAACATGCCGAAACAATGTCGTACGACTTTTAGAAACAAGTGCATGGATTTGAAACGGAATAGTACCATGGAGCACCACCCTCCTATGTTGGTAAATCGACGACCAGCCACGGTGATCCCGTTTTACCATAAAATTCACGTGAAGCAAACGAAGGGTAAAAAAAACTTCTAAGTCCCGAAAGTGATTCGGGTGTCTTTTTTTGGATATGAAACTTTGCATTGATGGCTAAGAGCTGCCGAAGCCGTCGAACTCACAGAGAGCTTCGTTTTGACTGGTTATGGCTCCCGTAACTCCAAAATAGGCAACCGTTATGGCTGTTCGAAGAATCGATATCCTAAGGGCACAACATCTACGGTGCAAGGTGCAACATCCGTCCAAAATGCCGAAACAGTGTCGTACGAATTTTATAAATGAGTGCATGGATTTGAAATGGAACAGTACCATGGCGCACCACTCTCCAGCGATGGTAAATCGACGACCAGCCACGGTGATAACGTTTTACCATAAAATTCACGTGAAGCAAACGAAGGGTGGAAAAAAACTTCCGAGTCCCGAAAGTGATTCGGGAAGTATTTTTTTGGATATGAAACTTTGCATTGAGAGCTAAGAGTAGTCAAAGCCGTAGAACTCACAGAGAGCTTCGTTTTGACTGGATATGGCTCCCGTAACTCCAAAAGAGGCAACCGTTATGGCTGTCCGAAGAATCGATATCTAAAGGGCGCAACATCTACGGTGCAAGGTGCAACATCCGTTCAAAATGCCGAAACAGTGCCGACTTTTAGAAATGAGTGCATGGATTTGAAACGGAACAGTACCATGGAGCACCATTCTCCTATGTTGGTAAATCGACGACCAGCCACGGTGATCCTGTTTTACCATAAAATTCATGTGAAGCAAACGAAGGGAAAAAAAACTTCCGAGTCCCGAAAGAGATTCGAGCTGTCTTTTTTTGGATATGAAACTTTGCACTGACGGCTAAGAGCTGTCAAAGCCGTAGAACTCACAGAGAGCTTCGTTTTGACTGGTTATGGCTCCCGTAACTCCAGAAGAGGCAACCGTTATGGCTGTCCGAATAATCGATTTCTTAAGGGCGCAACATCTACGGTGCAAGGTGCAACATCCATTCAAAATGCCGAAATAGTGTCGTACGACTTTTAGAAATGAGTGCATGGATTTGAAACGGAACAGTACCAAGGAGCACCACTCTCCTACGTTGGTAAATCGAGGACCAGCCAGGGTGATCCCGTTTTACCATAAAATTCACGTAAAGCAAACGATGGGTAAAAAAAAACTTCCGAGTCTCGAAAGTGATTCGAGCTGTCTTTTTTTTTGATATGAAACTTTGCATTGACGGCTAAGAGCTGTCAAAGCCGTAGAACTCACAGAGAGCTTCGTTTTGACTGGTTATGGCTCTCGTAACTCCAAAAGAGGCAACCGTTATGGCTGTCCGAAGAATCGATATCTAAAGGGCGCAACATCTACGGTGCAAGGTGCAACATCCGTTCAAAATGACGAAACAGTGCTGTACGACTTTTAGAAATGAGTGCATGGATTTGAAACGGAACAGTACCATGGAGCACCACTCTCCTACATTGGTAAATCGACGACCAGCCACGTCGACCCCGTTTTACCATAAAATTCACGTGAAGCAAACGAAGGGTAAAAAAACTTCTGAGTCCCGAATGTGATTCGGGTTATCTTTTTTGGATATTAAACTTTGCATTGACGGATAAGAGCTGACAAAGCCGACGAACTCACAGAGAGCTTCGTTCTGACTGGTTATGGCTCCCGTAACTCCAAAAGAGGCAACCGTTATGGCTGTACGAAGAATCGATATCCTAAGGGCGCAACATCTATGGTGCAAGGTGCAACATCCGTTCAAAATGCCGAAACAGTGCCGTACGACTTTTAGAAATGAGTGCATGGATTTGAAACTGAACAATACCATGGAGCTCCACTCTCCTACGTTGGTAAATCGACGACCAGCCATGGTGACCCCGTTTTACCATAAAATTCACGTGAAGCAAACGAAGGGTAAAAAAAAACTTCCGAGTCCCGAAAGGGATTCGGGTTATCTTTTTTTGGATATGTAACTTTGCATTGATGGCTAAGAGCTGCCAAAGCCGTCAAACTCACAGAGAGCTTCGTTTTGACTGGTTATGGCTCCCGTAACTCCAAAAGAGGCAACCGTTATGGCTGTCCGAAGAATCGATATCCTAAGGGCACAACATCCACGGTGCAAGGTGAAAAATCCGTCCAAAATGCCGAAACAGTGCCGTACGAATTTTATAAATGAGTGCATGGATTTGAAACGGAACAGTACCATGGAGCACCACTCTCCTACATTGGTAAATCGACGACCAGCCACGGTGATCCCGTTTTACCATAAAATTCATGTGAAGCAAACGAAGGGTAAAAAAACTTCCGAGTCCCGAAAGTGATTCGGGTTATCTTTTTTTGGATATGAAACTTTGCATTGACGGCTAAGAGCTGCCAAAACCGTCGAACTTATAGAGAGCTTCGTTTTGACTGGTTATGGCTTCCGTAACTCCAAAACAGGCAACCGTTATGGTTGTTCGAAGAATTGATATCCAAAGGGCGCAACATCTACGGTGCAAGGTGCAACATCCGTTCAACATGCCGAAACAGTGTCGTACGACTTTTAGAAATGAGTGCATGGACTTGAAACGGAACAGTACCATGGAGCACCACTCTCTATACTGGTAAATCGACGACGAGCCACGGTGATCCTGTTTTACCATAAAATTCACGTGAAGAAAACGAAGGGTAAAAAAAACTTCCAAGTCCCGATAGTGATTCGGGTTGTCTTTTTTTGGATATGAATCTTTGCATTGATGGCTAAGAGCTGCCAAAGCCGTCGAACTCACAGAGAACTTCGTTTTGACTGGTTATGGCTCGCGTAACTCCAAAAGAGGCAACCATTATGGCGAAGAATCGATATTCTTAGGGCACAACATCTACGGTGCAAGGTGCAACATCCGTCCAAAATGCCGAAACGGTGTCGTACGACTTTTATAAATGAGTGCATGGATTTGAAACGGAATAGTACCATGGCGCACCACTCCCCAGCGATGGTAAATCGACGACCAGCCACGGTGATCCCGTTTTACCATAAAATTCACGTGAAGCAAACGAAGGGTAAAAAAACTTCCGAGTCCCGAAAGTGATTCGGGTAGTCTTTTTTGATATGAAACTTTGCACTGACAGCTAAGAGCTGTCAAAGCCGTAGAGCTCACAAAGAGCTTCGTTTTGACTGGTTATTGCTCTCGTAACTCCAAAAGAGGCAACCGTTATGGCTGTCCGAAGAATCGATATCCAAAGGGCGCAACATCTACGGTGCAAGGTGCAACATCCATTCAAAATGCCAAAACAGTGCCGTACAACTTTTAGAAATGAGTGCATGGATTTGAAACGGAACAGTACCATGGAGCACGACTCTCCTACGTTGGTAAATCGACGACCAGCCACGGTGCTCCCGTTTTACCATAAAATACACGTTAAGCAAACGATGGGTAAAAAAAACTTCCGAGTCCCGAAAGTGATTCGGTTGTCTTTTTTTGGATATGAAACTTGGCATTGACGGCTAAGAGATGCCAAAGCCGTCGAACTCACAGAGAGCTTCATTTTGACTGGATATGGCTCCCGAAACTCCAAAAGAGGCAACCGTTATGGCTGTCCGAAGAATCGATATCCTAAGGGCGTAAAATCTACCGTGCAAGGTGCAACATCCGTTCAAAATGCAGAAACAGTGTCGTACGACTTTTAGAAATGAGTGCATGGATTTGAAATGGAACAGTGCCATGGAGCACCACTCTCCTATGTTGGTAAATCGATGACCAGCCACGGTGATCCCGTTTTACCATAAAATTCACGTGAAGCAAACGAAAGGTAAAAACAACTTGCGAGTCCCGAAAGTGATTCGAGCTGTCTTTTTATGGATATGAAACTTTGCGGCTAAGAGCCGTCAAAGCCGTAGAACTCACAGAGAGCTTCGTTTTGACAGGTTATGGCTCCCGTAACTCCGAAAGAGGCAACCATTATGGCTGTCTGAAGAATCGATATCCTAAGGGCGCAACATCTACGGTGCAAGGTGCAACATCCGTTCAAAATGCCAAAACAGTGCCGTAAGACTTTTAGAAATGAGTGCATGTATTTGAACCGGAACAGTACCATGGAGCACCACTCTCCTACGATGGTAAATCGACGACCAGCCCCGGTGATCCCGTTTTACCATAAAATTCACTTGAAGCTAAGGAAGGGTAAAAAAACTTCCGAGTCCCGAAAGTGATTCGGGTAGTCTTTTTTTATATGAAACTTTGCATTGACGGCTAAGAGCTGTCAAAGCCGTAGAACTCACAGAGAGCTTCATTTTGACTGGTTATGGCTCTCGTAGCTCCAAAAGAGGCAACCGTTATGGTTGTCCGAAGAATCGATATCTAATGGGCGCAACATCTACGGTGCAAGGTGCAACATCCAATCAAAATGCCGAAACAGTGCCGTACGAATTTTAGAAATGAGTGCATGGATTTGAAACGGAACAGTACCATGGAGCACCACTCTCCTACGTTGGTAAATTGACGACCAGCCACGGTGATCCGGTTTTACCATAAAATTCACGTGAAGCAAACGAAGGGTAAAAAAACATCCGAGTCTCGAAAGTGATTCGGGTTGTCTTTTTTTGAATATGAAACTTTGCATTGACGGCTAAGAGCTGCCAAAGCCGTCGAACTCACAGAGAGCTTCGTTTTGACTGGTTATGGCTCTCGTAACTCCAAAAGAGGCAACCGTTATGGCTGTCCGACGAATCGATATCTAAAGGGCGCAATATCTTTGGTGCAAGGTGCAACATCCGTTCAAAATGATGAAACAGTGCCGTACGACTTTTAGAAATGAGTGCATGGATTTAAAATGGAACAGTACCATGGAGCACCACTCTCCTACGTTGGTAAATCGACGAACAGCCACGGTGACCCTGTTTTACCAAAAAATTCACGTGATGCAAACGAAGGGTAAAAAAAACTTCTGAGTCCCGAATGTGATTCGAGTTATCTTTTTTTGGATATTAAACTTTGCATTGACGGCTAAGAGCTGCCAAAGCCGACGAACTCACAGAGAGCTTCGTTTTGACTGGTTATGGCTCCCGTAACTCCAAAAGAGGCAACATTTATGGCTGTCCGAAGAATCGATATCCTAAGGGCGCAACATCTATGGTGCTAGGTGTAACATCCATTCAAAATGCTGAAACAGTGTCGTACGACTTTTAGAAATGAGTGCATGGATTTGAAACGGAACAGTACCATGGAGCACCACTCTCCTACGATGGTAAATCGACGACCAGCAACGGTGATCCCGTTTTACCATAAAATTCACGTGAAGCAAACGAAGGGTAAAAAAAAATTCCGAGTCCCGAAAGTGACTGGGGTAGTCTTTTTTGATATGAAATTTGCTTTGATGGCTAAGAGCTTTCAAAGTCGTAGAACTCGCAGAGAGCTTCGTTTTGACTGGTTATGGCTCTCATAACTCCAAAAGAGGCAACCGTTATGGCTGTCCGAAGAATCGATATGCAAAGGGCGCAACATCTACGGTGCAAGGTGCAGCATCCGTTCAAAATGCCGAAACGGTGTCGTACGACTTTTAGAAATGAGTACATGGATTTGAAACGGAACAGTACCATGGAGCACCACTCTCCTACGTTTGTAAATCGACGACCAGCCATGGTGATCCCGTTTTACCATAAAATTCACGTGAAGCAAACGAAGGGTAAAAAAAACTTTCGAGTCCCGAAAGTGATTCGGGTTGTCTTTTTTTGGATATGAAACTTTGCATTGATGGCTAAGAGCTTCCGAAGCCGTCGAACTCACAGAGAGCTTCGTTTTGACAGGTTATGGCTCCCGTAACTCCAAAAGAGGCAACCATTATGGCTGTCCGAAGAATCGATATCCTAAGGGCGCAACATCTACGGTGCAAGGTGCAACATCCATCCAAAATGCTGAAACAGTGCCGTACGACTTTTATAAATGAGTGCATGGATTTGAAACGGAACAGTACCATGGCGCACCACTCCCCAGCGATGGTAAATCGACGACCAGCCACGGTGATCCCATTTTACCATAAAATTCACGTGAACCAAACGAAGGGTAAAAAAATACTTCAGAGTTCCGAAAGTGATTCGTGTAGTCATTTTTGGATATGGAACTTTGCATTGACGGCTAAGAGCTTTCAAAGCTGTAGAACTCACAGAGAGTTTCATATTGACTGGTTATGGCTCCCGTAACTCCAGAAGAGGCAACCGTTGTGGCTCTCCGAAGTATCGATATCCAAAGGGCGCAACATCTACGGTGCAAGGTGCAACATCCGTTCAAAATGCCGAAACAGTGCCGTACGACTTTTATAAATGAGTGCATGGATTTGAAATGGAATAGTACCATGGCACACCACTCTCCTACGTTGGTAAATCGACGACCAGCCATGGTGATCCCGTTTTACCATAAAATTCACGTGAAGCAAACGAAAAGTTAAAAAAAACTTCCGAGTCCCGAAAGTGATTCGGGTTGTCTTTTTTTGGATATGAAACTTTGCATTGACGGCTAAGAGCTACCAAAGCCGTAGAACTCACAGAGAGCTTCGTTTTGACTGGTTATGGCTCCCGTAACTCCAAAAGAGGCAACCGTTATGGCTGTCTGAAGAATCGATATCCTAAGGGCGCAACATCTACCGTGCAAGGTGCAACATCCGGTCAAAATTCCGAACCAGTGCCGTACGACTTTTAGAAATGAGTGCATGGATTTGAAATGGAACAGTACCATGGAGCACCACTCTCCTACGTTGGTAAATCGACGACCAGCCACGGTGATCCCGTTTTACCATAAAATTCACGTGAAGCAAACGAAGGGTAAAAAAACTTCCGAGTCCCGAAAGTGATTCGGGCTATCTTTTTTAGGATATGAAACTTTGCATTGACGGCTAAGAAATGCCAAAGCCGTCGAACTCATAGAGAGCTTCGTTTTGACTGGTTATGGCTCCCGTAACTCCAAAAGAGGCAACCGTTATGGCTGTCCGAAGAATCGAAATCCTAAGGGCGCAACATCTACGGTACAAGGTGTAACATCCGTTCAAAATGCCAAAACAGTGTCGTACGACTTTTAGAAATGAGTGCATTGATTTGAAACGGAACAGTACCATGGAACACCACTCTCCTACGTTGGTAAATCGACGACCAGCCACGGTGACCCTGTTTTACCATAAAATTCACGTGATGCAAACGAAGGGTAAAAAAACTTCTGAGTCCCGAATGTGATTCGAGTTATCTTTTTTTGGATATTAAACTTTGCATTGACGGCTAAGAGCTGCCAAAGCCGACGAACTCACAGAGAGCTTCGTTTTGACTGGTTATGGCTCCCGTAACTCCAAAAGAGGCAACCGTTATGGCTGTCTGAAGAATCGATATCCTAAGGGCGCAACATCTACCGTGAAAGGTGCAACATCCGGTCAAAATTCCGAACCAGTGCCGTACGACTTTTAGAAATGAGTGCATGGATTTGAAATGGAACAGTACCATGGAGCACCACTCTCCTACGTTGGTAAATCGACGACCAGCCACGGTGATCCCGTTTTACCATAAAATTCACGTGAAGCAAACGAAGGGTAAAAAAACTTCCGAGTCCCGAAAGTGATTCGGGCTATCTTTTTTAGGATATGAAACTTTGCATTGACGGCTAAGAAATGCCAAAGCCGTCGAACTCATAGAGAGCTTCGTTTTGACTGGTTATGGCTCCCGTAACTCCAAAAGAGGCAACCGTTATGGCTGTCCGAAGAATCGAAATCCTAAGGGCGCAACATCTATGGTACAAGGTGTAACATCCATTCAAAATGCCAAAACAGTGTCGTACGACTTTTAGAAATGAGTGCATTGATTTGAAACGGAACAGTACCATGGAACACCACTCTCCTACGTTGGTAAATCGACGACCAGCCACGGTGACCCTGTTTTACCATAAAATTCACGTGATGCAAACGAAGGGTAAAAAAAAACTTCTGAGTCCCGAATGTGATTCGAGTTATCTTTTTTTGGATATTAAACTTTGCATTGACGGCTAAGAGCTGCCAAAGCCGACGAACTCACAGAGAGCTTCGTTTTGACTGGTTATGGCTCCCGTAACTCCAAAAGAGGCAACATTTATGGCTGTCCGAAGAATCGATATCCTAAGGGCGCAACATCTATGGTGCAAGGTGCAACATCCATTCAAAATGCCGAAACAGTGTCGTACGACTTTTAGAAATGAGTGCATGGATTTGAAACGGAACAGTACCATGGAGCACCACTCTCCTACGATGGTAAATCGACGACCAGCCACGGTGATCCCGTTTTACCATAAAATTCACGTGAAGCAACGAAGGGTAAAAAAAAATTCCAAGTCCCGAAAGTGATTCGGGTAGTCTTTTTTGATATGAAATTTGCTTTGATGGCTAAGAGCTTTCAAAGTCGTAGAACTCACAAAGAGCTTCGTTTTGACTGGTTATGGCTCTCATAACTCCAAAAGAGGCAACCGTTATGGCTGTCCGAAGAATCGATATGCAAAGGGCGCAACATCTACGGTGCAAGGTGCAGCATCCGTTCAAAATGCCGAAACGGTGTCGTACGACTTTTAGAAATGAGTACATGGATTTGAAACGGAACAGTACCATGGAGCACCACTCTCATACGTTTGTAAATCGACGACCAGCCATGGTGATCCCGTTTTACCATAAAATTCACGTGAAGCAAACGAAGGGTAAAAAAACTTTCGAGTCCCGAAAGTGATTCGGGTTGTCTTTTTTTGGATATGAAACTTTGCATTGATGGCTAAGAGCTTTCGAAGCCGTCGAACTCATAGAGAGCTTCGTTTTGACAGGTTATGGCTCCCGTAACTCCAAAAGAGGCAACCATTATGGCTGTCCGAAGAATCGATATCCTAGGGCGCAACATCTACGGTGCAAGGTGCAACATCCATCCAAAATGCCGAAATAGTGCCGTACGACTTTTATAAATGAGTGCATGGATTTGAAACGGAACAGTACCATGGCGCACCACTCCCCAGCGATGGTAAATCGACGACCAGCCACGGTGATCCCATTTTACCATAAAATTCACGTGAAGCAAACGAAGGGTAAAAAAATACTTCAGAGTTCCGAAAGTGATTCGGGTAGTCATTTTTGGATATGGAACTTTGCATTGACGGCTAAGAGCTGTCAAAGCTGTAGAACTCATAGAGAGTTTCATATTGACTGGTTATGGCTCCCGTAACTCCAGAAGAGGCAACCGTTGTGGCTCTCCGAAGTATCGATATCCAAAGGGCGCAACATCTACGGTGCAAGGTGCAACATCCGTTCAAAATGCCGAAACAGTGCCGTACGACTTTTATAAATGAGTGCATGGATTTCAAATGGAATAGTACCATGGCACACCACTCTCCTACGTTGGTAAATCGACGACCAGCCATGGTGATCCCGTTTTACCATAAAATTCACGTGAAGCAAACGAAAAGTTAAAAAAAACTTCCGAGTCCCGAAAGTGATTCGGGTTGTCTTTTTTTGGATATGAAACTTTGCATTGACGGCTAAGAGCTACCAAAGCCGTAGAACTCACAGAGAGCTTCGTTTTTACTCGTTATGGCTCTCGGAACTCCAAAAGAGGCGACCGTTATGGTTGTCTGAAGAATCGATATCCTAAGGGCGCAACATCTACCGTGCAAGGTGCAACATCCGGTCAAAATTCCGAAACAGTGCCGTACGACTTTTAGAAATGAGAGCATGGATTTGAAATGGAACAGTACCATGGAGCACCACTCTCCTACGTTGGTAAATCGACGACCAGCCACAGTGATCCCGTTTTACCATAAAATTCACGTGAAGCAAACGAAGGGTAAAAAAACTTCCGAGTCCCGAAAGTGATTCGGGCTATCTTTTTTAGGATATGAAACTTTGCATTGACGGCTAAGAAATGCCAAAGCCGTCGTACTCATAGGGAGCTTCGTTTTGACTGGTTATGGCTCCCGTAACTCCAAAAGAGGCAACCGTTATGGCTGTCCGAAGAAACGAAATCCTAAGGGCGCAACATCTACGGTACAAGGTGCAACATCCGTTCAAAATGCCAAAACAGTGCCGTATGACTTTTAGAAATGAGTGCATTAATTTGAAACGGAATAGTACCATGGAACACCACTCTCCTATGTAGGTAAATCGACGACCAGCCACGGTGATCCAGTTTTACCATAAAATTCACGTGAAGCAAACGAAGGGTAAAAAAACTTCCGAGTCCCGAAATTGATTAGGGCTGTCTTTTTTTGTATATGAAACTTTCCATTGAAGGCTAAGAGCCGCCAAAGCTGTAGAACTCACAGAGAGATTCGTTTTTACTCGTTATGGCTTCCGTAACTCCAAAAGAGGCAACCGTTATGGCTGTCCGAAGAATCGATATCCTAAGGGCGCAACATCTATGGCTCAAGGTGCAACATCCGTCCAAAATGCCGAAACAGTGTCGTACGACTTTTATAAATGAGTGCAAGGATTTGACATGGAACAGTACCATGGCGCACCACTCCCCAGCGATGGTAAATCGACGACCAGTCACGGTTATCCCGTTTTACCAAAAAATTCACGTGAAGCAAACGAAGGGTAAAAAAAACTTCCGAGTCCCGAAAGTGATTCGGGTAGTCTTTTTTGATATGAAACTTTGCATGGACGGCTAAGAGCTGTCAAAACCGTAGAACTCACAAAGAGATTCGTTTTGACTGGTTATGGCTCTCGTAACTCCAAAAGAGGCAACCGTTATGGCTGTCCGAAGAATCAATATCCAAAGGGCGCAACATCTACGGTGCAAGGTGCAACATCTGTTCAAAATGCCGAAACAGTGCCGTACGACTTTTACAAATTAGTGCATGGATTTGAAACGGAACAATACCGATAAGCACCACTCTTCTACGTTGGTAAATCGACGACCAACCATGGTGTTCCCGTTTTACCATAAAATTCACGTGAAGCAAACGAAGGGTAAAGTGATTCGGGTTGTCTTATTTTGGATATGAAACTTTGCATTGACGGCTAAGACCTACCAAAGCCGTCGAACTCACAGAGAGCTTCGTTTGGACTGGTTACGGCTCCCGTAACTCCAAAAGAGGCAACTGTTATGCCTGTTCGAAGAATCGATATACTAAGGGCGCAACATCTACGGTGCAAGGTGCAACATCCGTCCAAAATGCCGAAACAGTGCCGTACGAATTATATAAATGAGTGCATGGATTTGAAATGGAACAGTACCATGGCGCACCACTCCCTAGCGTTGGAAAATCGGCGACCAGCCACAGTGATCCCGTTTTACCATAAAATTCATGTGAAGCAAACGAAGGGTAAAAAAAACTTTCGGGTCTTGAAAGTGATTCGGGTAGCCTTTTTTGGATATGAAACTTTGCATTGACAGTTAAGAGCTGTCAAAGTCGTAGAACTCACAGAGAGCTTTGTTTTGACTGGTTATGGCTCCCGTAACTCCAAAAGAGGCAACCTTTATGGCTATTCGAAGAATCAATATCCAAAGGGCGCAACATCTACGGTACAAGGTGCAACATCCGTTCAAAATGCCGAAATAGTGCCGTATGAATTTTATGTATGAGTGCATAGATTTGAAACGGAACAGTACCATGGAAAACCACTCTCCTACGATGGTAAATCGACGACCAGCCACGGTGATCCCGTTTTACCATAAAATTCACGTGAAGCAAACAAAGGGTAAAAAAAAACTTCCTAGTCCCGAAAGTGATTCAGATAGTCTTTTTTTGGATATGAAACTTTGCATTGACGGCTAAGAGCTTTCAAAGATGTAGAACTCACAGAGAGCTTCGTTTTGACTGGTTATGGCTCCCGTCACTCCAAAAGAGGCAACCGTTATGGCTGTCCGAAGAATCGATATCCTAAGTGCGCAACATCTATGGTGCAAGGTGCAACATCCGTCCAAAATGCCAAAACAGTGCCGTACGACTTTTATAAATGAGTGCATGGATTTGCAATGGAACAGTACCATGGAGCACCACTCTTCTACGATGGTAAATGGACGACCAGCCACGGTGATCCCGTTTTACCATAAAATTCACGTGAAGCAAACGAAGAGTAAAAAAAAACTACCGAGGCCCGAAAGTGATTCGGGTATTCATTTTTTGGATATGAAACTTTTGATTGATGGCTAAGAGCCGTCAAAGCCGTAGAACTCACAAAGAGCTTCGTTTTGACTAGTTATGGCTCCCGTAACTCCAAAAGAGGCAACCGTTATGGCTGTCCGAAAAATCGATATCCTAAGGGCGCCACTTCTACGGTGCAAGGTGCAACATCCGTCCAAAATGCCGAAACAGTGCCGTATGACTTTTATAAATGAGTGCATGGATTTGAAATGGAACAGTACCATTGCGCACCACTCACCAGCGATGGTAAATCGACGACCAACTACGTTGGTCTCGTTTTACTATAAAATTCACGTGAAGCAAACGAAGGGTAAAAAAAACTTCCGAGTCCCGAAAGTGATTCGGGTAGTCTTTTTTGGATATGAAACTTTGCATTGACGGCTAAGAGCAATCAAAGCCGTAGAACTCAAAAAGAGCTTCGTTTTGACTGGTTATGGCTCCCGTAACACCCAAAGAGGCAACCGTTATGGCTGTCCGAAGAATCAATATCCAAAGGGTGCAACATCTACGGTGCAAGGTGCAACATCCATTCAAAATGCCGAAACAGTGTCGTACGACTTTTAGAAATGAGTGCATGGATTTGAAACGGAACAATACCATGGAAAACTACTCTCCTACGATGGTAAATCGACGACCAGCCACGGTGATCCCGTTTTACCATAAAATTCGCGTGAAGCAAACGAATGGTAAAAAAATCTTCCGAGTCCCGAAAGTGATTCGGGTTGTCTTTTTTTGGATATGAAACTTTGCATTGACGGCTAAGAGCAGTCAAACCCATAGAAGTCATAATGAGCTTCGTTTTGACTGGTTATGGCTCCCGTAACTCCAAAAGTGGCAACCGTTATGGCTGTCCGAAGAATCGATATCCTAAGGGCGCGACATCTACGGTGCAAGGTGCAACATCCGTCCAAAATGCCGAAACAGTGCCGTACGACTTTTATAAATGAGTGCATGGATTTGAAACGGAACTGTACCATGGCGCACCACTATCCCGTGATGGTAAATCGACGACCAGCCACGGTGATCCCGTTTTACCATAAAATTCATGTGAAGCAAACGAAGGGTAAAAAAAACTTCCGAGTCCTGAAAGTGATTCGGGTAGTCTTTTTTTGGATATGAAACTTTGCATTGATGGCTAAGAGCTGTCAAAGCCGTAGAACTCACAGAGAGCTTCGTTTTGACTGGTTATGGCTCCCGTAACTCCAAAAGAGGCAATCGTTATGGTTGTTCGAAGAATCGATTTCCTAAGGGCGCAACATCTACGGTGCAAGGTGCAACATCCGTTCAAAATGTCGAAACAGTGCCGTACGACTTTTAGAAATGAGTGCAAGGATTTGAAACAGAACAGTACCATGGAGCACCACTCTCCTACGTTGGTAAGTCGACGACCAACCACGGTGATCCCGTTTTACCATAAAATTCACGAGAAGCAAACGAAGGGTAAAAAAAAAATTCCGAGTCCCGAAAGTGATTCGAGTTGTCTTTTTTTGGATATGAAACTTTGCATTGATGGCTAAGAGCTACCAAAGCCGTAGAACTCACAAAGGGCTTCGTTTTGACTCGTTATGGCTCCCGTAACTCCAAAAGAGGCAACCGTTATGGCTGTCCGAAGAATCGATATCCAAAGGGCGCAACATCTACGGTGCAAGGTGCAACATCCGTTCAAAATGCCAAAACAAAGTTGTACGACTTTTAGAAATGAGTGAATGGATTTGAAATGGAATAGTACCATGGAGCACCACTCTCCTATGTTGGTAAATCGACGACCAGCCACGGTGATCCCGTTTTACCATAAAATTCACGTGAAGCAGACGAAGGGTAATAAAAACTTCCGAGTCCCAAAAGTGATTCGGGTTGTCTATTTTTGGATATGAAACTTTGCATTGACGGCTAAGAGCTACCAAAGCCGTAGAACTCACAGAGAGCTTCGTTTTGACTAGTTATGGCTCCCGTAACTCCAAAAGAGGCAACCATTATGGCTGTCCGAAGAATCGATATCCAAATGGCGCAACATCTACGGCGCAAGGTGCAACATCCGTTCAAAATGCCGAAACAGTGCCGTACGACTTTTAGAAATGAGTGCACGGATTTGAAATGGAACAGTACCATGGAGCACCACTCTCCTACAATGGTAAATGGACGACCAGCCACGGTGATCCAGTTTTACCATAAAATTCACGTGAAGCAAACGAAGGGTAAAAAAAACTTCCGAGGCCCGAAATTGATTCGGGTAGTCTCTTTTTGGATATGAAACTTTGCATTGACGGCTAAGAGCTGTCAAAACCGTAGAACTCATAGAGAGCTTCGTTTTGACTGGTTATGGCTCCCGTAACTCCAAACGAGGCAACCGTTATGGCTGTCCGAAGAATCGATATCCTAATGGCGCAACATCTACGGCGCAAGGTGCACCATCCTTTCAAAATGCCGAAACAGTGCCGTACGACTTTTAGAAATGAGTGCACGGATTTGAAACGAAATAGTACCATGGAGCACCACTCTCCTACAATGGTAAATGGACGACCAGCCACGGTGATCCTGTTTTACCATAAAATTCACGTGAAGCAAACGAAGGGTAAAAAAAATTCCGAGGCCTAAAAGTGATTCGGGTAGTCTCTTTATGGATATGAAACTTTGCATTGACGGCTAAGAGCTGTCAAAATCGTAGAACTCATAGAGAGCTTCGTTTTGACTGGTTATTGCTCCCGTAACTACAAAAGAGGCAATCGTTATGGCTGTCCGAAAAATCGATATCCTAAGGGCGCAACATCTACAGTGCAAGGTGCAACATCCGTCCAAAATGCCGAAACAACGCCGTACGACTTTTATAAATGAGTGCATGGATTTGAAACGGAACAGTACCATGGCGCACAACTGTCCAGCGACGGTAAATCGACGACTAGCCACGGTGATCCCGTTTTACCATAAATTTCACGTGAAGCAAACGAAGGGTAAAAAAATACTTCCGAGTCCCGAAAGTGATTCGGGTAGTCTTTATTTGGATATGAAACTTTGCATTGACGCCTAAGAGTTGTTAAAGCCGTAGAACAATCAGAGAGCTTCGTTTTGACTGGTTATGGCTCCCGTAACTCCAAAAGAGGCAACCGTTATGGCTGTCCGAAGAATCGATATCCTAAGAGCGCAACATCTACGGTGCAAGGTGCAACATCCGTCCATAATGCCGAAACAGTGCCGTACGACTTTTATAAATGAGTGCATGGATTTGAAACGGAACAAAACCATGGCGCACCACTCTCCAGCGATGGTAAATCGACGACCAGCCACGCCGATCCCGTTTTACCATAAAATTCACATGTAGCAAACGAAGGGTAAAAAAAACTTCCGAGTCCAGAAAGTGATTCGGGTTGTCTTTTTTTGGACATGAAACTTTGCATTGATGGGTATGAGCCGTCAAAGCCGTAGAACTCACAGAGAGCTTCGTTTTTACTAGTTATGGCTCCCGTAACTCCAAAAGAGGCAACTGTTATGGCTGTCCGAAGAATCGATATCCTAAGGGCGCAACATCTACGGTGCAAGGTGCAACATCCAATCAAAATGCTGAAACAGTGCCGTACAACTTTTAGATATGAGTGCATGGATTTGAAATGGAACAGTACCATGGAGCACCACTCTCCTACGTTGGTAAATCGACGACTAGCCACAGTGATCCCGTTTTACCATAAAATTCACGTGAAGCAAACGAAGGGTAAAAAAAAATTCCGAGTCTCGAAAGTGATTTGGGTTGTCTTTTTTTGGATATGAAACTTTGCATTAGCGGCTAAGAGCAGTCAAAGCCGTAGAACTCACAGAGAGCTTTGTTTTGACTGGTTATGGCTCCCGTAACTCCAAAAGAGGCAACCGTTATGGCTGTCCGAAGAATCGATATCCTAAGAGCGCAACATCTAAGGTGCAAGGTGCAACATCCGTCCATAATGCCGAAACAGTGCCGTACAACTTTTATAAATCGATGACTAGCCACGCCGATCCCGTTTTACCATAAAATTCACTTGTAGCAAACGAAGGGTAAAAAAAACATCCGAGTCCCGAAATTGATTCGGGTTGTCTTTTTTTGGACATGAAACTTTGCATTGACGGCTATGAGCCGTCAAAGCCGTAGAACTCATAAAGAGCTTCGTTTTGACTGGTTATGGCTCCCGTAACTCCAAAAGAGGCAACCGTTATGGCTGTCCGAAGAATCGATATCCTAAGGGCGCAACATCTACGTTGCAAGGTGCAACATCCAATCAAAATGCCGAAACAGTGCCGTACGACTTTTAGAAATGAGTGCATGGATTTGAAATGGAACAGTACCATGGAGCACCACTCTCCTACGTTGGTAAATCGACGACAAGCCACGGTGATCCCGTTTTACCATAAAATTCACGTGAAGCAAACGAAGGGTAAAAAAACTTCCGAGTCCCGAAAGTGATTTGGGTTGTCTTTTTTTGGATATGTAACTTTGCATTAGCGGCTAAGAGCAGTCAAAGCCGTAGAATCACAGAGAGCTTCGTTTTGACTGGTTATGGCTCTCATAGCTCCAAAAGAGGCAACCGTTATGGCTGTCCGAAGAATCGATATCCAAAGGGCGCAACATCTACGGTGCAAGGTGCAACATCTGTCCATAATGCCGAAACAGTGCCGTACGACTTTTATAATTGAGTGCGTGGATTTGAAATGGAATAGTACCATGCCACACCACTCTCTAGCGATGGTAAATCGATGACCAGCCACGCCGATCCCCTTTTACCATAAAATTCACGTGTAGCAAACGAAGGGTAAAAAAACTTCCGAGTCCCGAATGTGATTCGGGTTGTCTTTTTTTGGACATGAAACTTTGCATTAACGGCTAAGAGGCATCAAAGCCGTAGAACTCACAGAGAGCTTCGTTTTGACTGGTTATGACTCCCGTAACTCCAAAAAGGCAACCGTTATGGCTGTCCGAAGAATCGATATCCAAAGGGCGCAACATCTACGGTGTAAGGTGCAACATCCGTTCAAAATACCGAAACAGTGCCGTATGACTTTTAGAAATGAGTGCATGGATTTGAAACGGAACAGTACCACGGAGCACCACTCTCCTACGTTGGAAAATCGACGACCAGTCACGGTGATCCCGTTTTACCATAAAATTCACTTGGAGCAAACGAAGGGTAAAAAAATACTTCCTAGTCCCGAAAGTGATTCGGGTAGTCTTTATTTGGATATGAAACTTTGCATTGACGCCTAAGAGCTGTTAAAGCCGTAGAACTATCAAAGAGCTTCGTTTTGACTGGTTATGGCTCCCGTAATTCCAAAAGAGGCAACCGTTATGGCTGTCCGAAGAATCGATATCCTAAGAGCGCAACATCTACGGTGCAAGGTGCAACATCCGTCCATAATGCCGAAACAGTGCCGTACCACTTTTATAAATGAGTGCATGGATTTGAAACGGAACAGAACCATGGCGCACCACTCTCCAGCGATGGTAAATCGACGACCAGCAACGCCGATCCCGTTTTACCATAAAATTCACATGTAGCAAACGAAGGGTAAAAAAAACTTCCGAGTTCCGAAAGTGATTCGGGTAGTCTTTTTTTGGACATGAAACTTTGCATTGACGGCTATGAGCCGTCAAAGCCGTAGAACTCACAGAGAGCTTCGTTTTGACTGGTTATGGCTCCCGTAACTCCAAAAGAGGCAACCGTTATGGCTGTCCGAAGAATCGATATCCTAAGGGCGCAACATCTACGGTGCAAGGTGCAACATCCAATCGAAATGCCGAAACTGTGACGTACGACTTTTAGAAATGAGTGCATGGATTTGAAATGGAACAGTACCATAGAGCACCACTCTCCTACATTGGTAAATCGACGACTAGCCACGGTGATCCCGTTTTACCATAAAATTCACGTGAAGCAAACGAAGGGTAAAAAAACTTCCGAGTCTCGAAAGTGATTTGGGTTGTCTTTTTTTGGATATGAAACTTTGCATTAGCGGCTAAGAGCATTCAAAGCCGTAGAACTCACAGAGAGCTTCGTTTTGACTGGTTATGGCTCATGTAACTCCAAAAGAGGCAACTGTTATGGCTGTCCGAAGAATCGATATCCAAAGGGCGCAACATCTACGGTGCAAGGTGCAACATCCGTTCAAAATGCCAAAACAGTGCCGTACGACTTTTAGAAATGAGTGCATGGATTTGAAATGGAATAGTACCATGGAGCACCACTCTCCTATGTTGGTAAATCGACGACCAGCCACGGTGATCCCGTTTTACCATAAATTCACGTGAAGCAAACGAAGGGTAAAAAAACTTCCGAGTCCCGAAAGTGATTCGGGTTGTCTTTTTTTGGATATGAAACTTTGCATTGACGGCTAAGTGCTACCAAAGCCGTAGAACTCACAAAGAGCTTCGTTTTGACTGGTTATGGCTCCCGTAACTCCAAACGAGGCAACCATTATGGCTGTCCGAAGAATCGATATCCTAATGGTGCAACATCTACGGCGCAAGGTGCACCATCCTTTCAAAATGCCGAAACAGTGCCGTACGACTTTTAGAAATGAGTGCACGGATTTGAAACGAAATAGTACCATGGAGCACCACTCTCCTACAATGGTAAATGGACGACCAGCCACGGTGATCCTGTTTTACCATAAAATTCACGTGAAGCAAACGAAGGGTAAAAAAAATTCCGAGGCCTGAAAGTGATTCGGGTAGTCTCTTTATGGATATGAAACTTTGCATTGACGGCTAAGAGCTGTCAAAATCGTAGAACTCATAGAGAGCTTCGTTTTGACTGGTTATTGCTCCCGTAACTACAACAGAGGCAATCGTTATGGCTGTCCGAAAAATCGATATCCTAAGGGCGCAACATCTACAGTGCAAGGTGCAACATCCATCCAAAATGCCGAAACAACGCCGTACGACTTTTATAAATGAGTGCATGGATTTGAAACGGAACAGTACCATGGCGCACAACTGTCCAACGACGGTAAATCGACGACTAGCCACGGTGATCCCGTTTTACCATAAATTTCACGTGAAGCAAACGAAGGGTAAAAAAATACTTCCGAGTCCCGAAAGTGATTCGGGTAGTCTTTATTTGGATATGAAACTTTGCATTGACGCCTAAGAGTTGTTAAAGCCGTAGAACAATCAGAGAGCTTCGTTTTGACTGGTTATGGCTCCCGTAACTCCAAAAGAGGCAACCGTTATGGCTGTCCGAAGAATCGATATCCTAAAAGCGCAACATCTACGGTGCAAGGTGCAACATCCGTCCATAATGCCGAAACAGTGCCGTACGACTTTTATAAATGAGTGCATGGATTTGAAACGGAACAAAACCATGGCGCACCACTCTCCAGCGATGGTAAATCGACGACCAGCCACGCCGATCCCGTTTTACCATAAAATTCACATGTAGCAAACGAAGGGTAAAAAAAACTTCCGAGTCCAGAAAGTGATTCGGGTTGTCTTTTTTTGGACATGAAACTTTGCATTGATGGGTATGAGCCGTCAAAGCCGTAGAACTCACAGAGAGCTTCGTTTTTACTAGTTATGGCTCCCGTAACTCCAAAAGAGGCAACTGTTATGGCTGTCCGAAGAATCGATATCCTAAGGGCGCAACATCTACGGTGCAAGGTGCAACATCCAATCAAAATGCTGAAACAGTGCCGTAAAACTTTTAGATATGAGTGCATGGATTTGAAATGGAACAGTACCATGGAGCACCACTCTCCTACGTTGGTAAATCGACGACTAGCCACAGTGATCCCGTTTTACCATAAAATTCACGTGAAGCAAACGAAGGGTAAAAAAAAATTCCGAGTCTCGAAAGTGATTTGGGTTGTCTTTTTTTGGATATGAAACTTTGCATTAGCGGCTAAGAGCAGTCAAAGCCGTAGAACTCACAGAGAGCTTTGTTTTGACTGGTTATGGCTCCCGTAACTCCAAAAGAGGCAACCGTTATGGCTGTCCGAAGAATCGATATCCTAAGAGCGCAACATCTAAGGTGCAAGGTGCAACATCCGTCCATAATGCCGAAACAGTGCCGTACAACTTTTATAAATGAGTGCATCCATGGCGCTCCACTCTCCAGCGATGGTAAATCGACAACCAGCCACGCCGATCCCGTTTTACCATAAAATTCACATGTAGCAAACGAAGGGTTAAAAAAAACTTCCGAGTCCCGAAAGTGATTCGGGTTGTCTTTTTTTGGACATGAAACTTTTCATTGACAGCTATGAGCTGTCAAAGCCGTAGAACTCACAGAGAGCTTCGTTTTGATTGGATATGGCTCCCGTAACTCCAAAAGAGGCAACCGTTATGGCTGTCCGAAGAATCGATATCCTAAGGGTGCAACATCTACGGTGCAAGGTGCAACATCCAATCAAAATGCCGAAACAGTGCCGTACGACTTTTATAAATGAGTGCATGGATTTGAAATGGAACAGAACCATGGAGCACCACTCTCCTACGTTGGTAAATCAACGACTAGCCACGGTGATCCCGTTTTACCATAAAATTCACGTGAAGCAAACGAAGGGTAAAAATAAATTCCGAGTCTCGAAAGTGATTTGGGTTGTCTTTTTTTGGATATGTATCTTTATATTAGCGGCTAAGAGCAGTCAAAGCCGTAGAACTCACAGAGAGCTTTGTTTTGACTGGTTATGGCTCCCGTAACTCCAAAAGAGGCAACCGTTATGGCTGTCCGAAGAATCGATATCCTAAGAGCGCAACATCTACGGTGCAAGGTGCAACATCCGTCCATAATGCCGAAACAGTGCCGTACGACTTTTATAAATGAGTGCATGGATTTGAAACGGAACATAACCATTGCGCACCACTCTCCAGCGATGGTAAATCGACGAACAGCCACGCCGATCCCGTTTTACCATAAAATTCTCATGTAGCAAACGAAGGGTAAAAAAAAACTTTCCAGTCCCGAAATTGATTCTGGTTGTCTTTTTTTGGACATGTAACTTTGCATTGACGGCTATGAGCCGTCAAAGCCGTAGAACTCACAGAGAGCTTCGTTTTGACTGGTTATGACTCCCGTAACTCCAAAAGAGGCAACCGTTATGGCTGTCCGAAGAATCGATATCCTAAGAGCGCAACATCTACGGTGCAAGGTGCAACATCCGTCCATAATGCCGAAACAGTGTCGTACGACTTTTATAATTGAGGCATGGATTTGAAACGGAACAGTACCATGCCACACCACTCTCTAGCGATGGTAAATCGACGACCAGCCACGCCGTTCCCGTTTTACCATAAAATTCACGTGTAGCAAACGAAGGGTAAAAAAAACTTCCGAGTCCCGAAAGTGATTCGGGTTGTCTTTTTTTGGACATGAAACTTTGCATTGACGGCTAAGAGGCGTCAAAACCGTAGAACTCACAGAGAGCTTCGTTTTGACTGTTTATGACTCCCGTAACTCCAAAAGAGGCAACCGTTATGGCTGTCTGAAGAATCGATATCCAAAGGGTGCAACATCTACGGTGTAAGGTGCAACATCCGTTCAAAATCCCGAAACAATGCCTACGACTTTTAGAAATGAGTGCATGGATTTGAAACGGAACAGTACCATGGAGCACCACTCTCCTACGTTGGTAAATCGACGACCAGCCACGGTGATCCCGTTTTACCATAAAATTCACGTGAAGCAAACGAAGAGTAAAAAAAACTTCCGAGTCTCGAAAGTGAATCGGGTTGTCTTTTTTTGGATATGAAAGTTTGAATTGACGGCTAAGAGTATTCAAAGCCGTAGAACTCACAGAGAGCTTTGTTTTGACTGGTTATGGTTCCCGTAACTCCAAAAGAGGCAACCGTTATGGCTGTCCGAAGACTCGATATCCTAAGAGCGCAATATCTACGGTGCAAGGTGCAACATCCGTCCAAAATGCCGAAACAGTGCCGTACGACTTTCATAAATGAGTGCATGGATTTGAAACGGAACAGTACCATGGCGCACCACTCTCCAGCGGTGGTAAATCGACGACCAGCCACGCCGATCCCATTTTACCATAAAATTGACGTGTAGCAAACGAAGGGTAAAAAAACTTCCGAGTCCCGAAAGTGATTCAGGTTGTCTTTTTTTGGACATGAAACTTTGCATTGACGGCTAAGAGCCATCAAAGCCGTAGAACTCACAGAGAGCTTCGTTTTGGCTAGTTATGGCTCCCGTAACTCCATAAGAGGCAACCGTTATGGCTGTCCGAAGAATCGATATCCTATGGGCGCAACATCTACGGTGCAAGGTGCAACATCCGTTCAAAATGCCAAAACAGTGCCGTATGACTTTTAGAAATGAGTGCATGGATTTGAAATGGAACAGTACCATGGAGCACCTCTCTCCTACGTTGGTAAATCGACGACCAGCCACGGTGATCCCGTTTTACCATAAAATTCACGTGAAGCAAACAAAGGGTAAAAAAACATCCGAGGCCCGAAAGTGATTCGGGTAGTCTTTTTTTGGATATGAAACTTTGCATTGACGGCTAAGAGCCGTCAAAGCCGTAGAACTCATGGAGAGCTTCGTTTTTACTGGTTATGGCTCCCGTAACTCCAAAAGAGGCAACCGTTATGGCTATCCGACGAATCGACATCCAAAGGGAGCAACATCTACGGTGCAAGCTGCAGCATCCGTCGAAAATGCCGAAACAGTGCCGTACGACTTTTATAAATGAGTGCATGGATTTGAAACGGAACAGTACCATGGCGCACCACTCTCCAGCGATGGTAAATCGACGACCAGCCACGGTGATCTCGTTTTACCATAAAATTCACGTGAAGCAAACGAAGGGTAAAAAAATAATTCCAAGCCCCGAAAGTGATTCGGGTAGTCTTAATTTGAATATGAAACTTTGCCTTGACGGCTAAGAGCTGTTAAAGCCGTAGAACTCACAAAGAGCTTTGTTTTGACTGGTTATGGCTCCCGTAACTCCAAAAGAGGCAACCGTTATGGCTGTCCGAAAAATTGATATCCAAAGGGCGCAAAATCTACGGTGCAAGGTGCAACATCCGTCCAAAATGCCGAAACAGTGCCGTACGACTTTTACAAATTAGTGCATGGATTTGAAACGGAACAGTACCATGGAGCACCTCTCCTACGTTGGTAAATCGACGACCAGCCACGGTGATTCCGTTTTACCATAAAATTCACGTGAAGCAAACGAAGGGTAAAAAAAACTTTCGAGTCCCGAAAGTGATTCGGGTTGTCTTTTTTTGGATATGAAACTTTGCATTGACGGCTAAGAGCAGTCAAAGCCGTAGAACTCATAGAGAGCTTCGTTTTGACTGGTTAAGGCTCCCGTAACTCCAAAAGAGGCAACCGTTATGGCTGTTCGGAAAATTGATATCCTAAGGGTGCAACATCTACGGTGCAAGGTGCAACATCCATCCAAAATGCTGAAACAGTGCCGTACGACTTTTATAAATGAGTGCATGGATTTGAAACGGAACAGTACCCTGGCGCACCACTATCCAGCGATGGTAAATCGACGACCAGCCACGGCGATCCCGTTTTACCATAAAATTCACGTGAAGTAAACGAAGGCTAAAAAAAACTTTCGAGTCCCGAAAGTTATTCGGGTAGTCTTTTTTTGGATATGAAACTTTGCATTGACGGCTAAGAGATGTCAAAGCTATAGAACTAACAGAGAGCTTCGTTTTGACTGGTTATGGCTCTCGTGACTCCAAAAGAAGCAACCGTTATGGCTGTCCGAAGAATCAATATCTAAGGGCGCAACATCTACGGTGCAAGGTGAAACACCGTCCAAAATGCCGAAACAGTGCCGTACGACTTTTATAAATGAGTGCATGGATTTTAAACGGTACAGTACCATGGCGCACCACTCTCCAGCGATAGTAAATCGACGACCAGCCACGGAGATCCCATTTTACAATAAAATTCACGTGTAGCAAACGAAGGGTACAAAAAACTTCCGAGTCCCAAAAGTGATTCGGGTTGTCTTTTTTGGACATGAAACTTTGCATTGACGGCTAAGAGCTGTCAAAGCCATAGATTTCACTGAGAGCTTCGTTTTGACTGGTTATGGCTTCCGTAACTCCAAAAGAGGCAACCGTTATGGCTGTCCGAAGAATCGATATCCTAAGGACGCAACATCTACGGTGCAAGGTGCAACATCCGTTCAAAATGCCGAAATAGTGTCATACGACTTTTAGAAATGAGTGCATGGATTTGAAACGAAACAGTACCATGGAGCACCACTCTCCTACGTTGGTAAATCGACGACCAGCCACGGTGATCCCGTTTTACCAAAAAATTCACGTGAAGCAAACGAAGGGTAAAAAAACTTCCGAGTCCCGAAAGTGATTCGGGTTATCTTTTTTTGGATACGAAACTTTGCACTGACGGCTAAGAGCAGTCAAAGCCGTAGAATTCATAGAGAGCTTCGTTTTGACTGGTTATGGCTCCCGTAACTCCAAAAGAGGAAACCGTTATGGCTGTCCCGAAAATCGATATCCTAAGGGTGCAACATCTACGGTGCAAGGTGCAACATCCGTCCAAAATGTCGAAACAGTGTCGTACGACTTTTATGAATGAGTGCATGGATTTGAAACGGAACAGTACCATGGTGCACCACTCTCCAGCGATGGTAAATCGACGACCAGCCACGGTGATCCCGTTTTACCATAAAATTCACGTGAAGCAAACGAAGGGTAAAAAAAAACTTCCGAGTCCTGAAAGTGATTCGGGTAGTCTTTATTTGGATATGAAACTTTGCATTGACGCCTAAGAGCTGTCAAAGCCGTAGAACTCATAGAGAGCTTCGTTTTGACTGGTTATGGCTCCCGTAACTCCAAAAGAGACAACCGTTATGGCTGTCCGAAGAATCGATATCCAAAGAGCGCAACATCTACGGTGCAAGGTGTAACATCCGTTCAAAATGCCGAAACAGTGCCTTACGACTTTTAGAAATGAGTGCATGGATTTGAACGGAACAGTACCATGGCGCACCACTCTCCAGCGACGGTAAATTGACGACCAGCCATGGTGATCTCGTTTTACCATAAAATTCACGTGAAGCAAACGAAGGGTAAAAAAATACTTCCGAGCCCCGAAAGTGATTCGGGTAGTCTTAATTTGGATATGAAACTTTGCATTGATGGCTAAGTGCTGTTAAAGCCATAGAACTCACAGAGAGCTTCATTTTGACTAGTTATGGCTCCCGTAACTCCAAAAGAGGCAACAGTTATGGCTGTTCGAAAACTCGATATCCTAAGGGCGCAACATTTATGGTGCAAGGTGCAACATCCGTCCAAAATGCCGAAACAGTGCCGTACGAGTTTTACAAATTAGTGCATGGATTTGAAACGGAATAGTACCATGGAGCACCACTCTCCTATGTTGGTAAATCGACGACCAGCCACAGTGATCCCGTTTTACCATAAAATTCATGTGAAGCAAACGAAGGGTAAAAAAACTTCCGAGTCCCGAAAGTGATTCGGGTTGTCTTTTTTTGGATATGAAACTTTGCATTGACGGCTAAGAGCAGTCAAAGCCGTAGAACTCACAGAGAGCTTCGTTTTGACTGGTTAAGACTTCCGTAACTCCAAAAGAGGCAACTGTTATGGCTGTCCGGAAAATCGATATCCTAAGGGCGCAACATCTACGGTGCAAGGTGCAACATCCATCCAAAATGCCGAAACAGTGCCGTACGAATTTTATAAATGAGTGCATGGATTTGAAACGGAACAGTACCATGGCGCACCACTATCCAGCGATGGTAAATCGACGACCAGCCACGGCGATCCTGTTTTACCATAAAATTCACGTGTAGCAAACGAAGGGTAAAAAAAACTTCCGAGTCCCGAAAGTGATTCGGGTTGTCTTTTTTTGGACATGAAACTTTGCATTGACGGCTAAGAGCTGTCAAAGCCATAGAATTAACAGAGAGCTTCGTTTTGACTGCTTATGTCTTTCGTAACTCCAAAAGAGGCAACCGTTATGGCTGTCCAAAGAATAGATATCCTAAGGATGCAACATCTACGGTGCAAGGTGCAATATCCGTTCAAAATGCCGAAACAGTGTTGTATGACTTTTAGAAATGAGTGCATGGATTTGAAATGGAACAGTACCATGGAGTACCACTCTCCTACGTTGGTAAATCGACGACCAGCCACAGTGATCCCGTTTTACCGTTAAATTCACGTGAAGCAAACGAAGGGTAAAAAAACTTTCGAGTCCCGTAAGTGATTCGGGTTGTCTTTTTTTGGATATGAAACTTTGCATTGACGGCTAAGAGTAGTCAAAGCTGTAGAACTCACAAAGAGCTTCATTTTGACTGGTTATGGCTCCCGTAACTCCAAAAGAGGCAACCGTTATGGCTGTCCCGAAAATCGATATCCTAAGGGCGCAACATCTACGGTGCAAGGTGCAACATCCGTCCAAAATGCCGAAACAGTGTCGTACGACTTTTATAAAAGAGTGCATGGATTTGAAACGGAACAGTACCATGGCGCACCACTTTCCAGCGATGGTAAATCGACGACCAGCCACGGTGATCCCGTTTTACCATAAAATTCACGTGAAGCAAACAAAGGGTAAAAAAAACTTCCGAGTCCCAAAAGTGATTCGGGTAGTCTTTATTTGGATATGAAACTTTGCATTGACGCCTAAGAGCTGTCAAAGCCGTAGAACTCATAGAGAGCTTCGTTTTGACTGGTTATGGCTCCCGTATCTCCAAAAGAGACAACCGTTATGGCTGTCCGAAGAATCGATATCCTAAGAGCGCAACATCTACGGTGCAAGGTGTAACATCCGTTCAAAATGCCGAAACAGTGCCTTACGACTTTTAGAAATGAGTGCATGGATTTGAGCGGAATAGTACCATGTAGCACCACTCTCCTACGTTGGTAAATCGACGACCAGCCACGGTGATCCCATTTTACCATAAAATTCATGTGAAGCAAACGAAGGGTAAAAAAAAACTTCCGAGTCCCGAAAGTGATTCGGTTTGTCTTTTTTTGGATATGAAACTTTGCATTCACGGCTAAGAGTAGTCAAAGCCGTAGAACTCACAGAGAGCTTCGTTTTGACTGGTTATGGCTCCCGTAACTCCAAAAGAGGCAACCGTTATGGCTGTCCAAAGAATCGATATCCTAAGGGCGCAATATCTACGGTGCAAGGTGCAACATCCGTCCAAAATGCCGAAACAGTTCCATATGACTTTTAGAAATGAGTGCATGGTTTTGAAACGAAACAGTACCATGGCGCACCACTCTCTAGCGGTGCTAAATCAACGACCAGCCACGCCGATCCCATTTTACCATAAAATTGACGTGTAGCAAACGAAGGGTAAAAAAAACTTCCGAGTCTCGAAAGTGATTCGGGTTGTCTTTTTTTGGACATGAAACTTTGCATTGACGGCTAAGAGCCTTCAAAGCCGTAGAACTCACAGAGAGCTTTGTTTTGACTAGTTATAGCTCCCGTAACTCCAAAAGAGGCAACCGTTATGGCTGTCCGAAGAATCGATATCCTAAGGGCGCAACATCTACGGTGCAAGGTGCAACATCCGTTCAAAATGCCGAAACAATGTCGTACGACCTTTAGAAATGAGTGCATGGATTTGAAATGGAACAGTACCTTGGAGCACCACTCTCCTACGTTCACTACAACAAAATATGATATTAATAACGCTATTTAATAACGCGTTATTCTGAAGCGTTATTATTGACCCTTAATTATCTAGTTACTGGTTGATTTTTGTTCTCCCTACAGGTGTAACGCGCGCATCTCCCTTCTCCTTCACGTGTAACGCTGCCCCAAAACATCTCCCTCCAACTTCCCAAATTATTTTCCCTCTCCCTCCAAAACCATTCCGCCTCCCTCCAAAACGCGCGCATCTCCCTCCTCCAAATTACGTTAGCGATTCGAAGACTCCAAAACGCGCGCAGCTCCCTCCTCCAAATTACGTTAGCGATTCGAAGAAAGCAGAAACCCTCTCAAGTATTGTCGAAGAAAGCAAACTCCTTCGATTTCGAAGCTAGGGCTTTGCGTGTAGCTCCGATCTATCGAAACTAGGGCTTCGCGTTTTGGATATAATCTTCGATTTTGATTCTGGTAAGCGATATAATCTTCGATTTTGATTCTGGTTTGCAGCAGCGTTTTTGCCAACAATGCAGCAGGTCTCTTTAATTTTTCTCCTCGCATTCTTTCTTGATTTCTTCATTTTATGAGCTTTTAATCTTCAGATTGCTTCATTTTTTTATGGTTATGATATTGTGTTCAAATACTGAATTAGAGAAGTTTTATAGATACAATCTTTGGAGCTTATCATATTCGATATTAGCAGTTAAATTGGTTTTTTTTACACGAACAAATTGATTTTTCGTGCTTATTACATGTAAGTAAGATAGATCCAGTTCTTTATTTAGGTTTATCCTCAAGATAAAAGTTCTATGATTAGAAAAGTGGACAATTTTCAGCTTTGTTGATACAATTAATCTTCAGATTATTTTTATATTAGCAAATTATAGATAATAAATGTGCAACTTTGTCATCATAATCCATACTGGCAACTAAATTAATTTTTTTACACAAACAAATTGAATTTTCTTGCTTATTACATGTAATTAAGACCAATCCAGTGCTTTATTTTTAATTTATCCTCAAGAAAAAAGTTTCATAATTAGAACAGCACACAACTTTCAGCTTTTCTTATACAATTTAGTTACGAAATTTGTGCACATGATTTTTAGCATAAGACAATGAGTTTGGAATAAAATTTTGCTTATTATGTCTTAGGTTTACTTTGGAGATTTAGTACATTGTAGTATCTGAGTAAGGTTACAAATGCAAATATTTGAAGTATTTCTGTACCAACACTACTTTAGTTCTATTTCTTAGGTCAAATGAACAGAACTATAAGGTGCTTATATTACCGTTTCTATGTTTGCCCACAATTTATAAGATGGTAAAATAAATTTCTTTGAAGTTGATGAGTTATAAGATAAGTCACTAGCAACAAATATTTACTTAAGGCTCATTTTAACTTTTACTGCTGAAATCTATCCTAATTTCAACTTATTTTCCTAATTACTTTAACCTTTTAATTTTTGTTCACTTAAAAGTTAAAAAATCATTATTCAAAACTACTTTTATGTAGTTATAAATAAAGTTCCCAAATGATTTTATAACTTAACAGTGTGTTAAGCACTTTACACTTGTTGATAACTTAATGCCAAGGTTCATGAGACATTTCTACAATTTAATTCGAGAAACTTCTTTTTTAATTTTCTTTATTTTTCAATTGATAATATCTACATAAATATTATTATGTATGCATTAAAGGTTGCTTAACCATTCTGAAGTGAATATTACATGGTCATCACACAAACTTGGGCCGTTTATGGTGCAACTGAAAGTAGCTTTGATCCCAATCAGTTGCGGTACAATAAAGAGAGAAGGCATGTAGCTAAATTGCAATAGTTCAGGGCAAAAGGAGTTTTATATTTTTATTAAATCCAGATTTTTTTGTTAGGATAAATTTTGTTGCATATTTTAATCCATATGGGAGTCCACTATTGATAAATTTTATAGCATATTTGAATTCATATGGGAATCCTTAGTCAATAGATTAATTTTGCTTAAAAAACATGTCAAATTTATATTCAGTTACTGATATTAAGTAAAATTACTGCAATAACCAGGAATATGTAACCTGTTATTGCTTCTTATCCATGTAATAAGTTAATTCAGCTACCATTTTTTCCTTTTAAGAATATGTTGATTTTAGAAAGGAGCTTTTAGTGTTTAAGCATCAACTTGAATGCCATAAATATGTTTTCTAAATACATGTTCTATAGTATCGTTTCAATATTTTTGTATAAATTAATTTATAATGAATGGGAAATAAATTCTATTTTTATAGTGAATGCCATAAAAAGAAGGCTGGGAAACAAGTCTCTCAAGAGAGGAGGAGCGGCTTCAGTATTTATTTGCTGTCAGGCCAAGAACCAGGATGCAAAACTGTCTGACGCGAAGTATCATCGAAGGCATAAGGCGTGCGAATCACACCTGAAGGCTCCGGATATTGTGGTTGTTGGTTTGATTCAGAGATTTTGTGAGCAATGCAGTAGGTTTGATCTTTGTTTGTTGCCTTAGAAGACTATTTTAATTTCATTTCATTATTCTAATATTGTTTGGGGCAGTTTTATCACATGTTATCCAAAGGGTCTTTGAATACTTTCTTCAAAATATACCTTAAATTCAAAATAGTATTAAATAGATCTAGTATTTTAAGCTAAACTATTTTATGATCATTCAAAAGTGTGCCCAGTGCACAATACTTCATTTGAACAGGATCTGTCTTACCCCATTACTGATATACTTGTTGAACTTCTTAGTACTTGTTAGGTTGTAAAAACACTCAATAACTGTAATATTCTTATTGGGAATAAGTAATGCTTGGAGCTAGTCAACATTGAATAGTTAGAGTTTCATTGCAAACAAAGGTAACCATAGAATTTTCTAGGGTCTCTTTTTCCAAAGAAATTAAAATTTCAAGATACCAAAGTCAGTGCTAAAAACACTTCTTAGAATACTATACTAACAAGGTATTCTGAAAATGTTCAGGACTAAATCTAGAAATATATAACTAAAATATATGAATGGTAAAACAAGAAAAAGGATATAACTTCTTTGATCCACATCTAATAACTCATTGACCCTTTTCTAATAATTTTTTCTTCTGTGACTAAAGACTGTACAATTATTCTATTTAAACCTTACTAGTTCCTAAAATTAAATGAACCTTAATTTTTACCACTTTGTTTATTGTTACTGTAAATTGGGAAAATTAGCATTGTTGTTACTGTAAAATTAAATAAACCATAATTTTTACCACTCCACTTATTGTTACTGTAAAACTGAAACTCTATGGAATAAAATCGTTACACTTCTATTCTTCTTTGACTTTCCTGAAATGTTTACAAAGTTATATATTCGTTGAAGAAATCCTTGAATCTTTAAGTAAAAATACCTTTGCAATCATTTTAACCTTGATTTACCAGTGGATGCCAGTCCAATCAAATGATTGTGAATAGAGTTTTAGATCATCACTGTCCTTACGATGAGGCTTATGAAACCACTGTCCAGTCCAATCAAACCGAACGAGCCGTTAGTATCTACAATTGACTTTACCTTTCTAACTATGGCATTTCAATTTGTGAGGTAAAAGGTCACTAAGAGAGTTCTGCAACATTTTTTAAAGTTAAGGGTTTATACATATTCAAAATTCATTCTCTTGCTTTTGTTGAATCCAGACCTTGTTATATTTATCATGGATAACAGCATTGGTCAAGCTGCATTTGATTAAGCATGGGCTTTTAAAGAAAATATACCAGTAGGAGCTGTGATTGTGGCTAAAATGGATGGGCATGAAAAAGGAGGTGGCACACTCAGCGCGTGAGTTTACCTTTTATTTTTGATATTTAATACATATTTTATTATTAGATGAACTAATAATGATGCTTTTTTTTGTAAGTCACATCCATTCAAACCATTTTATTATTGTTAATATTATTATTATTATAAAGTTAGTTAATTTTTATAAAACTTATAGTTAACAATAATAACAGTTGTCGTTAATGTTTCAGCTAAGTAAATTATAGTTTTACTTTACCCTTATGAATTTTAAGCCAAGCCGAGTGAGTATAAAGTTTGTGTCAGTATGATAAATGTTTCATCCTGCTAGCTGGCTAGGACAGAGCGTATGTCATCATGACTATTTAAGTTATGATTCATGTTTAATTACATAGGTTTGTGTTCTTATGGGTTGCAATGTTCTTATGAGCAGGACTATGCATGGGTGAACAAGAGATGACATTTCCATGTATGGATAATCTAAAGAGGTTAGTGGCATATCATTGTAAACTTAGTGATCACTTAATTTTTCAGAATGGAGTTGCTTTAAATTAACATTTAACATGTTAGGTTTCAGGGGCATACCAAGTTATAAAAAAACATCCCTGCTGATTTACAGATGGCTGTAGAGGAAGCAATTTTAGCTGATAGTGGTTTTGTAGGAACTCCAGTTGATGAAACCGACATGAAAGAGGATCAGGAAGCCTCTGATTCGAACATGATCTAGAAATCAAATCTCAAGAAAGCCAAGCAAGTGATGCAAATTTTATGTTTATATTTCTGTAATGTTGTTTGGTGTGCCCTGAAATTTGTTTAAATATTTTGAATTTACCTTCAGAAACTCAAAATTGATAATGAGCCATCCTTTTTCTCACGAAGGCTAGCTACACTTACTCTTGGACTTGTTGTAGCTGATATTGCTAATGGATGTAATGAGGCTGCTTTTATCACTGCTAGACATGAAGATAATAAAATAGATATGAAATTTTCTGAAGCGCTATTGCTAAGGTTATTGGTAGAGTGGAGAAGAAAAATAAGGTATGTCTTTTTCCTTATTGGTTTTGCCTTAATGCTACTTGTCCTTAGTAATTCAGTGTAGTACATGTTGAACATACACATAGACATGATAGCTTGGATACACCTACTGCTTATCTGCTCATCATACTGAACCATTATCATGTCATGCTATTGTGTCTTATTTTTTGCAACTCAAAAATAAATTGTAAACATATGCTCTATTCAATATTGATACCTGGCCATGCATTATATTGGCAAACATAGAACCGACTTATTTGCACTTCAACTTCTTCTCTAATGCATTTTATTTGATTCAAAGCTACCACTTTAGAAATGTTCTCTCTGTTATTTGCATTATCAATCCTCACCACCGCTAACCATTAATATGTGTTATATTAAGCATAGTTTCACATGTATATTACCAACTCACTTAATTGTTAGCTCCGTATGTCACCTATCAACCACCAATTACTGAATTATTCAATGAGTCATCTCAACTATTGTCATATACACTCTCAAGTTCTCATATATATTGGTCCAGGTACGAACGACATGCATGAAGAAAGGCTTTGAGCAGTTCAAGTTCTTAGTGATGCATTTGGTACTTGTAGACGTAAAGTTTGAACTATGTTATGTTTTGTTATCATGAATTTGTATTGAATTTGGTAACTCATGTATTGAACTTATTTTTTGTTAGTTGATGCTTTATTTTGTTATCATGAATATGCATTACATTTGCTGATTATTATATTTTTTTCGTTCATACATTGTTCAAATTGTTATATGTTTAAAGAATATTCATTTTGATTGTTATTATTAAAATGTAATAGTGGGGTACATCAAATATATAGTAAAATAAAGCATAACTCCTAAAAAGCGTTATAACTATTTGACATAAGTGCTATAAAAAGATAATGCAATGTATGAGGTTACTGTCAAAGGATAGCAGCAAATAGGCGTTATTATATCTACACATTTTATAGCGATATATATATGCTGTATAGCGCGAAATAGGTGCTATAGAATAACTATTTTATAGCGGCTAAACTGTGCTATGAAATCATGCTCTTTTATAGCGGCTTTTTTTGTGTTATGAATGTGCAATTCTTTTTTAGAACATGTCGATATACAGCGTTTATCAAACCGCTATAGTTGTGTTTAATAGCGGCTATATGCCGCTATAAAAGACTGTTTTTCTTGTAGTAGTTGGTAAATCGACGACCAGCCACGGTGATCCCGTTTACCATAAAATTCACGTGAAGCAAATGAAGGGTAAAAAAACATCTGAGGCCCGAAAGTGATTCGGGTAGTCTTTTTTTTGATATGAAACTTTGCATTGACGGTTAAGAGCCGTCAGAGCCGTAGAACTCATAGAGAGATTCGTTTTTACTGGTTATGGCTCCCATAACTCCAAAAGAGGCAACCGTTATGGCTGTCCGAAGAATCGATATCCAAAGGGAGCAACATCTACGGTGCATGGTGCAGCATCCGTCCAAAATGTCGAAACAGTGTCGTACGACTTTTATAAATGAGTGCATGGATTTGAAATGGAACAGTACCATGGCGCACCACTCTCCAGCGATGGTAAATCGACGACCAGCCACGGTGATCTCGTTTTACCATAAAATTCACGTGAAGCAAACGAAGGGTAAAAAATACTTACGAGTCCCAAAAGTGATTCGGGTAGTCTTAATTTGGATATGAAACTTTGCATTGATGCCTAAGAGCTATTAAAGCCGTAGAACTCATAGAGAGCTTCATTTTGACTGGTTATGGCTCCCGTAACTCCAAAAGAGGCAACCGTTATGGCTGTCCGAAGAATCGATATCCTAAGAGCGCAACATCTACGGTGCAAGGTGCAACATCCGCTCAAAATGCCGAAACAATGCCGTACGACTTTTAGAAATGAGTGCATGGATTTGAACGGAACAGTACCATGGAGCACCACTCTCCTACATTGGTAAATCGACGACCAGCCAAGGTGATCCCGTTTTACCATAAAATTCACGTGAAGCAAACGAAGGGTAAAAAAAAACTTCCGAGTCCCGAAAGTGAGTCGGGTTGTCTTTTTTTGGATATGAAACTTTGCATTGACGGTTAAGAGCGGTCAAAGCCGTAGATTTTATATTGAGCTTCGTTTTGACTGGTTATGGCTCCCGTAATTCCAAAAGAGGCAACCGTTATGGCTATCCGAAAAATCGATATCCTAAGGGCGCAACATCTACGGTGCAAGGTGCAACATCCGTTCAAAATGCCATAATAGTGTTGTACGACTTTTAGAAATGAGTGCATTGATTTCAAACGGAACAGTACCATGGAGCACCACCCACCTACGATGGTAAATCGATGACCAGCCACGGTGATCCCGTTTTCACATAAAATTCACGTGAAGCAAAGAAGGTTAAAAAAAACATCCGAGGCCCGAAAGTGATTCGGGTAGTCTTTTTTTTGATCTGAAACTTTGCATTGATAGCTAAGAGCCGTCAAAGTTGTAGAACTAACAAAGAGCTTCGTTTTGATTGGTTAAGGTTCCCGTAACTCCAAAATAGGCAACCGTTATGGCTGTCCGAAGAATCGATATCCAAATGGCGCAACATCTGCGGTGCAAGGTGCAACATCCGTCCAAAATGCCGAAACAGTGCCGTACGACTTTTATAAATGAGTGCATGTATTTGAAATAGAACAGTACCATGGCGCACCACTCTCCATCGATGGTAAATCGACGACCAGCCACGGTGATCTCGTTTTACAATAAAATTCACGTGAAGCAAACGAAGGGTAAAAAAACTTCCGAGTCCCAAAAGTGATTTGTGTTGTCTTTTTTTGGATATGAAACTTTGCATTGACGGCTAAGAGCTATCAAAGCCATAGAACTCATAGTGAGCTTCATTTTAACTGGTTATGGCTCCTGTAACTCCAAAAGAGGCAACCGTTATGGTTGTTCGAAAAATCGATATCCTAAGGGCGCAACATCTACGGTGCAAGGTGCAAGGTGCAACATTCATTCAAAATGCCGAACAGTGTCGTACGACTTTTAGAAATGAGTGCATTGATTTGAAACGGAACAGTACCATGGAGCACCACTCTCCTACGATGTTAAATCGACGACCAGCCACGGTGATCCCGTTTTACCATAAAATTCACGTGAAGCAAACGAAGGGTAAAAAAACATCCGAGGCCCGAAAGTGATTCGGGAAGTCTTTTTTTTTATATTAAACTTTGCAATGACGATTAAGAGGCGTCAAAGCTGTAGAACTAACAGAGAGCTTAGTTTTGACTGGTTATGGCTCCCGTAACTCCAAAAGAGGCAACCGTTATGGCTATCCGAAGAATCGATATCCAAAGGGTGCAACATCTACGGTGCAAGGTGCAACATCCGTACAAAATGCCGAAACAGTGTCGTACGACTTTTATAAATGAGTGCATGTATTTGAAACGGAACAGTACCATGGCGCACCACTCTCCAGCGATGGAAAATCGACGACCAGCCACGGTGATCTCGTTTTACCATAAAATTCACCTGAAGCAAACGAAGGGTAAAAAAATAATTCCGAGTCCCGAAAGTTATTCGGGTAGTCTTAATTTGGATATGAAACTTTGCATTGATGGCTAAGAGCTGTTAAAGCCGTAGAACTCACAGAGGGCTTCGTTTTGACTGGTTATGGCTCCCGTAACTCCAAATAAGGCAACCGTTATGGCTGTCCGAATAATCGATATCCTAAGGGCGCAACATCTACGGTGCAAGGTGCAACATCCGTTAAAAATGCCGAAACAGTGTCGTACGACTTTTAGAAATGAGTGCATTGATTTGAAACGGAAAAGTACCATGGAGCACCACTCTCCTACGATGGTAAATCGACGACCAGCCACGGTGATCCCGTTTTACCATAAAATTCACATGAAGCAAACGAAGGGTAAAAAAACTTCCGATGCCCGAAAGTGATTCGGGTAGTCTTTTTTTGATATGAAACTTTGCATTGACGGCTAAGAGCCGTCAAAGCTGTAGAACTAACAGAGAGCTTTGTTTTGACTGGTTATGGCTCCCGTAACTCCAAAAGAGGCAACCGTTATGGCTGTCCGAAGAATCGATATCCAAAGGGCGCAACATCTACGGTGCAAGGTGCAACATCCGTCAAAAATGCCGAAACAGTGCCGTACGACTTTTATAAATGAGTGCATGTATTTGAAACGGAACAATACCTTGGCGCACCACTCTCCAGCGATGGTAAATCGACGACCAGCCACGGTGATCTCGTTTTACCATAAAATTCACGTGAAGCAAACAAAGGGTAAAAAAATAATTCCAAGTCCCGAAAGTTATTCGGGTAGTCTTAATTTGGATATGAAACTTTTCATTGACGGCTAAGAGCTGTTAAAGCCGTAGAACTCACAAAGAGTTTCGTTTTGACTGGTTATGGCTCCCGTAACTCCAAAAGAGGCGACCATTATGGCTGTCCGAAAAATCGATATCCTAAGGGCGCAACATCTACGGTGCAAGGTGCAACATCCGTCAAAAATGCCAAAACAGTGTCGTACGACTTTTACAAATTAGTGCATGGATTTGAAATGGAACAGTACCATGGAGAACCACTCTCCTACATTGGTAAATCGACGACCAGCCATGGTGATCCCGTTTTACCATAAAATTCAAGTGAAGCAAACGAAGGGTAAAAAAAAACTTCCGAGTCCCGAAAGTGATTCGGGTTGTCATTTTTTGGATATGAAACTTTGCATTGACGACTAAGAGCAGTCAAAGCCGTAGAACTCACAAAGAGCTTCGTTTTGACCGGTTAAGGCTCACGTAACTCCAAAAGAGGCAACCGTTATGGCTGTCCGGAAAATCGATATCCTAAGGGCGCAACATCTACGGTGCAAGGTGCAACATCCGTCCAAAATGCCGAAACAGTGCCGTACGACTTTTATAAATGAGTGCATGGATTTGAAACGGAACAGTACCATGGCGCACCACTATCCAGCGATGGTAAATCGACGACCAGCCACGGTGATCCCGTTTTACCATAAAATTCACGTGAAGCAAACGAAGGGTAAAAAAATACTTCCGAGTCCCGAAAGTGGTTCGGGTAGTCTTTATTTGGATATGTTACTTTGCATTGATGCCTAAGAGCTGTTAAAGCCGTAGAACTCACAGAGAGCTTTGTTTTGACTGGTTATGGTTCTCGTGACTCCAAAAGAGGCAACCGTTATGGCTGTCCGAAGAATCGATATCTAAGGGCGCAACATCTACGGTGCAAGGTGCAACACCGTCCAAAATGCCGAAACAATGCCGTACGACTTTTATAAATGAGTGCATGGATTTGAAACGGAATAGTACCATGGCGCACCAATCTCCAACGATGGTAAATCGACGACCAGCCACGGCGATCCCGTTTTACCACAAAATTCACATGTAGCAAACGAAGGGTAAAAAAAACTTCCGAGTCCCGAAAGTGATTCGGGTTGTCTTTTTTTGGATATGAAACTTTGCATTGACGGCTAAGAGCTGTCAAAGCCGTAGAACTCATAAAGAGCTTCGTTTTGACTGGTTATGGCTCCCGTAACTCCAAAAGAGGCAACCGTTATGGTTGTACGACTTTTAGAAATGAGTGCATGGATTTGAAATGGAAGAGTACCATGGAGCACCACTCTCCTACGATGGTAAATCGACGACCAGCCACGGTGACCCAGTTTTTCCAGAAAATTAACATGAAGCAAACGAAGGGTAAAAAAACTTCTGAGTCCCAAAAGTGATTCGGGTAGTCTTTTTTTGGATATGAAACTTTGCATTAACGACTAAGAGTGGTCAATGTCGTAGAACTCACAAAGAGCTTCATTTTGACTGGTTATGGCTCCCGTAACTCCAAAGGAGGCAACCGTTATGGATGTCCGGAAAATCGATAACCTAAGGGAGCAACATCTACGGCGCAAGGTGCAACATCCGTCCAAAATGCCGAAACAGTGCCATACGACTTTTAGAAATGAGTGCATGTGTTTGAAATGGAACAGTACCATGGAGCACCACTCTCCCACGTTGGTAAATCGACGACCAGCCACGGTGATCCCGTTTTACCATAAAATTCATGTGAAGCAAACGAAGGGTAAAAAAAAATTCCGAGTCCCGAAAGTCATTCGGGTAGTCGTTTTTTGGACATGAAACTTTGCATTGACGGCTAAGAGCCTTCACAGCCGTAGAACTCACAGAGACCTTCGTTTTGACTGGTTATCTCTCCCGTAACTCCAAAAGAGCCAACCGTTATGGCTGTCCGAAAAATCGATATCTTAATGGCGCAACATCTACGGTGCAAGGTGCAATATTCGTTCAAAATGCCGAAACAGTGCCGTACGACTTTTAGAAATGAGTGCATGGATTTGAAACGGAACAGTACCATGGAGCACCACTCTCCTACGATGATAAATCGACGACCAACCATGGTGATCCCATATTACCATAAAATTCACGTGAAGCAAACGAAGGGTAAAAAAAACTTCTGAGTCCCGAAAGGGATTCGGGTAGTCTTTTTTTTGTAATGAAACTTTGCATTGACGGCTAAGAGCACTCAAAGCCGTAGAACTCACAGAGAGCTTCGTTTTGACTGGTTATGGCTCCCGTAACTCCAAAAGAGGCAACCGTTATGGCTGTCCGAAGAGTCGATATACTAAGGGCGCTACATCTACGGTGCAAGGTGTAACATCCGTCCAAAATACCAAAACAGTGTCGTACGACTTTTATAAATGAGTGCATGGATTTGAAACGGAACAGTACCATGGCGCACCACCCTCCAGCGATGGTAAATCGACGACCAGCCACGGTGATCCTGTTTTACCATAAAATTCACGTGAAGCAAACGAAGGGTAAAAATATCTTCCGAGCCTCGAAAGTGATTCGGGTAGAATTTATTTGGATATGAAACTTTCCATTGACAGCTAAGAGCTGTCAAAGCCGTAGAACTCACAAAGAGCTTCGTTTTGACTGGTTATGGCTCCCGTAACTTCAAAAGAGGCAACCGTTATGGCTATTCGAAGAATCGATATCCTAAGGGCGCAACGTCTACGGTGCAAGGTGCAACATCCGTTCAAAATGCCGAAACAGTGCCATACGACTTTTAGAAATGAGTGCATGGATTTTAAATGGAACAGTACCATGGAGCACCACTCTCCTACGTTGGTAAATCGACGACCAGCCACAGTGATCCCGTTTTACCATAAAATTCACTTGAAGCAAACGAAGGGTAAAAAAAACTTCCGAGTCCCGAAAGTGATTCGGGTAGTCTTTATTTGGATATGAAACTTTGCATTGACGCCTAAGAGCTGTCAAAGCCGTAGAACTCACAGAGAGCTTCGTTTTGACTGGTTATGGCTCCCGTAACTCCAAAAGAGGCAACCGTTATGGCTGTCCGAAGAATCGATGTCCTAAGAGTGCAACATCTACGGTGCAAGGTGCAACATCTGTTCAAAATGCCGAAACAGTGCCATACGACTTTTAGAAATGAGTGCATGGATTTGAACGAAACGGTACCATGGAGCACCACTCTCCTATCTTGGTAAATCGACGACAAGCCACGGTGATCCCATTTTACCCTAAAATTCACGTGAAGCAAACGAAGGGTAAAAAAAACTTCCGAGTTCCGAAAGTGATTCGGGTTGTCTTTTTTTAGATATGAAACTTTGCATTGACGGCTAAGATCAGTCAAACCAGTAGAACTCATAAAGAGCTTCATTTTGACTGGTTATTGCTCCCGTAACTCCAAAAGGGGCAACCGTTATGGCTGTCCGAAAAATCGATATCCTAAGGGCGCAACATCTACGGTGCAAGGTGTAACATCCGTCCAAAATGCCGAAACAGTGCCGTACGACTTTTATAAATGAGTGCATGGATTTGAAACGGAACAGTACCGTGGTGCACCACTCTCCAGCGATGGTAAATCGACGACCAGCCACGGTGATCCCGTTTTACCATAAAATTCACGTGAAGCAAATGAAGGGTAAAAAAAACTTCCGAGTCCCGAAAGTGATTCGAGTAGTCTTTATTTGGATATGAAACTTTGCATTGATGCCTAAGAGCTGTTAAAGCCGTAGAACACATAGAGAGCTTCGTTTTGACTGGTTATGGCTCCCGTAACTCCAAAAGAGGCAACCGTTATGGCTGTCCGAAGAATCGATATCCTAAGAGCGCAACATCTACGATGCAAGGTGCAACATCCGTCCAAAATGCCAAAACAGTGCCGTACGAATTTTATAAATGAGTGGATGGATTTGAAATAGAACAGTATCATTACGCTCCACTCTCCAGTGATGGTAAATCGACGACCAGCCACGCCGAAACCGTTTTACCATAAAATTCACGTGTAGCAAACGAAGGGTAAAAAAAAACTTCCGACTCCCGAGAGTGATTCGGATTGTCTTTTTTAGGACATGAAACTTTGCATTGACGGCTAAGAGCCGTCAAAGCCGTAGAACTCACAGAGAGCTTTGTTTTGACTGGTTATGCCTCCCATAACTCCAAAAGAAGCAACCGTTATGGCTGTTCGAAGAATCGATACCCTAAGGGCGCAACATCTACGGTGCAAGGTGCAACATCCGTTCAAAATGCCGAAACCGTGATGTACGACTTTTAGAAATGAGTGCATGGATTTGAAACGGAACAGTACCATGGAGCACCACTCTCCTATGTTGGTAAATCGACAACCAGCCACGGTGATCCCGTTTTACCATAAAATTAACGTGAAGCAAACGAAGGGTAAAAAAAACTTCCGAGTCCCGAAAGTTATTTAGGTTGTCTTTTTTTGGATATGAAACTTTGTATTGATGGCTATGAGCATTCAAAGCCGTAGAACTCACATAGAGCTTCGTTTTGACTGGTTATGGCTCCCATAACTCCAAAAGAGGCAACCACTATGGCTGTCCGAAAAATCGATATCCTAAGGGCGCAACATCTATGGTGCAAGGTGCAACATCCGTCCAAAATGCCGAAACAGTGCAGTACGACTTTTATAAATGAGGGCATGGATTTGAAACGGAACAGTACCATGGCGCACCACTCTCCAGCGATGTTAAATCGACGAACAGCCAAGGTGATCCCGTTTTACCATAAAATTCACATGAAGCAAACGAAGGGTAAAAAAAACTTTCGAGTCCCGAAAGTGATTTGGGTAGTCTTTATTTGGATATGAAACTTTGCATTGATGCCTAAGAGCTGCCAAAGTCATAGAACTCACAGAGAGCTTCGTTTTGACTGGTTATGGCTCCCGTAACTCCAAAAGAGGCAACCATTATGGTTGTCCGAAGAATCGATATCCTAAGAGCGCAACATCTACGGTGCTAGGTGCAACATCCGATCAAAATGCCGAAACAGTGCCGTACGACTTTTTGAAATGAGTAAATGGATTTGAATGGAACAGTACCATGAAGCACCACTCTCCTACGTTGGTAAATCGACGACCAGCCATGGTGATCCCGTTTTAGCATAAAATTCACGTTAAGCAAACAAAGGGTAAAAAAAACTTCCGAGTCCCGAAAGTGATTCGGGTTGTCTTTTTTTGGATATGAAACTTTGCATTGATGGCTAAGAGCTGTCAAAGCCGTAGAACTCATAGAGAGCTTCGTTTTGACTGGTTATGGCTCCCGTAACTCCAAAAGAGGCAACCGCTATAGCTGTCCGAAAAATCGATATCCTAAGGGCGCAACATCTACGGTGCAAGGTGCAACTTCCGATCAAAATGCCGAAACAGTGCCGTACGACTTTTAGAAAGAGTGCATGGATTTGAAACGGAACAATACCATGGAGCACCACTCTCCTACGTTGGTAAATCGACGACCATCCACGGTGATCCCGTTTTACCATAAAATTCACGTGAAGCAAACGAAGGGTAAAAAAAACTTCCGAGTCCCGAAAGTGATTCGGGTAGTCTTTATTTGGATATGAAACTTTGCATTGACGCCTAAGATCTGTCAAAGCCGTAGAACTCATAGAGAGCTTCGTTTTGACTGGTTATAGCTCCCGTTACTCCAAAAGAGGCAACCGTTATGGTTGTCGGAAGAATCAATATCCTAAGAGCACAACATCTACGGTGCAAGGTGCAACATCTGTTCAAAATGCCAAAATAGTGCCATACGACTTTTAGAAATGAGTGCATTGATTTGAGCGGAACAGTACCATGGAGCACCACTCTCCTACCTCGGTAAATCGACGACCAGCCACGGTGATCCCGTTTTACCATAAAATTCACGTGAAGCAAACGAAGGGTAAAAAAATCTTCCAAGTCCCGAAAGTGATTCGGGTTGTCTTTTTTTGGATATGAAACTTTGCATTAACGGCTAAGAGCAGTCAAACTCGTAGAACTCATAAAGAGCTTCGTTTTAACTGGTTATTGCTTCCATAACTCCAAAAGAGGCAACCGTTATGGCTGTCCGAAAAATCGATATCCTAAGAGCGCAACATCAACGGTGCAAGGTGCAACATCCGTCCAAAATGCTGAAACAATTCCGTACGACTTTTATAAATGAGTGCATGGATTTGAAACGGAACAGTACCATTGCGCACCACTCTCCAACGATGGTAAATCGACGACTAGCCACGCCGATACCGTTTTACCATAAAATTCACGTGTAGCAAACGAAGGGTAAAAAAAAACTTCCGAGTCCCGAAAGTGATTCGGGTTGACTTTTTTTGGACATGAAACTTTGCATTGACGGCTAAGAGCCGTCAATGCCGTAGAACTCATAGAGAGCTTCGTTTTGACTAGTTATGGCTCTCGTAGCTCCAAAAGAGGCAACCGTTATGGCTGTCCGAAGAATCGATACCCTAAGGGCGCAACATCTACGGTGCAAGGTGCGACATCCGTTCAAAATGCCGAAACAGTGTCGTACGACTTTTAGAAATGAGTGCATGGATTTGAAATGGAACAGTACCATGGAGCACCACTCTACTATGTTGGTAAATGAACGACCAGCCACGGTGATCCCGTTTTACCATAAAATTCACGTGAAGCCAACGAAGGGTAAAAAAAACTTCCGAGTCTCGAAAGTGATTTGGGTTGTCTTTTTTTGGATATGAAACTTTGCATTGATGGCTAAGAGCAGTCAAAGCCGTAGAACTCACAGAGAGCTTCGTTTTGACTGGTTATGGCTCTCATAACTCCAAAAGAGGCAACCGTTATGGCTGTCCGAAAAATCGATATCCTAAGGGCGCAACATCTACGGTTCAAGGTGCAACATCCGTCCAAAATTCCGAAACAGTGCTGTTCGACTTTTATAAATGAGGCCATGGATTTGAAACGGAACAGTACCATGGCGCACCACTCTCCAGCGATGGTAAATCGACGACCAGCCTCGGTGATCCCGTTTTACCATAAAATTCACGTGAAGCAAACGAAGGGTAAAAAAAACTTCCGAGTCCCGAAAGTGATTCGAGTAGTCTTTATTTGGATATGAAACTTTGCATTGATGCCTAAGAGCTGCCAAAGCCGTAGAACTCATAGAGAGCTTCGTTTTGACTGGTTATGGCTCCCGTAACTCTAAATGAGGCAAACATTATGGCTGTCCGAAGAATCGATATCCTAAGAGCGCAACATCTACGGTGCAAGGCGCAACATCCGCTCAAAATGCCAAAACAGTGCCGTACGACTTTTAGAAATGAGTGCATCGATTTGAATGGAACAGTACCATAGAGCACCACTCTCCTACGTTGGTAAATCGACGACCAGCCATGGTGATCCCGTTTTACCATAAAATTCACGTGAAGCAAACGAAGGGTAAAAAAAAACTTCCAAGTCCCGAAAGTGATTCGGGTTGTCTTTTTTTGTATATGAAACTTTGCATTGACGGCTAAGAGCTGTCAAAGCGGTAGAACTCATAGAGAGCTTCGTTTTGACTGGTTATGGCTCCTGTAACTCCAAAAGAGGCAACCGCTATAGCTATCCGAAAAATCGATATCCTAAGGGCGCAACATCTACGGTGCAAGGTGCAACATCCGTTCAAAATGCCGAAATAGTGCAGTACGACTTTTAGAAATGAGTGCATGGATTTGAAACGAAACAGTACCATGGAGCACCACTCTCCTACGTTGGTAAATCGACGACCAGCCACGGTGATCCCGTTTTACCATAAAATTCACGTGTAGCAAACGAAGGGTAAAAAAAACTTCCGAGTCCCGAAAGTGATTCGGGTAGTCTTTATTTGGATATGAAACTTTGCATTGATGCCTAAGAGCTTTTAAAGCCGTAGAACTCACAAAGAGCTTCGTTTTGACTGGTTATGGCTCCCGTAACTCCAAAAGAGGCAACCGTTATGGCTGCCCGAAGAATCGATATCCTAATAGCGCAACATCTACGGTGCAAGGTGCAGCATCCGTTCAAAATGCCGAAACAGTGCCGTACGACTTTTGTAAATGAGTGCATGGATTTGAAACAGAACAATATCATTACGCCCCACTCTCCAGCGATGGTAAATCGACGACCAGCCACGCCGATATCGTTTTACCATAAAATTCACGTGTAGCGAAAGAAGGGTAAAAAAAATTCCGAGTCCCGAAAGTGATTCGGGTTGTCTTTTTTTGGACATGAAACTTTGCATTGACGGCTAAGAGCCATCCAAGCCATAGAACTCAAAGAGAGCTTCGTTTTGACTGGTTATGGCTCCCGTAACTCCAAAAGAGGCAACTGTTATGGTTGTCCGAAGAATCGATACCCTAAGGGCGCAACATCAACGGTGCAAGGTGCAACATCCGCTCAAACTGCCGAAACAGTGCCGTACGACTTTTAGAAATGAGTGCATGGATTTGAATGGAACAATACCATGGAGCACCACTCTCCTACGTTGGTAAATCGACGACCAGCCATGGTGATCCTGTTTTACCATAAAATTCACGTGAAGCAAACGAAAGGTAAAAAAAACTTCCCAGTCCCGAAAGTGATTCGGGTTGTCTTTTTTTGGATATGAAACTTTGCATTGACGGCTAAGAGTTGTCAAAGCCGTAGAACTCACAGAGTGCTTTGTTTTGACTGGTTATGCTCCCATTACTCCAAAAGAGGCAACCGCTATAGCTGTCCGAAAAATCAATATCCTAAGGGCGCAACATCTACGGTGCAAGGTGCAACATCCGTTCAAAATGCCGAAACAGTGCCGTACGACTTTTAGAAATGAGTGCATGGATTTGAAACGGAACAATACCATGGAGCACCACTCTCCTACGTTGGTAAATTGACGACCATCCACGGTGATCCCGTTTTACCAAAAAATTCACGTGAAGCAAACGAAGGGTAAAAAAAACTTCCGAGTCCCGAATTGATTCGGGTAGTCTTTATTTGGATATGAAACTATACATTGATGCATAAGAGCTGTCAAAGCCGTAGAACTCACAGAGAGCTTCGTTTTGACTGGTTATGGCTCCCGTAACTCCAAAAGAGGCAACCGTTATGGCTGTCCGAAGAATCGATACCCTAAGGGCGCAACATCTACGGTGCAAGGTGCATCATCCGTTCAAAATGCCGAAACAGTGTCGTACGACTTTTAGAAATGAGTGCATGGATTTGAAACAGAACAGTACCATGGAGCACCACTCTCCTACCTCGGTAAATCGACGACCAGCCACGGTTATCCCGTTTTACCATAAAATTCACGTGAAGAAAACGAAGGGTAAAAAAATCTTCCGAGTCCCGAAAGTGATTCGGGTTGTCTTTTTCTGGATATGAAACTTTGCATTGACGGCTAAGAGCATTCAAACCCATAGAACTCATAAAGAGATTAGTTTTGACTGGTTATTGCTCCCGTAACTCCAATAGAGGCAACCGTTATGGCTGTCCAAAAAATCGATATCCTAAGGGCACAACATCTACGGTGCAAGGTGCAACATCCGTCCAAAATGTCGATACAGTGCCGTACGACTTTTATAAATGAGTGGATGGATTTGAAACAGAACAGTACCATGGCGCACCACTCTCCAGCAATGGTAAATCGACGACCAGCCACGGTGATCCCGTTTTACCATAAAATTCACGTGAAGCAAACGAAGGGTAAAAAAATACTTCTGAGTCCCGAAAATGATTCGGGTAGTCTTTATTTGGATATGAAACTTTGCATTGATGCCTAAGAGCTATTAAAGCCGGAGAACTCATAGAAAGCATCGTTTTGACTGGTTATGGCTCCCGTAACTCCAAAATAGGCAACCGTTATGGCTATCCGAAAAATCGATATCCTAAGGGCGCAACATCTACGGTGCAAGGTGCAACATCCGTCCAAAATGCCGAAACTGTGTCGTACGACTTTTATAAATGAGTGCATGGATTTGAAACGGAACAGTACCATTGCGCACCACTCTACAGCGATGGTAAATCGACGACCAACAACACCAATACCGGTTTACCATAAAATTCACGTGTAGCAAACGATGGGTAAAAAAAACTTCCGAGTCCCGAAAGTGATTAGGGTTGTCTTTTTTTGGACATGAAACATTGTATTGATGGCTAAGAGCCGTCAAAGCCGTAGAACTCACAGAGAGCTTCGTTTTGACTGGTTATGGCTCCCGTAACTACAAAAGAGGCAACCGTTATGGCTGTCCGAAGAATCGATACCCCAAGGGCGCAACATCTACGGTGCAAGGTGTGACATCCGTTCAAAATGCCGAAACAGTGTCGTACGACTTTTAGAAATGAGTACATGGATTTGAAACGGAACAGTACCATGGAGCACCACTTTCCTACGATGGTAAATCGACGACCAGCCACGGTGATCCCGTTTTACCATAAAATTCTCGTGAAGCAAACGAAGGGTAAAAAAAACTTCCGAGTCCCGAAAGTGATTTGGGTTGTCTTTTTTTGGATATGAAACTTTGCACTGACGGCTAAGAGCAGTCAAAGCCGTAGAACTCATAGAGAGCTTCGTTTTGACTGGTTATGGCTCCCATAACTCCAAAAGAGGCAACCGTTATGGCTGTCCGAAAAATCGATATCCCAAGGGCGCAACATCTACGATGCAAGGTGCAACATCCGTCCAAAATGCTGAAACAGTGCAGTACGACTTTTATAAATGAGGGCATGGATTTGAAACGGAACAGTACCATGGCGCATCACTATCCAGCGATGGTAAATCGACGACCAGCCACGGTAATCCCGTTTTACCATAAAATTCACGTGAAGCAAAGGAAGGGTAAAAAAACTTTCGAGTCCCGAAAGTGATTCGGGTAGTCTTTATTTGGATATGAAACTTTGCATTGATACCTAAGAGCTGCCAAAGCCGTAGAACTCACAGAGAGCTTCGTTTTGTCTGGTTATGGCTCCCGTAACTCCAAAAGAGGAAACCGTTATGGCTGTCCGAAGAATCGATAGCCTAAGAGCGCAACATCTACGGTGCAAGGTGCAACATCCGCTCAAAATGCCGAAACAGTGCCGTACGACTTTTAGAAATGAGTGCATGGATTTGAATGGAACAGTACCATAGAGCAGCACTCTCCTACGTTGGTAAATCTACGACCAGCCATGGTGATCCCGTTTTACCATAAAATCCACGTGAAGCAAACGAAGGGTAAAAAAAACTTCTGAGTCACGAAAGTGATTCGGGTTGTCTTTTTTTGGATATGAAACTTTGCATTGATGGCTAAGAGCTGTCAAAGCCGTAGAACTCATAGAGAGCTTTGTTTTGACTGGTTATGGCTCCCGTAACTCCATAAGAGGCAACCGCTATGGCTGTCCGAAAAATCGATATCCTAAGGGCGCAACATCTACGGTGCAAGGTGCTACATCCGTTCAAAATGCCAAAACAGTGCCATACGACTTTTAGAACTGAGTGCATGGATTTGAAACGGAACAGTACCATGGAGCACCACTCTCCTACGTTGGTAAATCGACGACCAGCCACGGTGATCCTGTTTTACCACGTGAAGCAAACGAAGGGTAAAAAAAACTTCCGAGTCCCAAAAGTGATTCGGTAGTCTTTATTTGGATATGAAACTTTGCGTTGACGCCTAAGAGCTGTTAAAGCCGTAGAACTCACACAAAGCTTCGTTTTGACTGGTTATGGCTCCGGTAACTCCAAAAGAGGCAACCGTTATGGCTGTCCGAAGAATCGATATCCTAAGAGCGCAACATCTACGGTGCAAGGTGCAACATCCGTCCAAAATGCCGAAACAGTGCCGTACGACTTTTATAAATGAGTGCATGGATTTGAAACGGAACATTACCATTGCGCACTACTCTCCAGCGATGGTAAATCGACGACCAGTCACGCCGATACCGTTTTACCATAAAATTCACATGTAGCAAACGAAGGGTAAAAAAAACTTACGAGTCCCGAAAGTGATTCGGGTTGTCTTTTTTTGGACATGAAACTTTGCATTGACGGCTAAGAGCCATCCAAGCCATAGAACTCACAGAGAGCTTCGTTTTGACTAGTTATGGCTCCCGTAACTCCAAAAGAGGCAACCGTTATGGCTGTCCGAAGAATCGATACCCTAAGGGCGCAACATCTACGGTGCAAGGTGCCACATCCGTTCAAAATGCCGAAACAGTGCCGTATGACTTTTAGAAATGAGTTCATGGATTTGAAACGGAACAGTACCATGGAGCACCACTCTCCTATGTTGGTAAATCGACGACCAGCCACGGTGATCCCGTTTTACCATAAAATTCACGTGAAGCAAACGAAGGGAAAAAAAAACTTCCGAGTCCCAAAAGTGATTTGGGTTGTCATTTTTTGGATATGTAACTTTGCATTGAAGGCTAAGAGCAGTCAAAGCCGTAGAACTCACAGAGAGCTCCGTTTTGACTGGTTATGACTCCCATAACTCCAAAAGAGGGAACAGTTATGGCTGTCCGAAAAATCGATATCCTAACGGTGCAACATCTACGGTGCAAGGTGCAACATCCGTCCAAAATGCCGAAACAGTGCAGTACGACTTTTATAAATGAGGGCATGGATTTGAAACGGAACAGTACCATGGCGCACCACTCTCCAGTGATGGTAAATCGACGTCCAGCCACGGTGATCCCGTTTTACCATTAAATTCACATGAAGCAAACGAAGGGTAAAAAAAACTTCCGAGTCCCGAAAGTGATTCGGGTAGTCTTTATTTGGATATGAAACTTTGCATTGATGCCTACGAGCTGCCAAAGCCGTAGAACTCACAGAGAGCTTCGTTTTGACTGGTTATGGCTCCCGTAAATCTAAAAGAGGCAACCGTTATGGTTGTCCGAAGAATCGATATCCTAAGAGCGCAACATCTACGGTGCAAGGTACAACATCCGCTCAAATTGCCGAAACAGTGCCGTAAAACTTTTAGAAATGAGTGCATGGATTTGAATGGAACAATATCATGGAGCACCACTCTCCTACGTTGGTAAATCGACGACCAACCATGGTGATCCCGTTTTACCATAAAATTCACGTGAAGCAAACGAAGGGTAAAAAAAACTTCCAAGTCCCGAAAGTGATTCGGGTTGTCTTGTTTTGGATATGAAACTTTGCATTGACGGCTAAGAGCTGTCAAAGCCGTAGAACTCATAGAGAGCCTCGTTTTGACTGGTTATGGCTCCCGTAACTCCAAAAGAGGCAACCGCTATAGCTCTCCGAAAAATCGATATCCTAAGGGCGCAACATCTACGGTGCAAGGTGCAACATCCAATCAAAATGCCAAAAAAGTGCCGTACGACTTTTAGAAATGAGTGCATGGATTTGAAACGGAACAGTAACATAGAACACCACTCTCCTACGATGGCAAATCGACGACCAGCCACGGTGATCCCGTTTTTCCAGAAAATTCACGTGAAGCAAACGAAGGGTAAAAAAAACTTCCAAGTCCCGAAAGTGATTCAGGTAGTCTTTTTTTGGATATTAAACTTTGCATTGATGGCTAAGAGTGGTCAAAGTCGTAGAACTCATAGAGAGCTTTGTTTTGACTGGTTATTGCTCACGTAACTCCAAAAGAGGCAACCGTTATGGATGTCCGAAGAATCGATATCCTAAGTGCGCAACATCTACGGTGCAAGGTGCAACATCGGCTCAAAATGCCGAAACAGTGCCGTATGACTTTTAGAAATGAGTGCATGGATTTGAAATGGAACTGTACCATGGAGCACCACTCTCCTATGTTGGTAAATCGATGACCAACCATGGTGATCCCGTTTTACCATAAAATTCACGTGAAGAAAACGAAGGGTAAAAAAAACTTCTGAGTCCCGAAAGTGATTCGGGTTGTCATTTTTTGGACATGAAACTTTGCATTGACGGCTAAGAGCAATCAAAGCCGTAGAACTCATAGAGATCTTCGTTTTGACTGGTTATGGCTCCCGTAACTCCAAAAGAGGCAACCGTTATGGTTGTCCGAAGAATCGATATCCTAAGAGCGCAACATCTACGGTGCAAGGTGCAACATCCGCTCAAATTGCCGAAACAGTGCCGTAAAACTTTTAGAAATGAGTGCATGGATTTGAATGGAACAATACCATGGAGCACCACTCTCCTACGTTGGTAAATCGACGACCAGCCATGGTGATCCCGTTTTACCATAAAATTCACGTGAAGCAAACGAAGGGTAAAAAAAACTTCCAAGTCCCGAAAGTGATTCGGGTTGTCTTGTTTTGGATATGAAACTTTGCATTGATGGCTAAGAGCTGTCAAAGCCGTAGAACTCATAGAGAGCCTCGTTTTGACTGGTTATGGCTCCCGTAACTCCAAAAGAGGCAACCGCTATAGCTGTCCGAAAAATCGATATCCTAAGGGCGCAACATCTACGGTGCAAGGTGCAACATCCAATCAAAATGCCGAAAAAGTGCCGTACGACTTTTAGAAATGAGTGCATGGATTTGAAACGGAACAGTAACATAGAGCACCACTCTCCTACAATGGCAAATCGACGACCAGCCACGGTGATCCCGTTTTTCCAGAAAATTCACGTGAAGCAAACGAAGGGTAAAAAAAACTTCCAAGTCCCGAAAGTGATTCAGGTAGTCTTTTTTTGGATATTAAACTTTGCATTGATGGCTAAGAGTGGTCAAAGTCGTAGAACTCATAGAGACTTTGTTTTGACTGGTTATTGCTCTCGTAACTCCAAAAGAGGCAACCGTTATGGATGTCCGAAGAATCGATATCCTAAGTGCGCAACATCTACGGTGCAAGGTGCAACATCCGCTCAAAATGCAGAAACAGTGCCGTATGACTTTTCGAAATGAGTGCATGGATTTGAAATGGAACTGTACCATGGAGCACCACTCTCCTATGTTGGTAAATCAATGACCAGCCATGGTGATCCCGTTTTACCATAAAATTCACGTGAAGAAAACGAAGGGTAAAAAAAACTTTTGAGTCCCGAAAGTGATTCGGGTTGTCATTTTTTGGACATGAAACTTTGGATTGACGGCTAAGAGCAATCAAAGCCGTAGAACTCACAGAGATCTTCGTTTTGACTGGTTATGGCTCCCGTAACTCCAAAAGAGGCAACTATTATGGCTGTCCGAAGAATCGATATGCAAAGGGCGCAACATCTACGGTGCAAAGTGCAACATCCGTTCAAAATGCCGAAACAGTGCCGTACGTCTTTTAGAAATGAGTGCATGGATTTGAAACGGAACAGTACCATGGAGCACCACTCTCCTACATTGGTAAATCGACGACCAGCCACGGTGATCCTGTTTTACCCTAAAATTCACGTGAAGCAAACGAAGGGTAAAAAAAACTTTCGAGTCCCGAAAGTGATTCGGGTAGTCTTTATTTGGATATGAAACTTTGCATTGACGCCTAAGAGCTGTCAAAGCCGTAGAACTCACATGAGCTTCGTTTTGACTGGTAATGGCTCCCTTAACTTGAAAAGAGGCAACCGTTATGGATGTCCGAAGAATCGATATCCTAAGAGCGCAACATCTATGGTGCAAGGTGCATCATCTGTTCGTAATGCCGAAACAGTGCCATACGACTTTTAGAAATGAGTGTATGGATTTGAACGGAACAGTACTATGGAGCACCACTCTCGTACCTTGGTAAATCGACGACCAGCCACGGTGATCCCGTTTTACCATAAAATTCACGTGAAGCAAACGAAGGGTAAAAAAAACTTCAAAGTCCCGAAAGTGATTCGTGTTGTCTTTTTTTGGATATGAAACTTTGCATTGACGGTTAAGAGCAGTCAAACCTGTAGAACTCATAGAGAGCTTCGTTTTGACTGGTTATTGCTCCCGTAACTCCAAAAGAGGCAACCGTTATGGCTGTCCGAAGAATCGATACCCTAAGGGCGCAACATCTACGGTGCAAGGTGTGACATAGGTTCAAAATGCCGAAACAGTGTCGTACGACTTTTAGAAATGAGTACATGGATTTGAAACGGAACAGTACCATGGAGCACCGCTTTCCTACGATGGTAAATCGACGACCAGCCACGGTGATCCCGTTTTACCATAAAATTCACGTGAAGCAAACGAAGGGTAAAAAAAAACTTCCGAGTCCCGAAAGTGATTTGGGTTGTCTTTTTTTGGATATGAAACTTTGCACTGACGGCTAAGAGCAGTCAAAGCCGTAGAACTCATAGAGAGCTTCGTTTTGACTGGTTATGGCTCCCATAACTCCAAAAGAGGCAACCGTTATGGCTGTCCGAAAAATCGATATCCCAAGGGCGCAACATCTACGATGCAAGGTGCAACATCCGTCCAAAATGCTGAAACAGTGCAGTACGACTTTTATAAATGAGGGCATGGATTTGAAACGGAACAGTACCATGGCGCATCACTATCCAGCGATGGTAAATCGACGACCAGCCACGGTAATCCCGTTTTACCATAAAATTCACGTGAAGCAAACGAAGGGTAAAAAAACTTTCGAGTCCCGAAAGTGATTCGGAGTCTTTATTTGGATATGAAACTTTGCATTGATGCCTAAGAGCTGCCAAAGCCGTAGAACTCACAGAGAGCTTCGTTTTGTCTGGTTATGGCTCCCGTAACTCCAAAAGAGGCAACCGTTATGGCTATCCGAAGAATCGATATACTAAGAGCGCAACATCTACGGTGCAAGGTGCAACATCCGCTCAAAATGCCGAAATAGTGCCGTACGACTTTTAGAAATGAGTGCATGGATTTGAATGGAACAGTACCATAGAGCAGCACTCTCCTACGTTTGTAAATCGACGACCAGCCATGGTGATCCCGTTTTACCATAAAATCCACGTGAAGCAAACGAAGGGTAAAAAAAACTTCTGAGTCCCGAAAGTGATTCAGGTTGTCTTTTTTTGGATATGAAACTTTGCATTGACGGCTAAGAGCTGTCAAAGCCGTAGAACTCATAGAGAGCTTCGTTTTGACTAGTTATGGCTCCCGTCACTCCAAAAGAGGCAACCGCTATAGCTGTCCGAAAAATCGATATCCAAAGGGCGCAACATCTACGGTGCAAGGTGCTACATCCGTTCAAAATGCCAAAACAGTGCCGTACGACTTTTAGAACTGAGTGCATGGATTTGAAACGGAACAGTACCATGGAGCACCACTCTCCTACGTTGGTAAATCGACGACCAGCCACGGTGATCCTGTTTTACCACGTGAAGCAAACGAAGGGTAAAAAAAACTTCCGAGTCCCAAAAGTGATTCGGTAGTCTTTATTTGGATATGAAACTTTGCGTTGACGCCTAAGAGCTGTTAAAGCCGTAGAACTCACACAGAGCTTCGTTTTGACTGGTTATGGCTCCCGTAACTCCAAAAAAGGCAACCGTTATGGCTGTCCGAAGAATCGATATCCTAAGAGCGCAACATCTACGGTGCAAGGTGCAACATCCGTCCAAAATGCCGAAACAGTGCCATACGACTTTTATAAATGAGTGCATGGATTTGAAACGGAACATTACCATTGCGCACTACTCTCCAGCGATGGTAAATCGACGACCAGTCACGCCGATACCGTTTTACCATAAAATTCACATGTAGCAAACGAAGGGTAAAAAAAACTTACGAGTCCCGAAAGTGATTCGGGTTGTCTTTTTTTGGACATGAAACTTTGCATTGACGGCTAAGAGCCATCCAAGCCATAGAACTCACAGAGAGCTTCGTTTTGACTGGTTATGGCTCCCGTAACTCCAAAAGATGCAACCGTTATGGCTGTCCGAAGAATCGATACCCTAAGGGCGCAACATCTACGGTGCAAGGTGCCACATCCGTTCAAAATGCCGAAACAGTGCCGTATAACTTTTAGAAATGAGTGCATGGATTTGAAATGGAACAGTACCATGGAGCACCACTCTCCTATGTTGGTAAATTGACGACCAGCCACGGTGATCCCGTTTTACCATAAAATTCACGTGAAGCAAACGAAGGGTAAAAAAAACTTCCGAGTCCCGAAAGTGATTTGGGTTGTCTTTTTTTGGATATGTAACTTTGCATTGACGGCTAAGAGCAGTCAAAGCCGTAGAACTCACAGAGAGCTCCGTTTTGACTGGTTATGGCTCCCATAACTCCAAAAGAGGGAACAGTTATGGCTGTCCGAAAAATCTATATCCTAACGGTGCAACATCTACGGTGCAGGGTGCAACATCCGTCCAAAATGCCGAAACAGTGCAGTACGACTTTTATAAATGAGGGCATGGATTTGAAACGGAACAGTACCATGGCGCACCACTCTCCAGCGATGGTAAATCGACGTCCAGCCACGGTGATCCCGTTTTACCATTAAATTACATGAAGCAAACGAAGGGTAAAAAAAACTTCCGAGTCCCGAAAGTGATTCGGGTAGTCTTTATTTGGATATGAAACTTTGCATTGATGCCTACGAGCTGCCAAAGCCGTAGAACTCATAGAGAGCTTCGTTTTGACTGGTTATGGCTCCCGTAACTCCAAAAGAGGCAACCGTTATGGTTGTCTGAAGAATCGATATCCTAAGAGCGCAACATCTACGGTGCAAGGTGCAACATCCGCTCAAATTGCCGAAACAGTGCCGTAAAACTTTTAGAAATGAGTGCATGGATTTGAATGGAACAATACCATGGAGCACCACTCTCCTACGTTGGTAAATCGATGACCAGCCATGGTGATCCCGTTTTACCATAAAATTCACGTGAAGCAAACGAAGGGTAAAAAAAAACTTCCAAGTCCCGAAAGTGATTCGGGTTGTCTTTTTTTGGATATGAAACTTTGCATTGACGGCAAAGAGCTGTCAAAGCCGTAGAACTCATACAGAGCCTCGTTTTGACTGGTTATGGCTACCGTAACTCCAAAAGAGGCAACCGCTATAGCTGTCCGAAAAATCGATATCCTAAGGGCGCAACATCTACGGTGCAAGGTGCAACATCCAATCAAAATGCCGAAAAAGTGCCGTACGACTTTTAGAAATGAGTGCATGGATTTGAAATGGAACAGTAACATAGAGCACCACTCTCCTACGATGGCAAATCGACGACCATCCACGGTGATCCCGTTTTTCCATAAAATTCACGTGAAGCAAACGAAGGGTAAAAAAACTTCCAAGTCCCGAAAGTGATTCAGGTAGTCTATTTATGGATATTAAACTTTGCATTGAAGGCTAAGAGTGGTCAAAGTCGTAGAACTCATAGAGAGCTTTGTTTTGACTGGTTATTGCTCTCGTAACTCCAAAAGAGGCAACCGTTATGGATGTCCGAAGAATCGATATCCTAAGTGCGCAACATCTACGGTGCAAGGTGCAACATCCGTTCAAAATGCCGAAACAGTGCCGTATGACTTTTAGAAATGAGTGCATGGATTTGAAATGGAACAGTACCATGGAGCACCACTCTCCTATGTTGGTAAATCGACGACCAGCCATGGTGATCCCGTTTTACCATAAAATTCACGTGAAGAAAACGAAGGGTAAAAAAAACTTCTGAGTCCCGAAAGTGATTCGGGTTGTCGTTTTTTGGACATGAAACTTTGCATTGACGGCTAAGAGCAATCAAAGCCGTAGAACTAACAGAGATCTTCGTTTTGACTGGTTATGGCTCCCGTAACTCCAAAAGAGGCAACTATTATGGCTGTCCAAAGAATCGATATGCAAAGGGAGCAACATCTACGGTGCAAAGTGCAACATCCGTTCAAAATGCCGAAACAGTGTCGTACGTCTTTTAGAAATGAGTGCATGGATTTGAAACGGAACAGTACCATGGAGCACCACTCTCCTACGTTGGTAAATCGACGACCAGCCACGGTGATCCCGTTTTACCGTAAAATTCACGTGAAGCAAACGAAGGGTAAAAAAAACTTCCGAGTCCCGAAAGTGATTCGGGTAGTCTTTATTTGGATATGAAACTTTGCATTGACGCCTAAGAGCTGTCAAAGCCGTAGAACTCACAGGAGCTTCGTTTTGACTGGTTATGGCTCCCTTAACTCCAAAAGAGGCAACCGTTATGGATGTCCGAAGAATCGATATCCTAAGAGTGCAACATCTATGGTGCAAGGTGCATCATCTGTTCGTAATGCCGAAACAGTGCCATACGACTTTTAGAAATGAGTGTATGGATTTGAACGGAACAGTACTATGGAGCACCACTCTCGTACCTTGGTAAATCGACGACCAGCCACGGTGATCCCGTTTTACCATAAAATTCACGTGAAGCAAACGAAGGGTAAAAAAAACTTCAAAGTCCCGAAAGTGATTCAGGTTGTCTTTTTTTGGATATGAAACTTTGCATTGACGGTTAAGAGCAGTCAAACCTGTAGAACTCATAGAGAGCTTCGTTTTGACTGGTTATTGCTCCCGTAACTACAAAAGAGGCAACCGTTATGGATGTCCGAAAAATCGATATCCTAAGGGCGCAACATCTACGGTGCAAGGTGCAACATCCGTCCAAAATGCTGAAATAGTGTCATACGACTTTTATAAATGAGTTCATGGATTTGAAACGGAACAGTACCATGGCGCACCACTTTCCAGCGATGGTAAATCGACGACCAGCCACGTTGATCCCGTTTTACCATAAAATTCACGTGAAGCAAACGAAGGGTAAAAAATACTTCCAAGTCCCGAAAGTGATTCGGGTAGTCTTTATTTGGATATGAAACTTTGCATTGACGCCTAAGAGCTATTAAAGCCGTATAACTCACAGAGAGCTTCGTTTTGACTGGTTATTGATCCCGTAACTCCAAAAGAGGCAACCGTTATGGCTGTCCGAAGAATCGATATCCTAAGAGCGCAACATCTAAGGTGCAAGGTGCAACATCAGTCCAAAATGCCGAAACAGTGCCGTATGACTTTTATAAATGAGTGCATGGATTTGAAACGGGTACCATGGATTTGAAAAGGAACAATAAACTCCGAGTCAGTTGTGGGACTGGTGTGAGCAACAAAAACAGTTTATCTTTAAAACAACAACAAAAGAACTTTAAACATTGAAATCCGCAATGCTTTTGGAAAATGAAACTACCATAGGGCCTCCCGCACACACACACACACAATGTAAACGCAGAATCGGAGGAGATTTCTCCTTATGAAAGTCAAAGATGCTTATTACGCAAATCATTGGATATTATTACTAGTGCATAGTGTAGAAAACATTTCGAAAGTATAATATTAATCTTAGCCAACATAGACATTCCGAACTATGCCTACTATAGCTACCATCTAAACAGTGGGGCGCCACCATAAGTAAATGGCAGGTTCTACAACTAAAACCATACTGGTTCGTATTGGAAGATGGATTTCCAACAAATGGTCAGGCTAAGGAACTTCCTTTCCTACTGCCGAATGGGATCGCCTCTGGCTGGACGTCCCGAGAGACAAACTGATCTCTGCCAACACAAGGCCGGGTTACCCCTATAACAGGTAACTCACGAATATGCCATCCCCCGGTCCTTTGGGACCTTTATCCGAGGCGCCTCGATAAACACACAATCACACAATAAATGAGATCGGAGTATCCACATAGGTTAAATACCAGGGCTCCATACCTGATACCACCCTTTTCCAGAAGGAAATGACATACCCTAAAGGGCGCGACCCTCATAACCTTGCCGCATATTCCTGTTTCGACCATTTCCAGGTTGTGAGGTCCGAAGAGGTCTCGACCACAAAGCTACGCTTTCTCACAAAGCCATGCTTTGGGTCAACAGATGATCAAAGTAATGATCACAAAGATAGATGATCAAACAAATGATCATATCACAAATGATCAAACAATGATCATCACACAACAACACTTAGCATGCCACATTACCAAATTGGGAGTATATCGCTGATAACCTTCAACTACATAACCTTTGAGCTCGTACGTCTCAGAGAAGGGTGTTAAGCTAAGAGAATAAATTCTCCGTCACCAACAGAAATGTATTTGAAAGAAATCTGCTTTATATCTCAAAATGTAATGTCAGACATGTAACCATACAAGTCTGTTCCGGGTTCGAACAGAACCGAAGGCACTTCCGAAGAAGCCCTTGCAAATCCGGGTATTCACAATCCCGATCGGATTTCCCATCACTTAGGAGATCTCTATACCGGCGCGACTCAGTGCAGAGACAATCGATAGGTCATCCTATCGTTCTGGCAAATACCCGGTCTTCACCGCCGGTCTTCAAATGCCATCCATGTACGACATATCATTATTCGGAATGGGTTATATGACACAAAGGTCCTCTCCCGGCTAAACCGAATAATGAGCGCGATATTTAAAAATATATGATATTGGGATTTCAGTTAAGTCACAACTTAAACCCAAACTTTCTTTTCAAATGGTTTAACAAAGTACCATTTCAAATCTTTAAACAAAAAGATTCATTTTATCAACCTTCAATGGTTTAAACAATTTCCACATTTTTATCTTTTAAACAAAAGATTCATTCACAGATTTTCCAAATTAATTTCCATTTCAATTCAACTCATTAAATCTTTAAATCAAAGATTTAACTTATAGCTTTCAAAACAATTTCATTTCAAATGGTTTAAATAAATCATCATTTTAAATCTGTTAAAAATAAATAGATTTAATTCATAGCTTTCTAAAAGAATTCATTCATAACTTAGAAAACCATTTTTTTTCAATTCAATCTTGAAATTCCTTTAATTAAACTAGAATTTCATTTCTTATCTGAAAGCTTTTATTCTTTTAGAACAAACAGTTTTCATTTTGGAAATCTGATTCATTTATACGAGTTAAGGTTCTTGGGTTAAATTCAATTTCTCAAACCAATATTTTAAAAGTGGTTTAAATTCATATAAAACACATTTATAATATCTTTAATCAAAATTCCAATCATTGAATTCAATTCCAAATATTGAATTCAAATTTAAGTCAAATTATTTAAATTTCAAAACTTAATTAAGTTATTCGAAAATAAGACTTATCTTTGAAATTCCATTTCAAAAGCTTTTCACTTTAAACCCAAATTTCCAATCTCAAAATCAATTGAAATTAAAATTTCAATTTCAAAAACATCAAATTTAAATCATCTGTGACTTAACCAATTTCCACGTGAAATCCATATTTGTGTGTGTAAAAGTGTAGTCCAGGGGTTTAACACAATAGTGCAACACAATGAATCATCACAGATCAAAATACAGGATATAGTTGATAAGCGATATAAATTATAATGCTTATCGTCCATGCACAGACCATAGATATATAGTATCACAGATAATAAATTACATCATAGATAATTTATCACAGATCACAACATAAATCAGGTGTATCACAAAGCATCATATATCAGGGATATCAAACAATTAAATCATCCAATACAATCTAGACATCCATAGATAAGATCACTTTAATTATCTGATTGATTCAAATCAGATTAATTTCTATGAATAAATTTACTAGTCATGGTAAATTAATAATCAATTGATTACAAAACATTTAATAAATTATCTTTTGATTAATCATTAATTAACCTCTAATTAATAATTAATTCTTAATTAATTACAACAACTAATTAATTACTCCTTAATTAATAAGTATTTCTTAATCACTTTCATTAATTAATCTACCTTAATTAATTATCTTAATTAATTAACCCTTAATGGTTAACTAATTAACTCTTAATTACTAAATTAATTAATCCAAATCATTAATTAATTAAATTAGTTAATTATTCATTTTAATTAACTTAATAAACACAAATCCTTAAATCTCCCTTATTTAAAGGATTAAACATTTTCCTATAAATGATCCAATTCTTATTTACAAATGCATTTTAAACATTTCACCTTTGCATTCGCTTTTACATTCCATTTCAAATTTAGATTCAATATAATTACAAATTTAACTTAGCAAAATTTAAAACACACTTTAAAATATACTTTAACATTTTAAAGTTGTTAAAACATTTTATTTTTATAAAACTTATATTTATTTAAAACTATGGAGACAAAACTTTAATTTGGATCCATCTCACATTTTGTTTTAAACTCTGTTTTAAAACCCTGTTCTTAAATGTTAAAACTTTTAAAACTGTCAGGCTTTAAAACTGGCAACACCAACCTGACCCGAGACTACCCAAAATTGCTTCGAGTCGAACAAATAAAAACTTCAGGCCACCCCCTCCATTTACTCGAGAAAACTCGAGTAACCATTCCTGCTACACCCATACTTCTCAACATCCACCAGAGAAACGCCGTGCATGGGTACAACGATCTCGATCGATTCCGATCGAGTTCGACGACGTTCCCACGTCAACGATCATCCCCAATCACCATCCCTATCTCCAGATTCCCCTATTTCAACTCGAATTTGAAATTCGTGTTCAACTGAAGCCTGGAAACCTAACAACTCGAACTCGCCAAAACCTGACAACGCTCCAATGCTCGCCGCTCCGACCATCATAGGTTCTGAAACTCCAGCGTCGACTTCCCCTACGCGTCTACTACCATTCCCCAGAACCCGGTTGAACTCGATCAACTATGTGAAACGCGGTGATCGATTTTATCTACCTTAGCTAAACTAGGGTTCCTAACTACAAATGACAACCACCACTTTCCCACTGACAAGAAACATCATCTGATAATTTTGCCGAAGTCCCCGATCGTTCTTCCATCTCCAGAAAGCACGACAACTTCCCAGACCATCCTGATCACCAGGGAGACTCGAAAACCCATTTTCCAGACATCACTATATAACACTTTCAATGTTACATTAAAAATTGTAAATTTTATTTTAAAATTTCTACCTTTCATATACGATTCTAGTTATATAATTATATCAACAAATTTCAATGTTTGGATTTTAACATATTTCAAGTTTCTCTGTGTATTCACTTTTTCCAGACAATGTTTTCTATCTAAAATTCTTGCAAATATTTTCAAAGCTTAGTTAAGTTAAAAACAACCAACTTTGTTTTACATACTTAAGCCTAAAGAAGATTAGAGTGAAAAGAATTTGAAGTTAGATCTAAGTTTAAGTCTCTGGGACTTTAAAACAGAGATGATCACAGTGATTTATCTAGACATACTCACAAGTTTCAGTGTCTTAAAAACCATCATACAAACACATTTCCATACATACATCACAAGTTGCTCCAACCATAGGTCATATGCATCAAAACTAAAGGTATCTCATGTTAACAGATTAATGGTAGAGTCTTGAGCAAAGATCAGAGATGTTTTAGTATCAATAGATATGCACACATACATAAGTTCAGAAAGAATTGCACATACACATACATATAAAACAAATCATAAGCACAGAGATTTCCTGATTTATTTAAATTTTAGTTTAAAAGTTTACTCACCTGTTTTCCAGAAGAAAGAAGAATAAACAGAGCTTTCCTTTTTGTTTTGAAACAGGCTTGAGTTCTTTTCTTGCTGAAGCTTTTTTTTATCTTCAGTTTGAATTTGATTTAAGTTGTTCGTTTGTTTGAATTTTGTTTAAGTTTTTGAGTGACGCTTGCTTTTGTTTTTCTTAGTTTTGAAGAACGAACTGAATTGAGGAAGACTTAATAAAAAAAATGAGTTTATAGGGTATTCATCGACGATGGTAAATCGAACTGAATGGAGCACCAGTCTCCTACGATGTTAAATCGACGACCAGCCACGGTGATCCCATTTTTCCAGAAAATTCACGTGAAGCAAACGAAGGGTAAAAAAAACTTCCGAGTCCCGAAAGTGATTTAGGTAGTCTTTTTTTGGATATGAAACTTTGCATTGACGGCTAGGAGTTGTCAAAGCCGTAGAACTCACAAAGAGCTTCGTTTTGACTGGTTGTTGCTCTCGTAACTCCAAAAGAGGCAACCATTATGGCTGTCCGAAGAATCGATATCCTAAGGGCGCAACATCTACGGTGCAAGGTGCAACATCCGTTCAAAATGCCGAAACAGTGCCGTACAACTTTTAGAAATGAGTGCATGGATTTGAAACGGAACAGTACAATGGAGCACCACTCTCCTATGTTGGTAAATCGACGACCAGCCACGGGGATAACGTTTTACCATAAAATTCACGTGAAGCAAACGAAGGGTAAAAAAAATTTCCGAGTCCCGAAAGTGATTCGGGTTGTCGTTTTTTGGACATGAAACTTTACATTGACGGCTAAGAGCCATCAAAGCCGTAGAACTCACAGAGAGCTTCGTTTTGACTGGTAATGGCTCCCGTAACTCCAAAAGTGGCAAACGTTTTTGCTGTTCGAAAAATCGATATCCTAAGGGCGCAACATCTACGGTGCAAGGTGCAACATCCGTTCAAAACGCCAAAACAGTGCCGTACGTCTTTTAGAAATGAGTGCATGGATTTGAAACGGAACAGTACCATGGAGCACCACTCTCCTACGTTGGTAAATCGACGACCTGCCACGGTGATCCCGTTTTACCATAAAATTCTCGTGAAGCAAACGAAGGGTAAAAAAAACTTTCGAGTCCCGAAAGTGATTCGGGTTGTCTTTTTTTGGATATGAAACTTTGCATTGACGGCTAGGAGCGGTCAAAGCCGTAGAACCCACAGAGAGCTTCGTTTTGACTAGTTATTGCTCCCGTAACTCCAAAAGATGCAACCGTTATGGCTATCCGAAAAATCGAAATCCTAAGGGCGCAACATCTACGGTGCAAGGTGCAATATTCGTTCAAAATGCCGAAACTGTGCCATACGACTTTTAGAAATGAGTGCATGGATTTGAAATGGAACAGTAGCAAGGAGCACCACTCTCCTACGATGATAAATCGACGACCAGCCAGGGTGATCCTGTTTTACCATAAAATTCACGTGAATCAAAGGAAGGGTTAAAAAAAACTTCCGAGTCCCGAAAGTGATTCGGGTAGTCATTTTTTTGATATGAAACTTTGCATTGACGGCTAAGAGCAGTCAAAGCCGTAGAACTCACAGAGAGCTTCGTTTTGACTGGTTATGGCTCCCGTAACTCCAAAAAAGGCAACCGTTATGGCTGTCCGTAGAATCGATATCCTTAGGGCGCAACATCTACGGTGCAAGGTGCAACATCCGTCCAAAATGCCAAAATAGTGTCGTACGACTTTTATAAATGAGTGCATGGATTTGAAATGGAACAGTACCATGGCGCACCACTCTCCAGTGATGGTAAATCGACGACCAGCCACGGTGATCCTGTTTTACCATAAAATTCACGTGAAGCAAACGAAGGGTAAAAATAACTTCCGAGTCTCGAAAGTGATTCGGGTAGAGTTTTTTTGGATATGAAACTTTCCATTGACTGCTAAGAGCTGTCAAAGCCGTACAACTCACAAAGAGCTTCGTTTTGACTGGTTATGGCTCCCGTAACTCCAAAAGAGGCAGCCGCTATGGCTGTCCGAAGAAACGATATCCAAAGGGTGCAACATCCGTTCAAAATGCCGAAACAGTGTCGTACGACTTTTAGAAATGAGTGCAAGGATTTGAAATGGAATAGTACCATGGAGCACCACTCTCCTATGTTGGTAAATCGACGACCAGCCACGATGATCCCGTTTTACCATAAAATTCACGTGAAGCAAACGAAGGGTAAAAAAAAACTTCCGAGTCCCGAAAGTGATTCGGGTTGTCTTTTTTTGATATGAAACTTTGCATTGACGGCTAAGAGCAACCAAAGCCGTAGAACTCGTAGAGAGCTTCGTTTTGATGGGTTATGGCTCCCGTAACTCCAAAAGAGGCAACTGTTATGGCTGTTCGAAGAATCGATATTCTAAGGACGCAACATCTATGGTGCAAGGTGCAACATCCGTTCAAAATGCCGAAACAGTGCCGTACGACTTTTAGAAATGAGTGCACGGATTTGAAACGGAACAATACCAAGGAGCACCACTCTCCTACGATGGTAAATCGACGACCAACAACGGTGATCTCGTTTTACCATAAAATTCACGTGAAGAAAACGAAGGGTAAAATAAACTTCCGAGTCCCGAAACTGATTTGGGTAGTCTTTTTATGGATATGAAACTATGCGTTGACGGCTAAGAGCTGTCAAAGCCATATAACTCACAGAGAGCTTCATTTTTACTGGTTATTGCTTCCGTAACTCCAAAAGAGGCAACCGTTATAGCTGTCCGAAAAATCGATATCATAAGGGCGCAACATCTACGGTGCAAGGTGCAACATCCGTTCAAAATTCCGAAATAGTGCCGTACGACTTTTAGAAATGAGTGCATGGATTTAAAACGGAACAGTACCATAGAGCACCACACTCCTACGATGGTAAATCGACGACCAGCCACGGTGATCCCGTTTTTCCAGAAAATTCACGTGAAGCAAACGATGGGTGAAAAAACTTCCGAGCCCTGAAAGTGATTCAGGTAGTCTTTTTTTGGATATGAAACTTTGCATTGACAGCTAAGATTGGTCAAAGCCGTAGAACTCACAGAGAGCTTCGTTTTGACTGGTTGTTGCTCCCGTAACTCCAAAAGAGGCAACCGTTATGGCTATCCGAAGAATCGATTTCCTAAGGGCGCAACATCTACGATGCAAGGTGCAACATCCGTTCAAAATTCCGAAACAGTGTCGTACGACTTTTAGAAATGAGTGCATGGATTTGAAACGGAACAGTACCATGGAGCACCACTCTCCTATGTTGGTAAATCGACGACCAGCCACGGTGATCACGTTTTACCATAAAATTCACGTGAAGCAAACGAAGGGTAAAAAAAACTTCCGAGTCCCGAAAGTGATTCGGGTTGTCGTTTTTTGGACATGAAACTTTGCATTGGCGGCTAAGAGCCATCAAAGCCATAGAACTCACAGAGAGCTTCGTTTTGACTGGTTATGGCTCCCGTAACTCCAAAAAAGGCAACCGTTATGGCTGTTCGAAAAATCGATATCCTAAGGGCGCAACATCTACGGTGCATGGTGCAACATCCGTTCAAAATGCCAAAACAGTGCCGTACGACTTTTAGAAATGAGTGCATGGATTTGAAACGGAACAGTACCATGGAGCACCACTCTCCTACGTTGGTAAATCGACGACCTGCCACGGTGATCCCGTTTTACCATAAAATTCTCGTGAAGCAAACGAAGGGTAAAAAAACTTCCGAGTCCCGAAAGTGATTCGGGTTGTCTTTTTTTGGATATGAAACTTTGCATTGATGGCTAAGAGCTGTCAAAGCCGTAGAACTCACAGAGAGCTTCGTTTTGACTGGTTATGGCTCCCGTAACTCCAAAAGAGGCAACCGTTATGGCTGTCCGAAAAATCGATATCCTAAGGGCGCAACATCTACGGTGCAAGGTGCAATATCCGTTCAAAATGCCGAAACAGTGTCGTACGACTTTTAGTAATGAGTGCATCGATTTGAAACGGAACAGTACCATGGAGCACCACTCTCCTACGACGGTAAATCGATGACAAGCCACGGTGATCCCGTTTTACCATAAAATTCACGTGAAGCAAACGAAAGGTCAAAAAAACTTTTGAGTCCCGAAAGTGATTCGGGTAGTCTTTTTTTCGATATGAAACTTTTCGTTGACGGCTAAGAGCTATCAAAGCCATAGAACTCACAGAGAGCTTCGTTTTGACTGGTTATGGCTCCCGTAACTCCAAAAGAGGAAACCGTGATGGCTGTCCAAAGAATCGATATCCTAAGGGTGCAACATCTATGGTGCAAGGTGCAACATCCGTTCAAAATGCTGAAACAGTGCCGTACGACTTTTAGAAATGAGTGCATGGAGTTGAAATGGAACAGTACCATGGAGCACCACTCTCCTACTATGGGAAATCAACGACCGGCCATGGGGATCCCGTTTTACCATAACATTCACGTGAAGCAAACAAAGGGTAAAAAAACTTCCGAGTCCCGAAAGTGATTCGGGTAGTCTTTTTTTGGATATGAAACATTGCATGGACATCAAAGAGTTGTTAAAGCCGTAGAACTCACAGAGAGCTTCGTTTTGACTGGTTATGGCTCCCGTAACTCCAAAAGAGGCAACCGTTATGGTTGTCCGAAGAATCGATATCCTAAGGGCGCAACATCTATGGTGCAAGGTGCAACATCCATCCAAAATGCCGAAACAGTGCCGTACGACTTTTATAAATGAGTGCATGGATTTGAAACGGAACAGTACCATGGCGCACCACTCTCCAGCGATGGTAAATCGACGACCAGCCACGGTGATCCCGTTTTACCATAAAATTCACGTGTAGCAAACGAATGGTAAAAAAACTTCCGAGTCCCGAAAGAGATTCGGGAAGTCTTTTTTTGGATATGAAACTATGCATTGACGGCTAAAAGTGGTCAAAGCCGTAGAACTCACAGTGAGCTTCGTTTTGACTGGTTATGGCTCCCGTAACTCCATAAGAGGCAACCGTTATGGTGTCCGAAGAATCGATATCCTAAGGGCACAACATCTATGGTACAAGGTGCAACATCCATTCAAAATGCCAAAAAAGTGTCGTACGACTATTAGAAATGAGTATATGGATTTGAAACGGAACAGTACCATGGAGCACCACTCTCCTATGTTGGTAAATCGACGACTAGCCACGGTGATCCCGTTTTACCATAAAATTCACGTGAAGCAAACGAAGGGTAAAAAAAACTTTCGAGTCCCGAAAGTGATTCGGGTTGTCTTTTTTTGGATATGAAACTTTGCATTTATGGCTAAGAGCTGTCAAAGCAGTAGAACTTACAGAGAGCTTCGTTTTGACCGGTTATGGCTCCCGTAACTCTAAAAGAGGCAACTGTTATGGCTGTTTGAAGAATCGATATCCTAAGGGCGCGACATCTACGGTGCAAGGGGCAACATCCGTTCAAAATGCCGAAACAGTGCCGTACGACTTTTAGAAATGAGTGCATGGATTTGAAACGGAACAGTACCATGGAGTACCACTCTCCTACGTTGGTAAATCGACGACCAAGCAAGGATGATACCGTTTTACCATAAAAATCACGTGGAGCAAACGAAGGGTAAAAAAAACTTTCGAGTCCCGAAAGTGATTCGGGTTGTCTTTTTTTGGATAAGAAACTTTGCATTGACAACTAAAAGGCATCAAAGCCATAGAACTCACAGAGAGCTTCGTTTTGACTGGTTATGGCTCCCGTAACTCCAAAAGAGGCAACTGTTATGGCTGTCCGAAGAATCGATATCCTAAGGGCGCAACATCTACGGTGCAAGGTGCAACATCCGTTCAAAATGCCGAAACAGTGCCGTATGACTTTTAGAAATGAGTGCATGGATTTGAAACGGAACAGCACCATGGAGCACCACTCTCCTACGATGGTAAATCGACGACCAGCTACGGTGATCTCATTTTACCATAAAATTCATGTGAAGCAAACGAAGGGTAAAAAAACTTCCGAGTCCCGAAACTGATTCAGGTAGTCTTTTTATGGATATGAAACTATGCATTGACGGCTAAGACCCGTCAAAGCCGTAGAACTCACAGAGAGCTTCGTTTTGACTGGTTATGGCTCCTCCAAAAGAGGCAACCGTTATGGCTGTCCGAAGAATCGATATTCTAAGGGCGGAACATCTACGGTGAAAGGTGCAACATCCGTTCAAAATGCCGAAACAGTGCCGTACGACTTTTAGAAATGAGTGCATGGATTTGAAACGGAACAGTACCATGGAGCACCACTCTCCTACGTTGGTAAATCGACGACCAGCTACGGTGATCCCGTTTTACCATAAAATTCACGTGAAGCAAACGAAGGGTTAAAAATAATTCCGAGTCCCAAAATTGATTCGGGTAGTCTTTTTTGATATGAAACTTTGCATTGACGGCTAAGAGCTGTCAAAGCCGTAGAACTCACAGAGTGCTTCGTTTTGACTGGTTGTGGCTCTCGTAACTCCAAAAGAGGCAACCGTTATGGCTGTCCGAAGAATCGATATGCAAAGGGCGCAACATCTACGGTGCAAGGTGCAACATCCGTTCAAAATGCTGAAACAGTGTCATACGACTTTTAGAAATGAGTGCATGGATTTGAAACAGAACAGTACCATGGAGCACCACTCTCTTACGTTGGTAAATCAACGACCAGCCACGGTGATCCCGTTTTACCATAAAATTCACGTGGAGCAAACGAAGGGTAAAAAAAACTACCGACTCCCGAAAGTGATTCGGTTTGTCTTTTTTTGGATATGAAACTTTGCATTGACGGCGAATATCAGTCAAAGCCATAGAACTCACAGAGAGCTTCGTTTTGACTGGTTATGGCTCCCGTAACTCCAAAAGAGGCAACCGTTTTGGCTGTCCGAAAAATCGATATCATAAGGGCGCAACATCTACGGTGCAAGGACCAAAATCCGTTCAAAATGCCGAAACAGTGTCATACGACTTTTAGAAATGAGTGCATGGATTTGAAACGGAACAGTCCCATGGAGCACCACTCTCCTGCGATGGTAAATCGACGACCAGCCACGGTGATCCCGTTTTACCATAAAATTCACGTGAGGCAAATGAAGGGTAACAAAAAAAACCCCTGAGTCCCGAAACTGATTCGGGTAGTCTTTTTTGGATATGAAACTTTGCATTGACGGCTAAGAGCTATCAAAGCCGTAGAACTCACAGAGAGCTTCGTTTTGACTGGTTATGGCTCCCGTAACTCCAAAAGAGGCAACCGTTATGGCTGTCCAAAGAATCGATATCCTAAGGGCGCAACATCTACAGTGCAAGGTGCAACAACCGTTCAAAATGTCAAAACAGTGCCCTACGACTTTTAGAAATGAGTGCATGGATTTGAAATGGAACAGTACCATGGAGCACCACTCTCCTACGATGGTAAATCGACGACCGGCCATGGTGATCCCGTTTTACCATGTATATTCACGTGAAGCAAACGAAGGGTAAAAAAAACTTCTAAGTCCCGAAAGTGATTCGGGTAGTCTTTTTTTGGATATGAAACTTTGCATGGACGGCAAAGAGCTGTCAAAGCCGTAGAACTCATAGAGAGCTTCGTTTTGACTGGTTATGGCTCCCGTAACTCCAAAAGAGGCAACCGTTATGGCTGTCCAAAGAATCGATATCCTAAGGGCGCAACATCTACGGTGCAAGGTGCAACATCCATCCAAAATGTCGAAACAGTGATGTACGACTTTTATACATGAGTGCATGGATTTGAAACGGAACAGTACCATGGCGCACCACTCTCCAGCGATGGTAAATCGACGACCAGCCACGGTGATCCCGTTTTACCATAAAATTCACGTGAAGCAAACGAATGGTAAAAAAAAACTTCCAAGTACCGAAAGTGATTCGGGTAGTCTTTTATGGATATGAATCTATGCATTGATGGCTAAAAGTGGTTAAAGCCGTAGAACTCACAGAGAGCTTCGTTTTGACTGGTTATGGCTCCTGTAACTCCAAAAGAGGCAACCGTTATGGCTGTCCGAAAAATCGATATCCTAAGGGCGACCCATCTACGGTGCAAGGTGCAACATCCGTTCAAAATACCGAAACAGTGTCGTACGACTATTAGAAATGAGTGCATGGATTTGAAACGGAACAGTACCATGGAGCACCACTCTCCTATGTTGGTAAATCGACGACCAGCCACGGTGATCCCGCTTTACCATAAAATTCACGTGAAGCAAACGAAGGGTAAAAAAAACTTCAGAGTCCCGAAAGTGATTTGGGTTGTCTTTTTTGGATATGAAACTTTCCATTAATGGCTAAGAGCTGTCAAAGCCGTAGAACTCAAGAGAGCTTCGTTTTGACTGGTTATGGCTCCCGTAACTCTAAAAGAGGCAACTGTTATGGCTGTCCGAAGAATCGATATCCTAAGGGCGCAACATCTACGGTGCAAGGTGCAACATCCGTTCAAAATGCCGAAACAGTGTCGTACGACTTTTAAAAATAAGTGCATGGATTTGAAATGGAACAGTACCATGGAGCACCACTCTCCTACGTTGGTAAATCGACGACCAGGCAAGGATGATTTCGTTTTACCATAAAATTCACGTGAAGCAAACGAAGGGTAAAAAAAAACTTCCGAGTCCCGAAAGTGATTCGGGTTGTCTTTTTTTGGATAAGAAACTTTGCATTGACGGCTAAAAGGCGTCAAAGCCGTATAACTCACAGAGAGCTTCGTTTTGACTGGTTATGGCTCCCGTAACTCCAAAAGAGGCAACGGTTATGGTTGTCCAAAGAATCGATAACCTAAGGGCGCAACATCTACGGTGCAAGGTGCAACATCCATTCAAAATGCCAAAACAGTGTCGTACGACTTTTGGAAATGAGTGCATGGATTTGAAACGGAACTGTACCATGGAGCACCACTCTCCTACGATGGTAAATTGACGACCAGCTACGGTGATCTCGTTTTGCCATAAAATTCACGTGAAGCAAACGAAGGGTAAAAAAAACTTCCAAGTGCCGAAACTGATTCGGGTAGTTTTTTTATGGATATGCAACTATGCATTGACGGCTAAGAGCTATCAAAGCCGTAGAACTCACAGAGAGCTTCGTTTTGACTGGTTATTGCTCCCGTAACTCCAAAAGAGGCAACCGTTATGGCTGTCCAAAGAATCGATATCCTAAGGGCGCAACATCTACGGTTCAAGGTGCAACATCCGTTCAAAATACCGAAACAGTGCCGTACGACTTATAGAAATGAGTGCATGGATTTGAAATGGAACAGTACCATGAAGCACCACCCTCCTACGTTGGTAAATCGACGACTAGCCACGGTGATCCTGTTTCACCATAAAATTCACGTGAATCAAAGGAAGGGTTAAAAAAAACTTCCGAGTCCCAAAAGTGATTCAGGTTGTCTTTTTTTTGGACATGAAACTTTGCATTGACGGCTAAGAGCTATCAAAGGCATAGAACTCACCGAGAGCTTCGTTTTGACTGGTTATGGCTCTCGTAACACCAAAAGAGGCAACCGTTATGGCTGTCCGAAGAATCGATATCCTAAGGGCACAACGTCTACGGTGCAAGGTGCAACATCCATTCAAAATGTCGAAACAGTGCCCTATGACTTTTAGAATTGAGTGCATGGATTTGAAATGGAACAGTACCATGGAGCACCACTCTCCTACGATGGTAAATCGACGACCGGCCATGGTGATCCCGTTTTACCATGTATATTCACGTGAAGCAAACGAAGGGTAAAAAAAACTTCCAAGTCCCGAAAGTGATTCAGGTAGTCTTTTTTTGGATATGAAACTTTGCAGGGACGGCAAAGAGCTATCAAAGCCGTAGAACTCATAGAGAGCTTCGTTTTGACTGGTTATGGCTCCCGTAACTCCAAAAGAGGCAACGGTTATGGTTGTCCAAAGAATCGATAACCTAAGGGCGCAACATCTACGGTGCAAGGTGCAACATCCATTCAAAATGCCAAAACAGTGCCGTACGACTTTTGGAAATGAGTGCATGGATTTGAAACGGAACTGTACCATGGAGCACCACTCTCCTACGATGGAAAATTGACGACCAGCTACGGTGATCTCGTTTTGCCATAAAATTCACGTGAACCAAACGAAGGGTAAAAAAACTTCCAAGTCCCGAAACTGATTCGGGTAGTTTTTTTATGGATATGAAACTATGCATTGACGGCTAAGAGCTGTCAAAGCCGTAGAACTCACAGAGAGCTTCGTTTTGATTGGTTATTACTCCCGTAACTCCAAAAGAGGCAACCGTTATGGCTGTCCAAAGAATCGATATCCTAAGGGCGCAACATCTACGGTGCAAGGTGCAACATCCGTTCAAAATGCCGAAACAGTGCCGTACGACTTATAGAAATGAGTGCATGGATTTGAAACGGAACAGTATCATGAAGCACCACCCTCCTACGTTGGTAAATCGATGACTAGCCACGGTGATCCTGTTTTACCATAAAATTCACGTGAAACAAAGGAAGGGTTAAAAAAAACTACCGAGTCCCAAAAGTGATTCAAGTTGTCTTTTTTTTGGACATGAAACTTTGCATTGACGGCTAAGAGCTATCAAAGGCATAGAACTCACCGAGAGCTTCGTTTTGACTGGTTATGGCTCTCGTAACACCAAAAGAGGCAACCGTTATGGCTGTCCGAAGAATCGATATCCTAAGGGCACAACGTCTACGGTGCAAGCTGCAACATCCGTTCAAAATGTCGAAACAGTGCCCTATGACTTTTAGAAATGAGTGCATGGATTTGAAATGGAACAGTACCATGGAGCACCACTCTCCTATGATGGTAAATCGACGACCGGCCATGGTGATCCCGTTTTACCATGTATATTCACGTGAAGCAAACGAAGGGTAAAAAAAACTTCCAAGTCCCGAAAGTGATTCGGGTAGTCTTTTTTTGGATATGAAACTTTGCATGGACGGCAAAGAGCTGTCAAAGCCGTAGAACTCATAGAGAGCTTCGTTTTGACTGGTTATGGCTCCCGTAACTACAAAAGAGGCAACCGTTATGGCTGTCCGAAGAATTGATATCGTAAGGGCGCAACATCTACGGTGCAAGGTGCAACATCCATCCAAAATGCCGAAACAGTGATGTACGACTTTTATAAATGAGTGCATGGATTTGAAACGGAACAGTACCATGGCGCACAACTCTCCAGCGATGGTAAATCGACGACCAGCCACGGTGATCCCGTTTTACCATAAAATTCACGTGTAGCAAACGAATGGTAAAAAAAAACTTCCGAGTACCGAAAGTGATTCGGGTAGTCTTTTTATGGATATGAATCTATGCATTGACGGCTAAAAGTGGTTAAAGCCGTAGAACTCACAGAGAGCTTCGTTTTGACTGGTTATGGCTCCCGTAACTCCAAAAGAGGCAACCGTTATGGCTGTCCGAAGAATCGATATCCTAAGGGCGCAACATCTACGGTGCAAGGTGCAACATCCGTTCAAAATACCGAAACAGTGTCGTACGACTATTAGAAATGAGTGCATGGATTTGAAACGGAACAATACCATGGAGCACTACTCTCCTATGTTGGTAAATCGACGACCAGCCACGGTGATCCCGCTTTACCATAAAATTCACGTGAAGCAAACGAAGGGTAAAAAAAACTTCAGAGTCCCGAAAGTGATTTGGGTTGTCTTTTTTGGATATGAAACTTTCCATTAATGGCTAAGAGCTGTCAAAGCCGTAGTACTCACAAAGAGCTTCGTTTTGACTGGTTATGACTCCCGTAACTCTAAAAGAGGCAACTGTTATGGCTGTCCGAAGAATCGATATCCTAAGGGCGCATCATCTACGGTGCAAGGTGCAACATCCGTTCAAAATGCCGAAACAGTGTCGTACGACTTTTAAAAATAAGTGCATGGATTTGAAACGGAACAGTACCATGGAGCACCACTCTCCTACGTTGGTAAATCAACGACCAGGCAAGGATGATTTCGTTTTACCATAAAATTCACGTGAAGCAAACGAAGGGTAAAAAAAACTTCCGAGTCTCGAAAGTGATTCGGTTTGTCTTTTTTTGGATAAGAAACTTTGCATTGACGGCTAAAAGGCATCAAAGCCGTAGAACTCACAGAAAGCTTCGTTTTGACTGGTTATGGCTCCCGTAACTCCAAAAGAGGCAACGGTTATGGTTGTCCAAAGAATCGATAACCTAAGGGCGCAACATCTACGGTGCAAGATGCAACATCAGTTCAAAATGCCAAAACAGTGCCGTACGACTTTTGGAAATGAGTGCATGGAATTGAAACGGAACAGTACCATGGAGCACCACTCTCCTACGATGGTAAATCGACGACCAGCTACGGTGATCTCGTTTTGCCATAAAATTCACGTGAAGCAAACGAAGGGTAAAAAAAACTTCCGAGTCCCGAAACTGATTCGGGTAGTTTTTTTTATGGATATGAAACTATGCATTGACGGCTAAGAGCTGTCAAAGCCGTAGAACTCACAAAGGGCTTCATTTTGACTGGTTATGGCTCCTGTAACTCCAAAAGAGGCAACCGTTATGGCTGTCTGAAGAATCGATATGCTAAGGGCACAACATCTACGGTGCAAGGTGCAACATCCGTTCAAAATGCCGAAACAGTGCCATACGACTTATAGAAATGAGCGCATGGATTTGAAACGGAACAGTACCATGAAGCACCACTCTCCTACGTTGGTAAATCGACGACTAGCCACAGTGATCCTGTTTTACCATAAAATTCACGTGATTCAAAGGAAGGGTTAAAAAAAACTTCCGCGTCCCGAAAGTGATTCAGGTTGTCTTTTTTTGGACATGAAACTTTGCATTGACGGCTAAGAGCTATCAAAGGCATAGAACTCACCGAGAGCTTCGTTTTGACTGGTTATGGCTCTCGTAACACCAAAAGAGGCAACCGTTATGGATGTCCGAAGAATCGATATCCTAAGGGGGCAACGTCTATGGTGCAAGGTGCAACATCCGTCCAAAATGACGAAACAGTGCCGTACGACTTTTATAAATGAGTGCATGGATTCAAAATAGAACAATACCATGGCGCACCACTCTCCAGCGATGGTAAATCGACGACCAGCCACGGTGATCCCGTTTTACCATAAAATTCACGTGTACCAAACGAAGGGTAAACAAAACTTCCGAGTCCCGAAAGTGATTCGGGTTGTCTTTTTTTGGATATGAATCTATGCATTGATGGCTAAAAGTGGTCAAAGCCGTAGAACGCACAGAGAGTTTTGTTTTGACTGGTTATGGCTCTCGTAACTCCAAAAGAGGCAACAGTTATGGCTGTCCGAAGAATCAATATCCTAAGGGCGCAACATCTACGGTGCAAGGTGCAACATCCGTTCAAAATGCCGAAATAGTGCCGTATGACTTTTAGAAATTGGTGCATGGATTTGAAATGGAACAGTACCATGGAGCACCACTCTCCTATGTGGGTAAATCGACGACCAGCCACGGTGATCCCGTTTTACCATAAAATTCACGTGAAGCAAACGAAGGGTAAAAAAAAACTTCCGAGTCCCGAAAGTGATTCGGGTTGTCTTTTTTGGAAATGAAACTTTGCATTGACGGCTAAAAGCGATCAAAGTCGTAGAACTCATCGAGAGCTTCATTTTGACTGGTTATGACTCCCGTAACTCCAAAGAGGCAACCGTTATGGCTGTCCGAAGAATCGATATCCTAAGGGCGCAACATCTACGGTGCAAGGTGCAACATCCGTCCAAAATGCCGAAACAGTGCCGTATGACTTTTATAAATGAGTGCATGGATTCGAAAAGGAACAGTACCATGGCACACCACTCTCCAGCGATGGTAAATCGACGACCAGCCATGGTGATCCTGTTTACCATAAAATTCACGTGTACCAAACGAAGGGTAAAAAAAACTTCCGAGTCCCGAAAGTGATTCGGGTAGTCTTTTTTTGGATATGAATCTATGCATTGATGGCTAAAAGTGGTCAAAGCCGTAGAACTCATAGAGAACTTCGTTTTGACTAGTTATGGCTCTCGTAACTCCAAAAGAGGCAACAGTTATGGCTGTCCGAAGAATCGATATCCTAAGTGCGCAACATCTACGGTGCAAGGTGCAACATCCATTCAAAATGCTGAAACAGCGCCGTGCGACTTTTAGAAATGAGTGCATGGATTTGAAATGGAACAGTACCATGGAGCACCACTCTCCTATGTTGGTAAATCGACGACCAGCCACGGTGATCCCGTTTTACCAAAAAATTCACGTGAAGCAAACGAAGGGTAAAAAAAACTTCCGAGTCCCGAATGTGATTCGGGTTGTCTTTTTTTGGACATAAAACTTTGCATTGACGGCTAAGAGCTGTCAAAGTCGTAGAACTCACCGAGAGCTTCATTTTGACTGGTTATGACTCTCGTAACTCCAAACGAGGCAACCGTTTTGGCTGTCCGAAGAATCGATATCCTAAAGGCGCAATATCTACGGTGCAAGGTGCAACATCTGTTCAAAATGCCGAAACAGTGCCATACGACTTTTAGAAATGAGTGCATGGATTTGAAATGGAATAGTACCATGGAATACCACTCTCCTGCGTTGGTAGATCGACGACCAACCACGGTGATCCCGTTTTACCGTAAAATTCACGTGAAGAAAACGAAGAGTAAAAAAAAACTTCTGAGTCCCGAAAGTGATTCTGGTTGTCTTTTTTTGGATAAGAAACTTTGCATTGGTGGCTAAGAGCTGTCAAAGCCGTAGAACTCATAGAGAGCTTCGTTTTGACTGGTTATGGCTACCGTAACTCCAAAAGAGGCAACCGTTATGGCTGTCCAAAAAATCGATATCCTAAGGGCGCAACATCTACGGTGCAAGGTGCAACATCCGTTCAAAATGCCGAAACAGTGTCGTACAACTTTTAGAAATGAGTGCATGGATTTGAAACGGGACAGTACTATGGAGCACCACTCTCCTACGATGGTAAATCAACGATCAGCCACGGTGATCCCGTTTTACCATAAAATTCACCTGAAGCAAACGAAGGATAAAAAAACTTCCGAGTCCCGAAAGTGATTCGGGTTGTCTTTTTGTAGACATGAAACTTTGCATTGACGGCTAAGAGCAGTCAAAGAGGTAGAACTCACCAAGAGCTTCGTTTTGACTGGTTATGGCTCTCGTAACACCAAAAGAGGCAACCGTTATGGATGTCCGAAGAATCGATATCCTAAGGGCGCAACATCTACGGTGCAAGGTGCAACATCCGTCCAAAATGCCGAAACAGTGTCGTACGACTTTTATAAATGAGTGCTTGGATTCGAAATGGAACAGTACCATGGCGCACCACTCTCCAGCGATGGTAAATTGACAACCAGCCACGGTGATCCCGTTTTACCATAAAATTCACGTGAAGCAAACGAAGGGTAAAAAAAACTTCCGAGTCCCGAAAGTGATTCTGTTTGTCTTTTTTTGGATATGAAACTTTGCATTCACGGCTAAGAGTTGTCAAAGCCGTAGAACTCATAGAGAGCTTCCTTTTGACTGGTTATGGCTACCGTAACTCCAAAAGAGGCAACCGTTATGGTTGTACGAAGAATCGATATCCTAAGGGTGCAACATCTACGGTGTAAGGTGCAACATCCGTTCAAAATGCCGAAACAGTACCGTACGACTTTTAGAAATGAGTGCATGGATATGAAACGGAACAGTACCATGGAGCACCACTGTCCTATGTCGGTAAATCGACGACCAGCCACGGTGATCCCGTTTTATCATATAATTCACGTGAAGCAAACGAAGGGTAAAAAAACTTCCGTGTCCCGAAAGTGATTCGGGTTCTCTTTTTTGGACATGAAACTTTGCATTGAGGGCTAAGAGCTGTCAAAGCCGTAGAACTCACCGAGAGCTGTGTTTTGACTAGTTATGCCACCTGTAACTCCAAAAGAGGCAACCGTTATGGCTGTCCGAAGAATCGATATCCTAAGGGCGCAACATCTACGGTGCAAGGTGCAACATCCGTTCAAAATGCCGAAACAGTGCCGTACGACATTTAGAAATAAGTGCATGGATTTGAAACGGAACAGTACCATGGAGCACCACTCTCCTACGTTGGTAAATCGACGACCAGCCACGGTGATCCCGTTTTACCATAAAATTCACGTGAAGCAAACGAAGAGTAAAAAAAACTTCCGAGTCCCGAAAGTGATTCTGGTTGTCTTTTTTTGGATATGAAACTTTGCATTGACGGCTAAGAGCTATCAAAGCCGTAGAACTCATAGAGAGCTTCGTTTTGACTGGTTATGTCTACCGTAACTCCAAAAGAGGCAACCGTTATGGCTGTCCGAAAAATCGATATCCTAAGGGCGCAACATCTACGGTGCAAGGTGCAACATCCGTTCAAAATGCCGAAACAGTGCCGTACGACTTTTAGAAATGAGTGCATGGATTTGAAATGGAACAGTACCATGGAGCACCACTCTCCTACGATGGTAAATCGACGACCGGCCACGCTGATACTGTTTTACCATAAAATTCATGTGAAGCAAATGAAGGGTAAAAAAACTTCAGAGACCCGAAAGTGATTCGGGTAGTCTTTTTTTGGATATGAAACTTTGCATAGACAACAAAGAGCTGTCAAAGCCGTAGAACTCTTAGAGAGCTTCGTTTTGACTGGTTATGGCTCCCGTAACTCCAAAGAAGGCAACCGTTATGGCTGTCCGAAGAATCGATATCCTAAGGGTACAACATCTACGGTGCAAGGTGCAACATCCATCCAAAATGCTGAAACAGTGTCGTTCAACTTTTATAAATGAGTGCATGGATTTGAAACGGAACAGTACCATGGCGCACCACTCTCTAGCGATGGTAAATCGACGACCAGCCACGGTGATCCCGTTTTACCATAAAATTCACGTGTAGCAAACCAATGGTAAAAAAAACTTCCGAGTCCCGAAAGTGATTCGGGTAGTCTTTTTTTGGATATGAATCGATGCATTGACGGCTAAAAGTGGTCAAAGCCATAGAACTCATAGAGAGCTTCGTTTTGACTAGTTATGGCTCCCGTAACTCCAAAAGAGGCAACCGTTATGGCTGTCCGAAGAATCGATATCCTAAGGGCGCAACATCTACGGTGCAAGGTGCAACATCCGTTCAAAATGCCGAAACAGTGTCGTACGACTATTAGAAATGAGTGCATGGATTTGAAATGGAACAGTACCATGGAGCACCACTCTCCTATGTGGGTAAATCGACGACCAGCCCCGATGATCCCGTTTTACCATAAAATTCACATGAAGCAAACGAAGGGTAAAAAAAACTTCTGATTCCCGAAAGTTATTCGGGTTGTATTTTTTTGGATATGAAACTTTGCATTGATGGCTAAGTGTTGTCAAAGCCGTTGAACTCACAGAGAGCTTCGTTTTGACAGGTTATGGCTCCCGTAACCCTAAAAGAGTCAACCGTTATGGCTGTCCGAAGAATCGATATCCTAAGGGCGCAACATCTACGTTGCAAGGTGCAACATCCATTCAAAATGCCGAAACAGTGCCGTACGACTTTTAGAAATGAGTGCATGGATTTGAAACGGAACAGTACCATGGAAAACCACTCTTCCACGTTGGTAAATCGACGACCAAGCAAGGATGATTTGGTTTTACCATAAAATTCACGTGAAGCAAACGAAGGGTAAAAAAAAATTATGAGTCCTGAAAGTGATTCGGGTTGTCTTTTTTTGGATAAGAAATTTTACATTGACGGCTAAAAGGCGTCAAAGCCGCAGAAATCACAGAGAGCTTCATTTTGACTGGTTATGGCTCCCGTAACTCCAAAAGAGGCAATGGTTATGGCTGTCCGAAGAATCGATATCCTAAGGGCGCAACATTTACCGTGCAAGGTGCAACATCCGTTCAAAATTCCGAAACAGTGTCGTACGACTTTTAGAAATGAGTGCATGGATTTGAAACGGAAAAGTACCATGGAGCACTACTCTCCTACGTTGGTAAATTCACGACCTGCCACGGTGATCTCGTTTTACCATAAAATTCACGTGAAGCAAACGAAGGGTAAAAAAAAAACTTCCGAGTCCCAAAAGTGATTCGGGTTGTCTTTTTTTGGGTATGAAACTTTGGATTCACGGCTAAGAGCGGTCAAAGCAGTAGAACTCACAGAGAGCTTCGTTTTGACTGGTTATGGCTCCCGTAACTCCAAAAGAGGCAACCGTTATGGCTGTCCGAAAAATCGATATCCTAAGGGCGCAACATCTACGGTGCAAGGTGCAACATCCGTTCAAAATGCCGAAACAGTGCCGTACGACTATTAGAAATGAGTGCATGGATTTTAAACGGAACAGTACCATGGAGCACCACTCTCCTACGATGGTAAATCGACGACCAGCCACGGTCATCCCGTTTTACCATAAAATTCACGTGAAGCAAACGAAGGGTAAAAAAAACTTCCGAGTCTCGAAACTGATTCGGGTAGTCTTTTTATGGATATGAAACTATGCATTGATGGCTAAGAGCTGTTAAAGCTGTAGAAATCACAGAGAGCTTCGTTTTGACTTGTTATGGCTCCCGTAACTCCAAAAGAGGCAACCATTATGGTTGTCCGAAGAATCGATATCCTAAGGGCGCAACATCTACGGTGCAAGGTGCAACATCCGTTCAAAATGCCGAAACAGTGCCGTACGACTTTTAGAAATGAGTGCATGGATTTGAAACGGAACTGTACCATGGAGCACCACTCTCCCATGTTGGTAAATCGACGACCAGGCAAGGATGATTTCGTTTTATCATAAAATTCACGTGAAGCAAACGAAGGGTAATAAAAAATTCCGAGTCCCGAAAGTGATTCGGGTTGTCTTTTTTTGGATATGAAACTTTGCATTGACGGCTAACAGCAGTCAAAGCCGTAGAACTCACAGAGAGCTTCGTTTTGACTGGTTATGGCTCCCGTAACTCCAAAAGTGGCAACCGTTATGGCTGTCCGAAGAATCAATATCCACAGGGCGCAACATCTACGGTGCAAGGTGCAACATCCGTTCAAAATGCCGAAACAGTGCCATACCACTTTTAGAAATGAGTGCATGGATTTGAAACGGAACAGTACCATGGAGCACCACTCTCCTACGATGGTAAATCGACGATCAGTAACGGTGATCTCGTTTTACCATAAAATTCACCTGAAGCAAACGAAGGGTAAAAAAACTTCCGAGTCCCGAAAGTTATTTGGGTTGTCTTTTTGTGGACATGAAACTTTGCATTGACGGCTAAGAGAAATCAAAGCCGTTGAACTCACCAAGAGTCGTTTTGACTAGTTATGGCTCTCGTAACACCAAAAGAGGCATCCGTTATGGATGTCCGAAGAATCGATATCCTAAGGGCACAACATCTACGGTGCAAGGTGCAACATCCGTCCAAAATGCCGAAACAGTGCCGTACGACTTTTATAAATGAGTGCATGGATTCGAAACGGAACAGTACCATGGCACACCACTCTCCAGCGATGGTAAATTGACGACCAGCCACAGTGATCCCGTTTTACCATAAAATTCACGTGAAGCAAACGAAGGGTAAAAAAAACTTCCGAGTCCCGAAAGTGATTCTGGTTGTCTTTTTTTGGATATGAAACTTTGCATTCACGGCTAAGAGCTGTCAAAGCCGTAGAACTTAGAGAGAGCTTCCTTTTGACTGGTTATGGCTACCGTAACTCCAAAAGAGGCAACCGTTATAGTTGTACGAAGAATCGATATCCTAAGGGCGCAACATCTACGGTGCAAGGTGCAACATCCGTTCAAAATGCTGAAACAGTGTCGTATGACTTTTAGAAATGAGTGCATGGATTTGAAACGGAACAGTACCATGGAGCACCACTCTCCTAAATCGGTAAATTAACAACCAGCCACGGTGATCCCGTTTTAACCATATAATTCACGTGAAGCAAACGAAGGGTAAAAAAAACTTCTGAGTCCCGAAAGTTATTCGGGTTGTCTTTTTTTGGACATGAAACTTTGCATTGACGGCTAAGAGCTGTCAAAGCCGTAGAACTCACCGAGAGCTGTGTTTTGACTAGTTATGCCTCCCGTAACTCCAAAAGAGGCAACCGTTATAGCTGTTCGAAGAATCGATATCCTAAGGGCGCAACATCTATGGTGCAAGGTGCAACATCCATTCAAAATGCTAAAATAGTGCCGTACGACATTTAGAAATGAGTGCATGGATTTGAAACGGAACAGTACCATGGAGCACCACTCTCCTATGTTGGTAAATCAACGACCAGCCATGGTGATCCCGATTTACCATAAAATTCACGTGAAGCAAACGGAGAGTAAAAAAAACTTCCGAGTCCCGAAAGTGATTCTGGTTGTCTTTTTTTGGATATGAAACTTTGCATTGACGGCTAAGAGCTATCAAAGCCGTAAAACTTACAGAGAGCTTCGTTTTGACTGGTTATGGCTACCGCAACTCAAAAAGAGGCAACCGTTATGGTTGTCCGAATAATCGATATCGTAAGGGCGCAACATCTACGGTGCAAGGTGCAATATCCGTTCAAAATGCCGAAACAATGTCGTACGACTTTTAGAAATGAGTGCATGGATTTTAAACAGAACAGTACCATGGAGCACCACTCTCCTACGATGGTAAATCGACGACTAGCCACGGTGATCCCGTTTTACCATAAAATTCACGTGAAGCAAACGAAGGGTAAAAAAAACTTTCGAGTCCCGAAACTGATTCAGGTAGTCTTTTATGGATATGACACTATGCATTGATGGCTAAGAGCGGTCAAAGCCGTAGAACTCACAGAGAGCTTGGTTTTGACTGGTTATGGCTCTCGTAACTCCAAAAGAGGCAACCGTTATGGCTGTCCGAAGAATCGATATCCTAAGGGCGCAACATCTACGGTGCAAGGTGCAATATCCGTTCAAAATGCCGAAACTGTGTCGTACGACTTTTAGAAATGAGTGCATGGATTTTAAATGGAACAGTACCATGGAGCACCACTCTCCTACGATGGTAAATCGATGACCGGCCACTGTGATCCCGTTTTACCATAAAATTCACATGAAGCAAACGAAGGGTAAAAAAAACTTCTGAGTCCCGAAAGTGATTCGGGTTGTATTTTTTGTATATGAAACTTTGCATTGACGACTAAGAGTTTTTAAAGCCGTAGAACTCACAGAAAGCTTCGTTTTGACTGGTTATGGCTCCCGTAACTCCAAAAGAGGCAACCGTTATGGCTGTCCGAAGAATCGATATCCTAAGGGCGCAACATGTACGGTGCAAGGTGCAACATCCGTTCAAAATGCCGAAACAGTGTCGTACGACTTTTAGAAATGAGTGCATGGATTTGAAACGAAACAGTATCATGGAGCACCACTCTTCTACGTTGGTAAATCGACGACCCGCCACGGTGACCCGTTTTACCATAAAATTCACGTGAAGCAAACGAAGGGTAAAAAAAACTTTCGAGTCCCAAAAGTGATTCGGGTTGTCTTTTTTTGGATATGAAACTTTGCATTGACGGCTAATATTGGTCAAAGCCGTAGAACTCACAGAGAGCTTCGTTTTGACTGGTTATGGCTCCCGTAACTCCAAAAGAGGCAACCGTTATGGATGTCCAAAGAATCGATATCCTTAGGGCGCAACATCTACGGTGCAAGGTGCAACATCCGTTCAAAATGTCGAAAAAGTGCCGTAAGACTTTTAGAAATGAGTGCATGGATTTGAAATGGAACAGTACCATGGAGCACCACTCTCCTACGTTGGTAAATCGACGACCAGCCACGGTGATCCCGTTTTACCATAAAATTCACGTGAAGCAAACGAAGGGTAAAAAAAACTTCCGAGTCCCGAATGTGATTTGGGTTGTCTTTTTTTGGATATGAAACTTTGCATTGACGGCTAAGAGCAGTCAAAGCCGTAAAACTCACATAGAGCTTCGTTTTGACTGGTTATGGCTCCCGCAACTACAAAAGAGGCAACCGTTATAGATGTCCGAAGAATCGATATCCTAAGGGCGCAACATCTACGGTGCAAGGTGCAACATCCGTTCAAAATGCCGAAACAGTGCCGTATGACTTTTAGAAATGAGTGCATGGATTTTAAACGGAACAGTACCATGGAGCACCACTCTCCTACGATGGTATATCGACGACCAGCCACGGTGATCCCGTTTTACCATAAAGTTCACGTGAAGCAAACGAAGGGTAAAAAAAACTTCCGAGTCTCGAAACTGATTCGGGTAGTCTTTTTATGGATATGAAACTATGCATTGATGGCTAAGAGCTGTTAAAGCTGTAGAAATCACAGAGAGCTTCGTTTTGACTTGTTATGGCTCCCGTAACTCCAAAAGAGGCAATCATTATGGTTGTCCGAAGAATCGATATCCTAAGGGCGCAACATCTACGGTGCAAGGTGCAACATCCGTTCAAAATGCCGAAACAGTGCCGTACGACTTTTAGAAATGAGTGCATGGATTTGAAACGGAACTGTACCATGGAGCACCACTCTCCCATGTTGGTAAATCGACGACCAGGCAAGGATGATTTCGTTTTATCATAAAATTCACGTGAAGCAAACGAAGGGTAATAAAAAATTCCGAGTCCCGAAAGTGATTCGGGTTGTCTTTTTTTGGATATGAAACTTTGCATTGACGGCTAACAGCAGTCAAAGCCGTAGGACTCACAGAGAGCTTCGTTTTGACTAGTTATGGCTCCCGTAACTCCGAAAGAGGCAACCGTTATGGCTGTCCGAAGAATCAATATCCACAGGACGCAACATCTACGGTGCAAGGTGCAACATCCGTTCAAAATGCCAAAACAGTGCCGTACCACTTTTAGAAATGAGTGCATGGATTTGAAACGGAACAGTACCATGGAGCACCACTCTCCTACGATGGTAAATCGACGATCAGTAACGGTGATCTCGTTTTACCATAAAATTCACCTGAAGCAAACGAAGGGTAAAAAAAACTTCCGAGTCCCGAAAGTTATTTTGGTTGTCTTTTTGTGGACATGAAACTTTGCATTGACGGCTAAGAGCAATCAAAGCCGTTGAACTCACCAAGAGCTTCGTTTTGACTAGTTATGGCTCTCGTAACACCAAAAGAGGCATCCGTTATGGATGTCCGAAGAATCGATATCCTAAGGGCGCAACATCTACGGTGCAAGGTGCAACATCCGTACAAAATGCCGAAACAGTGCCGTACGACTTTTATAAATGAGTGCATGGATTCGAAACGGAACAGTAACATGGCACACCACTCTCCAGCGATGGTAAATTGATGACCAGCCACGGTGATCCCGTTTTACCATAAAATTCACGTGAAGCAAACGAAGGGTAAAAAAAACTTCCGAGTCCCGAAAGTGATTCTGGTTGTCTTTTTTTGGATATGAAACTTTGCATTCACGGCTAAGAGCTGTCAAAGCCGTAGAACATAGAGAGAGCTTCCTTTTGACTGGTTATGGCTACCGTAACTCCAAAAGAGGCAACCGTTATGGTTGTACGAAGAATCGATATCCTAAGGGCGCAACATCTACGGTGCAAGGTGCAACATCCGTTCAAAATGCCGAAACAGTGCCGTATGACTTTTAGAAATGAGTGCATGGATTTGAAATGGAACAGTACCATGGAGCACCACTCTCCTAAATCGGTAAATTAACAACCAGCCACGGTGATCCCGTTTTAACCATATAATTCACGTGAAGCAAACGAAGGGTAAAAAAAACTTCCGAGTCCCGAAAGTGATTCGGGTTGTCTTTTTTTGGACATGAAACTTTGCATTGACGGCTAAGAGCTGTCAAAGCCGTAGAACTCACCTAGAGCTGTGTTTTGACTAGTTATGCCTCCCGTAACTCCAAAAGAGGCAACCGTTATAGCTGTTCGAAGAATCGATATCCTAAGGGCGCAACATCTATGGTGCAAGGTGCAACATCCATTCAAAATGCTAAAATAGTGCCGTACGACATTTAGAAATGAGTGCATGGATTTGAAACGGAACAGTACCATGGAGCACCACTCTCCTATGTTGGTAAATCAATGACCAGCCATGGTGATCCCGATTTACCATAAAATTCACGTGAAGCAAACGAAGAGTAAAAAAAACTTCCGAGTCCCGAAAGTGATTCTGGTTGTCTTTTTTTGGATATGAAACTTTGCATTGACGGCTAAGAGCTATCAAAGCCGTAGAACTTACAGAGAGCTTCGTTTGGACTGGTTATGGCTACCGCAACTCCAAAAGAGGCAACCGTTATGGTTGTCCGAATAATCGATATCGTAAGGGCGCAACATCTACGGTGCAAGGTGCAATATCCGTTCAAAATGCCGAAACAATGTCGTACGACTTTTAGAAATGAGTGCATGGATTTTAAACAGAACAGTACCATGGAGCACCACTCTCCTACGATGTTAAATCGACGACTAGCCACGGTGATCCCGTTTTACCATAAAATTCACGTGAAGCAAACGAAGGGTAAAAAAAACTTTCGAGTCCCGAAACTGATTCAGGTAGTCTTTTATGGATATGACACTATGCATTGATGGCTAAGAGCGGTCAAAGCCGTAGAACTCACAGAGAGCTTGGTTTTGACTGGTTATGGCTCTAGTAACTCCAAAAGAGGCAACCGTTATGGCTGTCCGAAGAATCCATATCCTAAGGGCGCAACATCTACGGTGCAAGGTGCAATATCCGTTCAAAATGCCGAAACAGTGTCGTACGACTTTTAGAAATGAGTGCATGGATTTTAAATGGAACAGTACCATGGAGCACCACTCTCCTACGATGGTAAATCGACGACCGGCCATTGTGATCCCGTTTTACCATAAAATTCACATGAAGCAAACGAAGGGTAAAAAAAACTTCTGAGTCCCGAAAGTGATTCGGGTTGTATTTTTTGTATATGAAACTTTGCATTGACGACTAAGAGTTATTAAAGCCGTAGAACTCACAGAAAGCTTCGTTTTGACTGGTTATGGCTCCCGTAACTCCAAAAGAGGCAACCGTTATGGCTGTCCGAAGAATCGATATCCTAAGGGCGCAACATCTACGGTGCAAGGTGCAACATCCGTTCAAAATGCCGAAACAGTGTCGTACGACTTTTAGAAATGAGTGCATGGATTTGAAACGGAACAGTACCATGGAGCACCACTCTTCTACGTTGGTAAATCGACGACCCGCCACGGTGACCCGTTTTACCGTAAAATTCACGTGAAGCAAACGAAGGGTAAAAAAAACTTTTGAGTCCCAAAAGTGATTCGGGTTGTCTTTTTTTGGATATGAAACTTTGCATTGACGGCTAATATTGGTCAAACCCGTAGAACTCACAGAGAGCTTCGTTTTGACTGGTTATGGCTCCCGTAACTCCAAAAGAGGCAACCGTTATGGATGTCCGAAGAATCGATATCCTTAGGGCGCAACATCTACGGTGCAAGGTGCAACATCCGTTCAAAATGTCGAAAAAGTGCCGTAAGACTTTTAGAAATGAGTGCATGGATTTGAAATGGAACAGTACCATGGAGCACCACTCTCCTACGTTGGTAAATCGACGACCAGCCACGGTGATCCCGTTTTACCATAAAATTCACGTGAAGCAAACGAAGGGTAAAAAAAACTTCCGAGTCCCGAATGTGATTTGGGTTGTCTTTTTTTGGATATGAAACTTTGCATTGATGGCTAAGAGCAGTCAAAGCCGTAAAACTCACAGAGAGCTTCGTTTTGACTGGTTATGGCTCCCGCAACTACAAAAGAGGCAACCTTATGGATGTCCGAATAATCGATATCGTAAGGGCGCAACATCTACGGTGCAACGTGCAATATCCGTTCAAAATGCCGAAACAATGTCGTACGACATTTAGAAATGAGTGCATGGATTTTAAACGGAACAGTACCATGGAGTACCACTCTCCTACGATGGTATATCGACGACCAGCCACGGTGATCCCGTTTTACCATAAAATTCACGTGAAGCAAACGAAGGGTAAAAAAAACTTCCGAGTCTCGAAACTGATTCGGGTAGTCTTTTTATGGATATGAAACTATGCATCGATGGCTAAGAGAGGTCAAAGCCGTAGAACTCACAGAGAGCTTCGTTTTGACTGGTTATGGCTCCCGTAACTCCAAAAGAGGCAACCGTTATGGCTGTCCGAAGAATCGATATCCTAAGGGCGCAACATCTACGGTTCAAGGTGCAACATCCGTTCAAAATGCCGAAACAGTGCCGTACGACTTTTAGAAATGAGTGCATGGATTTGAAATGGAACAGTACCATGGAGCACCACTCTCCTACGTTGGTAAATTGACGACCAGCCACAGTGATCCCTTTTTACCATAAAATTCACGTGAAGCAAACGAAGGGTAAAAAAAAACTTCCGAGTCCCGAAAGTGATTCAGGTTGTCTTTTTTTGGATATTGTTACTTGAGGTTTGACCAGGCAACTAGGTCGTTCGGCATTTGAAGGTCGTCCGACATTCAGCCTCGACCAGCATTCTAGCCTCGACCGGCATTCCAGCCTCGTTCGACATTCGAAGGTCTTCGACATTCAGCCTCGTCCGGCATTCAGCCTCGCTCGGCATTCCAGCGTCGACCGGCATTCAGCCTCGTTCGGCATTCGAAGGTCGTCCGGCATCAGAAGTATCGTTTGACAGAAGTCTCGACCGGCATGGAGCCTCGCTCGGCAGAAGTCTTGCTCGGCATTTGCCGTTCGGCATTCATGGTTCGCACACAGGAGTCACTTGCTTTGGGCCGAGGTATCTTGCCACTAGGCCTAGCAGGGAAGTCCAACCCATCTTCGTCTATAAATAGAGGGGTAGGGGCACAGTGAAATGGACCTTTTTTCGAGAACACTTTGGAGACTCTGCCGCTTTCAAAACTCGTTCTTTTTACTTAGAACCTGTATTCGAGTAGTTGGTGTACGGACTGTATCTGTAATCAGTTATCAAGTAAAGCAATAAAAGATTAACCTCAAAGTGGACGTAGGCAGTTACGCCGAACCACTATAAATCCGATTTTCTCGTCTTTGCATTCAATTTAGCATATTGTTCTCTGTTTAAATTTACTTTCCTCATTTATCTCTCTACATAATCCTTCTCAACGGGTTAGTGACCAATTTTGGTGCTAACACTTTGGTACTTTCACTGAGAATCGAATTCTCAAGCCATAAGGATCTGCTTTGAAGCTACTGGATTGAATAAATCCCCCGAAGGAGATCCGAGTCATTCATAAGATGTCCGTTGATTCTGCTCAGAGTTCTTACCAAAAAATCTACGATGGGAAGACCACGTACCAGATCAGCCTCTCATAATGCGGACGCCCATGAGACTGCTAGCGTACAACAAGCAGGGCCAAGCAATCAGCAAGAAAATCTAGGTGCAGGGACTACCGCCCAAGACCAAATGCAAGTTGTCACCAGAATAGAGTTCAACGACTTGATGAGAGAGCTCAGGGAAAGCAGGAGACAACTTGGAGAGCAGATGCAAGCTAACGCCAACCTTATGGCACAGCTCACTCAACAACAGCATTAGAATGCTGGGATCAGTCCAGCTCCTTACTCTTCATCTAACAGCTCAACTTCGTCTGATGAACCTCCCAGGCGTAGACGCCGCAAGACTGAAACTACGCAGGCAGGTGCTGCTGTTCGAACAACTGGGGACCATTTACACCTCGGAGACCGTGACCGAGCAGGAACTGGAAACTTAGGAGCTGGAGTGTAGGTGGAGGCTGGACGCCCGACTCACCAAGACGCCGATGATGCCGAACCTCAAGATGCACGTTTGGCAGATCGCCAACAGAGGAGGCATCAACCTGATCAATCCCGTAGGACAGACTCCAACCTTCCATCCTCCATACAAAGCCCAGACCTAACAGCTATGGTCAGACAGTTGATGAAAGAGAATCAAGGCTGGTCGAATGATGATTGGGGGGTATTCAGGAGTCATACACCGTTTAGAGACACTGTCCTATGGGCTGAGTACCCCAGGAAGTTTAGCATGCCAACTATCCCGGCATACGAAGGAAAGACTGATCCAAGGAAGCATGTGATGAGGTACGAATGGATGATGGATTCAGCTAGAGCAAACGATGCAACCAAGTGCAGGTGCTTTCCAATAACTCTATCTGGGATCGCTACTATGTGGTTCACCCGACTTCCTCCGCGGTCCGTATCCAGTTTTGAGGAGTTGGCGAAGAAATTTATAGAACAATTCATAATACATACTACTCGTCCAAAGGACGTGATGTCTCTATCAAATGTAATCCAAGCTCTTGGGGAGTCGTTGAAGGAGTATTTGCAGAGATTCCATGTTGCGGCTACTGATGTCAGTAATCCCAATGATCACGCAATTCTTATGGCTGTGATGCGAGGTGTGGATCCGGATTCAGAGTTTGGAGATTGGCTGGTAGGAAAACCTCCAACTACGCTAGAGCGTTTTTACTCAAAGGCACATCAGTTCATAAGAAGAGAGGAAGCCGGGTGGATAAGGCGAGATAAGGCACCAGGGCCTGTTCAGGAGTCCGTGAAAAGCAATATTGCTGTGAAGCAATCCGGAGACAACTCGGGGAAGGTTCAGGTCAATGTCCAGAACAAGCCAGGGCAATCTAAGGAATCCGAAAGAAGAAATCAGGGGAAGAAAAGAGAAGCGGGGAAATGGAAGCCGAGAATTCCAACCTACAATGAGTACACCCCACTGAATGCATCTCTTGAAACTATTTACCTATCAACTTGCAATACCTTTCAGTACAGAAAGCCACGCCCAAAGGAGTCAACCGAGGAACAAAAGCGGACCGGGAAGTATTGCCGCTTTCATGAGACTTATGGACACAATACTGAAGAGTGCAGGCACCTACACGACGCTATAGAAAAGTTGATTAGGCAGCAAAAGTTATAGGAGTTTGTAAAGAACCCGCAAGAAGGTGGACAGGAAACGTCCAATCCCGGTCGTGCACCAGCTCCACGTCACCCCGAGGAGCCTGCTCGGACCGTGGGCAGACTAGTCATAAACACGATCATCGGCGGACCTCACCCTTCAGATAAGAACTGGCAAGAAATGGAGCAGTATGCTAATTCCCTGAGGCATGCAGACTTTGAGTGTTGTTCCAATGAAGAGGATGGGACTCCTGCTAAACAGCTGCGCATGATGACAGACGATATAATATTCAGGAGCAGAGATGCTGACCAGGTGGAGGCTCCTACCATTGATCCGATGGTCATATCTGCGACAATCGGGCCGGCTTTTGTGAAAAGAATTTTGATTGACTGTGGAAGTTCTGTCAATATCATCTTCAAGAAGGCTTATGACCAGATGAAGATGGAGACGAAGGATTTGAAGCCATCTAAAGCTCGTATACATGGCTTTAACGGCGCAACGACCGATGCAGTGGGATATGTTGAATTGCCAGTTGAACTGGGACAAGGTGAGCGTAGGAGGGTGCGAATCCTACCTTTCGTAGTTTTGGATGTGGATTCTCCGTACAATGTGTTTTTGGGCCGACCGACCCTGGCTGAGTTTAGGGCAGCATTGGCCCCGTGGTGTTTGACTTTAAAATTTCCAACTGACAAAGGAGTAGGTGTTGTTCATGGCGACCAGGCGACCGGTCGTGCATGTTATGTGGCTGAGCTCCGAGAGGCCCAGCGGCGGGAGAAAGGAAAGATCGCGGACAATTCCGTCCTCATTCAACATACTGACAATTGACAAGTAATGCCCGAGCCCTGGCTCGGGCATGATTCTCGGATCTTTAGAGACATAGATCCAAGAGATGACGATGAGGAACCCAGGGATGAAAAAGCGGCACCGGTTGAACTGACGATTGACATTTCAGTCAGCTGAGACGATCCATCGCGAGTGCTGAAGATTGGATCACAACTCAGCCCCTCGATGACCGAAGACCTTAGTGATTTCCTCCGAGCGAATCTCGATGTTTTCGCTTGGACAAATTCCGACATGTGCGGGATCTCTCCCGCTATTACAAGTCATATGTTGAACATTGACCCGAAGTACGTCCCAGTTAAGCAAAAGAGGAGAGGAATGGACCCGGAGAGGTCCGCTTCTCTCAGAGAGGAGGTGGACAAACTCAAAGCCAATGGGTTCGTCCGCGACGCCCTCTACCCTGAATGGGTATCGAACCCCGTGCTGGTGAAAAAGGCAAACGGGTAATGGAGAACTTACGTAGATTATTCCGATTTGAACAAAGCAAGCCCCAAGGACAGTTTCCCATTACCTAGAATTGATTAGTTGGTCGACTCCACTGCAGGACACGAGTTGTTATCATTCATGGATGCATACTCGGGATATAATTAGATCCCGATGCACATTCCGGACCAGGAACACACCAGTTTCATCACAGACGTTGGGCTATATTGTTATGTAGTAATGTCTTTTGGATTGAAAAACGCAGGAGCGACCTATCAGCGTTTGGTGAATTGAATGTTCAAAGATCAGATTGGTAGAACGATGAAAGTCTATGTGGATGATATGCTCGTGAAGTCACGACAGTCAAACGACCACATTCGAGACTTAGCAGAGATGTTCGGTATACTCAGATATTATGGGATGAAGATCAACCCTCTGAAGTGTTCCTTCGGCGTTACATCGGGGAAGTTTTTGGGATTCATTGTTAACGCCCGGGGAATTGAAGCTAACCCGGAAAAGATTCAAGCTATTCGAGATGTACAAGTGCCCAGAACTATAAAACAGGTACAAAGCTTGAATGGAAAGGTGGCTGCGCTGAGTCGATTTATATCCAGAGCCACAGACAAGTGCATTCCTTTCTTCGATATAATAAAGAAAGGAAAGAGGAATTTCGAATGGACATCCAACTATGAGGAAGCATTCCGAGATCTGGTGAGGGATTTGGAGAGTCCTCCAGTGCTGTCGAAACCAGTAGACCACGAAATGTTGTACGTATACTAGGCCGTATCCCCGCATGCTATAAGTGCGGCTTTGGTCCGCGAGGAGGAGCGAGTCCATAAGCCGGTTTATTACGTTAGTAAACGTTTAACGGGGGCAGTAGAAAGAAATTACCCTAAAATCGAGAAATTAGCCTATTGCTTGGTGATTGCATCACGTAAGCTGCGTCCATACTTTCAAGCACACTCAGTCAGTATCTATACCGATCAACCCTTGCGACAGGTACTCCAACGACCAGAAACTTCTGGAAGGATGTTAAAATGGAATATCGAGTTGAGTCAGTTTGATATTACCCACCTTCCACGAAGAGCCATACAAGGGAAAGCATTAGCAGACTTCATCGCTGAGTTTACTGTATCAGACGAACCAGATAGTCGTAGTGTCGTTCCCCCCATTCGATGGAAATTGTACACCGATGGGGCATCAAACGACCATTGCTCTGGGGCTGGTGTGGTTATTGTGACTCCAGAAAATTGATCGATTTGTTATGCTTTGAAGCTCAATTTCCCGGCAACGAATAATGAAGCAGAATGTGAAGCATTGATTGCTGGTTTAAAGCTTATTAGAGAACTCGGGGTAAAGTCAGTTGAAATATTTTGTGACTCACAGTTGGTGGTGTACCAAGTGTGAGGAGATTACCAAGCAAGGGGACAAAAGTTTGCTCCGTACCTTGCTATGGTTCAGGAACTATTGGCGAACTTCGAACATTATGACATTTCGCGTGTTCCGCGTGAACAGAACAAGGAAGCCGACTCGTTGGCCAAGTTCGCAAGCACTGGCGATGCACAGCAAATGGGATTAGTTCCCGTCGAAACCTTACATGCTCCAAGCATAGATGTGATGGAAGTTGATTTTGTGTTGGAAACGGAAATCGAGAAGGAGTCGTGGATTACTCCGTTCAAACAATACCTGCTAAACGGGACTCTGCCCGAAAAGAGAAGCGAAAGGCGACAGGTCATTCGCAAAGCCGCGTGATATGTGATGCAGGGAGGAGTGATGTATCAGAGGGGGTTCTCGGTTCCCTTACTACGCTACATCGCCTGTGATGAAACAAAGCGAGTCCTGGAGGAAGTTCACGAAGGAGAATGTGGCGATCATACTGGGGGGCAGACACTAGCAAAAAAGATCCTCCACTACGGATACTATTGGCCAACTGTGAATCGGGATGCTGCAGACTATGTAAGAAAATGTGACAAGTGTCAAAGATACGCAAAAATCCCGAGAGCTCCACCGATGGAACCCCCGCAAATGGTTAGTCCATGGTCGTTTGCAATCTGGGGAATCGACATAATCGGTTCTTTGCCTATATCCAAAGGTGGTGCAAAATACGCGATAGTTGCGGTCGACTACTTCACGAAATGGACCGAGGCAGAGCCTCTGGCCACAATGACCTCCAAGAAGGTCATTAATTTCGTTGTACGAAGCATTATATGCCGCTTTGGCCTCTCGTGAACCATCATTACAAACAACTGAACTCAATTTGAAAGTAGAGAATTCAAAGATTTCTGTTTAAGTAAGGCATTGAGAAAAATTTCGCCGTCGTTGCTCATCCGAAGGCTAATGGACAAGTTGAAGCCGCGAACAAAATAATCAAGTCCATATTGAAGAAGCGTTTGGAAAAGGCTGGAGGCAAGTGGGTAGATGAACTTCCAACAGCGTTATGGGCTTACAGAACTACCCACAAGTCCGCGACTGGCCACACTCCATTTGTATTGGCATACGGCTCGAAAGCTGTTATACCCGTGGAGCTTGAAGTTTCATCGCATCGGGTAACACATTATGATCCAAGGACGAATCGTGATCTCTTGTTGGAATTACTGGACTTCGTTGGTGAAAAACGCGAAGAGGATGAGTTAAGGGCGACAGCATACAGGCACCGAGTTAAGCGATATTACAACGAAAAGGTCCGCCCAAGAATCTTTGATGTGGGTGATCTCGTTTTGAAACGAGTTTTCCCGGTACCATCACGTATGAATCCCAACTGGGAAGGTCCATATGTCGTTGAACGGAAACTTGGAGAGGGAAATTTCAAGCTAGCGACTGTTGATGGCGTGACACTCCCCCGAGCATGGAATAGTGAACATTTGCGACGATATTATATTTAGCCTATTTCTTTCATGTTCTAGGTGCAATTATTTCCCGTATGTTTTTATTCCATTGATTCTTAGTTCCCTTTTTAGCATGTAATCAGACAATTTAGTTTGTTTTCATTAATAAAGGCTTGAAGCCGCCTTTTCCATGAATTACTGATGTTTCTGTACCTTATAATCCGGTGATGAACTACTGGAGTTACATTATTCCGTATGACGTATGAACTCGCATAAGCAACTCAAAATCTCCAAGTCCCCTGAGTGCGGACTGGAGTACTCTAAGTCCCCAGAGCGCGGACTAGAGTATAAACAACTTAAATCTTCGAGTCCCCTGAATGCGGACCGGAGTACTCTAAGTCCCCAAAGCACGGACTAGAGTATAAACGACTTAAGTCTCCGAGTCCCCTGAATGCGGACCGGAGTACTCTAAGTCCCCAGAGCGCGGACTAGAGTATAAACGACTTAAATATCTGAGTCCCTTGAGTGTGGACTGTAGTATTCTAAGTCCCCAGAGCGTGGACTAGAGTATAAACGACTTAAATCTCCGAGTCCCCTGAATGCGGACCGGAGTACTCTAAGTCCCCAGAGCGCGGACTAGAGTATAAACAACTTAAGTCTCCAAGTCCCCTGAATGCGGACCGGAGTACTCTAAGTCCCCAGAGCGCGGACTAGAGTATAAACGACTTAAATCTCCGAGTCCCTTGAATGCGGATCGGAGTACTCTAAGTCCCCAGAGCGCGGACTAGAGTATAAACGACTTAAATCTCCGAGTCCCCTGAATGCGGACCGGAGTACTCTAAGTCCCCAGAGCGCGGACTAGTGTATAAACGACTTAAATATTTGAGTCCCCTGAATGCAGACCGGAGTACTGTAAGTCCCCGGAGCGCGGACTAGAGTATAAACGACTTAAATCTTCGAGTCCCCTGAGTGCGGACCGGAGTACTCTTAGTCCCCGGAGCGTAGACTAGAATATAGACGACGTAAACCTCCAAGTCCTCTGAGAGCGGATTAGAGTACTTTAAGTCCCCAGAACACGGATTAAAAAATATTCAAAGTACCAAAAATGTAAATAAGATATGTTCGATTCTAAAGAATCTCCGAGCGATGTGAAAATGGATTGGGAATTTATGTAACTCATAAGAACTTGAGTTTCGACCACAGTTATACAGAAAGCTAGAAAGCAGAAATCATTCGAAAGATAAAGAAACCAAACTTTATTCATTAATCCAAAATGGGGTTATAAAACCACTCCTTCAAAGCTCGGAGTCAAAAGTCTATCTACATAAACTACGAAAATGAATAAATAAAAGTTGTTGCATGATCTAAGCTAACCCTCATCGAACAAATGTAGGGGCTACTTCTTCGGTTTCTTTAGCTTCTTGTCTTCCTTCGTTTGTGTGGACGACTCCTCCCCCTCGCGCATTCTCTTGGACTTTTTGCTTGCCAGAGAAACGGTATCAGGAGTGGGAGGATGAACATCCAGTGGTTTGGCTCTACCGGGAAGAATGACTTTTAGAGGCCTGTTCAACGGATCGTCAAGTACTACTACTTGAGACTCGATCTTGACCTCAACTTTCTTCTTTTTCTCTTCCTCAAGTTGTTCCTTCATGCTCAATTTAGAGGTATGTTCAGTGGCACCCGTAATTTCAATTTCATAACTCCCTTCGAGGGGAGACGAAGTTTCAGACTTATCATCGTCAAGCGCCCCAATCACCTGAGCATCGGGACCGGGGGTTACTCCCGCATGAGTAGCCTTGCTTGTTTTCCCCATCTCCTCCTTGGCGTCATCGCTCCTCGGAGTCGGTTCAGGGTCAGAGCGGCCTGCATAAAACACAAGGGACGAACGTTAGGACTTAGGACACAATAGTCTCTCGCCGAAAACGACAGTTCTTTGAACTGTAAGAAGAAGAGTTATATACCGGTTTCTTGCTGGCTTTCAGCTATGCGAGGAGTCTCACCCTCTAGAATGGGGGATAACACGTGAATGCCAAGGCCGGGATCTTCCGGATCGTAACCAACGTGCTCCTCGAATGGATCGAGTGTTGGCCGATCGGCCGATTGAGTAGAAGGAGTAGCCGCAGCCTCGGTTCCAGATGAACCAACTATGTCATTTTTCTCCTTTGGTGGAGAAGAGCCTTTGCTAAAGAGGGCCATTGCTGTAGACAAGTCTGAAGGCTCGTCCCCCTTGAGAAATTCTTTCACTAAAGCATCTTCATCGACCTCCTCGACACCCAATTCCACCTTTCTAATCTTTATTAGAGTTTCCCATGCCTTGGCTAAAGATTCGAGGTAGCCCTCGCCAAGAAAGGTTAAGTCCCGATGCATGAGAACTCAGGCGTTATATTCAGCTATCAGCGGGTCGAACATGCATTTGATCTCCTCTTTGCTGGCCTCTGCAGCCGCTTCAAGACGGGAGTCGATCTCCGCGGAAGCTATTTTCTTGCCCTCCTCACGGGCTTCATCCTTAATTGTCCCGACCTTAGAAAGCTCATCGTCGAGCTTCGCCTTTAGGAGTCGTGTGGCAACAATCTCGTTGCAATATCGTTGAGACTCCTCTCGAGCAGCTATCTTCTCTTCCTTCTCCTTAGAGAATAGCTCTTTCAACTCTTTGACTTGCAGGGTGAGTGCATCTCTTTCTTTCTAAATAGAATCTTTTTCTAAAGCCAGGGCCCCACTGCGTTGGACCGCTTCGTCAAGTTCCTTTTTATGAGTCATCTCTAGACGAGTGACGGCCTCGGCAGTGTCTTTTGCACTTTGTTCTGCAGCCTCGAGCTTGGACTTGTACGAAGCGAGCTCTTCATCCTGATTTTTGATAATGTCTTTATCGAAGATAGCTTCAAGCGATCGATTTCCTGTTGACGCTCAACGGAGATTTTCGAGACTTTTTCGACTAAATGAACAAATGAGTCATGTTGAACATAGACGTCATTGTTGCAAGCGATGGCACTCTGCTTGACATGCCCCGGAATGTGATGAATTGCTGGAAGGAACTTCAGACCGTCGAAGCAAATTTTGGGAAATTTAGCTTTAAGCTCGGCCAGCTTCTCCGATATTGTTGGGTCTACCGCAGGAACAGGGGGAGGAGGTTTTGAAAGTTCTGTTCTCTTACGATGTTCCCGAGATTTTCGTGTGCTTGATGAACCAGAATGTTGATCTCGAGAAACATCGGGTTGAGATCCCTTCTGCGAAGACTTTTCTCTACCTTGCTCTGTTTGAGGAGGAGGATCGCGAGAGTATGAAGACTGGCTATGAGATTTCTTTCGATAAGTCGACTCTCGGGGACGGTTGTCTCGGTCTCCGGAGTCATCTCTATCGCGGCGCTTGCCGGAGCCCGAATCCCGGTGGTGAAAGATGGATGAACCGTGAAGACGATCAAATCCGTGGGAGCGTCCCATGTCACATGCATGGAATGAGAATAACGACAAGTTAGAAAAGACCAGGGTGACGGCTAAGATTGAAGTGTAGAGTGAAGTGCACGTGTCCGTGTGTGCCCTAGTGTTTCCCCCCGACGGACCAATTTCTTTACTAATTGGAGTTTTATCTCCCTGGACTTGGGCTTGAACTCCCATATCACCTCTAGCGGGCGAATGAAGCTTGAGGGCCTCTGGAGCGTCGAAACCATAGTTGAGTAAATCGTCAGGAATAGTAAGGTTCGACAGGCCCTTCAGAGAACTTTCTAAGTGCTGCGAGGAAGTTTCTTTTTCCATTGGAATAAGGGTAACTTTAGAAGTTCCGCCCACATTTTTCTTCCTTAGCTTGCACGTCAGTTTTTTCTTCCTCTTCGAAGGGGAAGACGACGTTTCAATGTCATGAACTTCAACTAGAGGGCCCCGAGACGGACTAATATTCTCGCCCTGTACTTCGGGCGTTTCTGCTTCTTTAATTTCCCCATCTTCTGGCATGTCAGGGGCATTGCGTGTTGAAGGCCCAGCCTACCTTTTTCCCTTGCCTGCAGCAGGTCTGGATGGTGTGACGCCTGGGGGAAGGCTTATTCGGCGACCTTCTGCCAGCAACCCGAATCTCGCAAGTGACTCATTTGAAACGAGGGATTTGATGTCCCGATCTTCTACGGGGAGAGCTCGGATTGTTGCCACTACTTCAGAGTATCCGGAGCCTTCGGGACGTGGAGTGATACCTAAAAAAGTGGATAAAGAGTCAGAAAAGATGCAGAGTCCGCTAAATTCAAGTGTTGATATAGAAAACGAACTTACTCCCTTCCACCCATCTCCTAGCGAAACCGGGAGGACAACAAACATAGAACCACTCCTGCTTGTACTGGGCGAATTTGCTCCATGCCCCAGTCAGGATTTGGCATTTACTGTATGGCTCCAGAAATATGAAAGACAGGCTATCCGACCGTCTCTTGAAGCGATAAATATAACGGATGTCTCCTGGAGTCGGAAGCCTGGAGAAGACACTTATAAAGAGGATGCAAGTCCCATATAAGAAAGCATGACCATTCGGAGGCAGTTGTGAAGGAGCGATCTCGATATATTGCAATAAGTCGCGAAGGAAGGAGTTGAAGGGTGGAATGCTGCCGACCCAGCACATAAACTTATTGCAAGCTGTATACCCGGCTGGGGGAAAATGCGGACGATCACTCCCCGAAGGAACTAACACGTCGTCGAAAGGGATTCCGTGGACAGAGCATATCCGACGGAGTGTAGTCTCGTTAATCCTTGAGGCCTGTGAATCGGTTGGGTCGTCTAAGAAAATAGCTGCCTCCAGAGCATCAGGATCTAAGTCGACGGATGCTGTCGCGGCGCTCAGTAAGTTTTGAGCAGGGGTAGTTGATGGATTCGAAGTATCTACAACTTCTCGTCGAGAGGATGGCCCAGGTCTGTCTGAGATCGTAGCAGAGCTAGATTTTCTAGACATCTCTAATGAAGATCAAATCCAACAAAGCACATGTTTGAACTATACTTGAAAAACAACAACATTAGACTTAACAACGTAAGTATTCCCCTCGTGTGGTGTGTGAACTAGTGTGATCATCCAAATATAAGTGCTGAGAAATTAAAAGTCGCATTGTTGATGAAATAAAGTTGAGCTTTTAACTGTTACCTTCAAAGACCGTCATCGCTGACCCTCTCTGAAAATCTACCCAATCATGTTTTTCAATTTTATACTCGGACATTGGCAATATATATTGAAGGCTATTATCTGTTTTTATCGGTTTGAATACAGGCTTATAATTGTTGAAACTGGGGAGTCATCTGTCCGGATTAGTTCGATATGCTGGTTTGTTTACATCCTTGTCCTTGTTTTTTGTCATATGAATAGGCATGGAAAATAAGTGAGTTCAACAAGGGTTATGTTCAAGTTGGAATGATTTCGACTGTCGTTGTCTATTCATCAAAGGCCAAGACCGAGCGATACTTGAAACACAGGGCCTAAATGCCAATCGGCATCAAACTCGTTCGGCCTAAATGTCGCTCGGCATCAACCTCGCTTGGCCTAAATGTCGTTCGGCCCTCAACTCGCAAAGTTTACCAAATCACTCTCGCGTAAAGTTTACCGAGTCACTCGTCTCGTACTTGACCATTCTCTTCTCAAGATTCAAGGGCCGAACGGCCGCGCTCGGTTCTTCTTTGCCCCTTGATTACCGAACTGCCTCAAAATCGACTAAAGTCATACTAAGGTCCTGCCTTAGGACATGTCCGAACCTCAACTCATCTCCCTCATCCACACGCCTCCTACTTTCTATAATCTATGGAAAGTTCACTAATTCGAACTTCCTAGTTTTAAAAACGTTCGAACGAAAGGTTCTTACCAAAGAGTATGGTGGGAGCTTGGGGATCTGTGGGCTTGAGATTGAAAGTCGTTCGGACTCAATTTAGGAAGGAAATGTAGGAAGGGCTTGATGGATTTAGGGTAGGAAGGAAGATCAAAGAAGTGAACGAGGTTCGAGGGAGGTAAGTTACATATTCTTATAGGATAGCAGAGGTAAAAAGTAAAAAGAGAAGAAAAAGCGAAGTGCTGAATTTTATAGGGGGAGGAAAGGAAGTCGAAGGGGCAATGACCGGTAGAACCGGTCAAAGCGCGTCCCTCGTTCGGCATTAGTTTTGTCGTTCGACATCGACTATGTCGTTCGGCATTGGCATGCCGCTCGGAATACATTGCCTCAATCGGTATTCAAGAGAAAGTACTATCGAGAAGACTATCCCAAAGCTCGAAGAAAGGGCTCATGATTCAAAGCGCATCACGTTCGATCACATGACGCACTTTGGGGGACAAGTGTTACCTGAGGGTTTGACCTGGCAACTAGGTCGTTCGGCATTCGAAGGACGTCCGGCATTCAGCCTCGACTGGCATTCTAGCATCGACCGGCATTCCAGCCTCGTTCGGCATTCGAAGGTCATTCGGCATTCAGCCTCGACCGACATTCAGCCTCGCTCGGCATTCCAGCGTCGATCGGCATTCAGCCTCGTTCGGCATTCAGCCTCGACCGGCATTCAGCCTCGCTCGACATTCCAGCCTCGACCGACATTCAGCCTCGTTCGGCATTCGAAGGTCGTCCGACATCAGAAGTATCGTTTGACAGAAGTCTCGACCGGCATGGAGCCTCGCTCGGCAGAAGTCTTGCTCGGCATTTGCCGTTCGGCATTCATGGTTCGACACACGGGAGTTACCTGCTTTGGGCCAAGGTATCTTGCCACTAGGCCCACCAGGGAAGTCCAACCCATCTTCGTCTATAAATAGAGGGGCAGGGGCACAGTGAAATGGACCTTTTTTCGAGAACACTGGGGAGATTCTACCGCTTTCAAAACTCGTTCTTTTTACTTAGCAACTGTATTCGAGTAGTTGGTGTACGGACTATAACTATAATCAAGTAAAGCAATAAAAGATTAACCTCAACGTGGACGCAGGCAGTTACGTCGAACCACTATAAATCCGGTGTTCTCGTCTTTGCATTCAATTTAGCTTATTGTTCTCTGTTTATATTTACTTCCCTAATTTATCTCTCTACATAATCTTTCTCAACGGGGTTAGTGACCAATTTTGGTGCTAACAGATATGAAACTTTGCATTGACGGCTAATAGCAGTCAAAGCCGTAGAACTCACAGAGAGCATCGTTGTGACTGGTTATGGCTCCCGTAACTCCAAAAGAGGCAACCGTTATGGCTGTCCGAAAAATCGATATCCTAAGGGTGCAACATTTACGGTGCAGGGTGCAATATCCGTTCAAAATGCCGAAACAGTGTCGTACGACTTTTAGAAATGAGTTCATGGATTTGACACGGAACGGTACCATGGAGGACCACTCTCCTACGATGGGAAATCGACGACCAGCCACGGTGATCCCGTTTTACCATAAAATTCACGTGAAGCAAACGAAGGGTAAAAAAAAACTTCTAAGTCCCGAAAGTGATACGGGTAGTCTTTTTTTGGATATGAAACTTTGCATTGACGGCTAAGAGCTATCAAAGCCATAGAACTCACAGAGAGCTTCGTTTTGACTGGTTATGGCTCTCGTAACCCCAAAAGAGGCAACTGTTATGGCTGTCCAAAGAATCGATATCCTAAGGGCGCAACATCTACGGTGCAAGGTGCAACATCCGTTCAAAATGCCGAAATAGTGCCATACGACTTTTAGAAATGAGTGCATGGATTTGAAACGGAATAGTACCATGGAGCACCACTCTCCTACGATGGTAAATCGACGACCGGCCACGGTGATCCCGATTTACCATAAAATTCACGTGAATCAAACGAAGGGTAAAAAAAACTTCCGAGTCCTGAAAGTGATTCGGGTAGTCTTTTTTGGATATGAAACTTTGCATGGACGGCAAAGAGCTATCAAAGCCATAGAACTCACAAAGAGCTTCGTTTTGACTGGTTATGGCTCCCGTAACTCCAAAAGAGGCAACCGTTATGGCTGTCCGAAGAATCGATATCCTAAGGGCGCAACATCTACGGTGGAAGGTGCAACATTCATCCAAAATGTCGAAACAGTGCCGTACGACTTTTATAAATGAATGCATGGATTTGAAATGGAACTGTACCATGGCGCACCACTCTCCAGCGATAGTAAATCGACGACCAGCCACGGTGATCCCGTTTTACCATAAATTTCACGTGTAGCAAACGAAGGGTAAAAAAACTTCCGAGTCCCGAAAGTGATTCAGTTAGTCTTTTTTTGTATATGAATCTATGCATTGACGGCTAAAAGTGGTCAAAGCCGTAGAACTCACAAAGAGCTTCGTTTTGACTGGTTATCGCTCCCGTAACTCCAAAAGAGGCAACCGTTATGGCTGTCTGAAGAATCGATATCCTAAGGGTGCAACATTTACGGTGCAAGGTGCCACATCCGTTCAAAATGCCGAAATAGTGTCGTACGACTATTAGAAATGAGTGCATGGATTTGAAACGGAATAGTACCATGGAGCACCACTCTCCTATGTTAGGATATCGACGACCAGCCACGGTGATCCCGTTTTATCATAAAATTCACGTGAAGCAAACGAAGGGTAAAAAAAACTACCGAGTCCCGAAGTGATTCGGGTTGTCTTTTTTTTGATATGAAACTTTGCATTGATGGCTAAGAGCTGTCGAAGCCGTAGAACTCACAAAGAGCTTTGTTTTGACTGGTTATGGCTCCCGTAACTCTAAAAGAGGCAACCGTTATGGCTGTCCGAAGATTCGATATCCTAAGGGCACAACATCTATGGTGCAAGGTGCAACATCCGTTCAAAATGCCGAAACAGTGTCGTACGACATTTAGAAATGAGTGCATCGGTTTGAAAAGGAATAGTACCATGGAGCACTACTCTCCTACGTTGGTAAATCGATGACTAGGCAAGGATGATTTTGTTTTACCATAAAATTCACGTGAAGCAAACGAAGGGTAAAAAAACTTCCGAGTCCCGAAAGTGCTTCAGGTTGTCTTATTTTGGATAAGAAACTTTGCATTGATGGCTAAGAGCTGTCAAAGCCTTAGAACTCACAGAGAGCTTCGTTTTGACTGGTTATGGCTCCCTTAACTCCAAAAGAGGCAACCGTTATGGCTGTCCGAAGAATCGATATCCTAATGGCGCAACATCTATGGTGCAAGGTGCAACATCCGTTCAAAATGCCAAAACAGTGCCGTATGACTTTTAGAAATGAGTGCATGGATTTGAAACGGAAAAGTACCATAGAGCACCACTCTCCTACGATGGTAAATCGACGACCAACTACGGTGATCCCGTTTTACCGTAAAATTCACGTCAAGCAAACGAAGGTTAAAAAAAACTTCCGAGTCCCGAAACTGATTCGGGTAGTCTTTTTATGGATATGAAACTATGCATAGACGGCTAAGAGCGGTCAAAGCCGTAGAACTCATAGAGAGCTTCGTTTTGACTGGTTATGGCTCCCGTAACTCCTGCTGCGAGTAGGCTTACTACTTGTTGTATTCAGCTCTTTGTATTTCTTTTGTTTGTGTGTATTTCTTTTGTTAGCTGCTTTTTTTTCTTTTCTTCTTATTTTTTTAGTTGGGCTTTAGTTGTTTTTTTGGGCTTTGTTCTCGTGAGCTTGCTATACCTCACGTATATATATCATTGTATCTGAGTTAGTATTTTGTATTATATTGAATAAAAGTAAATTGAATTTTCCATCCTCATTTGTAACATGGTATCAGAGCGTATCACTCGATCCAAAATCGTCTCCTCGTTCTGATTTCTCCTCTTATTTCCTGATCGATTCTCGATATGGCGGAAAGAAAGTCGATCATGGATGTGATGCCAGTAATGTCAAAAATTACTGAGCATAAATTGGGGGAATCAAATTACTTTGATTGGAGCAAGACTATTCGGATCTATCTTCGAAGCATTGACAAGGATGATCATCTTTGTAAAGATCCACCTGCAATAGATTCAGTAGCTAAAGAGGATCAGGTATGGCTTAGAGATGATGCCAGGTTATTTCTTCAAATTAGAAATACTATTGACAGTAGTATCATTAGTTTGATTAATCATTGTGAGTTTGTGAAAGAGTTGATGGATTACTTGGAGTTTCTATATTCGGGAAAAGGAAATCTAAACAAAATGTATGATATATGTAAGTCATTCTATCGGGTAGAGAAGCAGGATCAAACATTAATGAGTTACTTTATGAATTTTAAAAGGATTTATGAAGAATTTAATCTACTATTGCCTATTAGTTCGGATGTGAAAATTCAGTAACAACAAAGGGAGCAAATGGCCATTATGAGCTTCCTTGGAGGTCTTCCACCTGAATATTAATCAGCCAAATCACAAGTGTTGTCTGGATCTGACGTTAAGTCTTTACAAGAAGTATTTAGTCGAATTTTAAGATCTGATAATTCAAGTAATCAAACTCCTATTGTATCCAACAATAGTGCTCTTGTTAGCCAGAGAAATTCAGGAGAAAATGTTAGATCTGAGAATAGGGGCAAGAATTCTCCAATCTCGTGTTCTTATTGCAAAAAGATTGGACATAGATATCAAAATTGCTGGAAACTTGCTAAACAAAGACAAAACAGTGGGTCATATAATAATAGATGGCAAAACTCACCAAACCAGACTGCAAATGTTGTAAAGAAGGCTGAAGATGGTTCAGTGTTAGTTGATGCAGAGGAATATATGAAGTTTACTGAATATAAAGAAGGGCTGAAGAGTGCACCAAGTTCTGTATCAATAGTGGCTACATCTAACAAGTGGATAATCGATTCAGGGGCAACGGATCACATGACAGGTAACTCATATTTATTCACTGAATTTCAAGAGAATAAATCTGCTCAAAATATTACTTTAGCTGATGGCTCAGTGGCAAATACAAATGGATCTGGATGTGTTAATCTCACTTCACAATTGTCATTAACCTCAGTTTTACATACCCCCAAGTTAGCATTTAATTTGTTATCAGTTAGTCAGCTAACCAAAAATATGAATTGTTGCATATCCTTTTACCCCAACCATTGTGTGTTCCAGGAATTAAAGAACATGAAGATTATTGGTAAGGGTCATTAGCAAAATGGATTATATGTACTAGAGGAAGATCAGTCTATAGCTGCAGCTTGTATAAGTAAAGATGAAGCACTTAAGGTTCATTGTCAAATGGGTCATCCATCTTTACTTAATTTCAAAATGTTATGTCCTAAATATAAATCTCTATGGGTGCTAGAGTGTGAGTCATGTCAATATGCTAAACATCATAGATTGTCTTCAAATCCAAGTATAAATAAAAGAAGTAATTCTATATTTGAGCATGTCCATTCTGATATATGGGGGCCATCTGCTGTTATTTCTAAACCAGGTTTTAGATATTTTGTTACATTTGTGGATGATTATACACGCACAACATGGCTATTTCTTATGAGGAATAGATCAGAGTTATATTCTACTTTCTGTAAATTTTGTGCTGAGGTTGAAAATCAGTTTAATACTATGATTAAAACTCTTAGAAGTGATAATGCTAAAGAGTATACATTTGAATTATTTCAGAAATTTATGAGTGATAAGGGTATAATCCATGAGAATTTGTGTGTAGATACTGCTTCTCAAAATGGTGTTGCGGAACGTAAAAACAGACATCTATTGGAAACAGCAAGGGCTTTAATGCTTAAAACAAACATGCCAAAATATTTTTGGGCTGATGATGTATCAACTGCATGTTTTCTTATAAATAGGATGCCATCATCCATGTTAAATGGTGAGATACCATATAAACTTTTGTTTCCAGATAAAGCATTGTACCCAGTTAAGCCAAAGTTATTTGGATGTGTCTGTTTTGCTAGAGATGTCAGGCAAAATCTATCTAAACTTGATCCTAAGTCAGTTAAGTGTATATTTGTGGGATATTCACGTGTTCAAAAGGGTTACAGATGTTATTGTCCAAGCCTTAGGAAGTATCTTGTTTCTATTGATGTAACATTTCATGAGGATGTACCTTATTTTCAAGCATTGCAGAATTCGTCAGAGAATAGTTTGCAGGAGGATGATTTTCTTATATATACTGTAAATGATAATACACAAGAAGATGTAGATGTTACTCAATCAGAGATTCCAGTTCATGAACCAGTTACTACTATTGATCTAGAATTGAATTTGCCTATTGCTTTGAGAAAAGGCAGGAGGCAATGTACATACCCTATAGCATCATATGTGGCATATGATCATTTATCACCTCAGACATGTTTGCTTATCAAATCTCTGGATAGTGTAACCATACCAAAGAGTATTGCTGAAGCTTTATCTGATGCTAGATGGTATAATGCTATGGTAGAAGAAATGGATGCTTTGAAAGCAAACAAAACGTGGGATTTGGTTAAGTTACCTCAAGATAAGAAAGCTATTGGGTGTAGATGGGTCTATTCAGTAAAGGTTAATCCAGATGGAACTGTTGCTAGGTATAAAGCGAGACTTGTGGCAAAGGGTTATGCGCAAGTATATGGAGTAGATTACTTAGAAACATTTTCTCCTGTGGCTAAACTAACTTCAATCAGGTTATTTATTTCTTTGGCAACAAGGTACAACTAGAGACTACATCAACTAGATATTAAAAATGCATTTTTGCATGGTGACTTACAAGAAGAGATGTATATGTTTCAACCTCCTGGATTCAAGATTAAAGCTGAAGATGAATTGGTATGTAGACTAAACAAGACTTTGTATGGACTGAAACAAAGTCCAAGAGCATGGTTTGGGAAATTTAGTAATGTTATGGAGTCATTTGGCATTATCAAGAGCAAGTTCGATCACTCTGTTTTCTACAAGAAATCTTAAGCAAGTATTATCCTTTTGATTGTTTATGTTGATGATATTGTTATTACAGGGAGTGATGAAGCAAGAATTGTTTCCTTAAAACATTTTATTCATAAGCATTTTCATACTAAAGAATTAGGAGAATTGAAATATTTCTTGGGTGTTGAGGTTATTAGAAACAAGGAGGGAATATTTTTATCTCAAAGGAAGTATGTCTTAGATCTTATGAATGAAACTGGAAAACTTGGGGTGAAGCCATGCAAAATTCCAATGACACCAAACATTGACTTATCAGTAGATGGAGAAATATTCAATGAACCTGAAAGATATAGGAGGTTAGTTGGGAAGTTAAACTACCTCTCTGTGACCAGACCTGATTTGGCCTATGCTATTAGTATAGTGAGTCAATATATGAATGCACCAACAGTGCATCAATGGAGAGCTGTTGAACAAATCTTAGGGTACTTGAAGGGAACTGTTGGATATGGCCTTATGTACTTGAATCATGGTCATACAGAGATAGAATGTTTCTCTAATGCAGACTGGGCTGGTTCTAGAGTGGATCGAAAATCTACAACAGGTTACCGCATGTTTGTAGGAGGAAATCTTATATCATGGAGAAGCAAGAAGCAAAATGTGGTGGCACGATCAAGTGCTGAGTCTGAATATAGGGCAATGGCAAAAGGAATATGTGAAATAATGTGGGTGAATCACTTGATGTCTGAAATAGGTTTTAAAGTTCAGAAACCGATTGTCTTAGGTTGTGATAGTCAAGCTGCTGTGTATATTGCCTCGAATCTAGTTTTCCACGAGAGAACTAAACATATTGAAGTGGATTGCCACTTTGTTCGAGAGAAATTACAGTAAGGTTTGGTGATTGCTAAACATGTTAAGACGGAGGAGCAAACTCCTGATGTATTTACTAAAGAAGTTGATGGAAAGAAGATGATGCACTTGAGAAGCAAGTTGTGCATGGTGAACTTACATGCACCAACTTGAGGGGGGGTGTTGCGAGTAGGCTTACTACTTGTTGTATTCAGCTCTTTGTATTTCTTTTGTTTGTGTGTATTTCTTTTGTTAGCTGCTTTTTTCATTTCTTTTCTTCTTATTTTTTAGTTGGGCTTTAGTTTTTTGTTTGGGCTTTGTTCTCGTGAGCTTGCTATAACTCACGTATATATATCATTGTATATGAGTTAGTATTTTGTATTGTATTGAATAAAAGTAAATTGAATTTTCCCTCCTCATTTGTAACAACTCCAAAAGAGGCAACCGTTATGGATGTCCGAAGAATCGATATCCTAAGGGCGCAACATCTACGTTGCAAGGTGCAACATCCGTTCAAAATGCCGAAACAGTGCCGTACGACTTTTAGAAATGAGTGCATGGATTTGAAATGGAACAGTACCATGGAGCACCACTCTCCTACGTTGGTAAATCGACGACCAGCCACGGTGATCCCCTTTTACCATAAAATTCACGTGAAGCAAACGAAGGGTAAAAAAACACTTTCTAGTCCCGAAAGTTATTCGGGTTGTCATTTTTTGGATATGAAACTTTGCATTGATGGCTAATAGCAGTCAAAGCCGTAGAACTCATAGAGAGCTTCGTTTTGACTGGTTATGTCTCCCGTAACTACAAAAGAGGCAACCGTTATGACTGTCCGAAAAATCAATATCTTAAGGGCGCAACATCTACGGTGCAAGGTGCAATATCCGTTCAAAATGCCAAAACAGTGCCGTACGACTTTTAGAAAGGACTGCATGGATTTGAAACGGAACAGTGCCAAGGAGCACCACTCTCCTACGATGGTAAATCGACGACCAGCTACGGTGATCCCGTTTTACCATAAAATTCACGTGAAGCAAACGAAGGGTAAAAAACACTTCTGAGTCCCGAAAGTGATTCGGGTAATCTTTTTTTGGATATGAAACTTTGCATTGACGACTAAGAGCTATCAAAGCCGTAGAACTTACAGAGAGCATCGTTTTGACTGGTTATGGCTCCCATAACTCCAAAAGAGGCAACCGTTATGGCTGTCCAAAGAATCGATATCCTCAGGGCGCATCATCTACAGTGCAAGGTGCAACATCCGTTCAAAATGCCGAAACTGTGTCGTACGATTTTTAGAAATGAGTGTATGGATTTGAAATGGAACAGTACCATGGAGCACCACTCTCCTACATTGGTAAATCGACGACCCGCCACGGTGATCCCGTTTTACCATAAAATTCACGTGAAGCAAACGAAGGGTAAAAAAAAATTCCGAGTCCCGAAAGTGATTCGGGATGTCTTTTTTTGGATATGAAACTTTGCATTGATGGCTAGTAGCAGTCAAAGCCGTAGAACTCATAAAGATCTTCGTTTTGACTGGTTATGGCTCCCGTAACTCCAAAAGAGGCAACGTTATGGCTGTCCGAAAAATCGATATCATAAGGGCGCAACATCTACGGTGCAACGTGCAATATCCGTTGAAAATGCCGAAACAGTGCCGTACGACTTTTAGAAATGAGTGCATGGATTTTAAACGGAACAGTACCATGGAGCACCACTCTCCTACGATGGTGAATCGACGACCGGCCACGGTGATCTCGTTTTACCATAAAATTCACGTGAAGCAAACGAAGGATAAAAAAAACTTTTGAGTCCCGAAAATGATTCGGGTAGTTTTTTTTCGATATGAAACTTTGCATTGATGGCTAAGAGCTATCAAAGCTGTAGAACTCACAAAGAGCTTCGTTTTGACTGGTTATGGCTCCCGTAACTCCAAAAGATGCAATCGTTTTGGCTGTCCGAAGAATCGATATCCTTAGGGCGCAACATCTACGGTGCAAGATGCAACATCCGTTCAAAATGCCGAAACAGTGCCGTACGACTTTTAGAAATGAGTGCATGTACCATGGAGCACCACTCTCCTACGTTGGTAAATCGACGACCAACCACGGTGATCTCGTTTTACCATAAAATTCACGTGAAGCAAACGAAGGGTAAAAAAAACATCTGAGTCCAGAAAGTGATTCGGGTTGTCTTTTTTTGGGTATGAAACTTTGGATTGACGGCTAAGAGCGGTCAAAGCCGTAGAACTCACAGGGAGCTTCGTTTTGACTTGTTATGGCTCCTGTAACTCCAAAAAAGGCAACCATTATGGCTGTCCGAAAAATCGATATCCTAAGGGCGCAACATCTACGGTGCAAGGTGCAACATCCGTTCAAAATGCCGAAACAGTGTCGTACGACTATTAGAAATGAGTGCATGGATTTTAAAAGGAACAGTACCATGGAGCACCACTCTCCTACGATGGTAAATCGACGACTAGCCACGTTGATCCCGTTTTACCATAAATTCACGTGAAGCAAACGAAGGGTAAAAAACTTCCGAGTACTGAAACTGATTCGGGTAGTCTTTTTATGGATATGAAACTACGCATTGACGGCTAAGAGCCGTCAAAGCCGTAGAACTCATAGAGAGCTTCGTTTTGACTGGTTATGGCTCCCGTAACTCCAAAAGAGGAAACCGTTATGGCTGTCCGAAGAATCGATATCCTAAGGGCGCAACATCTACGGTGCAAGATGCCACATCCGTTCAAAATGCCGAAACAGTGCCGTAAGAATTTTATAAATTAGTGCATGGATTTGAAATGGAACAGTACCATGGAGCACCACTCTCCTACGTTGGTAAATCGACGACCAACAATGGTGATCCCGTTTTACCATAAAATTCACGTGAAGCAAACGAAGGGTAAAAAAAACTTCCGAGCCCCGAAAGTGATTCGGGTTGTCTTTTTTTGGATATGAAACTTTGCATTGACGGCTAAGAGCAGTCAAAGCCGTAGAACTCACAGAGAGCTTCGTTTAGACTGGTTATGGCTCTCGTAACTCCAAAAGAGGCAACCTAATGGCTGTCTGAATAATCGATATCGTAAGGGCACAACATCTACGGTGCAAGGAGCAATATCCGTTCAAAATGTTGAAACAATGCCGTACGACTTTTAGAAATGAGTGCATGGATTTTAAACGGAACAGTACCATGGAGCACCACTCTCCTACGATGGTAAATCGACGACCAGCCACGGTGATCCCATTTTACCATAAAATTCACGTGAAGCAAACGAAGGGTAAAAAAAACTTCCAAGTCCTGATACTGATTCAGGTAGTCTTTTTATGGATATGAAACTATGCATTGACGGCTAAGAGCGTTAAAGCCGTAGAACTCACAGAGAGCTTCGTTTTTACTGGTTATGGCTCCCGTAACTCCAAAAGAGGTAACTATTATGGCTGTCTGAAGAATCGATATCCTAAGGGCGCAACATCTAAGGTGCAAGGTGCAATATCCGTTCAAAATGCCGAAACAGTGCCGTACGACTTTTAGAAATGAGTGCATGGATTTGAAATGGAACAGTACCATGGAACACCACTCCCTACGTTGGTAAATCGACGACCAGCCACGGTGATCCCGTTTTACCATAAAATTCACGTGAAGCAAACGAAGGGTAAAAAAAACTTTCGAGTCCCGAAAGTGATTCGGGTTGTCTTTTTTTGGATATGAAACTTTGCATTGACGACTAATAGCAGTCAAAGCCGTAGAACTCACAGAGAGCTTCGTTTTGACTGATTATGGCTCCCGTAACTCCAAAAGAGGCAACCGTTATGGCTGTCCGAAAAATCGATATCCTAAGTGCACAACATCTACGGTGCAAGGTGTAATATCCGTTCAAAATGCCGAAACAGTGTCGTACGACTTTTAGAAATGAGTGCATGGATTTGAAACGGAACAGTACCATGGAGCACCACTCTCCTATGATGGTAAATGGACGACCAGCCACGGTGATCCCGTTTTACCATAAAATTCACGTGAAGCAAACGAAGGGTAAAAAAAAACATCTGAGTCCCAAAAGTTATTCGGGTAGTCTTTTTTTGGATATGAAACTTTGCATTGACGGCTAAGAGATATCAAATCCGTAGAACTCACAGAGAGCTTCGTTTTGAGTGGTTATGGCTCCCGTAACTCCAAAAGAGGCAACCGTTATGGCTTTCCAAAGAATCGATATCCTAAGGGCGCAACATCTACGGTGCAAGGTGAAACATTCGTTCAAAATGCCGAAACAGTGCCGTACAACTTTTAGAAATGAGTGCATGGATTTGAAACGGAAAAGTACCATGGAGCACCACTCTCCTACGATGGTAAATCGGTGACCGGCCACGGTGATCCCGTTTTACCATAAAATTCACGTGAAGCAAACGAAGGGTAAAAAAAACTTCCGAGTCACGAAAGTGATACGGGTTGTCTTTTATTGGGTTTGAAACTTTGCATTGACGGCTAAGAGTGGTCAAAACCGTAGAACTCACAGAGAGCTTCGTTTTGACTGGTTATGGCTCATGTAACTCCAAAAGAGGCAACCGTTATGGCTGTCCGAAAAATCGATATCCTAAGGGCGCAACATCTACGGTGCAAGGTGCAACATCCGTTCAAAATGCCGAAACAGTGTCGTACGACTTTTAGAAATGAGTGCATGGATTTAAAACGGAACAGTACCATGGAGCACCACTCTCCTACGATGGAAAATCGATGACCAGCCACGGTGATCCGTTTTACCATAAAATTCACGTGAAGCAAACGAAGGGTAAAAAAATTTCCGAGTCCCGAAAGTGATACGGGTAGTCTTTTTTTGGATATGAAACTTTGCATTAATGGCTAAGAGCTATCAAAGCCGTAGAACTCACGGAGAGCTTCGTTTTGACTAGTTATGGCTCCCGTAACTCAAAAAGAGGCAACCGTTATGGCGGTCCGAAGAATCGATATCCTAAGGGTGCAACATCTACGATGCAAGGTGCAACATCCGTTCAAAATGCCGAAACAGTGTGGTACGACTTTTAGAAATGAGTGCATGGATTTGAAATGGAATAGTACCATTGAGCACCACTCTCCTACGTTGGTAAATCGACGATCAGCCACGGTGATCCCGTTTTACCATAAAATTCACGTGAAACAAACGAAGGGTAAAAAAAACTTCCGAGTCTCAAAAGTGATTCGGGTTATCTTTGTTTGGATATGAAACTTTGCATTGATGGCTAAGAGCTGTCAAAGCCGTAGAACTCACAGAGAGCTTCATTTTGACTGGTTATGGCTCCCGTAACTCCAAAAGAGGTAACCGTTATGGCCGTCCGAAAAATCAATATCCTAAGGGCGCAACATCTACTGTGCAAGGTGCAATATCCGTTCAAAATGCCGAAAAAGTGTCGTACGACTTTTAGAAATGAGTGCATGGATTTGAAAGGGAACAATACCATGGAGCACCACTCTCCTATGATGGTAAATCGACGACCAGCCACGGTGATCCTGTTTTACCATAAAATTCACGTGAAGCAAACAAAGGGTTAAAAAAAAATTCTGTGTCCCGAAAGTGAATCGGGTAGTCTTTTTTTGGATATGAAACTTTGTATTGACGGCTTAGAGCTGTCAAAGCCGTAGAACTCACAGAGAGCTTCGTTTTGACTGGTTATGGCTCCCGTAACTCCAAAAGAGGAAACCGTTATGGTTGTCCGATGAATCGATATCCTAAGGGCTCAACATCTACGGTGCAAGGTGCAACATCTGTTCAAAATGCCAAAACAGTGCCGTACGACTTTTATAAATGAGTGCATGGATTTGAAATGGAACAGTACCATGGAGCACCACTCTCCTATGTTGGTAAATCGACGACCAGCCACGGTGATCCCGTTTTACCATAAAATTCACGTGAAGTAAACGAAGGGAAAAAAACTTCCAAGTCCCGAAAGTGACTGGTTATGGCTCCCGTAACTCCAAAAGAGGCAACCGTTATGGCCGTCCGAAGAATTGATATCCTAAGGGCGCAACATCTACGGTGCAAGGTGCAACATCCATTCAAAATGCCAAAATAGTGCCGTACGACTTTTAGAAACGAGTGCATGGATTTGAAATGGAACAGTACCATGGTGCACCACTCTCCTACGATGGTAAATCGACGACCAGCCAAGGTGATCCCGTTTTACTATAAAATTCACTTGAAGCAAACGAAGGGTAAAAAAAAACTTCCGAGTGCCGAAAGTGATTCAGGTTGTCTTTTTATGGATATGAAACTTTGCATTGACGGCTAAGAGCTGTCAAAGCCGTAGAACTCACTGAGAGCTTCGTTTTGACTGGTTATGGCTCCCGTAACTCCAAAAGAGGCAACCGTTATGGCTATTCGAGAAATCGATATCCTAAGGGCACAACATCTACGGTGCAAGGTGCAACATCCGTTCAAAATGCCGAAACAGTGTGTAACAACCCGTGATTGCGGTTACCAAATAATAAATTAAAATTGTAGAGTTGCAATATTATAAATTTCCATTTACCCTAATTAATTTCCATTAAATTCTCCATTTTACACTTAGGCCCAAAATATTAATTTATTCAAAATAACTAACTTTTGAACAAATTAGTCACATAAAAAAATCGTTAATAGCTCCAATTAAATTAAAATCCCAATTTTAATTTATTATTTGGTAACCGCAATCACGGGTTGTTACACATTGCCGTACGACTTTTAGAAACGAGTGCATGGATTTGAAACGAAACACTACCATGGAGCACCACTCTCCTACGATGGTAAATCGACGACCAGCCTCTATGATCCCGTTTTACCATAAAATTCACGTGAAGCAAACGAAGAGTAAAAAAAACTTCCGAGTCCCGAAAGTGATTTGGGTAGTCTTTTTTTGGATATGAAAATTTGCATTGAAAGCTAAGAGATGTCAAGCCGTAGAACTCACAGAGAGCTTTGTTTTGCTGGTTATGGCTCCCGTAACTCCAAAAGAGGAAACTGTTATGGCTGTCCGAAGAATCGATATCCTAAGGGCGCAACATCTACGGTGCAAGGTGCAACATCCATTCAAAATGCCAAAACAGTGCCATACGACTTTTAGAAATGAGTGCATGGATTTGAAATGGAACAATACCTTGGAGCACCACTCTCCTATGATGGTAAATCGACCACCATCCACGGTGATTCCGTTTTACCATAAAATTCACGTGAAGCAAATAAAGGGTAAAAAAACTTCCTAGTCCCGAAACTGATTCGGGGAGTCTTTCATGGATATGAAACTATGCATTGATGGCTAAGAGCTATCAAAGCTGTAGAACTCACAAAGAGCTTTGTTTTGACTAGTTTTGGCTCCCGTAACTCCAAAAGAGGCAACCGTTATGGCTGTCCAAAGAATCGATATCCTAAGGGCGCAACATCTACGGTGCAAGGTGCAACATCCGTTCAAAATGCCGAAACAGTGTGGTACGACTTTTAGAAATGAGTGCATGGATTTGAAATGGAACAGTACCATGGAGCACCACTCTCCTACGTTGGTAAATTGATGATCAGCCACGGTGATCCCGTTTTACCATAAAATTCACGTGAAACAAACGAAGGGTAAAAAAAAACTTCCGAGTCCTGAAAGTGATTCGGGTCATCTTTTTCTTGATATGAAACTTTGCATTGACGGCTAAGAACTATAAAAGCCGTAGAACTCACAAAGAGCTTCGTTTGGACTGGTTACGGCTCCCGTAACTCCAAAAGAGGCAACCGTTATGGCTGTCCGAAGAATCGATATACTAAGGGCGCAACATCTACGGTGCAAGGTGCAACATCCGTCCAAAATGCCGAAACAGTGCCGTACGAATTTTATAAATGGGTGCATGGATTTGAAATGGAACAATACCATGGCGCACCACTCCCCAGCGTTGGAAAATCGGCGACCAGCCACGGTGATCCCGTTTTACCATAAAATTCATGTGAAGCAAACGAAGGGTAAAAACTTTCGGGTCCCGAAAGTGATTCGGGTAGCCTTTTTTGGATATGAAACTTTGCATTGACGGTTAAGAGCTGTAAAAGTCGTAGAACTCACATAGAGCTTCGTTTTGACTGGTTATGGCTCACGTAACTCCAAAAGAGGCAACCGTTATGGCTGTCCGAAGAATCGATATCCTAAGGGCGCAACATCTATGGTGCAAAGTGCAACATCCGTTCAAAATGCAGAAACAGTGCGATACGACTTTTAGAAATGAGTGCATGGATTTGAAATGGAACAGTACCATGGAGCACCACTCTCCTACGTTGGTAAATCGACGATCAGCCACGGTGATCCCGTTTTTCCATAAAATTCATGTGAAACAAACAAAGGGTAAAAAAAAACTTCCGAGTCCCGAAAGTGATTCGGGTTATCTTTTTTTGGATATGAAACTTTGCATTGATGGCTAAGAGCTGTCAAAGCCGTAGAACTCACAGAGAGCTTCGTTTTGACTGGTTATAGCTCCCGTAACTCCAAAAGAGGCAACCGTTATGGCCATCCGAAAAATCGATATCCTAAGGGCGCAACATCTACGGTGCAAGGTGCAATATCCGTTCAAAATGACGAAAAAGTGCCGTACAACTTTTAGAAATGAGTGCATGGAGTTGAAACGGAACTGTACCATGGAGCACCACTCTCCTACGATGGTAAATCGACGACCATCCACGGTGATCATGTTTTACCATAAAATTCACGTGAAGCAAACGAAGGGTAAAAAAAATTTCTATGTCCCGAAAGTGATTCGGGTAGTCTTTTTTTGGATATGAAACTTTGTATTGACGGCTAAGAGCTATCAAAGCCGTAGAACTCACAGACAGCTTCTATTTGACTGGTAATGGCTCCCGTAACTCCCAAAGAGGCAACCGTTATGGCTGTCCGATGAATCGATATTCTAAGGGCGCAACATCTACGGTGCAAGGTGCAACATCCGTTCAAAATGCCGAAACAGTGTCGTACAACTTTTAGAAACGAGTGCATGGATTTAAAACGGAATAGTACCATGGTGCACCACTCTCCTACGATGGTAAATCGAGGACCAGCCAAGGTGATCCCGTTTTACCATAAAATTAACGTGAAGCAAACGAAGGGTAAAAAAAACTTCCGAGTCCCAAAAGTGGTTCGGGTTGTCTTTTTATGGATATGAAACTTTGCATTGACGGCTAAGATCTGTCAAAGCCATAGAACTCACAAAGAGCTTCGTTTTGACTTGTTATGGCTCCCGTAACTCCAAAAGAGGCAACTGTTATGGCAGTCCGAGAAATCGATATCCTAAGGGCGCAACATCTACTACGGTGCAAGGTGCAACATCCGTTCAAAACGCCGAAACAGTGTCGTACGACTTTTAGAAATGAGTGCATGGATTTGAAACGGAACCGTACCAAGGAGCACCACTCTTCTACGATGGTAAATCGACGACCAGCCACTGTGATCCCGTTTTACCATAAAATTCACGTGAAGCAAACGAAGGGTAAAAAAACTTCCGAGTCCCGAAAGTGATTCGGGTAGTCTTTTTTGGATATGAAACTTTGCATTGACGGCTAAGAGATGTCAAAGCCGTAGAACTCACAGAGAGCTTCGTTTTGCTGGTTATGGCACCCGTAACTCCAAAAGAGGCAACCATTATGGCTGTCCGAAGAATCGATATCCTAAGGGCGCAACATCTACGGTGCAAGGTGCAACATCCGTCCAAAATGCCGAAACAGTGTCGTACGATTTTTTATAAATGAGTGCACGGATTTGAAACGGAACAGTACCATGGCGCACCACTCTCAAGCGATGGTAAATTGACGACCAGCCACGGTGATCCCGTTTTACCATAAAATTCACGTGTAGCAAACGAAGGGTAAAAAATAACTTCCGAGACTTCGGGTAGTCTTTTTTTGGATATGAAACTTTGCATTGATGGCTAAGAGCTGTCAAAGCTGTAGAACTCACAAAGAGCTTCGTTTTGACTTGTTAAGGCTGCCGTAACTCTAAAAGAGGCAACCGTTATGGCTGTCCGAAGAATCGATATCCTAAGGGTGCAACATCCGTTCAAAATGTCGAAACAGAGCCGTACGACTATTAGAAATGAGTGCATGGATTTGCAACGGAACAGTACCATGGAGCAACACTCTCCTATGTTGGTAAATTGACGACCAGCCACGGTGATCCCGTTTTACCATAAAATTCACGTGAAGCAAACGAAGGGTAAAAAAACTCCCGAAAGTGATTCAGGTTGTCTTTTTTTGGATATGAAATTTGCATTGATGTCTAAGAGCTATCAAAGCCATAGAACTCACTAAGAGCTTTGTTTTGACTGGTTATGGCTCTCGTAACTCTAAAAGAGGCAACCGTTATGGCTGTCCGAAGAATCGATATCCCAAGGGCGCAACATCTACGGTGCAAGTTGCAACATCCGTTCAAAATGCCGAAACAGTGCCGTACGACTTCTAGAAATGTGTCCATGGATTTGAAACGGAACAGTACCATGAAGCACTACTCTCCTACGTTGGTAAATCGACGACCAGGCAAGGATGATTTCGTTTTAACATAAAAGTCACGTGAAGCAAACGAAGGGTAAAAAAAACTTCCGAGTCCCAAAAGTGATTCGAGTTGTCTTTTTTTGGATAAGAAACTTTGCATTGAAGGCTAAGAGCTGTTAAAGTCGTAGAACTCACAGAGAGCTTCGTTTGGACTGGTTATGGCTCCCGTAACACCAAAAGAGGCAACCGTTATGGCTGTCCGAAGAATAGATATCCTAAGGGCGCAACATCTACGGTGCAAGGTGCAACATCCGTTCAAAATACCGAAACAGTGCCGTACGACTTTTAGAAATGAGTGCATGGATTTGAAACGGAACAGTACCATGGAGCAACAGTCTCCTACGTTGGTAAATCGAAGACCAGCCACGGTGATCCCGTTTTACCATAAAATTCACGTGAAGCAAACAAAGGGTAAAAAAAACTTCTGAGTCCCGAAAGTGATTCGGGTTGTCTTTTTTTGGATATGAAACTTTGCATTGACGGCTAAGAGCTGTCAAAGCTGTAGAACTCATAGAGAGCATCGTTTTTACTGGTTATGGCTCCCATAACTCCAAAAGAGGCAACCGTTATGGCTGTCCGATGAATCGATATCCTAAGGGCGCAACATCTACGGTGCAAGGTGCAACATCCGTTCAATATGCCGAAATAGTGCCGTACGACTTTTAGAAATGAGTGCATGGATTTGAAACGGAACAGTAACATGGAGCAGCACTCTTCTATGTTGGTAAATCGACGATCAGCCATGGTGATCCCGTTTTACCATAAAATTCACGTGAAGCAAACGAAGGGTAAAAAAAAACTTCCAAGTCCCGAAAGTGATTCGGGTTGTCTTATTTTGGATAAGAAACTTTTCATTGACGGCAAAGAGCTGTCAAAGCCATAGAACTCACAGAGAGCTTCGTTTTGACTGGTTATGGCTCGCGTAACTCCAAAAGAGGCAACTGTTATGGCTGTCCGAAGAATCGATATCCTAAGTGCGCAACATCTACGGTGCAAGGTGCAACATCCATTCAAAATGCAAAATCAATGCCGTACGACTTTTAGGAATGAGTGCATGGATTTGAAACGGAACAGTACCACGGTGCACCACTCTCCTATGATGGTAAATCGACAACCAGCCAAGGTGATCCCGTTTTACCATAAAATTCACGTGAAGCAAACGATGGGTAAAAAAAACTTCCGAGTCCCGAAAGTGATTCGGGTTGTCTTTTTATGGATATGAAACTTTGCAATGACGGCTAAGAGCTGTCAAAGCCATAGAACTCACAGAGAGCTCCGTTTTGACTGGTTATGGCTCCCGTAACTCCAAAAGAGGCAACCGTTATGGCAGTCCGAGAAATCGATATCCTAAGGGAGCAACATCTACGGTGCCAGGTGCAACATCCATTCAAAATGCCAAAACAGTGCCGTACGACTTTTAGAAATGAGTGCATGGATTTGAAATGGAACTGTACCATGGAGCACCACTCTCCTACGATGGTAAATCGACGACCAGCCACTGTGATCCCTTTTTACCATAAAATTCACGTGAAGCAAACGAAGGGTAAAAAAACTTCCGAGTCCCGAAAGTGATTCGAGTAGTCTTTTTTGAATATGAAACTTTGCATTAACTGCTAAGAGATTCCAAAGCCGTAGAACTCACAGAGCACTTCGTTTTGACTAGTTATGGCTCCCGTAACTCTAAAAGAGGCAACCGTTATGGCTGTCCAAAGAATCGATATCCTAAGGGCGCAACATCTACGGTGCAAGGTGCTACATCCATCCAAAATACCGAAACAGTGACGTACGACTTTTATAAATGAGTGTATGGATTTGAATCGGAACAGTACCATGGCGCACAACTCTCCAACGACTAGTGCAAGGTGCATGGATTTCATTAATGGCAAAGAGCTGTCAAAGCCATAGAACTCACAGAGAGCATCGTTTTGACTGGTTATGGCTCCCGTAACTCCAAAAGAGGCAACCGTTATGGCTGTCCGAAGAATCGATATCCTAAGGGCGCAACATCTACGGTGCAAGGTGCAACATCCGTTCAAAATGCCAAAACAGTGTCATACGACTTTAAGGAACGAGTGCATGGATTTGAAACGGAATACTACCATGGTGCACCACTCTCCTACGATGGTAAATCGACGACCAGTCAAGGTGATCCCGTTTTACCATAAAATTCACGTGAAGCAAAAGATGGGTAAAAAAAAAATTCCGAGTCCCGAAAGTGATTCGGGTTGTCTTTTTATGGATATGAAACTTTTCATTGATGGCTAAGAGCTGTCAAAGCTGTAGAACTCACAGAGGGCTTCGTTTTGACTAGCTATGGCTCCCGTAACTCCAAAAGAGGCAACCGTTATGGTAGTCCGAGAAATCGATATCCTAAGGGCGCAACATCTACGGTGCAAGGTGCAACATCCGTTCAAAATGCCGAAACAGTGCTGTACGACTTTTAGAAATGAGTGCATGGATTTGAAACGGAACAGTACCATGGAGCACCACTCTCCTACGATGGTAAATCGACGACCAGCCACTGTGATCCCATTTTACCATAAAATTCACGTGACGCAAACGAAGGGTAAAAAAACTTCCGAGTCCCGAAAGTGATTCGGGTAGTCTTTTTTGGATATGAAACTTTGCATTGACGGCTAAGAGATGTCAAAGCGGTAGAACTCATAGAGAGCTTCATTTTGCTGGTTATGGCTCCCGTAACTCCAAAAGAGGCAACCGTTATGGCTATCCGAAGAATCGATATCCTAAGGGAGCAACATCTACGGTGCAAGGTGCAACATCCGTTCAAAATGCCAAAACAGTGTCGTACGACCTTTAGGAACGAGTGCATGGATTTGAAACGGAACAGTACCATGGAGCACCACTCTTCTATGTTGGTAAATCGACGACCTGCCACGGTGATCCCGTTTTACCATAAAATTCACGTGAAGCAAACGAAGGGTAAAAAAACTTCCAAGTCCAGAAAGTGATTCGGGTTGTCTTATTTTGGATAAGAAACTTTTCATTAACGGCAAAGAGCTGTCAAAGCCATAGAACTCACAGAGAGCATCGTTTTGACTGGTTATGGCTCCCGTAACTCCAAAAGAGCCAACCGTTATGGCTGTCCGAAAAATCGATATCCTAAGGGCGCAACATCTACGGTGCAAGGTGCAACATCCGTCCAAAATGCCGAAACAGTGACGTACGACTTTTATAAATGAGTGCATGGATTTGAATCGGAACAGTACCATGGCGCACCACTCTCCAGCGATGGTAAATCGACGACCAGCCATGGTGATCCCATTTTACTATAAAATTCACGTGAAGCAAACGAAGGGTAAAAAAAACTTCCGAGTCCCGAAAATGATTCGGGTAGTCTTTTTTGGATATGAAACTTTGCATTGACGGCTAAGAGCTGTCAAAGCCGTAGAAATCACAGAGCGCTTTGTTTTGATTAGTTATGGCTCCCGTAACTCCAAAAGAGGCAACCGGTATGGCTATTCGAAGAATCGATATCCTAAGGGCGCAACTTCTACGGTGCAAGGTGCTACATCCGTCCAAAATGCCGAAACAGTGTCGTACGACTTTTATAAATGTGTGCATGGATTTGAAACGGAACAGTACCATGGCGCACCACTCTCCAGCGATGGTAAATCGACGACCAGCCACGGTGATCCCGTTTTACCATAAAATTCACGTGTAGCAAACGAAGGGTAAAAAAAACTTCCGAGTTCCGAAAGTGATTCGGGTAGTCTTTTTTGGATATGAATCTATGCATTGACGGCTAAAAGTGGTCAAAGCCGTAGAACTCACAGAGAGCTTCGATTTGACTAGTTATGGCTCCCGTAACTCTAAAAGAGGCAACCGTTATGGCTGTCCGAAGAATCGATATCCTAAGGGCGCAACATCTACGGTGCAAGGTGCAACATCCGTCAAAACGCCGAAATAGTATCGTACGACTTCTAGAAATGAGTGCATGGATTTGAAACGGAACAGTACCATGAAGCACCACTCTCCTACGTTGGTAAATCGACGACCAGGCAAGGATGATTTCGTTTTACCATAAAATTCACGTGAAGCAAACGAAGGGTAAAAAAAACTTCCGAGTCCCGAAAGTGATTCGGGTTGTCTTTTTTTGGATAAGAAACTTTGCATTGACGGCTAAGAGCTGTTAAAGTCGTAGAACTCACAGAGAGCTTCGTTTTGACTGGTTATGGCTCCCGTAACTCCAAAAGAGGCAACCGTTATGGCGGTCCGAAGAATCGATATCCTAAGGGCGCAACATCTACGGTGCAAGGTGCAACATCCGTTCAAAATACCGAAACAGTGTCGTATGACTGTTAGAAATGAGTGCATGGATTTGAAATGGAACAGTACCATGGAGCACCACTCTCCTACGTTGGTAAATTGAAGACTAGCGACGGTGATCCCGTTTTACCATAAAATTCACGTGAAGCAAACGAAGGGTAAAAAAAACTTCCGAGTCCCGAAAGTGATTCAGGTTGTCTTTTTTTGGATATGAAACTTTGCATTGATGGCTAAGAGTTGTCAAAGCCGTAGAACTCACAGAGAGCTTCGTTTTGACAGGTTATGGCTCCCGTAACTCAAAAAGTGGAAACCGATATGGCTGTCCGAAAAATCAATATCCTAAGGGCGCAACATCTACGGTGCAAGGTGGAACATCCGTTCAAAATGAGGAAAAGTGCCGTACGACTTTTAGAAATGAGTCCATGGATTTGAAACGGAATAGTACCATGGAGCACCACTCTCCTACGCTGGTAAATCGATGACCAGCCACGGTGATCCCGTTTTGCCATAAAATTCACGTGAAGCAAACGAAGGGTAAAAAAAACTTCCAAGTCCCGAAAGTGATTCGGGTAGTCTTTTTTGGATATGAAACTTTGCATTGACGGCTAAGAGCTGTCAAAGCCGTAGAACTCACAAAGAGCTTCGTTTTGCTGGTTTTGGCTCCCGTAACTCCAAAAGAGGCAACCGTTATGGCTGTCCGAAGAATTGTTATCCTAAGGAAGCAACATCTACGGTGCAAGGTGCAACATCCGTCCAAAATGCCTAAACAGTGCCGTATGACTTTTATGAATGAGTGCATGGATTTGAAACGGAATAGTACCATGGCGCACCACTCTCCAACGATGGTAAATCTACGACCAGCCACGGTGATCCCTTTTTACCATAAAATTCACGTGAAGCAAACGAAGGGTAAAAAAACTTCCGAGTCCCGAAAGTGATTCGGGTTGTCTTTTTTGGATATGAAACTTTGCATTGACAGCTAAGAGCTGTCAAAGCCGTAGAACTCACAGAGCGCTTCGTTTTGACTAGTTATGGCTCCCGTAACTCCAAAAGAGGCAATCGTTATGTCTGTCCGAAGAATCGATATCCTAAGGGCGCAACATCTACGGTGCAAGGTGCAACATCTGTCCAAAATGCCGAAACAGTGCCGTACGACATTTATAAATGAGTGCATGGATTTGAAACGGAACAGTACCATGGCGCACCACTCTCCAGCGATGGTAAATCTACGACCAGCCCCGGTGATCCCGTTTTACCATAAAATTCACGTGAAGCAAACGAAGGGTAAAAAAACTTCCGAGTCCCGAAAGTGATTCGGGTAGTCTTTTTTGGATATGAAACTTTGCATTGACGGCTAAGAGATGTCAAAGCCGTAGAACTCACAGAGAGCTTCGTTTTTCTGGTTATGGCTCCCGTAACTCCAAAAGAGGCAACCGTTATGGCTGTCCGAAGAATCGATATCCTAAGGGCGCAACATCTACGGTGCAAGGTGCAACATCCGTTCAAAATGCCAAAACAGTGTCGTACGACTTTTAGGAACGAGTGCATGGATTTGAAACGGAACATTACCATGGTGCACCACTCTCCTACGATGGTAAATCGACGACCAACTAAGGTGATCCCGTTTTACCACAAAATTCACTTGAAGCAAACAAAGGGTAAAAAAAACTTTCGAGACCCGAAAGTGATTCGGGTAGTCTTTTTTTGGATATGAAACTTTGCATTGACGGCTAAGAGATGTCAAAGCCGTAGAACTCACATAGAACTTCGTTTTGCTGGATATGGCTCCCGTATATCCAAAAGAGGCAACCATTACGGCTGTCCGAAGAATAGATATATTAAGGGCGCAACATCTACGGTGTAAGGTGCAACATCCGTCCAAAATGCCGAAACAGTGCCGTACGACTTTTATTAAAGAGTGCATGGATTTGAAACGAAACAGTACCATGGTACACCACTCTACAGCGATGGTAAATCGACGACCAGCCACGGTGAACTCGTTTTACCATAAAGTTCACGTGAAGCAAACGAAGGGTAAAAAAAACTTCCAAGTCCCGAAAGTGATTCGGGTAGTCTTTTTTGGATATGAAACTTTGCATTGACGGCAAAGAGCTGTCAAAGCCGTAGAACTCACAGAGCGCTTCGTTTTGACTGGTTATGGCTCCTGTAACTCCAAAAGAGGCAACCGTTATGGCTGTCCGAAGAATCGATATCCTAAGGGCGCAACGTCTACGGTGCAAGGTGAAACATCCGTCCAAAATGCCGAAACAGTGTCGTACGACTTTTATAAATGAGTGCATGGATTTGAAATGGAACAGTACCATGGCGCACCACTCTCCAGCGATGGTTAATCGACGACCAGCCACGGTGATCCCGTTTTACCATAAAATTCACGTAAAGCAAACGAAGGGTAAAAAAAAACTTCCGAGTCCCGAAAGTGATTCGGGTAGTCTTTTTTGGATATGTAACTTTGCATTGAAGGCTAAGAGCTGTCAAAGCCGTAGAACTCACAGAGAGCTTCATTTTGACTAGTTATGGCTCCCGTAATTCCAAAAGAGGCAACCGTTATGGCTGTCCGAAGAATCGATATCCTAAGGGCGCAACATCTACGGTGCAAGGTGCAACATCCGTCCAAACTGCCGAAACAGTGTCGTACGACTTTTATAAATGAGTGCATGGATTTGAAACAGAACAGTACCATGGCGCACCACTCTCCAGCGATGGTAAATCGACGACCAGCTACGGTGATCCCGTTTTACCATAAAATTCACGTGAAGCAAACGAAGGGTAAAAAAACTTCCGAGTCCCGAAAGTGATTCGGGTAGTCTTTTTTGGATATGAAACTTTGCATTGATGGCTAAGAGCTCTCAAAGCCGTAGAACTCACAGAGCGCTTCATTTTGACTGATTATGACTCCGGTAACTCCAAAAGAGGCAACCGTTATGGCTGTCCGAAGAATAGATATCCTAAGGGCGAAACATCTACGGTGCAAGGTGCAACATCCGTCCAAAATGCCGAAACAGTGTAGTACGACTTTTATAAATGAGTGCATGGATTTGAAACGGAACAGTACCATGGCGCAGCACTCTCCAGCGATGGTAAATCGACGACCAGCCACGGTGATCCCGTTTTACCATAAAATTCATGTGAAGCAAACGAAGGGTAAAAAACTTCCGAGTCCCGAAAGTGATTCGGGTAGTCTTTTTTGGATACGAAACTTTGCATTGACGGCAAAGAGCTGTCAAAGCCGTAGAACTCACAGAGCGCTTCATTTTGACTGGTTATGGCTCTCGTAACTCCAAAAGAGGCAACCGTTATGGCTGTCCGAAGAATCGATATCCTAAGGGCGAAACATCTACGGTGCAAGGAGCAACATCCGTCCAAAATGCCGAAACAGTGTCATACGACTTTTATAAATGAGTGCATGGATTTGAAACGGAACAGTACCATGGCGCACCACTCTCCAGTGATGGTTAATCGACGACCAACCACGGTGATCCCGTTTTACCATAAAATTCACGTAAAGCAAACGAAGGGTAAAAAAAACTTCCGAGTCCCGAAAGTGATTCGGGTAGTCTTTTTTGGATATGAAACTTTGCATTGAAGGCTAAGAGCTGTCAAAGCCGTAGAAGTCACAGAGCGCTTCATTTTGACTAGTTATGGCTCCCGTAATTCCAAAAGAGGCAACTGTTATGGCTGTCCGAAGAATCGATATCCTAAGGGCGCAACATCTACGGTGCAAGGTGCAACATCCGTCCAAAATGCCGAAACAGTGTCGTACGACTTTTATAAATGAGTGCATGGATTTGAAATGGAACAGTACCATGGCGCACCACTCTCCAGCGATGGTAAATCGACGACCAGCCACGGTGATCCCGTTTTACCATAAAATTCACGTGAAGCAAACGAAGGGTAAAAAAACTTCCGAGTCCCGAAAGTGATTCGGGTAGTCTTTTTTGGATATGAAACTTTGCATTGACGGCTAAGAGCTGTCAAAGCCGTAGAACTCACAGAGCGCTTCATTTTGACTGGTTATGGCTCCCGTAACTCCAAAAGAGGCAACCATTATGGCTGTCCGAAGAATCAATATCCTAAGGGCAAAACATCTACGGTGCAAGGTGCAACATCCGTCCAAAATGCCGAAACAGTGTCGTACGACTTTTATAAATGAGTGCATGGATTTGAAACGGAACAATACCATGGCGCAGCACTCTCCAGCGATGGTAAATCGACGACCAGCCACGGTGATCCGTTTTACCATAAAATTCACATGAAGCAAACGAAGGGTAAAAAAAACTTCCGAGTCCCGAAAGTGATTCGGGTAGTCTTTTTTGGATATGAAACTTTGCATTGACGGCTAAGAGCTGTCAAAGCCATAGAACTCACAGAGCGCTTCATTTTGACTGGTTATGGCTCCCGTAACTCCAAAAGAGGCAACCGTTATGGCTGTCCGAAGAATCGATATCTTAAGGGTGCAACATCTACGGTGCAAGGTGCAACATCCGTCCAAAATACCGAAACAGTGCCGTACGACTTTTATAAATGAGTGCATGGATTTGAAACGGAACAGTACCATGGCGCAACACTCTGCAGCGATGGTAAATCGACGACCAGCCACGGTGATGCCGTTTTACCATAAAATTCACGTGTTGCAAACGAAGGTTAAAAAAAACTTCCGAGTCCAGAAAGTGATTCGGGTAGTCTTTTTTTGGATATGAATCTATTCATTGAAGGCTAAAAGTGGTCAAAGCCGTAGAACTCACAAAGAGCTTCATTTTGACAGGTTATGGCTCCCGTAACTCCAAAAGAGGCAACCGTTATGGCTGTCTGAAGAATCGATATCCTAAGGACGCAACATCTACGGTGCAAGGTGCAACATCCGTTCAAAATGCCGAAACAATGTCGTACGACTATTAGAAATGAGTGCATAGATTTGAAACGGAATAGTACCATGGAGCACCACTCTCCTATGTTGGTAAATCGACGACCAGCCACGGTGATCCCGTTTTACCATAAAATTCACGTGAAGCAAACGAAGGGTAGAAAAAACTTCCGAGTCCCGAAAGTTATTCGGGTTGTCTTTTTTTGGATATGAAACTTTGCATTGATGACTAAGAGCTGTCAAAGCCATAGAACTCACAGAGAGCATCGTTTTGACTGGTTATGGCTCCCGTAACTCTAAAAGAGGAAACCGTTATGGCTGTCCGAAGAATCGATATCCTAAGGGCGCAAAATCTACTGTGCAAGTTGCAACATCCATTCAAAATGCCGAAACAGTGCCGTACGATTTTTAGGAATGAGTGCATGGATTTGAAATGGAACAGTACCATGGAGCAACACTCTCCTACGTTGGTAAATCGACAACCAGCCACGGTGATCCCGTTTTACCATAAAATTCACGTGAAGCAAACGAAGGGTAAAAAAACTTCCCGAGTCCTGAAACTGATTCGGGTAGTCTGTTTATGGATATGAAACTATGCATTGACGGCTAAGAGCTGTCAAAGCCGTAGAACTCATAGAGAGCTTCATTTTGACTGGTTATGGCTCCCGTAACTCCAAAAGAGGCAACCATTATGGCTGTCCGAAGAATCGATATCCTAAGGGTGCAACATCTACGGTGCAAGGTGCAACATCCGTTCAAAATGCCGAAACAGTGTCGTACGACTTTTTGAAATGAGTGCATGGATTTGAAACGGAACAGTACCAGGGAGCACCACTCTCGTACGTTGGTAAATCGACGACCAACGACGGTGATCCCGTTTTACCATAAAATTCACGTGAAGCAAACGAAGGGTAAGAAAAAACTTCCGAGTCCCGAAAGTGATTCGGGTTGTCTTTTTTTGGATATCAAACTTTGCATTGACGGCTAAGAGCTGTCAAATCCGTAGAACTCACAGAGAGCTTTGTTTTGACTGGTTATGGCTCCTGTAAATCCAAAAGAGGCAACCATTATGGCTGTCCGAAGAATTGATATCCTAAGGGCGCAACATCTACGGTGCAAGGTGCAACATCCGTCCAAAATTCCGAAACAGTGCCGTACGACTTTTATAAATGAGTGCATGGATTTGAAATGGAACAGTACCATGGCGCACCACTCTCCAGCGATGGTAAATCGACAACCAGCCACGGTGGTCCCGTTTTACCATAAAATTCACGTGTAGCAAACGAAGGGTGAAAAAAACTTTCGAGTCCCGAAAGTGATATGGGTAGTCTTTTATGGATATGAATATATTCATTGACGGCTAAAAGTGGTCAAAGCCGTAAAACTCACAGAGAGCTTCGTTTTGACTAGTTATGGCTCCCATAACTCCAAAAGAGGCAACCGTTATGGCTATCCGAAGAATCGATATCCTAAGGGCGCAACATCTACGGTGCAAGGTGCAACATCCGTTCAAAATGCCGAAACAGTGCCTTACGACTATTAGAAATGAGTGCATGGATTTGAAACGGAACAGTACCATGGAGCACCACTCTCCAATGTTGGTAAATCGACGACCAGCCACGGTGATCCCGTTTTACCATAAAATTCACCTGAACCAAACGATGGGTAAAAAAAACTTCCGAGTCCCGAAAGTGATTCGGGTTGTCTGTTTTTGGATATGTAACTTTGCATTGATGGCTAAGAGCTTTCAAAGCCGTAGAACTCATAGAGAGCTTCGTTTTTACTGGTTATGGCTCCCGTAACTCTAAAAGAGGCAACCGTTATGGCTGTTCGAAGAATCGATATCCTAAGGGCGCAACATCTACGGTGCAAGGTGCAACATCTGTTCAAAATGCCAAAACAGTGTCGTATGACTTTTAGAAATGAGTGAATGGATTTGAAACGGAACAGTACCATGGAGCACCACTCTCCTACGTTGGTAAATTGACAACCAGGCAAGGATGATTTCGTTTTACAATAAAATTCACGTGAAGCAAACAAAGGGTAAAAAAAACTTCTGAGTCCTGAAAGTAATTCGCGTTGTCTTTTTTTGGATAAGAAACTTTGCATTCTATGCTAAGAGCTATCAAAGCCATAGAACTCACAGAGAGCTTCGTTTTGACTGGTTATGGCTCCCGTAACTCCAAAAGAGGCAACCGTTATGGCTGTCCGAAGAAACGATATCCTAAGGGCGCAACATCTACGGTGCAAGTTGCAACATCCGTTCAAAATGCCAAAACAGTGCGGTACGACTTTTAGAAATGAGTGCATGGATTTGAAACGGAACAGTACCATGGAGCAACACTCTCCTACGATGGTAAATCGACGACCAGCCATGGTGATCCCGTTTTACCATAAAATTCAGGTGAAGCAAACGAAGGGTAAAAAAAACTTCTGAGTCCCGAAACTGATTCGGGTAGTCTTTTTTTGGATATGAAACTTTGCATTGACGGCTAAGAGATGTCAAAGATGTAGAACTCATAGAGAGCTTCGTTTTGACTGGTTATGGTTCCCGCAACTCCAAAAGAGGCAACCGTTATGGCTGTCCGAAGAATCGATATCCTAAGGTGCAACATCCATTCAAAATGCCGAAACAGTGCCGTACGACTTTTAGAAATGAGTGCATAGATTTGAAATGGAACAATACCATGGAGCACCACTCTCCTACGATGGTAAATCGACGACCAGCCACAGTGATCCCGTTTTACCATAAAATTCACGTGAAGCAAACGAAGGGTAAAAAAAACTTCCGAGTACCGAAGGTAGTATTTTTTGGATATGAAAGTATGCATTGATGGCTAAGAGCTGTTAAAGCCGTAGAACTCATTGAGAGCTTCGTTTCGACTGGTTATCGCTCCCTTAACTCCAAAAGAGGCAACTGTTATGGCTGTCCGAAGAATCGATATCCTAAGGGCGCAACATCTACGGTGCAAGGAGCAACATCCGTCCAAAATGCTGAAATAGTGCCGTATGACTTTTATAAATGAGTGCATGGATTTGAAACGGAACAGTACCATGGCGCACCACTCTCCAGCTTTGGTAAATTGAAGACCAGCCATGGTGATCCCGTTTTACCATAAAATTCACGTGTAGCAAACGAAGGGTAAAATAAAACTTCCGACTCCCGAAAGTGATTCGGGTAGTCTTTTTTTGGATATGAATCTATGCATTAATGGCTAAAAGTGGTCAAAGATGTAGAACTCAAAGAGAGCTTCGTTTTGACAGGTTTGGCTCCCGTAACTCCAAAAGAGGCAACCGTTATGGCTGTCCGAAGAATCGATATCCTAAGGGCGCAACATCTACGGTGCAAGGTGCAACATCCGTTCAAAATGCCGTAATAGAGTCGTACGACTATTAGAAATGAGTGCATGGATTTGAAAAGGAACAGTACCATGGAGCACCACTCTCCTATGTTGGTAAATCGATGACCAGGCAAGGATATTTCGTTTTACCATAAAATTCACGTGAAGCAAACGAAGGGTAAAAAAAACATCCGAGTCCCGAAAGTGATTCGGGTTGTCTATTTTTGGATAAGAAACTTTGCATTGACGGCTAAGAGCTATCAAAGCCGTAAAACTCACAGAGAGCTTCGTTTTGACTGGTTATGGCTCCCATAACTCCAAAAGAGGCAACCGTTATGGCTGTCCGAAGAATCGATATCCTAAAGGCGCAACAGCTACGGTGCAAGGTGCAACATCCGTTAAAAATGCAAAAACAGTGTCGTACGAGTTTTAGAAATGAGTGCATGGATTTGAAACGGAACAGTACCATAGAGCACCACTCTCCTACGATGGTAAATCGACGACCAGCCACGGTGATCCCGTTTTACCATAAAATTCACGTGAAGCAAACGAAGGGTAAAAAAACTTTCAAGTCTCGAAACTTATTCGGGTAGTCTTTTTTTGGATATGAAACTTTGCATTGACGGCTAAGAGCTTTCAAAGGCGTAGAACTCATTTAGAGCTTCATTTTATGGCTTCTGTAACTCCAAAAGAGGCAACCGTTATGGCTGTCCGAAGAATCGATATCGTAAGGGCGCAACACCTACGATGCAAGGTGCAACATCCATCCAAAATGCCGAAACTATGTCGTACGACTTTTATAAATGAGTGCATGGATTTGAAAGGGAACAATACCATGGCACTTCACTCTCTAGTGATGATAAATCAACGACCCGCCACGGTGATCCTGTTTTACCATAAAATTCAAGTGTAGCAAACGAAGGGTAAAAAAACTTTCGAGTCCTGAAAGTGATTCGGGTAGTCTTTTTTTGGATATTAATCTATGCATTGACGGCTAAAAGTGGTCAAAGCCGTAGAATTCACAGAGAGCTTCATTTTGACTGGTTATGGCTCCCGTAACTCCAAAAGGGGCAACCGTTATGGCTGTCCGAAGAATCGATATCCTAAGGGCGCAACATCTACGGTGCAAGGTGCAACATCTGTTCAAAATGCCGAAACAGTGTCGTACGACTTTTAGAAATGAGTGCATGGATTTGAAACGGAATAGTACCATGGAGTACTACTCTTCTTTGTTGGTAAACCGACGACCAACCACGGTGATCCCGTTTTACCATAAAATTCACGTGAAGCAAACGAAGGGTAAAAAAAAACATCTGAGTCCCGAAAGTGATTCGGGTTGACTTTTTTTTGATATGAAACTTTGCATTGACGGCTAAGAGCGGTCAAAGCCGTAGAACTCACATAGAGCTTCGTTTTGACTGGTTATGGCTCCCGTAACTCCAAAAGAGGCAACCGTTATGGCTGTCCGAAGAATCGATATACTAAGTCGCAACATCTACGGTGCAAAGTGCAACATCCGTTCAAAATGCCAAAACAGTGCCGTATGGCTTTTAGAAATGAGTGCATGGATTTGAAACAGAACAGTACCATGGAGCACTACTCTCCTACGTTGGTAAATCGAAGACCAGCCATGGTGATCCCGTTTTACCATAAAATTCACGTGAAGCAAACGAAGGGTAAAAAAAAACTTCCGAGTCCCAAAAGTGATTCTGGTTGTCTTTTTTTGGATAAGAAACTTTGCATTGATGGTTAAGAGCTGTCAAAGCCGTAGAACTCACAGAGAGCTTCGTTTTGACTGGTTATGGCTCCCGTAACTCCAAAAGAGGCAACCGTTATGGTTGTCCGAAGAATCGATATCCTAATGGCGCAACATCTACGGTGCAAGGTGCAACATCCGTCCAAAATGCCGAAACAGTGCCGTACGACTTTTATAAATGAGTGCATAGATTTGAAACGGAACAGTACCATGGCGCACCACTCTCCAGCGATGGTAATCGACGACCAACCACGGTGATCCCATTTTACTATAAAATTCACGTGAAGCAAACGAAGGGTATAAATAAAATTCCGAGTCCCGAAACTGATTCGGGTAGTCTTCTTTTGGATATGAAACTTTGCATTGACGGCTAAGAGCTGTCAAAGGCGTAGAACTCATAGAGAGCTTCATTTTGAATGGTAATGGTTCCCGTAACTCCAAAAGAGGCAACCGTTATGGCTGTCCGAAGAATCGATATCCTAAGGGCGCAACACCTACGGTGCAAGGTGCAACATCCGTCCAAAATGCTGAAACAGTGTCGTACGACTTTTATAAATGAGTGCATGGATTTGAAATGGAACAGTACCATGGCGCACCACTCTCCAGCGATGATAAATCAGCGACCAGCCACGGTGATCCCGTTTTACCATAAAATTCACGTGTAGCAAACGATGGGTTAGAAAAAACTTCTGAGTCCTGAAAGTTATTCGGGTAGTATTTTTTTGGATATGAATCTATGCATTGACGGCTAAAAGTGGTCAAAGCCGTAAAACTCACAGAGAGCTTCATTTTGACTGTTATGGCTCCCGTAACTCGAAAAGAGGCTACCGTTATGGCTGTCCGAAGAATCGATATCCTAAGGGCGCAACATCTACGGTACAAGGTGCAACATCCGTTCAAAATGCCGAAACAGTGCCGTACGACTTTTAGAAATGAGTGCATGGATTTGAAATGGAACAGTACCATGGAGCACCACTCTCTTATCTTGGTAAATCGACGACCAGCCACGGTGATCCCATTTTACCATAAAATTCACGTTAAGCTAACGAAGGGTAAAAAAAACTTTCGAGTCCTGACAGTGATTCGGGTTGTCTTTTTTTGGATATGAAACTTTGCATTGACGGCTAAGAGCCATCAAAGCCGTAGAACTCACAAAGAGCTTCGTTTTGACTGGTTATGGCTCACGTAACTCCAAAAGAGACAACCGTTATGGCTGTCCGAATAATCGATATCCTAAGGGCGCAACACCTACGGTGCAAGGTGCAACATCCATCCAAAATGCCGAAACTGTGTTGTACGACTTTTATAAATGAGTGCATGGACTTGAAACAGAACCGTACCATGGCGCACCACTCTCCAGCGATGGTAAATCGACGACCAGCCACGGTGATCCCGATTTACCATAAAATTCACGTGAAGCAAACGAAGGGTAAAAATTAATTTCCGAGTCCCGAAACTGATTCGGGTAGTCTTCTTTTGGATATGAAACTTTGCATTGACGGCTAAGAGCTGTCAAAGCCGTAGAACTCACAGAGAGCTTCGTTTTGACTGGTTATGGTTCCCGTAACTCCAAAAGAGGCAACCGTTATGGTTGTCCAAAGAATCGATATCCTAAGGGCGCAACACCTACGGTGCAAGGTGCAACATCCGTCCAAAATGCTGAAACAGTGTCGTACGACTTTTATAAATGAGTGCATGGATTTGAAATGGAACAGTACCATAGCGCACCACTCTCCAGCGATGATAAATCGACGACTAGCCACGGTGATCCCGTTTTACCATAAAATTCACGTGTAGCAAACGAAGGGTAAAAAAAAACTTCTAAGTCCTGAAAGTGATTTGGGTAGTATTTTTTTGGATATGAATCTATGCATTGACGGCTAAAAGTGGTCAAAGCTGTAAAACTCACAGAGAGCTTCATTTTGACTGGTTATGGCTCCCGTAACTCCAAAAGAGGCTACTGTTATGGCTGTCCGAAGAATCGATATCCTAAGGGCGCAACATCTACGGTGCAAGGTGCAACATCCGTTCAAAATGCCGAAACAGTGCCGTACGACTTTTAGAAATGAGTGCATGGATTTGAAACGGAACAGTACCATGGAGCACCACTCTCTTATGTTGGTAAATCGACGACCAGCCACGGTGATACCGTTTTACCATAAAATTCACGTTAAGCTAACGAAGGGTAAAAAAAACTTCCGAGTCCTGAAAGTGATTCGGGTTGTCTTTTTTTGGATATGAAACTTTGCATTGATGGCTAAGAGCCGTCAAAGCCGTAGAACTCACAGAGAGCTTCGTTTTGACTGGTTATGGCTCACGTAACTCCAAAAGAGGCAACCGTTATGGCTGTCCGAATAATCGATATCCTAAGGGCGCAACACCTACGATGTAAGGTGCAACATCCGTCAAAAATGCTGAAACAGTGTCGTACGAATTTTATAAATGAGTGCATGGACTTGAAACAGAACCATACCATGGCGCACCACTCTCCAGCGATGGTAAATCAACGACCAGCCACGGTGATCCCGATTTACCATAAAATTCACGTGAAGCAAACGAAGGGTAAAAATTAATTTCCGAGTCCCGAAACTGATTCGGGTAGTCTTCTTTTGGATATGAAACTTTACATTGACTGCTAAGAGCTGTCAAAGCCATAGAACTCATAGAGAGCTTCGTTTTGACTGGTTATGGCTCACGTAACTCCAAAAGAGGCAACCGTTATGGTTGTCCAAAGAATCGATATCCTAAGGGCGCAACACCTACGGTGCAAGGTGCAACATCCGTCCAAAATGCTGAAACAGTGTCGTACGACTTTTATAAATAAGTGCATGGACTTGAAACAGAACCGTATCATGGCGCACCACTCTCCAGCGATGGTAAATCGACGACCAGCCACGGTGATCCCGATTTACCATAAAATTCACTTGTAGCAAACGAAGGGTAAAAAAACTTCCGAATCCCAAAAGTGATTCGGGTAGTCTTTTTTTGGATATGAAACTATGCATTGACGGCTAAAAGTGGTCAAAGCCGTAGAACTCACAGAGAGTTTCGTTTTGACTGGTTATGGCTCCCGTAACTCCAAAAGAGGCAACCGTTATGGCTGTCCGAAAAATCGATATCCTAAGCGCGCAACATTTACGGTGCTACGGGCAACATCCGTTCAAAATGCCGAAACAGTGCCGTACGATTTTTAGAAATGAGTGCATGGATTTGAAAAGGAACAGTACCATGCAGCACCACTCTCCTACGATGGTAAATCGACGACTAGCCACGGTGATCCCGTTTTACTATAAAATTCACGTGAAGCAAACGAAGGGTAAAAAAACTTCCGAGTCCCGAAAGTGATTCGGGTAGTCTTTTTTTGGATAAGAAAGTTTGCATTGATGGCTAAGAGCCGTTAAAGCCGTAGAACTCTAAGAGAGGTTTGTTTTGACTGGTTATGGCTCCCGTAACTCCAAAAGAGGCAACCGTTATGGCTGTCCGAAGAATCGATATCCTAAGGGCGCAACATCTACGGTGCAAGGTGCAACATCCGTCCAAAATGCCAAAACAGTGTCATACGACTTTTATAAATGAGTGCATGGATTTGAAACGGAACAGTACCATGGCGCACCACTCTCCAGCGATGGTAAATCGACGACCAACCACGGTGATCCCGTTTTACCATAAAATTCACATGAAGCAAACGAAGGGTAAAATAAACTTCCAAGTCCCGAAACTGATTCAGGTAGTCTTTTTTTTCATATGAAACTTTTCATTGACGGCTAAGAGCTGTCAAAGGCATAGATCTCATAGAAAGCTTCGTTTTGACTGGTTATGGCTCCCATAACTCCAAAAGAGGCAACCGTTATGGTTGTCCGAATAATCGATATCCTAAGGGCGCAACACCTACGGTGCAAGGTGCAACATCCGTCCAAAATGCCGAAACAGTGTTGTTTGTACCAAAAATGGGCACAGCAATCTTCGGAAGTTTTTGAAGAGATAAAAATGAAGAAATCAAATGGAAAAAGAGGATTATCTAACAAAAACTGCAAAAACAGATATGTAAATAATAGAAATGCACAGAAACACAAGAATTTAGAGTGGTTCGGCGTATTACCTACGTCCACTATGAAATTGATCACTGTATTGATGTTTCTTTGATGATTACAATTGATTGCAGCGGATTACAGCGAATTAAAGCTATGAAATTCGAGTACAACAGCAGTAATGGAGTATGGAATTGAATCCGGTAGAGTCTGGGCATTGAAGCATCAAAAAGATCCTTTTTCTGTAGGCCCTGGGGGTCTATTTATAGGTGTAGGAGGCTGATATTTCGCTCAGATCTAGGGAGACTTCTTCTGGCACGTGAGTGGGCCCACGCAACAAAGCCCGTGAAGTTTCGGCTCGATCCGTGATCGATACGAATGAATTTCGTATCGATCAAGATTTCGTCCAATGGAGTCGAAACTTGGTGTGAACATTCTTTAGCACATGCGTAAGCTCCTGTGAAAGTTTGGTGGCATTCAGACTTGTGGATTGTGAGTTATGATCGATGCAAGATTGCGCTTTAATGAAGGCTGAAGCATTCGAATCGATGCCTTCGAATCGATATTGGGCATGTGCTCAGGAGATGACGTGGCGAGTGATTTTTGGATCGATCCGTTCTTGGCGCCGTGTCGACCGAGTCATCCCTATATTTTTGCCTAGTTCGTATTGATGTTGCTGCCTTGTTCGCATCGATGAAGGATGCACAGTTCATATCGATGAAAGTTTCTTAGTTCGTATCGATTGTTATGCTTTGTTTGTATCGATTGGTTTCGCTCTGTTCGCATCGATTGTGTATGCTATGCTTCGCATCGGTGGGAGGTGTGCATATCGTATCGATCGGTGATCGATCGATATGAAGTGAGTTTAAGATTGAACGATGCGAAACAGATGCCCATGCTACTTGCCGATGGATACGAAGTAGGAGTTTTCGGATGGATACGAAGTGGACTCTGTTTGATCGATATGAATCAGAGATAGACTAATTGATGCGAAGTGGTACAAAAAGGATGGAAACGAAACATGTGGACTTGGATCGATGCGAAGCGAACTCACCTATTGCCGATCGATTCGAAACTATGTGTCGTCGATCGATTCGAGACAGATCGATACGACGAAGGAGTTCCTATGGTTGCTTGATGGACACGATGATGGTACCTGCCGATCGATACGAAATAGAGTTAATTTTCCTTAGCTTGTATTGATCGTATCTTGAGCATATTAACTCTGATTGACTTGAAATTTGGAACACTGACTTCCATGGCTTCGCTCGTCGTGTCTTGTCAATTGTAGCTTGATCCGGACTCAGACTAAATTCATCGATATCCATGGTGAACCTGCACGTACTTGATATCCGGGATGAGCAATCTTTGGTTTGCAGTGAGTTCCTCGATATCTCGGCCTTGCCAAAAGGCGGGATAACATTTGCCCCCTAAAGTACGTCTTGTGGAAACATGACGTTCTTTGAAAAGCTACAATATTCATTCTGAACAGTTATCACCTTTCTGTTGAAAGTTGTAATCTTTGACTGGTTTCCTTGGTAATGTAAACTGTTGATTGTCAACTATTGTACTCTGTATTGTTGTAACTGATTGTCGTATGCTAGTGATTAGCCGTTTGTTGTCGTAATTGTTATCATATAAGTTTCCAATTCCTGTGAATGTTGAAAATTGACTGTTTGTCCGACATATATGCACATATGTTAATCTGACTCTCGCTGACGTTGCTCGTCCACGAGTCATTGTCAGTTCTTTTGTATCGAATCCCGTATCGATCCTCTCCTGAACCAATGTGAAATTCGAGTTACAACAACGATTGATGGTTGTTTTTGAATGTTCCTTCATGTCGATCCTCTCCTGAATCGATGTAAAAGGTTGAACCATTGTCTTCGCATCGATATACATCGCATTGATGGTTACGAAATGAACACTTCGTATCGATGAGTACAAGCTTCGGTGAACTCCAGAGCAGTGGGACTGGAGTTGTGATTTCGTAACGATGGATGTATGAGGGATACAAATAGAGAAGTTGGTTCTTCATGCATTATTCATATCGATGACTATCGATACGAAATAGTCGGCTCTTTAAAACGCTTCGTCGATAGTGGGAGGTCGATACGAGATCTTGTGGTCTCCGGGGGAATGGATACGAAATCGGTCTTTATGGGTTGTATATTGATGGATACGAACAGTATGGTTCGCATCGCTACGTCTCAGATGGAGACGAGAACAATGGATACGAATAAGTGCTTCGTATCGATGGAATTCAATGTTACGGGAAAGTCTTCGTTGCACGATTTCGTATCGATGAAGCCCGAGCTGTTGGATACGAATAATCAATTCATCTCGATCAAGGGTGAAATCGGTAGGAATCGGTCGTGATGACTGGGAGACGAACCGTTTCCCTTCTATCCTTGGGTTCATATAAATACCATTTGGACTTGGAAAATTTTCACTTGATTTTTATTCCTCGAGCTACTTCCAACCTTCGTATCGATACAGAGAACTCAGAAAAGAGAACTGCCTACAACTTCACGCCGTTTAAATCACTGGTCCTTCAACCCAATCTCTTAGATTAAGTAATTGATTAAGTAAGTCGACCTTTAAAGCGATGATATTCGAGTTTCAACGTCAACCCGTCCAAAGTCGTAGCCAATTCCGGTGTTGTTGATTCCGGAGTTTGGTCGAAGAAGGCAGCAATAGGATCCGGGTTGATCGGGGAAGAAGCATCGAGGGATACGAAGAACACATCCGTATCAGTGGTGTATGAAGAGCAGGTCCGCATCGAGCTGGGCCAGATGGATCCTCGTATCGAATGGGGGAACTGTTTCGTATCGATAGCTGATGGACATTCGCATCGATCGGTCGGTGATTGAAATTCGTATCGAGCTGGTGTGATCGATACGAAATTCTGGGTCTGGCGATCGATACGAAGTGATGGTTTTTTATCGGTACGAGACAATCTTCGGCTAATCGATACGAACTGTCGTCCCATGATCGATGTGAATTGTTGTTTGGCCGATCGATACGAATTATCGTTCCATGATCGATGCGAATTGTTGTTTGGCCGATCGATACGAATTGTCGTTCCATGATCGAAACGAATTGTCGAGTGAAAGATCTTATGATTGGTCCGAGTCTTGACGTCAATGGATACGAATTTTTTTTACATTCGAACAATTTACTCCGACAAGCTTCATCTTTGCATAGCTAGACTTGATCATTGACTGCATATTTAACTTCCCTTCGAAGCTCGTTGATGGAACTGCAACTTAACAAAACTTTCACAGACTTTAACTTGGATCGGTCTCTAAAGTTTGGATGGCACGGTTGTGACGGTCAGCGATGACGGTCACTCCAGCTGAATTTCGAAGTCTCGTCGTTTACATGCTTTCCTTAACTCTGTAGAATTTTTCAAGTGATATACAACACTGCACTGCACAACACATTCACACACTTTACACTGAGGGAAGCACAGATGTTATTTTCATCTAATGATGATTTCTCATAAGTTAGTTAGTAATGGAATCTTCAAGCTCACAACAACAGGAAGCTCAGAGTTTAATTCCTCCAATAATCGAGATACCAGCCATCGAGGCCGAAGTCATAGATCCAGCTCCAGATGAGTTTCCAAGTGCCAGGTTCCTTTGCAGTCCACAAGACTATGTGCCGTCCGACATCTCCAAAGATATGTTGGGACTGATTTGCTTAAGACATGGCTTGTCGCTTGACGACGTATTACTGCCAGGGCCAAATGATAGACCGCATGCTCCCCCGGAGGGGTTTACTGCTTTCAATCGTCATGCTTGCACAGCGGGGACACTTCCTCTATTTAATCAGTATATAAGGGAAATGCTGTCATTCCTTGGAATCGCTCCATCCCAGCTACACCCCAATGAATACGCCTTGTTGAATAGCACTTTCATTGTTTTTGTGGAAATTCTCTTTCGACCACCCAAGCAGATCGAGATTAGATATCTCTTCAACATTAAGAGCCACGGAGACAGCCCTTCTTTCACATTCTTGGAAGTGGTTAGGAACTGTCAAATAGTAACGGGGTCCTGGGGAAGGCTGAGTTACTTTAAAACAGAATGGTTCTACGTTCGATGCCTCCCTGGATTCGCTAGGCGATGGTTGGATAGACGTAAGCGTTGCAGTCTTTCTCATGAATTATCGAGATAATAATAATCGTTCTCAAAACTAACATACTTCACTTCTTTTACAGTCGCAATCTCACGACCTGACGGCGGGTATTTCAGAGAGTTAGTTCGGATCCTCCAATTAGTTCCGGGTGAAGAGAGGAACATTGACTCGGTTCTAACCGACAGAAACTTGAGAATTGTCGGGCTGATTGAACGTAAGCAAAGCATAAGGCTGGAAGGGACACTTAGGGCGGTCTCGAAGAAGGGGGTGAAACGCAAAGCGCCCGGTGTCGTGATAACCGAAGAGGTTGATCCGGAGAGAACACCCACTGATGATGAACTTATAGCTGGGCCTTCTGGCAGTTTTCAGGACTCGGGAGAAAGGAGAAAAGGCAAGGCAGTTGCTCATAAGCGTTCTAAATCCATGAGATTCAAATCTGTGGTTGTGTCTTTGCGTGTTACGGGAATTAGAATTTCGGAGGCTCCTCCCCTGCAAGTAGAGAATTCTTTCGAAGGGCTTGCTGATATTCCGATTCCGGATTATGTGTCATTTCAACACGACACCGGGATGGAGGAGCTTGACGGTGCTCTTGATCTGAGCGAGTCGCTTGAGTGCGGCCGACATTTCTGGTTGGTCGGGGGGTTGCACATACATACACTTCACTGCACTACATGATTCATAATCGTAAATCATCCAATCCAAGAGATCACTAACTTTTCTTTCGTTTATCACTTTCAGGTACGATGTCCGGGAGAGGATCAATGCTTGGGAGCCTTCGCTCGGTGCGAAAATCTTCTTCTTATTATGAGCCCCGTAGGAGAGACTCGAATAGAGACCGCGATCGTGGGTACTCTAATCAAGAGAGGTACGAGCGGGATAGGGATGGAGACTATAGACACCGATCTAGGTCCAATTCTCCACCTCCTAGAATTCCATCTCCACCTCCTGTTCACGTCTCACACCCACCAGAGCCTCCGCAACACTGACCGTCTTCTCAAATTTCTAGACCTGAAACTCATCACCAGCGAGTTGAAACCGTGGCCCCCATAATTGCAGAGCAGGCCATAACTGAGCCCACGGGGAAGGGGCTATTAAAATTGCTCAGCTGAGGAAGGAGTTCCCGAACATATGCTTCGATGGCTACGTCTTCCCACCTCATTTAAAGAGAATTCCGTCAGGGGTGGAAAACACGATGCATGATTACATTCATGACGTCTACACCCAGTATAGAGAGTGGGTAAAGGCTGCAGAAAAAGCTTCTAAGGCAGCCTTTGAATGGGCCAAAGCGATCGAGAAGATGGAGTCTGATCTTGCTTAAAAGGACCGAATCATACAAGTACTTAATACCGAGGCCGAGTCTTCTCGGAAATCTGAAATTGAGGCCACCAAAAAAGCCGATGAAGCAACTGTGGCGATGGAGAGGTTGAGGCAGACACACATTGCCTGGGTGGAGGAGATGGGTCACCGAAATACTACAGTCACCGCCGAACGGGATGCGGCGGTCAAGGAACTCAACGAGCTCAAGGCCAAATTCTCTGACATGGCCAAGGAAAGGGATGATGCGAACAACGCAGCCCAGGAGGCATGCAAACAGGCTGTCTTGCTCCGGGGTGAACGGGATGCGGCCGTGGCTAAGGTTCTCGAGGTGGAGACTGAGGTTGAGGAGAAGGTGAAATCGGCTGAGTCCAGGCTAGAAGCCGATATTGAAGATCTTCTTGTTGTTTACAATGCCAACGTGTTGAGGCACAGGGGTCTAGCCTGGCTCGATGATTACCCGGCACACTTATATAACGCTTGGGGCCGATTGGTTGAGGAGGAGAAAGCGGTGCATCTGGGTGAGTCTATTGATGAGTTTGAGCTCGAGAATCGTCTGCTGAATGAAGATGAAAGGAAGATTCTCCACGAGTCAATGATTTCTTATGAGAAGGAGAGACTCGGCACCCAGCACCTGGAAATAGGAGAAAGCTCTGAGGTTGAACACCACGACGCAAGTCTTGAAATTCCCATGTCAACCAAGCCTGAACCCGTGCCTGCGGTTGATCCCCAAGCCATTCCTGCCTACAATCTGGATCAGCCGCAGATGTCTCCGTCTACAGAGCAAGTTGCTGAAGTTGTTCAGCCTTCTACAAGCCAAACTGAGGAAGGTATTCTGAACATTCTATATGTCTATCTTAAGCCGGAATCGTCACTCGAACTAAGTACTAACAGTTCTCTTATTTTTGTCCAGTGATTGATGCTGCACCGGTCGTGCCTCCTGTCACTCAAGAATCATATCAAACGTAGGAGGCCATCGTCACCGAAGCGACCACCGTAGCTACAACTGCGCCACTTGATGAAATGTAGGGAAGCGCGCTTGTTTTTGATGAGCAGATGATGGAGGAACTCTTTCGTCGTCATAGCGATCCTTTTGCCGATCTGCCATTTGTTATGAGTGGAAGCGCTCCTGCTACAAGCTCTTCAATGCCAACCACTGATGCTGCCAGCGAGGCCCGACCGATTAATGAAGAGGAAATATTGGCCGAGATCGATGCTGAGATGGAAGCAGCGGCTCATGGTGGCAGTTTTGGAGGTGGGATGGCGGCACCTGGTCCAGCTCCGCTCAGAATGATATCTCCTGGTGGTACAGTTTTCGACACTAGTGTGGCCATTCCACCTTCTATACTTGATCATGTTCCTCCGACTCCGCCCGCAGGAAACATCCCTATTCATTCGAGCTTGGAGGAGGATGTCGAAATCATGCCCCCGCCTGGAGACCGACCACCGAAAAGTACAGGCTCAAAGAGGAAAGGTAGTGGTGGCTCCAGCGGGTCTACACCGAAAAGGAAGCCGAGTAAGAAAAAAGAGTAGACATGCTTCCTCGGTTTATTTTGATTTTCGTATTGTTGGCCGTGTATAGATACGGGTTCGGCCCCTACTAGTAGGAATTTTTTGGAACAAACTTGTACATGAATTTCTTTCACAAATAGTAGAAATGAAACTCTTCTTTTTTGGCTTCTTCTCAGTTATTGCGTATTTACTTAAGTGTTTCAATGTCTGAAGTGCACTTGTGAAGTTTCAGCTTCCGAGTCAAGTTTGTTTTTATGCGCCAGGTCCGAAGACTGTGGACACGATTCATGACTAGGAAGTGAGTTGAATTTTGATGTCGCACTACTTCAGTCAATGGTCGACACTTAAGTTCTGCCCCCCGGTCTTGGGGTGAGTTGTAGAACATCAGCCAGCGATTGTTTCTCACTTATAACATGTTGAGTCTAGTGCCACTGAACGGATGTCTGAGAAAAGCAGAGATTGAGCGGTTTATCCACACTTGTTTGATTATCGATGATCATATCCGCATTCCGGGGATTCTCATCTGTTCTCTGGCGGTTGGTCACGCCGGCTTAAGTTTTAATTATATGTCCGCGCTCTGGGGACTCGGAATCGACATTTATACTCCGACTCGCACTCTGGGAGTTTGGAGTTGGCATTTATACTCCAATTCGCGCTCTGGGAATTTAGAGTTGATGTTTATATTCCGTTTCGCACTCTAGGACTCCAGCGTCGGTGTTTATACTCCAATTCGCACTCTGGGAATTTGGAGTTAATGTTTATACTCCGACTCACAATCTGGGAGTTTGGAGTTGAGGTTTATACTCCAATTCGCACTCTAGGAATTTGGAGTTAATGTTTATACTCCGACTCACACTCTGGGAGTTCGGAGTTGACGTTTATACTCCAATTCGCACTCTGGGAATTTGGAGTTAATGTTTATACTCCGACTCACACTCTGGGAGTTCGGAGTTGACGTTTATACTCCAATTCGCACTCTGGGAATTTGGAGTTAATGTTTATACTCAGACTCACACTCTGGGAGTTCGGAGTTGGTAAACAGACGGTCAGTCACATCTGTTGTATGTTTTTGGATTTCGCTTGCACTCTGTGAACGAAAGGTGTATCAGGATCATGGATGGTCGGATCACATCCACCCTGAGTCAACAAGTGAGGTCGTTAGATGGACGTGGTCCACCCTTCTCAAACTTGGTTCGGATATGGATGAAGTCGTTGGGGGGACGGATCCACCCTCTTCGTAGACGTATTTGTAAGCTTATACTCCAGTCCGCACTCTGGGGATCTGGAGTTAGGTGAAGGATTATCGTGTATCATTCCTTCCTTGACTTTGGTGTGATGGCTTGTCCCCGAGCATGGGTTTCACTTAGCGAGCGACCGGTTGCATCACAGTCACTCCCTATTCAAATAAATCCCACCGTATGGTGAAACTTAGCTCTCCGTGCATGGTGATGTTCATATGAAGTATTTCACGTAAATCACAGCTCTGGCTCGAAGAGATTGCATTTTATTGCTGAAATAAGAAAATATGGCAAAGTCAGATGCCTTATTACAAATTCTAATTTCGAAATGCAGAAACAAATTGCAAATGGAAAATAAACTAAATGAATAAACATAGCCTGTTATGTGTAGTAGCGACGAAGACTCTCGTTGTTCCAGGCTCTCGGTAGAGTAAGACCGTCGACGGTCGATAATTTGAATGTGCCATCTCTGAGCCTTCGTTCAATAACATAAGGTCCTTCCCATGTTGGCTTCATATGCAAAGGAACCAGATAGATTCTTTTAAGGATGAGATCGCCTAGTTCAAAGGTTCGCGGGCGGACCTTGGCGTTGTACAATCGGGCGACTTGACTTCGATACACGGCTGCCCTCAAATCAGCCTCTTCACGCTTCTCATTTAGTAAATCGAGAGATTCAGCAAGTAATATAGCATTTGTCTTCGGATCATAGTATGTCACACGATGAGAAGGTACTTCTAGTTCGACTGGAATAACAGCTTCTGAACCATAAGAGAGAGAGAATGGAGTGTGAACGGTCGCGAACTTGTGGGTTGTTCGGTAAGCCCATAAAGCCATAGGAAGTTCATCGACCCACTTGCCCCCGACCTTTTCCAGTCGTTTTTTCAGAGTGGACTTTATAACTTTATTGACCGCTTCGACCTGTCCGTTCGCCTGAGGGTGTGCAACTGCAGATAATTTCTTTTGAATGTGAAACCGTTTGCAGAAATCTTAAATTCAACACTGTCGAATTGGGTTCCGTTGTTAGTAATAATGGTGTGTGGGAGACCGAATGGACAGATAATGTTGCGGACTACAAAGTTTATCACTTTTTTCGTCATTATGGTGGCAAGAGGTTCAGCTTCAGCCCACTTTGTAAAGTAATCAACTGCAACGATGGCGTACTTCGCTCCACCTTTTGCTAGAGGTAGAGTACCAATGATGTCGATGCCCCATATAGCAAACGACCATGGGCTGACCATTTGCGTTATCTCGGTAGGTGGGGCTCTAGGAATTCGAGCATGCTTTTGACATTTATCGCACTTCTTTGCGTAATATGACGCCTCGCAATTCACAGTCGGCCAATACTATTTGTATCGAAGTATTTTCTTGGCCAGTGCTTGCCCTCCGGTGTGATCGCCACATTCTCCCTCGTGTACATCGTGTAATACTCGTTTAATTTCATCGTGAGCGATACACCAGAGTAAAGGAACATAGTACCCTCTTCTCTACATGATTCCATTCTGGATGGTGAATTGTGAGGCCTTCTGAAGGACTTGTCTCTTTTCACTCCTGCGCTCCGACAGGGTTCCGTGCTCAAGGTAATTTCTGAATGGAGTCATCCATGACTCCTTATCGGGAACGGCTTCACATACCCAATCTATTTCTGCCCGATCAATGCTTGGGGAAGTTAACGTCTTTACGGGAACGAGTCCCATTTGTTGAGCTTCACCTGTGCTGGCTAACTTCGCCAATGAATCGACTTTCTGATTGCGTTCTCGAGGTATACAATAAATGGCATAATAATCAAACTGATCCAGTATTTCCTGAACTCGAGCTAAGTAGGCAGCCAGCCTTCGATCTCTCGCTTGATATTCTCCCCGAACTTGACACGCAACTAATTATGAATCACAATAAATTTCCACAGCGATAATTCTCAAATCTCTGGCAAGTTTTAGTCCAGCTAAGAGGGCTTCATATTCGGCTTCATTATTGGTTGCATGAAAATCGAACTTTAAAGCATAACATATAGATCGGCCTTCGGGGGTTTCAAGTACAACACCAGCGCCCGAACACCGGTTGTTTGATGCACCATCAGTGTACATCTTCTAGACGTATTCGAGAGATTCACTGATTTCGGGCAAGTCCTCAGGAATGGTAAATTCAGCTATGAAATCGGCTAGGACTTGTCCTTGAATGACTCGCCTTGGAGTATAAGTAATATCAAACTGGCTCAGTTAGATGTTCCACTTGAGTAACCTACCAGACGTCTCAGGCCGCGTAAGGGCCTGTCGTAACAGCTGGTCGGTGTAAACAATAATAGGATGTACTTGGAAATATGGACGGAGCTTCCTTGATGCAATAACAAGGCAATAAGCCAACTTATCTAGTTTCAGATAATTCCTCTCAGCTCCAGTTAATCGTTTGTTAATGTAGTATACTGGCTTCTGTATCCTGTCTTCTTCTCGAATCAAGGCAGCGTTGATAGCGTTTTCTGATATCGCCTAGTAAACGTACAACTTCTCATGATCAATAGGCTTTGATAGGATAGGTGGTGTGGAAAGATGCTGAATTAGTGCATGGAAAGCACCCTCACACTCTATGGTCCATTCAAAGTTTTGTTTTCCTTTTTGGATCAGATCGAAGAAGGGAATGCATTTGTCAGTGGACTTTGAAATGAACCTACTCAATGTTGCTACTTTCCCATTGAGACTCTGTACTTGCTTTATAGTTTTTAGAGTTTCAAGATTTTTGATTGCCTAAATCTTTTCAGGATTAGCTTCGATTCCCCGAGCATTGACGATAAACCCAAGGAATTTTCCGGATGCAACTCCAAAATGACATTTTAGTGTGTTGAGCTTCATTCTGTATTCTCGAAGTATGTTGAACATAGTTTCCAGGTCTTTAATATGGTCAGTGGGAAATCATGACTTCACGAGCATGTCGTCTACATATACTTCCATGGTTTTCCTGATTTGATTGGCAAACATCTGATTGACCAATCGTTGATATGTAGCCCCGGCATTCTTGAGTCCGAATGGCATAACTTTGTAGCAATAAAGTCCCAGATTGGTTACGAAGTTGGTATGTTCTTGATCAGGTAAATGCATCGGTATCTAATTGTAGCCAGAATATGCGTCCATGAAGGATAAGAGCTCATGCTCAGCTGTTGAATCTACTAGTTGACCAATTCTAGGAAGCGGGAAACTGTCTTTGGGACAAGCTATATTCAGATCGGAATAATCGACACATGTTCTCCATTTTCCGTTTGACTTTCGAACAAGTACGGGATTCGACACCCATTCGGGATATAGCGCATCTCGAATGAAACCGTTTGCTTTAAGCTTTTCTACGTCTTCTTTAAGGGTGGCATATATATTTGGATCCATACCACGCCTTTTCTGTTTGACCGGGACATGCCACGGGTCGATATTCAAGGTGTGGCTCGCGATGTCTGGCGAGATCCCACACATGTCAGAATGCGTCCAAGCGAATACGTTAAGATTCGCCCATAGAAACTCAACCAATTCCTCGTGAGTTTGCTAGCTTAGCTGAGACCCAATCTTTATCATCTTCGAATCATCACCATCGTCAATTGGGACATCGATCGTCAGTTCGGCCGGGGATGCTTGAATTTCTTTAGATTCTCCTTCATCTTCGGTTTCTTTGGGTCAAGACCCCTTTGGAATTGGCTGGGGTGCCCGGGCCTAGGCCTAGGCATTAATTTTCAATTATCAGCAAAACGGACGCAGAGAGATTCCTCTACGCCCTTTCCTTTCTCCTTTCGCTGCGCCTCCCGTAGCTCGGCAACGTAACAGGCTCTCGCTGCAGCCTGATCTCCTTGAATGACTCCCACTCCACGATCAGTGGGAAACATTAGGGTTAAGTACCACGGGGCAATAGCTGCCCTGAACTTAGCGAGGGCCGGTTGGCCCAAAAAGCATTATAAGGGCAGTCTATGTCTAACACGATGAACTGTATTATCCGCACTCTCTGGCGTTCTCCAACTCCCAACTCCACTGGTAGTTCCACTACTCCAGTGGGTATAGTAGCGCTCCCATTGAAACCGTGGATTCAGGACTAACAAGGTCTCAAATCTTTGGCTTCCATCTTCATTTGGTCGTAAGCTCGTTTAAACAAAATATTCACAGAGCTTCCACTATCAACTAAGATCCTCTTCATCCAAGCAGGACCTACTTGAGCTGAAATGACTAGTGGATCGATAGTAGGGGCTTCGACTTTATCAGCATCTCTGTTTCTAAATACGATGTCATCTGTCATCGTCTTCTGTTGTTTGGCCGGAGCCCCTTCATCAAAACTACTATAACACTCGAAGTCCGCATGCCTGATAGAGCCGGCATACGACCCCATTTCCTTCCAGCTTCGGTCTGCTGGATGAGGACCACCACTTATTGTATTAATAACCAATCTCCCACCAGTACGAGCAGGTTCTTCATGCCTTTCCTGGTTTGGTGCGCGATTCCGATGTGATGGGCCCGCTCCTCCAAACTGCGGCGCTCGCACATACTGATCCAACTTTCGTTCACGTATCAGCTTTTCAATGAGATCTTGAAAATGAAGACACTCGTTTGTATTATGGCCATAACTTTCACGGAATCTACAAAACTTCCCTGTTTGGACTTGTCTTTCCACTGACGGCTTCGGGGCAGGTTTCTTGTACTGCATGGTATTACAGGTCTGCAAATACACATTCTCCAGCGACGTATTCAATGGAGTATAATTGTCGAACATGGGGGCTCTACGTCGTGGACCACGATTTTGATCTCATTTTTTACCTTGATTTCCACTGTCCCTCTGCTGGTTCTGTTTGTTTTGTATATTCAACTGAACTTTTCTGGAACTCTCCCCGGATTGTTTAACTACGATGTTACTTTGAATTCCTTCCACGTTGGGTCCTACGCCATCCTACTTCCTAGACTGTTTCGCATCCTCCCTTCTCAAGAATTAGGCTACCTTGGAATAGAAACGGTCCAATGACGCAGGTGGCTTCCTAGCTAACCAATTTTCGAACTCGGAATCAGGGTTAATCCCCTTAGTCAATGCCATCAGGATAGAGTTTTCATTGGGATTGCTTATTTCTGCACACGCAGCTTGAAATCGCTCCAAGTAACGTCTGAGTGTTTCTCCGGGAGCTTGAGTGACACTAGACAGATATTAACATCTTTAGGTCTCGCTACCTGCATAGGGAATTGTTCAACAAACTTGGTGGCCATTTGGTCGAAATTAGAGATGGATCATGGTGGAAAACGAGTAAACCACATAGTTGCAATGCCTCCCAGGGAAATAGGGAAACTACGGCATTTAACTGCATCGTCAACTCTCACAGCATTCATTAACCATTCATACTTCAGGAGGTTTTGGTTGGGATCAGAATTTCCTTCATAGACTGGCAAAGTTGGCATCCTGAAGCGCTGAGGTGGTTCAGCATATAATATGTCATCAGTGAAAGGGGTATGTCTCCGGGAGATCCCCCAGTCGTCATTAGTGAGACCCTGGCTTTCACGGATCATCTGACGAATCATCGTCGGTATATCCGGCATCCAGATATTTGGAGCATGCTATGCCAAGGTGTGGTCGGGATCCACAGCGCGAGTCTGGACCGGACGCGGTCGACGGTCCGTGCCCCGCCTCCTTGGTTCAAAGTTTTCAGGGACATAAGGTTCTGGAGAATGTTCTCGTTGGTTACAGTGCGGATCAGCTTGATTTCTAGCATCAACTTCTTGTTCGGTAGTGGTGGTGGTAGCAAGGTTGCATGTGACATGGTAAGGAGCGGCACCCCCTCGGGATGAAGGTCCGGTCTGATGACTGGTGGATGGTTCAGTCCTGGGTTGTCCAAGATTCAAGGCAGGTTGGTGTCCCGTGGCCTGGGTGTAGCTTACATCCAGCCATGGGCGTGTGGATCGGTGATGATCATCAGATGAGGCTGAACTCTCGGTGGAAGAGTAGGAAGCTTGACCTCTCCTGGATCTTCTACGCCTTTGGCGATTCAGCTGGTTGGTCAACTCTGTGTTGCCGCGTAGTTGTTTAGTAAGTTGTTGCCGACTCTGGGTCAAATCTTGAAGCAACATCTGGAATTCTTGTCTGGTGACCGGGACTGATGGATCTGAAGGTCCGGCGGCATCTTGGTTGGATGGAGGCAGTTGCACGGGATTCTGTCTGTCCCGTCCTTCTTGATCAGCAGCTGTTGAGGCAGTTCGTGTGCTCACCATGATGAATTAACGAAGTCCTTTCCTAGATCTGATGCAAATCTGAATAGGATGGAAGGGCTTCAAGGCTTGAGATCTGGATCTTCTTCTTGGATTTATGCAATCCGGTATCGATAGCAGATCCAAAGAGCAGGAGAAAAATTGGGTTTTTTCTCAGTGAAAGCACCAAAGTGTTTGTACCAAAAATAGGCACAACACTCTTCGAAAGTTTTTGAAGAGATAAAAATGAAGAAATCAAATGGAAAAATAGGATTATCTAACAAAAACTCCAAAAACAGATATGTAAATAATAAAAAGGCACAGAAACACAAGAATTTAGAGTGGTTCGGTGTATTGCCTACGTCCACTATGAAATTGATCACTTTATTGATGTTTCTTTGATGATTACAATTGATTGCAACGGATTACAGTGAATTAAAGCTATGAAATTCGAGTACAACAGCAGTAATGGAGTATGGAATTGAATCCGGTGGAGTCTGGGCGTTGGAGCATCAAAAAGATCCTTTTTCTGTAGGCCCTCGGGGTCTATTTATAGGTGTAGGAGGCTGATATTTTGCTCAGATCTTAGGAGACTTCTTCTGGCACGTGAGTGGGCCCACGTGACCAAGCCCCTGAAGTTTCGGCTCGATCCGTGATCGATACCAATGAATTTCGTATCGATCAAGATTTCGTCCAATGGAGTCGAAACTTGGTGTGAACATTCTTTAGCACGTGCATAAGCTCCTATGAAAGTTTGGTGGCATTCGGACTTGTGGATTGTGAGTTATGATCGATGCAAGATTGCGCTTTTATGAAGGCTGAAGCGTTCAAATCGATTACTTCGAATCGATATTGGGCACGTGCTCAGGAGATGACATGGCGAGTGATTTTTGGATCGATCCGCTCTTGGCGCCGAGTCGACCGAGTCGTCCCCATATTTTCGCCTAGTTCGTATCGATGATGCTGCCTTGTTCGCATCGATGAAGGATGCACAGTTCGTATCGATGAAAGTTTCTTAGTTCGTATCGATTGTTATGGTTTGTTTGTATCGATTGGTTTCGCTCTGTTCGCATCGATTATGTATGCTATGCTTCGCATCGGTGGGAGGTGTGAATTTCGTATCGATCGGTGATCGATCGATACGAAGTGAGTTTAAGATTGAACGATGCGAAACAGATGCCCATGCTACTTGCTGATGGATACGAAGTAGGAGTTTTCGGATGGATACGAAGTGGACTCTGTTTGATTGATACGAATCAGAGATAGACTGATCGATGCGAAGTGGTACGAAAAGGATGGATACGAAACATGTGGACTTGGATCGATGCGAAGCGAACTCACCTGTTGCCGATCGATTCGAAACTATGTGTAGTCGATCGATTCGACGAAGGAGTTCCTATGGTTGCTTGATGGACACGAAGATGGCACCTGTCGATCGATACGAAATAGAGTTGATTTTCCTTAGCTTGTATCGATCATATCTATAGCATATGAACTCCGATTGACTTGAAATTTGGAACGCTGACTTCCATGGCTTCGCTCGTCATGTCTTGTCAATTGTAGCTTGATCTGGACTCGGACTAAATTCATCGATATCCATGGTGAACCTGCGCGTACTTGATATCCGGGATGAGCAATCTTTGGTTTGCAGTCAGTTCCTCGATATCTCAGCCTTGACAAAAGGCGGGATAACAAGTGTCGTACAACTTTTATAAATGAGTGCATGGATTTGAAACAGAACAGCACCATGGCGCACCACTCTCCAGCGATGATAAATCGACGACTAGCCACGGTGATCCCGTTTTACCATAAAATTCACGTGTAGCAAACGAGGGGTAAAAAAAACTTTCGAGTCCTAAAAGTGATTCGGGTAGTCTTTTTTTGGATATGAATCTATGCATTGATGGCTAAAAGTGGTCAAAGCCGTAGAACTCACAGAGACCTTCATTTTGACTGGTTATGGCTCCCGTAACTCCAAAAGAGGCAACCGTTATGGCTGTCCGAAGAATCAATATCCTAAGGGCACAACATCTATGGTGCAAGGTGCAACATCCATTCAAAATGCCGAAACTATGTCGTACGACTTTTAGAAATGCGAGCATGGATTTGAAATGGAACAGTACCATGGATAACCACTCTCTTATGTTGGTAAATCGACAACTAGCCACGGTAATCCCGTTTTACCATAAAATTCACGTGAAAAAAAACGAAGGGTAAAAAAAACTTCCGAGTCCTGAAAGTGATACGGGTTGTCCTTTTTTGGATATGAAACTTTGCATTGACGGCTAAGAGCTGTCAAAGCCGTAGAACTCACAGAGAGCTTCGTTTTGACTGGTTATGGCTCCCGTAACTCCAAAAGAGGCAACCGTTATGGCTGTCCGAAGAATCGATATCCTAAGGGCGGAACACCTACGGTGCAAGGTGCAACATCCGTCCAAAATGTCAAAACAGTGCCGTACGACTTTTATAAATGAGTAGATGGATTTAAAACGGAACAGTACCATGGCGCACCACTCTCCAGCAATGGTAAATCGACGACCAGCCACGGTGATCCCGATTTACCATAAAATTCACGTGTAGCAAACGAAGGGTAAAAATAAACTTTCGAGTCCCGAAAGTGATTCGGGTAGTCTTTTTTTGGATATGAAACTATGCATTGACGGCTAAAAGTGGTCAAAGCCGTAGAACTCACAAAGATCTTCGTTTTGACTGGATATGGCTCCCGTAACTCCAAAAGAGGCAACCGTTACGACTGTCCGAAGAATCGATAGCCTAAGGGCGCAACATCTACGGTACAAGGTGCAACATCCGTTTAAAATGCCGAAAATGTGTCATACGACTTTTAGAAATGAGTGCATGGATTTGAAACGGAACAGTACCATGGAGCACCACTCTTCTATGTTGGTAAATCAACGACCAGCCACGGTGATCCCATTTTACCATAAAATTCACGTGAGGCAAACGAAGGGTAAAAAAAACTTCCGAGACCCGAACCGAAGGGTAAAAAAACGGAACATTACCAAGGAGCACCACTCTCCTACGATGGTAAATCGACGACCAACCACGGTGATCCCGTTTTACCATAAAATTCACGTGAAGCAAATGAATGGTAAAAATAAACATCCGAGTCTCGAAACTGATTCGGGTAGTCTTTTTTTGGATATGAAACTTTGCATTGACGGCTAAGAGCGGTCAAAGGCGTAGAACTCATAGAGAGCTTCGTTTTGACTGGTTATGTCTCCCATAACTCCAAATGAGGCAACCGTTATGGCTGTCCGAAGAATCGATATCCTAAGGGCGCAACACCTACGGTGCAAGGTGCAACATCCGTCCAAAATGCCGAAACAGTGCCGTACGACTTTTATAAATGAGTGCATGGATTTGAAACGGAACAGTACCATGGCGCACCACTCTCCAGCGATGGTAAATCGACGACCAGCCACGGTGATCCCGTTTTACAATAAAATTCACGTGAAGCAAACGAAGGGAATAAAAACTTCCTAGTCTCGAAAGTGATTCGGGTTGTCTTTTTTTCGATATGAAACTTTCCATTGATGGTTAAGAGCAGTCAAAGCCGTAGAACTCACAGAGACCTTCGTTTTGACTGGTTATGGCTCCCGTAACTCCAAAAGAGGCAACCGTTATGGCTGTCCGAAGAATCGATATCCTAAGGGCGCAACATCTACGGTGCATGGTGCAACATCCTCTCAAAATGTCAAAACAGTTCCGTACGACATTTAGAAATGAGTGCATGGATTTGAAACGGAACAGTACCAAGGAGCACCACTCTCCTACGATGGTAAATCGACGACCAGCCACGGTGATCCTATTTTACTATAAAATTCACGTGAAGCAAACGAAGGGTAAAAATAAACTTCTGAGTCCCAAAACTGATTCGGGTAGTCTTTTTTTGGATATGAAACTTTGCATTTATGGCTAAGAGCCGTCAAAGGCATAGAACTCATAGAGAGCTTCGTTTTTACTGGTTATGGCTCCCGTAACGCCAAAAGAGGCAACCGTTATGGCTGTCCGAAGAATCGATATCCTATGGGCGCAACATCTACGGTGCAAGGTGCAACATCCACCCAAAATGTCGAAACAGTGTCGTACGACTTTTATAAATGAGTGCATGGATTTGAAACGGAACAGTACCATGGCGCACCACTCTCTAGCGATGGTAAATCGACGCCCAGCCATGGTGATCCCGATTTACCATAATATTCACATGTAGCAAACGATGGGTAAAAAAAACTTCCGAGTCCCGAAAGTGATTCGGGTAGTCTTTTTTGGATATGAAACTTTGCATTGACGGCTAAGAGCTACCAAAGCCATAGAAATCATAGAGAGCTTCGTTTTGACTGGATATGGCTCGCGTAACTCCAAAAGTGGCAACCGTTATGGCTGTCCGAAGAATCGATATCCTAAGGGCGCAAAATCTGCAGTGCACATCCGTTCAAAATTCCAAAACAGTGCTGTCCGACTTTTAGAAATAAGTACATGGATTTAAAATGGAATAGTACCATGGAGCACCACCCTCTTATGTTGGTAAATCGACGACCAGCCACGGTGATCCTGTTTTACAATAAAATTCACGTGAAGCAAACGAAGGGTAAAAAAAACTTCCGAGTCCCGAAAGTGATTCGGGTTGTCTTTTTTTGGATATGGAACTTTGCATTGACGGCTAAGAGCAGTCAAAGCCGTAGAACTCACAGAGAGCTTCGTTTTGACTGGTTATGGCTTCGGTAACTCCAAAAGAGGCAACCGTTATGGCTGTCCGAAGAATCGATATTTTAAGGGCGCAACATCTATGGTGCAAGGTGCAACATCCGTTCAAAATGCCAAAACAGTGCCGTACGACTTTTAGAAATGAGTACATGGATTTGAAATGGAATATACCATGGAGCACCACCCTCCTATGTTGGTAAATCGACGACCAGCCACGGTGATCCCGTTTTACAATAAAATTCACGTGAAGCAAACGAAAGGTAAAAAAACTTCCTAGTCCCGAAAGTGATTCGGGTTGTCTTTTTTTGGATATGAAACTTTGCATTGCTGGAAAAGAGCAGTCAAAGCCGTAGAACTCACAGAGAGCTTCGTTTTGACTGGTTATGGCTCCCGTAACTCCGAAAGAGGCAACCGTTATGGCTGTCCGAAGAATCGATATCCTAAGGGTGCAACATCTACGGTGCAAGGTGCAACATCCGTTCAAAATGCCAAAACAGTGCCGTACGACTTTTAGAAATGAGTACATGGATTTGAAACGGAATAGTACCATGAAGCACCACCCTCCTATGTTGGTAAATCGACGACCAGCCATGGTGATCCCGTTTTACAATAAAATTCACGTGAAGCAAACGAAGGGTAAAAAAACTTCCGAGTGCCGAAAGTGATTCGGGTTGTCTTTTTTTGGATATGAAACTTTGCATTGACGGCTAAGAGCAGTCAAAGCCGTAGAACTCAGAGAGAGCTTCGTTTTGACTGGTTATGGCTCCCGTAACTCCAAAAGAGGCAACCGTTATGGCTGTCCGAAAAATCGATATCCTAAGAGCGCAACATCTACGATGCAAGGTGCAACATCCGTTCAAAATGCCTAAACAGTGCCGTACGACTTTTATAAATGAGTGCATGGATTTGAAATGGAACAGTACCATAGAGCACCACTCTCCTATGTTGGTAAATCGACGACCAGCCACAGTGATCCCGTTTTACAATAAAATTCAAGTGAAGCAAACGAAGGTAAAAAAAAACTTCCGAGTCCCGAAAGTGATTCGGGTTGTCTTTTTTTGGATATGAAACTTTGCATTGATGGCTAAGAGCAGTCAAAGCTGTAGAACTCACAAAGAGCTTCGTTTTGACTGGTTATGGCTATCGTAACTCCAAAAGAGGCAACCGTTATGGCTGTCCGAAGAATCGATATCCTAAGGGTGCAACATCTACGGTGCAAGGTGCAAAATCCGTTCAAAATGCCAAAACAGTGCCGTACGACTTTTAGAAATGAGTACATGGATTTGAAACGGAATAGTACCATGAAGCACCACCCTCCTATGTTGGTAAATCAACGACCAGCCACGGTGATCCCGTTTTACAATAAAATTCACGTGAAGCAAACGAAGGGTAAAAAAACTTCTGAGTGCCGAAAGTGATTCGGGTTGTCTTTTTTTGGATATGAAACTTTGCATTGACGGCTAAGAGTAGTCAAAGCCGTAGAACTCAGAGAGAGCTTCGTTTTGACTGGTTATGGCTCCCGTAACTCCAAAAGAGGCAACCGTTATGGCTGTCCGAAAAATCGATATCCTAAGAGCGCAACATCTACGATGCAAGGTGCAACATCCGTTCAAAATGATTAAACAGTGCCGTACGACTTTTATAAATGAGTGCATGGATTTGAAATGGAACAGTACCATAGAGCACCACTCTCCTATGTTGGTAAATCGACGACCAGCCACGGTGATCCCGTTTTACAATAAAATTCACGTGAAGCAAAACGAAGGTAAAAAAACTTCCGAGTCCCGAAAGTGATTAGGGTTGTCTTTTTTGGATATGAAACTTTGCATTGACGGCTAAGAGCTGTCAAAGGCGTAGAACGCATAGAGAGCTTCGTTTTGACTGGTTATGGCTGCCGTAACTCCAAAAGAGGCAACCGTTTTGGCTGCCGTAACTCCAAAAGAGGCAACCGTTATGGCTGTCCGAAGAATCGATATCCTAAGGGCGCAACACCCACGGTGCAAGGTGCAACATCCGTCCAAAATGTCGAAACAGTGTCGTACGACTTTTAGAAATAAGTGCATGGATTTGAAACGGAAAATTACCATGGAGCACCACTCTCCTACATTGGTAAATCGACGATCAGCCATGGTGATCCCGTTTTACCATAAAATTCACGTGAAGCAAACGAAAGGTAAAAAAAACTTCCTAGTCCCGAAAGTGATTCGAGTTGTCTTTTTTTGGAAATGAAACTTTGCATTGATGGCAAAGAGCAGTCAAAGCCATAGAACTCACAGAGAGCTTCGTTTTGACTGGTTATGGCTCCCGTAACTCCAAAAGAGGCAACCGTTATGGCTGTCCGAAGAATCGATATCCTAAGGGTGCAACATCTACGGTGCATGGTGCAACATCCTCTCAAAATGTCAAAACAGTGCCTTACGACTTTTAGAAATGAGTGCATGGATTTGAAATGGAATAGTACCAAGGAGCACCACTCTCCTACGATGGTAAATCGACGACCATCCACGGTGATCCCGTTTTACCATAAAATTCACGTGAAGCAGACGAAGGGTAAAAATAAACTTCGGAGTCCCGAAACTAATTCGGGTAGTCTTTTTTTGGATATGAAACTTTGCATTGATGGCTAAGAGCTGTCAAAGGCATAGAGCTCATAGAGAGCTTCGTTTTGACTGGTTATGGCTCCCGTAACTCCAAAAAGGCAATCGTTATGGCTGTCTAAAGAATCGATATCCTAAGGGCGCAACACATACGGTGCCAGGTGCAACATCCATCCAAAATGCCGAAATAGTGTCGTACGACTTTTATAAACGATTCCATGGATTTGAAACGGAACAGTTCCTGGGCGTACCACTCTCCAGCGATGGTAAATCGAAGACCAGCCACGGTGATCCCGATTTACCATAAAATTCACGTGTAGCAAACGAAGGGTAAAAAAAACTTCCGAGTCCCGAAAGTGATTCGGGTAGTCTTTTTTTGGATATGAAACTTTGCATTGATGGCTAAGAGCTGCTAAAGCCGTAGAACTCACAGAGTGCTTCGTTTTGACTGGTTATGGCTCGCATAACTCCAAAAGAGGCAACTGTTATGGCTGTCCGAAGAATCGATATCCTAAGGACGCAACATCTACGGTGCAAGGTGCAACATCCGTCCAAAATGTCGATACTGTGCCGTACGACTTTTAGAAATGAGTGCATGGATTTGAAACGGAACAGTACCATGGTGCACCACTCTCCTTCGTTGGTAAATCGATGATCAGCCATTGTGATCCCGTTTTACCATAAAATTCACGTGAAGCAAACGAAAGGTAAAAAAACGTCCTAGTCCCGAAAGTGATTCGGGTTGTCTTTTTTTCAAAATGAAACTTTCCATTTATGGCTAAGAGCAGTCAAAGACGTAGAACTCACAGAGAGCTTCGTTTTGACTGGTTATGGCTCCCGTAACTCCAAAAGAGGCAACCGTTATGGCTGTCCGAAGAATCGATATCCTAAGGGTGCAACATCTACGGTGCATAGTGCAACATCCTCTCAAAATGTCAAAACAGTGTCGTACGACTTTTAGAAATGAGTGCATGGATTTGAAACGGAATAGTACCAAGGAGCACCCTTCTCCTACCTTGGTAAATCGACGACCAGCCACGGTGATCCCGTTTTACCATAAAATTCACATGAAGCAAACGAAGGGTAAAAATAAACTTCCTAGTCCTGAAACTGATTCGGGTAGTCTTTTTTTGGATATGAAACTTTGCATCGATGGCTATGAGCTGTCAAAGGCGTAGAACTCATAGAGAGCTTCGTTTTGACTGGTTATGGCTCCCGTAACTCCAAAAGAGGCAACCGTTATGGCTGTCCGAAGAATCGATATCCTAAGGGCGCAACACCTACGGTGCAAGGTGCAACATCCGTCCAAAATGCCAAAACAGTGCCGTACGACTTTTATAAACGAGTGCATGGATTTGAAACGGAACAGTACCATGGCACACCACTCTCCACCGATGGTAAATCGACGACCAGCCACGGTGATCCCGATTTACCATAAAATTCACGTGTAGCAAACGAAGGGAAAAAAAACTTCCGAGTCCCGAAAGTGATTCGGGTAGTCTTTCTTTGGATATGAAACTTTGCATTGACGGCTAAGAGCTGCCAAATCCATAGAAATCATAGAGAGCTTCGTTTTGACTGGATATGGCTCACGTAACTCCAAAAGAGGCAACCGTTATGGCTGTCCGAAGAATCGATATCCTAAGGGCGCAAAATCTACGGTGCAAGGTGCAACATCCGTTCAAAATGCCAAAACAGTGATGTCCGACTTTTAGAAATGAGTACATGGATTTGAAACGGAATAGTACCATGGAGCACCACCCTCCTATGTTGGTAAATCGACGACCAGCCACGGTGATCCCGTTTTACAATAAAATTCACGTGAAGCAAACGAAGGGTAAAAAAAACTTCCGAGTCCCGAATGTGATTTGCGTTGTCTTTTTTTGGACATGAAACTTTGCATTGACGGCTAAGAGCAGTCAAAGCCGTAGAACCCACAGAGAGCTTCGTTTTGACTGGTTATGGTTCCCGTAACTCCAAAAGAGGCAACCGTTATGGCTGTCCGAAGAATCGATATTTTAAGGGCGCAACATCTACGGTGCTAGGTGCAACATCCATTCAAAATGCCAAAACAGTGTCGTACGACTTTTAGAAATGAGTACATGGATTTGAAATGGAATAGTACCATGGAACACCACCCTCCTATGTTGGTAAATCGACGACCAGCCACGGTGATCCCGTTTTACAATAAAATTCACGTGAAGCAAACGAAGGGTAAAACAAACTTCCGACTCTCGAAAGTGATTGGGGTTGTCTTTTTTTGGATATGAAACTTAGCATTGATGGCTAAGAGATGTCAAAGCCGTAGAACTCACAAATAGCTTTGTTTTGACTGGTTATGGCTCCCGTAACTCCAAAAGAGGCAACCGTTATGGCTGTCCGAAGAATCGATATCCTAAGGGTGCAACATCTACGGTGCAAGGAGCAACATCCGTTCAAAATGCCAAAACAGTGTCGTACGACTTTTAGAAATGAGTACATGGATTTGAAACGGAATAGTACCATGAAGCACCACCCTCCTATGTTGGTAAATCGACGACCAGCCACGGTGATCCCGTTTTACAATAAAATTCACGTGAAGCAAACGAAGGGTAAAAAAAACTTCCGAGTCCCGAAAGTGATTCGGGTTGTCCTTTTTTGGATATGAAACTTTGCATTGACGGCTAAGAGCAGTCAAAGCTGTAGAACTCTGAGAGAGCTTCGTTTTGACTATTTATGGCTCCCGTAACTCCAAAAGAGGCAACCGTTATGGCTGTCCGAAAAATCGATATCCTAAGGGCGCAACATCTACGATGCAAGGTGCAACATCCGTTCAAAATGCCTAAACAGTGCCGTACGACTTTTATAAATGAGTGCATGGATTTGAAATGGAACAGTACCATGGAGCACCACTCTCCTATGTTGGTAAATCGACGACCAGCCACGGTGATCCCGTTTTACAATAAAATTCACGTGAAGCAAACGAAGGGTAAAAAAAACTTCTGAGTCCCGAAAGAGATTAGGGTTGTCTTTTTTTGGATATGAAACTTTGCATTGACGGCTAAGAGCTGTCAAAGGCGTAGAACGCATAGAGAGCTTCGTTTTGACTGGTTATGGCTGGCGTAACTCCAAAAGAGGCAACCGTTATGGCTGTCCGAAGAATCGATATCCTAAGGGCGCAACACCCACGGTGCAAGGTGCAACATCCGTCCAAAATGTCAAAACAGTGCCGTATGACTTTTAGAAATAAGTGCATGGATTTGAAATGGAAAAGTACCATGGAGCACCACTCTCCTACGTTGGTAAATCGACGATCAGCCATGGTGATCCCGTTTTACCATAAAATTCACGTGAAGCAAACGAAAGGTAAAAAAACTTCCTAGTCTTGAAAGTGACTCGGGTTGTCTTTTTTTGGATATGAAACTTTGCATTGATGGAAAAGAGCAGTCAAAGCCGTAGAACTCACAGAGAGCTTCGTTTTGACTGGTTATGGCTCCCGTAACTCCAAAAGAGGCAACCGTTATGGCTGTCCGAAGAATCGATATCCTAAGGGCGCAACATCTACGGTGCATGGTGCAACATCCTCTCAAAATGTCAATACAGTGCCTTACGACTTTTAGAAATGAGTGCACGGATTTGAAACGGAATAGTACCAAGGAGCACCACTCTCCTACGATGGTAAATCGACGACCAGCCACGGTGATCCCGTTTTACCATAAAATTCACGTGAAGCAAATGAAGGGTAAAAATAAACTTCCGAGTCCCGAAACTGATTCGGTTAGTCTTTTTTTGGATATGAAACTTTGCATTGATGGCTAAGAGCTTTCAAAGGCATAGAACTCATAGAGATCTTCGTTTTGACTGGTTATGGCTCCCGTAACTCCAAAAAGGCAACCGTTATGGTTGTCCGAAGAATCGATATCCTAAGGGCGCAACACCTATGGTGCAAGGTGCAACATCCATCCAAAATGTCGAAACAGTGACGTACGACTTTTATAAACGATTGCATGGATTTGAAATGGAACAGTTCCAGGGCGCACCACTATCCAGCGATGGTAAATCGAAGACCGGCCACGGTGATCCCGATTTACCATAAAATTCACGTGTAGCAAACGAAGGGTAAAAAAAACTTCCGAGTCCCGAAAGTGATTCGGGTAGTCTTTTTTTGGATATGAAACTTTGCATTGATGGCTAAGAGCTGCCAAAGCCGTATAACTCACAGAGTGCTTCGTTTTGACTGGTTATGGCTCGCGTAACTCCAAAAGAGGCAACCGTTATGGCTGTCCGAAGAATCGATATCCTAAGGACGCAACATCTACGGTGCAAGGTGCAACATCCGTTCAAAATGCCGAAACTGTGCCGTACGACTTTTAGAAATGAGTACATGGATTTGAAACGGAATATTACCATGGAGCACCACTCTCCTATGTTGGTAAATCGACGACCATCCACGGTGATCCCATTTTACAATAAAATTCACGTGAATCAAACGAAGGGTAAAAAAACTTCCGAGTCGCGAAAGTGATTCGGGTTGTCTTTTTTTGGATATGAAACTTTTCATTAACGGCTATGAGCAGTCAAAGCCGTAGAACTCACAAAGGGCTTTGTTTTGACTGGTAATGGCTCCCGTAACTCCAAAAGAGGCAACCGTTATGGCTGTCCGAAAAATCGATATCCTAAGGGCGCAACATCTACGATGCAAGGTGCAACATCCGTTCAAAATGCCTAAACAGTGCCGTATGACTTTTAGAAATGAGTGCATGGATTTGAAATGGAACAGTACCATGGAGCACCACTCTCCTATGTTGGTAAATCGACGACCAGCCACGGTGATCTCGTTTTACAATAAAATTCACATGAAGCAAACGAAGGGTAAAAAAAACTTCCGAGTCCCAAAAGTGATTAGGGTTGTCTTTTTTTGGATATAAAACTTTGCATTGACGGCTAAGAGCTGTCAAAGGCATAGAACGCATAGAGAGCTTTGTTTTGACTGGTTATGGCTGCCGTAACTCCAAAAGAGGCAACCGTTATGGCTATCCGAAGAATCGATATCCTAAGGGCGCAACATCTATGGTGCTGGGTGCAACATCCTCTCAAAATGTCAAAACAGTGCTGTACGACTTTTAGAAATGAGTGTATAGATTTGAAACGGAACAGTACCAAGGAGCACCACTCTCCTACGATGGTAAATCGACGACCAGCCATGGTGATCCCGTTTTACCATAAAATTCACGTGAAGCAAACGAAGGGTAAAACTAAACTTCCGAGTCCCGAAACTGATTCGGGTAGTCTTTTTTTGGATATGAAACTTTGTATTGATGGCTAAGAGCTGTCAAAGGCGTAGAACTCATAGACAGCTTCGTTTTGACTAGTTATGGCTCCCGTAACTCCAAAAGAGGCAACTGTTATGGCTGTCCGAAGAATCGATATCCTAAGGGCGCAACACCTACGGTGAAAGGTGCAACATCCGTCCAAAATGCCGAAACAGTGCCGTACGACTTTTAGAAATGAGTGCATGGATTTGAAACGGAACAGTACCATGGAGCACCACTCTCCTATGTTGGTAAATCGACGATCAGCCATGTTGATCCCGTTTTACCATAAAATTCACGTGAAGCAAACGAAAGGTAAAAAAACTTCCTAGTCCCGAAAGTGATTCAGGTAGTACTTTTTGGATACGAAACTTTGCATTGATGGCTAAGAGCTTTCAAAGGCGTAGAACTCATAGAGAGCTTCGTTTTGACTGGTTATGGCTCCCATAACTCCAAAAGAGGCAACCGTTATGGCTGTCTGAAGAATCGATATCCTAAGGGCACCACACCTACGGTGCAAGGTGCAACATCCGTCTAAAATGCCAAAACAGTGCCGTACGACTTTTATAAACGAGTGCATGGATTTGAAACGGAACAGTACCATGGCACACCACTCTCCAGCGATGGTAAATCGACGACCAGCCCCGGTGATCCCGATTTACCATAAAATTCACGTGAAGCAAACGAAGGGTAAAAATAAACTTCCTAGTCCCGAAACTGATTCAGGTAGTCTTTTTTTGGATATGAAACTTTGCATTGATGGCTAAGAGCTGTCAAAGGTGTAGAACTCATAGAGTGCTTCGTTTTGACTGGTTATGGCTCCCGTAACTCCAAAAGGAGCAACCGTTATGGTTGACCAAAGAATCGATATCCTAAGGGCGCAACACCTACGGTGCAAGGTGCAACATCCGTCCAAAATGCCAAAACAATGCCATACGACTTTTATAAACGAGTGCATGGATATGAAACGGAACAGTACCATGGCACACCACTCTCCAGCGATTGTAAATTGACGACCAGCCACGGTGATCCCGATTTACCATAAAATTCACGTGTAGCAAACGAAGTGTAAAAAAAAACTTCCGAGTCCCGAAAGTGATTCGGGTAGCCTTTTTTTGGATATGAAACTTTGCATTGACGACTAAGAGCTGCCAAAGCCGTAGAACTCACAGAGTGCTTCGATTTGACTAGTTATGGATCGCGTTACACCAAAAGAGGCAACCGTTATGGTTATCCGAAGAATCGATATCCTAAGGGCGCAACATCTATGGTGCAAGGTGCAACATCCGTTCAAAATGCCGAAACTTTGCCGTACGACTTTTAGAAATGAGTACATGGATTTGAAATGAAATATTACCATGGAGTACCACTCTCTTATGTTGGTAAATCGACGACCAGCCACGGTGTCCCGTTTTACAATAAAATTCACGTGAAGCAAACGAAGGGTAAAAAAAACTTCAAAGTCCCGAAAGTGATTCGGGTTGTCTTTTTTTGGATATGAAACTTTGCATTGACGGCTAAGAGCATTCAAAGGCGTAGAACACATTGAGAGCTTCGTTTTGACTGGTTATGGCTGCCGTAACTCCAAAAGAGGCAACCGTTATGCCTGTCCGAAGAATCGATATCCTAAGGGCGCAACACCTACGGTGCAAGGTGCAACATCCATCCAAAATACCGAAACAGTGCCGTATGACTTTTAGAAATGAGTGCACGGATTTGAAATGGAACAGTACCATGGAGCACCACTCTCCTACGTTGGTAAATCGACGATCAGCCATGGTGATCCCGTTTTACCATAAAATTCACATGAAGCAAACGAAAGGTTAAAAAAAACTTCCTAGTCCCGAAAGTGATTCGGGTTGTCTTTTTTGGATATGAAACTTTGTATTGACGGCTAAGAGCTGTCAAAGCTGTAGAACTCATAGAGAGCTTAGTTTTGACTGGTTATGGCTTCCGTAACTCCAAAAGAGGCAACCGTTATGGCTGTCCGAAGAATCGATATCCTAAGGGCGCAACATCTACGGTGCAGGGTGCAACATCCTCTTAAAATGTCAAAACAGTGCTGTACGACTTTTAGAAATGAGTGCATGGATTTGAAACGGAAAATTACCAAGGAGCACCACTCTCCTACGACGGTAAATCGACGACCAGCCACGGTGATCCCGTTTTACCATAAAATTCACGTGAAGCAAACGAAGGGTAAAACTAAACTTCCGAGTCCCGAAACTGATTCGGGTAGTCTTTTTTTGGATATGAAACTTTGCGTTGATGGCTAAGAGCTGTCAAAGGCGTAGAACTCATAGAGAGCTTTGTTTTGACTGGTTATGGCTCCCGTAACTCCAAAAGAGGCAACCATTATGGCTGTCCGAAGAATCGATATCCTTAGGGCGCAACACCTACGGTGCAAGGTGCAACATCCGTCCAAAATGCCGAAACAGTGTCGTACGACTTTTAGAAATGAGTGGATGGATTTGAAATGGAACAGTACCATGGAGCACCACTCTCCTACGTTGGTAAATCGACGATCAGCCATGGTGATCCCGTTTTACCATAAAATTCACGTGAAGCAAACGAAAGGTAAATAAAACTTCCTAGTCCCGAAAGTGATTCGGGTAGTATTTTTTTGGATATGAAACTTTGCATTGATGGCTAAGGGCTGTCAAAGGCGTGGAACTCATAGAGAGCTTCGTTTTAACTGGTTATGGCTCCCATAACTCCAAAAGAGGCAACCGTTATGGCTGTCTGAAGAATCGATATCCTAAGGGCGCAACACCTACGGTGCAAGGTGCAACATCCATCCAAAATACCGAAACAGTGCCGTATGACTTTTAGAAATGAGTGCACGGATTTGAAATGGAACAGTACCATGGAGCACCACTCTCCTACGTTGGTAAATCGACGATCAGCCATGGTGATCCCGTTTTACCATAAAATTCACATGAAGCAAACGAAAGGTTAAAAAAAACTTCCTAGTCCCGAAAGTGATTCGGGTTGTCTTTTTTTGGATATGAAACTTTGTATTGACGGCTAAGAGCTGTCAAAGCTGTAGAACTCATATAGAGCTTAGTTTTGACTGGTTATGGCTTCCGTAACTCCAAAAGAGGCAACCGTTATGGCTGTCCGAAGAATCGATATCCTAAGGGTGCAACATCTACGGTGCAGGGTGCAACATCCTCTCAAAATGTCAAACAGTGTCGTACGACTTTTAGAAATGAGTGCATGGATTTGAAACGGAACAGTACCAAGGAGCACCACTCTCCTAAGACGGTAAATCGACGACCAGCCACGGTGATCCCGTTTTACCATAAAATTCACGTGAAGCAAACGAAGGGTAAAACTAAACTTCCGAGTCCCGAAACTGATTCGGGTTGTCTTTTTTTGGATATGAAACTTTGTATTGATGGCTAAGAGCTATCGAAGGCGTAGAACTCATAGAGAGTTTCGTTTTGACTGGTTATGGCTCCCGTAACTCCAAAAGAGGCAACCATTATGGCTGTCCGAAGAATCGATATCCTAAGGGCGCAACACCTACGGTGAAAGGTGCAACATCCATCCAAAATGCCGAAACAGTGCCGTACGACTTTTAGAAATGAGTGCATAGATTTGAAACGGAATAGTACCATGGAGCACCACTCTCCTACGTTGGTAAATCGACGATCAGCCATGGTGATCCCGTTTTACCATAAAATTCACGTGAAGCAAACGAAAGGTAAAAAAAACTTCCTAGTCCCGAAAGTGATTCGGGTAGTATTTTTTTGGATATGAAACTTTGCATTGATGGCTAAGAGCTGTCAATGGCGTAGAACTCATAGAGAGCTTCGTTTTGACTGGTTATGGCTCCCATAACTCCAAAAGAGGCAACCGTTATGGCTGTTTGAAGAATCGATATCCTAAGGGCACAACACCTACGGTGCAAGGTGCAACATCCGTCCAAAATGCCAAAACAGTGCCGTACGACTTTTATAAACGAGTGCATGGATTTGTAATGGAACAGTACCATGGCACACCACTCTCCAGCGATGGTAAATCGACGACCAGCCACGGTGATCCCGATTTACCATAAAATTCACGTGAAGCAAACGAAGGGTAAAAATAAACTTCCTAGTCCCGAAACTGATTCGGGTAGTCTTTTTTTGGATATGAAACTTTGCATTGATGGCTAAGAGCTGTCAAAGGCGTAGAACTTATAGAGAGCTTCGTTTTGACTGGTTATGGCTCCCTTCACTCCAAAAGAGGCAACCGTTATGGTTGTCCGAAGAATCGATATCCTAAGGGCGCAACACCTACGGTGCAAGGTGCAACATCCGTCCAAAATGCCAAAACAGTGCCATACGACTTTTATAAACGAGTGCATGGATTTGAAACGGAACAGTACCATTCCACACCACTCTCCAGCGATGGTAAATCGACGACCAGCCACGGTGATCCCGATTTACCATAAAATTCACGTGTAGCAAACGAAGGGTAAAAAAAAACTTCCGAGTCCCGAAAGTGATTCGGGTAGCCTTTTTTTGGATATGAAACTTTGCATTGACGGCTAAGAGCTGTCAAAGCCGTAGAACTCACAGAGTGCTTCGTTTTGACTAGTTATGGATCGCGTTACTCCAAAAGAGGCAACTGTTATGGCTGTCCGAAGAATCGATATCCTAAGGGCGCAACATCTATGGTGCAAGGTGCAACATCCGTTCAAAATGCCGAAACTGTGCCGTACGACTTTTAGAAATGAGTACATGGATTTGAAACGGAATATTACCATGGAGCACCACTCTCTTATGTTGGTAAATCGACGACTAGCCACGGTGATCCCGTTTTACAATAAAATTCACGTGAAGCAAACGAAGGGTAAAAAAAACTTCAAAGTCCCGAAAGTGATTCGGGTTGTCTTTTTTTGGATATGAAACTTTGCATTGACGGCTAAGAGCAGTCAAAGCCGTAGAACTCACAAAGAGCTTCGTTTTGACTGGTTATGGCTCCCGTAACTCCAAAAGAGGCAACCGTTATGGATGTCCGAAAAATCGATATCCTAAGGGCGCAACATCTACGGTGCAAGGTGCAACGTCCTTTCAAAATGCCAAAACAGTGTCGTACGATTTTAGAAATGAGTGCATGGAATTGAAATGAAACAGTACATGGAGCACCACTCTCCTATGTTGATAAACTGACGATCAGCCACGGTGATCCCCTTTTACCATAAAATTCACGTGAAGCAAACGAAGTGTAAAAAAAACTTCAGAGTCCCGAAAGTGATTCGGGTTGTCTTTTTTTGGATATGAAACTTTGCATTGACGGCTAAGAGCTATCAAAGGCGTAGAACACATAGAGAGCTTCGTTTTGACTGGTTATGGCTGCCGTAACTCCAAAAGAGGCAACCGTTATGGCTGTCCGAAGAATCGATATCCTAAGGGCGCAACACCTACGGTGCAAGGTGCAACATCCATCCAAAATACCGAAACAGTGCCGTATGACTTTTAGAAATGAGTGCACGGATTTGAAATGGAACAGTACCATGGAGCACCACTCTCCTACGTTGGTAAATCGACGATCAGCCATGGTGATCCCGTTTTACCATAAAATTCACATGAAGCAAACGAAAGGTTAAAAAAAACTTCCTAGTCCCGAAAGTGATTCGGGTTGTCTTTTTTTGGATATGAAACTTTGTATTGACGGCTAAGAGCTGTCAAAGCTGTAGAACTCATAGAGAGCTTAGTTTTGACTGGTTATGGCTTCCGTAACTCCAAAAGAGGCAACCGTTATGGCTGTCCGAAGAATCGATATCCTAAGGGCGCAACATCTACGGTGCAGGGTGCAACATCCTCTCAAAATGTCAAAACAGTGTCGTACGACTTTTAGAAATGAGTGTATGGATTTGAAACGGAACAGTACCAAGGAGCACCACTCTCCTACGACGGTAAATCGACGACCAGCCACGGTGATCCCGTTTTACCATAAAATTCACGTGAAGCAAACGAAGGGTAAAACTAAACTTCCGAGTCCCGAAACTGATTCGGGTAGTCTTTTTTTGGATATGAAACTTTGCATTGATGGCTAAGAGCTGTAAAAGGCGTAGAACTCATAGAGAGCTTCGTTTTGACTGGTTATGGCTCCCGTAACTCCAAAAGAGGCAACCATTATGGCTGTCCGTAGAATCGATATCCTAAGGGCGCAACACCTACGGTGCAAGGTGCAACATCCGTCCAAAATGCCGAAACAGTGTCGTACGACTTTTAGAAATGAGTGCATGGATTTGAAACGGAACAGTACCAAGGAGCACCACTCTCCTACGTTGGTAAATCGACGATCAGCCATAGTGATCCCATTTTACCATAAAATTCACGTGAAGCAAACGAAAGTTAAAAAAAAACTTCCTAGTCCCGAAAGTGATTTGGGTTGTCTTTTTTGGATATGAAACTTTGCATTGACAGCTAAGAGCAGTCAAAGCCGTAGAACTCACATAGAGCTTCGTTTTGACTGGTTATGGCTCCCGTAACTCCAAAAGAGGCAACCGTTATGGCTGTCCGAAAAATCGATATCCTAAGGGCGCAACATCTACGGTGCATGGTGCAACATCCTATCAAAATGTCAAAGCAGTGTCGTACGACTTTTAGAAATGAGTGCATGGATTTGAAACGGAACAGTACCAAGGAGCACCACTCTCCTACGATGGTAAATCGAGGACAAGCCACGGTGATCCCGTTTTACCATAAAATTCCCGTGAAGCAAACGAAGGGTAAAAATAAACTTCCGAGTCCCGAAACTGATTCGGTAGTCTTTTTTTGGATATGAAACTTTGCATTGACGGCTAAGAGCTGTCAAAAGCGTAGAACTCATAGAGAGCTTCATTTTGACTGGTTATGGCTCCCGTAACTCCGAAAGAGGCAACCGTTATGGCTGTCCGAAGAATCGATATCCTAAGGGCGCAACACCTACGGTGCAAGGTGCAACATCCATCCAAAACAGGGGTGTTACGGTTACGGTAACCGTCATTATTACTACCAACCGTAACCGTAACCGTTGTTGATGGTTATAAATTCTTATAACCGTTACCGCAACCGTTTATGATGGTTAACCGTCGTATTTTAGATCTTGAAGCATGTCGTACATATATTTTCAATTATATGCATTATTTGTGATAAATTAATATAGCTTTAACTGGATTTTGTAAAAAAATATATTTGTTTATAAAATGACCAGTATGAATGCACATGTTATTATTCATTTGGACACATATTATTAATTTTCAAGCTATTCTTTTAACTTAAATTACTAATTTTTATACTTTAATGTTAAATATTATACAAAAAAATCATGTACGGTTGGTATGGTTAACCGCGGTTTTCAAATTCTTCCACCGTTACCGTATCCGTTACCGTTGTAGATAGTAACCGCATGAACGGTTGGTGCGGTTGTGCGGTTGAACGGTTCAACCGTAACTGCCCTAGTCCAAAATGCTGAAACAATGTTGTACGACTTTTATAAATGAGTGCATGGATTTGAAATGGAACAGTACCATGGCGCACCACTCTCCTATGTTGGTAAATCGACGACCAGCCATGGTGATCACGTTTTACAATAAAATTCACGTGAAGCAAACGAAGGGTAAAAACACTTCCGAGTCCCGAAAGTGATTCGGGTTGTCTTTTTTTGGATATAAAACTTTGGATTGACGGATAAGAGCTGTCAAAGGCGTAGAATGCATAAAGGGCTTCGTTTTGACTGGTTATTGCTGCCGTAACTCCAAAAGAGGCAACCGTTATGGCTGTCCGAAGAATCGATATCCTAAGGGCGCAACACCTACGGTGCAAGGTGCAACATCAGTCCAAAATGCCGAAACAGTGCCGTGTGACTTTTAGAAATGAGTGTATGGATTTGAAATGGAACAGTACCATGGAGCACCACTATCCTACATTGGTAAATCGACGATCAACCATGGTGATCCCGTTTTACCATAAAATTCACGTGAAGCAAACGAAAGGTAAAAAAAACTTCCTAGTCCCCAAAGTGATTCGGGTTGTCTTTTTTTGGATATGAAATTTGCATTGACGGTTAAGAGCAGTCAAAGCCGTAGAACTCACAGAGATCTTCGTTTTGACTGGTTATGGCTCCCGTAACTCCAAAAGAGGCAACCGTTATGGATGTCCGAAAAATCGATATCCTAAGGGCGCAACATCTACGGTGCAAGGTGCAACATCCATTCAAAATGCTGAAACAGTGCCGTACGACTTTTAGAAATGAGTGCATGGAATTGAAACGAAACAGTACATGGAGCACCACTCTCCTATGATGGTAAATCGATGATCAGCCACGGTGATCCCCTTTTACCATAAAATTCACGTGAAGCAAACGAATGGTAAAATAAAACTTCCGAGTCGCGAAAGTGATTCGGGTTGTCTTTTTTAGGATATGAAACTTTGCATTGATGGCTAAGAGCTGCCAAAGCCGTAGAACTCACAGAGAGCTTCGTTTTGACTGGTTATGGCTCGCGTATTTCCAAAAGAGGCAACCGTTATGGTTGTCCGAAGAATCGATATCCTAAGGGCGCAACATCTACGATGCAAGGTGCAACATCCGTTCAAATTGCCTAAACAGTGTCGTACCACTTTTAGAAATGAGTGCATGGATTTGAAATGGAACAGTACCATGGAGCACCACTCTCCTATGTTGGTAAATCGACGACCAGCCACGGTGATCCCGTTTTACAATAAAATTCACGTGAAGCAAACGAAGGGTAAAAAAACTTCCGAGTCCCGAAAGTGATTCGGGTTGTCTTTTTTTGGATATGAAACTTTGGATTGACGGATAAAAGCTGTCAAAGGCGTAGAACGCATAAAGAGCTTCGTTTTGACTGGTTATTGCTGCCGTAACTCCAAAAGAGGCAACCGTTATGGCTGTCCGAAGAATCGATATCCTAAGGGCGCAACACCTACGGTGCAAGGTGCAACATCCGTCCAAAATGCCGAAACAGTGCCGTGTGACTTTTAGAAATGAGTGCATGGATTTGAAATGGAACAGTACCATGGAGCACCACTATCCTACATTGGTAAATCGACGATCAACCATGGTGATCCCGTTTTACCATAAAATTCAAATGAAGCAAACGAAAGGTAAAAAAAACTTCCTAGTCCCGAAAGTGATTCGGGTTGTCTTTTTTTGGATATGAAACTTTGCATTGACTGCTAAAAGCTGTCAAAGCCTAGAACTCATAGAGAGCTTCGTTTTGACTAGTTATAGCTCTTGTAACTCCAAAAGAGGCAACCGTTATGGCTGTCCGAAGAATCGATATCCTAAGGGCGCAACATCTACGGTGCATGGTGCAACATCCTCTCAAAATGTCAAAACAGTGCCGTACGACTTTTAGAAATGAGTGCATGGATTTGAAACGGAACAGTACCAAGGAGCACCACTCTCCTACGATGGTAAATCGACGACCAGCCACGGTGATCCTGTTTTACCATAAAATTCACGTGAAGCAAACGAAGGGTAAAACTAAACTTCCAAGTCCCGAAACTGATTCGGGTAGTCTTTTTTTGGATATGAAACTTTGCATTGACGGCTAAGAGCTGCCAAAGCCGTAGAACTCATAGAGTGCTTCGTTTTGACTGGTTATGGCTCGCGTAACTCCAAAAGAGGCAACCGTTATGGCTGTCCGAAGAATCGATATCTAAAGGGCGCAACATCTACGGTGCAAGGTGCAACATCCGTTCAAAATGTCGAACAAGTGTCGTACGACTTTTAGAAATGAGTACATGGATTTGAAACGGAATAGTACCATGGAGCACCACTCTCCTATGTTGGTAAATCGATGACCAGCCACGGTGATCCCGTTTTACCATAAAATTCAGGTGAAGCAAACGAAGGGTAAAAAAAATTCCAAGTCCCCAAAGTGATTCGGGTTGTCTTTTTTTGGATATGAAATTTGCATTGACGGTTAAGAGCAGTCAAAGCCGTAGAACTCACAGAGATCTTCGTTTTGACTTGTTATGGCTCCCGTAACTCCAAAAGAGGCAACCGTTATGGCTGTCCGAAAAATCGATATCCTAAGGGCGCAACATCTACGGTGCAAGGTGCAACATCCATTCAAAATGCTGAAACAGTGCCGTACGACTTTTAGAAATGAGTGCATGGAATTGAAACGAAACAGTACATGGAGCACCACTCTCCTACGATGGTAAATCGATGATCAGCCACGGTGATCCCCTTTTACCATAAAATTCACGTGAAGCAAACGAAGGGTAAAATAAAACTTCCGAGTCCCGAAAGTGATTCGGGTTGTCTTTTTTTGGATATGAAACTTTGCATTGATGGCTAAGAGCTGCCAAAGCCGTAGAACTCACAAAGAGCTTCGTTTTGACTAGTTATGGCTCGTGTATTTCCAAAAGAGGCAACCGTTATGGTTGTCCGAAGAATCGATATCCTAAGGGCGCAACATCTACGATGCAAGGTGCAACATCCGTTCAAATTGCCTAAACAGTGTCGTACGACTTTTAGAAATGAGTGCATGGATTTGAAATGGAACAGTACCAGGGAGCACCACTCTCCTATGTTGGTAAATCGACGACCAGCCATGGTGATCCCGTTTTACAATAAAATTCACGTGAAGCAAACGAAGGGTAAAAAAACTTCCGAGTCCCGAAAGTGATTCGGGTTGTCTTTTTTTGGATATAAAACTTTGGATTGACGGATAAGAGCTGTCAAAGGCGTAGAATGCATAAAGAGCTTCGTTTTGACTGGTTATTGCTGTCGTAACTCCAAAAGAGGCAACCGTTATGGCTGTCCGAAGAATCGATATCCTAAGGGCGCAACACCTACGGTGCAAGGTGCAACATCAGTCCAAAATGCCGAAACAGTGCCGTGTGACTTTTAGAAATGAGTGCATGGATTTGAAATGGAACAGTACCATGGAGCACCACTATCCTACATTGGTAAATCGACGATCAACCATGGTGATCCCGTTTTACCATAAAATTCACGTGAAGCAAACGAAAGGTAAAAAAAACTTCCTAGTCCCGAAAGAGATTCGGGTTGTATTTTTTTGGATATGAAACTTTGTATTGACGGCTAAAAGCTGTCAAAGCCTAGAACTCATAGAGAGCTTCGTTTTGACTGGTTATAGCTCCCGTAACTCCAAAAGAGGCAACCGGTATGGCTGTCCGAAGAATCGATATCATAAAGGCGCAACATCCACGGTGCATGGTGCAACATCCTCTCAAAATGTCAAAACAGTGCCGTACGACTTTTCGAAATGAGTGCATGGATTTGAAACAGAACAGTACCAAGGAGCACCACTCTCCTACGATGGTAAATCGACGACCAGCCACGGTGATCCTGTTTTACCATAAAATTCACGTGAAGCAAACGAAGGGTAAAACTAAACTTCCGAGTCCCGAAACTGATTCGGGTAGTCTTTTTTTGGATATGAAACTTTGCATTGATGGCTAAGAGCTATCAAAGGCATAGAACTCATAGAGAGCTTCGTTTTGACTGGTTATGGCTCCCGTAACTCCAAAAGAGGAAACCGTTATGGTTGTCTGAAGAATCGATATCCTAAGGGCGCAACACCTAATGTGCAAGATGCAACATCCATCCAAAATGCCGAAACAGTGCCGTACGACTTTTATAAATGAGTGCATGGATTTGAAACGGAACAGTACCATGGCGCACCACTCCCCAGCGAAGGTAAATCGACGACCAGCCACGGTGATCCCGATTTATCATAAAATTCACGTGTAGCAGATGAAGGGTAAAAAAAAACTTCCGAGTCCCGAAAGTGATTCGGGTGGTCTTTTTTTGGATATGAAACTATGCATTGACGGCTAAAAGTGGTCAAAGCCATAGAACTCACAGAGAGCTTCGTTTTGACTGGTTATGGCTCCCGTAACTCCAAAAGTGGCAACCGTTAGTGCTGTCCGAAAAATCGATATCCTAAGCGCGCAACATCTACGGTGCAAGGTGAAACATTCGTTCAAAATGCCGAAACAGTGCCGTACGACTTTTAGAAATGAGTGCATGGATTTTAAATGAAATAGTACCATGGAGCACCACTCTCTTACGATGGTAAATCGACGACCAGCCACGATGATCCGGTTTTACCATAAAATTCACGTGAAGCAAACGAAGGGTAAAAAAACATCCGAGTCTCGAAAGTGATTCGGGTAGTCTTTTTTTGGATATGAAACTTTGCTTTGATGGCTAAGAGCGGTCAAAGCCGAAGAACTCACACAGAGCGTTGTTTTGACTGCTTATGGCTCTCGTAACTCCAAAAGAGGCAACCGTTATGGCAGTCCGAAAAATCGATATCCTAAGGGCGCAACATCTATAGTGCAAGGTGCAACATCCGTTCAAAATGCCGAAACAGTGCCGTACGAATTTTAGAAATGAGTGCATGGAATTGAAACGGAATAGTACCATGGAGATCCAATCTCCTACGATGGTAAATCGACGACCAGCCACGGTGATCCCGTTTTACGGTAAAATTCATGTGAATCAAACTAAGGGTAAAAAATCTTCCGAGTCCCGAAAGTGATTCGAGTAGACTTTTTTTGGATATGAAACTTTGCATTGACAGCTAAGAGCGATCAAAGTCGTAGAACTCACAGAGAGCTTCGTTTTGACTGGTATTGCTCCCATAACTCCAAAAGAGGCAACCGTTATGGCTGTCCGAAGAATCGATATCCTAAGGGCGCAACATCTACGGTGCAAGGTGCAACATCCGTCCAAAATGTTGAAACAGTGCCGTATGACTTTTATAAATGAGTGCATGGATTTGAAATGGAACAGTACCATGGCGCACTACTCTCCAGCGATGGAAAATCGACGACCAACCACGGTGATCCCGTTTTACCATAAAATTCACGTGAAGCAAATGAAGGGTAAAAAAAACTTTCGAGTCCCGAAAGTGATTCGGGTAGACTTTCTTTAGATATGAAACTTTGCATTGATGGCTAAGAGCTGTAAAAGGCGTAGAACTCATAAAGAGCTTCGTTTTGACTTGTTATGGCTGCCGTAACTCCAAAGAGGCAACCGTTATGACTGTCCGAAGAATCGATATCCTAATTACGCAACACCTACGGTGGAAGGTGCAACATCCGTCAAAAATGCCGAAACAGTGTTGTACGACTTTTATAAATGAGTGCATGGATTTGAAACGGAACAGTACTATGGCGCAACACTCTCCAGGAATGGTAAATCAACGACAAGCCATGGTGATCCCGATTTACCATAAAATTCACGTGTAGCAAATGAAGGGTAAAAAAAACTTTCGAGTCCCGAAAGTGATTCGGGTAGACTTTCTTTAGATATGAAACTTTGCATTGATGGCTAAGAGCTGTAAAAGGCGTAGAACTCATAAAGAGCTTCGTTTTGACTTGTTATGGCTGCCGTAACTCCAAAGAGGCAACCGTTATGACTGTCCGAAGAATCGATATCCTAATTACGCAACACCTACGGTGGAAGGTGCAACATCCGTCAAAAATGCCGAAACAGTGTTGTACGACTTTTATAAATGAGTGCATGGATTTGAAACGGAACAGTACTATGGCGCAACACTCTCCAGGAATGGTAAATCAACGACAAGCCATGGTGATCCCGATTTACCATAAAATTCACGTGTAGCAAATGAAGGGTAAAAAAAACTTCCGAGTCCCGAAAGTGATTCGGGTAGTCTTTTTTTGGATATGAAACTTTGCATTGACGGCTAAGAGCGGTCAAAGCCGTAGAACTCACATATAGCTTCGTTTTGACAGGTTATGGCTCTCGTGACTCCAAAAGTGGCAACCGTTATGGTCTTCCAAAAAATCGATATCCTAAGGGCGCAACATCTACGGTGCAAGGTTCAACATCCGTTCAAAATGCCGAAACAGTGCCGTACGACTTTTAGAAAAGAGTGCATGGAATTGAAACGGAATAGTACCATGGAGCACCACTCTTCTACGATGGTAAATCGACGACCAGCCACGGTGATCCCGTTTTACGATAAAATTCACGTGAAGCAAACGAAGGGTAAAAAATCTTCCGAGTCCCGAAAGTAATTCGGGTAGTCTTTTTTTGGATATGAAACTTTGCATTGACGGATAAGAGCCATCAAAGCCGTAGAACTCACAGAGAGCTTCATTTTGACTGGTTATTGCTCCCGTAACTCCAAAAGAGGCAACCGTTATGGATGTCCGAAGAATCGATATCCTATAGGCGCAACATCTACGGTGCAAGGTGCAACATCTGTCCAAAATGCCGAAACAGTGTCGTACGACTTTTATAAATGAGTGCATGGATTTGAAATGGAACAGTACCATGGCGCACCACTCTCCAGCGATGGAAAATCGACGACCAACCAATTTGATCCCGTTTTACCATAAAGTTCACGTGATGCAAATGAAGGGTAAAAAAAAACTTTCGAGTCCCGAAAGTGATTCGGGTAGACTTTCTTTAGATATGAAACTTTGCATTTACGGCTAAGAGCTATCAAAGGCGTAGAACTCATAAAGAACTTCGTTTTGACTGGTTATGGCTGCCGTAACTCCAAAAGAGGCAACCGTTATGGCAGTTCGAAGAATCGATATCCTAAATGCGCAACACCTACGGTGGAAGGTGCAACATCCGTCAAAAATGCCGAAACAGTGTCGTACGACTTTTACAAATGAGTGCATGGATTTGAAACGGAACAGTACCATGGTGCACCACTCTCCAGCAATGGTAAATCGACGACCAGCCACGGTGATCCCGATTTACCATAAAATTCACGTGTAGCAAATGAAGGGTAAAAAAAACTTCCGAGTCCCGAAAGTGATTCGGGTAGTCTTTTTTTGGATATGAAACTTTGCATTGACTGCTAAGAGCGGTCAAAGCTGTAAAACTCACAAAGAGCTTCGTTTTGACTGGTTATGGCTCCCGTAACTCCAAAAGTGGCAACCGTTATGGCCTTCCGAAAAATCGATATCCTAAGGGCGCAACATCTACGGTGCAAGGTGCAACATCCGTTCAAAATGCCGAAACAGTGCCGTACGACTTTTAGAAAAGAGTGCATGGAATTGAAACGGAACAGTACCATGGAGCACCACGCTCCTACGATGGTAAATCGACGACCATCCATGGTGATCCCGTTTTACGATAAAATTCATGTGAAGCAAACGAAGGGTAAAAAATCTTCCTAGTCTCGAAAGTGATTCGGGTAGTCTTTTTTTGGATATGAAACTTTGCATTGACCGCTAAGAGCCGTCAAAGCCATAGAACTCACAGAGAGCTTCGTTTTGACTGGTTATTGCTCCCGTAACTCCAAAAGAGGCAACCGTTATGGCTGTCCGAAGAATCGATATCCTAAGGGTGCAACATCTACGGTGCAAGGTGCAACATCCGTCCAAAATGCTGAAACAGTGCCGTACGACTTTTATAAATGAGTGCATGGATTTGAAATGGAACAGTACCATGGCGCATCACTCTCCAGCGATGGAAAATCGACGACCAACCATATTGATCCCGTTTTACCATAAAATTCACGTGAAGCAAATGAAGGGTAAAAAAAACTTTCAAGTCCCGAAAGTGATTCGGGTAGACTTTCTTTAGATATGAAACTATGCATTGACGGCTAAGAGCCGTCAAAGGCGTAGAACTCATAAAGAGCTTCGTTTTGACTGGTTATGGCTGCCGTAACTCCAAAAGAGGCAACCGTTATGGCTGTCCGAAGAATCGATATCCTAAGTGCGCAACACCTATGGTGGAAGGTGCAACATCCGTCAAAAATGTCGAAACAGTGTCGTACGACTTTTATAAATGAGTGCATGGATTTGAAACGGAACAGTACCATGGCGCACCACTCTCCAGCAATGGTAAATCGACGGCCAACCACGGTGATCCCGATTTACCATAAAATTCACGTGTAGCAAACGAAGGGTAAAAAAAACTTCCGAGTCCCGAAAGTGATTCAGGTAGTCTTTTTTTGGATATGAAACTTTGCATTGACGGCTAAAAGCGGTCAAAGCCGTAGAACTCACAAAGAGCTTCGTTTTGACTGGTTATGGCTCCCGTAACTCCAAAAGTGGCAACCGTTATGGTCTTCCGAAAAATCGATATCCTAATGGCGCAACATCTACGGTGCAAGGTGCAACATCCGTTCAAAATGCCGAAAAAGTGCCGTACGGCTTTTAGAAAAGAGTGCATGGAATTGAAACGGAATAGTACCATGGAGCACCACTCTCCTACGATGGTAAATCGACGACCAGCCACGGTGATCCCGTTTTACGATAAAATTCACGTGAAGCAAACGAAGGGTAAAAAATCTTCTGAGTCCCGAAAGTGATTCGGGCAGTCTTTTTTTGGATATGAAACTTTGCATTGACAGCTAAGAGCCATCAAAGCCGTAGAACTCACAGAGAGCTTCTTTTTGACTGGTTATTGCTCTCGTAACTCCAAAAGAGGCAACCGTTATGGATGTCCGAAGAATCGATATCCTATGGGCGCAACATCTACGGTGCAAGGTGCAACATCCGTCCAAAATGCCGAAATATTGCCGTACGACTTTTATAAATGAGTGCATGGATTTGAAATGGAACAGTACCATGGCGCACCACTCTCCAGCGATGGAAAATCGACGACCAACCACGGTGATCCCGTTTTACAATAAAATTCAAGTGAAGCAAATGAAGGGTAAAAAAAAATTTCGAGTCCCGAAAGTGATTCGGGTAGACTTTCTTTGGATATGAAACTTTGCATTGATGGCTAAGAGCTGTCAAAGGCGTAGAACTCATAGTGAGCTTCATTTTGATTGGTTATGGATGCCGAAACTCCAAAAGAGGCAACCGTTATGGCTGTCCGAAGAATCGATATCCTAAGGGCGCAACACCTACGGTGCACGGTGCAACATCCATCCAAAATGCCGAAACAGTGTCGTACAACTTTTATAAATGAGTGCATGGATTTGAAACGGAACAGTACCATGGCGCACCACTCTCCAGTAATGGTAAATCGACGACCAGCCACGGTGATCCCGATTTACCATAAAATTCACGTGTAGCAAACAAAGAGTAAAAAAAAAACTTCTAAGTCCCGGAAGTGATTCGGGTAGTCTTTTTTTGGATATGAAATTTTGCATTGACGGCTAAGAGCTGTCATAGCCGTATAACTCACAGAGAGCTTCGTTTTTACTGGTTATGGCTCCCGTAACTCCAAAAGAGGCAACCGTTATGGTTGTCCGAAGAATCGATATCCTAAGGGCACAACATCTACGGTGCATGGTGCAACATCCTTTCAAAATGCCAAAACAGTGTCGTACGACTTTTAGAAACGAGTGCATGGATTTGAAATGGAACAGTACCATAGAGCACCACTCTCCTACGATGGTAAATCGATGACCAGCCATGGTGATCCCGTTTTACCATAAAATTCACGTGAAGGAAACGAAGGGTAAAAAAACTTCCGAGTCCCGAAAGTGATTCGGGTAGTCTTTTTTTGGATATGAAACTTTACATTGACGGCTAAGAGCCATCAAAGCCGTAGAACTCACAAAGAGCTTCATTTAGACTGGTTATGACTCCCGTAACTCCAAAAGAGGCAACCGTTATAGCTGTCCGAAGAATCGATATCCTATGGGCGCAACATCTACGGTGCAAGGTGCAACATCCGTCCAAAATGCGGAAACAGTGCCGTACGACTTTTATAAATGAGTGCATGGATTTGAAACGGAACAGTACCATGGCCCACCACTCTCCAGCGATGGAAAATCGACGACCAGCCACGGTGATCCCGTTTTACCATAAAATTCACGTGAAGCAAACGTAGGGTAAAAAAAACTTTCAAGTCCCGAAAGTGATTCGGGTAGACTTTCTTTGGATATGAAACTTTGCATTGATGGCTAAGAGTTTTCAAAGGCATAGAACTCAGAGAGCTTCGTTTTGACTGGTTATGGCTGCCGTAACTCCAAAAGAGTCAACCGTTATTGATGTCCGAAGAATCGATATCCTAAGGGCGCAACACCTACGGTGCAAGGTGCAACATCCATTCAAAATGCTGAAACAGTGCCGTACGACTTTTAGAAGTGAGTGCATGGAATTGAAACGGAACAGTACCATGGAGCACCAATCTCCTACGATGGTAAATCGACGACCAGCCACGGTGATCCCGTTTTACCATAAAATTCACGTGACGCAAACAAAGGGTAAAAAAAACTTCCTAGTCCCGAAAGTGATTCGTGTAGTCTTTTTTTGGATATGAAACTTTGCATTGACGGCTAAGAGCCGTCAAAGCCGTAGAACTCACATAGAGCTTCATTTTGACTAATTATGGCTCCCGTAAGTCCAAAAGAGGCAACCGTTATGGCTGTCCTAAGAATCGATATCCTAAGGGTGCAACACCTACGGTGCATGGTGCAACATCCTTTCAAAATGCCAAAACAGTGTCGTACGACTTTTAGAAATGAGTGCATGGATTTGAAATGGAACAGTACCATGGAGCACCACTCTCCTATGATGGTAAATCGACGACCAGCCACAGTGATCCCGTTTTACCATAAAATTCACGTGAAGCAAACGATGGGTAAAAATAAACTTCCGAGTCCCGAAACTGATTCGGGTTGTCTTTTTTTGGATATGAAACTTTGCATTGATGGCTAAGAGCTGTCAAAGGCATAGAACTCATAAAGAGCTTCGTTTTGACTGGTTATGGCTCCCGTAACTCCAAAAGAGGCAACCGTTATGGTTGTCCGAAGAATCGATATCCTAAGGGCGCAACACCTACGGTGCAAGGTGCAACATCCGTCCAAAATGCCGAAACAATGTCGTACGACTTTTATAATTGAGTGCATAGATTTGAAATGGAACTGTACGCACCACTCTCCAGCGATAGGAAATCGACGACCAGCCACGGTGATCCCGATATACCATAAAATTCACGTGTAGCAAACGAAGGGTAAAAAAACTTCCGAGTCCCGAAAGTGATTCGAGTAGTCTTTTTTTGATATGAAACTATCCATTGACGGCTAAAAGTGGTCAAGGCCATAGAACTCACAGAGAGCTTCATTTTGACTAGATATGGCTCCCGTAACTCCAAAAGTGGCAACCGTTATGGCTGTCCAAAAAATCGATATCCTAAACGTATAACATTTACGGTGCAAGGTGCAACATCCGTTCAAAATTCCGAAACAGTGCCGTACCACTTTTAGAAATGAGTGCATGGATTTGAAATGGAACAGTACCATGGAGCACCACTCTCCTACGATGGTAAATCGACGAACAGCCACGGTGATCCCGTTATACCATAAAATTCACGTGAAGCAAACGAAGGGTAAAAAAAACTTCTGAGTCCCGAAAGTGATTCGGGTAGTCTTTTTTGGATATGAAACTTTGCATTGACGGCTAAGAGCGATCAAAGCCATAGAACTCACAGAGAGCTTCGTTTTGACTGGTTATGGCTCCCGTAACTCCAAAAGAGGTGACCGTTGGCTGTCCGAAAAATGATATCCTAAGCGCGCAACATCTTCAGTGCAAGGTGCAACATCCGTTCAAAAAGCCGAAACAGTGTCGTACGACTTTTAGAAATGGGTGCATGGATTTGAAATGGAAAAGTGCTATGGAGCACCACTCTCCTACGTTGTTAAAGCGACGATCAGCCACGGTGATCTCGTTTTACCATAAAATTCACGTAAAGCAAACGAAATGTAAAAAAAACTTCCTAGTCCCGAAAGTGATTCGAGTTGTCTTTTTTTGGATATGAAACTTTGCATTGACGGCTAAGAGCTGTCGAAGCTGTAGAACTCACAGAGGGCTTCTTTTTAACTGGTTATGTCTACTGTAACTCCAAAAGAGTCAACCGTTATGGTTGTCCGAAGAATCGATATCCTAAGGGCGCAACATCTACGGTGTGTGGTGCAACATCCTTTCAAAATGCCAAAACAGTGTCGTACGACTTTTAGAAATGAGTGTATGGATGTGAAACGGAACAGTACCATGGAGCACCACTCTCCTATGATGGTAAATCGACGACTAGCCACGGTGATCCCGTTTTACCATAAAATTCACGTGAAGCAAACGAAGGGTAAAAATAAACTTCCGAGTCCCGAAAGTGATTCGGGTAGTCTTTTTTTGGATATGAAACTTTGTATTGACGGCTAAGAGCCGTCAAAGCCGTAGAACTCACAGAGAGCTTCGTTTGGACAGGTTATGGCTCCCGTAACTCAAAATGAGGCAGCCGTTATGGCTGTCCGAAGAATCGATATCCTAAGGGCGCAACACCTACGGTGCAAGGTGCAACATCCATCCAAAATGCCGAAACAGTGCCGTACGACTTTTATAAATGAGTGCATGGATTTGAAACGGAACAGTACCATGGCGCACAACTCTCCAGCGATGGTAAATCGACGACCAGCCACGGTGATCCCGATTTACCATAAAATTCACGTTAAGCAAACGAAAGGTAAAAAAACTTCCGAGTCCCGAAAGTGATTCGGGTTGTCTTTTTTTGATATGAAACTATGCATTGACGGCTAAAAGTGGTTAAAGCCATAGAACTCACAGAGAGCTTCGTTTTGACTGGTTATGGCTCCCGTAACTCCAAAAGTGGTAACCGTTATAGCTGTCCGAAAAATCGATATCCTAAGCGCGCAACATCTACGGTGCAAGGTGCAACATCCGTTCAAAATTCCGAAACAGTGCCATACGACTTTTAGAAATGAGTGCATGGATTTGAAATGGAATAGTACCATGGAGCACCACTCTCCTACGATGGTAAATCAACGACCAGCCACAGTGATCCCTTTTTACCATAAAATTCACGTGAAGCAAACGAAGTGTAGAAAAAACTTCCGAGTCCCGAAAATCATCCGGTAGACTTTCTTTGGATATGAAACTTTGCATTGACGGCTAAGAGCTGGCAAAGCCGTAGAACTAACAGAGAGCTTTGTTTTGACTGGTTATGGCTCCCGTAACTCCAAAAGAGGCAACCGTTATGGATGTCCGAAGAATCGATATCCAAAGGGTGCAAAATCTAGGGTGCAAGGTGCAACATCCGTTCAAAATGCCGAAACAGTGCCGTACGACTTTTAGAAATGAGTGCATGGATTTGAAACAGAACAGTACCATGCAGCACCACTCTCCTACGTTGGTAAATCGACGATCAGCCACGTTGATCCCCTTTTACCATAAAATTCACGTGAAGCAAACGAAGGGTAAAAAAACTTCTGAGTCCCGAAATGATTCGGGTTGTCTTTTTTTGTATATGAAACTTTGCATTAACGGCTAAGAGCTGCCAAAGCCGTAGAACTCACAGAGAGCTTCGTTTTGACTAGTTATGGCTCGCGTAACTCCAAAAGAGGCAACCGTTATGGCTGTCCGAAGAATCGATATCCTAAGGGCGCAACATCTACGGTGCAAGGTGCAATATCCGTTCAAAATGCCGAAATAGTGTCGTACGACTTTTAGAAATGAGTGCATGGATTTGAAATGGAAGAGTACCATGTAGCACCACTCTCCTATGTTGGTAAATCGACGACCAGTCACGGTGATCCTGTTTTACAATAAAATTCACGTTAAGCAAACGAAAGGTAAAAAAACTTCCGAGTCCCGAAAGTGATCCGGGTTGTCTTTTTTTGGATATGAAACTTTGCATTGATGGCTAAGAGTAGTCAAAGCCGTAGAACTCATAGAGAGCTTTGTTTTGACTGGTTATGGCTCCCGTAACTCCAAAAGAGGCAACCGTTATGGCTGTACGAAAAATCGATATCCTAAGGGCGCAACATCTATGGTGCAAGGTGCAACATCCGTTTAAAATGCCGAAACAGTGCCGTACGACTTTTAGAAATGAGTGCATGGAATTGAAACGGAATAGTACCATGGAGCACCACTCTCCTACGTTGGTAAATCGACGATCAGCCACGGTGATCCCGTTTTACCATAAAATTCACGTGAAGCAAATGAAGGGTAAAAAAACTTCCGAGTCCCGAAAGTGATTCGGGTTGTCTTTTTTTGGATATGAAACTTTGCATTGACGGCTAAGAGCTGCCAAAGCAATAGAACTCACAGAGAGCTTCGTTTTGACTGATTATGGCTCCCGTAACTCCACAAGAGGCAACCGTTATGGCTGTCCGAAGAATCGATATCCTAAGGACGCAACATCTACGGTGCAAGGTGCAACATCCGTTCAAATGCCAAAACAGAGCCATACTACTTTTAGAAATGAGTGCATGGATTTGAAACGGAACAGTACCATGGAGCACCACTCTCCTATGTTGGTAAATTGACGACCTGCCACGGTGATCTCGTTTTACCATAAAATTCACGTGAAGCAAACGAAGGGTAAAAAAAACTTCCGAGTCCCGAAAGTGATTCGGGTAGTCTTTTTTTGGATATGAAACTTTGCATTGATGGCTAAGAGACATCAAAACTGTAGAACTAACAGAGAGCTTCGTTTGGACTGGTTATGGCTCCCATAATTCCAAAAGAGGCAACCGTTATGGCTGTCCGAAGAATCGATATCCTAAGGGCGCAACATCAACGGTGCAAGGTGCAACATCCGTCCAAAATGCCGAAACAGTGTCGTACGACTTTTATAAATGAGTGCATGGATTTGAAACGGAACAATACCATGGCGCACCACTCTCCAGCGATGGTAAATCGACGACCAGCCACGGTGATCCCATTTTACCATAAAATTCACGTGAAGCAAACGAAGGGTAAAAAAAACTTTCGAGTCCCGAAAGTGATTCGGGTGGTCTTTTTTTGGATATGAAACTTTGCATTGACGGCTAAGAGCTGTCAACGCCGTAGATATTATAGAGAGCTTCGTTTTAACTTGTTATGGCTCCCGTAAGTCCAAAAGAGGCAACCGTTATGGCTGTCCTAAGAATCGATATCCTAAGGGCGCAACACTTACGGTGCATGGTGCAACATCCTTTCAAAATGCCAAAACAGTGTCGTACGACTTTTAGAAATGAGTGCATGGATTTGAAATGGAACAGTACCATGGAGCACCACTCTCCTACGATGGTAAATCGACGACCAGCCACAGTGATCCCGTTTTACCATAAAATTCACGTGAAGCAAACGAAGGGTAAAAATAAACTTCCGAGTCCCGAAACTGATTCGGGTTGTCTTTTTTTGGATATGAAACTTTGCATTGATTGCTAAGAGCTGTCAAAGGCATAGAACTCATAAAGATCTTCGTTTTGACTGGTTATGGCTCCCGTAACTCCAAAAGAGGCAACCGTTATGGTTGTCCGAAGAATCGATATCCTAAGGGCGCAACACCTACGGTGCAAGGTGCAACATCCGTCCAAAATGCCGAAACAATGTCGTACGACTTTTATAATTGAGTGCATAGATTTGAAATGGAACTGTACGCTCCACTCTCCAGCGATAGGAAATCGACGACCAGCCATGGTGATCCCGATTTACCATAAAATTCACGTGTAGCAAACGAAGGGTAAAAAACTTCCGAGTCCCGAAAGTGATTCGGGTAGTCTTTTTTTGATATGAAACTATCCATTGACGGCTAAAAGTGGTCAAGGCCGTAAAACTCACAGAGAGCTTCATTTTGACTAGTTATGGCTCCCGTAACTCCAAAAGTGGCAACCGTTATGGCTGTCCAAAAAATCGATATCCTAAGCGCATAACATTTACGGTGCAAGGTGCAACATCCGTTCAAAATTCCGAAACAGTGCCGTACCACTTTTAGAAATGAGTGCACGGATTTGAAATGGAACAGTACCATGGAGCACCACTCTCCTACGATGGTAAATCGACGAAGAGCCACGGTGATCCCGTTATACCATAAAATTCACGTGAAGCAAACGAAGGGTAAAAAAAACTTCCGAGTCCCGAAAGTGATTCGGGTAGTCTTTTTTGGATATGAAACTTTGCATTGACGGCTATGAGCGATCAAAGCCGTAGAACTCACAGAGAGCTTCGTTTTGACTGGTTATGGCTCCAGTAACTCCAAAAGAGCTGACCGTTGGCTGTCCGAAAAATGATATCCTAAGCGCGCAACATCTTCAGTGCAAGGTGCAACATCCGTTCAAAAAGCCGAAACAGTGTCGTACGACTTTTAGAAATGGGTGCATGGATTTGAAACGGAAAAGTACTATGGAGAACCACTCTCCTACGGTGTTAAAGCGACGATCAGCCACGGTGATCTCGTTTTACCATAAAATTCACGTAAAGCAAACGAAATGTAAAAAAAACTTCCTAGTCCCGAAACTGATTCGAGTTGTCTTTTTTTGGATATGAAACTTTACATTGACGGCTAAGAGCTGTCGAAGCTGTAGAACTCACAGAGGGCTTCTTTTTAACTTGTTATGTCTACCGTAACTCCAAAAGAGTCAACCATTATGGTTGTCCGAAGAATCGATATCCTAAGGGCGCAACATCTACGGTGTGTGGTGCAACATCCTTTCAAAATGCCAAAACAGTGTCGTACGACTTTTAGAAATGAGTGTATGGATGTGAAACGGAACAGTACCATGGAGCACCACTCTCCTATGATGGTAAATCGACGACTAGCCACGGTCATCCCGTTTTACCATAAAATTCACGTGAAGCAAACGAAGGGTAAAAATAAACTTCCGAGTCCCGAAAGTGATTCGGGTAGTCTTTTTTTGGATATGAAACTTTGCATTGACGGCTAAGAGCCGTCCAAGCCGTAGAACTCACAGAGAGCTTCGTTTGGACAGGTTATGGCTCCCGTAACTCAAAATGAGGCAACCGTTATGGTTGTCCGAAGAATCGATATCCTAAGGGTGCAAAATCTAGGGTGCAAGGTGCAACATCCGTTCAAAATGCCGAAACAGTGCCGTACGACTTTTAGAAATGAGTGCATGGATTTGAAACGGAACAGTACCATGCAGCACCACTCTCCTACGTTGGTAAATCGACGATCAGCCACGTTGATCCCCTTTTACCATAAAATTCACGTGAAGCAAACGAAGGGTAAAAAAACTTCTGAGTCCCGAAATGATTCGGGTTGTCTTTTTTTGTATATGAAACTTTGCATTAACGACTAACAGCTGCCAAAGCCGTAGAACTCACAGAGAGCTTCGTTTTGACTAGTTATGGCTCGCGTAACTCCAAAAGAGGCAACCGTTATGGCTGTCCGAAGAATCGATATCCTAAGGGCGCAACATCTACGGTGCAAGGTACAATATCCGTTTAAAATGCCGAAATAGTGTCGTACGACTTTTAGAAATGAGTGCATGGATTTGAAATGGAAGAGTACCATGTAGCACCACTCTCCTATGTTGGTAAATCGACGACCAGTCACGGTGATCCTGTTTTACAATAAAATTCACGTTAAGCAAACGAAAGGTAAAAAAACTTCCGAGTCCCGAAAGTGATCCGGGTTGTCTTTTTTTGGATATGAAACTTTGCATTGATGGCTAAGAGTAGTCAAAGCCGTAGAACTCATAGAGAGCTTTGTTTTGACTGGTTATGGCTCCCGTAACTCCAAAAGAGGCAACCGTTATGGCTGTACGAAAAATCGATATCCTAAGGGCGCAACATCTATGGTGCAAGGTGCAACATCCGTTTAAAATGCCGAAACAGTGCCGTACGACTTTTAGAAATGAGTGCATGGAATTGAAACGGAATAGTACCATGGAGCACCACTCTCCTACGTTGGTAAATCGACGATCAGCCACGGTGATCCCGTTTTACCATAAAATTCACGTGAAGCAAATGAAGGGTAAAAAAACTTCCGAGTCCCAAAAGTGATTCGGGTTGTCTTTTTTTGGATATGAAACTTTGCATTGACGGCTAAGAGCTGCCAAAGCAATAGAACTCACAGAGAGCTTCGTTTTGACTGATTATGGCTCCCGTAACTCCACAAGAGGCAACCGTTATGGCTGTCCGAAGAATCGATATCCTAAGGACGCAACATCTACGGTGCAAGGTGCAACATCCGTTCAAATGCCAAAACAGAGCCATACTACTTTTAGAAATGAGTGCATGGATTTGAAACGGAACAGTACCATGGAGCACCACTCTCCTATGTTGGTAAATTGACGACCTGCCACGGTGATCCCGTTTTACCATAAAATTCACGTGAAGCAAACGAAGGGTAAAAAAAACTTCCGAGTCCCGAAAGTGATTCGGGTAGTCTTTTTTTGGATATGAAACTTTGCATTGATGGCTAAGAGACATCAAAACTGTAGAACTAACAGAGAGCTTCGTTTGGACTGGTTATGGCTCCCATAATTCCAAAAGAGGCAACCGTTATGGCTGTCCGAAGAATCGATATCCTAAGGGCGCAACATCAACGGTGCAAGGTGCAACATCCGTCCAAAATGCCGAAACAGTGTCGTACGACTTTTATAAATGAGTGCATGGATTTGAAACGGAACAATACCATGGCGCACCACTCTCCAGCGATGGTAAATCGACGACCAGCCACGGTGATCCCATTTTACCATAAAATTCACGTGAAGCAAACGAAGGGTAAAAAAAACTTTCGAGTCCCGAAAGTGATTCGGGTGGTCTTTTTTTGGATATGAAACTTTGCATTGACGGCTAAGAGCTGTCAACGCCGTAGATATTATAGAGAGCTTCGTTTTAACTTGTTATGGCTCCCGTAAGTCCAAAAGAGGCAACCGTTATGGCTGTCCTAAGAATCGATATCCTAAGGGCGCAACACTTACGGTGCATGGTGCAACATCCTTTCAAAATGCCAAAACAGTGTCGTACGACTTTTAGAAATGAGTGCATGGATTTGAAATGGAACAGTACCATGGAGCACCACTCTCCTACGATGGTAAATCGACGACCAGCCACAGTGATCCCGTTTTACCATAAAATTCACGTGAAGCAAACGAAGGGTAAAAATAAACTTCCGAGTCCCGAAACTGATTCGGGTTGTCTTTTTTTGGATATGAAACTTTGCATTGATTGCTAAGAGCTGTCAAAGGCATAGAACTCATAAAGATCTTCGTTTTGACTGGTTATGGCTCCCGTAACTCCAAAAGAGGCAACCGTTATGGTTGTCCGAAGAATCGATATCCTAAGGGCGCAACACCTACGGTGCAAGGTGCAACATCCGTCCAAAATGCCGAAACAATGTCGTACGACTTTTATAATTGAGTGCATAGATTTGAAATGGAACTGTACGCTCCACTCTCCAGCGATAGGAAATCGACGACCAGCCACGGTGATCCCGATTTACCATAAAATTCACGTGTAGCAAACGAAGGGTAAAAAACTTCCGAGTCCCGAAAGTGATTCGGGTAGTCTTTTTTTGATATGAAACTATCCATTGACGGCTAAAAGTGGTCAAGGCCGTAAAACTCACAGAGAGCTTCATTTTGACTAGTTATGGCTCCCGTAACTCCAAAAGTGGCAACCGTTATGGCTGTCCAAAAAATCGATATCCTAAGCGCATAACATTTACGGTGCAAGGTGCAACATCCGTTCAAAATTCCGAAACAGTGCCGTACCACTTTTAGAAATGAGTGCACGGATTTGAAATGGAACAGTACCATGGAGCACCACTCTCCTACGATGGTAAATCGACGAAGAGCCACGGTGATCCCGTTATACCATAAAATTCACGTGAAGCAAACGAAGGGTAAAAAAAACTTCCGAGTCCCGAAAGTGATTCGGGTAGTCTTTTTTGGATATGAAACTTTGCATTGACGGCTATGAGCGATCAAAGCCGTAGAACTCACAGAGAGCTTCGTTTTGACTGGTTATGGCTCCAGTAACTCCAAAAGAGCTGACCGTTGGCTGTCCGAAAAATGATATCCTAAGCGCGCAACATCTTCAGTGCAAGGTGCAACATCCGTTCAAAAAGCCGAAACAGTGTCGTACGACTTTTAGAAATGGGTGCATGGATTTGAAACGGAAAAGTACTATGGAGAACCACTCTCCTACGGTGTTAAAGCGACGATTAGCCACGGTGATCTCGTTTTACCATAAAATTCACGTAAAGCAAACGAAATGTAAAAAAAACTTCCTAGTCCCGAAACTGATTCGAGTTGTCTTTTTTTGGATATGAAACTTTACATTGACGGCTAAGAGCTGTCGAAGCTGTAGAACTCACAGAGGGCTTCTTTTTAACTTGTTATGTCTACCGTAACTCCAAAAGAGTCAACCATTATGGTTGTCCGAAGAATCGATATCCTAAGGGCGCAACATCTACGGTGTGTGGTGCAACATCCTTTCAAAATGCCAAAACAGTGTCGTACGACTTTTAGAAATGAGTGTATGGATGTGAAACGGAACAGTACCATGGAGCACCACTCTCCTATGATGGTAAATCGACGACTAGCCACGGTCATCCCGTTTTACCATAAAATTCACGTGAAGCAAACGAAGGGTAAAAATAAACTTCCGAGTCCCGAAAGTGATTCGGGTAGTCTTTTTTTGGATATGAAACTTTGCATTGACGGCTAAGAGCCGTCAAAGCCGTAGAACTCACAGAGAGCTTCGTTTGGACAGGTTATGGCTCCCGTAACTCAAAATGAGGCAACCGTTATGGTTGTCCGAAGAATCGATATCCTAAGGGTGCAAAATCTAGGGTGCAAGGTGCAACATCCGTTCAAAATGCCGAAACAGTGCCGTACGACTTTTAGAAATGAGTGCATGGATTTGAAACGGAACAGTACCATGCAGCACCACTCTCCTACGTTGGTAAATCGACGATCAGCCACGTTGATCCCCTTTTACCATAAAATTCACGTGAAGCAAACGAAGGGTAAAAAAACTTCTGAGTCCCGAAATGATTCGGGTTGTCTTTTTTTGTATATGAAACTTTGCATTAACGACTAAGAGCTGCCAAAGCCGTAGAACTCACAGAGAGCTTCGTTTTGACTAGTTATGGCTCGCGTAACTCCAAAAGAGGCAACCGTTATGGCTGTCCGAAGAATCGATATCCTAAGGGCGCAACATCTACGGTGCAAGGTACAATATCCGTTCAAAATGCCGAAATAGTGTCGTACGACTTTTAGAAATGAGTGCATGGATTTGAAATGGAAGAGTACCATGTAGCACCACTCTCCTATGTTGGTAAATCGACGACCAGTCACGGTGATCCTGTTTTACAATAAAATTCACGTTAAGCAAACGAAAGGTAAAAAAACTTCCGAGTCCCGAAAGTGATCCGGGTTGTCTTTTTTTGGATATGAAACTTTGCATTGATGGCTAAGAGTAGTCAAAGCCGTAGAACTCATAGAGAGCTTTGTTTTGACTGGTTATGGCTCCCGTAACTCCAAAAGAGGCAACCGTTATGGCTGTACGAAAAATCGATATCCTAAGGGCGCAACATCTATGGTGCAAGGTGCAACATCCGTTTAAAATGCCGAAACAGTGCCGTACGACTTTTAGAAATGAGTGCATGGAATTGAAACGGAATAGTACCATGGAGCACCACTCTCCTACGTTGGTAAATCGACGATCAGCCACGGTGATCCCGTTTTACCATAAAATTCACGTGAAGCAAATGAAGGGTAAAAAAACTTCCGAGTCCCGAAAGTGATTCGGGTTGTCTTTTTTTGGATATGAAACTTTGCATTGACGGCTAAGAGCTGCCAAAGCAATAGAACTCACAGAGAGCTTCGTTTTGACTGATTATGGCTCCCGTAACTCCACAAGAGGCAACCGTTATGGCTGTCCGAAGAATCGATATCCTAAGGACGCAACATCTACGGTGCAAGGTGCAACATCCGTTCAAATGCCAAAACAGAGCCATACTACTTTTAGAAATGAGTGCATGGATTTGAAACGGAACAGTACCATGGAGCACCACTCTCCTATGTTGGTAAATTGACGACCTGCCACGGTGATCCCGTTTTACCATAAAATTCACGTGAAGCAAACGAAGGGTAAAAAAAACTTCCGAGTCCCGAAAGTGATTCGGGTAGTCTTTTTTTGGATATGAAACTTTGCATTGATGGCTAAGAGACATCAAAACTGTAGAACTAACAGAGAGCTTCGTTTGGACTGGTTATGGCTCCCATAATTCCAAAAGAGGCAACCGTTATGGCTGTCCGAAGAATCGATATCCTAAGGGCGCAACATCAACGGTGCAAGGTGCAACATCTGTCCAAAATGCCGAAACAGTGCCGTACGACTTTTATAAATGAGTGCATGGATTTGAAACGGAACAATACCATGGCGCACCACTCTCCAGCGATGGTAAATCGACGACCAGCCACGGTGATCCCATTTTACCATAAAATTCACGTGAAGCAAACGAAGGGTAAAAAAAAACTTTCGAGTCCCGAAAGTGATTCGGGTGGTCTTTTTTTGGATATGAAACTTTGCATTGACGGCTAAGAGCTGTCAACGCCGTAGATATTATAGAGAGCTTCGTTTTAACTTGTTATGGCTCCCGTAAGTCCAAAAGAGGCAACCGTTATGGCTGTCCTAAGAATCGATATCCTAAGGGCGCAACACTTACGGTGCATGGTGCAACATCCTTTCAAAATGCCAAAACAGTGTCGTACGACTTTTAGAAATGAGTGCATGGATTTGAAATGGAACAGTACCATGGAGCACCACTCTCCTACGATGGTAAATCGACGACCAGCCACAGTGATCCCGTTTTACCATAAAATTCACGTGAAGCAAACGAAGGGTAAAAATAAACTTCCGAGTCCCGAAACTGATTCGGGTTGTCTTTTTTTGGATATGAAACTTTGCATTGATTGCTAAGAGCTGTCAAAGGCATAGAACTCATAAAGATCTTCGTTTTGACTGGTTATGGCTCCCGTAACTCCAAAAGAGGCAACCGTTATGGTTGTCCGAAGAATCGATATCCTAAGGGCGCAACACCTACGATGCAAGGTGCAACATCCGTCCAAAATGCCGAAACAATGTCGTACGACTTTTATAATTGAGTGCATAGATTTGAAATGGAACTGTACGCTCCACTCTCCAGCGATAGGAAATCGACGACCAGCCACGGTGATCCCGATTTACCATAAAATTCACGTGTAGCAAACGAAGGGTAAAAAACTTCCGAGTCCCGAAAGTGATTCGGGTAGTCTTTTTTTGATATGAAACTATCCATTGACGGCTAAAAGTGGTCAAGGCCGTAAAACTCACAGAGAGCTTCATTTTGACTAGTTATGGCTCCCGTAACTCCAAAAGTGGCAACCGTTATGGCTGTCCAAAAAATCGATATCCTAAGCGCATAACATTTACGGTGCAAGGTGCAACATCCGTTCAAAATTCCGAAACAGTGCCGTACCACTTTTAGAAATGAGTGCACGGATTTGAAATGGAACAGTACCATGGAGCACCACTCTCCTACGATGGTAAATCGACGAAGAGCCACGGTGATCCCGTTATACCATAAAATTCACGTGAAGCAAACGAAGGGTAAAAAAAACTTCCGAGTCCCGAAAGTGATTCGGGTAGTCTTTTTTGGATATGAAACTTTGCATTGACGGCTATGAGCGATCAAAGCCGTAGAACTCACAGAGAGCTTCGTTTTGACTGGTTATGGCTCCAGTAACTCCAAAAGAGCTGACCGTTGGCTGTCCGAAAAATGATATCCTAAGCGCGCAACATCTTCAGTGCAAGGTGCAACATCCGTTCAAAAAGCCGAAACAGTGTCGTACGACTTTTAGAAATGGGTGCATGGATTTGAAACGGAAAAGTACTATGGAGAACCACTCTCCTACGGTGTTAAAGCGACGATCAGCCACGGTGATCTCGTTTTACCATAAAATTCACGTAAAGCAAACGAAATGTAAAAAAAACTTCCTAGTCCCGAAACTGATTCGAGTTGTCTTTTTTTGGATATGAAACTTTACATTGACGGCTAAGAGCTGTCGAAGCTGTAGAACTCACAGAGGGCTTCTTTTTAACTTGTTATGTCTACCGTAACTCCAAAAGAGTCAACCATTATGGTTGTCCGAAGAATCGATATCCTAAGGGCGCAACATCTACGGTGTGTGGTGCAACATCCTTTCAAAATGCCAAAACAGTGTCGTACGACTTTTAGAAATGAGTGTATGGATGTGAAATGGAACAGTACCATGGAGCACCACTCTCCTATGATGGTAAATCGACGACTAGCCACGGTCATCCCGTTTTACCATAAAATTCACGTGAAGCAAACGAAGGGTAAAAATAAACTTCCGAGTCCCGAAAGTGATTCGGGTAGTCTTTTTTTGGATATGAAACTTTGCATTGACGGCTAAGAGCCGTCAAAGCCGTAGAACTCACAGAGAGCTTCGTTTGGACAGGTTATGGCTCCCGTAACTCAAAATGAGGCAACCGTTATGGTTGTCCGAAGAATCGATATCCTAAAGGCGCAACACCTACGGTGCAAGGTGCAACATCCATCCAAAATGCCGAAACAGTGCCGTACGACTTTTATAAATGAGTGCATGGATTTGAAACGGAACAGTACCATGGCGCACCACTCTCCAGCGATGGTAAATCGACGACCAGCCACGGTGATCCCGATTTACCATAAAATTCACGTTAAGCAAACGAAAGGTAAAAAACTTCCGAGTCCCGAAAGTGATTCGGGTTGTCTTTTTTTGATATGAAACTATGCATTGACGGCTAAAAGTGGTTAAAGCCGTAGAACTGACAGAGAGCTTTGTTTTGACTGGTTATGGCTCCCGTAACTCCAAAAGTGGCAACCGTTATGGCTGTCCGAAAAATCGATATCCTAAGCGCGCAACATCTACGGTGCAAGGTGCAACATCCGTTCAAAATTCCGAAACAGTGCCATACGACTTTTAGAAATGAGTGCATGGATTTGAAATGGAATAGTACCATGGAGCACCACTCTCCTACGATGGTAAATCGACGACCAGCCACAGTGATCCCTTTTTACCATAAAATTCACGTGAAGCAAACGAAGTGTAGAAAAAACTTCCGAGTCCCGAAAATCAACCGGTAGACTTTCTTTGGATATGAAACTTTGCATTGACGGCTAAGAGCTGTCAAAGCCGTAGAACTAACAGAGAGCTTTGTTTTGACTGGTTATGGCTCCCGTAACTCCAAAAGAGGCAACCGTTATGGCTGTCCGAAGAATCGATATCCAAATGGTGCAAAATCTAGGGTGCAAGGTGCAACATCCGTTCAAAATGCCGAAACAGTGCCGTACGACTTTTAGAAATGAGTGCATGGATTTGAAACGGAACAGTACCATGCAGCACCACTCTCCTACGTTGGTAAATCGACGATCAGCCACGTTGATCCCCTTTTACCATAAAATTCACGTGAAGCAAACGAAGGGTAAAAAAACTTCTGAGTCCCGAAATGATTCGGGTTGTCTTTTTTTGTATATGAAACTTTGCATTAACGGCTAAGAGCTGCCAAAGCCGTAGAACTCACAGAGAGCTTCGTTTTGACTATTTATGGCTCGCGTAACTCCAAAAGAGGCAACCGTTATGGCTGTCCGAAGAATCGATATCCTAAGGGCGCAACATCTACGGTGCAAGGTGCAATATCCGTTCAAAATGCCGAAATAGTGTCGTACGACTTTTAGAAATGAGTGCATGGATTTGAAATGGAAGAGTACCATGTAGCACCACTCTCCTATGTTGGTAAATCGACGACCAGTCACGGTGATCCTGTTTTACAATAAAATTCACGTTAAGCAAACGAAAGGTAAAAAAACTTCCGAGTCCCGAAAGTGATCCGGGTTGTCTTTTTTTGGATATGAAACTTTGCATTGATGGCTAAGAGTAGTCAAAGCAGTAGAACTCACAGAGAGCTTTTTTTTGACTGGTTATGGCTCCCGTAACTCCAGAAGAGGCAACCGTTATGGTTGTACGAAAAATCGATATCCTAAGGGCGCAACATCTATGGTGCAAGGTGATGCCGAAACAGTGCCGTACGACTTTTAGAAATGAGTGCATAGAATTGAAACGGAATAGTACCATGGAGCACCACTCTCATACGTTGGTAAATCGACGATTTGCCACGGTGATCCCGTTTTACCATAAAATTCACGTGAAGCAAATGAAGGGTAAAAAAACTTCCGAGTCCCGAAAGTGATTCGGGTTGTCTTTTTTTGGATATGAAACTTTGCATTGACGGCTAAGAGCTGCCAAAGCAATAGAACTCACAGAGAGCTTCGTTTTGACTGATTATGGCTCCCGTAACTCCACAAGAGGCAATCGTTATGGCTGTCCGAAGAATCGATATCCTAAGGGCGCAACATCTACGGTGCAAGGTGCAACATCCGTTCAAATGCCAAAACAGAGCCATACTACTTTTAGAAATGAGTGCATGGATTTGAAACGGAACAGTACCATGGAGCACCACTCTCATATGTTGGTAAATTGACGACCAGCCACAGTGATCCCGTTTTACCATAAAATTCACGTGAAGCAAACGAAGGGTAAAAAAAACTTCCGAGTCCCGAAAGTGATTCGGGTAGTCTATTTTTGGATATGAAACTTTGCATTGATGGCTAAGAGACGTCAAAACCGTAGAACTAACAGAGAGCTTCGTTTGGACTGGTTATGGCTCCCATAATTCCAAAAGAGGCAACCGTTATGGCTGTTCGAAGAATCGATATCCTAAGGGCGCAACATCAACGGTGCAAGGTGCAACATCCGTCCAAAATGCCGAAACAGTGCCGTACGACTTTTATAAATGAGTGCATGGATTTGAAACGGAACAATACCATGGCGCACCACTCTCCAACGATGGTAAATCGACGACTAGCCACGGTGATCCCATTTTACCATAAAATTCACGTGAAGCAAACGAAGGGTAAAAAAAACTTTCGAGTCCCGAAAGTGATTCGGGTGGTCTTTTTTTGGATATGAAACTTTTCATTAACGGCTAAGAGCTGTCAAAGCCGTAGATATTATAGAGAGCTTCGTTTTAACTTGTTATGGCTCCCGTAAGTCCAAAAGAGGCAACCGTTATGGCTGTCCTAAGAATCGATATCCTAAGGGCGCAACACCTACGGTGCATGGTGCAACATCCTTTCAAAATGCCAAAACAGTGTCGTACGACTTTTAGAAATGAGTGCATGGATTTGAAATGGAACAGTACCATGGAGCACCACTCTCCTACGATGGTAAATCGACGACCAGCCATAGTGATCCCGTTTTACCATAAAATTCACGTAAAGCAAACGAAGGGTAAAAATAAACTTCCGAGTCCCGAAACTGATTCGGGTTGTCTTTTTTTGGATATGAAACTTTGCATTGATGGCTAAGAGCTGTCAAAGGCGGAGAACTCATAAAGAGCTTCGTTTTGACTGGTTATGGCTCCCGTAACTCCAAAAGAGGCAACCGTTATGGTTGTCCGAAGAATCGATATCTTAAGGGCGCAACACCTGCGGTGCAAGGTGCAACATCCGTCCAAAATGCCGAAACAGTGTCGTACGACTTTTATAATTGAGTGCATAGATTTGAAATGGAACTGTACGCACCACTCTCCAGCGATAGGAAATCGACGACCAGCCACGGTGATCCCGATTTACCATAAAATTCACGTGTAGCAAACGAAGGGTAAAAAAACTTCCGAGTCCCGAAAGTGATTCGGGTAGTCTTTTTTTGATATGAAACTATCCATTGACGGCTAAAAGTGGTCAAGGCCATAAAACTCACTAAGAGCTTCATTTTGACTAGTTATGGCTCCCGTAACTCCAAAAGTGGCAACCGTTATGGCTGTCCAAAAAATCGATATCCTAAGCGCATAACATTTACGGTGCAAGGTGCAACATCCGTTCAAAATTCCGAAACAGTGCCGTACCACTTTTAGAAATGAGTGCATGGATTTGAAATGGAACAGTACCGTGGAGCACCACTCTCCTACGATGGGAAATCGACGAACAGCCACGGTGATCCCGTTATACCATAAAATTCACGTGAAGCAAACGAAGGGTAAAAAAAACTTCCGAGTCCCGAAAGTGATTCGGGTAGTCTTTTTTGGATATGAAACTTTGCATTGACGGCTAAGAGCGATCAAAGCCGTAGAACTCACAGAGAGCTTCGTTTTGACTGGTTATGGCTCCCGTAAATCCAAAAGAGGTGACCGTTGGCTGTCCGAAAAATGATATCCTAAGCGCGCAACATCTTCAGTGCAAGGTGCAACATCCGTTCAAAAAGCCGAAATAGTGCCGTACGGCTTTTAGAAATTGGTGCATGGATTTGAAACGGAAAAGTACTATGGAGCACCACTCTCCTATGTTGTTAAAGCGACGATCAGCCACGGTGATCCCGTTTTACCATAAAATTCACGTAAAGCAAACGAAATGTAAAAAAAACTTCCTAGTCCCGATAGTGATTCGAGTTGTCTTTTTTTGGATATGAAACTTTACATTGACGGCTAAGAGCTGTCGAAGCTGTAGAACTCACAGAGGGCTTCTTTTTAACTGGATATGTCTACCGTAACTCCAAAAGAGTCAACCGTTATGGTTGTCCGAAGAATCGATATCCTAAGGGCGCAACATCTACGGTGTGTGGTGCAACATCCTTTCAAAATGCCAAAACAGTGCCGTACGACTTTTAGAAACGAGTGTATGGATGTGAAACGGAACAGTACCATGGAGCACCACTCTCCTATGATGGTAAATCGACGACTAGCCACAGTGATCCCGTTTTACCATAAAATTCACGTGAAGCAAACGAAGGGTAAAAATAAACTTCCGAGTCCCGAAAGTGATTCGGGTAGTCTTTTTTTGGATATGAAACTTTGCATTGACGGCTAAGAGCCGTCAAAGCCGTAGAACTCACAGAGAGCTTCGTTTGGACAGGTTATGGCTCCCGTAACTCAAAATGAGGCAACCGTTATGGCTGTCCGAAGAATCGATATCCTAAGGGCGCAACACCTACGGTGCAAGGTGCAACATTCATCCAAAATGCCGAAACAGTGCCGTACGACTTTTATAAATGAGTGCATGGATTTGAAACGGAACAGTACCATGGCGCACCACTCTCCAGCGATGGTAAATCGACGACCAGCCACGGTGATCCTGATTTACCATAAAATTCACGTTAAGCAAACGAAAGGTAAAAAAACTTCCGAGTCCCGAAAGTGATTCGGGTTGTCTTTTTTTGATATGAAACTATGCATTGACGGCTAAAAGTGGTTAAAGCCGTAGAACTCACAGAGAGCTTCGTTTTGACTAGTTATGGCTCCCGTAACTCCAAAAGTGGCAACCGTTATGGCTGTCCGAAAAATCGATATCCTAAGCGCGCAACATCTACGGTGCAAGGTGCAACATCCGTTCAAAATTCCGAAACAGTGCCATACGACTTTTAGAAATGAGTGCATGGATTTGAAACGGAATAGTACCATGGAGCACCACTCTCCTACGATGGTAAATCGACGACCAGCCACAGTGATCCCTTTTTACCATAAAATTCACGTGAAGCAAACGAAGTGTAGAAAAAACTTCCGAGTCCCGAAAATCATCCGGTAGACTTTCTTTGGATATGAAACTTTACATTGACGGCTAAGAGCTGTCAAAGCCGTAGAACTAACAGAGAGCTTTGTTTTGACTGGTTATGGCTCCCGTTACTCCAAAAGAGGCAACCGTTATGGCTGTCCGAAGAATCGATATCCAAAGGGTGCAAAATCTAGGGTGCAAGGTGCAACATCCGTTCAAAATGCCGAAACAGTGTCGTACGACTTTTAGAAATGAGTGCATGGATTTGAAACGGAACAGTACCATGCAGCACCACTCTCCTACGTTGGTAAATCGACGATCAGCCACGTTGATCCCCTTTTACCATCAAATTCACGTGAAGCAAACGAAGGGTAAAAAAACTTCTGAGTCCCGAAATGATTCGGGTTGTCTTTTTTTGTATATGAAACTTTGCATTAACGGCTAAGAGCTGCCAAAGCCGTAGAACTCACAGAGAGCTTCGTTTTGACTAGTTATGGCTCGCGTAACTCCAAAAGAGGCAACCGTTATGGCTGTCCGAAGAATCGATATCCTAAGGGCGCAACATCTACGGTGCAAGGTGCAATATCCATTCAAAATGCCGAAATAGTGTCGTACGACTTTTAGAAATGAGTGCATGGATTTGAAATGGAAGAGTACCATGTAGCACCACTCTCCTATGTTGGTAAATCGACGACCAGTCACGGTGATCCTGTTTTACAATAAAATTCACGTTAAGCAAACGAAAGGTAAAAAAACTTCCGAGTCCCGAAAGTGATCCGGGTTGTCTTTTTTTGGATATGAAACTTTGCATTGATGGCTAAGAGTAGTCAAAGCCGTAGAACTCACAGAGAGCTTTGTTTTGACTGGTTATGGCTCCCATAACTCCAAAAGAGGCAACCGTTATGGCTGTACGAAAAATCGATATCCTAAGGGCGCAACATCTACGGTGCAAGGTGCAACATCCGTTTAAAATGCCGAAACAGTGCCGTACGACTTTTAGAAATGAGTGCATGGAATTGAAACGGAATAGTACCATGGAGCACCACTCTCCTACATTGGTAAATCGACGATCAGCCACGGTGATCCCGTTTTACCATAAAATTCACGTGAAGCAAATGAAGGGTAAAAAAACTTCCGAGTCCCGAAAGTGATTCGGGTTGTCTTTTTTTGGATATGAATCTTTGCATTGACGGCTAAGAGCTACCAAAGCAATAGAACTCACAGAGAGCTTCGTTTTGACTGATTATCGCTCCCGTAACTCCACAAGAGGCAACCGTTATGGCTGTCCGAAGAATCGATATCCTAAGGGCGCAACATCTACGGTGCAAGGTGCAACATCCGTTCAAAATGCCAAAACAGAGCCATACTACTTTTAGAAATGAGTGCATGGATTTGAAACGGAACAGTACCATGGAGCACCACTCTCCTATGTTGGTAAATCGACGACCAGCCACGGTGATCCCGTTTTACCATAAAATTCACGTGAAGCAAACGAAGGGTAAAAAAAACTTCCTAGTTCCGAAAGTGATTTGAGTAGTCTTTTTTTGGATATGAAACTTTGAATTGATGGCTAAGAGACGTCAAAATCGTAGAACTAACAGACAGCTTCGTTTGGACTGGTTATGGCTCCCATAATTCCAAAAGAGGCAACCGTTATGGCTGTCCGAAGAATCGATATCCTAAGGGCGCAACATCAACGGTGCAAGGTGCAACATCCGTACAAAATACCGAAACAGTGCCGTACGACTTTTATAAATTAGTGCATGGATTTGAAACGGAACAATACCATGGCACATCACTCTCGAGCGATGGTAAATCGACGACCAGCCACGGTGATCCCGTTTTACCATAAAATTCACGTGAAGCAAACGAAGGGTAAAAAAAAACTTTCGAGTCCCGAAAGTGATTCGGGTAGACTTTCTTTGGATATGAAACTTTTCATTTACGGCTAAGAGCTATCAAAGGTCTAGAACTCATAGAGAGCTTCGTTTTGACTTGTTATGGCTGCCATAACTCCAAAAGAGGCAACCGTTATGACTGTCCGAAGAATCGATATACTAAGGGTGCAACACCTACGGTGCAAGGTGCAACATCCATCCAAAATGTCGAAACAGTGTCGTACGACTTTTATAAATGATTGCATAGATTTGAAACGGAACAGTACCATGGCGCACCACTCTCCAGCAATGGTAAATCGACGACCAGCCACGGTAATCTCGATTTACCATAAAATTCACATGTAGCAAACGAAGGGTAAAAAAACTTTGAAGTCCCGAAAGTGATTCGGGTAGTCTTTTCTTGGATACGAAACTATGCATTGACGGCTAAAAGTGGTCAGAGCCGTAGAACTCACAGAGAGCTTCGTTTTGACTGGTTATGGCTCGCGTAACTCCAAAAGAGGCAACCGTTATGGCTGTCCGAAGAATCGTTATCCTAAGGGCGCAACATCTACGGTGCAAGGTGCAACATCCGTTCAAAATGCCGAAACAGTGTCGTACGACTTTTAGAAATGAGTGCATGGATTTGAAACGGAACAGTACCATGTAGCACCACTCTCCTACGTTGGTAAATCGACGATCAGCCACGGTGATACCGTTTTACCATAAAATTCACGTGAAGCAAACGAAGGGTAAAAAAACTTCTGAGTCCCGAAAGTGATTCGGGATATCTTTTTTTGGATAAGAAACTCTGCATTGATGGCTAAGAGCTGCCAAAGCTATAGAACTCACAGAGAGCTTTGTTTTGACTAGTTATGGCTCCCGTAACTCCAAAAGAGGCAACCGTTATGGCTGTCCGAAGAATCGATATCATAAGGGCGCAACATCTACGATGCAAGGTGCAACGTCCGTTCAAAATGCCGAAATAGTGCCATACTACTTTTAGAAATGAGTGCATGGATTTGAAACAAAACAGTACCATGGAGCACCACTCTCCTACGTTGCTAAATCGACGACCAGCCACGGTGATCCCATTTTACCATAAAATTCACGTGAAGCAAACGAAGGGTAAAAAAAACTTCCGAGCCCCGAAAGTGATTCGAGTAGTCTTTTTTTGGATATGAAACTTTGCATTGATGGCTAAGAGCCATCAAAGCCGTAGAACTCACAGAGAGCTTCGTTTTGACTGGTTATGGCTCCCGTAACTCCAAAAGAGGCAACTGTTATGGCTGTCCGAAGAATCGATATCCTAAGGGTGCAACATCAACGGTGCAACACTCTCCAGTGATGGTAAATCGACGACCAGCCACGGTGATCCCGTTTTACCATAAAATTCACGTGAAGCAAACGAAGGGTAAAAAAAACTTTTGAGTCCCGAAAGTGATACGGGTAGACTTTCTTTGGATATAAAACTTTGCATTGACGGCTAAGAGCTGTCAAAGGCGTAGAACTCATAGAGAGCTTCGTTTTGACTGGTTATGGCTGTTGTAACTCCAAAAGAGGCAACCGTTATGGCTGTCCGAAGAATCGATATCCTAAGGGCACAACACCTACGTTGCAAGGTGCAACATCCATCCAAAATGCTGAAACAGTGCCGTACGACTTTTATAAATGAGTGAATGGATTTGAAACGGAACAGTACCATGGCGCACCACTCTCCAGCAATGGTAAATCGATGACCAGCCACGGTAATCTCGATTTACCATAAATTTCACGTGTAGCAAACGAAGGGTAAAAAAAAACTTCCGAGTCCCGAAAGTGATTCGGGTAGTCTTTTTTTGGATATGAAACTATGCATTGACGGCTAAAAGTGGTCAAAGCCATAGAACTCACAGAGAGCTTCGTTTTGACTAGTTATGGCTCCCGTAACTCCAAAAGAGGCAACCGTTATGGCTGTCCGAAAAATCGATATCCTAAGCGCGCAACATCTACGGTGTAAGGTGCAACATCCGTTCAAAATGCCGAAACAGTGCCCTACGACTTTTAGAAATGAGTGCATGGATTTGAAACGGAACAGTACCATGGAGCACCACTCTCCTATGATGGTAAATCGACTCAGCCACGGTGATCCCGTTTTAGCATAAAATTCACGTGAAGTAAACGAAGGGTAAAAAAAACTTCCAAGTGCCGAAAGTGATTCGGGTAGTCCTTTTTTGGATATGAAACTTTGCATTGATGGCTAAGAGCAATCAAAGCCATAGAACTCACAGAGAGTTTCATTTTGACTGGTTATGGCTCCCGTAACTCCAAAAGAGGCAACTGTTATGGCTATCCGAAAAATCGATATCCTAAGTGCGCAACATCTACAGTGCAAGGTGCAACATTCGTTCAAAATGCCGAAACAGTGTCGTACGACTTTTAGAAATGAGTGCATGGATTTGAAACGGAACAGTACCATGGAGCACCACCCTCCTACGATGGTAAATCGACGACCAGCCACGGTAATCTCGATTTACCATAAATTTCACGTGTAGCAAACGAAGGGTAAAAAAAAACTTCCGAGTCCCGAAAGTGATTCGGGTAGTCTTTTTTTGGATATGAAACTATGCATTGACGGCTAAAAGTGGTCAAAGCCATAGAACTCACAGAGAGCTTCGTTTTGACTGGTTATGGCTCCCGTAACTCCAAAAGAGGCAACCATTATGGCTGTCCGAAAAATCGATATCCTAAGCACGCAACATCTACGGTGTAAGGTGCAACATCCAATAAAAATGCCGAAACAGTGCCCTACGACTTTTAGAAATGAGTGCATGGATTTGAAACGGAACAGTACCATGGAGCACCACTCTCCTATGATGGTAAATCGACTCAGCCACGGTGATCCCGTTTTACCATAAAATTCACATGAAGCAAATGAAGGGTAAAAAACTTCCGAGTACCGAAAGTGATTCGGGTTGTCTTTTTTTAGATATGAAAATTTGAATTGACGGCTAAGTGTCGTCAAAGCCGTAGAACTCACAGAGAGCTTCGTTTTGACTAGTTATGGCTCCCGTAACTCCAAAAAAGGCAGCCGTTATGGCGATTCGAAGAATCGATATCCTAAGGGCGCAACATCTATGGTGCAAGGTGCAACATCCGTCCAAAATGCCGAAACAGTGATGTACGACTTTTATAAATGAGTGCATGGATTTGAAACGGAACAGTGCCATGGCGCACCACTCTCCAGCGATAGTAAATCAACGACCAGCCACGGTGATCCCGTTTTACCATAAAATTCACGTGAAGCAAACGAAGGGTAGAAAAAACTTCTAAGTCCCGAAAATGATTCCGGTAGACTTTCTTTGGATATGAAACTTTGCATTGACGGCTAAGAGCTGTCAAAGCCGTAGAACTAACATAGAGCTTTGTTTTGACTGGTTATGGCTCCCGTAACACCAAAAGAGGCAACCGTTATGGCTGTCCAAAGAATCGATATCCAAAGGGTGCAACATCTACGGTACAAGGTGCAACATCCGTTCAAAATGCCGAAACAGTGCCGTACAACATTTAGAAATGAGTGCTTGGATTTTAAATGGAACAGTACCATGGAGCACCAGTCTCCTACGTTGGTAAATCGACGATCAGCCACGTTGATCCCCTTTTACCATAAAATTCACGTGAAGCAAACGAAGGGTAAAAAAAATTCCGAGTCCCGAAAGTGATTCGGGTTGTCTTTTTTTGGATATGAAACTTTGCATTGACGGCTAAGAGCTGCCAAAGCCGTAGAACTCACAGAGAGCATCGTTTTGACTAGTTGTGGCTCGCGTAACTCCAAAAGAGGCAACCGTTATGGCTGTCCGAAGAATCGATATCCTAAGGGCGCAACATCTACGGTGCAAGGTGCAACATCCATTCAAAATGCCAAAACAGTGCCATACGACTTTTAGAAATGAGTGCATGGATTTGAAACGGAATAGTACCATGGAGCACCACTCTCCTATGTTGGTAAATCGACGACCATCCACGGTGATCTCCTTTTACAATAAAATTCACGTGAAGTAAACGAAGGGTAAAAAAACTTCCGACTCCAGAAAGTGATTCGGGTTGTCTTTTTTTGGATATGAAACTTTGCATTGACGGCTAAGAGCCATCAAAGCCGTACAACTCACAGAGAGCTTCGTTTTGACTGGTTATGGCTCCCGTAACTCAAAAGGAGGCAACCGTTATGGCTGTCCGAAAAATCGATATCCTAAGGGCGCAACATCTACGGTGCAAGGTGCAACATCCGTTCAAAATGCCGAAACAGTGTCGTACGACTTTTAGAAATAAGTGCATGGATTTGAAACGGAACAGTACCATGGAGCACCACCCTCCTACGTTGGTAAATCGACGATCAGCCATGGTGATCCCGTTTTACCATAAAATTCACGTGAAGCAAACAAAGGGTAAAAACACTTCCAAGTCCCGAAAGTGATTCGGGTTGTCTTTTTTTGGATATGAAACTATGCATTGACGACTAAAAGTGGTCGAAGCCATAGACCTCACAGAGAGCTTCGTTTTGACTGGTTATGGCTCCCGTAACTCCAAAAGAGGCAACCGTTATGGCTGTCCGAAAAATCGATATCCTAAGCACGCAGCATCTACGGTGCAAGGTGCAACATCCATTCAAAATGCCGAAACAGTGCCCTACGACTTTTAGAAATGAGTGCACGGATTTGAAACGGAACAGTACCATGGAGCACCACTCTCCTACGATGGTAAATCGACTCAGCCACGGTGATCCCGTTTTAGCATAAAATTCACGTGAAGCAAATGAAGGGTAAAAAAACTTCCGAGTCCCGAAAGTGATTCGGGTAGTCTTTTTTGGATATGAAACTTTGCATTGACGGCTAAGAGCAATCAAAGCCATAGAACTCACAGAGAGTTTCATTTTGACTGGTTATGGCTCCCGTAACTCCAAAAGAGGCAACCGTTATGGCTATCCGAAAAATCGATATCCTAAGGGCGCAACATCTACGGTGCAAGGTGCAACATTCATTCAAAATGCCGAAACAGAGTCGTACGACTTTTATAAATGAGTGCATGGAATTGAAACGGAACAGTACCCTGGAGCACCACCCTCCTACGATGGTAAATCGACGACCAGCTACGATGATCCTGTTTTACCATAAAATTCACGTGAAGCAAATGAAGGGTAAAAAAACTTCCGAGTACCGAAAGTGATTCGGGTAGTCTTTTTTTAGACATGAAAATTTGAATTGATGGCTAAGTGCCGTCAAAGCCGTAGAACTCACAGAGAGCTTCGTTTTGATTGGTTATGGCTCCCGTAACTCCAAAAAAGGCAGCCGTTATGGCGATTCGAAGAATCGATATCCTAAGGGCGCAACATCTACGGTGCAAGGTGCAACATCCGTCCAAAATGCCGAATCAGTGATGTACGACTTTTATAAATGAGTGCATGGATTTGAAACGGAACAGTGCCATGGCGCACCACTCTCCAGCGATGGTAAATCGACGATCAGCCACGTTGATCCCCTTTTACCATAAAATTCACGTGAAGAAAACGAAGGGTAAAAAAAATTCCGAGTCCCGAAAGTGATTCGGGTTGTCTTTTTTTGGATATGAAACTTTGCATTGACGGCTAAGAGCTGCCAAAGCCGTAGAACTCACAATGAGCTTCGTTTTGACTGGTTATGGCTCGCGTAACTTCAAAAGAGGCAACCGTTATGGCTGTCCGAAGAATCGATATCCTAAGGCCGCAACATCTACGGTGCAAGGTGCAACATCCGTTCAAAATGTCGAAATAGTGATGTACGAATTTTAGAAATGAGTGCATGGATTTGAAACGGAACAGTACCATGGAGCACCACCCTCCTACGTTGGTAAATCGACGATCAGCCACGGTGATCCCGTTTTACCATAAAATTCACGTGAAGCAAACAAAGGGTAAAAACACTTCCGAGTCCCGAAAGTGATTCGGGTTGTCTTTTTTTGGATATGAAACTATGCATTGACGGCTAAAAGTGGTCGAAGCCATAGACCTCACAGAGAGCTTCATTTTGACTGGTTATGGCTCCCGTAACTCCAAAAGAGGCAACTGTTATGGCTGTCCGAAAAATAGATATCCTAAGGTCGCAACATCTACGGTGCAAGGTGCAACATCCGTTCAAAATTCCGAAACAATGCCGTACGACTTTTAGAAATTAGTGCATGGATTTGAAACGGAACCGTACCATGGCGCACCACTCTTCAGCGATGGTAAATCGACGACCAGCCACGGTGATCCCGTTTTACCATAAAATTCACGTGAAGCAATTGAAGGGAAAGAAAAAACTTCCGAGTCCCGAAAGTGATTCGGGTAGTCTTTTTTTGGATATGAAACTATGCATTGACGGCTTATAGTGGGCAACGCCGTAGAACTCACAGAGAGCTTCGTTTTGAATGGTTATGGCTCCCGTAACTTCAAAAGAGGCAACCGTTATGGCTGTCCGAAAAATCGATATCATAAGGGCGCAACATCTACGATGTAAGGTGCAACATCCGTTCAAAACGCCGAAACAGTGTCGTACGACTTTTAGAAATGAGTGCATGGATTTGAAACAGAACGGTACCATGGAGCACCACTCTCCTACGTTGGTAAATCGACGATCAGCCACGGTGATCCCGTTTTACCATAAAATTCACGTGAAGCAAACGAAGGGTAAAAAAACTTCTGAGTCCCGAAAGTGATTCGGGTTGTCTTTTATTGGATAAAACTTTGCATTGAGGGCTAAGAGCAGCCAAAGCCGTAGAACTCACAGAGAGCATCGTTTTGACTGCTTATGGCTCCCGTAACTCCAAAAGAGGCAACCGTTATGGATGTCCGAAGAATCGATATCCTAAGGGCGCAACATCCATGGTGCAAGGTGCAACATCCGTTCAAAATGCCGAAATAGAGCCGTACGGCTTTTAGAAAGGAGTGCATGGATTTGAAACGGAACAGTGCCATGGAGCACCACTCTCCTACGTTGGTAAATCGACGATCAGCCACCGTGATCCCGTTTTACCATAAAATTCACGTGAAGAAAACGAAGGGTAAAAAAAACTTTCGAGTCCCGAAAGTGATTTGGGTAGTCTTTTTTTGGATATGAAACTTTGCATTGACGGCTAAGAGCTGCCAAAGCCGTAGAACTCACAGAGAGCTTCGTTTTGACTGGTTATGGCTCCCGTAACTCCAAAAGTGGCAACCGTTATGGCTGTCCGAAAAATGGATATCCTAAGCGCGCAACATCTACGGTGCAAGGTGCAACATCCGTTCAAAATGCCGAAACAGTGTCGTACGACTTTTAGAAATGAGTGCATGGATTTGAAACGGAACAGTACCATGGAGCACCACCCTCCTACGTTGGTAAATCGACGATCAGCCACGGTGATCCCGTTTTACCATAAAATTCACGTGAAGCAAACAAAGGGTAAAAACACTTCCGAGTCCCGAAAGTGATTCGGGTTGCCTTTTTTTGGATATGAAACTATGCATTGACGGCTAAAAGTGGTCGAAGCCATAGACCTCACAGAGGGCTTCGTTTTGACTGGTTATGGCTCCCGTAACTCCAAAAGAGGCAACCGTTATGGCTGTCCGAAAAATCGATATCCTAAGCACGCAGCATCTACGGTGCAAGGTGCAACATCCGTTCAAAATGCCGAAACAGTGCCCTACGACTTTTAGAAATGAGTGCATGGATTTGAAATGGAACAGTACCATGGATCACCACTCTCCTACGATTGTAAATCGACTCAGCCACGGTGATCCCGTTTTAGCATAAAATTCACGTGAAGCAAACGAAGGGTAAAAAAAACTTCCGAGTCCCAAAAGTGATTCGGGTAGTCTTTTTTTGGATATGAAACTTTGCATTGACGGCTAAGAGCAATCAAAGCCATAGAACTCACAGAGAGTTTCATTTTGACTGGTTATGGCTCCCGTAACTCCAAAAGTGGCAACCGTTATGGCTATCCGAAAAATCGATATCCTAAGGGCGCAACATCTACGGTGCAAGGTGCAACATTCATTCAAAATGCCGAAACAGAGTCGTACGACTTTTAGAAATGAGTGCATGGAATTGAAACGGAACAGTATCCTGGAGCACAACCCTACTACGATGGTAAATCGACGACCAGCTACGATGATCCTGTTTTACCATAAAATTCACGTGAAGCAAACGAAGGGTAAAAAAACTTCCGAGTACCGAAAGTGATTCGGGTAGTCTTTTTTTAGACATGAAAATTTGAATTGATGGCTAAGTGCCGTCAAAGCCGTAGAACTCACAGAGAGCTTCGTTTTGATTGGTTATGGCTCCCGTAACTCCAATAAAGGCAGCCGTTATGGCGATTCGAAGAATCGATATCCTAAGGGCGCAACATCTACGGTGCAAGGTGCAACGTCCATCCAAAATGCCGAATCAGTGATGTACGACTTTTATAAATGAGTGCACGGATTTGAAACGGAACAGTGCCATGGCGCACCACTCTCCAGCGATGGTAAATCGACGATCAGCCACGTTGATCCCCTTTTACCATAAAATTCACGTGAAGCAAATGAAGGGTAAAAAAAATTCCGAGTCCCGAAAGTGATTCGGGTTGTCTTTTTTTGGATATGAAACTTTGCATTGACGGCTAAGAGCTTCCAAAGCCGTAGAACTCACAAAGAGCTTCATTTTGACTGGTTATGGCTCGCGTAACTCCAAAAGAGGCAACCGTTATGGCTGTCCGAAGAATCGATATCCTAAGGCCGCAACATCTACGGTGCAAGGTGCAACATCCGTTCAAAATGTCGAAATAGTGATGTACGACTTTTAGAAATGAGTGCATGGCTTTGAAACGGAACAGTACCATGGAGCACCACCCTCCTACGTTGGTAAATCGACGATCAGCCACGGTGATCCCGTTTTACCACAAAATTCACGTGAAGCAAACAAAGGGTAAAAACACTTCCGAGTCCCGAAAGTGATTCGGGTTGTCTTTTTTTGGATATGAAACTATGCATTGACGGCTAAAAGTGGTCGAAGCCATAGACCTCACAGAGAGCTTCATTTTGACTGGTTATGGCTCCCGTAACTCCAAAAGACGCAACTGTTATGGCTCTCCGAAAAATAGATATCCTAAGGTCGCAACATCTACGGTGCAAGGTGCAACATCCGTTCAAAATGCCGAAACAATGTCGTACGACTTTTAGAAATTAGTGCATGGATTTGAAACGGAACCGTACCATGGCGCACCACTCTTCAGCGATGGTAAATCGACGATCAGCCATGGTGATCCCGTTTACCATAAAATTCACGTGAAGCAATTGAAGGGAAAGAAAAAACTTCCGAGTCCCGAAAGTGATTCGGGTAGTCTTTTTTTGGATATGAAACTATGCATTGATGCCTTATAGTGGTCAACACCGTAGAACTCACAGAGAGCTTCGTTTTGAATGGTTATGGCTCCCGTAACTTCAAAAGAGGCAACCGTTATGGCTGTCCGAAAAATCAATATCATAAGGGCGCAACATCTACGATGCAAGGTGCAACATCCGTTCAAAACGCCGAAACAGTGTCGTACGACTTTTAGAAATGAGTGCATGGATTTGAAACAGAACGGTACCATGGAGCACCACTCTCCTACGTTGGTAAATCGACGATCAGCCAAGGTGATCCCGTTTTACCATAAAATTCACGTGAAGCAAACGAAGGGTAAAAAACTTCCGAGTCCCGAAAGTGATTCGGGTTGTCTTTTTTTGGATATGAAACTTTGCATTGACGGCTAAGAGCAGCCAAAGCCGTAGAACTCACAGAGAGCATCGTTTTGACTGGTTATGGCTCCCGTAACTCCAAAAGAGGCAACCGTTATGGCTGTCCGAAGAATCGATATCCTAAGGGCGCAACATCTATGGTGCAAGGTGCAACATCCGTTCAAAATGCCGAAATAGAGCCGTACGACTTTTAGAAATGAGTGCATGGATTTGAAACGGAACAGTACCATGGAGCACCACTCTCTTACGTTGGTAAATCGACGACCTGCCACGGTGATCCCATTTTACCATAAAATTCATGTGAAGCAAACGTAGGGTAAAAAAATCTTTCGAGTGCCGAAAGTGATTCGGGTTGTCTTTTTTTGGAAATGAAACTTTGCATTGAAGGCTAAGAGTAGCCAAAGCCGTAGAACTCACAGAGAGCTTCATTTTGACTGGTTATGGCTCCCGTAACTCCGAAAGAGGCAACCGTTATGGCTGTCCGAAGAATCGATATCCTAAGGGCGCAACATCTACGGTGCAAGGTGCAACATCCGTTCAAAATGCCGAAATAGTGACGTAAGACTTTTAGAAATGAGTGCATGAAGTTGAAATGGAACAGTACAATGGAGCACCGCTCTCCTATGTTGGTAAATCGACGACCAGCCACGGTGATCCCGTTTTACCATAAAATTCACGTGAAGCAAACGAAGGGTAAAAAAATCTTCCGAGTCCCAAAAGTGATTCGGGTTGTCTTTTTTGGATATGAAACTTTGCATTGACGGTTAAGAGCTGTCAAAGCCGTAAAACTCACAGAGAGCTTCGTTTTGACTGGTTATGGCTCCCGTAACTCCAAAAGAGACAACCATTATGACTGTTCGAAAAATCGATATCCTAAGGTCGCAACATCTACGGTGCAAGGTGCAACATCCGTTTAAAATATCGAAATAGTGGCGTACGACTTTTAGAAATTAGTGCATGAATTTGAAAAGGAGAAGTACCATGGCGCACCACTCTCCAGCGATGGTAAACCGACGACCAGCCACGGTGACCGTTTTACCATAAAATTCACGTGAAGCAAACGAAGGGTAAAAAAAACTTCCGAGTCCCGAAAGTGATTCGGGTAGTCATTTTTGGATATGAAACTATGCATTGACGGCTTAAAGTGGTCAAAGCCGTAGAACTCACAGAAAGCTTCGTTTTGACTGGTTATGGCTCCCGTAACTCCAACAGAAGCAACCGTTATGGCTATCCGAAAAATCGATATCCTAAGGGCGCAACATCTACGGTGCAAGGTGCCACATTCGTTCAAAATGCCAAAACAGTGCCATACGACTTTTAGAAATGAGTGCATGGATTTGAAATGGAACAGTACCATGGAGCACCACTCTCCTACGTTGGTAAATCGACGATCAGCCACGGTGATCCTATTTTACCATAAAATTCACGTGAAGCAAACGAAGGGTAAAAAAACTTCCGAGTCCCGAAAGTGATTCGGGTTGTCATTTTTGGATATGAATCTTTGCATTGACGGCTAAGAGCTGTCAAAGCCGTAGAACTCAAAGAGAGCTTCGTTTTGACTGGTTATGGCTCTCGTAACTCCAAAAGATGTAACCGTTATGGCTGTCCGAAATATCGATATCCTAAGGTCGCAACATCTACGGTGCAAGGTGCAACATCCGTTGAAAATGCCGAAATAGTGTCGTACGACTTCTAGAAATGAGTGCATGGATTTGAAACGGAACAGTACGATGCAGCACCACTCTCTTACGTTGGTAAATCAATGATCAGCCACGGTGATCCCGTTTTACCATAAAATTAACGTGAAGCAAACGAAGGGTAAAAAAACTTCCGAGTGCCGAAAGTGATTCGGTTTGTCTTTTTTTGGATATGAAACTTTGCATTGATGGCTAAGAGCAGCCAAAGCCGTAGAACTCACAGAGAGCTTCGTTTTGACTGGTTGGCTCCCGTAACTCCAAAAGAGGCAACCGTTATGGCTGTCCGAAGAATCGATATCCTAAGGGCGCAACATCTACGGTGCAAGGTGCAACATCCGTTCAAAATGCCGAAATAGTGCCGTTCGACTTTTAGAAATGAGTGCATGAATTTGGAATGGAACAGTACCATGGAGCACCACTCTCCTATGTTGGTAAATCGACGACCAGCAACGGTGATCCCGTTTTACCATAAAATTCACGTGAAGCAAATGAAGGGTAAAAAAATCTTCCGAGTCCCGAAAGTGATTCGGGTTGTCTTTTTTTGGATATGAAACATTGCATTGACGGTTAAGAGCTGTCAAAGCCGTAAAACTCACAGAGAGCTTCGTTTTGACTGGTTATGGCTCCCGTAACTCCAAAAGAGGCAACCGTTATGGCTGTCCGAAAAATCGATATCTTAAGGTCGCAACATCTACGGTGCAAGGTGCAACATCCGTTCAAAATGCCGAAACAGTGCCGTACGACTTTTAGAAATGAGTGCATGGATTTGAAACAGAACGGTACCATGGAGCACCACTCTCCTACGTTGGTAAATCGACGATCAGCCACGGTGATCCCGTTTTACCATAAAATTCACTTGAAGCAAACGAAGGGTAAAAAAACTTCCGAATCCCGAAAGTGATTCGGGTTGTCTTTTTTTGGATATGAAACTTTGCATTGACGGCTGAGAGCTGTTAAAGCCGTAGAACTCACAGAGTGCTTTGTTTTGACTGGTTATGGATCCCGTAACTCCAAAAGAGGCAGCCGTTATGGCTGTCCGAAGAATCGATATCCTATGGGCGCAACATCTACGGTGCAAGGTGCAACATCCGTTCAAAATGCCAAAATAGTGTCGTACGACTTCTAAAATGAGTGTATGGATTTGAAATGGAAAAATACCATGGAGCACAACTCTTTTACGTAGGTAAATCGACGATCAGCCCCGGTTATCCCGTTTTACCATAAAATTCACGTGAAGCAAACGAAGGGTAAAAAAACATCTAAGTGCCGAAAGTGATTCGAGTTGTCTTTTTTTGGATATGAAACTTTGCATTGACGGCTAAGAGCAGCCAAAGCTGTAGAACTCACAGAGAGCTTCGTTTTGACTGGTTATGGCTCCCGTAACTCCAAAAGAGGCAACCGTTATGGCTGTCCGAAGAATCAATATCCACACGGCGCAACATCTACGGTGCAAGGTGCGACATCCATTCAAAATGCCGAAATAATGCCGTACGACTTTTAGAAATGAGTGCATGAATTTGAAATGGAACAGTACCATGGAGCACCACTCTCCTATGTTGGTAAATCGACGACCAGCCACGGTGATCCCGTTTTAACATAAAATTCACGTGAAGCAAACGAAGGGTAAAAAAATCTTCCGAGTCCCGAAAGTGATTCAGGTTGTCTTTTTTTGGATATGAAACTTTGCATTGACGGTTAAGAGCTGTCAAAGCCGTAAAACTCACAGAGAGTTTCGTTTTGACTGGTTATGGCTCCCGTAACTCCAAAAGAGGCAACCGTTATGGCTGTCCGAAAAATCGATATCCTAAGGTCGCAATATCTACGATGCAAGGTGCAACATCCGTTCATAATGCCGAAACAGTGCCGTACGAATTTTAGAAATTAGTGCATTGATTTGAAAAGGAACAGTACCATGGCGCACCACTCTCCAACGATGGTAAATCGACGACCAGCCACGGTGACCATTTTCCCATAAAATTCACATGAAGCAAACGAAGGGTAAAAAAAACTTCTGAGTCCCGAAAGTGATTCGGGTAGTCTTTTTATGGATATGAAACTATGCATTGACAGCTTAAAGTGGTCAAAGCCGTAGAACTCACAGAGAGCTTCGTTTTGACTGGTTATGGCTCCCATAACTCCAAAAGAGGCAACCGTTATGGCTGTCCGAAAAATCGATATCCTAAGGTCGCAACATCTACGGTGCAAGGTGCAACATCCGTTCAAAATGCCGAAATAGTGCCGTACGACTTCTAGGAATGAGTGCATGGATTTGAAACGAAACAGTACCATGGAGCACCACTCTCTTACGTTGGCAAATCGATGATCAGCCACGGTGATCCCGTTTTACCATAAAATTCACGTGAAGCAAACGAAAAGTAAAAAAAAAACTTCCGAGTCCCGAAAGTGATTCGGGTTGTCTTTTTTTGGATATGAAAATTTGTATTGACGGTTAAGATGTCAAAGCCATAGAACTCACAAAGAGCTTCGTTTTGACTGGTTATGGCTCCCGTAAATCCAAAAGAGGCAACCGTTATGGCTGTCCGAAAAATAGATATCCTAAGGTCGCAACATCTACGGTGCAACGTGCAACATCCGATCAAAATGTCGAAACAGTGCCGAACGACTTTTAGAAATTAGTGCATGGATTTGAAATGGAATAGTACCATAGAGCACCACTCTCCTATGTTGGTAAATCGACGACCAGCCATGGTGATCCCGTTTTACCATAAAATTCACGTGAAGCAAACGAAGGGTAAAAAAAACTTCCGAGTCTCGAAAGTGATTCGGGTTGTCTGTTTATGGATATGAAACTTTCCATTGACGGCTTAAAGTGGTCAGAGCCGTAGAACTCACAGAGAGCTTCGTTTTGACTGGTTATGGCTCCCGTAACTTCAAAAGAGGCAACCGTTATGGCTGTCCGAAGAATCGATATCCTAAGGGAGCAACATCTACGGTGCAAGGTGCAACATCCGTTCAAAATGCCGAAACAGTGCCGTACGACTTCTAGAAATGAGTGCATGGATTTGAAATGGAGCAGTACTATGGAGCACCACTCTCCTACGTAGGTAAATCGACGATAAGCCACGGTGATCCCGTTTTACCATAAAATTCACGTGAAGCAAACGAAGGGTAAAAAAAACTTCCGAGTCCCGAAAGTGATTCGGGTTGTCTTTTTGTGGATATGAAACTTTGCATTGACGGTTAAGAGCTGTCAAAGCCGTAAAACTCACAGAGAGCTTCGTTTTGACTGGTTATGGCCCCCGTAACTCCAAAAGAGGCAACTGTTATGGCTGTCCGAAAAATAGATATCCTAAGGTCGCAACATCTACGGTGCAAGGTGCAACATCCGTTCAAAATGCCGAAACAATGTCGTACGACTTTTAGAAATTAGTGCATGGATTTGAAACGGAACCGTACCATGGCGCACCACTCTTCAGCGATGGTAAATCGACGACCAGCCACGGTGATCCCGTTTTACCATAAAATTCACGTGAAGCAATTGAAGGGTAAGAACAAACTTCCGAGTCCCGAAAGTAATTCGGGTAGTCTTTTTTTGAATATGAAACTATGCATTGACGGCTTAAAGTGGTCAACGCCGTAGAACTCACAGAGAGCTTCGTTTTGAATGGTTATGGCTCCCGTAACTCCAAAAGAGGCAACCGTTATGGCTGTCCGAAAAATCGATATCATAAGGGTGCAACATCTACGATGCAAGGTGCAACATCCGTTCAAAATGCCGAAATAGTGCAGTACGACTTTTAGAAATGAGTGCATGGATTTGAAACAGAACGGTACCATGGAGCACCACTCTCCTACGTTGGTAAATCGACGACCAGCCACGGTGATCCCGTTTTACCATAAAATTCATGTGAAGCAAACAAAGGGTAAAAAAAACTTCCGAGTGCCGAAAGTGATTCGGGTTGTCTTATTTTGGATATGAAACTTTGCATTGAAGGCTAAGAGTAGCCAAAGCCGTAGAACTCACAAAGAGCTTCATTTTGACTGGTTATGGCTCCCGTAACTCCAAAAGAGGCAACCGTTATGGCTGTCCGAAGAATCGATATCTTAAGGGCGCAACATCTACGGTGCAAGGTGCAACATTCGTTCAAAATGCCGAAATAGTGCCGTACGACTTTTAGAAATGAGTGCATGAATTTGAAATGGAACAGCACCATGGAGCACCGCTCTCCTATGTTGGTAAATCGACGACCAGCCACGGTGATCCCGTTTTACCATAAAATTCACGTGAAGCAAACAAAGGGTAAAAAAATCTTCCGTGTCCCGAAAGTGATTCGGGTTGTCTTTTTTTGGATATGAAACTTTGCATTGACGGTTAAGAGCTGTCAAAGCCGTAAAACTCACAGAGAGCTTTCTTTTGACTGGTTATGGCTCCCGTAACTCCAAAAGAGGCAACCGTTATGGCTGTCCGAAAAATCGATATCCTAAGGTCGCAACATCTACGGTGCAAGGTGCAACATCCGTTCAAAATGTCGAAATAGTGGCGTACGACTTTAAGAAATTAGTGCATGGATTTGAAAACGAGAAGTACCATGGCGCACCACTCTGCAGCAATGGTAAATCGACGACCAGCCACGGTGACAGTTTTACCATAAAATTCACGTGAAGCAAACGAAGGGTAAAAAAAACTTCCGAGTCCCGAAAGTGATTCAGGTAGTCTTTTTTGGATATGATACTATGCATTGACGGCTTAAAGTGGTCAAAGCCGTAGAACTCACAGAAAGCTTCATTTTAACTGGTTATGGCTCCCGTAACTCCAACAGAGGCAACTGTTATGGCTATCCGAAAAATCGATATCCAAAGGGCGCAACATCTACGGTGCAAGGTGCCACATTCGTTCAAAATGCCCAAACAGTGCCGTACGACTTTTAGAAATGAGTGCATGGATTTGAAATGGAACAGTACCATGGAGCACCACTCTCCTACGTTGGTAAATCGACGATCAGCCACGGTGATCCCGTTTTACCATAAAATTCACGTGAAGCAAACGAAGGGTAAAAAAACTTCTGAGTTCCGAAAGTGATTCGGGTTGTCTTCTTTTGGATATGAATCTTTGCATTGACGGCTAAGAGCTGTCAAAGCCGTAGAACTCAAAGAGAGCTTCGTTTTGACTGGTTATGGCTCTCGTAACTCCAAAAGAGGCAACCGTTATGGCTGTCCGAAAAATCAATATCCTAAGGTCGCAGCATCTACGGTGCAAGGTGCAACATCCGTTCAAAATGCCGAAATAGTGTCCTACGACTTCTAGAAATGAGTGCATCGATTTGAAACGAAACAGTACCATGGAGCACCACTCTCTTACGTTGGTAAATCGATGATCAGCCACGGTGATCCCGTTTTACCATAAAATTCACGTGAAGCAAACGAAGGGTAAAAAAAACTTCCTAGTCGCGAAAGTGATTCGGGTTGTCTTTTTTTGTATATGAAACTTTACATTGACGGCTAAGAGCCGTCAAAGCCGTAGAATTCATAGAGAGCTTCGTTTTGACTGGTTATGGCTCCCGTAACTCCAAAAGAGGCAACCGTTATGGCTGTCCGAAGAATCGATATCCTAAGGGCGCAACATCTACGGTGCAAGGTGCAATATCCGTTCAAAATGCCGAAACAGTGTCGTACTACTTTTAGAAATGAGTGCATGGATTTGAAACGGAACAATACCATGGAGCACCACTCTCCTATGTTGGTAAATCGACGACCAGCCACGGTGATCCCGTTTTACCATAAAATTCACGTGACGCAAACGAAGGGTAAAAAAAACTTCGTAGTCCCAAAAGCGATTCGGGTTGTCTGTTTATGGATATGAAACTTTGCATTGACGGCTAAGAGCCATCAAAGCCGTAGATCTCACAAAGAGCTTCGTTTTGACTCATTATGGCTCCCGTAACTCCAAAAGAGGCAGCCGTTATGGCTGTCCGAAGAATCGATATCCTATGGGCGCAACATCTATGGTGCAAGGTGCAACATTCGTTCAAAATGCCAAAATAGTGTCGTACGACTTCTAGAAATGAGTGTATGGATTTGAAATGGAACCATGGAGCACCACTCTTTTACGTAGGTAAATCGACGATCAACCCCGGCGATCCCATTTTACCATAAAATTCACGTGAAGCAAACGAAAGGTAAAAAAACATCCGAGTGCCGAAAGTGATTCGAGTTGTCTTTTTTTGGATATGAAACTTTGCATTGACGGCTAAGAGCAGCCAAAGCCGTAGAACTCACAGAGTGCTTCGTTTTGACTAGTTATGGCTCCCGTAACTCCAAAAGAGGCAACCGTTATGGCACTCCGAAGAATCGATATCCTAAGGGCGCAACATCTACGGTGCAAGGTGCAACATCCGTTCAAAATGCCGAAATAGTGCCGTACGACTTTTAGAAATGAGTGCATGGATTTGAAATGGAACAGTACCATGGAGCACCACACTCCTAAGTTGGTAAATCGACGACCAGCCACGGTTATCCCGTTTTACCATAAAATTCACGTAAAGCAAACGAAGGGTAAAAAAAACTTCTGAGTCCAGAAAGTGATTCGGGTTGTCTTTTTTTGGATATGAAACTTTGCATTGATGGCTAAGAGCAGCCAAAGCCATAGAACTCACAGAGAGCTTCGTTTTGACTGGTTATGGCTCCCATAACTCCAAAAGAGGCAACCGTTGTGGCTGTTCGAAGAATCGATATCCTAAGGTTGCAACATCTACGGTGCAAGGTTCAACATCCGTTCAAAATGCCGAAACAGTGCCATACGACTTTTAGAAATTAGTGCATGGATTTGAAACGGAACAGTACCATGCCGCACCACTCTCCAACGATGGTAAATCGACGACCAGCCACGGTGATCCCGTTTTACCATAAAATTCACGTGCAGCAAACGAAGGGTAAAAAAAACTTCCGAGTCCCGAAAGTGATTCGGGTAGTCTTTTTTTGGATATGAAACTATGCATTGATGGCTTAAAGTGGTCAAAGCCGTAGAACTCACAAAGAGCTTTGTTTTGACTGGTTATGGCTCTCGTAACTCCAAAAGAGGCAACCGTTATGGCTGTCCGAAAAATCGATATCCTAAGGGCGCAACATCTACGGTGTAAGGTGCAACATCCGTTCAAAATGCCGAAACAGTGCCGTACGACCTTTAGAAATGAGTGCATGGATTTGAAATGGAATAGTACCATGGAGCACTACTCTCCTACGATGGTAAATCGACGACCAGCCACGGTGATCCCGTTTTACCATAAAATTCACATGAAGCAAACGAAGGGTAAAAAAACTTCCGAGTCCCGAAAGTGATTCGGGTAGTCTTTTTTTGGATATGAAACTTTGCAGTGACGGCTAAGAGCGGTCAAAGCCGTACAACTCACAGGGAGCTTCGTTTTGACTGGCTATGGCTCACGTAACTCCAAAAGAGGCAACCGTTATGGCTGTCCGAAAAATCGATATCCTAGGGGCGCAACATCAACGGTGCAAGGTGCAACATCCATTCAAAATGCTAAAACAGTTCCGTACGACTTTTAAAAATGAGTGCATGGATTTGAAACGGAACAGTACCATGGAGCACCACTCTCCTATGATGGTAATCGACGACCAGCCACGTTGCTCCCGTTTTACCATAAAATTCATGTGAAGCAAACGAAGGGTAAAAAAAACTTCCGAGTCCCGAAAGTGATTCGGGTAGTATTTTTTTGGATATGAAACTTTGCATTGACGGCTAAGAGCTGTTAAAGCCGTAGAACTCACAGAGAGCTTCGTTTTGACTGGTTATGGCTCCCATAACTCCAAAAGAGGCAACCGTTATGGCTGTCCGAAGAATCGATAACCTAAGGGCGCAACATCTACGGCGCAAGGTGCAACATCCGTTCAAAATGCCGAAACAGTGCCGTACGACTTTTAGAAATGAGTGCATGGATTTGAAACGGAACAGTACCATGGAGCACCACTCTCCTACATTGGTAAATCGGTGATCAGCCACGTTGATCCCCTTTTTCCATAAAATTCACGTGAAGCAAACGAAGGGTAAAAAAACTTCTGAATCCCGAAAGTGATTCGGGTAGTCTTTTTTTGGATATGAAACTTTGCATTGATGGCTAAGACCTATCAAAGCCGTAGAACTCACAGAGAGCTTCATTTTGACTGGTTATGGCTCCCGTACTCCAAAAGAGGCAACCGTTATGGCTGTCCGAAGAATCGATATCCTATGGGCGCAACATCTACGGTGCAAGGTGCAACATCCGTTCAAAATGCCAAAACAGTGCCGTACGACTTCTAGAAATGAGTGCATGGATTTGAAACGGAACAGTACCATGGAGCAACACTCTCGTACATTGGTAAATCGATGATCAGCCACGGTGATCCAGTTTTACCATAAAATTCACATGAAGCAAACGAAGGGTAAAAAAAAACTTCCGAGTCTCGAAAGTGATTCGGGTTGTCTTTTTTTGGATATGAAACTTTGCATTGACGGCTAAGAGTAGCCAAACCCGTAGAACTCACAGAGAGCTTCGTATTGACTGGTTATGGCTCCCGTAGCTCCAAAAGAGGCAGCCATTATGGCTGTCCGAAGAATCGATATCCTAAGGGCGCAACATCTACGGTGCAAGGTGCAACATCCGTTCAAAACTCCGAAACAGTGTCGTACTACTTTTAGAAATGAGTGCATGGATTTGAAATGGAATAGTACCATGGACCACTACTCTCCTACGATGGTAAATCGATGACCAGCCACGGTGATCCCGTTTTACAATAAAATTCACGTGAAGCAAACAAAGGTTAAAAAAAACTTCCGAGTCCCGAAAGTGATTCAGGTTGTCTTTTTTTGGATATTAAACTTTGCATTGATGGCTAAGAGGTGTCAAAGCCATAGAACTCACATAGAGCTTCGTTTTGACTGGTTATGGCTCCCGTAACTCCAAAAGAGGCAACCGTTATGGCTGTTTGAAGAATCGATATCCTTTGGGCACAACATCTACGGTGCAAGGTGCAACATCCGTTCAAAATGCCGAAACAGTGTCGTACGACTTTTAGAAATGAGTGCATGGATTGGAAACGGAATAGTACCATGGAGCACCACTCTCCTACAATGGTAAATCGACGATCAGCCACGGTGATCCCGTTTTACCATAAAATTCACGTGAAGCAAACGAAGGGTAAAAAAATCTTTCGAGTCCCGAAAGTGATTCGGGTTGTCTTTTTTTGGATATGAAACTTTGCATTGACGGTTAAGAGAAGTCAAAGCCATAGAACTCACAGAGAGCTTCGTTTTGACTGGTTATGGCTCCCGTAACTCCAAAAGAGGCAACCGTTGTGGTTGTTCGAAGAATCGATATGCTAAGGGCGCAACATCTACGGTGCAAGGTGCAACATCCGTTCAAAATGCCGAAATAGTGTCGTACGACTTTGAGAAATATGTGCATGGATTTGAAACGGAACAGTACCATGGAGCACCACTCTCCTACAATGGTAAATCGATTACTAGCCACGGTGATCCCGTTTTACCATAAAATTCACGTGAAGCAAACGAAGGGTAAAAAAAAATTTCGAGTCCCGAAAGTGATTCGGGTAGTCTTTTTTTGGACATGAAACTTTGCATTGACGGCTAAGAGCGGTAAATGCCGTAGAACTCACAGAGAACTTCGTTTTGACTGGTTATGGCTCCTGTAACTCCAAAAGAGGCAACCGTTATGGCTGTCCGAAAAATCGATATCCTAAGGGCGCAACATCTACGGTGCAAGGTGCAACATCCGTTCAAAATGCTGAAACATTGCCGTACGACTTTTAGAAATGAGTGCATGGATTTGAAACGGAACAGTACCATGGATCGCCATTCTCCTACGATGGTAAATTGACGACCAGCCACGGTGATCCCGTTTTACCATAAAATTCACGTGAAGCAAACGAAGGGTAAAAAAAACTTCCGAGTCCCGAAAGTGATTCGGGTAGTATTTTTTTGGATATGAAACTTTGTTTTGACAGCTAAGAGCGGTCAAAGCCATAGAACTCACAGAGAGCTTCGTTTTGACAGGTTATGGCTCCCGTAACTCCAAAAGAGGCAACCGTTATGGCTGTCCGAAGAATCGATATCCTAAGGGCGCAACAACTATGGTGCAAGATGCAACATCCGTCCAAAATGCCAAAACAGTGTCGTATGACTTTTATAAATGAGTGCATGGATTTGAAACGGAATAGTACCATGCTACACCACTCTCCAACGATGATAAATCGACGACCAGCCACGGTGATCCCGTTTTACAATAAAATTCACGTGAAGCAAACGTAGGGTAAATAAACTTCCGAGTCCCGAAAGTGATTCGGGTAGTCTTTTTTTGGATATGAATTTTTGCATTGATGGCTAAGAGCTATCAAAGCCATAGAACTCACATAGAGCTTCGTTTTGACTGGTTATGGCTCCCGTAACTCCAAAAGAGGCAACCGTTATGGCCGTCCGAAGAATCGATATCCTATGGGCGCAACATCTACGGTGCAAGGTGCAACATGCGTTCAAAATGCCGAAACAGTGCCGTACGACTTCTAGAAATGAGTGCATGGATTTGAAATGGAACATTACTATGGAGCACCACTCTCTTACGTTAGTAAATCGATGATCAGCCACGGTGATTCCGTTTTACCATAAAATTCACGTGAACCAAACGAAGGGTAAAAAAAACTTCCGAGTCCCGAAAGTGATACGGGTTGTCTGTTTTTGGATATGAAATTTGCATTGACGGCTAAGAGCAGCCAAAGCCGTAGAACTCACAAAGAGCTTCGTTTTAACTGGTTATGGATCCCGTAACTCCAAAAGAGGCAACCATTATGGCTGTCCGAAGAATCGATATCCTAAGGGCGCAACATCTACGGTGCAAGGTGCAACATCCATTCAAAATGCTGAAACAGTGCAGTACTACTTTTAGAAATGAGTGCATGGATTTGAAATGGAACAGTACTATGGAGCACCACCCTCTTATGTTGGTAAATCGACGACCAGCCACGGTGATCCAGTTTTACAATAAAATTCACGTGAAGCAAACGAAGGGTAAAAATTTTTTCCGAGTCCCGAAAGTGATTCGGGTTGTCTTTTTTTGGATATGAAACTTTGCATTGATAGCTAAGAGCTATCAAAGCCGTAGAACTCACAGAGAGCCTCGTTTTGACTAGTTATGGCTCCCGTAACTCCAAAAGAGGCAATCGTTATGGTTGTCCGAAGAATCGATATCCTATGGGTGCAACATCTACGGTGCAAGGTGCAACATCTGTTCAAAATGCCGAAACAGTGCCGTACGACTTCTAGAAATGAGTGCATGGATTTGAAACGGAACAGTACCATGGAGCACCACTCTCTTACGTTGGTAAATCGATGATCAGCCACGGTGATCCCGTTTTACCATAAAATTCACGTGAAGCAAAAGAAGGGTAAAAAAACTTCCGAATCCCGAAAGTGATTTGGGTTGTCTTTTTTTGGATATGAAACTTTGCATTGACGGCTAAGAGCAGCCAAAACCATAGAACTCACAGAGTGCTACGTTTTGACTGGTTATGGCTCCCGTAACTCTAAAAGAGGCAACCGTTGTGGCTGTTCGAAGAATCGATATCCTAAGGGCGCAACATCTACGGTGCATGGTGCAACATCCGTTCAAAATGCCGAAATAGTGTCGTACAACTTTTAGAAATGAGTGCATGGATTTGAAACGGAACAGTACCATGGAGCACCACTCTCCTACGATGGTAAATCGACGACCAGCCACGGTGATCCTGTTTTACAATAAAATTCAGGTGAAGCAAACGAAGGGTAAAAAAAACTTTCGAGTCCCGAAAGTGATTCGGGTAGTCTTTTTTTGGATATGAAACTTTGCATTGACGGCTAAGAGCGGTCAAAGCCGTAGAACTCATAGAGAACTTCGTTTTGACTGGTTATGGATCCCATACCTCAAAAAGAGGCAACCGCTTTGGCTGTCCGAAATATCGATATACTAAGGGCACAACATCTACGGTGCAAAGTTCAACATCCATTCAAAATGCGGAAACAGTGCCGTACGACTTTTAGAAATGAGTGCATGGATTTGAAACGGAACAGTACCTTGGAGCACCACTCTCCTATGTTGGTAAATCGACGACCAACCACGGTGATCCCGTTTTACCATAAAATTCACGTGAAGCAAACGAAGGGTTAAAAAAACTTCCGAGTCCCGAAAGTGATTCGGGTTGTCTTTTTTTGGATATGAAACTTTGCATTGATGGCTAAGAGCCGTCAATTCGTAGAACTCACAGAGAGCTTCGTTTTGACTGGTTATGGCTCCCTTAACTCCAAAAGAGGCAACCGTTATGGCTGTCCGAAGAATCGATATCCTAGGGGCGCAACATCTACGGTGCAAGGAGCAACATCCGTTCAAAATGCCAAAACAGTGTCGTACGACTTTTGGAAATGAGTGCATGGATTTGAAATGGAACAGTACCATGGAGCACCACTCTCCTACGTTGGTAAATCGACGATCAGCCACGTTGATCCCCTTTTTCCATAAAATTCACGTGAAGCAAACGAAGGGTAAAAAAAACTTCCGAGTCCCGAAAGTGATTCGGGTTGTCCTTTTTTGGATATGAAACTTTGCATTGACGGCTAAGAGTTTCCAAAGCTGTAGAACTCACAGAGAGCTTCGTTTTGACTGGTTAGGGCTCGCGTAACTCCAAAAGAAGCAGCAGTTATGGCTGTCCAAAGAATAGATATCCTAAGGGCGCAACATCTACGGTGCAAGGTGCAACATCCGTTCAAAATGCCGAAACAGTGCCGTACGACTTTTAGAAATGAGTGCATGGATTTGAAATGGAATAGTACCATGGATCACCACTCTCCTACGATGGTAAATCGACGACCAGCCACGGTGATCCCGTTTTACCAATAAATTCACGTGAAGCAAACGAAGGGTAAAAAAAACTTTCGAGTCCCGAAAGTGATTCGGGTTGTCTTTTTTTGGATATGAAACTTTGCATTGACAGCTAAGAGCTATCAAAGCCGTAGAACTCACAGAGAGCCTCGTTTTGACTGGTTATGGCTCCCGTAACTCCAAAAGAGGCAACCGTTATGGCTTTCCGAAAAATCGATATCCTAAGGGCGCAACATCTACGGTGCAAGGTGCAACATCCGTTCAAAATCCTGAAACAGTGCCGTACCACTTTTAGAAATGGGTGCATGGATTTGAAACGGAACAGTACCATGGAGCACCACTCTCCTACGTTGGTAAATCGACGATCAGCCACGGTGATCCCGTTTTACCATAAAATTCACGTTAAGCAAACGAAGGTTAAAAAAAACTTCCGAGTCCCGAAAGTGATTCGGGTTGTCTTTTATTGGATATGTAACTTTGCATTGACGGTTAAGAGCTGGCAGAGCCGTAGAACTCACAGAGAGCTTCGTTTTGACTGGTTATGGCTCCCGTAACTACGAAAGAGGCAACCATTATGGCTGTCCGAAGAATCGATATCCTAAGGGCACAACATCTACGGTGCAAGGTGCAACATCCGTTCAATATGCCGAAACAGTGTCGTATGACTTTTAGAAATGAGTGCATGGATTTGAAACGGAACACTACCATGGAGCACCACTCTCTTATGTTGGTAAATCGATGATCAGCCACGGTGATCCCGTTTTACCATAAAATTCACGTGAAGCAAAAGAAGGGTAAAAAAACTTCCGAATCCCGAAAGTGATTTGGGTTGTCTTTTTTTGGATATGAAACTTTGCATTGACGGCTAAGAGCAGCCAAAACCATAGAACTCACAGAGTGCTACGTTTTGACTGGTTATGGCTCCCGTAACTCTAAAAGAGGCAACCGTTGTGGCTGTTCGAAGAATCGATATCCTAAGGGCGCAACATCTACGGTGCATGGTGCAACATCCGTTCAAAATGCCGAAATAGTGTCGTACAACTTTTAGAAATGAGTGCATGGATTTGAAACGGAACAGTACCATGGAGCACCACTCTCCTACGATGGTAAATCGACGACCAGCCACGGTGATCCTGTTTTACAATAAAATTCAGGTGAAGCAAACGAAGGGTAAAAAAACTTTCGAGTCCCGAAAGTGATTCGGGTAGTCTTTTTTTGGATATGAAACTTTGCATTGACGGCTAAGAGCGGTCAAAGCCGTAGAACTCATAGAGAACTTCGTTTTGACTGGTTATGGATCCCATACCTCAAAAAGAGGCAACCGCTTTGGCTGTCCGAAATATCGATATACTAAGGGCACAACATCTACGGTGCAAAGTTCAACATCCATTCAAAATGCGGAAACAGTGCCGTACGACTTTTAGAAATGAGTGCATGGATTTGAAACGGAACAGTACCTTGGAGCACCACTCTCCTATGTTGGTAAATCGACGACCAACCACGGTGATCCCGTTTTACCATAAAATTCACGTGAAGCAAACGAAGGGTTAAAAAAACTTCCGAGTCCCGAAAGTGATTCGGGTTGTCTTTTTTTGGATATGAAACTTTGCATTGATGGCTAAGAGCCGTCAATTCGTAGAACTCACAGAGAGCTTCGTTTTGACTGGTTATGGCTCCCTTAACTCCAAAAGAGGCAACCGTTATGGCTGTCCGAAGAATCGATATCCTAGGGGCGCAACATCTACGGTGCAAGGAGCAACATCCGTTCAAAATGCCAAAACAGTGTCGTACGACTTTTGGAAATGAGTGCATGGATTTGAAATGGAACAGTACCATGGAGCACCACTCTCCTACGTTGGTAAATCGACGATCAGCCACGTTGATCCCCTTTTTCCATAAAATTCACGTGAAGCAAACGAAGGGTAAAAAAAACTTCCGAGTCCCGAAAGTGATTCGGGTTGTCCTTTTTTGGATATGAAACTTTGCATTGACGGCTAAGAGTTTCCAAAGCTGTAGAACTCACAGAGAGCTTCGTTTTGACTGGTTAGGGCTCGCGTAACTCCAAAAGAAGCAGCAGTTATGGCTGTCCAAAGAATAGATATCCTAAGGGCGCAACATCTACGGTGCAAGGTGCAACATCCGTTCAAAATGCCGAAACAGTGTCGTACGACTTTTAGAAATGAGTGCATGGATTTGAAATGGAATAGTACCATGGATCACCACTCTCCTACGATGGTAAATCGACGACCAGCCACGGTGATCCCGTTTTACCAATAAATTCACGTGAAGCAAACGAAGGGTAAAAAAAACTTTCGAGTCCCGAAAGTGATTCGGGTTGTCTTTTTTTGGATATGAAACTTTGCATTGACAGCTAAGAGCTATCAAAGCCGTAGAACTCACAGAGAGCCTCGTTTTGACTGGTTATGGCTCCCGTAACTCCAAAAGAGGCAACCGTTATGGCTTTCCGAAAAATCGATATCCTAAGGGCGCAACATCTACGGTGCAAGGTGCAACATCCGTTCAAAATCCTGAAACAGTGCCGTACCACTTTTAGAAATGGGTGCATGGATTTGAAACGGAACAGTACCATGGAGCACCACTCTCCTACGTTGGTAAATCGACGATCAGCCACGGTGATCCCGTTTTACCATAAAATTCACGTTAAGCAAACGAAGGTTAAAAAAAACTTCCGAGTCCCGAAAGTGATTCGGGTTGTCTTTTATTGGATATGTAACTTTGCATTGACGGTTAAGAGCTGGCAGAGCCGTAGAACTCACAGAGAGCTTCGTTTTGACTGGTTATGGCTCCCGTAACTACGAAAGAGGCAACCATTATGGCTGTCCGAAGAATCGATATCCTAAGGGCACAACATCTACGGTGCAAGGTGCAACATCCGTTCAATATGCCGAAACAGTGTCGTATGACTTTTAGAAATGAGTGCATGGATTTGAAACGGAACACTACCATGGAGCACCACTCTCTTATGTTGGTAAATCGACAACCAGCCACAGTGATCTCGTTTTACCATAAAATTCACGTGAAGCAAACGAAGGGTAAAAAAACTTTTGAGTCCCAAAAGTGATTCGGGTAGTCTTTTTTTGGATATGAAACTTTACATTGACGGATAAGAGCAGTCAAAGCCGTAGAACTCATAGAGAACTTCGTTTTGACTGGTTATGGCTCCCGTTACTCCAAAAGAGGCAACCGTTATGGCTGTCCAAAAAATCGATATTCTAAGGGCACAACATCTACGGTGCAAGGTGCAACATCCGTTCAAAATGCGGAAACAGTGCCGTACGACTTTTAGAAATTTTTGCATGGATTTGAAACGGAATAGTACCAAGGAGCACCACTCTCCTATGTTGCTAAATCGACGACCAACCACGATGATCCCGTTTTACCATAAAATTCAGGTGAAGCAAACGAAGGGTTAATAAAACATCCGGGTCCCAAAAGTGATTCGGGTTGTCTTTTTTGGATATGAAACTTTGCATTGACGGCTAAGAGCCGTCAAAGCCATAGAACTCACAAAGAGCTTCGTTTTGACTGGTTATGGCTCCCGTAACTTCAAAAGAGGCAACCGTTATGGGTGACCAAAGAATCGATATCCTAAGGGCGCAACATCTACGGTGCAAGTAGCAACATCCGTTCAAAATGCCAAAACAGTACCGTACGACTTTTGGAAATGAGTGCATGGATTTGAAAAAGAACAGTACCATGGAGCACCACTCTCCTACGTTGGTAAATCGACGATCATCCACGTTGATCCCCTTTTTGCATAAAATTCACGTGAAGCAAACGAAGGGTAAAAAAAACTTCCGAGTCCCGAAAGTGATTCTGGTTGTCTTTTTTTGAATATGAAACTTTGCATTGACGACTAAGAGCTTCCAAAGCCGTAGAACTCACAGAGAGCTTCGTTTTGACTGGTTATGGCTCGCGTAACTCCAAAAGAAGCAATAGTTATGGCTGTCCGAAGAATCGATATCCTAAGTGAGCAACATCTACGGTGCAAGGTGCAACATCCGTTCAAAATGCTGAAACAGTGTCGTACGACTTTTAGAAATTAGTGCATGGATTTGAAACAGAACAGTACCATGGAGCACCACTCTCCTATGTTGGTAAATCGATGACCAGCCACGGTGATCCCGTTTTACAATAAAATTCACGTGAAGCAAACGAAGGGCAAAAAAATTCAGAGTCCCGAAAGTGATTCGGGTTTTCTTTTTTTGGATATGAAACTTTGCATTGACGGCTAAGAGCGGTCAAAACCGTAGAACTCACAGAGAGCTTCGTTTTGCTGGTTATGGCTCCCGTAACTCCAAAAGAGGCAACCGTTATGGCTGTCCGAAAAATCGATATCCTAAGGGCGCAACATCTACGGTGCAAGGTGCAACATCCGTTAAAAATGCCAAAATAGTTCCGTACCACTTTTAGAAATGAGTGCATGGATTTGAAACGGAATAGTACCATGGAGCACCACTCTCCTACGTTGGTAAATCGATGATCAGCCACGGTGATCCCGTTTTACCATAAAATTCACGTGAAGCAAACGAAGGGTAAAAAAACTTCCGAGTCCCGAAAGTGATTCGGGTTGTCTTTTTTTCGATATGAAACTTTGCATTGACGGTTAAGAGCTGGCAAAGCCGTAGAACTCACAAAGAGCTTCGTTTTGACTGGTTATGGTTCCCGTAACTCCGAAAGAGGCAACCATTATGGTTGTCCGAAGAATCGATATCCTAAGGGCGCAACATCTACGGTGCAAGGTGCAACATCCGTTCAAAATGCCGAAACAGTGCCGTACGACTTTTAGAAATGAGTGCATGGATTTGAAACGGAACAGTACCATGGAGCACCACTCTCCTATGTTGGTGAATCGACGACCAGCCACGGTGATCCCGTTTTACCATAAAATTCACGTGAAGCAAACGAAGGGTAAAAAAACTTCCGAGTCCCGAAAGTGATTCGGGTTGTCTTTTTTTGGATATTAAACTTTGCATTGACGGCTAAGAGCGGTTAAAGCCGTTGAACTCACAAAGAACTTTTTTTTGACTGGTTATGGCTCCCGTAACTCCAAAAGAGGCAATCGCTATGGTTGTCCGAAGAATCAATATCCTATGGGCGCAACATCTACGGTGCAAGGTGCAACATCCATGCAAAATGCCGAAACAGTGCCGTACGACTTCTTGAAATGAGTGCATGGATTTGAAATGGAACAGTACCATGGAGCACCACTCTCCTACGTGGTAAATCGACGATTAGCCACGGTGATCCCGTTTTACCATAAAATTCGCGTGAAGAAAACGAAGGGTAAAAAAAAACTTCCGAGTCCAGAAAGTGATTTGGGTTGTCTTTTTTTGGATATGAAACTTTGCGTTGATGGCTATGAGCTGCCAAAGCGGTAGAACTCTTAGAGAGCTTCGTTTTGACTGGTTATGGCTCCTATAACTCTAAAAGAGGCAACCGATATGGCTGTCCGAAGAATCAATATCCTAAGGGCGCAACATCTACGCTGCAAGGTGCAACATCCGTTCAAAATGCCGAAATAGTGTCGTACGACTTTTAGAAATGAGTGCATGTACTTGAAACGGAACAGTATCATGGAGCACCACTCTCCTATGTTGGTAAATCGACGACCAGCCACGGTGATCTCATTTTACCATAAAATTCACGTGAAGTAAACGAAGGGTAAAAAAACTTCCGAGTCCCGAAAGTGATTCGGGTTGTCCTTTTTTGGATATGAAACTTTGCATTGACGGCTAAAAGCTGTCAAAGCCGTAACTCATAGAGAGCTTCGTTTGACTGGTTATGGCTTCCGTAACTCCAAAAGAGACAACCGTTATGGCTGTTCGAAAAATTGATATCCTAAGGGCGCAACATCTACGGTGCAAAGTGCAACATCCGTTCAAAATGCCAAAACAGTACCGTAAGACTTTTAGAAATTAGTGCATGGATTTGAAACGGAATAGTACCATGGCACACCACTCTCCAGCGATGGTAAATCGACGACCAGCCACGGTGATCCCGTTTTACCATAAAATTCACGTGAAGCAAACAAAGGGAAAAAACATCCGAGTCCCGAAAGTGATTCGGGTAGTCTTTTTTTGGATATGAAACTATGCATTGACGGCTAATAGTAGTCAAAGCCGTAGAACTCACAGAGAGCTTCCTTAGGACTGGTTATGGCTCCCGTAACTCCAGAAGAGGCAACCGTTTTGGCAGTCCGAAAAATCGATATCCTAAGGGCGCAACATCTACGGTGCAAGGTGCAACATCCGTTCAAAATGCCGAAACAGTGTCGTACGACGTTTAGAAATGAGTGCATGGATTTGAAACGGAACAGTACCATGGAGCATACTCTTCTTTGTTGGTAAACCGACGACCAACCACGGTGATCCCGTTTTACCATAAAATTCACGTGAAGCAAACGAAGGGTAAAAAAAACTTTCGAGTCCCGAAAGTGATTCGGGTTGTCTTTTTTGGATATGAAACTTTGCATTGACGGCTAAGAGCTGTCAAAGCCGTAGAACTCATAGAGAGCTTCGCTTTGACTGGTTATGGCTCCCGTATCTACATAAGAGGCAACCGTTATGGTTGTCCGAAGAATCGATATCCTAAGGGCGCAACATCTACGGTGCAAGGTGTAACATCCGTTCAAAATTCTGATACAGTGTCGTACGACTTTTAGAAATGAGTGCATGGATTTGAAACAGAACAGTACCATGGGGCACCACTCTCCTCTGTTGGTAAATCGACGACCATCCACGGTGATCCCGTTTTACCATAAAATTCACGTGAAGCAAACGAAGGGTAAAAAAACTTCCGAGTCCCAAAAGTGATTCGGGTTGTCTTTTTTTGGATATGAAACTTTGCATTGACAACTAAGAGCTGTCATAGCCGTAGAACTCAAAGTAATCTTCGTTTTGACTGGTTATGGCTCCCGTAACTCCAAAAGAGGCAACAGTTATGGTTGTCCGAAGAATCGATATCCTATGGACGCAACATCAACGGTGCAAGGTGCAACATCCGTTAAAAATGCCAAACCAGTGTCGTACGACTTTTAGAAATGAGTGCATGGATTTGAAACGGAACAGTTTCATGGAGCACCACTCTCCTATGTTGGTAAATCGACGACCAACCACGGTGATCCCGTTTTACCATAAAATTCACGTGAAGCAAACGAAGGGTTAAAAGAACTTACGAGTCCCGAAAGTGATTCGGGTTGTCTTTTTTTGGATATGAAACTTTGCGTTGATGGCTAAGAGCCGTCAAATCCGTAGAACTCACAGAGAGCTTCGTTTTGACTGGTTATGGCTCCCCTAACTCCAAAAGTGGCAACCGTTATGGCTGTCCGAAGAATCGATATCCAAAGGGCGCAACATCTACGGTGCAAGTTGCAACATCCGTTCAAAATGCTGAAATAGTGCCGTACGACTTTTAGAAATGAGTACACGGATTTGAAACGGAATAGTACCATGGAGCACCACTCTCCTACGTTGGTAAATCGATGACCAGCCACAGTGATCCCCTTTTACCATAAAATTTACGCGAAGCAAACGAAGGGAAAAAAAAACTTCAGAGTCCCGAAAGTGATTCGGGTTGTCTTTTTTTGGATATGAAACTTTGCATTGACGGCTAAGAGCTGTCAAAGCCGTAGAACTCATAGAGAGCTTCGTTTTGACTTGTTATTGCTCCTGTAACTCCAAAAGAGGTAGCCGTTAGGGCTGTCCGAAAAATCGATATCCTAAGGGCGCAACATCTACGGTGCAAGGTGCAACATCCGTTCAAAATGACGAAACAGTGTCGTACGACTTTTAGAAATGAGTGCATGGATTTGAAATGGAATAGTACCATGGAGCACCACTCTCCTACGATGGTAAATCGACGACCAGCCACGGTGATCCCGTTTTACCATAAAATTCACGTGAAGCAAACGAAGGGTAAAAAAAACTTTCGAGTCCCGAAAGTGATTCGGGTTGTCTTTTTTTGGATATGAAACTTTGCATTGACGGCTAAGAGCTATCAAAGCCATAGAACTCACAGAGAGCCTCGTTTTGACTGGTTATGGCTCCCGTAACTCCAAAAGAGGCAACCGTTATGGCTTTCCGAAAAATCGATATCCTAAGGGCGCAACATCTACGGTGCAAGGTGCAACATCCGTTCAAAATCCCGAAACAGTGCCGTACAACTTTTATAAATGAGTGCATGGATTTGAAATGGAACAGTACCATGGCGCACCACTCTCCAGCGATAGTAAATCGACGACCAGCCACGGTGATCCCCATTTACCATAAAATTAACGTGTAGCAAACAAAGGGTAAAAAAACTTCCGAGTCCCGAAAGTGATTCGGGTAGTCTTTTTTAGGATATGAAACTATGCATTGACGGCTAAAAGTGGTCAAAGCCATAGAACTTACAGAGAGCTTTGTTTTGACTGGTTATGGCTCCCGTAACTCCAAAAGAGGCAACCGTTATGGCTGTCCGAAAAATCGATATCCTAAGCGCGCAACATCTACTGTGCAAGGTGCAACATAAGTTCAAAATGCAAAAACAATGTCGTACGACTTTTAGAAATGAGTGCATGGATTTGAAACGGAATAGTACCATGGAGCACCACTCTTCTATGATGGTAAATCGACGACCAGCCACGGTGATCCCGTTTTACCATAAAATTCATGTCAAGCAAACAAAGGGTAAAAAAAAACTTCCGAGTCCCGAAAGTGATTCGGGTAGTCTTTTTTTGGATATGAAACTTTGCATTGACGGCTAAGAGCTATCAAAGCCGTAGAACTCATAGAGAGCTTTATTTTGACTGGTTATGGCTCCCGTAACTCCAAAAGAGGCAACCGTTATGGCTGTCCGAAAAATCGATATCCTAGGGGTGCAACATCTACGGTGCAAGGTGCAACATCCGTTCAAAATGCCGAAACAGTGCCGTACAAATTTTAGATATGAGTGCATGGATTTGAAAAGGAATAGTACCATGGAGCACCACTCTCCTATGATGGTAAATCGACGACCAGCAACGGTGATCCCGTTTTACCATAAAATTCACGTGAAGCAAACGAAGGGTAAAAAAAACTTCCGAGTCTCGAAAGTGATTCGGGTAGTCTTTTTTTGGATATGAAACTTTGCATTGACAGCTAAGAGCAGTCAAAGCCGTAGAACTCATAGAGAGCTTCGTTTTGACTGGTTATGGCTCCCGTAACTCCAAAAGAGGCAAATGTTATGGCTGTCCGAAGAATCGATATCCTAAGGGAGCAACATCTACGGTGCAAGATGTAACATCCGTCCAAAATGCCAAAACAGTGCCGTATGACTTTTATAAATAAGTGCATGGATTTGAAACAAAACAGTACCATGGCACACCACTCTCCAGGGATGGTAAATCGACGACCAGCCACGGTGATCCCGTTTTACGATAAAAGTCACGTGTAGCAAACGAAGGTAAAAAAAACTTCCGAGTCCCGAAAGTGATTCGAGTAGTATTTTTTTGGATATGAATCTATGCATTGACAGCTAAAAGGGGTTAAAGCCATAGAACTCACAGAGAGCTTCATTTTGACTGGTTATGGCTCCCGTAACTCCAAAAGAGGCAACCGTTATGGCTATCCGGAGAATCGATATCCTAAGGGCGCAACATCTATGGTGCAAGATGCAACATCCGTCCAAAATGCAAAAACAGTGCCGTATGACTTTTATAAATGAGTGCTTGGATTTGAAATGGAACGGTACCATGGAACACCACTCTCCAGCGATGGTAAATCAACGACCAGCCACGGTGATCACGTTTTACCATAAAATTCACGTGTAGCAAACGAAGGGTAAAAAAAACTTCCGAGTCCCGAAAGTGATTCGGGTAGTCTTTTTTTGGATATGAATCTATGCATTGACGGCTAAAAGTGGTCAAACCCATAGAACTCACAGAGAGCTTCGTTTTGACTGGTTATGGCTCCCGTAACTCCAAAAGAGGCAACCGTTATGGCTGTCCGAAAAATCGATATCCTAAGGGCGCAACATCTACGGTGCAAGGTGCAACATCCGTTCAAAATGCCAAAACAGTGCCGTACGACTTTTAGAAATGAGTGCATGGATTTGAAACGGAACAGTACCATGGAGCACCACTCTCCTATGTTGGTAAATCGACGACCAACCACGGTGATCCCGTTTTACCATAAAATTCACGTGAAGCAAACGAAGGGTAAAAAAACTTCCGAGTCCCGAAAGTGATTCGGGTTCTTTTTTGGATATGAAACTTTGCATTGACAGCTAAGAGCTGCCAAAGCCGTAGAACTCACAGAGAGCTTCGTTTTGACTGGTTATGGCTCCCGTAACTCCAAAAGAGGCAACTGTTATGGCTGTCCGAAGAATCGATATCCTAAGGGCGCAACATCTACGGTGCAAGGTGCAACATCCGTTCAAAATGCCGAAACAGTGCCGTACGACTTTTAGAAATGAGTGCATGGATTTGAAACGGAACAGTACCATGGACCATCACTCTCCTTCGTTGGTAAATAGACGACCAGCCACGGTGATAACCTTTTACCATAAAATTCACGTGAAGCAAACAAAGTGTAAAAAAAAACTTCCGAGTCCCAAAAGTGATTCGGGTTGTCTTTTTTTGGATATGAAACTTTGCATTGACGGCTAAGAGCTGTCAAAGCCGCAGAACTCATATAGAGCTTCCTTTTGACATGTTATTGCTCCCGTAACTCCAAAAGAGGCAACCGTTATGGCTGTCCGAAAAATCGATATCCTAAGGGCGCAACATCCGTTCAAAATGCCAAAACAGTGCCGTACAACATTTAGAAATGAGTGCATGGATTTGAAACGAAACAGTACCATGGAGCACCACTCTCCTACGACTGTAAATCGACGACCAGCCACGGTGATCCCGTTTTACCATTAAATTCACGTGAAGCAAACGAAGGGTAAAAAAATACTTCCAAGTCCCGAAACTGATTCGGGTAGTCTTTTTTTTGATATGAAACTTTGCATTGACGGCTAAGAGCAGTCAAAGGAGTTGAACTCATAGAGAGCTTCATTTTGACTAGTTATGGCTCCCGTAAATCCAAAAGAGGCAACTGTTATGGCTGTCCGAAGAATCGATATCCTAAGGGCGCAACATCTACGGTGCAAGGTGCAACACCCGTCCAAAATGCCGAAACAGTGCCGTACGACTTTTATAAATGAGTGCGTGGATTTGAAATGGAATAGTACCATGGCGCGCCACTCTCCAGTGATAGTAAATCGACGACCAGCCACGGTGATCCCCATTTACCATAAAATTAACGTGTAGCAAACGAAGGGTAAAAAAAACTTCCGAGTCCCGAAAGTGATTCGGGTAGTCTTTTTTGGGATATGAAACTATGCATTGACGGATAAAAGTGGTCAAACCATAGAACTCACAGAGAGCTTCGTTTTGACTGGTTATGGCTCCTGTAACTCCAAAAGAGGCCACCGTTATGGCTGTCCGAAAAATCGATATCCTAAGCGCGCAACATCTACTGTGCAAGGTGCAACATAAGTTCAAAATGCCGAAACAATGCCGTACGACTTTTAGAAATGAGTGCATGGATTTGAAATGGAACAGTACCATGGAGCACCACACTTCTATGATGGTAAATCGACGACCAGCCACGGTATCCCGTTTTACCATAAAATTCATGTCAAGCAAACAAAGGGTAAAAAAAACTTCCAAGTCCCGAAAGTGATTCGGGTAGTCTTTTTTTGGATATGAAACTTTGCATTGACGGCTAAGAGCTATCAACGCCGTAGAACTCACAGAGAGCTTTATTTTGACTGGTTATGGCTCCCGTAACTCCAAAAGAGGCAACCGTTATGGCTGTCCGAAAAATCGATATCCTAGGGGCGCAACATCTACGGTGCAAGGTGCAACATCCGTTCAAAATGCTGAAACAGTGTCGTACGACTTTTAGATATGAGTGCATGGATTTGAAAAGGAACAGTACCATGGAGCACCACTCTCCTACGATGGTAAATCGACGACCAGCAACGGTGATCCCGTTTTACCATAAAATTCACGTGAAGCAAACGAAGGGTAAAAAAAACTTCCGAGTCTCGAAAGTGATTCGGGTAGTCTTTTTTTGGATATGAAACTTTGCATTGACGGCTAAGAGTTGCCAAAGCCGTAGAACTCACAGAGAGCTTCATTTTGACTAGTTATGGCTCCCGTAACTCCAAAAGAGGCAACCGTTATGGCTGTCCGAAGAATCGATATCCTATGGGTGCAACATCTACGGTGCAAGGTGCAACATCCGTTCAAAATACCGAAACAGTGTCGTACGAGTTTTAGAAATGAGTGCATGGATTTAAAAGGGAACAGTACCATGGAGCACCACTCTCCTATGTTGGTAAATCGACGACCAGCCACGGTGATCCCGTTTTACCATAAAATTCACGTGAAGCAAACGAAGGGTAAAAAATACTTCCGAGTCCCGAAAGAGATTCGGGTTGTCTTCTTTTTGGATATGAAACTTTGCATTGACGGCTAAGAGCTATTAAAGCCGTCGAACTCACAGAGAGCTTCGTTTTGACTGGTTATGGCTTCCATAACTCCAAAAGTGGCAAGCGTTATGTCTGTCCGAAGAATCGATATCCTAAGAGCGCAACATCTACGGTGCAAGGTGCAACATCCGTACAAAATGCCGAAACAGTGACGTACGACATTTATAAATGAGTGCATGGATTTGAAATGGAACAATACAATGGCGCACCACTATCCAGCGATGGTAAATCGACGACCAACCACGGTGATCCTGTTTTACCATAAAATCCACGTGAAGCAAACGAAGGGTAAAAAAACTTCCGAGTCCCGAAAGTGATTCGTGTAGTATTTTTTGGATATTAAACTTTGTATTGATGGATAAGAGCTGTCAAAGCCGTAGAACTCATAGAGAGCTTCGTTTAGACTGGTTATGGCTCCCGTAACTCCAAAAGAGGCAACCGTTATGGCTGTCCGAAGAATCGATATCCTAAGGGCGCAACATCTACGACGCAAGGTGCAAAATCCGTCCAAAATGCCGAACAGTGTCGTACGACTTTTATAAATGAGTGCATTGATTTGAAACAAAACAGTACCATGGTGAACCACTCTCCAGCGATGGTAAATCGACGACCAGCCACGGTGATCCAGATTTACCATAAAATTCACGTGTAGCAAACAAAGGGTAAATAAAAACTTCCGAGTCCCGAAAGTGATTCAGGTAGTCTTTTTTTCGATATGAAACTACGCATTGATGGTTAAAAGTGGTCAAAGCCGTAGAACACACAGAAAGCTTCGTTTTGACAGGTTATGGCTCCCGTAACTCCAGAAGAGGCAACCATTATGGTTGTCCGAAAAATCGAAATCCTACGCGCGCAACATCTACGGTGCAACATCCGTTCAAAATGCCGAAACAGTGCCGTACGACTTTTAGAAATGAGTGCAAGGATTTGAAACGGAACAATACCATGGAGCACCACTCTCCTACGATGGTAAATCGACGGCCAGCCACGGTGATCCCGTTTTACCATAAAATTCACGTGAAGCAAACGAAGGGTAAAAAAACATCCGAGTCCCGAAAGTGATTCAGGTAGTCTTTTTTTGGATATGAAACTTTGCATTGATGGCTAAGAGCTATTAAAGCCATAGAACTCACAAAGAGCTTCGTTTTTACTGGTTAAGGCTCCCGTAACTCCAAAAGAGGCAACCGTTATGGTTGTCCGAAGAATCGATATCCTAAGGCGCAACATGTGCAAGGTGCAACATCCGTTCAAAATGCCGAAATAGTGTCGTACGACTTTTAGAAATGAGTGCATGTATTTGAAACGGAACAGTACCATGGAGCACCACTCTCCTACGATGGTTAATAGACGACCAGCCACAGTGATCCTGATTTACCATAAAATTCACGTGTAGCGAACGAAGAGTAAAAAAAAACTTCCGAGTCCCGAAAGTGATTCGGGTAGTCTTTTTTTGGATATGAAACTATGCATTGATGGCTAAAAGTGGTCAAAGCCATAGAACTCACAGAAAGCTTCGTTTTGACTGGTTAATGCTCCCGTAACTCCAAAAGAGGCAACCGTTATGGTTGTCCGAAAAATCGATATCCTAAACGCGCAACATCAACGGTGAAAGGTGCAACATCCGTTCAAAATGCCGAAACAGTGTCGTACGGAGTTTAGAAATGAGGGCATGGATTTGAAACGGAACAATACCATGGAGCGCCACTCTCCCACGATGGTAAATCGACGGCCAGCCACGGTGATCCCGTTTTACCATAAAATTCACGTGAAGCAAACGAAGGGTAAAAAAAAACTTCCGAGTCCCGAAAGTGATTCGGGTATACTTTCTTTGGATATGAAACTTTGCATTGACGGCTAAGAGCTGTCAAAGCCATAGAACTCACAGAGAGCATCGTTTTGACTGGTTATGGCTCCCGTAACTCCAAAAGAGGCAACCGTTATGGTTGTCCGAAGAATCGATATCCAAAGGGCGCAACATCTATGGTGCAAGGTGCAACATCGTTCAAAATGCCGTAACAGTGTCGTATGACTTTTAGAAATGAGTGCATGGATTTGAAACGGAACAGTACCATGGAGCACCACTCTCCTACGATGGTAAATCGACGACTAGCCACGGTGATCCCGTTTTACCATAAAATTCGCGTGAAGCAAACGAAGGGTAAAAAAAACTTCCGAGTCCCAAAAGTGATTCGGGTAGACCTTTTTTGGATATGAAACTTTGCATTGATGGCTAAGAGCTGTCAAAGGCGTAGAACTCACAAAGTGCTTTGTTTTGACTGGTTATGGTTCCCGTAACTCTAAAAGAGGCAACCGTTATGGCTATCCGAAGAATCGATATCCTAAGGGCGCAACATCTACGGTGAAAGGTGAAACATTCGTCCAAAATGCCGAAACAGTGCCGTACGACTTTTATAAATGAGTGCATGGATTTGAAATGGAATAGCACCATGGCGCACCACTCTCCAACGATGGTAAATCGACGACCAGCCACGGTGATGCCGTTTTACCATAAAATTCACGTGAAGCAAACGAAGGGTAAAAAAACTTCAGAGTACCGAAAGTGATTCGGGTAGTCTTTCTTTGGATATGAAACTTTGCATTGATGGCTAAAAGGTGTCAAAGCCGTAGAACTCACAGAGAGCTTCGTTTTGACTGGTTATGGCTCCCGTAATTCCAAAAGGGGCAACCATTATGGCTGTCCGAAGAATCGATATCCAAAGGGCGCAACATCTACGGTGCAAGGTGCAACATCCGTTCAAAATGCCGAAACAATGCCGTACGACTTTTAGAAATGAGTGCATGGATTTGAAACGGAATAGTACCATGGAGCACCACTCTCCTACGTTGGTAAATTGACGATCAGCCATGGTGATTCCATTTTACCATAAAATTCACGTGAAGCAAACGAAGGGTAAAAAAACTTCCGAGTCCTGAAAGTGATTCGGGTTGTCTTTTTTTAGATATGAAACTTTGCATTGATGGCTAAGAGCTGCCAAAGCCGTACAAATCACAGAGAGCTTCGTTTTGACTGGTTATGGATCCCGTAACTCCAAAAGGGGCAACCGTTATGGCTGTCCGAAGAATCGATATACTAAGGGCGCAACACCTACGGTGCAAGGTGCAACATCCGTTCAAAATGCCGAAACAGTGCCGTACGACTTTTAGAAATGAGTGCATGGATTTAAAAGGGAATAGTACCATGGAGCACCACTCTCCAGCGATGGTAAATCGACAACCAACCACGGTGATCCCGTTTTACCATAAAAGTCACGTGTAGCAAACGAAGGTAAAAAAACTTCCAAGTCCCGAAAGTGATTCGAGTTGTCTTTTTTTGGATATGAATCTATGCATTGACAGCTAAAAGGGGTTAAAGCCATGAACTTACAGAGAGCTTCGTTTTGACTGTTTATGGCTCCCGTAACTCCAAAAGAGGCAACCGTTATGGCTGTTCGAAGAATCGATATCCTAAGGGCGCAACATCTATGGTGCAAGGTGCAACATCGTTCAAAATGCCGTAACAGTGTCGTATGACTTTTAGAAATGAGTGCATGGATTTGAAACGGAACAGTACCATGGAGCACCACTCTCCTACGATGGTAAATCGACGACTAGCCACGGTGATCCCGTTTTACCATAAAATTCGCGTGAAGCAAACGAAGGGTAAAAAAAACTTCCGAGTCCCAAAAGTGATTCGGGTAGACCTTTTTTGGATATGAAACTTTGCATTGATGGCTAAGAGCTGTCAAAGCCGTAGAACTCACAAAGTGCTTTGTTTTGACTGGTTATGGTTCCCGTAACTCTAAAAGAGGCAACCGTTATGGCTATCCGAAGAATCGATATCCTAAGGGCGCAACATCTACGGTGAAAGGTGCAACATTCGTCCAAAATGCCGAAACAGTGCCGTACGACTTTTATAAATGAGTGCATGGATTTGAAACGGAATAGCACCATGGCGCACCACTCTCCAACGATGGTAAATCGAAGACCAGCCACGGTGATGCCGTTTTACCATAAAATTCACGTGAAGCAAACGAAGGGTAAAAAAAACTTCCGAGCCCCGAAAGTGATTCGGGTTGTCTTTTTTTGGATATGAAACTTTGCATTGATGGCTAAGAGCTACCAAAGCCGTAGAACTCACAGAGAGCTTCGTTTTGACTGGTTATGGCTCCCGTAACTCCAAAAGAGGCAACCGTTATGGCTGTCCGAAGAATCGATATCCTAAGGGCGCAACACCTACGGTGCAAGGTGCAACATCCGTTCAAAATGCCGAAACAGTGCCGTACGACTTTTAGAAATGAGTGCATGGATTTGAAACGGAATAGTACCATGGAGCACCACTCTCCTACGTTGGTAAATTGACGATCAGCCACGGTGATTCCATTTTACCATAAAATTCACGTGAAGCAAACGAAGGGTAAAAAAAACTTCCGAGTCTTGAAAGTGATTCGGGTTGTCTTTTTTTAGATATGAAACTTTGCATTGATGGCTAAGAGCTGCCAAAGCCGTACAAATCACAGAGAGCTTCGTTTTGACTGGTTATGGATCCCGTAACTCCAAAAGGGGCAACCGTTATGGCTGTCCGAAGAATCGATATACTAAGGGCGCAACACCTACGGTGCAAGGTGCAACATCCGTTCAAAATGCCGAAACAGTGCCGTACGACTTTTAGAAATGAGTGCATGGATTTAAAAGGGAATAGTACCATGGAGCACCACTCTCCAGCGATGGTAAATCGACAACCAACCACGGTGATCCCGTTTTACCATAAAAGTCACGTGTAGCAAACGAAGGTAAAAAAACTTCCAAGTCCCGAAAGTGATTCGAGTAGTCTTTTTTTGGATATGAATCTATGCATTGACAGCGAAAAGGGGTTAAAGCCATGAACTTACAGAGAGCTTCGTTTTGACTGTTTATGGCTCCCGTAACTCCAAAAGAGGCAACCGTTATGGCTGTTCGAAGAATCGATATCCTAAGGGCGCAACATCTATGGTGCAAGATGCAACATCCGTCCAAAATGCAAAAACAGTGCCGTATGACTTTTATAAATGAGTGCATGGATTTGAAACAGAACAGTACCATGGCACACCACTCTCCAGCGATGGTAAATCGACGACCAGCCAAGGTGATCCCATTTTACCATAAAATTCACGTGTAGCAAACGAAGGATAAAAAAAACTTTTGAGTCCCGAAAGTGATTCGGGTAGTCTTTTTTTGGAAATGAATCTATGCATTGACGGCTAAAAGTGGTCAAAGCCATAGAACTCACAGAGATCTTCGTTTTGACTGGTTATGGCTCCCGTAACTCCAAAAGAGGCAACCGTTATGGCTGTCCGAAGAATCGATATCCTAAGGGCGCAACATCTACGGTGCAAGGTGCAACATCCGTTCAAAATGCCAAAACAGTGCCGTACGACTTTTAGAAATGAGTGCATGGATTTGAAATGGAACAGTACCATGGAGCACTACTCTCCTATGTTGGTAAATCGACGACCAACCATGGTGATCCCGTTTTACCATAAAATTCACGTGAAGCAAACGAAGGGTAAAAAAAACTTCCGAGTCCCGAAAGTGATTCGGGTTGTCTTTTTTTGATATGAAACTTTGCATTGAAAGCTAAGAGATGTCAAAGCCGTAGAACTCACATAGAACTTCGTTTTGACTAGTTATGGCTCCCGTAACTCCAAAAGAGGCAACCAATATGGCTGTCCGAAGAATCGATATCCTAAGGGCGCAACATCTACGGTGCAAGGTGCAACATCCGTTCAAAATGCCGAAACAGTGCAGTATGACTTTTAGAAATGAGTGCATGGATTTGAAATGGAACAGTACCATGGAGCATCACTCTCCTTCGTTGGTAAATCGACGACCAGCCACGGTGATTCCCTTTTACCATAAAATTCACGTGCAGCAAACGAAGGGTAAAAAAAACTTCCGATTCCCAAAAGTGATTCGGGTTGTCTTTTTTTGGATATGAAACTTTGCATTGACGGCTAAGAGCTGTCAAAGCCGCAGAACTCATAGAGAGCTTCGTTTTGACATGTTATTGCTCCTGTAACTCCAAAAGAGGCAACCGTTATGGCTGTCCGAAAAATCGATATCCTAAGGGCGCAACATCCGTTCAAAATGCCGAAACAGTGCCGTACAACTTTTAGAAATGAGTGCATGGATTTGAAATGAAACAGTACCATGGAGCACCACTCTCCTACGACTGTAAATCGACGACCAGCCACGGTGATCCCGTTTTACCGTAAAATTCACGTGAAGCAAACGAAGGGTAAAAAAAACTTCCGAGTACCGAAACTGATTCAGGTAGTCTTTTTTTGGATATGAAACTTTGCATTGACGGCTAAGAGCTGTCAAAGGCGTTGAACTCATAGAGAGCTTCGTAATAACTTGTTATGGCTCCCGTAACTCCAAAAGAGGCAACCGTTATGGCTGTTCGAAGAATAGATATCCTAAGGGCGCAACATCTACGGTGCAAGGTGCAACATCCGTCCAAAATGTTAAAACAGTGTCGTACGACTTTTATAAATGAGCGCATGGATTTAAAATGGAACAGTACCATGGCACACCACTCTCCAGCGATGGTAAATCGACGACCAGCCACGGTGATCCCAATTTATCATAAAATTAATGTAGAAAACGAAGGGTGAAAAAACTTCCGAGTCCCGAAAGTGATTCGGGTAGTATTTTTTTGGATATGAAACTATGCAGTGTCGACTAAAAGTGGTAAAAGCCGTAGAACTCATAGAGAGCTTGGTTTTAACTAGTTATGGCTCCCATAATTCCAAAAGAGGCAATCGTTATGGCTGTCCAAAAAATCGATATCCTAAGCGTGCAACATCTACGGTGCAAGGTGCAACATTCGTTCAAAATGCCGAAACAGTGTCGTACGACTTTTAGAAATGAGTGCATGGATTTGAAACAGAACAGTACCATGGAGTACCACTCTCCTACGATGGTAAATCGACGACCAGCCACGGTGATCCAGTTTTACCTTAAAATTCAAGTCAAGCAAACGAAGGGTAAAAAAAAACTTCCGAGTCCCGAAAGTGATTCGGGTAGTCATTTTTTGGATATGAAACTTTGCATTGACAGCTAAGAGCTATCAAAGCCATAGAACTCATAGGGAGCTTCGTTTTGAATGGTTATGGTTCCCGTAAATCCAAAAGAGGCAACCGTTATGGCTGTCTGAAGAATCGATATCTTAAGGGCGCAACATCTACGGTGCAAGGTGCAACATCCGTACAAAATGCCGAAACAGTGCCGTACGACTTTTATAAATGAGTGCATGGATTTGAAAGGGAATACTACAATGGCGCACCACTCTCCTGCGATGGTAAATCGACGACCAGCCACGGTGATCCCGTTTTACCATAAAATTCACGTGAAGCAAACTAAAGGCAAGAAATAACTTCCGAGTCTCGAAAGTGATTCGGGTAGTATTTTACTGGATATGAAACTTTGTATTGATGGATAAGAGCTGTCAAAGCCGTAGAACTCACAGAGAGCTTCGTTTTGACTGGTTATGGCTCCTGTAACTCCAGAAGAGGCAACTGTTATGGCTGTCCGAATAATCGATATCCTAAGGGCGCAACATCTACGGTGCAAGGTGCAACATCCGTCCAAAATGCCGAACAGTGTCGTACGACTTTTATAAATGAGTGCATGGATTTGAAACGGAATAGTACCATGGCGTACCACTCTCCAGCGATGGTAAATCGACGACCAGCCATGGTGATCCCGATTTACCATAAAATTCACGTGTAGCGAACGAAGGGTAAAACAAAACTTCTGAGTCCCGAAAGTGATTCGGGTAGTCTTTTTTTGGATATGAAACTATGCATTGATGGCTAAAAGTGGTCAAAGCCGTAGAACTCATAGAAAGCTTCGTTTTCACTGGTTATGGCTCCCGTAACTTCAAAAGAGGCAACCGTTATGGCTATCCGAAAAATCGATATCCAAAGCGAGCAACATCTACGGTGCAAGGTGCAACATCCGTTCAAAATTTCGAAACAGTGTCGTACGACTTTTAGAAATGAGTGCATGGATTTGAAACGGAACAATACCATGGAGCGCCACTCTCCTACGATGGTAAATCGAAGGCCAGCCACGGTGATCCCGTTTTACCATAAATTCACGTGAAGCAAACGAAGGGTAAAAAAAAACTTCCGAGTCCCGAAAGTGATTCGGGTAGTCATTTTTTGGATATGAAACTTTGCATTGACGGCTAAGAGCTATCAAAGCCATAGAACTCATAAGGAGCTTCGTTTTGAATGGTTATGGCTCCCGTAACTCCAAACGAGGCAACCGTTATGGCTGTCTGAAGAATCGATATCTTAAGGGCGCAACATCTACGGTGCAAGGTGCAACATCCGTACAAAATGCCGAAACAGTGCCGTACGACTTTTATAAATGAGTGCATGGATTTGAAACGGAATAGTACAATGGCGCACCACTCTCCTGCGATGGTAAATCGACGACCAACCACGGTGATCCCGTTTTACCATAAAATCCACGTGAAGCAAACTAAAGGCAAGAAAAAACTTCCGAGTCTCGAAAGTGATTCGGGTAGTATTTTTTTGGATATGAAACTTTGTATTGACGGATAAGAGCTGTCAAAGCCGTAGAACTCACAGAGAGCTTCGTTTTGACTGGTTATGGCTCCTGTAACTCCAGAAGAGGCAACTGTTATGGCTGTCCGAATAATCGATATCCTAAGGGCGCAACATCTACGGTGCAAGGTGCAACATCCGTCCAAAATGCCGAACAGTGTCGTACGACTTTTATAGATGAGTGCATGGATTTGAAACGGAACAGTACCATGGCGTACCACTCTCCAGCGATGGTAAATCGTCAACCAGCCACGGTTATCCCGATTTACCATAAAATTCACGTGTAGCGAACGAAGGGTAAAACAATACTTCCGAGTCCCGAAAGTGATTCGGGTAGTCTTTTTTTGGATATGAAACTATGCATTGATGGCTAAAAGTGGTCAAAGCCGTAGAACTCATAGAAAGCTTCATTTTGACTGGTTATGGCTCCCGTAACTTCAAAAGAGGCAACCGTTATGGCTGTCCGAAAAATCGATATCCAAAGCGCGCAACATCTACGGTGCAAGGTGCAACATCCGTTCAAAATGTCGAAACAGTGCCGTACGACTTTTAGAAATGAGTGCATGGATTTGAAACGGAACAATACCATGGAGCGCCACTCTCCTACGATGGTAAATCGAAGGCCAGCCACGGTGATCCCGTTTTACCATAAAATTCACGTGAAGCAAACGAAGGGTAAAAAAAAACTTCCGAGTCCCGAAAGTGATTCGGGTAGTCTTTTTTTGGATATGAAACTTTGCATTGATGGCTAAGAGCTGTCAAAGCCGTAGAACTCACAGAGAGCTTCGTTTTGACTGGTTATGGCTCCCGTAACTCCAAAAGAGGCAACCGTTATGGCTGTCCGAAGAATCGATATCCTAAGGGCGCAACATCTACGGTGCAAGGTGCAACATCCGTTCAAAATGCCAAAACAGTGTCGTACGACTTTTAGAAATGAGTGCATGGATTTGAAACGGAACAGTACCATGGAGCACCACTCTCCTACGTTGGTAAATCGACGATCAGCCACGGTGATCCCGTTTTACCATAAAATTCACGTGAAGCAAACGAAGGGTAAAAAAAACTTCTGAGTACCGAAAGTGATTCGAGTTGTCTTTTTTTGGATATGAAACTTTGCATTGACGGCTAAGAGCTACCAAAGCCGTAGAACTCACAGAGAGCTTCGTTTTGACTGGTTATGGCTTCCGTAACTCCAAAAGAGGCAAACGTTATGGCTGTCCGAAGAATCGATATCCTAAGGGCGCAACACCTACGGTGCAAGGTGCAACATCCGTTCAAAATGCCAAAACAGTGCCGTACGAGTTTTATAAATGAGTGCATGGATTTGAAATGGAATAGTACCATGGAGCACCACTCTCCTATGTTGGTAAATCGACGATTATCCACGGTGATCCCGTTTTACCATAAAATTCACGTGAAGCAAACGAAGGGTAAAAAAACTTCCGAGTCCCGAAAGTGATTCGGGTTGTCTTTTTTTGGACATGAAACTTTGCATTGATGGCTAAGAGCTGTCAAAGCCGTAGAACTCACAGAGAGCTTCGTTTTGACTGGTTATGGCTCCCGTAACTCCAAAAGAGGCAATCGTTATTGTTGTCCGAAAAATCGATATCCTAAGGGCGTAACATCTACTGTGCAAGGTGCAACATCCGCTCAAAATGCCGAAACAGTGCCGTACGACTTTTAGAAACGAGTGCATGGATTTGAAACGGAACAGTACCATGGAGCACCACTCTCCTACGATGGTAAATCGACGACCAGCCACGGTGATCCCGTTTTACCATAAAATTCACGTGAAGCGAACGAATTCGGGTAGTATTTTTTCGGATATGAAACTTTGTATTGACAGATCAGAGCTGTCAAAGCCCTAGAACTCACAGAGAGATTCGTTTTGACTGGTTATGGCTTTTGTAACTCCAAAAGAGGCAACTGTTATGGTTGTCCGAAGAATCGATATCCTAAGGGGGCAACATCTACGGTGCAAGGTGCGACATCCGTCCAAAATGCCGAACAGTGTCGTACAACTTTTATAAATGAGTGCATGGATTTGAAACGGAACAGTACCATGGCGCACCACTCTCCAGCGATGGTAAATCGACGACCAGCCACGGTGATCCCGATTTACCATAAAATTCACGTGTAGCGAACGAAGAGTAAAAAAAAACTTCCGAGTCTCGAAAGTGATTCGGGAAGTCTTCTCTTGGATATGAAACTATGCATTGATGGCTAAAAGTGGTCAAAGCCGTAGAACTCACAGAAAGCTTCGTTTTGACTGGTTATGGCTCCCGTAACTCCAAAAGAGGCAACCGTTATGGTTGTCCGAAAAATCGATATCCTAAGCGCGCAACATCAATGGTGCAAGGTGCAACATCCGTTCAAAATGCCCAAACAGTGTCGTACGACTTTTAGAAATGAGTGCATGGATTTGAAACGGAACAATACCATGGAGCGCCACTCTCCCACGATGGTAAATCGACGGCCAGCCATGGTGATCCCATTTTACCATAAAATTCACGTGAAGCAAACGAAGGGTAAAAAAAACTTCTGATTCCCGAAAGTGATTCGGGTAGCTTTTCTTTGGATATGAAACTTTGCATTGATGGCTAAGAGCTGTCAAAGCCATAGAACTCACAGAGCGCATCGTTTTGACTGGTTATGGCTCTCGTAACTCCAAAAGAGGCAACCGTTATGGCTGTCCAAAGAATCGATATCCAAAGGGCGCAACATCTATGGTACAAGGTGCAACATCCGTTCAAAATGCCGAAACAGTCCGTACGACTTTTAGAAATGAGTGCATGGATTTGAAACGGAACAATACCATGGAGCACCACTTTCCTACGATGGTAAATCGACGGCATGCCACGGTGATCCCGTTTTACCATAAAATTCACGTGAAGCAAACGAAGGGTAAAAAAACATCCAAGTCCCGAAAGTGATTCGGGTAGTCTTTTTTTGGATATGAAACTTTGCATCGATGGCTAAGAGCTATCAAAGCCGTAGAACTCACAGAGAGCTTCGGTTTTACTGGTTATGGCTCCCGTAACTCCAAAAGAGGCAACCGTTTTGGCTGTTCGAAGAATCGATATCCTAAGGGCGCAACATCTACGGTGCAAGGTGCAACATCCGTTCAAAATGCCAAAACAGTGTCGTACGACTTTTAGAAATGAGTGCATGGATTTGAAACGGAACAGTACCATGGAGCACCACTCTCCTACGATGGTAAATCGACGATCAGCCACGGTGATCCCGTTTTACCATAAAATTCACGTGAAGCAAACGAAGGGTAAAAAAAACTTCCGAGCCCCGAAAGTGATTCGGGTTGTCTTTTTTTGGATATGAAACTTTGCATTGACGGCTAAGAGCTACCAAAGCCGTAGAACTCACAGAGAGCTTCGTTTTGACTGGTTATGGCTCCCGTAACTCCAAAAGAGGCAACCGTTATGGCTGTCCGAAGAATCGATATCCTAAGGGCGCAACACCTACGGTGCAAGGTGCAACATCCGTTCAAAATGCCAAAACAGTGCCATACGAGTTTTATAAATGAGTGCATGGATTTGACATGGAACAGTACCATGGAGCACCACTCTCCTATGTTGGTAAATCGACGATTATCCACGGTAATCCCGTTTTACCATAAAATTCACGTGAAGCAAACGAAGGGTAAAAAAACTTCCGAGTCCCGAAAGTGATTCGGGTTGTCTTTTTTTGGATATGAAATTTTGCATTGATGGCTAAGAGCTGTCAAAGCCGTAGAACTCACAGAGAGCTTCGTCTTGACTGGTTATGGCTCCCGTAACTCCAAAAGAGGCAATCGTTATTGTTGTCCGAAAAATCGATATCCTAAGGGCGCAACATCTACGGTGTAAGGTGCAACATCCGCTCAAAATGCCGAAACAGTGCCGTACGACTTTTAGAAACGAGTGCATGGATTTGAAGCGGAACAGTACCATGGAGCACCACTCTCCTACGATGGTAAATCGACGACCAACCACGGTGATCCCGTTTTACCATAAAATTCACGTGAAGCGAACGAAGGCCAAGAAAAAACTTCCGAGTCCCGAAAGTGATTCGGGTAGTATTTTTTTGGATATGAAACTTTGTATTGACAGATAAGAGTTGTCAAAGCCCCAGAACTCACAGAGAGATTCGTTTTGACTGGTTATGGCTTCTGTAACTCCAAAAGAGGCAACCGTTATGGCTGTCCGAAGAATCGATATCCAAAGGGGGCAACATCTATGGTGCAAGGTGCAAGGTGCAACATCCGTCCAAAATGCCGAACAGTGTCGTACAACTTTTATAAATGAGTGCATGGATTTGAAACGGAATAGTACCATGGCGCACAACTCTCCAGCGATGGTAAATCGACGACAAGCCACGGTGATCCCGATTTACCATAAAATTCACATGTAGCGAACGAAGAGTAAAAAAAACTTCCGAGTCCCGAAAGTGATTCGGGTAGTCTTCTTTTGGATATGAAACTATGCATTGATGGCTAAAAGTGGTCAAAGCCATAGAACTCACAGAAAGCTTCGTTTTGACTGGTTATGGCTCCCGTAACTCCAAAAGAGGCAACCGTTATGGTTGTTCGAAAAATCGATATCCTAAGCGCGCAACATCAATGGTGCAAGGTGCAACATCCGTTCAAAATGCCGAAACAGTGTCGTATGACTTTTAGAAATGAGTGCATGGATTTGAAACGGAACAATACCATGGAGCGCCACTCTCCCACGATGGTAAATCGACGGCCAGCCACGGTGATCCCGTTTTACCATAAAATTCACGTGAAGCAAACGAAGGGTAAAAAAAAACTTCCGAGTCCCGAAAGTGATTCGGGTAGCTTTTCTTTGGATATGAAACTTTGCATTGATGGCTAAGAGCTGTCAAAGCCGTAGAACTCACAGAGCGCATCGTTTTGACTGGTTATGGCTCTCGTAACTCCAAAAGAGGCAACCGTTATGGCTGTCCGAAGAATCGATATCCAAAGGGCGCAACATCTATGGTGCAAGGTGCAACATCCGTTCAAAATGCCGAAACAGTGCGTACGACTTTTAGAAATGAGTGCATGGATTTGAAACGGAACAGTACCATGGAGCACCACTCTCCTACGATGGTAAATCGACGACTAGCCACATTGATCCCGTTTTACCATAAAATTCGCGTGAAGCAAACGAAGGGTAAAAAACTTCTGAGTCCCGAAAGTGATTCGGGTAGTCTTTTTTTGGATATGAAACTTTGCATTGATGGCTAAGAGCTGTCAAAGCCGTAGAACTCACAAAGTGCTTCGTTTTGACTGGTTATGGCTCCCGTAACTCCAAAAGAGGCAACCGTTAAGGCTGCCAGAAGAATCGATATCCTAAGGGTGCAACATCTACGGTGCAAGGTGCAACATCCGTCCAAAATGCCGAAACAGTGCCGTAAGACTTTTATAAATGAGTGCATGGATTTGAAACGGAATATCACCATGGCGCACCACTCTCCAACGATGGTAAATCGACGACCAGCCACGGTGATGCCGTTTTACCATAAAATTCACGTGAAGCAAACGAAGGGTAAAAAAAACTTCAGAGTACCGAAAGTGATTCGGGTAGTCTTTCTTTGGATATGAAACTTTGCATTGATGGCTAAAAGGTGTCAAAGCCGTAGAACTCACAGAGAGCTTCGTTTTGACTGGTTATGGCTCCCGTAACTCCAAAAGAGGCAACCGTTATGGTTGTCTGAAGAATCGATATCCAAAGGGCGCAACATCTACGGTGCAAGGTGCAACATCCGTTCAAAATGCCGAAATAGTGCCGTACGACTTTTAGAAATGAGTGCATGGATTTGAACCGGATTAGTACCATGGAGCACCACTCTCCAACGTTGGTAAATTGACGATCAGCCACGGTGATCCCGTTTTACCATAAAATTCACGTGAAGCAAACGAAGGGTAAAAAAAACTTCCGAGTCCCGAAAGTGATTCAGGTTGTCTTTTTTTGGATATGAAACTTTGCATTGATGGCTAAGAGCTGCCAAAGCCGTACAACTCACAGAGAGCTTCATTTTGACTGGTTATGGCTCCCGTAACTCCAAAAGAGGCAACCGTTATGGTTGTCCGAAGAATCGATATACGAAGGGCGCAACACCTACGGTGCAAGGTGCAACATCCGTTCAAAATGCCGAAACTGTACCGTACGACTTTTAGAAATGAGTGCATGATTTAAAAGGGAACAGTACCATGGAGCACCACTCTTCTATGTTGGTAAATCGACGACCAGCCACGGTGATCCCGTTTTACCATAAAATTCAAGTGAAGCAAATGAAGGGTAAAAAATACTTCCGAGTCCCGAAAGTGATTCGGGTTGTCTTTTTTTGGATATGAAACTTTGCATTGACGACTAAGAGCTATCAAAGCCGTAGAACTCACAGAGAGCTTCATTTTGACTAGTTATGGCTCCCGTAACTCTAAAAGAGGCAAGCGTTATGTCTGTCCGAAGAATCGATATCCTAAGAGCGCAACATCTACGGTGCAAGGTGCAACATCCATACAAAATGCCGAAACAGTGCCGTACGACTTTTATAAATGAGTGCATGGATTTGAAATGGAACGGTACAATGGTGCACCATTCTCCAGCGATGGTAAATCGACGACCAGCCACGGTGATCCCGTTTTACCATAAAATCCACGTGAAGCAAACGAAGGGTAAATAAAACTTCCGAGTCCCGAAAGTGATTCGTGTAGTATTTTTTTGGATATGAAACTTTGTATTGACGGAGAAGATCTGTCAAAGCCGTAGAACTCATAGAGAGCATCGTTTTGAAAGGTTATGGGTCCCGTAACTCAAAAAGAGGCAACCGTTATGGCTGTCCGAAGAATCGATATCCTAAGGGCGCAACATCTACGGTGCAAGGTGCAACATCCGTCCAAAATTCCGAATAGTGTCTTACGACTTTTAGAAATGAGTGCATGGATTTGAACTGGAACAGTACCATGGTGCACAACTCTACAGCGATGGTAAATCGACGACCAGCCACGGTGATCCCGATTTACCATAAAATTCACGTGTAGCAAACAAAGTGTAAAAAAAAACTTCCGAGTCTCGAAAGTGATTCGGGTAGTCTTTTTTTGGATATGAAACTATGCATTGATGGCTAAAAGTGGTCAAAGCTGTAGAACACACAAAAAGCTTCGTTTTGACAGGTTATGGCTTCCGTAACTCCAAAAGAGGCAACCGTTATTGCTGTCCGAAAAATCGATATCCTAAGGGCGCAACATCTACGGTGCAAGGTGCAACATCCGTTCAAAATGCCAAAACAGTGCCGTACGACTTTTAGAAATGACTGCATGGATTTGAAACGGAACAGTACTATGGAGCACCACTTTCCTACGATGGTAAATCGACGACCAGCTACGGTGATCCCATTTTACCATAAAATTCACGTGAAGCAAACGAAGGGTTAAAAAAACTTCGGAGTCCCGAAAGTGATTCGGGTAGTCTTTTTTTGGATATGAAACTTTGCATTGAAGGCTCAGAGCTATCAAAGCTGTAGAACTCACAGAGAGCTTCGTTGTGACTGGTTATGGCTCCCGTAACTCCAAAAGAGGCAACCGTTATGGTTGTCCAAAGAATCGATATCCTAATGGCGCAACATCTACGGTGCAAGGTGCAACATCCGTTCAAAATGCCGAATCAGTGTCGTACGACTTTTAGAAGTGAGTGCATGGATTTGAAACGGAATAGTAAAATGGGGCACCACTCTCCTACGTTGGTAAATCGATGATCAGCCACGGTAATCCCGTTTTACCATAAATTCACGTGAAGCAAACGAAGGGTAAAAAACTTCCGAGTCCCGAAAGTGATTCGGGTTGTCGTTTTTTGGATATGAAACTTTGCATTGATGGCTGAAAGCTACCAAAGCCGTAGAACTCACAGAGAGATTCGTTTTTAGTGGTTATGGCTCCCGTAACTCCAAAAAAGGCAACCGTTATGGCTGTCCGAAGAATCGATATCATAAGGGCGCAAAATCTACGGTGTAAGGTGCAACATCCGTCCAAAATGCCGAAATAGTGCCGTACGACTTTTATAAATGAGTGCATGGATTTGAAACGAAACGGTACCGTGGCACACCACTCTCCAACGATGGTAAATCGACTACCAGCCACGGTGATCCCGTTTTACCATAAAATTCATGTGAAGCAAACGAAGGGTAAAAAAACTTACGAGTCCCGAAAGTGATTCGGGTAGTCTTTCTTTGGATATGAAACTTTTCATTGATAGCTAAGAGCTGTCAAAGCCGTAGAACTCACAGAGAGCTTCGTTTTGACTGGTAATGGCTCCCTTAAATCCAAAAGAGGCAACCGTTATGGCTGTCCGATGAATCGATATCCAAAGAGCGCAACATCTACGGTGCAAGGTGCAACCTCCGTCCCAAATGCCGAAACAGTGTCGTACGACTTTTAAAATGAGTGCATGGATTTAAAACGAAACAGTACCATGGAGCACCACTCTCCTACGTTAGTAAATCGACGATCAGCCACGGTGATACCGTTTTACCATAAAATTCATGTGAAGCAAACGAAGGGCAAAAAAAACTTCCGAGTCCCGAAAGTGATTCGGGTTGTCTTTTTTTGGATATGAAACTTTTCATTGACGGCTAAGAGCTGCTTAAGCCGTAGGACTCATAGAGAGCTTCGTTTTGACTGGTTATGGCTTCCGTAAGTCCAAAAGAGGCAACCATTATAGCTGTTCGAAGAATCGATATCCTAAGAGCGCAACACCTACGGTGCAAGGTGCAACATCCGTTCGAAATGCCGAAACAGTGCCGTACGACTTTTAGAAATGAGTGCATGGATTTGAAAGGGAACAGTACCATGGAGCACCAGTCTCCTATGTTGGTAAATCGACGACCAGCCACGGTGATCTCGTTTTACCATAAAATTCACATGAAGCAAACGAAGGGTAAAAAAACTTCCAAGTCTCAAAAGTGATTCGGGTTGTCTTTTTTTGGATATGAAACTTTGCATTGACGGCTAAGAGCCATCAAAGCCGTAGAACTCACAGAGAGCTTCATTTTGAGTGGTTATGGATCCTGTAATTCCAAAAGAGGCAACCGTTATGGATGTCCGAAAAATCGATATCCTAAGGGCTCAACATCTACGGTGCAAGGTGCAACATCCGTTCAAAATGCCGAAACAGTACCGTACGACTTTTAGAAATGAGTGCATGGATTTGAAATGGAACTGTACCATGGCGCAACACTCTCCTGCGATGGTAAATCGACGACCAGCCACGGTCATCCCGTTTTACCATAAAATTCACGTGAAGCAAACGAAGGATAAAAAAAACTACCGAGTCCCGAAAGTGATTCAGGTAGTCTTTTTTTGGATATGAAACTATGCATTGACGGCTAAAAGTGGTCAAAGCCGTAGAACTCACAGAGAGCTTCATTTTGACTGGTTATGGCTCCTATAACTCCAAAAGAGGCAACCGTTATTGCTGTCCGAAAAATAGATATCCTAAGGGCGCAACATCTACGGTGCAAGGTGCAACATCTGTTCAAAATGTCGTAACAGTGCCGTACGACTTTTAGAAATGAGTGCATGGATTTGAAACAGAACAGTACTACGGAGCACCACTCTCCTACGATGGTAAATCGACGACCAGCCACGGTGATCCTGTTTTACCATAAAATTCACGTGAAGCAAACGAAGGGTAAAAAAAACTTCCGAGTCCCGAAAGTGATTCGGGTAGTCTTTTTTTGGATATGAAACTTTGCATTGACGGATAAGAGCGGTCAAAGCCATAGAACTCACAGAGAGCTTCGTTTTGACTGGTTATGGCTACCGTAACTCCAAAAGAGGCAACCGTTATTGCTGTTGGAAAAATCGATATCCTAAGGGCGCAACATCTACGGTGCAAGGTGCAACATCCGTTCAAAATGCCGAAACAGTGCCGTACGACTTTTAGAAATGAGTGCATGGATTTGAAATAGAACAGTACCATGGAGCACCACTCTCCTACGATGGTAAATCGACGACCAGCCACGGTGATCCCGTATTACCATAAAATTCACGTGAAGCAAACGAAGGGTAAAAAAACTTCCGAGTACCGAAAGTGATTCGGGTAGTCTTTCTTTGGATATGAAACTTTGCATTGATGGCAAAGAGCTGTCAAAGCCGTAGAACTCACAGAGAGCTTCGTTTTGACTGGTTATGGCTCCCGTAAATCCAAAAGAGGAAACCGTTACGGTTGTCCGAATAATCGATATCCAAAGGGCGCAACATCTACGGTGCAAGGTACAACCTCCATTCCAAATGCCGAAACAGTGTCGTACGGCTTTTAGAAATGTGTGCATGGATTTAAAACGAAACAGTACACTACACCAAAACTTACTTTTAACTGCACTCATTCTCATCGTTTGAACCTTAATTGCAGTAAAAGTTAATTGATTCATAAAATCATTTGCGTTCTAACGTTGAGGATACTACTCATGTTTCAAAGTCATTTATCTACCGCCACTGTCAATATACTTTTACCAAAAATTTCATCTTCCCTCTTCTATCAAAACTACCGCTCCCCCATCGTCCCTCATTTCATTCTCCTTCGTTTGCAGTTTCCCTCAAATTTTGCTTGTTCTTCGATGTTTCTTTGGTGGAGTTGATCGTCATCGCCCTAATTACGTGTTCATACTTCAGGTAGCCCTAGTTCCTTATTTTATCTTTATTCAATTAATCAAATTTTAGGTTTATTTCGTTTGTAGATTTCGATTTTCATATTCCAAATACCCTGCTTTGTTATTGTTGCAAGTCGAACTTTGTTCGATTATCAATTGTCGGAACGCTTTCTAGAAACTCGGTGAAGTCGAGCTGTTGATAAAGTTCGATTACTACAGGTAGCTTTAGGTGCTTTAGTAGATGAAACAATACACTTTCATTTGATTTATATATGCTAAGAAACTAACGATGCATACCTGTTTTAAGAAAGCGTAGTGAAGATGGAACCACCTTTGCATCCTCCACTGTTACCTATATCAGCTAAGTCTGATTTAATATTTTTCCAATAGCTTTCATCCAATGGCATCGTCCATAATTTCTCATCTGACACTTCTAAAGCTGCAACTACTTCTTTTGTCATTTCATTACTTGGTGTGAAAATCCATGTAGAAAGTAGAAACAAGTTTACTTGGTGCGCAAACTAGCATTGTTGCTGTTCCTTTCTAGTGCAGTTTTAAGTTGAATCAGTTGATAAAAAAAGCCTAAGTCCTACTTTATTCTCTGTTTTGGGTATATTGCATTATTCAATTGTTTGCTGTCAGTACCATTTATCTATACTGACGTGGACAATCATGTACTCCTCTTCGAATGTTTTTGTCATTAAGTTTCTAAATCAAAGTCCACTAGCCATCTAATTAATGTCCATGTAGCACTTTTATTATTGGTAATTGCCCTACAATTGAATACTGTTGCTTTTATACTCCAAGTATGTTGTTTGCAACGAGAACAAGTCAATAAGTCCAATTCTTATCTTTATCTTTAGGTACAAAATTGTGTATTTTACATTACTTGATGAGACACCTGATGTTTAGTCTGCTAATTAATACTAAGTTGTGTGATTCCATTTTATACAATATCTTTACTTGAATATCCATGCATGGATATTCAAATTATCTTTGCCGATTTTCTTCAAGCACATCATTTCTCTATATATAATAAGTTTTATTCAATATCTAACATCCATAACATTGTTTGAAAACAAATATTGTTTATATATCCAGATCATAGTTCTTAAGGCTTCTTGCTATCAAGAAATAATCTTATTAGGAACAAACATTCTCTCTAAATAAATATTTTGCATGGGACATCTAGTTTGAGTTTTTGTTAGAGTTCTTAGCTTCGAACATGGGTGTATATAATAAACATGTTTAAGAAAAAGTAAATATTTTGTCTGATTAAACACGGGAAGAACCAGTGGCATATAGTTTGAGTTTGTGATCTCCTGCCATGCTCGAATCTATTAGTTCACCGACATGCTAATTGATTCTTAATATATTATAAAGCCTATGATAGAAAAGTTTGACTTTGGTCATAGGATTTTCAATGTTTAGAATACAATTTTGCAAGTGCTGGTACGGAACTGTCTTAATTTCTCATTTTATATATTTTCAGAAATTAACATCTTATTATTTTGTAAACACGGATATCCTTTGTCGTTTCTATAATTTGCACTAAGAATTATTCTTGCATGTGTTCTTATCTTTAATTTAATGAATATGTGAATATCCTGGTCACCTTACATGTTCTAGTTTAAAATGCTAAACCTTGAGAGAAAGTATTTACATGTTGGAAATACGTTTTTTTGTATGTTATAATTTATCTATTTTGATTACCATTTTGGTGAATGCTACAGGCTAGATTTAAACTGGATGAGGAATGACAAAAGACTCCCATTTTTCAGCAAATGGTATGTATTTTGAGGTGTTCAAAAAGCAAATTCGTTAAAAAGATATTAAGTAAAAACCAAGGAGGAACAACTTTAACTAAAACCATATAACATTAAAAGTATGAAGGAGTGGAAGAAGTTTATTGAGTCAAAAATGAGTGAAGAGTTTAAGGTAATTGTAATGTAATTTTTTATCATTTCTTATATGAAACATAAGTGTACATAAAATGCAAATTAACTAATCAATGTGATAAAATCTTATAATCTAGTTACGAAGCAAAAAATTTAAATCCGTGAAGGAAAAGCAAATGCCACATACACGTAGTCGTCGAGGAATGGCTCGACTAACTGAAGATTTGGTGAGAAAAATATTTGATTTATTAACTATGGTTATTAGTTTTGTTTAAAGTTATGTTTCTTTTAATGCAGAAAGAGGAAAGTATCAACTCTCTTCCATTTCTAGAGTTGATGTTTGGATTAAATCTTGCATTCGAAAAAATGGTGAACCAGTGAACACACATGTTGTAGATACTATTGTAAGTCCTATGTACTTTTTATTTGAATGTAATTTTTGAAAATGATGTAATTTATAACTCATCTACAAAATATAATTTGTGTTCACTTTTGTAGAAGAAAATAAAAAATGTTGAAAATGAATCACAATTTAGCTTAACATGTAAATTCAAAGAAGATGCTCTCTCACTAGTGTTGGGACAAGATAAACCGGGCTGACTACGAGGGATGAAAAGGGGTATAACCATGACCAATGAAGTTTTAGCACAAATCAAAGACAAGCAAATAGCTCAATGTCAACATAGATTCAAAACTAGAGCAGTTGATTCACACGTTAATGAAACGTCGGGTACGATTTCAAATTATATTTTTACAATTTAAAAATAATCCATTCTTATTTTGGGGCTTTAATTATGTTAACTTTTTACATGGTTACAATTCTCAGTGAAAAAGTTAATATTAATTATAAAATAGCTTTCACTAAAAAAAAGTTTAAAGTCACGTGTCTACTCAGTTCAGCTATTGAGTTTGTAATTCAGTAGCTCAACACTGAGTTCTAACCGCCGAATGCAGTCTACTCTCTATTTCGAATGTAGTTCTTCCATGATTTTCCTACATCCCGTTGCACTCGTCACCTCTGGGCTTATATTAACCTGCCCAAACTTGATAAATTACATTAATTACCTAAGGAACACACTATTAAATTTAGTAAATTATTATAGAAAAAAATACATTTTCATTATTGAACAGTGTTTCAGTAAAAAAAATTACATTATTATTTTAAGATGTTTTTGTAATTTTGCAACTAGAACTACTATGAACCCTTAGTTTAGAAAGCCTATAAAATACTTAAATAATAAATAAGGAATTGAAAGTGCAATAATGGCTAATAAAGAATTCCTACATATGCAATAAATTTATTATATTAGTGATATTTCCACCTCATTGCATCGTACAAATATTGTTATATTGCAACAAAATCCTAATTACAATTTACATGTTATATTCCAGCATATGCAATAGAATCAAAAACCATATGCAATAAATTACAAGTCAATAGTGAACATTTTGTTTAGATAAGCTAGGAAAAATGCAACAATAAATAAAAATACAAATACAATAAATCACAGGTCACTAGATATGCAAACACCTAATTACAGTATTAGCGACCTGTTATATTAGTAATGTTCTTAACCCGACAATAATTACTCACAACAGTTATAATCCAATTAGCAAATGCATTTTGTTTGCTAGTAAAATGAATTCTTGCGATAAAAAAGAAATATTCTTATATCCTTGTTTATAAGCAACTAAAATACTTGGAGATAGAAGTTAACACAAAGACTGAAATTTATATGAGATAATCTCAAATATTATTACTATTTTGATATTATTCATAGTCTACATCAGATCCAATACAGAAGGGTTTATGGTATATTATTGTTTCATTAATAGAAGGGTTTCTTTTCCATAACTTAAAATCGCAAGACTACATAAAATTAGCATAACTCACTACATCGGATCCAATACAGAATGGTTTATGGTATATTATTGTTTCATTAATAGAAGGGTTTCTTTTCCATAACTTAAAATCGCAAGACTACATAAAATTAGCATAAATCACTACATCGGATCCAATACAGAGAAATCCAATGCGTCATAATAGTTACAAAATTATTGGTCAATTGGAAAAGTGTTGCACTTTTAACTGTATTTTGAAAAGGGCAAAAGCAGGGAAAGTTCATTGCTCAATAAATATTTCATTCCAATATTAGAAAAAACTCTTGAACAATAGCTATTATTTATAAGATGGATTTGTTTAAGACTAGTGATTGAGACAGGATAATTATTCAAAGGAAAATTAGAAGAGCAATCCAAACAATAAGGAGTAGCTACACCATCATTTCTTTTAGACTATATATAAGGTATGCTATGATAATGAATGATCTCATTTGACCTGCTGGAAAAGGTTTGATGTCTGCTTCAGCTTGCTTCTAAGTTCTAACCGAATCTGACCCATAACCTTATCTATCTCAAATTGGTAAAACAAATATAATGAAATGTTTACCGGTTGTTTTTATCCTTTTTAGCATGTTGCTGACTTTTCCTTTTCTTGGATTGAAACCTCAAACTTTTTTAGCATGTTTACCGGTTGAAATAAATCAAATGAAACATATCAAATTTAATGGTATGCACTCGGTACAGCAGTTTTAGCTACTTTCTCTTCCGATGAATCCAAAGACCTTTCTAGTGAATAAAGGAGTGGTTATCAAATTTAATGTTTGCTTCCTTCTTTCTATATAATTCTAGTGTAGGCTTGTCATGCCCAGAATGTGCATTTGATAATTTAGAGCTCTGACGTAGATATTATACTAATTCACATGATTGTCAAAAATTAATATCATGTTTAAGATAAACCCTATATTATTTTGGACCTATAATTTAATTAAGTGCATGGGTTTTTTGGAAGCCTAGCGGTAACTTGGACCTACAACTTAGAAGAATATATTGATGTTATTTTGTACAGATTTTTAGAGAAATTAAAAAAGGCTAACCATACTGTTTTATTTAATAATCTGGACCTTTTACTGGGAAGTATTGGTCCATGTATTTTAGTAACGAATATTTTGATCGATTAGGTGCTAAGTATTGGCAACAGCTTAGTAGAAGGTTCAAGCCATCATGTTTTTTCTATTAGTAATATTGATTCGAAAGTTTCTTAACCAAGATTAAAACCTTGATGCGGGTAAAAGTAGAAATTGTTCTGTTTCAAAAATCTGGAATACAGATGAGTAACCGTTTCTATGAATATAGAAAGCCTACTCAAGGTATTGTTTTGTAATCTATAGTGTATTTGACTTCAGATGCAATATTAGTCTTAAGTGTAAACTGGTACTGTAGTAATTTAGATCAAATAGGTGGTGTAGATGCAATATTTAGTCGTAAGTCTAATAAGAATATATATATTAAAATAATTGAATAAGGGGTGCTTTGTTCTCAACCGTTTTAAACAGGGCAGTGTTTTCATCTTTTGAAAAGTTGCTTCTTATTTTGGGTAGGTGAAAGGAACAAAATATTCCCCAATCATAGATTCATATGACAGAGTAATTACATCCAAATGTATATAATCAAATAAAGCTAACAACTATATATTATATTTCCAAAATATCCTTCTATTATTTGTTTTTCAGTCTAAAAATATTTTTAGTTTCTTTTGATTTGCTGCAGGTAATGTTAGGAAATTAAAGGAGCTACTAGCCAAAAAAGAAAATCGCACTTGTGCATATTGTGGTGCACCAGATCCAAAATGGGCGCAAATCCTAGAATTTTACATATATTTTCATAGATTATTGCTACCTAGAATTCGACGACATTTAGAGACTTTTCCTTTATTTTCATAGTCAGAAAATTCATGCATATGTACCACCAGTACGTAAGGGAAACCCTGGCACTGGAGTAGTATTTAAGAGTAAATGTTTGTTCCCTTAATTTTACAGGTCGGCAAATATTGGGGTGTTCATATACCTTAAGTGTTGTGGTGTCCACACCAGTCTTGGTGCCCATGTATCAAAGGTATCATCATAATATAACAATAATGCAATTCACATTTTATATGTTTTGAACCTTCTCAATTCTCATTTGCAATATTTTTACCCTCATAAAATGCAATTCCTTGACTTTTACAACATTTTATCACATCTGATGCTACTTACTTGATTCATTGCATTTCTAAAGATATCTCTAATTACTAGTTTGATTCTGAACTTGGATGGAAAATATCAGGTTTTATCAGTAACACTAGATGAATGGTCCGATGAGGAAGTTGAATCCATGATCGAAGTTAGGGGGAATTTATGAGCAAACAAGATATATGAGGCTTATATTCCTAAGGGAGTTTCAAAACCTAAACCAGATTCCAGTAATAAGGAAAGAACCAAATTTATCAGGTAAACATATCGACTTTCCATCTAAACTGGTATTAAGAGCTTGCTTTTTAAAGCCAAATGTATTGTTTTCTACAGGTCCAGGTATGAAACTGGTATTAAGAGTTGGAAATAATTGTACACCACTAATACTTCCTAAAGTATCCAAACTGCCTCCATAAAATAAATATAGTTATTCTCGTATAACAAGCATACTAATCCAATTAAATTCCTGATAGTTGTACACTTCATTATCAAATACTGTACTGAATGCTTATGATTTCATATTTATTAATATGGTAAAGATACCATCAATTTTTCTAACACTGATATATGTCAACACACATGGTGTGATGAATGAATAATTCTGTTATTATCTAGGCATTCGTTGATATAATTTTCTGTACACTATTGCCCATCAACATAGCTGGAACTTGGTTGACGTTTCAACCGATTTGATATATTCACTAGAACTGCCTTATCAAGTAAAAGTATGTGACTGATAAAATTACTGCAACTTGAAAAATATGCATTAAATATATCACTGTGCAAATATTGCATAGAACTTCCAGTTACATGTTTATTGAAAAACACATTTTTTTCAACTGGAAATTGTACTCTTTATATTTAACTAACAGTTATACGTCTAAAGCTTACTGTAATTACTACTCACAGGATGTTGACAAAGCCATGGTTAGTGATAGCTCAACAACAAAAAGTCAAGAAAAAAAGACTGAAGGAGGAATCTTGCCGAGTTCAGACTGCCCTGTTGGCAACAATTCAGTAAACCAATGTCTAACTATCTTCGTACTGCCACTTTTCATTTTCAGCCTGTATTTGAACTACTTTTATGCACGTTTTGTCGATAATATTAGATGCAAACTTGCTTTCTAGATATTGTGCATTTGTCTAATTTTGTATGCAGTTGGTTTATAAATTTTATCTCTCTTTACGGGTTTATGTAAACTTTGTTCATGGATATTGTGTTCAACTTATTTTATGGAAGTGATTAATAGTTATGCTTTTATTTTACAATTTTTAGTTTGATTTGTTTATGTTATGTACATTAACTGATTAAAATATAATTAAATGTAGTTTATATTAATGATATGTGTGAATATTGCAATGGCACAACATTGCTGTCAATTCTTTGGAAAAAAAATGCATATCCCTACGACAACGTTTATACATTGCTGTCAATTCATTGGGAAAAAAATGCATATCCCTACGACAGCGTTTATACCTTGCAGTAGAAAACTATTAACAGCGTTTATACCATGCAGTAGAAAAATTATTAACAGCGTTTAAAAAACGCTGTAGAAAGTGGGTTTTTGACAGCGTTTATATTTTGCAGTTAAAAATTTAGGGTCAACGACCGCATGTCGTTATACAGCGTTATTTAAACGCTATGAAAAGTCTTTTTTGTTGTAGTGGTACCATAGAGCACCACTCTCCTACGTTGGTAAATCGACGATCAGCCACGGTGATCCCGTTTTACCATAAAATTCACGTGAAGCAAACGAAGGGTAAAAAAAACTTCCGAGCCCCGAAAGTGATTCGGGTTATCTTTTTTTGGATATGAAACTTTGCATTGACGGCTAAGAGCTGCCAAAGCCGTAGAACTCATAGAGAGCTTCGTTTTGACTGGTTATGGCTCCCATAACTCCAAAAGAGGCAACTGTTATGGCTGTTCGAAGAATCGATATCCGAAGGGCGCAACACCTACGGTGCAAGATGCAACATCCCTTCAAAATGCCGAAACTGTGCCGTACGACTTTTAGAAATGAGTGCATGGATTTAAAAGGGAACAGTACCATGGAGCACCACTCTCCTATGTTGGTAAATCGACGACCAGCCACGGTGATCCCGTTTTACCATAAAATTCACGTGAAGCAAACGAAGGGTAAAAAAAACTTCCGAGTCCCGAAAGTGATTCGGGTTGTCTTTTTTTGGATATGAAACTTTGCATTGACGGCTAAGAGCCGTCAAAGCCGTAGAACTCACAGAGAGCTTCGTTTTGAGTGGTTATGGCTCCCGTAATTCCATAAGAGGCAACCGCTATGGCTGTCCGAAAAATCGATATCCTAAGGGCGCAACATGTACGGTGCAAGGTGCAACATCCGTTCAAAATGCCGAAACAGTGCCGTACGACTTTTAGAAATGAGTGCATGGATTTGAAATGGAACTGTACCATGGCGCAACACTCTTCTGCGATGGTAAATCGACGATCAGCCAAGGTGATCCCGTTTTACCATAAAATTCACGTGAAGCAAACGAAGGATATAAAAAACTACCGAGTCCTGAAAGTGATTCGGGTAGTCTTTTTTTGGATATGAAACTATGCATTGATGGCTAAAAGTGGTCAAAGCCATAGAACTCACAGAGAGCTTCGTTTTGACTACTTATGGCTCATGTAATTCCAAAAGAGGCAACCGTTATTGCTGTCCGAAAAATCGATATCCTAAGGGTGCAACATCTACGGTGCAAGGTGCAACATCCGTTTAAAATGACGAAACAGTGCCGTACGACTTTTAGAAATGAGTGCATGGATTTGAAACAGAACAGTACTATGGAGCACCACTCTCCTACGATGGTAAATCGACGACCAGCCACGGTGATCCCGTTTTACCATAAAATTCACGTGAAGCAAACGAAGGGTCAAAAAAACTTCTGAGTCCCGAAAGTGATTCGGGTAGTCTTTTTTTGGATATGAAACTTTGCATTGACGGCTAAGAGCGGTCAAAGCCGTAGAACTCATAGAGAGCTTCGTTTTGACTGGTTATGGCTCCCGTAACTCCAAAAGAGGCAACCGTTATTGCTGTCCAAAAAATCGATATCCTAAGGGCGCAACATCTACGGTGCAAGGTGCAACATCCGTTCAAAATGCCAAATCAGTGTCGTACGACTTTTAGAAGTGAGTGCATGGATTTGAAACGGAATAGTAACATGGGGCACCACTCTCCTACGTTGGTAAATCGATGATCAGCCACGGTAATTCCGTTTTACCATAAATTCACGTGAAGCAAACGAAGGGTAAAAAACTTCCTAGTATCGAAAGTGATTCGGGTAGTCATTCTTTGGATATGAAACTTTGCAATGATGGCTAAGAGCTATCAAAGCCGTAGAACTCACAAAGAGCTTCGTTTTGACTGGTTATGGATCCCATAACTCCAAAAGAGGCAACTGTTATGGCTGTCCAAAGAATCGATATCCTAAGGGCGCAAAATCTACGGTGTAAGGTGCAACATCCGTCCAAAATGCCGAAACAGTGCCGTACGACTTTTATAAATGAGTGCATGGATTTGAAACGGAACGTTACCATGGCACACCACTCTCCAACGATGGTAAATCGACGATCAGCCACGGTGATCCCGTTTTACCATAAAATTCATGTGAAGCAAACGAAGGATAAAAAAAACTTCCGAGTCCCCAAAGTGATTCGGGTAGTCTTTCTTTGGATATGAAACTTTGCATTGATGGCTAAGAGCTGTCAAAGCCGTAGAACTCACAGAGAGCTTCGTTTTGACTGGTTATGGCTCCCGTAAATCACAAAGAGGCAACCGTTATGGCTGTCCGAAGAATCGATATCCAAAGGGCGCAACATCTACGGTGCAAGGTGCAACCTCCGTTCCAAATTCTAAAATAGTGCCGTACGACTTTTAGAAATGAGTGCATGGATTTAAAACGAAACAGTACCATGGAGCACCACTCTCCTATGTTGGTAAATCGACGATCAGCCACTGTGATCCCCTTTTACCATAAAATTCACCTGAAGCAAACGAAGGGTAAAAAAACTACCGAGTCTCGAAAGTGATTCGGGTAGTCTTTTTTTGGATATGAAACTTTGCATTGACGGCTAAGAGCGGTCAAAGCCGTAGAATTCACAGAGAGCTTCGTTTTGACTGGTTATGGCTCCCGTAACTCCAAAAGAGGCAACCGTTATTGATGTCCGAAAAATCGATATCCTAAGGGCGCAACATCTACGGTGCAAGGTGCAACATCCGTTCAAAATGCTGAAATAGTGTCGTACGACTTTTAGAAGTGAGTGCATGGATTTGAAACGGAACAGTACTATGGAGCACCACTTTCCTACGATGGTAAATCAACGACCAGCCACGGTGATCCCGTTTTACCATAAAATTCACGTGAAGCAAACGAAGGGTCAAAAAAACTTCTGAGTCCCGAAAGTGATTCGGGTAGTCTTTTTTTGGATATGAAACATTGCATTGACGGCTAAGAGCGGTCAAAGCCGTAGAACTCACAGAGAGCTTCGTTTTGACTGGTTATGGCTCCCGCAACTCCAAAAGAGGCAACCGTTATTGCTGTCCAAAAAATCGATATCCTAAGGGCGCAACATCTACGGTGCAAGGTGCAACATCCGTTCAAAATGCCGAATCAGTGTCGTACGACTTTTAGAAGTGAGTGCATGGATTTGAAACGGAATAGTACCACTCTCCTACGTTGGTAAATCGATGATCAGCCACGGTAATCCCGTTTTACCATAAATTCACGTGAAGCAAACGAAGGGTAAAAAACTTCAGAGTCTCGAAAGTGATTCGGGTAGTCATTCTTTGGATATGAAACTTTGCAATGATGGCTTAGAGCTATCAAAGCCGTAGAACTCACAGAGAGCTTCGTTTTGACTGGTTATGGCTCCCGTAAATCCAAAAGAGGCAACTGTTATGGCTGTCCAAAGAATTGATATCCTAAGGGCGCAAAATCTACGGTGTAAGGTGCAACATCCGTCCAAAATGCCGAAACAGTGCCGTACGACATTTATAAATGAGTGCATGGATTTGAAACGGAACGTTACCATGGCACACCACTCTCCAACGATGGTAAATCGACGATCAGCCACGGTGATCCCGTTTTACCGTAAAATTCATGTGAAGCAAACGAAGGGTAAAAAAACTTCCGAGTCCCGAAAGTGATTCGGGTAGTCTTTCTTTGGATATGAAACTTTGCATTGATGGCTAAGAGGTGTCAAAGCCGTAGAACTCACAGAGAGCTTCGTTTTGACTGGTTATGGCTCCCGTAAATCCAAAAGAGGCAACCGTTATGGCTGTCCGAAGAATCGATATCCAAAGGGCGCAACATCTACGGTGCAAGGAGCAACCTCCGTTCCAAATTCCAAAACAGTGTCGTACGACTTTTAGAAATGAGTGCATGGATTTAAAACGAAACAGTACCATGGAGCACCACTCTCCTACGTTGGTAAATCGACGATCAGCCACGGTGATCCCATTTTACCATAAAATTCACGTGAAGCAAACGAAGGGTAAAAAAACTACCGAGTCTCGAAAGTGATTCGGGTAGTCTTTTTTTGGATATGAAACTTTGCATTGACGGCTAAGAGCGGTCAAAGCCGTAGAATTCACAGAGAGCTTCGTTTTGACTGGTTAGGGCTCCCGTAACTCCAAAAGAGGCAACCGTTATTGATGTCCGAAAAATCGATATCCTAAGGGCGCAACATCTACGGTGCAAGGTGCAACATCCGTTCAAAATGCCGAAACAGTGTCGTACGACTTTTAGAAGTGAGTGCATGGATTTGAAACGGAACAGTACTATGGAGCACCACTCTCCTACGATGGTAAATCGACGACCAGCCACGGTGATCCCGTTTTACCATAAAATTCACGTGAAGCAAACGAAGGGTCAAAAAAACTTCTGAGTCCCGAAAGTGATTCGGGTAGTCTTTTTTTGGATATGAAACTTTGCATTGACGGCTAAGAGCGGTCAAAGCCGTAGAACTCACAGAGAGCTTCGTTTTGACTGGTTATGGCTCCCATAACTCCAAAAGAGGCAACCGTTACTGCTATCCGAAAAATCGATATCCTAAGGGCGCAACATCTACGGTGCAAGGTGCAACATCCATTCAAAATGCCGAATCAGTGTCGTACAAGTTTTAGAAGTGAGTGCATGGATTTGAAACGGAATAGTAACATGGGGCACCACTCTCCTATGTTGGTAAATCGATGATCAGCCACGGTAATCCCGTTTTACCATAAATTCACGTGAAGCAAACGAAGGGTAAAAAACTTCCGAGTCTCGAAAGTGATTTGGGTAGTCATTCTTTGGATATGAAACTTTGCAATGATGGCTAAGAGCTATCAAAGCCGTAGAACTCACAGAGAGCTTCGTTTTGACTGGTTATGGCTCCCGTAACTCCAAAAGAGGAAAATGTTATGGCTGTCCAAAGAATCGATATCCTAAGGGGGCAAAATCTACGGTGTAAGGTGCAACATCCGTCCAAAATGCCGAAACAGTGCCGTATGACTTTTATAAATGAGTGCATGGATTTGAAACGGAACGTTACCATGGCAAACCACTCTCCAACGATGGTAAATCGACGATCAGTCACGGTGATCCCGTTTTACCGTAAAATTCATGTGAAGCAAACGAAGGGTAAAAAAACTTCCGAGTCCCGAAAGTGATTCGGGTAGTCTTTCTTTGGATATGAAACTTTGCATTGATGGCTAAGAGCTGTCAAAGCCGTAGATCTCACAGAGAGCTTCGTTTTGACTGGTTATGGCTCCCGTAAATCCAAAAGAGGCAACCGTTATGGCTGTCCGAAGAATCGATATCCAAAGGGCGCAACATCTACGGTGCAAGGTGCAACCTCCGTTCCAAATTCCAAAACAGTGCCGTACGACTTTTAGAAATGAGTGCATGGATTTAAAACGAAACAGTACCATGGAGCACCACTCTCCTACGTTGGTAAATCGACGATCAGCCACGGTGATCCCATTTTACCATAAAATTCACGTGAAGCAAACGAAGGGTAAAAAAAACTACCGAGTCTCGAAAGTGATTCGGGTAGTCTTTTTTTGGATATGAAACTTTGCATTGACGGCTAAGAGCGGTCAAAGTCGTAGAATTCACATAGAGCTTCGTTTTTACTGGTTATGGCTCCCGTAAGTCCAAAAGAGGCAACCGTTATTGATGTCCGAAAATCGATATCCTAAGGGCGCAACATCTACGGTGCAAGGTGCAACATCCGTTCAAAATGCCGAAACAGTGTCGTACGACTTTTAGAAATGAGTGCATGGATTTGAAATGGATCAGTACCATGGAGCACCACTCTTTTACGATGGTAAATAGACGACCAGCCACGGTGATCGCGTTTTACCATAAAATTCATGTGAAGCAAACGAAGGGTAAAAAAAACTTCCGAGTCCCAAAAGTTATTCGGGTAGTCATTTTTTGGATATGAAACTTTGCATTGACGGTAAGAGCTATCAAAGCCGTAGAACTCACAGAGAGCTTTGTTTTGACTGGTTATGGCTCCCGTAAATCCAAAAGAGGCAACCGGTATGGCTGTCCGAAAAATCGATTTCCTAAGGGCGCAACATCTACGGTGCAAGGTGCAACATCCGTTCTAAATGCCGAAACAGTGTCGTACGACTTTTAGAAATGAGTGCAAGGATTTTAAATGGAACAGTACCATGGAGCCCCGCTCTCCTAAGTTGGTAAATCGACGACCAGCCACGGTGATCCCATTTTACCATAAAATTCACGTAAAGCAAACGAAGGGTAAAAAAAACTTCTGAGTCCCCAAAGTGATTCGGGTTGTCTTTTTTGGATATGAAACTTTGCATTGACGGCTAAAAGCTGCCAAAGCCGTAGAACTCGAAGTGAGCTTCGTTTTGACTAGTTATGGCTCCCGTAACTCCAAAAGAGGCAACCGTTATGGCTGTCCGAAGAATCGATATCCAGAGGACGCAACATCTACGGTGCAAGGTGCAACATCCGTTCAAAATGCCGAAACAGTGCCGTACGACTTTTAGAAATGAGTGCATGGATTTAAAATGAAACAGTACCATGGAGCACCACTCTCCTACGTTGGTAAATCGACAATCAGCCACGGTGATCCCATTTTACCATAAAATTCACGTGAAGCAAACGAAGGGTAAAAAAAACTTTCGAGTCCCGAAAGTGATTCGGGTTGTCTTTTTTTGGATATGAAACTTTGCATTGACGGCTAAGAGCTGCCAAAGCCGTAGAACTCATAAAGAGCTTCGTTTTGACTGTTTATGGCTCCCGTAACTCCAAAAGAGGCAACCGTTATGGCTGTTCGAAGAATCGATATCCTAAGGGCGCAACACCTACGGTGCAAGGTGCAACATCCGTTCAAAATGCCGAAACAGTGTCGTACGACTTTTAGAAATGAGTGCACGGGTTTGAAAGGGAACAGTACCATGGAGCACCACTCTCCTATGTTGGTAAATCGACGACCAACCACGGTGATCCCGTTTTACCATAAAATTCACGTGAAACAAACGAAGGGAAAAAAACTTCCGAGTCCCGAAAGTGATTCGGGTCGTCTTTTTTTGGATATGAAACTTTGCATTGATGTCTAAGAGCCGTCAAAGCCGTAGAACTCACAGAGAGCTTCGTTTTGAGTGGTTATGGCTCCCGTAATTCCAAAAGAGGCAACCGTTATGGTTGTCCGAAAAATCGATATTCTAAGGGCGCAACATCTACTGTGCAAGGTGCAACATCCGTTCAAAATGCCGAAACAGTGTCGTACGACTTTTAGAAATGAGTGCATGGATTTGAAATGGAACAGTATCATGGCGCAACACTCTCCTGCGATGGTAAATCGATGACCAGCCACGGTGATCCCGTTTTACCATAAAATTCACGTGTAGCAAACGAAGGATAAAAAAACTACCGAGTCTCGAAAGTGATTCGGGTAGTCTTTTTTTGGATATGAAACTATGTATTGACGACTAAAAGTTGTCAAAGCCGTAGAAATCACAGAGAGCTTCGTTTTGACTGGTTATGGCTCCCGTAACTCCAAAAGAGGCAACCGTTATGGTTGTCCGAAGAATCGATATCCTAAGGGCGCAACATCTACGGTGCAAGGTGCAACATCCGTTCAAAATGCCGAATAGTGCCATACGACTTTTATAAATGAGTGCATGGATTTGAAACAGAACAGTACCATGGCGCACCACTCTCCAGCGATGGTAAATCGACGACCAGCCACGGTGATCCCGATTTACCATAAAATTCACGCGTAGCAAACGAAGGGTAAAAAAAACTTCCGAGTCCCAAAAGTGATTAGGGTAGTCTTTGTGGATATGAAACTTTGCATTGACGGCTAAGAGCGGTCAAAGCCGTAGAATTCACAGAGAGCTTCATTTTGACTGGTTATGGATCCCGTAACTCCAAAAGAGGCAACCGTTATTGATGTCCGAAAAATCGATATCCTAAGGGCGCAACATCTACGGTGCAAGGTGCAACATCCGTTCAAAATGCCGAAATAGTGTCGTACGACTTTTAGAAATGAGTGCATGGATTTGAAATGGAACGGTACCATGGAGCACCACTCTCCTACGGTGGTAAATAGACGACCAGCCACGGTGATCCCGTTTTACCAAAAAATTCATGTGAAGCAAACGAAGGGTAAAAAAAACTTCCGAGTCCCAAAAGTTATTCGGGTAGTCATTTTTTGGATATGAAACTTTGCATTGACGGCTAAGAGCTATCAAAGCCGTAGAACTCACAGAGAGCATCGTTTTGACGGGTTATGGCTCCCGTAACTCCAAAAGCGGCAACCGTTATGGCTGTCCGAAAAATCGATATCCTAAGGGCGCAACATCTACGGTGCAAGGTGCAACATCCATTCAAAATGCCGAAACAGTGCCGTACGACTTTTAGAAATGAGTGCATGGATTTGAAATGGAACAGTACCATGGAGCACCACTCTCCTAAGTTGGTAAATCGACGACCAGCCACGGTGATCCCGTTTTACCATAAAATTCACGTGATGCAAACGAAGGGTTAAAAAAACTTCCGAGTCCCGAAAGTGATTCGGGTTGTCTATTTTTGGATATGAGACTTTGCATTGACGGCTAAAAGCTGCCAAAGCCGTAGAACTCACAGAGAGTTTCCTTTTGACTGGTTATGGCTCCCATGACTCTAAAGAGGCAACCGTTATGGCTGTCCGAAAATCGATATCCTAATGGCGCAACATCTACGGTGCAAGGTGCAACATCCGTTCAAAATGCCAAAACAGTGCCGTACGACTTTTAGAAATGAGTGCTGTTTGTACCAAAAATGGGCACAACACTCTTAGGAAGTTTTTGAAGTGATAAAAGTGAAGAATGAAAATTGAAAATGTGGATTATCTAACAAAAACTCCAAATAACGGAAAGTAAATTGCACAGAAGAAAACAATTTAGAGTGGTTCGGCGTCTCGCCTACGTCCACTATGAAGTTTGATGATTTTATTGCTCGATACTTGAAGATTACGATTTCTTATAGCATAGCACAACAGATTTTATGATTTAAGTTTGAATCTAAGGCAGCAATGGTGATCTGGAGTAAACTGGCAGAGTCTGGGCGCTCTTTAGCTCTTAAAATTGTCTGACCCCTTTTCTGAATGACCAGGGGCTCTTTTTATAGGTGTAGGAGGCTGATATTTCGCCTAAATTCCGGGAGACCACATCTGGCACGTGACGGGGCCCACGCGCCCGCCTTCAGGAAATCTGGGCCCACTTTGGGATCGATTCGAAATCCATTCGAATCGATCAAGAAAACGTCCAATCGAGCTGAAATTTGGTATGGACATTCTTCAACATAAGCGCAAGCTTCTGTGAAAATTTCATAGCATTTGGACTTATGGATCTCGAGATATGGTCGATTCAAGATGATGATTTTCGCCAGACTGTTTCGTTCGAATAGATTCATTCGAATTGATTGCTTCGAATCGATGGCGTTATGCGCTTTTGTGATGACGTGGAGCACAATCTTCGTATCGATCCACCTTTTTCGCCGAGTGGATCGAGTCGTTCTGTGGACTTCGCTGCTTTGACTCGATGGATTCGAAGCCATTAATAATACCTGGATTCGAACAGGACTTTGCTCGTATCGATCGTGATATGCTTCGATCGATACAAAGTCAATGTAGCTGGATGGATTCGAAGCAAGGCCCCTCGATGGATTCGAACATACCACTTATGCATGGATACGAAGCAGAGCGTTCTGTTGGGTACGAAGCAGGGCGCCTTTATGGATTCGAACAATTGCCATATTCGATGGATACGAACTAGGGATGACTGAGGGATTCGAACATGGCTCCGGCCGATGGATACGAAATGGGTGTTCTTCCTCTTCATTTTGCATCGATGATAACTCAAGCATACGAACTCGGATTGTCTTGAAATTTGGAAAGCTGGCTTCTCTGACCTCGCTTGTCATGTCTGAGCAATGGTGGCTCATTCTGGACTCGGACAAAATTCACCGATATCCATGGTGAGCCTGCGTATAACCGATCTATAAGACGAACCGTCATTGGTTATTAGTCCAGTTCTTGGCGTCACGGTCTTGCCAAAAGGCTGGATAACAAGTGCATGGATTTGAAACGGAATAGTACCATGGAGCATCACTCTCCTATGATGGTAAATCGACGACCAGCCACGGTGATCCCGTTTTACCATAAAATTCACGTGAAGCAAACGAAAGGTAAAAAAAACTTCTAAGTCCCAAAAGTGATTCGGGTAGTCTTTTTTTTGATATGAAACTTTGCATTGACGGCTAAGAGCTGTCAAAGCCGTAGAACTCACAGAGAGCTTCGTTTTAACTGGTTATGGCTCCCGTAACTCCAAAAGAGGCAATTGTTATGGCTGTCCGAAGAATCGATATCCAAAGGGCGCAACATCTACGGTGCAAGGTGCAACATCCGTACAAAATGCCAAAACAGTGTCGTATGACTTTTATAAATGAGTGCATGGATTTGAAACGGAACAGTACCATGGCGCACCACTCTCCAGCGATGGTAAATCGATGACCAAACACGGTGATCTCGTTTTACCATAAAATCCACGTGAAGCAAATGAAGGGTAAAAAAAACTTTCGAGTCCCGAAAGTGATTCGGGTAGTCTTTTTTTGGATATGAAACTTTGTGTTGACGGATTAGAGCTGTCAAAGCCGTAGAAATTACAGAGAGTTTCGTTTTGACTGGTCATGGCTCCCGTAACTCCAAAAGAGGCAACCGTTATGGCTGTCCGAAGAATCGATATCCTAAGGGTGCAACATCTACGGTGCAAGGTGCAACATCCATCCAAAATGCCGAACAGTGCCGAACGACTTTTATAAATGAGTGCAAAGATTTGAAAAGGAACAGTACCATGGCGTACCACTCTCCAGCGATGGTAAATCGACGACTAGCCACGGTGATCCCGATTTATTATAAAATTCACGCGTAGCAAACGAAGGGTAAAAAAAAAACTTCCGAGTCCCAAAAGTGATTCGGGATGTCTTTTTTTGGATATGAAACTTTGCATTGACGGCTAAGAGCGATCAAAGCCGTAGAATTCACAGAGAGCTTCGTTTTGACTGGTTATGGATCCTGTAACTCCAAAAGAGGCAACCGTTATTGATGTCCGAAAAATCGATAAAGGGTGCAACATCTACGGTGCAAGGTGCAGCATCCGTTCAAAATGCCGAAACAGTGTCGTACGACTTTTAGAAATGAGTGCATGGATTTGAAATGGAACAGTACCATGGAGCACCACTCTCCTACGATGGTAAATAGACGACCAGCAACGGTGATCCCGTTTTACCAAAAAATTCATATGAAGCAAACGAAGGGTAAAAAAAACTTCCGAGTCCCAAAAGTTATTCGGGTAGTCAGTTTTTGGATATGAAACTTTGCATTGACGGCTAAGAGCTATCAAAGCCGTAGAACTCACAAAGAGCTTCGTTTTGACTGGTTATGGCTCCCGTAACTCCAAAAGAGGCAACCGTTATGGCTGTCCGAAAAATCGATATCCTAAGGACGCAACATCTACGGTGCAAGGTGCAACATCTGTTCAAAATGCCGAAACAGTGTCGTACGAATTTTAGAAATGACTGGATGGATTTGAAACAGAACAGTACCATGGAGCACCACTCTCCTAAGTTGGTAAATCGACGACCAGCCACGGTGATCCCGTTTTACCATAAAATTCACGTGAAGCAAACGAAGGGTAAAAAAACTTCCGAGTCTCGAAAGTGATTCGGGTTGTTTTTTTTGGATATGAAACTTTGCATTGACGGCTAAAAGCTGCCAAATCCGTAGAACTCACATAGAGCTTCGTTTTGACTGGTTATGGCTCCCGTAACTCCAAAAGAGGCAACCGTTATGGCTGTCCGAAAAATCGATATCCTAAGGGCCTAACTTCTACGGTGCAAGGTGCAACATCCGTTCAAAATGCCGAAACAGTGTCGTATGACTTTTAGAAATGTGCATGGATTTGAAATGGAACAGTACCATGGAGCACCACTCTCCTACGATGGTAAATCGAGGACCAGCCACGGTGATCCCGTTTTACCATAAAATTCACGTGAAGCAAATGAAGGGTAAAAAAACTTCCGAGTCCCAAAAGTGATTCGGGTAGTCTTTATTTTTAATATGAAACTATGCATTGACGGCTTAGAGCTGTCCAAGCCGTAGAACTCACAAAGAGCTTTGTTTTGACTGGTTATGGCTCCCGTAACTTCAAAAGAGGCAATCGTTATGGTTGTTCGAAGAATCGATATCCAAAGGGCGCAACATCTACGGTGCAAGGTGCAACATCCGTACAAAATGCCAAAACAGTGTCGTATGACTTTTATAAATGAGTGCATGGATTTGAAACGGAATAGTACCATGGCGCACCACTCTCCAGCGATGGAAAATCGACGACCAAACACGGTGATCCCGTTTTACCATAAAATCCACGTGAAGCAAACGAAGGGTAAAAAATCTTCCGAGTCCCGAAAGTGATTTGGGTAGTCTTTTTTGGATATGAAACTTTGTATTGATGGATTAAAGTTGTCAAAGCCGTAGAAATCACAGAGAGCTTCGTTTTGACTGGTTATGGCTCCCGTAACTCCAAAAGAGGCAACTGTTATGGTTGTCCGAAGAATCGATATCCTAAGGGCGCAACATCAACGGTGCAAGGTGCAACATCCATCCAAAATGCCGAACAGTGCCGTAGGACTTTTATAAATGAGTGCATGGATTTGAAATGGAACAATACCATGGCGCACCACTCTCCAGCGATTGTAAATCGACGGCCTGCCACGGTGATCCCGTTTTACCATAAAATTCACGTGAAGCAAACGAAAGGTAAGAAAACTTCCGAGTCCCGAATGTGATTCGGGTAGTCTTTCTTTGGATATGAAACTTTGCATTGATGGTTAAGAGTTGTCAAAGCTGTAGAACTCACATGAAGCTTCGTTTTGACTAGTTATGGCTCCCGTAACTCCAGAAGAGGCAACCGTTATGGTTGTCGGAAGAATCGATATCCAAAGGGCGCAACATCTACGGTGCAAGGTGCAACATCCATTCAAAATGCTGAAATAGTGCCTTACGACTTTAATAAATGAGTGCATGGATTTGAAACGGAACAGTACCTTGGAGCACCACTCTCCTACGATGGTAAATCGACGACCAGCCACGGTGATCCCGTTTTACCATAAAATTCACGTGAAGCAAACGAAGGGTAAAAAAACTTCCGAGTCCCGAAAGCGATTCGGGTAGTCTTTTTTTGGATATGAAAGTTTGCATTGACGGCTAAAAGCGGTAAAAGCCGTAGAACTCACAAAGAGCTTCGTTTTGACTGGTTATGGCTCCCGTAATTTCAAAAGAGGCAACCGTTATGGCTGTCCGAAAAATCGATATCCTAAGGGCGCAACATCTACGTTCAAGGTGCAACATCCGTTCAAAATGCCGAAACAGTGCCGTACGACTTTTAGAAATGAGTGCATGGATTTGAAAAGGAACAGTACCATGGAGCACCACTCTCCTACGATGGTAAATCGACGACCAGCCACGGTAATCCCGTTTTAAAATAAAATTCACGTGATGCAAACGAAAGGTAAAAAAAACTTATGAGTCTCGAAAGTGATTCGGGTAGTCATTTTATGGAAACTTTGCATTGACGGCTAAGAGCTGTCAAAGGCGTAGAACTTACAGAGAGCTTCGTTTTGACTGGTTATGGCTCCTGTAACTCCAAAAGAGGCAACTGTTATGGCTGTCCGAAGAATTGATATCCTAAGGGTGCAACATCTACGGTGCAAGGTGCAACATCCGTCCAAAATGCCTAAACAATGTCGTACGACTTTTATAAATGAGTGCATGGATTTGAAACGGAAGAGTACCATGGCGCACCACTCTCCAGCGATGGTAAATCGACGACCAGCCACGGTGATCCCATTTTACCATAAAATTCACGTGAAGCAAACAAAGGGTAAAAAAAACTTCCGAGTCCCGAAGGTGATTCGGGTAGTCTTTCTTTGGATAAGAAACTTTGCATTGACGGCTAAGAGCTGTCAAAGCCGTAGAACTCACAGAGAGCTTCGTTTTGACTAGTTATGGCTCCCGTAACTCCAAAAGAGGCAACCGTTATGGCTGTCCGAAGAATCGATATCCTAAGGGCGCAACACTACGGTGCAAGGTGCAACATCCGTCCAAAATGCCGAAACAGTGCCGTACGACTTTTATAAATAAGTGCATGTATTTGAAACAGAACAGTACCATGGCGCATCACTCTCCAGCGATGGTAAATCGACGACCAGCCACGGTGATCCCGTTTTACCATAAAATTCACGTTAAGCAAACGAAGGATGAAAAAAAACTTCCGAGTCCCGAAAGTGATTCGGGTAGTCTTTTTTTGGATATGAAACTTTGCATTGACGGCTAAGAGCTGCCAAAGCCATAGAATACACAAAGGGCTTCGTTTTAACTGGTTATGGCTCCCGTAACTCCAAAAGTGGCAACCGTTATGGCTGTCCAAAGAATCGTTATCCTAAGGGCGCAACATTTACGGTGCAAGGTGCGACATCCGTTCAAAATGCCGAAACAGTGTCGTACGACTTTTAGAAATGAGTGCATGGATTTGACACGGAACAGTGCCATGGAGCACTACTCTCCTTAGTTGGTAAATCGACGACCAGCCACGGTGAGCCCATTTTACCATAAAATTCACGTGAAGCAAACGAAGGGTAACAAAAACTTCCGAGTCCCGAAAGTGATTCGGGTTGTCTTTTTTTGGATATGAAACTTTGCGTTGACGGCTAAGAGCTATCAAAGCTGTAGAACTCACAAAGAGCTTCGTTTTGACTGGTTATGGCTCCCGTAACTCCAAAAGAGCCAACCGTTATGTCTGTCCGAAGAATCGATATCCAAAGGGCGCAATAACTTCGGTGCAAGGTGCAACATCCGTTCAAAATGCCGAAACAGTGTCGTGCTACTTTTATAAAAGAGTGCATGGATTTGAAACGGAACAGTGCCATGGCGCACCACTCTCCAACGATGGTAAATCGACGACCAGCCATGGTGATCCCGTTTTACCATAAAATTCACGTGAAGCAAACGAAGGGTAAAAAAAAACTTCCGAGTCCCGAAAGTGATTCGGGTAGTCTTTTTTTTATATGAAACTTTGCATGGATGGCTAAGAGCTATCAAAGCCAAAGAACTCACAGAGAGCTTCGTTTTGACTAGTTTTAGCTCCCGTAACTCCAAAAGAGGCAACCGTTATGGCTGTCTGAAGAATCGATATCCAAAGGGCGCAATAACTACGGTGCAAGGTGCAACATCCGTTCAAAATGCCGAAACAGGGTCGTACGACTTTTATAAATGAGTGCATGGATTTGAAACGGAACAGTACCATGGAGCACCACTCTCCTACGTTGGTAAATCGACGATCAGCCACGGTGATCCCGTTTTACCATAAAATTCACGTGAAGGAAACGAATGGTAAAAAAAACTTTCAAGTCCCGAAAGTGATTCGGGTTGTCTTTTTTTTGATATGAAACTTTGCATTGACGGCTAAGAGCTGCCAAAGCCATAGAACTCACAGAGAGCTTCGTTTTGACTGGTTATGGCTACCGTAACTCCCAAGGAGGCAACTGTTATGGCTATTCGAATAATCGATATCCTAAGGGCAGAAAATCTACGGTGCAAGGTGCAACATCCGTTCAAAATGCCGAAACAGCGTCGTACGAATTTAGAAATGAGTGCATGGATTTGAAATAGAACAGTACCATGGAGCACCACTCTCCAAAGTTGGTAAATCGACGACCAGCCACGGTGATCCCGTTTTACAATAAAATTCACGTGAAGCAAACGAAGGGTAAAAAAAACTTCTAAGTCCTGAAAGTGATTTGGGTTGTCTTTTTTGGATATGAAACTTTGCATTAACAGCTAAGAGCTGTCAAAGCCGTAGAACTCACAGAGAGCTTTGTTTTGACTGGTTATGGCTCCCGTAACTCCAAAAAAGGCAACCGTTATGGCTGTCCGAAGAATCGATATCCAGAGGACGCAACATCTACGGTGCAAGGTGCAACATCCGTTCAAAATGCCGAAACAGTGCCGTACGACTTTTATAAATGAGTGCATGGATTTGAAATGGAACAGTACCATGGAGCACCACTCTCCTACATTGGTAAATCGACGATCAGCCACGGTGATCCCGTTTTACCATAAAATTCACGTGAAGCAAACGAAGGGTAAAAAAAACTTTCGAGTCCCAAAAGTGATTCGGGTTTTCTTTTTTGGATATGAAACTTTGCATTGACGGCTAAGAGCTGCCAAAGCCGTAGAACTCACAGAGAGTTTCGTTTTGACTGGTTATGGCTCCCGTAACTCCAAAAGAGGCAACCGTTATGGCTGTCCGAAGAATCGATATCCTAAGGGCGCAACATCTACGGTGCAAGGTGCAACATCCGTTCAAAATGCCGAAACAGTGTCGTACGACTTTTAGAAATGAGTGCATGAATTTGAAACAGAATAGTGCCATGGAGCACCACTCTCCTAAGTTGGTAAATCGACGACCAGCCACAGTGATCCCGTTTTACCATAAAATTCACGTGAAGCAAACGAAGGGTAAAATAAACTTCCGAGTCCCAAAAGTGATTCGGGTTGTCTTTTTTTGGATATGAAACTTTGCATTGATGGTTAAAAGCTGCCAAAGCCGTAGAACTCACAGAGAGCTTCATTTTGACTGTTTATGGCTCCCGTAACTCCAAAAGAGGCAATCGTTATGGCTGTCCGAAAAATCGATATCCAAAGGGCGCAACATTTACGGTGCAAGGTGCAACATCCGTTCAAAATGCCGAAACAGTGCCGTACGACTTTTAGAAATGAATGCATGGATTTGAAACAGAACAGTACCATGGAGCACCACTCTCCTACGTTGGTAAATCGACGATTAGCCACAGTGATCCCGTTTTACCATAAAATTCACGTGAAGCAAACGAAAGGTAAAAAAACTTTCGAGTCCCGAAAGTGATTTGGGTTGTCTTTTATTGGATATGAAACTTTGCATTGACGGCTAAGAGCTGCCAAAGCCGTAGAACACACAAAGTGCTACGTTTTGACTGGTTAGGCTCCCGTAACTCCAAAAGAGGCAACCATTATGGCCGTCCGAAAAATCGATATCCTAAGGGAGCAACATCTACGGTGCAAGGTGCAACATCCGTTCAAAATGCCGAAACAGTGCCGTACGACTTTTATAAATGAGTGCATGGATTTGAAACGGAACAGTACCATGGAGCACTACTCTCCTAAGTTGGTAAATCGACGACCTGCCACGGTGATCCCGTTTTACCATAAAATTCACGTGAAGCAAACGGAGGATGAAAAAAAACTTCCGAGTCCCGAAAGTGATTCGGGTAGTCTTTTTTTGGATATGAAACTTTGCGTTGACGGCTAAAAGTGGTCAAAGCCGTAGAACTCACAGAGAGCTTCATTTTGACTGGTTATGTCTCCCGTAACTCCAAAAGAAGCAACCGTTATGGCTGTCTGAAAAATCGATATCCTAAGGGTGCAACCTCTACGGTGCAAGGTGCAACATCCGTTCAAAATGCCGAAACAGTGTCGTACGATTTTTAGAAATAAGTGCATGGATTTGAAACGGAATAGTACCATGGAGCACCACTCTCCTACGATGGTAAATCAACGACCAGCCACGGTGATCCCGTTTTACCATAAACTTCACATGTAGCAAACGAAGGGTAAAAAAAACTTCAGAGTCCCGAAAGTGATTCGGGTAGTCTTTTTTTTGATATGAAACTTAGCATTGACGGCTAAGAGCTGTTAAAGCCCTAGAACTCACAGAGAGCTTCATTTTGACTGGTTATGGCTCCCGTAGCTCCAAAAGAGGCATTATGGCTTTCCGAAGAATCGATATCCTAAGGGCGCAACATCTACGGTGCAAGGTGCAACATCCGTCCAAAATGCCGAAACAGTGTCGTACGACTTTTATAAATGAGTGTGTGGATTTGAAACGGAATAGTACCATGGCGCACCATTCTCCAGCGATGGTAAATCAACGACCAGCCACGGTGATCTCGTTTTACCATAAAATTCACGTGAAGCAAACAAAGGGTAAAAAAAACTTCCGAGTCCCGAAGGTGATTCGGGTAGTCTTTCTTTGGATAAGAAACTTTGCATTGACGGCTAAGAGCTGTCAAAGCCGTAGAACTCACAGAGATCTTCGTTTTGACTAGTTATGGCTCCCGTAACTCCAAAAGAGGCAACCGTTATGGCTGTCCGAAGAATCGATATCCTAAGGGCGCAACACTACGGTGCAAGGTGCAACATCCGTCCAAAATGCCGAAACAGTGCCGTACGACTTTTATAAATAAGTGCATGTATTTGAAACATAACAGTACCATGGCGCATCACTCTCCAGCGATGGTAAATCGACGACCAGCCACGGTGATCCCGTTTTACCATAAAATTCACGTTAAGCAAACGAAGGATGAAAAAAAACTTCCGAGTCCCGAAAGTGATTCGGGTAGTCTTTTTTTGGATATGAAACTTTGCATTGACGGCTAAGAGCTGCCAAAGCCGTAGAATACACAAAGGGCTTCGTTTTGACTGGTTATGGCTCCCGTAACTCCAAAAGAGGCAACCGTTATGGCTGTCCAAAGAATCGTTATCCTAAGGGCGCAACATTTACGGTGCAAGGTGCGACATCCGTTCAAAATGCCGAAACAGTGCCGTACGACTTTTAGAAATGAGTGCATGGATTTGAAACGGAACAGTGCCATGGAGCACTACTCTCCTTAGTTGGTAAATCGACGACCAGCCACGGTGAGCCCATTTTACCATAAAATTCATGTGAAGCAAACGAAGGGTAAAAAAAACTTCCGAGTCCCGAAAATGATTCGGGTAGTCTTTCTTTGGATATGAAACTTTCCAATTGACGGCTAAGAGCAATCAAAGCCGTAGAACTCACAGAGAGCTTCGTTTTGACTAGTTATGGCTCCCGTAACTCCAAAAGAGGCAACCGTTATGGCTGTCCGAAGAATCGATATCCAAAGGGCGCAATAACTACGGTGCAAGGTGCAACATCCGTTCAAACTGCCGAAACAGTGTCGTACGACTTTTATAAATGAGTGCATGGATTTGAAACGGAATAGTACCATGGAGCACCACTCTCCTACGTTGGTAAATCGAGGATCAGCCACGGTGATCCCGTTTTACCAAAAAATTCACGTGAAGCAAACGAAGGGTAAAAAAAACATTCGAGTCCCGAAAGTGATTTGGGTTGTCTTTTTATGGATATGACACTTTGCATTGATGGCTAAGAGATGCCAAAGCCGTAGAACTCACAGAGAGCTTCGTTTTGATTGGTTATGGCTCCCGTAACTCCAAAAGAGGCAACCATTATGGCTATTCAAATAATTGATATCCTAAGGGCGCAAAATCTATGGTGCAAGGTGCAACATCCGTTCAAAATGCCGAAACAGCGTCGTACGAATTTAGAAATGAGTGCATGGATTTGAAACAAAACAGTACCATGGAGCACCACTCTCCAAAGTTGGTAAATCGATGACCAGCCACGGTGATCCCGTTTTACAATAAAATTCACGTGAAGCGAACGAAGGGTAAAAAAAACTTCCGAGTCCCGAAAGTGATTCGGGTTGTCTTTTTTTGGATCTGAAACTTTGCGTTGACAGCTAAGAGCTGTCAAATCCATAGAACTCACAGAGAGCTTCGTTTTGACTGGTTATGGCTCCCGTAACTCCAAAAGAGGCAACCGTTATGGCTGTCCGAAGAATCGATATCCAAAGGACGCAACATCTACGGTGCACGGTGCAACATCCGTTCAAAATGCCGAAATAGTGTCGTACGACTTTTATAAATGAGTGAATGGATTTGAAATGGAACAGTACCATGGAGCACCACTCTCCTACGTTGGTAAATCGATGATCAGCCACGGTGATCCCGTTTTACCATAAAATTCACGTGAAGCAAACGAAGGGTAAAAAAAACCTTTCGAGTCCCGAAAGTGATTCGGGTTGTCTTCTTTTGGATATGAAACTTTGCATTGACGGCTAAGAGCTGTTAAAGCCGTAGAACTCACAGAGAGCTTTGTTTTGACTGGTTATGACTCCCGTAACTCCAAAAGAGGCAACCGTTATGGCTGTCCGAAGAATCGATATCCTAAGGGCGCTACATCTACGATGCAAGGTGCAACATCCGTTCAAAATGCCGAAACAGTGCCGTACGACTTTTAGAAATGAGTGCATGGATTTGAAATGGAACAGTTCCATGGAGCACCACTCTCCTAAGTTGGTAAATCGACGACCAGCCACGGTGATCCCGTTTTACCATAAAATTCACGTGAAGCAAACGAAGGGTAAAAAAACTTCCGAGTACCGAAAGTGATTCAGGTTGTCTTTTTTTGGATATGAAACTTTGCATTGATGGCTAAAAGCTGCCAAAGCCGTAGAACTCAAAGAGAACTTCGTTTTGACTGGTTATGGCTCCCGTAATTCCAAAAGAGGCAATCGTTATGGTTGTCCGAAAAATCGATATCCAAAGGGCGCAACATCTACGGTGCAAGGTGCAACATCCGTTCAAAATGCCGAAATAGTGCCGTACGACTTTTAGAAATGAGTGCATGGATTTGAAACGGAACAGTACCATGGAGCACCACTCTCCTACGTTGGTAAATCGACGATCAGCCACGGTGATCCCGTTTTACCATAAAATTCACGTGAATCAAACGAAGGGTAAAAAAAACTTTCGAGTCCCGAAAGTGATTCGGGTTGTCTTTTATTGGATATGAAACTTTGCATTGACGGCTAAGAGCTGCCAAAGCCGTAGAATACACAAAGGGCTTCGTTTTGACTGGTTATGGCTCCCGTAACTCCAAAAGAGGCAACCGTTATGGCTGTCCGAAGAATCGATATCCTAAGGGCGCAACATCTACGGTGCAAGGTGCGACATCCGTTCAAAATGCCGAAACACTGTCATACGACTTTTAGAAATGAGTGCATGGATTTGACACGGAACAGTACCATGGAGCACTACTCTCCTTAGTTGGTAAATCGACGACCAGCCACGGTGATCCCGTTTTACCATAAAATTCACGTGAAGCAAACGAAGGGTAACAAAAACTTTCGAGTCCCGAAAGTGATTCGGGTTGTCTTTTTTTGGATATGAAACTTTGCGTTGACGGCTAAGAGCTATCAAAGCTGTAGAACTCACAAAGAGCTTCGTTTTGACTGGTTATGGCTCCCCTAACTCCAAAAGAGGCAACCGTTATGACTGTCCGAAGAATCGTTATCCAAAGGGCGCAATAACTACGGTGCAAGGTGCAGCATCCGTTCAAAATGCCGAAACAGTGCCGTACGACTTTTATAAATGAGTGCATGGATTTGAAATGGAACAGTACCATGGAGCACCACTCTCCTACATTGGTAAATCGACGATCAGCCACCGTGATCCCGTTTTACCATAAAATTCACGTGAAGTAAACGAAGGGTAAAAAAAACTTTCGAGTCCCGAAAGTGATTTGGGTAGTCTTTTTTTGGATATGAAACTTTGCATTGACGGCTAAGAGCTGCCAAAGCCGTAGAACTCACAGAGAGCTTCGTTTTGACTGGTTATGGCTCCCGTAACTCCAAAAGAGGCAACCGTTATGGCTATTTGAATAATCGATATCCTAAGGGCACAAAATCTACGGTGCAAGGTGCAACATCCGTTCAAAATGCCGAAACAGCGTCGTACGAATTTAGGAGTGCGTGGATTTGAAATAGAATAGTACCATGGAGCACCACTCTCCAAAGTTGGTAAATCGACGACCAGCCACGATGATCCCGTTTTACAATAAAATTCACGTGTAGCAAACGAAGGGTAAAAAAACTTCCGAGTCCCGAAAGTTATTCGGGTTGTCTTTTTTTGGATATGAAACTTTGCATTGATAGCTAAGAGCTGTCAAAGCCATAGAACTCACAGAGAGCTTCGTTTTTACTGGTTATGGCTCCCGTAACTCCAAAAGAGGCAACCGTTATGGCTGTCCGAAGAATTGATATCCAAAGGAAGCAACATCTACGGTGCAAGGTGCAACATCCGTTCAAAATGCCGAAACAGTGCCGTACGACTTTTATATATGAGTGCATGGATTTGAAATGGAATAGTACCATGGAGCACCACTCTCCTACATTGGTAAATCGACGATCAGCCACTGTGATCCCGTTTTAACATAAAATTCACGTGAAGCAAACGAAGGGTAAAAAAAAACTTTCGAGTCCCGAAAGTGATTCGGGTTGTCTTCTTTTGGATATGAAACTTTGCATTGATGGCTAAGAGCTGTTAAAGCCGTAAAACTCACAGAGAGCTTCGTTTTGACTGGTTATGGCTCCCGTAACTCCAAAAGAGGCAAACCGTTCTGGCCGTCCGAAGAATCGATATCCTAAGGGCGCAACATCTACGGTGCAAGGTGCAACATCCGTTCAAAATGCCAAAACAGTGCCGTACGACTTTTAGAAATGAGTGCATGGATTTGAAATGGAACAGTGCCATGGAGCACCACTCTCCTAAGTTGGTAAATCGACGACAAGCCACGGTGATCCCGTTTTACCATAAAATTCACGTGAAGCAAACGAAGGGTAAAAAAAACTTCCGAGTCCCGAAAGTGAATCGGGTTGTCTTTTTTTGGATATGAAACTTTGCATTGACGGCTAAAAGCTTCCAAAGCCGTAGAACCCACAGAGAGCTTCGTTTTGACTGGTTATGGCTCCCATAACTCCAAAAGATTATGGTTGTCCAAAAAATCGATATCCAAAGGGCACAACATCTACGGTGCAAGGTGCAACATCCGTTCAAAATGCCGAAACTGTGCCGTACGACTTTTAGAAATGAGTGCATCGATTTGAAATGGAACAGTACCATGGAGCACCACTCTCCTACGTTGGTAAATCAACGATCAGCCATGGTGATCCCGTTTTACCATAAAATTCACGTGAAGCAAACGAAGGGTAAAAAAAACTTTCGAGTCCTGAAAGTGATTCGGGTTGTCTTTTATTGGATATGTAACTTTGCATTGATGGCTAAGAGCTTCCAAAGCCATAGAACACACAGAGGGCTTTGTTTTGACTGGTTATGGCTCCCGTAACTCCAAAAGAGGCAACCGTTATGGCTGTCCAAAAAATCGATATCCTAAGCGCGCAACATCTACGGTGCAAGGTGCAACATCCGTTCAAAATGCCGAAACAGTGTCGTTCGACTTTTATTAATGAGTGCATGGATTTGAAACGGAACAGTACCATGGAGCACCACTCTCCTTCGTTGGTAAATCGATGATCAACCACAGTGATCCCGTTTTACCATAAAATTCACGTGAAGCAAACGATAGGTAAAAAAAACTTTCGAGTCCCGAAAGTGATTCGGGTTGTCTTTTTTGGGATATGAAACTTTGCATTGACGGCTAAGAGCTTCCAAAGCCGTAGAACTCACAGAGAGCTTTGTTTTGACTGGTTATGGCTCCCGTAACTCCAAAAGAGGCAAACCGTTCTGGCCGTCCGAAGAATCGATATCCTAAGGGTGCAACATCTATGGTGCGAGGTGCAACATCCGTTCAAAATGTTAAAACAGTTCCGTACGACTTTTAGAAATGAGTGCATGGAATTGAAAGGGAACAGTACCATGGAGCACCACTCTCTTAAGTTGGTAAATCGATGACCAGCCACGGTGATCCCGTTTTACAATAAAATTCACGTGAAGCAAACGAAGGGTAAAAAAAACTTCCGAGTTCGGAAAGTGATTTGGGTTGTATTTTTTGGATATGAAACTTTGCATTGACGGCTCAGAGCTATCAAAGCCGTAGAACTCATAGAGAGCTTCGTTTTAACTGGTTATGGCTCCCGTAACTCCAAAAGAGGCAACGGTTATGGCTATCCGAAGAATCAATATCCAAAAGGCGCAACATCTACGGAGCAAGGTGCAACATCCGTTCAAAATGCCGAAACTATGCCGTACGACTTTTATAAATGAGTGCATGGATTTGAAACGGAATAGTACCATGGAGCACCACTCTCCTACGTTGGTAAATCAAAGATCAGCCATGATGATCTAGTTTTACCATAAAATTCACGTGAAGCAAACGAAGGGTAAAAATAACTTTCGAGTCCCAAAAGTGATTCGGGTTGTCTTTTTTTGGATATGAAACTTTGCATTGACGGCTAAGAGCTGCCAAAGCCGTAGAACTCACAGAGGGCTTCGTTTTGACTAGTTATGGATCCCGTAACTCCAAAAGAGGCAACCGTTATGGCTGTCCGAAGAATCGATATCCTAATGGCGCAACATCTACGGTGCAACATCCATTCAAAATGCGGAAACAGTGCCGTACGACTTTTAGAAATGAGTGCATGGATTTGAAACAGAACAGTACCATGGAGCACCACTCTCCAAAGTTGGTAAATCGACGACCAGCCACGGTGATCCCGTTTTACAATAAAATTCACGTGAAGCAAACGAAGGGTAAAAAAAACTTCCGAGTCCCGAAAGTGATTCGGGTTGTCTTTTTTTGGATCTGAAACTTTGCGTTGACAGCTAAGAGCTGTCAAATCCATAGAACTCACAGAGAGCTTCGTTTTGACTGGTTATGGCTCCCGTAACTCCAAAAGAGGCAACCGTTATGGCTGTCCGAAGAATCGATATCCAAAGGACGCAACATCTACGGTGCACGGTGCAACATCCGTTCAAAATGCCGAAATAGTGTCGTACGACTTTTATAAATGAGTAAATGGATTTGAAATGGAACAGTACCATGGAGCACCACTCTCCTACGTTGGTAAATCGATGATCAGCCACGGTGATCCCGTTTTACCATAAAATTCACGTGAAGCAAACGAAGGGTAAAAAAAACCTTTCGAGTCCCGAAAGTGATTCGGGTTGTCTTCTTTTGGATAAGAAACTTTGCATTGACGGCTAAGAGCTGTTAAAGCCGTAGAACTCACAAAGAGCTTTGTTTTGACTGGTTATGGCTCCCGTAACTCCAAAAGAGGCAACCGTTATGGCTGTCCGAAGAATCGATATCCTAAGGGCACTACATCTACGATGCAAGGTGCAACATCCGTTCAAAATGCCGAAACAGTGCCGTACGACTTTTAGAAATGAGTGCAAGGATTTGAAATGGAACAGTTCCATGGAGCACCACTCTCCTAAGTTGGTAAATCGACACTAGCCACGGTGATCCCGTTTTACCATAAAATTCACGTGAAGCAAACGAAGGGTAAAAAAAACTTCCGAGTACCGAAAGTGATTCGGGTTGTCTTTTTTTGGATATGAAACTTTGCATTGATGGCTAAAAGCTGCCAAAGCCGTAGAACTCAAAGAGAACTTCGTTTTGACTGGTTATGGCTCCCGTAATTCCAAAAGAGGCAATCGTTATGGTTGTCCGAAAAATCGATATCCAAAGGGCGCAACATCTACGGTGCAAGGTGCAACATCCGTTCAAAATGTCGAAACAGTGCCGTACGACTTTTAGAAATGAGTGCATGGATTTGAAACGGAACAGTACCATGGAGCACCACTCTCCTACGTTGGTAAATCGACGATCAGCCACGGTGATCCCGTGTTACCATAAAATTCACGTGAATCAAACGAAGGGTAAAAAAAACTTTCGAGTCCCGAAAGTGATTCGGGTTGTCTTTTATTGGATATGAAACTTTGCATTGACGGCTAAGAGCTGCCAAAGCCGTAGAATACACAAAGGGCTTCGTTTTGACTGGTTATGGCTCCCGTAACTCCAAAAGAGGCAACCGTTATGGCTGTCCGAAGAATCGATATCCTAAGGGCGCAACATCTACGGTGCAAGGTGCGACATCCGTTCAAAATGCCGAAACAGTGTCGTACGACTTTTAGAAATGAGTGCATGGATTTGACACGGAACAGTACCATGGAGCACTACTCTCCTTAGTTGGTAAATCGACGACCAGCCACGGTGATCCCGTTTTACCATAAAATTCACGTGAAGCAAACGAAGGGTAACAAAAACTTTCGAGTCCCGAAAGTGATTCGGGTTGTCTTTTTTTGGATATGAAACTTTGCATTGACGGCTAAGAGCTATCAAAGCTGTAGAACTCACAAAGAGCTTCGTTTTGACTGGTTATGGCTCCCCTAACTCCCAAAGAGGCAACCGTTATGACTGTCCGAAGAATCGATATCCAAAGGGCGCAATAACTACGGTGCAAGGTGCAGCATCCGTTCAAAATGCCGAAACAGTGCCGTACGACTTTTATAAATGAGTGCATGGATTTGAAATGGAACAGTACCATGGAGCACCACTCTCCTACATTGGTAAATCGACGATCAGCCACCGTGATCCCGTTTTACCATAAAATTCACGTGAAGCAAACGAAGGGTAAAAAAAACTTTCGAGTCCCGAAAGTGATTTGGGTAGTCTTTTTTTGGATATGAAACTTTGCATTGACGGCTAAGAGCTGCCAAAGCCGTAGAACTCACAGAGAGCTTCGTTTTGACTGGTTATGGCTCCCGTAACTCCAAAAGAGGCAACCGTTATGGCTATTTGAATAATCGATATCCTAAGGGCACAAAATCTACGGTGCAACATCCGTTCAAAATGCCGAAACAGCGTCGTACGAATTTAGGAGTGCGTGGATTTGAAACAGAATAGTACCATGGAGCACCACTCTCCAAAGTTGGTAAATCGACGACCAGCCACGATGATCCCGTTTTACAATAAAATTCACGTGTAGCAAACGAAGGGTAAAAAAACTTCCGAGTCCCGAAAGTTATTCGGGTTGTCTTTTTTTGGATATGAAACTTTGCATTGATAGCTAAGAGCTGTCAAAGCCATAGAACTCACAGAGAGCTTCGTTTTTACTGGTTATGGCTCCCGTAACTCCAAAAGAGGCAACCGTTATGGCTGTCCGAAGAATTGATATCCAAAGGAAGCAACATCTACGGTGCAAGGTGCAACATCCGTTCAAAATGCCGAAACAGTGCCGTACGACTTTTATAAATGAGTGCATGGATTTGAAATGGAATAGTACCATGGAGCACCACTCTCCTACATTGGTAAATCGACGATCAGCCACTGTGATCCCGTTTTAACATAAAATTCACGTGAAGCAAACGAAGGGTAAAAAAAACTTTCGAGTCCCGAAAGTGATTCGGGTTGTCTTCTTTTGGATATGAAACTTTGCATTGATGGCTAAGAGCTGTTAAAGCCGTAAAACTCACAGAGAGCTTCGTTTTGACTGGTTATGGCTCCCGTAACTCCAAAAGAGGCAAACCGTTCTGGCCGTCCGAAGAATCGATATCCTAAGGGCGCAACATCTACGGTGCAAGGTGCAACATCCGTTCAAAATGCCGAAACAGTGTCGTACGACTTTTAGAAATGAGTGCATGGATTTGAAACGGAACAGTGCCATGGAGCACCACTCTCCTAAGTTGGTAAATCGACGACAAGCCACGGTGATCCCGTTTTACCATAAAATTCACGTGAAGCAAACGAAGGGTGAAAAAAACTTCCGAGTCCCGAAAGTGAATCGGGTTGTCTTTTTTTGGATATGAAACTTTGCATTGACGACTAAAAGCTTCCAAAGCCGTAGAACCCACAGAGAGCTTCGTTTTGACTGGTTATGGCTCCCGTAACTCCAAAAGATTATGGTTGTCCAAAAAATCGATATCCAAAGGGCACAACATCTACGGTGCAAGGTGCAACATCCGTTCAAAATGCCGAAACTGTGCCGTACGACTTTTAGAAATGAGTGCATCGATTTGAAATGGAACAGTACCATGGAGCACCACTCTCCTACGTTGGTAAATCGACGATCAGCCGTGGTGATCCCGTTTTACCATAAAATTCACGTGAAGCAAACGAAGGGTAAAAAAAACTTTCGAGTCCCGAAAGTGATTCGGGTTGTCTTTTATTGGATATGTAACTTTGCATTGATGGCTAAGAGCTTCCAAAGCCATAGAACACACAGAGGGCTTCGTTTTGACTGGTTATGGCTCCCGTAACTCCAAAAGAGGCAACCGTTATGGCTGTCCGAAAAATCGATATCCTAAGCGCGCAACATCTACGGTGCAAGGTGCAACATCCGTTCAAAATGCCGAAACAGTGTCGTTCGACTTTTATTAATGAGTGCATGGATTTGAAACGGAACAGTACCATGGAGCACCACTCTCCTTCGTTGGTAAATCGATGATCAACCACAGTGATCCCGTTTTACCATAAAATTCACGTGAAGCAAACGATAGGTAAAAAAAAACTTTCGAGTCCTGAAAGTGATTCGGGTTGTCTTTTTTGGGATATGAAACTTTGCATTGACGGCTAAGAGCTTCCAAAGCCGTAGAACTCACAGAGAGCTTTGTTTTGACTGGTTATGGCTCCCGTAACTCCAAAAGAGGCAAACCGTTCTGGCCGTCCGAAGAATCGATATCCTAAGGGTGCAACATCTATGGTGCGAGGTGCAACATCCGTTCAAAATGCCGAAACAGTTCCGTACGACTTTTAGAAATGAGTGCATGGATTTGAAAGGGAACAGTACCATGGAGCACCACTCTCTTAAGTTGGTAAATCGATGACCAGCCACGGTGATCCCGTTTTACAATAAAATTCACGTGAAGCAAACGAAGGGTAAAAAAAACTTCCGAGTTCGGAAAGTGATTTGGGTTGTATTTTTTGGATATGAAACTTTGCATTGACGGCTCAGAGCTATCAAAGCCGTAGAACTCATAGAGAGCTTCGTTTTAACTGGTTATGGCTCCCGTAACTCCAAAAGAGGCAACGGTTATGGCTATCCGAAGAATCAATATCCAAAAGGCGCAACATCTACGGAGCAAGGTGCAACATCCGTTCAAAATGACGAAACTATGCCGTACGACTTTTATAAATGAGTGCATGGATTTGAAACGGAATAGTACCATGGAGCACCACTCTCCTACGTTGGTAAATCAAAGATCAGCCATGATGATCTAGTTTTACCATAAAATTCACGTGAAGCAAACGAAGGGTAAAAATAACTTTCGAGTCCCGAAAGTGATTCGGGTTGTCTTTTTTTGGATATGAAACTTTGCATTGACGGCTAAGAGCTGCCAAAGCCGTAGAACTCACAGAGGGCTTCGTTTTGACTGGTTATGGATCCCGTAACTCCAAAAGAGGCAACCGTTATGGCTGTCCGAAGAATCGATATCCTAATGGCGCAACATCTACGGTGCAAGGTGCAACATCCATTCAAAATGCGGAAACAGTGCCGTACGACTTTTAGAAATGAGTGCATGGATTTGAAATGGAACAGTACCATGGAGCACCACTCTCCTAAGTTGGTAAATCGATGACCAGCCACGGTGATCCCGTTTTACCATAAATTTCACGTGAAGCAAATGAAGGGTAAAAAAAACTTCCGAGTCCCGAAAGTCATTCGAGTTGTCTTTTTTTGGTTATGAAACTTTTCATTGACAGCTAGGAGCTGCCAAAGCCGTAGAACTCACAGAGAGCTTTGTTTTGACTGGTTATGGCTCCCGTAACTCCAAAAGTGGCAACCGTTATGGGTGTCCGAAGAATTGATATCCAAAGGGCGCAACATCTACGGTGCAAGGTGCAACATCTGTTCAAAATGCCGAAATAGTGCTGTACAACTTTTATAAATGAGTGCATGGATTTGAAAAGGAACAGTACCATGGAGCACCACTCTCCTACGTTGGTAAATCGACGATCAGCCACGGTGATCCCGTTTTACCATAAAATTCAAGTGAAGCAAATGAAGGGTAAAAAAAACTTTCGAGTCCCGAAAGTGATTCGGGTTGTCTTTTTTTGGATATGAAACTTTGCATTGATGGCTAAGAGCTGCCAAAGCCGTAGAACTCACAGAGAGTTTCGTTTTGACTGGTTATGGCTCCCGTAACTCCAAAAGAGGCAACCGTTATGGCTGTCCGAAGAATCGATATCCTAATGGCGCAACATCTACGGTGCAAGGTGCAACATCCATTCAAAATGCGGAAACAGTGCCGTACGACTTTTAGAAATGTGTGCATGGATTTGAAATGAATAGTACCATGGAGCACCACTGTCCTAAGTTGGTAAATCGACGACCAGCCATGGTGATCCCGTTTTACCATAAAATTCACGTGAAGCAAACGAAGGGTAAAAAAAACTTCCGAGTCCCGAAAGTGATTCGGGTTGTCTTTTTTTGGTTATGAAACTTTGCATTGACGGCTAGGAGCTGCCAAAGCCGTAGAAATTACAAAGAGCTTCGTTTTGACTGGTTATGGCTCCCGTAACTCCAAAAGAGGCAACCGTCATGGCTGTCCGAAGAATCGATATCCAAAGGGCGCAACATCTACGGTGCAAGGTGCAACATCCGTTCAAAATGCAAAAATAGTGTTGTACAACTTTTATAAATGAGTGCATGGATTTGAAATGGAACAGTAACATGGAGCACCACTCTCCTACGTTGGTAAATCGACGATCAGCCACAGTGATCCCGTTTTACCATAAAATTCAAGTGAAGCAAACGAAGGGTAAAAAAAACTTTCGAGTCCCGAAAGTGATTCGGTTTGTCTTTTTTTGGATATGAAACTTTGCATTGACAGCTAAAAGCTGCCAAAGCCGTAAAACTCACAGAGAGCTTTGTTTTGACTGGTTATGGCTCCCGTAACTCCAAAAGAGGCAACCGTTATGGCTGTCCGAAGAATCGATATCCAAAGGGCGCAACATCTACGGTGCAAGGTGCAACATCCGTTCAAAATGCCGAAACAGTGTCGTACGACTTTTAGAAATGAGTGCATGGATTTGAAACGGAACAGTACCATGGAGCACCACTCTCCTACGTTGGTAAATTGACGATCAGCCACGGTGATCCCGTTTTACCATAAAATTCACGTGAAGCAAACGAAGGGTAAAAAAAAACTTTCGAGTCCCGAAAGTGATTCGGGTTGTCTTTTTTTGGATATGAAACTTTGCATTAACGGCTAAGAGCTGCCAAAGCCATAAAACTCACAGAAAGCTTCGTTTTGAATGGTTATGGCTCCCGTAACTCCAAAAGAGGCAACCGTTATGGCTGTCCGAAGAATCGATATCCTAAGGGGGCAACATCTATGTTGCAAGGTGCAACATCCGTTCAAAATGCCGAAACAGTGTCGTACGACTTTTAGAAATGAGTGCATGGATTTGAAATGGAATAGTACCTTGGAGCACCACTCTCCTAAGTTGGTAAATCGACGACTAGCCATGGTGATCCCATTTTACCATAAAATTCAAGTGAAGCAAACGAAGGGTAAAAAAACTTCTGAGTCCCGATAGTGATTCGGGTTGTCTTTTTTTGGATATGAAACTTTGCATTGACGGCTAAGAGCTGTCAAAGCCGTAGAACTCACAGAGAGCTTTTTGACTGGTTATGGCGCCCGTAACTCCAAAAGAGGCAACCGTTATGGCTGTCCGAAAAATCGATATCCTAAGGGCGCAACATCTACGGTGCGAGGTGCAACATCTACGGTGCAATGTGCAACATTCGTTCAAAATGCCGAAACAGTGCCGTACGACTTTTAGAAATAAGCGCATGGATTTGAAACGGAACAGTACCATGGCACACCACTCTCTAGCGATGGTAAATCGACGACCAACCACGGTGATCTTGTTTTACCATAAAATTCACGTGAAGCAAACGAAGGGTAAAAAAACTTTCGAGTCCCGAAAGTGATTTGGGTAGTCTTAGAGAGATTCATCGGTCCAGACTCTCCATCCATCCTAGGGTCACAAAGATGTTTCAGGATATGAAGAAGTTGTATTGGTGGAGTGGTATGAAGCGGGACATCTCTATCTTTGTCAGTAGATGTGCCACTTGTTAGCAGGTTAAGGCTGATCACCAGAAGACCACTGGATTTCTACAACCGCTTGAAAATCCCATTTGAGAGTTGGATCGAGTTTCTACGGATTTTATTGATGGCATACCGAGGACCAGAAGGGGTAATGAGAGTATTTGGGTAGTTGTCGATCGATTGACCAAGTCCACCCATTTTATTCCGGTCAAGTCGAATCGGACTGCTTCGAGCTTAGCTGAGATCTATATGAGGGAGATTGTCCGTCTCCATGGTGTTCCTTCTAGCATTGTTTGTGATCGTGATCCTATCTTCACCAGCCAGTTCTGGAAATCTTTTCAGGAAGCTTTGGGTACTCGTTTGAACCTTAGTACGGTTTATCATCCTCAGACTGATGGTCCGACGAAAAGGGTGAATCAGATCCTGGAAGATCTCCTTCATGCTTATGTTCTTGATTATGGAGGATCTTGGGAAGATCATCTCCATCTTGTCGAATTCACCTATAATAATAGTTATTTGGTATAACTCTATCTTTGAATTTTAATCGTATTAAGCTTAATCCATTGATTAATCCCATTCTTTTGGAATCAGGCAAGTATTGGGATTTCTCCATTTTTCGCTCTTTACGGACGATCCTGCAAATCTCCTTTTTGCTGGATTGAATCTGGTGATCACTTAGTCCTTGGGCCTGAGATCATTTTGGAAGCCTCTGAGAAGGTCGAGGAGATTAGGAGGAAGATGAGGATTGCTTAGGATAGGCAGAAGAAGTATGTTGATCGACGTAAAAGGGATTTGGAGTTTTCAGTGGGTGATCAGGTCTTTCTTAAGATCTCGCCGCTGAAGAATGTGGTTCGTTTTGGCCGAAGAGGGAAGCTTGCTCCCAGGTTCATTGGTCCTTTTTGCGTTTTGGAAAGAGTTGGTCCTTTGGCTTATAGAGTTGATTTGCCGGAGAAACTGGCGGGTGTGCACAACGTGTTTCACATATCTAACCTCCGTAAGTATCTCCATGACCCATCCTTGATAGTTCAGCCAGTTTTGTTGGAGAATTTGGAAGTTGAGCCGAATCTCACCATCGAGACGAAGCCACTTCGTATTGTCGATAGAGGTACGAAGCTGAATTAAAGGAAATCTGTCAGCCTAGTTAAGGTACAGTGGAGTACGGATAATCGAGATTGCACCTGGGAAACCAAAGAATCCATTCATGCTTCAAATCCTGAATTGTTTGACTCAGGTACTGTTCATTTGAATTTATCTTATCTTTCTTCCTCGTTCTTTTTCGGGGACGAAAAGTTTTAAGTGGGGTAGAGTGTAATGACCCGAGAATTTTAACTATTTTTATAACGTAATTAACTAAAATTTTCTCGAAATATTAATTAATAAAATTTTGAAATAAAAATTTGATATTTGAAATGCGCCAATTTAATTATAGTGATTGGTAAATTTTTATAGGAAAATATGAAAATTAATTTATTTGTGAAATTTTAAAATATAAATTTAATCAGTTTATTTGTTGAAAATTAATATTTTTGAAATCTAAATATTTTTATATAAAAAAATGTAAATCATTTTCTGAGAAAGATGTCGTAATTCGTTTCGTCAAATTTGAACTTCTATAGCTCCGTTTATCTTATTTTCTACGTTTTAGCAGCACTTTCGGTAGTGGAAAAATTCGAGTTTTTATAATTTGATCATATCGCTGATATCTGTGTACCATTTTATTTGCCTCATCGTGCTGATCTCCACAGTATATTTATCTCTATATTTTGAGTTATGGTACGCGACAAAATCGATAAAACAGTTCGTCGTACTGGTACCGTATTTGTGACTTTTGATTTCCTTGCTTTTCAAAAACTGAACCGTGTAGTCCAAGCAGCAATCAATTGCTTTAATTATTTTACCTGAGTCAAAGGGTTTGAACGTTGCAATTACATTTACTTTCATATATATCCAATTGTGCCTCTTCATTTTGCCTCACTGTTCATTTCATTTCTAAGAAAAGGTGAGCTTCTTCTCCTCCATTCTGCCTCTTCATTCGTTCGTTTCACATCTTGAGTCTCCCATTCTTTTTTTTTCTTTTCTTTTGCTTTTTTCTCTTTTTTTCCTTCTTCTTTCCTTCGGCGCCAAGCTCCTTCCTTCTCCCCTGATGCACCCAATTCTCCTTCCCTCCTCTCCCCTTGCAAACCGAAAAAAAATATCAACAAAATAGAAACTGCAGCCACCCAAACCTCTTTCCTCCCCACCATGTGCTACCCTCACCTTTTCATGCCTAGAAACCCAAATACCCACGTCACAGCATCCCCTTCCACCCACATGCAAGCCAACCTTCCACTGCAAAACCAAGCCACCTTCCTCCTTGGTTGATATTGTTATATGTATGTATGCATAGGTTATACATATATATGCGGCTGATAGTATTCCGTGTGCTAAAAAAAAGAAAGCCGAGCCTATATATGTTGATCCAATATATATGCTACATGATTTGGGCAACGTGTACAGTGCATGTGTAGGTGCAGCTTGTCATTTTGTTGCTTTTGGAACCTCCCACCTGTTCACATTTTCTTTGCTCATCTGGATTACTTTCCTTTGTTGTTAGTTGGAATATATGGGCGCGAGTATATATATTTGTATATGCCGTATATATATTTCGGCTGAAGTTGTTGTGCTTTAAAAATCTGATCCCATACATGTTGTATATATATAATACATACATCACTGTTGTACTTGTCGACGGCAGTTATATGGGTGTATATGTATATACAAGTTGTTTTGTCCAATATCTATTAAACCAATGTATTTATATGTTGTGTGTGTACATATATATATATATATATATATATATATATATATATATATATATATATATATAATTGTCTCCATCAAATTATCATGCTAAAATCTACTGTCATGTTTGTCGCAGCTAATTGATTTGTCGTGCTTGATTCGTGCCAGTGTCTGTTGCATCATTATTTTCCATAGTTGTCTCCATCGTTCTCTAGCCACGGAAGGTGAGTAATCACTCACGATTAATGTTCTCATGCTTATTAAATTGATTTCATATGAAATGACAATTTAAAAATGTTGTTAAATTTGAATAGTTAGTCATCAACTGTTAAATATGATACTTTATTTAAATTATTATTGATCATATATGCCAGTAATTGTTCTGCTATTGTTCTCACTCTGCAAGTTCCATTAGTTTAGAAATCACTATGGGTTGAAATGATACATACCCGAACGGACTTTAGAATATGAGAAAATTCGTTATGGGTTGAAATAATAAACCCAAGCAATTTTCAGTAATTATTGAAATTTTGGGATTGCGGGTTTAATAATATAAACCCATAAATTTAAACTATTGCGGATTGAAATAGCAAATGTCTGTAACACTTGACCATAGGATAGAAAATTATATACGGACACCGTTGGTCTGTTTTTTTTGAAAAATGATTTCCAAATATTTGAAAGGGAATGTATGAGTTTAATTTTTGAAATGTAATAAGTATTCTATTTTATTTTTGTAAAAATTTATAACCTAAAATGTTGATTTTGGAAATATAAAAATTTGGGTTTAAATTAAAAGTAATTTGTAAATTTTTATTTTCTAAAATATATAAAATATGATTTTAAATAGATAAAAAAAAGTTTAATTTATTTTAAATTGTATAAGATTAATTTTTATTTAATATATATAATATTTAAAAAAAAGGTTCATTTAATTTATATTTGAAATATATTTTTTATAACTTTAATAAATAAAAAGGTTGGAAAGGTTCATTGAAATTTTATTGGTAACTTAAACTGGTTATTAATTAAATTTAAAATAAAGATTCGTTCAGGACTTAATGATTTTGGAAACAATTTATAACTTGTTTTAAATAAAGGGTGATTAAATGAATACTTTAAAAGTTAAATGAAATTAAAATTTAATATTCGTTTTGATTTAAATTTGTATTTGAGATTTATTTAAATATTTATAAAGTAATTTTTATAAATGACCACGGTGTGAAATAAGCGTTTGGTTGTTAAAGAGACCGTGATCGGATATTGTCATACTCTCTGTCAATACCGAAACCACTTTAACAACTGTGTACGTGGCGAAGATTCCAGAATGAAGTAGGATGTTTGGCGAAGGATTCTGTATGGTATTTACATAGCTCTGATTCTCGTGAGTCGGCTTAATGTGCCTAAACCAGGTGCTATACCGGGCCAAGTGGGGTCGCACCCCCTATCGGACACATTTCTTCGAAACCATGTCTATTACTTTTGTGATTCGATTTGGTGTGCACACCTTTGATTTGGGAGTGTGTCTCGAGATGGGCGGTAGTAGCTACTATGCGTTACCACCAGTCCGGGAGTGCAATTGGTATATCTACCTTGGCATTGCCTCGCGTGCCTTGTCACATGCCTTATCGCGCCTTCTACGAGTTTGGTTTGTACCGTACCTATGAAGTGCCCTCTGATAGCCCTCCAGTTTATGGAGGAATTACGGTACTGTATAGACTACGGGAATATATAAAAATGTGTTAAGGGGGATATGGGTAACGCCTTAACGCTATTTTGATACTTTACTTTACCCTAGACATTATATATGTAGCGTATTGTACTATGTATGTAAATAGTTTATCGAATCCTTAAAGGATGGGATCCCAACATCCTTTAAGTTACATTGCATTTACTTGACATTTCACTTGAGTTTGATTTACTGGCATAAGAATGTTAATCCTGACCCGAGTGTTTTGTAGTTTGCTTTACGCTCGGGTCAGCCTGAGTGTCACAGCTTTTGGAACTCATCTTTTGGAGCTTGGAGTTCGCTTGGAAGATCTATCTTATCTATTCCGGCTTCCAATTTATTTTGTTATTTCAGTTGTATGTTTCAGACTTGTCAGTTACTTTTGTGTTTGAGACTTCTGTGTACTGGGATTTATGATGTTTTCTGTTTTGGACTATGTTATTTCAGTAGTAGCTTCATGAACTACTATTTATCTTTCCACTGCTTATTGTTGTATATCTCTGTGTCTCTGATTCTATGATTGATTTATTTACTGTATATGTTAAACTTTGCCATTTTAAATTAACAATATGTTATTTGGAGCGATTTAAGTCTGACATGTCTGGATTATTGTCGATTTGAACGGTTCGAAATAGCGGGTCAGTACACAGGTTGGAGGGATCCAATGGGGTTCGTAAAAATGTTGAAATTATTTACACATTCAATGATATGATTTATTTTGAATAACCTGTGATAGATTATATTGGAGATTGAATTTATTGGACGCTAGGGTATTGCTGGATATATTTTTGGCATTTTAAAATATCAAAAGTATGAATATTGAATTTTTAAAGGAAAATAAAAGGAAATTTTAAAGTAAAATATTTATAGAGAAGTTGAATAAATTAAAAGAATAGTTTGATTTTAAAATCCTATTTAATAAATTTCGGAATATGGAGAAAAATAGAGATTTTTGAATAAATGTGAATAAAGGAGTTTTAAAAATAAGAACTTAAGTGATGTTGTTTTAAGTATAACAGAATGTATTTATAAATTTAATTTTTAAATAGTTTGGGAAATAAAAGAGGAAAAATTGAAAATAAAATATGAAATTGATGTTCCAGGTTTAAACAAGATTTTAAATCATAACAATAAAGTAAATCTGAAATTAGTGGGTTTTGGAATAAATTTGGGTTAACTAAGAAATTAATTTTAAAATGGAATTTAATTTAGAGAATCGATTTAAAATCGATTAACCGCTCTGAAAACAGTGATAAATGGGAGATGAGATTATGGGAATTATAAACGAAGTTTATAAATAAAGTGAAGTAATTATCAATGGATAATTTTGAAATTATAAATTCACGGTGGGAATTTATAAGGAAATGGGTAAATCATTTTAAAAGTAAATAGCAGTTTTATTTTTAGAAACGTGAGAAGGAAATTTACGGGGTTGGAACGTAAATTAAACTGGAGATAAATCGAGAGGGATTTATAAACGATTAGACTGGCTATATTGAAGTTTGAAAATGTATTTTTCTGAGAAGTTAAGTTATTTTAAAAAGGAAAGGTTTTAAAGTATTAATTAGAAAATTAAAATTGTTTATAAGAAATGTTTTTCAGAAAATGTATTATTTAGTTGTTCTAAAATGGTTAAAGTATTTATAAATTAAATATAGTTATAGTAGTTAATTAATATTAAAGGTTTAATCAGTATTATTATTTTAAAAGGGATAATTATTAAATATTAATATTTTATATAATAGCTTTTATTTAGAAAGCAGTTTTTTCTAAGTTAACTTGGAAAATTTTTATAGAAATTTCATAGGTATTATTTTGAAAATTATTAAATAGAGTTTTCGGAAAGTATTGGTATACTCGCGTGGCGAAATCGAAGGCAGTGAGTGTCTGCAGTTAAGTCTTGGATTTCTCTAGGATAGAGACGTAACCATTGAGCTGTGATCCATGGTTTGATACCGCGGTGGTACTTTCCAAATTATTTTAAAGGTTTTCCAAATATCTTTGAAAGAATACCTTTAGTGAATTTACTTAACTTGATAAGATAAGTATATATTTTAGATAAGGAGATTTAATTATTAATATTAAATTAAAAAGAGATTTGGAGTTTTCAGTGGAAAGTGAAGTATTTGGTTAAATTGGTTGTTTTATTTGATAGTTAAAAAACCTACTATCAAATCTGGACCCAAATATAACTTTGGAAATATCTAGAAGAAACACGGGAATCATATGGTACAGTTACCGTTCAAGGTGCTATATTGTACGTATAAACTCATTTCGCTCTTCTAGGACGTTTATAAGGAAATCCGTCCACTAACGGTTAGGAGGTGATCTCCAGTCTTATTTTCGTCTATTTATTTCCTAGAGAACCGGGGTTGAGTTTACCGGAAAATATCGAACGTTGTTTCGAAGAGACCGAAATTGGATTAGTTATCCGAAAACCACTTCGATCCAACGAGTACGTTTCCGATGTGAAAACAAGATCATGGAGTCGAAGATGGAGCAGTGAAGTGAAAGGTCTAATCGCTACTAATCCTGAGGGTGATTCCAAAATGGATGTAGTAGGAGTAGTGCATTCGGTTTCGTTCGGACCAGGAATGGACTTGTTCGGATGAATGCTATCAGAACATTGTCATCGGAGGACAATGAGCATTCTAAGTGAAAAGGTAATCGTAGCCTCTAGCCTCATCAACCGGGAATGACTGAAAATCAAGGGCGGTGCAGCAAGGCTAAGTGGGTCGCACCCAAGTAGGGTATGTTTAACACCCTTCTAGATAACCTCGGATATTATTTTTATTACTACGATGTATGGAAGGAGCTCGAAAGAGGGTGGGAACACCCGGAGTGATAGCATATTCGGTCTATCCAGGTCAGGGATAGTCCGGTCTTGTGTAGCAGGGGATCCCGGTGTGGTCCTCGGTACAGTGTTTCTAGACATGTACTGTGACAGGTGGTACCCCAGTGCCTAGTCATTCAGTTGGAACCCATTCTCCAATAAGCGCCGTATGGTTTTGATTGTGCCCAACTATGCTGAAACGTGAGATGCAAGCATTTCATCTATTTGAATAAGAATTTGTACTTAGACACTATTATAATATCAAATGATTTTGATATGAAATGTTTTGGTTATCGTAAGGTAAAAACCCGTCGTGTTTATTTGTGGCGTGGTCTTACGAGATACCTTTGATTTTCAAAGAATTTTGAACTTTAATAATTCAAATTGAGTGTGTTTTGTCACGCTGGTTTTCCAGACTGACTCGGGTGTTATTTTATTATAATGCTCGGGTCAGACCGAGTATTAGAGATACATGATAGGATGCTATGGAGCTCAGGAGATGAGCTGGATGGGAAAGACGTATTTCACGTATCTGATTTATATTCCGCTGTGCATTGTAGGCTATATATTCAGCATTTGTGAGGACAAGTTATTATAACCGTCCAGTATTGTGTTTTTGATTGTGTGTACACTGATGATGTAATGTATAGAAACAGTTATAGTTCTTTTTGTATAAAGATCAGTTGTTATCTATTATATATTATTCCGCTGCAATTGTGAGATTTTGTGTTGTCATTTCTATTTTCTTCTTCTACCTCTTTCTTCTTTTCCCTAACGATCTGGTATTTCCTGCATTCGATTGCTCGGCCTGTAATACTGTGGACGTATTGATGCCGATTTTCGGGTGTCGAAAATCCCGTTCATTCCAGAAAATAGCCTTCCGGGGCACTATCATGGATTTCGACGAAACTAGTGCCATTGGGTATGTAATAATGAATTATAATACGCCGTCAAGTTTCGTAACGATTGGATGTATCATTTGGTCGTGCGGGATGGAAACCCATTGAAATTAATATTGAAAATTTAATATAATAATTGGGTTCAAAAAGCTATGTTCTGCATACGATCGAATTAGGACCCATAACAAGTTCCATTGCATTCGGAATAGGGGTATAACATATAGAACGCCAGGCGGCACGCCTCGATTGGGGTTCGAAATTATATAGCTAGATATTTGGAATTTTAAATAATATATATATATATATATATATATTTGACTACACGACCATTAACCCATCACCTCCAACACCAAACCGTACCCTATATAAGACTACACCCCCTCTACATTTTCTCCTATCCATCCTATGTTATTTAAACCTTCTCCAGAGAGGAAAAAAAAGAGAAAAAAGAAACGAGATTTCAAAAATTAAAATAAAAGGTTATACTCAACAATAAAATCCAAAACATATATCTTTGAGATCCTTAGACTATAAGCTTCAATTTGGTGTAATTCTGAACTGAGCGATGGGATTTTGGATTGCTTAACAGTCTTACAGAACATGAGTATGAGGCTAGGGTTAGCAATGGTTTATAGTATAAGTTTTGATTTAGAGTATGGAAGTTGGATTCCAGTTCGGGGCATTGAACGACACATAGTGCTGAGTTTTGAGGAGTTTCTGCGACAAATTTTGTCGCATGAATAGTGCACCATCGCTGGAATGGCAGCAGGTCGTGATTCATGCGGCGAGGCAAGGGTTGTTATGGATGGTGTAGTGGGGTGGAGATCGGCGAGGGGAGCGCGTCAGAGGTGATTTCGTTTGGTTTCGCAGTGTGTGGAGGGAGAACAAGGTGATCGATGTGGGTCGTGCACTGATACCAGCATGCATAGGGGAGGATATCTGAGAAATGGGGAAGAAGGGTAAATTTGTAAATAAGATAATTATATAATTTGATTATTCTATTATTAGTTTAATTATCGAAAATTATAAAATTCATAACTCCTTCATACGAGGTCCGATCGAGATGAAACTTTTTGCGTTGCGCTCGTGACAACGAAAGCTTCGTAATGGAAGTTTGGACGGATTTGGAAACTGTTGAATTTTGGGCTAAAATCGGACGTCATTCGATTTTAGTTCCAAACTGGAATGCCTCGGCGACAACAAACAATTTCGGTGAGTTAAACTCATATTTTTGGTTAACTAGTATGATATATAGTTGATAAAAATTGTTGGATGATTTTTTGAATAAATTACTATATTTATATTAGTTGGATTGAATATTCCCGCCTGTTGGAGCGAATGAGACCCTATTACGTTCCCATGTAAGAGCGGATGACCCTTTGTATTCGAATCCCGCCTCGAAGCGGTTGATTTATATTTTATGATTATATAACATTTGTGATGCAGGGGGAAAATAGGTTGGAGGGATCCAAAGGGATTCCTCACTATTATTGAATTATATTGTTTCAATAATATTTCCATTATATGGATTATTGGATAATAAATATGATTGTGGATGCTGTGGTTATAACATCGTTATTTATAGAAAATAAAACCCAGTAGTGATAGAAAATCGATATCGATATTGGTTAAGTGTTGGGTGGCTATTAGCCTCAAATTAGTATTTTAAAAATACTATAAATTGCCATTTAAGTCGGAATTGCTTTTTGAGACGAGAAACGATTTTCAAATCCAAAATTGGATTTCAGAAATATTGTGTTCTAAGGGTTATTTATTTAATTATAGTAATGTTGTTTAAAAGTTATTTAATTATAATATTATTTTAAAGTTATTTAATTATAGTAATATTTTTTAAGTTTAATTAATTTTATTAATATTGTTTAAAAAGTTAATTAATTATAGTAATATCATTTTAAAGTTATTTAAATTATACTAGTATTATTTAAAGTTATTTGTTATAGTAATATGGTTTAATAAAATTTACCTAAACATTAATTATTTCATGAAAATTATGGTTTGAAGTTAAAAATAAGGATTTATTAATAAGCTTTTTTTGAAGTAAATTATTATTATTTATAAAATGGTAAAGATTAATTATTATTATTATTTCTTAAACAATATTTTGGAATTATTAATTATTATTTTAAGATGTTTTTAAAGTTAATGATTTTCATTATTTATAATGTTTATTGTTAATAATTATTATTATATAATGATGTTTTGAAGTAAATGATTTTAATTATTTTTAAAATGTTTCCGAGACCCATGAAGAGAGTTGAAAGGCTTAGATCTTATGAGGGTTTATAAAATGGTTAGTAGACTTAAGGAAGCGTTATTTGCAAGGTGAAAGAGTTTAGAAATGGTTAGATGTTTATAAACGAATTTTAGAAGCGGGTTTATAGATTTATAAAAGAAGTTTTATAAATGGTATATGGGTCCATAAAGGGTTATAAATGATTTTTGAAATGTACAAGAAGTTTATAAGTGACTGAATTTTGGTAAAGGGGTTATTAATGGTTTTCGGAGATTTATAAAATGGTTTATAAACAATTATAGAGAATTGTAAAGGAAATTATAAAAGATTGAGAATCGAATAAAAAGAAAATCTTTCTAAATTTTGTGGATATACTTATACCGTTGGGATAAGTATATGGCTACTTCTAAATATTGAAATATAGGGATTTATGAACATATCTTTTAAAGGTGTTTATATACAAGTAATTTACAAAGTAATTATATGGATAAAGACGTATTAAAGGAGGCTAGTGATTGCTTATATATTGAACCAATGTTGGTTTTCCAAATGAAATAAAATCTTTATTGAATGTTTGTTACTCGATAGTTAAATAACCGACTATCAAAAATAGTCTCAACGTAACTTTGGAAATATCTAGGAGAAACACGTGAGATATATGGCACGGTCATCTCCGATGATGCTGTACTGTGCGTATAAACCTCGTTTCGTTCTCTTAGGACAATGATAAGGAAATCCATCTACTAACGGTTAGGAGGTGATCTCCGATCTTATCTTCGACTATTTATTTCCTAGAGAACCGGGGTTGAGTTTACCAGAACTTATTGAATGTTGTTTCGAAGAGACGGGATCGCATATGTTATCCAAAAACCACTTCAATCCAACGAATGAGTTTCGAAGTGAAGACATCGTGAAGAGCATGGAATCGAAGATAGAGATGTGAAATGCAAGGGATAATCGCTACTAATCCTGAGGGTGATTCCAAAATGGATGTAGTAGGAATAGTTCCTTCAGTTTCGTTCAGACCTAAAATGGACTTGTATGGATGAATGCTATCAGCACATTGTCATTGGAGGGCAATGAGCATTCTAAGTGTAAATGTTTTTAAAGGTAAACGTAGCCTCAAGCCTCATCAATCGGGAATGACTAAAACAAGGGAGATGCGGCAAGGCTATGTGGGACGCACCCATTAGGGTATGTCATCACCTTTTTAGATGACCATTCATATTTCTAGAATTAGTTGTGCATATGAGCTCAGTGAAACGGTTGGGAACAATCGAGGTGATGACATATTCGGTACTATCCAGCATGGGGTAGGTCGGTCCTGTGTTGGCAGGGGTCGTTAGGTACGATCTCGGTACATTGTTCTAGAGGTGTACTGTTGTGATGCCCCACCTCTATGCTCACAATAACAAAGGTTATTATAAGTAATAACGTCTGCTATTGCGAAGAATAAGGCTTGTTAGAAGCGACCATCCGTAAGTTATGCCTTAGATGAGTATTGATTACATCAATAGGAGTTGTGTGAATTACTCCCAAAGAAATATATTCAATCCAAATCTAAAACGAAACTGCGGTGGCTTAAGAAAAATTCAGAACAACTCATAATAACAACAACATAGATAGTATAATCACATTAGAACAGAAATATCAGATATATAGCGGAAGATAAGTCTGGAATACATGCTACAACAATCGATAGTTCACACGAACCAAATATACATATACAAAGATACCATCATACATGAGATGAGAGTCAAAACTCCAAAAAGAAACACCTCGAAGACTAGACAAAAGATGGAGTGAAATCCCAAAAGCTGAAGCTGCAACTGAATCAGAGATAGCGACAATCCTGAAATAACTCGGTCTGACCCGAGTATTATTTAAAAGAAAATAATAAATGGATCAGTCTAATTTAAACTTCAGAATTAAGTGTATGATAACAACACTTAAGCAAATAATTATAGTCTCGAACGAGACTATACAACATAAATAATCAACATAGTTCAAATAAAGAAATCTCAATTTAAACTCCATCAAAATCAATAGTCTCGAATGAGACTATTCAACATAAATAATCACCATAGTTTAAAAGAAGAAATCTTAATTTAACCTCCATCAAAACCAGCTTTAAAATTCCCAATTGAATTCAAAACAGCAATATGCAAATTTATAATCTCGGACGAGACTATACACAAATTATAATCTCGGATGAGACTATACACAAAATTATAGTCTCGGGTGAGACTATACAACATAATAATCTGCATAGTTTAAAGGAAGAAATCCCATTAAACATCATCAAAATCAACTTCCAAATTCACAATTGAATTCAAAACAGCAATACGCAGAATTTAGAAATCAAAATAAGATAACTAGAAAATCAACAAAAAAAGATGGATCGATCCCAGCAGATGGCGAGTTTTAGCTACGCCATACGTGCATCCCATATGGCCGAAGCCTACCAAGTACTATAATTTTTTGATGCCCAACAAATGACCCGAGGGTCCAACATATGACCGGAAGGTCCAACAGATGACCCGAAGGTCCATCAGATGACCCGAAGGTCCAGCAGAGTGGCTCGAAAGCCCAACAAAATCATCAAACAACAAATATTTCAATTTACGAGTCTGGAATTAACTGAAATAGTAAAAGTATGGTTCCATACTCCGCACTTTTGCTAAATCATTTAAATCTCTTCATCGTTTCCTTGAAAGTGAAAATTGTGTATTTTATATAAATAACATTTTACGTTCTCAAACGGACAAGTCCGGAATTAAGCGAATCAGTAAAAGTAAGGGTTCATAGTCCTCACTTTTGCTGAAGCATTTAAATCGCTTCCTCATTCATTTGAAAGCACAAACTGTAAAAATTCTGGAAACAATTTTATTTTAAAACATGTGATTAAAACAACAACAACTATAGCAATTTCAACGAGGAAATTGCGCTTCACAAAACACCGTAAAAACGGATATCAAATCAGCGTTGCGGGATAACCGCTTGAAAATTCACTTTAAAATTGATGGTTATTGAAGTCAAAACAACAGTAATTTTTATTCATCAAAAATGTCATCAAAACAACACGCTTCAAAAATATAATACCGGCGTAAAAATCTGTTATAAAAATAACGGCAACAAAAATACGTTTTTAAAAACCAAACACCGGTTAAACGTAAATTAAACAGTAGACTGCACTGCTTATATATAATGCTGCACCGCCTGGGCAAATAAATTTTCACGCACACAAGTTGTAAAATCTAAAACAACAATGATCTTGGACATATTAAATTCAATATACATATACTTACGACACAATATATAGAGACATTTTAATAATTGACCTGGTCATGAAATGCAACTTAATAACCTAGGCACGTGCCGTTATAAAGAAATTGTAAATTGAATTGGAAGTGGCTTTGCAATACAACATTGCATAAATGATGTTGATACAATGAATGAATGACCTGGCAATAACAAAACAATATAAATTATGGAGAATGACCTGGTTCCAAAACCTTCACGCACATATGAAACACAAACCATAAATGAATGACCTGGCAACACATTCTTTTATATGCATACACAAATTTTCACAAATATTTTTACACGCACACATGTAAAATATGACTGAAGCTTGTATCGTGTATGCCATGCACACATTGAAATAGGCAAGATAAATATGCACGCACACTACAAATTTTATTTCCACGCACGCATGTAAAGTATGCCTGAAGCTTGTATCGTGTATGTCATGCACACACGTGACCCAAACAAAATGCCTGGAACTAAATAAATGAAAAAAATGTGGACAGTATGCTTCAAATATTTTTGAGTTCGTAGAAAAAGACAAGAATACTCAAACTAGCCTTTAGTAAACAGTATAAGTTTTGTATGGTTTACATTCATTTTTGCCAATACACTCAGATTTTTAAAGATGAAATAAACAAAAAGAAAATACCTGGGCAATAAAGTTTGCACGCACGGCAAAAAATGAAAAACAACAAAAATGGCTTGAACCTGATTTCTATACTATACAACTCGCACGTCAAAAATGAAGTAAAATAGATGACCTGACCAATATTTCGAAGTAACCTGGGCAACCAAGTTTTCACGCAAAGATGAAGTAATGAATAAATTAGAAATGTGAGTTTTACACTCACCTTTATTTCATTTCCAAATCAGTTAGCAACTAGGATCCGAGTGGAGCAATAATTTCTGGATTGCCATTAATGCGTTCACCAAGCTACTGGAAAAAAATCAAAAATGAGGAAGGCCACTTGGAAAAAATGAGCAAAGGAGTGTTGCTGGTATTTTCTTTTCCTTTTCAGATTTGTGAACAAGTCAAGGAAATTAATGTTGGCAGTGATTTGTACAAGTGCATTAAAGGTAGACGTGCTTCGGTTGAAAAGAAAGTACACACTTGTACTGGAGATAAGGATGGCTGCAAAGCAAGTTTCAAACTTTTTGTTCTATAATTTGGTGACAGCAAGCTCATATATTTGCTTTACAAATATTGTTGACAACAAAGCAAAAGTATTCAAACATCTGCTTTTGAATTGGACCACTCCTTCACACACGTGAAGGCCAAAGGAGAATTCAACATAGCTTAGCTATTTTTCCAAACTGACTTTGCAACGCTTTTGCATTGAAAAATTATTTTTCAAATTTCAAAAAAAAAATTCTTTTTTTTTTTCACGACGACAGTCAAAAATCACGGTTGTTACAGACTCCCCCCCTTATAAAAATTGCATCCCCGCAATATTCATAGAAGTTGTTTATAACACAAATTACCCATCGCAACAAAGATTTAAAATAGAAAAGATGTATAAGAATGCTCACCCCACCCGAAGAGGAGAGAAAACCCGGATAAGAACGCTCGATAAATTCTTTGGTTTTGCAAGTGCAATCTTTGGGGTTTGCGGACCATTGAATTTTCACAAGCGGAACTTCTTTATTCCGAAGGCGTTTAACCTCCGAATCTAGCACACGAATAGGATTTTGCACAATAGACAAGTCGGATGATATCTCAAGATCTTGCAACATAGGAGGATCAATAATAGAATCCGAATCTCGAAGGCATCGACGAAGCTGGGATACATGAAATACGTCATGAATTCCCGAAAACTGAAGCGATACACGATAAGCAACAGGGCCAATGCGTTACGTAATAGGAAACAGTCCAACATATCGAGGAGCCAATTTCCCGGAGCGACTAAAACGCACCACACCCTTCATCGAAGAAACACGAATGAATACGTGATCACCAACAGAAAATTCCAAAGGCTTCCTACGATGATCGGCATAGGATTTCTGCCTATTCTGAGCCTCTTTCATTCTCTGTCTAATAATATCAATCCTCTCAGAAGAATCACGAATATAATCGGGGTCGAGAACTAACTTTTCCCCCGATTCCAACCAACAAGATGGTGATCGACACGGTCTTCCGTAAAGAGCTTCGAAAGGAGCCATATCAATACTGGATTGAAAACTGTTGTTATAAGAAAATTCAACAAGAGATAAGTGGTCTTCCTAACTACCACCAAAGTCAAGAAGCAGTCCGATTGGATAACTTGCAACATCACGCTTCATACCTTCCCAAAAGTATAAGCGTTTCATATCAGCATACATCCTACTACTACCTAGATGAATAGTATACTTAGAATGATGACAGTCCTCAAGAATGTCATTTCTAAGATTAGAAACATAAGGCACGATCAACCTTCCCTTCTTCCGAATACAACCATGAATATCAATATCGAAATCCTTTAGATCGTTACTTCGGGATTCCGATTTACAACTCTGAATAAGATAAGAGAGATCTGGATCTTGTTTCTGGTATCGGCAACACAATCCAACAAACTAGGACGAGCTTCCATGCTAAATAAAAGCACGGGAGAATTAGAAACTGAAGGACGATCTCTAATATCACAAATAGATAAAGCTTCCAACAAATTCCACTCTACTAGCATCATGGAAACAACCACTTGTTGCTTGCGACTAAGCGCATCAGCAACTCGATTACCCTTACCAGGGGTATATAGAATATCAAAATCATATGAAGCAAGAAATTCGAGCCAACGCTGTTGGCTCATATTAAGTTCCTTATGAGTGAATAGATACTTCAGAGATTTGTGATCAGTGAAGAGAACAAAACGCTTGCCCAATAAATAATGTCACCAAATCTTTAGAGCAAAGACTATGACGGCTAATTCCAAATCATGGGTAGCATAACTAATCTCGTTAAGCTTTAGTTGTCTAGAAGTATAGACAACTACTCTATCCTTTTTGCATGAGAACAGCACCGAAACCTATACGGCTAGTATTGGTACAAATAATGAAGTCTTGGTTCCCTTCGGGAATCACAAGGATAAGAGTATCGAAAAAGAGTTCTTTCAAATAATCTTCTTTCCTGAAAAGCTAAAACTTCCAAAATTACAATTATCTTTATGAAATCATTTTCTAGAAAAATTTACTTTTTATAGGTCAATTTATTGTGTCAAATTGTCTCATCAAAGCATTTAGGAGATTCCTATCGATAACGTTGATCAAGCGCATCAACCATAATTCTTAAAGCACTCAATGGGCAATACAATCACAAAATCATCTTCTATATGATAAACACAAATTCAATTATACTTGTAAATAAATCTTATGAAAAAGATTTGCAAATTTTAAATTGCCGTTTTCATCCAAAATTAATAAATACACAAATGGAGTCATCGAGATATTCGTAGAATACTCGATTCATAAAATGGATGAAATAAGCTGGGCAAACTGAATGACATAATAAGTCATTCATAAGAATCATAACGAGTGCGGAATGCGGTAAGTGGAATGCTATCTTCCGCAACTCGTAACTAATGAAAACCGGTAGCAAGATCGAGTTGGGAGAAAAGCTTAGCGCCACTTAACTGATCGAACATGTCGTCGATCTTAGGTAATGGATACCTATTTTTGATAGTGAGCTCGTAAAGCTTGCGATAAACAATGCAAAGCCTAAGAGTACTATCTGGTTTCTTAATGAAGACAACGGCGGCGCCCCAAGGAGATGAGCTAGAACGAATAAATCGTTTGGCTTCCAACTCAGATAATTGTTGCCTGAGTTCCTCATTTTCCTTAGCAGACATCCTCGTGGGAGGACGACTGACAGGATGAGCACCAGAGATAAGATCAATATGGAACTCAATTGTCCTATTCGGCGGTAACACGAAAATAGGCATGAAGACATCAGAAAAATCACAAACAACCGGAATATTAGCAATGACATCCTCTGATTCGAAGAAAGAAATGAAATCATTCGAAGTATGATCAATGCCTCGAAATATAATAGATAACTGCTCGCTAGCATCATAATGCTTGAGATATAAAGTTCTTTCGGGACATAGGACTTGAACTTCATAACGAACGAGCTAATCCATACCTAAAATCATATCAAAACTAAGATGATCCATAACATGCAGATTCGCATGAAAGGAGAAACTATGAAGAATTATCTCAACATCAACACACAACAAACCAAGAGTAACGGATCCACCAATAGGATTCACAATCCTCAATGGTTCGTAAAGACTAATAACATCCAAAGAAATAACATCAACAAGCTCCTTCGACACGAATGAATGTGATGCACCCGTATCGAAAAGAACTCTAATAGAACGGCCATGAATTAAAATAAAACCTTCCAAAACAGAAGGAGTAATACCTTTGGGCTTAGAAGAATCACTAGAAGCTTTAGCAACATTAAGCTTTCCAGATAAGAGACCCTTAGAAGCAGTTGGACAATCAGAAATCCAATGACCCTCTTTCTTGCAATAACGGCAAATGTGAGGCTTAGGACAATTACGAAGAAGATGATCCAGAGAACCACAATTATAGCACGCCCTCTGATTAGAAGGTGCACTACTAGCCTGAGAATTGGAGGTAGCTTGCTTCTTCTTCTTGTTGGAAGAATTAGGCTTATGAAATGGAAACTTTTTCTTGTTAGGGTTCTTAGAAACCTCAGCCTCATCACCACTATCACGTTCCTTTTCAACAGCTTCAAGGCAAAGAGCCGAATCAACAAGCTCCTCAAAAGAGAGCTTAAGCTAAAGCAAAAGAACTTTCTTCCAATATTTCTTCAAACTATCAACAAAATGAATATTCTTCTTACGCGGAGTGTTAATGAACTCAACTCCGTATTTGGACAAGGCCTCGAAGTTGCAACAAAATCAGAAACAGAGGAGTTTCCTTGTTTTAACTCAAGGAAACTACGAGCAAGATTGATAAGGAATTTAACAAATGGAAAACTACGGAAATATGAGATATATTCCTACGCATATCCCAACTTGTTAAAGAAGATAAAAGTTTAAGAACAACGAAGGAATAGATTAGAAAGGCACGACTAAAACCCTCGAATAGTTGTAACACATGTTCCATTCTACTTCTGTTTTGTGTTTATTATAATTTGTTCTAAATCTCAGCTCTGATACCAAGCTGTGACGCCCCACCTCTATGCTCACAATAACAAAGGTTATTATAAGTAATAATGTCTGCTATTGCGAAGAATAAGGCTTGTTAGAAGCGACCATCCGTAAGTTATGCCTTAGACGAGTATTGATTACATCAATAGGAGTTGTGTGAATTACTCCCAAAGATATATATTCAATCCAAATCTAAAACGAAACTACGGTGGCTTAAGAAAAATTCAGAACAACTCATAATAACAACAACATAGATAGTATAATCACATCAGAACAGAAATATCAAATATATAGCAGAAGATAAGTCTGGAATACATGCTACAACAATCGATAGTTCACACGAACCAAATATACATATACAAAGATACCATCATACATGAGATGAGAGTCAAAACTCCAAAAAGAAACACCTCGAAGACTAGACAAAAGATGGAGTGAAATCACAAAAGCTGAAGCTGCAACTGAATCAGAGATAGCGACTATACTGAAATAATTCGGTCTGACCCGAGTATTATTTAAAAGAAAATAATAAACGGATCAGTCTAATTTAAACTTCAGAAATAAGTGTATGATAACAACACTTAAGCAAATAATTATAGTCTCGAACGAGACTATACAACATAAATAATCAACATAGTTCAAATAAAGAAATCTCAATTTAAACTCCATCAAAATCAATAGTCTCGAATGAGACTATTCAACATAAATAATCACCATAGTTTAAAAGAAGAAATCTTAATTTAAACTCCATTAAAACCAGCTTTAAAATTCCCAATTGAATTCAAAACAGCAATATGCAAATTTATAATCTCGGACGAGACTATACACAAATTATAATCTCGGATGAGACTATACACAAAATTATAGTCTCAGGTGAGACTATACAACATAGTAATCAGCATAGTTTAAAGGAAGAAATCCCATTAAACATCATCAAAATCAACTTCCAAATTCACAATTGAATTCAAACAGCAATACGCAGAATTTAGAAATCAAAATAAGATAACTAGAAAATCAACAAAAAAAGATGGATCGATCCCAGCAGATGGCGAGTTTTAGCTACGCCGTACGTGCATCTCATGTGGCCGAAGCCTACCAAGTACTATAATTTTTTGACGCCCAACAAATGACCCGAGGGTCCAACATATGACCCAAAGGTCCAATAGATGACCCGAAGGTCTAGTACTGGTAATTGACCCGAAGGTCCATCAGATGACCCAAAGGTCCAGCAGAGTGGCTCGAAAGCCCAACAAAATCATAAAACAGCAAATATTTCAATTTACGAGTCTGGAATTAACCGAAATAGTAAAAGTATGGTTCCATACTCCGCACTTTTGCTAAATCGTTTAAATCTCTTCATCGTTTCCTTGAAAGTGAAAATTGTGTATTTTATATAAATAACATTTTACATTCTCAAACGGACAAGTCCGGAATTAAGCGAATCAGTAAAAGTAAGGGTTCATAGTCCTCACTTTTGCAGAAGCATTTAAATCGCTTCCTCATTCATTTGAAAGCGCAAACTGTAAATTTTTTGGAAACAATTTTATTTTAAAACGATTTTTAAAACACGTGATTAAAACAACAACAACTATAGCAATTTCAACGAGGAAATTGCGCTTCACAAAACACCGTAAAAACAGATATCAAATCAGCGTTGCGGGATAACCGCTTGAAAATTCAGTTTAAAATTGACGGTTACTGAAGTCAAAACAACAGTAATTTTTATTCATCAAAAATGTCATCAAAACAACACACTTCAAAAATATAATACCGGCGTAAAAATCCGTTATAAAAATAACGGCATCAAAAATACGTTTTTAAAAACAAACACCGGTTCAACGTAAATTAAACAGTAGACTGCACTGCTTATATATAATGCTGCACCGCCTGGGCAAATAAATTTTCACGCACACAAGTTGTAAAATGTAAAACAACAATGATCTGGGACCTGTTAAATTCAATATACATATACTTACGACACAATATATAGACACATTTTAATAATTGACCTGGTCATGAAATGCAACTTAATAACCTACGCACGTGTCGTTATAAAGAAATTGTAAATTGAATTGGAAGTGGCTTTGGAATACAACATTGCATAAATGATGTTGATACAATGAATGAATGACCTGGCAATAACCAAACAATATAAATTATGGAGAATGACCTGGTTCCAAAACCTTCACGCACATATAAAACACAAACCATAAATGAATGACTTGGCAACACTTTCTTTTATATGCACACACAAATTTTCACAAATATTTTTACACGCACACATGTAAAATATGACTGAAGCTTGTATCGTGTATGCCATGCACACATTGAAATAGGCAAGATAAATATGCACGCACACTACAAATTTTTTTTCCACGCACGCATGTAAAGTATGCCTGAAGCTTGTATCGTGTATGTCATGCACACACGTGACCCAAACAAAATGCTTGGAACTAAAGAAATGAACAAAATGTGGACAGTATGCTTCAAATATTTTTGAGTTCGTAGAAAAAAAGGCAAGAATACTCAAACTAGCCTTTAGTAAACAGTATAAGTTTTGTATGGTTTACATTCATTTTTGCCAATACACTCAGATCTTTAAAGATGAAATAAACAAAAAGAAAATACCTGGGCAATAAAGTTTGCACGCACGGCAAAAAATGCAAAACAACAAAAATGGCCTGAACCTGATTTCTATACTATACAACTCTGATGTAGGCCAAGCTATAATTGCCCAAGGCATAAGTCGTGACCGACTTATCAATGCTAAGGACATAAGTCGAGTAAGTAGTGAGGAAGGTGAAGGCATAGGTCGTAAACGACTTAAGGAAGGAGGTATAAGTCGTGACCGACTTAAGGAAAAGGGGCTACGACTTAAAACCCTAAGTCGTCCACAAGCTAAAGCTAACAAGGAAGATATAAGTCGTCTGCGACTTAAGGGAAACGTTTTGAGTCATCTACGACTCAACTGGATGGAAGACATAAGTCATCACCGACTTAAGGAAACAGGTATGAGTCGTCCATGACTCAACGAAGACAAGGAGGTAAGTCAACCACGAGTTATGGAAGAAGCTGACATAAGTCGTCCACGACTTAAAGACAGAGCTATAAGTCGTCTACGACTTAAGAAGAAGGATCCAGGAAGAGCAACACGAGTTGAGAACAAACAAGGGATAAGTCGTCTACGACTTAAGAGAAGGGATGAGTCGCAGCCGAGTTACGACTTAAGATGAGTCGTCTGGTTTCCTTAAGACGAGAACTGGGTTAAGTCGTTTGTTGTATAAGTCATAACTCGTATACTGGGTAAATTGGCATATATGCTAAGTCGGAGGATATCTGAGTCGGAGCCGAGTTAAGGATTGTGTGTTGTAACGTGTTGTAGTGTTTCTTTGTTAATTGTTAAGTCGTCATCTGTTAACTCATGTCATTGATGAGTCGTTGTCTCATAAGTCGTATGTCGTCTGTATTCATAAGTCGTTCTGTTTGTTAAGTCGTTGAAGGCAAGTGTTGTAACTGTTGTGCCTTAAGTCGTCAACGAGTTAGTCTGAGTCGTAGGTCGTAAGTCGGTTGTCGACTTAGGAGTTAGTGAATTTTTGTTGTTTTTTTGTGTGAGTTGTAAAACGCCTATAAATAGGCCGGGTTTCTCATTTGTAAAAGGTTGTTGATTTTTGAATAAAAATTCTCTTTTGATTGCTTTGTGCTCTCATTCCAAATTGGTAGTTGAGTGTAATCTCCTATCTCCTCTTTCGGATAATCGAGTGCGCTCGATTCAACGATTGTAGAAGCCAATTCGCGGAATCTAGTGCGCTAGATCAACGCTCGAAGAATTGAAGATCTTTGAACCCGGTATCGTGCGCGATCAACGAGTTCGAGATAGCTAGAGTTCGGTATCTTCGGATCAACTAATTCGGGCATTCCAGTATTCTTCCAATCCACCGATTGCTACATTCAACGATCGACATTGTTTTTGTAATATCCGCTGCGTCATTTGGTATCGGAGCTTGTTCTAGCCAATCATAGCTAGATCGAGACTTGGAGCCTAATCATTTTGAAGAGTTTTGAAGTTTGAAGTTGTTTGATCGAGAAGTTTGAAGTTGAGCCGTGAGCAAGTGAAGTTGTTCATCATTGTTCGAAGTTGTTTCATCGGATTTAAATCGGAGGCCGAAACTTTGTCCATCGTGCTCATCGCGATTTGCTACAAAGTGGAAGTTTTCGATCCGTTTCATTTTGGATCAAAGTCCGAATTGTGTTTGAATTTTGAAGTGTTGAAGAGTTGTGAAATTTTCAAGTATGCCGCCAAGAAGAGCTAATCGCCACCAAAACGTAGAAGCTTTGTATCGAAGAGAAGAGGCTGATGAGATGGAGCAAAGAATCAATGAGAATTTTAGTGAAAAGCTTAACGAAGGAATTGGCCGGTTAGAGAAGCTTATGACAGAAATGAATCAAAATCGGAGAAGGGTTTCACCTGAATCTAACCATGGAGGTAGTAGAGTCTCACCACATTCAAATCGAGACAGAAGTGTTGAAAATGATCAAGGGCGTGGGAGGAACGTGAATGATCGTGAACGGAGGAATGTTGATAGAAGGGATGACGGTGGAAGACGTAATGGTAGTAGAGATGTGGGTGGACGAGATAGACAACGATATACATCTGATTTTGAAGAGGAGTATGATGGTGGTAGTGTTCGAGGACAAGGAAGAAATCACTCTGAGTATGATCACAAGTGGGAGTCGGGGATGAAGATAGAAATTCCTGAATTCAAGGGTGGTATGCAAGCGGAGGAGTTTCTAGATTGGGTGGCTAATGTTGAAGAGATTTTTGACTTCAAAGAAGTTCCAGAACATCGTAGAGTGAAGTTGGTTGCTACGAGGCTGAGGGGTAGAGCTTTAGCATGGTGGCAGCAAACCAAGCTTACACGTGATCGGATGGGAAAGTCAAAAGTTGAATCTTGGGAAAAGATGAAGAAAATGATGAAAGCAACGTTCTTCCCATACAATTATCAATCTTTGATGTATCAACGTTTGCAGAACTTGAGGCAGGGCACGAAGACAGTTAATGACTATGCTGATGAATTTTACCAACTGATTGCGCGAAATGATATTATGGAGAAGGAAGAACAACTGACAGCTAGATTTGTTGGAGGACTACGAATGCAGATCTAGGATATGGTTAATATGTTTGATCGAAGATCTGTAGCGGAAGCACATCAGAAAGCGTTGGCTTGGGAGAAACAGGGACGACGGGGAAGTGGTGTGTTTACTAATTCTAACAATCAAGCAAAGAGTGTTGGAGGAAGTTCTATTGTTTCTAAACCTATCAGTAGACCAGTGGTGAAGGAGGCTGAGAAGACGAAAGTTAACAATGGTTTCAAATGTTACAATTGTCAGGAATTGGGTCATAAAAGCAGTGAGTGTCCAAAGCCAAAGAAGAGAACCATGATTGCAGAAGTTGTGGATGAGGATGGTGATGGAGATTGTTCTAGTCCAGTTGAGGAGGATGAGCAGGATATTGCGTCAGGAGATGAAGGTTGTAACCTAATGCTGAGGAGATCGTGTTTAACACCGAAGCAGGAAGAAGCCAGTTGGTTGAGGAGTAATATCTTTCAGTCAACATGTACTATTCTGGGGAAGGTGTGTAAGTTTGTGATTGACGCAGGAAGCTGTGACAATATTATTTCAACCGAAGCTGTGACAAAGTTGAAATTGAAGACAGAGAAACATCCGAGTCCATACAAGTTAGCATGGTTGAGAAAAGGAGGAGAAGTGAAAGTGGATAGACGAGTTCGTGTTCCATTCTCTATTGGGAAGAAATACAAAGACGAAATCTGGTGTGATGTAGTAGAGATGGATGTTTGCCACTTATTATTGGGAAGACCATGGCAGTATGATCGAGCAGTACAACATGACGGTCGGACCAATAGCTACAGTTTTATGTTTGAAGGTACGAAAATTATCCTAGTTCCGAAGAAGAGATCACCAGGAGAAAGTAAGTCAGAAGAAATTGAAGAGCTCAAACTTTGTTATCGTTGAAGGAGTTTGTGAAGGAAGTAGAGGAGGAACCTGAAGTGTTTTTGTTGATTGGGCGAGATAGCAGTGAAGAGGTTGAGATTCCAGAAGAAGTTAAACCAGTTTTGAAAGAATTTGACGATGTATTTCCAGCGGAATTACCAACGGAGTTACCACCGTTGAGAGATATACAACATCAGATAGATCTTGTTCCAGGTGCTGTGTTGCCACACAGACCACATTATCGAATGAGTCCGAAGGAACATGAAGAGTTGCGGAGGCAAGTGGAAGAATTGCTTGAACAGGGGCGTGTGCAGGAGAGTCTGAGTCCTTGTGCTGTACCAGCTTTATTGGTACCCAAAAAGGATGGAATGTGGAGGATGTGCACTGACAGTCGAGCCTTGAATAAGATTACTGTGAGATATAGATTTCCAATGCCGAGGTTGGATGACTTGTTGGATCAAATAAGCGGAGCTACTATCTTTTCGAAGATTGATTTGAAGAGCGGATATCATCAAATTCGTATCAGACCAGGTGATGAGTGGAAGACTGCTTTTAAAACCAGGGAGGGTCTATACGAATGGTTGGTCATGCCATTTGGTTTATCTAATGCACCGAGTACTTTTATGAGGGTGATGAATCAGATTTTTCGACCATACATTGGGAAATTTGTGGTGGTGTATTTTGATGATATTCTGATTTATAGTGGGAGTCCAGAGGAACATCTGAATCATCTTAGAGAAGTGCTGATGGTACTAAGACAAGAACAATTTTATGCTGCTACAAAGAAATGCGTGTTCATGACGCACAGTGTTTTATTTCTGGGGTATGTTGTTTCAGAGAAAGGAATACAGGTTGACCAAAGTAAAGTTGAGGCGATCAGAGATTGGCCGCAGCCCAAGACGATAACGGAAGTTCGTAGTTTTCACGGGTTGGCTTCATTCTATCGAAGGTTTATACCACACTTTAGTAGTGTGATGGCACCTGTTACAGATTGCATGAAAGGTAAACAGTTTGCATGGACAGCGGAAGCAGGGAGTGCTTTTGGGAAGATCAAGGAATTGCTGACGTCTGCACCAATTCTAGTGCTAACTGATTTTCAGTTAGTGTTTGAACTACATACTAATGCATCCAAGGTTGGGATTGGAGGAGTGTTGAGTCAGAAGGGGCGTCCAATTGCATATTTCAGTGAGAAGTTGTCAGGAGCGAAGATAAGATACAGTACATACGATGTGGAATTCTACGCTGCTGTACAATCTATTAAACACTGGAGACACTATCTATTTCAGAAGGAGTTTGTTCTGTATACTGATCATGAAGCATTGAAGCATTTGCAAGGGCAAGATAAGATTTCAGCGAGACATGCATCGTTGATTGCATATCTGCAACAATTTACTTTTGTTGTTAAACACAAGTCAGGGGTGACGAATCGAGTGGCTGATGCTTTGAGTATGAGGAATCATTTGTTGACTACAATGAGGGTTGAAGTGACGGGGTTTGAAATATTTCCAGAATTATTTACCGATGATCCTTATTTTACAAAGTTTGTTGATAAAGTCAAGGATGGAGAGACGGATGAGTTCGTGATGGTAGATGGGTTTCTTTTTAAAGGAAGTCGATTATGCATACCGGAGGGTAGTCTGAGAATGAAGATTATCAAGGAGTTACACGAAGAGGGACATGTTGGGAGAGACCGTACCTTACAGTTGATTTCACAGTCCTACTTTTGGCCATCAATGAGGAAAGAGGTGGAAAGGTTTGTGGAGCGTTGTCATATTTGTTAGGTTTCGAAAGGAACTGCTACTAATGCTGGGTTGTATATGCCGTTACCTGTACCAATTAAACTGTGGGTTGATGTGAGTATGGACTTCGTGTTGGGATTACCAAGGACACAGCGTGGTAATGATTCCATTTATGTGGTAGTGGATCGATTTTCGAAGATGGCACATTTTATTGCTTGTAAGAAGACGGCGGATGCTGTTCATGTTGCTCAGTTGTTTTTCAAGGAGATCTATCGACTTCATGGATTTCCAGAATCTATTGTGTCGGATAGAGATACTCGATTTCTGAGTCATTTTTGGTTGAGTTTGTGGAGAATGGTGGGAACGAAGCTGAAATTTAGTAGTGCTTATCATCCACAAACTGATGGACAAACGGAGGTGGTTAATCGATCTTTGGGAAACTTGTTGAGGTGTCTTGTACAAGATAATCTGAAGAGTTGGGATGTGAAGTTATGCCAGGCAGAATTTGCTCATAATCATGCTGTGAATCGAAGTACTGGGTTCAGTCCATTTCAGATAGTATATTCAAGCTTACCCAAGGGACCGTTGGATCTAACGGTAGTGCCACAATCAAAGAAGACAGTTAAGAAAGCTGCTGATTTTGTTGAAGGGTTGTCGGAATGTCATAAAATCGTTCAGGAACGATTGGAGAAAGCAAATGAGAAGTATAAACAATCTGCAAATTTAAAACGAAGAAATGTTGAATTTCATGAAGGTGATTTGGTTTATGCAGTGTTAACAAAAGATCGTTTTCCGGTGGGAACGTACAATAAATTGAAAGCACGAAAAATTGGCCCGGTGGAAGTTGTGAAACGAATCAATGAAAATGCTTATAAACTGAAACTGCCAGATGATGTGTATACGTCTGACGTGTTCAATGTTAAACATCTCGTACCATATCACGGGGATGAACGAACTGATGTTGAGGAAGATGCAAATTCGAGGACGAATTTCTTTCAACCTGGGGAGGATGACGTAGGCCAAGCTATAATTGCCCAAGGCATAAGTCGTGACCGACTTATCAATGCTAAGGACATAAGTCGAGTAAGTAGTGAGGAAGGTGAAGGCATAGGTCGTAAACGACTTAAGGAAGGAGGTATAAGTCGTGACCGACTTAAGGAAAAGGGGCTACGACTTAAAACCCTAAGTCGTCCACAAGCTAAAGCTAACAAGGAAGATATAAGTCGTCTGCGACTTAAGGGAAACGTTTTGAGTCATCTACGACTCAACTAGATGGAAGACATAAGTCGTCACCGACTTAAGGAAACAGGTATGAGTCGTCCACGACTCAACGAAGACAAGGAGGTAAGTCAACCATGAGTTATGGAAGAAGCTGACATAAGTCGTCCACGACTTAAAGACAGAGCTATAAGTCGTCTACGACTTAAGAAGAAGGATCCAGGAAGAGCAACACGAGTTGAGAACAAACAAGGGATAAGTCGTCTACGACTTAAGAGAAGGGATGAGTCGCAACCGAGTTACGACTTAAGATGAGTCGTCTGGTTTCCATAAGACGAGAACTGGGTTAAGTCGTTTGTTGTATAAGTCGTAACTCGTATACTGGGTAAATTGGCATATATGCTAAGTCGGAGGATATCTGAGTCGGAGCCGAGTTAAGGATTGTGTGTTGTAACGTGTTGTAGTGTTTCTTTGTTAATTGTTAAGTCGTCATCTGTTAACTCGTGTCATTGATGAGTCGTTGTCTCATAAGTCGTATGTCGTCTGTATTCATAAGTCGTTCTGTTTGTTAAGTCGTTGAAGGCAAGTGTTGTAACTGTTGTGCCTTAAGTCGTCACCGAGTTAGTCTGAGTCGTAGGTCGTAAGTCGGTTGCCGACTTAGGAGTTAGTGAATTTTTGTTGTTTTTTTGTGTGAGTTGTAAAACGCCTATAAATAGGCCGGGTTTCTCATTTGTAAAAGGTTGTTGATTTTTGAATAAAAATTCTCTTTTGATTGCTTTGTGCTCTCATTCCAAATTGGTAGTTGAGTGTAATCTCCTATCTCCTCTTTCGGATAATCGAATGCGCTCGATTCAACGATTGTAGAAGCCGATTCGCGGAATCTAGTGCGCTAGATCAACGCTCGAAGAATTGAAGATCTTTGAACCCGGTATCGTGCGCGATCAACGAGTTCGAGATAGCTAGAGTTTGGTATCTTCGGATCAACGAATTCGGGCATTCCAGTATTCTTCCAATCCACTGATTGCTACATTCAACGATCGACATTGTTTTTGTAATATCCGCTGCGTCATTTGGTATCGTAGCTTGTTCTAGCCAATCATAGCTAGATCGAGACTTGGAGCCTAATCATTTTGAAGAGTTTTGAAGTTTGAAGTTGTTTGATCGAGAAGTTTGAAGTTGAGCCGTGAGCAAGTGAAGTTGTTCATCATTGTTCGAAGTTGTTTGATCGGATTTAAATTGGAGGCCGAAACTTTGTCCATCGTGCACTACACCAAAACAGTCATTTGGCAACACTTTTTTTTCTTCATTTGGCGACACTTATATGTGTTGCATTTTAGTCTCGCTAATAAGTGTCGCTATCCAATATAAGTGTTACTGAAAATAAAAATTTACACTTTTAAATACGGCGACACTTATTTTCGTTGTAAGCCTTGGTTTAATTGGAGTTAACTGAAATATACTAGGGCAAAATTGTAATTGAATAACGTATCACGCTTCACCCTACCCACGCTTATCCCATTTTCCCCAAATCTTTTCGCTACTCTCCGTCTGCAGCTTAACCCTAAATCTAACTATTTTGCCACTTTTTCCCCGTAAATGACTAATTCCTTTTTGCCTGTCATTTCAAATTGCCACCTTTTCCTATCTCGTTTCCAAAATTATCAGATCTACAAATTTCCTCATTCCCTAATCGTTCTCAACAAAACTCAGATCGCAAATTTGCAGCGCCTCCCTAACCGTCGATAACCTAGGTGCCGGTGGTTGGTTCTGCACACGAGGAGAAAATAGTGTCGGGGTTGGTGCTGCTCACGTCCAGGTGATAGCAGCATCAATTTTTGCAGCCCTGCACGATGGACTTTGGAGCTAGTGAAAGTGAGGCGCGGCGATGCTGGTGTAATGGAAGACAGTGATGGCTTATGTTGAGTTTGAGTCTGTGGAGAAGGCGAAGGAAGCGATGTGCAAGGATAGGAATATGATTGGGTCGAGGTATGTCGAGCTTTTCCCTTCCACTGTTGAAGATATGAGGAGAGCTGCTTCTAGGTACAGAGATTGAATCTTTTTTTTTATGGTGCTGTTTTAAAGAACATGTATTGTTATTAATTATGGAACTTCAGTTGTAAGCATTTCATAGATGTGACAGACTAGAACAAATGTCTATTCCTGCAATTGCAACCGACGATTAGCAATCTGAAGCCCGTCTCCATCGATATCTATTCCTGCAAGTGTTGATTTGTTAAAAAGGAAAGTGTACAATTGCTTGTTAGGTTACATGGAGTCTGCATCTTTGGCAGTAAAAAAACAAGAAGGATAAGTTGTGAAAACAATATGATATAAACTTGTAAAAAGCGAATGGATATGGAGAGGATAGAAGGTTAAGGATTTGTACAGAAGCTTCAACATCACATGTCTATTTTACTATGGACTGACATGCTAGCACCTCCTTTCCAAGTGTTGTAATTATCTATACTAGGTGGTTCAAATAAGTCTGAGGTCCCTATGCAATCCAAAAAATCAGCGTCTGGATTCATATAGTAAGTCAAGGAAATTATCGGCGCCATCTAATTCAAAGCTAAAAAGGTCTGGTTTCTTCAAATCTTCTATTTTATGTCATGGAAACTGCATATGTTATCTCGTACTGTTAACCGCAAGCCGTTAATCTTAGTTCATTTACTAGCTGTAAATAATTTTGGGTGGAATTGAGATCCTGTAAGCACAAATTGGTATCGCTTGTATGAAGTCAGTTTAATTTCTCATGTATTTCATATTTTGTGCCTTAATATAGACTATAGTTTGAGTTACGCCATGACTTATCCTGTATGTTATTTTACCATTTCTGTTTTATCTATTACATTGCATCGCAATTGCAATTATCTCATTTTATGATCAGAGAGAACCGGCTTCAACTGTACAGAGCCAAGCATTTTATGTGCAGTTGCAAACACCTTTAAACCATTAGAAATTTTTGCCAGCTTCAAAGGCACGCTTTCATTTTTCAATTATGTGCATACAAAATGAAAATAATTAGAGTTGTACATTCAGAAATACAGAATAAAGTGTGTGTGTTCTTTTTTAAAAGAGAAAGGAAAACATCCAAGATGAACTGTCTTTCTGTGAAAAATTATTGGATCAAAGTGAAAATTTTCCAGCCAAAGTGAATTTTTTAGATACATTATGTTAATTAGTAAGATAATCTATGCAAAATTTGAATTTGTTCCAAAACTTCCATCCTTTTTAAAATAATATCCTGGGTCGACGATTAAAATAACTATTTTCGATGTTCCATATACCCTTGCATTTTTTAAAGTTAAAATTGTATGAACGATTTCAAATTTTGCATAGATCTTGGTAATTAATATAATGCATCTACAAAAATTCATCTACAATTTGTTTTTTTCTTCTTCTTTTTTTGGCAAAAAGGATGAAGGAGGAAATGGAGGAGGGATTCATAAGAAAGGAAATCTATATCCCTCCTCATGTTGTGCGCATGCGCATGATGGCTTGTCTTTGTTCACATGATGTTTAACTCATTTACAATATGCATTGTGGCAGCAGTTACTATAGCTCTTCATGATCGGTAAAGAAATGAACGACAATCTTGGATTTGTGAATACCGATATGCTGTCCAATACAAAAGGTTCAATATCACCATCTTCTTCAACAGAGTGCGAAATGGACAATGAAGATAGTTGGGTTGTGGTCAAAAAACAAATGACAACAGTTCTCATTGCTCCAGCGTCACTGTCCCCAGAGATCTGCCTCTTTCGATGAAGTCGAAACCTCCAATGCCATTATTGCCGATTGCGGCACTGAGCATTGCAAACAAGAGGCTTAGAGCTCATAATTTGGAAAGAAAATTGAAGGAGCTCGGTGGACCAAGAAGGAAGCTAATATGTGAAATCGACCGTCTTTGCCAGCCACATTGCTTCAAGTCCCTTTGATCATAAATTGCTTTGTAAGTGAGTATTTGTGTTTATCTATTTACGTTGGGTACTACTCTTTTACTCCCAGACTGGTTCTAAGACTTGCAGTTTTCTGTTTATTTTCTTAAAATGTTGGCGCACTTCATTATGGATAGCGTTATTTGTACTTTAGTTTATGTTCTTGCTTGTCAAATTATTAGGCCAGGAAAATGCTTAAACATTACAAAGAACCAGAGGAAGAGATGATCATGAAGTTGCTCTGCAGATCATTAATGGCAGCTCCAAGCACTTGAATCGCTGGTGCCAGCTGAATTCGAAACAAATTAATGTGAGTTATACTCACACTTCTAATTTTTAATCATCAAGTCTCTGCCTTTGTTTTGAAAATTTCTGTTATTTTACATCCTTACCTAAGTATTAGGCGATTCATTTTTTGTTTACACTCAAGAATGAAATTTTCCTTTTTATAGTAATGTTTATTTTTTCCAATTTGTGCAGCATGTGTTGTACACCTGGCATCATGAGTCAGATGCCTCCTCTAACTGTGGTAGCTAACACGGAACTTCTTAATGTCCTATTATCCACTCAAAACCAAGTAAGCATTTCAAATTTAAGTTTAGTAATTTCAATATAAATCACATGGAGATTGTTTTTCTTTTAAATGCGTTTGGTACTTGTGCATGTGCATGTAACCCGGTTCCACTGACCCACATTGTTTTTCTTTTAGACATGCTTAGTACCTGTGCATGTGCATGCAAGCTGGTTCCACTGACCCATTAACTCAGGGCTAGTCTTGAGTTAAAAATTATAATTGGACATCTTCAATATATTCTACATCAAAATTAAAATTATGATTGGGTTGAATGAATGTATGGTATGTTCAGGTTCGATGTTGTGTTTGTGAAAGCAGTTGTGAGTTTGGTAGAGGAGATGCTTGCTGGTTGTATGGTTGAGAATGCAGCTTTGAGAAGAAGAGTGAAGCAGGTGGTGGCAATGGCGTTTATCTGTGAAGTGGTGTGCAGGAGCTTGGTCGAGGCTGTTAGTTTGCAAGTAGGTCAGTGGTGAGGCTGTTGGTTAGTGAATTTGGTTTGGTGGGTACATGTGCAGTAATTAGAAGGGAATGATGTGCACTGGTGGCTCTTTCTGATGAATAAGAGTTGAAGAGTGAGATGAATGGCAGTGAGGAACAGTTGGGGACAGGGGTTGTTAAGTAGGTTGAGTGGAAGGGTATGTTATGCAGTGATGTGGAGCAAGAGGAAGAGGGTTTGTATGCAGTGAAGGTTGTTCGGGTTGGAGGCTGTAAGGCAGTAGTGTGCTTTTCGGAGACGATGTGTTGTAGAAGGATGTCGAGTTATGGCTTGGATTTGTAGATCGCGTGGTTGCAGTGATACAGTGATGCAGTGGTATGCTGCAAGAATGATTGATGGTTGAAGCATTTTGGCTGTCGATTTTGGTTAAAAGGTTTCAGTGAGCAAGAATTTGTAGGATGGTGAAGGGTGGTCAGGAAGGTGGTTCAGAGGGAGTGGTAACTGTTGTTATGGAGTATGACAGGCAAGTATGTTTGACTGACAAGCAAGTATGTTGAAAGAAAGTATGTTTGTTGGTAGATGCACTGGGAGGTGATGCACCGGGGATGGTATGTTGAAGAAATGAAATTTTGTTTTGGGATTTTGCAGACAACAGTATGAAATATTTGGTCTGAGGATTACGAGGCAGTATGAAGTGTGATGGCAATTTTAAGTGGTGGTCATGCTGTTGTGAGGAGAGGGAAGTGACTGTAAAGATATGAAGTGTGGGCAGTAAAATGTGAGGCAGGAGGAGCAATAGAGTCGGATTGTGCAGGCTGCTATGAAAGTGACTGTTTTGGTGGGTGACTTGTGCAACATGGGGAGTGATTAAGGAAGAAGTTTAGAGTTGCAATGTGTGTTGTATGAAATTATGTATTGTACTTGTTATAAAGTAGTTGACATTGTTATGAAGTAGTTGATTATGAAATATATGTTGTTATTTGATCATGAATATTGTAAATTTTGGGTTCCTATTGAATGTAGTATAATAATGCATATCATGTTAGTTATTAATTGTTTATTAATGTTAAAATAATTGACAATATTGAGAATGAAAATATTTCAGCGTTATAAGCGTTGGCAATTAAAATTTACCAACGCTTATAAGCGTCAGCATAGAAAATTAAACAATGTTGGATGGTTAATTTGCCAACGTTTATAAGCGTTGCTAAATAATATACACCAACGTTTATAAGCGTTGGCGGATACAACCTTCCAACGCTTATAAGCGTTGGGAAACTAAACTCGCCAACGCTTATAAGCGTTGGCAATAAATTGCGACGCCCCTACAGCGACGCTAATAAGCGTTGCTGAAACTGTTTGCGACAGTTATACTCGTTGGGAATCACCTGTTTTGGTGTAGTGGTGTTCATCGCGATTTGCTACAAAGTGGAAGTTTTCGATCCGTTTCATTTTGGATCAAAGTCCGAATTGTGTTTGAATTTTGAAGTGTTGAAGAGTTGTGAAATTTTCAAGTATGCCGCCAAGAAGAGCTTATCGCCACCAAAACGTAGAAGCTTTGTATCGAAGAGAAGAGGCTGATGAGATGGAGCAAAGAATCAATGAGAATTTTAGTGAAAAGCTTAACGAAGGAATTGGCCGGTTAGAGAAGCTTATGAAAGAAATGAATCAAAATCGGAGAAGGGTTTCACCTGAATCTAACCATGAAGGTAGTAGAGTCTCACCACATTCAAATCGAGACAGAAGTGTTGAAAATGATCAAGGGCGTGGGAGGAACGTGAATGATCGTGAACGGAGGAATGTTGATAGAAGGGATGACGGTGGAAGACGTAATGGTAGTAGAGATGTGGGTGGACGAGATAGACAACGATATACATCTGATTTTGAAGAGGAGTATGATGGTGGTAGTGTTCGAGGACAAGGAAGAAATCACTCTGAGTATGATCACAAGTGGGAGTCGGGGATGAAGACAGAAATTCCTGAATTCAAGGGTGGTATGCAAGCGGAGGAGTTTCTAGATTGGGTGGCTAATGTTGAAGAGATTTTTGACTTCAAAGAAGTTCCAGAACATCGTAGAGTGAAGTTGGTTGCTACGAGGCTGAGGGGTAGAGCTTTAGCATGGTGGCAGCAAACCAAGCTTACACGTGATCGGATGGGAAAGTCAAAAGTTGAATCTTGGGAAAAGATGAAGAAAATGATGAAAGCAACGTTCTTACCATACAATTATCAATCTTTGATGTATCAACGTTTGCAGAACTTGAGGCAGGGCACGAAGACAGTTAATGACTATGCTGATGAATTTTACCAACTGATTGCTCGAAATGATATTATGGAGAAGGAAGAACAACTGACAGCTAGATTTGTTGGAGGACTACGAATGCAGATCCAGGATATGGTTGATATGTTTGATCCAAGATCTGTAGCGGAAGCACATCAGAAAGCGTTGGCTTGGGAGAAACAGGGACGACGGGGAAGTGGTGTGTTTACTAATTCTAACAATCAAGCAAAGAGTGTTGGAGGAAGTTCTATTGTTTCTAAACCTATCAGTAGACCAGTGGTGAAGGAGGCTGAGAAGACGAAAGTTAACAATGGTTTCAAATGTTACAATTGTCAGGAATTGGGTCATAAAAGCAGTGAGTGTCCAAAGCCAAAGAAGAGAACCATGATTGCAGAAGTTGAGGATGAGGATGGTGATGGAGATTGTTCTAGTCCAGTTGAGGAGGATGAGCAGGATATTGCGTCAGGAGATGAAGGTTGTAACCTAATGCTGAGGAGATCGTGTTTAACACCGAAGCAGGAAGAAGCCAGTTGGTTGAGGAGTAATATCTTTCAGTCAACATGTACTATTCTGGGGAAGGTGTGTAAGTTTGTGATTGACGCAGGAAGCTGTGACAATATTATTTCAACCGAAGCTGTGACAAAGTTGAAATTGAAGACAGAGAAACATCCGAGTCCATACAAGTTAGCATGGTTGAGAAAAGGAGGAGAAGTGAAAGTGGATAGACGAGTTCGTGTTCCATTCTCTATTGGAAGAAATACAAAGACGAAATCTGGTGTGATGTAGTAGAGATGGATGTTTGCCACTTATTATTGGGAAGACCATGGCAGTATGATCGAGCAGTACAACATGACGGTCGGACCAATAGCTACAGTTTTATGTTTGAAGGTACGAAAATTATCCTAGTTCCGAAGAAGAGATCACCAGGAGAAAGTAAGTCAGAAGAAATTGAAGAGCTCAAAACTTTGTTATCATTGAAGGAGTTTGTGAAGGAAGTAGAGGAGGAACCTGAAGTGTTTTTGTTAATTGGGCGAGAGAGCAGTGAAGAGGTTGAGATTCCAGAAGAAGTTAAACCAGTTTTGAAAGAATTTGACGATGTATTTCCAGCGGAATTACCAACGGAGTTACCACCGTTGAGAGATATACAACATCAGATAGATCTTGTTCCAGGTGCTGTGTTGCCACACAGACCACATTATCGAATGAGTCCGAAGGAACATGAAGAGTTGCGGAGCCAAGTGGAAGAATTGCTTGAACAGGGGCGTGTGCAGGAGAGTCTGAGTCCTTGTGCTGTACCAGCTTTATTGGTACCCAAAAAGGATGGAACGTGGAGGATGTGCACTGACAGTCGAGCCTTGAATAAGATTACTGTGAGATATAGATTTCCTGTAACGACCCGACCTTCTATGCCCAGAAAGTCGTATCGTTTTGAAGAAAAGAAAGAGGTGAGAAAGTAGAAAGAAAGAGAAGAAGAAGAAAACAACAACAGAATCTCAACAGCGGAACGAATAAAATATAATATATCACATAAATTAATACACAGTATCATATACATCAGAGTACACAGATAATACAACACATACTAGACAGTTATAAATACCTGTCTAGTTAATACAACTCACACATCACAGAGATACAACACAAGAGATACAACACAGCGGAAATACAAAATAATCACTAACATAGCGGAACCACTATATATCTACACGCTGAAGCCTCTCGCTCCATTGCTCCTCCAGAATACGTCAAAGCTAACCCTGAATCCCTGGACTACCCGTAAAAATTTGGGTACCCGAGAGTTTATGAAAAACAGAAATAAACTTCGGGTCAGACATGGGTCTGGTATGAGTAACAGATTAAAGTTGTTTAACTTTGGAAATCATTTGGAAACAAAAGGTATCACGTAAGACTTCCCACCAATAAACATGGAAAAGTTTTTACCTTACGCTAACCAAAACATTTTTAGGAAATCCAGTGATATTATAATAGTGTCTAGGGTTTTCAAGTAAATAGAAAATAGCCGAAATTGTTACATTCATTAAATTCCAGCATACTAGGTTTACAATCAAATTCGATGGCACTTATTGGATTTTGGATTCCATACAATGGCAGGGCTACTGGGGTACCGCCCATCACAGTACCTGGCCTAGATCAGCGTACCGAGGACCCACCCTAAGTCCCCTGCAACACAAGGCCGAAACCATTCCTTAACTGAACAGTTCCAAATAAGATCACCCCACGGTTGCCGCGAACAACCGCACACTAAGCCGAAAATAAGGGACATCTAGACAGGGGTAAACCTTACTCTCAAGTGGGTGCTACCCACGAAGCCTTGCTGCACCTCCCCTGTTTTAGCCATTCCCGGTTGATGAGGCTTGAGGTCACGATTACCTTTAGAGAACACAGCTCTTAGAATGCTCATCGTCCACCTGACGATGTTCTGAAAGCATTCGATCCATACAAGTTCGTTCCGAGTTCGAACGAAACCGAAGGCATTATCTCGTTACACTCGTATTGGAATCACCCTCAGAGTTAACGACAATAACCCTTGCATTCTGAATCACCATCTCGAATCTATAAGTACTATCTTCGTCAAAACTCATTACGGAATCACCCACAGAGTTATACTGACGTATAGTTCTTATACCTCGAGTCTTCACTTGCTCCATTTGAAATTTCACGACCTAACGTTATTTTGGATCGATGTGGTATTCGGGTCTCCAGACCTGGAATCCCGGTATACGGAAACCCGATCCCAGTCTCATCGAAATCCAAACGTGTCTTTTAAGGCCAAGTTGTTTTAAAGGTTTAAAACAATTCAATTCAATTATCTATATCAACACCGATAGATAAAACACAACATCACAGATGGATAATTCACATAACATCATAAATGGATAATCAATATCATCAAACTATCATCAAAGCATTCATATCACAACAATATCACTCATCTCATATCTGAGATTACAATCAATCAATGGGATGTCAATATCAATCATCATACATAAGCAAGGATAATAAATCACACTATTGATAATTAATTTAAAATGAATTAAATCAATTACCTTATTCTTAATTAATTTAAAGTTAATTAAATTAATCATCACATCATTATTAAACCTGCTTATACTTTTATTAATTAATTATAAATCAATTAATTAATCATCATCCCGTTATTCATTTAATTAATCATCCCTGATTAATTTTCTTTAATTAAATTTAAGTAATTATCTTTAGATTATTCCCACGGATTAATTACTTTGATCCAATATAGAAATGCATCTTTACATTACTTCATTTCTTAATTAACTAAAGTTAATTACATTACTCAATTAATTATTAATAAATTTCTTCATTTATTAATTATTCCAAATAAATCTATTTTAAATTCCAATAATCTCAAATTACATTCCAGTTAAGTTAATTACATCAAAGTAATTAAATCTTTAATTTGAACCAAAATATTTATCACCTTTGATTAATCCCAATCTAGTAATTAACTCCTTTAATTACTTCATTAATTGCTCAATAATTTATTATCTCTAATTAATCCTTTGATTAATTATATAAAGTAATTATACTCAAATTACTTTATTAACAAACATCATTCTATTAATTACACTCTGTAATTAAACATCAATTACTTTTCTAAGTAATCATAATTATCACATCATCAATTGATTTATTCAAATTAATCAAAATAAATTAGTTAACCCAGATAAATCAAATTACTCAATTAATTAAAATGAGTAATTAACTCCTTTAATTACCTCTCATTTATTATTTACACTTAAACAATTAAAATGTTGATTAATACATCAATTTATCCAATCAATTACATTAATTTATTATAAAATAATTCAGTTAATGACCTTCATTAACATTTATTTAATCACTATTCTAAGTAATTAACTTATCAATTATTAATAAGTTTAAATTTACCATTTATAAATTAAGTTAAGTCTCGTCTGTGACTTTAATAATATATCAACCACTTCACTAAGCGATTATACTTAATTAACTATAAGTGAACATCTTTAATTTCATAAATTAATTACTCTATTAACCATCACTTAATCTTTAATTAATTAATTCCTAAATTACGTTCATTCCCACTAATTATTTCATTTAATAATTCATCCTTAATTACAAAATGTAATCAACCTTTAATTTTTAGTTTATTGATTAATTATCCTTAATTAATCTCAACATATCTAATTTAAAATAAAATTGTATTTATATTAAATACTTGCTCCTACCATTTACTTCATTAAAACCCATTTAGAAATAAATTTTGAAATATAACTTATTTAAACAAAACAATTCAACATTTAATTTTATAGATTTAAATCTTTGAAAAAAACATTTCTAAACATATTAAGTCAAATTAACAATTATTATTTAAACTAGTTTTAAAATACACAAAAACTTGTTCATGCTTAAAATTTTAAAGCTAAATTATGATATACTGTTAAAATTTTAAACCCAGGTTACTCAAACCAAACAACCCGAGTAAATCACCACAAATCCCCGTGCCTGTCCCGAGTTCCTTTCCACCCTCGTCTGCTTCGAGTCGTAGCTCCAATCGCACGAATATTCCCCGAGTCGAACTCGTCTTCTCCAAAACAAAATTCGCCTGAACCCAAACGTGCATACGAACGTGCACGGTGCACGTCTCCCCTCAGCCCTGGCCAGATACGATCGTCGCGACCTTCCTCTCCGACCACACTATCATGCGCGAATACGATTACCACCCCAGATCGAACGAAACACGTTCGAATCGAAATTCGAACAACCAACTCGAACCACTGCTGAAATACGAACCACAAAACCCATCGCCACCGGCCAACCTCACGCTGATGAACCTCGCCGTCCCCACCATCGAACCCCACGACCATGAGCCACCTTCTCCCCAAAAGCGAACGCTTCCGGTCCTATAACCAAGTCGCGAATGCCACGACAGTTCAACCCAACCAGCAACCAACTAAAACCCTAACTTCTTCGATTTCGAGCAAATCGATCATAGGAAAAATTCTACAACATTTTTCCCTTCATCTACAACCCACAAGCAAGCTTCAACCACAATTTCAACCCCAATCTCCATGCCGATCAACGGCAAATGCCAAAAATTCTCAAGATGAACAAACCCAAATATCACACGAATTACCGAACTAAAAATCATGATACTATCATTAAAAATCATGGCTTCCTATGTTAAATCCAATTATGAAATCAAAACCTAAATTTGAAATCATAAATTTTTGACCAAATTTAGATTTTACTGTAAATTCAAAGATTTATAACAAATTATTCCATTTAAAAACTTGTCATTTTTTTAGATGATAGCCTAATTGATTCCAGACAACTTTTATATACAATACCAAGTCATATATAGATTCTAGGGTGAGATTTTGAATTTTAATATCAACCAGAACATGAAATAAAAACAGAGCATGATAAACAGATACTTGCACATATATACCAATACCAGATACATATCACAAGGAAAGTATGCCACATAACTTGAGTTATTAAACTTTTAAAAAAAATGTTACTCACTAGGATTTTTAAAGAACAGAGTATAGTTTGTTTTAGCAACAGACTTCACCATTTTCAAGCTGGAGCCTTTCCTCCCACTTGATTCCCTTTTGTATTGAACTTCTGGTTGTTGTAGAGTGTTTTATGTTGTAGAATCTTTGTTTTAGGATTTTAAATGAAGCTTTGATCTCAGTTTTTACTTGGCTCGAAAGAAATGGAAAGGTGATAAGAGAAAAATAGCTTACAGGTTGATGTTATAACAAGCTACAGGGTAACATCATTTTTCTTATGCAAAACAATATCCACGTTTGTACAAATTTCAGAGATTTTTTAAAAAAGATGGAGGCTGAAATCGTGAGTTTATGTACTAGAGAAGATATTTGCCTTACTAGCATTTAATGCTATTTGTACTTTGATGTTTCATTTTATACTTATCTCATTTTTCTTATATTTCCCTGGCTTAACTTACAAGCTACAAACAATATTGTATTGTACTTTGCTTTTGAACCTTTTGTTGCCTAAAGTTTGCAGGCATACACATATTCGAACATCATCTATGTTTGCTCTCTTCTTAATATTTTTGACTGTGCAGATTTTTATGAAGGCTGGAAATCTTCTTTAGTGCTATGTTTTCTTGCTTACATTTTAAAGTGTAGTTGAAATATAAGTGAATGTTAGTCCCATTGTTCATTTGCCTAATTATTATTTTCTCTAGTTTGATTATGTAGTGTAAATGTTCTGTTATCCTAGTATGATGTTTTATTAGTTAGTGTATTTGTTTTAAAAGATATAACTCACAAATATGATATTTATCAGAAGAAAATATCAATTCAAGTATTATAATTCAAAAATATATCAGATCAATTTAATATTTAATATAAATTATTAAATTGATATTGCTCGAAATTCCGGGTCATCACATTCCTCCCCCCTTAAAAGAATTTCGTTCCCGAAATTTAAAACAAAAGTAATTTAATAATCTATTTAAAATTTTAATTTTAAAATACATGCATATATCAACCAATGCTAACAACCATAGCATCCAATCAAACAAATCTATCTATCCAGACAAAAATCTGGGTAGAATTTTCTCGAGTTTCCCCGAGTATAAATACCGGGTTACTCGCTCTATAGAATCCAAACAGTCAATATCACTAAGCTACCGAGCTCCTACTCCTCTAGATCTACAGAACAAGACAGGCTATCAGACTACAGACGAGTCAGACTCACAACCAACTCTCCTGAACTGCTGGTTCCAAAAACCAAAAATAGAATCTCACACTTACTCCCTCAGAGATACGCGAAACACAACGAATCCCAGCTATCCAAACTGGCAATTCACTCCAGAAGAACAAACACTAACTTCTCCAGAACACAGAGAAAATCCAGAACACTTCGGAGCTAATTTCCCAGACTTACCAAACTATACAACTCCTTCAATCAGAGAAACTCATCCAGAATCAAATCTCCGACTCTGAAATCCAAATTCCTCTGTCTCTTATCTACCAAACTCTTCGGACGATCCAAATCTGCCTTCATCACTATCAATCAGCTAAACCTCTGCTGATGCCCTTCAGAACGAATCTGAATCCAAAAACAATCTAGTAGAACGATCTTCTCGAAATTAACCAAAATCAAGAACATAACCCTACCATCCTCCGTAGAAATCAACTTCTCTTCTCCAGAAAAGAAAAACAGACTCACTCCCAACTACTCTGAAAATATGGTTTAACAAATCCAAAATAAACTCAGAAGTTCCTCACAAACCATCCTACTACTAAGTTAAACCATCGGTACCCTCCTGGAATACAGTCGATACCAAATTCAATCTCCAGATGCTAACAAAACACTGACTTCCTGAAGACATCCAGAAAATTTCTGAAACACAAAGAACACTCAAACCATCGCAAGTCACTTTTGCGATCCTATCTGATTCAGATTCCGAAGAAACTGTTCTTCCTTTACCAACCCAAACAGCATATCCAAATAAAATTACTCCTTTAGAAACATCTTATCTGCCAGAAAACTGATAGTTCCTCCTCAAAACAGATATCCTGACCTGTTGAGCTTCCAGAAGAAATGGATAAGTCTTTAACATCTACTCGAACTACTGACCGTAGAATCTCACATCTCCTGATCCATTGTAGAAAAAGATTCACATTGCTGCTTCCACACTCCACTCCAGGTCACTGCTTAACCAGAAGACTTCTTTATTCCAAAGGCTTCTCGAACTTCAAAGTCTTCAGCCAACTTCACAAAGAGGTTGAGACAAGCAGATATCTCTCAAAAATTTGGACTCCAAGCCAAGCACCAACAACTAACTCTTATTAAGGGTGAAAATGAGACCACATCCGAAAGTAACAACTTACCGACCTTAGTTTCACACTCCAACACCGATAAAGCTTCCCTGCGGTAGACATCAACTGTCCACCCCATAACTCCTTAACTTGCTTCAAAAGAAACATCTTCAGCACCGTCTGTGGTTATTGCATCTCACCATACAGCTACTCCCTTATGAAGTTGCAAAGATACCATTACTCACTTCTGCTCATCTAACAGATCCAAACTCCAAATAATCTGCTTACCGAGCACAACCAACTTACACTTCCAAGAGTTACTCTGAATTCCTTTAAAAAGATTTCCTTCGGAGATTAGAGAAATCCACACTCCATACTGCCAAACTTACTCGAAACGGTATTGGATTTACAGTCTCGACAAATATACCTCCAACCTCAACATATGGGCTTCTCCTATTAGTGGTAGTTGTGCTACACATCCACCACTACTCCATCTACCTTTATAATTAGTATTGGGGAAACCTGAACGGGTAACCCAACCGATAGGTAGATATATATAAAATTATACATATATATATATATATCAAAAATACAAATACGCTCTCTCAAGAAAGAAATCACTTAAGAGCCTAGGTATTCGCTCAACCTAGTGCTCTGATACCACCTGTAACGACCCGACCTTCTATGCCCAGAAAGTCGTATCGTTTTGAAGAAAAGAAAGAGGTGAGAAAGTAGAAAGAAAGAGAAGAAGAAGAAAACAACGACAAAATCTCAACAGCGGAACGAATAAAATATAATATATCACATAAATTAATACACAGTATCATATACATCAGAGTACACAAATAATACAACACATACTAGACAGTTATAAATACCTGTCTAGTTAATACAACTCACACATCACAGAGATACAACACAAGAGATACAACACAACGGAAATACAAAATAATCACTAACACAGCGGAACCACTATATATCTACACGCTGAAGCCTCTTGCTCCATTGCTCCTCCAGAATACGTCAAAGCTAACCCTGAATCCCTGGACTACCCGTAAAAATTTGGGTACCCGAGAGTTTATGAAAAACAGAAATAAACTTCGGGTCAGACATGGGTCTGGTATGAGTAACAGATTAAAGTTGTTTAACTTTGGAAATCATTTGGAAACAAAAGGTATCACGTAAGACTTCCCACCAATAAACATGGAAAAGTTTTTACCTTACGCTAACCAAAACATTTTTAGGAAATCCAGTGATATTATAATAGTGTCTAGGGTTTTCAAGTAAATAGAAAATAGCCGAAATTGTTACATTCATTAAATTCCAGCATACTAGGTTTACAATCAAATTCGATGGCAGTTATTGGATTTTGGATTCCATACAATGGCAGGGCTACTGGGGTACCGCCCGTCACAGTACCTGGCCTAGATCAGCGTACCGAGGACCCACCCTAAGTCCCCTGCAACACAAGGCCGGAACCATTCCTTAACTGAACAGTTCCAAATAAGATCACCCCACGGTTGCCGCGAACAACCGCACACTAAGCCGAAAATAAGGGACATCTAGACAGGGGTAAACCTTACTCTCAAGTGGGTGCTACCCACGAAGCCTTGCTGCACCTCCCCTGTTTTAGCCATTCCCGGTTGATGAGGCTTGAGGTCACGATTACCTTTAGAGAACACAGCTCTTAGAATGCTCATCGTCCACCTGACGATGTTCTGAAAGCATTCGATCCATACAAGTTCGTTCCGGGTTCGAACGAAACCGAAGGCATTATCTCGTTACACTCGTATTGGAATCACCCTCAGAGTTAACGACAATAACCCTTGCATTCTGAATCACCATCTCGAATCTATAAGTACTATCTTCGTCAAAACTCATTACGGAATCACCCACAGAGTTATACTGACGTATAGTTCTTATACCTCGAGTCTTCACTTGCTCCATTTGAAATTTCACGACCTAACGTTATTTTGGATCGATGTGGTATTCGGGTCTCCAGACCTGGAATCCCGGTATACAGAAACCCGATCCCAGTCTCATCGAAATCCAAACGTGTCTTTTAAGGCCAAGTTGTTTTAAAGGTTTAAAACAATTCAATTCAATTATCTATATCAACACCGATAGATAAAACACAACATCACAGATGGATAATTCACATAACATCATAAATGGATAATCAATATCATCAAACTATCATCAAAGCATTCATATCACAACAATATCACTCATCTCATATCTGAGATTACAATCAATCAATGGGATGTCAATATCAATCATCATACATAAGCAAGGATAATAAATCACACTATTGATAATTAATTTAAAATGAATTAAATCAATTACCTTATTCTTAATTAATTTAAAGTTAATTAAATTAATCATCACATCATTATTAAACCTGCTTATACTTTTATTAATTAATTATAAATCAATTAATTAATCATCATCCCGTTATTCATTTAATTAATCATCCCTGATTAATTTTCTTTAATTACATTTAAGTAATTATCTTTAGATTATTCCCACGGATTAATTACTTTGATCCAATATAGAAATGCATCTTTACATTACTTCATTTCTTAATTAACTAAAGTTAATTACATTACTCAATTAATTATTAATAAATTTCTTCATTTATTAATTATTCCAAATAAATCTATTTTAAATTCCAATAATCTCAAATTACATTCCAGTTAAGTTAATTACATCAAAGTAATTAAATCTTTAATTTGAACCAAAATATTTATCACCTTTGATTAATCCCAATCTAGTAATTAACTCCTTTAATTACTTCATTAATTGCTCAATAATTTATTATCTCTAATTAATCCTTTGATTAATTATATAAAGTAATTATACTCAAATTACTTTATTAACAAACATCATTCTATTAATTACACTCTGTAATTAAACATCAATTACTTTTCTAAGTAATCATAATTATCACATCATCAATTGATTTATTCAAATTAATCAAAATAAATTAGTTAACCCAGATAAATCAAATTACTTAATTAATTAAAATGAGTAATTAACTCCTTTAATTACCTCTCATTTATTATTTACACTTAAACAATTAAAATGTTGATTAATACATCAATTTATCCAATCAATTACATTAATTTATTATAAAATAATTCAGTTAATGACCTTCATTAACATTTATTTAATCACTATTCTAAGTAATTAACTTATCAATTATTAATAAGTTTAAATTTACCATTTATAAATTAAGTTAAGTCTCGTCTGTGACTTTAATAATATATCAACCACTTCACTAAGAGATTATACTTAATTAACTATAAGTGATCATCTTTAATTTCATAAATTAATTACTCTATTAACCATCACTTAATCTTTAATTAATTAATTCCTAAATTACGTTCATTCCCACTAATTATTTCATTTAATCATTCATCCTTAATTACAAAATGTAATCAACATTTAATTTTTAGTTTATTGATTAATTATCCTTAATTAATCTCAGCATATCTAATTTAAAATAAAATTGTATTTATATTAAATACTTGCTCCTACCATTTACTTCATTAAAACCCATTTAGAAATAAATTTTGAAATATAACTTATTTAAACAAAACAATTCAACATTTAATTTTATAGATTTAAATCTTTGAAAAAAACATTTCTAAACATATTAAGTCAAATTAACAATTATTATTTAAACTAGTTTTAAAATACACAAAAACTTGTTCATGCTTAAAAATTTAAAGCTAAATTATGATATACTGTTAAAATTTTAAACCCAGGTTACTCAAACCAAACAACCCGAGTAAATCACCACAAATCCCCATGCCTGTCCCGAGTTCCTTTCCACCCTCGTCTGCTTCGAGTCGTAGCTCCAATCGCACGAATATTCCCCGAGTCGAACTCGTCTTCTCCAAAACAAAATTCGCCTGAACCCAAACGTGCATACGAACGTGCACGGTGCACGTCTCCCCTCAGCCCTGGCCAGATACGATCGTCGCGACCTTCCTCTCCGACCACACTATCATGCGCGAATACGATTACCACCCCAGATCGAACGAAACACGTTCGAATCGAAATTCGAACAACCAACTCGAACCACTGCTGAAATACGAACCACAAAACCCATCGCCACCGGCCAACCTCACGCCGATGAACCTCTCCGTCCCCACCATCGAACCCCACGACCATGAGCCACCTTCTCCCCAAAAGCGAACGCTTCCGGTCTGGTGTAGCTCAGGCCAGGGATGAAGGCATGAGTCGAAAACGACTTAAGACTTATGATGAGTCGTAGGTGATGAGTCGTATATGACTTATGATGAGTCATAGGTGATGAGTCGAAAACGACTTAAGACTTATGATGAGTCGTAGGTGATGAGTCGTATATGACTCATGATGAGTCGTAGGTGATGAGTCGAAAACGATTTAAGACTTATGATGAGTCGTAGGTGATGAGTCGTAGGTGATGAGTCGTATATGACTTATGAGGAGTCGTAGGTGATGAGTCGAAAACGACTTATGATGAGTCGTAGGTGATGAGTCGTATATGACTTATGATGAGTCATAGGTGATGAGTCGAAAACGACTTATGATGAGTCGTAGGTGATGAGTCGTATATGACTTATGATGAGTCATAGGTGATGAGTCGAAAACGACTTAAGACTTATGATGAGTCGTAGGTGATGAGTCGTATATGAATTATGACTTAGGAATTTTTCTGGATATGTGGTGTAGCCTATAAATAGGCAAGTTGTGTCATTTTGTAAGGTTGTTGAAATTTGAATAAAATTCTCTTTTGTTAGCGTTGTGCTTTCAATTTCAGTTGGTAGTCGAGTGTATCTCCTATCTCCACTTTCGACATTCGAGTGCGCTCGAATCATCGTTTGTTGAAGCCGATTCACGGTATCTTGTGCGCAAGATCAACGTCGAAGAATCGTAGATCTCTTTCCCGGTATCTTCGGATCAACGAGACAGAGATAGCTAGAATTCGGTATCTTCGGATCAACGAGTTCGGGCATTTCAGCATCCATCAATCCATCAATTGCTACTTACACCGATTGAAGAACGTTTTGATTAATCCGCTGCGTCAGTTTGGTATCAGAGCTTGTTTTAGCCAATCATAGCTAAATCGAGTCTTGGAGCCGAGAATTTGAAGTGTTGAAGTTGTGTTCATCGTGTTCATCATATTTTGCAACAAAGTTGGAGTTTTCGATCCATTTCATTTTGGATCCAAGTTCGAAAGGTGTTTGAAACTTGAAGTGTGAATTTGTTGAAGTGTTTGGGAAGTATTCAATCATGCCGCCAAGACGAGTTCAACGTCATCGCAATATTAATGCTTTGTACGGAAGAGAAGAGGCCGATGAAATGGAGCAACGAATCAACGAGAATTTCAATGAGAAGCTTACTGAAGGGATTGGTTGATTAGAGAGGATGATGTTGGAGATGAGTCAAAATCAGAGAAGAGTATCACCCGAATCGAGCCATGGGAGAAGTAGAGCTTCACCACATTCAAATCGAGAGAGAAGTGTCGATAGTGATCATAGAAGCGTGGATCGAGATTGTGATAGAAATGTTGATGATCGAGGTCGTGATAGAAATGTGACTGATCGAGAACGGAGGAATGTAGATCGTAGGAATGTTGGTGGAAGAAATGGTGGTAGAGATGTTGGTGGTCAGGATCGACATCGATATACATCGGATGGTGAAGAAGAGTATGATGGTGGTAGTGTTCATGGACGAGGACGTGGACGAGGAAGGAATCAGTCGGAGTACGATCACAAGTGGGAATCTGGGATGAAAACTGAAATTCCAGAATTCAAAGGTGGTATGCAAGCTGAAGAGTTTCTAGATTGGGTGGCTAATGTTGAAGAAATTTTTGATTTCAAAGAAGTTCCAGAACATCGTAGAGTGAAGTTGGTTGCTACAAGGTTGAGGGGTAGAGCTTTGGCATGGTGGCAGCAAACCAAACTTACACGTGAACGAATGGGGAAGTCAAAAGTTGAATCTTGGGAGAAGATGAAGAAATTGATGAAAGCAACGTTCTTACCTTACAATTATCAATCTCTGATGTATCAACGTTTGCAGAACTTGAGGCAGGGCACAAAGACTGTTAATGATTACGCTGATGAGTTTTATCAGCTTATCGCAAGGAATGATATTATGGAAACGGAAGAACAACTGACATCTAGATTCATTGGGGGATTGAGAATGCAGATCCAGGATATGGTAAACATGTTTGATCCAAGATCTGTGGCGGAAGCACATCAGAAAGCGTTGGCTTGGGAAAAACAGGGAAGACGAGGAGGTGGTGTGTTTACTAATTCCAACAATCAAGTGAAGGGTGTTAGTGGAAGTGCTAATGTTTCAAAACCTATCAGTAAACCAGTGGTGAAGGAGGCTGAGAAGGCGAAGGTTAACAACAGTTTCAAATGTTATAATTGTCAGGAGATGGGTCATAAAAGCAACGAATGTCCGAAGCCGAAGAAGAGAACCATGGTGATAGAAGTTGAGGAGGAAGATGTGGAAGAAGCTGAATGCTCTAATTCTTTACCAGTTGAGGAGGAAGACTTACTGTCGGGAGATGACGGGTACGCATTGATGATGAGGAGAAGTTGTTTAACACCGAAGCAAGAGGAGGAAAGTAGTTGGTTGAGGAACAATATCTTTCAATCTACCTGCACTATTCTGGGAAGAGTTTGTAAATTTGTTATTGATGCTGGGAGTTGTGATAATATTATCTCTACAGAGGCAGTGAAGAAATTGGAGTTGAAAACCGAGAAACATCCTAAACCGTACAAGTTAGCTTGGTTGAGGAAGGGTGGTGAAGTGAAAGTTGGACGTAGAGCTTGTGTGAAGTTTTCAATTGGGAAGAAATACAAGGATGAGGTTTGGTGTGATGTAGTCGACATGGATGTGTGTCATCTGTTGTTGGGCAGACCATGGCAGTTTGATAGAGCAGTACAACATGATGGTCGTGCTAACAGTTACAGTTTCATGTTTGAGGGTACTAAAATCACTCTGATTCCCAAGAAGCAACAACAGAAAGAGAGTAAGTTGGAGGAGATTGAAGAGTTGAAAACTTTATTATCTCTGAAGGAATTTGTTAAGGAGGTTGAAGAGGAGCCTGAAGTATACCTGTTGATTGGGCGTGAGAGCAGTGAAGAGGTTGAAATTCCAGAAGAAGCGAAGCCAGTTTTGAAAGAATTTGAGGATGTATTTCCAGATGAGTTACCTAAAGAGTTACCACCGCTGAGAGACATTCAACATCAAATTGATCTTGTTCCGGGAGCAGTATTGCCACATAGACCGCATTACCGAATGAGTCCGAAGGAGCATGAAGAATTAAGGAGGCAGGTGGAAGAATTGCTTGAGCAGGGACGTGTACAGGAAAGTTTGAGTCCATGTGCTGTGCCAGCTTTGTTGGTACCGAAGAAAGATGGGACGTGGAGGATGTGCACGGACAGTCGAGCATTGAATAAAATCACTGTACGATACAGATTTCCATTGCCAAGGTTGGATGACTTGCTGGATCAGTTGAGTGGGGCTACTATCTTTTCGAAAATTGATTTGAAAAGCGGATATCATCAAATTCGGATTAGACCTGGAGACGAATGGAAGACAGCCTTCAAGACGAGAGAGGGGTTGTATGAATGGCTGGTGATGTCGTTCGGTCTTTCGAATGCACCGAGTACGTTCATGCGAGTGATGAATCAAATTTTTAGACCTTTCATTGGGAAATTTGTGGTGGTGTACTTTGACGATATTTTGATTTATAGCAGGAGTCTGGAAGAGCATGTTCAACATCTGAAGGAAGTGTTAATTATTTTACGAGAGGAACAATTTTATGCTGCAACAAAGAAATGCGTGTTCATGACGCATAGTGTTTTGTTCTTGGGGTATATTGTTTCGGAGAAGGGCATCCAGGTAGATCAGAATAAAGTTGAAGCAGTCAGGAATTGGCCACAGCCGAAGACAATTACAAAAGTGAGAAGTTTTCATGGGCTAGCGTCATTCTACCGAAGATTCATTCCACACTTCAGTAGCGTGATGGCACCGGTGACTGATTGCATGAAGGGGAAACAATTTTCTTGGACGGAGGAAGCTGGGATTGCTTTTGGGAAGATCAAGAAGTTGCTGACATCTACACCAATTCTTGTATTACCAGATTTTCAGTTATTGTTTGAACTGCATACTGATGCGTCAAAGGTTGGAATTGGAGGGGTGTTGAGTCAGAATGGGCGTCCTATTGCATATTTCATCGAGAAGTTGTCAGGAGCAAAGATGAGATACAGTACCTATGATGTGGAATTTTATGCTGTTGTTCAAGCGGTGAAGCACTGGCGACATTACTTATTCCAGAAAGAATTTGTTTTATACACTGATCACGAGGCGTTGAAACATTTACAAGGACAAGACAAGATTTCAGCAAGACATGCATCGTGGATTGCTTATTTGCAGCAGTTTACTTTTGTCGTTAAGCACAAGTCAGGGGTAACCAATCGTGTGGCTGATGCTTTGAGCAGGAGGAGTCATTTGTTGACGACAATGAAAGTTGAAGTGACAGGTTTTGAATTATTGCCAGAATTGATTGAAGAAGATCCTTATTTTGTGAAATTTGTTAAAAAAGTAAAGGAAGGAAGTACTGATGAATTTGTGTTGGTGGATGGTTTTCTGTTTAAAGGAAATCGTTTGTGCATCCCAGACTGTAGCTTGAGAATGAAGATTGTTAAAGAACTACATGAAGAAGGCCATGTGGGTAGAGATCGTACGTTGCAGTTAATTTCACAATCTTATTTTTGGCCGTCAATGAGGAAAGAGATAGAGAGATTTGTGGAAAGGTGTCATATCTGTCAAGTTTCGAAAGGAACAGTGACGAATGCGGGGTTATATATGCCGTTACCTGTGCCTACCAAACCATGGGTTGATATCAGCATGGATTTCGTGTTGGGATTGCCGAGAACTCAGAGGGGAAATGATTCTATATTTGTTGTGGTAGACAGGTTTTCGAAGATGGCACATTTTATAGCCTGTAAGAAGACAGCGGATGCAGTTCGAGTGGCACAGTTATTCTTTAAAGAAATATATCGTTTACATGGTTTACCCGAATCTATTGTTTCTGACCGAGATACTCGATTTCTGAGTCACTTTTGGTTGAGTCTATGGAAGATGGTGGGAACGAAGTTGAAATTTAGTAGTGCATATCATCCTCAGACGGATGGACAAACTGAAGTTGTGAATAGATCGTTGGGAAATTTGTTGCGATGTCTTGTGCATGACAATTTGAAGAGTTAGGACTTAAAGTTGTCTCAGGCAGAGTTTGCTCATAATCATGCTGTTAACCGAAGCACTGGTTACAGTCCATTTCAGATTGTTTATTCGAGCTTACCAAAGGGACCGTTGGATTTGACGGAAGTGCCACAATCAAAGAAGACAGTTAAGAAAGCTGCTGATTTTGTTGAAGGTTCGACAGAGTGTCATAAAATCGTTCAGGAACGATTGGAGAAAACAAATGAGAAATATAAACGATCTGCAGATTTGAAACGAAGGAGTGTTGAATTTAACGAAGGTGATTTAGTTTATGCAGTGTTGACAAAGGATCGTTTTCCAGTGGGCGCTTATAACAAGTTGAAAGCCAGAAAAATTGGTCCTGTAAAGATCGTACAACGAATTAACGAAAATGCTTATAAGTTGGAGCTGCCAGAAGATGTGTACACTTCTGATGTGTTCAATGTTAAACATCTCGTACCATATCATGGGGATGAACGAGCTGATGTGGAAGAATTTACAAATTCGAGGTCGAATTTCTCTCAACCTGGGGAGGATGGTGTAGCTCAGGCCAGGGATGAAGGCATGAGTCGAAAACGACTTAAGACTTATGATGAGTCGTAGGTGATGAGTCGTATATGACTTATGATGAGTCGTAGGTGATGAGTCAAAAACGACTTAAGACTTATGATGAGTCGTAGGTGATGAGTCGTATATGACTCATGATGAGTCGTAGGTGATGAGTCGAAAACGATTTAAGACTTATGATGAGTCGTAGGTGATGAGTCGTATATGACTTATGATGAGTCGTAGGTGATGAGTCGAAAACGACTTATGATGAGTCGTAGGTGATGAGTCGTATATGACTTATGATGAGTCGTAGGTGATCAGTCGAAAACGACTTATGATGAGTCGTAGGTGATGAGTCGTATATGACTTATGATGAGTCGTAGGTGATGAGTCGAAAACGACTTAAGACTTATGATGAGTCGTAGGTGATGAGTCGTATATGACTTATGACTTAGGAATTTTTCTGGATATGTGTTGTAGCCTATAAATAGGCAAGTTGTGTCATTTTGTAAGGTTGTTGAAATTTGAATAAAATTCTCTTTTGTTAGCGTTGTGCTTTCAATTTCAATTGGTAGTCGAGTGTATCTCCTATCTCCACTTTCGACATTCGAGTGCGCTCGAATCATCATTTGTTGAAGCCGATTCACGGTATCTTGTGCGCAAGATCAACGTCGAAGAATCGTAGATCTCTTTCCCGGTATCTTCGGATCAACGAGACAGAGATAGCTAGAATTCGGTATCTTCGGATCAACGAGTTTGGGCATTTCAGTATCCATCAATCCATCAATTGCTACTTACACCGATTGAAGAACGTTTTGATTAATCCGCTGCGTCACGGTCCTATAACCAAGTCGCGAATGCCACGACAGTTCAACCCAACCAGCAACCAACTAAAACCCTAACTTCTTCGATTTCGAGCAAATCGATCATAGGAAAAATTCTACAACATTTTTCCCTTCATCTACAACCCACAAGCAAGCTTCAACCACAATTTCAACCCCAATCTCCATGCCGATCAACGGCAAATGCCAAAAATTCTCAAGATGAACAAACCCAAATATCACACGAATTACCGAACTAAAAATCATGATACTATCATTAAAAATCATGGCTTCCTATGTTAAATCCAATTATGAAATCAAGTGAAATCATAAATTTTTGACCAAATTTAGATTTTACTGTAATATCAAAGATTTATAACAAATTATTCCATTTAAAAACTTGTCATTTTTTTTAGATGATAGCCTAATTGATTCCAGACAACTTTTATATACAATACCAAGTCATATATAGATTCTAGGGTGAGATTTTGAATTTTAATATCAACCAGAACATGAAATAAAAACAGAGCATGATAAACAGATACTTGCACATATATACCAATACCAGATACATATCACAAGGAAAGTATGCCACATAACTTGAGTTATTAAACTTTTAAAAAAAATGTTACTCACTAGGATTTTTAAAGAACAGAGTATAGTTTGTTTTAGCAACAGACTTCACCATTTTCAAGCTGGAGCCTTTCCTCCCACTTGATTCCCTTTTGTATTGAACTTCTGGTTGTTGTAGAGTGTTTTATGTTGTAGAATCTTTGTTTTAGGATTTTAAATGAAGCTTTGATCTCAGTTTTTACTTGGCTCGAAAGAAATGGAAAGGTGATAAGAGAAAAATAGCTTACAGGTTGATGTTATAACAAGCTACAGGGTAACATCATTTTTCTTATGCAAAACAATATCCACGTTTGTACAAATTTCAGAGATTTTTTAAAAAAGATGGAGGCTGAAATCGTGAGTTTATGTACTAGAGAAGATATTTGCCTTACTAGCATTTAATGCTATTTGTACTTTGATGTTTCATTTTATACTTATCTCATTTTTCTTATATTTCCCTGGCTTAACTTACAAGCTACAAACAATATTGTATTTTACTTTGCTTTTGAACCTTTTGTTGCCTAAAGTTTGCAGGCATACACATATTCGAACATCATCTATGTTTGCTCTCTTCTTAATATTTTTGATTGTGCAGATTTTTATGAAGGCTGGAAATCTTCTTTAGTGCTATGTTTTCTTGCTTACATTTTAAAGTGTAGTTGAAATATAAGTGAATGTTAGTCCCATTGTTCATTTGCCTAATTATTATTTTCTCTAGTTTGATTATGTAGTGTAAATGTTCTGTTATCCTAGTATGATGTTTTATTAGTTAGTGTATTTGTTTTAAAAGATATAACTCACAAATATGATATTTATCAGAAGAAAATATCAATTCAAGTATTATAATTCAAAAATATATCAGATCAATTTAATATTTAATATAAATTATTAAATTGATATTGCTCGAAATTTCGGGTCGTCACATTTCCAATGCCGAGGTTGGATGACTTGTTGGATCAAATAAGCGGAGCTACTATCTTTTCGAAGATTGATTTGAAGAGCGGATATCATCAAATTCGTATCAGACCAGGTGATGAGTGGAAGACTGCTTTTAAAACCAGGGAGGGTCTATACGAATGGTTGGTCATGCCATTTGGTTTATCCAATGCACCGAGTACTTTTATGAGGGTGATGAATCAGATTTTTCGACCATACATTGGGAAATTTGTGGTGGTGTATTTTGATGATATTCTGATTTACAGTGGGAGTCCAGAGGAACATCTGAATCATCTTAGAGAAGTGCTGATGGTACTAAGACAAGAACAATTTTATGCTGCTACAAAGAAATGCGTGTTCATGACGCACAATGTTTTATTTCTGGGGTATGTTGTTTCAGAGAAAGGAATACAGGTTGACCAAAGTAAAGTTGAGGCGATCAGAGATTGGCCACAGCACAAGACGATAACGGAAGTTCGTAGTTTTCACGGGTTGGCTTCATTCTATCGAAGGTTTATACCACACTTTAGTAGTGTGATGGCACCTGTTACAGATTGCATGAAAGGTAAACAGTTTGCATGGACAGCGGAAGCAGGGAGTGCTTTTGGGAAGATCAAGGAATTGCTGACGTCTGCACCAATTCTAGTGCTACCTAATTTTCAGTTAGTGTTTGAACTACATACTAATGCATCCAAGGTTGGGATTGGAGGAGTGTTGAGTCAGAAGGGGCGTCCAATTGCATATTTCAGTGAGAAGTTGTCAGGAGCGAAGATAAGATACAGTACATACGATGTGGAATTCTATGCTGTTGTACAATCTATTAAACACTAGAGACACTATCTATTTCAAAAGGAGTTTGTTCTGTATACTGATCATGAAGCATTGAAGCATTTGCAAGGGCAAGATAAGATTTCAGCGAGACATGCATCGTGGATTGCATATCTGCAACAGTTTACTTTTGTTGTTAAACATAAGTCAGGGGTGACGAATCGAGTGGCTGATGCTTTGAGTAGGAGGAATCATTTGTTGACTACAATGAGGGTTGAAGTGACGGGGTTTGAAATATTGCCAGAATTATTTACCGATGATCCTTATTTTACAAAGTTTGTTGATAAAGTCAAGGATGGAGAGACGGATGAGTTCGTGATGGTAGATGGTTTTCTTTTTAAAGGAAGTCGATTATGCATACCGGAGGGTAGTCTGAGAATGAAGATTATCAAGGAGTTACACGAAGAGAGACATGTTGGGAGAGACCGTACCTTACAGTTGATTTCACAGTCCTACTTTTGGCCATCAATGAGGAAAGAGGTGGAAAGGTTTGTAGAGCGTTGTCATATTTGTCAGGTTTCGAAAGGAACTGCTACTAATGCTGGGTTGTATATGCCGTTACCTGTACCAATTAAACCGTGGGTTGATGTGAGTATGGACTTCGTGTTAGGATTACCAAGGACACAGCGTGGTAATGATTCCATTTATGTGGTAGTGGATCGATTTTCGAAGATGGCACATTATATTGCTTGTAAGAAGACGGCAGATGCTGTTCATGTTGCTCAGTTGTTTTTCAAGGAGATCTATCGACTTCATGGATTGCCAGAATCTATTGTGTCAGATAGAGATACTCGATTTCTGAGTCATTTTTGGTTGAGTTTGTGGAGAATGGTGGGAACGAAGCTGAAATTTAGTAGTGCTTATCATCCACAAACTGATGGACAAACGGAGGTGGTTAATCGATCTTTAGGAAACTTGTTGAGGTGTCTTGTACAAGATAATCTGAAGAGTTGGGATGTGAAGTTATGCCAGGCAGAATTTGCTCATAATCATGCTGTGAATCGAAGTACTGGGTTCAGTCCATTTCAGATAGTATATTCAAGCTTACCCAAGGGACCGTTGGATCTAACGGTAGTGCCACAATCAAAGAAGACAGTTAAGAAAGCTGCTGATTTTGTTGAAGGGTTGTCGGAATGTCATAAAATCGTTCAGGAACGATTGGAGAAAGCAAATGAGAAGTATAAACAATCTGCAAATTTAAAACGAAGAAATGTTGAATTTCATGAAGGTGATTTGGTTTATGCAGTGTTATCAAAAGATCGTTTTCCGGTGGGAACGTACAATAAATTGAAAGCACGAAAAATTGGCCCGGTGGAAGTTGTGAAACGAATCAATGAAAATGCTTATAAACTGAAACTGCCAGATGATGTGTATACGTCTGACGTGTTCAATGTTAAACATCTCGTACCATATCACGGGGATGAACGAACTGATGTTGAGGAAGATGCAAATTCGAGGACGAATTTCTTTCAACCTGGGGAGGATGATGTAGGCCAAGCTATAATTGCCCAAGGCATAAGTCGTGACCGACTTATCAATGCTAAGGACATAAGTCGAGTAAGTAGTGAGGAAGGTGAAGGCATAGGTCGTAAACGACTTAAGGAAGGAGGTATAAGTCGTGACCGACTTAAGGAAAAGGGGCTACGACTTAAAACCCTAAGTCGTCCACAAGCTAAAGCTAACAAGGAAGATATAAGTCGTCTGCGACTTAAGGGAAACGTTTTGAGTCATCTACGACTCAACTGGATGGAAGACATAAGTCGTCACCGACTTAAGGAAACAGGTATGAGTCGTCCACGACTCAACGAAGACAAGGAGGTAAGTCAACCACGAGTTATGGAAGAAGCTGACATAAGTCGTCCACGACTTAAAGACAGAGCTATAAGTCGTCTATGACTTAAGAAGAAGGATCCAGGAAGAGCAACACGAGTTGAGAACAAACAAGGGATAAGTCGTCTACGACTTAAGAGAAGGGATGAGTCGCAGCCGAGTTACGACTTAAGATGAGTCGTCTGGTTTCCATAAGACGAGAACTGGGTTAAGTCGTTTGTTGTATAAGTCGTAACTCGTATACTGGGTAAATTGGCATATATGCTAAGTCGGAGGATATCTGAGTCGGAGCCAAGTTAAGGATTGTGTGTTGTAACGCGTTGTAGTGTTTCTTTGTTAATTGTTAAGTCGTCATCTGTTAACTCGTGTCATTGATGAGTTGTTGTCTCATAAGTCGTATGTCGTCTGTATTCATAAGTCGTTCTGTTTGTTAAGTCGTTGAAGGCAAGTGTTGTAACTGTTGTGCCTTAAGTCGTCACCGAGTTAGTCTGAGTCGTAGGTCGTAAGTCGGTTGCCGACTTAGGAGTTAGTGAATTTATGTTGTTTTTTTGTGTGAGTTGTAAAACGCCTATAAATAGGCCGGGTTTCTCATTTGTAAAAGGTTGTTGATTTTTGAATAAAAATTCTCTTTTGATTGCTTTGTGCTCTCATTCCAAATTGGTAGTTGAGTGTAATCTCCTATCTCCTCTTTCGGATAATCAAGTGCGCTTGATTCAACGATTGTAGAAGCCGATTCGCGGAATCTAGTGCGCTAGATCAACGCTCGAAGAATTGAAGATCTTTGAACCCGGTATCGTGCGCGATCAACGAGTTCGAGATAGCTAGAGTTCGGTATCTTCGGATCAACGAATTCGGGCATTCCAGTATTCTTCCAATCCACCGATTGCTACATTCAACGATCGACATTGTTTTTGTAATATCCGCTGCGTCAAACTCGCACGTAAAAAATGAAGTAAAATAGATGACCAGACCAATATTTCGAAGTAACCTGGGCAACCAAGTTTTCACGCAAAGATGAAGTAATGAATAAATTAGAAATGTGAGTTTTACACTCACCTTTATTTCATTTCCAAATCAGTTAGCAACTAGGGTTTGAGTGGAGCAATAATTTCTGGACTGCCATTAATGCGTTCACCAAGCTACTGGAAAAAAATCAAAAATGAGGATGGCCACTTGGAAAAAATGAGCAAAGGAATGTTGCTGGCATTTTCTTTTCCTTTTCATATTTGTGAACAAGTCAAGGAAATTAATGTTGGCAGTGATTTGTACAAGTGCATTAAAGGTAGACATGCTTCGGTTGAAAAGAAAGTACACACTTGTACTGGAGATAAGGATGGCTGCAAAGCAAGTTTCAAACTTTTTGTTCTATAATTTGGTGACAGCAAGCTCATATATTTGCTTTACAAATATTGTTGACAACAAAGCAAAAGTATTCAAACATTTGCTTTTGAATTGGACCACTCCTTCACACACGTGAAGGCCAAAGGAGAATTCAACATAGCTTAGCAATTTTTCCAAACTAACTTTGCAACGCTTTTGCATTGAAAAATTATTTTTCAAATTTCAAAAAAAAAATTCCTTTTTTTTCACGACGACAGTCAAAAATCACGGTTGTTACAGACTCCCCCCCTTATAAAAATTGCGTCCCCCCAATATTCATACTAGAAGTTGTTTATAACACAAATTACCCATCGCAACAAAGATTTAAAATAGAAAAGATGTATAAGAATGCTCACCCCATCCGAAGAGGAGAGAAAATCCGGATAAGAACGCTCGATAAATTCTTTGGTTTCCCAAGTGCAATCTTTGGGGTTTGCGGACCATTGAATTTTCACAAGCGGAACTTCTTTATTCCGAAGGTGTTTAACCTCCGAATCTAGCACACGAATAGAATTTTGCATAATAGACAAGTCGGATGAGATCTCAAGATCTTGCAACATAGGAGGATCAATAATAGAATCCGAATCTCGAAGGCATCGACGAAGCGGGGATACATGAAATACGTCATGAATTCTTGAAAACTGAATAGGAAGCGATACACGATAAGCAACAGGGCCAATGCGTTCCGTAATAGGAAACGGTCCAACATATCGAGGAGCTAATTTCCCGGAGCGACTAAAACGCACCACACCCTTCATCGGAGAAACACGAATGAACACGTGATCGCCAACAGAAAATTCCAAATGCTTCCTACGATGATCGGCATAGGATTTCTGCCTATTCTGAGCCTCTTTCATTCTCTGTCTAATAATATCAATCCTCTCAGAAGAATCACGAATATAATCGGGGTCGAGAACTAACTTTTTCCCCGATTCCAACCAACAAGATGGTGATCGACACGGTCTTTCGTAGAGAGCTTCGAAAGGAGCCATATCGATACTGGATTGAAAACTGTTGTTATAAGAAAATTCAACAAGAGATAAGTGGTCTTCCTAACTACCACCAAAGTCAAGAAGCAGTCCGATTGGACTTGATAGGAATAAAATGGGCTGATTTAGTCAATCGGTCAACAATCACCCAAACACGAGTATGGCCCGAGCTCGAACGAGGTAGACTATCAATGAAGTCTATAGAAATCTAATCCCATTTCCATAATGGAATCTCATTAGGCTGCAAAAGACCACTAGGACGATGGTGTTCTGCTTTAATAAGTTGACAAGTCATGCAACGACTCACATAACTTGCAACATCACGCTTCATACCTTCCCAAAAGTATAAGCGTTTCATATCAGCATACATCCTACTACTACCTAGATGAATAGTATACTTAGAATGATGACAGTCCTCAAGAATGTCATTTCTAAGATTAGAAACATAAGGCACGATCAACCTTCCCTTCTTCCGAATACAACCATGAATATCAATATCGAAATCCTTTAGATCATTACTTCGGGATTCCGATTTACAACTCTGAATAAGATAAGAGAGATCTGGATCTTGTTTCTGGTATCGGCAACACGATCCAACAAACTAGGACGAGCTTCCATGCTAAATAAAAGCACGGGAGAATTAGAAACTGAAGGACGGTCTATAATATCACAAAGAGATAAAGCTTCCAACAAATTCCACTCTGCTAGCATCATGGAAACAACCACTTGCTGCTTGCGACTAAGCGCATCAGCAACTCGATTACCCTTACCAGGGGTATATAGAATATAAAAATCATATGAAGCAATAAATTCGAGCCAACGCTGTTGGCTCATATTAAGTTCCTTATGAGTGAATAGATACTTCAGAGATTTGTGATCAGTGAAGAGAACAAAATGCTTGCCCAATAAATAATGTCGCCAAATCTTTAGAGCAAAGACTATGGCGGCTAATTCCAAATCATGGGTAGCATAACGAATCTCGTTAAGCTTTAGTTGTCTAGAAGTATAGACAACTACTCTATCCTTTTTGCATGAGAACAGCACCGAAACCTATACGGCTAGTATTGGTACAAATAATGAAGTCTTGGTTCCCTTCGGGAATCACAAGGATAAGAGTATCGGAAAAGAGTTCTTTCAAATAATCTTATTTCCTGAAAAGCTAAAACTTCCAAAATTACAATTATCTTTATGAAATCATTTTCTAGAAAAATTTACTTTTTATAGGTCAATTTATTGTGTCAAATTGTCTCATCAAAGCATTTAGGAGATTCCTATCGATAACGTTGATCAAGCGCATCGACCAGAATTCTTAAAGCACTCAATGGGCAATACAATCACAAAATCATCTTCTATATGATAAATACAAATTCAATTATACTTGTAAATAAATCTTATGAAAAAGATTTGCAAATTTTAAATTGCCGTTTTCATCCAAAATTAATAAATACACAAATGGAGTCATCGAGATATTCGTAGAATACTCGATTCATAAAATGGATGAAATAAGCTGGGCGAACTGAATGACATAATAAGTCATTCATAAGAATCATAACGAGTGCGGAATGCGGTAAGTGAAATGCTATCTTCCGCAACTCGTAACTGATAAAAACCGGTAGCAAGATCGAGTTGGGAGAAAAGCTTAGCGCCACTTAACTGATCGAACATGTCGTCGATCTTAGGTAATGGATACCTATTTTTGATAGTGAGCTCGTAAAGCTTGCGATAAACAATGCAAAGCCTAAGAGTACTATCTGGTTTCTTAATGAAGACAACGGCGGCGCCCCAAGGAGATGAGCTAGAACGAATAAATCCTTTGGCTTCCAACTCAGATAATTGTTGCCTGAGTTCCTCATTTTCCTTAGCAGACATCCTCGTGGGAGGACAACTGACAGGATGAGCACCAGAGATAAGATCAATACGGAACTCAATTGTCTTATTCGGCGGTAACACGAAAATAGGAATGAAGACATCAGAAAAATCACAAACAACCGGAATATTACCAATGACATCCTCCGATTCGAAGAAAGAAATGAAAGCATTCGAAGTATGATCCATGCCTCTAAATATAATAGATAACTGCTCGCTAGCATCAGAATGCTTGAGATATAAAGTTCTTTCGGGACATAGGACTTCAACTTCATAACGAACCAGCTAATCCATACCCAAAATCATATCAAAACTAAGATGATCCATAACATGCAGATTCGCATGAAAGGAGAAACTACAAAGAATTATCTCAACATCAACACACAACAAACCAAGAGTAACGGATCCACCAATAGGATTCACAATCCTCAAAGGTTCGTAAAGACTAATAACATCCAAAGAAATAACATCAACAAGCTCCTTCAACACGAATGAATGTGATGCACCCGTATCGAAAAGAACTCTAATAGAACGGCCACGAATTAAAATAAAACCTTCCAAAACAGAAGGAGTAATACCTTTGGGCTTAGAAGAATCACTAGAAGCTTTAGCAACATTAAGCTTCCCAGATTTGAGACTCTTAGAAGCAGTTGGACAATCAGAAATCCAATGACCCTCTTTCTTGCAATAACGGCAAATGCGAGGCTTAGGACAATTACGAAGAAGATGATCCAGAGAACCACAATTATAGCACGCCCTCTGATTAGAAGGTGCACTACTAGCCTGAGAATTGGAGGTAGCTTGCTTCTTCTTCTTGCTGGAAGAATTAGGCTTATGAAATGGAAACTTTTTCTTGTTAGGGTTCTTAGAAACCTCAGCCTTATCACCACTATCACGTTCCTTTTCAACAGCTTCAAGGCAAAGAGCCGAATCAACAAGCTCCTCAAAAGAGAGCTTAAGCTAAAGCAAAAGAACTTTCTTCCAATATTTCTTCAAACTATCAACAAAACGAAGATTCTTCTTACGCGGAGTGTTAATGAACTCAACTCCGTATTTGGACAAGGCCTCGAAGATGCAACAAAATCAGAAACAGTGGACTTTCCTTGTTTTAACTCAAGGAAACTACGAGCAAGATTGATAAGGAATTTAACAAATGGAAAACTACGGAAATATTAGATATATTCCTAGGCATATCCCAACTTGTTAAAGAAGATAAAAGTTTAAGAACAATGAAGGAATAGATTAGAAAGGCACGACTAAAACCCTCGAATAGTTGTAACACATGTTCCATTCTACTTCTGTTCTGTGTTTATTATAATTTGTTCTGAATCTCAGCTCTGATACCAAGCTGTGACGCTCCACCTCTATGCTCACAATAACAAAGGTTATTATAAGTAATAATGTCTGCTATTGCGAAGAATAAGGCTTGTTAGAAGCAACCATCTGTAAGTAATGCCTTAGACGAGTATTGATTACATCAATAGGAGTTGTGTGAATTACTCCCAAAGATATATATTCAATCCAAATCCAAAACGAAACTACGGTGGCTTAAGAAAAATTCAGAATAACTCATAATAACAACAACACAGATAGTATAATCACATCAGAACAGAAATATCATATATATAGCGGAAGATAAGTCTGGAATACAGGCTACAACAATCGATAGTTCACACGAACCAAATATACATATACAAAGTTACCATCATACATGAGATGAGAGTCAAAACTCCAAAAAGAAACACCTCGAAGACTAGATAAAAGATGGAGTGAAATCCCAAAAGCTGAAGCTGCAACTGAATCAGAGATAGCGACTATCCTGAAATAACTCGGTCTGACCCGAGTATTATTTAAAAGAAAATAATAAACGGATGAGTCTAATTTAAACTTCAGAAATAAGTGTATGATAACAACACTTAAGCAAATAATTATAGTCTCGAACGAGACTATACAACATAAATAATCAACATAGTTCAAATAAAGAAATCTCAATTTAAACTCCATCAAAATCAATAGGTTAATTGAAAATAAACGATTATTAGTCCTGAACATCGATTGTGCATCGTAGGTTCACCGTGGATATCGATGAATTTTGTCCGAGTCCGGATCGGGCTGGAATTGACAAGACATGACAAGCAAGGTCAGATGAAGCAACGTTCCAAGTTTCGGGTCAATCCGAGTTCGTATGCTTAAGATATCGCCAAAAGGAAATGGGTGAAATAGGCTAGGCTCGAATCCATGAGGAAAGGTTGATTCGAATCGATCAGAAGATCATTGCGTCGAATCCATCAAGGTCGACTCCATCATCTTCGTATCCATCAAGGTCGACTCCATCGAACATGCCTTCACTTCAAATCATACGGAGTAGAAGACCTTCGAATCGATGGAGGGAAAGTGCTTCGAATCCACGAAGCATAAGCCCTACTTCGAATCCATTAGGCAAAACATGGTTCGAATCGACCAGATCATTCTCCACTTCAGGTCCATGAAGGTGAAAGAGCTTCGACTCCATCCCACGATTACCTTCGAATCGATTCAGCCAAAAAACTTTCGAATCGATCAACTCCTACCGTGATCGATTCGAAGGGAACATTCATTCGATCGATTCGAAGGAAGCAAACTTCGAATCCAACGCCTCGAGTCCACCAGGTCAGCACGGCAAAAACCAAGGATTCAACCCGGTCAACTCGGAGAAAAAAGAGGATCGACTCGAAGGTTGCGCGCCACATCACCACGAGCGCGCGTGCCATGATCGATTCGAGGCAATCGATTCGAACGTGATCGATTCGAACCAAACACTGCAACCAGAAATGCAACCTTGAATCGATCATAACTTGAGATCTACACATCCAAATGCTATGAAATTTTCACAGAAGCTTCAACACATGATGAAGAATGTTCACACCAAATTTCAGCTTGATTGGACAATTTCTTGATCGATTCGAACCAAGGGTCGAATCGATCCCAAAGTGGGCCCGGGACTCCAGATTTCGGCCATGTGGGCCTCCTCACGTGCCAGAACTGGTCTTCCTTCATTTTAGGCGAAATATCAGCCTCCTACACCTATAAATAGAGCCCCTGGTCATTCAGAAAAGGGGTCGGACGATTCTAAGAGCTAAAGAGCGCCCAGATTCTGCCAGATTCACTCCAGATCACCATTACTGCCTTAGATTTAGACTTAGTTCAGCAAATCAGTTGTAATACAACATATGAAATTGTAATCTTCACGCATCGAGCAATAAAATCATTAAAACCTTGAAGTGGACGTAGGCCGGAGATAGCCGAACCACTATAAATCGTGTGTCACTGTTCATTATTTCTTGATTACTGCTTATTACTTGCTTAGATCTGTGATTTGTGTGTGAATACTGTTGATTCGTATTCATACGCTGGTGCTTTCGCTACACTTGGGGTTTGTGACCATTTTTGGTGCAAACACTTTGGTGCTTTCACTGAGAAGGAACTAGCACCCGCTACACCAGATTCAAAGTTTAGATTTAAGATTTTAAGGATTTAGATTTGACTCTACAATGACTCGACAAACTAGACAAAGAACTGAGAGGAGCCAACAGGCAGGAAGTCAAGAGGCATCCTCTGGCGCTGGAGAAGGACAAGCTTCGATCTACATTACTAGAGATGAGATGGAAGCGATGAATAACTTAATGCAGGAAAGAATGATGAAAAGCCAACAAGAGATGCTGCAGAATTTCTTCGAGCAGATGAGAGCTGCAGGGACGCAGAACCCTGGACCAGCTACAACGGCTGTGAATGTGGAACAAGGAGCTAGGGCTATGGAACCCAACGAAGGACAGAATGCAGAACCAGAAGGCAATCAACAAGGGCTTGGGGGCAGGCCCGCAGGATCCAACGTAGAAGTACCTTTGGAAGGAGCTCAACCGGCTAGGGCCAACACAAATGCTAACGAGCCGCCCGAAGAATACGTACCAGAATTTCCTACAAGGCTCGGAGGGCAAGATAGAGACATGACAAGGGGGCAACCCCTGGATGGAGATGAAAGAATGATTGGCCTAGTGAGACGACTCATGAGAGGAGGGTTGTCAGGAGGAGGATTAGAAGAAGTTAGTCGGAGTCCGTTCGCTCCGAATATCAGGAATGCAAGGAACCCTCCGAAGTTCAAACTACCAACGCTGAATCCTTATGACGGAAAATCAGACCCGACCATGCATATTACCAGATATATCAGACACATGGAAGTGCTGGGAGCATCCGAGGAAGTAATGGCACGATGTTTCCCCTTATTCCTATCAGATTTGGCTGCACTTTGGTTTAGGCAGCTAGAAACCGGATCAATCAGGACATGGGGCGAGCTTGTGGATTGCTTCATGAAGCAGTTTAGGGTCCACGTGACGCGACCTAAGAGCGTGATGACTTTGGCATCGATAAAACAAAGGACCGGAGAGTCAATAAAAGATTTTTTGTTACGATTTAATGCGACGGTGACTTCTGTAGATCGCCCGGACCCATCAATGATTTTAATGGCGGCAGTGGCAGGAGTTGGAGAAGGCACCGAATTCAAAGACTCTTTGACTAAAGATCCACCGCAAGATCTTGGAGAGTTTTTCCATGAAGCTGAAAAATTCATTCGATTAGAGGAATCACGAGCCGAGAGGCAGGAAATAAATGTGGCCCAAGGCGAAGGAACCGCCACGGAACAGCCCAGGGCTGACAAAGGAAAGAGGAAGCAGGATGACGCACATGATGGTCCTGACAAACGGAAGAAATTCCGAGAGCCTAGATTCAGGCAATACACAGACTTGGTGGCAGGGCTGGAACGAATTTACACCGAAACTCGGGGGCAACTCCCCTATCGAAAGCCACCAAGGAGAGATCCCACAGAGCGGGAACGTAGAACCGGAAAATATTGCCTATTCCATGAGCTGGATGGGCACACTACCGATGAATGCCGCCACCTGAAGGATGAGGTGGAAGAACATGCCAGGAGTGGTAGATTGCCACAATATGTCAGAGAACGCGCAACGGCGGTCAGGCCCGAACAACTACCGCCCCAACCTAACAGGACTGATCCTGGATCGGGATCACGACTCGTCATCAACTGATCACGATGGCAAGGGCCAAGTTCAGGATATGAGCTTTGGTCACTTAGTTTTCTTATGCTTGATTTTCAAAATAAAACGGCTATCCCACTTACTCATGTACGGGAACCGGAGAGATCCCTAGGCATGCTCTGAGATGGAAATAGACCGCACCGCCCGGAGAGGCATTATCTTGTTTTTCCTGGTGTTTGAGATTGGACATCTAGGATTTGAATTTAATAAAGAAACACTTATTAAAATAAACCTTTGACCGGAGAGTTAAAGGATAAACATTAAATATCGATACAAACATGATCGCTTTATGATCCTACCCGGAGAGGTAGGGTCCGGAGTGCAAGAAGTGAGTTGCTTCGCCGGAGAGCGACAGGATCAACTCACTTAAGCATCGTTTCCCATTCACTGGAGAGTGATTGGATCAGGATTCGATAAGAGCCCGGAGAGGCTGTGATCGACCGATGATTCAGGTCATGACATCGCTTAACGTTCAGATGCACTGAACCGGAGTGCAGGAGGTGAGTCGCTTCGCCGGAGAGCGACAGGATTGACTCACTTAACGTTGTTTCCCCTTCACCGGAGAGTGACAGGATGGGATCCAGCATGAGCCCGGAGAGGCTATTATCGGTCGAGAACGACCAAGACATCGCTATACGCCCTAGCTGGGGCCAGAGTGCAAGGGATAGAAAGCAACATCGGAGTGCAATAGGATCTTTCTATTCAATCGCTAAGTCTGGAATGGGCTCGGCAAGGGTCCGGAGTGACCATCGATAATACGGAGAGACAGTGGAATCTCATTCTTAACTTCCACTGAAAGAAATTAATAACGATTCGGCTCCGAACAGCCATGGACTAGATTGAAAATGCTATAAGCTATGGAATACACATGAACTCACTGCATTTAATTTGAGACTGATCAAAACACGCCTTTTACCAAAAAGGCATGTTTTGGGGGGCAAAATGTTATCCCAACTTTTGGCAAAGTCGAGATACCCAAAGATTAATTGAAAATAAACGATTATTAGTCCTGAACATCGATTGTGCATCGTAGGTTCACCGTGGATATCGATGAATTTTGTCCGAGTCCGGATCGGGCTGGAATTGACAAGACATGACAAGCAAGGTCAGATGAAGCAACGTTCCAAGTTTCGGGTCAATCCGAGTTCGTATGCTTAAGATATCGCCAAAAGGAAATGGGTGAAATAGGCTAGGCTCGAATCCATGAGGAAAGGTTGATTCGAATCGATCAGAAGATCATTGCGTCGAATCCATCAAGGTCGACTCCATCATCTTCGTATCCATCAAGGTCGACTCCATCGAACATGCCTTCACTTCAAATCATACGGAGTAGAAGACCTTCGAATCGATGGAGGGAAAGTGCTTCGAATCCACGAAGCATAAGCCCTACTTCGAATCCATTAGGCAAAACATGGTTCGAATCGACCAGATCATTCTCCACTTCAGGTCCATGAAGGTGAAAGAGCTTCGACTCCATCCCACGATTACCTTCGAATCGATTCAGCCAAAAAACTTTCGAATCGATCAACTCCTACCGTGATCGATTCGAAGGGAACATTCATTCGATCGATTCGAAGGAAGCAAACTTCGAATCCAACGCCTCGAGTCCACCAGGTCAGCACGGCAAAAACCAAGGATTCAACCCGGTCAACTCGGAGAAAAAAGAGGATCGACTCGAAGGTTGCGCGCCACATCACCACGAGCGCGCGTGCCATGATCGATTCGAGGCAATCGATTCGAACGTGATCGATTCGAACCAAACACTGCAACCAGAAATGCAACCTTGAATCGATCATAACTTGAGATCTACACATCCAAATGCTATGAAATTTTCACAGAAGCTTCAACACATGATGAAGAATGTTCACACCAAATTTCAGCTTGATTGGACAATTTCTTGATCGATTCGAACCAAGGGTCGAATCGATCCCAAAGTGGGCCCGGGACTCCAGATTTCGGCCATGTGGGCCTCCTCACGTGCCAGAACTGGTCTTCCTTCATTTTAGGCGAAATATCAGCCTCCTACACCTATAAATAGAGCCCCTGGTCATTCAGAAAAGGGGTCGGACGATTCTAAGAGCTAAAGAGCGCCCAGATTCTGCCAGATTCACTCCAGATCACCATTACTGCCTTAGATTTAGACTTAGTTCAGCAAATCAGTTGTAATACAACATATGAAATTGTAATCTTCACGCATCGAGCAATAAAATCATTAAAACCTTGAAGTGGACGTAGGCCGGAGATAGCCGAACCACTATAAATCGTGTGTCACTGTTCATTATTTCTCGATTACTGCTTATTACTTGCTTAGATCTGTGATTTGTGTGTGAATACTGTTGATTCGTATTCATACGCTGGTGCTTTCGCTACACTTGGGGTTTGTGACCATTTTTGGTGCAAACACTGGCATTTTCTTTTCCTTTTCATATTTGTGAACAAGTCAAGGAAATTAATGTTGGCAGTGATTTGTACAAGTGCATTAAAGGTAGACGTGCTTCAGTTGAAAAGAAAGTACACACTTGTACTGGAGATAAGGATGGCTGCAAAGCAAGTTTCAAACTTTTTGTTCTATAATTTGGTGACATCAAGATCATATATTTGCTTTACAAATATTGTTGACAACAAAGCAAAAGTATTCAAACATTTGCTTTTGAATTGGACCACTCCTTCACACACGTGAAGGCCAAAGGAGAATTCAACATAGCTTAGCTATTTTTCCAAACTGACTTTGCAACGCCTTTGCATTGAAAATTTATTTTTCAAATTTCAAATTTTTTTTTTCACGACGATAGTCAAAAATCACGGTTGTTACAACTGTGACGGGCGGTACCCCAGTAGCCCAGTCATTGTATGAAATTCATTCTCCAATAAGCGCCGTACGGATTTAGTTGTACACAACTATGCTGAAATGTGAGATGCAATCATTTCAACTACATTCATATTTTACTTTGACTCCTAGAGATTATTACAATATAAATGGATTTCTATAAAATGTTTTGGTTGTCGTAAGGTAAAAACCCGTCCGTGTTTAGGTGCAGCGTGGTCTTACGAGATACCTTTGATTTCAAAGATTTTTATATAACTTTAAAATCCAATTGGGTGTGTTATTCTTACACTGGTTTTCCGGACTGACTCGGGTGTTATTTTATTATAATGCTCGAGTCAGACCGAGCATATTACATATTTGTTTGGATGCTTAGAGCTTTAGGAGACGTGTTGGAGGCCTAGAGACGTATTCACGTAGATGGTTTATTTTCCGTTGTATTCATTATTGTGTATATCAGCAATTGTGAGGACAGGTTGTTATAACTGTCTAGGGTGAAATAGGTTAGTATACTCTGATTGATGTTTGTATATATACATATTACCATTGTGCTTTTGTGTAAAGACTTGGGGGTATATTATAGATTATTCGTTCCGATATGAGATTCTGTGTTATTTAGTTTTCTTCTTATCTTCTTCATTCTTCCTTTTCCCCTAACAATCGGGTTTTTCTGACATTCGATTGTTCGGCATGTGATACATTGGAGGTATTATTGTCGATTTTCAAGGGTCGAAAGCCCGGTTCGTTACATTTGATGGGTCAATGGCTGTGTAGTCAAATCTATATATATTATTTAAAATTCAAAATATCTAGCTATATAATTTCGGACCCCAACCGAGGTGTGCCGCTTGGCGTTCTATATGTTATACCCCTATATCGGACGCAATGGAACTTGTTTCGGGTCCTAATTCAATCATATGCAGAAGATAGCTTTTTGAACCCAATTATTGTATTAAATTTTCAATATTAATTTCAACGCGTTTCCATCCTGCACGACCAAATGATACGTCCAATCATTACGAAACTTGACGGCGTATTATAATTCATTATTATGGACCCAATGGCACTAGTTTCGTCAAAATCCGAGACAGTGCCTCGGAAGGCTATTTTCACTCGTTAATTAAAACGAGATATTTCAAAAATTAGTTAAATCACTTTTAAATCCAATTTAGAAGTTTTATTATCTTCATTCTTATTAATAGAAATTAATTAAACCTTTAAATTGTTTTTATCCAACTTAAAACCCAAGATTCAATTATTTAAACAATTCAGTTATTAAATTCAACAATTAAATTATCAAATAAATCGCTATATTTGAAATTCGAGTTATTTAATTTATAAAATTTATTTTTAAAATTAACTAATTATTCCAAATCCAAATAACTAAAATTTTGGGTCGTTACAGAAATGCTCTGGCTAGAGACTTTGATTTGACTTGAGTTGACCGCAATACTAACCTGATATAACTGAGAAGATGAAACCTGAATAGTGTTTCACTTTCAATACTTCCACTCGACCCAACTATAGTCACTCAATAGACATCGTGCCATGATTTAACTATAATCAAAGTGGAATTTTCATATTAAAGGTCAACTGTATTCTATAGTCGAGAGAACTGTGTAAATTAGACTAGTTACATCAATAATTTCTATTAAACCTTAGTTATATTAACGAACAAAAAACAATTGAGTGAGTCATTCCATAGTTACCCAATAACTATCAGTACGTAAACCCTTATTACCCCCAATGGCCATGAGTAATACAATGCCCAACTTTTGGAGAACGTTACATACTCTAGTCCCAATGGATGTATCGATATCTAGTCTCGATACATTTGGCTAGAAATATTTAAAATGGTATATTTATTTTCAATATGATAAACTACTCATGGTTACAGCACTTTGAAAATACTATCACAAAACATGTCAGTTATAGATTTTTTATTAAATATACTTTTAATTAAATAAATTGATTAATATAACAAATTATATCAAGTATATGATAGAAAGAAAACACCTTTTTATTTTGAACAAGATTAGGTATCGAGTTAGATATATGTAACAAATTACATAATTTCCCCTATAGCATACCCCTAATCTATCGTATATATATCATAATATTATGTTTTATATTTCGTAAAATTAAATATTAGCTAAATTACTCTCGACAAAAATTAAAAAAAAACATTTTTTAATATTTTAAAATTATTTAAATATAGACCGACATTAAAAGATCAGATTTAAAATTGTTTTTAATTATAAAATTACATATTAATATTTAAAATTACAAGATATATTTCAAAATTTTAATATAAATTTAAAATTCAAAATTAAGTTTTGAATAACAATTTTTTATTTATTTTTAATGAATACCCATATGGATATTTATTAAAATATATTTAAAAAAACTAAAAATATTATCGTGTGCATTATGTATATTTAAAATATATATTTTTGTATAAATTTAAAATGGTAATATATATTTATATACATATATATTTATATACATATATAATTTATTATAGTATTATTTATGTACAAACATATAAGTATTTAATATATATATATATATATATAACTTTACAATATATTGGTATATAGGAAGAGGTAACGTATATGTTGCGGTGTAAATCTCAACACCTATACACGAGCATGTTATGCCCTACATGGATTGATATATTATGCATAAGTGCACATACACAGATAAATATATATGTGTGTGTGTACGACACACACACACACACACACATATATATATATATATATAATACAACATTAATCAAAATATAAAGTCGTTTTATAAATTTACAAAAAAATAAAGATTTTATTTAAAAGAAATGAGAAATGTTTTAAATAAATTAGACTTCACAAGTCCAATAAAGATCCAAAATAGTAAAAAAAATAGAAATCCACTCATTATTTCCACTGCGGACTGTCCCAGTTCCAACAATATCGATATAATATTTAAATAGATTAATTACTAAATGGCTTTGTAAATTTTATGAGGACCCATGTGGCACCAATCTTGGCCAGCCATACTTGTTAGAATAGGGAGAGTTTTAATTGATATTTAATAAAGAATTAGAAAGGGAGGGCTTTAAGAAAAAGGATTCAATCATTCTGTTAAAACGAATCTCTCTTCATTTCTTTCATTTTCTTACTAACAATCATTTTCCACCCTCTTCCTCTCCTTTAGACCAAAAATTCCATGGCCTCCATGATAAAAGATTCCAAACAAAATTTCAAACAAAATTAATAATATTTAAGATGGCATTTGCCTCAAGATCCTTGCAAAATCCAGGGGTTGATTCTATCAAATCTAGAAATTCTATACTTCATTCATGGTGAAAAATTTTGGCTTTATCTTAAGGTAAAATTCTAATTTTGTTTCATATAAATATATGATGTTAAGTCAATTTAGAACCCCATATGCTACTTATTTAGATTTCATGCTAATCTTGTAGGTATAGTTTATATCCATTGTTATATAATGAATTTATATATGCGTGGGACATCCAATTTAATTTTTTTATTGATTTGGATGTTAAAGTTTAAAGAATATTTTGATATGGAAATTGAGTTTAATTAATTAATGTAGTTTTGTAACTTTTACACACACACACACACAAAAAACATGAGTTTGCTACATGTGTTGATTACTTGAAATCATTTTGAAAATTGAAAACTTATTTTGTATGTTTATTGGTTTTGTATGTAAATTCGTTGGTTGTTGTTTACATACTATTAACGTTATGTCAATCCAAAATTTCATAAGTGGAATTTGCAAAATATCATAAACCTACCTTGAATCCTTCATAAGTTAAGACTTGTTTCCTATTTGCTAACTTCAAGTTTCCAATCATACAAAACTACAGGTTTTATAAATTTTTATTGTTTTAAATTTAAAAGATTGCTTGCAATTTTTTATACAAGTATACATATGTGTATGTCATTTCAATTTAAAGTTTATAAAAGGTACTTTTATGTAAAATCATAAACTTTATTTTAAATCCTTCCTAAGTTAAAAACTAGATTTAATATTGTTAATTTTAGATTTCAAAACATGTAAAATAGATAATATCAATTTAATATATATATATATATATACACACACAATTGTTATTATATATAAGGGAAAGAAAGTCATATATAAAAGGTGAATGTGTCTGTTGCGATGTATATCTAAACACATACACATTAACTATGTACACAATAGAATATGTTGCACTTGCACATTTTTCATTAGAGTATATTTGGGTATACACACAATATTTGCCAAGTATAAATTTGATCATATTTGCGTAGAATTAATCAATCAATTATAAAAAGAGAAATGAAAAGTTTCTTTCTCTAATTAAAACAAATCTTCCATCAATTTATTAAATAGGTTTAGGAGAGAAACAAAGGGTTTCTTCTTTAATAAAATTAAATAAGTAACTTTTACACATACATAAACATAAGTGTATATTTGATATGCTATACTTTATTTTAATCTCATATTGATTAAAATATAAATAATTAAAACTTCTCTTAAACAAAATTAGAAAAAATAATATTTAATTTGAAACTATATTATATTGGGTCTAATAAACCATTTGTAGTATATTGGCCTGATAGATTCAAAATAGGAAACAAATTGAAATCTACCTATTTCATATGCTACCAATTGGCGCGGCTCCAATAATAATAATTACAATGTGTTGTGATCATGAGAAATTCACCACATTTAAAGAATATATTATTTTAAATATTCCTAGTCAAGATGTTTCGAGTCAAAATATCGATATCCGTTAAGACTAGAGTACATAATGCTCTCTAAATGTGAGGCATTATATTACCCATGACTGTTGGGGGCACCAAGAGATTATGTTAATAGTTATTGGATAAATATAGAATGACTCACTCGAGAGTTTTCTATTAGTTAATTACAAACAAGTTCAAACATGAGATCTCGAAGTGATGATGTTACACAGTTCCCTCGACTTGAGAATACTATGGAACATCAATGTGGATACTTCACTTTGATTATGGTTAAATCATAGCATGGCGATCCATCGAGTGGCTATAGTTGGGTCTGAGTTGAATAATTGAAAGTGAAGCACAATTTAATAGAGAATTAGTCCTTTAATTTAAAAGAGGTTAATATCATAATCAACTGTAGTCAACTTAAAGTCAAAGCATTTGGCCAGTGCCATATGGTTAATTGTAAATGTTATTACTATAACCAAAGATTTTAGGTTTGGACAAACCGAGTTGAATGTGGATGATATTGGAATTTTGACCCAAAAAAATTCCATAAGACCTAAAGTGATACTGTTTTGATGAAGAGAATAGGTGTAAACAATCGTTATTACCTAGTACATCTTGAAATAATAAAATTGGATTTTACAATAACAATGTGCAAGCGATGATTTTGATAGACTGTCGCACCACTAGCAATGGTGACATGTGAATGTTAATATTCAAACTGTTCGATATACGATTTAAAATTAATTTATAATTATTTTAAATTACTTAATATTTATGAAATATCAATTATTAAATTATATTTTATTTTTAGATGTCATTGGATTTAATAAAGTACATATATATATAAGTTATATACGTATGAATCGATATACGATATCGATAAAAGTTTAAATTTGATACTGATTAGTTACTAAATGGGTTTTAGGATTTTTGAAGGACTTTCTAAGGTACATATATGGCCAACATAAGGGTGCAAGGAGGGTAATTTAAATATCCAAAAATTATTTTGAAATGTTATTAGATGAATAAGCAAAGGAATGAGAAAAGTCATCTACCTTTTCCTCTTCTTAAATGCCTACTTAAACACAATTATTGTCATTGTTTCTCTCTCCTCCTCCTTTTCATTTTCAGCCAAAAATAACATGGAAAAAGAGGGCTTGAATGTTCAAAATTGTTTTGAAACGGTATTAAATGAATGAGTTAAGGAAAGAGAAAAGTTCTCCACTTATTCATCTTCTTATATGTCTACTTAAACGCATGAATTGTCATTGTTTTGAAGGCTCCCTTCTTGTTCATTCCATCAAAAAAATTCATGGCTCCATGATCATAAAATTCCCAAATGAAAACTAAAAATAAAATAAAATTAATACACGGTGGTGTTCTTCTTTAGATCATAGCAAAATCCAAAGGTTGATTTGATTGAAATCGAGGTGTTATTTAATCATTTAAAATGTGAACCTTAGGCTGCTTCATAATGTAATTATCCAATCTTATTTTGATTATATATTATATCATGTTAGCACAGTTTAGATCTCACATCTTATACAATGAATTTACTTATGCCTGTGTTGTCCAGTTTATTGTTTGCTATTATTTTGAAACTAATGTTTAGAAGCAAAAAAATTTCATTCATAACAACATATTGAAATTGTTTTTTGTCATACTCTAAAAAACAATTGGATTTAAAACACATTATATATATATACACATAAACTGTATATATTAATTATTTAAAGTTATTTTATGAAACTAAAAACAGGTTTTATACATATATGTTTTGAATATAAAATATATTTTGTTTTTATTCACACACACATGTGTGTGTTCTTTCAATTCAAAATTTATAAACGAACTTTTGTGTAAAATGTAGACCTAATTTAAAATTCTTCTTAATTGAAATTTAGTTTTCGAATTGTTAATTTTTCATTCAAAACATATAAAATTAGCTAAATTAATTTTATGATATGTGTGTGTGGATACACACACATATTATTTTGTATAATTTTATATTAAAACCATGGACAACAAATGCATATAAAAAGGGAGAATGTGTCTGTTTCTGTTTAAATCCCAACACTTAAAAATGTACAAATTAACCATTTACACTGTTTATATGTTGCACTTACACTACAATTACATGAGCATATTCAAAATACTTATAAACATACTAAATACAAAATTTGTTAAATCAATAATAGTTGGTGTAATTCCTAATTAATTGCTCATTCATGACAGTAATGAAGCATTAAATAGTATCTCATAAGTTACAATTTGACCCTTTTCTCACCAAAATAATACAAAAGTAAATGTTATACACATATATATACATAAGAGTATATTTGATATACTCAATTTCATATAGTTAAAATAAATCGATCAGCTAAACATTTTATAAACAAATTATATAAAACAAGATTTTATTTGAAATAAATTTTAGATCAAAGCTGAAATTAATTAGACTTCATAGGCCCAACAAAGATTTGAAATGGAAAAAAAAAATTTGAAATCCACTCATTTATCCCGCTTCCATCTAGCCTGGTTCCTACATAATCATCCAATACACCATCATAATAGTCCTCTCATACACTCGAGAACCCTTCATCTATAGAATCTCCTCAATATCACTTCATGCAAGAGTTTCAATTATACATGCAATCACAATAATAACAAACATGCAATCACAACAATAACAAACATATCGTCCTTAGAACCAGTCCAAGGTTATACAGGGCCCTGAACAAATTGCTAATTTAGGCCCATTGCAAAATTGCTAACATTACTATTGAGTTTTTTACTACAATCGATATTAGAAAAGACAATATAGTAAGTAATTTTCCGCAGTCACATAAAAATACCCTAAACATAGAAATAATCTATCAAATATTATAGTAGTTTTTGTTCATATCACTCAAATTTGGTAGAAAATTACCAAACATATGAATATATGGTATTTCATAATCCATGTTGTAATGGATAACAAATTCATTCAATTATTTTTCATTTTGCTAATTTACAAAATTAAAGCTATAAGTAATTGAAATATTCAATATAATATATCAATTTGGAAAAATATTATGTAATACAAAATAATATATATGCTTTCGTAATTAATTGTGAGTTAGCAAATCAACCGACAATTGAATGATTTCCAATTAATTTTGTCGAACTCACTAATATTTACAAACCTTTATACCTTATATTCCTGTATAGTTGTAAAATATGAAAAGTGAAATTTGAGTGATTCAAAAGTTAGGTATAAGAATTAGAAAAAGCCCAAGGATAGGGAATAAATACTAGTGCAAGACATCATTGAATTTACAAAGAGACTTTCCTTTGCAAGATAATATGCTAATTTTTATTTAATAAAAGATTGTAGGATTAATGTAACGGCCCGCCTTTTCGACCCTCGAAAGTCGGCAAAAAATACAACCACCGTATTAGAACGCCAAGAATCAAAGAGCCGGAATGGCGGATTGTTAGGGTAAATCAAAAGGAAAAAGAACAATGAAAAAAAAATCTCATAGTGGAACGATAACGTATAATATAATAAAGACAATAAAAGCTGTCACTCTAGGATACATGGTATATCAGAGTCAAAAACAAACCTCATTAGCCAGGACAGTTATAACTTCATGCCTTTACAATTGCTAACGCGTACACAATAATACAACGGAAAATAAAAATACTACGATAGGAGGACATCCAGCTCTGCTCCATGGACTCCATGTCCAACCAACGACAACTTAGAAAAACTCGGTCTGACCCGAGCATTATAATAAAATAACACTCGGATCATCCTGGAAAACCAACGTAAGAGAACTCTAGAAATAAGGTGAAAAACAATAAATCCGTGAGACCAGGCCGCTAAACACGGAACGGGTTTTACCATACAGGAACAACATCCATACATGAAAGAATGGAAAACAAATCATAACAACAACCCAAACTAGAAAGAATGGATATAAACAAGATCAAAATCCAAACTTAAAGAATGGACATAAATAATTAAACATCGAGAAGAGCACTAGTAACTTCTCGATGCGATTAAGGAAACAATTCAAATTTTTGAATCAAATAAGAAAAGGGAAATTTTCCAACAATGACTAGGAGGGTGCACCCCCCTCATTGAAATTATACCTTTAGAATAAACTTGAGAACTATGATGGCTCTTAGAAAAACCTCCAAGCCAGACCCCGCCAACCTTACCGAGAATCCAAGTATTTCACATCTTCGTGCATATACAGCTGAAACTAATCTAGAGTAGATGTGATAATACCCTAATGGGAGCAACCCTAAATAGCTTGGCTCCTACTTGCTTTTTTGTTTTAGTCATTTATGACAAAGGATAACAATGCACAAATGAGCAACAAATCATTTAAATTGACGATACATAAAGAAGATAGCAAAATCGATAGTCAATAAATCAACTATGGGGAATAACCAAAATGATCGTACATGGAAATTAAATCTCATAACCTTATCACCACTCGTCGATTTCAAACTTGTACTATCCCTCGGTTAAAAATGAAGTCAGGCAAATTATGGTAGTGTAACCTCTAAGACTTGCCTTGATGAACATTCTTATCTTTTGAGATAGAGATGGGTTTCCATACCTCGACGTTTAGTGCTAAGGATATGGCTAAATCCTTTCCATATAAGTGATATCGTTTATGGAAATTAAATTTCTTTTCCTTTCCAAAACCGAATCAAACTTTTAAAACAATTGCTCACACTTGTGCTTGATTTTACTGCACAAATATTTGTAAAAAAAATTAAAAACACTCTTTAAAATTCTTTTTAAAGAGCTAATTATATTTCTAAGTGTATTAAAAAGAAGGGAAAAAAATGTTATTAAAACATCTTTACTGTAAACCCAAAACAATTTACACTTAGCTTTATGTTTGAACATTCCTTTTTAAGATTATTTTATTTATAAATTATCGTTTATAACTTTAAAATAACATTTATTATTTGGAAGATAATAAATCTACTTAAAATGCTTATATAAATACAAAACAATGTCAATCATCCCAAAAGAAGATATATTAAACTAATAATCTATTTTATAAATTTAAAACAACATTAATTATCCCAAATAATAATTAATCAAATTTATAGCTTTTATAAATTTAAAACAAAATAATCCCAGAAAATAATTAATCAAATTAATCATATATTTTATAAATTTAAAAAAACAATAATTCTACAAACAACAATTGATCAAATTTATAATCCTTTTTATAAATTTAAAACAACATTTATTATCCTGAAAGGTAACTAATCAAATTTATAACTCCTTTTACAAATTTAAACAACATTTATACTTTATTTTAAATTTCTCAAAAATACTTGAAAATATAGTTTTAAATAACTTTCAAAGTGCAAAAACTTGACCAAATATTTATTTCGTAAAAATACAAGCACTCAACATGCACAAAAATTTAAGGAGATGATATTTATAAGTGATGGTATAGTGATAATCATTATAACAACACTTACACAAATCAAACAGTATGTCACAAATATTTCAACCAAAAATCAATATAAGCACCATGATAATATAAGTAAATTAACATTGACGAGAAACCCCTTAGGGTCTCTCTATAAAAGTCCTTGTAAATCACATATATGTATGTGTATTTCGAAGTGTTCCATAGTGAACTATTCGTCATGCACACTTCCTCTTGCTTTAGTTCCCTGCAACATAAAGGTTATTTATGTCATCCGCTTCCAAGCGGGAATCGAATCCCAAAAAAAAATCTAACAACTGTATATAAATTATCATTCAAGCATTCAACAATAATCTACAACAACACAGATATCATATAGTTTATTTAGAGGTGAGTAAACTCACCAAAGTTCCAATTGACACTTTCGCCTTTCGGTTTGATCCAAAATCGAATGGCGTTCGAATTTAGCTCAAAATTCTACTAGCTCTAAACTCAACAAATCGAACTCCATGACATAGATAACGTTGACACAAGTCTAATGCAAAAGACCGCGTCAAAATCCGACCTCATATGAGTGAGATGTTAGAATTTATAAGGTTGATATAATTAAATATAATTATATTCACTAATATTTTAAAAATATTTTATACTTCACCAAGTTTGTTAGTTAACTACACTAATGGGTTCTACTCATTCATACGAATCTAATGTCGAAAACCATGGGTTAAATGGACTTTCTATGGGTGAGTTATTAATTTTCAAAGTTTAACTTCTAGTTAACTAAACTAGTTAACTAAAATAATTAAATCAACTAATAAAATACTCTCACCTAACCCGCAAATACCAAGCCCAAACCGCTACAACGGTGCCATTTTCCTCCCTATTTTTCTTTTCCTGTATACGCACTCATATATCATCATTTGTCATGCATGTCTTCTCAATGACACGGAGCTCCCCACAATGAAACGACAAATTGACTTCGCCAATAACTTTCTCTTCGCAAGCCCGACGCGCCTACTCCAAAAATATCCAACCCAGCCCCACCTTGATCCATGCGACCTAAAGCCCTCATCCCCTCTTTTGTACAAGTCATAGCCACCAACACATCACCGGAGTTCAAAAAATTCAGCTCGAAGCCACCCCTCTCCTCCACAAAGCCTGTGCCAATGACGACGTGAGCTAATTCCGACCGCATCGCCGCCACAACCAAACCTTAGTTTTTGTTAGTCATCATCAACCACCAGCGAACAATACCAAAACTTCACCAAAAATATTAAACCATCCCACGAAGCCAACACAACAGACGATCGAGAGAATTAAATTTTTGAAGTTCATTACCAATTTCGCCACTCATTATCATCGAGCAACTATGGCCACTACCCTTGATGAAAATTTAGATGACCATTTTCAAATAATACTTGAGACTAGACTCAACAACTTCCATGTTGGAAGATTTGACTAATTGTAAGTGGATTGAGAGGAGTTGATTTTTAAATCTTGAAAATGGTGAAAGTTTTCATTTACTGGAAAGTAGAAAAAGAAATAAGGGAAACAAAATGTCCTTCGTAATGTGCTCCCTACCTCTGTGTATATGTGCTTGAATATACAAGCAAATTACTTAAGAGCAATGGAAGACAAAAGTCAATAACCAAGAAACATGAGCATGTGCAAAGAGGGCAGGTAAAAGGAGTGAAGTGAGGTTGAAGTGAGGGGTCTGTGTTAAGTGTGTGTATGTGTTTTAAATTTGTTTTTAAAAAGTTTTGGGGTACACTGCTATACAATAACACATTCGCTACGAGCCACGAATGACAGAAATAAAAATACGATCGCGCATAATAACGCGCCACGATTACAAAACATCAATAAAATACACTATTTAACTTATTCTGTGGAGTTTCAAAACTACCGACGTTTGCCGCAAAATGCGTCAAATGAAGATTGAATTATTTCCCAAATTAAAAACTATGGAAAAGTACTATAAATCCATTTAAAAATACATCATTAAAAATTAAGTCATTATATTGACAATTGATTTTCTTTTTTATCTATTCAAACTATTTATTATTATAAATAAATTTACAAAATGAGTCTTACCATTATTATTTATTAATTAAAAGGAGTTAAATAAGGCTATTAAATCCATTTAATTGATATTTAATTCACAATTTGAATATTTAATTAATCCTTATATTTGAATATAAGTTATTTATATTTTAAAAACCAATTATTTGAATTTCTAAAATTAAATAAATATTCAAAATCAAAATGATAAAATTCTAGGATGGTACATTCTCCCTCCCTTAAAAGAAATTTGTCCCTGAAATTCCCGAAGGAAGAAAACATCTCCAAACCCTTAGGTTTTAAAAACTATTAATTAAAATGAGTTATTAAACTTTTAAAGTCTTTTATGTTATGAAAAATTTCGACAGAACCACCTTTGCGTGGCTGATCTGGAAAAACCACAACTCGTCACAATTGGCCCAAATCAATAAAGAAACAAAAGCCATGTGGCCTCCTATATCTGGGGCATAAAATCATCAATCAATCACCAAGCTCTAAATCTACCACATACCTCATTTGCGTTTCATTTTTATTTTTTTGCAAGCAACTTACTATCTCGATACGAATGCAAGTGCATAAGAAATCAAATAGTAATCTCTTGCTTCACTGTACCTATCCTATATGCTTACAAAATCCAAAAGAGAATCATGCTGATAAAAGAGCAATACACAAGCTATTTCCATCATAAGCAATAGCAATAAACAATATAACAACCACGTGCAATAAGGCAATATGATGCAATTTATAATAATGATGCAACCAAAAGCAATATAACAACCATATGCAAAAAAAGTACAGAGAGTACTCTGTACTAAAATATTACGCATCCAATCTTTTCAAAAGATATTTCTAGAACTAAATGTATGGGATTTTATATTGAAAATATATTTTCACATTCCTCCAAGAGAAATATATCAAAACCCAAAATCAATTATGACAAGGTGGGGATTCCTCCTACCAAGCATTGTATAACTCTAGAATCAAAACAACACGGAGTATCCACTGGTATTTCGGTTCCTCCTAAAACTTAACTAGAGTAAACAAATATATCTAACCAATCTTCCAAATCGAAAAACCCCCAATCGCCTAACTTTAGTAATAACAAAATATTTGAAAAACCACTTCACAAAAAATCTTTTCAAATATTCATGAATAATAATACTTCACCAAAATTTTCAAAATATTATTATTATTATTTTCTTTTCACAAATATTTTCAAAATCAGTTTTTCAAAAGCACGGGGATTAAGTGCTAACAAATAACAACTAAAAAATCCTTTAATTATAAATTTTGGCTTTATAACCGATAATATATATAACCACACTATCGATCAAATTAAATTCCATAAAGGAATAAACTAACACTTAATATTATTTACAATGTTAGGTAACTAAAAAAGAAGATTTAGACTTATTCTTAGGTTCACAACTTTCTTGACCATCCCAGGGATATAGATAATTATTTAAGCGTACCATTACACCATCATCCTTTGGTTATTACTTAGAAGATTATATAAGCTTCCCCAAACAAAATTGAAAGTCACTCGCCAAACTTTCTTAAGCCACACAACAAAGTATACAAATATACTTAAGCCCTTATGATGTACATAAATCATCCGTACACAATATTTGATCCGACCACTTGCTCGGATACATACACTTTACTTCCTAACTAGTATCACTCACTCGACCACCCTAGTGCAGACTCTGATCAAATTCCTCAATTAGAAACCTTTGTTCCCCTTACATAGCCATATATTATGATAGAAAACGTTTGCATCATATTAAGAATCTGAATCAAGTGTTCGCTGACAAGAATAAAGTGAGAAATCCTTTTCCAGACTGGTCTGAATCACCCGAAATTATGTATTCGAATTCTAGATCAAGAATTGTATGAATAAAATGATCTCATATAACTTATGTACTTAATCCAATTATTTATTAACTGCACCAGTCTCTTTCTAAATTACTTTCGTTTTCACTTATAGGATTTAATTCAATACTAAAATTATTTATGAATTACTTCATAAATTTTCACTTGAGTTTACAAACATTTTATAAAGATGCAACTTTATAAAACATTAAATTAAAAACATACTCCACTTTTATTTACTTTTATAATACTCTTCTATATCCTAAGAGTGTATACAAAATGTTAATTTTAATTAATTTATTTATTTCTATTTTTATATTTATTTTTACTTTCAAAACTCAAATTGTGACGCACTACCCCGAGACCCACATTAACAGAGAGTATTACTGGGTAATACCATCTGCTAATGCGGAGAATAGGGCTGGTTAGGAGCGACCCTCTATAGTTTTGCCTTAAATATCTATTGAATACATCGATTAGTGCTCTATATTATTTTTTCTCTTTGATATCTCAAGTGGATCGACATATCCAATAAATGCTTAATACAAAACTACAGGTGGCTATAGGATCTATCAGAACAAAATACAACTACTCAAATGCATAACACATCACAGAACAGCAAACAGATATATATACATATATACTGATACATCCCAATACAATACAAATAATACATCATAAGTGGTATGACGACCATAATATACACATGAGTCAAAACAATAAATACATATCAGAGTAACGACAAAAAGACTGCAATGAAAAGGGCTAGCAGAATAGGTCCATGCGGAAGTAGAATAGGCTAAGTCCATAAGGGTACCTAACCTGAAATACCTCGGTTTGACCCGAGTATAAAATACCCGGGTCAGTCTAGCTAAACAAATCAGTTAAAGGGAATATATGATAACATAAGCATATGATAAAGGTAATGTTCTACTTAAACAAGAAGAAACAATAATAAGTATAATCATGAGCATAAGTATGGTATGATTATTTTAAGTGATGAGATGATATCACTTACACAAACATATAATCTCAAAAGAGATAAGACAATCCATAAAATACAAATTATAGCAAGCCTCATATCATCGGTATATCGTAAAACATCAATATTGGTTTAGGGAAAATATAACTCCTAAAAAGGAGAAATCCCAAACCCGCCATATCGACAAACTCAAAGAAATCTCAAAGAAATAACCATCTCAAAAATATGCCACAAGGCAATCAAATATAACTCTCCAACATAGGAGAATATAATCCCAAATAAACGCCAAAAGGCAAATCTCATGTAATAACGCCAATAGGCAAATCTCAATAATAACGCCACAAGGCAAATCTCAAATAACGCCTATGAAGGCAACTCAAATCTCAAAATAGAACTCCCAAGAGTTCAAATTCCCGAAAGGTAATCGCCACGAATATATATCGAATGGTTCAAATGACTAATTTTGGAAAGGGGCGATACGCTAGGGAAAATAGTCAAAGAAATCATCTCAAAAGTGTTTGCATGTGCATGTGGCCGAAGCCTTGCCAGGTACTGTTATCTCAAATAGGTACCTCGCCCGAAGGCATAACGTCACAATGAAAAATACGCCGCAATGGCAAATGCCGCAATGGAAAATACGCCGCAATGGCAAACGTCTCGAAGATAAATACGCTGCAATGGCAATGACCCGAAGGTCCAGTACTGGCACGCCGCAATGGCAAATGTGTCACAAATTCTTGGATAGGAACTCGAACAGTGTTAACGTACGTCCCATACCACACGTTTGCACTAAACGATTTACTATCCGCTAGTAAATTTCACACTCAAAGCAGTAAAAAGTTTACCTCATCTCATCGGTAAACTCGACTCAAAGGTCAAAACGATCAAACGGACAAGTTGGGAATTAACCGATAAGATAAACGCACATGTCCCATACCACATGTTTTACCAAACCATTTAATTCTCCTTCTCATTCTGTAACAACCCGCATATTTATCAATTTTTTTTATTTAAATATTTTATTGTTAGTCGGATGTTAGACCGAAAAGCTACTTTTTGCATACGGTCAAATTAGGACTCGAGACCACCCCCATTGAGTTCAAAATGACGTTTGCGATCTTTTTGAGTGTAAACTTCGATATGTTTGGAGATAGTGAAATTTTCATCACTTTTCCCGCTTGAGACTTTGGTTTGGACTGCACCTTCCTAACTCAGCCCAACCCCCTCTTCTCTTCATCACTTCATCAAAACACTCCAAGCTTTGTCAAAAATGGTGGTGGGAAGTGGAAATTAAAACTCCAAACACAAATTCCATTTGCAAATCCGAGATTCAACATCTAATTCAAGTAGAAGATTGTGGATTCAAGCTTTGGGTTGCTTCTCCTTGCTTTCAATCTTCATCTTCATCAATTTCGTGGAAAAGGTGAGATTTTTGATCTCACATCTTGCCTATGATTGTCATTGGACTGTTGGGAATGATTCCCTATCACTCTTGCATCAACATTTGCATTTGGTTTGGATTGGATTGGCGAAAAACTTCAATTTTCAGCGTTTTGGTGATTTTTCTGGCCTTAAGTCGTTTCTGGCCTTCGCTGAGTCGTCCACGAGTTAAGCCTAAGTCGTGAGTCGTTCACGAGTTAAGGGCTTAAGTTGCGCGCGTGTATTTCTGTTCGCCTGGCTTGAGTCGTTCGCGAGTTAAGTGCTAAGTCGTTCGCGAGTCAAGTGATAAGTCGTAGCTCGTATGGCTCTTAAGTCCTAGGTCGTTGGCTTTTAAACTGTTAAGTCGTATGACCTTAAGTCGTAGGTCGTCCCCGAGTTAAGACTTAAGTCGTTGCCTTCTGCTATCTCGTCCTGACTTAGGTCGTACTGAGATAAGTCGTTAGGTCGTATAGACCTTAGCTCGTAGCTCGTATTGGAGCTTAAGTCGTAAGTCGTTCGTTCCACTAAGTCGTTCAAGGCTTAGGTCGTTAAGACATTCGTTTGCTAACTCGTAGCTCGTATTCAAAGCTTAAGTCTTTAGGTCGCGTGCCTTGCTAACTCGTTAGGTCGCATGCCCAGTTAAGTCGTATGACCTTAAGTCGTAGGTCGTTTCTGACTTCGCTAGGTCGTTCGCGAGTTACTGGCTTGGCATAAGTCGTTCAGGAGCTAATGGCATAAGTCGTTAAGTCGTTAAAGGCTTAAGTCGTTAAGTCGTTCAAGACTTAGGTCGTATGACCTTATCCCCTTAAGTCGTAGGTCGTCTCAGACCTAACATTCCCGCTGCTTCTCTTAGGTCGCTTGACCCTACGTCGTAGGTCGCTTTACTTCGTTAAGTCGTAGGTAGCTCGACTTTGTTAAGTCGTAGGTCGCCACCGACCTTACCCTTAGGTCGAATGACCTATTATCTGCTTGGTCGTGTGGCATTCCTCCCTTAAGTCGTAAGTCGTTCGCGAGATTAGTACTTGGTCGTTTGACCTGTTCTTCTGCTAGCTCGCGTGGCACTCCACTTAGGTCGTATGACCTTATCCCTTAAGTCGTAAGTCGTTCGCGAGTTAGTACTTGGTCGTTTGACCGGTTTGGCTTCTCGAGACAGCTTGCCTTCACTAAGTCGTACTTTGATGGTTTTGGGATTGACTTCTTTGGACTTTACTCACGTCTTCGTACGTGAATTGATTTGTTCCACAATCGTTTTATGACTTGTCACTTTAAAGATATATGAAGGTTTCAATACTAATAGTAAATATCAAAACTCTTTCATCAAAGCGATTTCAACACTATTTTAAGTATCAAAAGTTCGTTTTCTCAAACAGATTTTCAATCTACTAGTATATACAAGCCTTTACTTCACTCGAATGAGAAATCGACTTAAACGACTTAGTAAAACGAGTGGTATGAAACGCTTGCGTTCACTTCGTCGGTTAACTCTTGGACTTGTTCGATTGAACCCTTTTCGTGACAATTTCCTAAGTGAAGATTTACAGCTTGTTCGTAAATATTTAAGTTAAGCAAGTGGTTATGGGACATGAAGCTAAACTCATATATTTACTAGCTTGGTGTGATTGACACTTCTCGCTGATCATGATGATCATTTTATGATTTAGACTAGCAATTGTGCGATGTCTCTTTGTCCATATGAAGGACTGTACTTCATTCTATTGAGCTTCGTCTCATTTCTTTGTGGGCTGGCAACCCAAGTACTTTTAATGTGTTTCGATTCATCTGATGTACCGTTTGTACTACATCGATGTCTCTGTCTTTCTGATTCATTGGACGTACCGTTTGCACTGCGTCAATGTTCGATTCATCTGATGTACCGTTTGTACTACATCGATGTCTCTGTCTTTCCGGTTCATTGGGCGTACCGTTTGCACTGCGTCAATGTTCGATTCATCTGATGTACCGTTTGTACTACATCGATGTCTCTGTCTTTCCGATTCATTGGACGTACCGTTTGCACTGCGTCAATGTTTGATTCATCTGATGTACCGTTTGTACTACATCGATGTCTTGGCTTTCTGATTCATTGGACGTACCGTTTGCACTACGTCAATGTTCTGAATTGTATTGTCTTTCTGATTCATTGGACGTACCGTTTGCACTGCGTCAATGTTCGATTCATCTGATGTACCGTTTGTACTACATCGATGTCTCTGTCTTTCTGATTCATTGGACGTACCGTTTGCACTGCGTCAATGTTTGATTCATCTGATGTACCGTTTGTACTACATCGATGTCTTGGCTTTCTGATTCATTGGACGTACCGTTTGCACTGCGTCAATGTTTGATTCATCTGATGTACCGTTTGTACTACATCGATGTCTTGGCTTTCTGGTTCATTGGACGTACCGTTTGCACTGCGTCAATGTACCGGCTTTCATGCTCCTGTTTGGGATTGGCCATCCTTTTCTGGTGATTTCTGGATTTCTAATGATTGATTTCTGGAATTTTATGTTTCACCAGCTTTTACCATTTGACATTGATGAGTATGTCATTTTATTGTGGCTTGGTGAATTAAATTAAGAATATGACATTCTTTTCTCTGTTTTGAGATTATTGAGATATTGTATGACTTTTATGGGATTTCTAATGTATACTTTTCATAGTATGACACCTTTTTGTTATCATACGTTCTATTATCATATCTCATATTCTATCTCATTTTATCTGATAATTATAGCTAGACTGATCCGTTTATTATTTTCTTCTTAAATAATACTCGGGTCAGACTGAGTTTTTACAGGTGCTTCATCATGACTTCTTATCTGGAGCCATCTTCTGACTTTTGGCTAACTACTCTTGTTTAGTAGGTTTTTGTTGTATGAATTTGGGATGAGACTCCTTGATGTATACGTATTCTATTGTCTTGCACTTGTATCTATTCTTTTGTGTTATTGTGGATCTTATTTGACCACTACTCTGATGTACACTTTTAGGTGTAATATTCATATCTTATTCCGCCTTTGTGATATGAATTGTCTGTGACTGATTTGTTCTACGTTTATTTCTATATTTGTTTCCGAAGATCATATATAGCCACCGTGTGATAGCTTTGTGTTTGCTTCGGTATGTCGGATTTCCTCCTTAAAAGATATTCATTCTATTCTATCTGACATATCGGTGCTCGCGCAAAGAAGTTACATAGATGGTCGCTCCTCAACAGCCTTATCCTCCGTGCTAATTGACAGCACTACACCGTAGTGTTCTTGGTTAGCGTGGGTATAAAGGTGGGGCGTCACAGCTTGGTATCAGAGCCAAACTTCGGAACAATGTAGAATAATCTAGCAAGGATCATTGTCCTAAGTCTTTCTTAGGAATCGTGCCATAGGATTTGATTCGGGTCTTCGTACCATTCTATCCTATTTTCATTTTATGATTCCTTGTTCTATCAATCAAGATTGTCTGATATTCATTCTGAGAATAACATTTTCTTCTTCTTTCTTTCTTAAAGAAGAGAAATGGTTAGATCTGGCCGTCCCAGTGCCGGTCAATCCAGTGCTACTCCTCAGGAGGGAGTATTTATGTCTGCCCAGCAGCTTCTAGATCTTGTTAAGAATGCTCAAGCTATCGGACCCATTTCAGAGCCTACTCATCCTAGATCCGGTTTTGCACGCTTGTGTAGAGATTATACCGATTTGGGTGGAAGGCCATTCCGGGGATCCGAGAGTGTTATTGAAATCCAAGCTTGGCTTAGATCATGCGACCGCATCTTTTCTCGCATGAATCTTGTTGATCTCCACCGAGTCCAAGTGGCTTCTAGCATGCTCCAAGAAAGAGCATTGGATTGGTATGAGCTCCTTATTTCTGAAATTGTTGAAGCGGATCTCACTTGGGAGCAATTCCGGGAGCGATTCGAATTGAAATTTGTGCCGGAGGCTGAAAAAGTAACCTTGGCCCGGCGATTTATCGACCTTGTTCAAGGTGAATCTTCTGTGACGGACTACGTCGCATCTTTCGAATCTCTTTCTAAATACGGGGTTGAATACATTAATACCCCATTGAAGAAAAATCAGAGATTTGTCTATGGCTTGAATAAGAATCTAAAGAAGCCATTACTCCTGAAACTCGAGGTTTCATTTGATCAGCTTATTGATATCGCTCTTCGTCTTGAAGAGGCCGATAGAGAGTGTGATGTTGAAGTTGTGGGTGCTAAACAAAACTTCAACAACAACATGAAAAGGCCTACTAAGTTCAAAGGCCCTAATCCAATTCCCGACAAGAAAGGGAAGCAAGAATCTTCGGTAGCAAAGACTCCTACCTCTAGTCGTGGACGATGCTACAATTGTGGCCTTACGGACCACTATGTAAATGAGTGCCCGAAACCATTTTTCTGTCGTTATTGCAAAGGTTCGGGACATCTTTTATCTTCATGCCCCAAACTTCCGGACAAGAGAGAGGGAAAGCTAAATGTTGTTCAAGTCCCTAGTGACACTTCCCATGGTCAAGGTATCCATTCTATCCTTGATGACATTTATTTCGTGAACATTTTTATTATTATTATTATAATTATTCGAGTTCTTTTGATATGGGTTTCGTCTCATTATTTTATAACAAAAGAACAGGTTGATTCCTTTTCTTTAGACATTTTTGGGCTTGTTGACTTCTTTGAGGATTGCGAATCCGGTTGGCGGATCCGCAACACTCAATTTTCTTTTTATTGATGTCGAAATTATTTTATGTGATTTTTCTTTCCGAACCGATTTCTACTTATGCTTCGGAATTGACTTTTGTAAGGACTGGCTTAATTACTATGAAGCCATATCCTTTGTCCCGTGTGGGATATTCATCTTCGACATTTTCAATCTGTTAAACAGATTTCTGTTTTTCCTCTGTGATTTTGATTCTAATTTGAGGGCATCATTTTATTCTTGTAGTTTGAGAATTTCCGGTATTTTTGAGCGTGTCTTAGGATTATCGCCTAACAAATCTTTTGAGTGATGTTAAGGTCTTTTTAGTTCGACCTTGCCCTCGATTTTCATTTGCTACGAGTTGCGGGAGTTAGCATTCCCTTTACCGCATTCCGCGCTCAATATGATTCTTATGAATGACTTGTTATGTCATTCAGTTTATCCAGCTTATTTCATCCATTTTATGAATCGAGTATTTTACGATCTCGATGACTCCATTCTTTGATTTTGGATGAAAATAGCAATTTAAAATTTTGCAAATCTTTTTCATAAGATTTATTTATAAATAAAATTGGATTTTTATTCTTTAAGCAAACAAAGAATATTCTTAAGAGTTTTTAAGAAACAATCTTGAAGATGATTTTGTGATTGTATTGCCCATTGAGTGCTTTAAGAATTTTGGTCGATGCGCTTGATCAACGTTATCGATAGAAATTTCCTAAACACTTTGATGAGACAATCAGACACAGAAAAATGTAAATTTCTCTAGAAAGATTATTTGAAAGAATTCTTTTCCGCTACTTTTATTCTTGTGATTCCCGATGGGAACCAAGACTTTATCTTTTGTACCAATGCTAATTGTATTGGTTTGGATGTCGTCCTTTTTCTTTTGCTTCTAAATAGTTATAGCCTATCGAGACTAGGTATGCCACTCATGATCTAGTGCTCGTGGTTATTGTTTTTCCTTTTGAAAATTTGGCATCACTATTTTTGGGTGAGAAATTTGTTCTCTACCTTAATCATAAATCTTTGGAATATTTATTTTCTCATGAGGAACTTAATATTGGCTTGAGTTTCTTGCATCTTATGATTTTGATATTCCTTTTATTCCCAGAAGGGAAATCGTGTTGCCAATGCGTTTACTCATAAGCAACAAGTTGTTGATTCTTTGATGATGTCCGAAAGGAATAATCTTTTTATCAAGTTCATCGGACGTTTTGGACATACTTCATTTTTATGGAGTTTTATCTCATTTCTTTTATGGACTTGCGTCCGATGTTCTTTTATGGCCTTTGATTCATTGGACGTACCGTTTTTGTACTACGTTGGTGTTCGGAGATGTTCGGGTTTCCAGTTTCTTAGGCGTATCGCTTTTTGTGCTACGCCGTTCCACCAGCTCAATTTTCTGTTATTCATGACGTTTTCCACGTCTTCCAACTATGGAAATGCCTTAGGGATTCTAATTTTATTCTTGAGCCTGGTGTTATTGTGGAAATTGAATTTTCGTCCGTTTGACTTTTGAGCAACATTTTATTCGCATCATTGCTTCGGAGGTTGAGCGTCTTCGAAATAAAGATGTTCTTCTTGTGAAAGTTCTATGGTTCTCAAATCCCAAGGATTGCTCTTGGGAAATTTAGAGAATTCATCGAGCGAACTCGTCCGGGTTTTCTCTTTCATGCTCTTTTTGGTGAACTTCTCATTTCAAATTTTCTTTGGTATTGATATGCTTTTATGGTTGTTACTCTTTTATTTTCATCTTACTTATTGCGAGGACGCAATTTCTTTAAGGAGGGGAGTCTGTAACAACCCGCATATTTATCAATTTTTTTTATTTAAATATTTTATTGTTAGTCGGATGTTAGACCGAAAAGCTACTTTTTGCATACGGTCAAATTAGGACTCGAGACCACCCCCATTGAGTTCAAAATGACGTTTGCGATCTTTTTGAGTGTAAACTTCGATATGTTTGGAGATAGTGAAATTTTCATCACTTTTCCCGCTTGAGACTTTGGTTTGGACTGCACCTTCCTAACTCAGCCCAACCCCCTCTTCTCTTCATCACTTCATCAAAATACTCCAAGCTTTGTCAAAAATGGTGGTGGGAAGTGGAAATTAAAACTCCAAACACAAATTCCATTTGCAAATCCGAGATTCAACATCTAATTCAAGTAGAAGATTGTGGATTCAAGCTTTGGGTTGCTTCTCCTTGCTTTCAATCTTCATCTTCATCAATTTCGTGGAAAAGGTGAGATTTTTGATCTCACATCTTGCCTATGATTGTCATTGGACTGTTGGGAATGATTCCCTATCACTCTTGCATCAACATTTGCATTTGGTTTGGATTGGATTGGCGAAAAACTTCAATTTTCAGCGTTTTGGTGATTTTTCTGGCCTTAAGTCGTTTCTGGCCTTCGCTGAGTCGTCCACGAGTTAAGCCTAAGTCGTGAGTCGTTCACGAGTTAAGGGCTTAAGTTGCGCGCGTGTATTTCTGTTCGCCTGGCTTGAGTCGTTCGCGAGTTAAGTGCTAAGTCGTTCGCGAGTCAAGTGATAAGTCGTAGCTCGTATGGCTCTTAAGTCCTAGGTCGTTGGCTTTTAAACTGTTAAGTCGTATGACCTTAAGTCGTAGGTCGTCCCCGAGTTAAGACTTAAGTCGTTGCCTTCTGCTATCTCGTCCTGACTTAGGTCGTACTGAGATAAGTCGTTAGGTCGTATAGACCTTAGCTCGTAGCTCGTATTGGAGCTTAAGTCGTAAGTCGTTCGTTCCACTAAGTCGTTCAAGGCTTAGGTCGTTAAGACATTCGTTTGCTAACTCGTAGCTCGTATTCAAAGCTTAAGTCTTTAGGTCGCGTGCCTTGCTAACTCGTTAGGTCGCATGCCCAGTTAAGTCGTATGACCTTAAGTCGTAGGTCGTTTCTGACTTCGCTAGGTCGTTCGCGAGTTACTGGCTTGGCATAAGTCGTTCAGGAGCTAATGGCATAAGTCGTTAAGTCGTTAAAGGCTTAAGTCGTTAAGTCGTTCAAGACTTAGGTCGTATGACCTTATCCCCTTAAGTCGTAGGTCGTCTCAGACCTAACATTCCCGCTGCTTCTCTTAGGTCGCTTGACCCTACGTCGTAGGTCGCTTTACTTCGTTAAGTCGTAGGTAGCTCGACTTTGTTAAGTCGTAGGTCGCCACCGACCTTACCCTTAGGTCGAATGACCTATTATCTGCTTGGTCGTGTGGCATTCCTCCCTTAAGTCGTAAGTCGTTCGCGAGATTAGTACTTGGTCGTTTGACCTGTTCTTCTGCTAGCTCGCGTGGCACTCCACTTAGGTCGTATGACCTTATCCCTTAAGTCGTAAGTCGTTCGCGAGTTAGTACTTGGTCGTTTGACCGGTTTGGCTTCTCGAGACAGCTTGCCTTCACTAAGTCGTACTTTGATGGTTTTGGGATTGACTTCTTTGGACTTTACTCACGTCTTCGTACGTGAATTGATTTGTTCCACAATCGTTTTATGACTTGTCACTTTAAAGATATATGAAGGTTTCAATACTAATAGTAAATATCAAAACTCTTTCATCAAAGCGATTTCAACACTATTTTAAGTATCAAAAGTTCGTTTTCTCAAACAGATTTTCAATCTACTAGTATATACAAGCCTTTACTTCACTCGAATGAGAAATCGACTTAAACGACTTAGTAAAACGAGTGGTATGAAACGCTTGCGTTCACTTCGTCGGTTAACTCTTGGACTTGTTCGATTGAACCCTTTTCGTGACAATTTCCTAAGTGAAGATTTACAGCTTGTTCGTAAATATTTAAGTTAAGCAAGTGGTTATGGGACATGAAGCTAAACTCATATATTTACTAGCTTGGTGTGATTGACACTTCTCGCTGATCATGATGATCATTTTATGATTTAGACTAGCAATTGTGCGATGTCTCTTTGTCCATATGAAGGACTGTACTTCATTCTATTGAGCTTCGTCTCATTTCTTTGTGGGCTGGCAACCCAAGTACTTTTAATGTGTTTCGATTCATCTGATGTACCGTTTGTACTACATCGATGTCTCTGTCTTTCTGATTCATTGGACGTACCGTTTGCACTGCGTCAATGTTCGATTCATCTGATGTACCGTTTGTACTACATCGATGTCTCTGTCTTTCCGGTTCATTGGGCGTACCGTTTGCACTGCGTCAATGTTCGATTCATCTGATGTACCGTTTGTACTACATCGATGTCTCTGTCTTTCCGATTCATTGGACGTACCGTTTGCACTGCGTCAATGTTTGATTCATCTGATGTACCGTTTGTACTACATCGATGTCTTGGCTTTCTGATTCATTGGACGTACCGTTTGCACTACGTCAATGTTCTGAATTGTATTGTCTTTCTGATTCATTGGACGTACCGTTTGCACTGCGTCAATGTTCGATTCATCTGATGTACCGTTTGTACTACATCGATGTCTCTGTCTTTCTGATTCATTGGACGTACCGTTTGCACTGCGTCAATGTTTGATTCATCTGATGTACCGTTTGTACTACATCGATGTCTTGGCTTTCTGATTCATTGGACGTACCGTTTGCACTGCGTCAATGTTTGATTCATCTGATGTACCGTTTGTACTACATCGATGTCTTGGCTTTCTGGTTCATTGGACGTACCGTTTGCACTGCGTCAATGTACCGGCTTTCATGCTCCTGTTTGGGATTGGCCATCCTTTTCTGGTGATTTCTGGATTTCTAATGATTGATTTCTGGAATTTTATGTTTCACCAGCTTTTACCATTTGACATTGATGAGTATGTCATTTTATTGTGGCTTGGTGAATTAAATTAAGAATATGACATTCTTTTCTCTGTTTTGAGATTATTGAGATATTGTATGACTTTTATGGGATTTCTAATGTATACTTTTCATAGTATGACACCTTTTTGTTATCATACGTTCTATTATCATATCTCATATTCTATCTCATTTTATCTGATAATTATAGCTAGACTGATCCGTTTATTATTTTCTTCTTAAATAATACTCGGGTCAGACTGAGTTTTTACAGGTGCTTCATCATGACTTCTTATCTGGAGCCATCTTCTGACTTTTGGCTAACTACTCTTGTTTAGTAGGTTTTTGTTGTATGAATTTGGGATGAGACTCCTTGATGTATACGTATTCTATTGTCTTGCACTTGTATCTATTCTTTTGTGTTATTGTGGATCTTATTTGACCACTACTCTGATGTACACTTTTAGGTGTAATATTCATATCTTATTCCGCCTTTGTGATATGAATTGTCTGTGACTGATTTGTTCTACGTTTATTTCTATATTTGTTTCCGAAGATCATATATAGCCACCGTGTGATAGCTTTGTGTTTGCTTCGGTATGTCGGATTTCCTCCTTAAAAGATATTCATTCTATTCTATCTGACATATCGGTGCTCGCGCAAAGAAGTTACATAGATGGTCGCTCCTCAACAGCCTTATCCTCCGTGCTAATTGACAGCACTACACCGTAGTGTTCTTGGTTAGCGTGGGTATAAAGGTGGGGCGTCACACATTCGCTCGAATAGTGCAAAACGTGTATTTTATATAAAATAATTTACTTTGAAAAACAAGCTTCGAAAACCAATTTTCGAAATCAATTTGAAAACCCATATTTGAAAATTCCCTTATATAGAAAATAAATAGATTTTATACTTGAAAATACTTTAAAATATTATTTAATAATTATTTTGAAATGCCTATTAATTTTAAAAATCATTTCAAAAAAATTTGGAGAAAACCGTGCTCGAAAACGAATAAAAACAAGGAAAATCACTCAAACTGATATTCGAATTTAAACTCAAATTAAATTCAAAACAATTAAAAACTTGAATTTTGAAATCTCCAAAATTTGGCTAGTCTAATGATAGACATCATAGCCTAAGAATATATGCAAAAAAATCACAAAACAAGGCAAGAAAACAAGCAAAAAAGACTCAAAAACAACCAGAAAAGGAGCAAAAAATGGGCTGCAAAAAGCCCACCGCCCAAGTCGACATGGAAGTCGACCTCTATGCCCCAAAGGTCAACCTCCCTGTCGACCAAAGGGTCCTCTGGGTCGACCTGTATGTTGACCAAGGGAGAGGAATGTTGACTTCTTCATACGTGATTTGTTCCAGGTCGTTTTCAGGCTGCGAACTGATTTTCAGAGCAAGGCTTGACATAGCAAATGACTATAAATGTAACGACCCGCATTTTTGACCGTTCAAGTCGACAATAATCCACACATGTCCAACTCAAACCGTTCAAAAAGGCAGATGGTTATTGGGGTTAAATAAGAAAAGGAAAGAAAGAACAGAAGCAAACTCAGAATCTTGCAGCGGAAGGAACAAGATATAATAATAAAATAACAGTTCATGAAGCTGTTAAATAAATAAATTTGATTATTATTATACATTATAAATCAGAGTTCATACATATCAGAGATAATACAACAATGCAGCGGAACAATAATACAGTAGTAGAATACAAATGATATAATACCAAACTCCGTCTTCGTCCTCCAGAATAAGTCTTCAACCTAAACTGAAATGCTCAGGCTGACCCGAGCGTAATGAAAAGACAAAACACTCGAGTCAGGACTAAAATATCTCATGTAAGTCAAATCGAATAAGAAAATATGAGTGTGACGGCGTCGGAGATGTTTACGGGTTTTGACATCTCCTATCCAGTGTCAACGTGAGTGCAATAACTTAAGAGATGTTACGGGATTTTCCATCTCTCAAGGATCCGTTAAACTATCTACTATGTAGTACAATACGCTAAGTAGATAATGTCTATCAGTAATATAGAGATATCAAAGTAGGGTTAAGCAGGGCCCATACACCTCTCAACCTGTTTATTCCCAAAAGCATATACAAGACCGTAGTTTCCCCAAAACCGGAAGTCACCAGAGGGCAATCCATATACTAAAGGTACAAAACAAAACGTAGTGGTCGCGAATAGGATAATCAGTATGACAAGGTACATGAGGCGATACCAACTAGGATACTAGTAGTTGCCTGATCCGGACTGATGTTGGGCATAGCAGCTACTACCCCAACACCGCGAAACAACACTCCCAAATCGCGGGGTGCACCCAAATCGAATCACAAAAGTAATAGACATGGTATCGAAGGAGTGTGTCCGCTAGAGATGGCGATCCTCAATGGCCCGGCGCGGCTCCTGTTTTAGTCATGTCAGGGGTCATCCAAAATCGTTCTCTTTCTTCAAATCAACACGTTCACCAAAACCATCCACTTCGTTCTGGATCAACACTTCGCGTATACTAGTTATTAAAGTGGTTTTCAGTATCGACAGAGAGTATGTCCATATCCGATCCCGGTCTCTTTAATAACTACGTATTATTACACCGGTGGCTCTTTTATATTTCAAATCGATTCATAATTGATATCAAAATATCATATTCGCTTCAAAATCAAATCCATTTCAAAATCATCATATCTACTCAAATATACGATTTCATTTCAAAAATCATTTTCGCCTCAATATCTCATTTCGATTTCAAAATCATTTTCGCCTCAATATCTCATTTCGATTTCAAAATCATTTTCTAATTTCAATTTAGGTCGCAACTTTATTTAACCCAATTCGTATTTAAATTCAAGATTTAAATATAAACATTTCACTTTAAATAAATCCATTTCCAAAATCGTATCACTTTCCAAAGTTATACCGCTTTCGAAACCATAAATCTTTTAAAATCAAAACACTTTGGAAATCGAAACACTTTATATGAAATATAGCTTCCTCAAATTTCACAAATTGATTCAAATAAACTCGAATTTCAAAATTAAAATTTAATCAGATTTCAAATCATCAATTTCAACTCGATTCAGCTTCTCAATAAACCATTTCAAATTATCAATTTCAAATACATATTTGAACCATAAAATAAACAATTTCACTTCCGATATATTTCGAAACTTTAAATATTTCACATTTCAAAATAGTTCATATATTTATATAAGAATATAAGATTCGCTTTAAAACCATTTCGTATTCAACTTAGAATATACTTCAAATTAAACATCCGTATTAAGTAGTTTACTTAATTTCTGGAACAATTCCAATTCAATAAACTTAGATTAATATTCGGATTTCAAGAATTCATTTAAGTATTACATTCCAAATCAGTTTCAGTTCAAATCCTATTCAAATCAATTTTATCATCAAATTTAATTCAATAGTTTTAATTTAGTCCAATTCACAAATTCCTTTGAATTTCAATTAAATTCCAAATTAATTAAATCTCAATTTCAAATTAATTTTCAATTCCAAACTCAAACTTGAAATATCATTTCATATAAATTTTCTTAGAAATATTCAGAGTTCGATTAAAAGTCCAATCTTTTAAAACAAATCAACTTTCGAAAATTTACGCCGTATTTCAAATTTTTCTTAAAATCTAAACTTCGAATAATTAAACAATTTCATTTACCAAGTTTAAATTCCAACATTTCGAGCTTCAATTCAAAATAATTCGATTTCCATAAATTTGATTTTATTCTTAAAATCAATTCATTTAAATAATTTCAAAACAACTTTTTAAAATCATTTAATTTAACCAACCCGGTGTCCGTATGTAATTTTCTATCCTATGGCCAAGTGATTATTATTTCAATTACATGTCAGGGATGAATATATATTACTTAAACCAATCATAGTGTCATATGCATGTATAACAGGATATATATAAGCAAATAAACATCCAAACATTTAAATATCAACCAATAGCATCCATCGAAATAAATCATCCAATAGTCAATACAATTCACGGCAATTTCATAGTTATCAATATCGGGAAATTTGATTTTGATTAAATCCTAATCTCAATTTACTGTCCATTAAATTTTCCAACGGTGAATTCACATGACAATCTATATGACAATTTAAATTTTTATCAAACAACGACAAATAAATTCATATCACTTCATAATATCAAATTTAACTAACAAAATTATTTTAGTCAATTGTGAGCGTATAAACACTCACCTTGATTTTCAATTTTAAATCAAATCGAACGACGTTCGATTTAACCTAAAATTTTAGTTAGCTTCAAATGTCTCCAAATCAATTCCATGATGTAGAGCTCGTCGCCACGATTCCAACTCAAAAAGTTTCACGCGTTTTCGACCTCGTATGAAAAAGATATGAATTTTCAAAGTTTGTATACAAATATATATATATATAAATTTTTTTTTTTATTTTTTTATTTTTTTATACCAGATCAGATTCTGGCCGTTCAATCTTGCTTGCTTCAGATCTGGACCGCCCCTTCATCTTCCTCTTCAACGTGATAAATACGTACAACACAAACCCATAGCCGCCTTTACTCCATGAATTTTCACGACCAAACCGAGCAACTTGAAGACGATCAGGTTACACCACTTCGAAGCCACCGCCTTACTCCACCTTCACCTGGAATAGCTTGAAGCTCGGCCTCCTCCTCTGCCTCGAATTGCGTGAAAAACGCAGCCCCTTCGTGCTCGATTTCCCGTTGACTCGAAGCTCCGTTTTCGATCATCTCCGTATGGATTTGAAGCTCTCGTCGTGCTCTACAACTTTCGTGTTGGAAGTTTTCTCTAATTATCGACGGATTTTGAGTAATTGAGGGGAGAAGATTCGTGCATTTCTGGCCATTGAAGTATAAGTGGCGGCTGGCTTGAAACCCTAGCCTTTGTTTGCAAATTGTGAAATGGAGGGCCTTTTATAGAAAATTGCAAAACACTATTCACCCGAAATTTTCCGAACTCCAAACGAAGCGTGCCGGCTGGCGTTTCTAAGGTTTACCCCACGTTCTGGACACAATGGAATAGGTTTCGGAAGCTAATTCAATCGTATGTGTGAGTTATGGCAATAAACGATCGATTTAAATTAAACCGATTTAAACCGACTTCGATGCGTTTTAATTTGTACCGGACAAACGGTAAATCCAATCGACTTGAAATTTGAAACCTTACAATAATATGACATTACGGATCCGATGAAACTAGTTTCGTCCAAATCCGAGACTTTTTGAAAAAATGACTATTTTCTCTCGCCGAATTAATATTAAAAACAATTCGATGCGTTTAGAGCTGCCACGGTCAAACGATAACTCCGATTGCTACAAAAATTGAAATCCGACAATAACAAACTATTACGGATCCAATGAAACAAGTTTCGTTCAATTCTGAGACTGTTCGAAAAATGTCTATTTTTCAGTCGATAATTAAATATTAAAATATTCAATTTTCACAAATTAACTTTAAATTCAATTTTAAAAGTTCTATAACATCACTATAACTCCAATATGATAAGATAAAATTTTACAAATCATTTTCAATCATATTCAACTCGATTTTCAATTATTTATGAAATTTAACTTATTAAATTATCGATTTAATTGTCTAATTAAATCCAATATTCGAAAAAATAAATTATTCGACTGTTTAATTTCAATATAAAATTACCAATTTTAAATTATTAACTTTTTAAATCAAATTTCAATTGTTCACAAATCCCATTTTTAATTTCACAGTAATTAACAATCTTTTACAATTTAGTTTTCCATTATAAATCCAATATAAAAGATTATATTAGATTCAGCGTTCAATTATATTATAATTCAAATTCAAGTTATTTAATTTCAAATGAATTCTTTTATTTCGATTTACACTTTCATTATTGAATCAACCATTTTATTTATTCTTTATTATCAATAGTTTATAATTCATTTACTTTCATTTTCTTCAGCTATCATCTTATTTAAATTCACAGTAATATTAAATTACATTCATTTACGTTGATTTCCATATTATAACTTCAATATTAAATGTAACATTTTATTTATTTCGTTGTTTACAATCAAATTCAATTCAATTCAATTACTTGTTACCTTCAAATTTAAATCTTTACTTACGTTCAATTACAAGTTAACATCTTTATTTAATTTACAAATAAGTCATTTCAGAATTCAGTTTTGTATTTTAACTTGTAATTCACATTTACCAACACAAAATTTTATTTCCTTCGGATTTTTATCCAAAATTTTCATTTTAATTCGTATTTTTTAAAGTGTTAAAAATACGGGTCGTTACATTCTCCCCCACTTAAAACTTTTCGTCCTCGAAAAGGAACGGAGAAGGGGAAACCATCATTTAGATATAATTCATTCAAAATATTCTACTTATTTGCAAAATTTAGTTATATGATTTTTAAAATCTCAAAATTTTCTAACTCCCGGATTTTTGAAAAATTTCGGCAGCACCTCCTTTGCGCGGCTAGGACCGAAAAATTTCACAGTGGTAATAATTGCATGATATACATCTCATTACAAGAATGAGGCATCCCAAAACATGGGGAACACAATAATATACCACAACATAAACCGTAATCCGAGAACGTACCTTTTATTAAGCGTTTATTAGCATTTTAACTTACATTTTGCATTTAGCGCAGAAGCGAGCTCCTCAAGCGAAGCGCAACCCCTTTGCTACCTACTAAAATGCTCAATAACCAAGTTAGAACCATGCATGTAAAGATAGATCGATATACTTAGCATAAACCACATAAATATAACATGTTTAGCTTCAAAACTGAAATTCCAATTCCAGGACAGCAAATGAATCTTGGTTTTTGGTCACCTAAACTATAAAATTTGACAATGGAATCTAAACAAAAGTTGTTGCATTCGTTTCAGGCTTTCCGGAATGTCCAAAATCATTGAATTCAGACCTTCCGTTCAAAAGTTACGATCGTTTTACTAAATAGATACGCCTCAGCCTGGCAATGAATTGCGCAGGTCAGCGACGTTTGGTCACGTTTTTGACCTTCTAAACGACAGCAAAACACCAAATGCTTAAAACAAAAGTTTTAGCTTATGTTCTAAGCTTTCCAGAAAGTGCAAGATCGTCAAAATCCGATACATCAGTAAAAAGTTATGACGAGAATACTAAGGTGCTTCAGATTTCTACTTCGCACAGGCCAGCGACTAATATTGGTGTTTTAAGCCTAGTGGATGAAGGTATTTATCAAAACATTCTAAACAAAAGATGTAGCACAGTTTCTAGGCTTTCCGAAAAGTCCAAGATCGTCAAATTCCGTTCAACCATTTAAAAGTTATGCTTGTTTTTGTTTCAGCATATATTGGACAATTTTGGATTTTTCCAAAAATTTGCTTTTCTTATTTCAAAGTACAAACCATCAACTTCAAATTTTCTAAAGAAACAATCATAAACACAAAGTCGTTTATTTTCTTATTTATCCATGAAATAAGTTTACATTCGATTTGTTTCCAATTTATTCAAGTTTGTTTCATTCATAATTTAAATTCAAGTCAATTTGCTTCAATTTAATTTGAATTCAATTATATTTAATTTCACTTTGCTTCAAATTTGAATTTAATTATTTAAAATTTTATTCCGTTTATTCAATTCCATTAACACTAATGAATTCTATTTAATCAATTATCATCCATCTAACAACCAATGCATATCAAACATTAACATCCATCCAAATCTATAATAAATCAATTATACATTTCCAAGTCAAAATTTTAATTTCATACACTTCCAAGTTTATTGACATTTAGTTTTATTCAAATTTAATTAGTTTCCATTTACTAATTTTATATTTAATTCATTTTAAATATAATTCATTTTACAACTTAAATTTCCTTTATATTTACAACTATCAATAGATCTTCACATTTTTATTATTTGCAATCACACTTGTATATTATTCATTTACTTATCCTTATTAGCATTTTAAACTTTTTAAGTATTTGGTAAGTTATAGCTATGCAAATAGAATGTAGTTAAACAATATACAACTTCTTTTCATTCAATTTGAGTGTTATACCTATTAAATAAATTTCCACTTTATTATTTTCCAAATTAAGGGTTACTACTACAATTAAATTTTTTTTTCACTTAAATTCAATTTCACCCTTTCAATTCATAAGTTTCTAACAATTCAAGACTTACTTTAGTTTAATAATTAAAATCATTCCTTATTAGAGAACTTAAGAATTTCAACACCGGATTCGATTAAACCTTTTTTTTTTTTAAATAAATATATATATATACTAATATCTTTATATCTCAAATCATACTTTTTAGAAGAATTTTAATCAGCATTGAAATATATATATTCATATACCTATTTTCATTTCATACTTTAGAAATTTACAATTTTTAATCAAAACAGGGTTTAGAAAAACTATTAAGTGATCTCCCCCACTTAGACTCTCGAAAATAAAGTCGATGATGCGTGCACTCATCACCGGAATTATTTTCTAGTGTCAAGAGGGGAGTATAACACTTACTTCCTTTGAAAATCCTTTGAAAACAATTTCTAATCGAATATACTATCATATAATACTTATATTATACATTTCAAATTTTTGATAATAAATTTTCAAAACACCGGAATTTAAATTCTCCATCTTAATTTAAATTCATTTTTATTTTATTTTATTTACCATTTATATTCATTGTCAGTCATATTTACAAGTTTCATTCCTTAAAATCATCCATTAGTCAATAGTTAGAAATATTGACTAATCAACAATAAACGATGATAATCTAATATTATCATCTCTTAACAACCAATACAATCAAAATTTATAAATTTTTAAGATAATTCTTTTATATATAAAATATAATCTAAAACAATATTATGTCAATCTGTCCTATTCGAGTGTTTAGAAATTCCTATCGATGCCTTGGCGTCCCAAGTACCAACCAGAATTCATAAATACTCAACGGGACAAATTAACACAATATAAAATCATTTTTTATATCAAAATTACAAATACGCTCTCTCATATACACTCAAACTCATTCATATAGTTTACCTCTATTTCAATGAGTTATTCCCCACTAGAGCCAAGGTAATCTAAACCAAAGCTCTGATACCAACTGTAACGACCCGCATTTTTGACCGTTCAAGTCGACAATAATCCACACATGTCCAACTCAAACCGTTCAAAAAGGCAGATGGTTATTGGGGTTAAATAAGAAAAGGAAAGAAAGAACAGAAGCAAACTCAGAATCTTGCAGCGGAAGGAACAAGATATAATAATAAAATAACAGTTCATGAAGCTGTTAAATAAATAAATTTGATTATTATTATACATTATAAATCAGAGTTCATACATATCAGAGATAATACAACAATGCAGCGGAACAATAATACAGTAGTAGAATACAAATGATATAATACCAAACTCCGTCTTCGTCCTCCAGAATAAGTCTTCAACCTAAACTGAAATGCTCAGGATGACCCGAGCGTAATGAAAAGACAAAACACTCGAGTCAGGACTAAAATATCTCATGTAAGTCAAATCGAATAAGAAAATATGAGTGTGACGGCGTCGGAGATGTTTACGGGTTTTGACATCTCCTATCCAGTGTCAACGTGAGTGCAATAACTTAAGAGATGTTACGGGATTTTCCATCTCTCAAGGATCCGTTAAACTATCTACTATGTAGTACAATACGCTAAGTAGATAATGTCTATCAGTAATATAGAGATATCAAAGTAGGGTTAAGCAGGGCCCATACACCTCTTAACCTGTTTATTCCCAAAAGCATATACAAGATCGTAGTTTCCCCAAAACCGGAAGTCACCAGAGGGCAATCCATATACTAAAGGTACAAAACAAAACGTAGTGGTCGCGAATAGGATAATCAGTATGACAAGGTACATGAGGCGATACCAACTAGGATACTAGTAGTTGCCTGATCCGGACTGATGTTGGGCATAGCAGCTACTACCCCAACACCGCGAAACAACACTCCCAAATCGCGGGGTGCACCCAAATCGAATCACAAAAGTAATAGACATGGTATCGAAGGAGTGTGTCCGCTAGAGATGGCGATCCTCAATGGCCCGGCGCGGCTCCTGTTTTAGTCATGTCAGGGGTCATCCAAAATCGTTCTCTTTCTTCAAATCAACACGTTCACCAAAACCATCCACTTCGTTCTGGATCAACACTTCGCGTATACTAGTTATTAAAGTGGTTTTCAGTATCGACAGAGAGTATGTCCATATCCGATCCCGGTCTCTTTAATAACTACGTATTATTACACCGGTGGCTCTTTTATATTTCAAATCGATTCATAATTGATATCAAAATATCATATTCGCTTCAAAATCAAATCCATTTCAAAATCATCATATCTACTCAAATATACGATTTCATTTCAAAAATCATTTTCGCCTCAATATCTCATTTCGATTTCAAAATCATTTTCGCCTCAATATCTCATTTCGATTTCAAAATCATTTTCTAATTTCAATTTAGGTCGCAACTTTATTTAACCCAATTCGTATTTAAATTCAAGATTTAAATATAAACATTTCACTTTAAATAAATCCATTTCCAAAATCGTATCACTTTCCAAAGTTATACCGCTTTCGAAACCATAAATCTTTTAAAATCAAAACACTTTGGAAATCGAAACACTTTATATGAAATATAGCTTCCTCAAATTTCACAAATTGATTCAAATAAACTCGAATTTCAAAATTAAAATTTAATCAGATTTCAAATCATCAATTTCAACTCGATTCAGCTTCTCAATAAACCATTTCAAATTATCAATTTCAAATACATATTTGAACCATAAAATAAACAATTTCACTTCCGATATATTTCGAAACTTTAAATATTTCACATTTCAAAATAGTTCATATATTTATATAAGAATATAAGATTCGCTTTAAAACCATTTCGTATTCAACTTAGAATATACTTCAAATTAAACATCCGTATTAAGTAGTTTACTTAATTTCTGGAACAATTCCAATTCAATAAACTTAGATTAATATTCGGATTTCAAGAATTCATTTAAGTATTACATTCCAAATCAGTTTCAGTTCAAATCCTATTCAAATCAATTTTATCATCAAATTTAATTCAATAGTTTTAATTTAGTCCAATTCACAAATTCCTTTGAATTTCAATTAAATTCCAAATTAATTAAATCTCAATTTCAAATTAATTTTCAATTCCAAACTCAAACTTGAAATATCATTTCATATAAATTTTCTTAGAAATATTCAGAGTTCGATTAAAAGTCCAATCTTTTAAAACAAATCAACTTTCGAAAATTTACGCCGTATTTCAAATTTTTCTTAAAATCTAAACTTCGAATAATTAAACAATTTCATTTACCAAGTTTAAATTCCAACATTTCGAGCTTCAATTCAAAATAATTCGATTTCCATAAATTTGATTTTATTCTTAAAATCAATTCATTTAAATAATTTCAAAACAACTTTTTAAAATCATTTAATTTAACCAACCCGGTGTCCGTATGTAATTTTCTATCCTATGGCCAAGTGATTATTATTTCAATTACATGTCAGGGATGAATATATATTACTTAAACCAATCATAGTGTCATATGCATGTATAACAGGATATATATAAGCAAATAAACATCCAAACATTTAAATATCAACCAATAGCATCCATCGAAATAAATCATCCAATAGTCAATACAATTCACGGCAATTTCATAGTTATCAATATCGGGAAATTTGATTTTGATTAAATCCTAATCTCAATTTACTGTCCATTAAATTTTCCAACGGTGAATTCACATGACAATCTATATGACAATTTAAATTTTTATCAAACAACGACAAATAAATTCATATCACTTCATAATATCAAATTTAACTAACAAAATTATTTTAGTCAATTGTGAGCGTATAAACACTCACCTTGATTTTCAATTTTAAATCAAATCGAACGACGTTCGATTTAACCTAAAATTTTAGTTAGCTTCAAATGTCTCCAAATCAATTCCATGATGTAGAGCTCGTCGCCACGATTCCAACTCAAAAAGTTTCACGCGTTTTCGACCTCGTATGAAAAAGATATGAATTTTCAAAGTTTGTATACAAATATATATATATAAAAAAATTTTTTATTTTTTTTTATTTTTTTATACCAGATCAGATTCTGGCCGTTCAATCTTGCTTGCTTCAGATCTGGACCGCCCCTTCATCTTTCTCTTCAACGTGATAAATACGTACAACACAAACCCATAGCCGCCTTTACTCCATGAATTTTCACGACCAAACCGAGCAACTTGAAGACGATCAGGTTACACCACTTCGAAGCCACCGCCTTACTCCACCTTCACCTGGAATAGCTTGAAGCTCGGCCTCCTCCTCTGCCTCGAATTGCGTGAAAAACGCAGCCCCTTCGTGCTCGATTTCCCGTTGACTCGAAGCTCCGTTTTTGATCATCTCCGTATGGATTTGAAGCTCTCGTCGTGCTCTACAACTTTCGTGTTGGAAGTTTTCTCTAATTATCGACGGATTTTGAGTAATTGAGGGGAGAAGATTCGTGCATTTCTGGCCATTGAAGTATAAGTGGCGGCTGGCTTGAAACCCTAGCCTTTGTTTGCAAATTGTGAAATGGAGGGCCTTTTATAGAAAATTGCAAAACACTATTCACCCGAAATTTTCCGAACTCCAAACGAAGCGTGCCGGCTGGCGTTTCTAAGGTTTACCCCACGTTCCGGACACAATGGAATAGGTTTCGGAAGCTAATTCAATCGTATGTGTGAGTTATGGCAATAAACGATCGATTTAAATTAAACCGATTTAAACCGACTTCGATGCGTTTTAATTTGTACCGGACAAACGGTAAATCCAATCGACTTGAAATTTGAAACCTTACAATAATATGACATTACGGATCCGATGAAACTAGTTTCGTCCAAATCCGAGACTTTTTGAAAAAATGACTATTTTCTCTCGCCGAATTAATATTAAAAACAATTCGATGCGTTTAGAGCTGCCACGGTCAAACGATAACTCCGATTGCTACAAAAATTGAAATCCGACAATAACAAACTATTACGGATCCAATGAAACAAGTTTCGTTCAATTCTGAGACTGTTCGAAAAATGTCTATTTTTCAGTCGATAATTAAATATTAAAATATTCAATTTTCACAAATTAACTTTAAATTCAATTTTAAAAGTTCTATAACATCACTATAACTCCAATATGATAAGATAAAATTTTACAAATCATTTTCAATCATATTCAACTCGATTTTCAATTATTTATGAAATTTAACTTATTAAATTATCGATTTAATTGTCTAATTAAATCCAATATTCGAAAAAATAAATTATTCGACTGTTTAATTTCAATATAAAATTACCAATTTTAAATTATTAACTTTTTAAATCAAATTTCAATTGTTCACAAATCCCATTTTTAATTTCACAGTAATTAACAATCTTTTACAATTTAGTTTTCCATTATAAATCCAATATAAAAGATTATATTAGATTCAGCGTTCAATTATATTATAATTCAAATTCAAGTTATTTAATTTCAAATGAATTCTTTTATTTCGATTTACACTTTCATTATTGAATCAACCATTTTATTTATTCTTTATTATCAATAGTTTATAATTCATTTACTTTCATTTTCTTTAGCTATCATCTTATTTAAATTCACAGTAATATTAAATTACATTCATTTTCGTTGATTTCCATATTATAACTTCAATATTAAATGTAACATTTTATTTATTTCGTTGTTTACAATCAAATTCAATTCAATTCAATTACTTGTTACCTTCAAATTTAAATCTTTACTTACGTTCAATTACAAGTTAACATCTTTATTTAATTTACAAATAAGTCATTTCAGAATTCAGTTTTGTATTTTAACTTGTAATTCACATTTACCAACACAAAATTTTATTTCCTTCGGATTTTTATCCAAAATTTTCATTTTAATTCGTATTTTTTTAAAGTGTTAAAAATACGGGTCGTTACAATAAAATTCAACCAAAATTTACAGAGATGGAGTTCAACATGCAAGCTACCAAATGCATGAAATCCTACAGCATTTCATTGCCGGAATCAAAAGTTATAAGGTTTCAAAGTAGCAACAGAAACTGATTATAAACAAGAGAAAAACCAACTACAGAAAACTACAGACTGAGGCTAATTTTACACAGTTTTAAGTTTTGGCACTTTTTTTTGCTAGATTCTGAGCTTATAGAACTCACATTTCTGTAGTTGTGCAAATACCTGGATTTTGGCTGAAAGATGGAAGCTTTGGTGGTGAAATAGGCCTCTAGAACCTGTATAAACTTAGAAGCAGAACATGCAAAGAAGAAGGAAAAAGATTACAGATAATTCTCTAAATTTTTTGATGAAATGGGTTAAGTATTGGATTTGATTACCTTCTCTTATTTTTGCTTTGGTGATTTTCTCTTTTATTTTAGCAAAATTAAGCAAAGTTTTTATTTTTGAAAGAGGAAGCCATGGATTTACTGTAAGTTGTATTTTGAGAAGAAGAAGGAGATAGAAAGTGTACATACATGTAATAAGATAATGTTTCTCACTTCCTAACTACAGGCTATTACTTGGCTAATAGGCCTTTGAACCCAAAATTAAAAGAAAAGATAAATTAGCTTAAGTGTTAATTCGTACCTAAACTAAAATACATATATTTACCCATATGTAATTAACAAAGGCCATTTTCTTTCAAATTTTCACGCAAATAAAATTGTAAACTTGCATACACATGAAATAAATTCTTTTGTACTATATAAATGGATTATTACTTTTTAAAACATTATTATTATTAAAATCCTTTATTTCACAATTTTCACCAATAAATGTAAAAGTCTGCATTTTTAACTTTTAAAATTCAACAAAAATCATTTTCTTACTTAGAAAAATATTTCAAACCATTTCAAAACATTATTTATAGCCAAAACTTATTTTTAACCCAAATTCCACCTTTTATTACAATAAACCACCTTTAAAAAATCAAATACTTCATTTAAAAATTATTAAAAGAAGTAATTGGCAATAATTAATAAAATTATTGCATTTTCTCTAAATAAAGATCATTTTCCATCATTATTAACCCAAATAAATAAAATAAAGTTCCAAATTTTATTTTTCTCATTTTATTTTCAAAATTCATTGTTTATTCCAAATAAACAAATAAAATTTCCAATTTAATTTTAATTTACAATATTAAATTATAACTACCGTTATAATTTAATATTAACAAGTAATCTCAAAAACCAGGGTTGTTACACAAATAGAGGCTCAAACAGAACATGGGTCTTAAAACAGAGTCAAACTTTCAACATCTTTACCTTTAAGTTTTCTAAGGAAAGATGTTTATGGGTTGGCCTATTAACATCAAATTGTTCACATAACTTAGATGTATATATAGAAACTGCGGTTTTAATAAAATAATACTTATTAAAACATTCCTATCCAATTTAACCCATTTTAAAACTTGAGTTATATTATCTTTTTTCTATCCAAGAGTTTTAAAATCTTCATTTATCAAAAAAAAATTACAAAATAATTTTTTTTATAAACAATTTCCATTAAGGAAACTTAAGAACTAAATACCTAGTTTTTATTTCAAAATCCTTTTCTAAATCATTCTACATATATTTCTATATATGGATAAAATAATTTTATCAATTTATTCACTAATACTCGCTTTGGATTCATGTGGATTCGAAATCATTTCGATCGCACAATAATAAAGAGAATAATTTAGTAAGTGCACTATAACGTTCGCCTAAGCAAACATTTGATCGTCACTTAGAAGATTATTCAGATTACCACAAAACTAATCGAGATGTTTTCCCCGAACTATCTAAAGAAAATGAATCTTTCCTAAAGATTCTCTTTGAATTATACTTACAAATATTTCCAAGTAACACTACTATTACTTTTCTCAAAAGTCTTTTTGAAATCATTTCAAGCAATACCCGGATTTTAATTCTTAAAAACTCTTTTTACTTAAAAGCACCCTTTATAAATCATTATTTATATATATAATATACTCGTATAAAATGCACCTTTAAAATCATCTCATATTATAATAATAACTTTCCTTTATTATAATAAACTTTTTTCAAATATTTATCTCTAAATGTCTTATCTTCCCATTTAGATTTTATTAAACAACTTTTATTAAAAGTTTGCTTTTAACTCAACATTATTAAAAGATGACTTTTCACTTAACATTTCCATTGAACACCTTATAATCAAATTGTGAAACTTAATTCACAAGGGGTTCGTTTTAATGTATTTACAATTATCAAATAATAAATGCTCATAAACTAAACGAGCATAAATTAACAATCAACAAACAATAGTCAATGATCCTAAACTATCTGAGCATGACAAATCAAACAATAATGATAACACGGAGATGTTATCATCAACAAACAATCGCACCTTGAATAACTATATAAATTTGAAAATCATTTCTTTATATACATAAAATATATAATCCTAGGTAAAATATATCACTTACCAAATTTTCGAAAATCAATATCATGTCCATTTTCCTTGTTCGAGGGTTTAGAAATCCTATCGACACCGTGGCGTCTCACGTCTTGACCAGAATTTATAAACTGCTCAATAGACCAATTGACGCAATATGTTTTTATAGCAATAACAAATACACTCTCGTATATATACACACACACTTAAACTTATTATAGGGTGTCACTTACCATATCTCAAATGAGTTTACCACACAAAGCCAAAGTTCTCGCTTAACCTTCAGCTTTAATACCATTCTGCAATGACCCACCTTTTTGACCCTTGAAAGTCGGCACTTTATACATCTACGATATTAGAATGTCTAGCATCCAAGTGCCAAAAAAGCATATTGTTAAGATAAAATAAAAAGAAAACAATAGAGGAAAAAGAATCTCACAGCTGAACGACAATATATAATATAACAAAGACAATAAAATCTATCATTCTAAGACATATGGTATATCAGAGTTAAAAACAAACCTCTTCGGCCTAGACAATTATAACTCCTTGCCCTTACAATTGATGATGGGTACAAAATAATACAGCGGAAAATAAAAATACTAAGGCAAAAGGACATCCGGCTCTACTCCATGAACACCATGTCCCACCAATGACAACTGGAAAAACTCAGTCTGACTCGAGCATTATAATAAAATAACACCCGGATCAGTCTGGAAAACCAACGTTAGAGAACTCAAGAAATAAGGTGAACAAACAATAAATCTGTAAGACCACGTCGCTAAACACGAAACGGGTTTTACCTCTCAAGAACAACATCCATACATGAAAGAATGGAAAATAAATCAGAACAACAACCAAAACTCAGAAGAATAGGAATAAACAAGATCAAAATCCAAACTTAAAGAATGAACATAAATAATTAAACATCGAGAAGAGCACCAGTCACTTCTCGATGCAGTTGAGGAAACAATTCAAAGTTTTGAATCAAATAAGGAAAAGGAAATTTTCCAATAATGACTAGGATGATGCACCCTCTTTACTGAAAGTATACCTCTAGAATATACTTAAGAACCATGATGGCTCTCAAAAACCTCAAAGCCGTACCCCACCAAACTTACTGAAAATTCGAGTATTTCACATCTTCACATGTATACAACCGAAACTAATCTAGAGTACTTGTGATAATACCCTAATGGGAGCAACACCTCATAGCTTGCCCTCCACTCGCTCTTTTTTTCTAGTCATTTACAATAAAGGATATCAATGCTCAAATGAGAAACAAATCATCTTAAATTGACGATACACAAAGAAGATAGAAAAATCGATAGTCAATAAATCAACTATCAGAAATAATCAAAATGATCGTATATGAAAATTAAATCCATATCCTTATCACCACTCGTCGATTTCAAACTTTTACTGTTCCTCGGTTAAAAATGAAGCTGGGCAAGTTAAGGTATGTAACCTCTAAGACTTGCCTTGATGAAATTCTTATCTTTCGAGATAGAGACAAGTTTCCATACCTCGATGTTTAGTGCTAAGAATATGGCTAAATCCTTCCATATAAGCGATATCATTTATGGAAATTAAATTTCTTATCCTTTCCATAACCGAATCAAACTTTTAAAACATTTGACTCATACTTGTGCTTGATTTTCACTTCAAATATTTGTAAAATACATTTAAAACACTCTTTAAAAATATTCTTTTTGATGTGCTAATTATATTTCTAAGTATATTAAAAAGAAGGGTCAAAAACAAATGTCACCGAAACATCATTTACTATAAACTCAAAAATATTTACACTTGGCTTTATTTTTTAACATTCCTTTTTAAAGATTTTTTTATTTATAAACTTCCATTTATAACTTTAAAACAACATTTATTATTTCGGAAGATAATAAATCTATTTAAAATACTTTTATTTATTCAAAAAAATGTTAATCATCCGAAAAGAAGATTAATTAAATTTTTAACGATTCGCCCTTTCGACCCCCAAATGTCGAAACTAATACATCCATGGTATTCGCGTGTTGAACATCCAAACGCCGGAAGGACGATTTGTTAGAGTAAAATAAAAGAAAATGAAATAGACAAGAAAGAAGAGAACATAACATCGGAATCTCACCGGCAGAACAGCAATATATAATATCAAAAGAACATACAAAGGGTTACTATGGTACAAAATTTTGGAGTTACAAAACCTAAGTACTATCATCAACCTAGACACCTATAACAATATGTCTTCACAAATGCTGATATGTACGATAGTAATGCAGCGGAAATAAGAATACTACGGTAGGTGAAACATCCAGCTCGCCTTCTTGAGCTCCAAAGAATATCAATGAAAACTGCCTTTCTCAAACTACTCGAAAGAGCATGTGAGGAATTTAAAGAAAATAAAAACCAAGCGTTCGACATAAGTCTGGTATGAGAAACTTAAGAAATATGTAGCTAGCATATAATGTCATAACGTTATTATGACGACCCACATTTTCAAATCTTGAAAATCGACACTGAGACATCCTTAGTATTCACGTGCGGCAAATTCAAGTGCTGGGGAGGCAAATTGATCAAGGGTAAAAAGAAAATAACACAGAACAGAGTAGAAAATAAAATCTCACATGAATGGAATAATTTATAATATCAATAATCTTTATAGTGGAAAATTTAAAGATACATATATCGGAGTCTAACCTAAGCTCAGCTTGGACAGCTATATACACATGTCCTTACAAATGCTGAAAAACAACAAACAATAAAACAAATGCAATTGGAATATAATCTACATCCATATGTTTGATGAAGATCTCCAGCACTCCTCTAGAAACTCCAAGCATCTTCAGCTAATCTTGAAACTACCCAAATCCGACCCGAGTATTAAAAATACCCCGATCAGGCTTGATAAACCAGCGTGAGAAAACTCGAATTACAAATGTATATGAAAGTTTATAGATCAGATTGATGCCAATCAAAACCTTTGAAAAGAAGGGTATCTCGTAATACCACACCACACATAAACACGAACGGGTTTTTACCTTACGGTAACCAAAATACTTTACACGAAAACAAATTTGATATTGTCATTAATGACATTGGTTTGAAAACACTTTTCAAATAAATATATAAAGAAGGTACCAATACCTAGACAATGTCAAACAGTGTATATGATACCAAAGTGGTAGTTGAAATGTTTGCAAAGCATTACAGCTATTTTGGGAATACAATCAAAATTGTAGAGCTCATATTGGAATTGGCTTTCCAACATGATAGGGAATTAGTGGGCATTTCCCCTTATGCGAAATCCATGCATAACAATCCTAGTACCCGGTGACTATTCACTTTTCTCAAGCAAGCCTCTGTACTATATTGTTACACTATTATGGAACAGTGTATTTCAGTGGCTTTGCTCTTTCTCGGTCGAGCCTCCAATACCTTCCTATTTAAACCATTGAGGGTCCATACACCACTGGATTCCTCCATCACCAATAAAACTGATTGCCTGAAATATATATCTTGTAGACCACATACTATCCCGTATCGTTCCTGGGATGTAAGGTTAGTGAAGCTACACTCTTCTTTCCATAAAGCCACGCTTTGCTTTTCACAAAGCAAATTCTTCTTAGAATGCCACATTGCCATTCTAACAACACACTATTGATTTCCACAAAAGTACAACTTCTGACTTATACATCTCGGAGAAGGGTGTTAAGTATAGGAGGGGTTACCTCCTACACCACCAAGCAGATGTATGTTTGTAAAGATCAATGTACGTGGTTTTTGGAAATGCAATGTCAGACACTCAAACATAAAAGTTGTCCAGGTGAGGGATAAACCAAAGGCACTTCTCCTACTACTTCCTGTTCGGGAATCGCCCTTAGGATTAGTAGCAAGTAGTCCTTGCAAATCAAAAAATTTCAGAACGAAGGCACTACCACCACCATATATATATGATATGGGGATTAACTCAGATGTTAGTGGCAAGCAGCCTTACGTCATAAAGATCAACGTGTTCAAACTTATTGTCTTCAACATGTCTTCACTTCCGAACATATATTGGTTCGAAATGGTTTTCGGTTAGGAATAACCCAAATCCGATCCCGGTTTCTCCAAACCAATCATCGATAAAAGGATGTCAAGTATATAGGTGATTATCAAACGACATCCAATCAATTTATCTTTTTATCAAATCAAATATCTTTCGGAGATATATTCTTCTAAACTATTTGTTTATCTTTAAGAGTATATGGAATCATTAAGTCTTATTTATCAACTTCTATGGTTGTTTAAACCCCTTTAATCTTGGAATAATTCCAAATCATTTCACCTTTTACTTAGGAAAACATTTCCAAACCATTTATTTAATCTTAATAAAGATTTCTTATTTTCAAATCATAACTTTTAAATGGGTCAAAAATGATGTTATTTAAGATATCATTTACTATAAACCCAAATCAATTAGTGTTGAGTAGAAAAGGATCCATAGAGATTACCAATTTCCATATTCAACCTGTACTATTCGAATAACGGTGAAATCACATTTTAAATTCACACGGATAGTACGAGTTCCCTCCTCGGAATTTAATATAGAGTTAAACCAGGGTATTCTCTATACCACCAAAATCATATTTTAAAATCTTGTTTAACTTTTGAAAAATTCCAAATCTCTTTTCTTTTAACTCAAGAAAATGCGGTCCGAGTAGATCAAATTAACTATCCCCTCCATCGGGCCAGTCCGGATAGCTAGAGCGGAACTTGGACACCGGTTGTCTAAGCTCGGGTCTAGAGACTATCTCTCTGTCACCTATAAGGCAGTCAAGTTATTGGATCAAATCTAAATCCTTTATATGATCTTTTAGAGATGATTTTCATTTACTTAATACTATTCCAAATATTGTTCAAAATAATTTTCCTTTAACCATTGCTTTTAAACTCCCTTAAAATAATTATAAAACTTCCAAATCATCTTCAAAATGCTTAATTATTCATTTGAAAAGATTACTAAAAAGATTGGGGAAGAATAATTAAGTTAAAACCATGATTTACAAAAGTTATCGAAAACCGTCGCAAAAACCGCTATGAATAGTGTTTTTAGAGCTTCTGAGCTCTAAATATATATTCCACCTCATATATGTCCAATTTTTCTATTCAAAACTCTTTTAAAATGTCTAATCATATTTATGGAATTTATTTTATATTTTTAAAGATTTAAAAATACTCATTTTGAAGAATTTTCCCTTTTTATTTTCGAACTACCAAACCGTGATGTTTTTGAAAACTTGATTTAGACATATTTCAAATTCTACTCAATGAAATCATGATTTTATTGTTTTGTTTGAAAATATACCCACATAGTTCCAGAAAATTCTTATTTCAAAGAATTCTGACTTATATTGCATCCTATACAAGATTTAACTTTTCAGGTCGGAAAATTACGAACTACCGCTACGCGACGAGCTCAATTTGGCTAAACTTTTCAAACTACATTAAACTTTTCCAAAACTTTTTAAAATGTTTAAAATACCATAATGAACCATTTTAAATCATTTCAAACTATTTCTACTTCATTAATTCAACTTTATTCCATATTATAACATAATATTAGTATAATATTCATTTTTCAACCTTTTTATATTCAAAACCATAAAGAGGTTTAATAAACTCAACAAACATATTAGTAGGGATTTATTTTTCTATGAATTAATTATGGTTAATTAATTAACCATTTCTATTTTGGATAATTATGATTTTTCCCATTATTGGTTATATTTATCACAACCAAGTTATCGACCATAAAATCAATCATATAATCATCCAATTTTCAATCATCCCTGTAAATCATCCAAGATATTAAATGGTCATATTATCATACTAGAAATAATTATAGATATTATTTAATAATTACGAATGTCGAGTACTCACTATTGGTTTCCACTCCGCTAATCTTGTTCTGAAGCTTCTTGAAATAAATCCGACGATACTCCGGCAACACTTCCTTTTCTTTGCTCCGGAGCTTTTCGAACTTGCACCTTTTTCTTTGAAATGCTTGGCCCATGCTTGGATGAGAGTGTTAGTTCGGCCAAAGGGTAGTGGTGGTGGTGGTCGTGGATACATGAGAAGGTAGGGATGTTTGGACTTGTTTTGAAGGTGGATCTTCATTGTTTGCATATGGAATTATTTTTGCATAACTTTCTTGTTATAATTTTTCTAAGAGAAGAGAGGCCATTATGAAGCCATTAAAGAGCTTCAAGAAGAGGAAGGAGAAGGAAAGAAATGGTGTGTAATATTGTGAAGGATGGCATGTGTATTTATAGGTAAAATTTGAGAAAATATCCTAAATAACATCATTATACTTCACATCACCTTTCCACCTCCCTACCCTCCATGTGCTCGGTCCACACCCTCTTCCAGCACCACCATCACATCATGCATGTGTTTTGACTTTGCTTTGAAAATATCATGATATTTTCTAATTTCTTACCTTATGTAATTAGTAAATACAGATGGTAACTTCCTATATGTATGTACATGTCATGTGCATGTATATATGCACATATGTGTCTTATTTGACAAACCATGGTGCAATTCAATTACAACTTCCATTTAATAAACCGTTGAAAATCCAGAATCCGACTTTCGATCATATTTTCAGTTTTTAATCAAACTATTCATTTAAGCAAACAGAACTTGAAAATAGTTTTCTTATCATTTCAAAATAATTTAAAAAGATTATTTAAGCTATAAAATCATATTAAATAATATTAAAATCCATTTTTAGAAATACGACGTTGATTTACCAAAATGCGACGAAATTTGTATATCTTTATAAAAAAGTTTATATATTTAGGAAACCATTATAAATTACTAATTATCATTATATAACCAATTAAAATGAATTATAATTATTTTAAAATAATTATTTTAATATTTAAACTTAAATTAAAATTCCAGAAAATATATAAAAGTTTGATGATGTCATAAAGATATTTTATTTTCAAAAATAAAATACAATTATTACATATTCTTACTTATATGGATAAAAAAGTGTATGTATCCAGAGTCGCAGTACTGAGAGATTTTCAATTTTACCAAAAACCGATTTTCGTTGCTTTTCTGACGGAAACCCCAAATATTTATATTTGTTAATATAATTTTAAAACAAGTTTACCATCATTAATTATTGTTCAAAACATTATAATTTGTGTTATAAAATATTTTATTTGAATATTTCAAACAAAAATATAATTTATCAAAGTGATAAATTTGCGGGCCGTTACGTTTATCCCTTTAAAAGAACCACCATCTATTAAGTACATAAGGTGATATAATAGATAATGTCTAGGGTGTAGAATATAGGTATTATAACATAAATGGAATAGTTACATCGGTTACATTCAATAGCATATTGGAGGTTACAATCAAAACCGCTAAGGAATGATCGCATAGTGGATTTTCCATGGAGATCTCTCCGATGGAGTCGAATCCAATCTCCTACACAAGGTCAGAAAGTACCATCTAAGCGGCGTATATCTCTAGATAAAATATACCATTTCGGTAAACACAAGCGGCCCAACATCCGAACATGAACATGAACAACGCGAACCAAATATCATCAACTCCTACGCGCAACATATCGATAAGCATCTCTGGATATGGAGTTGATAATACCCTAACATGGGTCGCTAAACCCTAGGTTGTGAGGCATGCTCTGTTTTTAGTGATTTTCGAAATCTAGGTAACGTTCGGCATCTTTCACATGAGTCTTCATCACTCGAACAGAAAACGAATCCCCAAATTGGATTCCCAAATCTCAAACAGAATTCGGAACCACACATGGATTCCCATATCTCAACAGATCTTTGAATCACACATGGATTCCCACATCCTGAATAGATCACGAACAACTACATGTGTTCGAGCAACTTAAACAGATCTCAAAATTCCACATAGATTCCAACGTCTAGAATATATCCACTTCTAAGTGATAGAACATGCATCTCAGCCTTGAAGCAGTTTTCGATAAGTAAAACACTTACCGATCCCAGTCTCTTCAAGACTGAATCGACGAATTTGGTCATTCGATAATAACGGGAATGATTGCATATGGAATCCAAGTCTCTTATATCTATCACGTTTTTGATATTTTCATCACACGATATCCCAAGAGTGAAGCTTGTAGGTTAGATCTCTATTGCTCATATCCTACTCGAGCATCGGTCTTAATTCCTAGATTGACAAGCCTACTTCATCGGTTATTAGTGCTAAGTATACGACTAAATGCTTTCCAAAATCGAGGAAACATACAAAGCACGATCAAGTCATACAAAGCACGATCAAGTCGCATAAGCGACTTCTAATCCCTTTTTTGTTTGATTAATATTTTATTAATTAAAACCTTCTTTATTGGTAAAACTTATTATGTCTTATAAAACATCATTATCAATTTCTACTATTCATTTGAACTCTTTTAATACTTCAAAAAGTATTCATATACTTATTTTAAATGGTATAAGTATATTCACAAATCATTAACAAAATTTCTTACTTATAATTTCCTTCAAAATATCCATTTTAAGAATCTAAGTACTTTCACAAATCCATTCGAAAGGTTTAAGATTAATGTTACTAAATACTGTCGCTACATACCCAAAACCATTTCACTTATGCTTATCTTTAAAACATTCCTTTAAAGATCTATTTATATTCATAAGTATAATCAAATAGGGTTAAATACGAATGTAATTAACACATTGTCACAACAAACCAAAAACCATTTCATATTTGTATTATCTTTAAAACATTATTTTTAAAGCTCCCAGATAATATCTAGTTAAGTTCGATGGTCGATTAATCGATTATCTAGTTAAAACGGTTACTTATGCAAATTAATGTTCGTATACTTAACTCGTTTCCGACATTTCAACTTAACCATTCCTCGTTCAAGAGTGAAGCCAGGTAAGTTAGAGCACTAGTTGCATATCCAAGCCTTGTTTAGACACTTTATTCTTGAATCTCACAAATAGATAAGTCTACTCCTTGGCTTTTAATGTTAAGTACAGTATTAACAATTTCCATAAACAAGTAACAAACAACATGATTAACCAGTTTCCAACATTCCCGACTTAACTATTCCTCATTCAAGAGGGAAACTGGTAGGTTAGAGCTCTATTGCTCCGTCTGTAACGACCCGTTATTTTGGACCATTCAAATCGACAATAAAACCACACTTGGCTGACTTGAATAATTCAAAATACTGAATTGTTAATTTATATTTGGCAAAACTCAGAATATACAGTAAATAAATAATCATAGATCACAGACACAAAGTAATATAATGTAGCGGAAACAAAGAAATAGTAGTTCATGAAGCTACTATATAAATACATCAGAGTTAATTAAGATACAATAGGAATACCAAGATACAACGGGAGTAACAGTATGATAATCGGGTACAACTCAGAATACAACTGGAATCAACTGGAAAACAAAATGAATAGATATTTGGATCTTCAAAGCAAAACTCCAGCTCCAAAGGTGAGTCTCTAATGCTGTATCACTCGGTTTGACCCGAGCGTAAAGCAAAACACAAAACACTCGAGTCAGGACATACATACTTATACAATGTAAACCAACTCAAGTGAACTGTAATAAAGGTACAAGTAACTCAAAGAATGCTTGGGATCGCCCATTCTTTAAGGATCCGTTAAACTATCTACTATGTAGTAATATTCGCTATTATAATAATGTCTAATATAAAATAAACATACTTTTTAATAGCATCAAGGGGTTACCCATATAGCCCTTAACACGTAATAGTCCCAGTAGTCTATCCAGTATTAGCATACTCCCAAAATGGGGGCTACCCTCGATACTTCACAGGCTACGGGAGAAATCACAACTCGTAGTAAAGCTCGCTATGGTAAGTGACACGGCACAACTAGGCAATGCCAGGGTAGATATACCAATTACGCATCCGGATTGGTGGTGACGCATAGCAGCCACTACCGCCCACCTCGAACAACACTCCTAAATCAAGGGGTGCACCCAATCAATCACAAAGTAATAGAATGGTATCGAAGAAGTGTGTCCGATCAGAGGTGCTACCTCATTGGCCCGTCAATCGCTCCTGTTTTAGCCACTTTATGCCAACTCACGGGAGTTGGGTCCACGTATATACCTTAGGATCGTCTCCACCATCCTACTTCATTCTGGAAACTCCACCGCGTACACAGTTGTCAAAGTGGTTTTCGGTATCGACAGAGAGTATGTCCATATCCGATCCCGGTCTCTTTAACAACCAATCGTTACTATAACTCGTGGTTATAAAATTATAAAATAATATTTTATACTTCAAAATAGAATATCATTTCAAATCCAAATCTTTATCAAAATAAAGATTAAATCAATTCCAAACCATTTCAATATATTTAAAATATCATATCATTTCAAAACTTCATTTCAAATCATTTCAATATATCAAAATATCGTATCTTTCCAAAACTTCATTTCAAATCATTTTAATATATCAAAATATCATATCCTTTCAAAAACTTCATTTCAAATCATTTATTTGAGTTCAAATCCAAATATTCAACTTTAAATAACTTTTAAATTCAAAGATATCATTCATTTATTATCATTTCAAGTCACCTTTTAAATAGTTCATATTTCAATCAAAATAATTCATCTAAACCATTTAAAAGTGTAATTATTATACTTTCAAAACAAGTATTCAATTTCCAAAGTTTAAACTATTCTGAGTTCATTTACTAAGTTAAAAACCATAAACATTGAAAATTTCAGCCTTTCACAGCATTCAGAAAAAGCTGTTATAAGTTATTCTTGAAAACATTTTAATTCAGCAAAGACAGCATTTTAAAACTGTTGTTAAATCTCAGTTTAGTTGCAATCTAGTTTAAAACAGCAAAGACAGCATTTCCAGAAATGCTGTAATAGCTCAGGTTTCAAATTAAAGGTTTTAATTAAATTCCGCAAAGACAGCAGACCACTACAGCATTTACAGAACTGCTGTAATAGGCATTTATTAAGTTTTTAGCCTTTTAACTTACTTCAGCAACTACAGCATTACAGAACTGCTTTCAGCAACTACAGTTAAAGAACTGTTGTAATAGCCTCTTATTTAAGTTTTAGTTCATTTACAGAAATCATAACATTTCTGAATGCTATAAATAGTAATTTTCAGACTTTAGTGTATTTCCAGCAAATAATAACCTTCAATATTAAACCTTTTAAACATTATAATAATCATATTTTGACATTCAAAAATGTTCATTAAATTTACTCTTTTAATTTATGATTTTTATAAGAAACATTTACAATAAAATCCAAATTTCCAATAATTTTACTTAACAAATCCAAATGTACAATTTTCTTTTCTTCACATTTTTAACAAATAAACTTAACACTTATATTTTATTTCCATTTCACAAATTAAACTAAATTTTCAATTTTATTTAATTAACTTAAACCTTTAATAAAAACCAAATTCACATTTCCAAGTCAAGTTATATTTTAAAATTACACTTTTAAGCATTCATTTATTTAACCATTTTAATACATAGAAAACTCAATAACACTTTATTAAATCATTTAAATTCAAATCAAATTATCATATTTACCATTTTCCAAATATAATTAAATTTCCATTTCATTTATATAACTTAAATATCATTTTAAAACCAAAATTCCAAATTTCCAAACTTAAGTTATATTTCAAAAATTCACTTTTACCATTCATTTAAATTACATTTTTAACTTCTAGAAAAATCCAAATTTCTTTATTTAAACATTAAAAATCCAATTTAAATCAAATTTTCATAATTTTACACTTTTAAAAATATTTAAAATATTCAAAATACTTTATAAAAATAACCACGGGCCTGTATATAGTTTTCTAACCTAGGTCAAGTGATACAGATATGTATCATTTAAATCCGCAGTTTAAAAAGAAAAAATTTGGGTTCTATCATTTCAAACCCGCAATCCCAAGTTAAAATAAAATAAATAAAAACCGTTCAGGCCTATCATTTCAGCCCATAACGATTTTTCCCTATTCTAAAGTCCGTTCGGGTATGTATCATTTCAACCCATAGTGAATCTAATCTACAGGGAACTTGCAGTGTGATAAACATGTATAAATGAACAGTTTAACAATAAATAACAGTAACAGATAATATGACAGGTAAAATAATAGGTTTAACATCATATAATTAATAATCATAGGCAATTATAACATCATATATAATATTCTACACATTCAATTGTTGTCAATTCACATTTGCATAAGTATAAATGTCAAGTGAGATTTACTCACTTCTATGGCTGGAGATTGCAATACAAATGACACAACGGAATCAAAAGCATGATGACAAGACTAGACTTTGAGTAGAGAGCGAGATCCAAGCTATAGAACTTGTGTTACAACCCAAACAAAACAAAATAAAATTACAATTCAATACAACATTCAATTTGAAATAACTTTGAAATGAAAAGTGATTTGAATACACAACTTTTTTCCTTGCTTTCTACATTTGCTTGCACGGCCTAGGGGATGTTTTGGCTCAGGTTTGGCATGACTTTGGCTCAGGTTTGGGTTCAAAGAGGCACGGCTACAAGGCATTGAAGTGGTGGAGGAGTTACTACACATGAATATGAAGAGGCTTATGCAAATAGTGGAGTTTTGGTTCAACTTTTGGCTCGGTCTATGTCCCATCTAGGTTCGGCCATTTCATGTACAGGTCTAGACAGAGGTAGGAGGTGATGGTTAGGGGTGTGTCAAGGTGGTGGTGGAGCAATAGGAGGTGGCCAAGGTCATCTAAGGTGATGGTGATGAAGACTAGGTGGTTAGGCATGCTTTTTAAGGAGTTTTTGCATTGTTTTGTGGTGTTGTGTTCAAGGAATGGTCATGGCACTTTCAGGTCAGAGGAGAAGGATGTTAAGCCATGGATTATGTGGGGAAAGAAGTGGTGGTGGTCGGTGGAGGAGATAGTGGAGTTTGTGGCCGAGCAACATGTGAAAGAATCAAGGCAGTTTCAAGTAAAACAATGGGAAAAAGAAGAAGAAAGGAGAGAAAAGAGAGGCCATTGCTTACCTTTTGCTTTCAGATCTGAGTTTGGCCGTGATTAGTGATGGAATGAGAAGCTTTCTCATGTGAAATACAAACAAAAACTCATGGCTACAATAAAGTTTTGAACAGCCAAAGCAAGTGAAAAGGCAAGCAAATGAAAGGTCAAATGTTTAAAGCTTTTTGTCTCTTCAAATTTCCATTTCCTTTTAAATTCAAAATAAACAAAATAAATTCAGTAAATGAAAATAAAACAAAAAAAATAAAGTGAAAAAGAAAATAAATAATTTGTTTTTGGAAAATAGAAAAATAAATAAAGAAAGTAACTTATTATATTGAGACCAGCTTTTAAAATTTGCAAACAAAATATACTTAAGTTTGGAAAATTATAACCTTACTTCTAATCCAATAAAAAGTCATGAAAAATAAAATAAATGCTAAACAAAATAAAGTAGAAATGAAAATAAAATAATATTTTAATAAAATAGAAAATAAATAAAGAATTTCTTTAATTAAATGAAACTGGAAATTAGAAATTATAAACAGAATACAACTGACATTGGAAAATGTTTATTACACTTTGAAAAATGTTTTAAAACCAAAATATATACATAACATGTTATTTTACCCATATAAATATAAATTAGAACATTACATGACCAAATAAAATATTATTTATATAATTTAAAATAAATATTTTTTGTTAAATACGGTAAATTACACTCACTATTTAAAAGGGCATAACTTTCACAATATAAATCTGATTTCAACGAAACGAAAAGCAGTATTCTTGAAATTTTATTTACTTTCATAATAAAAGATAAAATTCAAAAATTTAAACTTTTAAAATTTTAAATTAAAAGTCAAAGTTTGACCATATTGACCAAGATTCACATTTCTAGAAAATATCTTATTTATTCATGTTTGAAATTATAATTCACATTCAAAACACAATTTATATTTAAAATAACAAAATTATCTAATTTAAATAAATAAAATAATTTTTTTTAAATCAGAGATTCAATTAAGATAATTAAAATATACAATTAAAATAATCACAAAATACAGGGTTGTTACACCATCCCTACTCGACATCAATCTTTAACTCTTATAAATAAACCTACTTCGGTTTTTAGCGTTAGGCAAAGTTAGCTACCTTTTAAAAAATTAAGTAAAAAACAAGGTTAACACATTTTTGACATTTCAATTTATATTGTTCATCATTCAAAAGTGAAGCTAGATAAGTTTATAGCACTGGTTGCATCAGAGCCTTGCCTAGACACTTCATTCTTGAATCTCACAAATAGATAAGTTTACTCGTCGTCTTTTAGTGTTAAGCCTAGTTAATCACCGTTGTCAAAACTTATATAAATAATACTTTAGAAATACTTGTAAATAGGTTTTAAATATCTGTGTATAATATTACTTGAAAATAACTAATTTAGAAATTTGATTAAAAACATGGTTTACATTTTGCAGCACTTTACTTTCAAAATTCAGTAATAATCATTAAAACTATTTTTAAACTTCCATTCTTTTTTTCATACTTAATACATATTATAGGAACTTCCATAAAAAATTTATAAAGAAAAGAAATTAGAAACCATTTAAATCATGAAAAACCATATAAAACGTCGCATTTTAAATACTTAAAATAATAAGCAACTTACTACGGTATTTATAAATGTTGTTAAAAGTCCTTGTTAAAAACATTGAAAAGCACAATCTTTGCGACTAGTTTTAACCAATTAAACAAATGGTTTAAGATTTATAATTTTTATAATAAGCACTACCATTTGGGTACTTAGAAACCATGGAAATAAATTCCTAAGACTATTTTTCCATTTATTTATAAAAATTCTTGAAAACAAAAGATTCTGAAGTGCACTTATAATGACTATTCTCATTGCAAACACTTTCAAACTTACTTCAATTTAACACACAAGTTAAACAAACATTTAACATCAATTCAAGGCCACGCCACATGTTTAAGAGGGTAATAGAAGTGATGGTATATAATATAAATTTGTCATTTACTTTCAAAAGTAAGAGTAATCCAAAGTTTATAACTTTAGTTAGTTAATGTCACTTTAACTTTATAATTCAAACATAGCATATATATATACAATATATACTTAAGAGATAGTGAGATAACTCACTTAGATCCATACCAAACCTAAGCACAAATCATTGGTCGACAGTATGGACTCGACTAAGGTTTTGGTGGGCCTGTATCGCCCAGGAAGCCCAGTAATCCGAGTTTTGCCTATAAATACGGCAGGCGGGGCTTCAGAAAAGGGATTCTCATTTTGTTCTTCCATAACTTCTTCTACAAAGGTTGTTCAAGTTACTCTGCCATTTTTTGTTTTAAAAACTTGGGATTGTAACTATAATCAATTCTCTAATCAATAAAAAGGAAATTTCTGGAGTGGACGTAGGCCAGAGTTAGCCGAACCACTATAAATCATGTCATATTACTGCTTTCTTTTTAAATTTTGATTATTATTCATATTTATTTCTTCTTTATATTTACTATCTGTGAACTGTAACTGTGAATTGATGCTTTCAATGGCGTTTGGGTGTTAGTGACCAATTTTAGTGCTAACATTTTGGTGCTTTCACTGAAAAAGCTAGCACTTAGGGATTCTGAAGCATGGATTTTGGATTTAAAGACTTAGGAACTTGGATTTGGGAAGCTATGGCAAAGCAATCAACAAGGAGACAAAGAACAGAAAGGAGTCAGTAGGAAGGAAGTCAGGAGGCTTCCTCAGGAGCTAATCAGGCCTCACTCTATATTACTAGAGATGAGATGGAGATGATGATGGATGCTATGTAGGAAGGGATGCTGAAAAGGTAGGAGAAAATGGTGTAGAACCTGCTCCGAAGGGTTGGACAAGTTGGAGTGCAGAGTCAAGGGAATGAAGTTGTAGGGAATGCTGGGAATGAGGATCATGAAGCTGGAGTGCAGAACCAAGGAAAAGAAGCAAGCAGGATGTTGAATGGAGACAAGAAGATTCCTAAGGAGATGGATCTAACTAGTTGGAATACAAAGGCTCGTATGGAAAAGGATAATCTGGAATCCTCTTATGGACTCGGGGGAAGGATGGAAACGATGATCGGAGATTACTTATGGATGCCGGAATAGCTAAAATTTGGAATCCAGGACTTGGAACGGAGATCAGCTGGCTTGGACATGGATTGGAACGATTGGGGCAAGCCCCCAACCAAGGAAAATGGATCGACACTAATCATTCACATGGATGGGCGCTACTCTCCCCATGGAACGGGAGGCATGGATCTTGTTGGCTTTTCTAGGAATTGGACAGCGATGACGGAACAAGAGCAGCCGTCACCAACCACAAACTGGAGCGAGTCCGACTTAAAGGCACATGTCATCAACTAATCGGGATGGTATGGAATAAATAGCAAATTCTCGGCAGACAGCTATTGTAACATCCTGCTTCCGGAGGCTCAAAACTAACTGCTACGGATGCTGCGGTCATCCATATGTGTTATTTCTGAGTGACCGAAATTGGAATCTTGAAATTATTGGCAACACAGAAACACAAGAATATGAAAAAATTTAAACTTCAACAAAACAGACTTTCTCATTTCTTATGAATTCAATTTAAGATTTAATTACATAATCCCAGACATTAAACACGTTCAGATCACATATATAGGTACAAAATACGATAAGAACGACATATGAAGATGTCCCCTTATGATGATCAGAGAACTAATAAATATGAACTTTACAATTCTTAGTACATCACAGCGAAAAACACAAAATAGCTCCTATATAGCTAACATTGCATCCTGCACGTCTCTGGAAGCTTATTCGTCCAAAAACCTGAAAGTCTCCCACTCTCAGACTACTCAAATTTATTGAGTACCCGAGAGTTTGTGGAGAAACATAAACTTTGAGTCGGACAATAAGTCTGGTATGAATAACCCCTATCATCTCTTATCATAAATAGATAGCTAGTGAGACCTCGCCGCTTAGAGGAGCTAGTTTTCCCCTTACTGGTATCCAAAACAAGCATGCAAATCATTTACTATGCCCCTTCATCCAAAATGATTAGTCTTAAAATAATATGAAATAAAGCCATAAATCATATGTATTGGATATCTCATCCACCCATTTATTAGATATCCCATCTAAAAGCAATTTATTAGATTTCCCATCTAAAAATCAATTTGTTAGAGTTCCCCTCTAAAATCTTTAAAATGACTATCAGCCATAATTTAATAGGGCTATCCATCCTAAATCCATTCAAAATAAATGCAGATTATCCATCATACATTGTTTTATAAAAGATGGTGTGGGTTATCCACCGCACACTCCATAGTTTTCCTAGGATGACTATGGACCCTTGGGTGCCAAATCCCGAGGCTAACCACCTCTGGCAAAACATTCTTTACTTTAGAAATTTGATGTGGGCTATCAACCGCACATTCCATGGTTTTCATAGGTTAACCAAGAACAATTCACTTGGCCAATTAAAACATCATGATCCCCATGATTATTTATAAAAATTCATGATCCCCATGATTAATTATTTTCCCCAGGTATACCACCTGTTTAACCTATTCCTATTGGTAGCCCCAATTAGGTTAATATAAAAGAACATTGATAGCCCCAATGTATAATTTCGAAAGCATATTTCTGTTTGTAACCCCAAACTATGTATCGAAATCAGTAATTCCATCCCGGTGTCCCCAAGGTTTAATAACATCAAATTTATATAAGGCTCCCCCTTACATGCTCAAACAAAAATAAGTATTTTATGCTATAACCCTTCAAAGTGACCCCTTCAAATTAGCAAAATTTTACTTAAGGAAAATGGCTAAAAACAACCCTTTAATATCCTTCGAATGAAGTCCCATTCGAAAGCAAATAACCCTCCGAAGTTAGCCTCTTCGGATACCTTCCTTTTGAAAGCATCACAAAATCATACCTTTCGCAATCATTGAAGGTAACACCTTTCAAAACCTTTCGAAATCAAAACCTTTCGAAATCATTGAAACTCAAAACCTTTCGAATTATTGAAGATAACCCCATCAAAACCTTTCGAAATCAAACCTTTTGAAATCAAACCTTTCGAAATTAAACCTTTCAAAATCAAACCTTTCGAAATTAAGACCTTTCGAAATTATTGAAGATGGCCCCTTCAAAACCTTTCGAAATCAAGCCTTTCGAAATTAAACCTTTCGGAATCAAACCTTTTAAAATCAAGACCTTTCAAAATCAAAACCTTTCAAAAGTAAAACCTTTCGAAATTATTGAAGATAACCCCTTCAAAACCCTTCGAAATAAACCTCTCGAAGTAAAACCTTTCGAAACCAAACCTTTCAAAATCAAAACCTTTCGCAATCATAGAAGATAACCCCTTCAAAAACAATGAAGTGTTGGTGTTGGAACCAACCCTTCGAAAGTATACTTCCGACCATGTCGGAAGGTTTACCCTTCGGCTTTGCCAAAAGGTTTTTAAAACACCTTTTCAGAAAACGTTGTAAAACACTACTCTTGAAGGTTTAAGCTTTCGAAGATCCCCTTCGAAACCCCTTATTGAATATATATAAAAAAATTAGTCTTTTATAAAATGATTCAAAGGATCCTCATTCAACTTATTCGAAAACATTTTTTTATTTCTATCCGAAAGCAAAAGAAGCAGCCTCCCCATCCCTTCGCCCTTTTCTTCCCTTCGGCCTCGTGCCTACCTTTCGACTTTGAGCGGAAGGTAACTGTTTACCTTCCGTTTTAGGCGAATGGTACCTTTTAACTTCATCGAAAGGGTAAAAGCGGGCTTGTTGGAGTCGAAGGCGGAACTCGGCCCACTGAAGTGATGTTTTTATCTTGTTTGTCTAATTTTGATTGGCTGAGGAACCTTCTCATGTACTTCCAAATAGTAAAAAGTATGCAAAAGTCAACCTTTTTCTCAAAACACTGTACTTCTTCCTCAAATATTTCCAAAAGCAATTTCCTTCCGAATTAAAATAATTTCGGAATCAAATTTTCAGTTTAGCCCTTGGGCGTAAATAATTTAATTACCTTAGTAAATCACTAAGGAAAAATTCTCAAAAGTTACCAAAAATTGGATAAATCATATTCTTCAACATATTAAAATTTCAAAGCATATGAAGAACAAAACAATTCGAAATTTAACCAAAACCGAACAAAAACGTGTTAATTAACCTATTGATATTTAAAACACTTATGTCTTATCCAAACAAAGGTTTAAATGGTTATATCCTGACCAAAATCACAAACATGAATTGGCTATAACCCATAAACGATCCAAACACACAAAAAAATGAGATGATAAACATGATTATTCACCTTGATTAGTTGATTGGAGAATGAGATAATTTCCTACCTTTAATTCCTTAGCTTCTTCTTCAACTTAAACTCTTCCTGGAACTTTTTAATGGCCGACCGAAGTGATGAAGAGTTAAGAATGAGAAAGTGGAAATTTATTCAAGTGGAGGAAGAGATATATACTAAGAAATGTAGCCCCATTTCCAAGTTTACCCCTTAGGAAAAATTCCTCCTTCTTAATTTATTTAAGTATTTTTATTTTAGTTCATTCTTTTAGACACGGCCATTGGATTTTATTAATCTCATCTCCCTACTATTCACATTATTCTATTTAATTTATCCAGTTAAATATCCCGAATAATGTTAATTAAAATTAAGGGGCATTACAGACTCCCCCTTAAAGAATTTCGTCCCCGAAATTTCAGTAAGGACAAAACAACAATCATATAGCCCATGCAAACAAAGCTAGTATAACCTACCAACCAAAATCTATATAAACCCTAAATAGAACATACCATCTAAAACAGCCTGGGAAGAGTATCCCTAATCCTGTCTTTTGTCTCCCAAGTACAGTCGTTCACGTTGTCGCTCCACTAAACTTTCACCAACCTGACTGTCTTGTTCCTTAACCTCTTCTCATCTTTTTCCACAACATAAACTGGTTTCCTTGCAAAAGTCATATCTGGTTCCACCACTAAGTCCTCTAGTGCCGTCGGAGCGATAGTAGTTTCTGGATCATGAACATACTTCCTAAGATGAGAAACATGGAACACATCGTAGACCCCGGCCAAACTGCTCGGCAAATCTACTCGGTATGCGAGTCTCCCAATCCTCTCTGATATAGGAATTGGTCCAACATATCTCGGTGCTAGCTTCCCCGTCTTCCGTAACCGAACCACACCTTTCATCGGCGATACCTTGATGAAAAATCTATCTCCAACTGAGAACTCTAGGTCCTTACGCCTTTTGTCTGCGTAACTCTTCTTCCTAGACTGAGCTTCCTTCATTCTTTCCCGTATCACCTCGATCTTATCCGTCGCCTCTCTTACCAAATCTAGACCAAGGACCAATCTGTCTCCGGTCTCTAACCAACATGCTGGTGATTTGCATGGCCTTCCATACAAAACTTCAAAAGGCATCATTCATATAGTAGTCTGATAACTCTTATTATAGGAAAACTCCACTAAGTGCAAGTGATCTTCCCAAGAACCACTAAAATCTAGCACGCAAGCTCTCAACAGATCTTTCAGTACCTTGTTGACTCTCTCTGTCTGCCCATCCGTCTAAGGATGATATGCGGTACTCATCTTGCTTAGTGCCTAACACACTCTACATGCTCTTCCAGAACTCGCTAGTAAACAAAGCATCTCTATCACTGACGATACTACTAGGAATTACATGCAGTCTAATGATGTTCTTCATGAACAACTTAGCCAAAACAGGTGCCATCCTGGTTGACCTTACCGGAATGAAATGGGCACTTTTGGTCAATCTGTCCACTATGACCCATATACTTTCATTACCCCGGTTTGACCTTGGCAACCCGTCAATAAAATCTATGGATATAGAGTCCCACTTCCAAACTGGAATATCCAAAGGCTGAAGCAACCCACTTGGCTTTTGATGTTCGGCTTTTACTTGCTGACAGTTCAAACACTGTTTCACCCATAGCCAACATCCCTCTTCATTCCTTCCCAGAAGAAACTTCTCTTCATATCCTGATACATCTTGGTTCCCCAAGGATGAATCGTAAACTTTGATCGATGACATTCCCTAAGAACTTCTTTCCTAAGGTTTCCAACATCCGGAACACATAACTGTTCCTTCTTTCCCAACCAACCCCTACGGTAAAAAATAAAATCCTTTAAACCATCAATCTCGGTTCCAGCTTCTAACCTTCTAATCCTCTCGGCTAACACTGGATCCTCTTTCTGCCTAGAAGCAATCCGGTCTATCAAAACTGGTCGAACTTCCAAACAAGAAATCATGGCAATGTTCTGACTAGATCCAGCAGTCGACCTCAACTGCACACTGCAAGCAACCAGTGCTTCCAAGTCTTTCCATTCCGCCAGCATAGCTAACACCACATTCTAATGTTTCCTGCTAAGCGCATCTGCCACCTTATTTCCTTTTCCCGTTGTATACTTGATGCTAAAATCATAAGCTACAACAAACTCTAGTAATCTTTGTTGTCTCAAGTTCAGCTCCTTCTGAGAGAATAAATACCGTAGAGACTTATGATACGTAAATAGCTCAAACCTTTCTCCCAAAAGATAATGTCTCCATACCTTCAATGTGAAGATCACCACTGCCAACTCCAAATCATGAGTCGCGTATCTCACTTCATGCGGTCTAAGCTGTCTACAAGCTTAGGCAATAACCTTTCGATTCTGCATTAACACAGCACCAAACCCAGTACCACATGCATCGGTGTAAACTACCAACCCATGATTCCCATTAGGAACTACTAACACGGGCACATTGGTTAACAAATGTTTCAACTTAAGGAATGCTTCCTCACATTTGTCAGACCAAACAAACTTCACATCCTTCCTGGTTAGCATAGTCAAGGATGCCGCTATCCACGAGAAATCCTTAATGAACCTTCGGCAGTAACCTGCGATTCCAAGAGAGCTTCTAATATCACTTACTGTCTTTGGACTTTTCCAACTGTTAACAGCTTCGATCTTATTCGGATCAACTGCTAAACCTTCCTCGGAAACTACATGACCAAGGAACTTCACTTCCTTCTTCTAGAAATGACACTTTGAGAACTTTGCTTTCAGCTGATGTTGCCTTAGCATCTCCAATACTATTCTAAGATGATCCGCATGATCCTTCTCATTCTTAGAATATACCAAAATGTTATCAATAAAAACCAACACGAACCTATCCAAGTGCTCTCGGAAAACCCGGTTCATCAAATCCACAAAGAAAGCTGGTGCATTAGTAAGTCCGAATGGCATAACCAACCATTCGTAAGACCCATATCTGGTCCTAAACGTCGTCAAAGGAATACTGTCCTCAGCCACCCTTAGCTTATGGAAACTTGTCGCCAAATCCAGCTGGGAAAACACTCTGGCTCCACTCAACTGATCGAATAAGTCGCCGATCCTCGACAAAGGATACCTATTCTTGATCGTCCTCTCGTTCAACATACGATAGTCGATACACATCCTTAACGACCCATCTGGCTTCTACACGAATACAGCGGTCGTTCCCTAAGGCAAACTGCTTGGCCGAATGAAATTATTTCCTTCCAATTCCACTAGTTGCACCTTCAATTCCTTCATCTCGGTTGGTGACATCCTGCTAGGTGCTCTACTTACGGGTTGATGAACGTATTTTTCTGCATTTTAAACCGTTTGTTTCATATATTTTTATTTTAATAAAGCGGTATTATACGGGTATTTTGTTGTGGTTTTGCAGATTATAGATTCCGAAGTGCAATGTTGAAATTAATCGGTTGTGGCGTCCTTAGGTTCAAAAGACAAGCGGCGTGAAGTGCAACATTTTGAGCACCAAATAAATCAAAGCAATGTCACACTTCAGTTTATGCGAAATGAGTCAGTTCACGTTTTCACTTCAGCATATGGGTGTAAGCAATGTGGGAAACATCTCATGTTTTCAAATATATATCTCAATTTACTTCCGTTCCAATTCAATAAAGCAAGTCACATTTCCAATTCCAAAGCATATATTATAGTTCAAAGTGCATCACGTGAACTTCAGTTCATAAAGAAATACATAGCAACTCACGTTCAAAGCAAGGCTACGTGCTGGCAATTCAATAAGTCATAAGAAAATAATTCAAAGTAGCAACTCACCATCACGTGTCAATTCAAAGCATGGACCGAATATGATTAATTCAAGCAATGTGGACCAACCAAATGTTCAGCATATATTTTTCAAGCAGTGACGTGGCCACATTATTCTCCAATTTCAAAGCTCAGCATAGTCATGTGAATGCCACCAGACTACTTCTTTTACCAATTCAAACAATGACTACGTGTAACTCAAGTTTGATATATTCAAGGGAAAACCAATTCAAAGCAACGTGGCCACATATATTTTCGGCAACAAGACTTATTTCGGCAACGAAAGTCTATAAATAGAGAAGGAGATAGCAACCAGAGGGATATCATCTCTTCCCCCGTCACTTTTTCTACTAGTTTATTTTTAGCAATGTTTTTATGTCAGTCAGAGTGGATATAATTGTTAATTAGTTTTAGCAGTTTATTTATTTCTGTTCTTATTTCTTTTCGATACTCATTTCAGTTAGTTAATAAATTTAGTTCTTCTCTATTTCACTTGTTTACCCTGTCATTTCCTTTTCCGTAATTTTAATTTCTGTTTTGATCTTTACAATTTTATATTTTGGTTGTAACTCCGATTAGATTCGGAATTGATTCGGAGTATATTATTGTTTTTATTTTCTATTCAAATTCACCGTCGAATTCATTTAACACGCCTAAGATTTAAATATAGATTTCAATTGTTTTAAAATACAATTCCCTATGTTCGACCTGCATACTACACACCTGTACGCTTGCAGAATTTATTAAATTTTGTGCTTTTCTAATCAATAGAAAAGTCGCAACAAGTTTTTGGCGCCGTTGCCGGGGAATTGCTATTTTGAAATTTTCGATTTTTCGTTTTTAAGTCTATTCGTGTTAATTTAGTATTGTTGCATTAGTTTTCAAAAAAAATCATTTTTTTTTCATCCGCTGGATATTTACTGCTTCAATTCCTTTCGTTCGTTGTTTCATATTTACCTTTCACACATTATTTTGCACGTCTGTCATTTGCATTTCAATTTGCATTCCTGTTTCACATACGCAGTTCACCGTGGTCTTATTTAGTTTCTCACGTGTATGCTGTCTCATATATTTCATTTTTGTGAGTATTACTGCTACTGGTTTATTTCTATTTACTTTTCACATTCACTTTGCAATTAGTTACATTAATATACACGTTAGTTGCATTGCTATCTTGGTTTGCACACAAAACCTGTTTAATTCGTTTTCACGCAATTGATATTTTGGTTCATTCACACGTCAGTTGCATTTTGTTTCACCCGTTTTGTTCGCATTCACCTTATTCACGTAGTTGCATTTTGTTTCTGTTTAAGCTTGCATTATTTACACATAACCACTTAGTTGTTGCCACGAAACCATCTTCTACCAGCAGCATGCATTTTATTTTATTTTTTATTTATTATTATTTATTTTTTACTTCACACATAAATTTTAGTTTGTCATCAAATTGCATGTAAGTTTCATTTTCAACTCACGTAGCTTGTTTTTGGCTCTATTTTTGCATTCAACACATCAGCTTAGCTTGTTTTTGGCTCTATTTTTGCATTTAACTCACGTAAGTCTCATACTCACGTAGCTTGTTTTTTTACAACTCACGTAGTTCCATCAACACATATTTTTTTAGCAGCTTAGTTTGTGACTTTCACTAGTGTACATGTGAATATTTGAATGCACGTGTCATCAGCAATTGATAGCTTGTTCACGAAAAGAGCTGCATGTTCCTTAGTTTTTAAATTTGTGCTTTCTTTTTTTCTTTTTTAACTTGTGATTCATATAACAGCTGCACGGAGAAAATTTCAACTCAAGTAGCAAACATTAATTTTAATACTAGATAACTCCAGCTAAGTAAATTTCTAGCCATTCAACAACAAGGATCTAGGGATCGAGCAATTACAAACGGTGGAGTTTGAATCACTAGCACTACTCAGTTGCACTGGACGGACTGCCATACCCCTCTGTAAGTAATTTTCTACTCTACAGGTGCCCAACTGAAAACTGTTTAAATTTACTTTTTGCTATTACACCTTGAGTTGTTTATGCGCGTTTGGGCAAGAAATAATTTTAACCGTTTAGAAAGCCAAAATATCTCATTAAACAAATCAACGGAAATTTCAAATCAAACAAATATGAGCAATCATGGTTCGCAACACAGTTCACATCACAGTTCACCAAAATCATCACCTAAATCACATGTTGGAAATAATGAATTTCATGAGAACCGACCATTATCCCTTAGAGACCGATGCTATCCAACTAGGACCGTTCAACCTTCGGTTATTTCATTTCCACCTGCTGAAGGAAATAATTTTGAGCTAAAACATTCTTTTATTCAAGGCGTACCAAAATTCACTGGGTCTGAAAATGCATATGAATTTCTTAGTGAATTTGAGTTATACGCTTCTACAACTAAAATGCAACAACTTTCTAATGAATCCATCAAGCTAAGGCTTATTCCATTTGCACTTCTAGAAAGTGCAAAAAGATGGCTTAATTCTCTTCCTAAAAACTCAATTAAAAGTTGGGACAATTTCGTTACTATATTTTTGAAAAAAAAATTCCTTTCCACAAAACACTTAAAATTCGAACTGAAATCAACCAATTCTCTCAGAATGAAGGAGAAACTTTTTCAAAATATTTTGAAAGGTTCAATCAATTGTTATATAGTTACCCTCATCATGCAATCCCTAGACACGTCTTGTGCCAAATCGTCTATGAAGGCCTTAACTATCAAACAAGATCCCAACTCGAATCAATGTGCGGAGGAGAATTCATGGCAAAAACAGACAAGGAAGCTTGGGAATTTTTAGAAGAGTATTCGGAAAAGGATATGCAATGGGAAACAATTTGTGTTCCAATTCGTACTCCAAACAGAGGAGTACATGCCATTGACCCATCACATCTTCCTACATATACCCAAACTCCTCAAGAAGGAGAAGGACTACCCCATTACTACACACAAGACCAAATCAATGCTATAGCTCAAAACAGTCCTTATTCATCCACATACAACCCTAACTGGAAGCATCATCCGAATTTTTCTTGGTCAAATCCTAATAATGTGGCTAATCCATCGCATATGTATCCGATGATACCAAATCCGAATTATCGAGCCCCAACCTCTAATGCTTAAAATTCTCAACCAGCTCCTCAAACAAAACCATCGAATCAACCATACAGGCATCCAAATTTCAACCCATCAACTCAACCTTCTCAGCCTTCACAAGAAATTGCTCGATTGGAAAAACAACTCTCTAAACAAAATGAACAAATCACTAACCAAGATGCAAGAATTGAGCAAATCACCAAACAAAATGAACAAATGTTGATAATGATGAAGGATCTCATGAAAATCAATGAGAAAGGTAAATTGCCTAGTCAAACCGAAGTGAATCCAAAGTATAACTCTCGAGGAGTAAATCTATGTGAGGACGAAAATGTAAATCCAGTTAATGCTGTCACTACATTAAGGTCTGGAAAGAAGGTAGACAACCACGTCGGCAACCTCGACATCCTTCTTAAGTCATCCCATGTCCAAAATTCTGAGACTCAATCGACACCCACTATTGTCAATCCAATCAACTCTCATTCTTCATCCAAGGTTGGCAATCCCAACCACTCTTTACCTTCTGATGTTGGCAACCCCAACATTCCAGCTCCCTTATTTTCACCCTCTAATATAACACCTTCTTCTTCGAATGAAAAAACTTCTGAACGAGTCTATAAACCCATAGCTCCATTTCCTCATAGACTCAACAAAAAGAAGAAGCCCGATATTTTGAACAAATTCTTGAAATCTTCAAACAAGTTCGAATCAATATTCCACTTCTTGATACCATCGAGCAAATTCCTCAATACACCAAATGTCTGAAAGAGCTATGTACTCAAAAACGTGCCACTAACGTTCCTAAGACTGCATTTCTAACTGCAAACACGAGTTCTGTTCTTTCAAATCCCTCCCCAATCAAGTATAAGGACCCCGGTTGTCCTACAATCGGTTGTAAAATCGGTAACACTCACATTAGTCATGCCTTACTCGATCTTGGAGCGAGTGTGAATCTTTTGCCTTATACTGTGTACTGTCAACTTGGACTAGGGGACTTAAAGCCTACAAACATCACAATTCAACTAGCTGATCGATCTGTCAAAAAACCATTGGGCACAGTTGAAGATGTTTTGATACAAATCGAGCAATTCTATTTCCCAGTCGATTTCATAGTCCTAGAGACTGCACCTGTCTCAAATCCTAATGGTCAGATTCCTTTGATATTAGGTCGTCCATTTTTAGCAACATCAAATGCTATCATAAATTGTAGGAATGGTCAACTCCGACTTTCCTTTGGGCACCTAACCATTGAACTAAATATCTTCAATCTTAACAGACAACCAAGGGATTTTGAAATAGAAGAAGTTGACATGATCCAAACAATTATCGAAAATGATTTTAGTGATACTACGGAGTCTCTTAACATGTGCCTAGATCATTTTAATTCCAATTTTAATGAAGATGAATACATTTATGAATTAAATGATATGCTCTTCTCATAATTCACTAGAATTCAATCAATTGATGTCTAATGAAGCCTCAAAATAAGTACGCCCTAAATTAGACCTCAAACCGCTTCCAAACGATCTTAAGTACGCATACTTAGATTCTTCGGAAAATTTCCCTGTAATCTTGGCCTCCGATCTCATTAAGGACCAAGAAGAACAACTTTTAAAATTTTTAAGGGAAAATAAAGAGGCATTAGGATGGGTAATCACTGACATTAAGGGAATTAGTCCATCAATCATTGAACATCGAATACATTTAGTCGATGAGGCTAAACCCACTCGCGAAGCTCAAAGGCGATTAAACCCTAATATGAGAGAAGTGGTAAAGGAAGAAATTATCAAATGTTTAGACAATAACATTATCTACCCTATCTCTGACAGTACTTGGGTAAGTCCGGTACAAGTTGTGCCAAAGAAGTCTGGAATCACTGTGACCACAAATGAGAATAACGAACTTGTTCCGACAAAAGTCAAAACAAAATGGCGCGTTTGCATCGATTATCGAAAACTCAATGCAGCAACAAGAAAATATCATTTTCCCCTCCCTTTCATTGATCAAATGCTCGAACGCTTAGCCGGTCATGAATATTATTGTTTTCTTGATGGTTACTCCAGCTATAATCAAATTCCCATTGCGCTAGAGGACCAACACAAAACGACGTTCACATGTCCCTTCGGAACTTTCGCTTATCGTCGCATGCCCTTCGTTCTTTGTAATGCTCCCGCTACCTTTCAGAGATGTATGATGAGTATATTTTCTGATATGGTAGAGGATTTCTTAGAGATATTCATGAACGATTTTTCAATCTATGGGTCATCTTTCAATCAATGCCTCCTTCGTTTAGAACGTGTCTTAAAGCGATGTAAGGAGAAATCTCTTGTGCTTAATTGGGAAAATGTCATTTTATGGTTAAGCGAGGAATAGTCTTAGGTCATGTTGTCTCTAAAAGTGGCCTAGAAGTTGACAAATCTAAAGTTGATCTTATTGTTGACCTTCCTCCTCCAAGGTCCGTCAAGAACATTCGCTCATTTCTCGACCATGCAGGATTTTATAGGAGGTTCATTAAAGATTTTTCAAAAATTTCAAAACCTCTTTCAAATCTTCTGGCTAAAGACATTAAATTTGAATTTTCCAATGAATGTAAAACGTCTTTTGAAACCCTTAAATCGATCTTGACCACTGCACCTATCATCCAACCTCCAAATTGGACTTTGCCTTTCGAATTAATGTGTGACGCTTCTGATTATGCCATTGGAGCCATCTTAGGTCAACGAATCGATAAACTTCCTCGAGTCATCTATTATGCTAGCAAAACTCTTAACGAAGCTCAATTGAATTACTCAACCACAGAAAAAGAGTTTTTAGCAGTTATCTTTGCCGTCGATAAGTTTAGATCATATCTCGTAGATTCTAAGGTCATAGTTTACACCGATCATGCCGCATTGCGGTATTTACTTACGAAAAAGGATGCCAAACCCCGCTTAATCCGTTGGATTCTCCTTCTTCAAGAGTTTGACCTAGAAATACGGGATAAAAAGGGTTCTGAAAATGTCGTAGCTGATCATCTTTCTCGTATTGTTCATGAAAACATCGATAACTCTCAAATCAATGATCATTTTCCCGATGAACAAATTCTTTCCCTCTCAAGTGCACCATGGTACACGGACATCGTAAATTATCTTGTCACAAATGAAACACCTTCCCATTGGTCAAAACAAGATAAACAAAAATTTCTCTCCAATGTTTGAAACTTTTACTGGGACGATCCTTATCTCTTCAAATATTGCACTGATCAAATCATACGTAGATGTGTCCTCGAAAATGAATTCCATAGCATCCTCTCTTTTTCACATAATCAAGCATGTGGAGGACATTTTGGAGCAAAGAAAACTGCTGCCAAGGTGTTACAGTGCGGTTTTTATTGGCCTTCTCTTTTTCGTGATGCCTATGAATTTTGCTCCAAATGCGCTAGATGTCAACAAACAGGTCGTATTTCCAAACGTAACATGATGCCCCTAAACCCAATCCTTGTCATCGAAATTTTTGATGTTTGGGGCATCGATTTCATGGGTCCTTTTCCTAATTCTTTTGGAAATCTCTACATCCTACTTGTAGTAGATTACGTGTCTAAATGGGTTGAGTCCATTCCCACCAGAATGAATGACAATAAAGTTGTTGTCAAATTTTTGAAAGGAAACATATTTTCCCGTTTTGGCACACCTCGAGCCATTATAAGTGATAACGGTTCTCATTTTTATAATCGTGCTTTTGAATCTCTTCTTAATAAATACTCTATCACTCATAAACTATCTACTCCATATCATCCACAGACTAACGGTCAAGTCAAGATTTCCAATAGACAAATTAAACAAATTCTTGAAAAGACAGTTAACTCCAACAGAAAAGATTGGTCATCTAAATTGATAGATGCCCTTTGAGCATTTCGCACAGCTTATAAAACCAATCTAGGAATGTCACCATACCGATTAGTCTTTGGAAAAGCATGCCATTTACCCGTTGAGCTCGAGCACCGCGCACTTTGGGCAATCAAATACCTTAATTTTGACATAGGAAAAGCCGGATCGCATCGTAAATTACAATTGTCAGAATTAGAAGAACTAAGAAATGAAGCGTATGAAAATGCAAAGATTTATAAAGAGAAAACTAAATTTTATCATGATAAATCCATACTTCGTAAGACATTCGAAGTAGGTCAGAAAGTTCTCTTATATAATTCCGGACTTCATTTATTTCTGGGAAAATTGAGATCTCGATGGACAGGTCCATATATTGTGAAAACAGTGTACCCTTATGGTGCAGTTGAAATTGAAAATCCTAGGGACGGTTCCATTTCAAAGGTCAATGGACAACGCTTGAAGCCATTTCTAGAGTTTGAACAACACGAGGACGACGAGTTCATGGATCTCCACGAACCTAGCTATTCAGCATAAGACACTCACTATCTTGTACATATCAGGTTGTATTTTTTTATTTTATTTTTTCTGTTTTGCATTTGCATTCCATTTGACAGTTGGGACACTGTCTCATTCCAGTGTGGGGGGGACGCATATCTCATTCTGTTTGTTCATATTTCACAGTGTGGCATCATTTTAAAAAAAAATCATCTCATTATTTGTTTCAAATTTCTTTTCAATTTTTTTCAACCTTCATCTCATTTTCCATTATTTTCAAGACTTTGATTTATTTTTAATTAGTTACGACAAAGTAAGTAAACAGTTGAAGTCAATTAATGAGAATTTTTGTGAATCACTAATTTCAAAGGTAAAATATAATGAAAAGTTGAATTACAAACGATAATAGTGAGGTTGGTATATAGGGGGATTCGTAGGTGATGGTTATGAAATCCTTTCTAAATTGTAATCTTTGTTTAAAAAAAGTGGTAGATTTAAAGTACATGCGTTGACATTTCATATCATTGAAGTTAAGTGGTGTTAAGTTGATTTGCATAACTCTCTTCAGTTCATTTTAAAAAAAATGGTTTAAGAAACACCTAGAGTCAATAGGTGTACACACTTATGAAAGTGTGTACACTCGCCACGCTCTGTACTCTTCTCACGTAAGCCCGCAAGGCAGTGCATGGATGGTATATCTGGCCTCAGCATTCTGAGTTAGGTGTATAAAGAAATTAAATAAATAATCACCTAAGGATTACCGACCTTTTCTGACATAGTCAGCATCGGTTTGCACAATCCGCCAAGCTCTGTCCCAACTCTCACGTAAGCCCGTGAGGCAGTGCATGGGTGGTATACCTTGGTCCAAAGGTTAGGTGTATATATATAAAAAATTAATAAAGAGAGACTAAGCTATTGAAACCCAAACACTTCTTGTCTTTATTGATTTGGCCTGTTATACAAATGGAAATGAAAACAACCATTTTGAAAAACTGTGATTAACAATAAAGAATTTATTTCATGGCTGCACTATGTTATCGACCGAAACAACTGGGCAAACTAGAATCTAATGTATGAAAACTTGAGTTAAATTGAAATTTGTGATTAGTGAGGAACCAAAAAATTCTAGAAGTTGACTAAAACTGATATACATTATTTTGTTGTAATTATTCTAAAGTAAATTGAGTCTCCATTTTTTTAAAAGTTTTGCATTCATGTAGTACATTAGAATCATCACATACTGCATTTGGATTTTGTGGGTAGTATCCACTGAAAACCCGCACGAGACACCACTCGTCCTACTAGGGACACCTAGAGGTTTAACGGCTTGTTGCATACGCTCAATGCAATCGTGTTTCCTACGAAAAAGGATTTAGTTAGTTTTTATTATCTTGTTTATTCGAGGACGAATAAAGTTCAAGTGTGGGGGTATTTGATGAACGTATTTTTCTGCATTTTAAACCGTTTGTTTCATATATTTTTATTTTAATAAAGCGGTATTATACGGGTATTTTGTTGTGGTTTTGCAGATTATAGATTCCGAAGTGCGATGTTGAAATTAATCGGTTGTGGCGTCCTTAGGTTCAAAAGACAAGCGGCATGAAGTGCAACATTTTGAGCACCAAATAAATCAAAGCAATGTCACACTTTAGTTTATGCGAAATGAGTCAGTTCACGTTTGCACTTCAGCATATGGGTGTAAGCAACGTGGGAAACATCTCATGTTTTCAAATATATATCTCAATTTACTTCCGTTCCAATTCAATAAAGCAAGTCACATTTCCAATTCCAAAGCATATATTATAGTTCAAAGTGCATCACGTGGACTTCAGTTCATAAAGAAATACATAGCAACTCACGTTCAAAGCAAGGCTACGTGCTGGCAATTCAATAAGTCATAAGAAAATAATTCACAGTAGAAACTCACCATCACGTGTCAATTCAAAGCATGGACCGAATATGATTAATTCAAGCAATGTGGACCAACCAAATGTTCAGCATATATTTTTCAAGCAGTGACGTGGCCACATTATTCTCCAATTTCAAAGCTCAGCATAGTCATGTGAATGCCACCAGACTACTTCTTTTACCAATTCAAACAATGACTACGTGTAACTCAAGTTTGATATATTCAAGGGAAAACCAATTCAAAGCAACGTGGCCACATATATTTTCGGCAACAAGACTTATTTCGGCAACGAAAGTCTATAAATAGAGAAGGAGATAGCAACCAGAGGGATATCATCTCTTACCCTGTCACTTTTTCTACTAGTTTATTTTTAGCAATGTTTTTATGTCAGTCGGAGTGGATATAATTGTTAATTAGTTTTAGCAGTTTATTTATTTCTGTTCTTATTTCTTTTCGATACTCATTTCAGTTAGTTAATAAATTTAGTTCTTCTCTATTTCACTTGTTTACCCTGTCATTTCCTTTTCCATAATTTTAATTTTTGTTTTGATCTTTACAATTTTATATTTTGGTTGTAACTCCGATTAGATTCGGAATTGATTCGGAGTATATTATTGTTTTTATTTTCTGTTCAAATTCACCATCGAATTCGTTTAACACGCCTAAGATTTAAATATGGATTTCAATTGTTTCAAAATACAATTCCCTGTGTTCGACCTGCATACTACACACCTGTACGCTTTCAGATTTTATTAAATTTTGTGCTTTTCTAATCAATAGAAAAGTCGCAACACGGGTTTAGCTCCCGGTACGAGATCTATCTGAAACTCGATTGCTCATTTCGGCGGCAAGCCCGAAACTAGTTCAAACACATCTGCAAAGTCTCTTGCTACATAAAACTGCTTCAACTCTGCTTCCGTTCCCATAGCACCTAATAACGCATAAGCATTTCCGCTTGAACTCCTTACTGAGTAAATGACTCGGTTATGGCTATTAGGGTGTTTCAATGACATTTCACCCTCCTGGCAAAATATTCTAGCATCATATCTATCTGACCAATCCATACCTAATATGATCCTGAAACCCACGAAATCAAAAACATATAAACTGCATGTAAACATATGACCTAACAAATCAAGTTCTAACTGGTCATATCTCATTCCTAAAGTTGCATACCCTCCTATAGGATTCGCAACCCTTAAAGGAGTAATAAGGTATAAAGGTTCCAGACATAAGCAATCTACCAAATATTGAGATATAAATGAGTGCGATGCACCGGTATCAAATAGTATCCTAACTGGAGTACTACGAATCATAAGCATACCTTCCATCGCAGCTTTTCCTTTCTCAGCAGCCGTTGGTCTAGAGGATGATGGTTCCAACGCAAAGACCTTTCCCTTTCCAGCTTTAGCAGCCTTGGGACACTTGTCCTTGTAATGCCCCATCTGGCCACAGTTGTAGCACTTCACATTCGGCCTTACTGCAACTACTCTTCCATCACCCGAGCGACACTCATTAGCATAGTGCCCCTTCTTGTCAAACTTGTAACAAACAATATCAGCCTTGCTCTTCTTAGTATCTACCACCGACTGGGCACCTTTCTTCTTGAAGAACTTCCGCTTTTTACCCAGAAAATTCTAAACCTCGGCTAGTTTCCACTTTCCAAAAGTAGAAAGCATCTCTTCATTCCGAATAGCCATCTCAACAACAATATGACACGGATCCCGGAGGTTTGGCATGGTTGCTTTGGCGATCTCAGGATTCAACCCCCTAATAAACTTATCATTCCTCCGAATGATAGTATCCACAGTAGCATATCCGTAACAGGATAGCTCGTCAAACTCTGTAGCATACTCAATCACCGATCTATCCCCCTGGACTAAATCTGCAAATTTCCTGAGAAATGCTGACTTGGCAACCTCTGAAAGAAATCTTTCTTCGAATCTCCTTCGAAATTTAGCCCAAGTCAGGTCTTCCTCTGGCTCTCCTACGGTAACTCCATTCCACCAAAACAATGATGCTCCCTGCAATTGCCTTGAAGCAAGTCTTCTCTTCTGCATATCCGTCAAGCCAAGATCTACAAATATCCTTTCACAATGCAATAGCAAGTTCTCCACTCCTACTGCATCCTCAGTTCCCAAAAAAGGCTTCCCTCCAAGACTAGCGTAATCCCTGCTCAATTTGGCATAATTATTGCCAACTGGGGCCACCGGATTAGCTCCTCCATCATTCCCTACAGCCACTCCCGCAGTTGCTCCAGCTTGCATCATATTCATGAAGAACTGATACGTCATCCCCATATCAACCGGCGGAATCTCAGCATCAACGTTGGCATTTGCATCTGGGTTTGCATTTTCCTATCGACCCTGGTTGCTCCTAGTATTAGGTCGAACATTTCCACGTGTTGCGGTGCGTCTCCCACCTTGATTCACTCTTCCATTTCCTACCACCGTATCTTACTTCCCTACTACTTGAAATCCAATTTTGGTAAGATACAGAAGAACGGTCTAACAGAGTGGGGAATGCATACTTAGGTATTTATACCAAAGTACACATAAGTTACTATAACGCTTACCCAAGCCCAACCATATTTTAGATTCATTAGATTATGCTAAAAATCTTTTAAGGTTTAAATTCCCTTTAAGTACATAAACCATGCTCTGATACCAACTTGTAACATCCTGCTTCCGGAGGCTCAAAACTAACTGTTACGGATGCTGTAGTCATCTATAGGTGTTATTTCTGAGTGACCGAAACCGGAATCATGAAACTATTTGCAACACAGAAACACAAGAATATGAAAAAATTTAAACTTCAACAAAACAGAATTTCTCATTTCTTATGAATTTCAATTTAAAATTTAATTACATAATCCCAGATGTTAACCATGTTCAAATCACATATACAGGTACAAAATACGATAAGAACGACTTATGAAGATGTCCCCTTATGATGATCAGAGAACAAATAAATATGAACTTTACAATTCTTAGTACATCACAGTGGAAAACACAAAATAGCTCCTATATAGCTAACACTGCCTCCTGCACGTCTGCGGAAGCTTACTCGAACAAAAACCTGAAAGTCTCCCACTCTCAGGCTACTCAAATTTATTTTGAGTACCCGAGAGTTTGTGGAGAAACACAAAGTTCGAGTCAGATAATAATTCTGGTATGAATAATCTCTTATCATCTCTTATCATAAATAGATAGCTAGTGAGACCACGCCGCTTAGCGGAACGGGTTTTCCCCTCACTAGTATCCAAAACAAACATGCAAATCATTTACCATGCCCCTGCACCCATAATGATTAGTCTTAACATAATATGAAATAAAGACATAAATTATATGTATTGGATATCCCATCCACCCATTTATCAGATATCCCATCTAAAAGCAATTTATTAGATTTTCCATCTAAAAATCAATTTGCTAGAGTTCCCCTCTAAAATCATTAAAATGACTATCAGCCATAATTTAATAGGACTATCCATCCCAAATCCATTCAAAATAAATGCAGATTGTCCATCGTACATTGTTTTATAAAAGATGGTGTGGGCTATCCACCGCACACTCCATAGTTTTCCTAGGATGATATGAACCCTTGGGTGCCAAATTCCGAGGCTAACCACCTCTGGCAAAACATTCTTTACTTTAGAAATTTGATGTAGGCTATCCACCGCACATTCTATGGTTTTCCTAGATTAACCAAGAACCCATCACTTGGCCAATTAAAACATCTTGATCCCCAGATTATTTATAAAAATTCATGATCCCCATGATTAATTATTTTCCCCAGGTATACCAGCTGTTTAACTTATTCCCATTGGCAGCCCCAGTTAGGTTAAAATAAAAGCACATTGATAGCCCCAATGTATAATTTCGAAAGAATATTTATGTTTCTAACCTCAAACTAGGTACCGAAATCAGTAATCCCACCCCGGTGTCCCCAAGGTTTAATAACATAAAATTTATATAAGGCTCCCCCTTACATGTTCAAACAAATAAGTATTTTATGCTATAACCCTTCGAAGTAACCCCTTCAAATTAGCAAAATTTTACTTAAGAAAAATGGCTAAAAACAGCCCTTTAAAACCCTTCGAATGAAGTCCCATTCGAAAGCAAATAACCCTCCGAAGTTAGCCCTTTCGGAAACCTTCCTTTTGAAAGCATCGAAAAATCACACCTTTCGCAATCATTGAAGGTAACCCCTTCAAAACCTATTGAAATCATTGAAACTCAAAACCTTTCGCAATTATTGAAGATAACCCCCTTCAAAACCTTTTGAAATCAATCCTTTCAAAATTAAACCTTTCGAAATCAAGGCCTTTCGAAATCAAAACCTTTCAAAATTAAAACCTTTCGAAACTATTGAAGATAGCCCCTTCAAAACCGCTCGTAATCAAACCTTTCGAAATAAAACCTTTCGAAATCAAGACCTTTCAAAATCAAAACCTTTCGAAATTATTGAAGATAGCCCCTTCAAAACCCTTCAAAATAAACCTCTCGAAGTCAAACCTTTCGAAACTAAACCTTTCGAAACTAAACCTTTCGAAATCAAAACCTTTCGCAATCATTGAAGATAACCCCTTCAAAAACAATGAAGTGTTGGCGTTGGAACCAACCCTTCGAAAGTATACTTCCGACCATGTTGGAAGGTTTACCCTTCGACTTTGCCGAAAGGTTTTTTAAAACACCTTTTCAGAAAACATTTTAAAACACTACTCTTGAAGGTTTAAGCTTTCGAAGATCCTTCAAGACCCCATCTTGAATATATATAAAAAATTTAGTCTTTTATAAAATGATAGAGCCGAAGGATCCCCTTCAACTTATTCGAAAACAATTTTTTTATTTCTATCTGAAAGCAAAAGAAGCAGCCTCCCTAACCCTTCGCCTATTTCTTCCCTTCGGCCCCGTGCCTACCTTTCGACTTTGAACGGAAGGTAACTGTTTACCTTCCGTTTTAGGCAAAAGGTACCTTTCGACTTCATCGAAAGGGTAAAAGCGGGCTTGTTAGAGTCAAAGGCAGAATTGGGCCCACTGAAGTGATGTTTTTATCTTGTTTGTTTAACTTTGATTGACTGAGGAACCTTCTCCTGTACTTTCAAATAGTAAAAATATGCAAAAGTCAACCTTTTTCTCAAAACACTGTACTTCTTCCTCAAATATTTCCAAAAGCAATTTCCTTTCAAATTTAATTAATTTCGGAAGCAAATTTTCAGTTTAGCCCTTGGGCATAAATAATTTAATTACCTTAGTAAATCACTACGGAAAAATTCCCAAAAATTAGATAAATCATATATTTCACCATATTAAAATTTCAAAGCATATGAAGATCAAAACAATTCATAATTTAACCAAAACCGAACAAAAACGTGTTAATTAACCCATTAACATTTAAAACACTTATGTCTTATCCAAACAAAGGTTTAAATGGTTATATCCTAACCAAAATCACAAACATGAATCGGGTATAACCCATAACTGATCCAAACACACAAAAACGAGATGATAAACATGATTATTCACCTTGATTAGTTGATTGGAGAATGATATAATTTCCTAGTTTTAATTCCTTAGCTTTTTCTTCAACTTAAACTCTTCCTGGAGCTTTTTAATGGTCGGCCGAAGTGATGAGGAGTTAAGAATGAGAAAGTGGAAATTTATTCAAGTGGAGAAAGAGATATATACTAAGAAATGTAGCCCTATTTACAAGTTTACCCCTTAGGAAAATTTCCTCCTTAATTTATTCAAGTCCTTTTATTTTAGTTCATTCTTTTAGACACGGCCATTGGATTTTATTAATCTCATCCCCTTACTATTCACATTATTCTATTTAATTTATCCAATTAAATATCCCGAATAATGTTAGTTAAAATTCAGGGGCGTTACAACTAAGTCACTTACTCATGTACGGGGAAGGAGATAACCCCTAGGCATGCTCTTAGATGATGATAAACCATAATGCTCTAGTTTGTGAAATCTGCTTTTCTTTCTGATTTGGATATTTGCTTTTTCTGGTTTGGTTTTGGAGTTTGGTTTGAACTCTTGGTTTTGTCGGTTTTTTGGTTTGGATGCTTGATTTTGGTTTGGATTTTTGATATGGATTTCTGGTTTTCTGGTTTGATCGAGATTTCGGATTGGATTTTGATTGGATTTTCCTTTGGTTTTTGGTAAAAAAGTTGTCGAGTATGGACTATGCTCGGTGAGAACCCGGAAAATAAAAAGTCCTCGACCGGAGAGTCGAGGTCGGAGAATGAAAAGTTCTCGACTAGTGTGTCAAGGCCGGAGAATACAAAGCTCGACCGGTGAGCCGAGGCTGGAGAAGGATACCCCACAGATTAAGTCCCTGACCGGAGAGTCGAGGCCGGGGTAGGATAAAATAACCCAGATTTGAGTTACAGGAACCGGAGAGGTCCTAGATTTGGATATGGACCCGACGAGCTCCCGAAATAGGATATGGACCCGGTGAGGTCCAGGATATGGATTATAGGACCCGTTGAGGTTCCGAATTTGGATAAGGGCCCAGTGAGGTCCCAGACATGGATTATAGGACTCGACGAGGTCTCGAATTTGGATAAGGACCCGACGAGGTCCCGGGTATGGATTATAGGACCCGGCGAGGTCTCGTCTTTGGATATGGACCCGGAGAGGTCCCGACTTTGGATAAGGACCCGGCGAGGTCTCGGGTATGGATTACAGGACCCGGCAAGGTCCTGTCTTTGAATATGGACCCGGAGAGGTCCCAACTTTGGATAAGGACCAAGCGAAGTCCCGGGTATGGATTATAGGACCGGCGAGGTCTCGTCTTTGGATATAGACCCGGAGAGGTCCCGAGTTTGGATATGGACCCGACGAGGTCTCGGATATGGATTATACGACCCGACGAGGTCCCAAGTTTAGATTCGGACCAAGCGAGATCCTGGATATGGATTTTAGGTCCCGACGAGGTCCCGACTTTGGATTTGGACCCAGCAAGGTCCTAGATTTGGATTAAAGGACCCGGAGAGGTCCAGGACTTGGATAAAACAATGCGAAGAGATCATGGATTGGATATTGACTCAGAACAGTCGTGGATTTTGTTAATGATCCGGAGAGATCAATCGGTTTGGGAATGGATTGGATTAAAGGTTGAATATGGCGATCAATGGATTTTGGACTTATGGCAATACAAAACACGCTTTCCAATTGCAAGGCATGTTTTGGAGGGCAAATTGTTAACCTGCCTTTTGTCAAGGCAGCGTACAGGCGATTTAACCCAATCGACTACATGGTTATCGAGGTTGGAATACTATGGGTTTGACTCGACCAGATGGATAGACGATCAATCATGGGTGATAAACATGTTTAGGAAGCCGAGATTTTGCATAGTCGATGGACAAAAGGCGCGAGATAGTTGAAATATAAGTTTCGAAAAAATCGGGTCGTTTCGGGATAGTTAGAGTTTACTTCGAGTCACTTGTAGGTTTACTTCGGGTTTTCACCTAGTTTACTTCGAGTCAGATGAGGCTTTGCTACGGGTCACATAGGATCGGTAAGTTTTGGAGGGGTCGGTGATAACTTTGGTTCGACAGGCTATTTACTTCGGGTCACTACCCAGGTCACTTGGGGTCGGCATACTTTTATGGGGTCGGCATGTATCTTGAGGGGTCAGCATAAAATGAAGGGTTCGGCACTACTTTGGATCGACAACAGGTTCTCGGATCGGCACAAAAGCTTGTAGAAGGGGTCGACCTCGGGTCGGTATGTTTTTGCTTGGAGTCACACTACAATCTGCTTCGAGTCATAGGTCAACTTGCTTCGGGTCATGACTCGGATCACTTGGGATCGGCTATGAGGAGTTGGGATCGGTATGTTTTTGGTTGCTTTGGGTTGTTAATAGAAATACTTCGGGTCGGCCTTGGGGAAATCAGGTCAGCATATTCTCGGGTCGGTATGTTTTTGCTTGGAGTCACACAGCAATCTGCTTCGAGTCACAGGTCAACTTGCTTCGGGCCATGACTCGGGTCACTTGGGGTCGGCTGTGAGGAGTTTCATGTTTTTGGTTACTTTGGGTCAGTAATGGAAATACTTTGGGTCGGCCTTGGAGAAATCAGGTCTGCATATTCTCGAGTCGGTACGTTTTTGCTTAGAGTCACACTGCAATCTGCTTCGAGTCACAGGTCAACTTGCTTCGAGTCATGACTCGGGTCACTTGTGGTCGGCTGTGAGGAGTTGGGATCGGCATGTTTTTGGTTGCTTTGGGTCGGTAATGGAAATACTTCGGGTCGGCCTTGGGGAAATCAGGCGGCATAAAGCAAGGGGTCGGTATGTTTTTGCTTGGAGTCACATTGCAATCTGCTTCGGGTCAAAATGGAGGATTCTTCGAGTCACTACCCGGGTCTCTTGGGGTCGGTATATTTTATACTCCAGAAAATCAGTGGTCGACGGTATGGACTCGACTATGGTTTTGGTGGGCCCGTATCGCCCAGGAACCCCAGTAATCCGGGTTTTGCCTATAAATACGGCAGGCGGGGCTTTAGAAAAGGGATTTTCATTATGTTCTTCCATAACTTCTTCTACAAAGGCTATTCAAGTTACTCTGCCATTTTTTGTTTTAAAAACTAGGGATTGTAATTGTAATCGATTCTTTAATCAATAAAAAGGAAATTTCTGGAGTGGACGTAGGCCGGAGTTAGCCGAACCACTATAAATCCTATCTTATTACTGCTTTCTTTTTAAATTTTGATTGTTCTTCATATTAATTTCTTCTTCATATTTACTATCTGCGAATTGTAACTGTGAATTGATGCTTTCAACGGCGTTTGGGTGTTAGTGACCAATTTTGGTGCTAACACCTTTAAAATCATATTATATTATAATAATAACTTTCCTTATTATAATAAACTGTTCTCAAATATTTATCCTCTAAATGTCTTATCTTCCCATTTAGATTGTATTAAACAACTTTTACTAAAAGTATACTTTTAACTCAATATTATTAAAAGATGACTTTTACCTTAACATTTTCATCGAGCACCTTATAATTAAATTGTGAAATTAATTCATAAGGGGTTCGTTTTAATGTACTTACAATTATCAAACAATAAACGCTCAAAAGCTAATCAAGCACAAATTAACAATCAACAAAAATAGTCAATACTCCTAAACTATCTGAGCACGAAAAATCAAACAATAATGATAATAAAGAGATGTTATCATCAACAAACAAACACACCTCGAATGACTATATAAATTTGAAAATCTTTTCTTTATATATATAAAATATATAATCCTAGGTAAAATATTTCATTTACCAAATTTTCAAAAATCAATATCATGTCTGTTTACCTTGTTCGAGAGTTTAGAAATCCCTATCGACATGATGGCGTCCCACATCTTAACCATAGTTCATAAAAAACTCAATAGACTAATTAATACAATATATTTTTATAGCAATAAAAATTACGCTCTAGTATATATATACGATAACGACCCATATTTCTAAAGATTGGATATTTAAATAATTTATTTAAATACTGAATTGTTAACTAATTGACGGCCCCAAAATATGATTTTCCACATACGATCGAATCAGGGCTCGAGATTACTTCCGTCGAGTTTTATCGAAGTTGCTAATTAAAATGAGTATAAGGATCGCTATATTTGGAGATCAAACGATCTGATGGCCGAAAACGCCTCGAAAAGCGCGAAATTATCATCTCGGAGCACTGTCTCGGATAGCGATGAAATTTATACCATCGGGACCGAAAAAATAAGGTGATGCACGAAGATGAGTTCCGTTGCGATCGGACGAGCCATTTGACCATGCGAGCTCGAAACGCGTGTTCATTTTTGAGAAAATTGAATAAATTAAAACAAAACCCTAAATCCATTTCTTTATAAAGTCATTCACTGTTCACAATGGAGAGTACTATTCCATTACCTGTTCAAGGCTGCCTCCTACATTTTAATTCAAAAATCAAAATAGATTAATTTACTTGACGATAAATCACGAGATGTGGCTCGTTGGATTCCTAGAAGGGAGATACACCATTGGTATGAGTTTGGGCAAGTTCGGTGATGACGAGGTGGCATGCTTGAATAAAGGGTTTGAGTATTTCGGTGATATGGTCGGCGATGGGGAAAATAAGACCAGCATTGGCTCGAGGGAGGAGAAGCGCACTGGCAGCAGGATTTTAGGGAGCTTCAGTTGCACTGTGGTGATCGCGACATATAAGCAACCAAGGTGAAGCCTAGGAATTGTGTTTCGTACGGTGGTAGCAAACGTGGTGATTTTGGTACTGGCTGGTCGAGCTCTGGACGAGGGGTTTAATGGTGCAAGCGACGTTTGATTTCACGTACTAGAGCTATGTATCATAGCTAGGGAGTGCACGACATTTTGGGTTTCACTGATGTGCACATACAGGTCTAGAGATGGTAGAGAAGATGGATTGGCTCTAATCTAGGTAATTGGTTTAAATTAATTATTAATTAAGTTAGTTAATCGCTTAAATAATCTAAAACTTATGTCGGTCATATCTTTTCCATACGAGGTCTGTTTTGGATGTCGTTTCTTACATTGCAAGAGCTCTACACTTTGCCATTGGTTAGACAAATTTGGTTGAGGTGAATGATATTGTCTCTCACTATACTATGATTGTTAGTATAGTATTAAAACGACGTTTTGAAATGTTTTCAAACTTTAAAATGGGATTTCTAAAACACTTAAACTTGTATCTTATTTTATAAAAAGAATTAAAAGTATTTTAATATGGTTTTAAATTAAATATCACATTTTTCAAATTGACGCGCTATTTTGAAGCAATTAATAGATTTATGCTAATTTGATATTAATCCCACACTGGTAGCTTTGGATGATTGTATTGTGTTATTATAGATATATGTGGCTATTATAGATATTTCTATGCTTGTTGGTTGCATGTCTGCTTTTTTGTTAGTTGGTTGAAAATGTCATTCGAAGGCGATGTAGGAAAATCCCATTAGATGGAGTTTAGTGTACATCGATCGAATGCACACACGGTAGAGAATCAAATGATGTGATAGAGTTTCGTGCATATTGATTGAGCGTACAAACGATGATAAACTCGAATGGATGGGATAAATATGTGAAGGAGTATTGGTGTGTGCCGAGTTATCTAAAGATGAAGGACGACGGACTTGGATAAAGATTCGGACTTCAAGGAGTATCCCGGACGATTTTATTTGGTTTATATTTAACCATTTTTGGTTAAGTACATGACTAAAGTGGTCGTAATTGACTACTCTGGAGTGGTCAATATCTACCACTATTGATGATGGCCGATTTGACCAATTTTGGTATGGACGATGGAGCGGCTTCGAGAAGCAAGATGTGATGATTCGTCCGTTCGTTCGGCATTCGATTTTGGTGTTACTGCTCTTCGACAAGTGGTTTTGTTGGTGAAGCAGGATCTAGCACTTCGACGTGATGATTTCGTGATTCGACGATGATGATTCCATGATGGGAAGTGACGGTTTCGATGATGGATAGCTATAATTTGGGATGCAGAGAAGGTGATGAAGAGTCAGATTGATGGAACTATTGGAGAAGGACTATGTAATGCGTGATGACATTCTATGACTGGCATTGGATGTCAAGAATAGTTTCCAAGTTTTGGGATGCATGATGACATTCTATGATTGACGATGGTCGTCTAGAATAGTTCCCAATAGCGGTGACTTCATACGAGAGTTGTAAGGACAGTTACAAAATGAGCTCTGTTATGGATGACATGTGCAAAGGGATTATTGATATTTGTTGGTTTTGTAGTGTACTTGTAGTGCAGGGGTATGTGAGGATGCTCACTTGGATCAAACGATGACCCATCCATTTACCATGGACTATCAGACGGGTAGTCTAGTTCCTAGCCTTCTGAGTGCCATTGATTGAGTTGTGAGAGACTGGGATGTTGAGTAGTCCTTGACCGGGGCGATCATACGAGTATCATATGTCCAATGCACTAAGTGAATGAATGTGAGAATGGATGGTTGATGCTATGTTTGCTTGATTGGTTATTACCTTAGGGATGTCACACGATGTAGATATCACTGATGTCGATATCTAGACACCCTTGTACTTCGATGTATAGTACACTCATGATGACTATCATAGAGTAGCATATATTATGTGTTATGTCCTAACTCTGTGGATGCAGGGATAAGTCAGGTATGATTCTCCATACCCTTTATTCCATATACTATACTGACTTTTATAGTGTTTTGAGATTATTTATCACTTATACCAAACTGTTGTCTGAGTCGAGGTTTTAGGATTTTCTTCTTATTATCTCGGGTAGCCTTAAATAAGTAGACTAGATAAGATGTGTAAACAGCACTTGGAGCTATAAAGATGGACTAGAGGGAGGTAACGCTTTCCCCATACTTATATTTTGGACTTATGATTGTTTATTCTACTGTGTGACACTATGGAGCCTTGACAGTGTTGACTTACTATTATTAGAGACGATTTATAAGTTGAGTTTATTTATCAGTTGTATAAACTCTATTACTATTTTGTATTACTATATGAGCCTATGTACTCTGATTTTTTGGTTTATATAGTTATTACTGTCTAGCTTGTTTTATACCTGTGATGACTATTATATTTTATCAAATGTGCTGTGAGATATACGGTGGGTTATGTGATTATGTGATGTTTTCTTTCTTTCTCTTTTCTTCTATCTCTTCTTTTCTATTCCTCATATTTATTTCTTATTCTTTCCCTTGACAATCATCATATATCGGTCGGATGCTACAACAATGCACTATTCGGCTATATGAGCATCGGCGGTGTAGGGCGGTCGTTACATTTGGTATCAAAGCTTAGGTTACTTGATTAACTTGAGTTGATGTAACGACCCAGAATTTTGGTTATTTGAAATTGGAATATTTAATTGATTTTAAATATTTAAAAGTAGATTTTTAACATGAATTTCAAATATAATGATTTATTGGATAATTTAATAATTGGAATTTACTCAAATAATTGAATCTTGGGTTTTTTGGCTTGATAAAAATAATTTCAAAGCTTATTAAATTTATATTTACAAGAATGAAGGTAAATAAAATTTTAAATTGGATTTATAATCGATTTGTTTGATTTTAAAAATATCTCGTTTGAATTAACGTATAAAAATAGCCTTCCGAGGCACAGTCTCGGATTTCGACGAAACTAGTTCCATCGGATCCGTAATAGTATAATATAATCGGATTTCATATTTCGTAGCGTTTGGAGTTATCGTTTGGCTATACGGGATGGAAACTCACTGAAATTAATATCGAAAATTCAATATAATAATTCGGTCCAAAAAGCTATCTTCTCCATACGATCAGATTAGGACTCGAAACCTTTTCAAATGCATTCGGAATAGGGGTACAACATTACAAACGTCTAGCGGCAAGCCTCGATAGGGGTTCGAAGTTTTAAGTTACGTAATCGAGATAATTTGAAATTTTAAATTTTATATATATATATATATATATATATAATTTTTGACTTTGAATAGGCTGTCACACTCCCTCCCATCAGCCCATTCTTTCTTTTACTCGATCACTATACCCTTCCTTTTCAAATACGTTTCCTCCCCCCTCCCCTTCTCTTTTTAAAAATCCAGTCGAGCATTCACAGTGAAGAGAAAAAAAATCAAACTTTAAAAATCAAAATATCTCAAATTACAAAATAAAAAAAATACCAAATTTGTTTTAAAAATCTAGTTTTGCTTAGAGCTTCGATCTAGTGTGTGTGTTGTTGAGTGTGACGTCATTTAGGGTTGCTAGACTTTCACTGTGGAAGCTAGGGTTTCGATTTTATAGCGATTAGGGAGGTGTTAGGTGAATCGAGTCATGGATTCGAACTTCTGGCGGTGATTGGCATCTCCGGCCAAGTTTCGTGGTGCTCGGTGGCGGTTTGAGGGTTGCAACCCGATGATGGTTGACGCAGTGTGGTGCCGTCGCTTTTTGCTTTGTACGACCGAAGGAGGCAAGGTGGTGGCAGTGGAGAGAGGAGGAGCAGAGGGATTGGTTGGTGGCTTCGGGTCAATGGATGGTGGGGTGGAAGGTCGTGCATCGTGCACGGCGTACATGGGTTTCCGTTCAAAAAAAAGAGAAAAGGAGCAGCGCTCTGGGAAGAAGAAGGAAGCTATGATGGGCCGGGTCTTTCTCGTGTGGGCTATGAAATAGTTGAGTTAAAATAATAATTAAGTTATTTATATATAAATTGTTAATTTAAATCTTCAATTCTTATAAAATGTGTATCTCGTTCGTTTTAGGTCGAAATCCAACACGATCAGTCGCGTTGGGTTCGTATTAACAAGATCTTTGCTATGGCATCGGTTTGGTTGAAATTAGAGCTTGCTGAATTTTCAAATAAATTCAAAGGCGTTCGAATTTAATCGGAAACAGAATGCGAAAGCGACAATAAAAATCAAAGTGAGTAAATCTCACTCAATTTGGTTGATTGGATTTATTTACAGCAATTAAAAATTATTTATTGGTTGACTAGAGTATGTGATAATTATTATTATCATTTGGATGTTATAATATATATAGTTGTATATATTGGTACTTGGATATGTTCATGCATATTTTAGCGGATGAGACCCTATGCGCCTCGCATAATAGCGGATGACCCTATATTACCGCGATATCCCGCCTCAAAGCGGAATTGGTATTTTTATGTTGTATTAACATCTTTGGTTGCAGGAAAAACAAGTTGGTGGGATCCAACTGGATTCCTCAAAAATGTTGAATTTAATTTCATATACAGTGATATATGATATATTTGAATAATCTGTGATAGATTATAGTGTGATTTGAATTCATTGGATGCTATAGTAGCACTGGCCTAGATTTTGGTATTTTAAAATACCATAAGTACTATTTTTGAATTTGAAAAGAAATTAAAAGGGAATTTTGGAAGTGAAATATTTGTATTGAGTTTCTGGAATTATTTAAAGAGGTATTGTTTTGGATAAAAATCAATGATTTGAATTTTAAATTTATAATTAATTATTTCATGAAATAATTTTAAATAGAGATTTAGATAAAATAATGTATATAAAGAATTTTAAACAATAAACTGAAGTGATGTGTGTTTAAAAGTAAAAAGGTTTAAAAATCGATATTTAAATAGTTTGGGAGAATATAAGAGAATTTGGAAATAAATATAAAATTGATCTTACTGGATCTTAAATAAGATATCTAAATTACAAATTAGAAGTAGAACCGAGATTTGGTTGGTTTGGAATATAGCTTGGGTTATTTAAGGAATTGATTTATAAATGGAATTTAATTTAGAAAGAGATTTAAAATGGATTTAAGTGTTGCGAAACCGTTGTAAACTGGAAATGAGACTATGGAATTTATAAGCAATGTTTATAAATAAAGTGAAATGATTATCATTTGATTAATTGAGGATATAAATTCACGGTAAGAATTTATAATGAGATGGGTAAATCGATTTAAAAGGAAATGATAGATTTTACATTTGGAAATGTGAAAAAGGGATTTATGAAATTGGGGACGTAAATCGATTGGTGATAAATCGAGAGAGATTTATAAATATTAGATTGGTTATATTGGTATTGAAAATATATTTTTATCAAGAAGTTGAGTTTGTTTTAAAAAGAGGATTTTTAATTATTAAACTAGGTAATTTAAAAATGTTTTGGCATAAAAATATTCCAGAAAATTAGTCATTTAAATATTTTTAAATTGTCAAAATGAATTATAAGTTTTATAAACAAGTCTTGTAAAACGATTAGAATTTTATTAATAAATCAAAATTAATTATTGTTTCAAAGTTATGTAATTATTTTAATTATTTAAAAGCATATTTAATTATTAAATAAAGTTTTTGGAAAGTAATGGTATACTTTCATGGCGGAAATCGGAGGCGGAGATTGGCTGCAGTTGAGTTTGGATTTCTCTGGGATAGAGCGTAATCATTGAGCTGTGAATCCATGGTTGATACCGCATGGTGCTTTCCATATTTATTTTAACAAGTTTCAAATATGTTGAAAGGAATGGTTTTTGAACATACTTATTCCGATGAGATAAGTATATACCTTTTTGAATAAAGAGATTTAATTAAGGAACCCCGGAACTTATAGAATTCGTTACAAACGAGTTAAGGAATTTACAACATAAATTGTTAAGGGTTTTGAGAAAAGAGAAATAAATGGAACTTTCCTAAGTGTTGAGAAGTAAGGGGTTTAGAAAAATATATTTTTAAATATTTTTCTAAGTGTTGAAATAAGAGATGGTTTGAAATATCCTGATATGGATATAAGTATTTGAGTTGTCTCAAATATTGAAAATTTAGAAAGGATTTGAATATATATCTTATAAAGATATTTTGAAAATAAATTTTGGAAAAATTATAATACGGATCTAGTGACTGCTTATGGATGTTATATTGATAGTTAAATAACCAACTATCAAGTATTGGCTAATTTCGTTGATCGTTTCGAAGAGATCAGGATCGGATTTAATTATCCGAAAACCACTTCGATTCGATTTGAGCATTACGAATGGATATCAAGAAGATAGTGAAGACGGTGATTTGGTTTGTCCAGACCCAAGACAACTTGTATGGACGAATGCTATCAACACATTGTCATTGGAGGACAATGAACATTCAAAGTGAAAAATTCCTTAAAAAGGTAATTGTAGCCTCAAGCCTCATCAACCGGGAATGACTGAAAATCAAGGTAGATGCAGCAAGGCTAAGTTGGTTGCACCCAATTAGGGTATGTTATCACCTTTCTAGATACCCTCGGATATATTATAAATTATGGATATGGTGGTGCATGGAAAAAGAGCCTCGATAAGGGTGGGAACACCCGGGGTGGTAACATACTCGGTTATATCCAGGTTAGGGGTAGAACCGGTCTTGTGTTGTAGGGGATCCTGGCGAGGTCCTCGGTACAATTTTCTAGACGTGTACCATGATAGGTGGTACCCCAGTGCCTAGTCATTGTATGGAATCCATTCTCCAATAAGCGCCGTACGGTTTTGATTGTGCCCAACTATGTTGAAATGTGAGATGCAAGCATTTCAGCTATTTTAATAAGTATTTGTACTTGGACACTATTATAATATCACAGGATTTTTATATAAAAGTAGTTTGGTTATCGTAAGGTAAAATCCCATCGTGTTTATGTGTGGCATGGTCTTACGAGATACTTTGTTTTTCAAAAGGATTTTTGAAAGTAATTAAATTCAAATTGAGTGTGTTTTCTCACGCTGGTTTTCCAGACTGACTCGGGTGTTATTTTATTATAATGCTCGGGTAAGATCGAGCATTACAGATTCAGGTTAGGATGCTATGGAGCTCAGAAGACAAGCTGGATGACAGATACGTATTCCACGTACTTGATTATTTTCCGATGTGTGGGTTAGGCTGTATGGTCAGCACTAGTGAGAACAAGTTGTTATAACTGTCCGGTATTGAGTTGTGATTTGTTATACTCTGATAAATGTATGTATAAATAACAGTTATAGCTGATGTGCACGTAAATGTGCATATCTTTACCACCATATTTAATCTATTTAAATTAAATAAATGATCATATCGGGTATTTTAACTTGTTTAAACCAAAATTCATATTATTTTCAAATCGTCACATATTCATCTTCATTCAAGGGCAAAATGGTCATTTTTGTGCATATATTAATTTGAGAAAATTTAATTAGAAATTTCTATATTATTTTATAGGAATTTGGCTTCATATACAAGTGGTTTCATGAAGATCTATGCATGCACAAAGAAGATACAAAGGAATGGAGATGAAAATAATTCAAAGGCATGATAATGGAGGACCCCACCTACGCACCTTTCTTCATGTACAAATTAGAGGCTAATGCACATGCTAATAGAGTTTAAAAGCTTCATGCACATCTAAATGAGGATTATTTGAAGCTAATGATTACTTGGCCTCCACACTTCCTAAGAGGGTATTTTGGGCATTCCCCAAAAATATGAATTAGGGTTTAACACTTGTATAAATACCCCATATCTTCATATAATCCTCCCCTTCTTAGTCTCTCTTTAGTTTAGTTTTAGGCTCAAAATAAAAGAAAGCTTCTCTTTTCTCTTCATGGCTACTTAGCCATTTCTTTCATGTAATTTTTTTTATGCAACTTTAATACATTGCTCTCTTCTTTTCTTGTTTATTTCCTTTCATGCAAGTAGTGTAGTTTGATTTTAATGCAAGTAGATTAGTTTTCTTTTTCATTTTGCTCTCTTTTTCCTCTTGTTAGTTTCATGTTGCTTTCTACATTTGTTCATATGATAACAAATATGAGAGGCTAATCCCTACAATTTAGGGGTAATGAAGCTCTCTAGTATGTAGATGCAATCTTTTGATGTTTATGCTCTCTTTTTGTGCTTAATGAATCATTTGAAGTTGTTTAACTTGTTGTTTTTGATGTGAATTTGATAGCCTATATTGTTGACACCAAATAGGCTATGCTTAAACAATCACAAACAATGATTACCTCTTCATCTACATATGATGATGGTAATAAAGTGATTGTTGAAATTAAAATTTGATGGCCTATATTTCTAAACAATAGTTAATAGGCCATGCTTAAAATAGTTTTTGCTTTCAACTTTGTTGTCATATTTCATGAGAGTTAAATGTGTATTAGTGGTTGTGTTATAGTTTGATGGTTTATATTGTGCTAATTAATAGCACAAATATACCATACTTATGATAAGCACATCAACTAATTACACTAATGACAATAAAAGAGAGATCATAACTTCATTTTGTTGATTTATGTGATCTAGAGAGTGGAAATTGCCTCTAAATTGCCTTCACACTCTCATATTTTTATCAATTTTCTTCGTCTAGTTTTCTACATTTTTAGCAAGTCACATTTTCAACTTTGGTTAATTTGATTGAATAGAATTTTAAAATCATCAATTCCCTGCGGATCGACCCGTACTCGCCACGTACTTCAATAGTACGCCGTGCGCTTGCGGTTATTTTTATTTCAAAATTCGTTCAGCTATTTTCTAACTCGATAGATATTTAGCCGTCCGAACAAGTTTTTGGCGCCGTTGCCGGGGAATTTGTTTTGATTTTGATTTTCTATTTTTTGAATTATTTTGTTTTATTTTATTGTGTGTTTGTTTGTATTTAAAAAAAATTGTGATTTGTTCAATCATTTTGATTTGTTTGTGTGTTTGTTGTTGTTTTCCAAGTTGTTTTGTTCATTTGCATCTCATATTAAAAAAAAATACACAACTTCAATTGAAAAAGAAAAAATTTCCATTCCATTTCAATTACATTGACAGTTTTTTAAGCGACAATTTACAAATTACATTTACAATTTCAAAAACTGCCTGACCATTGTTCACTGTTTTCATATCCACTGTACATTCTATATTGTGCACTGTGCACAGTTCCACTGTTTCATTCAACAGGTTTGATATTCTACCCACTGTTCTCTGCTTATCTTCCTTCCTGCTGTCTTCACTTTGCAAACAATAACCACGTCTTCATTACCCAACAACACAAAACCACCACTCCACATTCAAACTAAGACAGCAGCACTCCTCCATCAAAACTGCCTCAATTCTGCCCACTAGACATCGACAATCACTTGACCAGTGAGCAACACTACAACTTGCACACCACCCTCTGCCATTGTTCCATCATACACCACTGTCAATCAAATCGCCAACCTTATCACACATCTGATGTGTATTCCTGACCATCTACAAAACACTTCCTCCATCTCTGTACATATCTAACTGCAACTTCCACCACCAGAGCAACATCTGCCCACAACAAAACTACTGTCTCAACATAGCACTTCTACTTCATTCTACAACTCAACCTAACTGTGCTTCAACCACTATACCAACCACCACGTCACTTCACCGCCACCATAACTGCTGCAATACCTTGAACTCAACTGTTACAATTTCCTTCTCCATAATCAATACATCTACCCCCTCCACTGTCACCACCACCTCTCTGCAACTACATCCCCTGCTCTACAAAACTGCTTCCTTCCACTAAACATCAACTTTGACTGCACCTCACCTGACCTCCACAGAAAACTTCCCAATCTTTCAACATCCACTGATCGGCATCACTTCATTACCTGCACAACAGACTGCTGCTTCAAGAAACTGCCTACAACACACTTAACTTCACCATTCATCATACCACACTGACCACCTCCTCCTCGAATACAACCACTTGCATATACCAGCATTCCATCACTCCATATTCACTTCTCTGTGCATTCCTACATTCTATTGCTTTCATTCCTACATTCCATCACTGCTCTGCAACCTGCACATTCTCTGGCAGCAGTTTCTCGCCATACAACATTCACAATCTCTACTTATACAACACTTCATTACCCGACCATCCCACCTAACCACTCTGACTTGCTGCGACAACAACAAACAGAACCACCACAACTTCAGTCAACCACCAACACATCACCATTTCATTTACATCAACTACTTCATCACAGAACCACATATCACACTTCAACTACCACCAGTTCTTCCTCTAGCCCACTGCGTTTTGCAGTCCAGAACAGCCAACTTCGAACAGCAGTCACCAGCCCGACACTGCCATTTCAATCCAAACCTCCATGTAACTACACTGTTACCTCACCACCACGAACCATTCATACGAGCTGCCAACCATCTACTGCCTCACAAATTCGCGACCTGAAGCAATCAAATTCCACCGTCGACCCAAAACCGTGACCTTCACCGAATCCTTCTCCACCAAATCATGAAACTACAACCCACTGCCCAATCATGAAACCACGAATTACCAATCGCCATCTTCCACGACCCCCCTTCACCACGAATCTAGCTTGACCTGCCATCCCAATCGAACAACTCGACGAGCAACACGAATCACCTCAATACAGCCATCACCAATCCTAAATCGTGAACCAAAACCACACGACCATATCAGTTCTCGATCACCAGAAACCGCCAATCAACCTACATGCAACTTCAAACCAGAGTTGCGACTATTTTTTTTTCTTCTGAGAATTGAATTAAAGTGGGGATTGAATTGAAAACTCGATTTCAATTTTAAGTTATCGGTGAAGTCGTGTTATTAGTGAATTCACGGAGAAGAATTTTGGGGAGTACTGTGTGGTATTGGGCCGAGTTAAAACAAACATAGTGGGTTGGTTTTGATTATCTTTTTTCTAGTTATCTTTTTTGTTTCTTTAGTTAAGTTTTAAGTTTCTTTTTTTTTCTTTGGTTAAAAATTTTTTTTTAAGTAAAACTGCACTTTTAAATTTTGTTTCCTTTTAAGAAAAAAAAGAAATTTTTTTTTGAGTAATTTTCTTTCCAAAACTTTTCCTTTAAAAAGAAAAAAACAACCAAATAATAATAATAATAACAATTGTATATATCTTGTTTTTAATTTCCAGGTTGCCAAAGCAGATAGGAAGAGTCGCTTGCTTCGCTTGGCTTGCCAAAAATAATTGCTTTGCTTTGCTTACCAAAAAAAATAAACTGCTTGCTTGCTCTATCTCTTGTTTTATTTGCATTGTTGTTTGCTTGCATTTTTATTTCAAAAACCAAAAAAAAATTTGAAAAACAAAAACAAAAATCCATTCGTAGTTGCATTGTTAATACACGTTTAATTTCTGCTTTGCATTTCATTTAGAATTTTGATTAATATTAACGATGGCTCTTAATTGTATATTGACAAATTGTCTTCTTTGAACAATTTATTTTCTTGGTGTCTAGGCTACGGCAGAGCAATAATCAGTTATAAATATTACGGTGATTCGTAAATATTATACTAAATTGTTTCTCTGAAGGTACTTAAACCTTCGGCTGCATTGCTACGGTGATTCGTGGTGCACCAATAACTCCTGCCCGTTACCTGGCTGAGAACTATCTTGTTGATTTAAGACAAAGTGTGATTATACATTTCGAGTTAACTTAGGATAATCATTTGTAATTAACCATTGCATTCATTTAGTTGCATTAGTTCATGCATATTTAAAAAAACAAAACAAAAATTTCAAAATCCAAAATAAAAAAATTGTAAATATTCCTTTCCAAATTTTTAAATCCTTTCTTTTGAATTTTTTTTTTCAAAAACAAAAATCCAAAAAAAAATTACTTAGTTTTTTTTAGAAAATCAAAAATCCAAAAAATATATATAATATTTTCAAAAACAAAAAAAAATTGAAAATCCAAAAAAAAACCAATTTCCCTTTTGAAAAATTTTATTTGTAAATATTTTTCCTTTATATAAAAACAAAAGGTAAAAAAACATTCTTGAAAATGTCCGAGTTTCCCCACTCATTTGAATTTTACAATAGTTGTGAAAATCAATATAATCCATACGATTTCACTCTAAATTCGTATGGGTATTTTAACGACAACTATTCTTTAAACAATTCAAATTTTGAACAACAAAATTTTCAAAACGATGACCAACCCTCGAATCTCGAAAAGAGCATTTCGTCTTTACTTGAAATCTCTACACAACAAAATCAAATGATAAATGATTTGTGTAATTCATATTTCGGCAATGATTCAAATCAAAGTTTTCAAAATAATCAAAATTTGAATTCACTTCAAAATTCAAACGATTTCGAGTATAACCCATGCCAATTCAATTTTGAACTCCAAAATGAATTTCAAAATCAAAACAAAAATGTGATCCACTTTTCAAATAATTTTGGCAATGGGAATAATCTCGACTATGATGCAAGTGAAAATTTTTGTTCTCAACAAATCTAAATCGAAAATCCTTAGGCTAATAATTATAAATTGGATTTTGTTGAACAAATGAACGAAATTTACGATGATCACACGGATTCGTTGTTTGAAACTTATATGAAACAACGTGAACAACAAAACCAAATCCCAACGTGTGACGAGTTAAGTAATAATCCATCTTTTACCCAAATCGATGATTTTCAAATAACAACTTTTGAAATCAAAAATGACAATCTTAATGAAGTTGTTGAAAACACGGTAATTGAGTTGGATTTCAATTCATTTGAGGGTGTGGTACCAAATTTAAAATTCGATCTTCCTTTTCTCGATTTTGAAAATTTGAATACAACAACTTTGGATTTTGGACTTGAGATACGCAATGAAGTTGTTGATAATCCAACAAAGGAAGACGAATTTAACGAACACGATTTCTTTGGACTCTTTGAAAACGAGTTGTCAAATTCGGATAGGGAAGAGTTACATCACCATTCTGATTTTGAAATCAATAATTTTGAAGAAGTTTTTAATGATAAATTTTAATTTCAATTTGGTGAAAACAAACTTGAATTTCAATCAATTGTTTTATCGACCCCAAAAATCATCGAAAATAAAACAACTCGTACGATTTTCAATAAAACGACATTTGTTTGTCCAAATCAACATTCAACTTTGAAATCTTTTACGGTTTGGTTTTTCGAGCTTGAGCTGTGCCTCGCATACTTGACGAGACAAATGAATCGGTCTTGGGAAGACCGTTTCATTTACTTTTTGACGATATACTTTCTGATCTCATGTAAATACTGTTAATTTTCATTTAAATAAAGGTCATGTTTTTATTTTTACTTTTCTTCTTCCACTTGGGTTGACTGTGGGGACACAGTCAAAATCAAGTGTGGTGGGGAGACTCACCATCATTTTCAATTTTTCATGGTTTATTTTTAATTTTTCTTTCCAAAATTAAAAAAAATCTCAAAAACAAAAACAAATTTTTTTTTAAGCATTTTGATTTATTTTTAAACAAACACTATAGGATAAATATATGGTTTTGGTTTATTAATTTGAAATTTTTGAAAATTCATTTGTCTTAAAAAAATTAAAAATGAAGTTTGATTACAAATAACGATGGTTTAACTAGTATATAGGAAGATTCATACGTGTTAATTATGAAATACATCCTAATTGAAAATCTTTGTTTTAAAAAGTGGTTAATTTAAAGTAAAGGATATAACATTTTTTTGTCTTCTAAGTTAAAGGGTGCTAAGATGATTTTGCGAAACTCTCTCTCTCTAAAAAAAAATAAAAAAATAAAAATAAATTATTTCTTGTATATATGTATATTTTCTTAATAAACACCTAGAGTCATGTGTTCACACTCGTGTGTTCACTCGCCATGCTCTGTACCCTTCTCACGTAAGCCCGAAAGGCAGTGCACGATCGGTATATCTGGCCTCAGTTTATCTGAGTTAGGTGTGTGTACATAATTTTTTTTACTAATAACGCATACAGTCAATAAGTGTTCACACTTGTGTGTTCACTCACCACGCTCTGTATTCCCCTCACATCAGTCCGAAAGGCAGTGCATGGGTGATATATCTGGCCTTAGTTTATCTGAGTTAGGCATATGTAAATATTGTAAATAGCAATAAAATTTTCAAAATATATATATATAAAATAGAGAAAGTAAGCAAATGAAATCCAAGCACTATTTTAACCTATTTGATTTGATTTGTTATTGAAATGAAATGAAATACCACTTTGATAAACTTTGATAATCAACTAAGGATCCATTTCATAGTTACACCGTGTTATCAACCGAAACAATGAGTTAAACTATAGTATATTTGTTATGATAACTTCATTTTTGTTGGAAATTTTGACAAGTAAATGACTTAAATTTTCAAGATAATGACCAAAACTTATATTTAACTTATTTGTGTCAATTTAAAAAGTAAATCCTTCATTTGTAAATATTTTCAAAAACTTGCATTCACATCTTTGTAAATAAATAGTGAATTTTGTAAATATTTTCATCCTGCATTTGGATTTTGTGGGTAGTATCTGCTGAAAACCCTCACGAGACAACACTCGTCCTACTGTTGACACCTAGAGGTTTAACGGATTGTTGCATATGCTCAATGCAATCGTGCTCCCTACGAAAATGGATTTATCTTAGTTTTTCCTTTATTCGAGGACGAATAAAAAGATAAGTATGGGGGTATTTGATGTGCACGTAAATGTGCATATCTTTACCACCATATTTAATCTATTTAAATTAAATAAATGATCATATCAGGTATTTTAACTTGTTTAAACCAAAATTCATATTATTTTCAAATCGTCACATATTCATCTTCATCCAAGGGAAAAATGGTCATTTTTGTGCATATATTAATTTGAGAAAATTTAATTAGAAATTTCTATATTATTTTATAGGAATTTGGCTTCATATAAAAGTGGTTTCATGAGATCTATGCATGCACAAAGAAGATACAAAGGAATGGGGAGGGAAATAATTCAAATGCATGATAATGGAGGACCCCACCTATCCACCTTTCTTCATGTACAAATTAGAGGCTAATGCACATGCTAATAGAGTTTAAAAGCTTCATGCACATCTAAATGAGGATTATTTGAAGCTAATGATTGCTTGGCTTCCACACTTCCTAAGAGGTATTTTGGGCATTCCCCAAAAATATGAATTAGGGTTTAACACTTGTATAAATACCCCATATCTTCATGTAATCCTCCCCTTTTTAGTCTCTCTTTAGTTTAGTTTTAGGCTCAAAATAAAAGAAAGCTTCTCTTTTCTCTTCATGGCTACTTAGCCAATTCTTTCATGTAATTTTTTTTTATGCAACTTTAATATATTGCTCTTTTCTTGTTTATTTCCTTTCATGCAAGTAGTGTAGTTTGATTTTAATGCAAGTAGATTAGTTTTCTTTTTCATTTTGCTCTCTTTTTCATCTTGTTAGTTTCATGTTGCTTTCTACATTTGTTCATATGATAACAAATATGAGAGGCTAATCCCTACAATTTAGGGTTAATGAAGCTCTCTAGTATGTAGATGCAACCTTTTGATGTTTATGCTCTCTTTTTGTGCTTAATGAATCATTTGAAATGGTTTAACTTATTGTTTTTGATGTGAATTTGATAGCCTATATTGTTGACACCAAATAGGCTATGCTTAGACAATCACAAACAATGATTACCTCTTCATCTACATATGATGATGGTAATAAAGTGATTGTTGAAATTAAAATTTGATGGCCTATATTTCTAAACAATAGTTAATAGGCCATGCTTAAAATAGTTTTTGCTTTCAACTTTGTTGTCATATTTCATGAGAGTTAAATGTGTATTAGGTTGTGTTATAGTTTGATGGTTTATATTGTGCTAATTAATAGCACAAATATACCATACTTATGATAAGCACATCAACTAATTACACTAATTACAAGAAAAGAGAGACCATAACTTCATTTTGCTGATTTATGTGATCTAGAGAGTGGAAATTGCCTCTAAATTGCCTTCACACTCTCATATTTTTATCAATTTTCTTTTGCTAGTTTTCTACATTTTTAGCAAATCACATTTTCAACTTTGGTTAATTTGATTGAATAGAATTTTAAAATCATTAATTCCCTGCGGATCGACCCGTACTCGCCACGTACTTCAATAGTACGCCATGCGCTTGCGATTATTTTTATTTCAAAATTCGTTCGGCTATTTTCTAACTCGATAGACATTTAGCCGTCCGAACTATAGCTCTTTTTGTATAAAGACATGTTATTATTTATTATATTTGTTCCGCTGCGTCTGTGAGATTCTATGTTGTTGTTCTATTTTCTCCTACCTCTTTTTTTATTTTCCCCTAACTATCGGGCTTTCGGGCATTCGATTGCTTGGCATGTAATACAGTGGACGTATTGGTATCGATTTTCGAGGGTCGAAAATCCTATTTGTTACAATTGATATCATGATCCAATAGAAATAGGGTAAGAGTTGTCACCATAGAGTGGATCGAGAGTGTATTTATATACGAGAGAGTGCGTATTTGTTATATATTTTGGTTTTCAAAACTATATAGAAGTATATATAGTAGATGAGTTGTATTGCACACATGAGCACTATTGATGTAGTTTTTCTCTATAAGAGACCGATCATTCTTATTATATATTAAGAGTGATCCGGCATACGAGAAATGTTGCTATTGGCTCCATCTCTCGAGTAGAGGAGTAGGTAGGTCAAGGACCAATAACCTCAATTTATAGAATATGTTCGCAGGGATGGTGCGAATCATTCCGGAATGCCCAAGTTTCTCTAAATGATTATGGTGCTCAAGTGCAAATGCCTAGAGTCACCTTTGTTGAGGTGTATAAAGACTATATGAGTCTAAGAGGCAGACCGTTCCTTGGAACGGAGTCAACTATTGAGGTGCAAGACGGGGTGATTATTTCCGAAAGAATCTTTATTAACTTGAAGTTAGATGATGCAATGAGGTATAAGTTGACCTCTAGATGACTCCAGGGATGAACAGTGAACTGGGGGAATGTCCTTATAGCTTCGATTCCTGAGGTTCATTTTACTTGGGATCAGTTCATAGTTTGCTTCAAAGAAATTTATCTCCACTTTTCAAAAGTCTGTGTCGTTTAAGAAGTTCGCCAGTTTGAAGCATGATGATTTATCTTTGTTGGAGTATATGAACAAATTCGATATGATATCGAAGTATGGTCTACCTTCCATTGATACTCCACTCGAAAAAAATGAAAATTTATCATTGGTTTGATTGATCATCTAGGAAGCGATTGATTGGTCATATTGACAAGAGCTTCAAGAAGTTGATCGAAAAGGCTTATGATGTGAGAGCATGTACCCAGAATAGAAAGATGGTCCCAAACTAGCTGGGTAGGGACAAACCATGGAAGCATATGCATTGAATGTCGTTCTGATTTCGTCGAGTGCTCCATTGACGAAAGGGAAGGGAAATGGCATCACCGCTTTGGGTATGCTTGCTCCATTGATGAAAGGGAAGGGAAATGGCATCACTACTGGGGTATGCTTTCAACTTATGGTGAATCCATAAGTGTTTTATTTGAAATCAAGGTTTCATATTCCTTCATATCTAGTGATTTGTAGATAGATTGGGATTGAGATCCGAAATTGTTGACTGACCTTTAAATTATAACGAACCTTGTTGGAGGCTGAGCTAGACCATACATGTGTAACATCCTGCATTTTGTCACCGAAAATTAATACTATGGATGACTGCAACATCTATAGCATTTAGTTTCGGGCCTCAAAATGGAAGAGTGTTGCAACATGGTTTGTCTACACTTAGTTTATACATGGTCTGTCGAAACTTTGCCTTATCGAGTCATGGATGTTTGTCTGTTTGTTTGTTATTGATTGTTTTAGATTTAATTAGATTTAGTATTATAGTCTGGGAATTGACTATCTTAAAGGGGTACCAAATAGTGGTGGATTGCGAGAGGTCGTTAGTGATGATATGGACCAACGATTAGCGGAAGGTAGTGTTTGGCTATCCATCTGATGATGAGGTGATGGTCAGCTTTCTATATTCGCACAATATCCCACACGATGAGTTTTCATCTATGCATATAGTTATAGATTTTTCGGACACATTTGATGAGGTGACCTAATTATCACCACATAGGTATTAAGTTCTGTATCGACCTGGTTAGAGGTATTAGACTGGTAGTTAGGCCTTTAAGGCATATGATGCCTAAAGAGCAGAGGAGACTAAAGGTGCGAGCGGATGACCAATTGAGGTAATGGTTCATTTGTAGGAGCACATTTGAGTGAGATGCACCTACAATGTTCGCCACTAGGGCTGATGGCTCTTTGAGGTTGTATATTGATTAAGATGAGATGACGAACAAGTATTCACTTCCGCTTATTGATGGCCTGCTCAATCAGCTCTATAGCACGAAGGTGTTATCTCCGTTGGATTTTACAATGGGGTTTCATCCACTGAGAGTATCTAGAGAGAGTGTGCCAAACACAGCATTTTGTACGCTACCTTCGTTTTTGATTGGTTGGTTATGCCGTTTGGGCTAACCAACGCATCGGCATACTTTGTCGATTACTTGAGCCGTGTTTTAGAAGATCACTTGAGTAGGTTTATACTTGTACTTGTTGGTGATACTTTCATCTACTCATGGACAAAAAGGAGCGTAAGACACGATTGATGATTGTATTGTAGGTGTTGAGAAAACACAGACTGATGATGAGAAGTTCCCTTGGATTGGCGAGGTGTTATATAAGCTTTACCAAGGACTTCTCAAAGGTAGCGGTAACGTTAATCGATTTGATGAGTGAGTATCAGACTTTTATTTAAGACGCGAGGTGTAGACATGTGTTAGTGATTCTGACAGAGGGGTTGATAAGTGCACCGATGTTACTCATTCCGAGCAGGAATGAGGAGGTGATAGTACACACATGCTTGTGGTACTTAACTGGGTGCGGTACTGACACCGAAAGGTAAGGTTCTCATATGCTAGTTGACAGCCAAAACCACACGAGAGTAAGTATCCGACTCTTGATTTGGAGTTGGAAGCAATAGTGTTTGCTTTAGAGATTTAGAGGCACTACCTATTAAGAGAGAGGTTTGAGTTGTTCATTGATTCTATATCATTGAAGTACCTCTTCTCCAAGAAGGATTTTGACCTTCATCAGTAGCGATGGTTGGAATTCTTAACATCCTACGACTTTGACATTCCCTAAACGTTCGTAAGGGAAATGTAGCCTTTGACGTTTTGAGTTGGAGACCTACCAATTTAGGAGCAATATTCCTAGAGTGGACATTGCTTGAGTTTGTCACTAGTTATGACTCCAGAACTCTATGTGAGCTAGTGTCAAAGATGATGGCTAGTTTGACTACCAGACCTACTTTGATTTAGGAGATCGGTACTAGTTAGAGGCATGAAGCTAGACTAGCGAAGATAATGACTAAATCAGAGGGACGATTTATGTCTGTAGATGTGATGTAGTGTGGACTCAACTGAGACGGTTGGATCCACAAAGATGGGGATGGATTTTATCGATGGAGTGCCAAGGACTAGAGGAGAATAGGATAGCATGTGAGTCACAGTCGATAGAGTGACGAAAATGCTAGATTTATATTTGTTAAGTCTAGTCGAACGACATCCAAATTAGTCGAGTTATATGTGGAATGGATAGTCTGATTCCATTATGCGCCAAGAGCATTGTAAGTGGCAGAAACCCATTGTTCACTAGTGGGTTTTGGGAGAACTTACAAGAGGCATTGGAAAATTTGGCACCAAATTGACTTGATGATATCGAGACTGAACCAGAAACTTCGAGACCTAATAGGCATATTCGTACCGATAGACGTGATACAAAATAGGTTAAAAGGAAGGCAGTGAAGTAGTAGAGATTCGGTTAAGTGAAAGCGAAGGCGATTTCAGATGAGAGATGAGGAGAGCATGAGGACCGCTTGTCTGGAGTTCTTCATTTGGTGAGATTTCATTTTTCGCTAGCTTTCACATTAGATATCATATTTGATATATTATACTGGATAGTTTAGTATCACGCATTCTAAGATAGGCATGGATGTTACTTTTGGTGTTCGATCTTATATGTGCTTGTTTGATGTTTGATTTTTGGCATTTGACATGATTAATTATGCTTATATGGTTGTTAGGCATGGAGGAAAGTTATGGTTTGATATATCGTATATATTTGAGACGATTGCCATATATATGATCTAGTGTGCTTATTTACATTATGATGTTACTATTGTGCTTAATCTTCTTTGTTGAGTACTTGATCAGGTACGTGGAAGCAAGTGTTGGCCATTTGGATGCTTACTTGCTTTTATTCGCATTTAAATGCTATGGCTTGCTATAAAAGAGGCATGTAACATTTGTAGTATAGATTTAGCTATATATGTTTGGTTGTCCTTGAAAACGAGATGCCTCAGATATAAGGTGCCTCAGAAATGAGAAGTGTATATATACCTATGTTGTATTGGGATTTTTCCCAGACCTAGCTGCGAAAAGGAGGTGCTGCCGAAATTTTCCTAGACATAAGCCAAAATTAAGAGAAAAGTCAATATATAGATATTAGACATTGCCGATAGTTGAGAGAGTTGGTAATGTATGATATTTAGTTGACTTGCCTATTGATTAGTGAGTTGGCAGTTTGGTTTTCCATTGTCTGTTTCTTTGGAAATAATTGCCTAACTTAGCTGTTTGGTTTAGCCATATTGATTTTGGATTTGATAGTGATTATGCTTACGGATGAGAATAATGGCCCCAGCTGATTCCGAGTCTATTCCCTTTGTTATAATCGCTTCCAGTGATTGTTGTCGTGAGTTGATAAGTGATGATTTTTCTTGTATCATTGCTTATGTGAGAGTGTTGGGTTGAGATGCTTCACCCTTGGGATTTTGAGGACGAAATCCTTTTAAGGAGAGGAGAATGTAACGATCCTTATTTTTAACGATTGGATATTTAAATATTGAATTGTTAATTAATTGACAGTCCTAAAATATGATTTTTCGCATACAATCGAATCGGGACTCGAGACAACTTCCTTGATTTTGTATCGATGTTGCGAATTAAAATGAGTATAATGATCACTAATTTGGAGATTGGATGATCCGATGGCTGAAACGGTCTCGAAAAGCGTGAAATTATCATCCTGGAGTGCCGTCTCAGATAGAAACGGAATTTATACCATCGAGATTGGAAAAATGAGTTGATGCACGCAGACAAGTTTCATTGCAATTGGACGCGTCGTTTGATCATGCGAGCTCAAAACACCTGACAACTAATTTGAGAAAAATAAATAAATTAATAAATTAAAGCAAAACCCTGATTCCATTTCTTTATAAATCCTTTCGCTGGTCACAATGGAGAGTACTGTTAAATTGCCTGTTCAAGACCGCCTCTCCCATTTTAACTCAAAAATCAAAATCAATTAATTTACACAACGATAAATCATGAGACATGGCTCGCTGGATTCCTAAAGGGGAGATGCACCATTGGTATGAGTTTGGGCGTGTTCGCTGATGACCGAGGTCAGATGCTCGAAACTAGGGTTTGAGTTTTCTGGCGGTATGGTCGAAGATGAGGGAAACTAAGACCGGCATTGGCTCAAGGGAGGAGAGATGCACTGGCGGCGTGATTTTAGGGAGGTCCGGTTGCACGGTGGTGATTGCGACATATGAGTAGCCGAGGTGAAGCCTGGGAATCGTGTTTTGTACGGTGGCAGTAGACATGGTGATTTTGGTACTGGCGAGTCGAGCTTCGGATGAGTGGTTCAACAGTACAGGTGACGTTCGATTTCGCATATCGGAGCTCTGTATCATTGCTTAGGAGCGCATGGCATTTTGGGTTTCGTTGATGTGCATGTGTAGGTCTGGAGATGGTAGAGAATATGGATTAGGTACTAATCTAGGTAATTAGTTTAAATTAATTATTAAATAGATTAGTTGACCGTTTAAATAATCCAAAACTTATATCGGCCACATCTTTTGCATACAAGGTCCATTTTGGACGCATTTTTTGGAATTGGTTTGAATAGATTTGGTTGAGGTTAGTGATATTGACTCTCACCATACTATGATTGTTAGTATAGTATTAAAACGACATTTTGAAATGTTTTCTAACTTTAAAATGAGATTTCTAAAATACTCAAACCTATATATTATTTATAAAATAATTAAAAGTGTTTTAAAATGGTTATAAATTAAATACCATATTTTCCCCATTGACACACTATTTTGACGAAATTGATAGATTTAGGCTATTTTGATACTAATCCCACATTGGTTCCTTTGGATGGATTGTATTGTGTTATTATAGTTTTATATGTAGGCTATTATAGATATTTCTATGCTTTTTGGTTGCATGTCTTCTAGTTTGTTAGTTGGTTGAAAACACTGTTCGAAGGCGATATAGGAAAATCCTATTAGATATAGTTTAGCATATATCGATCAAATGTACACACGATGGAGACTCAAATGATGTGATAGAGTTTTGTGCATATCGATTGAGCACACAAACGATGATAAACTCGAATGGATGGGATAAATATGTGGAGGAGTATTGGTGCGAGCCGACTGATCTAAAGGTGAAGGACGACAGACTTGGATATGTGCTTCGAACTTCAGAGATGATGCCGAACGTTTTCATTTAGTTTGTATTTAACCATTTTTGGTTAAGTACACGACCAAAGTGGTTATTATTGAATACTCTGAAGTGGTCGATATCTACCACTATTGATGATGACCAATTTAGCCAATTTTGACCTAGACGATGGAGCAGCTTCGAGGAGCAGGATGTGATGGTTCGTTCGTTCGTTCGACGTTTGGTTTTGGTGTTATGCTCTTTAACGAGTGATTTTACTGGTTAAGCGAGGATGTGGCGCTTCGACGCGATGATTTTGTGATCCGACAATGATGATTCCATGATGGGAAGTGACAGCTTCGACGATGGATAGTTGTACTTTAGGATGCAGAGAAGGCGACGATGAGTCGGATTGATGGAACTTTTGGAGAAGGGTTATGGGATGCACGATGACATTCTATGATTGACATTGGCTGTCTAGAATAGTTTCTAAGTTTTAGTACGCATGATGACATTCTATGACTGACGATGGTTGTCTATAATAGTTCCCAATCACGACGACATCAAACGGGAGTCGTGAGGACAATTTCGGGGTGAGATCTGCTATGGATGACGTGTGAAAAGGGATCATTGATATTTGTAGGTTTTGTAGTGTACTTGTAAAGCAGGGGTATGTGAGGACGCTCACTTGGATCAAACGATGACCTGATCCATTTACCCTGGACTATTAAACGGGTAGTCTAGTTCTTGGCCTTTTGGGTGGCATGGATTGAATACCGAGAGACTGGGACGTTGAGTAGTCCTTGGCCAGGGCGGTCATATGAGTATCATATATCCAACGCACTGAGTGAGTGATTGTGAGATGGATATGGATGCTATGTTTGCTTGATTTTTTATCACCTTAAGGATGTCACACGATGTAGATATCACCGATGCCGCTATCTAGACACCCTTAGTACTTTGATGTATAGTACACTCATGATGACTATCATAGAGTAGCATATATCTTGTGTTATATGCTAACTATGAGGATGCATGGACGGATCAGATATGATTGTCCATACCTTCTGTTCCATATACTATACCGACTTTTATAGTGTTTTGAGATTATTTATCCCTCACACCAGACTGTTGCCTGGCTCGAGGTTTTATGCTATGCTTCTTATTATCTCGGGTACTCTTAAATGAGTAGACTAGATAACAGGTGTAAATAGTACTTTGAGATGTGCAAGTGGACTAGCAAGAGGTGACGCTTTCCCCATACTTATATTTTGGACTTATTATTGTTCATTCTGCTGTGTGACATTGTGGAGCCTTATGGGCCGTTTGGATGACAATAAATAAGTTGTTTTTTTGCTTATAAAAGGCAAAAGTTAAAAAGTCAATATGGATAAACAAAATCTACCAACTTTTAAAAGTCACTTTTCAACTTATTTCCAAAGCAATTTTTTTTTGCTTTTCGACTTACATAAGTCGATTTTTTATATGAGAAAATTCTAAAAAAATGTATTTTCAAAAAATTTCAAAAAAAATTGAATTTCAAATTCCAAATTTCAAATTCCAAATTTCAAAATTTAAATTTTCAAAACTCAAAAATTCAAAACTTCAAGTTTCAAAGTTTCAAATTTCAAATTCAAAATTTCAAATTTCAAATTCAAAATTTCAAATTTCAAAATTTCAAATTTCAAAACTTCAAATTTAAAAAATTCAAAATTCAAAATTTCAAATTTCAAAATTTTTAATTTCAAATTTCAAAATTTCAAATTTCAAAATTTCAAATTTTCAAATTTCAAAATTAATTTCAAATTTCAAAATTCAAAATTCAAATTCAAAATTTCAAATTTCAAATTTCAAAATTTCAAAAATTCAAATTTCAAAATTTCAAAATCTCAAAATTTCAAATTTCAAATTTCAAATTTGAAAATTTCAAATCAAAATTTGAAATTTCAAAATTTTGAACTTTAATATTTCAAATTTCAAAACTTTGCGAATTTTGAACTTTAAAATTTCGAATTATTAAAATTTGAAATTTTCAAATTCAAAATTTTACAATTTAAATTTTCAAAATTTCAAATTTGACTTTTTAAACTTTTTTTCTTTCAATTTTGACTTGTAGGTCAAAAGTTTTTTCCAAACATACTTTTTAACTTTCTAAAAGCAAAAGGACTTTTGAAATAAGCACAAGTCTTTTGAAATAATGTTGACTTACTATTATTAGAGATAGTTTATCAATTGAGTTTATTTATCAGTTGTATAAACTCTATTACTATTCTGTATAACTATATAAGCCTATGTACTCTGTTTTTATGGTTTATATAGTTATCACTGTCTCGCCTATTTTATATCTATGGCTACTATTATATTTTATCTAATGCGCTGTGAGATATACAATGGGTTATGTAATTGTGTGATGGTTTTTTCTTTTCATTTCTTTTATTCTCTTCTTTTCTATTCCTCGTCTTTGTTTCTTTCTCTTTCCCTTGACAATTGTCTACATCGGCCGGATGCTTCAGCAGCGCACTATTCGGTTATATGAGCATTAATGGTGTAGGGCGTCGTTACATATACACACTCAAAGTCATTTTAGGGTGTCACTTACCCTATCTCAAATGAGTTTACCCCACCAAAGCTAAAGTTCTCGCTTAACCTTCAGCTCTGATACCACTCTTTAATGACTCGCCTTTTTGACCTTCGAAAGTCGGCACTTAATATGTAACAACCCGCATATTTATCGATTTTATATTTAAATATTTTAATCGTTAATCGGATCCTAGTCCGAATAGCTACTTTTTGCATACGGTCAAATTAGGACTCGAGACCACCTCCATTGAGTTCAAAATGACGTTTGTGATCTTTTTAAGTATAAACTTTGATATGTTTGGAGATAGTAGAATTTTGCTACTTTTCCACTTTTGGCTTTGGTCTTGTTTCAGCTCATTAGACCCAAGCTTCACCCTTCCTCTCTTCATTACCTTACTTCTTTTTCCTAATACTCAAGCTTTTACAACAATGGAGAAAGGAATGGGAAATTAAAACTCCAAACCCTAGTTTTCTTTTGCAAATCTAGTTCTAGCTCCAAACTAATAGAAGAAGCTTTGGTAAGCCTCCTCCTCTTCTTCTCCAACTCATTCTCTTATCAATTTCAGAAATTCCTAAACCTAACTTAGGAAACGTTTCTCTTTTTAGCCTAGATTCAAGGTTGTTGAGTTGGAATTGAAGTGTGCTTGCTCTTGCCATTGCTCTATAGCTTCTTCTTCATTTGTTTTGGGTTTAAAGGTGAGATTTTTATCTAACATCTTAGTCTATAATTATCTTCGATTGTTAGGTATGAATTTCTAACACTTATTCTTGTGCAATTGATTTTGGTTTGGATTGATTTGGTGTATATTCCAATTTTTGGTGTATTGAAATCAAAACCTATGAAAATCCTTTTATGGATATTTGGACATTGATATTTGAGGCGTGTCGAAGAGACGTTAGAGCTGGGTTGTCGCTTGGCGTAAATCCTTAGTCGTTGTCGCTCGATCGATCGCTTCCAGTATTCATTTGGCCATTTTTGGTCTAGGTTCAGGGAATGCCCTGAACCCCAGTTTCAGACGTCTGAAACGTTAGATTCAGACGTCTGAATGTTATTCTGGGAAAACTTCTATTCCCAGATTCAGACGTCTGAATCTGAATTTCAAACGTCTGAATTGGTTCGTTTTGAACCAGAAAAGAAATAGGCCAAAAAGTGCCTATTTCAGACGTCTGAAATCAAGTATTCAGACGTTTGAATTCTGTTCTGGAAAATATTTTATTTTCCAGATTCAAACGTCTGAATCCTTGATTTCAGACGTCTGAATCTGCAGTCTTCTGCCTATTTGCCTATTGAGCTTGAATTTCCAACTTTAATCGATTCGTGTTGATTCCCTTTTTTTTATTGTTATCATTTGTTATCTGCTTTGATGACATTTTCTTCGTGATTACTGGGAGTATCCATTTTGATGGATTCGTTATCGATTTCTTTGGATTTTATTCACGTCTTTGAATGTGAATTTTGGTGATTGATTGTTCTACAATCATTTTTGTGATTTGTCACTTTAAAAATATAAAGGTTTCAATACTAGTGGTAAATATCAAAACTCTTTCATCAAAACGATTTCAACTCTATTTTCAATACCAAACTCGTTTATAAAACGTTTTCCAATCTATTAGTATATACAAACCTTTACCTCACTCGGATGAGAAATCTAATTAAACGGCTTAGTAAAACAAGTGGTATGAAACGCTTGCGTTTACTTCGTCGGTTAATTCTTGGACTTGTTCGACTGAACCTCTTGTGATAATTTCCTAGTGAAGATCTACAGTTTGTTCGTAAATATTTAAGTTAAGCTAGTGGTTATGGGACATGAAGCTAAACTCATATATTTACTAGCTTGGTGTGATTGACACTTCTTGATGATCATGACGATCATTTTTGTGATTTGATTTAGACTAGCAATTGTGCGATGTCTCTTTGTCTACGAGGGAGACTAAACCCCGTTTGTGTGATGTTTCACCATCACATATGTGGGGTAGCGCCCCATGGTCTTCGGGCCATTCTTGTGGAGCTTCGGCTCAAAAAAATTAATGGTTAGCTACCATGAGATAGCGTCTCATCTTGTGTTACACGTGTTGGTGAGTTTTCATACTCCCGTCTTGTGATAGGCCTCCTCCCCCCTTTTTACGTGATTTCTGGATTTCGTGTGTTAATTTCTGGAATTTTGTGCTTCACCTTTTCGTGATTTTCATTGATATGTTTTATCAATTTTTGTGCATTGGTGAATTCGTGTGTCATTGACTTGTTATGAATACAAGTTTAGGGTATGATACCCTATTTTATCTTTGAGAAGATTCTTGTGATATTGATTAATGTCTTGTTGATTTTCAATTACATACTTATAGTAGTATGCCACTATGGTTATTACATGTTCATGCCATGCCTTTTATTTTATACCATACCATCTGATATTTATAGCTAGACTGATCCGTTTATTATTTTCTTATAAATAATTCTCGGGTCAGACAGAGATGTTACAGGTGCTTCTGCTTGACTTCTCCTTTGGATTATTCTGACTTTTGGCTAACTACTTGGATTAGTAGTTTTTGTTGTATACATTTGAGATATAGACTCGGTGATGTATACTTATTCTTTTGTGTAGCTTGTAGCTATTCTTTTGTATTATCGTGGATCTTTTAGACCACTACTCTGATGTACACTTACATGTGTTATATATATTCATATCTTTTTCCGTCTTTGTGATATGGATGTCTGTGACTGATTTATGTTATGTTTATTTCTATGTTTGTTTCCGAAGGTTATATATAGCCACTGTGTGATAGCTTTGAGTTTGTATCGGTATGTCGGATTTCCTCCTTAAATAATATGCATTCTATACTATCTGACATATCGGTACTCGCACAAAGAAGTTACATGGATGGTCGCTCCTCAACAGCCTTATTCTCCGTGCTAATTGACAGCGCTACATCATAGTGTTCTTGGTTAGCGTGGGTATAGAGGTGGGGCATCACATAATACATCTACGATATTATAATGTCAAGCATCTTAGTGCTGGAAAGACAGATTGTTAGGGTAAAATAAAAATAAAAAAATAGGGAAAACAAAATCTCACAGTGGAAGTACAACATGTAGTATAACAAATAAAGTAAAAGTTGTCATTCTAAATACATGTATATCATAGTTAAAAACAAACCTCATCGGCCTGGACAGTAATAACTTTCTTCCCTTACAATTGTTGATGGGTACACAATAATATAACAAAAAATAAAATACTATGGTAGGAGGACATCCAACTCTACTCATTGACATCAATGTCCCACAATAGCAACTTGGAAAAACTCGGTCTGACTCGAATATTATATAAAATAACACACGGATTGGTCTGGAAAACCAGCGTAAGAGAACTTAAGAAATAAGGTGAATAAATAATAAATCTATGAGACCATGCCGCTAAACATGGAACGGGTTTTATCTCACAAGAACAACATTCATACATGGAAGAATGGAAAACAAATCAAAACAACAACCTAAACTAGAAAGAATGGGTATAAACAAGATTAATAACTAAACTTAAAGAATGTACATAAATAATTAAACATTGAGAAGAGCATCAGTCACTTCTCAATGCAATTAAAGAAACAATTCAAAGTTTTGAATCAAATAAGGAAAGGAAAATTTTCCAACAATGACTAGGAGGGTGCACCCCCCTCATCGAAAATATTCCTCTAGAATATACTGATAATTACGATAGCTCTCGAAAACCTCCAAGCCGGACTCTTCCAACGTTACCAAGAATCCAAGTATTTCACATCTCGACGCGTATACAACCGAAACCAATCTAGAGTAAATGTGATAATACCCTAATGGGAGCAATCTCACATAGCTTAGCCCCCACTCGCTCTTCTGTTTTAGTCATTTACGACAAAGGATATCAATGCTCAAATGAGTAAACAATCGTCTTAAATTGACTAATCACAAAGAATATAGCATAATCGACAGTCAATAAATCAACTGTCGAGAATAATAAAAATGATCGTATATGGAAATTAAATCTCATATCCCTATCACCACTTATCGATTTCAAACATGCACTATCCCTCGGTTAAAAATGAAGTTGGATAGGTTAAGGTAGTGTTATCTCTAAGACTTGCCTTAACAAACATTCTTATCTTTCGAGATAGAGACGAGTTTCCATACCTCGATGTTTAGTGCTAAGAATATGGCTAAATCCTTTCCATATAAGCGATATCATTTATGGAAATTAAATTTCTTATCCTTTTCATAACCAAATCAAAATTTTAAAACATTTGACTCACACTTATGCTTGATTTTCACTTCAAAAATATTTGTAAAACACTTTAAAAACACTCTTTAAAAATATTCTTTTTGAAAAGCTAATTATATTTCTAAGTGTATTAAAAAGAAGGGTCAAAAACAAATGTCATTAATACATTGTTTACTATAAGCCCAAAACAATTTGCACTTAGCTTTATTTTTTAACAGTCCTTTTCAAAGATTTTTTTTATAAACTATCATTTATAACTTTAAAACAACATTAATTATCCCGTAAGATAACTAATCATATTAATAATCTATTTTATAAATTTAAAACAAAATTAATTATTCTGAAAGATAATAATTCAAATTTATAACCTTTTTATAAATTTAAAACAACATTATTTATCCTGAAAGATGATTAATCAAATTTATAACTCTTTTTATAAATTTTAAACAACACTTATCCTTTCTTTTAAATTTTTCAAAAATACTTGAAAATATAGTTTTAAACAACTTTCAAAGTGCAAAAACTCAACCAAACATTTATTTTGTAAAAATAGAAGTACAAATTCAACACATAAAAAACTTTAAGGAGATGATATTTCATAAGTAATAGTATAGCTAAAATCGCTACAACGACACTTATACAAATCAAATAGTATATCACAAATGTTTCAACCAAATATCAATATAAGCAACATGAGAATATATGTAAATTCACATTGACGAGAAACCCCTTAGGGTCTCTATACAAAAGTCCATGTAAATCACACACACACATATGTGTGTGTGTGTGTGTATTTCGAATTGTTCCATAGCAACCTATTCGTTACGTTCACTTTGACTTTCTCTTGTTTTTGTTTCCTACAACACAATGGTTATTTATGTCATCCACTTCCAAGCGGGAATCAAATTTAAACAAAACAATCAAACAACAATATATAAATTATCATTCAAGCATTTAACAATAATTTATAACAACACAAATATCATATAGTTTATTTAAAGATGAGTAAACTCATCAAAATTCCAATTGACGCTTTCGCGTACCGATTTGATCTAACGAACGGCGTTCAATTTTAACTCAAAATTCTACTAGCTCTAAATTTAACGAATCCAATTCCATCGCGTAGATAACATCCATATGAGTTCAAAGAAAAATACCGCGTCCAAATCCGACCTCGTATGAGTGAGATATTGAATTTATAAGGTTGAGATTAAATTAAATATAATTATATTCACTAATATTTTATCAATATTTTATACTTCACCAAATGTGTCAGTTAACTATGCTAGTGTGTTTTACTCGTTCGTACAAATCTAATGTCGAAGACCGAGAGTTAAACGAACTTTGTGGATGAGTTATTAATTTTCAAAGTTTAACTTTTAATTAACTAAACTAGTTATCTAGACCAATTAAATTAACAAATAAAATACTCTCACCTAACCCACAAAGCCCAAACCGGTGCTACATTGCTATCTTCCTCCCCATTTTTCTTTGCAAGTACACGCACTCATGTATCACCATTTACCGTGCACGTCTTCTCAATGACACGGAGCTCCCCACAACGAAACGACGAACCAACTTCGCCGATATCTTCCTCTTTGCGAGGCCGACGTGCCTACCCCAAAAATATCCAACCTAGCCCCACTTGATCCATGCGACTTGAAGCCTTCCTCCCCTCGTCCGTACATGTCGCGGCCACCAACACATCACCGGAATTGACAAAATTCAGCCCAAAGCCGCCTCTCTCCATCGCAAAGCCATTGCCATCGACGACGTGGGCTAATTCTGATCAAATCACCACCACAACCAAACCCTAATTTTTGTTGATCGTCATCGACCATCACCAAACAATACCAAAACTTCACCAAAAATACTAGACCATCCCACAAAGCCAACACAACAGACGACGTCATCTAACTCGACTTGGATCGAGAGAATTAAAATTTCGAAGTTCATGATCGATTTTCGGCACTTACTGTCATCGAGCAATTACGGCCACTACACTCGACGAAAACTTGGTCGACCATTTTTAAGAATAATAGAGACTAGACTCAACAACTTCCATGTTGGAAGATTTGACTAATTGTAAGTGAATCAAGAGGAGTTGATTTTAAAGCTTGAAAATGACTTTGCTTGCCAGATTTTTGTAGTTATTTGCTGCAAGATAAATCATTGTGTCCAAATACACTACATATAGAACATGGTTTGAATTTTTTTTCGTTCTATCTGCATTACTTCGATCTCCCATGTATCAAGTTCCATTTCAATCTCTGCAGGGTATGAGAAGTTAGTATCAACTTCAATTAACACTCGCGCATAGTTAAGTCTGATCTCTTTTGCCGTTGTTGTATTGATTAGAATAGGATTTCCAAGCACTCTACAAATTCTGCTTATACCTTTTGCATTCCAATATTCCAGTTTCAAATCATTAAGGCATACCCAAATGGGAATTGTAGAGAATAAATCCTTAGTTGCAGTCAAGCCTGGTTTCCTTTTTTTTAATAATTAAAATTCTTGACCCAATAGTGTATGGACCCAATTTAACGATCTTTGAACGGTCTTCTGAATTATAAAATTTAACAAATATGAACCCATTCCTTTTGTAGTACATATCATAATCAACTGATGTTTGCTAGATTTTATCAACAAAGCTCTTGAACTTATTGTAAAGCGGTCTCCTTCTAAGAACATACACAACGAGAGTGTTATTCCATTTATCTTCAAAAGTGGTTATAACTGAGCACGGTAGTTTCCCCCTGATGTTGTCTCCATTCGCTGTGGTGCATCATAAAACTTCAAATCTGTTGTGTCTTCCTCCATTTCTATAGCCAAAATTTAAATATGGACAGCATGAAGAGAATGATAAAGCAACCAACGCCATCGCAAATATAACCAATCAAAGATTCCAGATGCCAAAAGTCAACAACCAAGAAAGAGCATGTGCAAGGAGGACTAGTGAAAGGAGTGAAGTGAGGGGTCTGTGTTGAGTGTATGTATGTGTTTTTAATTTGTTTTGAAAAAGTTTTGTGTAGCACTGCTACACAATAATATGTTCACGTACGGATCGCGAACGACGGAAATAAAAATACGATCATGCACAATAATGCAACACGATCATAAAAGAGCAAAAAAATACACTAGTTAACTTATTCTGTGCAGTTTCAAAATTACCGACGTTTATCGCAAAATGCGTTAAATGAAGATTTTATTATTTTCCAAATTAACAATTATGAAAATTCCAATAAATTCGTTAAAAACACGTCATCAAGAATCAAATCGTTTTACTAACAATTGATTTCTTTTTTATTTATTCGAACTATTTATTATTGTAAATAAATTTACAAAATGAGTTTACCATTATTATTTATTAATTAAAAAGAGTTAAGTAAGGCTATTAAATACGTTTAGTTGATATTTAATTCACAATTCAAATATTTAATTAATTCCTTTATTTGGGTATAAGTTATTTATATTTTAAAAACCAATTATTTAAATATTTAAAATTGATTAAATATTCAAAACAAAAGCGATAAAATTCCGACATGTTACAATGAAAGCTCTGAAAATGGTAATATGTAAATGATAACTGACATTTCCCATAGATTAAAGAAGAGAAGGAATAAGAAGAAAACAAATATACACAATAGACGAAAAGGTGTTTTAAAAGGTGCTTCAGTTGATTATTATATCATTTATTCATTTAAGAGAGCAAAGATTCATATAAATATGCTGATGGATAGTATATTTTGGACCCTCTTAAAAGCTGGGTCTGAGCTGCCGCTCAGCTTGCCCAATCCAAGGGCCGGCCCCAATTGCCATATAAAGCATTATAAAGCACATGAACATTCTATCATACTCGGAACATGCTACATAAATTCATATCAAGTGTATGATTTAAACCATTGAAAATCATTAAATATTTTTTTTAAATCAGATCATAGCTTGAAAAATTGATCCAATGCAGTTTTAAGGATATATTTCAATGTATATAATAGCAAAGAGGTTATAAACTACTCATAATCAAACAAGCCTCAAACGGCCCAAATCTGAGATGATAGCAAAGCAGACGAAAGTTAACCTCCTTATTTTTCCAATTTAAATGGCGCGTTTATGAAAAATGGAGTAACTGTGTTTAACGACATTAAAACTAAGGTGCAAATGCAGTGTCGAGAAACATGAACAGAGCCATATATATATGTATATGTCGGGCGGGTCTCACAGATTTAACATGACGTCCACTAAGTTCGACCACATGTCTAAATTAGCAGCAAAAAAGAGGGCAGTAGAACGAGGATGAAAGGAATGATAGAGACAAGTGAAAGACAGTAGCTACATGGTTTATTCCCGACAAAGATCAAAAGCAAGCAGGGTTTCAGTTAGTAATACACAGTGTATATTGACAAGACCTATGACTGCAACCACATTTACTCTTTACTACACGCTGTCTATTTATTCATTTTACCCCCGTACGGTAGATAGACATATATAGCAGTCGTAGCATACGGTTGGAGGTGCTTCGGTCAAACATTTGCAAAGCCGTTCTCAGTTCATTCAAATTTGGATACTCTGTTCTATGCAACTGCATGCTTACTAAAGCCTGTTCTCTTCTGCTGCTCTTGTATTGTCAACAATAAATGATTTATGCTGGCTCTCTGGATCTGTGCTATTCATTTTGCGTCGATTTCTCACCCTTAATGCATTAAATTTGATTTTCAAAGCAACAGCGTGGAAAAATCATCTGCTTTTTACAAAATCTGCAACGTTTTATTCACAGCATAGGAAATGCAGAAAAACTAGAAATACCGAATGGAACAAAATGATCAAACATTAGAAGGGGTAAACGAAAAGGAGATGTAGGATATATAATATATTGATATTCAAACTTCTAGCAGAACAAACTGGTCGAAACCATGCTTTGTTTCTGCATACAATGCTAGACATTACATAACAACATAAGGTAAGACAACAATACACACAGGTAGCAAGACTACAACGTTTCAAAATACAGCAGTACATAAGACAATATGATACTAACGTATAGGATTAACTAGAGATACATAATCAAACAAAAGACCAGTTCACAAAAGTAAAAGCTAAGCAATGATGCGCTTCCTCATCATTCAGAACTTTCCAGGCTACAGCTTGTTCATACGACACTGGCCTCCCCATGCTCGACATGCATATCCCACCTGGCAAATACGCATATCCCTGCAAGCATTTTATATAATTTAGTATAAAAAAATTACAAAAGTAAAAAAATACTTCATATTCTTATATATAGATTGCATGAATGTGTAATCGCAAAAACCTGCTGCATGATTTTAGGAAACTCCTGACACAACCCCTTGCGACCATTGTCATCGAGCATTTTGTCTAGGGTCAAGTCTTGAAGAGCAACTAGTGTCGTTTCCAGCATGTCTAGTCCAGATTGATTCGCAAATGTGAACACTGGTGATGCCTGCAAGTACATTTTAGGATGTTATGTCAAATCACCCTTAAAGAAGTTTCAAATATTTGCAGGAAAAAACTGCAAATTTTCTTTGAAAACAAGGATGTATGTGAAGAAATTAGTTAACTTACCTTAAGAGAGCAACACATGATGGAATCAGAATGTCGCCACAGGTTTTCCAACAAAGTATCATCATCTAAAGACTCAGACCGTAGAAGACTTGCTCCAGTATGAAACCTAAACATATGGTCAATATCAAATTTAATTTCCAAAGAAAATAAATAAAATGTGATAACAAGCGATGGTATGGACCTATAGCTTTTAGAAATCCAGCGAGCAAGAGTACGAGCTTCAGGAGAAGCAGGCAAGAGATTTTCTCCTAGGCGACTGTTGCATATTTGCGATGGTGATATTGCTAAAGCAACTTTCTGAACAGAAATTATAATGTTTCTAACATAGTCCCTAGCCATTGCTGCCACGTTTTCCCTCAGATGATCCTCGTAAGTGAACTGGAAGGCAATTGTAAGTACAGATCTACAGTTGTAAGTATGCGAAGTGTTTTTATTGGCAGCAGTAGATATTGCGCCAGTTCCTACTTCCAGTGCTGAAGCAAGGTCAAGCGTTCTATTCCCAGTAGGTAAATCCTGTATAAATTATGACGTTATCAGCAAAACGTTTAAACTTGGTACTAGTCGCATGCAAAAATCAAATTACCATTTTAGACTCAAGTGGAATAACACGGAAGCCCGAGGGAAGCAAATGCACATCATCAGCAAAAGCTTCGTCTATTGGTGCAAACACAAGTTGAGCGCATGAATTAACTGAATTCTCATCCATTCCACTACATAGCTGCCATGCAAAAAAACTGCATTAGTAAATTTTATCAAAGCAACATTAGTTTTTCAAACATGCAAACCAACCTGTAGTAGAAACATGTCCCTTGTAATAACACTTTCTTGGTTAAATCCATGACTTTCCAACCTTGCAACTTCCAGAAACTACAATTTCAGACTAGATGTATTAGTTGATATGAACTTTTTCATCTTATAAACTAGTCAGAAGAACTAGCACAATACCTCTTCATTTTCTATAGTATGGCAAAGAGGCAACATAACTTGACCAGCATATAAGCCATTACAAGCTCCAACTCTGGGAACAGAGTAAGGACTAGCTCTTACAGAGGCAGCTGAATACGCATCTACACCATAATCAGCCCACTCGGACCTATGCTCCCTTATGAACCGAACAAGCAATCCAGGTGGCACATTCTACACCAAAAAAGTTGTTTCAAATTTCAAATTAAAAGAAGAAGAAAAAGCACAGGTGAGTTGAGACTGTAGAATGTTATTGTATAGAATAGAACCTGCAAAAGCATGGATGCCTTTGCACATAAGATGCCCCCAGAAGAAGGATACAATGCGGAGGTAGCATGAGATTCTAGAAGTTTATTTGGTGATGAATTGATCATCATAGTCACGTCATCTATTCCATCACTCCTTTGCAAAGTCCAACCATCATCTTGGAATCCATTAACAGCATCATTGAAACCTCTATAGATATATCATTTCAAAGTGAAAGATATATATTAACTGTCTGGTGTTAATTAGAAATCTGAAAAGAAAAAAAAGTTCCAAGAGCATACTTGCTTAAACGCTGGCAAAACATTCTAGAAACTGCAGGCTGGCGTCCATATGCAACATCCCCTCCGGTTTCTTGAGAAATCTGCCTAATATGATGTAATGCCTACAAACATAAAGCACAACAGTTAGTTTACAGCGTTTTCGGTTATATAATTACACGTTATATGTATAATGTTGAAGACTTACAGCAATAGTCATTTTCTGTGCTAATATCTTTGGTGATTCATATAAAGGCCTAAGAACTTCAGGCACTCGGCCAGCCTAAACCCAAAGTGCACATACATATTAGCAATGAGTCGAACCAAGCAGGGAAAACAATCAGTATAATATATTTATACATGTAATATGCAAGACTCACGTGAAAATCAAGATGATCAACTATGTGGATCATAGATCCACCACCATCGCAGGGTCTGATTAAATAACCACTTGGCAACATCTCAGCCCTTACAAAGTTTGGTACGACGGGCCCTGCTGGGCCTCCAGTTGAAGAATTCAATGATCTCTCACATATCTATTTGCATATAACAAAGTCGATTAGTTCTGTATGCTGCAAACTTTGTTTCAATAGCATTAAGAATTCAGTTATGTAATTTACCACAAGACTACCATCATCAAGACCAGTTGTGTATCTAAGCGTCCAAAAGTCACGCGCTGGTGCCAAAGTTGTCGGCGCATACGTCTATAAAAAAACAATAAGGATATTATTTGCATTATCAGAGCTAACAGTTACAAAATGTGCACATGTGTATGCATACATACTACTATTAGACGATAATTGATTACCTGCATGTAAAGAATTTCAATGTTACCACCATTTCCAGTAGGTATTACAGTAGCCACATTAACCGAACGGCACTCACGATACCATGATAAGCGATCTTTGAGAGTTTCAGCAACCTGAAGAACTACTATTAAAGCTTCCTAAATAACAATAGTCCATAATTCAAAATATTCAAGAAAACTAATTACCTTTGTGGGTTCGAGACTCACAAGACCACATGCTCTTGCTGCAACACCACAACAGTTGTGTGATATTGCAATGATTCCAATGGAATCCGGACCAGGCTATGTATTAAAAATAAAGAAATTAGAACTGCGAAATGAAAGGATGCACAAAAGAAAATTTGAAAGAAAAATCAACCTTCATTCCAACCATCTGCACCCAATCAATGGCGGTTCCAGTCGCCTTGGACAGGAACTCAGCCATTGTCTCCTCAGCTATTGCGAGTAGACTGTATTGAAATAAAATTATATCAGCTATAATCATAATCACACATAATAATAATAATAATAACAGCATTATGTGTGTGTGCGTGCGCACGCGCACGCGTGCAGGTGGTTGTAGAATTACCCAGCTGGGTTATTAGCATCCCTTTGGGGTTGCTGAGAGGTCAGATTTTGCTGTTGATGGTGTAGACCACTTGACACCACAGAATCACAGCTATTATCTGTAGTAGCAGCAGTCTGCGTTTTTCAAGATAGGGCATTAGAAACTGACTACATAAACCTGTATGTACTTGGAATAAATTACAGAACAGTACTGTTACAAAGCTATAACAAATTTACTTGCTCTTTGATTAGTTCAGCTGTAATTAATGTGATACGGCAACTGAATGTTCTTATTAGCATATATAGACCAAGTAACTGAATAATATATATATATATACACACACACACACATATATATAACATATATATACATAACATATAACATATATATACATATACGTATACATAACATATATGTATATAGATATATGTTATATATATGTATATGTATATATAACATATATCTATATCAATATCTATATACATATATGTTATATATATGTATATGTTTATGCGTATATGTATATATATAACAGGTCGAAGATTTCAATTTTTGAAGAAAATGGTAAAGAATATATGATTCTTACAGTATGCACTCGTTGGCGCATGTAGCCATTTTCATAAACAAGATGAGACACTTGCTTCTGCAGGCGATCATTTTCCTCCATCAACAGCTTGTTCATTGCATTTAACTTTCTGTTTACAGTCTGGAGACGAGACGCCTCCTTTCTTTGCTTCTCGCGACATCTATATGTCAATTGTAAAGCATTGCATATAATTTCACTCAAGATTCAAGTTCCACTATATAGCATGAAAATAATTATTTTTGCTTGAATGATTATATTGCTTCATTAACCGGAATTCACTCTTCTTTTTACATGAATATTTTAAAACACACAAACTAATAGATAAAGGAAAATTGGTTTTTCTATATTTATGTACATTCCAAGTTTAGGTAGCTATTGTACAATAGTTGACTGGAATAAGTTATATGACGAGCTAAAATATACTTCTTTGATAGAATACTTCCAAAACGATAACAAAATTAGAGACGAACTAGAATTCATATACGATCATTTCAAACCTAAGACAAAAATAATTACTTTATTATAAATATGTTAAAGTTCAAACAAAATTGGAAAACTACCAAACACATTACATTAAACCAGTCGTACCTAAAACAAACCTACTATGAGATCTTGGGAAAATAATTTCAAAACTACAAGTAACCAACAAACACAGAAAACAAAATTTGAACGCAAGCACAGTTATAATCAAAAGCAAATTCTAAAAATGACAAATGTTTGAGCTTTATAATACCTTCGATTCTGGAACCAAACTTTGATCTGTTTTGGCTCAATATTAGACAAAATAGGACACTCTCGAATGAGTTGTTGCCTTCGAATTGAGCTAGGTTTTGGGCATTCACTGTACACCCTTTCGAGAGCTTCTACTTGCTCAGGTGTGTACCTAACGTACTTTCCTGCGTCTATCTGCTGCTGATTGTTCCCATTTTGCCCCTGCCTGCTCACCACCATGGCCATTTCTCAAAGAACTTGGAAAAGACTGAAACTTTTTTGATGTTCTATTAAATGAGTGATAAAACAGATTCCATTTTTATCCTTGTGGTTTTTTTTGGAGAATTTGGGATGATTTCGAATTACTTTTACCCTTTTCTTTTACTACGAACTTTGAAGAGAGATAGGAGAGAGAACTGAGAAGATGGATGAGCTGCGCAGTGTCTGCCTGTGGTGCCGATTTTATTGCTCCTTTTTGAGGTTTTGTACTTTAGTCCCTGCGTTTATTGTATTGCATATTTGCATTGTTCTTATAAGAACAAATAATATGAAAATGAATATGTAAATTAAATGATTCATATTATTTTTGAGAATCGACCATTGAGTCTATGCACAATGTAGAAAAAGGAAAAATACTTGCTCGATAATATATGTATTGCCTAGCCTTGTTTTAAAGTAGTAAGTGCAAGCTAATTTGTGGAAAAAGTTTCAAAGTTATATAAATTCTGATAATGTTAACAAAGAAATTATTTGATTAAAAAATCATACTTAAATAACAATTTTACATACGCATAAATGTTCAATATTTGAAAATCCTTCCAAAATTACACAAGTTAACTTGCCTTTTAGCTTTTAGGTTTTAAATAACATGCGATTGATGAAAATATCATATGTGCGTGTTTGTGTGTGGGTGTATAAGGAATTAATCTGAAGAAAAAACCTGAGAACAGTTTTAGTCTAATGGACACATGTTTTAAAATGTGGAAAATAGGCGCAAGGACAAACTTTTAAAAAAAAATTAGACTGAAGGACAACAAGTTTCATTTTTGGACTGAAGGACAAACTTTAAAAAAAATTAGGCTGAAGGATAATGCTAATTATACTTAGCATTTTATACAATGTAAAACTGAATATAATGCTAGTTATAACTAGCATTTTGTATAGTTTAAAAACTGAATATAATGCTAGTTATAACTAGCATTGTCCTTCAACCTAATTTATTTTCAAAGTTTGTCCTTCGGTCCAAAAATGAAACTTGTTGTCCTTCAGCCTAATTTTTTTTCAAAATTTATCATTTTCCCTAATTCCCTCTTTTAAAATTTAGTCTGAAGGACAACAGAATATTATATTCATGTAGTATTACATATCTAGAATGTTACATCCATATAATATTACACGTGTATATTGCTATATGTGTGGTTTGTTTTATGAACAAAAAAGTGTAGAAGATGAGAGATAATTATTTGATTTTATATAATATAATTTTTTGGTTTTGTTATTTGCAGAGCTTATGAATCCATAAAATAATTTGTCAAATAGCTTTACTAACGCAATTCTTACTGAAGCTATATTAAATTGTGCAGAATAGTTTTGCTAACTAGTACGGCTTTATCAAGTCTATCTCTGCATGGACTAAAACTCAAATAAGCAAAGTTGGTAAAAGGGCAGTCCAAGCTGCATGTATTTATATACTTTTAGATTGCAAGCAAGGATTTATAAGCCACAATTTCTAGATGCATAAGGTTTTATATACTTCAGCAACTTTCAAAAAGTTGCTCGAATCTCCTTATTTTAATTATTATTTGATTATTATTCATAAAAGCATTTGGACATATGTAATAAAGGAGTTAGATATCTACATTTAGAAAATTAAATATATGTTGTTCTTTCCCAAAGCATTCTCTTATCCCCTCACACAGCGTGATCATCAAAATTAACCATATGAATTTTTTAAACATGAAAAACAATAATGTATTAACTTGGCATTATATACGTGCAATGTTGCATGAATATAGCATTCTATATATGTAATATTATATGAATATAGCATTTTATACATGAAATGCTACATGAATATAGTATTTTGTTGTATTTCAGACTAAATTTTAAACTATGTGCCCTTAAGACTAAAATTGTTCTTAAGTTTTTCCTTCAGACTAGTACTACACACACTAAAATTGTTATTAAATTAAATATACATATATATGTATATATATAATAAATGCCTTTTGGCAAAATAATTTTAAAAAATTATTCTGTATATATAAATTAAAACATAATTTAAAAAATTAAAATTGTTAAGTTATAAATATATACACATATTAATAATAATATATATATATATTGCTGTAAAAACAATATATATATGTATGTATGTATGTATGTATGTATAATATGATTATGTTTCGAACTTTTTTCATTGTCGAATATAATTTGGTGCATAAGGTAATTTAAAATGATTATACACACACATATGTGTGTATACATACATACATACATACATACATATATTATATTTAAAATTAGTTTTGATGTTTAAAAAATAAAAAAAAGATATTTATAAATATCCACACACTTTTATATGTATAAACAAATTATTATTATTTTAATTAAAGCAAAGATATGATATATTAACAGTGAAACTCACAGATATATGTATATGTGTGTTTGTGTGTGTGTGATTGTATAATAGTATGTTGATAAGGGGACAATAGTCATGCATATAAATTCGTTCAAACAATTTTTTTAGATTAATTCTAACATGATAAAATATAAATCATAAACCAGAGAATTATACCTAATTGGATGTCATCTTTGAATGCACTTCTATTGATTGAAAAACTTTAAGATTTGTCTCGAATCATCCTTCGGATGTTGCAAAGAACCGGAGTACCGCATCTTATATTTAATTTGATCTAGATTGTTGGAAAAAATTGGCCTTAGGGTTTGGACATGCACGGCTATGATGAAGGCAAGAGTAAGTGAGATCGAGGAGAGAGAGAGGGGGAGGGAGGGAGTAAGTCGCCAAAAAATGTAGGGTTAAGGAGGCTTTTATAGAGAGAGATAAGGTGAACTATTCTCCTTAATTTTCTAATCCACCTTTTACCATGTTCTAGATCTAACATTTAAACCTTTAAACCTTCCCTAGCCTCCACTCTTGGTGGGCCATGCATAGGGTATCTTAGACTCTTAATTGTTCCAAACCCATTTAGTAATTAATTACATTTAAATCCAATTTAAATGTGTATCAATATTGTATATTGATTTGTACAAATATAACTTTTATGTACGCACCTAATAAATTATTAGTTGCATCTAGAAATTTACTAATGGCATTAATACATTAAATAAATAATTAATTGATATATCATAAATATTAATTTATTTAATTTATTTACAACAATTATAAATTAATTAAATCGTTAGTATTTTGGAGTATTCATCAGTATGGTTGTGCAATTGGCAGGTGTAAATTCAGTTGGTGATTGATATTGAACAATTCAAATATTAACGCTCGCATTTCATCTTAACTGGTGGTGTGACAGTTTGGTCGAATTTATCGCTTATACATCTTTTCAGTAAAATCCAAATTTACGCATTAAGAGGTACCTATTAGTAACGATTACTGACACCAATTCTCTTCGTCAAAACTACATCACTTTAGGACTTACAGAATTTGGTTTTTGTCAAAATTCTATATCGTCCACATTCAACTTGGTTTTCCGAAACAAAAAGTCATTGGTTTAATAATAATTATTATAATTAATTGTACCGCTCTGTCAAATACTTTGACTTTGAGTACAGTTGACTTGATAGTAGCCTCATATAACTGAGGAGATAAATTCTCTATAAATAGTACTTCACTCCCAATGTCGACTCAGATCCAACTATAGTCCTTCGATAGTCGTCATGCCATGATTTAACTATAATTAAAGTGGAGTGCCCAAATTGAAGTTCAACGGTATTCTCACGTCGAAAGAACTACGTAACATTGTCACTTCAAGATTATTTGTTTGACCTTAGTTAGATTTACCAACAAGAGACTATCGAGCAAGTCATTCCATATTTATCCAATAATTATTTGTACATAACCTCTCAGTATCCCTAGCAGCCTTGAGTAATACGCTACCCAACATTTGTAGAGTATTATGTACTCTAGTCTCAATTGATGAATTAATATTCTTTTTCGAAACATTTTGACTAGGAATATTTGAAATAACATGTTATTTTACTATGATAAATTTATCATGATTACAACACTTTGTAATTACTATCACATAACATATCATGTAATGATTTTCTATCAAATATATTTAAATTAATTATTTAATTAATATATCACAATATAAAAAAATAACAGAAAACAAGTGCCTTTTATTTCGAATGAGAGTTTATTAAAGAGTTGCTAATTTATAATAAATTACAAAATTGCCCTATGACATACCCCTAACTCTATCAATCTCTCACTTGCGCTTGGAGCCAACTATGGAATCTCAATCCCATTATTTCGATCAATTTGCTTAGAACCGATCGAGTTAGTTCCCTCATGAATGGATTTGCTATGTTGTTATTGGATATACTCTTTCAATCATGAATTCTTTATCAGTGAAAAACTCCCTAATAAGGTGGAACTTTGGAAGAATGTGTGTTGATTTCTTATGAGATCTAGGCTCCTTTGTGATCTACATCGCTACATTGTTATCACATAATAATATCATAGGCTTCTTAACATTTGGAAACATCTCTTGCTCGGCTATAAACTTGCGCATACAGACTGCTTCTTTAACGGCTTCATTAAGGGCTATGTATTCGGCCTTCATCATTGAATCAACTACCGTCTCTTGCTTTGAACTTTCCAACTAACTGCTCCACCATTAATGTAAAAACATAACCACACACTGATTTTTTGTTGTCGATATCACTTTAAAAGCTGAAACCTTTATGCCTCTTCATAAAGTAAGTCTTCGTTCACATATATAAGGAACAAGTATTTAGTATTTCTTAAATACTTAATAATACATTTCATTGTCGTTCAATGCTTGTCTCTGTCTCTGGGATCGGCTTACTCATCCTAATGCATATGCCGTATCTGGTCTAGTACACAACATAACGTGCATGATGGAGTTGACTACGGATGCATATGGTATCCTCTTAGTATGCTCCTTATCCTCATTAATGCGATGAGCATCCTTCTTAGAAAAAACGATTCCTAATTGCGTCGGAACAATTCCACGCCTAGAATTCTCCATGTTGATCCTTTTCGATGTGTTATCTATGTACAAGGATTGGGACATCATAGCAACCTTATGTATCTATCTCTATAGATCCTAATATAGGTTGTTTCTCTCAAATCCTTTATGTAGAAGTTCTTAGATAACACTTACTTGTTCTTTCCAATATACGCATGCTTTCTCTGTACTCCAATAAAAACAAACTATTTGATTACTTTATCAAAGCGCACTTATTCCAACTCCTTGAAGCTTTCTTAGGACCTTAAATTGATATTAACAATTTGCATGACTTTCCCTTACCCTCACTGGCCTCGAAACCCTTGGGCTATGACATGTAAATGGTCTCTTGTAAATCAACATCTAGAAATACCATTTTCACATCCATCTACCATATTTTGTAGTTATAGCATATGGCGACAATAAGCATTATTCGTAAGGATTTAAGCATGACTACGGGTGAAACCGTCTTAACGTAATCAATGCCTTGAACCCACCGAAAACCTTTTGCAATTAGTTTTGCCTTATAGGTATCTACCTCTTCATCTACGTTCAACTTTTATCTTAAAATTCCATTTATTGTTGATGGGTTTATATCCCTCTGATTATGTCAGAAAAAGTCCATACTTTGTTGTCATACATGAAATCCATCTCGGGTTTCACGACTTCAACCCAAAGTGCAGAGTCCTTACTCTACAATGTTCGTCAGAATGAGAGATGGGTGTCATCTTCTAAGATTTGGTCCTTTTTTCTCACTATCCATGAGAAAATCGCAGTACCTCTTTGGTGAGAGAGATTCCCTTTAGACCTTCTACTAGGTTGCATGTTTTCATATAATAGTGAATTTGATTCTATTACCGGTATAGTTTTTGTGTTTACTTCTCAGATCTCATCCAGGTCTACAACTTCGCTTCTAATTTCTTTTGACAAAAATTTCATTTTTAAAAAGATGGCATGTGTAACGACCCGACTTTCCAGACCCGGAAAAATCGAACCATTTGTGTTAAAGAAGAAGAGGTAGAAGAAGAAGAAACAGAAAATCAACAACAGAATCTCACATCGCAGCGGAATAAAATATAATATATACAAAACAGATCTTTACTCAAACAGAAAAATATATCTGTTTATACAATATATTTACAGAATACAACATCAGAGTTCATCACATCAATGACATACATCCAAATACACAGCGGAACAATAAACAAATACGGAAGTACGTATCGCCATCCAGCTCGTCTCCTGAGCTCCACAGCTACAATCTGAACCTGTTTATCTCGGTCTGACCCGAGCATCATATAAAACAATACCCGAGTCAGTCTGGAAAACCAGCGTGAGAAAATCACACTCAAATTGATTATTAGAGTTTCAAAATCCTTTGAAAACAAAAGCATCTCGTAAGACCACGCCACAAATAAACATGTCGGGTTTTTACCTTACGATAGCTAAAACACTTTATATCAAAATCCTCTGATATTATAATAGTGTCTATTCACAAATACTTATTAAAATAGCTGAAATTGTTACATGATTAAATTCCAGCATACTAGCCACAACGTGGGTAATACAAACAAAACTCGTACAAGGCACGTAGGGAGAATGGATTTCCAACGAATGACTAGGCACTGGGGTACCACCTGTCACAGTACGTGGCCTAGATCACAGTACCGAGGAGTACGCCCGCTCCCCTGCAACACAAAGCCGGAATCATCCCTTACTGGATAATTCCAAGTAAAATCACCCCACGGTTGGGATCAGCAACCGAAACACTAAGCCGAAATAAAAGGGACATCTAGACAGGGATGACCTTACTCTCAAGTGGGGGCTACCCACGAAGCCTTGCTACATAACCCCTGATTTTCAGTCATTCCCGGTTGATGAGGCTCGAGGCTAAACGATACCTTTATAGCACATATCCCTTAGAATGCCCATCGTCCACCTGACGATGTCACGAAAGCATCCGTCCATACAAGTCCGTTCCGGGTTCGAACGGAACCGAAGGCACTATTCCTACTACATCCATTTTGGAAATATCCTCAGGATTAGTAGCGACTAGCCCTTGCACTTCACTGCTCCATCTTCGACTCCAACACGTTACACGAAACGTACAAACCGAATCGAAGTGGTATTCGAGTCTCCAGACCTAGAATCCCGGTATACGGAAACTCGATCCCGGTCTCTTCGAAACGATCAGCGCATTTGGCCAGTATTGATAGTCGGTTATTTAACTATCAATTAACATCCACAAGCAACCATCACACAATAAATAATTTCCCACATTATTTATTTGCCCAAATATCTTTCCAAGATATATTTCCAAATTTTCAAAGCTCATTTGAAAACAATTTCAAACAGTTTCCGCTTACGGAATACATTTCCCATATATTTATTTCCACTGAATTACCAAGTACAAAATACTTTTAATTTTAAAATAATTTAAAACACTTTATTTAAATATACTTTATAACATTGAAATCAAACTACTTTAATACTTTATTAAAAATATATACTTTAAAATAAACCACTTTATAAATATAAACTAAATTTCTCTTTTTAAAACATAATAGCAAATCACTTTTATATAATTACTACAATAATAGATTTTTGAAAATACTACTTTGGAAATTAACCTTTAGAAAAAAAAAATCAATTTCCTAAAACATGCCTTTTCAAACAAATTAGAACTTTTAACTTATATTAAAAATTTCTTTGAAAACGTACTTGGCCATCCAGAGAAATACACTTCTCTTCACATCCTTTAAAAATAAATCAACACTTATTTTTAAACCAATTCATATTCTTTTATAAATTCCCACCTTGAATTTATATTCTCAAATATCCCCTGATATTTTATTTCACTTTATAAACCCAGTTTATCTCTTCAAAATCTCATTTCTCTTTAAATTTCAAATCCCAAAGTATTTAAATCAATTAACAATTTGATTCTCCAATTTAATTTACTTTGAAATAAATTTCCTTACTTGATCCATTTATTTCCAAATTCAATAACTTCCAGATTTTATTTCTCATTATGATTTAAAATCTTAAACTGAAACACAAGTTTCAGATTTTACCAAATTCCTTCTTTCTTTTTAATTACATTTAAACATTGAATTAAAATAAATTATTTATTCCTTTAAATAATATCACATAAGTTTTCTTTAAATTCAATATTTCTCTATTTATTCAAAATTCCTCTTTTCCATATTTAATTTATTCGAATTCACTAGAATTACTTAACTTAATTTTACTCTTTTATTTCTTTCCAAAAATCCAATTCAATTGCTTTTGGTAACTCATTATACTGGGAAATTCAATCCAACCAGATTATCCAATATAAATCATCACAGGATACCAACAATCATAACACAGAATATTTAAACAAAATTAAATATTTTAAGGAATCCAGTTGGATCCCTCCAACCTGTTTCCCTGCATCCACAGACGTTAGCACAATACCAATTCCACTTCGAGGTGGAATATCGCGGTATATGGGTTTTATATAAAATCATCCGCTATTATGCGGCGCATAGGGTCTCATCCGCTATATAATGCGGGGATATCAACAATTCCAATATATACATATGCCAATATGTATATATTGCTATATACTACTATATATAGTATAGCATATCAATCAATGCAATCATCCAATCAATTATTTAAATTTAACCATTTAAATTTAAATTAAAATTCTGCTGAGTGAGATTAACTCACCTTTGCTTTTTAATTTGCAGTCCAAACCAACCAGCATGTTTCCATGATTTTAAACCTTGTATAAACGTTACACAATTTATTAATATGACTTAATCGAACAATTTATTTTCCTTTTTATAATTTAATTATCTAAAAATCTAATGTGGCTTAATCACTTATTCTAAACAAATTCCCTATATCAAATATTATTAGTAACTAAAATAATTATATAAGTAAATTAAACAAATTAATTACCTAAATCAATTATTTTTAAACAAACTAGTAAATTGTATTTATCATCTTCTTCTAACTGCATATAAAATAATTTATATAGATTTTATAGAAATCTAATCTATATATAACTTTCAACAGTTCTGAAATTTCTATATATATATATTTTTCCAAACCTAGCTATACATAGTTCTGTCCTGCTTCCATATATATACTTTTCAGTTTAAACAAGCTGCTTAGAAAATATTCCTATGCATATATATATATAAATTGGAAAACTACATATATCTTGCTGTACACATATATATAAGATTAAAACAGTTCAAAGTTTTTTAATAAATCTTACTAATATATGAATTTATCTTCGTTGTAACAGCATTAACTAAATTAAGATTTACTAAAAATTTAAACTATTTTAAACAAATAAAATTACCTTCAATAACAACATAAATCCAACTTCCCAAGCTTCGCAACTGACGTCGCTCCATCTCGATCGACTTCAACCTTCCCAAATCCTAGCTTAACACGCGAACGTGGCCTCGCCCCCTTGAACGGCCCTAATTGACGTCGTCAAGCCCTTCTCGTCGCTGCCTCAAATCGCAGCCGTGACAACGAGCCACCTCTACACTTGCCGAAACCCTAGTTCGTCACTCCCCTATGGCGCCGCACTCGTCTTCACCCAAACTCGTTGTCGCTTCGCCTCATTCGTGCTCGCGAAACCCCAACGAATCGAACCAGCAGTCGCCCTAGTCTCACTCACGAAGGAAGTCGTTCACGAATCTCGAACTCGCCACGAGGAGGAATGAGGCAGTCGAGCTCTTATTGATTTCGATTATTCCAGAGGAGAACAAATTCTTTTCTTACTTGCCTGGAGATGTCGGCCATTTCTTTATTGAATTCGATTTTTGAGGCCATACTGAGAGGAGGACGTGATTTGAACACGAGGTGAAGGGTAGGTCTGCTTATAGGGTACTAATAGATTTGAAATTTTATATTGTTATACCCAAAAATATCTCGGCTATCAAATGTTAAACGTATTACTTGTCTTGCGTGAGAAGATAGTCTCACCACTGTGTTGTTGATGTTGATAAAACTTTAACAGTTGATAAGATGAAAGATATTTAAATTAAAACGATTAACCATTGTCTAAGCGTTTTTATCTCGTATGCTCACATAACAACTCTGAACGCTACGAAAATTGAAATCCGGTAAAAATTCAATATTACGGATCCAATGAAACTGGTTTCGTTGAATTCCGAGACTGTGCCTCGGAATGCTATTTTTAAATTCAATTTAAACAATATATTTTTAAAACTGAACAAAACACTTTTAAATTCCATTTTAAAAGTTCCATCATCTTCAGTATTATTAATATGAATTTTACGAGCTTCCAAAATATTTTTAATTAGCTTAGAATACCAGATTTGCTATTTTATTCAACTTCAAATAATTTAATTTAAAAATTAAATTACTAAATAAACAGCGATATTTGAAATTTAAGCTGATAATTAACCTTCGAATATTTAAAATAAATTAAATATTCTCATTTCAAATGCTTGAAAATTTCGGGTCGTCACAGCATGTCAAGAAAAAAAAAACCTTTTGTTCTTCAGTGTTATAAAAATACATCCCAAGGAATTCATAGGATATCCTATAAGTTTACACAGAGAGGATCGTACCACAAGTTTATTAGGGACAATTTTTTTAACAAAGGCTGAACAACCACGCACTTTTAAATGATTAAGATGGGGTTTCTACCTATGCCAATCCCCAATTGGATATAAATTCATTTAAACAATATTACAGATTTATACTAACCGATATAGTATAAATCATAAACAAAGGAAGTATATCGACGACATGCTAATGCCATATACAGGGCATCAACACAGCGTCCATAATATTTTGTAGTTAATAAGCCACTGACGCCACATCGATGCCTAAAAATAGGCGTCGATGCAGCATCAGTATCACCATGTAGGTATTCGCACCGTTTTCTAGTAGTGATATATTGCAATATGCTTTATATATATATATATATATATATATATATATATATATGCGTGCACGCACACACTTTTATATTTATATTCTCATTATGCATGTAAAATTAGTACATGTATATGCAAATATAATATATATATGTATATAGAATGCCAATACCTAGAGATATTTATGTATTTATATTTATATTTATACACATGTAAATATTCGTTTATTCATGTTGTTGTATGTTTGAATGTATATATGATGCATTCCAATAAAACATTTAGTTGAAATGTTAACATATACCAATTTAAAATAAATTAGTATGATTAATTAACCTAAATAGCTCAATATTAATAAAATATGATTTTATTAATAACAAATAGATTGGATCTAGTGAAAGCCCATCAGATCTCATAGGTTTGCTATGATCCAAATGGAGAATTTTCTATTGAAATCTACTCATTTCATCCATTGCAAACCAACCCAGCTCCTTCAATGGTATCAGAGCCCTAATGATCTATGCGATCTAAATTAACAATATTATGGCTAACTCGTTAAAGCATACCCATTTAGTAGGGTGTCTAGAAAGGTAGTGGCGTAGTGCCTATGGTTAGGTTTGGACAACCAAGTGCTCTATCCTACCTGGCTACTGACTTGGCTCAAAGGATGATGTAAGTCCAAAGGTTATCCCCAATATAAAGGCCTAAATTGATTTTGGGCCTTGGGTAATTCTCAAAATTCAGTTCGAATGTTTAAATTATATTTTAAATTTAGAAGTTAAGTTTAAAATATAAAATAAATTTTATAAAAGTTATAAAAGATTTTTCAAATTTGTTTTGAAAATAGATTAATAATTTTCAAAAATTATTAAATTATTTAATTAATTGGATTATAAATAAATAATTAACTATAATTTAATTAATTAAAATAAACACACACAGATACACACACGTATACGTTTTTTTTTAAATGGCATACATACATACATACATATATGTGTGTGTGTGTTAAAATGTTTAAGGTGCATAAAATGTTTATTTTTGAAATTTATTAAGAAATAATTTAATTAAAAATGTTTAATTAAATCAATATTTATTTGATAAATATATATTAATTAATAAATCAATATATGTATATAATGATATATAAAAAAAATTATAATCAAGGATCTCTAGCTCAAGTTGTTAGAGGTATGACGCTTCAGACAAGGTTCTAGAGGTCATGGGTTCGAGCCCTTGAGACATCATAATGAGTGATCATGCTCTACTCGAATAAAATATCACTCTTGTTACTAAAAAATATTTATAAAACTATAGATGTTATAGTTAATATTCATTTTAAATTGTTTAAGACAAATAAAATAAAAAATTTAAATTTCAAAATAAGTTAATGATTTTGTTAATTAAACTAACAAGAACCAAAATTAATTAAATATGATTTAATTAATAATATGCATAAGAATATTATATAAGAAAATCAAATTATAAACAGTCATAAATGAATTAAACTTATATAATATGAACATATAATCTTCAGTGGAACTGTACAAAACCAAAATTAGATTTAAGCAAACAAGTACATGCGTATTGTATGTACACCATGATTTTGGACGTGTCCGACACTTGAACCATGATAGTATTTCACAAGAAATATATTGTTCACTAAGTTGATATCACTCAATCTATATATGTATATATACATTAAAGATTATGAATTTTTAGTTTATAAGTTATAATCTACCATTCATATATTAATAGATTATTTGCATACTCTTTAGTTGTTTATATTCCTTAAGCTAGGGATGTTATATGTAGTACTATCAATATATCGCCTATATGAAGTAAGATACATGAATGTATTTGTTGACATTCCTCAAGATACGTGCATTATACTTAGGCCATTGCGAAATGGTGGTTACGAGTGAATAATCTCTTTCGATTTTTTTATATCCCTTAAAGTCAAGATGAGATTAGAACAAAGACCACGGGTTAGGGTTATGATACAACCGATAAAGTATTATCTATCGGTTGTAGGCCTATGATTTTTTTATATTCCCCAAGGTCAAAATCCCAAGACAAGCGAGTCCTAATGCTCTTTAAAGAAATTAAAAGATTTCTTTGTTTTTTAAGGTTTTGAGAAACATAAATCTAGTGGATACTTTATTAGAAAAATAAAATGAATATATTTAACCTTTCTAAAATTGTAAGAATATATGATATACAATTTAAAATAATCTACTTCGATAAATTTGTACAACTAATACAATTGATGAAATATTTATCACTAAAAGTATACAAATGAAATAAATTAAGTAGACACAAAAATATAAAGTACATTTACTAGTAGATTATTTGGCATGTTGTCACTTCTAGACTAATGTAAGAGATAACGTATACAACCACTAAAACGTTTGTTTCTCGGCTGCTTAAGTGTTTATTTGTATGAGACTGTGTGTTGTCTCTTATGAGCTTTGAACTCTTCAGCAAAACAAGAATTTGGATATTCGATCAGATATAAATGTTACATGGTGAATAGTCGCGATTCATAATGTACAAAACATTAACGAAATTGGTTCAATTGAAATAAGCAAGTAAATCATAATGTGAGATTGTGTATTCAATACAATTGATTATAATAAGGATCTCGTTGTGTTAGATGTAGCGCTAAACTAAGAGCTACAAGATGTACCTAGGAATTTGATCACTAAAATGTCGGTTTGATCAGTTTACATAAAGTGCAACTAATTCAATATTCTTAAATGTTAAGGATGATCAAATGCAATTTTGTAAAGAGTTCGTTACGGTCTTGTAGTAAGGGTTTTCTTTTTAATGGTTTGACCATTTGGAAAGCAAAAAAATGTATGAAAGTGGATGTAACTTATGCACAGTTGGGATGAAGAGAGTGAATTGTCAACTTTGTTTCATGAAGAAGCATTGGAAAGGGGAATTGTATAAAATACAAAAAGATACTTAATATGGAATGAAAATGTGACTTTTATTACAAATGTATTTTCATATAGAAAATTATTTTCCATAAAATTTATTTCTTTCGAGTTCAAGATAATAGGCCTGAAACTCTGATTGTAAACTAGTTGCAGTGAATGAAATAAAATCCTATAATAAGTGGTTGAACGGAGTTTTATACTGCATGCGCTATTATAGTAATGATGGAAATAGTGGGAGTACATCATATAACACTTCTCAATGGATGCATCAAGTTATGAAAATTATTCTCATAAACATACCAAATACTATTTACGAAAGAATAATTGTTTTTCAATTTTGACTAAAAATAGACATGGTTTTATTTCAATATAAATATTGTGAATATTTGTTATAAGAAAACACTATGATAATGGTATTTGTTTTCACAATAAAATGAAACATTAGAAAATATGCAAGTTCTAAAATCTTACAATTATTTTGGATTTAAAGACTAAGCCACAAGTTTAAAAAATAATTTTTTAATCATATGATTATGAATCACATGGTACCGATGAATTATATCTCAAATTATGAAGGGCAAAGCATCCATTCAGTGGGAGCGACATAAGAGTTGGTGAAGTCTTAGGATTGATATATATAGGTGTATCCAACCGTTGGTCTAATGACACCAAAACGATTCCTTGCATTTCGTCAAATTCACCAATGAATTATCGCAAAAATGAATATGTGTATTTGATACACATGTAATGTGTCTATGATAAGTTCATAGCATATAAAACAGAAGTAAATAACATGACATATAAAAGAAAATAAAACGATTTTATTTGACAAAATAGGTGAATGTATTGGAAAGGAGTTCCAAATGTATCTAAAAACAAAAAAAATCAATTTCAAAAGTCACTCCTCCTTACGATACATAATGATGCATCAGTAAGAAGTAATCGAACTTTGTCGTACAAAGTACGATTGATGGTGAATTGATTTAACTTCATTTTGTAAGGACGTGTAGTCAAGAGTAAGTACACAAGGTTAAATTAAATTTTATCTAAAACAAAGTTTACGAAATCATAAAAGAGAAGAGTTGATGAAATAAACCCTACATATCCTAAGTTAAGAAGTTGACAATTTATGTGAGTTGAGAGACTGCACGTAATAGTTGTTCTTGAGGGTCTTCTGTGGACCATCCCAAATGAGTTCAAGGCCGATCGATATTGATTGACCAATTTATGCTAAGAACATAAGTTTCATCAACTTAAAAACCAAATCAGTTTTATACTATACATATATATAGGCAATTCATAAAATATTTATGAATACCAATTCCGTTGCATAGAGAAACAGTTATTGTTTGAAGGAACACCGACTTTATGGCTAAAGAATTTCTTTTAGAAATTATTGGTAGTAAAATGGATCCAGATATGATCTAAAGATAAAACTGATTACAAATGATGAAATGAAATTGACCAAACCTAAAAGGACAGAACTAATTAGAATGTCTAATAAGAACTCTTACACATTAAAGAGAAACTTTCCTATCGATGTCGAGAAAAGAACTTCCTCGGTTTTCAGTAATCCATTATGAGTATTAACTATACCATATGACATGATGTGCAAATTGTTGGAACTAGACCAGCCTACAGCGGAAGTTATGGGTGAATTTCAAAAAAATTACCCTATTGGATCTTTATTGAACTTATGAAGTCTAATTCATTTAGAACAATTCTAAATTTGTTTTCAATAAAAATGTATTTTATTTACATTTAAGTATTTTGTAACATAAAGTTAATTTGAATGATTTAATTTATATATATACGTGTATCATATACATATACATATGTGTGTGCATGTGTAATATAATAATTCGTGAAGGGTATAACATGCCTGTATATACATGTTGGAATTTACATCGCAACGGACACATTAGCTCGTTTCGTATGTATTGTATGTTGTCTAAATATGTGCATAAATCTATAATGCAAAGTATATTTATATAAATACGTATACATATATTTAAAATATATTTTAAAACAAAAAGTCTCAAAATTAAATAAATATATATATATAATTTAAAACATTTGTATAAATATATATACATAATTAAACATATAAAATTATACACTAATTAAAATTATATATATATATATATAATGATAAATAAAATGTATATATGAATAATTAATTACATTCAAATACGTAAAATATAAATATATATATTTTAAAATTATTTCCAGATCAAAATTAGCATTACAAACATAAAATAATAATATTTTAATATTATCATTATTATATATATATAATAAATAGTTTTGATCATAATAATAAAAATATTAGTAATAAATATTAAAAAAATCAAATTTTAAAATTTACGAAAATTTAGGATCATAAAATATAGGTTTAAATTTTTTTTCATAATTTTTTGAAATAAAATATTATTTTTAATAAATAAAAGAAATGTTCAACCGAAGTAATTTAATTATTAAAAATATTAAATATTAACAAAAAATTCTGGATATTTTTCCGTAGGTTACTACATAGATGTAGTAATTTCAAAAAAATATAAAATCGAATTTTTAGTACAATAATTATTTTAGATATAATAAACAATTAAAATAATCAATAAAAGATAATTTAAAATTATTTATTTATATGTTTCTGTGCATGTGCAGAACACATTTTCTACATTTATATACAGTGGGTACCACCCACTATAAAGTCGGCTAGATTTGCCAAAAAAAATTATTTATATATATAAAAATTTATTTTCAAAATTGATAATTCATATTATGTATAAATAGGTGTAAGGAAAAATTTTAAGCTGTTTATACATTATAAATATACATATATGTAATTATATGTTTAAAATATACATTAGTCTATATTTAAATTAATACATAAATATACATAAAATAATTAATAATGACAAAATTTAATTTTTTACAGCAAATTAGATTTGTTTATACATAAATTATAACACATAATAATATAACCATGCACATAACCAAACTAATTTGTGACAACTACATATACCTACGAAAATCTCACCTAACTAGATATACAACATTAATATATATACAGATTCAAGATTAATCAATATTAAATCATAAAATATGATATGATTACTGTAATATATAAATAAAACATCAATTGATGATGCCTTTGAGTCCACTTGAATCAATGAATTCCCTTCTTTAGTTATGCTCGATCCGTCAGATTGCAAGTCTGGAATCGTCGACCTTTTCCATCAAATAGTGCTTTTACTTAACTTGAATTGATTTGAGATTCTTAGAACTGATATGGGGATTAATTTCGGCCAGCAAACTTGATAATTATGACAGCCAAAAGTTGTCTTTGATTAAGGGTTTAGAGATCCATATATATAGCCTTGTACAAGAGAGATGAGGACAATCTCATTACCTATTCTCTCTTAATCTTAGCCATCCATCTCTAGGTCTAATCCTAAGTTTTAGCCGCCTCCAATAACTTGTCAAAACTGAAATTTGCAGTCCTAATGATAGGCTTTAAACCCATTTAAGCCCAAGCCAAAATGCTATGCAATTAAATATAATTTAATCGCTTATCGATATCGTATATCGATTGGTACATTTATAACTATTATAAATATATATAACATTATTTATTTCTCAAATCATATTCAAATTTTATAATTAATATTTCATAAATATTAATTAATTTAATTAATTAATAACAATTATAAACTAATTAAATTGTTCGGTCTTTAGGGAATTCATCATTTCGGTTGTGTAACTCTTGGGTGTAAGTTTGGTCAGCGATTAACATCGAACTATTCTAATGTTAACGTTCACACGTCACTTAACAGGTGGTGTGACATTATGGCCAAATTTATCGCTTTCTCATTTTTGATAAAATCCAATTTTAGTTCAATAAGCGTTACCCGGTTGTGACATTTGTTTACACCAATTCTCTTCGTCAAAACTATATCACTTTTGACTTATGAAATTTGGTAATGGTCAAAATTCCAACTTCATCCACATTCAACTTTATAGTCCAAATACAAAGTCCTTGGTTCAATAATAACTATTATTATTAACCAAAATGCTCTGGCTAGAGACTTTGACTTTGAGTTGACTATGATACTAACCGCATATAACCGAGGAGACGAATCCTCTCTTGAATAGTGCTTCACTTCCAATACTTCCACTCGACCCAACTATAGTCACTCGATGGACGTCATGCCATAATTTGGCTATAATAAAAGCGGAGCTTTCATATTGAAGATCCACGGTATTCTCAAGTTGAGAGAACTGTGTAAATCAGTCACATCGATATTTTATGTTTGACCTTAGTTATATTTACCAACAGAAAACTATCGAGTGAGTCGTTCCATGGTTATCCAATAAGTATTAGTACGTAACCCCTAAGTGCCCCCACCAGTCATGAGTAATACATTGCCTAACATTTGGAGAGCGTTACGTACTCCAGTCTTAACGGATACATCAATATCCAGTCTCGATGCATCTTGACTAGGAACATTTAAAATGGTATATTTGTTTCGTTGTGATAAATTACTCATGGTTACAAAACTTTGTAACTACTATCACAAAATATACCATTTATGGATATTTCTATTAAATATACTTTTAATTAAGTTAATTAATTAATATAATCACATTATATCAACTATATAATAGGAAGAAAATACCTTTTATTTCGAACAAGATTAGTCAATGAGTTAGATATATGTAACAAATTACATAATTGCCCCTAAGGCATACCCCTAACTCTATCACAAATCCAGCATGGATTTCAGGTACATTATCAGAATATGATTTTGATAGTTGTACCCAAAGAGATATGAGCCATGGCCGCAAAGATGTCTCTGATAAAAAGACCAATGCAGTTGAAATACGATAAGCTACGTTGATAGAATAACATCAGAAATTTCAATATTGAAATTAACGTAACACTTCATCATTCAATGTACTTAAGTTAATTCAGATTTCACTCGTAGAATTATCGCTTGATATAATTTTGAGTAGTGGTGTATATATGTTGAAAAAAATATTCTAAATAATGATTTTGAATATGCTATTTGCGCTTAGTAACCAAAGTGTCTCGAAGTTAGTAAGAGCAATTCTGAGTTTGTGGGTTATTGGATTAGATCCAAGAACTGGTACGAAAATATCATTCAACAAACATTAGAGTCTGTTAACCCGCCTTTTGGCAAGGCTGTAGGCAGGCGGATTTTAATAAGTCGACTTCACGATTATCGAGGCAGGAACATGATGGATTCGGTTTAAAAGGATGAAGTTCGCCTGGATGTGCCGCTCGGCATTGAGGTGAGGTTATGTCGCTCGGCATTGTGGCGAGGATACGCCGCTCGGCATTGCGGCAAGATTGGAGTCGCTCGGCACAGGAAGTCGTTCGGCACAGGATGTCGCTCGGCACAGGAGGTCGCTCGGCATGGAAGTCGTTCGGCACAGGATGTCGCTCGGCACAGAAGGTCGCTCGACATGGAAGTCGTTCGGCACAGGATGTCGCTCGGCACAGGAGGTCGCTTGGCATGGAAGTCGTTCGGCACAGGAAGTTGCTCGGCATAGGAGGTCGCTCGGCACAGGAAGCCGCTCGGCACAGGAAGTCTTAGGAAGTCACTCGGCACAGGAAGTCGTTCGACATTGGAATTCGCTCGGCATCGAACCTCGCTCGACATTGTGGTGAGGTTGGTGTGGTTCGGCATTGTGGAGGTATGTGTGGCTCGACACTGTGGAGAGGCCGATGTGGCTTGGCATTGTGGAAGTATGTGGCTCGGTGGAAGGCCTTGATGGGCCCGGATCATTCAGAAAGCCCAATAACTCAGGATTTGCCTATAAATACAGCTTGTGAGGGTTCTGAAAAAGGGATCTTCTTTCTGCTCTCTAGTTTTCTATTTTCTAAGGTGGAGGTTACTCTGCCATCTTGTAACTGTAATCGATCATTACACCAATAAAAAGGAATCTTCTAGAGTGGACGTAGGCCAGAGTTAGCCGAACCACTATAAAATCTGTTGTTCTTTACTGCTTTCTTTTTAATTTTTACTGTTCTTCATATTATTACTCTCTACATATACTCTATCTATGAGCTGTGACTGGTATTTGGTGCTTTTATTTACATTCGGGTGTTAGTGACCAATTTTGGCGCTAACACTTTGGTGCTTTCACTGAGAACGTAAGCATTCGGGAATTTCGGAGTTAGGAACTTGGATCCTAGAAAGCAATAGCTAGACCACCAACAAGGAAGCAAGCAGCGGAAAGAGGCAATCAGGAAGGAAGTCAAGTGGCCTCTTCTGGAGCTGGAGAGGATCATGCATCCATCTACATAACTCGGTACGAGATGCAGGTGATGATGAATTCTATGCAGGAGCGGATGATGAAATGGCAAGAGGAGATGATGCAGGCTCTTATTAGGCAATTTAGACAACTAGGAACTGCAGGTGCTCAAGTTCTTGGAACTGGTCCAAGGGAACTCAACCAGCGGACAGATGGAGTGATTCAGCAGGGGGGCAGCTCCCAATCAACAAACAACTAACAATCTAGATGGACCTAGACTCGGGGGCACACCACCAGGTGATGCTGGACCAGTTCATGGAGGGATACCAGATGACGCTACGTGGCCTGACGTCGATAGGAATACAGGAGTACGTGATGAAGAGTATGTGCCAGAATTTCCTCGGGGACTTGGGGGCAGTCTGGAAATATGGATAGGGGGCAACCCTTGGTTGGAAATAGTGGATTGGCTGACATTATCAGGCGGACTATTCGCGGAGGTCTGACAAACAGGGATTCAGAGGGAGTTAACAAAAGTCCGTTTACCCGAAACATCAAGACAGCTAGGAATCCACCCGATTTCAAACTACCCACTCTAGAAGTATACAACGGGAAGACGGATCCCACCGACCACTTGATGAGGTACACTAGGCATATGGAAGTGCTAGGGGCAACGGAGGAGGTTATGGCCTGATGTTTCCCCCTGTACTTGACTGATATTGCTGCTATGTGGTTCAGACAGCCGGAGGATGGATCCATTGGAACATGGACGGAACTGGTGGACAAGTTCTTAAGTCAGTTTCGAGTTCACATAAAAAGGCCAAAGAACGTGATGACACTAACGTCAGTCAAACAGGGGGCGGATGAATCGCTCAGGACATTCTTAACTCGATTTAATGCAGCAGTTGCTTCGGTGGATCCGCCGGATCCATCAATGGTTCTGATGGCTGCGGTATTAGGAGTCAGAGATAATTCGGATTTCAAAGTATCGTTGATACAGGACCCACCGTTGGATCTTGGGGAATTTTTTCATGAAGCTGAGAGATTTCTTTGACAAGAGGATGCATGTTTGGACATGAGGTCAAAGGAAGTAAACATGACTAAGGATGGAGGACTACCCGGCGAAAGCTCGGGTGGGGGAAAGGATAAAGGGAAAAGGAAGCGCTGGGGAGAACCAAAGTTCTCCACTTACACAGGATTGAACGCAACGTTGGAGCAGATTTTCTTGGATACTCGAGATCGCCTTCTGTATCGAAGGCCGGCGAGGAGGGAACCCACAGAACGTGAAAGGGCATCAGGAAGGCACTGTCTCTTTCATGACCTGGACGGGCATGATACTAACAGCTGCCGACATCTAAAGGATATAATCGAGGAGCATGTAAGGAATGGTCAGTTGCGGCAATATGTCGAAACTCGGAATGCGACGGTGGAACAGGAGTAGCCACCGCCAACCTTGAGCGACGATGGCCCGAGGGTCAGGAATGGTGGCCGGTTGGTCATCAACTAATCGTGATGGTTTGGAATAAGTAGTAAACTTCGGGTAAACGGCTAAATCACTTACTCATGTATTGGGTCGGAGATAACCCTTAAGCATGCTGTGAGATGATGGTTTGCCGAGATGCTCCAGTTTGTGAAATCTATTTTTTCCTTTTGGATTGGACATTTGCTTTTTCCGCTTTGGTTTTGGAGTTTGATTTGAACTCCCGGTTTGGTTGGTTTCTTTGGTTTGGATGTTTGATTTGGATTTTGATTAGGATTTTTTATATGGATCTCTGGTTTTCTGGATGGATTTGGATTTCAGATTGGATTTTGATTTGATTTTCCTTTGGATTTTGGCTAAAAGGTCGTCGAGCATGGATTATGCTCGACAAGGGTCCGGAGTGACCAGGATTCGGCTTAGGACTTAAGCCATGGCATTACTCAACGTTCAAGGACACTAAACCAGGAACACCATGGCATTACTTGACATAGGTCGTAAGGTGCAAGTTGTGCTTGGCAAGAACCCGAAGAGGTTACGGATTTGGATATTAGCTATGAATAGCTAAGGATTCGGACAAGGACCTGGAGCGGTCCCGGATTTGGATATCGACCCGGAGAGGTCACGGATATGGTTATAGGTTATTGGATATGGATGGATTGGAACTCGGTAGTCGGGCTTAGATGGATGTGGAATTGGATAAGGACTTGGTTACTGGATAGGAATCGGATGTCGACTCGGAACAGTCGTGGATTTGAATAAGCATGCGGCAATGTCACTTGGACAGAATGGATTGGATAATGGATCAGATGGTACGGCTATGGATGGCGTATGGACTTCGGATATCGGATTTGAGGCTATTCAAAACACACCTTCCAATAGCAAGGCATGTTTTGGGGGGCAAAGTGTTAACCCGCCTTTTGGCAAGGCTGTAGGCATGCGGATTTAACTAAGTCGACTTCACGATTATCGAGGCAGGAACATGATGGATTCGGTTTAAAAGGATGAAGTTCGCCTGGATGTGCCGCTCGGCATTGAGGTGAGGTTATGCCGCTCGGCATTGTGGTGAGGATATGCCGCTCGGCATTGTGGTGAGGCTATGCCGCTCGGCATTGCGGCAAGATTGGAGTCGCTCGGCACAGGAAGTCGTTCGGCACAGGATGTCGCTCGGCACATGAGGTCGTTCGGCATGGAAGTCGTTCGGCATAGGAAGTCGCTCGGCATAGGAAGTCGCTCGGCATAGGAAGTCGTTCGACATTGGAAGTCGCTCGACATCGAACCTCGCTCGGCATTGTGGTGAGGTTGGTGTGGTTCGGCATTGTGGAGGTATGTGTGGCCCGGCACTGTGGAGAGGCCGATGTGGCTTGGCATTGTGGAAGTATGTGGCTCGGTGGAAGGCCTTGATGGGCCCGGATCATTCAGAAAGCCCAACAACTCAGGATTTTCCTATAAATATAGCATGTGAGGGTTCTGAAAAAGGGATCTTCTTTCTGCTCTCTAGTTTTCTGTTTTCTAAGGTGGAGGTTACTCTGCCATCTTGTAACTGTAATCGATCATTACACCAATAAAAAGGAATCTTCTGGAGTGGACGTAGGCCGGAGTTAGCTGAACCACTATAAAATCTGTTGTTCATTACTGCTTTCTTTTTAATTTTTACTGTTCTTCACATTATTACTCTCTACATATACTCTATCTGTGAGCTGTGATTGGTATTTGGTGCTTTCATTTACATTAGGGTGTTAGTGACCAATTTTGGCGCTAATAGAGTCGAACATATATTTTGATAGCATAATCAAATAGTTTGAATTTCAGTCAAAATGCAAAGGAAGTGTGTGCCTGTAAGAAAGTACCATAAAGGTACTAAAGTATTTCATAACCATAAGCAAACAACAAGCTTATGATAACTAAAGATTTATTTGTGTTAAAAAACATTTTAGTTTGGTTTTTTAATTCTTGATATTTATTTGAAATTGACGTCTTTTATATTCAGTTTAAAAGGATGTTGGAATTGTCCTAAATGATATACACAAATACCATATAAAATGTCTAATATGGAGCATGTAAGAAGGATATCTTATGCTTTGGCAATAGGAATTACCGTACTTGTTGTATTGTCTATGATATCACATTTTGATTACGTATTTGATGCATATGGAAAATATAAAATCCAAATTAAGATTACTAAATTATAGTTTAGAGTGTTCTCGAGTATTTATAAAGTACTAGAAAATTGTTTATAAAAACAACTAACTCCTTACGAAGGAGTGCACAGACTCGAACTTCATAAGTTGATATCCAGTATAATATGTCAATCCTAAATTCATTTTCAATCTCAACTTAAGAACCTAAAGTTGGAAGTGTTCCAAATAATAAGTAGTGGTTGATTTAACCAAAGGCTAAGTACATCGTCTTGAATAACGCTGTAATAAAAGAAGTATAAATAGATGCATAGATATATAGCTAAGCTATATATGATTCCAAATGTTAAGAATCTCATGATATTGTTATATGATAGCATTGCTACAATACAGTTGTAAAAGAGCCTTAAGCTTACTAGAAGTGGAAAAACATACTCTAAAGGTTCCATATGATAACGGTAGTTTATCAACATTGAAGAGAGTTTATTGAAAGAGTGGATAATTAAAACAATACAGTATATTCATTCACTAAGGGACTGACCCGTTTATTTCTGAGAAAACCGATCGAAAGTAGTAGGAATAATATTTTATAATTATTCCTAAGTGCAAGTGAGAGATTGGTAAAGTTAGATGCATGCCCCATGGGCAGTTACGTAATTTGTTACATATATCTAACCCGATAACCATGCTTGTTCATAATAAAGGCGTCTGATTTTTATAATATATTTTGTTATATTATGGTATAATTTATTAAATAAGTAATTTAAAGTACATATAAATAGAAACTTAAATAATATGTTTTGTGGTAATAATTACAAATGGTTGTAATCGTGAGAATTTTATCAAATTGAAAAATAACATATTGCTTCAAATATTCCTAGTCAAGATGTTTCAAGAAAAGATATCAATTCATCTGTTGAGACTAGAGTATGTAACGCTCTCCAAATGTTGGGCAGTGTATTACTCGTGGCTGTTGGAGACACCAAGTGGTTACGTAATGATAGTTATTGCAAAACTATGGAATGACTCGTGCGAAGAGTTTTTTATTGGTTAATAATAACTAAGGTGAAACAAAAACAAGAATACTATTGGACTTCAATGTGGACACTTCAGTTTGATTATAAATAAATACGGCATGGTGTCCTTCGAATGACTATAGTTGGTATGAGGTTAAGCATTTGAAGTGAAATACTATTTAATAGAGAATTCGTCTCCTCGGTCATATGAAGTTAGTATCACGATCAATTGTAGTCAACTCAAAGTCAAATTCTTTAGCCAGAATAGTACAGTTAAAGTAATAACCCTACTTTCTATGCCATATAAAAAAATTAACTAAAATAAAATTGTTCGAATTTGATATGTGATAATTAATATTTTGAAAACGAATTTTTAGTTGATTAAATTCTATTTGACAAAATATGTTTGTTTTAATAAATCAAATCAAATTAATAAATTATTTCCGAATAATATACTAAAATTGGATAAAATGTTTTAATCAATATAAAATAAATTGAAGTGTAAATTAATTTGAATTAAATTGAAATCTATTTACAAATAAATAAATAAAAGAATCATTTATAAGAAAAGGAAGAGAAATGAATTAGAATCTGTTGGACCAAAACCAGATCAAGGTCATTCTCTTCTTTTTCCTCGCTCCTTTATTTTATTTCAACCAGTCCAAGCCCACACTTTCATTTGGAAATCTGAAACACAAACTCCAATATTCCCATACCCGTTCCAATTACTTGCCATATCCCCTAAAATCCAGAAATTTCGATTGGAAAGAAAAAGAAAAAAAAGAACATCGTGACTTGATAGAGGTGCAACGACCGAAGCAACGTTGGCTAAGGCAAAAGAGGGGATGGAAGCCACGACGTGGCAAGCGACTGGAGATGGATTCACATGTGTATGCTTGACCATGATGTGGTGAAGTCACGTTGCAATGATGAGACATGACCGATGGTGGCGAATGTGACTGTTGATTCATGAGTTTTGATTCATGACACAAGCTTCAGATATCATACGACGAATTACAAAGAGAATACTATACGAAAGCGACAAAAAGAGAATAAACGTATATTATGCACTACAAAGGAGACAAGACTACAATCCAGAGATTAGTATGAATATTTTATTTTATTGAGTCTTAGAATATTGTTAAAATCATTCCTCAAGTAGTCACACACACACAAAAATTGATTTATATTGATATATACATAAATTAGTGTGTACTGTGCAATTGACTACAGGTCGGCTGACCGACCAGAAACCTCGGTCGACCGACTCTGTGTCAAATGCACAGATATACATTTTTCTATGTACGGGTTTGAAACTCAGCTGACCGACCAGAAACCTCGGTCAACCGACCTGAACATAACGGCTAGTTTTCTGAAGAGTTGCGATTGTTCATGAAGAGGAATGTCCTTCAATCCAAGAGATACGGACACAACTTTTGATTGAAACTCTTCATGAAAGATTGTAACTATTCTACAACTATATAAACATGTTCAATTCACTTCTACAACAACTACTTCATGTTTTAATTCTGAAATCTATTCTCTATTATTCTCTGCAAATAAAAAGCATTCATTCTCATTCAATATCACTAGAATCCTTGAATTAATTCATATACTTCGATTCTACGTGATTATCTTCCTTCTAAATCTTCACACACATACATACTCTTGAGGATTTGATTATAGGAAAGTTGTACTATTAAAAGACAATCAGTGTTATTCAGAACACATTCGTCAACAAACTATTTGTATTAAGTTGAAGTCCTCTTCGGCCGTTGAGGCGGAAAAATTCCTGTTCGGCTACTCAAGTGTCGTATACCTATTCCTCCGGGTTAAGTGAGGGGTTTAGTTTAAATCCAGAGGGTATTCTGGGACTGGACGTAGAACGGGAAGTTCGAACCAGTATAAAAATTCCTGGTGTGCTTACTTTAATTTTTATTTTACTATTATTATTAGCTTACGCATTTATATAACATATTGCACGATCCTTAGTACTACACGTACACTTACATTTGGTATCAGAGCCTAGTATTCTATCGATCGTCACAACATCATAGAATAATGGCTAGAAAACGATCCAGTCGAAATACGATAGGCAAAATCCATGTCAAAGCCACCAGTGAGGACTACAAAAAGGTACTTTCTGATTTACAAATTTCAGTAAAAGATAATAATGAATTAGTTAGTATAAGCAATAAGATTTCAAAGCTTAATTTTATTATTTTAGAAAAGATGAAATCTGTTGAACTTGAAAATGAGAAATTGAAAAACGAGAAGTTAAATTTAGAAAATCAACTTGGTGATTTAAAGAATAATTTTATAACTTTTAAAGATTTTCTAGATGAACAAAACACCATATCTGAAAATGAGAGAGAAAAATTTTCAAAAGAAAATTTTGATTTGAAAAGACAAAATGATTTATTACAATCTTCTTTAGATAATTCAGAATCTCAAATTTTTCTTCTCAAAAATGAGAACTGTACGTTAAAAAACGAGAATTCTGAATTAAATAAGAAAATTGATATTTTGAATACTAATAATATTTCTGTTGAAAATAATAATTGTGACTTTAAAGCTAAATTTGATAAACTTAACACTGAAGTCACAAAATTTAATAAATGTCAAAATGATTTAAACATTATTTTATCTAGATCTAGACCTTTACATAATAAAACTGGTTTAGGATATAATCATAGAAATAGCACTAGATATGCTTTCATGTATAGTAAAAATATTAGTGCTAGTACTAAATTTCGAGTAAAGTCTAAATCCAATTATAATAGAAATTCAAATACTGCTATGACCAATAATGTTTATAATTTCTCTAGAAATACAAAATCATTAACGAGAAATATGAATAAAAATTATCTAAGTATTTGGGTTCCTGTTAATTGGAAAAATAGAGAAAAATGCATTAATAATTATTTTGATATGGTAATCAATAATGAAAATTATATTTATAAAGGTACAACCACACCCAAATGGGTATGGTTTCCTAAAAATTAGGAAATTATAAGAATCTTGGGTATCGCATGCTTTAAATGTTCATTGTTTTCTGATACCTTACAAGTAGTAATTATTTTGTTCTATATTGTTAACACTTGTGTGAAATATAATATTTGTTATCATATAAACTCTCCTTTTCGTCAATGACAAAGGGGAGAAAGATATTGCTCTAACACAATTTTCAGAAATAAACAATGCAAGCGCAGATTAAGGGGGAGAAAAGTAAGTGTTACCTTAAAAACTCTTATTTGTGATGATGCAATGTATGAATGCTTGTTTCTTTTATTGCTATGTTTTGAATATCTATACATGCATCATATTGTTTTACAATTTGCTATTTCATAATTTCAAGTATTCTGTTTTTTTGAACAATATGTCTATTTTTAGATGTTGTGTAGTAAGTAAACATCATTAATATTCCTATTTGGTTTGAGTATGTAATATTTAAACTCGATGTTTTCTTACTTGTGTTACATGTTCCATATTTTTTCATTATTACATCTAATAAGTATTCCTTTTTGTCGATGACAAAGGGGGAGAAATATATGAAAGCTAACAAGTTTTTTGCAGAAAAGTCGCCATATATTCAGGGGAGAATTATAATATATACAACTTCGTCACATAAGTATTGTCATCAATCAAAAAGGGGGAGAATGTTGATTCATGAGTTTTGATTCATGACACAAGCTTCAGATATCATACGACGAATTACAAAAAGAATACTATACGAAAGCGACAAAAAGAGAATAAACGTATATTATGCACTATAAAGGAGGCAAGACTACAATCCAGAGATTAGTATGAATATTTTATTTTATTGAGTCTTAGAATATTGTTAAAATCATTCCTCAAGTAGTCACACACACACACAAAAATTGATTTATATTGATATATACATAAATTAGTGTGTACTGTGCAATTGACTACAAGTCGGCTGACCGACCAGAAACCTCGGTCGACCGACTCTGTGTCAAATGCACAGATATACATTTTTCTATGTACGGGTTTGAAACTCAGCTGACCGACCAGAAACCTTGGTCAACCGACCTGAACATAACGGCTAGTTTTCTAAAGAGTTGCGATTGTTCATGAAGAGGAATGTCCTTCAATCCAAGAGATACGGACACAACTTTTGATTGAAACTCTTCATGAAAGATTATAACTATTCTACAACTATATAAACATGTTCAATTCACTTCTACAACAACTAATTCATGTTTTAATTCTGAAATCTATTCTCTATTATTCTCTGCAAATAAAAAGCATTCATTCTCATTCAATATCACTAGAATCCTTGAATTAATTCATATACTTCGATTCTACGTGATTATCTTCCTTCTAAATCTTCACACACATACATACTCTTGAGGATTTGATTATAGGAAAGTTGTACTATCAAAAGACAATCAGTGTTATTCAGAACACATTCGTCAACAAACTATTTGTATTAAGTTGAAGTCCTCTTCGGCTGTTGAGGCGGAAAAATTCCTGCTCGGCTGCTCAGGTGTCGTATACCTATTCCTCCGGGTTAAGTGAGGGGTTTAGTTTAAATCTAGAGGGTATTCTGGGACTGGACGTCAACAAACTTACAGTGACCTGGTGCGAGAGCAGCGACGTGGGTTTGAAGGCAGCGTTTGGGGATACGCGAAGTTGATTGATGGCGGTACAATGCGACCTGGGTTGGAGCCGCGATGTACTGGTGCGTATTTCGAGGCGTTGGGGTGGCCACGACCATGGGCTGCAACGAGGGGATGGTTATGTGAACGTTTGGACTTAAGTGATGAAATAGGATTCAACCTTGCATTCATCAATTCGATGAGTAAATCTATGTACTCAAATCTATGATCTAGTGTAGTATTCATTTTACTTGCTTTTAATTTTGGTGGTTGTTTGGTTGAGGCAATTTGATATGGGTTAATTTGGCTGAAATTGAGATGCTTTCCATTGATTATTGTTGTGATGAAACTTAGTTGATTGTTGTGTACATCATTATATGTTTTTATATTGTTATAAATAGTTGAAACCACACTTGAAATTGTTCGGAAGGGAATAAAGAATTAAAAATGGAAGCTTTGAATGTTATAAAATATTTTAAATACATATAATGATTTTGGAATGATTATCTTATTTAATATTGGAAATACAGAATTTAATGGAAATTTAAAAGTAGAAGGAGTTAAAAAAATATAAAAGAAGAATAATTTTGAAGATAGTGTGAATAGAAATTATTTGGAAATGATGAATTCTGGGATTTTATTAAATAAACGAATTTTGAATGTTTATATTTTTAGTTATTTACCAATGATTATAAAAATATTTAAAGGTTATTTATGAAATAATATTTGAAATCTATACTTTTAAAATGATGGGTTAATTTTATTTGGATTAATAAATTTGAAGTTTATAAAATTATACTTTAAAGTAATTGTAAGTTGGATGTAATTTGTTTATTAAATGGAAAATATTAGTATTGGAAAGTTATTACATATATTGTTAAGCATAATTTTTGGGAAGTAATTTAGGTTTCGATTATTTTAAATAAGGGAAAATAGATTTAAATTCCTTTAAAATTATTTACCAAGTGTTTGAATTAAATTATTTTGAAAAGTGAGATTTTGAGATCTCTTTATACAAGTAAATTTTATAAATCTATATTTTAATGTCAAATATCTAGAAGTTTGATATAAAAGAGAACTTTAGATTAATTTATATTTCTGTGTAATGAGGAATTAGAATAGACGAAGTTATAGTACCGTTTGGTATGGGATTTTCGTTAATATTTCTTCGGTTATTCTTTGGACTTGTTATGTAAAATAATAGTGCGATGATGAGTGTAATTTATGAGCATTGAGTATACGGACAAGTAACACCAGATGGTATAGGTTGAGCTAATATTTGTTCGATTACTCTCTATAAGTAGATATCACTTTGACATGGTCGAGTATATAAGGTATTATATTTATGGCGATGCATACTAAGGGTGAGCAGGCTGAGAGCTATAAGTATGTTTATCTATTATGTGAATACTCTTATTATACGACGTGGAGTAAACCAGATTAGCTAGTATCCATCCTAGCGGCTCGATTACAGGTTCGCTCCCTGAATCCATGGCATACATTTTGATGTGTATGGATGAGAGCCATGGCTTAAAGCTATTGCCTTTGTGTCACATAGGCTAGCAGTCTGTTACCATTAGGGGCACTTGTAGGGTTTTGACCAATGCATAGCATAGTCTTGCACTTGATGGATATTGGATCACAATGGCCGTCGAGGTAACCAAGACTTTAGGAGTAGCACTGAGAGTGTGCGAGGAAGGCTCCTAGAGTAGGCTGAGAGTTGTCAGTCTCGCATCTGGTTATTATTGGTGATATAACTTGAGATGCTATAGACACCTACTTATTCACCTTATGAGATCACTATGTTTATGGCTGAGAGCCGATCTGATCATTATTCGAGACCGATACCAAAATAGATATTTATGATGCAGAGAGCACATAGGACTGAGAGCCTTGATGATCATCCATGATACTAGGTTGAATATATTAGATGACATCCAAGAGACAATATGATTATTTTTTTGGCTGAGGGCCAAGTCAAATTTTATAAGGTTGAAAGTCTATATGTTTAACATGTGATCATTGAACCTTTGGATTATCTATGCGACCGAGAGTCCATGAAGATGATAACCCTATACACATTGATGTTACCACTATCGGGGATAGCTAGAGATGCTGAGAGCATGAAGTTGGACCATGTACATATCTTTTATATGGTTATCCGGGAGATGACCCTACCTACCAAGGGTAAGCCATATTTATATTTCATGTATGTTTGATTTGAGTGATTATTATGTGTTATATTTATATATTAAGTGAGACGAACCCCGGGACGTCAATTATCCAAGAGATAATCCAAGTCATTACTGAGAGCATTCTTGTATTGTTGATGAGTTTTGTACTTGATGATAGTTAGGTTATGGTTGTTTCACCCACTTGATGTTTGATGTGCTGATCGACTTTCCTTAGAGATGGATTATCTTCAATGTGTATGGTATGTGATATGTTTACATCTGGGATATACACATGCCACTTGTGTTGCACTTGTTTATACCATGCCAGTTATTATTTTTTACTGACATCTACATTCTAGACATAGTCTAACTCATGTAATATTTATATAATACTCAGATCAGTCCGAGACAGACATTACAGGTTCAGGGATGAAGAGACCGGATTGTGATTGTTGGGTATAGATGGAGGCTGGACTATTGGTTGATTTGTGTAGCATTATCTATTTTTGTAGTCTCATGTATATTGATGATGTTGATATATATATTGGATTTATACATTGCATATTTTTGTGATAGTGGGATTATGACCTAATTTATATTCCACTTGGACTCGTGTATATTTATTATTATATGTTATCGCTGCATGGATGACTCTATGTTCTCTGTGATTTATTTTATATTGTGTATTGTTCTATCTTGGAAACACATATGTTTATTGCTTTGTGTTGATATTGAGTACGTATAGGTGAATTATTTATGATTTTTGAAATATATACATACCAGTGTTAGCCCAAGGGAATATTCATGTGTGACAGCCTAGTATCGCCCCATTCTCTGTATTTACCTAGTGATACTCCTTGATGGTATGTGTACAGAGGTGGGTTGTTATAGTTAATAATAAGTATTACTATTGCACTAATGACTTTGTTTATGGACTAATTACGTTGAATGTGGATGATAATAGAATTTGACCAAAACCAAATTCCATAAGTTCTGATATGATATAGTGTGATGAAGAGAATTGTTGTAGATAATCCTACTAAAAGGTGCCGCTTGAGAAAATGTGAAATTGAATTTTACCGAAAAGGTTTGTAAGCGATGAATTCAGCCAAACTATCACACCGCTAGCTAAGGTGATGTGTGAATGTTAACATTTGAATACTAATCGCTGACTGAACTTATACCTCTAAGTCACACAATCGCATATGTGATTTCTGCGAAAAGCCACATAATTTAATTAATTTATAAAATATTATAAATTGGTTAAATTAATTAATATTTATGAAATACTAATTATAATTTATTTATTTTATGTTGTTAGTAATTATTTAAATGCGTGTATAAAAGTTATATTTGCAAATATTGATATTTGATATCCGTATGCCTTTCAAACAAGGTTGAAATAAATAATTACGTAGAAGGGTTTTTTGGAAACTTTGCCCATTATGGATGCATGTTAGTGCCAGCCTATACATGGAGAAAACAAATGGATTTCTTGATTGAAGTTAAATAAGAAGTTAAATAAGGATAATGTGGAAATATTATTTTATCCCATCAAACATAAATCGCCTCATTTCATTTTCTTTTTACAGAAAATCTTCCATCCTCCTCTCCAAAATAATGGTTGTTATCCTTTTCCCTTAAACAAATAATCAAACAACAACTTCAAATCAAACATCAAAGTAAGTTAAAACGAAGGTGGTTAATCTTCTCCTGCAATGTAAGTGCAGATTTGCTTGAAATCCAAAGAAGAAGGCATAAGTGTGGGTTGTTGAATATGGATCTTAAGGTTAATTTAACACTAAAGGGGGTGAATATATTTTCCAACTCAAGCAATTCTTTTTAATTTTCTTTCAGGAATAATATTGAATCACATATTAACAATGCAAAATTATACTAACAATCAATCACAGATAAAAAATAAAAACAATAAAGTAAAGTAAAGAGTTAGAGAGATAACACCATGGATTTTATACTAGTTTGGATTTCTCCTACATCCAGTTCCGTAAAATTGAATGTACGGACTTCTTTTCAAATGCCAATCGTAAACCGGGTAGAAGGCAAATCCCAATACAATCTCGATTTCGAGGCTACGAGACACACTCTCCTGAATTTTCGAGCTCATGGTAGACTTAGTTGATTTGACCAGGCTATAAGCATACCCACTAGATTTTCGGGATACTAAGCACACTCACTTGATTTGAACGGGCTACAAGCATACCCACTTTATTTTGAACGGGCTATAAGGACACCCAAGTAAATACAAATAGATTTGATAGTTTTTCCAAAGACAAATTCATGTACTTTGGATACAATGGATCCTGTAGCCTCTTGGATAACACTTTGATCTTTGAATTGAGAGACAGATGTTTGCAAAATAGTAAGTTAGTAGTGTTGAATCAATACAATGAAGTATGAGTTGGATCTATGTGATTTTGAAAAGAATAGAGTATATTTTTCAATCGAGTTTTCAAGAGTGTAAGAGGAGGGAAGAAAATAAGTAATTAGTTATAAAAAAATCTGTTTGCACTCCTCTTTATATAGTAAATCAAAAGACATGTATGTTCATGAAAAGTTACAACACATAGACACTTCCTTTCAAAATTTGAAAAACCAATTGGCGGCATGTATGTCGATATATCCAAGGCAGTACGTCGACATATGTTTGTGTATTTTGGAAATTATTTTCTTTTGAATTGTTTTGAAAATCTATACTTTGTAAAATAATTTGATACTTTGTAATTTGAACATAGTTATAAAGATTTTGGACTTTATAAAACTTTTATAAAATATTTTGAATCTATTTTGGTTAAGATATAAAAGATTAGAAAATTGGAGATAGAGATCAAAGATTGCTATCAGGACTTTAGCGATATATGTTATGACTCCATAAAATAAATTATAACCTTGAGATCTTCATATCTTAGTCTTTGAACTAACGAGTCTTCATGTTTGTCTCTTAGTCTTTATATCCTACAGTCTTCGATTCAACACCTATGTAATAATCTGCACTATATACTATATAACTTGGCAAAACATTAGTATCTATATTTTTAATGTTTGTATATAGTTGTTGTTATCAAAATCAATAACTGAGGTATTAATAATAATCCATGGTACGACAATGGCAAGATTTTTGGGTGTGTTTAACTCATTTACCATTTATTCGTTGTGTTTAAAATAATGAATGTTGATATATGTATGTATGTATATTGTTGCAACTTATTAAGATCTTTTAAAAATTCTTTCATGTATTATGATTAATCGTGGATTCTTTTGTATATGGTTTTATTGGAAAATTGATTATTTAGTTGGATCCGATTTGATTAATTATCGTGGAATTGATTTATTAAAAAAGTTAATCAATTATTATAATTGTTTAATTATTTCAATTAACCAAACAATTCATATTTTATTTCATTTGAGATCTAAAACATATGCTTTTGTTTATTGAATCGAAAACCATGTGTTGTTGTAAATCTGTTTTATTTCAATAAATTACTGTTGTGTTTCAATTTATTCCCTTTTCGATGGATCTAACTTTTATTATATTATATTTTGAAAATATGTATACACGCATATATTATCAACTCTTCTTCATACCTCAAAATTGTAAACCAACATTAAAATAAATCATTTATCTGATTTATTTGTTTAAATTAATTCAATTTCATGCTTTAAAATTAAATTTTAGTTCGTTCATATATGTATGTACATAAATATAAGTATTATGTTTCAGATCTAATTATGTCATTAGGGGTAATACATTAAATTGTAAAACTTTTAATTTATTAAGGTTAATTTTATGCTTTTTCAAATTTAAATATAACATAAATTTCTTTTGGGTTTCCAATGTTTTGAATGTTTGATATAATTAAGTTTGGAATTCAATATAGTAATAAATTAATTGTTAAATTTGTGATTGTAGAAGAAAAGTAAAGTAAAATTGCACTTCATGATTATTTCCCCTTTTAACTTAGATTTGATTAGATTTAATTGTAACATAAATTACATTTCCTTAATTTACTCTTATTTCAAATATCTACTTTATGTGAATTAATGTCATACCTTTATAAACATAAATGCATATAAAGTATATAAGTAACAACAAAGATTACATATATGTGTATATGTCTAAACTATAAACATGTGGTGTTATCAGTATGTATATACAAACCATATACATATGTTGTAGTATGCTCAAACATATGTATATACTTAGGCATTTATATTTTCAATGTGCATGTAAAATAATTACATATATATGTAAGTATAATATATACATATATATAGAAGATATAAGTCTCAATATCAAGATGTGTGTATATGTGTGTGTGTGTGTGTTTATATTAGTTTATTAACGTTGTATGTTTGAATGTATATATGATGCATTCCCGATGAAACATTTAGTTGAAACGCTGACATATGCCAATTCAAGATCAATTAATATGATTAATTAACTAAAGTAGTTCGATATTAATAAAATATGATTTTATTAATAATAACTAGATTGGATCTAGTGAAAAACTCATTAAACTTCATAGTCCTACTACGATCCAAATAAGAAATTTTTATGATATCTACCCATTTCACCCCTTACAGACCGACTTGGTGTCTTTAAAATCGATGAAATGATTCCCCATTAACGTTGCTTTACACAAATTTTCAACTTTATTGTTCTTCTTGAAGATACACTTGCAGTCGATGGATCGTATCCCTTCAGGAAAAACTATCAAAATTGTATTTTGACAATATACATGGAATCCATTTCAGATTAAAAGTATAGTTCCATACGACAGAGTCTATACTCTTTATGACTTATTGATAACTAAGAAAATTGTTACTGCTTACAGCTTCTTTTTTCGACATGAGAAACTCATAGTTTCCCCTTTAATGTATGAGAATTATTATTGGACATTCTAATGTGTTGTGTGTCCGTTTTAGTCTTGGTTAAATTTATTTCATCTTATGTAATTAGTTTCTACATTCAAGTCTTAGGATCATATCCTAGTCCACTGTGCTACCACCAATTTTTAAAAGAAATTCCTTTGATCATGAAGGTGGTATTTCTTAAAATAACTATTGTTTCTCAGTATGACAGAATGGACATTCAGAAATATTTTATGAACTTCCATTTATGTGTGTATATGGTTAACTTAATTTTAAGTTTATGAAACTTACTTTCATAGCATAATAGACAACCATACATCATAAACTATTTAAGATTAGAATTTCTTATCAAGTCAAATCTTGTATGAATATAATCTTTTAAACCATGCTACAAATGGAATTAAATTTAACCTATGCACCTACTCTTAAGTAATCATCCTTATAGAAAGAAGCTAACTCAACTTCACTCGTCATCAATCACATTTTATCCAATAAAGTCTGATCACTCCTTATCGAAGCATCATCACGTACTATAGGGAGAAGTGACTTCTAAGATTTAATCTTATTCGTTTTTAGGTATATTCGGAACTCTTTTCCATATACTCACATATTCGATCAAATTGAATTCTTTTATTTATTTTTGCATGTACTGTTTTCTACTTTCATCTCTATGAACTTATCATAGATACACTGCTTGTGTATCAAATACACATGTTCAATTCTATGATAATGTAGTAGTGAATTTTAACAAAGCTCGTACCATTAGTCCTTCGACTGTATACATCTATATGTATCAATCTGGATAGTTCACCAACTCCTTTATCACTCCCACTGAATGTATGATTTTCCCTTAATCAATTAAGATACAATTCACTAGCACCATATGATTCTTAATCGTATAACTAGAATATTATTTCTTAAAGATATAGTTTAGTCTATAATTCTAAAAGAACCGTGCAAAGTTTTAAATACTTCTGTATTTTCTATAATTAATGCATCACTTTTGTTATGAAAATAAACACCGTAGACTTTCAATAATGAACATTCATAATATTCATATTAAAAAAAAGTATTTATTTTCCGTCAATGATGAAAAATCATTATTATTTCTTAAGTAATACCTGATATATACGTACCAAAGACAACCTTCCGTAATATTATGCATTCACTAGTAAGTGTCATATGATATGTTCATACTATTTTTGTCATTATGATGATAGTCATGAAATACGAGGCTCAATTCAGTCACTTGTCATGAGATTATGCTTCATCTACTGCAACTACTTTACAATCAAGAGTTTAGAACAAATATCCTAACTCGTAGAAATTACCCTTACAGAGAAAAAAATTGTATATAAAATTACATTTGGAATAAAAATCACATTTCTTATTCCATATTAAGTATCTACTGGTATTTTATACAACCCTCATTTCCAACATCTCTTCATGAAGCAGAAGTGCCTGTTCACTCTCTTCATCCCAACAATGCGTAAGTTGTACCAACTCTAGTACATTTGCTTTCCATTCCAAATAGTCCAACCATTCAAAGAAAATCCTTACTACAAGATCACACCTTACTCTTTACAAAAGTGCATTTGGTCGTCCCTAACATTTAAGGATGTCGAATAAGTTGCATTTTACGTAAATTGATCAAATTGACATTTCGGTGATCGATTCCTTGATCTGTCTAGTATTTCTTGGTCTATGTCGCTTCTGGCACAACAAGATACTCATTGTATTCAATCGAATTAAACATACCATATTTCATTAGTGTTTGCTTGCTAATTTTGAAAGGTCTAATTTTCATAAAGGTTTCATACACTAGGAATTGTGACTGTTCACCATATAACATTTATATGTGATCAAATATATATCAAATATCCATATTCTTGGATTGCTTTGGAATTCAAAACCTACGGAAGATAATACATAGTCTTGGACAAATAAAGACATAAGCACTACAAGGAACATTGCAAATGGCAATGGAAAATAGCCGTCGCTAGCAGGCAAATAAAACCGCCATTTCCACAAGCATTGATCAACATCATAGTGACGGCTTTAGCGAAGGCTTCATCGATGACTTGAGTGAAGGTTCGTGTCGGCTAGCCGTCGTCAGCCGATGGATATGCGTTGAATCATACTACCATAATGCTTATACAATTAGGGCATCGCTAGCCGTCGCGAACCTATAACATATAAGTCATCGCTAGTCGTCGCTAACCTGAAACACTGGTTTTGGTATCCAGTTTACTTATCGTCCATCCAACCATACATACACAATCATAACTCTATCTACATCATATACAACACATACAAACCCAAATTAACATAATATCATATATATTACATAATATCATATATATCATATATATCATACATAACCAAATATATATAAAAAAATCCATACTATGCATCAATATTCCAACAAACAAAATAACCATACATTTAAATCCACTTGTCCATCAACCAAAACAAATATCAAACATCCACATATGCATCAGTCATCCACAAATAACACAAGTATCAAATCCATCACATATATACAAATAGAATATGTCAAATATCCATCAACCATCCATCAAAACAATCAAAATATGCCAAACACCTACTCATCATCCCCATCATCACCTCCTGACCCAGTAAAAGTCCCATGCTCACTCAAAAACACCATAATCTACTCATCTAGCAAAGCTTTCGATCTAGTCGCCTGCCAATCTTGCAACTCTGCTACCTGAGCTCTAAGCTGTGTAATCTCCTTCTGATCGTGTGTGTAACGACCCGTAAATTTCAACTGTTTTAATAACGTAATTAATTGAAATTTTATGAAATTTTAAACGATAAAATTTTGAAATAAAAAATTTAATATTTGGAATACATCTAGTTAAACATAGCAACTGGTAAATTTTCGTCCGAAAATATGAAAGTTTATTTCACGCGTAAATTCACTTCAATTTAATCAGTTAAAAAGCGTTGAAAATAAAACGTTTTCAAAACCAAAATATTTTTACATAGAAAAATTCTAAATCATCTTCTGAGTAAGACGTCATATTTCGTTTCTCCAAATTTTGACTGTTATTGCTCCATCGATCTTATTTTCAACGAAATAGCAGCATTTTTGGTACCGATATCGATTTTGATCGGATGATCGTACCATTGATATATGTATACCATTTTGATCGTCTGGTTGTACTGATCTCCACTGTATATTCATTTGCGTGTTCGGAGTCCGGTACGCGACAGAATATGCGAAAACGGTAACTGTATTGTTGTCCGTTTCGTGCCCATTCAATTTCCACCTTGCATTAACAACAGCCGTAACTTTTATTATTCCCAAAAAAAATTAATGTGCGACTTTTGATATTTACCATTTTAATATATTTATTTTGGTTCGTTTGTCTCCCTCTCTGCTTCCGTTCATTTTCTAGCAAATAAATTATATATAAGTTAAAATATATAAAGCTACATCGGTTGGAAACCTGCTTCTCCTCTTCTTCAAGAACCCGTCCCCTTCTTCGTAACCAACCTTCTGCCTACCCCAGCCCATCACGCTAACTCACCACATTTCTCGACCGCCCATCCCTCCACCGTAGCCAAACACCCCAGTCGACCCAACTGCCCATTGCTCCAAACTTCTTCCCTCTTTCAATCGCCTCCACACTTAAACTTTCACCTCTCTGCCTCCCCTGAACCACGATCTTCCATAGCCCACCACCAGACCCTCCGAATGCCTTGCCACCTGAACCTCTCGGCTCCTCCCTTCCTCGCAACCAAACACCGAGCCACCACGCCCGAGGCAACACCCTCCGACCTCCGCCTATGGCCACCCCTCTGCCTTCCACCTCAAACCCCGTCCTCCCCTAGCACAGCAGCCCACTGCAACCCAGATGCTCTACATCTTCCTCTGCCCCAATGCACCCGCGACCATCAAAGCACCCAAACCCGCCTCCCTTCCAACAGCTCCACCCTAACAACTATGAACACCGGACCCGCCTCGACAAACATCCCTCCTCCGACCTTCCCCTCCCCTCTTTCTGGGCGTGCAGCAGTCTCTGGCCCGCCATTTTCCCTCCCCACTGCTTGTTGCCGTGACCACCAAACTCCGCTCGCCTCTACTTCCCTTCCGAACCGTGGCCTACTGCTTTGTGCCTAGCACCCAGCGCAGCCGACCTTGGTTGCTCAGCCCTTACCCGAGCTGCCTGTCACTTCTTCCTACCCCTTCGAGAATTTGGAGTGTATACGTATTTGTGTACACATAAGTCCGTGTATTCCAAGTTGAAATTCTCCATGTAAGTTTGTATATGCATTGCTTTAGTGATTAGTTAATATATAGGCAATGTTATACGTTATTACAGTTTATATATTTTTATAATATATGGGTTAGTTTCAAATGTTAATATGTTTGTTTACAACTAAGATTTTGCAGCATTGTTCGAACTAATGGAGAATTATATGCTTGAGTATCATACCATAAAGTTGTTTATAACATATATTTATACAAAGTATATAATGTTTATGGCATGTTTTATATAAGAAGATTTCATGTAAAAGGGTATGAGTAATATACTCTGTTGGATTTGTGAACACATTTGTACACATTAAGTCTGTAATATATATTTGCACTACCTGTGCCTGTCGATTCCTAGTTTTATATATTGTGTGTTTTAATATTAGTAGTAATTAAATAAGTTTATATTAATACTATTAGGAACAATGGTTTTGAATGTTGAGTTTTAAATATAATACATATTGACTTTAAAATGTAGGTGTTTTAAGTATAATGTTTTGTATAAATGTGTATTCCATTTAATATCTGTCTTAAGTTAAGTATTGATTTTTATAAAACAATAATAATGGTATACACATTTTCTGTATAAATAAAGCTTAACTGATTTTAATTGTTTCATTGATCCTGTTCTGATTTGAATTCGTCTCTTTCTATTCATCAGCTTCGTTCGTCGATTCAATCTTGCCTGGTTTTGTGAATTCGTGCTTGGATTCGAAATTCAATTTCTGTGTCCGTATCAGTGTGCGTATCCGTGTCATCTCTTGTTCTATCTAACCTCGGAAGGTGAGCACTCACTCATGATTAACGTTCTTTTATTTATTAAATTTGATTTCGATTGAAACGACAATTGAAATATGCTGCTGTTAGTTAATTACACTGTTATATATGCTATTGCCTGTACCAGTTCACCTGTGACATCTGACACCATTATCTGTTAATTATTTATGCGATGATAATACAGTTTGGCTGATAATTGATTGATTGTTGATGTTTATATTGGACGTAAAATTGTTAATGTTAAAATGATAAATAGTGTGCAATTGAACTTGATATAGGATAATTAATTGTTAAATTTGATTAACTGACATTTGTATAATATGATCCCTTTAACTGTTGAATTTATCGACACGTAGGATTTGTTTAACTACACTTTGAACCACTGAATGTATGTTGTTAAATTGATTATGTATGAAATTTGAAATTGGATGACAAGTGAAAACCGTAATGTGATAATCTTTAATCTACATGAAATGATAGTGTAGATTCTAGAAATAATTATATTAATTCGTACAAATAACAATGCGAATTAACACGATTATTTCGGGATTATTTGAATGGATTATTGGATTGATATTGATTGTTGTTATTGCTTGTTTATTTACTTTGACACCATCCCAGTTATCACACTGCAAGTTCCCTTTACTATGCTTTGATTTTTAATTGAATTGGAATCGGGTTGAAATGATAAATACCCAAAAATTGAACTTTGACCTAGGATAGGAAATTAAATAAAACTCGATTGGTCAATAATTTGATTTAAAATAAAACGAAGATTTTATTTGAATAAATAATATGGTTTTGAAATGAAGTTGAAATTTGAATTTAAGTGAAAGGAAAATGTTAATGTTTAATAATCTGAAACAAATTATTAAAAATGTAATTGATGAAAGAATGTTGTTTAATTTGTGAAATTATTGAGTTAAGTTTGAAATTATGATTAAGTTTGAAATTATTAAACTTTGAAATTATTTAATAATTAAGTTTGAAATTATTAAACTTTGAGATGATTTAATAATTAAGTTGGAAATTATAATTAAGTTTGAAATTATTAAACTTTGAAATTATTTAATAATTAAGTTTTGAATTATTTAATAATTAATAAGATTGAATTATTTAATGATTAAATTTAATTGGATTTTTAATTAAGAAAAATTGAACTTTTGAATAAGTGAATTTACTTCGTAAATAATTGAAATTGAGTTTTCTTTATTAATTAAGTTTTGGAAAATTATTTAAGAAAGTAAATAAGTGAAATTGAATTTCTTTAACGAGAAATAAAATGTGATTTATTGAAATTAATGTAAGACTTGAAATTTAAAGAATTTGGTTTGATGGATTTAATTTAATTAAATTTGTAAGTTTTGATATAAGGAAGTCGAATTTAAATAATGGATTTAATGAATTGGAAATTTAATAGAAATTGTTTTGAATGGCAAATTTACTTAATGAATATTGAATGAAATCGATAATTGAAGTTAAATTGATTTGAATGTAGAATAAATCATTTTAAATGATTTCGAAATAAAACTTATTTACGAATTTAAATGAATATTGAAATTGTTTTAAATAGAAATTGAAATTGAATTATAAGATTTTGAAATGATAATTTGGAAGTTTTGAAACGTAAATTTTTGGAAATTGGTTTTTGAAAGACAAACGAAATGTTGATTTATAAACTCTGATTGAAATTGAAATTGATTTGGCTTTGAAATAAATAAACGACCAATCGGTGAAATAATTTCGAAAGTTATTAAAGAAACCGGAATTCGGTTATGGATATACTCTCTATCAAAACCGAAAACCACTTTAATAACTATACGCGGAGTGATGATCCAGAATGAAGTGGTTGGAATGATGTACGTGTTGACTGAAGAAAGAGAACGATAATGGATAGCCTTGACACTTGTGTCAAATTGGAAATGACTAAAACAGGAGCTGTGCCGGGCCAATGGAGGATTAGCTACCTCAAGTGGGCACACTTCTTCGAACTACTTATTACTTGTTGTCGATTGGTGCACCCTTGATTTTGGGAGTGTTGTTTCACGGTGTTGCGGGCGCTGCGGCATTGCGTTCTCCCCAGTCCGGATCAGGCGAACGGTAGTATCACTACCTTGGGTATAGCCTCATGTGCCTTGTCATACTTGTATTCCATTTATGCGCGACCACTACGATTTTGATTTGTACCTTTAGTATATGGATTGCCCTCTGGTGACTTCCGGTTTTGGGGAAACTACGGTCTTGTATATGCTTTTGGGAATAAAAATGTGTTAAGGGTGGAATGGGCCATGACTTAACGCTATTTTGATATCTTATTATTACTGATAGACATTATCTACTTATCGTACATTACTACCTAGTAGATAGTTTAACGGATCCTTAAAGGATGGTTATTCCAAACATCCTTTGAGTTACTTGTATTTCAATTGCTATTTCACTTGAGTTGGATTTATTAATATAAGAATGTTAATCCTGACTCGAGTGTCTTGTGTTTTGCTTTACGCTCGGGTCAGACTGAGTGTACCAGTATTCGATGCTCACCTTTGGAGTTGGAGCTTTGCTTGAAGATCCAGCCATCTATTCTGCTTCCAGTATTCGATGATTCCAGTGATGTATTCTGATTTGTATCTGGTGTATCGTGTTACTCTTCTGTTGTAAACTCTGATGTATTTTATATATTCATATAGTAGCTTCATGAACTACTATCTCTTTTATTTCCGCTGCAAATTATTACTCTGTGTCTGTGATCTGTGATTATTTATTTACTGTATATGTTCCGTTTTGCCAATTTAAATTAACAACGCGGTATTTTGAGCAATTCAACTCCGGCATGAGTATCTACCTATACACTTATAATGGATGCGAATGGTCCAAAATTCTGGGTCGTTACAGTTGGTATCAGAGCTTTGGTAGCTCTAGGCAAAACTTAACATATAGGGTAAATGTATTTACAGAATCACCCTCATTCGAGTTTCAATCTCTTCCTTTCGATTCGATTCCTTTGAATTTTGGAACGTTCCCTGCGGTTCCAAATTTCATTCGTGTTCCTCACTATTCGTCTTCTTCCAATTCTGGAGAATCACATAACTCCACTTCGAATGACCCTTATAGTGAATCGGCGGTCTCGCCAATCTTCGAATGATTCGTAAAGGAGCAAAACTCCTTTACAATAGGAATTGATTTACCGGAGATTTCTGTATCCTCGGTTTACGATGCTATCTATTACCTGCTATACCTGAATTCTATTTCTTGAGATCGGATGTCGATTTACCTCGAAATTCTACACCAATCTTATTTTGAAGTCACGGTCGACCCGGTTAAGGTTGCCCGCGATTTATATAAACTTATACATCGCCTTATTTTGTTATTTAATTATCTCGTCTTTGTTTCAAACCTATCTTCGAATCAAATTTCTCTTTGATTTAAGTCCATCAAATTTGAATCCCTATCCTTATTTTGAAAATCCATTCCTGTATCGTCGAGCAAAGAAATGTATTTCTAAATTTATATAAAAATGTTGTTTTCAAATTTGATAAACAAAATAGTTTTGAATGATTATATTATATATAAATATAAGTTTTCTAAAATTAAATTGTTAATGAATTTGTTGTTTGAAATGATAATATTTGATTATCATTTATTGTTCTGAATAAATTTATAAATACGGTTTATAAATTTATTGGAATTTGAAATGAATTTAATTCAGAAATTTGAGAATTTAGTTTCCGGTGATTTCAAACTTTGGTTTTAAAATTTTAAAGTATATATTATTGGAAGTATTTTCGAATATAAATGATTTTCAAAGAATTTTAAAATGTTGAAATCAGTGCTCTTCTCTTTGTCGCTGGAAAATAATTTCGGTGATGGCGGCCGCATCATCGACATTCATTTTCGAGTTTCGAAGTGGAGATACTATTCTGTAGCTTTGCTACGGTTTTGTTTTGAAAAATATTTTGATTTGAATTTCTTCAGTATATTTTGATTTATATATATATAGGTATCTTATTTTAAAATTTAATTCGATTTGATATAAATATATTATATATATCTCTAAATTGTTTAAAATTAAACGGAAATTTAATTCTTAAAAATCATGTTAAAAGATGTTTTCAATTATAAATAAAGCTAAATTTTGAATAAGTATTTAAACTTGAAATAATTGAATTTGAAAATTTTATTTGTATAGTACTAAATTGCATTTCAAAATAACTTACCTAAATTATTCAGAAGTTAAAATGTAATTGGAAATATACAATATAAAATTATTTTATAAATAAAATTTGAGTGTTTATAATAAATGTTATACACCTAAATTTTAATTATAAAATGTTAATAGAGATAAATAGAATAATAAGATAATTGAAAATGAATTTTGTTTTGAAGGTTAATTAATAAATTGAAATTAGATCAACTTATAGAAATACCTTGAAATTGAAATCAATTAATGAATATAAATTAATTTAAATTTAAATTTATATGGTTTAAATTAATTTATATTGTTTAAATATATGTAATAAGATATATTAAGTGAAATAAACTTAATAAGAATTTGGAATAAAAGAGAATTAGATTTGTTGAATAAAATATGATTTAAATAAAAGACTATTCAAGTTTATGATTTTATAAATTGTTAATAAAGGATAATTGGATAATAAAACAATGAATAAATGAGATAAATAAAATAAAATTTTGTTTTGAAGAAATCTTTTGGTATCAAATATTAATAATTTGGAATTAAATCAACTTATTGAAATACCCTGAATTTTAAATCAAATATTGAGTATTAATTAAGGTAAATTGAAATTTATACGGTTTAAACCAATTGTTTTATTTTGTATGTAAAATCTATTTTCTTTCTGGTTGTTTCTATTCTCCTACCTCGTTCCTTTTCGGGGACGAAAAGTTTTGAGTGGGGGAGAGTGTAACGACCCGTAAATTTCAACTGTTTTAATAACGTAATTAATTGAAATTTTATGAAATTTTAAACGATAAAATTTTGAAATAAAAAATTTAATATTTGGAATACGTCTAGTTAAACATAGCAACTGGTAAATTTTCGTCCGAAAATATGAAAGTTTATTTCACGCGTAAATTCACTTCAATTTAATCAGTTAAAAAGCGTTGAAAATAAAACGTTTTCAAAACCAAAATATTTTTACATAGAAAAATTCTAAATCATCTTCTGAGTAAGACGTCATATTTTGTTTCTCCAAATTTTGACTGTTATTGCTCCGTCGATCTTATTTTCAACGAAATAGCAGCATTTTTGGTACCGATATCGATTTTGATCGGATGATCGTACCATTGATATATGTATACCATTTTGATCATCTGGTTGTACTGATCTCCACTGTATATTCATTTGCGTGTTCGGAGTCCGGTACGCGACAGAATATGCGAAAACGGTAACTGTATTGTTGTCCGTTTCGTGCCCATTCAATTTCCACCTTGCATTAACAACAGCCGTAACTTTTATTATTCCCAAAAAAAAATTAATGTGCGACTTTTGATATTTACCATTTCAATATATTTATTTTGGTTCGTTTGTCTCCCTCTCTGCTTCCGTTCATTTTCTAGCAAATAAATTATATATAAGTTAAAATATATAAAGCTACATCGGTTGGAAACCTGCTTCTCCTCTTCTTCAAGAACCCATCCCCTTCTTCGTAACCAACCTTCTGCCTACCCCAGCCCATCACGCTAACTCACCACATTTCTCGACCGCCCATCCCTCCACCGTAGCCAAACACCCCAGTCGACCCAACTGCCCATTGCTCCAAACTTCTTCCCTCTTTCAATCGCCTCCACACTTAAACTTTCACCTCTCTGCCTCCCCTGAACCACGATCTTCCATAGCCCACCACCAGACCCTCCGAATGCCTTGCCACCTGAACCTCTCGGCTCCTCCCTTCCTCGCAACCAAACACCGAGCCACCACGCCCGAGGCAACACCCTCCGACCTCCGCCTATGGCCACCCCTCTGCCTTCCACCTCAAACCCCGTCCTCCCCTAGCACAGCAGCCCACTACAACCCAGATGCTCTGCATCTTCCTCTGCCCCAATGCACCCGCGACCATCAAAGCACCCAAACCCGCCTCCCTTCCAACAGCTCCACCCTAACAACTATGAACACCAGACCCGCCTCGACAAACATCTCTCCTCCGACCTTCCCCTCCCCTCTTTCTGGGCGTGCAGCAGTCTCTGGCCCGCCATTTTCCCTCCCCACTGCTTGTTGCCGTGACCACCAAACTCCGCTCGCCTCTACTTCCCTTCCGAACCGTGGCCTACTGCTTTGTGCCTAGCACCCAGCGCAGCCGACCTTGGTTGCTCAGCCCTTACCCGAGCTGCCTGTCACTTCTTCCTACCCCTTCGAGAATTTGGAGTGTATACGTATTTGTGTACACATAAGTCCGTGTATTCCAAGTTGAAATTCTCCATGTAAGTTTGTATATGCATTGCTTTAGTGATTAGTTAATATATAGGCAATGTTATACGTTATTACAGTTTATATATTTTTATAATATATGGGTTAGTTTCAAATGTTAATATGTTTGTTTACAACTAAGATTTTGCAGCATTGTTGGAACTAATGGAGAATTATATGCTTGAGTATCATACCATAAAGTTGTTTATAACATATATTTATACAAAGTATATAATGTTTATGGCATGTTTTATATAAGAAGATTTCATGTAAAAGGGTATGAGTAATATACTCTGTTGGATTTGTGAACACATTTGTACACATTAAGTCTGTAATATATATTTGCACTACCTGTGCCTGTCGATTCCTAGTTTTATATATTGTGTGTTTTAATATTAGTAGTAATTAAATAAGTTTATATTAATACTATTAGGAACAATGGTTTTGAATGTTGAGTTTTAAATATAACATATTGACTTTAAAATGTAGGTGTTTTAAGTATAATGTTTTGTATAAATGTGTATTCCATTTAATATCTGTCTTAAGTTAAGTATTGATTTTTATAAAACAATAATAATGGTATACACATTTTCTGTATAAATAAAGCTTAACTGATTTTAATTGTTTCATTGATCCTGTTCTGATTTGAATTCGTCTCTTTCTATTCATCAGCTTCGTTCGTCGATTCAATCTTGCCTGGTTTTGTGAATTCGTGCTTGGATTCGAAATTCAATTTCTGTGTCCGTATCAGTGTGCGTATCCGTGTCATCTCCTGTTCTATCTAACCTCGGAAGGTGAGCACTCACTCATGATTAACGTTCTTTTATTTATTAAATTTGATTTCGATTGAAACGACAATTGAAATATGCTGCTGTTAGTTAATTACACTGTTATATATGCTATTGCCTGTACCAGTTCACCTGTGACATCTGACACCATTATCTGTTAATTATTTATGCGATGATAATACAGTTTGGCTGATAATTGATTGATTGTTGATGTTTATATTGGACGTAAAATTGTTAATGTTAAAATGATAAATAGTGTGCAATTGAACTTGATATAGGATAATTAATTGTTAAATTTGATTAACTGACATTTGTATAATATGATCCCTTTAACTGTTGAATTTATTGACACGTAGGATTTGTTTAATTACACTTTGAACCACTGAATGTATGTTGTTAAATTGATTATGTATGAAATTTGAAATTGGATGACAAGTGAAAACCGTAATGTGATAATCTTTAATCTACATGAAATGATAGTGTAGATTCTAGAAATAATTATATTAATTCGTACAAATAACAATGCGAATTAACACGATTATTTCGGGATTATTTGAATGGATTATTGGATTGATATTGATTGTTGTTATTGCTTGTTTATTTACTTTGACACCATCCCAGTTATCACACTGCAAGTTCCCTTTACTATGCTTTGATTTTTAATTGAATTGGAATCGGGTTGAAATGATAAATACCCAAAAATTGAACTTTGACCTAGGATAGGAAATTAAATAAAACTCGATTGGTCAATAATTTGATTTAAAATAAAACGAAGATTTTATTTGAATAAATAATATGGTTTTGAAATGAAGTTGAAATTTGAATTTAAGTGAAAGGAAAATGTTAATGTTTAACAATCTGAAACAAATTATTAAAAATGTAATTGATGAAAGAATGTTGTTTAATTTGTGAAATTATTGAGTTAAGTTTGAAATTATGATTAAGTTTGAAATTATTAAACTTTGAAATGATTTAATAATTAAGTTTGAAATTATAATTAAGTTTGAAATTATTAAACTTTGAGATGATTTAATAATTAAGTTGGATATTATAATTAAGTTTGAAATTATTAAACTTTGAAATTATTTAATAATTAAGTTTTGAATTATTTAATAATTAATAAGATTGAATTATTTAATGATTAAATTGAATTGGATTTTTAATTAAGAAAAATTGAACTTTTGAATAAGTGAATTTACTTCGTAAATAATTGAAATTGAGTTTTCTTTATTAATTAAGTTTTGGAAAATTATTTAAGAAAGTAAATAAGTGAAATTGAATTTCTTTAACGAGAAATAAAATGTGATTTATTGAAATTAATGTAAGACTTGAAATTTAAAGAATTTGGTTTGATGGATTTAATTTAATTAAATTTGTAAGTTTTGATATAAGGAAGTCGAATTTAAATAATGGATTTCATGAATTGGAAATTTAATAGAAATTGTTTTGAATGGCAAATTTACTTAATGAATATTGAATGAAATCGATAATTGAAGTTAAATTGATTTGAATGTAGAATAAATCATTTTAAATGATTTCGAAATAAAACTTATATACGAATTTAAATGAATATTGAAATTGTTTTAAATAGAAATTGAAATTGAATTATAAGGTTTTGAAATGATAATTTGGAAGTTTTGAAACGTAAATTTTTGGAAATTGGTTTTTGAAAGACAAACGAAATGTTGATTTATAAACTCTGATTGAAATTGAAATTGATTTGGCTTTGAAATAAATAAACGACCAATCGGTGAAATAATTTCGAAAGTTATTAAAGAAACCGGAATTCGGTTATGGATATACTCTCTATCTAAACCGAAAACCACTTTAATAATTATACGCGGAGTGATGATCCAGAATGAAGTGGTTGGAATGATGTACGTGTTGACTGAAGAAAGAGAACGATAATGGATAGCCTTGACACTTGTGTTAAATTGGAAATGACTAAAACAGGAGCTGTGCCGGGCCAATGGAGGATTAGCTACCTCAAGTGGACACACTTCTTCGAACTACTTATTACTTGTTGTCGATTGGTGCACCCTTGATTTTGGGAGTGTTGTTTCACGGTGTTGCGGGCGCTGCGGCGTTGCGTTCTCACCAGTCCGGATCAGGCGAACGGTAGTATCACTACCTTGGGTATAGCCTCATGTGCCTTGTCATACTTGTATTCCATTTATGCGCGACCACTACGATTTTGATTTGTACCTTTAGTATATGGATTGCCCTCTGGTGACTTCCGGTTTTGGGGAAACTACGGTCTTGTATATGCTTTTGGGAATAAAAATGTGTTAAGGGTGGAATGGGCCATGACTTAACGCTATTTTGATATCTTATTATTACTGATAGACATTATCTACTTATCGTGCATTACTACCTAGTAGATAGTTTAACGGATCCTTAAAGGATGGTCATTCCAAACATCCTTTGAGTTACTTGTATTTCAATTGCTATTTCACTTGAGTTGGATTTATTAATATAAGAATGTTAATCCTGACTCGAGTGTCTTGTGTTTTGCTTTACGCTCGGGTCAGACTGAGTGTACCAGTATTCGATGCTCACCTTTGGAGTTGGAGCTTTGCTTGAAGATCCAGCCATCTATTCTGCTTCCAGTATTCGATGATTCCAGTGATGTATTCTGATTTGTATCTGGTGTATCGTGTTACTCTTCTGTTGTAAACTCTGATGTATTTTATATATTCATATAGTAGCTTCATGAACTACTATCTCTTTTATTTCCGCTGCAAATTATTACTCTGTGTCTGTGATTTGTGATTATTTATTTACTGTATATGTTCAGTTTTGCCAATTTAAATTAACAACGCAGTATTTTGAGCAATTCAACTCCGGCATGAGTGTCTACCTATACACTTATAATGGATGCGAATGGTCCAAAATTTTGGGTCGTTACAGTGTGATTTCTTATACCTAGCCTGGGAAATCCTCGCCTGCAACTCAGTTAATAGCTAATTATAAACAATTTATCCATAATATTAAATAAAATTTATAAATTAGTTAATGAAATAGTTAAACTCAGTAAACAATATTACCTCCTGACTGTCGTAACTGTAGCGTCTATTCTGCGTCGGCTTGTCGGTCACAACATAAAAAATCTATCATTCTCCTCAAGGATCAACTCCTCCCAGCCAGTCTCCTCGAGCACGCGAGCTCGCTCCATGTCAAACTTCTCCTGCGATTAGAAATAGAATTTTGTTAAAATAAATATTTAGTTTATAATTTATGTAATTCAAATAAAAGAAAATAAATAAATTATATTTATCATGACAGCTTTGGATTTGGAGTTCATCCAGGTAAATGACACCGAACCATCGTCTTTTGTGCACTCAATGGTGTGAGTAAAGACCTCCAAATATGTGGGCTCGCGGTGCTTCTCCTTTACCTTAAATTGTATATGATTAAACAATTTATAAGTATTTTATAATTGCAATTTATAAACTTATTAATTCCTCCTGATATTGTTGGAAGAAGTTTGATCCGCCACGGTGTGCGATAAGAATTCTATTCTTGTTTGCCGAGTTTCGAATGGAAATTGCCTGTAAACTTAAAGTTTATTTTATAATTACCACCAGCACTTATAATTAACATACACCAATTAACTAGCATAAATTAATTACGTTTAAGCGTAATTTATATATTTAACATACTCATTATTCAACCATACATACTAGCACTAAAATTAATCTAAATTATAACAAATAATCGTTTACACCAATCAACATACATATTAGTCAACAATTATAAATTAATTTTGGGATTTCAATTCAAATTAAACAATAATCAACAATTCCAAACGATTTCGAACCCGTAATCAAGTAATACACTATTATCGCCAACTAATATACAATAATCAACAATTTCAAACCCATAATCTTACCAATTATCCCTAAATCCAAAATTAGGGTTAGGAAATTACCTAAATTAAGATGGAAGCAGATAGCTTGGTGATTCCGACGAGTTGTGGCGGCTCAAGGTGATGTTAATGATGAACGGCGGTAGTTGAATGGGGAGACGATGGTCGTGTAGGGTTTTTTTCGCTTTGAAAAAGCGTGGGAAGCCGAGATAAATAAGGAGCAGGTCTCGCGTATTTCTTTCTGTATACTCGACATGCCGTTGGCTAGCGACGGCATGTTAATTTTGTTTTCTTTTAAATTTTTTCTTATTCATTGTACTCTTTTAAAAAATGTTTAAAAATAGTAATTTAATTCGTAAAATGTAAATAAGATATTTTAGCACAACTGTTCAACGTAGCGACTTTTCTGATCGGTTAAATTGGTATTTTCGATGATCTGCATTTGCGTAATTCGAATATTTAACGTTACCGGAAATCTAACTCCCATGGTCAATCTATGCGGCTTTTAGTCGATCCGTTAAGAAACTTCGATAAATTAGATTTTGTGTAACAGTTTTACGAATTAATATTTTTTAAACCATCGGGCAATTAATTATGAATTTTTAACTGTATTTAGTATTAAAAAATTATATAAAATAAAATAATCGTCCGAAAATAAAATTTACTGGATCATATGTTGATCTAAAGTATATTTGACCTATTTTCAGAAGATAATGAAAAAATAAACAACCCCACGGTATCGACCTTGAGTTTTAAATTTATATCCATTCGTTGACATTCAGACTAAAAGCCCTTCGTTCGAAGGTCGAACGACTTTGGATCGAGACCAAGTTCGAACCACGTATGCTTGGTAATGTGTTTATCCAATCCGTACGATTGGATTATTAAGAAAATGGGCAGAAAAAAATTTAACCTCGATCCAAGGTCGTCTGGCTTTCGAACGAAGGGCTTTTAGTCCGAATGTCGACGTCGGCTATAAATTTAAAACTCAAGATTGACACTGTGCATTTGTTTATTTTTTCATCATCTTCTAGAAATAGGTCAAATATACTTTAGATCGACATATGATCCAATAAATTTTATTTTCAGACAATTATTTTATTTTATATAAATTTTTAATGCTAAATACAGTTAAAAATTTATAATTAATTACACAACGGTTTACAAAAATATTTTAAGTCATAAAACTGTTACACAAAACCTAGTTTATCAAAGTTGCTTAACGGACTGACTAAAAGCCGCATAGATTGATCGTGGGAGTTAGATTTTCAATAACATAAAATATTCGAATTACGCGAAGACAGATCATCGAAAATACAAATTTAACCAATTAGAACAGTCGTTACGTTGAACAGTTGTGCTAAATATCTTATTTATTTATTAAGAATTAAATTGCTATTTATAAATATTTTTTAAAAGCTTAATGCGAATTAAACAAGTTAATTATTTAGTTTGATAATTAGAAAAATGATAAGTCGTTGCTAGCCGTCGAAAATGTTATCGACAGCCATCGACGGCCGTCGCCCCTCACCAATGCTATTGACAATGGTCCTTGTAGTGGAGTAGCCAAAATATGAATGTATTAAGTAGTTGTATAATTCGTACAGCTTTAATTGTTTCAAAAATCTTGGTATTTTATTTACGAAATCCTTGTGAATAGGATCAAAATTTATTCCATGATATTTCGAGAAGATTCCTCTTTCTTATTATTAAGGAAGCCTTTATGAGGGTCTAGTTGATCCATGATTTATGTTTCATCTTTTTTGTTTGTCTCAAAAATGATATCGATTAATTCCTATTCTTTCATTTTTGATTGATTCTTTTTCGATCAAGATGTATGGATCCACAGATCTATGTGTCATTATAGATCCTATTCATGGATCAATGAAAATGTGCAAAATCTCTATTTGTTACTGCCAGTCTATAAGTCTCTTCCTTTTTGTATATGGCATCGCCACTACCTTTGGCAACATCTACTAATTCGAAACTTAATTTGAAAGCCATATTTCGACCGGGCGTTTTTGGGATGCCCTTAATAACCAACGAATGGTGAATTCTTATGTGTATGTTTGTAGTGATATTGATTTAACCAATAATGCATTTCTTATGAAAACACCTCCACGATTCAAGTGTCGGACACATCTAAAATCATGGTATACATACCATACGTATGTATTTATTTCTAAAATCCATTCTACGTTTATTTCAGTTCCACTTACATTTATACATATATAGTTATATAAGTTCTAATTTGTCTATAACCTTTATAATTTAATTAACTTAACATATATGTATGTATCATATTATTTACATCAAATTTAAGTAATTTTAATTCTAATTAATTATATCATATTTAATTAGTTTTAATTTTTACTTAATCAATCATATCATATTAATTAATTTTATTCATATAAGATTTCTAAAATTTAACTAATTTTAATTTTAATTGTTACGTCAATGATCATTAGCTCAACTGGTTAGTGGTGTATGGCGTTCTAGACATAGATTCTAGAGTTCATAAGTTCGAACCACTAGACATAAAAGTGAGTGCTCTGCTTGAATAAAGTTTCATTCCTACCGTCAAATTTTTTTTACTCATCTTAAATTATTTAAGAATGATAATCATAAAATTTATAGTTTGTTAATGTAAACATATAAATATATATAAGTTAATTAACTTTTAATTAATTTTATTTTATAAATTCATTTATTTAAGTAAATAATTTAATTAATTCAAGAATTTTAATTTAATTTACCTTAAACAAATTTAAGATAAATACACAACTATAACAATTATAGTTACATAAATATATCAATATATATGTTTTAATCAACTAACTTTTAATTAATTATTAAATTAAATTAATTAAGTTAATTAAATATACTAAATTTCAAAATTAATTATTTTAGTTTCTCAAAACAATTTCAAAAAAATTTGAATACATTTTGTAACTTTTATAAAATTTTCCTTTTATATTTTAAGCTTAACTTTTAAACTGAATTTTGAAAATTAGTTCAGGAATCAAATAAATTTGGGCCTTTACAATTGGGCCAACTTTTTGGACCTACTCCACACAGTGGGCTAGTCGGTAGTCGTGGAGGGGAGAATACTTGATTATCCAACCCCAAGCCTAGATCCTAATGTACATTTAATTAGGTAGCCATAAGGTTGCTAATAGGCTACATAGACCATTCAGACTTTTGTATCATTGACGGAACCAGGCCGGTATGTAGTGGGTAAATTGAGTGTAACGACCCGTAAATTTCAACTGTTTTAATAACGTAATTAGTTGAAATTTTGTGAAATTTTAAACGATAAAAGTCTGAAATAAAAATTTATTATTTGGAATGCGTCTAGTTAAACATAGCAACTGGTAAATTTTCGTCCGAAAATACGAAAGTTTATTTCGCGCGTAAATTCACTTCAATTTAATCAGTTAAAAAAGCGATGAAAATAAAATGTTTCTGAAACCCAAATATTTTTACATAGAAAAATTCTAAACCATCTTCTGAGCAAGATGTCAGTTTGTCGTTTTTCCAAATTCGGACATCTTTGGCTCCGTCGATCTTATTTTTCAGTGCTTTTCTTGCATTTTCCGCTAGTGGGAAAATTTTTCTAATTTTTATAATTCAGTCGTACCACTAACATCTATATACCGTTTTGATCGTCTCGACATGCTGATCTCTATAGAATACTCATTTGTATATTTTGGAGTTTACCGTGCCGTGCAATCTGCGAAATGCCTGGCGTATCGATTCCGCAACCGAGTTTTTGGGTTTCCTGTCTTTTCCTTTTCCAACGTATAAACCAATTGCCTCTATCATTTATAATTTCTGCATGTTGTTTTTCTATTCCCAATATTCAATTTATTGTTGGTTCGTTTCCCCACTTTCTTTTGCATTTTCGGTGGTGAAATATAAATGCTAACCTGTTCATTTCTTATCTTCTTACGTTGCTACTTTTGAGAGAAATAATATATGCAGTGCCTCTCCATTTCCTTTCTTCTTCCTTTACCTTTTCCTGTTGCATTAATTCTTCATGGCCTTTCCCCTCCATTCTCAAACACAGCCACCCTCTCTCGGCCTACACCTACGGCGAACATCCCAGCCACTCCTCAGCCATCATTCGCCTCCAAGCATAGCCCCCTCAAACCCCAACTCGCCTAGGACAGCTTGCATCCCTTTTCTAAGTTTTTTTTTCTCAACCACGTGAGCAACACATGCTGCCACCCACCCCAAGGCCGAGCTGCTGCACCTTAAACCCGAACCCAAAGCCACCAATAAACCGACACCGTCGTTCTTCCCTCCGACGCCTTGCAATTGAACCCTCCACCTCAAGTCCACTGCTGCCGTGCTTCTCCTCCCCGCCCCCTTCTGTTGTATAGGTATGCGTATACATGTTTTACCATATCTGGTTATGGTGCTATTTACATTATATATAGTATATATATGTATAGTCTGTTTTTTTTGTATATATAAACCGGTGTAAGCATTTATATGCAATGGTTTAAATATATAATAGGTGTAGATGTTTACTGCAAATGTTATATTCGTTTTATACCAACAATCTTCAAGTTATAGTATATATATTTGAATAGATCTATATCTTACGTACATATGTCAGTCCATATACAAATTGTTATTTAAAGTCATATTAAAAAAAGTGTAATATAGGTTTATGTGTACATTTGCATTCAGTTTCCTTGTGGCGGGTTCTCACTGCATTTGGTCTTCATGCTTGCATATTCCACTTTTGCATGTACCTTCCAATTGCATGTCTACAATATGCACTAAGTTATATATTTGTTTGTTTTGAGTATTTGCCTGTACAGTGTTCGCATAAGTGTAGTTGTCCTTCCTTATCTCATTTTTGTTTTAATTTATATGCTAGCTTTCATATATTTTCTGGGTTACATGGAAAGTTTTATTATTAACTCTATGCTTATGATTTTTTTTTTCAAATGGTTATTTTTTGTAAAAAAAATATATATATAATAATAATAATAATAATAAAATATAGTAGGTATATAAGGCTATAGTTTGCCTGTATTATGTAACAACCCGCATATTTGTCGATTTTATATTTAAACATTTTATTTAAATATTTCATCGTTCCTCGGATTGAAGTCCGAAAAGCTACTTTTTGCAAACAGTCGAATTAGGACTCGAGACCACTTCCATTGAGTCCAAAATGCCGTTTGCGATCTTTTTGAGTGTAAGCTTCGATATGTTTGGAGCTAGTCAAAAATTTGACCATTTGCACTTTGGGTTTGGTTTTGGGTTCAGCCTCTTTGCCAACTTAAACCCCAAACTGAACCATCCCTCTTCATTCACTCCCTCTTCCTCCACTTTTCAGTTCTAAGAAGATTAATGGAGGAGAAGAAAAAGAATTAAAACTCCAAGCCCTAGTTCTCTCTTGCAAATCAAATTCTAGCTCCAAATCCAAGTTGAAGCCATTGGTAAGCATCCTCTTCTCCCTCTCCAACTCTTTCTCCTTTCAATCTCAGAAATTTCCTAAACCTAAATTCGGGAAATGTTTCTCTTTTAGCTTAGATTCAAGCTTGTTAAGTTGGAATTGAAGAGTGATTGCTCTTGCCATTGCTTCAAAGCTTCTTCTTCATTCGTTTGGGTTCAAAGGTGAGATTTTTATCTCACATCTAAGTCAATAATTATCTTCGATTGTTAGGTATGAATTCCTAACACTTATTCTTGTGCAATTGATTTTGGTTTGGATTGATTTGGTGTATATTCCAATTTTTGGTGTTTTGAAATCATAATCTATGAAAATCCTTTTATGGATATTTGGACATTGGTATTTGAGGCGTGTCGAAGAGCCGTTAAGGCTGGGTTGTCGCTTGGCGTAAATCCTTAGTCGTTGTCGCTCGATCGATCGCTTCCGGTATTCATTTGGCCATTTTTGGTCTAGGTTCAGGAAATGCCCTGAACCCCAGTTTCAGACGTCTGAACGTAAGATTCAGACGTCTGAATACTATTTTGGGAAGATTTTTATTCCCAGATTCAGACGTCTGAATCTTTGCCCCAGACGTCTGAATTGGCTCGATTTCAAACAGAAAGAAAATAGGCTTAAATTGCCTATTTCAGACGTCTGAAATATTTCGTTCAGACGTCTGAATCTGTGTTCTGGAAAATATTTAATTTTCCAGATTCAGACGTCTGAACCAATTATTCCAGACGTCTGAATCTGCAGTCTTTTGCCTATTTCCCTATTGTGCTTGAATATCCAACTCTAATCAATTCGTGTTGATTCCCTTTTTGTTGTTATCATTTATTATCGGCCACTTTGTTAAGTCGCCCACCTATTTTTCCTTAGGTCGCTGGACAGCTTGCCTTCACTAAGTCATACCGTGACGGGGCGCTGCCCCGCACCCCGCCGTGGGCGCTGCCCCCTGGACCCCCGCGACCTGACCGGGCAGGTCGAACCCCGTATAACTCTGCGTAGGCAATCTTATCCGATAACCATTCAACGGAACTTCTTACTTTGATGGTTTTGGGAATTGATTTCTTTGGATTTTATTCACGTCTTCGAATGTGAACTTTTATAATTGATTGTTTCTACAATCACTTCTATGACTTGTCACTTTAAAAATATAAAGGTTTCAATACTAGTAGTAAATATCAAAACTCTTTCATCAAAACGATTTCAACTCTATTTTCAATATCAAACTCGTTTATAAAGCTGTTTTCCAATCTACTAGTATATACAAACCTTTACCTCATTCGTATGAGAAAATATAATTAAACGGCTTAGCAAAACAAGTGGTATGAAACGCTTGCGTTTACTTCGTCGGTTAATTTTTGGACTTGTTCGATTGAAACTCTCTTGTGACAATTTTCTAGTGGAAATCTACAGTTTGTTCGTAAATATTTGAGTTAAGCAAGTGGTTATGGGACATGAAGCTAAACTCTTATATTCACTAGCTTAGTGTAATTGACACTTCCTTATGATCATGACGATCATTTTTGTGATTTAGACTAGCGATTGAGCGATGTCTCTTTGTCTACGTGGGAGACTATACCCCGATCATGTGATGTTTTGCCATCACATTTCTAGGGTAGCACCCTACGGTCTTCGGACCATTCGTGGAGCATTCGGCTCATCGGTCTTCGGACCATTCGTGGAGCATTCGGCTCATCGGTCTTCGGACCATTCGTGGAGCATTCGGCTCATCGGTCTTCGGACCATTCGTGGAGCATTCGGCTCATCGGTCTTCGGACCATTCGTGGAGCATTCGGCTCATCGGTCTTCGGACCATTCGTGGAGCATTCGGCTCATCGGTCTTCGGACCATTCGTGGAGCATTCGGCTCATCGGTCTTCGGACCATTCGTGGAGCATTCGGCTCATCGGTCTTCGGACCATTCGTGGAGCATTCGGCTCATCGGTCTTCGGACCATTCGTGGAGCATTCGGCTCATAGGCCTTTCCCCCCTTTTATGTGTTTTCTGGATTTCTAATTATTGATTTCTGGAATTTTATGTTTCACCACCTTTTCAGTTGGCATTGATATGTATGTCATTTATTGTGGCTTGGTGAATTAAATAAAGAATATGACATTCTTTTCATGCTATGAGATTCTTGAGATTTTGTATGACTTTCGTGATTTTATAATGTATACTTATCATAGTATGACACCTTTTTGTTATCATACGCTCTATTATCATATCTCATATTCTATCTCATTTTATCTGATAATTATAGCTAGACTGATCCGTTTATTATTTTCTTCTTAAATAATACTCGGGTCAGACTGAGATTTTACAAGTGCTTCCTCATGACTTCCTATCTGGAGCCATCATCTGACTTTTGGCTAACTACTCTAGTTTAGTAGTTTTTGTTTGTATACATTTGAGATTAGACTCCTTGATGTATACATATTCTTTTGGTTTGCACTTGTATCAATTCTTTTGTGTTATTGTGGATCTTATTTGACCACTACTCTGATGTACACTTTCATGTGTTGTATATTTATTCATATCTATTTCCGCCTCCGTGATATGAATTGTCTGTGACTGATTTATGTTACGTTTATTTCTATATTTGTTTCCGAAGATTATATATAGCCACCGTGTGATAGCTTTGTGTTTGTATCGGTATGTCGGATTTCCTCCTTAAAAGATATGCATCCTATTCTATCTGACATATCGGTGCTCGCACAAAGAAGTTACATGGATGGTCGCTCCTCAACAGCCTTATTCTCCGTGCTAATTGACAGCACTACACCGTAGTGTTCTTGGTTAGCGTGGGTATAGAGGTGGGGCGTCACATATTACGTCAACAATACATGTGTATAGTTGTTAAGTTGGTTTTGCTGCTTTCAGTCCTAGGGTATATTATAAAGTGCCGTATTCTTCAGTACCTTGTACTACATTTATATAGCTATATTCTTGTAACAGTAGTTATATTCGGAAGTTGTTTATAATTGAGGTTTGCATGGGACATTTTGTATAAGTACTTTCACTATTATTTTTATTGTTGAGTACAATTTGTATAGGAATGCGAAAATAGCTTAGCAGCAGTTATTTTTGTAGAAGTGCATTAGATGACGATAACGTACCACTTATCAAACGTTTTTTTATCTATTGATACCTCAATATAAACTATTATGTATATTTATGTTAAGTGGATTTAAGGTCTGCATTTGGTTTTGCGGTCTGCATGTTGGGATGTATAAAGATAAGCATATATGAAATTCATGCATGAAATTGCCTTTACATGTTGAAATTTTTTTTTATATGATATTAAATGAATAGTGATTTTTAATATTGTGTATATAAAGGATACTCTTATAAAGATTTTTTTTGTGTGTTGGTATTGGTTGAAATATGGGTTAATATAATATACCATTCGTTCGAATTTATCATCATCAACCCAATTCTGATTTGATTTCATCGATTTTTCGTTATCAGTTTAGATCGTCAGATTCATGCCGATCTTTCTTCGCTTTGATTCGTAACTCAAATCAACTTTGTTGTCCATCTCTCTAGCCTCGCAAGGTGAGCAATCACTCACGATTAACGTTCTTTTATTTATTAAATTTGATTTCAATTGAAACGACAATTGAAATATGCTGTTGTTAGATATTTACACTGTTATTACCTGTATCAGTTCACCCGTGACATCTCACACCATTATCTGTTATATATGCACTGATAATTCCGTTTGGTTGTTAAATGTTTGATTGTTTGATGTTGACATTGAACGTTAAATTGTTAATGTTGAAAGTGGTAAATAATTTGAAATTGAAATCGACGTAGGATAGTTAAATTTGGTATATGTGTTAAATTTGATTTGATGACATTTGCATAATATGACCCCTTTTAATTGTTAAATTAAATTGACATGTAAAATAGTGATAATTACATTTTGAACCATTGAACGTATATTGGATTAATTGTTGTAGTGTTAAAATTGAAATCGAATGACAAGTGAGAAACCGTATGAATAATTAATGTAATAATCCTTAATCTGCGTGAAATGATAGTGTAGATTCTAGAGATAATTATATTAATTCGTACACATAACAATGCGAATTAATACGGTTATTTCGGGATTATTTGAATTGATTATTGGATTGATATTTATTGTTGTTATTGCTTGTTTATTTACTTTGACATCATCCCAGTTATCACACTGCAAGTTCTCTTTGATATGCTTTGATTTTGAATTGAATTGGAATCGGGTTGAAATGATAAATACCCAAATTAAACCTTGACTTAGGATAGAAAATTTAATAAAACCCGATTGGTCAATAAATTGATTTAAAAATAAAATGAAGATTTTATTTGAATAAATAATATGGTTTTGAAATGAAATTGAAATTTGAATTTTAATGAAAGGAAAATGTTAATGTTTAATAATCTGAGACAAAATATTAATAATGTAATTGATGAAAGAAATTTGTTTAAATCTGAGAAATGGTTGAATGAAGTTTGAAATGATTTAATAATTAAGTTTGAAATTATAATTAAGTTTGAAATTATTAAACCTTGAAATTATTTAATAATTAAGTTTTGAATTATTTAATAATTAATAAGATTGAATTATTTAATGATTAAATTAAATTGAATTCTTTAATAAGAGAAATTGAACTTTTGAATAAGTGAATTTTGCTTCGTAATAATTGAAATTGAGTTTTCTTTATTAAGTAAGTTTTGGAAAATTATTTAAGAAAGTAAATAAGTGAAATTGAATTTCTGTAACAAGAAATGAAAAGGTGATATTTTTGGAATTAATGTAAGACTTGAAAGTTAAAGAATTTGATTTGACGAATTTAATTTAATTCAAATTTGTAAGTTTTGATATAATGAAGTTAAACTTAAGAAATTGATTTAATGATTGGAAATTAAATAGAAATTATTTTGAATGACAAATTTACTTAACGAATATTAAATGAAATCGATAAATGAATTTAATGGATTTGAATGTTAAATTAAATTAATTTAAATGTTTTCGAAAAGAAACTTATATACGAACTTGAATCAATATTTGAATTGTTTAAATAGAAATTGAATTTGAATTATAAGATTTTGAAATGGTAATTTGAAAGTCTTGTAACGTAAATTTTGGAAATTGGTTTTTGAAAGACAAATGAAATGTTGGTTTACGAATTGAAATTGAAATTGATTTGGTTTTTGAAATATATAAACGACCAATCGGTGTAATAATTACGAAAGTTATTAAAGAGACCGGAATCGGTAATGGATATACTCTCTATCTAAACCGAGACCACTTTAATAACTATACGCGGAGTGATGATCCAGAATGAAGTGGTTGGAATGATGTACGTGTTGACTGAAGAAAGAGAACGATGATGGATAGCCTTGACACTTGTGTCAAATTGGAAATGACTAAAACAGGAGCTGTGCCGGGCCAATGGAGGATTAGCTACCTCAAGTGGACACACTTCTTCGAACTACTTATACTTGTTGTCGATTGGTGCACCCTTGATTTTGGGAGTGTTGTTTCACGGTGTTGCGGGCGCTGCGGCATTGCGTTCTCACCAGTCCGGATCAGGCGAACGGTAGTATCACTACCTTGGGTATTGCCTCATGTGCCTTGTCATACTTGTATTCCATTTACGCGCGACCACTACGATTTTGATTTGTACCTTTAGTATATGGATTGCCCTCTGGTGACTTCCGGTTTTGGGGAAACTACGGTCTTGTATATGCTTTTGGGAATAAAAACGTGTTAAGGGTGGAATGGGCCATGACTTAACGCTATTTTGATATCTTTTTATATTACTGATAGACATTATCTACTTATCGTACGCTACTACATAGTAGATAGTTTAACGGATCCTTAAAGGATGGTTATTCCAAACATCCTTTGAGTTACTTGTATTTCAATTGCTATTTCACTTGAGTTGGATTTATTGATATAAGAATGTTAATCCTGACTCGAGTGTCTTGTGTTTTGCTTTACGCTCGGGTCAGACTGAGTGGTTCAGCTTTCGAGACTCACCTTTGGAGTTGGAGCTTTGCTTGAAGATCCAGCCATCTATTCTGCTTTCAGTACTCGTTGATTCCAGTGATGTATTCTGATTTGTATCTGATGTATCATATTACTCTTCCGTTGTATCTGGTTTAACTTTGATGTATTGTATTTCTCTTCTGTTGTAAACTCTGATGTATTTTATATATTCATATAGTAGCTTCATGAACTACTATCTCTTTATTTCCGCTGCATTTATTACTCTGTGTCTGTGATCTGTGATTATTTTTGTTATCCCGCCTTTTGGCAAGGCCGTGACACCAAGGACTTGACTAGATACCGGTAACAGATTGTCTCGGAAGTCGGTTACACGTAAAGATCACTACGGATATCGATGAATTTTGTCCGAGTCCAGTTCGGGCTGCAATTGATAAGACGCGTCAAGCAGAGCCATGGGAACCAACGATCCAAGTTTCAAGTCAATTCGAGTTCGTATGCTCGAGATATCGTCGACAAAAGATGGAGTAGGGCACCTTTAGTTCGAATCCATAGGTTTCGCCTATGTTCGAATCCATTGGCCAGGAAACAGTTCGAATCCATCGAACTTCCATTGCCTCGACTCCAGCAGCTCTCCCTTGCTTCGACTCCATCAGCATAGAAGCTCTCGTTCGAATCCAGCCGGACCAAGTAGTTAGCTATACTTCGAATCGATTCGAAGGATACCTTAAGTTCGAATCGATTGGAGCTGTCTACAATTCGAATCCATCAAGAGAGGGAACTTCGAATCCAGAAGACATTGCTTCACTTCGAATCCATCGTGGAAGCTTACCTTCGAATCCATCCCCTTGGCCTACTTCGAATCCATCGTGGAAGCTTACCTTCGAATCCATCCCCTTGGCCTACTTCGAATCCATCTGATAGATGCGCCTCGACTCCATCCCATAAGCTACCTCGAATCCACTAGGCCACAACAGCTAAGAACGTGGAGTCGACCCAGTCAATCCGGAAGGGAAACCGGATCGATTCGAAGAAAGCGCACCACGTCACCATCTTCACGAGCAGGAAGATCGATTCGAACGAATCGATTCGAGCATATCGATTCGAACGACTCCAGAATACGAATAACACCAACTTGAATCGATCATAACTCGAGTTCTACAAGTCCAAATCCCATGAAATTTTCACAGAAGCTCAAACACATGATGAAGAATGTGCACACCAAATTTCAGCTCAATTGGACGATTTCTTGATCGATTCGAACCAAGGGTCGAATCGATCCCAAAGTGGGCCCGGGTCTCCAGATTTCGGCCATGTGGGCCCCCTGACGTACCAGAACTGGTCTCCCCACATTTTAGGCGAAATACCAGCCTCCTACACCTATAAATAGACCCCCTGGTCATTCAGAAAAGGGGTCGGACAATTCTAAGTACTGAAGAGCGCCCAGATTCTGCCAGATCTACTCCAGAACACCGCCGCTGCTTTAGATTGACACTTAGCATTGAAATTCAGTTGTATTACATTGTTAACTACTGTAATCTTCAAGTAATCGAGCAATAAAATCATCAAACTTCATAGTGGACGTAGGCAAAGCGCCGAACCACTCTAAATCGCTTGTCTTTGCAATTTACTTTCTGTTATTTGGAGTTTTTGTTAGATAATCCACAGTATTATTTTTCATTCTGCGCGTTTATCTCTTCAACGACTTCCGAAGAGTGTTGTGCCCATTTTTGGTGCAAACACTTTGGTGCTTTCACTGAGAAAAAAAAAAACCAGCTTTTTTCTCCTGCTCCTTGGATCTACCATCGATACCGGATTGCACAAATCCAAGAGGAAGATCCAGATCTTTGATTCACAGTCCTTCCATTCTACTCAGATTTGCGTAAAATCTAGGAAAAGGATTCATCATTCGAAATGGTTAGCACAAGAACCACTTCTACAGCTGCTGGACAAGAAGGTAGGGATGGGCAAAATCCTGCTCAACAGCAGCCACCCAACCAAGACAACACTGCCCACTCGGATCCATCTGGGGCAGTCACTAGACAAGAATTTCAGATGTTACTCCAAGAATTGACTCAGAGTCGGCAACAGTTAGCCGAACAATTGCGAGCTAATATTGAGTTGACAAATCAACTGAATCGCCAGGGCCGTAGGAGGTCCAGAAGGGAAGATGTTTCCCGCTCACCCACTGAAAGTTCTGCCTCGTCTGATTATCATCGTAGATCTACCCGTCCCCGATTAGACGGAGATTATGCTCAGACTACGGGATATCAGCCCGCCCTGACTGTCGGGCAATTGAGGGTAGGACCATCAACCAGCTTCCAGGCTGGGCCATCAGCACGGGGTGGCCGCACTTCACAATATACTACGGACAATCATGTCACAGCTGCGACAGCGGAAACAAGGGTCGATACCCGATATCTTCCAGATTCGGGTAATCAACAGCAAGGGCGTACTTCTGAACCATACGTCCAGGAAGACGCTGAGCCAAGGAGGCGAAACTTGGACCGTCGACAGCGCCCGGTCCAAACTCGCATTGTGGAACCCGACCACACCTTAGCTCAGCAGGCTCAAAATGTAGCAATGCCAGACATCTCGACTATGATACGTCAGATGATCCGTGAAAGCCAAGGACTTACCAATGACGATTGGGGAATTTCTCGAAGCCATACTCCTTTCACGGACGAAATACTATACGCTGAACCTCCTCGGCGATTCAGAATGCCAACTCTCCCTATGTACGAAGGAAGTTCTGATCCCAATCAGCACATACTGAAATACGAATGGTCAATGAGCGCCGCAAGGGCCGACGATGCAGTGAAATGCCGCAGCTTCCCCATTTCACTGGGAGGAATTGCGACAATGTGGTTTACAAGGCTACCTCCAAGATCTATCTCTTCATTTGACCAATTAGCTAAGAAGTTTGTTGAACAGTTCCGTATGCATGTTGCCAGACCCAAAGATGTTAACACCCTGTCCAATGTTACCCAGGCTCGTGGGGAAACATTAAGGCGTTACTTGGAAAGATTCCATGCGGCATGCGTGGAAATTAGTAATCCCAACGACAACTCAATTTTAATGGCATTGACAAAGGGAATTGATCCCGATTCTGAATTTGGAAACTGGTTAGCCGGAAAACCCCCCGCATCGTTGGACCGTTTCTACTCCAAAGCCGCTCAATTTTTACGGCAAGAGGACGCAAAACAGTCTAGGAAGCAGGACGATGCAAAACCCGGAAGTGAGGGAATACAAAGCAATGTCGCAGTTAAACAGTCCGGTGACAATTCCGGAAAAGTCCAGTTAAACATACAGAACAAACAAACCCAGCCAAGAGGTGGCAATGGTCAGAATAAGAAGAGAGACCCGAATCCGGGCCCACGGTGAAGGGCTCCGATGTTTGAAAGTTATACACCGTTAAACACATCACTGGAAAATGTGTATTTGCAAACTTGCAACACAGAACAGTATAAGAAACCCGCTCCGAAGCGGTCGTCAGAAAGGCAGATTCAGACGGGAAAGTTTTGTAGGTTTCATGAGAGCTATGGCCACAATACTAATGACTGTCGCCATTTGCAAGATCTGATAGAAAAATTGATCAGGGAGAGGAAGTTAGATCAATTCGTACGGGCGCCGCAATCTGGTGGTGCGGGCCCATCGAATCCAAACCGTGCGCAAGATCAGGAAAGACAAGAGGAACCCGCTCGTACAGGCGGGAGGCTAGTTATCAATACCATAAGTGGTGGTCCTCATCCAGCGGACAGGAGCTGGAGGGAAATGGAGTCGTATGCTAGCTCTATCCGGCATGCGGGCTTCGAATGTTGCAGTAATTGTGAGGATGGAGCCCCGGCTAAGCAACAAAAAACGATGTCTGACGATATCATATTCAGAAGCAGAGATGCTGACAAAATCGAAGCTCCAACGATTGATCCACTGGTCATATCTGCCCAGGTCGGTCCTGCTTGGATGAAGAGGATCCTGGTTGACAGTGGAAGTTCTGTAAACATTCTATTCAAGCGAGCTTACGATTTAATGAAGATGGAAGCAAAGGACCTGAAACCCTGCCAATCCCGGGTTCATGGCTTCAATGGCAGTGCAACGATACCTACTGGGATAGTAGAACTACCAGTGGAACTGGGGATCGGAGAGCGCAGGAGAGTCCGACTACTGCAATTTGTTGTTCTTGACATTGCTTCACCGTACAATGCATTCCTGGGTCGACCAGCTCTCGCTGAATTCAGGGCAGCCATTGCCCCGTGGTGTTTGACTTTAAAATTCCCAACCGATCATGGTATAGGAATCGTTCAAGGAGATCAGGCAGCAGGAAGAGCCTGTTATGTTGCTGAATTGCGAGAAGCACAGAAGAAGGAGAAAGGAAAGGGCGTAGAGGAATCTCTCTGCGTCCGTTTTTCTGATAATTGACAGCTAACGCCTGGGCCCCGGCCCGGGCACCACTACCAATTCCTTAGAGATCTTGACCCTAGAGATAGCGAAGATAAAGCTGAAGTAGACGAGAATCAAGCGTCTCCAGCCGAACTGACTGTGGACGTCCCGGTCAGTGAGGATGACGACTCAAAAGTACTGAAAGTTGGATCTCAACTGGGAAAACAGATACAACAGGAATTGGTTGAATTTCTTCAGGCGAATCTTGATGTCTTTGCCTGGACGCACTCCGACATGTGCGGAATCTCACCGAACATTGCAAGTCACTCTTTAAATATTGATCCGCGACATGTTCCGGTCAAGCAAAAGAGGCGTGGTATGGATCCAGAGAGATCTGCCGCCCTTAAAGAAGAAATTGACAAATTACATTCGAATGGTTTCATCCGAGATGCTCTATACCCAGAGTGGGTGTCAAATCCGGTAATGGTTCGGAAACCGAACGGGAAGTGGAGAACTTGCGTCGATTACTCTGATTTAAACAAAGCCTGTCCAAAAGATAGTTTTCCACTTCCCCGAATTGACCAACTCGTTGACTCAACTGCAGGTCACGAATTGTTATCCTTTATGGATGCTTATTCAGGTTATAATCAGATACCCATGCATCTACCCGATCAAGAACATACTAGTTTCGTAACCGATCTGGGACTCTACTGCTACAGAGTCATGCCCTTTGGTTTAAAGAATGCCGGAGCAACTTACCAACGCTTGGTTAATCGAATGTTCGCTGATCAGATCGGGAAGACCATGGAAGTCTATGTGGATGACATGTTAGTTAAGTCCCGATTTTCCACAGATCACGTCAAGGATTTAAATTCAATGTTCTGTATCTTGCGTGAGTATGGAATGAAGCTTAACCCGCTAAAATGCCACTTCGGCGTCGCATCCGGAAAGTTTCTAGGGTTCATTGTTAACGCTCGTGGGATAGAGGCAAACCCCGAGAAGATCTGGGCAATAAGGAATTTGCAAACTCCAAAGACCATCAAGCAAGTCCAGAGTCTCAACGGGAAGGTAGCAGCGCTAAGCAGGTTCATCTCGAAATCCACTGATAAATGTATTCCTTTCTTTGATCTAATCCGGAAAGGGAAACGAAACTTTGAATGGACCACGGAATGTGAAGGCGCATTCCGATCGCTGGTTCTACACCTCTCTACGCCACCGATTTTGTCGAAACCAATTGATCACGAACAGTTATACCTTTATCTGGCGGTATCCGAGCATGCGATCAGTGCTGCTTTGGTCCGGGAAGAAGATCGAGTGCAGAAACCGGTCTATTATGTCAGTAAACGATTAACCGGAGCTGAGAGAAATTACCCCAGGTTGGAAAAACTGGCTTACTGCTTGGTCATTGCCTCGAGAAAGCTTCGTCCTTATTTCCAAGCACATCCGCTTACTGTGTATACCGATCAGCCGTTACGACAGGTCCTCACGCGGCCTGAGACGTCTGGAAGGTTACTCAAGTGGAATATTGAACTGAGCCAATTTGACATTACTTATGCTCCGCGGAGAGCCATTCAAGGGCAAGTCCTAGCTGACTTCATAGCTGAATTTACTGTTCCTGACGAATTACCTGAAACCAGCGAGTCTCCTGAATATATATGGAAACTTTATACAGATGGTGCATCAAACGATCGATGTTCGGGCGCTGGAGTTGTACTAGAAACCCCCGAAGGTCGATCCATATGCTATGCTTTGAAGTTTGATTTTCACGCAACCAACAATGAGGCCGAGTATGAAGCCCTGTTGGCTGGATTAAAGCTTGCCAGAGATCTGAAAATTATCGCTATAGAAGTGTATTGTGATTCACAGTTGGTTGTCTGTCAGGTACGAGGAGAATATCAAGCGAGAGATCGAAGGTTAGCTGCTTATCTAGCCCGAGTTCAGGAAGCGCTGGATCAATTTGATTATTATGCTATTTACTACATACCACGAGATCGCAATCAAAAGGCCGATTCATTGGCAAAGTTGGCCAGCACAGGTGAAGCACAGCAAATGGGACTCGTCCCGGTCGAAACTTTGCCTTCCCCGAGCATCGATCAAATCAAAACAACTGATGTGTTAGAGACCTTTCCCAGCAGAGAATCATGGATGACTCCGTATCGAAATTATATTGAGAATGGAGTACTGCCTGAACACCGAAATGAGAAAAGGCAAATTCTACGAAAAGCTTCGCGGTTTATCATTCAGGACGGGATCATGTATAGAAAAGGTTATTCTGTTCCACTCCTCCGGTGTATCGCTCACGACGAAGTCAAACGAGTGTTACATGATGTGCATGAGGGAGAATGCGGCGATCACACCGGTGGACAAGCGCTTGCTAAGAAGATACTCAGATATGGATATTACTGGCCGACCGTAAATCGAGATGCTGCCAATTACGCCAGGAAATGCGACAAGTGCCAAAAACACGCTCGAATTCCAAGAGCCCCGCCTACCGAGTTAACTCAAATGGTCAGTCCCTGGCCGTTCGCTATGTGGGGTATCGATATCATTGGCGCTTTGCCTCTGGCAAAAGGTGGTGCGAAGTATGCCATCGTTGCAGTTGATTACTTCACGAAATGGGCTGAAGCCGAAGCTCTCGCAACGATTACGTCAAAGAAAGTGATAAACTTTGTGGTCCGCAATATCATTTGCCGATTTGGACTCCCGCACACCATCATCACCGATAACGGGACCCAATTCGAAAGTTCAGAGTTCAAGAGTTTCTGCCAACGATTTCATATTCATAAAAAGTTCTCTGCAGTCGCACATCCACAAGCAAATGGTCAGGTCGAAGCTGTTAACAAAGTTATCAAATCCATCTTAAAGAAGCGACTGGAAAAGGCTGGGGGCAAATGGGTCGATGAACTTCCTATGGCGTTATGGGCCTATCGAACAACTCACAAGACCGCAACTGGACACACCCCATTTTCCTTATCCTATGGCTCGGAGGCCGTCATTCCAGTGGAGACAGAAGTATTTTCTCACCGCGTAACTTATTACGATCCGAAAACAAATGCTATATTACTCGCTGAGTCTTTGGATCTGTTGGACGAGAAACGAGAAGAAGCTGATTTAAGAGCGGCCGCTTACCGAAGTCGGGTCGCCCGATTATATAACACCAAAGTTCGCCCCCGAACCTTTGATCTCGGCGATCTGGTCCTCAAGAGAGTATACCCGGTTCCTTCACACATGAAACCAAATTGGGAAGGACCGTACGTGATTACGCAACGACTTGGAGATGGCACATTCAAACTAGCAACCGTGGACGGTCTAGTTTTGCCAAGGGCCTGGAACAGCGAGAGTCTCCGCCGCTATTACATATGACAGGCTTTATTCATTTCATTATGTTTTTTATTCAGCAATTTACTTTTGCATTTCGAAATTAGAATTTGTAATAAGGCAACTGATTTGCCATATTTTCTTATTTCAGCAATAAAATGCCATCTCTTCGAGCCAGAGCTGTGATTCATTAAATACAATGTACAACATCACGATGCACGAAGAGCTAAGTTCCATCACACCATGGAATTTATTCAAGTAGGGAGTGGCTGTGAATCAATCAACCACTCGCTAAATGAAACCCGAGCTCGGGGGCAAGCCATCACTTCAGGCCACGAAAATGGGTTGATACACGACAACCCTTCATTCAACTCCGTACTCCCAGAGTGCGAGGTGGAGTATAAACATTTTACTAACTCCGTACTCCCAGAGTGCGAGGCGGAGTATAAACATTTTACTAAACTCCGTGCTCCCAGAGCGCGAGGCGGAGTATAAACTCTCATTTAACTCCGTACTCCCAGAGTGCGAGGCGGAGTATAAACATTTTACTAACTCCGTACTCCCAGAGTGCGAGGCGGAGTATAAACATTTTACTAAACTCCGTGCTCCCAGAGCGCGAGGCGGAGTATAAACTCTCATTTAACTCCGTACTCCCAGAGTGCGAGGCGGAGTATAAACATTTTACTAACTCCGTACTCCCAGAGTGCGAGGCGGAGTATAAACATTTTACTAACTCCGTACTCCCAGAGTGCGAGGCGGAGTATAAACATTTTACTAAACTCCGTACTCCCAGAGTGCGAGGCGGAGTATAAACATTTTACTAAACTCCGTGCTCCCAGAGCGCGAGGCGGAGTATAAACTCTCATTTAAACTCCGTGCTCCCAGAGCGCGAGGCGGAGTATAAACTCTCATTTAAACTCCGTGCTCCCAGAGCGCGAGGCGGAGTATAAACTCTCATTTAACTCCGTACTCCCAGAGTGCGAGGCGGAGTATAAACATTCTCCTAAAAACCCCAGAATACTCCGAGAGCGCGAGCTGGGTATAAACACTAACAAACTCCAGCTTCCGAGAGCGCGAACTGGAGTATAAACATTAACGAACTCCAGCTTCCGAGAACGCGAACTGGAGTGTAAACATTAACTAACTCCGTGCTTCCAGTACGCAAGGCAGAGTATAAACATACGTCAACTCCACACTTCTCCCCAGTACAGGGGGCAGAACCATAACACATAACAAGTTGAAGACAGAAAGAGAATAGATTTTCATTTCCATTATCAACAAAAAGAATCTGATTACAAAGTGTTTATGAAAAATTCTGCTAGTGGGAGCCGAATCCACATCTATACACGGCTATAGAAAAAATCGACAAAATGCTACCCTACGCGACAAAGATTTAGGGAAAGAAGTTCATTCTTTCTTCTTCCTTATCTTCTTCTTTGGAGTAGCTCCACCTGATCCGCTGCCCGACTTCTTCCTCAATCGCTTGCTCTTTTCAGGCTTGCCCTCCGGCAGCGATATGATGTCGACATCCTCCTCAGAGCTGGAGGCGACGGAAGTTCTTCTAGGAGGACGAGCCGGGGGCATAGGAGAAGTAGCAGGAGGAGGGACAGGAGCGGTCTCGATCAATACAGTACCACCCGGCGAAATCACCATTAGCGGGGCAGGCCCGGGCGGACTAGAACCAACATTCCCTGCTGTCATCTCGGCAGCAATCTCAGCTAAAACGTCGTCCTCACGAGATGCTTGGGCCGCATCAGATGTGCCAATGGCTGGCATAGATAAACTAGCGGCCGGAGCAGCCTCATTCACAACATCGGACGGGTTGGCAGAGGGATCGATGGGTTCATTGAGAAGCTCCTCAATCATCTGAGCGCTGAAAGAAAACATATTTGCATCTCCCTCCTCGCCAATCAAAGTAGAAGCCGTGATGGCTTCAGAAAAAACTACCCCTTGTGTTTGCTGAGAAACTGATAAGGCAAGAGGCGCAGAAACTATAGCTTCGGTCACTGAAATACGACAAAACGAAGGTTGTTAGCCAAGTGTGTTGCTTAAGGTTCTTCACAACAAAACTACGAGAAGCGTTCAAGTACCTTCCTTAGTCTGGACCGAAACATGGGTGGAATCATCGGCGGAAGATAATAACGGTTGGTCAGGATTATATGCAGGAACAGATTGGGGGTCTACCGCACCAGTAGTCTCGGGCAATGTTGAGATTACGGCTCCAACACTAGCCTCGTGATGCGCGGTCCCCGAACCTTCGCCTGTCTCTGATGATTGGACGCCGAGTCTTTCTTTCGCCATAGAAATTACCACCTCATGAAGGGTCTTCCTCTCATCCTCAGTAAGCAGGCGCATCTCCAGTTCAAAATCGTCAAGTGCTCCATCTGGTTGCGCCGCTCTCTTCTCATTCACCAGCCGGGTCCAGGCATTATACAAGATCATGGAGTCATCTCCCAGCCACGCTAGATTTCTGTGTTCCAGCACATTAGCGTTATACGTGACTAAGAGATCGTCAAACTCAGCATCTAGCCTGGACCTCTCCTCCAAGATTTTTTCCTGAATCTCCGCTTCCACAGACTTAGCCTTGACCGCCGCCGCAGCAAGTTCGGCTCTGAGGGATACTGCTTGGTCGCAAGCCTCTTGAGCAGTAGCATTCGCATCGTCCTTCTCCTTCACCATTTCAGCGAATTTGGCCTTGAGCTCGTTCAGCTCTTTAACGGCTAAGTCTCGCTCAGCTGCAACGGTGGTATTACGATGGCCCATCTCTTCCACTGTGGCACAGTGTTCTTGCTGCATCCTCGCTAGTTTGGCCACGACACCCTCGTGTTTCTTAAGTGTATCAAGCTCTGACTTTCGGGATGTTTCCACTTCGGACTGAAGAACTTGAATGATGCGTTTCTGCTTCGCAATGTCAACGTCGCGTTCGGCAATGACTTTCGCCCTGTCAAAAGCTACTCTAGAAGCCTTCACGGCTGCCTTATACCACTCCTTGTACTGAGCGTAGAAGTCGTGGATGTAGTTATGAGCAGTGGTCTCAGCCTCTGGTGGAATTCTTTTGAAGTTAGGCGGGAAGATGTAGCCGTCCATGCAAATCTCCGGGTAGTCGTTTTTCATTTGGGCGAGTTTAGCAGCTCCCTCGCTTGTCAACTCAGCCGGAGCTTGTTCAATTATAGCAGCTACCGTTGGTTCCACTCTAGGCCGTTGAGCGTCAGGCCGAGAAGATTGGGAAGGCAATTGTTGCTGATGAGATGGCCCTGGGAGGTCTACTGGGGCCCTAGGAGGCGGAGGAGAACGAGATCGGGGTCGGTGCTGATACCCCCGGTCTCTATCAGAGTAATCATAACCAGAACGGTTACGCGAGTAGTCTCTGTCTCTATCATAACGTTCCTGACTCGAGTAGCCTCGCCCATGGTCCCTATTTGTCTCTCTCCTACGGGAATCATAGAATGGAGAAGATTGACGCACGTTCCGAAGCCTATCTAGAGTGGAGCCGCGTCCTGACATCTCACCTGCGATAAGAAAGAATTACGGATTAAAATCCCATAAAGCAATGTTTACTATGCAGAAATCATGAAGTGCCGTGAAAGTGTGTGTAAATGTGTAAACCCCCAAACCGACCGGAAGTGTTGACCGCACTTAAAGGAAAGGGCTCGTTCATATTTAAGACATCTTGTAATTCCTCCAACCCAGGATTATGAGAGATTGATATATAATCTGGGATAGGAATATCGTCAAGCCCTTTGAGAGAATCTCTCGAATGAGAAGGGGCGGCCTCAGAAATCATAACTCCGGAAGCGGGAAGAAGCACATCTACAGATTTTCCCCCTTTTGACTTAAGTTTTTTGGAAACGGCGGCCTTGCCTTTCCGTTTTTCTCCCGATTCCTCCAAGTTTCCCGAAAGGTCAGCCATCGGCTCTGAATCCGTCTGAGTTCTTTCTTCGTCACTCGCCTCGATTATTCTGATCCCGAGTGACCTCTTCGCTTTTCTCTTCTTGGGTTTCTTCTTATTTTCCTTCTTGGAGACGGACTTTGAAAATCCCTCAACAACTATGCTTTGATTAATGTCAATCAAACCCAGAACTCTTAAGTTGTAGTCGTTCAGCACCGAGTCAATATGCCTCAGCTCGCTTGGGACTTCTTGAAGACTCCGGACAGTGCCCTTGAAACGCCCTCCATCGGGCCTAGAGATAATAGCTGTAAAAGGAATGAAATGTCAATTTTTATACCGAAGGGATATTGGTCAAAGAAACAGGTTAAGGCGCTCACGTCTAGACAACCATCGCCTAGCGAAACCCGGAGGGCATCGAACGTAGAACCATTCGTTTTTGAAATAGCTCAGGCGAGTCCAAGCTCCAACTACAACTTGGCAATTTCTAACTGCCTCCAGGAATGTAAACGACGGGCTATCACCCCTGCTCTTGAAGTTAAATATGTGTCTGATCTCGAAGGGCCTAGGCGGGCGAAAAAGACAGTCCATGAATATTATGAAGACACTATTCAGCAGCGCGTGCCCGTTGGGATGAAGTTGTGAAGGAGCGATCCCTAAATATGATAACATCCTTCGGATATATTGATTGAAGGGAGGAAGAGTTCCAGCCGCACAAGCATGACGGTAGAATGCTGTATATCCTTCAGGTGGATTGTGCGGTCTATCGGTAGCGCTGGGCAATAATACGTCGCCCAAAGATATGTTATGCTTTAAGCATATTCGTCCCAACAAGGATTCAGATATGTTGGACTGAACCGAATCAACAGGGTCCTCGATAAATATCGCCTCCGACAATTCATCTGGAGCCGGATCGATTACGTCGGCAGGGATGTCAGGAATCTCAAGCACAGGAGGAGTCGGGCTCTGCACCTCTTGTTGTTGGGAGCTCGAAGATTCCATAATTAGCTAACTCATCAGAAAGCAACGTTAAGTTCATAACCAGCCCGTACATGCCCCAGTATAGTGTGTGTGTGAACGTGTCGTGCAGTACAAATGATATGCATCACTTGAGCAAATTTAACAGAATAAAACAAGATGTTCGTACAACATATCTTGGGAATTTGAGAATGAAAATGACCGTCATCGCTGACCGTCACTTCCACAACATCCGAACACTACGAACCAACCTCGTGTACAAGTCAGTTATATTGTTGGTTAAGTCACCGTTCCATCAACGAGCCTCAAAAAGGAGGTCAAATCTTTCGGTCAAGTTCGACTATGTAAGGCCGAAGCTCGTCGGAGTCAAGTATGCTAAGAGTTCATTATGTTCGTCAAAGTTCAACTTGAGATTAGTCGCAGCTCAGATGTTGGAGCAAATCAGAAGAACAAGTGTTAGGACGTTCGAATCGATCGATTCGAATCGACATAAGTCGAATCGATGCTGTTCGAATCCATACGCCTTGACTCCATTAAGGTCGACTCGGTAAACGCCTTAAGAAGAAAGAGCGCTTCGAATCCATAAGCTCCGCGTAGCTTCGAATCGATCAGCAGTCGATTCCTTCGAATCGATCAGGATGACATCAGCTGGGCGTCGAATTGATCGAGTCGAAGTAACGACGCTCCTCCATTTTAGCACTCAAGATCGATTCGACGCGAACGAACTCGTTCCTCAGATTCATCGAGTCGACCCACTCTCGACTGCACAGTTCCTCATAATTTTCGAGAGGTGTCGAGATTAGTGATGGCGTTTCCAGTTTTATCTTTCATTGTTCGAATCGATCCCTTGGTTACCTGGTTGAATTCGATTACAGATGAAAACTTGAAGGAGTTTGATCAACTCGTGCAAAGCGCAGAACCTTGAAAGATCGATTCGAAGAAAGGGCTCTCGCAACAGTAAGAAAGTAAAAAATGAAAGTGAAAAGAGATCTCGATATATATAGGGGATTGCGAGACGTTTCGCATCCCGGTCAGATGCAACCGGAGAAAATGGCTTCAGCCTATCGATTCGAACGAGTATCTTCGAGTCGATCACTAAGAAGCCTCTATCGATTCGAAACAGGCAAAATGGTTTCATCGATTCGAACTCAGGGGTACGCAGGTTACAAATCTACTTCGAATCCATCCCTCCGAATCCATCCATACAATATCAAAGCGAAGCTTCATCGATTCGAGGCGCAACGTCAGAAGAGCCAGGGAGAACGTTCGACTCCAACGATTCGAACAGTCAAGTTCGAATCCCTCAATGGCAAATCCACCAACTCAGAAAAATTCAAATCCACGCAATATCGATTCGGAGAACCATCGATTCGAAGTGCCCACCTCGAAACCCTCAACTTGAAGTGGATCAAAAAACATAGCTTCGCATCCGTCAAATACCACCGGTCAGATGGACAAACCGTTCCAATGTTTAAAATTGCTTGTCTACTCTTATACCGATTCAGGAGAGGATCAGTACGAGAGGATGATCATAGATAATCATAAAAGCAGTGTTTTAACTCAAATCTCAAATCGGTCCAGAAGAGGACCGACGCAGATTTCGATAGTAAACCGAACTGACAACGACTTGCGATCACGCAACGTTAATCAAAGCCAAGATAATACACGTATGCACGTATTTCTGACTAATGTTTGATCTCTATCATTTACAGGGATCGAATGTTCGTCTCGTCACGACTCAAAAAACTGACAGCCAGTCACTATTGTGCGACGGTCGATTACAACAATACAGAATGCAACTTTCGATAAAGCATGATGTAGCTATCCAATGAGAGACTGCAGCTTTTCAAAGCACGTCATGTTTACACAAGACGTACTTTGGGGGGCAAATGTTATCCCGCCTTTTGGCAAGGCCGTGACACCAAGGACTTGACTAGATACCGGTAACAGATTGTCTCGGAAGTCGGTTACACGTAAAGATCACTACGGATATCGATGAATTTTGTCCGAGTCCAGTTCGGGCTGCAATTGATAAGACGCGTCAAGCAGAGCCATGGGAACCAACGATCCAAGTTTCAAGTCAATTCGAGTTCGTATGCTCGAGATATCGTCGACAAAAGATGGAGTAGGGCACCTTTAGTTCGAATCCATAGGTTTCGCCTATGTTCGAATCCATTGGCCAGGAAACAGTTCGAATCCATCGAACTTCCATTGCCTCGACTCCAGCAGCTCTCCCTTGCTTCGACTCCATCAGCATAGAAGCTCTCGTTCGAATCCAGCCGGACCAAGTAGTTAGCTATACTTCGAATCGATTCGAAGGATACCTTAAGTTCGAATCGATTGGAGCTGTCTACAATTCGAATCCATCAAGAGAGGGAACTTCGAATCCAGAAGACATTGCTTCACTTCGAATCCATCGTGGAAGCTTACCTTCGAATCCATCCCCTTGGCCTACTTCGAATCCATCGTGGAAGCTTACCTTCGAATCCATCCTCTTGGCCTACTTCGAATCCATCTGATAGATGCGCCTCGACTCCATCCCATAAGCTACCTCGAATCCACTAGGCCACAACAGCTAAGAACGTGGAGTCGACCCAGTCAATCCGGAAGGGAAACCGGATCGATTCGAAGAAAGCGCACCACGTCACCATCTTCACGAGCAGGAAGATCGATTCGAACGAATCGATTCGAGCATATCGATTCGAACGACTCCAGAATACGAATAACACCAACTTGAATCGATCATAACTCGAGTTCTACAAGTCCAAATCCCATGAAATTTTCACAGAAGCTCAAACACATGATGAAGAATGTGCACACCAAATTTCAGCTCAATTGGACGATTTCTTGATCGATTCGAACCAAGGGTCGAATCGATCCCAAAGTGGGCCCGGGTCTCCAGATTTCGGCCATGTGGGCCCCCTGACGTACCAGAACTGGTCTCCCCACATTTTAGGCGAAATACCAGCCTCCTACACCTATAAATAGACCCCCTGGTCATTCAGAAAAGGGGTCGGACAATTCTAAGTACTGAAGAGCGCCCAGATTCTGCCAGATCTACTCCAGAACACCGCCGCTGCTTTAGATTGACACTTAGCATTGAAATTCAGTTGTATTACATTGTTAACTACTGTAATCTTCAAGTAATCGAGCAATAAAATCATCAAACTTCATAGTGGACGTAGGCAAAGCGCCGAACCACTCTAAATCGCTTGTCTTTGCAATTTACTTTCTGTTATTTGGAGTTTTTGTTAGATAATCCACAGTATTATTTTTCATTCTGCGCGTTTATCTCTTCAACGACTTCCGAAGAGTGTTGTGCCCATTTTTGGTGCAAACAATTTTATTTACTGTATATGTTCAGTTTTGCCAAATTTAAATTAACAACGCGGTATTTTGAGCAATTCAACTCCGGCATGAGTGTCTACCTATACACTTATAATGGATGCGAATGGTCCAAAATTCTGGGTCGTTACAGTTGGTATCAGAGCTTTGGTATCTCTAGGCAAAACTTAACATATAGGGTAAATGTATTTATAGAATCACTCTCATTCGAGTTTCAATCTCTTCCTTTTGACTCGATTCCTTGAATTTTTGGAACGTTCCCTCGGTTCCGAAAATCATTCTTGTCCCTCACTATTCATATTCGTCTGAATTCTGGAGTATCCAATAACTCCACTTTGAATGATCTCTATAATAACTTGGCGGTCTCGCCAAACTTCGAATGATTTGTAAAGTGGTGAAACTCCTTTACAATTGGCATTGATTTACCGGAGATTTCTGTATCCTTGGTTTACGATGCTATCTATCTCCTGCTATACCTGAATTCTATTTCTTGAGATCGAATGTCGATTTACCTCGAAATTCTACAACGATCTTATTCTTGAAGTCACGGTTGACCCGGTTAAGGTTGCCCGCGATTTATATAAACTTATCCATCTTCTTATTTGTTATTTAAATCATCTTTTCTTCTGTTTCAGACTTATCTTCGAATCAAAAATTCTCTTTGATTTGATTTCTATCAAAATTGAATCCCTATCCTTATTTTGAAAAATTCATTCCTGTATCGTCGAGCAAAGAAGTGTATTTGTAAATTAATATTAAAAATGTTTTAATATATGTTGTGTTGTTTGAGTTGTTGATGTTGATTTGGGTTTTCGATCGATTCGTCTGATCAATGCTATCGATAGGATTTCCAAAACACTTGAGCAGAGCAAACTGACACAATATCGTTTTCAAGTTTGGTAAATAAAATAAAAGTTTTGTGTGATTATATTATATAAGTTTTCTGAAATTAAATTGTTAATGAATTTGTTGTCTGGAATAATAATATTTGACTTTTATTTATTGTTTTGTAAACCATTGACTATTGCATAATATAAATAAATGAATTTATAAACTTGGTTATAAATTGATTGGAATTTGAAATGAATTAAATTCAGAAATTTGAGAATTTATTAGTTTCCGGTGATTTCGAACTTTGGTTTTTTAAAATTTTAAAGGATATATATTGAAAGTATTTTCGAATAGAAATCGTTTTCAAAGAACTTTTAAATGTTGAAATCAGTGCTCTTCTCTTTGTCGCTGGAAAATAATTTCGGTGATGGTGGCCGCATCATCGACATTCATTTTCGAGTTTCGAAGTGGAGAGACTATTATGTATCTTTCCTACGGTTTTGTTTTGAAAAAAATTTTGATTTGAATTTCTTCAGTAATTGATTTATATATATATATAGGTATTCTATTTTAAAATTTAATTTGATTTGATATAAATATATATATATATATCTCTAAATTGTTTAATGAAGTTAATCGGAAATCTAATTCTTAAATTTTGTTAAACGATGATTTTAATTATAAATAAAACCAAAATTTTGGAACTAATATTTAAACTTGAATAATTGAATTGAGAAATTATTTTTTTTCGTATATTGTTCAACTGCATTCTAATACAACTTACCTAAATCATTCAGAAGTTGAATATGTAATTGTATAATATTTAATGTAAATTGAATTTATAAATAAATTTGAGTGTTTATAATAAATGTTATACACTAAATTTTGATTATAAAGATGTTAATAGAGTTAGATAGGATAATAAGTAAACTCAGTTAATAATGAATTAAATTTGTTTTGAAAGAATTAATAAGTTTTGTTTTGAAGGTTAATTAATAAATTGAAATTTGATCAACTTATGAAAATACCTTGAATTTAAAAGAAATTAGTATATATAAATTAATTTAAATCGAAACTTTTATGGTTTAAATTAATTTATATGGGTTAAATATATGTGATAAGATATATTAAGTGGAATAAAGTTAATAATAATTTGGAATAAAAGAAGTAAATTTGTTGAATAAAATATGAGTATGATAAATGATTATACAAATTAATGATTTAGAAGTTGTTGATTTAGGATAATTAGATATAAAAATAAAAATATTGAATTTAGAAATAGTTGAGTTTGATTTAACTTAAGTGAAATCAAATGGTTTAAATCAACTAGTTAAATATTAATTAATTTAAATTTGAATTTATGTGGTTTAAATTAATTGATATTTTGTATTTCGAATCTGTTTTTCTTCTAGTTATTTCTATTCTCCTACCTCGTTCCTTTTCGGGGACGAAAAGTTTTGAGTGGGGGAGAATGTAACGACCCGTAAATTTCAACTGTTTTAATAACGTAATTAGTTGAAATTTTGTGAAATTTTAAACGATAAAATTCTGAAATAAAAATTTATTATTTGGAATGCGTCTAGTTAAACATAGCAACTGGTAAATTTTCGTCCGAAAATACGAAAGTTTATTTCGCGCGTAAATTTACTTCAATTTAATCAGTTAAAAAAGCGATGAAAATAAAATGTTTCCGAAACCCAAATATTTTTACATAGAAAAATTCTAAACCATCTTCTGAGCAAGATGTCAGTTTGTCGTTTTTCCAAATTCGGACATCTTAGGCTCCGTCGATCTTATTTTTCAGTGCTTTTCTTGCATTTTCCGCTAGTGGGAAAATTTTTCTAATTTTTATAATTCAGTCGTACCACTAACATCTATATACCGTTTTGATCGTCTCGACATGATGATCTCCGTAGAATACTCATTTGTATATTTTGGAGTTTACCGTGCCGTGCAATCTGTGAAACGCCTGGCGTATCGATTCCGCAACCGAGTTTTTGGGTTTCCTGTCTTTTCCTTTTCCAACGTATAAACCAATTGCCTCTATCATTTATAATTTCTGCATGTTGTTTTTCTATTCCCAATATTCAATTTATTGTTGGTTCGTTTCCCCACTTTCTTTTGCATTTTCGGTGGTGAAATATAAATGATAACCTGTTCATTTCTTATCTTCTTACGTTGCTACTTTTGAGAGAAATAATATATGCAGTGCCTCTCCATTTCCTTTCTTCTTCCTTTACCTTTTCCTGTTGCATTAATTCTTCATGGCCTTTCCCCTCCATTCTCAAACACAGCCACCCTCTCTCGGCCTACACCTACGGCGAACATCCCAGCCACTCCTCAGCCATCATTCGCCTCCAAGCATAGCCCCCTCAAACCCCAACTCGCATAGGACAGCTTGCATCCCTTGCCTAAGTTTTTTTTCTCAACCACGTGAGCAACACACGCTGCCACCCACCCCAAGGCCGAGCTGCTGCACCTTAAACCCGAACCCAAAGCCACCAATAAACCGACACCGTCGTTCTTCCCTCCGACGCCTTGCAACTGAACCCTCCACCTCAAGTCCACTGCTGTCGTGCTTCTCCTCCCCGCCCCCTTCTGTTGTATAGGTATGCGTATACATGTTTTACCATATCTGGCTATGGTGCTATTTACATTATATATAGTATATATATATATATATGTATAGTCTGTTTTTTTTGTATATATAAACCGGTGTAAGCATTTATATGCAATGGTTTAAATATATAATAGGTGTAGATGTTTACTGCAAATGTTATATTCATTTTATACCAACAATCTTCAAGTTATAGTATATATATTTGAATAGATCTATATCTTACGTACATATGTCAGTCCATATACAAATTGTTATTTAAAGTCATATTAAAAAAAGTGTAATATAGGTTTATGTGTACATTTGCATTCAGTTTCCTTATGGCGGGTTCTCACTGCATTTGGTCTTCATGCTTGCATATTCCACTTTTGCATGTACCTTCCTATTGCATGTCTACAATATGCACTAAGTTATATATTTGTTTGTTTTGAGTATTTGCCTGTACAGTGTTCGCATAAGTGTAACTGTCCTTCCTTATCTCATTTTTGTTTTAATTTATATGCTAGCTTTCATATATTTTCTGGGTTACATGGAAAGTTTTATTATTAACTCTATGCTTCTGATTTTTTTTTTCAAATGGTTATTTTTTGTAAAAATATATATATATATATATATAATAATAATAATAATAATAATAAAATATAGTAGGTATATAAGGCTATAGTTTGCATGTACTACGTCAACAATACATGTGTATAGTTGTTAAGTTGGTTTTGCTGCTTTCAGTCCTAGGGTATATTATAAAGTGCCGTATTCTTCAGTACCTTGTACTACATTTATATAGCTATATTCTTGTAACAGTAGTTATATTCGGAAGTTGTTTATAATTGAGGTTTGCATGGGACATTTTGTATAAGTACTTTCACTATTATTTTTATTGTTGAGTACAATTTGTATAGGAATGCGAAAATAGCTTAGCAGCAGTTATTTTTGTAGAATTGCATTAGATGACGATAACGTACCACTTATCAAACGTTTTTTTATCTATTGATACCTCAATATAAACTATTATGTATATTTATGTTAAGTGGATTTAAGGTCTGCATTTGGTTTTGCGGTCTGCATGTTGGGATGTATAAAGATAAGCATATATGAAATTCATGCATGAAATTGCCTTTACATGTTGAAAAAAAAAATTATATGATATTAAATGAATAGTGATTTTTAATATTGTGTATATAAAGGATACTCTTATAAAGATTTAATTTTTTTTGTGTTGGATATTGGTTGAAATATGGGTTAATATAATATACCATTCGTTCGAATTTATCATCATCAACCAAATTCTGATTTGATTTCATCGATTTTTCGTTATCAGTTTAGATCGTCAGATTCGTGCCGATCTTTCTTCGCTTTGATTCGTAACTCAAATCAGCTTTGTTGTCCAACTCTCTAGCCTCGCAAGGTGAGCAATCACTCACGATTAACGTTCTTTTATTTATTAAATTTGATTTCAATTGAAACAACAATTGAAATATGCTGTTGTTAGATATTTACACTGTTATTACCTGTATCAGTTCACCTGTGACATCTCACACCATTATCTGTTATATATGCACTGATAATTCCGTTTGGTTGTTAAATGTTTGATTGTTTGATGTTGACATTGAACGTTAAATTGTTAATGTTGAAAGTGGTAAATAATTTGAAATTGAAATCGACGTAGGATAGTTAAATTTGGTATATGTGTTAAATTTGATTTGATGACATTTGCATAATATGACCCCTTTTAATTGTTAAATTAAATTGACATGTAAAATAGTGATAATTACATTTTGAACCATTGAACGTATATTGGATTAATTGTTGTAGTGTTAAAATTGAAATCGAATGACAAGTGAGAAACCGTATGAATAATTAATGTAATAATCCTTAATCTGCGTGAAATGATAGTGTAGATTCTAGAGATAATTATATTAATTCGTACACATAACAATGCGAATTAATACGGTTATTTCGGGATTATTTGAATTGATTATTGGATTGATATTGATTGTTGTTATTGCTTGTTTATTTACTTTGACATCATCCCAGTTATCACACTGCAAGTTCCCTTTGATATGCTTTGATTTTGAATTGAATTGGAATCGGGTTGAAATGATAAATACCCAAATTAAACCTTGACTTAGGATAGAAAATTTAATAAAACCCGATTGGTCAATAAATTGATTTAAAAATAAAATGAAGATTTTATTTGAATAAATAATATGGTTTTGAAATGAAGTTGAAATTTGAATTTTAATGAAAGGAAAATGTTAATGTTTAATAATCTGAGACAAAATATTAATAATGTAATTGATGAAAGAAATTTGTTTAAATCTGAGAAATGGTTGAATGAAGTTTGAAATGATTTAATAATTAAGTTTGAAATTATAATTAAGTTTGAAATTATTAAACCTTGAAATTATTTAATAATTAAGTTTTGAATTATTTAATAATTAATAAGATTGAATTATTTAATGATTAAATTAAATTGAATTCTTTAATAAGAGAAATTGAACTTTTGAATAAGTGAATTTTGCTTCGTAATAATTGAAATTGAGTTTTCTTTATTAAGTAAGTTTTGGAAAATTATTTAAGAAAGTAAATAAGTGAAATTGAATTTCTGTAACAAGAAATGAAAAGGTGATATTTTTGGAATTAATGTAAGACTTGAAAGTTAAAGAATTTGATTTGACGAATTTAATTTAATTCAAATTTGTAAGTTTTGATATAATGAAGTTAAACTTAAGAAATTGATTTAATGATTGGAAATTAAATAGAAATTGTTTTGAATGACAAATTTACTTAACGAATATTAAATGAAATCGATAAATGAATTTAATGGATTTGAATGTTAAATTAAATTAATTTAAATGTTTTCGAAAAGAAACTTATATACGAACTTGAATCAATATTTGAATTGTTTAAATAGAAATTGAATTTGAATTATAAGATTTTGAAATGGTAATTTGAAAGTCTTGTAACGTAAATTTTGGAAATTGGTTTTTGAAAGACAAATGAAATGTTGGTTTACGAATTGAAATTGAAATTGATTTGGTTTTTGAAATATATAAACGACCAATCGGTGTAATAATTACGAAAGTTATTAAAGAGACCGGAATCGGTAATGGATATACTCTCTATCTAAACCGAGACCACTTTAATAACTATACGCGGAGTGATGATCCAGAATGAAGTGGTTGGAATGATGTACGTGTTGACTGAAGAAAGAGAACGATGATGGATAACCTTGACACTTGTGTCAAATTGGAAATGACTAAAACAGGAGCTGTGCCGGGCCAATGGAGGATTAGCTACCTCAAGTGGACACACTTCTTCGAACTACTTATACTTGTTGTCGATTGGTGCACCCTTGATTTTGAGAGTGTTGTTTCACGGTGTTGCGGGCGCTGCGGCGTTGCGTTCTCACCAGTCCGGATCAGGCAAACGGTAGTATCACTACCTTGGGTATTGCCTCATGTGCCTTGTCATACTTGTATTCCATTTACGCGCGACCACTACGATTTTGATTTGTACCTTTAGTATATGGATTGCCCTCTGGTGACTTCCGGTTTTGGGGAAACTACGGTCTTGTATATGCTTTTGGGAATAAAAACGTGTTAAGGGTGGAATGGGCCATGACTTAACGCTATTTTGATATCTTTTTATATTACTGATAGACATTATCTACTTATCGTATGCTACTACATAGTAGATAGTTTAACGGATCCTTAAAGGATGGTTATTCCAAACATCCTTTGAGTTACTTGTATTTCAATTGTTATTTCACTTGAGTTGGATTTATTGATATAAGAATGTTAATCCTGACTCGAGTGTCTTGTGTTTTGCTTTACGCTCGGGTCAGACTGAGTGGTTCAGCTTTCGAGACTCACCTTTGGATTGGAGCTTTGCTTGAAGATCCAGCCATCTATTCTGCTTTCAGTACTCGATGATTCCAGTGATGTATTCTGATTTGTATCTGATGTATCATATTACTCTTCCGTTGTATCTGGTTTAACTCTGATGTATCGTATTTCTCTTCTGTTGTAAACTCTGATGTATTTTATATATTCATATAGTAGCTTCATGAACTACTATCTCTTTATTTCCGCTGCATTTATTACTCTGTGTCTGTGATCTGTGATTATTTTATTTACTGTATATGTTCAGTTTTGCCAAATTTAAATTAACAACGCGGTATTTTGAGCAATTCAACTCCGGCATGAGTGTCTACCTATACACTTATAATGGATGCGAATGGTCCAAAATTCTGGGTCGTTACAGTTGGTATCAGAGCTTTGGTAGCTCTAGGCAAAACTTAACATATAGGGTAAATGTATTTACAAAATCACTCTCATTCGAGTTTCAATCTCTTCCTTTTGACTCGATTCCTTGAATTTTTGGAACGTTCCCTCGGTTCCGAAATTCATTCTTGTCCCTCACTATTCATATTCGTCTGAATTCTGGAGTATCCAATAACTCCACTTTGAATGATCTCTATAATAACTTGGCGGTCTCGCCAAACTTCGAATGATTTGTAAAGTGGTGAAACTCCTTTACAATTGGCATTGATTTACCGGAGATTTCTGTATCCTCGGTTTACGATGCTATCTATCTCCTGCTATACCTGAATTCTATTTTTTGAGATCGAATGTCGATTTACCTCGAAATTCTACAACGATCTTATTCTTGAAGTCACGGTTGACCCGGTTAAGGTTGCCCGCGATTTATATAAACTCATCCATCTTCTTATTTGTTATTTAAATCATCTTATCTTCTGTTTCAGACTTATCTTCGAATCAAAAATTCTCTTTGATTTGATTTCTATCAAAATTGAATCCCTATCCTTATTTTGAAAAATTCATTCCTGTATCGTCGAGCAAAGAAGTGTATTTGTAAATTAATATTAAAAATGTTTTAATATATGTTGTGTTGTTTGAGTTGTTGATGTTGATTTGGGTTTTCGATCGATTCGTCTGATCAACGCTATCGATAGGATTTCCAAAACACTTGAGCAGAGCAAACTGACACAATATCGTTTTCAAGTTTGGTAAATAAAATAAAAGTTTTGTGTGATTATATTATATAAGTTTTCTGAAATTAAATTGTTAATGAATTTGTTGTCTGGAATAATAATATTTGACTTTTATTTATTGTTTTGTAAACCATTGACTATTGCATAATATAAATAAATGAATTTATAAACTTGGTTATAAATTGATTGGAATTTGAAATGAATTAAATTCAGAAATTTGAGAATTTATTAGTTTCCGGTGATTTCGAACTTTGGTTTTTTAAAATTTTAAAGGATATATATTGAAAGTATTTTCGAATAGAAATCGTTTTCAAAGAACTTTTAAATGTTGAAATCAGTGCTCTTCTCTTTGTCGCTGGAAAATAATTTCGGTGATGGTGGCCGCATCATCGACATTCATTTTTGAGTTTCGAAGTGGAGAGACTATTATGTAGCTTTGCTACGGTTTTGTTTTGAAAAAATTTTTGATTTGAATTTCTTCAGTAAAATTTGATTTATATATATATAGGTATTCTATTTTAAAATTTAATTTGATTTGATATAAATATATATATATCTCTAAATTGTTTAATGAAGTTAATCGGAAATCTAATTCTTAAATTTTGTTAAACGATGATTTTAATTATAAATAAAACCAAAATTTTGGAATTAATATTTAAACTTGAATAATTGAATTGAGAAATTATTTTTTTTCGTATATTGTTCAACTGCATTCTAATACAACTTACCTAAATCATTCAGAAGTTGAATATGTAATTGTATAATATATAATGTAAATTGAATTTATAAATAAATTTGAGTGTTTATAATAAATATTATACACTAAATTTTGATTATAAAGATGTTAATAGAGTTAGATAGGATAATAAGTAAACTCAGTTAATAATGAATTAAATTTGTTTTGAAAGAATTAATAAGTTTTGTTTTGAAGGTTAATTAATAAATTGAAATTTGATCAACTTATGAAAATACCTTGAATTTAAAAGAAATTAGTAAATATAAATTAATTTAAATCGAAACTTTTATGGTTTAAATTAATTTATATGGGTTAAATATATGTGATAAGATATATTAAGTGGAATAAAGTTAATAATAATTTGGAATAAAAGAAGTAAATTTGTTGAATAAAATATGAGTATGATAAATGATTATACAAATTAATGATTTAGAAGTTGTTGATTTAGGATAATTAGATATAAAAATAAAAATATTGAATTTAGAAATAGTTGAGTTTGATTTAACTTAAGTGAAATCAAATGGTTTAAATCAACTAGTTAAATATTAATTAATTTAAATTTGAATTTATATGGTTTAAATTAATTGATATTTTGTATTTTGAATCTGTTTTTCTTCTAGTTATTTCTATTCTCCTACCTCGTTCCTTTTCGGGGACGAAAAGTTTTGAGTGGGGGAGAATGTAACGACCCGTAAATTTCAACTTTTTAATAACGTAATTAGTTGAAATTTTGTGAAATTTTAAACGATAAAATTCTGAAATAAAAATTTATTATTTGGAATGCGTCTAGTTAAACATAGCAACTGGTAAATTTTCGTCCGAAAATACGAAAGTTTATTTCGCGCGTAAATTCACTTCAATTTAATCAGTTAAAAAAGCGATGAAAATAAAATGTTTCCGAAACCCAAATATTTTTACATAGAAAAATTCTAAACCATCTTCTGAGCAAGATGTCAGTTTGTCGTTTTTCCAAATTCGGACATCTTTGGCTCCGTCGATCTTATTTTTCAGTGCTTTTCTTGCATTTTCCGCTAGTGGGAAAATTTTTCTAATTTTTATAATTCAGTCGTACCACTAACATCTATATACCGTTTTGATCGTCTCGACATGCTGATCTCCGTAGAATACTCATTTGTATATTTTGGAGTTTACCGTGCCGTGCAATCTGCGAAACGCCTGGCGTATCGATTCCGCAACTGAGTTTTTGGGTTTCCTGTCTTTTCCTTTTCCAACGTATAAACCAATTGCCTCTATCATTTATAATTTCTGCATGTTGTTTTTCTATTCCTAATATTCAATTTATTGTTGGTTCGTTTCCCCACTTTCTTTTGCATTTTTGGTGGTGAAATATAAAAGATAACCTGTTCATTTCTTATCTTCTTACGTTGCTACTTTTGAGAGAAATAATATATGCAGTGCCTCTCCATTTCCTTTCTTCTTCCTTTACCTTTTCCTGTTGCATTAATTCTTCATGGCCTTTCCCCTCCATTCTCAAACACAGCCACCCTCTCTCGGCCTACACCTACGGTGAACATCCCAGCCACTCCTCAGCCATCATTCGCCTCCAAGCATAGCCCCCTCAAACCCCAACTCGCATAGGACAGCTTGCATCCCTTGCCTAAGTTTTTTTTTCTCAACCACGTGAGCAACACACGCTGCCACCAACCCCAAGGCCGAGCTGCTGCACCTTAAACCCGAACCCAAAGCCACCAATAAACCGACACCGTCGTTCTTCCCTCCGACGCCTTGCAACTGAACCCTCCACCTCAAGTCCACTGCTGTCGTGCTTCTCCTCCCCGCCCCCTTCTGTTGTATAGGTATGCGTATACATGTTTTACCATATCTGGTTATGGTGTTATTTACATTATATATAGTATATATATATATATGTATAGTCTGTTTTTTTGGTATATATAAACCGGTGTAAGCATTTATATGCAATGGTTTAAATATATAATAGGTGTAGATGTTTACTGCAAATGTTATATTCGTTTTATACCAACAATCTTCAAGTTATAGTATATATATTTGAATAGATCTATATCTTACGTACATATGTCAGTCCATATACAAATTGTTATTTAAAGTCATATTAAAAAAAGTGTAATATAGGTTTATGTGTACATTTGCATTCAGTTTCCTTGTGGCGGGTTCTCACTGCATTTGGTCTTCATGCTTGCATATTCCACTTTTGCATGTACCTTCCTATTGCATGTCTACAATATGCACTAAGTTATATATTTGTTTGTTTTGAGTATTTGCCTGTACAGTGTTCGCATAAGTGTAGCTGTCCTTCCTTATCTCATTTTTGTTTTAATTTATATGCTAGCTTTCATATATTTTCTAGGTTACATGGAAAGTTTTATTATTAACTCTATGCTTCTGATTTTTTTCTTCAAATGGTTATTTTTTGTAAAAAATATATATATATTTATATAATAATAATAATAATAATAATAAAATATAGTAGGTATATAAGGCTATAGTTTGCCTGTACTACGTCAACAATACATGTGTATAGTTGTTAAGTTGGTTTTGCTGCTTTCAGTCCTAGGGTATATTATAAAGTGCCGTATTCTTCAGTACCTTGTACTACATTTATATAGCTATATTCTTGTAACAGTAGTTATATTCGGAAGTTGTTTATAATTGAGGTTTGCATGGGACATTTTGTATAAGTACTTTCACTATTATTTTTATTGTTGAGTACAATTTGTATAGGAATGCGAAAATAGCTTAGCAGCAGTTATTTTTGTAGAAGTGCATTAGATGATGATAACGTACCACTTATCAAACGTTTTTTTTATCTATTGATACCTCAATATAAACTATTATGTATATTTATGTTACGTGGATTTAAGGTCTGCATTTGGTTTTGCGGTCTGCATGTTGGGATGTATAAAGATAAGCATATATGAAATTCATGCATGAAATTGCCTCTACATGTTGAAAAAAAAATTTATATGATATTAAATGAATAGTGATTTTTAATATTGTGTATATAAAGGATACTCTTATAAAGATTTTTTTTTTTTTGTGTTGGATATTGGTTGAAATATGGGTTAATATAATATACCATTCGTTCGAATTTATCATCATCAACCAAATTCTGATTTGATTTCATCGATTTTTCGTTATCAGTTTAGATCGTCAGATTCGTGCCGATCTTTCTTCGCTTTGATTCGTAACTCAAATCAGCTTTGTTGTCCATCTCTCTAGCCTCGCAAGGCGAGCAATCACTCACGATTAACGTTCTTTTATTTATTAAATTTGATTTCAATTGAAACGACAATTGAAATATGCTGTTGTTAGATATTTACACTGTTATTACCTGTATCAGTTCACCTGTGACATCTCACACCATTATCTGTTATATATGCACTGATAATTCCGTTTGGTTGTTAAATGTTTGATTGTTTGATGTTGACATTGAACGTTAAATTGTTAATGTTGAAAGTGGTAAATAATTTGAAATTGAAATCGACGTAGGATAGTTAAATTTGGTATATGTGTTAAATTTGATTTGATGACATTTGCATAATATGACCCCTTTTAATTGTTAAATTAAATTGACATGTAAAATAGTGATAATTACATTTTGAACCATTGAACGTATATTGGATTAATTGTTGTAGTGTTAAAATTGAAATCGAATGACAAGTGAGAAACCGTATGAATAATTAATGTAATAATCCTTAATCTGCGTGAAATGATAGTGTAGATTCTAGAGATAATTATATTAATTCATACACAGAACAATGCGAATTAATACGGTTATTTCGGGATTATTTGAATTGATTATTGGATTGATATTGATTGTTGTTATTGCTTGTTTATTTACTTTGACATCATCCCAGTTATCACACTGCAAGTTCCCTTTGATATGCTTTGATTTTGAATTGAATTGGAATCGGGTTGAAATGATAAATACCCAAATTAAACCTTGACTTAGGATAGAAAATTTAATAAAACCCGATTGGTCAATAAATTGATTTAAAAATAAAATGAAGATTTTATTTGAATAAATAATATGGTTTTGAAATGAAGTTGAAATTTGAATTTTAATGAAAGGAAAATGTTAATGTTTAATAATCTGAGACAAAATATTAATAATGTAATTGATGAAAGAAATTTGTTTAAATCTGAGAAATGGTTGAATGAAGTTTGAAATGATTTAATAATTAAGTTTGAAATTATAATTAAGTTTGAAATTATTAAACCTTGAAATTATTTAATAATTAAGTTTTGAATTATTTAATAATTAATAAGATTGAATTAATCCTTTAATAAGAGAAATTGAACTTTTGAATAAGTGAATTTTGCTTCGTAATAATTGAAATTGAGTTTTCTTTATTAAGTAAGTTTTGGAAAATTATTTAAGAAAGTAAATAAGTGAAATTGAATTTCTGTAACAAGAAATGAAAAGGTGATATTTTTGGAATTAATGTAAGACTTGAAAGTTAAAGAATTTGATTTGACGAATTTAATTTAATTCAAATTTGTAAGTTTTGATATAATGAAGTTAAACTTAAGAAATTGATTTAATGATTGGAAATTAAATAGAAATTGTTTCGAATGACAAATTTACTTAACGAATATTAAATGAAATCGATAAATGAATTTAATGGATTTGAATGTTAAATTAAATTAATTTAAATGTTTTCGAAAAGAAACTTATATACGAACTTGAATCAATATTTGAATTGTTTAAATAGAAATTGAATTTGAATTATAAGATTTTGAAATGGTAATTTGAAAGTCTTGTAACGTAAATTTTGGAAATTGGTTTTTGAAAGACAAATGAAATGTTGGTTTACGAATTGAAATTGAAATTGATTTGGTTTTTGAAATATATAAACGACCAATCGGTGTAATAATTACGAAAGTTATTAAAGAGACCGGAATCGGTAATGGATATACTCTCTATCTAAACCGAGACCACTTTAATAACTATACGCGGAGTGATGATCCAGAATGAAGTGGTTGGAATGATGTACGTGTTGACTGAAGAAAGAGAACGATGATGGATAGCCTTGACACTTGTGTCAAATTGGAAATGACTAAAACAGGAGCTGTGCCGGGCCAATGGAGGATTAGCTACCTCAAGTGGACACACTTCTTCGAACTACTTATACTTGTTGTCGATTGGTGCACCCTTGATTTTGGGAGTGTTGTTTCACGGTGTTGCGGGCGCTGCGGCGTTGCGTTCTCACCAGTCCGGATCAGGCAAACGGTAGTATCACTACCTTGGGTATTGCCTCATGTGCCTTGTCATACTTGTATTCCATTTACGTGCGACCACTACGATTTTGATTTGTACCTTTAGTATATGGATTGCCCTCTGGTGACTTCCGGTTTTGGGGAAACTACGGTCTTGTATATGCTTTTGGGAATAAAAACGTGTTAAGGGTGGAATGGGCCATGACTTAACGCTATTTTGATATCTTTTTATATTACTGATAGACATTATCTACTTATCGTACGCTACTACATAGTAGATAGCTTAACGGATCCTTAAAGGATGGTTATTCCAAACATCCTTTGAGTTACTTGTATTTCAATTGCTATTTCACTTGAGTTGGATTTATTGATATAAGAATGTTAATCCTGACTCGAGTGTCTTGTGTTTTGCTTTACGCTCGGGTCAGACTGAGTGGTTCAGCTTTCGAGACTCACCTTTGGAGTTGGAGCTTTGCTTGAAGATCCAGCCATCTATTCTGCTTTCAGTACTCGATGATTCCAGTGATGTATTCTGATTTGTATCTGATGTATCATATTACTCTTCCGTTGTATCTGGTTTAACTCTGATGTATCGTATTTCTCTTCTGTTGTAAACTCTGATGTATTTTATATATTCATATAGTAGCTTCATGAACTACTATCTCTTTATTTCCGCTGCATTTATTACTCTGTGTCTGTGATCTGTGATTATTTTATTTACCGTATATGTTCAGTTTTGCAAAATTTAAATTAACAACGCGGTATTTTGAGCAATTCAACTCCGGCATGAGTGTCTACCTATACACTTATAATGGATGCGAATGGTCCAAAATTCTGGGTCGTTACATTGAGTGAATTATTCTTTTTCCCTATTTGGATCATATTGGGCCTATGAAGCATAATGGGGTTTCACTAGATCCAATCTAGTTGTTTTAATAAAATCATATTTTATTAATATTGACTTGTCCATAATCGATTAATCAATGTTAATTAAGTGTGAAATATGAATAGGTATCGAAATGTCCAATTGTTTAATATCTAAAACTAGTGACAAACGTCGTTCAAAGATGCTTGCACGCTAATATCAAATATAAAAAACACTGGACCATTGGTTATATAAGTAAAAATCTATATCTAATCAGAAAAAGGAAAATTTCACAGTGGAATTTAAATTAAAAAAGACATATATCTCAATAATTAATACATAAATCCCAACAATAAATGCATATATCTCGGTGAAGCATACAAAGACCAATACAATGTATAAAACATGTTTATTCCTTTATGCATTGATTATTATTAAATTTATAAACAATAAAACACTAATATAGGGAAACAATTTAAGTAAACAACTTGTCAACAAGGTATGCAACCAAACTCCTTTCCTTTCTTTTGCTATCATGTGCAAGCTTCAATAGGAAAAAATGTTCAACTATATTTAGATGGTGCCAATTTCTATACCACTTAGCCCAACCAAAAGGATCTGCTGGCTATTATATAGAAAAAATCTATCCATATACCCTTTCAGGATCAAGCCCATGTAGTTCTATTTTATGCTCTCTCCTGCATTCAAATACCCTTTTAGCACATAAAAACTATTATATCCATGCAACCGATGTAACTAATGCAAGCAGGAAACACTACTCCTACTAAGCCATCAAAATCAATCATCATAAATAGCAACAACAATAATGACAATACATAGCTAGTAAACATCCCACAAGTTTAACAACACTCAATGTCAACCCCAAACATCAAACAAGCCAACATCGACAAATATACTCACATATACTAATCATCAACTATTAGTAATACATCATCAATGTAATTATAAATCAAATAAATATGCATTAACCATTATGTCGGTAACACAAACACCAAATCATATCAAACTCCCTACTAAGCTCCGCTTTCAACTCAATAATACTTGCCATACAATGTGAAGCAATCAACATGTCATCTACACATAACAACAAATAAATCATACTAGCCTCACATCTTCTAAAGTACACACTAGTCCTTGTAGCTCTTGGTGAATTCTTATGAAAGCATAAACTTGTCAAATCTTTTATACCATTGTCTTGGATATTGCTTCACTCCATACAAATATTCATTTAGCTTACACACATAATTTGGCTTACTAAAACCTATGAACCCCTCTGAATAACATATGTATATATCCTGCTCGAAACCTCCATGCAAAAATGCAGTCTTTACATAATTGCTCAAGCTCCAAATCAAATGAGCAACTAGATCCAATAATACACGAATCGAAGTATGTCTCACAACTGAAGAGAATATGTCACAAAACTCCTCACCCTTCCATTGTGCATATGCCTTCTTCACTAATCTCGCCTTATATATCATATTTCCATCACTGTTGTCTTTCACTCTATAGATCCATTACTACCATGGCTTGCTTTCCCAAAGGAAGTGGAACTAAATACCAAGTGTGATTTTTATGCAATGACTCCATCTCCTCCTCCATAATTAGCCTCCATCTATCATAATTAGCTGACGTAGTAGCATCTCTATAGTCTCTTGACTCATCACAGGCAACCCCCAAAGCATATGTAGTTATGTCATCAAAATCAACATCCTCAATGCTAAACCCAACAAAATCGCAAAGCCAGGTAGGCTTCCTCCTCACTCACTAACTGGCCTAGACTAAAACTAAGCTCCACTATGGTTATGAACCTCCTCATCAACCCTAAAGCCGTCGATAACATTATCAACCATAATTTGATGATTTACTTCGTATTTGGTACTCTTATGTCCTTGAACTATCATCAACTGGTGTAGGTTCTAACTTCAACATAGCCTTCTTATCTAAACCAAACATTCTTGCTGGTCACAATCTTCTTCGTACAAGAACGCCAAATCCTATACCCCTTCACTCCTTCGTAATGCTTAAGAAAAATGCACTTGCTTTCCCTTGGATCCAACTTACCCTAGCTCTCATGAGCATAAGCTGGACATCCATGTGAGAAACGGTGTAGTAACTTGTGCACCAATCTTAAGGCTATTTTAACACCAGAGGGGAGTGAATAGTGTATTATAACTTTTATAAAACTTTTTAACTTATTTTAATATTTGATCAAAACACAGATAATCAATCATATATATATATACACACACGCGCACGCGCATGCACATACACACTAACAGGTAATCATAGAAATATATATAAGTAGTAAAGTAAAGCAATGAGTTAAGAGATGACACCAGAAGTTTTATACTGGTTTATATTTCTTCTACATTCAGTCCTATGTAATTTCTTGTACATATTTCTTTTCAATCGCCTACTTTGAATAGGTAGCAAGAAAAGCAGAATACAGTCTTGATTTCAAGGCAATGAGTACACCCTCGTGATATCCGAGTTCAGGGTAGACTCTCTTGATTTAATCTGGCAACAACATCACCCACTTGATTTAATTGAGCAACAAACACACCCACTTGATATGAATAAGTAACAAGCACACCCATTTGATTTGAACGGGCAACAAGCACACCCAAAAAAAATAGTAGTAGAGATTTGTTAATTTCCAAATACATACATTTGTACTTTGGATATAAGATATCTTATAGCCCTTGTGATAGTACTTTGATCTTTGAATTGATGATAGAATATGTGTAGGTAAGTTGGTAGTTTGTAGAGAGTAAAGTAGAGTTTGAATTTGAGAAAATATGTAGTGAGAGTCCAGAGTAAGAAGAAGATAGATAAAGTTAGTTGAAAATTAGTTCTCTAACCCTTTATACAGTGTTTGAAAGGATGTGTCTATTTGTGAAATGATGTAATAAACAATCACAACTTCTTAAAAATTAAAAGGCATCTTTTCAACGGTTTACTCTATGTTTAAACGGATGCGTCTATTTGTGAAGAGATGTAACTAAAAATCATAACTTTTCAAAATTTAAAAATCATCACTCCAATGGTCTCTATGTTGACATATCTATATAGCATATATCGACATATATGTATGTATGTTTTGAAAAACAAAAACAGTTTTAAGATGTCCTAAAATTCTTAATTTTTGTAAATTTATTTACAGATAGTTTCTAAAATACTTTAATATAAAAACCTTTATAAAATTTTTGTAAAAATATATTCTAAAAATAAAATAAATATTTTGATAATTAAGTAATAATAAGTATTTTGAAAAGAGAGTATTCAAAGAATCAAATGGTCGCTATCCAAGACTAACAAATTATTCTATTGTTTATTTACTTCAAACTATAGTCTTGAACTCTTCTTGTCTCTATCACTAGACTCATGAGTCTTCAAATATCTTGATCATCTCTGAATCTTGATCTCTAGTCTTTTATTGAGGTCTTCAAACTTGATTATCTTATACTTGTATAAAACCGTATAATATCCTGCAAAAAATTCTATACTACTTGAATAAACATTGGTATATGTATTTATATTCGTTTTCATCAAAATCAATATCTATGGTATTAGCAACCCAAACACTCTAAGGAATTAATAACTTATAGACCTATGTTTCCATACTTCCTTGGGGATTTTCATATCTATAGTTGAAGAAGCTACGTATTTGGAGAGGAAAACTGCCATAGATGGGGCCTTGGCCCAGAACCCCTTATCCAAATTAACAATCAATCTCAAACATTGGGTCTTCTTCAACAATGTTTGATTCATCCTATCCACCACACTATTCGACTATGGATCACCCAGTGTGGCATAATGTCTACTAATACCTCCACACTCACAATAGTGGATGAATTCTAATGACACAAATTCACCATCATTGTCTGATCTCGGAAACTTCAGCTTCTTCCCCGACTACTTCTCTACTGTTGCTTTCCACTTAAGGAACGTGGCAAATGTCCAATCTTCGGACATCATGAAATAAACCCAGACTTTCTACAAGAAATCGTCAATAAAAGAGATAAAATACTTTGCTCCACCTAGCAAAGCTCATGGTGAGTGCCCCACACATCGGTATGCACATACTCTAGCACATCCCTTTCCTTATGTGAACCAACGTCAAACATGACCTTCTTCTACCTACCAAGCACACATCCCTCTCATAGGACCCAGGCTTTGACTTATTAACATGATCCACCAAGTCACGCCTGTGTAATAACTCCAAACTCCAACATGTCCCATCCTGCCACAACTGATTCTAATTTGGATCAGAAGAACCAACTGCTGTAGCCAACTATCCATTAATAGTGCTTCCTTCAACATAAATAAGTTGCTCACCCTTATATCTTTCATCAAAACTTGTGAACCTGTCGCTATAGTCAATCTCTCGCCTTCAGCCAAGCTCACTAAAGGCTTTAATCGATAATAAACTCCTACATAACTATGGTACATGTCTCGTATCAGTAATAGTCCTAACCACCTCATCAAACATCTTAATTCTCACACTTCCAACATCAACCATACAACAAGACCCGTCGTTTTCCATAAGAACTGAACCACCATCAGCTTCCTGGTAAGTGACTAAACAACTGATATGTGGTGTCATGTCATAAAATGCTCCAGAATCAATAATCCTTAGTGCACTCCTCGTAGAAGATGCACTAGTAAAAAGAACAGATACATCATCATCACTATTTGCATCTGATGTCTACACCTCTACTGTAGATGTCGATGTATTTTCTTCTACTTTCTTCTCTCTCTTTCTATTCAATTCCGGACACTCATGATTATGATGCTAGGGCTTCCTAAATGGGTAACAAAACCCCTTCTTAGGTCCTCTAGATTTGGAGCTAAGCTTCAATCTATCATTGCCTTGCTTGGATTTGTTCTGCTTTCTTTCCCTCAAAAACTCAGAACCATCTCCGCCTTCATTACCAGCCAACTTCCTTGTCAAAACTTCGCTATGCAACCCTACTTTAACATCAGCCAGGATGATGGTGGTCCTCCCATAGATCATGGAATTCACAAACATACCATACTTTGAAGGTAGTTAGCATGACAGTATGACCACACGTGCTTCATCTTTAATATATATACCTACCGCCTTCAACTTCATCCCCAAAGTGGTTAGCATATCTATGTGCTCTAAAAGTGAGATTCCAGGTTTCGTTCTAAAGGTATAAATTTGTTGTTGAAGAACAATACAGTTGCTAAAGACTTTTCTTGATACGCTATTGTCAATGCATCCCATAGCTTCTTTGCCTCCTTTATGTGGGAAAACTTCCTAAGGATCTCATCCGAAAAACACAACTAAATGGCGATAAGGGTCTCTTCTTCCTTCTCTTTATATTCCTCCATCATAGGCTTTTTAATTTATCCGGCTCTGAAACTATTTTAAATGTCCTCTACTTCTTAAGCATCGCCTCCATCTTTAGCCTCCAGGTTCCAAAATCTCATTTTCTATTAAATCGATTCACCATATAATTATTCAAACTATCATTGGATCCTACCATAGCCAAATAACCTTCAATGACTCCTTTTCTCTAATACTAACTATTAGCGTAATTTTACAGAAATGATTTAGAATCACCAATCAGGGGATTAAAAGATCTGCTGATATAAACAATAACAAATTCAATAATAAGAATAAAATTGGACCCAAATCTTTCCTTTATTAATGAATTTGATGAGATACAAAAGAGATTACATTAGAAGAGAAGATTAATTGATAAAAATACCTTTTATCACTTTATTTGCTTGATTACAATGGTTAAAGCCTCTACAATTATAAGAAAGTTGGATTGGAGAGGAAGAAACTTTAAATTTTTCCACTAGAAAATATCTTCTTGAAAATATCATTCGACTTTGACTTGAAATCAACACTTTGATTTGATATGCCATGATTGATATGCCTATATTATTGTGTGGATGCACTAACAATAAACGTTATCATTTACTAATGTTTTGGACTTCAGGAGAAGAGCAGGTCCAGACATGGAAATAAAATTATGTGGACTTGATCCAGAAAGGGGACATAGACAGTTTTTCTCTATGCAATAGCCACCGGATCTCTTAGGTAGGGATGGAGTGCGTAGCATTAGGCACAATGAATACGTAAAATCAAGGGTTGTTGTGAAGTTTAACACAATGAATTGAACGCATGTTTTCACTATCATCATACGATAATGATGATGCACATTTGAATTCAACTAATCGAAACGTATAACAGTGAAAAGCAATACAAACTTTGTCTTCATTTTCAAAATATAAATGTTAAACGCAATCAGCGGTGAAGGATTAAATCTAACCAAATCATTTTCTCACTGTAAACAAACAAACCAAAACAAAACAAATTATTTAAAGTTGCAGTTCGTGTACTGTTGTAAGCGTCTAAAGTATGTTAATCCACAGGACCCATTCTCCTTACCAACATACTTATACATGCGATCATGCGTCCATTTACTACAAATTTATGACCACGTAAGATGTTGAACCGTTCAAATTCGAAAGAAGAAAAGACAAAGAGGTGCTAATATTTTGAACATACATACATTATTAGTATTTTAACCATGAACTGTTGGCTTCATTACTCGAAAGCATTTACTGCTCTGAAGCAATGAACAGAGATGAAGAGTCAATTTATAGCAGAGATAAAAAGAATAAAAAGCGAGATGTATTTGAGATACACAGTTAATGGCAGGGAGAGATAGGCTGCTATTTACTACTGCTGTCTTTGCTTATATATACGTGAGAATAAAAATGAATGGATGATTAGTGACGTTTCAGGATCTGAATCAGCAGCCTTTTATTCTCTTATCGGCGGGAGATCTGGGATTATAACGCTTCACAGAATCTTATCTTTCTCTCTTCCTTTTGTTTTCTCCATACTATATGCCTTTACATTTATTATGAGGCCTTTGTCATTGTTCCTTCTTTAATGATAAAACTGTTCTTCATACTTTGATATGATCTTTGTAAAGATTTCACGCAGGCCACGTTAAAACCTTTGTTTATGCCATGCTTACTCAGCTCGGTCCTGGTCCCACTAAACAAGAAGTAATTGGCAAACCTAATTCACAACTTCATGTGAATAATTCATTTACTACTGGAATTGAACAGCTGACGAGATTATGAATTCAATAATTTGGTCTAAAGCATGTTCGTTTCAAAGAATAAACTAAAGGATGTGAATAAATTTGCCAAAGTCATGTTTGAATACATTAGAGATCTCCAACCCATGAATTTTTTTATGTAATACACGTCATCAACATGTAATTTAATTCAAATTTTCATCTTCAATTTCAATCGTAATGAATATGATATTATGACTGTTAGGATTTTGAGAGAGAGAGAAAAAACGGTAAAATATAAAAGACTACATTGATTATTCACTTAATAATAAACTATAGGAAAATACAAGTTCTTAAATAGACCTAAGACATTAAACCACTAACTAATTACTTGACCTACAAACTAGAAAATGCCAATACTTACGCTAATTATTAGGCACACGTGATTGACCAATTAAAACATACTCAACTTCTAACACCCTCCCTTAAACTAGATGTGCTGACATCCAGTTTACAAAGCAATGAACTGCACTTCTCAATTTCTTCATCGTCTTGCATAGACGAACTCGGTCACAACTTTCATATCTACCTGGTTGAGCATGCTCAACTGTTTCACGTTGATTGGTACTTTAACCATCAACAAATGCTCTTGATTTATTCTTAGGGATTCACTAACCTTTCCATTCGGGTCGTCCCTTGTATCTGTCATCCCCCCAACAAGTGAGAACCGCGGCTCTTCTTCCTTACTTGTTGGATGACACAAAATCAAGTCTTCCTCACTTAGCCTACTTCACATGTAGGCATGCCTATCTTCTCTTAGCCATATCATCAAACAGTTCTCGAGCGAATCTCCATAAATGTCCAACTCTATAACCAACGCTCTACACATTGTCATCTTCACATTAACAAAACTTTCAAGAAACATAAATTCAACAACTCACAATCATCCAGACTTCTGCAGTCCAACCACCATACCCTACTACAATAACAAAAACAAACTGTGTTTCACCTCCCATTCTTCTCCTGCTACCATCTTGCATCATCAATACCAGAAGCATTCTCCAACCTGACATGCTTCAAACCCAAACATTCTACACTCCTCCAAAACTACAACTTGTTGCTTACAAACACAACCCAGAACTCCATTCCAAAACAACCAGTGCCTAAACACAAACTGAAACCCAATCGCTTCTCCTCACCATCACATCCTTCTCCTCTTAAAACTAACTACAAGCAACATCTCCCTTACTTCAACTGTCCACTTCAACCACGTCAAACCAAATACCCAAACATCTCCATAACCTGTTAATTCTCGGGATCAGCAAAAAACAAATGAACCTCCCCTTTGCACCAACCAAAAATCACCTCCGCCAAACTTCGCTTCACACAAAAAATGAAACCGCACTTACATCAAAAGCTGACATCACCAACAATCATCAGCCCGCTTCAGTTCAACCACCGCCTAGCTAGCAACATCCCTCCTCTTGCCATCAAAACCAAGCTGCAAACCAAACTCCACCATCCTTTCTCTTAACTTCTCTCAACAGCCATCACAACATCTACAACATGCACTTCAGCATACCAAACTCCAACCAATATCTTTCCCCGAAACTCCTTCACCAAAAACAACCTGCCATACACATTCTGATCTCCTCGCCTTCACATCACATCACATCTACTCCTCTTCTGCATCAGTAGCTCACCCAAAATTACACCACATCACCAGTCTTGGCTCTCTTCGAAGACCAACTCCTCACCAGATCCAGGTGAACCCACAAACTACCTTATACTCGTATCCTTCACTATCAAATGCAACTTTCCATGCAAACTCACAAGCAAGGAACAACAGGCAATCTCAGTACTTTCAAAGCAACAATTGGAATTACCACTCCATCCGATCACACATTAGAAGGCAAGTACCCTGCAGCGACATTCACTACACCAATAGAAAGCATCTGCCATTTTTCAATCATCGAAAGATATCATCACTACTAGCACAGCAGCAAGCGACATTTCATCTTAGAGACGCAAGACAGACTCCAACTCATCTACAATTTCTTTCATCTCAAGCACCACTCACTCAAACAGTAATGCATATCCCACCTCGACACCGGCTTCAGTTAATCTTCTTAGCAGAGCAACAAGCAATACACAACTCCAATAGCAGTAACCATCATCATCTAGTTTCAATGTTGGTAGCTTGCAATTCATTTGAAGGCGACAGTCAAAGCACACAGTTCAAGCACTCACTTTAGCAAATCCATACTCAAGCACACACATCAGTAGATCCAGACTCAAGCACCGACATCGGTGAACCAAGAAAAAAAAATCATATACTCTGACGCAACAAATTAGAATGCGATGCAAGCGACTGCAGTTCTAGACGAACTCACCTCACCTTAAGCGATGCGACTCCATATCAGACAAGGACGGCGGTGCATCTCAAAATCAACTACCAGCAACTTCGGTCTTCAGCAACGACATCTCTTTAATCGACAATGATAATACCCATTCGTCATTCACCACAACAACATCGCATATCGACAACTGCTTCAAACTTCACACAATCTATTACATCAAATCATAACATCTGCCTGACAACTGAACTCGGCTGCCACCAACCTCCTAACTTTCTTGCGCCACTCTATCTAACCCATTCCCAGTAACAATGCGCATAAGTCCCTGCTTTTGATCACCACTACCACAGGAAGTCGGACATTGATATGATACCATCTCCACACTCGGCCCACAAAACCATGCAAACCCATCTCCTCCTTTTTAGGAACTGCGTATATACACCACCCTAACCAAATCACAACAACATCATGAAACAGCTCCACCATAATCACCACACTACTCTTCACTGCTACATTTCTGTAATACCATCACCAAGCTTCGCCGTCTTACAACAGCAAGCGCCTTCACCTCCATTTCTTCAGCCAAAACAACACTTCAACTTCACCAACAGCCATCGTCATTTCTTCACCGACCACAACTCCTTCACTTTATCAACTCTCACCATTCAGCCTCCAAAGCATCAGCCACCACTCCTTACATCCATTGCAACCTGACCAACATCACCAAAACTCCTCCCAGTCTTCACTCGATTCCAAACCAGGCTCCCCAATCACAAGCAGCAGTCTCAAATTCCCTCATCTCCTGCTCAAACCATCACCACCAACAACAACTGCTACCTTCAACCACCACAATACTATATCTAGAAACTTGACATAAAACCACAACCACTTGCTGAACAAGTTTTCAGCAGTATCACATTATTAACAGTTCCTAAGGTCCTAAGGACTAGGACAACAACACAAAGTCATAACTTCTTAAACTGCCTCTTCACTTCACACAAATCTTCACATTCAACTGTAAAAGCTTCAGCAAGTCACTCCTATAGATCATTTCAAACACTGCTACAAATCAATTTCATCTCCAGATTAACAGAATATCATCACCTTGGTCGAGCACCATGATACCCAAATTCCAAATCACAAGCACCGACGACCAACTTGCAATCACCATACACGACATCACTCTATTGACAACGAATTGTCCAGATCCCATCGCAACCACAACAACTCCCAGATCTCGAAACTTCTGACTTTGACGCAACATCATCAGATCCAAGTTGACAGCGCCAACATCAGTCAGGCAATCGATGGTAGGAGGTAGCTTCACTCTTCTGACAACGTCAAAGCAACATCATATTGTGGAAGCAACCGTATTGGTTTGTGAGGAGGAGGTCGATTTTTGAAGAAGAAGAAAGCTGTCTGTTTTTTTTTCAAAACTCACGGTAGCACTCTCTCTCCCCCTGGCTCTGATACCATGTTAGGATTTTAAGAGAGAGAGAAAAAACGGTAAAATACAAAGGACTACATTGATTATTCACTTAATAATAAACGATAGGAAATACATGTTCTTAAATAGACCTAAGACATTAAACCACTAACTAATTACTTGACCTACAAACTAGGAAATGCCAATACTTACGCTAATTATTAGGCACACATGATTGACCAATTAAAACATACTCAACTTCTAACAATGACTTCACACAAAATTTATTAAAACTGTCTAGTGCACCGTCTAAGTTTAGGCATTGCACTTCACAATGCGAAGTAATAAATATACACAATTTAGTAATTGTGTATTTATTATTTTTATTTATTTAAGTTTTGATTGAGACACATAGTTAATTTCTTTCTATAAATACATCCTCATTGGAGTAGTTTTTTTTCTTTTTAATGTAATGTTTAATTTTTAGAAATTACATTGAGTTAATGTTGTGATTTATCTCTTGACGCATACGATTTAATTAACATTACATCCTATTTGCAGATACTCTTGGTCATTAAAACAAAATACACGACTTATAAAAATTGATGTGAATTATGATTTTTTTGGTTTGATTTCGAAACGATTCTGATCATCCAAATTAGCATAAATTATATATTTTTTTCCATCTAGGTAAGAGGGTCTAAAAAAATAGAACGTGTATAGTTTAGAATATTAGTTTTTTTTTGGAAATTAGATCAAAATATTTTGGCTAAAGGACCAACAACTAATTCTGGTAAGCATAAAGTTACCCAATTACAAATATAACTCCTAGTTGGGGTTTTATTACAAACCAACTGACTTATTTCATTTCTCTACAATCGTTGAGACTATATTTCGCTCCTCTTCAATCTTCTTCTTCATTATCCCGTCTCTACTCGATTGTCCTCTTTTCCAATACGACCGACGCTCGTTAAATTCAAGGCGCATCCCATAAATTTGCTTATAAACGTTGCCACTCTTTTGAGCTCTACCCATTTCCATAAATCAAGATTTATTCAAAGGCGTCAGATCTGAAGTCATTGCAATCCAGATCTGTAAATTTAACTGAAAATGAGTTGTCTTGAAGCTGATTTCTAGTCCATCTTGACTCCATTAAGATTTTATCGGCACTAATATTCAATCTAGTTTGAGCTTGCTCCAAATATGCCTGCGGTTCTAGATCTGTGTCTGCACCATCATGTTGCTCCTTATTTGGTACATCAGATTTGGAATTGCATAAATAATACTCCAAATTTCTGCTGCCTGGATCACGAATCCATTGTACAGATATGTGCTTAGAGGCGGTTTGATTCTTGATCCAACTTTTAGTTTTTTTCTAGTAATATATTGCATTTTGATTCTATGTACGTCCATTTTTTGCTTTTTCTTGGTTGATTTGCCACTATGCACTCTAAGATTGTGTTCTGTCCAGATATGGTATATTGTAGTAGTTAGTAAAATATGTGGATAAGCTTTCTCCAGTGATTTAGATTTGAATTCTAACATGATTATCTCCATCGGATCTTTTTATTTCATATAACTGCTTGTTTAAGTCCCAATTTACTCGTCGTTTCATTCTACACATAAGATGAGTAATTACATTAAAAGAACAAATGCTCGGACGTTTCTGGTTCTATATCACATAGAATGCATTTTATGTTGTCTGTTCTTCTCCATTTGCTTGTTCCCACTATGGTTGGTAGTTTGTTGTTGATTGCAAAGTAGGCACACAATGATATTTAAGGACAATTTACTTTGTTCCAAATGTATTTATACCACTCTACTTGTGGTTGTTTACCTTTGATGAACTCTCATGTCTTCTTAAAAAAGAATTTTCCTTTTTTGCCAACATACCATTCCCAATATTCACTATTTGCAATGTTATCTATAGGTAGTTTACTGATAGCTTTCTTATGTGGATTTGGGACTGGATGTATATATGGTTGCCATTGATTGTCTATAATAATTGAAGATACTTCAGCATTAGCTCCTCTTATAATTAGCAAATTGTTCCAACCCAATTTGTTAATAAACGATTCATGTTTAAACCAAGGACCAAACTATAAGCTTGTTTCACTCTCACACTTAATTTTTTTGGCCATAAGTAATTTACCATTTTTTTGCATTTCAGAATATTTTTCCATGTGCTTGATTGGCTACTTTTTGGTAAAACACTCCAAAAATTACATGTTTTTAAGTATTTGCTTTTCATCCACTTTATATGAATCTCTAAAATATTTTTAAATAGCAAGTTTAGCTTAAATCATTTTTTAATCTAAAACCTCCCTTCTTTTTTGGCCCGCATAGCTTTTCTCTCAAGCAATTTTGTGACGTCGCCCTTTCCATAAGAAATCATCACATCTCTTTTCCAGTTTATGAATTGATGTTGTTGGGATTTGAAATGTTTGTAACCAATATGAAATTATTGCATGTTTACTGTTTTAATTAGCTTCACTCTTCCTACAATTGAGAGTAGCTTGTTTGACCCCGTTTCAATTTTTTTCTTGTATTTTCTCCACTAGCATCGCACAGTCGTTATCTTTTATATTTGGTTTAATGATAGTGGGAACCCATATACTTTATAGATAGATGACCTTCTGCTATGTTTAATTCATCCAATACCTCCTTTTTGCAATTGCTATACTTGCTAAAGTATGGTTTACTCTTAAACTCGTTTATCTTCAAACCTGTATATTTGTAAATATTCAAAAATACCTTTAGTAGCAACTGCATTATCATAATTTGCCTTAACAAATAACAGTAGATCATCTGTGTAGATCGGATGAGTTATACAAGGCTATATTTTGTTTGTAGACCTTATATATTGTTTAATTACTTCCATGTCCATAAATATAGAGAAGTATTCCATTACCATAGTAAAAAAATATGGTGATAATGAATCACCTTGTTTAATACCCTTGTTACTATTAAATATTCTACTGCTTTATCCTGAATCATCATAGAAAATGTTGGGGTATTAATACATCCATATACTAGTCTAGAGAACTTTACTGGAAAACCAATATTTTCCATTATATGAAATATGAATTTCATGTTCATCTTATCATATGATTTCTGCAAATCTATTTTTAAGCACATATTATCACTAAGTTTAGTACAAAAATTCCTAATCAACTCATGTGCCAACAAAGAGTGCTCATAAACTAATCTACCTTGAATAAAAGCACTTTGATTTTTTGAAATTAAGAAAGGTAGAAAATCTTTTATTCTATCACTAATCAATGTTGCAATCATTTTATAAATAAAGGTACAACATGAAGTAGACATGTAGTCTCCTAATCCTGAAGGATTTTTATTCTTTGGTACAAGGGTTATAAAAGTATGGTTTATATTTTTTAATAACTTTCCCTCATTAAAAAATTTCTTTACTGCATTTACTGCTTGTGCTTTGCTTTTTTTCCAATGTATTTTATAAAATTTAGCATTAAAACCATCTCATCGTGAACTTTTATTATCTCAAGCATAATAATTGTACATTTAATCTCTGCCTCCTCAACTAGTCTCCTATACGTTTGGGTTTAATTTAGTTTTACATATTATTTTATGCATCTGTGTTCCAGACTCATTTGGATTATAAAGTTCAGTAAGTTATTTGACTGCCTCGCCTACTCCAAATTCATTAACAGATTTACCTTCACCATCAAATACATTTCCAATATTATTAATATGCTATCTACTATTCATTTTGCATAAAAATTAGTATAATCATTTCCTTGTGTTAGCCAATCCACTTTTGCATTTTTCTTTAGGTTAACTGTATTTATATAAAGCTCTTTGGATAGATAATTTTAATTATTAATTTTTTTTGATATTTTGTAACATCCCCTATCTAGAGGCCCAAAACCAAGCGCTACAGATGTTGCAGTCATCTATAGTATTAGCTTCCGGCGACTAAATACGGATATGTTAACGGTATCAATAATATCAGAAGCACTTGAATATGAAACAAAACACAAATTTTAAAAACCATTTTACTTCATTATATTTTAAAATCAAATGTTTCACATTCACAACACATAATCCCAAATCATTCTCAGGCATAAATAAAATATAGTTATTACAAAATATGCCAAGAGCGGTAGATGAAGATACCCCCTTGGTTGATTAGAGTCATATGGTCATAACAGACCTAATACAATCATAGCAAAGATATATCAAAACATAACAAGAACTACAAATCCTAAATAGCTATCTGTTTGCCTCCGGTAGCCTTATTCGTCATCCTACTAAACCTGAAAAAGACCTTAATCCCTCAACCTACTCAAATTAATTTTGAGCACCTGAGAGTTTAAGGGGAAAACATAAACTTTGAGTCAGACATCAAATCTGGTATGAATAATACTATACATCCCCGTAAAACATGTCAAGTAAGACCATGCTGCTTAGCGGAACGGGCTTACCCTCACTAACATCCTTTTTAAAACATATCTTTGCAAAACCTTTTATAAAACCATATACAGTGCTCCTGCATCCACGATGGTTAAATACTGTAAAGTTCTTATTATGTAAACGTACATAAATCTCAGGTAATAATGAACCATCTATTCAAACACATAAGTTTTGTTTGGATAACTTTTAACCTTTGGCTGACTCGGGCCTACCAGACAATATAATCAAAATTAACCTAACACCCGTTAGATATTCTTCCTCTGGATTATCTATCCTTAACTATCTGTTAAATACTTCACTTCTGGACGGTCTGTCCCTAACTTTATCATCTCTCAGGTCTTCCCGATCCTAATGGTTTTTCAGGCTCACCAATAACCTATCTGTATACAACATATATTCCTTTCGGTATGTAATCATAATTTTAGTCTACCTGTGACCAAGCCCTACACACTGGAATTTTGGACAATAATTAGCAAGGGCTAATAGCTAATGTATAGGGCGCGACCCCATACTAGTCTCATCTGGTATTCTAATATCTGAGTCATTTTCACTTAAGGATCCCTTCCATAATTTTCCTTGAAAACATTTCCAAACCGAATTAAACCTTTAAATCAAACTTAAACAAGGAATAGTATATAATCTTTATACTTCACTCAAAATCATATCACCATGTTATATATCCTCTTTACTCAAACTTTAGTTGATGAAAACACTTAACCATTTGAAAGAACCTCTTTCTACACTTTAGAAATCATCTATTTCAAATTCAAATATCAAACCTTTCGAAATCAAACCTTTCGTAAACAATAAAACTTTGGACATCCTTCTTTAAAATTTCCTCAAAACATTGCCTTAGAAAATCTTGGAAAACCTTCCATCTCAAGCCTTTCGAAACCATTCACTTAAACCTTTTGAAGTCATTCAACCAGAACCTTTCGAAGTCATTCATTTAAACCTTTCACAATCACTCATTTAAATCTTTCGAAACCATTGAACTTAAACCTTTCATGGTCAATCATTAAACCTTTCGAAATCATTTTGCCAAAACCTCTTGAAATTATTCACTTAAACCTTTCGAAGGCTTACTGGTTTCAATTCAAAACAAATGGAAAACCTTCTTTTAAAACCTTTCTAAGTCATTTGAGGCAACCTTTCAACTAAGTTGAAAGCTCGACTTCGAAAGCTTTAATCATATCCTTTAAAATAACTCTTTTGAAAGCTTTGAGTTATAGTTCAATTTATAAAACAAGGGTAAATCTCCTAAGTCGAAAGTTTCCTTTTGAAAGCAATAGGAGAAGCGGCTGGTTTTTAAAACAAGGAAACCTTTTTAAATTAATCAAAGTAAACCCTTCGACTTTGTCAGAAGGTTCAAACAAAACATTCATATAAAGCTGTAGTAACCTTTCGACAATGTCGGAAAGTTTTAAAAAAAAGTAACAGTAGTAACCTTTCGACTGTATCGAAAGGTTTAAAACCTTTCTTTTAAACATTTTTGACCTGGTCAGAGGCAACCAAATTGAAAGCTCGAATTCGAAAGCAAAGCAGGTGAAAGCTTTTGGTTTGTATAAAACAAACATACCCCAACCTCTTTGGCCATCAACCTTTCGACTAAGAACCCTTTGGCTCTGTCCAGTTCATTACGTACCAAGTAGCTTGATACCATATGCATTGGTTTGACCTTGTCGAAAGCTTAGAACCTTTCGACCTTGTCGGAAGGTCTGGGTCGGAAGGTTTACTGCTGTAATAGGCTGAAATATACTAAAAGTATGATTTCTTTGTTTTTAACTTAAAAAGGATAACTTTTCAACTAACCTGCCTTTGTCAAATTCTCATTGGTTAACAAATTCTTTTTAGAAATGTGCTGCCACTATTTTCAAAATTAAATAATTATTTTATTTTACAAAATACCTCTTCTCCTTAATTAAATATATAAAACATTTAAGTCTCATGCCTTAAATAATTTTATATATTCATCAAAATACATAGGAAAAATCTGGAAAAATCTATTTTAATATGTTGCCTAACATATAAAAATTCCAACCCCAAATATTTACTATTTTAGCAAAAATAATTTATAACCCAATAAACAATTTCCCTCACTAGAAAATTAATATAAGGTCCATGTTAGTTCAGAAAATTATGAGAACCAAAACCCATCTCTAAAATATCATTCTGACCTATATTTAAATTTTCAAGGCATTTGAATGTCATTAAATAGGATTTTCATGTCAAACATATCATAAAAATTTAACATGAACATATATAATTCATCAACAAGCATATATACACTTTAATCATCAAAATATGGCATCTACCTGCAAAAACATTTCGGATCTAATCTTAAAACCAAAAACTAAGAGAAAATGGGATGTAGTGATTATTCACCTTAGCTTTGAGATTATAGATGTGAGATTTGATGTTGATTTAGTTGATTTCTTCCCTTCTCTTGAATCCTAGCTTTTAATCTTCTTCTTGAGAGTGAAAATGGTAGCCAGCCTTAGTGTTTTTAGTTTGAGTAAAATGACATGAATGTGAGTTTCTATCTCCTAAGGGTTTTAGGGTATAAGCTCCATATATTTTTCATATTGCCCTTGTTATTTCCTAACACCTTTGTTTAGGTTATTTTATTTTAATTAACACACTAACATGGCACGACTACCCTTTGTTAATCAAATCTCAACCTTTTAATCTTCACATTATTTAATTTAATTTACCCAATTAATTATTTTGAATAATGTTATAAAAATATGGGGTGTTACAGACTCCCTACCTTAAAGAATTTCGTCCTCGAAATTGCGATAAGGTACACGAACAAATAATCAAAGGTAAAACATACCATCGAACAAATCAGGGTAAGAGTCTATAATCTTGCTCTCCGTCTCCCAAGTACAATCTCTAACATCGTCACTCCACTAAACCTTTACTAACTTGACTGTCTTGTTCCTCGACTTCTTCTCCTCTCTAGCCACAATCTGAATCGGCTTTCTAACTAAGGTCAAATCCGGTTCTACTACTAAATCTTCTAACACTGTAGGTGCTATGGTAGTCTTCGGGTCTCTAACACATTTCCTAAGATGAGAAACATGGAAAACATCATGGACTCCAGCCAAACTACTTGGTTACTCTATTCTATAAGCGAGTTTCCCAATCCTCTCAATAATGCGGAATGGTCCAACGAATCTGGGTGCTAACTTCCTGATTTTCCGAATCTAATCACACCCTTTATCGGTGAAACCTTAATAAACACACAGTCTCCGAAAAAAACTCCAAATCTTTCCTTCTTCTATTAGCATAACTTTTCTTCCTAGATTGAACTTCCTTCGTTCTAACTTGGATTTACTCAATCTTCTCCGCAGTTTCCTTGACCAAATCCGGACCAAGAACCAATCTATCCCCGGTCTCTAACCAACATGCGAGAGACTTGCATGGTCTTCCATACAAAGCTTCAAACGGTGCCATCCCAATACTAGTATGATAACTATTGTTATATGAAAATTCGATTAGATGAAGATGGTCCTCCCATGATCCCCCGAAATCCAATACACAAGCTCTTAACAAATTCTCCAAGATTTTGTTAACTTTTTCGTTTGACCATCAGTCTATGGATGGTAAGCAGTACTCATGTTGAGCTTGGATCCTAAAGCTTCCTGTAGACTTTTTAAGAACTCACTAGTAAACAAAGAATCTCTATCAGTGACAATACTACTAGGAATCCCGTGCAGTCTAACTACATTCTTCATAAATAACTTCGCCAAAATAGGTGTCGTCTTAGTTGACCTTATCAGAATGAAATGTGCACTCTTAGTCAGTCTATCTACCATGACCCATATGCTTTCATTTCCTCTACTAGATCTTGGCACCCATCAATAAAATCCATGGAGATAGAATCCTATTTCCACAATGGAACTTCTAACGGTTGAAGCAATCCACTAGGCTTTTGGTGTTCAGCCTTTGCCCGTTGGCAATTCAAGCACTGCTTAACGCACAAACCAATGTCTCGTTTCATACCTTCCCAGAAGAAACTTCTCTTCATATCCTAATACATCTTCGTTCCTCCTGGATGGATAGTGAACTTCGAACGATGACACTCATCCAAAACTTCCTTTCCTCATGTTTTCTACATTCGGAAGACACAATCTTCCTCTCTTCCTTAACCACCCATTTTGGTCAAGACTGAAATCCTTTAGGTCATCGTTCTCCGTTCCTTCCCTCGACCTTCTGATCCGCTCAGCCAAAACTGGATCCTCCTCTGGCTTAGAAGCTATCTTCTCAATTATTATCGGTCTAACTTCTAAACAAGACAATACAGCACTTCCGATACTAGAACCTTCCCCGGATCTAAACTGCACACTACAAGCTGATAATGCTTCCAAATCTTTCCACTCAGCAATCATAGCCAATAATGCATTCTGATGTTTCTGGCTGAGTGCATCCGCCACCTTGTTTCCTTTTCCGGGTGTGTACTCAATTCCAAAATCATAAGTAGCGGTAAACTCCAACCATCTCTGCTGTCTCATGTTCAGCTCCTTCTGAGAGAACAAGTACTTCAACGACTTATGATTAGTGTAAAGCTCAAATCGCTCTCCCAAAAGATAATGCCTCCACATCTTTAAAGCAAATATAACGGTTGCTGACTCCAAATCATGCGTTGGATGCCTAACTTCATGTGGTCTGAGCTGTCTAGAAGCATAAGCAATCACTTTACCTCTTTTCATCAACACAGCTCCCAATCTAGTTCCACATGCATCCGTGTAAACAACCAAATCTTTATTCCCTTCCATAACTACCAACACCGGTGCATGGGTCAGTAAGTGTTTCAAGGTCTGGAATGCTTCCTTACACTTATCAGTCCATACAAACTTCACACCTTTTCGCATAAGCTTAGTCATCGGTGCTGCTATTCGGGGAAAAATCCTTGATAATATCCAGCCAATAGCTCTTAATCTCGGTCACTGTCTCGGGTCTCTTTCAATTATTCACCGCCTCAATCTTAGTTGGATATACAGACAACCCTTTCCCTGAGATGATATGACCAAGGAACTTCGCTTCCATCTTCCAAAAATGACACTTCAAAAACTTAGCCTTCAAATGATGCTCCCTCAACGTCTCAAGCACAACTCTAAGGTGAACTTCGCGCTCCTTCTCATTCTTAGAGTATACCAAAATTTCATGTATGAAGACCAGCACAAATCTATCCAAGTGCTCTATGAAATTCCTATTCATCAAATCCACAAAGAATGTCGGTGCATTAGTCAGTCCGAGCGGCATAACTAACCATTCATACGATCCATATCTTGTCCTAAACGCCATCAAAGGAATGCTATCCTCCGCCACTCTAAGCTGATGAAATCTCGTCGCCAAATCTAGTTGAGAGAATACCTTGGCTCTACTTAACTGATCGAACAAATCGTCAATTCTTGGCAATGAATATCGGTTCTTTATCATCTTCTCATTCAACTTACAATAATCGATACGTAGCCTCAACGATCCATTCGGCTTCTTAGCAAATACAGTGGCAGCTCCCCATGGCGAACTACTTGGTTGGATAAAACTCTTGCCTTCTAAATCCACCAACTGTACCTTCAACTCTCTCGTCTCGATGGGAGTCATTCTACTTAGCGGTCTACTCACCGGTTCTGTTCCAGGCACTGAATCAATCTGAAACTCAATGGCTCATTTCGGTGGCAACCCAGTTACTGGCTCAAACACATCTGCGAATTCTATAACTACAAAGACTCAATGCAACTCATCCTCCAACTCCATAGTACCCAATAAAACATTTATTTCACAATTAGGGTTCTCTACGGTATAAACTATCGATCACTACAATCCGGGTGACTAAGTAATATTTTCCTATCATGACAAAATATCCTAGCATCATATTTACTTAACCAATCCATCCCAAGGATGATTCCAAATCCCCTAAAGTCAAACACATATAAACATTACTTAAAAGTATGGCCTAGCAAATCAAACTTTAAACGGTCACACCTCATACCAAGTGTTGCATACCCTCCTATCGGATTTGCAACCCTTAAGGAAGTAACTAAGTATGAGGGTTCTAGGTTATGTTTATCTATCAAACTTCGAAAAATAAAAGAATGAGATGCTTTGGTATCAAATAGAACGCTAATAGACATACCGTGAATCTGCAGCGAGCCTTCCAAAACAGCCTTCCCTTTGTCCTGCACTACTGGCCTTGAGGTCGTGGGCTCCAAAGCATAAACTTGCCCCTTTCCTTCTCTTGCAGTCTCTGAGCATTTTTTTCTTGTAATGACCGATCTGATCGCAATTAAAACATCTAACATTCTTCTTTCCACCAGCCTCTTTTCTTTTTCCTTTATCGGTTCGACACTCATTAGCATAGTGTCCCTTCTTGTCGCATTTGTAGCAAAGCACTTCAGCCTTTCCTTTCTTCTGTGCTCCCCCTTTCTGAGCATTCTTTTTCTGAAAAAACTTCCTTTTCTGGCCCTGTCCCATGTGGGCCTCCTTCATCTTCTTCCTCAAGTAAGCCAACGCCTCTTCCTGTCTTAATGCCATTTCAACCACTACATCACTGGGATCTCTTAAATGCGGCAAAGTGGCACTTATCAACTCTGGCCTTAAGCCCCTTATAAACTTTTCATTCCCCTTGATCATGGTGTCTACCAAAGCATACCCGTATCGGGCCAACTCCTCAAACTTCCTCGCATACCCCAAGATGAACATATCTCCTTGTTCAAATTCTGCAAACTTTCTCACCAACGCCGACTGTGCCATTACAGACATAAATCTTTCTGAAAACCTTCTCTTAAACTCCTCCCAAGTTATGGTTTCCTCATCAACCCCAGCAGTAACAGTATTCCACCAGAATGGAGCAGCTCCCTACAGCTGCCTCGAAGCCAATCTCCTCTTTTGTGCATCATTCAATCCCAAGTCGGCAAAAATTCCCTCGCAATGTAGTAGCCAATTTTCCTCCTCGATCGAATCTTTAGTACCAATAAACGACTTCCCTCCAAGCCTGATGTAATCCCTACTCAGGTTAGCATACTGATTGACCATCGAAACTTCCTGAGCTCCACCTCTAGTAGCATTACCTCCGACAACTCCGGCTGCGATTCCACCTTACATCATGTTTACAAAGAACCGATACATTGCTTCCATGTCCATCTTGGGAACTCCTGCACCAACAGTTTCAGCTTGTGCTTGACCGAGACCTCTCCTAGTGTTTGGTCGGGCATTTCCATTAGCGGTGGTGCTATCTCCTCCAAGATTTACTCTACCTCTTCTTCCCTCCATATCTGTATTCAAACCTCGTGAGATACAGATGAATAGCCTAACTAAGATATGAGTCTAGAGATATAGCATATACTTATACATACATACATACATACATACATACATACATACATATATATATATATATAGAAAATACAAGTATCTTACTATAGCGTTATCCCATATCCCGATCTTAACTCTAATTTCTAAGGATTATGTTTTCAAAAATCATTTTTAGTTAAAGTATTTCACAAACCATGCTCTGATACCAAGCTATAACATCCCCTATCTAGAGGTCCAAAACTAAGCGCTACAGATGCTGTAGTAATATGTAGTATTAGCTTCCGACGACTAAATACGGTTATGTTAATGGTATCAATAATATCAGAAGCACTTGAATATGAAACAAAACATAGATTTCAAAAACCACTTTTACTTCATTACATTTCAAAATCAAATGTTTCACATTCACAACACATAATCCCATATTGTTCCCAGGCACAGATAAAATATAGTTATTACAAAATACGCCAAGAGCAGTATATGAAGATACCCCTTGGTTGATCAGAGTTATATGGTAATACAATCACAGCGGAGATACATCAAAACATAACAAGAACTGCAAATCCTAAATAGCTATCTGTTTGCCTCCCGCATGCCTCCGGTAGCCTTATTCGTCATCCTACTAAACCTGAAAAAGACCTTAATCCCTCAACCTACTCAAATTAATTTTGAGCACCCAAGAGTTTAAGGGGAAAACATAAACTTCGAGTCAGACATAAAGCCTGGTATGAATAATACTATACATCCCGGTTAAACATGTTAAGTGAGACCACGACGCTTAGCGGAACGGGCTTCCCCTTACTAACATCCTTTTTGAAACATATCTTTACAAAACCTTTTATAGAACCATATACCATGCTTCTACATCCACAATGGTTAAATACTGTAAAGTAATCATTATGTAAACGTACATAAATCTCAGGTAATAATGAACTATCTGTTCAAACACATAAGTTTTGTTTGGATAACTTTTAACCTTTGGCTGACTCGGGCCTACTAGACAATATAATCAAAATTAACCTAACACTTGTTAGATATTCTTCCTCTAGATTATCTATCCTTAACCATCTATTAAATATTTCACTTCTGGACGGTCTGTCCCTAACTTAATCATCTCCCAGGTCTTCCCGATCCTAATGGTTTTTCAGGCTCACCAATAACCTATCTGTATACAACATATATTCCTTTCGGTATGTAATCATAATTTTAGTCTACCTGTGACCAAGCCCTACACACTGGAATTTTGGACAATAATTAGCAAGGGCTAATAGCTAATGTATAGGGCGCGACCCCATACTAGTCCCATATGGTATTCTAATATCTGAGTCATTTTCACTTAAGGATCCCCTTCCATAATTTTCCTTGAAATCATTTCCAAACTGATTTAAACCTTTAAATCAAATTTAAACAAGGAATAGTATATAATCTTTATACTTTACTCAAAATCATATCACCATGTTATATATCCTCTTTTTTCAAACTTTAGTTGATGAAAACACTTAACCATTTGAAAGAACCTCATTTTACACTTTAGAAATCATCTATTTCAAATTCAAATATCAAACCTTTCGTAAACAATAAAACTTTGGACATCCTTCTTTAAAATTTCTTTAAAACATTGCCTTAGAAAACCTTGGAAAACCTTCCATCTCAAACCTTTTGAAACCATTCACTTAAACCTTTTGAAGTCATTCAACCAAACCTTTCGAAGTCATTCATTTAAATCTTACGCAATCACTCATTTAAATCTTTAGAAACCATTGAACTTAAACCTTTCGTGGTCAATCATTAAACCTTTCGAAATCATTCAGCCAAAACCTCTTGAAATTATCCACTTAAACCTCTCGAAGGCTTACTGGTTTCAATTCAAAACAAATGGAAAACCTTCTTTTAAAACTTTTCTAAGTCATTGGAGGCAACCTTTCGACTAAGTTGAAAGCTCGACTTCGAAAGCTTTAATCATATCCTTTAAAATAACTCTTTTGAAAGCTTTGAGTTATAGTTCAATTTATAAAACAAGGGTAAATCTCTTAAGTCGAAAGTTTCATTTCGAAAGCAATGAGAGAAGCGGCTGGTTTTTAAAACAAGGAAACCTTTCGAAATCAGTCAAAGTAAACCCTTCGACTTTGTCGGAAGGTTCAAACAAAACATTCATATAAAGCTGTAGTAACCTTTTGACTATGTCGGAAATTTTCAAAACAAAGTAACAGTAGTAACCTTTCGACTGTATCGAAAGGTTTAAAACCTTTCTTTTAAACATTTTTCAGTTGGTCAGAGGCAACCAAATCGAAAGCTCGAATTCGAAAGCTCGAATTCGAAAGCAAAGCAGGTGAAAGCTTTTGGTTTGTATAAAACAAACATACCCCAACCACTTTGGCCATCATCCTTTCGACTAAGAACCCTTTGGCTCTGTCCAATTCATTGCGTACCAAGTAGCTTGATACCATATGCATTAGTTTGACCTTGTCGAAAGCTTAGAACCTTTCGACCTTGTCGAAAGGTCTCGAATGGAAGATTTACTACTGTAATAGGCTGAAACATGCTAAAAGTATAATTTCTTTGTTTTTAACTTAAAAAGGATAACTTTTCAACTAACCTGCCTTTGTTTGTCAAATTCTCATTGGTTAACAAATTCTTTTCAGAAATGTGCTGCCACTATTTTCAGAATTAAATAATTATTTTATTTTACAAAATACCCCTTCTCCTTAATTAAATATATAAAACATTTAACTTCCATACCTTAAATAATGTTATATATTCATCAAAACACTTAGGAAAAATCCAAGAAAATCTATTTTAATATGTTGCCTAACATATAAAAATTCCAATCCCAAATAATTACTATTTTAGTCGAAAATAATATATAACCAATAAACAATTCCCCTCACTAGAAAATTAATGTAAGATCCATGTTAATTCAGAAAATTATGAGAACTGAAAGCCATCTCTAAAATATCATTTCTGACCTATATTTAAATTTTCAAGGCGTTTGGATGTCATTAAATAGGGTTTTCATGTCAAACATATCATAAAAATTTAACATGAACATATATAATTCATCAACAAGCATATATATATATATATTTATTTAATCATTAAAACATGGCATATACTTGCAAAAACATTTTGAATCTAATCTTACAATCGAAAACTAAGAGAAAATGGGATGTAGTGATTATTCACCTTAGCTTTGAGATTATTGATGTGAGATTTGATGTTGATTTAGTTGATTGCTTCCCTTCTCTTGAACCCTAGCTTTTAATCTTCTTCTTGAGAGTGAAAATGGTGGCCGACCTTAGTGTTTTTAGTTTGAGTAAAATGAAATGAACGTGAGTTTCTATCTCCTAAGGGTTTAGGGTATAAGCTCCACCTATTTCCCATATTGCCCTTGTTATTTCCTAACACCTTTGTGTAGATTATTTTATTTTAATTAACACACTAACATGGCACGACTACCCTTTGTTAATCAAATCTCAACCTTTTAATCTTCACATTATTTTATTTAATTACCCAATTAATTATTCTAAATAATTTTATAAAAATACGGGGTGTTACATATTTTCTATATCAAGGGGATTTTCATCAATTAAATCTTGTAACCAACTGTAACATCTCCCAACTTGGAGGCTAAAACTAACAGCTACGGATGTTGCAGTCATCCATAGTTATTAATCCTCGACGACCAAATACGGCGATATTAGATACATTGATATACAGAAACACAAGAATATGGAAAAAAAATTAAATAGTAAACAAATTCCATATTCTATTTCCAAATATTCCAAATTTATTACATAATCACAGTTCGCAGACCACGTTCAGATAACATATAATTAATGCAAAATATGCCAAGAGCAACATATAAAGATGTCCCCTTGGTTGATCAGGGTATATAATAAGGCACTAAAACTAATTTGCCTTTACAATCAGAACACACGGTGAAAATAAAGAACTCTAATAACTAGCTTGCCTCATACACGTCTTCAGAAGCTTTATTCGTCTAAAAAAGCACCTGAAAAGCTTTATTCGTCTAAAGAATAATTCAGCGACACGGACGGCATCAGCTGTCTTCTTGCATGCGATAAAATGTGCCATCTTCGAAAACCTATCCACTACAACATATATCGAATCATTCCCCCTCTGAGTTCTAGGTAACCCCAACAAAAAATCCATACTGATATCAACCCATGGTCTAACCGGTACGGGTAACGGCATATACAACCCCGCATTCATCGCTGTCCCTTTGGAAATTTGGCAGATATGACATCTCTCCACAAATCTTCCAACCTCTTTCTTCATAGAAGGCCAAAAATATGACTGTGAAATCAACTGTAATGTACGGTCTCTCCCTACATGACCTTCCTCATGTAACTCCTTTACAATCTTCATACGTAAGCTGCACTCTGGTATACATAATCGATTCCCTTTAAAAGGAAAACCATCCACCAATACAAACTCATCCGTCTTTCCATCCTTGACTTCATCAACGAATTTCGCAAAGTAAGGATCATCGATGAATAATTCTGGCAATACATCAAACCTTGTCACCTCAACTTTCATTGTAGTCAACAAATGGTTTCTTCTGCTCAACGCATCTGCCACTCTGTTCGTAATTCCCGATTTATGCTTCACCACAAATGTAAATTGTTGTAAGTATGCAATCCACGAAGCATGCCTTGCTGCAATCTTGTCCTGTCCCTGCATATGCTTCAATGCTTCATGATCAGTATATAAAACAAATTCTTTATGAAACAAGTAATGTCTCCAGTGTTTCACGGCTTGCACGATAGCATAAAACTCCATATCATATGTACTATATCTCATCTTTGCTCCCGATAACTTCTCACTGAAATATGCAATCGGACGTCCCCTCTGACTCAACACCCCTCCAATGCCAACCTTGGATGCATCAGTATGTAGCTCAAACAATAACTGAAAATCCGGTAATGCTAAAATTGGCGCCGACGTCAAAAGTTCTTTGATTCGTTCAAAAGGAACCCCTGCTTCCTCCGACCATGCAAACTGTTTGCCCTTCATACAATCTGTAACATGCGCCATCACACTACTAAAGTGTGGAATAAACCTTCGATAAAATGAAGCCAACCCGTGGAAACTCCGAACCTCCGTTATCGTCTTGGGTTGTGGCCAATCTCTGATAGCTTCAACTTTACTTTGGTCTACCTGTATTCCTTCTTTCGATACAACATACCCCAGAAATAAAACGCTCCTCGCCATAAAAACACACTTCTTCGTAGCCGCGTAGAATTGTTCTTCACGAAGGATAATTAACACTTTCCTCAAATGCTGAACATGCTCCTCTTTACTAGCACTGTAGATCAGAATATCATCAAAGTAAACCACCACAAATTTCCCAATGTACGGCCTGAAAATTTGGTTCATCACCCTCATGAATGTACTTAGTGCATTCGATAGACCAAACGGCATTACCAGCCATTCATACAATCCTTCCCTCGTCTTGAATGCTGTCTTCCATTCGTCCCCTGGTCTAATTCGAATCTGATGATAACCACTTTTAAGATCAATCTTCGAAAAGATCACTGACCCACTGATTTGATCTAACAGATCATCAAGCCTCGGCACCGGAAATCTGTATCTGACCGTTATCTTGTTCAATGCTCTACTATCTGTGCACATCCTCCACGTTCCATCCTTCTTTGGTACCAACAAAGCTGGCACTGCACAAGGACTCAAACTCTCCTGAACTCGCCCTTGTTCCAGCAATTCCTCCACCTGTCTCCTTAACTCCTCGTGTTCCCTTGGACTCATCCGATAGTGTGGTCTATGAGGCAATGCAGCACCTGGCACCAAGTCAATCTGATGCTGTATGTCTCTAAAAGGTGGTAACTCCTTCGGTAACTCCTCTGGAAACACATCTTCGAATTCCTCCAAAACTGGTTTCACTTCCTGTGGAACTTCAGTAACTTCACTGCTTTCATGCCCAATCAACATAAAAACTTCAGGGCTCTCATCTATCTCTTCCACGAACTCCTTCAACGACAACAAGGTTTTCAATTCCTCAATCTCCTCCAGCTTGTTCTCATTCTGCTGTCGCTTTTTCGGAACTAATGTAATCTTCGTGCCTTCGAACAAGAAACTGTAACTATTCGTTCGACCATTATGCTGTACTTCACGATCTTATTGCCACGGCCTTCCCAACAGCAAATGGCAAACATCCATGTCAACTACGTCACACCAGATCTCATCCTTGTATTTCTTTCCAATAGAAAATGGAACATGAGCTCGCCTTTCTACCTTTACTTCTCCTCCTTTCCTCAACCAAGCAAGTTTATAAGGACTAGGATGTTTCTCCGTTTTCAACTTCAATTTCTTTACAGCTTCCGTTGAAATGATATTATCACAACTCCCAGCATCAATGACGAATTTACAGACCTTTCCCAAAATAGTGCATGTTGATTGGAAAATGTTACTTCTCAACCAACTCAACTCTTCCTCCTGCTTTGGGGTTAAACAAGATCTTCGTAGCATCAGATTACATCCTTCGTCTCCTGACACTTCTTCCTCCTCGTCACGCTGTGAATTGAGATCTTCTCCGACATCCTCATCCTCCACTTCAACAATCATAGTTCTCTTCTTTGGTTTTGGACATTCGCTGCTCTTATGACCCATTTCCTGGAAATTATAGCATTTGAAATTGGTATTGACCTTAGGTTTAGCCACTTCATGAACAACCGGCTTATTCGATGCTTTAGGAAGATTAAAACTACTACCCGCTCCTTTGTTCTGCCCCGTAAAACTTGGAAACACACCTCCCCCACGTCTTCCTTGTTTCTCCCAAGCCAACGCCTTTTGATGTGCTTCAGCTACAGATTTGGGGTCGAACATGTTCACCATATCTTGGATCTGTGCTCTAAGTCCACCGACAAACCTCGCAGTCAATTGTTCTTCTCTCTCCATGATATCATTTCGAGCAATTAGTTGGTAGAACTCATCAGCATAATCAGCAACCGTCTTCGTTCCTTGCCTCAAATTCTGCAATCTCTGATACATTAGTGATTGGTAATTATAGGGTAAGAACGTAGCCTTCATCAATTTCTTCATCTTTTCCCAAACAACAATTTTTGACTTCCCCATCCGTTCTCTAGTAAGTTTGGTTTGCTGCCACCATGCCATAGCTCTCCCCCTCAACCTAGTAGTAACCAACTTCACTTTACGATCCTCCGGAACCTCCTTGAAGTCAAATATTTCCTCAGCATAAGCTATCCAATCAAGAAATTCTTCGGCTTGCATACCTCCCTTGAATTCCGGTATTTCAGTCTTCATCCCAGACTCCCACTTATGATCATACTCCGACTGATTTCTTCCTTGTCCACGTCCTCGTCCCTGAACACTACCACCATCATACTCTTCTTCAAAATCCGATGTATATCGATGTCGATCCTGACCACCAACATCTCTACTACCATCACATCGTCCACCAACATCCCTTCTATCTACATTCCTCCATTCACGATCATTCACATTCCTATCACGTCTTCGATCATCATCATTCCTATAACAATCTCGACTCACACTTCTATGATCGTTATCAACACTTCTCTCCCGATTGGAATGTGGTGGGACTCTACTTCCCCATGGTTAGATTCAGGTGAAACCCTTCTCCGGTTTTGATTCATCTCCAACATTATCTTCTCTAATCGTCCAATCCCTTCATTAAGCTTCTCACTAAAGTTTTCATTAATTCGTTGCTCCATCTCATCAGCTTCTTCTCTTCTACACAAAGCTTCTACGTTCTGATGGCGATTAGCTCTTCTCGGCGGCATGGTTGATTCTTCAAAACTTTGACTTTCGGCCTTGAACAAACAAATGATCAAATGATACCAAATGGTACACTTTCAATCTACTCTCGGCTCCAACTCCAAATTTCAAACACCTTTCAAACTTAGATCCAAAATGATATGGATCGAAAATTCCAACCTCGTTGCAATTTCGCGATGAACACTATGAACAACAAGCTTCTCCAAATGATACAAATTCGATCTCCAACACTTCTACTTAGCTCGGCTCAACACTTCAAGCTCGGCTAACACTTCAACTTCGAAATTCTCGGCTCTAAGACTCGATTTAGTATGATTGGCTAAAACAAGCTCTGATACCAAATGACGCAGCAGGGGAATTACAAAATGATGATTCTGTGAAAGTAGCAATCGATGGAATGAAGAATACCGAATGGCCCAAATTTGTTGATCCGAAGATACCGAATTCTAGCTATCTTCATCACGTTGATCGCGCACGATACCGTGAAAGAAGATCTGCAATTCTTCAGACGTTGATCTAGCGCACTAGATACCGTGAATTGGCTTCTACGATCGTTGATTCAAGCGCACTCGAATGCCGAAAGAGGAGATAGGAGATTACACTCAACTACCAATTTGGTGAAAGCACAAAGCTAACAAAACAAAAGTTTTTATTCAAATCAACTAAACTATTACAAATGGCACCACCGGCCTATTTATAGAAGTTACAACTCAACACTGCAATCTGTACAACACCTAGGTCGTCCCCGACCTAAACATCACGACTTAAAATAGACGACTCACGACTTACTATAGGTCATTTACGACTTAACAGTTTTACAACACACACACACCCGCCTTAGCCGACTTAACACTCGTGCCGACCTACGACTTATTACTTCTCAGCAACAGGAATCTTCACGCGACTTAAAGACAATGCAGCGACTTACCGAGTTAACTCTTGAGCGACTTAAGAAAAGCGGCCGGTGTAAGTTAGGTCGTTCGCGACCTAATGAAGTGCATGAGTTAGGTCGTGGCCGACCTAAAGATCTGGAACGACTTAAGATCTTGCGACCTAAGCAGTTAAGTCGTAACTCGTAACTAAGAGTCACGAATTATCATAGGTCGCTGATCCACCTTCTCCCGCATAACTCGCATCCTCTATTCTCCTGTTAGGTCGTGGTCGACCTAAAACTTCCCCCTTAGGTCGTGAACGACCTAAAACTTCACTAGGTCGCTGGAGCGACTTAAGGGAAACGTTAGGTCGGTTCCGACCTAATACTTGGCCTGCATCACTTATCTTTTAAAATAGACTTTGGTTTCGACCCTGACGAAAGCATCACTTTTGATACCCTACCTTCCGCTACTTACCAATACACTTCGTACCAATACCATTGATACCACGTGTATTGGATTCAACTCTAAGGGTTTTGACTGGATTGATGCGGAGATAAAGGAGTCGAAAGGTACCTTCGAAATAGGCGGAACCACCTTTTTCTAAAAGATGTTGGATTTTAGCTAAATATGGTAATCACTTTATACTAACCTGCCTGTTGTAATTCCTTGATTGGTTACTTTAAAACATTTCAAATACTTTACCATTTAAAACTGCCACATTTAATTAGATCCAAATCAAAGAAATGTAACGTTTAAGCCATTCCATATAACAAAAGCAATATTTGCAGAAAAGACCCTCTTTTAAAATAATTTATTTTTCCTAATAAATCAACTGGGAATAGTCCCTAAAATCGTAGAAAATCTCTTTCATCATGTAATCAAACATATTAAAATTTCAGACCCAATTTATTCTTGAAGCACTCGAATTAAATTTTAAACCTAATTATATCATATTTTCCATCCGAAATTCATAATAAATTTTCTTTAGCTCGGAAAATTCTGAAAATTAAAACCCATCTCTGAAATCATGTTTTGCTTAACATAAATTTTTTCCATGGCATTCTAAAATCATAAACCCTTGGTTTTACCCTAAAACCGTGTAATTTCATATGTGAATGAATTAAAATAAACCAAACATTATATATTTCAAGCATATCATCATCTATGTCACCATAAAAACGAATTTAATCATAAATCTGAAAACATATAACCATAGAATAAAATAGGGATGGTATAAGATCATTATTTACCTTAGATATGATAAGGAATTTGAGATTTGTGGTTGATTAATCCTTCCTAGATTTGATCCTTAGCTGTAGATTGACTTCTTCCTCTTTTCCTTCTTTTTAATGGCTGGCTCTAATTTAGATTTATGGTTTTCGTTTATGAAAGTGAGAAATGAAATGTGAATGGACAATTACAAAGGAGTATAGCTGTGTAAAATGAAATGGCTATTTACTATTATGTCCATGTGAAATTTGATTAGCCTATAAACCAATTTAAGCCCATTTATTTTTATTATAGCACAACCATATATATAATTTATTCAAATCTCAATCCTCTTATCATCATTATTCTATTTAATTTATCTAATTAAATTTCCTTAATAACATTGTCAAAAATAGGGATGTTACACCGACACCCCCTTGACTAAACGTTTTCCTTTGTCCCATTTTTTCAAACACCGCCTTGTATTTCTCAATAACATATAAAATTGAAATTGCTTAGTTCCAAAACATGCAAATTTTAAACAGTTTTCCATTATTTCCATATAATCATTATCACAAACCCACCCATTATTATATCTGAATGCAGTACTTATAAACTTCTATCATTAGTTATATTGTACATTAATTTAATAAGTAAGGCTATATGGTCGCTTGTATTTTGTGGAGTACTTCAAATAAATTTTGGAAAAAACAAAGCTAAATTCTTTATTGGTAAGTATTCTATCTAATCAAAAGTGTATAATTTTATTTATTCCTAACCTCCAAGTGAATTTGTTCCATTTATTATTAGTTCAATCAATCAGTTTCCACTAGAAACTTGTTAATTATCAAGCTTGCTTTGTAGAATAACATTTCCCCCACTTTTCTCTTTAGCATGCATTACTGTATTAAAGTCCCTCATAATTAACCATGGTAATTTGTATTTATTGCTCATATTATTAAGTTTACCCCATAAATCATTTCTTGCATTTTCAAAATTACTTTCATATATACTAGTTATTTGTATTTTCATACCTCATATATTATTGAAACTATAGTTTATATATTGAAAATTCTTTTCCATATTTTTAATTTCCCAACTATTAGAATCACAATTTACCAAAATTCCGCCTTTACCTCCACATTCATTGTTAGTTATATACTTCCAGTTAGTAGACAGTCTAAAGTAAAACTTTCCAACATTCAAATCATTTATTCTATGTTCTGTTAAAGCAATTATTGTTGACTTGTACCACCTCATCATATCCAATATGTCTGTTTGTTTAGTAGGGGAATTCATTCCCCTAACATTCTAAGTAATTATAGACATTAATCTAACTAATACTAAATAGAAGTTCTAGTTCTTATACTTGACACCAGGTCTGACCTTGAGTGGATGGGGGCCGTAGGCCAAAAATCAAATTGAAGCTAGTAGAATTAAGTTTTAGGAGGCCCTAAAGGCAAATATGAAAGGAAAAACAATTAGATAAGGACAGACTTGATGCCTGGTTGCTTGCACGCCATCTACTTATTTATCCACTATGCTAAATACACATTTATTTATCAATGGATAACATACTATATACATTAAATACTATTATTTTGGGGCCCCCTAAAAATTGGAGTCCCTAGGCCACACCTAGTGGGCCTAGGTACAAGGCCAGGCCTGCTTGACACTAAAGCACTTCTACTCTTCTTTTTACATATTGAACCCTTCTCTTTAAGCTTACTTGTCATATTCTCCCATTCTAGATTATCTGAAATATATTTTTGCTTAAAGTTTGCTTTCTCTTTCAACTTAGTGAAGCCATTGTGATCTGATTAGAAGTGTGAGGCAACTCTAAGTGGATATTTGCGCTGCCCTCAATTTGAGCAGCACTTCTTAATCGCGGAACAATTTCCATGTCTTCATTATCCTCATCTATATTTCATCATAATTCATACTCTTCTTCCATATTTGAATGTGTAACTAAACATTGGGATGAAACTTAGGGGATTTCAGCCTCAAAGACCTGCTTATTCTTTTCTTCCCCTGATGTTGTGCTCTATTGCATTTTTGATACATTTTCATTTTGTAATTCTATAATTTCTTGATCATCCCCAACCATGACCTGATCATCAATTTCAGCGATTTGTGGTAGATTGCTTGTTTCTTTTCTTGATATATTTGTTTTGGCTTTTATAACTGCTGATGATAATATCTTCTTGATAGAACTAGCTATTTACTTTAAATGCACAATTATTATTATCACCTTCTTGACCTTCCAAGGGATTTCTTAGACTTATTCTAGTACTTTTCTGGTTCCACTACATGTTTCTTGGCTTTTTGATTATGATTTTTTAAAATCCATGCTTTTTAATGCTATATTACTCTTTTGTATGCCCAATGCATTCACAACCTTCACATTTTGGGGGCATTCATTCATACTCTACTTTCTTTACCATATTTTCCTCATTATGAAGTGTTAGATAAATTTCATTTTGTAATTCTGCATCTTTGGTGACTTCTACAAGAATGCCAGCATAATTCAATCTCGTTTTCATGGCAGTTGCTACATTTAGTTTCATGGATTTTCCTATAATGCTTGCTATGATAATAAATGCCTCATTATCCTAAAGTTTCGGATTAACATTCGACAACCTAATCCAAATTGGCATAGACGTTAAAAAATCTTAGTCTAGTTTTGGTTCTTTCGACCATCTCCTCATAATGATGACTCTGCCTTCATAAAAGAATGGTCCATTTTTTAAAATATTTTCACAATCATTTGGGTCTTTAAATTTCACTGAAAAGAAACCATTTTCTTTGGAATATACATCAAATTCTCCAACTCGTTTCCAAACTCCCTGAATAAATGATTTAAAATAGACAAAGTGTGGTTTTGCCCCTACAACATAGCCTAGAACGGAGTTGTTCCAACACTCATACGTTTTCTTACATACTGCCTCCTTAATGATACCAAACTTTATATTATTTATCTTTATTGAAGGGATCAGCTCAAGATTACATTCTTATATAGTTGGTTCTTTAAAATCGATGTTTGCCGATGATTTTGGGCCTTGCGCGTTGTTTAGTGAGATGGTAGCTGATTTCTTATTAACAAAGTAATCATTATTTTTATAGCCATCATTTGTTGCAATCATGGGTCTTTGATCTCCCTTTATTGATACATTTTCTCTATTAGCCTAAATCGATGGAAAATCCTGAACAACCTTCTTGAATTCTCTCCTTTTACTACCCTTATTTTGGATGAGTTGGAAACTACCTCCATCGACAATGAAGCCTCCATATGCCTTTCATATGTGAGGAGGTTGAACTGGATCTGGTAGCCAACTTAAATTTGAATTTTTGGAATTTTTGCGGTTGTTTTTGGTGAGTTTTGATTTTTCCCTATGGCTAAGGAAGAACTAAACTTATGGCTGTATTATAGCATATATTTGGATTTAGGGTGTCTATTCACTAAAAAACGTATTAAAAATACATGTAACGCTCCGTAAAATTAACGGATTAATAAATAATTATTAAGGCTTAAAAATAGAATTTGAACAAACATCTGAATTTGGCCACTAAACATATACCAGTGTATTCATGGTAATTTTCTAAGCAATTTTCATATTTTGGTTTACGATTGTTAAACGAAGAAGTTATTAGCAATTGAAGTTTTCAAAACGAAAATAATTAAAAAGGAACAAAAATAAATAAATAATAATAATTGCGTGCACCCCATCGATTGACCAGTCAACCAATCGTAAGGTAGCGGCTAAAGTTGAAATCTTGGTTGAATGGCTCGAATTTTATTATTTTAAATTTAATGGACACGATTGATTCGAGCGCATATAAAACAGCCCCAGCCCTTCACTTTCCTTCTCATATTTTCCAATCTATGCAGCTAAGCTCTACCATTTTCCCTTCTCTACTATTTTTATTAATTATAAAACATTATATATGTATATATAATCAAGGAAGGGTAGACAATAAAAGAGAAGAAAAGAAGGAGTGAATCGATACTATGGAAAAGGGTAAATTTCATAATTATAAATCTATGTCCCACTTAAGTCAAATCTCCTCTTAGATATGTAATTCTTATGGGTAAGTATATATCTTGTTATGCTATTTTTGGATTGAAAAGGAAAATGAGTCAACTAAAAGGATGAATTCAGATTTAGGAGATTTGGAAAGCTCAAAAGGTGAGGGGACATATATTATATATATATAAAATTAAAGTTTATATCGTTGAATTTTATCTAATTATTATGCCAATGTAAGATCTATGGAGTTATAGGCTTAGAAAGAATGAATTCAACCTCGCCTACGATTCTGTAACTTGGATAATTAGAATAGAATGGTATAAATTGAAATAAAATGGTATACACGCCTAAATCAGCAAATTAGAAATCAGTCCTTTAAATTTGTTAAAGTAGAAGTTGATTCCAGATTTAGGATAATTGAATTGTAAATTGTTAGTAATAATTTGTGGTATCGTAATATGATTTGGGATGTGAGTTTCTATGTTTTAATTTATTAGGAGCGTTGTGGGTACAATTTAGTTGTATCTGTTTATTTGTATTTTCCATCAATTATCTAATTCCAAAACTATGTATAAAAAGTGTATCATTTGAAATAATAAGGAACACCAAAAATGAGAAAGATGTGCAAAGCATGGATGTTTTTCTCTATAGTTTGAACCACTCATTTCAATAAAAGAAAAGAGGGAATTCTTTATAATTTTAAACGGAGCAAAAGTCTCGCTTTTGGGTAATTTATGGAAGTTATATTGGTAACCTTTATGGGAAGGATAACTCTAATGTGTTAAATATGGAAATAAATGTTCCTTACAGAATGTACATATTAACATGTTCTGGAATTCCTAAGCGTAGAACTTAATGAGTTAGAAATAGGAATATATATATATACATGCACACACACACACACATATATATGTGTGTGTATAAAACCGTGCCTACCGATTAAAAATATAAATATATATAGCATAATATATAATGATATTTGTTATAATTAGGATGACAAGTTATTAATAGCGTAGTAAATTATAGAACTAGGAGGGGTAGATGGAAAAGAGATAGTAACTTCAAATTTAGTAGGCCAATAAATGTGTAGTTAACTAGGGTGTTACATGAATTAAATGAGGACATAAATGCGTCTAATGGGACTGGTTAAGTAATTTAATATGGATTTATAAGGAAATGAAATTAGGCAAAATATGTTAGAACAAATAAATAAATGTAATTAGTTATTCCCTAATTAGAATAATAATGACCCTTTATTATGGATAATTGACATTTATGGAATGTTAGAGAGAAATTATAGTAGAAAATTATATAGTCTCAATAATACTTTAAGGATGCATGTGAATTAGTGGACCTAGCCTAATATTTAGTGCTAGAATAATTGGTTTGCTTAGAATGGGTTGGGATGCAGGTCAGTAGAGTTACACAATAAAAGTCTTCCTTTCACCTAAAGGCAACTAACAGTTGTGTATACGTACTACTGATGTGAGACATCTCCAACCATGGGACCTATGGGGAATAGATATACGTTTGTGTATAGGGGTGGGAAAATATACCAAGTGTTCGCCTCAGATTTGAAGTACTAAATAGCTCGATACCTTTGGGGATGTCAAAGGGTTTACTTCAGGGTAGAAGGTATTAAATGGCTGTTGGGTCTGCCTCCACCATGTATAAACAGTCTTAAATAATCTTCGATGGCACCTAATAGGAAAATGGGGTCTACTTTAATTCTAACGAGAGATATTAATAAATTAGAATGGCATTTTCTTGACTTACATTAGGTTAGTCTAAATAGAATTTCAACTGTGGGATGTTGGCGGGCTATGTTAGTATTGTTATTATATCGATATTTAGTAGTAGGACTATTATATAGACTATGACCACTAGCGGCCGTTAGCAAAGACCTGGGTTATGCACCTATAGATTTTGCTTTCTACTAGTGTAGAATCCAAATGAGATACGCAAAGACCTCATTATTTAATTAGTTGTTTGTTTGTCGGAGATGAGCTAGTTAACTCGTAGATAAGTCTTGAGATGCGTTAGCAATATAACAATTAAATTATAAATCTGTATCTAGGGTTATCAGTCTCTATAGCTAGAACCGATTAACTAGCGTTTACATTAAGAAGGTCCCACGTCGGAGTTGGGGTATTAGATGGCCAACGAGTCTTCTCCTCCCTATTTAAGAAGTATTAAGTGGCCGGGGTTCACTTTTGGGTAGTAAAATGTTTAAATATATATAAGAGTGTGTGTGTGTGTATAGTTACACCTCGGAGAAGGTTAGACATATCGTACACATAGATGGAATTACAAGAAGTAACCATGAATAATGGACGTAACACTTAAATATAAATCAGACGACATAAATTAGTGTTATGGATAAAGTATGTAATTTTTCCATTACTAAAACATTTTTATGACCCCCTCCTCATTATAACCCACAAAATAGATTTACAAGGATAGACTACTAGTGCAAAACTGGAACTTCAAATGGTGAAGTCTTCTCATTCATGCTCACTATTGGCAAGCCAATCAAATACTAAAAAAATAATATTGATTCCCAGGTAGTAGCCTTGGTTAGCGCGCACACACACACACGCGCGCGCACACACACACACACGCACATATATATATTCTATTATACTTTTTTATTCCGCTGTGAGTTGATGTAGATAGTTGTCTGATATACTTATATTTATTACAGGTTACCAAAACCTAATATCTATATCCTAATGGACTTGGATTTTGATTTAGCTGAAATTTAGGCCCATTAAGGTACGAGTTGTTACATTTGATATCAGAGCTTAGGTCAGTCAATCATAGGAATTAGGATACACTAACTGAACGTATTTGTATTTTTACTTATATATATATATATGTATGTATATATTATTCACCAAACTCCATGAATTTCGACTATAGAAGTAGATGCACCGATATTTTGAAAAGACGGGTGAAGCAACTTTAATCGGAAGGATGAATAGAGTTAAATTAATGTACCTACCCTAATTATCCTACGGAGTGTAGTCCATACTAAAAGGCATTGACCAAGAAGAGCATGAGCGTGGCATATAGAAGGATCCTGGAGGCTGGTTGGTACTTGACTCCTTTGTTGGGCCTAAGATGCCTTATGATAGTGGATTTAGATGGATTACCGATTGAAGATGTGTATTTCATCTAGATGGATGGGAAGTAGCAAGCACCCAGAAGCAAGGTGCAAAAAAGGATTGAGCAAGTTCCTACAAAAGGTGTTAATTAATCACCGCAAAAGGATAGCCAAAATTTTAGTATATACTCTTAATAAGAAGAGGTTGAGGGTAAAGGGAAAAGAAGGAAAGCTCAAAAGAAAAGACCACTAAAGTCCATTTCTAAGTCTGACCCCATATGCGAGAATTTGACAAAAAGATTTTTAAATAAATCCTTGAAACATTTTAAAAGGGTTTTTTCAAAGAATTTATTAGGAAATAGTTGTTTTGAAACAACAAGGAAATTTGAAAATTCTTAGTTTAAAATTTGTTGGGTCAAAAGTTTTCGATTTAAAGGTTTTTGGAAAAAGCTTTTTCGTCCTTGAAATGAATAGAAAAGAGAGCATATTTTTGGCTAAATGATTTTTCCTATTTTTGTAGATTTGGAAGTTCCTTTTTAAAATTCTTTCTGATGGATGAATAAATAGAAATAGTACTTGATTAAAATAACGAAAAGAGAATAGAAGGGTAAGAACGTCTGATAATGAAGATAGGAGGAATATTCCCGTATAAGAAAAATATAGCGAAAACGGCTAAAATAGATTTATATATATCTCTTTTCATGTTATTGTAGAAAAGTATAATGACTAAAGCAGTAGGCGAACGCACTGCAATGAGTCAATGGGGAAAACAATAAAAGAGGAAAAGAGCTATGTAAGAAGAAGCCAGTTGAAGACAATTTAGGTAGGAGAAATTTTAATAATAGCAGCATTAGGAAATTGAATAGAAATAACATTAGGAATTATTATTAAAATAGGATTAGTGATCTAGTTAGGAACGATGTAGGAAATTAGAGGCTAAGCGTAGAAAAATTGGATAATTTCCATAAATATGTACAATAATTGCGCATATCTTTTAGAGATCCTCCTTCATGTGCTGTTAGAATCTCTGCTAAGGTTGAAAGCGAAAATAGCATAAGTAGTATGAAAATAATAGAATGGAAGTTATCCTTATCTACTCCAAGTTTTCATTGTTTAAAGTTATAGAAGATATTTTTGGAAAAAATTGGTTTGCTATGGCAATTGAGTTTTTGAACGCAAATAAATGTTTTAAGTTTAGAAATACCACTTCTAAAGAGGTAATCTATGTTGTAGACCAAGTCTTTGAAAAGTGAAAGTTGGCTAGATTGGGAAATTTTCCATGGCTCATTATGGAAACCAAGCTATTTCTAAAAAAGATTTTTTAATTTATATTTTCGAAGATAAAAGTTTTGGACTAAGTACTTCATGACCATGAAGTTTTATTTTTTTAAAAGAGTTGTGAAAACCCTATCCATTTTTTGATTTGGAGTAGATAGGTGCCTAGGTAAGATGAGATAATGGTTAAAACTATGAATAAAATAGCTATGGATGCTTGTATGGTAGCACTAAAGAATCCCCATTGAATATAAGGAATATTGTTATGAACCTAAGAATGTTTGATTAGACATGTATAAAAGCTATAAGAAGAACCTGCAAAGGAACGGAGAATGGCATCAAAGTAGAACTTTGCAAGTCTTAGGGTATACTCGCATGAAAAATCAAGGATAAAGATAGTAAGCACCAAAGTTTGTGAATACCATCAAGAGACTTTGATTTAAAGAAGATAGTAGTATGATTGGAGAAGAGAGTAACGAGATGACAAACACACATAAAGGATGTTGGTTGATTCAAGATTAACGAGAGCAAGGTAGGTGGTAGAAAAATTATACTGCCAAGCTAATTTTTCGATGAGTTATTTTAAATGTGCATAGCTTATATTTTTATCCATTACAGTGTGGGAATGCACAATTTATCCCATAATTAGGTGTAATGATTGAAGTAATAGATGGACCTTATTTATTGGAAGGCAAAGAGGTAAGTCAAGACATATTGATTATAGTATACCCGACATATTAGAAATGCCCATTTTAATTGATAAGGAGTGATAGAGCCACAACATTATTAATACCAGTTGATGTTGGAGTGCAGCTTACATTAATTATTTCTTTTAGGGTATTTGGTTGTAATCGCTAGTTGTCTTCCTTCGGTTATTGAAAAGGTGTATGATATGATATGAGATATGTTCCTATTTTATTACTGTGCTAATTTTTTGAATATGCTTAGACCGGTATATATACTGGGAAACAGTGTAAATAAGAAAATCTCACAAGGACCTTAACTAGCGATAAATATAACTAAAGCTGGAAGTTTATGAAATAAATTAAGAAATTAAATTAGCAACTAGAATGCTTTAATCCTAGAAACTTTAGAATTTTTGGAAAAATAAACTTTAGCAGGCAAATGATAGAGAAAGGTTGTTGAGAAATCATGGGTCACTATCAATATGCCTTAAAGCTAAAATTTATAAATAGGCTTGCGTGCTATTTGTTATTTTGAAGTAAAAGAAACGGTTCCTCAAACCCAAGATTAACTATACAATGCTAGGGTCAATCATTTGCATTAACTCATTGACTGAGTTATAATATGTTAAGATATGGCTTAATTTATTTTTAAGGATGGAGCAGCAAATGTTTTGAAAATTTGTGCTCGAAAGCTTTTGAAATTTTTTGTTTAAATACTTTTGAAAAGTTGGGTTCAAACGCTTTTGGAAAATTTTGTTCAAGTGCTTTAAAAAAATTGGTATTTAAATGCTTTTGGGAATTCATTTTTCTAAACTATTTTGCAAGTTTGATTGAAAGGGGGAAAAATATTTTTGATGAAAAATGAAAATTTCCAATTTTCTAGTGCCATATGCTTAGTGTTGGTAGGGTCGACGTGTTAGTGAATATGAATTTTACTGTCCAATAAGAGTGACAATATACAAGAAGTAGAGAATAAAAAGGGAAAAAATTGTTTTAGGTTTTGAATTTCTATTTTCATACCTTGTTAATGGTGGCAAAACTTGCGTTTAGAATAATTCCGTTTAACATCCAAAAATAAACCTCCTTATGTGAATTGTACTTGAAAAAGTTAGGAATGATTTTGTAGCAATAGAGAAGGTTTCAAAATGCAACATAATAGGTATCCAGAAGAAAGGTGAGAATGTAGAATTCTCCACCTAAATTTCTTTTCCGGCATAAGAGTACAGATTTAGGAAAAATGGAATTTAAAAATTTTAGATGTCAGAAATTGTATGTTAGGTACTGGATGCAAAATTGGTTGAACTATACTCTTATTCGTAGGAGCGTGGAAATTGTTGTGTGAAAAATGATTTTGATTTTGAAAACTTGCGCGCGCGCGTGTGTATATATATATATATATATAGAATTGCAAATATATCTAGGTTGTTTGAATTATATTCTCATTTTTTTTTTAAATGAATGCATTTAAGTTGGAGATGCCAACTTAGAATCATTCATCATGCATATCATATATGTCATGATACACCGTGCACTTATATACGTTTGACTGCGAAATTTGTTGTACACTAATTAGTTGGATAGTTTAGAATAGCTGCATGCTATGTTACATGGTTCAACCCTTAAGGAATTTCAGAGACAATTTTTTTAACGGGGGATAATGTAACACCTTGTCAAATTAACGGTAATTAATAAATAATTTTTAAGGCTAAAAAATAAAATTTGAGCAAATGGCAAAATTTGACCATGAAACTTACACCATTGTGTTCGTGGCGATTTTCATAGCAACTTTCATATTTGGAGTTTATCGATCGGAGTTAAACGAAGAAGCTATTAGCATATGAAGTTTTCAAAACGAAAATAATTAAAAAGGAACAAAAGGAAATAAATAATAATAATTGCACGGACCCTATCGGCCGACCTCCTCCTTGGGTCGGTCGACCGCTATCAGTCGACCGCCTATAGGAGAGCGGTCGACCGGTAGTAAGGTGGCGGCTAGGGTTGAACCTTAGTCGAACGGTCCGAATTTCATTATTTTAAATCTAATAGATATAATTGATTTGAGCGCCTATAAATACAGGCCCAGCCCCTCACTTTTCTTCTTAAATTTTCTGATCAAAGTAGCGAAGCTCTGCCAATTTTCCTTCTCCACTATTTCTATTATCATAAAACATTATATATATATATAAACAAAGAGGGGAAGAAAATAAAAGAGAAGAAACGAATCGATATTACGGAAAAATATAGATTTCACAATTTTAAATCTATATTCCACTTAATTCAAATCTCCTCTCAAATATGTAATTCTCATCGGTATGTATATATCTTGTTATACATATTTTTTAATTGGAAAGGAAAATGAGTCAATTAAAGGGTTGAATTCAGATTTGGGAGATTTGAAAAGCTTGAAAGGTGGGTGGGAAATTATATGATCTATATATAACATTAAAATTTATATCGTTGATTTTTATTTAATTATTATGCCTATGCAAGATCCGTGGTTGTTGGCTTAGAAAGAACGTAATATTATGTAAGTTGGATAATTAGAGAGAATGATATATACACCCAAATCTGGAAATTAGAAAGCAAACCCTAAATTTTGTTAAAGTAGAAAGTGATTCCAGATTTAGGATAATCGAGTTGTAAATTGTCAGTAGTAATTTTGGTTGCCCTAATTTTACTTGGAATGTGAGTTTCTATGTTTTAATTTATTGAGAGCGTTATGGGTACAATTTGGTTGTATTTATTTCCATTTAATTTCCATAAATTATCTAACTCCACAACTATGTATAAAAAGTGCATCGTTTGATATAATAAGAAACGCAAAAAAATAAAAGAGATGTGTACAATATGGATGTTCTTCTCCGTAGTTCGCACCGTCTATTTCAATAAAAGAAAGAGACAATTACTTGTAATTTCAAACGGAGCAAAAGTCTCACTTTTGAGTAATTTATGGAGAGTTATAACGGTAATCCTTTCTATGTAGGATAGCTTTAATATATTAAAATATGGAAATAAATATTCCTTACATAATGTACATATAAGTATGTATTGGAATTCCTAAGCGTAGGAACTAATGAGTTAGAAATAGGATTATACACATGCACGTGTAACCGCATCTATCGATTTTATATGTGTGTGCGTGTATGTATTTATAGTTTAATATACGATGATATTCTTATTAGTTATAATTAGGAAGACTAGTTTAATAGTGTGGTAAATTATAGGACTGGTAGATATAGATGGAAAATAGATAGTAACTCCAAATTTAGTAGGGCAATAAATGTTCGGTTAATAGGGAGTTATAGGAATTAAATGAGGACATAAATGCATTTAATGAGATTGGTTAAAGGATTTAATATGGCATTTATGAGAAATGAAATAGGTATAATAGCTTATATTAGAATGGATAAATAAATGTCATTAATGATTATCCAATTAGAATAATAATAACCTTTATTACAGACAATTGACATTTATGGAATGTAAGAGAGAAATAGAGAATATACGTAATACGCATATAAGATAGGAATTTAATACTAGGAATCAGTATAATTTTCATAGTAGAAAACTATATAGTCTCAATAATACGTTTAGAATGAGCGTGAATTAGTGGACCAAGCCCAATATTTAGGCCTATGATAATCGGTTTGGTTTAGAATGGGTTGGGATGTGAGGTCAATAGAATTACAAAATAGAAGTCTGTCCTTCACTTAGAGGCCACTAGCAGTTGTGTATACATACTAATGATGTAGGACATCTCCAAACATAGGACTTGCGGGAAGGGTTCACCTCGGATTTGAAGTATTAATGGCTCGGTACCTTTAGGGATGTCGAGGGTTTTACTACAGGGTGCAAGGTCTTAAATGGTCGTTGGGTCTGCCTCCTCTCTATATAAGAATTCATAAGTAGTCTACAATGGTACCTAATTAGGAAATGGGACCTGCTTCAACTCTAACAAGAGGTATTAAGTAATTAGAATGAGCATTTTCCTTGACTTACATTAGGTTAGTCTGAATAGGATTTCGACGGTAGGAGGTCACCGGGCTATGCTAGTATTATTGTTGTATCGATATTTAGTAGTAGGGCTGGCATATATGGTATGACCACCAAAGGTCCCGAGCGATCGTTAGCAAAGACTTGGGTTAGGCCCTGACGGATTTTGCTTTTTACCAGTGTAGAATCCGTATAGGATACGCAAAGACCTCATTATTTAATTAGTTGTTTGTTTGTTGGAGATATGCTAGTTAACCTTAGATAAGTCTTTGAGATGCATTAATAATATGACAGTTAAATTATAAAGTCATTGCTAGGAGTCATCGGCCTCTATAGCTACGATTATGTTACAGAGGGCCCGCTTCAGGGTTGAGGTACTAGATGTCCGATCGGTCTGCCTCTTCCATATTTAAGAAGTATTAAGTGGTCGGAGTTTTCTTTTAGGTAGTACAACGTTTATATATATATATATATATCTGTGTGTGTCTATAGGCATATATGTATGTGAGTGTAGTTATACCTCGGAGAAGGTTAGACATATCGTACATGTAGATAGAATTACACGGAACAGCCGTGAATAGTGGACATAACACTTAAATAGAAATAAATCGGCATAAATTAGTGTTATGGACAAAGTATGTAATTTTTCAGTTACCAAAACGTTGTTCTAACCCTTCTTTATTACAACCTAAAGGATTGATTTAGAGGAACATGCTACCGGCACAAGATGAGAATTGAAGATGGTGAAGTTTTCTCATTCATGCTCAGCGTTGGCAAGGTAATCAGATATCAAAGGAATAATATTGATTCCAAATAGCAGCCTTGGTTAGCATATATGTTCAACTATATTTTTCTTTTCCGCTGTGAATTTATGTAGATAGCTCTCTAATATACTTACATTGATTACACGTTAACAAAACCAACGATCCATATCCTAATGGACTTGGATTTTGATTTAGTCGAAATTCGAGTCCATTAAAGTACGGGTTGTTACAATACAAAAACTAAATAATGAAAGTGTAACAGAAATATTAGAAATTTTATTAATCAAATATTTTGGTTTTAGTTACTAATGAGTAGATAAACTTAGTAAGAGAAAATAGTGGATATTTAATGTAAATATATTCTTTTGGTCAGGTTTAGTACACTTTAAATTTAAGTAGACAAACCCTATAATTTTGATGATAAATTCTACTCATACAACCAAAAAAAATATTTCCCTTAACAAATTTTAAATTATTTTAAGCATAAAAATGATATTCATTTTCACAGCAATGACAGCAGAATTTTTATTTTTTCCCTCTAAAAGAACTCTAACTAAAGTCAAGGTTGGCACATTTGGTTGATGGTCCGGACTGCGATATCAATGATCATGAGTTCGAACCCACAAACTAACAACCCTATAACAAGAACCCGTCTGACAAGCACATGCCTCCCACGACTTTACAAATGAAGTTTGGTTCTAGGGGTGATTCTAAAAAAACTCTAGTTAAAATCCTAAATAAATAAAACTTTGATCATTAAAATTGATCATGATTAAGCTACACCAATCATCATCCTCTCCTCTTCTTCTTAAACTCATTCCAATTACACAATCCAAACTTCAAATATTGATAAAAGTTATAATCTAAATAGGTGTTGGAGTAACCCAAGTAACGCTACACAATTGGATTGGAGAAGATATAGGAGATTAAGCAAAGCAACACACAAATAGTTTCCTCCAAGCCTCAATTTTATTTATTTTCTCCAATAACAAGTACACAGCTATAATTTGAATATCAAACTCAAAACAAACCAAGAACAATAATTTCCTTAACCTAAAAGAAAAAAGTTCTCTACTTATAATAATCAATTAACTAACGATTAGGTCATCTTGTATATGACAATAAATAAATTATTGCATGCAATTTGGGAGAGCGACAACTTCTATTTTATTATAATATACATATCCAAACATGCAATGATACATGCAAATCAAATACATGTTTTTCTTCTTTATATTTGTTTCCTCTGAACTTGATTTTATATCAAAAGTCACAATACTACACATTGATGCAAAATCATACTGCTTCAGTATATATTCAATCTTCAACTTAACCAAAACACCTAAGCATGTCAAAGTCAATCAAACATCCATCCACAATCCACTCAAAATTGCTTGGAGTATCACAAAAGCCTACATGTAGACTTTTTGGCTTTCCTTTCCGTGTTCCACCTTGATTCAGACGCATGGTACCATCTTTGGCATATCCCATACTTTCATGTTCCACCTTATTTTATGGAACATGCATATTTCCATATATTCGTCTTACCATTTTGCTCCTTAGACTCAACAACTATCTTCTTATATTTGCATATATTGAAATATGCATCTAAATCTAGTACTAGTCCATGCCTTCGACTTTACCTACATATAGTAAGTTACCATCAACTTCCTTCCCAAAGTTCACCTCATCATCACTATTTTTATTTTTTATTTTTTGGCCTTCTTCCAATGCCTTCATCTTTTCCTTATTTATTCAACTTGTAGCGGGATTTTGGTAGATGGCCTATTTTTGGCAGTAATAGAAAATAACATTCCATCTTCATATTTGATCTCTTATCTCTTCTTACAAGATTCACCTCTTTGATAAGGTAGTTTTTTTTCATTTCTTGATCGAACTTTCCCTCCATTATGTTCATCCTCTTCATCTTCTTGTTTAGAAGAATACTAAGCACAGAATCCATCGAAATAACTCCATCGGAATTGGAGTATTTAATACAACCACAAATGTTTCCTCAATTATTGGTACATCAACATTAGAGCTTGTGTTTCATCATCAACCTTGTTATACATGACTATAGTTATTCAAAATCGCTTGAAAGTCAAAACGATGCTTTCTGATTGAACTGCGTTCTTCGAACGACAGATTTACAACACTATTCATTAGTAAAGTCTTGATTTTTGCAGAGACCTTCGAATGAATTCCCTCAAAAGCTTACCAAATTTCATAAGATGATGTTTCACTAGCAACAATATAAACCACTGTATTCTCCAAAAAGCATCAAATAGCGTCGTAGCTTATTTATCTGATGATACCTATTTTGTTTCCAATATTTCACTAAGCATCTCCCCCATGATCTTCAACGGTTGATAAAGATTATTGAGATACATGAAATCCTCCATATTTGCCTTCCATAAACCCCAATTTCTCCTACTGAGTTTTTCAGCAACTATTTTATCCATAAAAAATATCTCTTCAACAAATTTAAGTAGTAGACTCTGATACCAATTTTTATGATTACCCTAGAATCTCTACATAATCAGGTTTGAGAAGAGATAAGAAGTAAAGAAAAAAACACAAATAATTTCCAATAAACCTCTATTTTATTAGTTTTCTTCAATAACAAATACAAATCCTCATTTGAGTACCAAATTCAAAAAAAAGAATATTTTCCTTAATCTAAAAGAAAAAAATTGTGTCTCTATTTATAATAATCAATTACTAAGTGATCAAATCACTATGTATTTAGTAACAAATAAACTGTTGCATCTAGTTTTAGAGAGGGATATCTTCTCTTGTCTCATAATATGCATATTAAAATATACAATAATTATAACAATACATTAGGCAATCATGGAATAATACTTTACATTATTTGAAATTAATGTCCATAATTAACATCCATTAATTTAAGCTATAAATAATGTTTGTCGTTATTTAAAATCAATGTTCATGTTTACTATCCATTAATTTGATTGGATATTCCCTCATGTATTCCAATAAAGAATTAGTTTCAGGTGCCTCAAATATAAATCTATTTCTTTATTTCTTTTTTAATTCTTCATGGTATAAGAGCTTCCCCTTAACATGAAATTTTCTTGTTCTTTCCTGCATTATCCACATTCATGGGTGAACAAATAACAAATTCTTCTAACACTCTATCCACTTCAAATTTATCAAGTAATAATCTTATATCAATTAATGCTACTTCTTAAATCCATTTAAGCTTACTTCCTCTAATTTTCTTTTATAGAGAGCTCAAATAAATTCTCTTCTCATTAGTTATGATCTGATAGGCTATATCGATGGCACTATAAAACCACCATTACAAACCGATCAATCATACAATCATTGGCATTGTCAAGATCAACTGATTTTACATGCCATTATTTCTTGAACCTCTAAAACTATCATACTTATAATTAATTCTGCAAAATATTCCAAGGAAGCTTGGGATAAAATTTGTGGATTGTATGCAAACAAAACCTAATCTCGAATCATGAGCCTTAAAAAGAATCTTACTCTTACCAAACGTGATATACGCTTAATTGATGAAAACTATTTATGATGAACTTCCAACTTTTAGTTCTCCTATTGACGACGGTGACTTGGTGCCATATATTTTGAAAGGTTAAGGGCTTGAATTAAAAGAAATTTCTACATCAATTCAAACTCCCAAGTCTCCTATGACATTTGATGAGCTTCACGACAAACTTGTGGAGTTTGAACATTATCTCAAAAGAGATGAGTCAAGCACACTCGAAAAAATACTAACTGTTTATTACATAAGAATTTCCTTTAGCGATATTACACAATCAAAGAAATATAATAATCATCTACTACATACCTCTCAAGGCCATCCTAATAGAGGTAGGAATACGCAAAGGACATTCTATGGTAATAAAGTAATAGCGTATCAAATCTATGAGTAATCAGGATACTCGACTAAGAAGTGCTATCAAGCAAAGAAGTTTTTGGCTATACGCCAATACTAATTACACATTAATTTCTGCTTCTAATCAAGGTTGGCTAATGGACTCTATAGCTTCTCACCATGTCACCTCTGATAATAAAGATCTCTCTTTATTCAAATTTTGGTGGATCAGATGAGATGGTTATTAGTGATAGATTAGGTTTAAAAATTACTCAGATATCTTTTCCTTCTATTTGTAAAAATTTAATTTTAGTTTCCAAATTTTGAAAAAATAATAATGCTTTTATTAAATTTTTGATGATTATTATTAGCGAAGGATCTATGTACATGGGAAATTCTTATATGAAAGGGCTACATAAGTATAATGTCCATAAAATTTCACACATTATAAATAAACCTTGCACTCAACTTCAAGCTCATGAAATTACTCATAAATCTTATTCAAATTGGCACAAACGTCTTGGTCATCCTTCTTCTCATATTCAACAAATTATCCTTAGATCATTATCTTTGTCATTTAACACTTCACTTGGTATTCTTTTCAATTTTTGCTAATGTAATAAAGCCATCAACTTCATTTGGTTTATCAAGTTTTTTTTCTACTCGCCCACTTAAACTCATTTATATTGATGTATGAGGTCGATCATTATACAAAATACATTTGATTTTATCATTTGAAATATAAATCTAATATATCAACCATATTTCCACGATTTTGAACATTAGTTGAAACTATTTTCATGTAAAAATAACGTTTATTTATTTAGATGATGGGGTGAGTACACAAAATTAAAAAATATTTCTCATTTGTAGGTACCACACATTAGCAAACTCCACCACATACATCCCAACATAATATTGTTTTCAAAATGCATCACCAACATACAATGGAAACTGGTTTGACTATATTGCATGATGCCTTTTTTCCTACCTCATTTTGGTCCTTTGCATTTCAAACCATTGTATACTTCTTTACCCACTTAATTCTTTCTTACAAATCACCCCATGAATCTAAATAAAACCAAACTATGATAAACTTCAAGTATTCGGATGTTTTTGTTATCCTCGACTCAAACTTATCATCGACACAAGGTTGATTTGAAGTTTAAACCATGCATCTTTCTTGGTTGCTCAAAAAATCAAAATGATTACTTATGTTATGAACCATGCACAAGAAAATTTTATTCTCTCACCATGTCATATTCAATGAAGAAAAGTTTCCTTCTTGTTCTTTATCTTTATCTCAGCTACAAGATCGCTCTTCAAGATCCACTTGGTAACATCCTTCACCATATATTCTAGGTCAACCTCATTTTACTCTATAAACTTCTTCATTGAAAGAGGTTGAAACAAAGATCACACATATAACCTACGATTGAAACCATTGGCCCTTCAAGAACTTAATCAACCAACATGGATTGATCACTCAATCAATTATAAGAAATGTCAACCTCTCCTCAAAATGAACTGTCAAACCCAAACACAACCAACCTTTAACAAATGGTCCACTATGCACTCATTCCATGACCACTAGATCTCAAAACAGTATATTCAAACCCAAAAAGGCGTATTCTATAACCAAGCATCTTATATCTTCCCTTTAGAACCAACATGTTATCTCAAGTTATGAGAGACCCTAAATGGCATGAAGCTATATCCGATGAATTTAATGCTCTTTTAAAAAGTGGAACTTAGGAACTTGTTCCTCCTACATAAATTTAATATATAGTTGGGTGTAAATGGGTATTTCAAATAAGTGAAATCTTGATGATGGCATTTTATGATATAAAGCTCGACTAGTTGCAAAAGGTTTTCACCAAAGGCTCAGTATTGATTATTATGAGACATTCAGTCCTGTTATTAAGACAACAACAATTTGAGTTGTTCTTTGCCTCTCATTACATATGAGATGGAAATTAATCAACTAGATGTTAATGCATGTCTACATGGTACAATATTAGAAGAAGTATATATGCAATAACCTCCAGGTTTTGTCAATGCATCTTTTCCTTCCTATGTTATACGTTTGAAGAAACCAATTTATGGTTTGAAACAAGCTCTAAGAGCTTGGTATCGGTCTTTTACTAACTTTGTGATACAATTTAGGTTCCATCAATGCAAGTCAGATTCTTTATTTTTCATTTATATTCAAAATGGAATCACTGCGTATTTTATTATTTATGTTGATGATTTGTTACTTACTCCAATGACAAATCATTTTTCCAACACTTTGTTAAATCCCTTTCAAGTCATTTCTCTCTAATAGACCTTGAAAATTTGCACTATTTTTAGGTGCTGAATTTCTACTAACTTCACATGGGCTTCTTCTTAATCAACATAAATATATTCAAGATCTATTAGCTCAATCAAATATTTTAGGGGCCAAAGAAGTCAGCATGCCATTGTCAACCACTGAAAAACTTTGTCTTGTTGTCAGATCCTCACAAATTAATACCATTGACTATAGAAAAATGATTGGTTCTCCAACATCTTTCCATCATAAGACCTAACATTGCATTTTCTGTAAATAAGTTATCATAATTTATGCATATGCCATTTGAACTACATTGACAAGCTGAAAACAACTTCTTTGCAATCTTAAACATATATTATGTTTGGATTGCATTCAAAATGTTTTAATGATCCAAAATTGTATGTCTTTTGTGATGTAGATTGGGCTGGTGATTGTGATCATTAATGAGCAACATCTGTATACTATGTACCTTAGAGGAAATCCAATCTCATGGTCCTATAAACATAAAAACAAAGACTGGATCCACAACAGAAGTTGAATATTGAGCTATAGCATCATCTACATGTGAACTTACATGGGTTCAAAAGTTATTATATGAACTTAGAGTCAAGATACCTTTTACACCAATTTTTTTATGATAACATAAGTGTGACTTATGTATCTGCAAACCCACAACTTCATACCAAAATGAAATATGCTTCTATCAACTATCATTTTGTACGAGAAAAGGTAACGTCTAGGCTTCTAAAGGTTCTTCATGTACTTACGAGCAGCTAGCCAATTCTCAGACTAAACTTTTGGGACTAGTGCTACAATATTTCATTGCCTAGAGTTGGAGAGTGTTGTGATTTATAATATAAAATCACATTTCAGAGAAATAAAATAAAAGAGAAACAAATACTTGAACTTGCTCAAAATAGTATTTCATATATGGATATGCATATCATAATAAAAGAAAAGATTTTACTTATTTAAATTAGATGCAACAATTTATTTGTTGCCATGTAAATGAGGATTGATCATCAAGTAATCTCTTGTTATAAATAGACTTGTACATGGGCCATTATAAGGTGTGAAAAAATGTATTTTTTATAGTATTTTAGGGATTGAGTTTTCTTCTCAATTTTAAGGATCTCTTGTAATATTTTTGGTGAATATATAGCTTGTTTGGAGGAATTTCTTTGTCTTTTGCTTTTCTTCACTCTCTTTTCAAATCTAATTATATAGGGATCCTTAGGAAAATCTAAACAGTTGGTATCAAAGCCAACTACATAAATATTTTCTGAAGAGAGTTTGATTATAGAGAAGATAAGTGTTGAAACCTTAATGGAAGAAATTGGGGGGTTATGGAAGGCAAAGATGGAGGATTTTCTATACCTCACCAACCTTCACCAATCATTAGATAAGAAAAGGGAGAAATCTACTAATGTATCCAAAGCAAAGTGGGAAACTTTGATAGGAAGGCTAGGGCAATTATTCAATGTATTTAGGAGAATACGCGTTTCATATTATTACTAATGAAACATCTGCTTTTGGAATTTGGAAGAAATTGAAAGGAATCTATGCAAAGAATTCCATAGAAAACAAAGCTCTTTGAATGAGAAGATTGACAAATATGAAGCTTAAGAAAGGTAGGTCAATTGAAGAGCATCTTAATGATTTTTAAGCAATTGTGAATCAATCGATGATCGTGAATTACAAGGTGGATATGCAACATAAGCCTTAATGTTGATGGGTTCACTACCTAAGTGATGGGAAATACTTATAGTGGTGTTAAACAACTCAAATTTAGATGTAGTCATTTCAATGGCATCGATCGTTAGTAGCCCGCTTAATAAGGAGATGCGAAGGATAAACTTAATGGAAGGAAAGGATAAAAATGAAAGGGAAAGAATGCAAATTCAATCGAAGTGGTTCATCTTGTAAGGAGAGGTAACCATCCTAATCTAGAAAGATATTTCATTTGTTATAACTGTGAAAAATCTGGTCACCAGTTGAAATTTTACAATAAGCTTAAAAATGATAAATAAAGGGAGAAAGCATTAGAGGAAGGTAAACATAAGCTTGAGGAAGGCATGGATGATGAGGTGAATTTTGGTATTAACAATGATATTCTGTGTGTTGGCGAAAGAAAATAAGATAAGTAGGTGTTTGATTCGGGTATGTTTCCATATACGCAATCAAAATGGAGCATTCGTTAACTATGAGGAGCAAGAAAGCAAAGTGGAGTCTGCTAATTGTAGAGATGTCGAGGTAAAGGGATAGGTTTTGTTTGGCTATAGATGTATGATGGAAGGGCGATGAAACTCATGAGAGTTAGGAATGCCCTAGAAATTAAGAAGAATCTTTTTTCAGTGGGACAACTGGAAGGAAATTGCAGCAATTTTTCGACTCAAGGTAGAGTCTCTAGAATTGGAAGGGTAGTAGGGATCAAGGTAGATCCAACAACAGAAAGCCACAAAGACCGCATGTAGGCCTTTTTCGTATTACAAGGAGTTCCGAGTTATTGATGATATGCATGTTCAATTGAGGGGAATGCATATTCAGTTGGTTTGGAGGTTGGCAAAGTTTTCTTTTGCAGATAGAGATATTTGTTTTCATTTAATATTTTATATTGTCTAGAGCTTGAGGTTATAGGTAGAGTTCAGATCGTACTTCATAAGAAGTGGCTATAACTATTAATTAGGACCCAATAAAGGATTTCATAGGAAGTATTCCGATAATATGACATTGACAAAGAAAGTAATGAGATGAATGCATTAGTTACCCCAAGCAATTTGGCTTCTACCACTAACACTTGCCCTTTTCAATCAATAAATAATGGATTCAATAAGACCTTTGTCTACCTCAAAATAAAAGGCTTGCAAATAGTGACAATTAACTATTGTACCAAATAGGAGAAAGCCTAGACATTACCCACAGGATGAATCCTGAAGTTTTGTAATCGGTAACATAGTAAGCCACATCAAACTCCTAAACCAATGTTGTTCCTAATAATAAGGACCCAATTTGAGAATAAAGAAGTCCAGCCATTTTTGTGAAAGAAACGAAATAACAAAGATTTTTCTTCAGTAACCCATCTTAAAGTCAATTGTGCAATATAAGTTACAAATAAGATGATTGAGAATACCCAAAAAATCAATTTGACCAGGAGATTAGGTAACAGAACTATCCCTAGTTTTGTGTTCATATAAAGCTCGAGCAAAAGTAGCCACTCAACATACTATTTTTCATCAATATAGGAATTTAAAGCAATGTTGCTAAACAAAGTAAAGGTTCCACCGCACCAAGGAACCTTGTATACCTACGGGTCAAGCTAAGAACCGATAAAGAAATCCTTACGTTTAGGCTAACCTATTTTATGAACTACAGAATATCAATCGAGATCTCCAAATATCATAGTCCAAGAAACCTTACAAGGAAATGGTTTATTATTCAAAAGATAATGACAAATATCAAAAACGAGACAAATGACCTCCAAAGACCAAATTGGAAAGAATCTATACTTTTAGACATCTACTGGTTAAGCAAATCTAATGGAATAACAAGAATATGGAATACCAACAATTTAGGAATCATAATAAGATGCTTTGGATAAGAAAAGAGAAAAGATTTAAAAAGATTCATTCTAATAAATAGCCTTAGGATTGAGATGCGGCATGTTTAACATAACTTCTAACCTGACAAGGTTAGGGAGATTTATTGAGCAAAAGCACACCTCATATCTGAAAAAGGAAAATTAAGCCTTTGGTCTCACCGCCATGCTTGGCCAAAGCACCCATCCAAGGGAGATGGACAAAGATCCTTTAGTATCATCATAAGACTTGGCCGAAGCATCTATCCAAAAAGAGATAGTCAATTAAGCCTTTGGTCCTGCCATCCACCCTAGTTGAAGCACACATCCAAGGAAGATGGACAAAAAGCCTTCGGTCCAACTGCAAGGCTTGACCGAAGCACCCATCCAAAGGGCGATGGTTAATTAAGCCTTCAGTCCCACCCCCAGTCCTAGCCAAAGTACCCGTCATAGGGAGATGGACAAAAAACCTTCAGTCCCACTGCAAGGCCTAGTCAAAGAACCCATCCGAAGAGTGATGGTCAGTTAAGCATTTGGTGCCACCGCCAGGCTTAACCAAAGCACCTATCCTAAGGAGGTGGATAAAAAACCTTCGATACCCCCACAAGGCTTGGCCGAAGCATCCATCCAAAGAATGATGGTTAACTAAGCCTTTGGTCTGCTGCCGTGCCTAGCCAAAGCACTCGTTCAAGGAAGAATAATCAACTGAACTCCTAACTCGATGAACCAAGCTCAGAACAAGCAAGAATAAAGAGTTTTCCCTCAAGATTATAGGATATTTCCGCCTAATGGTCAAATAAAATATTTTTGATAAAAACTATTTCTAAAAGTTTTAAAAGGATTTCCTTACTTTCAAAAATATACTTTTGGAAAATCACTCTTTAATAGATATGTATTTAGTCCTTGTATCAAATGATTTCCAAATGAAGTTATGAGAATCTTTCATATTTCAAAAAAAAATATTCGAATAAAATTATGGTAAACTTTCACCAAAAAGAACACTTCAATAAAATTGATTATTGTAAATATAAATTTATTCAAAGATTGTAAAAATCTCTATGTTTTGGAAAACCTTTTCAATAAAACAGTCTGCAAGAATATAATGATTTATAAGACCAAAGGCTATCATAAGTTAAGGAGCACAAGCAATCAATGATGAAAAGCACAGCAATAAGGAATTACAGCTCAAGAACAGAAGAAGCATAGCAAGAATCGAAGTTTACATAAGCTAAAGCATAAGAAAACTTATTATGTTGGGCTATACAGCAACATGGTCATCGCATGTTGAGATTTATACAGCTATCGCACGTTGAAAAATGAAGCTAGCCTCAATATAAAAGAGCTATTGGAAAATATAGAAGGAAATTATACCGAATTGGAGGAAAATATTAAGAAAATGGAAATGTTAAGGATGCTACAATAAGATGCACTCGCTAAAGTATACTGGTGGTTCCACGTCAAATAAGTCAATTCAAGAATATGCCAAAAAAAAGTAAAAAGAATGGAAATAAATCATGTAAAGAGGAAGTGTGTCAGCTGTGAAGAAAATCTATATAGTAAAGCTTCAAAGCTTCCATATACAACCATGCCACCATTGTGAATGTCATGGCCAAGATTGCGATCCACATGAACTACTCTAATCTTGAGGTTAGTACATATGACACCATCACGACCATCCATCTTTCCAAGTCATCAATCTACGTCAACTTTAATCAACCAATATAAATATAAACGTACCCTTACATGAGAAGAGGCTCCTCTCTTCTTTCCTTTTCTTAGCACAATCCATTTTTTGAGACTTTGGACATTTGAATATAAGGACCTTGGAAATAGGAAATTGCATATTGACTCCAGATTTGAATTTTTGGACTATGACAAAGAAGATGACTTTAACTTTTTGCATATCGACCATGGGGCAATGAATATTGCATATGTACTCAAATTTTCTATTATTGCATATGAAAGAAGGGTGAATTGAACTTTGGACATTTTTGAACATATTGGATATATAGTATTTTGATTATGGGCCTATTTGAAATTTTATTTAAACTATATATATCTTTTAAAATATTTTGATGTTGGATCAAAAATTGGTGTAACGGCTCTAATATAGGAAAGTACAATTTTCTTAATGTCTAAATTATGCGGGTGCTAAAGTATCCTTGATGCATTAGGATGGGCACCTATTTATAGGCATCTTGTTGGGCTGCTATTGGCGAAGAGCTTTCTCCTGAATTACTGACTTGAGCCACTTTTAGGGATGAAATGCGAGTACGTTTGATGACCAGCACCATTATCCCAGTGGTTGGACAGTCCAACTTTGGTGCTAGAGGCCAAGTTTTGAAACTTACGTAGCGTGATTCAAACTCTTAGACATATATTAACATGTAGTAGATGTATACTACCAAAGACTTGTAGTACTAATATGTACTACCAACTCAGTATCCAGTTTTAAAAAGAAATATGTGTTGATATTTGAGTTGCTTGCCAATTGACGTGGATTATTGACTTGGCCTTTTATATATTGCTTTTAGACGTGGCAATCAATATATGTTGAACATATCTTGTGTTATCTAAGCCCTTAATACATCTGAGGGCTATCTTAACCATTTACCATAGTTGTCGTTTTGACTTTGAAGATTTTCATTGGCTTTAGCTTTCGGTTAGCGCTTGTCTAGGAGCCTGACACTTCGGTTTTCGACAAGCCGGGTGACCAATTTTCTCGGATATTGTTTATACTTTGGCATATGAGCATATCCATCGGTTCGATATGCCAAAGAGTACAATGGAAAAGTATATACAACATATCCATTGATGTTTAATATTCGTACGAAGTTTAATATGCGGCAAAGCTTATATAGTTTAGAAGTGGAATATAACTGAGTAAAAATTATGATATAACATTGCTTGGGTTTTTTAGTTTCAAGACCAAAGCCATCCCACATTTTATCGTGTCGAGCTTGAAGCAACATCGGTGCTGCCCTGTGTTTGTCTTGCATCTCCATCACTTTAGCCTTCAGACTAAATCGATCCTTGTTAGCCAATAATTCGCGATCCACAAATCCAAACTAGGTGGGATCGACTATGCCAGTTTCCAACACCATGACAAACTTCCCTAATCAATCGCAAGTGCTGGTGATCAATCAGCAGTATTCGATCTCCAAGGTTTTCTCACGTCTTCTTCGTTTTTCCAAGCTTAGGTCCTAAAGTTAGTACCAAGTTTCCCCACGTTTCTAAAAATAGATTGATCAATGTTGATAACTCCTCCTGTTTTTGAATCCTAGGAACAAAGTAGCTGTCGATTAGCCTCGTGCATGCCCAAAGTCAACTCAACTTCCCTTACAAAGTGTAATTTTGCCCTTATCCCCCTCCTATATCGATCGGTATAGATCCATATGGATCGGTATCGGTCGATCTAAACTTGGCAAAGAAATTACTAAGTCATTTCTCCATGTTGTGAGCATTGAATGGAGTGTTGAGTAGTATGGTGTATGGTTGTTTACATTTCATTTCTTTTATATGTTGTTATTTGTTTTCGTCTATTGGATCTGGGCCTTTCTCTCACAACCCAATACTTTGTATAAATAGCTATGGACTGAATAATAATAAAAAAGTCTTCTTTTTCCCTCCTCTTTGATTTTCGTATTCATGTAAAACAACATGGTATCAGAGCTACGAAAATTTCAGATTCAAATCCAACTAGGGTTTTAACTCGAATCAGTGAGGATGGGAGATAGCATTGGAGAAAGTGGAGAAAGTAATGTCCGAAGTGGGGAGAACAAGATCGCAATGGAAGCGATGCAGTTGATGCCCAAAATTACAGATCATAAATTGAATAATATGAATTTATTGAATTAGAGTAAGACGATCCGTTTATATCTTCGCAGTATAGATAAAGATAAACATCTGACTGAAGATCCACCTGCTCCTGATTCAAAGGGTGAGAAAGACCTGATGTGGTTCAGATCTGATGCTCGGTTATTTTTACAAATCAGAAACTCAATTGATAGTGAGGTAATTGGTCTGGTTAATCATTGTGAGTTTGTTAAGGAACTGATGGAATATTTAGAATTCTTATATTCTGGAAAGGGAAATTTAACAAGAATGTATGATGTGTGCAAGTCATTCTGTCGAGCAGAGAAACAAGAGCAATCACTTATGAATTATTTCATGAACTTCAAGAAAACTTATGAGGAATTCAATGTGCTTCTTCAAATCAGTCCAGATGTTAAAGTTCAGCAACAACAACATGAACAAATGGCAAGTATGAGTTTCTTGGCTGGTCTACCACCAAAATTTGAAGCTGCTAAATCTCAGATTCTATCTGGTTTAGATATTCCTTCATTACAAGAAGTGTTTAGTAGAATTCTTCGACCTGACATTGCTCATGCACAAGTATCAAGTACTAAAGTAGAAAGTGCTTTGATTGGTAATAATAAAGGCTATGTACAAGGAAGCCAGAATCAGAATTTCCCATGGAATAATTCAGTGAGACCAAATTTCAATTCACCAAGGGCAAATACTCCAGAGTTCAAAGCTTCAAATCAGGGAAAATTTTGTACATATTGTAAGAAGCCAGGGCATATGAAGTTTAAGTGTAGGAAACTTCAATACAAGAATTCACAGTTGAATAAGGATATGAAATCTGTTCTCATGTCAGCAGGAGATTATGATCAGTATGTGAAATTTCAAGAATCATTGAAGAAAGAATCAACAAATAAGGGATCATCATCATCAGTTTCAATTATTTCTAATTATACAAGTCAATCAAAATGGATCATAGACTCAGGAGCAACTGCCCATATGACAGGTAACAGTAATTTGATTTTAGATATACATTATAAACAATCAACTCATGCTGTTACATTAGCTGATGGATCACAAGCATTTGTTCAAGGAATTGGAAGAATAAGAGTAAACTTAAAACTATCATTAAACTCAGTTTTATATCTGCCTAATTTGTCATTTAATTTGATATCTGTGAGTCAAATCACTAAAAATCTGAAATGTAGCATATCATTTTTCCCTGATCATTGTGAGTTTTAGGATCTTACAACGAGGCAGATTATTGGTAGAGGTGAAGAATATGGAGGTTTATATGTTCTTAGTACTGTGCCACCTAAATCTATAATTTGTTCAAGTATAACTTCTTCTGCTTTTCAAGTGCACTGTCAGCTAGGCCATCCTTCATTGTCTCTGCTTAAGAAACTATGTCCACAGTTCAGTTCTCTATCTACATTACATTGTGATTCCTGTCAATATGCAAAGCTTCATCGTGTGAGTCTATATCCTAGTGTTAATAAAAGATCTAGCTCTATCTTTGAAGTTGTACATTCTGATATTTGGGGTCCATCAGCAGTTATGCCTAAACAAGGATATAGATATTTTGTCACATTTGTTGATGATTACTCACGTGTAACTTGGTTGTTTTTAATGAAGAATAGATCAGAATTGTTTTCTATATTTTGTATTTTTTGTGTTGAGGTACAAAATCAGTTTAATACATCAATCAAAATTTTGAGAAGTGACAATGCAAAAGAGTATACAAGCAATCAATTTAACTCATATTTGGCACAACATGGAATCATTCATGAAATCTCATGTGTAGACACAGCAGCACAAAATGGGGTAGCTGAGAGAAAAAATAGACACTTGTTGGAAACTGCTAGAGCTCTTCTCTTTCAAATGAATGTACCAAAAAGCTTCTGGGCAGAGGCAGTAAGTACTTCATGTTTTTTGATTAATAGGATGCCTTCAACTGTCTTAGATTATAAAATACCTTATCAAGTGCTATGTCCAAATAAACCAATTTATCTAGTGAAACCAAGGGTCTTTGGTTGTACCTGTTTTGTTAGAGATGTCAATCCACAATTAACAAAATTAGATCCAAAGTCGTTGAAATGTATATTTGTTGGATATTCAAGACATCAAAAAGGGTATAAGTGCTTTTGTCCCAGTCTTCATAAATATGTTGTATCAATTGATGTTAATTTTGTGGAAGATGAACCTTTTTATTCATCATCAGTAATTCCTTCAATTCAAGAAAATCATGATGAACACTTTACTGAAGAAGATAATGATTTTCTGGTATATCCTAATGTATTTACACAAACCAAAGATCACAATGGAAATGAGGAGTTGAATTCTAATATTTCATCTTCACCTGTTTTTGATTTACAAGACACTCAATTACCAGTCTCAAGTCAAGATATTCAGTTACTAGTCTCAAGTCTTGATTTACCTATTGCATTGCATAAAGGGAAAAGTAAATGTACTTATCATATTTCATCTGTTGTAACATACAACCACATATCTCCAGAATCTTATGCCTGCATTTCTACACTTGATTCAATTTCTATTCCAAAGACAGTTGAGGAAGCATTATCAAAGAGAGAGTGGTACAATGCCATGTTAGAAGAAATAAGTGCATTGGATCAGAATGATACATGGAATTTAGTTCATCTACCAGAGGACAAGAAGGCAATAGGCTGTAAATGGGTATTTTCAGTGAAAATGAACTCAGATGGATCTCTTGAAAGGCTGAAAGCACGTTTAGTTGCAAAAGGATATGCCCAAACATATGGAATTGACTATTCAGAAACATTCTCACCAGTAGCTAAAATGACTTCAATAAGAATACTCATATCCTTAGCAGCACAATTTAACTGGAAATTACATCAACTGGATATCAAAAATGCATTCCTTTATGGGGACTTAGCTGCGGAGGTGTATATGGAGCAACCACCTAGGTTTGTTGCTCAGGGGGAGCATGGAAAGGTTTGCAAGTTGAAGAAAAGTTTGTACGGTTTAAAGCAAAGCCCGAGAGCATGGTTTGGGAAGTTTAGTCGGGCAATTGAGAAATTTGGCTTGTTACAAAGCAAAGCTGATCACTCGGTCTTTTACAGGAATGTGAAAGGTACATTAATTTTGCTAATTGTATATGTAGATGATATTATTATCACTGGTAATGACAGAAAAGGAATCTCTACTCTCAAAGCATATATTCATTCACAGTTTCATACCAAGGATTTGGGAGAGTTGAAATACTTTTTAGGTATTGAAGTTATTAGAAGTAATGATAGAATATGCTTGTCACAGCGAAAATATGTTCTTGATCTATTGAAAGAAACTGGAAAATTGGGTGTTAAGCCTTGTAATACACCTATGTTAGTTAACTCATCTCTTACAAAAGAAGGAGAATTGTTTAAAGACCCTGACAAATACAGAAGATTAGTGGCTAAGTTGAATTATTTGGTCATGACAAGGCCTGATATTGCTTTTTCAGTTAGTATGGTGAGTCAGTTTATGAGTTCACCCACTGTAGATCATTGGAATGCATTAAAACAAATACTATGTTATTTGAAGAGTACTGTTGGACAATGCATAGTATACACAAATCATGGACATAGCAGAATTGAAGCATTTGCATATGCTGATTGGGCTGGTTCAAGGTTAGATAGAAGATCTACTTCAGGTTTTTGTGTGTTGATTGGTGGAAATTTGGTTTCATGGAAAAGCAAGAAACAAAGTGTAATATCAAATTCAAGTGCTGAGTCTGAGTATAGAGCAATTGCCAACACAGTTTGTGAATTAATGTGGATTAATCAGTTTATGGGTGAGATAAGATTGTAGTGTGATGTGCCGATGAGATTGTGGTGTGATAATAAGGCAGCTCTTCATATAACATCTAACCTAGTTTTTCATGAGAGAACCAAACACATCGAAGTGGATTGCCATTTCATTAGAGAAAAAATTCAACAAGGTCTTATCTGTACAAATTATGTTAAGTCAGAAGAGCAAGTGGCCGACCTTCTCACCAAATCTTTGCATGGAAATAGGATCAGGTTCTTATGCAGCAAGTTAGGCATGTGTAATTTGTATGCTCCAACTTGAGGGGAGTGCTGTGAGCATTGAATGGAGTGTTGAGTAGTATGGTGTATGGTTGTTTACATTTCATTTCTTTTATATGTTGTTATTTGTTTTCGTCTATTGGATCTGGGCCTTTCTCTCACAGCCCAATACTTTGTATAAATAGCTATGGACTGAATAATAAAAAAAGTCTTCTTTTTCCCTCCTCTTTGATTTTCGTATTCATGTAAAACAACACTCCAAATTTCTACATCGATAGCCATCTGATTCATGCTTCGATCTGTATTCAATCTTCTTTCCATCGATACGACTTCAATAACTCTAGAACCAATCCATCATCGTTTATTCTATTGATATGGATCTTCCATCGTTTGTGTAATCATCTTTGAATGGCTCTCATCTAAAGGTCCTTGCCTATAGAACAATCACATCCCAAATTCTCCATCGATAAGCATTTTCAACCAATCCAAATAAGCAAACAAGCATCATATCCATACATACAATCAACATAACAATCATATCCCAACCTAACTTTCGTATGGCAAACCAAAACATGAATATACGTTTTGAAATCAAATTAAAACAATTTAAATTTGTTTATAAATCATTATATTTTCAAATTAGTCAAAGTTCATATTTTTAACTTCAAAGATGGTTTAAAAACCATGTTTTTAACATTTATAAGTAATTAAAAGGCTATGAGATGATAGATCACTCATCTGTTGATGTGCATTCAATCAAAGTCACCAAAAATGAAGTAGATGTGAAATGGACAACCGATATACGAACTCCAAAGCACCCAAGTTCATAGTTCGAAGATCCCTTTGCTAATCTACTCTTATTTTTTTTAAGGGAGAATTAATTTAAAGGACAAAGATTTGTATATTTTTTGCCTCAAGGACACAACTTCAATATTTTTACCACAAGGACAAACATTGTTCTAAAAATTATTCATAAGGACAAACATTTTTCAAAATTATTCATAAGGACAACAAAACTGCTACCAAGCTAAAAACTGATACTTAAAAACTGATACCGATAACTACAAACTGATACCTAAAAACTGCTATCAATGACTAAAAACTGATACCTAAAGAAAGTTGTCCTTCTGGATAAAATATTGAAGGTCTGTCCTTGAAATAAAAATGCTGAGAAATTTTGTCCTTGACAATAATTTCCTGTTTTTTTTAATTAGGCTAGATTTTGTATGGTTTTAATAGAGTTTTGATGAAAGATGGATAAATGGAGGTTAGGATAAATGGTTAGGGAGAAGAAAAGTGATTAGTGGTTACTCTAATGTTGCAGTTAGCCCTGATCCTGAAATGGATTAATCGGCCTAATCATGGGCATAAGCTACCCACTAATCAGTCTAAAAACTGTCAAACTTAAAACGGCGGAATATATCAAACTGTATAACCAAAAATCTATTATGACCGCTATACTGGAAGGAAAACCATCAAATCTTCCTTTTAGAAGTGGTTTCACGATCCAATTCAGGTTTTATAAAATATTAGAACTCTTACCGGTTTCCAAGGTCAAAATTGTTTACAATTAATTCTAAGGGTAAAAAAAGAGTCAAAACTCAACATTCTCTAACGTTGTAGCATATTTGGACCCAATTTTGTTGAGAACGTAACATTTTTCCGACCCATTGATACGTAAAAAGTAGGTTATTACAGTTCACCTTATGGAGAGCGTTATGTACACTAGTCTCAACGGATATATCGGTATCTCTTTCTTTATACATCTTGACTATGAACATTTATGGAGCAAGAATTTAGATACCGATTCAATACTCACGTTTGCTAACACATTCATAAGTACAATCGATAAAATGTTTCTTTTAAAGATTTTATACTTATACATGTTTAGTGTATTTAATTTATTATTTATATCCCTATGTAACAACACATATAAAAGAAAATAAAATCAAAACCCGACTTCAATTCGAACAAGATTCTTATAAAAGAGTTCAGTTACGCAGTAAATTACATAAATATCCTAAGACGCATTCTTAATTCTATCAGAGCAAATAACTTGAAATGAGAAAATGAAATGCCGACCAAGAAGAAGGTCGGCATTTCATTATACAAGTTTATCCGACATTTTACATGTTGGATAGTCTTGTGATCAAGATATGCATCTCGTGAATCGCAATCTGGGCCATTGGTGAGTTATCCGACATTTAAAACACTGAATAAATCCCACATGCTCGCTTTGTTAATTTTTTGTTGTTGTGGGTGTGTGAAAATGTCTAGGGCTGTTTATTAATTTTTAAAGGGATGCCAGTTTGGTAGCATTGAATGGGCCCTTAAGAACATAGTGTATGCATTCAACAAAATAAGGATGTTTTACATAATAATACATTTGAATCCTCAATGCCCCAATTCAAAAAGCATGTAAAAATGGTATCATATAGAGGCGTGGACAGATCCAGATATACATGTGCATCATACTACCATAGGTACAATTCTGGCTAAATGAATACCTTAAATAACATCATAAGAGAGAATTTGAATATTCTGGGTTTGAAACATAAAAAGACAAAGAACCATACTTAAACCGACTTTACACATATTCCTTAAACCAACCTCAAAAATGGGCAACAAATAACATCATTATGCAAACCAAAACCTAGTCACTTAACTAATTGTACAAGAAGGTGATTCTTTCCAGGTAAAAGTAGTATATTTGCAGCATTTTGGGTAAGAATAAAGAGTTAAAAAAAGAAAAGCAGAAGAGCATGTACCCCTTAAAAGCGAAATGCTTTTAAACATCATATTATTTTAAGCATTGGCGTGCATAAAAGCAAAGCAAAAGAGAGAAAATCAATTCCTTGATTCTTACGTTGTGAGATTTTGGTGGTCCATTCCCTGGCATCAGTTTATACACAAATATTCTTTCCTCCCTATTTTATTTCATAAAATAAAAATAATTATAAAAGAATAATAAAATACAAACATTTACCTTGATATGAGCATGAGCATAATCATGATTTCATAACAACTACTCCTCAATTACAAGCTCTTTACCCTGGCAAAAATAACAGTAAATGCTGCAATATCATCATATATACTGATAAGTGTTATATATTGAAACCCATAAGTGCTATATAATATCCCAGACTTTGTACAGACTTTGTCGTTACTTGAAACAAATCATAAAATTAAAATATAGAGTTGCTTGTTACCACTAAGCCGACCAGTAGGCCTACAAATATGACAATAGAACCAATTCTAGTAAGATAATTTAGTTAAATTCAGCAATTGGAGTTAGTGGTACATCAAGAGATGCAAGCGCAGAAAGCTTGGTCAAAAGACTCAAAACTCATTTACTTTCTAGCATATCAGACAATTATCTAAGCTTTTAAGGGTTGCCCACAAGTATTGTAGGGTTTATCTTTTACATTTCCCAATTCCTAGGTGTATTGTTATGATATATAATATTAGTTTGAATTGCTTACAGCAATGCCTATGGTTTGTATGTTATTTTTCTGAAAACAAAGGTAAATTGGAGGAAAAAAAAATGTGACTGTTTAACTTGATCCTTAGGTTACAGATTTGAAATTTCTTGATCTGATTTTTGTAGCATTATGTAATTGACCGTTGAAAGCAATTTTGAGGATTAAATTAGAGAATATAATCTCTATACTTATTGCTGATATTTACAAGTGATTTCAATAAAAAAAACTTGGACTCTGCAAATATGATTACTTTATAAGCCGTTTCAACCGAAAAACTGGCTTTTAAGCTGTTTCCAAACAGGATAAATGAGCACAGAATAAATATGAAAGCCCTAAGATTTCAATATATAACAACAAGATATGTATGAACTAATAATGATGACAAGTTTAGCCGCTCACATCAAAATATTTAACCCACTACGAAAATTTCATATTATTAATATTGACGAAACGTGACATCATGTGTTCTTTGCATAATAGCAGATTAGGCTAAATTCCTAATACTGCTTAGGCTTTCTTTAGCTTTTCATTTTTTATTAATGACCAGGCAAAACCAAGACATGATCTAGTAAGAAGCTATGAGCCAATTAAGTGCTTTTAAATTCTATTACGTCAACAAATGGCTTTTAAAGTGGGTTCAAGTGTGAAGAAACATTAGGCACCATGTACAAACAAAGTAAACTATATAAAAACCTAAAGTGCTCCTATGATGCAATATGATTACTGTTTGTGCTTATAGATATTTTGGACATATACTCATTTTGAAATAATCTTTCTCTAATAAGGAAATTTATATTTACATAGAAAGAGATCAAACAAAACTATAATGGATTGACATATCTCAGGCATCAAAACAACTTATAATCACAGTTCAATAGGTTGGACACATGTTACAACTAGCTACAACCATTAAAAAAATAAAAATTAATCGCTAAACTGCAAAATATGAATTGCTGAAAACTCAAAACTACCCACAGTCAGTACACAAGAATACGAAACCATAAGGGTTGCTGATATAATTGTACAATCTTAATATGTTTATGTTAACTGATAGAATATGTAAATTATTCTATTATTTTATAAATTAATAGAATAATTTACATATTCTATCATTAACATTTTCCTACTTATTTTATTTATGATAAAAGATCTCCATACCATGGGCATGTACATTGAAAATTACGTTATAAAAGACGAGTTAAAACAACTTTTTTTTTTGGGTGCAGAAATGGGAAAAACAAGTGCCTGTTTCTCAAAGTTAACGTAATTGTATATGAATTAAATTTAATAAAGCAGTTCTCATACAGTGACTTTATTAAGAAAAGTGATTTAGAAGCCAAAAGTAGTTTTATAACATGTTCTACCAAATAATTAGCAATTAATGCACCATGAATTATTAAAAAAATACATAGTTAAATGTTTGTAGAATGTCCTGCTACCAAATAAATATAAAAGAATCAATTAATTAGGAAGAGTTCAAAACCTTGAACCCTAACCCTAGATCCTTTTTTTTTAGAAAAAAAAACTACTTTCTGCTAGGCCCACAATCACCATCACTTTTCAATATTTTTCTCTTTCCATGTGTAACATGTACATAAGAGAATGCTTGTTGGCCACTTTTTCATTTCCCTTCACTCCCAAGCTTAGCTTTATTCAATTAAACTGAAAAGTGGTAGAGAATGTGGAGGAAAGATGACATAAAGCAATCACTACCTTTCAGTTTTCCTTCAGGGTTGACATGCATTACACACATATACAAAAGCTATCATGTAAGCTTTTATCATCAGTCTACACACACACACACACACACACACACACACACACACACACACACATTAAAAAAGCATCCTATGCATCAAAAGGAAACACTTGGAGTATATTTTTTCAGTCATGGTCTCAAACCAGAATAATTACAACAATCACAATTAATGGGGTATGATGTTTTGAAAGAGAGTCAATATTGCTATGAGACTTGCATAGTTTGTTTTCCTGTCTGGTATATAAGGTTGTATTTAATTCCCATATCACCTTTTCTATCTATCCTTTTAACTCACTTTCCTCAAAAAGGCACAACGCTGAGAGGCATGCTTCAGTAGTGCAACTGCTAACACTGAGGCGTGATCTTGAAGATTGAGTAAATATAAAACTCTTCATTTTCAGGTCATATATAATTTGCACCGAGAAACCGTGGAAACTTGCTTTTATGTATATCTAACTTTGGTTACATTTATTTGGTTAGCATATCTAGAAATTTCATAAGAATTATGTCATATACATGAGTGAGAAGTGTAAATTATAACAAACAAAACTAGAAAGTCGGATTTATCAGATGCCCAAATTTTTTACTGGACAGGCAATGCTAATTAAACGGACCATGCTTAAGTAATTGGAAGCATAATAACTATAGAAGCATGATGATGGTTCTATTTATTTGCATGAATCTATGGATATGGAGTACTAATGGTATACATGTTGGGGATCAAAAGATTGTGTATGATTTTATGAAATGAAAATAACACCACAGCAGTATGCCTTGCAGAAGATACCTTTACTATGGTGCAAGTTCCTTCTATTCTTTTTTAGCTAATGTTGTAATATGAATGCTCACAAGTGACAGCTGTATTAATTGGGGAGCAAGGGGAAACCTTTTGAAGTCAAAAGACAAATACATATATTTAAGTATAATGTATATAAGCTTTATGTATGACAGTATAAAGGAAATATAAGACTGTTTCCATTTTTATGCGCAGTATAATGGCTGATAAAACTACTTTAATTTGAACATCTAAGGGGAACATATGTGACAAATATACTTGGTCTGTATGCATACATCATGATCAGCAAAAATTTATGATGCATCACTAGTTTCATCACAATTGGACCTTGAAGATTGAACTTAAATAAGGGCAATTATTAATGATACAGATGGGCATGCATTATTACTATATTTTATACTGATTTCATCATTATACCCACAAAAGTACTTGACACTGGAAAAAGGGACTTGCTAACCTCATATTGAAAATATGTCATTTATCTTTTCCTCTTCTGCAAGCACATCACTTCTATCTACAGCACCTACGTGGAAAGATGGAAAGAAAATTCAAAATTATTAGTCAAGTTTTCTGAAAGATATCAACATTAAAGTCATGCTAGCAGGTATAGAAGTTCAACTTGTAATTAAGAATATAGCAAATTACTGCACTTTTGGACTAAATCATTCGTATGAAAATACAGCTCACCACTTGTTTGTACCTAGTACGCATGAGCTTGTCTCAACACAATGTTATTCTTTTAAAAGAGAAAAAACTGGTTACCACTTCATATAGAAATAGAGTAACATTATTATTGTCCTATAGGCCTATCTTTGTTTGTGAAATTCCGTAAAATCCCACAGTATTACAATTTTAATTTACTCGCGTCTACCTTTTAGTTTATTCAAAATTCTATTAGAAGATTATAAATTGAAACTATAACACCAATATATTATTGTTCTGGTTGTCTAAAGAATTGGAATAAAAAGAACCTTAGACCTTGAGACCTTACCACTTTCTACTCTGTGTACCATTCAGGGTGCGTTTGCGACGAATGAAAGTATGACATTTGAACGGGAAAGTTGAGTAAATGGAGAATGCGTTTGTGGTTAAGAATGAGACATTTGAGTTGTGATTTTTATTTTAGTTAATTTATAATTTATTAATTAATTATTTGTTTTTTAATAAATAATATGAGTCAATAATTTGCAAAAATAAATAAATAAACTGAAAAATTATAAAGTACTCGGATTCAGTTCAAATCAATTCTGACGTAGAGCACTTTGATACGATCGCAACGTAAAAACCCGCGTCTCAAACAGACCTCATTTGCAAAAACTATTAATTTTAGAAAGTTATAAAAATTTAATTTTAACTAATTAATATTAATTAACATTAAACGGGACACTGAACGCAATAAAATTTTCCATTCGACCAACGGACCATTTCTACATTGGAGTGGAAACGAGGTATTTTCTCTTACTAGAAGAGCACAAATTTATAGATTTTTATTGTAAAGATTATAACATAGCAAAATTTAATGAGAGGTCTATATAGCTTGTGTGGTAAAGCATTTGTCTCATGAATTAAGTGTGCAAATTTTCAACCTTTGTCTTTTATCATTTTTTACACCAGGCATTATTTTTATGTTGTTGGAGGTTCAAATTTAAAACATACTTTCCTCCACACTACCATTGCATAGGGTCCAAATTCTGAATGGACCGGGCCTGTGTATTTGTACAGTTTTTGTTTCTACAAATTATTTGGATATACCAAGAGAATGTATGGTTTTGAGTCTTTTGAATATAATGCCTGTGATAACACTGGAAATATACGGTTTCTCACCATATGTAAGGAGAAATAAATCATGGTTTTAACGTATTAATCCTTTAATGTCAAGAAGTGAATAAACGAGTCTCATAGACTACATTGAATACAACCAAATATGTCAGCTAGAAAGAATAATACATCTATTTCATGTACCTTGATAAGTTTTTAGTGTCTTCTTTTAGCTGTTGCATTTATTTATTTTTATTTTTATTTTTTATTGTTTATTTTAAAAAATATGATACTTTGTTTATTGAACATTAAGAGTACATGCAAAACGTTATAGAAGTCATGCCTTCGTATAGACATAAAACTTATCACGATCGCAAATGAAGGCAACAAAATACAAAAAAGTAACTTCACGGTAACAAGCTAAGTAAGTATGTATGCAGCAAGTATCCACTTGTTCGACAACTACCGGGTTAATTTACTGTAACGATCCGTAATTTTTTCACTTTGTTTTTTGAAAATATTTAATTGATTTTAATGTTCAATTTGTGATTTTAATATAAAAGAAATATGGAAATAAATAATTTGATTGCAAATAACAATTTTTATTTGAATATATATAGACTTTTTCCGTAATTTTTGTTTCAGAATTTTTTTAAATTTTCAGTTGACATATTTTACGCCGAGCGTCGCTATTTTAAAAAATTATCAGAATTCAATATCCAGTGTATTTCTATGTTATTTTGAGATCGCATTACAGTGTTGTACAGGATCGTATTTTGTTTTCGGTAAATTTGTGCCTCCTACACGAACACTATATTGTGTGATGGGGCACCTAAAGCTTTGCAATTCAGAAACAAATTAGCATTCAAATCCACACTAGTACACAACAAATCTTTTCCAATACCCTAAACCCTGCAGCCCATTCTCTCCCTGTTTCCAGCCTGACCTTGTGCCTTGTTCCTAGGCATGTTTGGTGCCTTGATCTATGGGGTGAAGTGCCATGGCCATGCTTATGTATGCTTATATATTTTCACTCATCAGCGTATTTTTTCGAATTTTCTTCTTTCTGCCATCAACACTTTTCTTCCTCTTCTCTGTTTTATTTTTTGAATCAATAAACATTCTACCTCTCAAGCATTCAAAGATCACTTACTCTCAATCCATCCACTATTAGTTAAAGCAACCTAAACGAAAGTTGTCCGTAATGATCTCTAGTATTTTATAAAAATGTTCGCCGAAGTTTTCATCGAGTATGACGGCTACAGTTGCCCGATAATCGATGGTGGTCGAGTTTTGTCATTAAACTTTGAAATATTCTATCTCTTGATCCCGGTCAAATCGATCGCCACCGTGAGCATCGTGAGTTCGTATCGGAGCGTCGTATTTTTGGTGTAAGTTCAGCAAGATTTCGCATGATGATTGACAATCGTCGATAACTAGGGTATGATTTTTGTGGGGATGGAGACGTCAATAGGGAAATTGGAGTGTGGCGTTGGGTTCATGGAGGAGTAGGGAACTTCGTGGCGAAGTTTGGTAGAGTTGGCAAGAATTTTTGTCGTGACTTTGCTTGACCTGGACGCGTTTCCTTTCGGCATGGTGGATGTCGCGACGCCATGGGGATGATCAGACGAAGAGATAAGGTGCAGGCATGTAGAGATTGGGGCGAGAAATCCAGTGGAGAAGTCGGTTCGGGAAATGGTCCACTGGAGCTTGATGTCATTGAATTTCGTGCACATTAGTGCACACGACATGTACAGGGGAGGAGTGATTTTGGAGAAGGAAGGGTCTTGGGCCTTGGGCCGTGCCATGTTTGGGTGAGAAACAATTTACATTATTTTAAAACGTAATACTTATCCCGTTTTAAATCCAGTTGACCAGCGAATTTTTACGAAGGACTCGTATCCATGAGTGTAACGTCATAGTTTAACTTATTGATAGCTTTGGATAAGTATAAATTTATGACATATTAAAACAAACTGAATTTAACTTACGTTATTTTAATCAATAACGTCGTTTAAATTTATATTCCATAATTTTTTATATTTATTTGGCCAAATAAAATACTATTGAGTTAGGATTCTATTCTTTTACAGTTTTCTCAATTCGTAAAAGGTTAAAAAAATTCTACCTCTTTCAAGAAACGCGAATAATATTTTTGGAGTATATCATCGTTAAAACTCAAATGTAACAAAAATGGCAGACTCCTTCAAATTACAAAACAATCCTATTTTTGAAAATCTTGATCAGAATGGGGACTCTTCTTCTCCCCCTCCCTCTCCTCCTCCTGCCCCTATCTCTAATCCTCTTTCTCAGCTTGCCATTATCAGAGATAGCCCTTCTAACCCCAATTATTCGAAAACTGTTGATGATGATGGGTTTCAGATAGTTTCATACAGCAAGAAAGCTAGCAGAAAAGATGGAATTCCGAGTTTTCAGAGAAACTTTCAAAGAAAACAAGGAATTACACATCCAATCCATAAGTCAGTAAGAAATTCTGACTCAAGATTTCTGAATCCATCCTCAAGAAATGTTATTAAGCCCCTGTTGAATTCAAGAAGCCAATTCTCCAATGCAACTGTTATCACAAACGCTGCACAGAAGCCAAGTGCTTCTTCCTGGGCAGATCTATTGAAGAAGGGTGGGGCAGTCTCTGATTTTGACTTGCAGTATGTTGCTCCTATCAATATTAACAAAAAAAAATTTGTTGCTGTTAAAGAGGATACAGATAAGCGCACAGAGAATAAATGGGGGTTTTCAGTTATTGCTTATGTTTTTGGACCGCGTCCCCCATATCATCATTTCAAGAATTACATCTCTAGATATTGGAATCCCACAGGTAACTTTGAAATCTATACAAGGAACAATGGTTTCTTCATTATCAAATTTTCAAATCTTGAAGACTGTGAAAAAATTCTTAAAGGAGGACCATACTTTATCTATGGCAAGTTAATCATTCTGAAAAAATGGAATAAGAAAATAAACTTTGATAAAGATCTTCTCTCTACTATGCCAATATGGATCAGGTTACCTGAATTAAATTTAAGATTATGGGATAAAGATGCATTCAGTGCCATAGCAAGTGTGGTGGGTATGCCACTTAAGTTGGATGAACCAACTGCTAAAGAAACCAGACTGAGTTATGCAAGAATTCTTGTTGAAATAAAGGCTGATGCAGACTTGCCTGAGGAAGCTTATATCTCTATGTATGATGGAGATACTATAAAGCAAAAAATTGAGTATGAATGGATTCCTCCAAGATGCAAAGCATGTGTGTGTTTTGGTCACTCAAATGAAAATTGTACTATAAAGAAAGTCTGGAAAGAAAAATCTAGTGGTAATTATGTTGCTACAGAGAAAAAGGCAATGGATACCTTAAACATCCAAAGGGATGCAGATGATCTAAATGCAATGGACATTAACAAATCTACAAACATTCAGGCAAATTTGGTAAATAAGGAAATTTACTCCCCTCAGACTACCCAAGTTATCATGGACAAAGATATTGACTCTGCTGCTCAACCTGCTTCATTCTTAAGCTTGGAAGAGACAGGAATGAATAAGAATGCTGCTCTGGTTAATAATCAAGGGGATTCGATGCAGGTTGAACACAGCCAACCTAATATTCTGGTCAATCCGGATTTACACATTCATCCAATTAGCACTGGATTAACATTTCTTCCAGATTCTCTTACTCCTCATAATAAGAAGCCAGTATCTGATAAAGCCATCCAAGCAGCAATTAATGCTATTTCTTCCACCTCATCTGCAGACAAATACAAGAAAAAGAAGAAAAAAGCTAGAACAAGAATTAAAAGCCTAAATGATATCACATCTACAGAACTTGTGGAAGATGCAGCAGATAAAGATTTTAGAGACATGTATATTTCCAAAAATGATAAAAGGGAAAATCTTCTCAAAGTCAAAAATGATTCAGCATACAAAAAGAAAGGGAAGAAGATTGAAGTTGTGATGGAGAATGAGGATAGTTACAGTGATTCACTATAACTATTCTCTTCTCACTGTGTATCCTTTATTATTTTTATTGTTAATCATATTTTCCATTATGTCTATTATTTCATGGAATGTCAGGGGGCTTAATTCCCCTATCAGAAAACTGGATATTTCCAACTTAATCTTTACTGAAAAACCTAGTATTTTAGGTCTTTTAGAGCATAAATTAGATGATACAAAAATAATTGAATATCACACCAGACATCTCTCTGATTGGAATTTTATTCACAACAATCAAATGGGGGGTAATGGCAGAATTTTAATATTATGGGATGATAGCATTTGGAATCTAGTTAACCATTCCCTAAATTTCCAATTTATTCACTGTTTGTTTGTAAATAAAGGGGGTCTAAATTTGGAGATCACTTTTGTTTATGCTTCTAACTTTGAATATGAGAGACTTACTCTTTGGAATCACATTGAAAAAATGAATAATCAAATCTCTCATCCTTGGATTTTAATGGGTGATTTTAATTCCATAATGCATGCATCTGATAAAAGAGGTGGTCTCCCTGTCCCCTTTAGCAAGCTTGATTTTTTTAATAACTTTTTTCTTAGGACTGGCCTAATTGAAGCTAACATTATTGGTAATAAATTTACTTGGAAATCAGGTCAATTTAGGAATATTCATTGTAAACTTGATAAGATTTTATTTAATCAAAGTTTTTTTAGTATTTTCCCGCATTACAAAAGTGTTACTCTGCCTCAAGCTACTAGTGACCACACTCCTCTTCAAATTACCCTCATTAACAACTTGCATTTTAAAAATAATACCCCATTCAGATTTATGAATGGATGGGTGCTTGAGGATAATTATAAAGACATCATCAATAAAAGTTTATCTTTCTAGGTTCATGGAACTGCGCAGTACAAATTTTTTAAATTTCTTCAAATTGCTAAGGGGAATTTTAAGAGCTGGAATAATAGTAGGAATAAAAATGAGCTAAAACAATTAAGAGCAGAATGTGAGAAATTGCAGAATGATCTTGACAGTAATAGCTCAGACAGTAATATCATTAATAGTTTTTTTCAGGCTCAGAATAATCTTAGTTCATCCCTTCATATTCAATCTATAAATAATAGGCAAAAGGCAAAAATTGACTGGCTAACTAATGGTGACGAAGCTAGCAAATTTTTTTATGCCAGAATGTCTACTAGGAAGAACAGAAATGCCATTGGAAAACTCATTGATGCTAATGGCATGGTTTTAAAGAATTTAGTAGAAATTGAGGAAGAAGCCACTAATTATTTCACAGAGTTATTCAACTCTGAGAACTATTTAAATGCTTTTCCTAATATTAATACTAACTTCTCTCTAAAAGAGTGTAGCCAGGATATTTTATTAGCTCCTGTTAATATCTTGGATATTAAAAATATTATTTTTAATGCTGATAATGACAAAAGCCTTGGGCCAGATGGCTTTAATGCCAAATTTTACAAAACTCATTGGGATGATATTAAGCACAATATTTTGGAAGTTATTTCTGAATTTTTTAAAAATGGCAAGCTTCTAAAATCTTTCAATCACACTTTCATTACTCTTATCCCTAAAATTAGTAACCCAATGGGTTTGGAAGATTATCGACCTATTTCCTGTTGCAATTTCATTTATAAAATCATTTCCTCTATTTTATGCAATAGAATTAAATTGTTTTTAAAATGTCTAATTGCTGAAAATCAATGTGCTTTCATCCCTGGAAGGCTCATTACGGATAATATTTTGTTAGCTCATGAGCAAATTAGAAATTTTAATAATAAAAATAAAAATGCTATGTGTATTAAAATTGACTTACATAAAGCCTTTGATAAAATTAATAGACACTTCATTATTCACATGATGATTCAAATGGGTTTCAATAAAAAAATTTGTGATCTAATTAAGGAATGTATTGACAATGTTACTTACTCTGTTATGATTAATGGCTCCCCAAAAGGATTTATTCATAGCAACAGAGGAATTAGACAAGGAGACCCCCTCTCTCCTTATCTTTTCACCATTGTTATGGAGTATTTCTCCTCTTTAATTAATTCTGAATATAAAAGGGGTAATTTGAAAGCTTTAAATAGAAACATACCACCCATTACTCATTTGTTATATGCAGATGACTTGCTTCTGTTCATTAAAGCTGATGCTAAAAGTGCTAATACAATTGTTAGCATTTTTAAAAAATTAGAAATGTATGCTGGCTTAAAAGTAAATGAGTGTAAAAGCAAAATTTACTTCAGCAAAGGTTGCAATTGTAAAGAGGAAATTTTAAACATTCTCAAATTTAAAGAAGGTAGTTTGCCAGTCAAATATTTAGGCCTGCCTTTAAGTATAAACCAGGTAAATGAGAGGGATTGTTTAAGATTATATGACATTATTCAAAATAAACTAGATGGATGGTCTAGCAAGCTTTTATCACTTGCTGGTAGAATAGAACTCACCCATACTGTCATCACTGCTATTGTTATGTATTGGATTCAAGCTTATAATATTCCCGCTAAAGCAATTTGTAAAATCGAAAAAATGTGTGCTAACTTTATTTGGCAGGGCAAACAGCACAAGATTGCATGGGAAAAAGTATGTATGCCTAAAAATGCAGGTGGTCTGGGACTTAGAAATATTAGAGATTTGAGTGAAGCAGCCAAATACAAACTTTTTTGGAAATTCATTGAAGGCAAATCTCTTTGGGCTAGATGGATGAGAGAAAAATATCTCAAAAATAAAAATTTCTGGACTACAAGGATCGAAAACCATTATTCTTACACTTGGAAAAATATTCTTAACTGTAGGGAAAAAGGCAAAACCCTTTTAGAGAGAAAATTTAAAGATGGCAATTTGACTAGCCTTTGGTTCGACCCTTGGATTTTTGGAAAATCCCTAGTTGATCTATTAGGATGGAATAACATGTATCTTTTTGGCAATACAAATGATAATGTTCAAAGCATCATTCATAATCAAGCTTGGAATTCAAAAAAGCATCAAGCTGCTTATATCTTTAGAGCTGCTATTAACAACATCTCAATAGATCATAATCTTCAAAGAGACACTTGGGTTTGGTAACTTAATTCAAAAGAAAAATTCTCCTTTAAAAATGTTTGGAAATTTGTCAAGGGGGATGACACTGAAGTCAGTTGGCATAGAGTTATTTGGTGTAAATCAAATTGTCCCAAAATGGCTCACTGTTCCTACTTTGCCATTCTCAACAGACTTCCCACAAAAGATAGATGTGCCAAATGGTCTAAAAATGCAGATAATAGATGTCTGCTATGTAATAATGGTGTTGAAAATACTGATCATCTCTTTTTTGATTGTATCTACTCTAGGCATGTTTGGTTCAATGCAAAAAAATTGTTAAGATTTTATCAACATCAATCCATTCAAAATACAGAAGAGAGTATTCGATATATCCAAAGCAGATTCAATCCAAAATCTAAAGACTTCAAATTAGCATCTATCATGCTTACAACGGTTATCTACCATATTTGGAGAGAAAGAAATCTTAGATTTCATAATAACACTGAAAGGAATAGTAACCAGCTCTGGAACAACATTTACACTGACTTTCAAATTCTTAGCAGGAATAATATGAAGCATCAAGAGAAAAGCAATCTGGACATATATGAAACAGGAGTAGAAGATTTCTTACTTAGGGGGAAACATTCTACTGATATTTCCCAAAGAAGACACAATCACTGTCAATTTTATGCTCCCAATAATTCTAACAGCCACTCCCGGAGCTATCTAACTGGAGGCGGCCATTCCAGAGCTAATAGCATTTCATATAACTGCAAGGGAAGTGACCAAAATATAATCAATAATAACTCTTACTCCTATCATATTATGAACAATAATGCTGGGTGTTTACCTGTTTCAGCTCGTAGGAGCTACCGCGCTTCCATCAGCGTTCCCAAGGAGATCAAGTTGCTATACAAAGGAGAGCAAATCAATATCAACGTCAGTGACAATAAAAGCGAGATCTTTTTTTTACAAAAGTTTGTTAAATGATAAAGTTTATCACATATCTTGCTGGAGCAAGGGTGAGAGTAGCAAGATAACTGAAGATACTACTCAAATCGGCTTTAATCTTCCAAGTCGCCGCTATTCTACAGATGATCTGAAGAATAACAACGATAATGGAAAGGACAAAGCCTCGCACTTTCCCAGTCACCATCTCTCTGACGATTATAGCAAGGATCTGGAGAATAGCATCAAAATTAGGAAGAGGAAGATTAATTCCTCTAATTTAAGTGAAGAGCTTCAACCGGGATTAGCTAAAGAGGACATTAAAGCTCGGGATGAAGTTCGAAAACCCCCGTGAGGTGTTTAGGGGTGGCTGGTGGTTTGCGTTGGTCGCCATTTTTTCTGTTTCTCTCATTTACTTTGCGGCTAGGGTTTGTTGTGGTGGAGTTGTTTTTTAGGGTGTGATTGTTTCTGGTGTATAATACCAAGATGCAAAGCATGTGTGGGTTTTGTATTCGTTTGTTTTATTAATCTAACAGGCCTTGGGCCTTTTACTTTTTCAAAAAAAAAAATACTATTGAGTTAAATTGGGTTGAATATGGTAATAGAATATTTGTTTAGCGGGATAAAACACCGTTCTGCTAATTAAATTAATTGGACATACGTTTAGCAGAATAAATCACCGTTCTGTTAAAATTAGTTGGATAGTTTAAATTTGAAAATTTTATTTAGCAGAAATAAATCTCGTTCTTCTATTACATTAGTATAGACACTTCTATGCCTTCTAGATGATTAATATCAGTTAAGTGTTACATTAACAATTGCTTATTAATTATGGATTTAATTTACATATCTGATGTTATGTAAATACCAAGATTATAATTTGGATAGTTAATGGAATAAATGGTGGCTTGATTAAGTACCATTAAAGTTTCTAAGTCTCTTTCTAAATTTGAAAGCTAATTTTTGAATCATAGGTATTTTAAGAATAATTATTATTTATTAATAAGGTTTTTAAAGGATATTTATTATTTATTTTTAAAGGATATTTATTATTTATTAATAAGGTTTTAAAGATAACTGATAATTGTTTAATAATGATTTAAAGTAAATTATTTCATTAATTTGATAATTTAAGTTATTTAATTACATTAATTTAAGTCATTTAATTTTATTGGTTTAAGCTATTTAAATTATTTGTAAAAGTTAATTAATTATTATATTAATAATGTTTGAAATTGACTGATAATTATAGTAACAATATTTTGAAGATAATTAATTATTTATTTTTATTAATATTGATTAAAAAATAAATTATTAGTACAATAATTCTATTTAAGGTTAATCTAATATATTATTAATGGTATTCTAAAGTTATTATTTTGAACAAGGTTTAACGATAATTAAACAAATATTAAATAATAACTTGCCTGTTAAAGGTGTTTTAAAATTATAAATTGCATCAAAGGAACTTTATTGATGGAAGTTCATGTAGGAAATTTGTTTAAAATAAGGGGAAGTTTATAAAAAAGAGGTTTTATAAATTAAAGAGATCTTCGAGTTGGAAAAGAGTTTGTAAATGATGTGGATATTTATAAAAGGAATTATAATGGTTTGACATTTATAAAAGAGATTTGTAAATTAACGTGGTGATTGGTAAAGAGTTTATAAATAGATTTGGAAATCTATAAATGAGATATTTATAAAATAAAAATGATTTATGCAAAAAGATGGGTATGGATCATTTATATCTTTATTTAATATGATTTTGGAGTAGGAAATATCTCTAAGTATTGTTGAATATACTTAAACTATTTATAAGTATGTAAGGGTAGTTTTCCAAGTTTTGAAAGGGAATTGGTTTGTGAATATACTTATTCCGCTGAGATAAGTATATAGTTATATTTTCTAAATATAGAAAACATAGTGGTTTGTGAATATTTTTATCCTGTTGAGTTAAGTATATGGAGATGGTTTCCAAGTTTTTGAAAAATGGTTTTTATCAATAAAAGGTAAACTTGAGCGGCTTAGTGATTTCATGGGAAATGCAATATCTGTTTGAATGTTTGTTATTTGATAGTTAAATAACCGACTATCAAATATGGACCAAAAACATGACTTTGGAAATATCTAGGAGAAATATGTGAATTATATGGCACAGTCATCTCCAATGATGTTGTATTATGCATATAAATCTCGTTTCGTTCTCCTAGGACAACTGATAAGGAAAACCATCCACTAACAGTTAGGAGGTGATCTCCGCTCTTATCCTTTGTCTGTTTATTTCCCATAAAACCGGGTTTGAGTTTACTGGAAACTATCGAATGTTGTTTCAAAGAAACCGGGTTTGTATATTTTATCCAAAAACCACTTCAATCCAACTCAAGCGTTTCGAATGGAAGACATCTTGAAGAATATGGAATCAAAGACAGAGGTTTGAAGTGCAAGGGCTATTTGCTATTAATTGGAAGGGATTCCCCAAAATGGATGTAATAAAAATAGTGCCTTCAGTTTCGTTCAATCCCAAAACAAACTTGTATGACTAAATGCTGGCACTGCATTACTGCCTGGAAGGCAGTGTTTGTAGCGACCTGACTTTTCGACCTTCGAAAATCGACATCAATAAGTTCACTGTATAGCATGCCGAACAATCGAGTGCCGAAAAGACATATTGTTAGGGGAAAAGAAAGAAAGTAGAAGAAAGAAGAAACTAAACAAATACAGAATCTCACAGCGGATGGAACAGTATATAATATTAACAGCTCTTTACACAAATCAAAACTGTAATACACATATCTCATATCAAAGTACACAAATCAATAATTACCAGTCTGGACAGTTATAACAGTATGTCCTCACAATTGCTGATAACTTCAAACAGACACTGCAGCAAAATAAAACAAGTACGAGAATATGCCTCAGTCTCCAGCTCGTCTCTTGAGCTCCAAAGCAATCCAATCTAAATATATAATATGCTCGGTCTGACCCGAGCATTATTATAAAATAATAACACACGGATTAGTCTGGTAAACCAACGTGAGAAAAACACACTCAATTTGATTTATTAAGTTATAAAACTTTTCAGAATAAAGATATCGTAAGACCAGGCCACACATAAATACGATGGGTTTTTACCTTACGATAACCAAAACATTTTTGTAGAAAATCCAGTGATATTATAATAATGTCTAAGAGTCAAAATAATAATAATCAAGTAGCTGTGATGCTTGTGCTGTATACATCACAACAATAATATATATAAAAACAAAACTCGATAAGGCTCGTTCGCTAATTGTGTAGGATTTCCACGGAGGTGTCGTCGGTACTTCGAAAATGGTCCTCCTGCACAAGGATCAGAGTTGTCCTTCTGAAGCATCATACCCGTCTAGTCGGGGTATTATAGGAAAAACATAACTGGTCTTGCTAAGATCGAGTGCATCGCTCCGGCATGCCAAAAATAGCCGAAGGTATCCTTATTGCTAGAAAAGGAGTCGAGTACACTTTATGGGTTTGCCAACCTTACTGGACATGCCTCTTATCTCTGGTTTTAGTCATTTCCGCTGATGAGGCTACGTCCGACGTTCCAGCTTATGCGCCGCCCCAAAAATAGATCTTGGAATCCTATATGGATTCCCACACCACAAGGCCTCAGAATCGCATACAGATTCCCACATCTCAAATAGATCTTGGAATCACACACAGATTCCCACACTCCAACGAGTCACGGAACCACATATGGATTTTAACATCCCAAAATATAACGCATCTCCTCCATTTAACCATATATGGTTTCAGAGTAGGTCATGGGTTCCAAGTCATCTCTTACGAGTACACTCTCCATTTCCTGGGTGCTCCAAAAACCATTCGTCGATTTCTGGAATGCTCAAGACCGGTTCTTTAGAAAATAATCTAACAATACATAAGAGCGGGAATCACCCTCTAACCGTTTAAGTGGACGAATCTCCTTATCATTTGTCCTAGAAGAACAACGAGTTTATACGTACAGTATAACACCTCGAACGGTAAGTGTACCATATAATTCCCGTGTTTCCCTAGATATTACCAGAGTTAAAATCCCTCGGCGTTAAGCAGGAAATCGTTTCCTATCACCAAAATTAAGAAGGATTATATATTAGGCCAAGATTTGATAGTCGGTTAAACTATCAAATAAACAAGCATTCAACCAAGATTACATTTCCCACTAAAATCAGTAAGCCTCATTTAATTTGATTTCGAAAAATCGAATCTTCTTATTCAAAACATTCATATACCTATTTCACCTAAATAAGTATATTCACAAATCATCTCTTTCAAATACTTGAAAATTATAGTATAAAAATAGATATGGAAGTGCCCTTAGGGACCGACCATGGATCGCAGCTCGATGGTTGCGTCTCTATCCCAGAGAAACCAAACTTAACTTAGGCAGTCTCCGCCTCCCGATTTCCGCCATTCAATCAATCATAGATCACAGTTTGCACAATGGTCACGTTGCTATCCCAGCGAAAAACATCCCAAACCGTAGGCAATCGCTGGCCTTCAAATTACGCTATGAAAATATACCATTACTTCCCAAAATTTTCTTTATTTCATAAATATCTCCAAATCTATTTATAATACTTCTTATAAATTTCAAAGATCAATTTATAGAAGTATTCTTTTACAAAATTTCAAACCTTTTGTAAACTCCCTTTTCAAATTTCAAACCACCTTCACCTTTATAACTTCTTTAACCAATTCTTCACATAAAGGATTTCTCTTATAAACCATTTATTTCCAAATTATAATAAATAAGATTTTTAAACGTCACGAAAATATCTTAGCCATTTTGATAATATAAAAATACTTTTAAAAACATTTATGAATAATATAATCATTTAACCTTTTACATTTTAAAATTTAATAAAATAAACTAAATCATCCTTAAAATAAATTTAATCAACCTTTGCATTGTATTATTACAGAAATATTTTTCTAGTTCTAAATAACTAGTAATAATAAATAACTTATTATCTTTAAACAAAATCAATTAAACAATTTATTTTAAAACATAATTAACCTATTAAATAAATGATTTTACAAAACATCTATAAATAAAATTTTAAACAAAACAATTTGTATAATAATTTTTAAATAAAATCTTTTACTTCAAATTATACTATTTAAAGTTAAACAGAAACCATAATTTTTCCAATGTTACACTAAGGCTCGGAAATTCCAATGGTACTTATCAACTACCATTCAATTCAATTTAACTATCAAAGTTAAATTACAAGCATTTACATCACAGTCATATATGTAAATCATATCCAGACTTAACAATTTATTGTTACACATCAATTACCCAATATAAACCCATTTGCATTGATCAGTGTCCAAATTAATCAAATAGTAGAATAAAAATCAATTCTGCTAACCAATTATCATTCAATATCAAACTCTTTCATTTATTATCCAACGGTGTTTATTTGGCCAAAAATATCACACCAATATATATTCCAATTCAATTTATGTTATAATTAAACAATGTAATTAAAAAACAATCCATTTATTAGTTTCACACATATATAATCAAATACTGGAAATAGGTTTAAAAATAAACATAAACAGTTTAATAGCACTTCGAGATGCTATATCGTGACCCTAGATCCGGTTCAACCAATCTAAAAACATTTCAAGATGCTATAATGTCATCCTAAATTAATTTCAACAATCACCAATTTTCAACAACCCAAACAACATAAATAAATTTTATTTACTATAAAACATTACCGATTAACCAAATGAGTGAGTTTAACTCACCTTAAGTTTTCAAATTTTAAATCAAATCGAACGACGTTCGACTTAACCTAAAATTTTAGCTATTTCCAATTATCTCCAAAACAATTCCATAATATAGTGCTCGTCGCCGCGATTCCATCGCCGCTTGTATCGTTCCATTCTGACAACGTATGAAAAAGATATACACTTATAAGATTTTAATACAATTTATATAAATAAATTTCTTATTATTTCTTTTAACACCTTCAGATCTGGCCGTGCACTCTGGAGACAAAATCCTGGCCGCACGCTTTATCTTCCCTTCATCACGAATGTTCTAGGTAATAAACGCACGCATGAACCAATAGTCGCCATCAAAAATTCAATCGTCGCCCCCACCATAATGATCGATACGATGATCAGCGACCTCCATGCCGTAGCCTCTTCTCCCACGCACATACGACCACCGACCGGCGCATCCTAGTCGCGCCATTGACTAGACAACACGTTCGAATAATGGTTAGAACTCGGCCAAAATATGGCACCATCGATGAGCTTCAGGCGATCGTCCCAGTATGGATTTAAAGCTCTCGTCGTGCTCTTCGACATTACTTAGGAAGATTTTGATAATAGTGCGTGGATTGGAAGGATATGAAGGAGGGAAGATATTTAATTTCGGCCATTGAATGTATGGGTGGCAGTTGGGCAAAAGGTAGATAGGGTTTGCAGAAAGACGCGTATATATATACTTATACGTATTATTTTATTATTATATTTACTGTTCTTGCGAATTTTTTGAACGAACACCAAACGAAGCATGCCACCTGGCGTTTATAATGTTTTGTCCCTATTCCGAACCCAATGGAACAAGATTCGAGGCCTAATTCGATCGTATGTGGAAGATAGCTTTTCGAATCGAATTATAATATTAAATTTCTAATATTAATTTCAACGCATTTCTATCCCGTACGACTAAACGGTAACTCCAAAAACTATGAAATTTGAAATCCCATAGTAATACACTATTACGGATCCAATGGAACTTATTTCGTCGAATTCCAAGAATGTCTCCTGGATTGCTATTTTAACGTGTCGATTAAATCGAACGATTTTCAAAATCGACGAAATTACTTGAAATTCAAATTTTAAAACTTACTAACTCAACTAATTCAAATATAATTTATATCCATGTTAAGAACCATTTCGATTCATATTAAATCACAAATTCACATATTTACCCAATTTCAAATATTAAATTTACTATTCACCAATTCCAATTAATCGCTATATTTGAAATTTTAAACCACAACCAAGATCTCCATATTCAAAATAAATTAATATTTCAAATTCTACATTTAAAATGAATTAAATGTTCAAAACCAAATGATCAAAATTCCGGGTCATTACGTACCTCCCCCCTTAAAAGAATTTCGTCCTCGAAATTGTTAAGGTAGGAAAAATGCTCCAAACCCATTTCTTTTCAAAAAAAACCTTTATTTAAAACTCCGTATTTTCACTTGTCTAAGTCTTTTAGACTTACATATACTGACTAGTTCTATTTATTCGTCAAAACCCTTTATTTCAAGCTATAATTTCAAATCAAATTTAGTTAACAAAATTTTCCAAAATTTTTCAAACACCCTTAATTTTCGAAAAAGATTTCACAAAGTCTCCCCTGTACGGAGAGCCTTTTACAATATCACAAATATGATAAATATAATATACATCAACCCACAAGGTCCGAAACACAATATATAACAATATCTATCTCATTTTCGCTGTTAATGCGTAAGCGTGCCTTATATTAGCGTTATTAAGCGAGTTTGCTTAATTTATATGCAATTATGCAACCAAAATCTATCCAAACAGCTCCTTGTACCTGTACTTACTCAAATGAAGCACATAAGTTCCATAATCATTAAATTTTTATAACATTCCATTCCTTGAACGAATTTAAACACATGTTTTCATAAAACAAACATATTTTAACATGTATATTTCGAATGTGCAAACAAGTACAAGGTTCAAACATTCAATTATCCATTTCCAATCAATGTATATTCAATTTTATTCAATTTCAAATTGATTCACAATCAATTCATTTGCATTCCATTCATATCCACATTCATTATATTCAAATCCAATTTATTTATCTCGGAATTATTCCATGTGAATCGATTCTCGAACAATTTAGCTCATGTTCATGCGCTTGCATTCATATTAATTTCACTTCCAACTTATATTAAAATTTTCCATTCACTTTCATTTAATTCACATAGTGTTGTTCACTTCATTTTATAGTGAACGACATTTCATCCCATGCTAAATTATTTATAAACCATTTCATAAAATTATTTCTAAGGTTTATTATAAACATTCCATATCGCTACTTAAGTTCATACTCAGCTTTATAACTTAAGTTCATACCCAATCTTATCCAATCCATACTCCAAAACCATATTCAATCCATTTACTCTTAAATTGAATTCATTTCTTGTTATCAAATACTTAACCATTTTAACTTGGTCATACCTTTCCACTTTCTCAGTTTAATAAGTTATACAAACTTACACTACAACAAAAATGCCCTATTACAACGCCCTTTTTACAACGGGCATTTGCTGCCCGTTGTAATAGAAGGCTATTACAATGGTCCATTCAGGACCGTTGTAATAGATGCCCTATACAATGCCCTTTTTACAACGGGCAATGACTGTCCATTGTAATAGAATGCTATTACAACGGTCCTTTCATGCCCGTTGTAATAGATGCCAATTTTACAGCGTTCACAAATTGCCCGTTGTAATAGATGCCAATTTTACAACGGTCACAAAATGCCCGTTGTAAGAGGTGCCGTTTTACAACGCTCATAACGCCCGTTGTAATAGGTGTCAATTTTACAACGGGCTAAAAATGCCCATTGTAATAGGTGCCAATTTTACAACGGTTATAAAATGCCCGTTTTAACCGATGCCAATTTTACAACGATCATAAAATGCTCGTTATACTAAATTTCTGTTGCAATTTTCGACAATCAATAATTAATAATTACAATGCTTTCTTAAAATTAATATTTAATATTTATTATTTATTAATATTTAATAATTAATCATTAATAATATTATATTAATCATATGTTACTAATTATTAATTATAATATTATATTACTAATTACTAATTACTAATCATTAATAATATTATATTATTTATTAATATTTAATAATTAATCATTTATAACTTATAATAATTAATGATTATTAACAAATAATCACTAATTACTAATTATCATATATAATTAGTATTCCAACAGGCTTAATTTTACTTTCCAGTTATTAGTAAGTAATATTGAGTAATTAATATTAATTATATAATAATTTATAATTAAAAATAAATATTAATAATTTATTTTTAATAATTACTATTAAAAATTAACAATTAATATTGAAAAATAATAATATATACATATTAATTATTAACAGTTAATAATTAACATTAAATTATAATTAATAAATATGAAGTAACATTTAATAATAACAAACGTTGTAATCGTACTTTTTTAACAACTTTTATTATAAAAAAGTTGTAAAAACATTGCTTTTAACAACTTTATCCCTAAAAGGTGCAAATATTAATTTACTAAAATAAAAGTTGTTTTACTCATAGGTTTGAATTTTTTTTAGGAAACGTTCACTAAAAGAAATTGCCGAATTAACGTTAATTTTTTTTTGAATATATTTACTATTTTTGTATATATTATAATAATCAGTAATTTATAGTTAATAACAAATAATAGATACTTACTCAATAATTTATAATTAATAATTATAAATGATAGTTTATACAAGTCAATATTTATAATTAATTACTATCAATAAATAATTTATAACTACTAGTTATTATCTATAATCAATAATTATCTTTTATATTTAATAATTATTATATTTTTATATTTAATAATTAATATTGTATAATAATAATATTTAATTTATTATTTAATAATTTTTACTTCTTAATAATTAATTAACTATTCTTAATAATAATATTCATAAAATTAAAAAATAAAATTATGAAATGTTTTTAATATTCAAAAACGAAAATATAATTTTTTTTAAATAAATCTAAAATTTTACTAAATATTCAAAATTTCAGAAAATTCCAACATGTTAAAAAAAATCAAAATTCGGAAAATATAAAAATTACGTTGTGGATTATTACTTCCATATGCATTTGGCATCCCATCTAGAAAATGGTATATCTCATTTATGTTTGAATTTGAAATCAGGTTACAAACAGCCATAATAGTTTTACCATGATTTGAATTTTCGCTTATTTGAACAAAATATTAATTATCGAATAAATAATAAATAAATAAAGTTTACAATTTATTTTTGCATTAGTGATATTAAATATTTAATGGGTGACACTAATACACTATTGGTTAAAAACAACACGGACATGCCGTTCATAATTGTATTTATAATAACATTTAATAACTTATCTATCGAAGTTCACAAGCAAACACTAATACGCTATTGGTCTAAAACAACAACTGGATTACTAATAGTTGAAGAGATAATCACCACCGTCAATCATTTCTTTAATCTAATGGATGACATTAGCATTTTGTGCCTTCATCTGAAATTCTCCTTCGTCCTTCCTTATCTTTCCACATCGTTCTCACACCCTAAATAAAAAGAAACCCTAAATTCAGTTTTAAATCCCAAATCGAAGCAATGGAGACTGGGGCAAATTGAAGAAGGGTTCTTTTACCGTCAAAGGCTGCAAACATCCTCCTCGACCAAACGAAATCAGAAACCTTAGTCCACCGCGATCCCAAATCCGTAAACGTCCCCCTCGATCGCAACTACACCGTCGAGTTCCGAGTGCTAAGGACCGGCAGGTGGAGGAGTGTTTGAGATTCGCGAAGCTGTTGTACTTTGATGCATTGTCGATGTAAAGAAATAAAACTCTAGGTACAAGGAACTCAACATCACCAATACCCGAAGCAAATCCGACGAGAAAACCATCGCAGCCTCCAGTGAGGTTATCAGATAACATTCTTAGCAAAATAATGGCTTTCGTCAAGCCTTGGGCTATTCATCATTTTGTAGGCAAAGCGTCAGGTAGCAGTATAGACACTTTACTCTTCGATCCCTCTGTTTTAGCCTGCCAGCGATTAGTAGGTGAGTCTTTGGCTTGTGCAACTGATTATTTAGCAGATGCTAGCACTAATAATCCTTCCAAAGATAATGTGTACTCCATCTCGGAATTTGAGAATGCTCCCAAACACTGCGCTAAAGCAAAGAAGATATTATGTATTGAAGCACAAATACATAATAAATTTAATGCTCTGTGCGACAATGAAAGGGAGGAATATTTGATGGGGATAGGTGTTGAAGTAAGCGATTGCCAGCCAGGGCTTATTAAATCAAAAACTCGAAATAGGGAAGGGGACAGTTGCCTGGTAGTGGGGGAGGTAGTTATAACCTTGTTTGGTGGTCTGGCTACTAAGCAGGGAAATGTTGGTGAGATATCAAGTGATGGTGATAAGATTCCAAGTGCTAGAATGTTGAATAGGCGCAGGAAAAAGGAGCGTTCGGGTTATGTTAAAATAAAGGAGACGCAAAAGAAATACACATAACACATTGTTTAAAGTTTAGGTGCATCACCTAATGCAATTGATATGAGATGTGCATACTCAGATACTGGTATGCAAGGAGATGGTGGTGAGTTTGCTGGCGGTGGGGTTAAGGAATGCACGAGTATGTAAAAGTTAATGGAGATGAAATGTGCAAAGCCTGTTCAGGCAGTTTTTGGTGTGGTTCTATCACATGATGCTCCGGATTCTAGAAACATTTATGTGGTTCTATCACTAATTTCATTAATGCACTTCCATGTACTGCAGTGCTTTTCAAAATTACTTTTTGGGTAAACCTCTTCCACCAAAGTTCGTCTAGGTAAAAGAGACATCAAAACACCAGTAAAAAGCAATTCTTATGGTTAAATGTGCTTGTGCTGTACTAAATTGAGTTTAAAACATAACAGTAATAAAATAAATTTAGTTCTGCACTATGTGCTACAATACAACAGTATTCTATAAAAAAAATAAATGAAGGATATTTTTTTAGTTTGTATTTAGGTTAATTTCAATTCATTGTCCATATTGTTGTTAGACGATAAGTTACACTTGACAATAGTGTAGGCTATTTTTGTTTTGCTTTTTGGTACCATGTTTTCCCTTAGTTTTGTGATTGCCTATATGTCCTTTGCATCGTACTGAAGGCCTATAATCTATATGACAACTGACACCCAACTGTGGCTTCAATATGGACCGTCTTTTTGTTAACTTTACTGAGATCTGGACCGTCGTTTTCATTTTAATATGGCTTTGGACACATCTTTACTGAAATTAACTAGTTAGCATGTATTACACAAAAGCATATAAGCATCATGCAAACACTTTATCCTGCTGTAAATAGAAATTACTAGCATTTAGATTAAGAAAAATGTTTTGGTATCTCAAGTGTATTTCACCTTTTTGTTAGTGTATATATATTTCACTAGTTTGTATTGGTTTGGATTGTTAGCCTTTTTTATGAATTGAATCATACATGTATAGAGGTTTGATGAAGGAAAATGGAGCTTTGTTCCTTTACGAGCTCGTATATCTACATTATCAACTCCTTTTTAAAACTACGGCTAGAGATGTATATACAGTTATGATAAATCCTTTTGCATAAATTCTTAATGATAGAATTTATGAGTTGGTTGTGCTTTAAAATTTATATACATTTTTATGTACAGAAATACAGTTTAGCATATATATTTTTATTGCAAGTTAGAGGGTTAGACTGATAAATCCTGATGTAAGGCCATACACATTGAAAGCAAAAATTGAGTATTATTGCTTGTGTTACTCTGTTGACATCTTTCATGTTGTCTGTCACCCAGGTTGATGTTTATGATAACAGTCTCTGCTGCTGCTTTTTTCTGCTATTTTATTTAAGTTAATCTTACTTCTTCTGTATATACATGTATAAATTATTCTTATTTTTATCATTTACCTTTGGTAGCTATTTATCAAATTATAGGTTAAGTAGATGCAAGTCGCTCTTCTATTCGAATCGAAAATGAGACCATCTGATGAAGTATTTGAGACAATCTTAGATAAGGTGGTGGTGTAGCTCAGTTGAGTAAATTTGTTTTTCGGGTTTTGATATCATTCTTTGATTACAATGTTGTTATGAACAGACATTTGAAGAAGCTGACGTGAATGGGGATGGCAAGGTAGATAAATCGGAGTGGTAAGATTCTGTGTCTCAGAATCCGTCATTAATGAAGATAATGACTCTTCCATATCTCAGGTAACCCATGTTTTTTCTTATTTCCTAGAGATTTAGGGCTTGCTTGAATTGGTTATAAATACAATAAATCATAGTATTTAATTATTGACATGATACAACTTGGTTGATATGTCAAATAAAGGGGGGAAAATTAGAATTCATAATAAATAAAATCAAGTTAGAGATAATGGGATGATACATACGCGACCGAACCTTTTCCTCCCATTATCTTTGTTTATATAAAATACACTTTATCCGTAGATTAGAATATATATATATATATATATATATATATATATATATATATATATATAATCATCATGTCTTGTAATGGCGATATTGGAGAATTCATGGCTATGATATATAGGTTTCCACTTCTTGCGTGGACATGATTTGTAATTATCATTTTAACAAGATCTTTTTGTAAACTATGCTCATTTGATTTTTGTACGTTAAATTCCTTTTTAATGTTTAAAATTCTATTTACTTTTCATTGCAGCGTACCATTTTGTAGCTTAGTACTATATTTTAGTATAGTACGTCATACACTTAAATTTCTGATGAAAAGAAGGCATGAAACTAACATGCAAGTGCGCGCCTGTCATGTTTTGGTAATTTTCGCATTTTTAACGCATTCGTTTACTACTTTTTTTTGGGTATGTAACATAGACATGCTAATACTATATTCCAAATTGGAATGTCATTGTTCTTTCATATATCAATGTTTGCTTTGGAAGATGACTTTACCTCAACATCCCACATTCTTGGACAGAATGGAAGCCTTACTCATTAATAGCCCTGGCTTTTAATTTAAACAAAGTACGTTGAATATTGACTTTGGTTAAAGTACATTTTATATTTCACAAATAAGTCTCTGACAGTGTTAGCTCACCTTTAATCTCTGACCCTGTTTCACACCTTTTCCATCTCAAATTCCAGTTATATAATATCAATCAGTCTCTTAAAGTTTTCAATCTAGGTTCATATTTCGTTATATATACAGAACAATTTATTGTGCATAAAATGGATTTCCGTAAGTTTCTCCTGCATAATACTAGTTTCACCATTTTCATTAACTTGCAAAAGTACTTGCCAGTACAATGCAAGGAGTATAGATGAGTATATATAACATGAGTCCATTTATGAGCATTGTTGTAAGTGTCAAAAACCTAACTACTACTCACATTTAAACTTTCATCTCTGTCAATCAATAGTTTTGAAATCACCTCCTCCAACAGAGGAAAATTAGAAGAAAGTATGTTGGAAATATTGAGCAGTACGTAATACATTCAATGTATAAAAGTTTTCATAATTTTTTCCCTATTATCCAACATTATTTTTGAGTAGACAATGTGTGTTAACAATAAAAGAGACGCAATCGGTAAATTGTATGGAGCTGTATATAATAAAATATTATATTCTTATCAACTCCACTCAAATTTTTTGTGATATTGAAAATTTATTGACATTCTTCGAGCAGGGAGTTAAAAAGCTTTTAGTTTAAACAACCTTTTTACAACACTTTTGAAAGCTTGATATTGAAAATATAGCTCTGTTCCTTTTGCTGGATTCTTGATGATAGAATTAGGCAGAAATTTTGGTTGTGTTTTTTTTGTTTATGCACCACATATGACATGTTTCTCATTCGTTACTTTCCTTTGCATATTTAGTTACATAGTTTTCTTTGCATGTTAAATCATTCAATATTGTTGCATTCACTTATTATTGAATATAACATGTTTACTTGATCTACATATAGCAGATTCTGCTAAAAATATATCCAGACGTGATGTTTATATCATTCAGATCAACATCATATATTTTAAGATTATTGCTAGATTTTTATATTTTTGTTTAAACCTGACATGAACATTTTGTTTATATATTTAGTAGCATTACTTTGCTCATTGACTATAAATTATAAGAGCATGTTACCATTCAATTATTGCATATATAAACTGGTGTTTTTCACCTGTCCATATAGACGAAAGAAGAAAGAGAGGAAGATTATATGGATAAAAGCAAGAAGAAAAACAAAAGGAAAAGAGAAAGAGAGCGTGAAAAGCGACAATCAAAGAAAGATGAGTTCGTTGACAAAAGCTTTGTACTTATGTGTTAATGCTTTATGTATTTGGCTGTTATGAAACTAGTTGTCATGTGTATGTTAAAACTATGTCAACGTAAACTTATCTAACCTTTTGAATGTGTTGGAATTTTATGATTCTAGCTTTTAGTATTTTCGTATGTGATTTTGGTTGTTTTATGATAATATTTATTACTCGTTAAATTATTTATTATTGGTATGGATGTACTGCATGGATGCTGCTGTAATTTTTTTTTAAATTTGAATTTATTTTGCAACGATCAGAAGCCGTTGCAATATCATGTATTACAACGGGCTATGCCAGTTGTATTATAGTCTATTACAAATGGCTATGCCACTTGTATTATAGGCTATTACAACGGTCAGAACCCATTGCAAGTTTCAACGTTTTACAACGGACTTTAATTGTTGTCATAGAGTCTATTGCAATAGCCGATGATCGTTGTAAAAAAGTGTATTACAACGGCCTTTTACAACTTTTATTGCCCGTTGTAAAATACGGTCGACTTATTACAACGAGGCCTAATACAACAGATGCATGCCCGTTGCGAAATCCATATTACAACGGCCATTGTCCGTTGTAAAAAGGTTGTTTTGTTGTAGTGTTATTTATTCACAATTTCCTGAATTTCCACTTAAGCTTTACCCACATTCTATATTTATAACATATATTTATATAATCACTTCACAAATCATGTTTATATTCAAAATTTACTCAATTCCAATTCACCCTCCATTTAAAATTCAAACTTTTGAATTTCCATTCCTTTACCATAATATCAGACCCTTTTCATTTTGGTTTTACCACTTCATTTCTCGATTCATAAGTTCAAGAACTTATTTACTTAAAATCTCATATTGCTTACTTGAGTCCATTCACATCTTATAATCATAACTCTGGATTATATATATCACTTTATTGCTTAAGTGTATCCATTCCATTCAATAATCATAACTAATAGTTATATAATCATTTCACATTTCAACTTAATATTCAATTCAATTCAAATCCAATTCAATTTTATTTAACTCATCTTTGGTTAAATTTCAACCCATATTATTCATTTTAACTTACTCAAATTAAACTATAATTCCAGGATTAAAATTCACACTTTCCTTTCTTATCTATATCAACTCCAAATTATAAGTTCAATAACTTATTTTCTCAAAACTTCACAAATCATTTAAATGGAAATCCCAGAATTCAATTACTCGATTTTATTTTAAACCATTTTGAAATCATAAATATACATATACCCACTTTTGTATATCAAATCATACTTTCGGAATTTTTAAAACAACTTGGATTTATCCAAAACAATTTCCTTTTGGAATTTCTAAAACAAAACTTGTTTATCAAACAAGTTCCAAGCAAATAATCATAGTCAATCACTACGGTAGCAATCCGTCACTTAGAAACTCGAAAATGAACACTGATGATGTGGCCGTCACCACCAGAATTATTTTCCAGCGACTGAAGTGAGTTTAGTGCTTTCTTATTTCCAAAATCCATTTAAAAACAATTTCTATTCAGAATTATCTTCAAAGTAATACTCCATTATCCTTTACAAACCACTTTGGAAAACATTTCCAAAATCTCTAAGATTTAAAATTCCCAAATACTTAGTTCAAATTCATTTAAAGCATTTTCCAAAATTTCCAGGACTTAAAATTTCTAAATTCTGGTTTGAGTCCAATTCCAGTTATAACTCACTTGTATAAATCATACTTATATACTTTTAAATTGGTTATATAACCCATTCCAAAATTTATAATCTTGTTTATATTATAATAATTCCAACCAAGCACTCCCAATATATACATTATAATAATTCCTAAAAATATATCTTTTATATCAAAATATAATTTGGGTAAAATTATTTCATTTACCCTCTTCAAAATAATACCATGTTAGTTTACCTTGTTTAAGAGTTTAGAAACCCCTATCGATACGGTTGTACTTCCCGTACCGACCAGAGTTCATAAACACTCAACAGATAAGTCAACACAATATAAAACATTTTATATTCACTAACAAATACGCGCTTATATCTATTAATACACTCAAACTTATTCTAGGGTGCTACTGACCCTATCTCTGATGAGTAATCCTCACCAAAGCCTAGGTATATCGCCAACCTAAGCTCTGATACCACGTGTAGCGACCTGACTTTTCGACCATCGAAAATCGACATCAATACGTTCACTGTATAGCATGCCGAACAATCCAGTGCCGAAAAGACAGATTGTTAGGGGAAAAGAATGAAGGTAGAAGAAAGAAGAAACTAAACAAATATAGAATCTTACAGCGGATGGAATAATATATAATATTAACAGCTCTTTACACAAATCAAAACTGTAATACACATATCTCAAATCAGATTACACAAATCAATAGTTACCAACCTGGACAGTTATAACAGCCCGTCCTCACAATTGCGGACAACTTCAAACAAACACTACAGCGAAATAAAACAAGTACGAGAATATGCCTCAGTCTCTAGCAAGTCTTCTGAGCTCTAAAGCAATCCAATCTAAATCTATAATATGCTCGGTCTGACCCGAGCATTATTATAAAATAATAACACACAGATTAGTCTGGTATAGCGGCGTGAGAAAAACACACTCAATTTGATTTATTAAGTTATAAAACTTTTCAAAATAAAATATCGTAAGACCACGCCATACATAAATACGATGGGTTTTTACCTTACCATAACCAAAACATTTTTATAGAAAATATAGTGATATTATAATAAAGCCTAAAGGTCGAAATAATAATAATCAAGTAGCTGTGATGCTCGTGCTGTGTACATCACAACAATACTATATATAAAAACAAAACTCGATAAGGCTCTTTCGCTAATTGTGTAGGATTTCCATGGAGATTGTGACGCCCCACCTCTATACTCACACTAGCCAAGGACACTACGGGGTAATGCCGTCAACTAGCACAAAGAATAAGACCGTTGAGGAGCGACCATCTGTGTAGTTGCTTTGTGCGAGTACCGATATGTCAGATAATATAACTTACATTTCATTTCAAGAGGAAATCCGACATATCAAATACAAATTCAAAGCTACCACACAGTGGCTATGTGGACTTCGGAAACAAATATAGAAATAAACATAACACAAATTAGTCACAGATATTCATATCACAAAGGCGGAAACAGATATGAATATATCACATAGAAATGTACATCAAAGTAGTGGTCATACAAGATCCACTACATCACAAAAGAATAGGTACAAGTGCTAGACAAAAGAATAAGTATACATCAAGGATGTCTTTATCTCAAATATATACTAACAAAAACTACTATGCTAAAGTAGTTAGCCAAAAGTCAGGTGAAGGACCCTGATAAGAAGTCAAGCAGGAGCACCTGAAATACCTCGGTCTGACCCGAGTATTATTTAAGAAGAAAAATAATAAACGGATCAGCCTAGCTATAAATATCAGATAAAATGAGATAGGATAAGAGATATGACAAAAACGTATGATAACAATAATGTCATACTATGACAAGTATACAATAACAATAAAAATCATACAATATCTCAGATCTACTCAAACACCAAAAGAATGTCATATTCTTTAAATAATTCACCATAACACAAATATTGACACAACATATCAATGCCAATCCACGAAAATTGGTGAAACAGAAATTCTAGAAATCACAACCAGACATCCAGAAATCACAAGGGGAGGGCCTATCACAAACGGGAGCATGAAAACTCACCAACACGTGTCTCACAAACGGAATGCTATCCCATGGTCGCTAACCATAAAGCCGGTGCAACGACGCAGTGCAATAACGGTACGCCCGAGGAACCTGAAATTCAAATGAGTTGGAACAACGACGTAGTGCAATAACGGTATGCCCGATGAACCTGAACTCAAATATTTCGGAACGACGACGTGGTGCAATAACGGTACGCCCGATGATCCCGAAACTCAAATAATTCGGAACAACGACGTAGTGCAATAACGGTACGCCCTATGAACCTAACTCCATAAAACCCGTAGGTCGCTAGCCTATAAAAATGTGATGAAGCTTCATAAATCGGGGTACAGTCCCCCACGTGGACAAAGAGACATCGCATATTGCTAGTCTAAACCACAAAATGATCATCATCGATCGTCAAGAAGTGTCGATTACACTAAGCTAGTAAATAAATGAGTTTAGCTTCATGTCCCATAACCACTGGCTTAACTTAAATATTTACGAACAAATTGTAGATTTCCACTCGAAAATTGTCACAAGATTTCAATCGAACAAGTCTAAGAATTAACCGATAAAGTAAACGCAAGCGTTTCATAACACTTGTTTTGCTAAGCCGTTTAATTAGATTTCTCATACGAATGAGGTAAAGGTTTGTATATACTAATAGATTGGAAAACGGTTTTATAAACGAGATTTGTATTAAAATAGAGTTGAAAACATCTTTGTGAAAGAGTTTGAATATTTACTACTAATATAAAAACCTTTGTATTTGAAAGTGACAAATCACAAAAATGATTGTAAAACCAATCAATCACCAAAGATTCACGTTCGAAGACTTGAATCAAAACCATATAAACCGATATCAAATCCATCAAATGGATATTCCCAAAAATCCAAAGAAAGAAGTCATCAAAGTCGATAATAAGTGATGACAACTATCCGGATCAACAAAAATCGATTAAAATAGGAAATCCACACAAAACAGCCTGAATAGGCAAAAATGAACGTTTCCAGACTTCTGGTTTGGAATCCAGACGTCTGGATTTGTTTTCTGGAAATAGTTCAGAAAACCACGCAGACGTCTGGAATATCAAAACAGACGTCTGAGCCATGACCAGACGTCTGGTTTAGAATCCAGACGTTTGGATTTGTTCTTTGGAAATAATCCAGAGAACCCCCAGACGTCCGAAACTTCAAGTCAGACGTCTGAGACTCATCCAGACGTCTGGTCCTGTATTTCAGACGTCTGGAATTAGTCTCTGCTTTTTTATTAATCTGCGTGCATATGTTTTTTCTCCAGGTCCAATCCAGACGTCTGGACTTGGTCACCTGGTCTAGGCAACAATTTGCCTAGGCCAAAGTGTCCACAACGTACTGGGAGCGATCAGACGAGCAACGACGACTAAGGATTTACGCCAAGCGACAACACAGCTTGAAAGGCTCTTCGATACATCCCAAATATCAATGTCCAAACATCCATAGTAGGATTTTCATGAAATTGGACCAAAACACCAAAATTTGGAAAATTCACCAAATCAATTCAAATCAAAAGCAAATGATCATGCACAAATGTTAGTAATTCATACCTAACAACAAATAAAGTTATAGACGTAGATGTGAGTTAAAGAACTCACCTTTAAACCCAAAAACAATGAAGGAGAAGCTTTGAAATCAAAAGAAAGATCAACCATACTTCAACTTCAACTCTAGAAGCTCCAATCTAAGATTACAACGAATAGTTCCTAAGTTAGGTCATAGGAAATTTCTGAAATTGGAGAGAGATTGAGATGGAGAAGAAGAAGAGGATGCTTACCTAAGCTTCTCTTCGATTTTGGAGCCAGAACTTGAATTTGCAAAGGAAACTAGGGCTTAGGATTTTAGTTTCCAATCTCTTCCCCCATTTTTACTAAAGCTTGAAGTGTTAGGAAAAAAATAGAATGAATGAAGAGGAGAGGGGGTGGAGTTAGGATATAAGATGAGTTGGGTTAGTGGGCTGAAACCCAAACCCAAGCCCAAAGCCCTAAGTGAAAATGTCAAAATTCTACTCAACTCCAAACATATCGATGTTTATACTCAGAAAGGTCGCAAACACCATTTTGGACTCAATGGAAGTGGTCTCGAGTCCTAATTCGACTGTTTGCAAAAAGTAGCTTTTCGGACTTTAATCCGACCAACGATGCTATATTTAAATAAAATATTTAAATATACAATCGTAAAATATGCGGGTTATTACAGACTCCCCTCCTTAAAGAAATTGTGTCCTCGCAATACTTAAGAAGAAAATAAAGAGTAACAACCATAAAAGCATATAAACACAAAAGAAAATTTGAAACAAGAAGTTCACCTTAAAGAGCACGAAAGAGTAAGTTCAGATGTGTTTGCTCGATGAATTCTCAAGATTCCTAAGAGCAATCCTTAGGATTTGAGGACCATTGAACTTTCACAAGAAGAACATCTTTATTTCGAAGGCGTTTAACCTCTGAAGTAATGATACGAATAAAATGTTGCTCATAAGTCAAATTTGGTGAAACTTCAATTTTCTCAATAATACCGGGCTCAAGATGAGAATCAAAATCCCTAAGGCATTTCCATAGTTGAGAGACGTGGAATACGTCATAAATAGCAGAAAATTGAGCCGATAAATAAAAGGCGATAAGCCACAAAACCAATGCGTTCGGTGATGGGAAATGGATCAACATATCGACGTGCTAACTTTCCCGATCGACTGAAATGCACAACACCCCTCTTAGGTGAAACACAAATGAACACCAATAAAATCTGGACCTAAAACCAGCTTCTCACCGGCTTCAAGCCAACACAAAGGAAATCGACATGGCCTTCCGTAGAGTGCCTCGAAAGGTGCCATACCAATACTAGATTGGAAGCTATTATTATAGGAAAACTCAACAAGAGACATATGACCTTCCCAACTTCCACCAAAATCAAGAACACATGCACGAAGGAGATCTTCAAGAGATTGATTCACACGCTCTATTTGTCCATCGGATTGAGGACGATAAGCGGTGCTAGAATTAAGCTTTATTCCCAAAGCTTTTTGAAGACCCATTCCAAAATCCACTAGTAAAATAATGGATCACGATCGATAACAATAGAAGTAGGGACTCCATGCAATCTAACAATTCCTTTGACATAGAGTTTAGCCAAAAGGGGTATGGTCCAAAAGAGAAGGATGAGCCTTAAGGCCACACAAAACAAGAGATGAACATAAATTGGATTCACGATCTCGATTCTCACAAGTGGATAAAGTCTTGAGATCACTCCATTCGGATATCATCATGGAAACAACCGCTTGTTGCTTACGACTAAGGGCCTCAGCAACACGATTTCCCCTTTCGGAAGTATAAAGAATAACAAGATCATAAGATGCAAGGAACTCGAGCCAACGTTGTTGACGCAAATTAAGTTCCTTTTGAGAAAATAAATACTTCAAAGATTTATGATCGGTGTAGAGAACAAATTTCTCTCCCAAAAGATAATGACGCCAAATTCTAAGAGCGAAAACAATGGCCGCGAGCACCAGATCATGAATGGCATATCTAGTCTCGACAAGTTTTAATTGTCAAGAAGCATATGTGATAACACATTCCCTTTTTGCATGAGAACGTCATTCAAACTAATACGACTAGTATCGGTATAAACAATCAATTCTTGGTTCCCTTCGGGAATCACAAGAATAGGAGTATCGGAAAGGAGTTCTTTTAAATGATCCTCTTTCCCGAAAAGCTAAGACTTTCAAAATTATAATTAACTTTGTGTAATCATCTTTTTAGAAAAATTTACCTTTTTCAAGTCAATTTACCGTGTCTGACTGTCTCATCATAGTGTTTAGGAGATTCCTATCGATAACGTTGATCAAGCGCATCGACCAGAATTCTTAAAGCACTCAATGGGCAAAACAACACAAAATCATCTTCTATATGATAAACATGTCACTTATAAAATTTACAAATATTCTTTGCTCGTTTTAAGAACAAAATCCAATCATACTTATAAATATCTTATTAAAAAGTTTTGCAAATTTTAAATTGTTGTTTTCATCTATAATTGATGAATACAAGGATAAACTCATCGAGATATTCGTAGAATACTCGATTCATAGGATGGATGAAATAAGGTAGAAGGTTCGTCAAACCGAATGACATAACGAACCACTCACAAGAATCATAACGAGTGTGGAATGCGGTAAGTGGAATGATACCCTCCACAACTCGTAGCTGATAAAAACCAGTGGCAAGGTCGAGCTGAAAAGACCTTAGCACCCCTCAATAGATTGCTTAGGTGATAATCCTAAGACAAGCTCAAATATACAGGAAGATTCACAAACTACTTGAATGAGAGAAATAATATTCTCCTCATCATGTAGGTTTAAAGAATAAAATGATGCCACCAAATTTGGAAATTAAAATCATTAAGAACAATAGAAATCTGCTTAACAGATTGAGAATGTCGAAGATATATATAGTCCGCTCAGGACATAGGATATGGGTTTCATAATGATTAAGCCAATCCTTTCCCAAAAATCAATTTCGATGCCTAAGTAACACATAACATGCAAATCAGCTCGAAAAGAATAATCACATAAAATAATCTCGACATCTTTACAAAGCAAACTGAGTGTTGCAGATCCACCAACCGGATTCGCAATTCTCAGTGAAATCATCAAACCCAAAATATTTAAAGAAAAAGAATCAACAAGTTCTTTTGATATAAAATAATAAGATGAACCCATATCAAAAAGAACTTGAATAGGATAATCACAAAACAAATGTCATTAAGGACTGAATGAGAAATACCTTGACCATGAGAAGTGTCACTAGGGGCTTGTACAACATTTAGCTTTCCCTCTCTCTTGTTTGGAAGTTTGGGGCATGAAGATAAAAGATGTCCCGAACCTTTGCAATAACGACAAAAAAAGGTTTCGGACACTCATTTGCATAGTGGTCTGTAGAACCACAATTGTAGCATCGTCCACGACTAGAGGTAGGAGACTTTGCTATCGAAGTTTCTTGCTTCCCTTTCTTGTTGGGATTGGGGCCTTTGAATTTAACTCTTCATGTTATTGTTGAAGTTCTGTTTGGCACGCACAACTTCAACATCTATTTCTTTATCGGCCTCTTGAAGTCGAAGAGCGATATCTATAAGCTGATCGAAAGAAACTTCTAGTTTCAGAAGTAAAGGCTTTTTGAGGTTCTTATTCAACCCATAGACGAACCTTTGATTTTTTCTTCAATGGGGTATTAATATATTCGACCCCATATTTATAGAGAGATTCAAAAGATGCGACATAATCTGCCACAGAAGATTCACCTTGAACAAGGTCAATAAAGCGTCGGGCTAAAGTTACTTTTTCAGCTTCCGGCACAAATTTCAATTCGAACATTTCCAGGAATTGCTCCCAAGTAAGATCCGCTTGAATAATTTTCGAAATCAAAAGCTCATACCAATCTAATGCTCTTTCTTGGAGCATGCTAGAACCCACTTGGACTCGATGAAGATCAATAAGATCCATGTGGGAAAAGATGCGATCGCATGATCTAAGCCAAGCTTGGATTTCTATAACACTTTCGGATCCCTTGAATGGCCTTCCACCCAAAGCGGTATAATCTCTGCACAAGCGTGCAAACCCGGATTTAGGGTGAGTAGGCGCTGGAATGGGTCCGACAGCTTGGGCATTGTTCACAAGATCTAAAAGTTGCCGAGCAGACATAAATACACCATCCTGAGGAGTAGCACTTGATTGACCGACACTGGGATGGCCTGGTCTAACCATTTGTGACAACCCGGAATTTCGAGCAATATCAATTTAATAATTTATATTAAATATTGAATTGATTTGATATATCTTTGATTTATAAGACTTGAAATTGATACTTTTCTTTTAATAAATATCTTATTGGTGAATTTTATCTTTTAAAACTAATGAATTATTTTCTATTTATAATGTATATATATTTGTATATATTGTAGATAGGAAAGCTTTGTTTTAAATTCAGCTAATAAATTTTGTTTTCAAATTTCTAATATACATTTTAGTGATTTGGGAATTATGATTTATTTAAAATAAGCTTTTTAAAGCTATTTAATAAATAAGTATATGGTTTTAAATACTTAAGATAAATATTTAAATAGTTTAAAACTTATTCTAGCTTTAGTTTAGATTTAAATTTATTAACAAAAAGATTTGTTTTATTTTCTTTTTAAGTATAGCTTGATAAATATGGTTTAAAATATATATAAGTTTTTCAATTCAATTTTGTCAAGTGATACTTTAGTATATATTATAAAATAATTAATTTAATAAAAGATAATTTCTTTTGTTTAATTATTTTAAATTTGATAAATGGGTTTTTACAATATTAATAAATATAAATATACATGTTGAAATACAAGTCTAAGCATTTAGTTAGAAGTGAAACAAATATACATAAGTTAGATTTTATAGTTTGTAAATTATAAAACAAATACACTAAATAATCAAACAACATGTTAGGATAACATTCATTTACATTATATCATCAAACCAGAAATCTACATAGTCTAGTGAACTAAGAAATAACATTCAACTACAATTCAAAAATGTAAAATAAGAAACATATATTTGCATTGCACTAAGAAGATTGCCAGCCTTCAAAATAAAATCTGCATAGTCAAGAAAGAAATAATAACTTGTTAGAAAGTAAGCATATGATAGGTATGAATACAAGTGGTTCGAATATGATAACCATGCAGTCTTAAGGACAACTAAATCAAAAAGAATATGTAGGCTGTAAAGTAAACAAACAATATTAAATAGATATGTAAGTGTACAATATAGGCAAGGTCATTTAATGCTAGTAAGGCAAACATCTTTTCTAGTACATGAACACACGATTTCAACCTCCAAGCTAATAAAACTATCTCTGATAATTGTACAAAGTGTACACTGTTTTGTATAAAGTATGATACACCCGGTAGCTTGTTATAAACATCACCTGTAAACTACTTTCCCCATATCATCTTTTCACTTCAGTTCGAGCTAAATAAAAGTAAGATAGAACTTCATTTAAAACCCTAAACATACATTCAACAACAACTCAACTAACATGAAGAATAAAAAGATCAACTAGCAACTTTTAAAAGCATGCTTTCAAATTCAAGATGCTCTGTTCATTTCTGAAACTGGTGAGTAACATCACACTTTTGAAAGCTTTAATTTGATTTTGGTTGCATGTTAAGTTCTGGAATGTTTGTTTCCTTTGTGAATATATTTGTATGGTGAATCTCTGCATATATATGGATGTGTTGATATGTGTATATGCTTATTTCCCTGTATCACCTCTGTTACTAGTTTTTCAAGCTAAAGACTTATTCAAAAACCAGTATCTCTCGATCCACTCTATATTTGGATTTAAGTATTAAACAAAATTTGTTGGTTTGATCATAGAGTAGGTATAAAAAATTTAATAAAGTTATATAAAATTGAAATGGTTCTGGAAATCCAAAAAGACAGTAATACTTAAGTTTTGCCAAAAATTCAAACATGTAAATTTAACAATTCAGTAATATAAAGTGAATCTTTATACCAAATAGTAATTTTTAAAACAAGAATCACATTTTTTAGTTAGGGTTTGGAAGTGCAATTCTGGGTTGACCAAAATTTGAGTTTTTGGGAATCACTGGTGATCCCAGTGATTGGAGAGGTCGAGTTCCTCTTTGATGGTAGTGGGATGTATGGAGAGTTAGGCAAAAATAACTGGTCGTTGGTCTGAGCATGGGGGTGGCAGTGGTTGCCTACTTGATTTTCTAAACCTAGTTTTTGCTATGATGGAAATTTGATCACCTCGGCCTCAATGTTGGATCGAGTGTTTTGATACTTCGTGAAGTTGAAGTCTAGGTGATGTTGAAGACGAGGCCGGAGGAGGAAGCTCTCAGGTGGTCGGCACGTTGTGGTCGAGGCAATGTTGACAGGTTTGGTTGTGGTGAGGTTTCTGTGTTGCCAGGCTTTGGGTCGAGCATCTCGAATTTGATTTCGAGAAGTCTGGGTAGTTCAGGTGATTGGGAATGGAGGTGAGGATGAACGTCGACTTGTTCGACGACGTGGGGTCGGCTGGAGATGATCGTTGGCGAAGTACACGTGCACGTTTTATCGACTCTGGTATTTTTGGGGAAGATGAAGTTTTTCACTCGGGTTTTACTCGAGTCATTCGAGTATGTTACTCGAAGTAGAGATGGAAATGGCTCGAAGCAGTTTTGGTTCGATTCGAGTAAATGTGTTCCAGGCTTTTGTAAAAGTAAAGCCTGACAGTGATTTGAGTTTAAATAAATTCAAATTAAATTAGTTTCTATAGTAGATTTAAACCCAAGTTTAAATCCAGTTGAAGTGTGGATTCAAATCTATATTTCGAATCCAAATCTGAAATGAACTAAAAGTTTAAAAATATTTAAAAGAGAGTTTTCAGGATTTAAAAACAAGCCTGGCAGTTTTCTTAATTTTAGAATTTAATATAAAATCTGAAACAGAATTTAACACCAAGTTCAAATTTGAATTTTAAATCTGAATTCGAATTGAATTTGAATCTTAGGTTTTGAAAGAAGCATAAAGTTTATAACTTTAAATGATGTAAATAAGTTAAAAGTAAAGCATACTTTAATGATTTGAAAATTTTAAAAGGGAATTTAGTTTAAAATCCTTAAATTAAAATTTAATGATTTGGACTCATTAAATTTATTAAGTTAATTAAAATGGATTAATAAATCTAATTAATAACTTGATTAATTAAGTAATTATGAGTTTTAAACTCATTAATTAAGTTTTAAGTAATTAATTAGGAATAATGAATTTGGAGTTAAGAATCATTAATTTATAAGGTTAGACTTTAAATTAATGGTTAAATGTTAATTAATCAAGTAATTAAAGGTTAATTAAGTATAGTTAAAAACTTGAATTAATTTAAATAATTAGGATTAATTAATGGGTTATTAAAGATAAATTAAATTGTAATTAATATTGATTAATTAAGTTTAATTTCATAAGAAAAGAAATTAAGAATTGTAAATAGTTAATGAAGGTCATTAACTTAAGACTATTTAAACAATTAATATATTTATGTGATTAATTTTAATAATTAATTAGATAAATTAATTAAAGATAAACATTTGTGAAAATGTTTAAGTGTAATTACTTAATGGAAGAAATTAAGGAATTAATTACCTAATGTAATTAATTGAGTTAAATATGATTTGTTTAAGTTAATTTATTTATTTAAATAAATCATTGGATGATTCGATAAGTATAATTACTTAAATGTAATTAATGAAGTGTAATTACTTAATGAAGTAATTAATGATAATTACTATATGTAATTGATTTAAGATGATTTGAGTATGATAGTAATTTGGATTAAATTACTTTGTAAAATTAATCCAGGGATTAATTTAGGAAATTAATTAAGGAGTAATTAATTTATTAAGTGAAGTAATTAAGGGTAGTTAATTACTGAATGGGATTAATCAAGGATGATTAATAATTATGGTTAAGTAAAGATTAATAGCTCAATGTAATTGATTTAAATAGAATAGTTAATTAAAATGTAATTAGGGATCATTACTTAATACGATTAATGATAAATTTAAAGGTTGATTAATTAAGATTAATTAATCAATAATAAGTGATTTGAGTAATTAATTAATGTAATTAATTTAGGATTAATGTAATTAATTTTAGTTAATTAATAGATGAAGTGATTAAAGATTAATTACTGTATTTGGTTATGGATGATTAATTTGTGAAATTAATTAAAGGATAATTACTTGAATGTAATTAAAGGCCAGTTAATCAAAGATGATTAATTAAGAAGAAAATTTGAGAATGACTAATTAATTGATTTGTAATTAATTAGTGGTTATGTAAGTAGGATTTTAATGATGAAGTAATTAATTTAATTTACTTTAAATTAATTAGAGATAAGTGATTAATTTAATTCATTTTAAATTAATTATAAATAGTGATTATTAATCCTTGTTTATATCTGAATTGGATGATATCTATTGGATGATATGTTGTGATATTCTGTGATGTGATATTGGATATATCTGTGATAAATGTGTGATATTTATCTGTGTTAAATGCTGTGTGAATTCAAAGTATTGAATTGAAATGAATTGTTTTAACTTTAAAACAACTTGGCCTTAAAAGATACGGTTTGGATTTTCGATGAGACCGGGATCGGGTTTCCAGATTTGATATCCGAAAACCACATCGATCCAAATTAACGATAGGTCGTGAATCTCAGGTGAAGATGAAGATTCAGAGTGCAAGGGTTATTGTCGTTAACTCTGAGGATGTTTCCAAAATGAGTGTAACGAGATAATGCCCTCGGTTTCGTTCGAACCCGGAACGAACTTGTATGGATTGAATGCTTTCAGAACATCGTCAGGTGGACGATGAGCATTCTAAGTGATGAGTTCTGTTAAGGTAATCGTAGCCTCAAGCCTCATCAACCGGGAATGGCTAAAACAGGGGAGGTGCAGCAAGGTTAGTGGGTAGCCCCCAAGTAGGATGAGATTTCCCCTGTCTAGAGTCCCTTTTTATTCGGCTTAGTGTGTGGTTGGTCGCGCCAACCGCGGGGTTTCTTATCCGGGAATTATCCAGTAAGGGATGTTCCGGCCTTGTGTTGTAGGGGAGCGGGCGTACTCCTCGGTACGCTGATCTAGGCCAGGTACTGTGACGGGCGGTACCCCAGTAGCCCTGCCATTGTATGGAATCCAAAATCCAATAAGTGCCAACGGATTTGATTGTAAACCTAGTATGCTGGAATTTAATGAATGTAACAATTTTAGCTATTTCTTATTTACTTGATAACCCTAGACCTATTATAATATCACTGGATTTCCTATCAAATGTTTGGTTAGCGTAAAGTAAAAACTTTTCCATGTTTATGTGTGGGAAGTCTTACGTGATATCTTTTGTTTCCAAAGGATTTTCAAAGTTAAGCAACTTTAACCTGTTACTCATACCAGACCCATGTCTGATCCGGAGTTTATTTCTATTTTTCTTAAACTCTCGGGTACTCAAATTTTTATGAGTAGCCAAGGGATTCAGGTTAGCTTTGACGAATTGTGGAGGAACAATGGAGCAGGAGGCTTCAGCGTTGTAGATATATATATATATATATATTGTTCCGCTGTGTTGGTATCTCTGTGTTGTATTTGAGTTGTATCGAGTTGTATTAACTAGACAGGTGTTTATAACTGTCTAGTATGTGTTGTATTATCTGTGTAACTCTGATGTATATGATAATATGTAATCTCTTATGTGATATATTATATTTCATTCGTTCCGCTGTTGAGATTCTGATGTTGTTTTCTGCTTTCTTCTTTATCTTTTCTATTTCTCACCCCTATCTTTCTTAATGATGACACGACTTTCTGGTAGTGGAAAGTCTGGTCGTCACAGTTGGTATCAGAGCATAGGTTGAGCGAATACCTAAGCTCTGGAGTGGTATCTATCTTCAGAGAGCGTATTTGTATTTTGATATATATATATATATATATATATATATATATATATATTTCTACCTATCTGTTGGGTTACCTGTTCAGGTTTTCCAACATAAGATATAAAGGCAGATAGGGTAGTGGTGTGTGTAACACGACTACAGATGGTTGGAAGTGTATCTGTCGAGACTATAGATCTAATACCGTCTCGAGTGAATTTTTGTTGTGGTGTAAGGATTTCACCAATCTATAAAGGAAATCTGTTAGGGTTCGGAGTCTATTTTTTTTTGAAGTGCAGTTTGAATGAGCAGGATTTGGATTCTGTCCGTTGAGCAGAAGCTAGTGATGGTATCTTGATACCTCAGGAATTAGTAGCTGTGTGATGAGACACAGTGACCATGGATATCTACATAGATGTTTCTTTGGAACAAGTTAAGGAAGTGAGTCTGCATCGGTGTTGAGGCTGAGTTCAGCTGAGTGTTTTGTTTGGCTTTGAAGCCTGAGTTTCTTGAGGAGTTTGGATTAGGAGGTCTTCTGTCAGCAGTTTTCTAGAAGAGAAGTCCAGAAGCAGCAGAATGGTTCCATTCCTTCATTGGATTGGCTAGTTAAGTGTAAGCTGTTCTGTTTGGTAAAGAGAGAACAGTTTTTCTTTGGAATCAGGCTGGATTAATCGCAAAAGTGACTTGCGATAGTTTGAGCGTTCTCTTTGTGTCAGAGTTTTTTTTCTGGATGACTTCAGGAAATCAGAGTTTTGTTAGCATCTGGAGATTGAGTTTGGTATCGACTGGATTCCAGAAGTGGTACCGATGGTTCAGCTTAGTAGTAGGATGGTTTTCGGAGGAAGATTTTAGTAGAGCAGCTCAGGTTTTTGAGGAACTTCTGAGTTTTATTTTTGGATCTGTTGAACCATATTTCTTGGGATGTGTTGTTCAGTCTTTGCTTGTGTTCGTCATCAGCATTTTCATCTACTCTCAGATCAGAGTTGTGCATCGGAAGCAGTTTGGGAGTGCATCTGTTTTTCTTTTTCGGATAGGAGAAGTTGTTTTCTTCTGATGATAGTAGAGGCTGTGTTCTTGATTGTTTTGGTCTGAGTTGTTTTGAGGCATCAGCGAAGGTTGAGCTGATCGGTAGGGATAGAGGCAGCCCAGGATCGTCAGATGAGTTTTGTGGATAAGAGACGGAGGAATTTGGATTTCGAAGTCTGGATTTGATTTTGAGTAAGTTTTCTCCGATCAAAGGAGCTGTATAGTTTGGTAAGATTGGGAAGACAGCTCCGAGATATTTTGGATCTTTTATGTTGTTCTTCTGAGGATACGTGTTTGATCTTCTGGAGTGAATTGTCAGTTTGGATAATTGGGATTCAATGTGTTTCACGTGTCTCTGAGGGAGTACGTGTATGATCTATCTCTGGTTTTGGAACCAGTAGTTCAGGGAGTTTTAGTTGTGAGTCAGACTCGTCTGTAGTCTGATATCCTGTCTTGTTTTGTAGATCTAGATGAGTAGGAGTTCTGTAGCTTAGTCGTACTGATTGTTTGGATTCTGTAGAGCGAGTATCCCGGTACTTATACTTGGGAAACTCGAGAAAATCCTATCCAGATTTTTGTCTGGATGATTAGATTTGTTTGATTAGATAATTTGGTTGTTATGATTGTTAGCATATGATTGATATATGCTTATGTTTTAAAAATTAAAATCTTAAATAGATTATAAAATTACCTTTGTTTTAAATTTCGGGGACGAAATTCTTTTAAGGGGGGAGGAATGTGACAACCCCGAATTTCGAGCAATATCAATTTAATAATTTATATTAAATATTGAATTGATTTGATATATTTTTGATTTATAAGACTTGAAATTGATACTTTTCTTTTAATAAATATCTAATTGGTGAATTTTATCTTTTAAAACTAATGAATTATTTTCTATTTATAATGTATATATATTTGTATATATTGTAGATAGGAAAGCTTTGTTTTAAATTCAGCTAATAAATTTTGTTTTCAAATTTCTAATATACATTTTAGTGATTTGGGAATTATGATTTATTTAAAATAATCTTTTTAAAGCTATTTAATAAATAAGTATATGGTTTTAAATACTTAAGATAAATATTTAAATAGTTTAAAACTTATTCTAGCTTTAGTTTAGATTTAAATTTATTACCAAAAAGATTTGTTTTATTTTCTTTTTAAGTATAGCTTGATAAATATGGTTTAAAATATATATAAGTTTTTCAATTCAATTTTGTCAAGTGATACTTTAGTATATATTATAAAATAAGTAATTTAATAAAAGATAATTTCTTTTGTTTAATTATTTTAAATTTGATAAATGGGTTTTTACAATATTAATAAATATAAATATACATGTTGAAATACAAGTCTAAGCATTTAGTTAGAAGTGAAACAAATATACATAAGTTAGATTTTATAGTTTGTAAATTATAAAACAAATATACTAAATAATCAAACAACATGTTAGGATAACATTCATTTACATTATATCATCAAACCAGAAATCTGCATAGTCTAGTGAACTAAGAAATAACATTCAATTACAATTCAAAAATGTAAAACAAGAAACATATATTTGCATAACACTAAGAAGATTGCCATCCTTCAAAATAAAATCTGCATAGTCAAGAAAGAAATAATAACTTGTTAGAAAGTAAGCATAGGATAGGTATGAATACAAGTGGTTCGAATATGATAACCATGCAGTCTTGAGGACAACTAAATCAAAAAGAATATGTAGGCTGTAAAGTAAACAAACAATATTAAATAGGTACGTAAGTGTACAATATAGGCAAGGTCATTTAATGCTAGTAAGGCAAACATCTTTTCTAGTACATAAACACACGATTTCAGCCTCCAAGCTAATAAAACTATCCCTGATAATTGTACAAAGTGTACACTGTTTTGTATAAAGTATGATACACCCTGTAGCTTGTTATAAACATCACCTGTAAACTACTTTCCCCATATCATCTTTTCACTTCAGTTCGAGCTAAATAAAAGTAAGATAGAACTTCATTTAAAACCCTAAACATACATTCAACAACAACTCAACTAACATGAAGAATAAAAAGATCAACTAGCAACTTTTAAAAGCCTGCTTTCAAATTTAAGATGCTCTGTTCATTTCTGAAACTGGTGAGTAACATCACACTTTTGAAAGCTTTAATTTGATTTTGGTTGCATGTTAAGTTCTGGAATGTTTGTTTCCTTTGTGAATATATTTGTATGGTGAATCTCTGCATATATATGGATGTGTTGATATGTGTATATGCTTATTTCCCCGTATCACCTCTGTTACTAGTTTTTCAAGCTAAAGACTTATTCAAAAACCAGTATCTCTTGATCCACTCTATATTTGGATTTAAGTATTAAACAAAATTTGTTGGTTTGATCATAAAGTAGGTTTAATTTTTTTAATAAAGTTATATAAAATTGAAATGGTTCTGGAAATCCAAAAAGACAGTAATACTTAAGTTTTGCCAAAAATTCAAACATGTAAATTTAACAATTCAGTAATATAAAGTGAATCTTTATACCAAATAGTGATTTTTAAAACAAGAATCACATTTTTAGTTAGGGTTTGGAAGTGCAATTCTGGGTGGACCAGAATTTGAGTTTTTGGGAATCACTGGTGATCCCAGTGATTGGAGAGGTCGAGTTCCTCTCTGATGGTAGTGGGATGTATGGAGAGTTATGCAAAAATGACTGGTGGTTGGTTTGAGCATGGGGGTGGCAGTGGTTGCCTATTTGATTTTCTAAACCTAGTTTTTGCTATGATGGAAATTTGATCACCTCGGCCTCAATGTTGGATTGAGTGTTTTGATACTTCGTGAAGTTGAAGTCTAGGTGATGTTGAAGAGGAGGCCGGAGGAGGAAGCTCTCAGGTGGTCGGCACGTTGTGGTCGAGGCAATGTTGACAGGTTTGGTTGTGGTGAGGTTTCTGTGTTGCCAGGCTTTGGGTCGAGCATCTCGAATTTGATTTTGAGAAGTCTGGGTAGTTCAGGTGATCGGGAATGGAGGGGAGGATGAACGTCAACTTGTTCGACGATGTGGGGTTGGCTGGAGATGATCGTTGGCGAAGTACACGTGCACGTTTTATCGACTCTGGTATTTTTGGGGAAGATGAAGTTTTCACTCGGGTTTTACTCGAGTCATTCGAGTATGTTACTCGAAGTAGAGATGGAAATGGCTCGAAGCAATTTTGGTTGATTCGAGTAAATGTGTTCCAGGCTTTTGTAAAAGTAAAGCCTGACAGTGATTTGAGTTTAAATAAATTCAAATGAAATTAGTTTCTGTAGTAGATTTAAACCCAAGTTTAAATCCAGTTGAAGTGTGGATTCAAATCTATATTTTGAATCCAAATCTGAAATGAACTAAAAGTTTAAAAATATTTAAAAGAAAGTTTTCAGGATTTAAAAACAAGCCTGGCAGTTTTCTTAATTTTAGAATTTAATATAAAATTTGAAACAGAATTTAACACCAAGTTTAAATTTGAATTTTAAATCTGAATTCGAATTGAATTTGAATCTTAGGTTTTGAAAGAAGCATAAAGTTTATAACTTTAAATGATGTAAATAAGTTAAAAGTAAAGCATACTTTAATGATTTGAAAATTTAAAAAGGGAATTTAGTTTAAAATCCTTAAATTAAAATTTAATGATTTGGACTCATTAAATTTATTAAGTTAATTAAAATGGATTAATAAATCTAATTAATAACTTGATTAATTAAGTAATTATGAGTTTTAAACTCATTAATTAAGTTTTAAGTAATTAATTAGGAATAATGAATTTGGAGTTAAGAATCATTAATTTGATAAGGTTAGACTTTAAATTAATGGTTAAATGTTAATTAATCAAGTAATTAAAGGTTAATTAAGTATAGTTAAAAACTTGAATTAATTTAAATAATTAGGATTAATTAATGGGTTATTAAAGATAAATTAAATTGTAATTAATATTGATTAATTAAGTTTAATTTCATAAGAAAAGAAATTAAGAATTGTAAATAGTTAATGAAGGTCATTAACTTAAGACTATTTAAACAATTAATATATTTATGTGATTAATTTTAATAATTAATTAGATAAATTAATTAAAGATAAACATTTGTGAAGATGTTTAAGTGTAATTACTTAATGGAAGAAATTAAGGAATTAATTACCTAATGTAATTAATTGAGTTAAATATGATTTGTTTAAGTTAATTTATTTATTTAAATAAATCATTGGATGATTCGATAAGTATAATTACTTAAATGTAATTAATGAAGTGTAATTACTTAATGAAGTAATTAATGATAATTACTATATGTAATTGATTGAAGATGATTTGAGTATGATAGTAATTTGGATTAAATTACTTTGTAAAATTAATCCAGGGATTAATTTAGAAAATTAATTAAGGAGTAATTAATTTATTAAGTGAAGTAATTAAGGGTAGTTAATTACTGAATGAGATTAATCAAGGATGATTAATAATTATGGTTAAGTAAAGATTAATAGCTCAATGTAATTGATTTAAATAGAATAGTTAATTAAAATGTAATTAGGGATCATTACTTAATACGATTAATGATAAATTTAAAGGTTGATTAATTAAGATTAATTAATCAATAATAAGTGATTTGAGTAATTAATTAATGTAATTAATTTAGGATTAATGTAATTAATTTTAGTTAATTAATAGATGAAGTAATTAAAGATTATTTACTGTATTTGGTTATGGATGATTAATTTGTGAAATTAATTAAAGGATAATTACTTGAATGTAATTAAAGGTCAGTTAATCAAAGATGATTAATTAAGAAGAAAATTTGAGAATGACTAATTAATTGATTTGTAATTAATTAGTGGTTATGTAAGTAGGATTTTAATGATGAAGTAATTAATTTAATTTACTTTAAATTAATTAGAGATAAGTGATTAATTTAATTCATTTTAAATTAATTATAAATAGTGATTATTAATCCTTGTTTATATCTGAATTGGATGATATCTATTGGATGATATGCTGTGATATTCTGTGATGTGATATTGGATATATCTGTGATAAATGTGTGATATTTATCTGTGTTAAATGCTGTGTGAATTCAAAGTATTGAATTGAATTGAAATGAATTGTTTTAACTTTAAAACAACTTGGCCTTAAAAGATACGGTTTGGATTTTCGATGAGACCGGGATCGGGTTTCCAGATTTGGATATCCGAAAACCACATCGATCCAAATTAACGATAGGTCGTGAATCTCAGGTGAAGATGAAGATTCAGAGTGCAAGGGTTATTGTCGTTAACTCTGAGGATGTTTCCAAAATGAGTGTAACGAGATAATGCCTTCGGTTTCGTTCGAACCCGGAACGAACTTGTATGGGTTGAATGCTTTCAGAACATCGTCAGGTGGACGATGAGCATTCTAAGTGATGAGTTCTGTTAAGGTAATCGTAGCCTCAAGCCTCATCAACCGGGAATGACTAAAACAGAGGAGGTGCAGCAAGGTTAGTGGGTAGCCCCCAAGTAGGATGAGATTTCCCCTGTCTAGAGTCCCTTTTTATTCGGCTTAGTGTGTGGTTGGTCGTGCCAACCGCGGGGTTTCTTATCCGGGAATTATCCAGTAAGGGATGTTCCGGCCTTGTGTTGTAGGGGAGCGGGCATACTCCTCGGTACGCTGATCTAGGCCAGGTACTGTGACGGGCGGTACCCCAGTAGCCCTGCCATTGTATGGAATTCAAAATCCAATAAGTGCCAACGGATTTGATTGTAAACCTAATATGCTGGAATTTAATGAATGTAACAATTTCAGCTATTTCTTATTTACTTGAAAACCCTAGACCTATTATAATATCACTGGATTTCCTATCAAATGTTTGGTTAGCGTAAGGTAAAAACTTTTCCATGTTTATGTGTGGGAAGTATTACGTGATACCTTTTGTTTCCAAAGGATTTTCAAAGTTAAGCAACTTTAACCTGTTACTCATACCAGACCCATGTCTGACCCGGAGTTTATTTCTGTTTTTCTTAAACTCTCGGGTACTCAAATTTTTACAAGTAGCCAAGGGATTCAGGTTAGCTTTGACGAATTATGGAGGAGCAATGGAGCAGGAGGCTTCAGCGTTGTAGATATATATATATATATATATATATATATAGTGTTCCGCTGTGTTGGTATCTTTGTGTTGTATTTGAGTTGTATCGAGTTGTATTAACTAGACAGGTGTTTATAACTGTCTAGTATGTGTTGTATTATCTGTGTAACTCTGATGTATATGATAATATGTAATCTCTATGTGATATATTATATTTCATTCGTTCCGCTGTTGAGATTCTGATGTTGTTTTCTGCTTTCTTCTTTATCTTTTCTATTTCTCACCCCTTTCTTTCTTAATGATGACACGACTTTCTGGTAGTGGAAAGTCTGGTCGTCACACCATTTCTCTTCTTTAAGAAAGAAAGAGGAAAAAAGGTTATTCACAGAATGAATATCAAACAAACTTGATTAATAAAACAAGGCATCACAAAAGAAAATAGGATAGAACGGTACGAAGACTCGAATTAAATCCTATGGCACGATTCCTAAGAAAGACTTAGGACAATGATCCTTGCTAGATTATTCAACATTGTTTCGAAGTTTGGCTCTGATACCAAGCTGTGATGCCCCACCTCTATGCTCACACTAGCCAAGGACACTACGGGGTAATGCCATCAACTAGCATGAAGAATAAGGCTATTGAGGAGCGACCATCTGTGTAATTGCTTTGTGCGAGTACCGATATGTCAGATAATATAACTTACATTTCATTTCAAGAGGAAATCCGACATATCAAATACAAACTCAAAGCTACCACACAGTGGCTATGTGGACTTCGGAAACAAATATAGAAATAAACATAACACAACTCAGTCACAGATATTCATATCACAAAGGCGGAAATAGATATGAATATATCACATAGAAGTGTACATCAAAGTGTTGATTCATGAGTTTTGATTCATGACACAAGCTTCAGAGATCATACGATGAAATACAAAGAGAGTACTATATGAAAGCGACAAAAAGAGAATAAACGTATATTGTGAACTACAAAGGAGATAAGACTACAATCCAGAGATTAGTATGAATATTTTATTTTATTGAGTCTTAGAATATTGTTAAAATCATTCCTCAAGTAGTCACACACACACAAATTGATCCATGTTAATTTATAAATATATAAGTGTACACTGTGCAAATAACATCAGGTCGGCTGACCGACCAGGATCCTCGGTCGACTGACCCTGTGTTATGTGCACAGTGACTTTCTGTTTTATATACGATTTCACACTCAGCTGACCGGCCAGGTTTTCCGGTTGACCGACCAGAGAATAACGGCTAGTTTACTGAAGAGATGCGATCATTTCATGAAGAGGAATGTCCTCTATTTCAAGAGGTATGGACACAACTGTTAACTAAAACTCTTCATGAAAGATTACAACTCTTCTACAACTATATAAACATATTCAATTCACTTCTACAATAACCAATTCATGTTTTAATTCTGAAATCTATTCTCTATTATTCTCTGTAAATAAAAAGCATTCATTCTCATTCAATATCACTAGAATCCTTGAACTAATTCATATACTTCGATTCTACGTGATTATCTTCCTTCTAAATCTTCACACACATACATACTCTTGAGGATTTGATTATAGGAAAGTTGTACTATCAAAAGACAATCAGTGTTATTCAGAACACATTCGTCAACAAACTATTTGTATTAAGTTGAAGTCCTCTTCGGCTGTTGAGGCGGAAAATTCCTGTTCGGCTGCTCAGGTGTCGTATACCTATTCCCCGGGTTAAGTGAGGGGTTTAGATTAAATCTAGAGGGTATTCTGGGACTGGACGTAGAACGGGAAGTTCGAACCAGTATAAAAATTCCTGGTGTCATTTTACTATACTGCTTTTATATTCCGCACTATTTATAGTATTAATATCATCTCTATACTCTGTATTATCATATATCCATATTACACGCACCTGAGCAGCCGAACATGAATTTTCCGCCTCAACAGCCGAAGAGGACTTCAACTTAATACAAATAGGATAAGAGATATGACAAAAACGTATGATAACAATAATGTCATACTGTGACAAGTATACAATAACAATAAAAATCATACAATATCTCAGATCTACTCAAACACCAAAAGAATGTCATATTCTTTAAATAATTCACCATAACACAAATATTGACACAATATATCAATGCCAATCCACGAAAATTGGTGAAACACAAATTCTAGAAATCACAACCAGAAATCCAGAAATCACAAAAGAGGGAAGGCCTATCACAAACGAGAGCCTGAAAACTCACCAACATGTGTCTCACAAACGGAATGCTATCCCATGGTCGCAAACCATAAAGATGGTGTAATGGCACAGTGCAATAACGGAACGCCCAAGGAACCTGAAACTCAAATGAGTTGGAACAACGACGTAGTGCAATAACGGTACGCCCGATGAACCTGAACTCAAATATTTCGGAACGACAACGTAGTGCAATAACGGTACGCCCGATGACCCCGAAACTCAAATCATTCGGAACAACGACGTAGTGCAATAACGGTACGCCCGATGAACCTAACTCCATAAAACCCGTAGGTCGCTAGCCTATAAAAATGAGACGAAGCTCCATAAATCGGGGTACAGTCCCCCACGTGGACAAAGAGACATCGCATATCGCTAGTCTAAACCACAAAATGATCATCATCGATCGTCAAGAAGTGTCGATTACACTAAGCTAGTAAATAAATGAGTTTAGCTTCATGTCCCATAACCACTGGCTTAACTTAAATATTTACGAACAAATTGTAGATTTCCACTCGAAAATTGTCACAAGATTTCAATTGAACAAGTCTAAGAATTAACCGACAAAGTAAACGCAAGCGTTTCATACCACTTGTTTTGCTAAACCGTTTAATTAGATTTCACATACGAATAAGGTAAAGGTTTGTATATACTAATAGATTGGAAAATGGTTTTATAAACGAGTTTTGTATTAAAATATAGTTGAAAACATCTTTGTGAAAGAGTTTGAATATTGACTACTAGTATAGAACCTTTGTATTTGAAAGTGACAAATCACAAAAATGATTGTAAAAACAATCAATCACCAAAGATTCACGTTCGAAGACTTGAATCAAAACCATATAAACCGATATCAAATCCATCAAATGGATATTCCCAAAAATCCAAAGAAAGAAGTCATCAAAGTCGATAATAAGTGATGACAACTATCCGTATCAACAAAAATCGATTAAAATAGGAAATCCACACAAAACAGCTTGAATAGGCAAAAATGAACGTTTCCAGACGTCTGGTTTGGAATCCAGACGTCTGGATTTGTTTTTTGGAAATAGTTCAAAAAACCACCCAGACGTCTGGAATATCAAAACAGACGTTTGAGCCACGACCAGACATCTGGTTTAGAATCCAGACGTCTGGATTTGTTCTTTGGAAATAATCCAGAGAACCCCCAGACGTCTGAAACTACAAGTCAGACGTCTGAGACTCATCCAGACGTCTTGTCCTGTATTTCAGACATCTGGAATTAGTCTCTGCTCTTTTTTTATTAATCTGCGTGCATATGTTTTTGCTCCAGGTCCAAACCAGACGTCTGGACTTGTTCACCAGACGTCTGGTCACCTGGTCTGGGCAACAATTTGCCTAGGCCAAAGGGACCAAAACGTATCGGGAGCGATCAGACGAGCAACGACGACTAAGGATTTACGCCAAGCGACAACCCAGCCTTAAAGGCTCTTCGATACATCCCAAATATCAATGTCCAAACATCCATAGTAGGATTTTCATGAAATTGGACCAAAACACCAAAATTTGGAAAATTCACCAAATCAATTCAAATCAAAAGCAAATGATCATGCACAAATGTTAGGAATTCATACCTAGCAACAAAGAAAGTTATAGACATAGATGTGAGTTAATGAACTCACCTTTAAACCCAAAAACAATGAAGGAGAAGCTTTGAAATCAAAAGAAAGATCAACCACACTTCAACTTCAACTCTAGAAGCTCCAATCTAAGATTACAAAGAATATTTCCTAAGTTAGGTCATAGGAAATTTTTGAAATTGGAGAGAGATTGAGATGGAGAAGAAGAAGAGGATGCTTACCTAAGCTTCTCTTCGATTTTGGAGCCAGAACTTGAATTTGCAAAGGAAACTAGGGCTTAGGATTTTAGTTTCCAATCTCTTCCCCCATTTTTACTAAAGCTTGAAGTGTTAGGAAAATAATAGAATGAATGAAGAGGAGAGGGGGTGGAGTTAGGATATAAGATGAGTTGGGTTAGTGGGCTGAAACCCAAACCCAAGCCCAAAGCCCTAAGTGAAAATGTCAAAATTCTGCTCAACTCCAAACATATCGATGTTTATACTCAAAAAGGCCACAAACACCATTTTGGACTCAATGGAAGTGGTCTTGAGTCCTAATTCGACTGTTTGCAGAAAGTAGCTTTTCGGACTTTAATCCAACTAACGATGCTATATTTAAATAAAATATTTAAATATACAATCGTAAAATATGCGGGTTGTTAGAGAGGTGCCCTCAGTACTTCGAGAACGGTCCTCCTGCACAAGGATCAGAGTTATCCTTCCAAAGCATCATACCCGTCTAGCTTGGGTATTATAGGAAAAACATAACTGGTCTTGCTAAGACCCAGTGCATCGCTCCGGCATGCCAAAACATAACCGAAGGTTTCCATATTGCTAGAAAAGGAGCCGAGTACACCCTATGGGTTTTCCAACCCTACTGGCCATGCCTTCTATATCTGGTTTTAGTCATTTCCGTTGATGAGGCTACATCCGACGTTCTAGCTTACACACCGCTCCAAAAATAGATCTCGGAATCCTATATGGATTTCCGTACCACAATGGCCTCGGAATCACATACAGATTCCCACATCTCAAATAGATCTTAGAATCACACACAGATCCCACACTCCAACAAGTCACGGAACCACATATGGATTTCAATATCCCAAGATATAACACATCTCCTCCATTTAACCGTATATGGTTTCAAAGTAGGTTATGGGTTTCGAGGCATCTCTTACGAGTACACTCTCCATTTCCTGGATGCTCCAAAAACCATTCGCCGATTTCCAGAATGCTCATGACCGGTTCTTTAGGAAATAATCTGACAACACATAAGAGCGGGAATCACCCCCTAACCGTTTAAGTGGACGGATCTCCTTATCATTTATCCTAGAAGAACAATGAGTTTATACGTACAATATAGCACCTCGAACGATAACTGTACCATATAATTCCCGTGTTTCCCTAGATATTTCCAGAGTTAAAATCTCTTGGTGTTAAGTAGAAAATCGTTTCCTACCACCAAAATTAAGAAGGATTACATATTGGGCCAAGATTTGATAGTCGATTATTTAACTATCAAATAAACAAACATTCAACCAAGATTACATTTCCTAATGAAATCACTAAGCCTTATTTAATTTGATTTCGAAAAATCAAATCTTCTTATTAAAACATTCATTAACCTATTTCACCTGAATAAGTATATTCACAAATCATTTCTTTCAAATACTTGAAAACTAAAGTATAAAAATAGATATGGAAGTGCCCTTGGGTATCGACCATGGATCGCAGTTCGATGGTTGCATCTCTATCCCAGAGAAACCAAATATAACTTAGGCAATCCCTGCCTCCCGATTTCTGCCATTCAATCAATCATAGATCGCAGTTTGCACAATGGTTACGTTGCTATCTTAGCGAAAAACATCCCAAACCATAGGCAATCGCCGCCCTCGAATTACGCTATGAAAATATACCATTACTTCCCAAAAATTTCTTTATTTCATAAATATCTCCAAATCTATTTATAATACTTCTTATAAATTTCAAAGTTTAATTTAGAGAAATATTCTTTTTCAAAATTTCAAACCTTTTGTAAACTCCCTTTTCAAATTTCAAACCACCTTCACCTTTATAACTTCTTTAACCAATTCTTCACATAAAGGATTTCTCTTATAAACCATTTATTTCCAAATTATAATAAATAAGATTTTTAAACGTCACAAAAATATCTTAACCATTTTGATAATATAAAAATACTTTTAAAATTTTTTATTAATAATATAATCATTTACCCTTTTACATTTTAAATTTTAATAAAATAAACTAAATCATCCTTAAAATAAATTTAATCAACCTTTGCATTGTATTATTACTGAAATAATTTTCTATTTCTAAATAACTAATAATAATAAATAACTTATTATCTTTAAACAAAATCAATTAAACAATTTATTTTAAAACATAATTAACTTACTAAATAAATGATTTTACAAAACATCTATAAATAAATATTTAAACAAAACAATTTGTAAAATAATTTTAAATAAAATCTTTTACTTCAAATTATACAATTTGAAGTTAAACAGAAACTATAACGACCCGATATTTTCAACCATTCGCATCCATTATAAGTGTATAGGTAGACACTCATGCCGGAATTGAATTGCTCAAAATACCACGTTGTAAATAAAATTTGGCAAATCTCAGAATATACAGTAAATAAATATAATCACAGATCACAGACACAGAGTAAAATAATGTAGCGGAAGTAAAAGAAATAGTAGTTCATGAAGCTACTATCTAAATATGTCAGAGTTACATAAGATACAACAGAAGAAATAGAGTACAACAAAAGTCTCAATAAAATAACCAAGTACAAGCTGAGTAGAACAACGGAACTGAAATAGATAGGACAAGACAAGCATATAATCTCCAACGATTCAAATCTCCAAGAGAGTGGAAATCCAAATCTGTGAATAACTCAGGCTGACCCGAGCGTAAAGCAAAACACAAAACACTCGAGTCAGGACAATATATACTTATATAATGTAAACCAACTCAAGCGAACTGTAATAAGGGTACAAGTAACTTAGAAGATGCTTGGGACCGCCCATCCTCTAAGGGTCCGTTAAACTATTTACTATATAGTAATATACACTATATACAGTAGTGTCAAATCAATAAAGTATAATCATATAGAAAATAGCGTTAAGGGGATGGAGAACCTTAACGCGGTCGGATCTTAAAATCATAATCGTAGTGGGTTCGATATGGTAGGTGACACGGCACACAAGGCAATGCCAGGGTAGATATACCAATTACGCACACAGACTGATGGATACGCATAGCAGCCACTACCGTTCCACCTCGAACAACACTCCCAAATCGGAGGATGGCCATCTAATCAATCACAAGTAAGAGTATAATATCGAAGAAATGTGTCCGAGAAGAGGTGCTACCTCACTGGTCCGAGATCGCTCCTGTTTTAGCCACCTTATGCCAACTCACGGGAGTTGGGTCCACGTAACATACCTTAAGAACGTCGCCACCATCCTACTTCATTCTGGAATCTCCACCGCGTACACGGTTGTCAAAGTGGTTTTCGGTATCGACAGAGAGTATGTCCATATCCGATCCCGGTCTCTTTGCCAACCAATCGTTATTATAACCCGTGGTTATAACTTTTAAAAACAATACTTTACTTCAAAATAAAATATCATTTCAAACCATATCTTTATCAAAATAAAGATTAAATCAATTCCAAACCATTTCCATATATTTAAATTTTCATATCATTTCAAAACTTCATTTCAAATCATTTTAATATAATAAAATATCATATCCTTACAAAACTTCATTTCAAATCATTTTAATAAAATAAAATATCCTATCAGTTCAAATCCAAATATTCAACTTAAAATACCTTTTAAATTCAAAGATATCGTTCATTTACTATCATTTCAAATCACCTTTAAATATTTTATATTCCAATCAAAATAATTCATTTAAACCTTTTAAAAGTGTAATTATTATATTTTCAAATCAAGTATTCAATTTCCAAAGTTTCAAACCATTTTGAGTTCGTTTACTAAGTCAAAAACCCTATTTATTAAAATTTCAGCATTTCACAGCATTTAAAAACAACTGCTATAAGTTATATTTGAAAACATTTTTAATTCAGCAAAGACAGCACTTAAAACTACTGTTAAAACTTAGTTTTAGTTGAATTATAGTTCAAAACAGAAAAGACAGCATTTCAGAAGTGCTGCGGTAGTTCAGATTTCAAAACAAGGGTTAAATTTGGTTTCAGCAAAGACTCCAGACCATTATAGCATTTCCAGAGAATGCTATAATAGGCCTGAGTTCAATATTAGCCTATAAGTTCCACTACAGCAACTACAGCATTTCAGAAATGCTGTAATAGCTCTTTTTACACAATTTTAGTTCAAAACAGAATCTATAGCATTTCTGAATGCTATTAAAAGTAGATTTCAGGTGTTAGTGTATTTCCAGAAATTAAATAACTTCAATTTAAAACACATAAACATTTTAAAAATCATATTTTAACGTTTAAAATGTTCATTTACATATCATTTAACATATATCTTTTTCAAATTTCTTATAATTAAATCCAATTTTCAACAATTTACTTAATAAGTTTAAGTGTAAAAGTTTCCAATTCTTCACATTTCAACAAATAAACTTAACACTTCAAATTTAAATTACCATTTCACAAATTTAACAAAATTTCCAATTTTATTTAATTAACTTAAACCTTTAATTAAAACCAAATTTCACATTTCCTAGTCAAGTTATATTTTAAAAGATCACTTTTAAACATTCATTTATTTAACCACTTAAATTCATAGAAAAATCAATAATACTTTAATAAATCACTTAAATTCAAATTTAATCAAATTATCATATTTACCATTTCCAAATAAAATTTAATATCCATTTTATTTATATAACTTAAATATCATTTTTAACCAAAATTCCAAATTTCCATCTTAAGTTATATTTCAAAAATCCAGTTAAACCATTCATTAATTACATTTTTAACACATAGAAAAATCATAATTTCTTTAATTCAAAATATTTCAAAATCTGTTTAAATCAAATTTCATAAATTTATATTTTTAAAATACTTAAAAATATTCAAAACACTTTATAAAATAACCACGGGCCTGTATATAGTTTTCTAGCCTAGGTCAAGTGATACGGATATGTATCATTTCAATCCGTAGTTTAAAAAGAAAAAATCCGGGTTCTATCATTTCAAACCCGTAATCCCAAGTTAAAATAAATTAAATAAAAACCATTCAGGCCTATCATTTCAGCCCATAACGATTTTTCCCTATTCTAAAGTCCGTTCGGGTATGTATCATTTCAACCCATAGTGATTCTAGTCTACATGGAACTTGCAATGGTGATAACTGATATAAATAACAGAATAACATTAAATAACAGTAACATATGATATAACAGGTGTATAAACATCATATGATCATAACATAGTCAAGTATAACATGATAATATATTTCTACAGATTCACAGGGTGTCAATTTACTAGTTATATAGGTACATATTGTCTGGTGAGAATAACTCACCTTTTTATGCTGGAGATATCAATTAGACTGACACAACGGATCCAGAAGGCACGACCTTTGATTTGAGTGGAGAGAAATAGCCAAGATATCATCTTGTAAACAACCCCAAAACAAGACAATATACACATGTGAATATTAACCAAAACAATATCGAACAAATTGAAATACAAAGCAATAAAGACAAGACTTTGCCTTTACCATTCAAATGCTTGACCATAGGGATCAAGTGCTCAGCCATGATGTGTTTGGGCTCAGGTTAGCATCATATAGGTCAGGTTTAGCACACCTAAGCATGGCAACATGAAGTGATGTGAAGGGTAGGAGATGCAACATGAAGAATATCAGTGGACAAGGCAAATAGGTGAAGTTTTGGTCACAACAAGGCTCGATTTGGTCATTGCTTGGCTCGGCCATGCATGGTACAGGTCTGGACAGTGGAGGGTGATGGTGCAGCAGCAGCCAAAGGTCATGTAGCAAGTGGTGGTGGTGGCTAAGGGGGTGGCCAAAGCAAGATATGGAGGGTAGGTGATGATATGTGTGGTCTAGGCAATGTTTTAAGGAGTTTTGTGTAAGTTTTTGTGGTGTAGGCTCAAAGAGAGGTCACGGCCATGGATGGATCTGAAATGATGGCTGGAGATGGTGCCAAGGAGGAGTGGTAGGGGATGGTGGCCGTGGCTATGGTGAAGGGGCCATGCAAATTAGAAGAGAAACAGGGCAAAAAGTAAGAAAAATGGAAGAAAAAGTGTAAAAGAGGAAGCCATTACCAAGGAGATTTTGAAGAAGCCTTGAGAATGAGAAGTGCTGATGTATTTTCACGTGAAAAGAACAGGTAATACACGGCTATGACATAGAATTGAACGGCCAATAATGCACATAATTGAGGAGTTTAAGAAATGAAGAGTTTTGAAGGTGAAAGGACTTATGTTTTTGCACTTTTTAAGACCATTGGTATTTCCTTTTCTCTTTGATTTTAAATAAACAAAATAAACTCAGAAATATTATTTACAAACCGAAACTAAGTAAAAATATAAGAAAATAAATAATTAAATTTAAGAAAAATATAAAAAGAATGAAAGAAATTACTTAAAAATACAAAACAGTGTCCGGAAATTACAAATAAATCACTACTAGTCTTGGAAAAATATCCACTTCATTTTAAAAATATTATGAAGTGAAAATTTGAAATAAAATAATTTATTTATCATTTCCAAAATAAAATAAATAATTAAATTGGAGAAAAATAGAAAAAAGGAATAAAGAAATTGTTTAAAAATAGCAAACAGGACATAAAAATTACAAGAAAATTACCAATGGCTTTGGAAAATTATTTACCCCATTTTAAAATATTACAAGACAAAATTTGAAATAAAATGACTTTTAAAACATTTTCAAAGTGAATAAATAATTAAATTTTAATTATATAACTAAATTAAGAAAATAGCAAAGAAATGGAAACTAGGTTTTAAAATTAGAAAATAAATTCAATAAACTTTAGAAAAATTATACTATCACTTTAAAATTATTAAAAGATAAAAATATACAAAAAATAACATATTAACACATATTAAAATAAAATATGACCAAGAAAAATAAAATTTAAAATAGACAATATTGCTAAATACATCAGTTTACACACAATATTGAAATATACATAACTTTCACAATTTAACTCCGTTTCCAATGAAACGAAAAGCTGTATTCAAGTTATTAAATCTATTTTCATAATAAAAGATAAAATTTAAGATTTTTAAAATAATTTAAATTTAAAAGTTAAAAGTCAAAGTTTGACCAGTTTGAACAGAAATTCACTTTTCAGTGAAATATCCAATTTATACTAGTTTGAAGTTATAGTTCACATAATAATTAACATTTATCTTTGAAAATGAAATGTTTGAAATGAAACAAGTTTAAAAATAATCTCAAAATAAAATAAAGTCAAAATTAAAATAATATACAAAATCTAGGGTTGTTACAGAAACCATAACTTTTCCAATGTTATACTGAGGCTCGGAAATTCCACCGGTACTTATCAACTACCATTCAATTCAATTTAACCATCAAAGTCAAATTACAAGCATTTACATCACAGTTATATATGTAAATCAAATCTACACTTAACAATTTATTGTTATACATCAATTACCCAATATAAATCCATTTGCATTGATTAGTGTCCAAATTAATCAAATAGCGGAATAAAAGTAAATTCTGCTAACCAATTATCATTCAAAATCTAACTCTTTCATTTATTATCCAACGGTGTTTATTTGGCCAAATATATCACACCAATATATATTCCAATTCAATTTACGCTATAATTTGTAATGACCCATATTTTTAACTATTTTAAATTATGAAATTTAATATGATTATTAAATAAAAATGTTTAGAAATAAAAATTTAATGTTTATTTATGAAATTTATTTGATATGAACTTAGATGAAATTTTGAAATAAACAATTTTGAAGATTTAAGAAATAACAAATATTGAAATTGAATTCTATGTATCGAATGTATTGTAATAAATAACTTGAATTGAATAATAATGTTGAATGATGTAAAATGAAAGTAGTTTTTTTTATTATTATTTGGATTCGTTTTAAAATTAAAATTTTATAAGTTAAATAACTTATATTGAAATATGGTGATTCATTGGACAGTCAAATTGTTTAAAATTTAATATTGCAATTATTTAAATAATTGAATCTTGAATTAATATGATTGAAAATGATATCGGAAATTGATTTAGATTTTATTTAAATATGAATGAAGATTGTTAACATTTAAAATTGGATTTAAAAGTGAATAATTAGAAATTGGAAATTTTATATTATAATTAACGAGTAAAAATAGCCATTTTGGCCACTGTCTCGGATTTCGACGTAACCATTTCCATGGGATCCGTAGTAGTGTATTATTATCGGATTTCAAATTTCGTGGCAATAGGGTTCACCGTTTGGTCATACGGGATAGAAACGCGTTGAAATTAATATCGAACATTTAATATAATAATTGGGTTAAAAACGCTATCTTCTCCATACGATCGAATTAGGTCCCGAAACTTGTTCCAACGTGTTCGGAATAGGGGTATAACATTAGGAATGCCAAGCGGCACGCCTCAATAGGGGTTCGAAAAAATATCTAGATATTTTGGGAATTTTAAATATATATTATTATCATCCTTCACATCAGCTTTCATCTAACCATCAGCCACCCTATACTTCATTCAAGCCCACCCTACTCTGAACCAAGCCCACCAGCCCGTTTACATCAACCCTTTTAAATTGTTCCTTCCCTCCTCTGGACAGTAAAAGAAAAGAGAAAATAAAAGGGAATGAAAAAAAAGGTTCAAAATCTCATGATTCGCCAAACTAAAAAATTCCAAAAACAAATTGCTATGAATTCGTTAAATTAAGTTCTTCAATATGACATAGGTTTTATACTGTTCGATGCTTATTGGGTCGAATCATCAGTTTTGAGCGAACGTTTGATAACTTAGGGTTTGGGATTTCGAACGATGGAGGGGAAGTTAGGTGATATGGTGAGTGTATTCGACCTTGTCGTAACGAGGCGCGTCTGCCGTAGGGAAATCGTGAAGCTTGGTTGTCTTTGAAAAAATGCATCGCTATAGTGTTTTGGGAGGAAGGTTACAGTCGCGATTCGTATGAGGAGGCCGAGCTTAAAGTTTGGGGTTCGAGTGGATGGAGATTGAGAAGAGAAGTCGAATGGTGATGTTCGTTGCAAATTTCGTGGCTTGTGGAAGGCACGGTGGTGTGCGTGCATGGTGGATATGTGCGTTCATGCACAGGAGGGGCTAAGGAAAATGCGGGTTGGGTTTTTCTTTGTGGGCCAGGCTGGATTTTGATAAGGTTATTTAATTTACAAATTTAATTAAAGTAAGATAATTATATTCTAATTCATGCAACCTTATAAATCGTATAACGTTGTCATACGAGGTTCGATTCGAGTAAAACAAATTGCATTGGATTCGTATCGACGAAGGCTACAGCTTTGAGTGGTAGTGGAATTTATTCGAACTTGAAATATTTTCAGTTTCAAATAAAAGGTGAGTGTTTTTATACGCTCACATTTGACTAAATAATTTTTATGTTAGTTAGATTTATATCGTGAAGTGATTTAAATTTATTGACAGTTGTTCGATAAATTTAATTAGCATTTAAATTGACATCTAGATTAATTGATAGGATTTGAATTAATAGTTAAATTGAATTAGAATTAAACTGCTAGTGAAATCCTCGATTATCGATAATTGGTTGATTGTTGTGATTATTGACTGTTTAGATGATGGATTGAGATGGATGCTATTGATTGATATTTTGGATGATTTGGATGTTTATTTATTTTGATATATCCTGTTATCATCCTAGATATTATCTACAGTATATAAACTATAAATCGAATTATGTAAAATAAATTAAGAAATAGGTTGAAATGATATATACATATGACATTTATTTTGGATTGAAATGATATATATCCATCATTGGTATTAAATTGAAATAATTGATTCACTTGGCCATAGGATAAAAAATTATATACGGACATTGGATTGGTTAAATTTAACAATTTTAAATTCTTGGATTTGAATTTATATAAATGATTCCGTTTATAAAAATGAAATCGAATTGAAATATAGAAATCGAATTAATTTCGAATATGAGGTTTGAAATGTGAAATTTAAATTTGTTAAACGAAATTGTTTAAAATTAAATTTGAGATTATGATGTTACAATCGAAATATGATTAAAATTTTTGGGAATTGATTTGTTTTAAAAGATCGGACTTTTATTCGAACTTTGAATATTGCTAAGTGAATGTAATTTAAATCGATATTTCAAAAGTTGAGCTCGAAATTGAGTTATTTGAAGATTTGAATCTTAAATTGAACATTGAAGTTAAATTTAATTTAAGAGATTTAAATCGGTATTTTGAAATCGAACTCGTATTGATATAAGTCGACATGATTTAAAGTTGAGAATTGGAATTGAAATTAATTTGGAATTGGAAGTGAAATTTATTTGGAATTGGAAGTGATTTGGATATAAATTGGAATCGAAGTTAATTCGACTTGAAATCAGAATTGAATCGATTAAATCGAAATGGAAATCGGAAGTGATTTGAATTTGGAAGTGGAATTAAATCGGTTTGACTTTGAAACTATTTCAAATGAATTATTTTAGTATAAACTGTTTAAAATCTATATTCATTAAATATTCAAATTATTTTGATTTTCCAAACTATTTTACTATATAAACCATTTTAATACTCAGACTATTTTCTATTAAACTATTTTAACTATTTAACTATTTTAAAACTATTAAAACTATTTTCTAAAATTCAAACTGGTCAGAGTGGGAATTGTTATATTTAAATCATGGATTTAAATATGAATTGGGTTAAAATGAAGTTATAAACCAAATTGAAATTCGAAACAATTTTGGAATCGAAATCAAGATATTAAGACGAACCTTATTTTGAATTGAAATAGTATATTTTGAGCAAATATGATGATTTCGAAATGAATTTGATTTTCTAGCGAATATGATATTTTGATATCAAATACGAATTGTTTTCGAAATGTAAAAGTACCAGCCGGTGTGTAAAACGACGTTTGGTTGTTAAATAGATCGGAGCCACTCATTGGCATACTCTCTGTCAATATTGGAACCACTTTAACAACTGTGTACGCGGAGGAGGCTCCAGAATGAAGTGGTTGGATTTGGCATCGTTTGCTGGGTTTGAAGAAAGAGAACGATGATGGATTGGCCTGACACTTGTATCAATTTGAAATGACTAAAATAGGAGCCGTACCGGCCAAATGAGGTGAGCTACCTCTAGCGGACACACTTCTTCGTATTACTATCATGACAATGTTATCGATTGTTGCGCACCCTTGGATTTTAGGAGTGTTGGACGCGGTGGACCGTTAGGGGTTACCACTAACCGGGAAGTGTAAACTGGTAGTATCCTACCTTGGGCATTTCCTCATGTGCCTTGTCATACTTTTATCCTTATACGAGACCCCTACAATTTTGGTTTAGTGTTGTCGTATCATGGCGCATCACTGACTACCGATGTGCTACTGGTGGTGTCAAATGCAAACCGTACGACGATGCTTAAAAATGCATTAAGGGGGATTAATGTAAAGCCTTAACGCTAAGAAAAATATTTACTTTACTGATAGACATTACATATATAGCGTATTCTACTACATATAAATATTTTGACGGATCCTTAGGAGATGGAAAATCCCGTAACATCTCTTGAGTTATTGCACGCACGTTATACACTGGATATGAGTTATAAAACCCATAAACATCTCTGACGCCATGGCACTCAAGTTATATGCGATATCGATTTGAGTCACTTAAGAATATTTTAGTCTTGACTCGAGTGTTTTGTCTTTTCACTACGCTTGGGTCAGCCCTGAGTTTTTCAGTGCATCAAAGATTATTCTGGAGGACGAAGCGAAGGTTTGGTATATTATTACTATTATTATTCCTGCATCATGTTGTCTGCTGCATTACTTTATTTATCCCTGATGTATATATAAATCTGATAAATGTTGTATAAATTATAATCAAATGTATAATATAAACAGCTTCATGAACTGTTTATTTGATTATTATATTTTATCATTCCGCTGTGAGATTCTGTGTTTGGTTTTCTTCTTCCTTCCTTATTTTCTTAATTAACCCCATTGATTATCTATGTTTCGGATTGTTTAAGTCAGACGTGTGGATTATTGTCGATTTAAACCTTCCGAAATGCGGGTAGTCACAATTGGTATTAGAGCTTTAGTTTAGCGATAACCTTAGCTTTGTGGGGTTCGGCTCATTAGAGATAGGGTAGTAATACCCTAGAATGAGTTGGTGAGTGTGTATATATATGGAAGAGCGTACTTGTTAGTGTTATAAAATATTTTATATTGTGTTTACTTATCCGTTGGGTTGTTTATGAATTCTTGTTGGTGCATGGGACGTCGTGTTATCGATAGGGGTTTCTAAACACTTAAACGTGGCAAGTCGCCATAATATTGTTTTAAAATAGGATAGATGAAATAATTTTATCTAAATTATATTTATATACATAAAATGATAATTTTAATGAAGTTGTTGTTAGGAGATGATAATATTTAGTTATCATCAATTATTGGTTGATTAAATTAAAAAAACGAATACTTTGTGAATTCTATTATATGAAGTGTTCGATAATTAAATTGAATTGGAATCTGATTGCAATAAGAATTGTTTAAAATAATGTTTTGGCAATAAGGTAATGGAATTTGTATAAGTATATTTACAATATAGTTTATAAATAGAAAGAATTATAATGTCGAATTTTTTTGAATTTAAAACCTGTTGTTTTCAAAATTGTTTTCAAAGCATTCAAAATTAATAATAATATTATTTGAAAGTGTCATGATTAGCAATATATTTTGAAATGATTTTTGAAAGAAATAAAGCATTGAACTTGCTCTAGTCGTTGGGAAATAATTCTGGGTATGACTACAACATCGCTAGTATTCATTTTCGAGTTTCTGAATGAGAATTTCTACCAAAAGATTTCTATTGTCGACTAATACAATTTTTTATTGTGAAAATATTCCAAGTATGATTTAATAAATATATGAAAATAGTTTTGAAATTATAAATTGAAAATATTATAGATAAAAAAGTAAGTTTATAACTTATAGATTTGAACAGGAAAGTAAAATTAAAACTTTAAGACTGTTGAATATTTTGGTTAAGCAAACAAAAGAAAATTTGAACTTGAGATATGTAATAAAATAATTAACCTAAGAAATGTGAATAAATTGAGTTAGTGAAGCGAAGTAAATAAAATGAAGATTAACTCAAGAAAACTCAAATAAGGGTGAATTGTATTTGAATTGAATTAAATGAAATTTTAAATGAATAGGTTTGTACAACTTATAGGGTTGAGTAATATTAAGGTTAACAAATTTGAAATTTGATGAATGTGAATGATAAGGAAAGAAAGTTTAACTAAAATAAAGATTAAATAAACTAAGTAATGGATTAAAAAGAAATAAAATTTAACTTAATAAAGATTAGATGAGTTGAGTTGTATTTGAATGAACTAGATAAATTAGTAAAGTGGATTAATTCCACTTAAGCTATAAAAGGAATAAATATAGTGAATACAACTTCAATTATAAAGTGCAAATTGAATTGTGAAAGAAATTGGATGGGAATAATGGTTGTAAATAAAAATATATACGAGCAATTGAATTTGATTTAAATTGGATGCAAATAAATAAAATGCAAATGGAACGAGTTTGAAAAAAGTTGAATGGTAACTAATTAAATATGAAATAAGTTAATGGAATAAATTATAAATTGAAGTTAAATTATGAGAAGTTGAATTAATTGATTGTGATAAAAAGAAAATTATGAGAAGTTAACTCTGTGACCGATCTTGTTCATAATAAAGGTTTTTGATATCTACTATATACTTCATTATATAGTGATGCAATTAATTAAGTAATTACTTTAAAGATATAAATAAGAAAATCTTTAAATGAACTGTTATGTGATTGTTGTCGCAAATATTTGCGATCATGAATAATTAATCACAATTTTAAATTACATTTTAGTTTAATATTCCTGGTCAAGATGTTTCAAGAAAGGATATCGATATACCCATTGAGACCAGACATTGGATATTGTGTTGCTCATGACTACTAGGGGCACCAAGGGGTTACATTTTGATAGTTATTAAACATCAATGGAATAAATCATTTGAGAGTTTCCTGTTGGTTATTAATAACTAATGTCAAATAGGAAATCTTGAAGTAACGATATTACACAGTTCTCTCAATTTGAGAATATCATTGAACTTCAATGTGCACACTATGTTTTGATTATAGTTAAATCATGGCATGTCATCCATTGGACGACTATAGTTGGGTCTAATTGAAACATTGGATGTGAAGAACTATTCAATAAAGAATTTGTCTCCTCGAAAATATGAGGTTAGTATCACAGTCAACTATAGTCAACTCAAAGTCGAAATCTCTGCCATAATAATACGGTTAATAGTAAATGTTTTTATTGAAACAAGGATTTTTTATGGAATAACCAAGTTAAATGTGGATGATATTGGAATTATTGACGAAAACTGTACCCGGAATTTTTGACATCCCGAGTTATGAATATTAGTTTATAATATTCAATAATATTGTATTTTAATATTCAAAAATCCCAATAACTGATAATCATATACCAATTTTTTTTAGAACCAGTATAATTTGAATTTTCAAATCTATATTAAATTATAGATTGATTTAAATGGAATTTCTTACATATATATTTTGGTTTAAAAATAGAATATACATATTTTTTTTGGATAAAATATGTGTAGATTGTTTGGGAAATATATATGCATTTTGTTTAAAGGTTAAATGTGTATATTTTATTCTAAAGATAAAATATATTAGAGAATTTAAATTCGTTAAAATCAAATACATATATTATTACATATTGGAAACAATAAATTTATATATAATGAAAATAGAAATCCATAGCATTAAATTAAATCTTTATGTATATAATTTGGATAGAAATTCATAATGAAGTAAGAGGGTATTTTGATTTTGGGTATATAGACAATGTTGTTTATATTAAATAAAAAGGAGTTCTTAAGATTTCTAAAATAATGATATATATACATTGTATTAGAAAAGTTGTATATGTGTTATGTTAAGATTAAGAGGAAAATTTATAATACTTAATTGCTAAAAATGTTATAAATAAAATTGAGGTGTATAAAAATCACTTAAGTATAATAAAGAGAAGTTATATATATAATTGGGAGAAACTATATATACATAGATAATAAATGACTTGATATATTTGTAAATAATATATATCTATATTATAAATGAAATTGTGTATATGGTTACACATATACAAGAAGGATTTAAAAATAATTTTTATACCACTATGAAGCTTTATAACACATAGGGTATTTAATATTGAAAGTCATTCTATTTTATAACATATGTATTTATATAAAATAAATGAAACAAGAGGTTATTTTAATTTACTAGTTTTCACCTTTATTTTAAATTGTATGAGTGACAAATGCAAATTTAACTAAGTAAAAAACAAAGATAATTTTTAAACTACTTTGCAATCTTTGTTTAAGTAACATATATTTGCATAGGTGTTTATACCAAGAAGTTTTGTTTTAATCTAGTTCTTATTTTTCCTTTAAAATATAGATAGTGTGTTGAAACAAATGTTAAAACATTAATAAGTATAGGCTATCTATTTTCTGAAGTATACATTCATATACTTTAAAAGCTTTTATAGTTTATGTAACAACCCGTGACTTCGTATTGTTTTATAGTCGTCATTAAACGATTAACGAGCAAGCTTATTGATAGTGAGAGTTTTAATTGGGTTAAAATTCATTGCTAGAAAAATTGTTAATCGTTGTTTGGATTTTTAAAGTTGTTATTCTTTTAAACGATTTGCTGAATGTAAGTGGGCTTTTCACTTTGAATTTATACCCACGCTTTCTTTAGATTGTTTTTACCGTGTTATCTAACAAAGTCAACTGGTTCCTCTTTTCATTCCTTTAGCGAAAACCCTAGAAACAAACTAACGAAATAAAATGGCAGCATTTTCTTCGTTCTCGTTCATTCCTCTTCGTCAAGATTAGGGCTTCGAGTAATTTGTTGGTGCCGATTTCAATGGCTCGAGTCGAAGTGGATTTCCTGTTCGAATGGTCGCTCGTCTCTGAGATGCTCGGCTGCTTCTATTGGTTGACTAAGGTGAGTAACTTTGTTACTCACATCTGATTTAAAGACATATGATTTTTGTTACTTTATTCTCTCAGCTTTGAAATTGTTGACTCCTTGTTGACTTCGGTCCCTTTGATTATTTAAATTAGTTTACTGTGATGATGATTTTTTGGTTCATTTGTTTCGAATTTCTAGCAAGTGACTTTTATGTTGACTTCGACATTTCCGTGGCTTCGGCCATGGTGATTTGCGAGGATAGTTGCTTTCTGCTGCGATTTGGATTTGTGATGTTTTTGGTTTTCTGGCTTCAACTTCCTCACTGTTTCGTCTTGTTTACTGTTGTCTTTGATGGGAAGCTTTGTCTCTGATCATCGGCCTTTGGCTTCTCTGTGAGCTTTAGTCTGCATTCATGTTTATAATTCTCTGACCATCTATGTTGATACCTGACTTTGATCTTCGCTGACTTGTTCACATTGAACCATTCATTTTAGTCTCAATATTATGTTCATATGCTTGCATTCATGTAGATATCCACTGTTTCACTTGTGCATGTTCATTGCACTTGAATATGTTGCATTTTCAAATTGCTGACCATCCAGACTTTTCATATGTTCTCTATTGTGCATTCAACATTGCCATGCTATTTCGACTTTTCAAACACCTTGCTTGTACTTGGATACATCACTGTGGTCACTCTCATTGTAGCCTACTTGACTATGATATTTCCATATCACTGTCTGGTTCATCTTGTAGTCACTTGGGCTTGTAGTTGATTCATCTTTGTTCATCGGTTGTTGTTACTGTCTGGTTGCATTTACTTCAAATATGTTGATACTGGGTTGTTTATTCTTGCATACTACACTTGTATATATTATCACTTGCTCTTTGATAACACTGACTGTTTCATTGAGCTTGATTTTAGTTGTATTGCTTGAAGTCTTCATACTAGTGGTCTTTTGTAGCATTGAGTTGCACTGTTCTTTGAGTTGTAGTGCTTCATGTTGTATTCATCTGGCTGGTATACATTGTAGGTGTTTCCCTGTGTACATGCTTTACTCACTTAAACTTGAGTCATTTCATGTTAACCAGACTTGTTCATATTACTTGTAGCTTGACCATTTGTGGTTGTGTAGTTGCCATTGTAGTTGCAGTTGCACTTCTTTGACTTCACTGTGTACATGCTAGTCTCTGGTCATGTTAACTTCACCTGTGATATTGCTTTACTTCCCTGTTGCCATCTTTTAGTTGCACTGGTCATTTCCAGTTGCTTGAACTTCACTTGAGCATCTGTTGAGTACACCTCTGTTGCTACTGTGATCATTTGTTAAGACTGGGTTGATGTACTTGATCATGTTACTGTGTACACGCACATTTTCATTGATTTTGTCCAGTTTAAGTTGTTTCTTTGATATGTTGGAGTTGCAGTGTCTTGTAACTTGTTCATTTGGACTTGAGTCACTTGAGTCTGCACATTCATATATACTTGTCCACCTATGCTCTGTGTACATGCTTCACTGCATCTTGAACTTGAGTCATTGACTTGATAGTGTTGCAGTGATACTCTGAATTTTTGGTCGAGACCATTTGCACTTGAGTTGAATCTGATTTGGATTTGATCTTGTGAACATTTGTGAATTTTTAATGTGTACATGTGTGCACATTGTCCATGTCTGCCTGCTTTGACATTTGAGGCCGTGGCATTGAGTTTTAAATCTTCTTTTGATTTTGGTTTGTTGACCTTTTGTGTATTTCAGGTGGTAGTGGCGAGGCAATATACACGTGCGTATACTGCAGCCCTAGCAGAGTTGATGTTTTAAGTTGATTATTTTGTTGTTGTTAATTGCCGTTTAGGCAATTCTGATGTTTTTAAGATTATCTTCATTGATATTCTTTTCACTTATCTTTGTTGATGATTCAAATCCGCTGATTCGTTGTTCAACACTGTTTAGTGTTTTATCTGCCGTTATCCAATTCTCTTATCGAAGAGTTGGATATACGCGATTTCTGTGGTTGTCGTCTATTTTATTATTTGATTATTATTGCTTCTATGCACTAATAACTGAGTTTGAATTAGACTGACCCGTGTATTATTTTCTTTTGAATGTAATACTCGGGTCAGACCCGAGTTATTTCAGGTTGTAGATTTCTTGCTTTGAGTTGCTGTTTGAGCTATGAAGACTTTTCACATCTTCTGAAGTAGTCTTCGTCATTTTGTAGTAGTCGTGTCATTGTATAGGTTGATATGTATTCATGTATATTAGTCGATAATGTACTTGTATATATAACTTCCAGAGTCGACAATTGTAGTTGTATCATATTGTATTGTGTCAACTGTATTGTAACTGACATCAGTTATTATATATGTGAGACTTTTTGTTTTATCTGTGTTCCGCATTTATATCATCTGTGTTATTGTTATATTCATTGTCCTAAACTATTATAAACCGTCGTAGTTCGTTTTATACTAGAATTGGGTATGTCAACGGGAGTAAATAAATAAGACATGAAAAATTAGTAATATATACCACTCCTATCGAGGTAACCAATACTAGTGTAAGGCCAACTACGGGTGGCCGCTCCTATCCAGCCTTATTCTTCGTGATAACAGACAGTATTTCTTTTAATACTCTTTGTTATTGTGAGCATAAAGGTGGGGCGTTACAGTTGGTATCAGAGCTTGGGGTTTATGGACATAATATAAAACATAACTTAGATGGAACATATGCTACAACTATTGGTCGATGTTTTATTTGTGTTTTGAGTCAAAACTGAAGTTTTGAAATTTTGATGAAAGTTTTTAAATATCTTTATTTTAAAATAATAGTGAAACTGTGTTCTGATGATTTTATTGATTTGTGTTTTGTTTATCAAAGTGCGCAGCGGAAACACTGAAACTGTCTTCGCTGAGTACAACTGATATCCTTTTTGATTTAAACAAATCAAAATATGAAAATTGAAATAGATTTCATTTGCCGTTTACATAGCTGTATTTATTTTGTTTCTTTGAGAATTTCGAATCCGAATTGAGGATTCGAAATGATTGCAGTTATGTGATTTTTGTTGAGATCTTTGCTGGTTTTCTTTTATACTAATCATATATTGATTAGATTTAGCTGTTTTGAATTATCTTCATTAAAAAAACATTCGAATGATTTCTTTATTCATTTTGTAGTACGTGCAAAATTTGAGTTGCACGTTACTGCATTTAATTTACGTTGAACCGATGCTTGGTTATGAAACGTATTTTGTTGCCGTTATTTTTATAACGGGATTTTTACACCAATGCTAAATTTTTGAAGCACGGTGTTTTATGGCATTTTTGATGAATGAAATTCACTGATATTACATTTTGATGTAAATGATTTTGATGAGATTTTGACGGTTAGAAATTTCTGTCGTTTTGACTTCAGTAACAGGCAAAATTTTAAAAGTGGATTTTCAAGCGGTTATACCGCAATGCTGATTTGTGACTCGTTTTTACGGTATTTTGAGAAGTATAATTTCCTTATCGAAATTGTTACTGATTTGCTGTTTTGATCACGTGTACTGAAAATCATTTTAAAATGAAAATTGTTTTATAAATTTTTTTAAAAGTTTGCGCTTTCAAAAGAATGAGGAAGCGACTTAAACGATTCAGCAAAATCGAGGACTATGACCCCTTTCTTTTACTGATTCGCTTAACTCCAGACTTGTTCAGTTGAGAATGTGAATTGTTATTTGTATAAAATAAATAAAAATTGTTTTCAGGAATTTTACAGTTTGCGCTTTCAAAAGAATGAGGAAGCGATTTAAACGTTTCAGCAAAATCGAGGACTATGACCTCTTTCTTTTACTGATTCGCTTAATTCCGGACTTGTCCGTTTGAGAATGTAAAGTGTATTTTTACAAAATACACAATTTTGCACTTTCAAGGAAACGATGAAGAGAATCAAACGATTTAGTAAAACACGTGGTATGGGACATGTGCGTTTGCTATTTCGGTTAATTCCGGATTCGTTAATTGAAATTTCTGCTGTTTTGATGATTTTGATGATTTTGCACTTTCAAGGAAACGATGAAGAGAATCAAACGATTTAGTAAAACACGTGGTATGGGACATGTGCGTTTGCTATTTCGGTTAATTTCGGACTCGTAAATTGAAATATTTGATGATTTCGTGTGCTTTCGAGCCACTATGAGGACCTTTGGGTCATTTGTTGGACCTTCAGGTCAAATACCAGTACTAGACCTTCGGGTCATTTGTTGGACCTTCGGGTCATTTGTTGGGCGCCAAAATTATGTTGAGTACTTGGTAGGCTTCGGCCATTTGTTGATGCACGTGCGGCGAACTAAAAACTCGCCATCTGATGGGATCGATCCAACCTTTTATGTTGATTTTCTAGTCTTCTTAATTGATTTCTAGATATTTGTTGTTTCCAATTATCTGCAGGTAATTGGATATTTGTTGATATGAGTTCTGATTATCGTTTTTGATAATCGGATATTTGTTGCTTCTAATTATCGCTTGTGATAATTAGATATTTGTTGATATGAGTTCTGATTATCGTTTTTGATAATCGGATATTTGTTGCTTCTAATTATCGCTTGTGATAATTAGATATTTGTTGATATGAGTTCTGATTATCGCTTTTGATAATCGGATATTTGTTGCTTCTAATTATCGCTTGTGATAATTAGATATTTGTTGATATGAGTTCTGATTATCGTTTTTGATAATCGGATATTTGTTGCTTCTAATTATCGCTTGTGATAATTAGATATTTGTTGATATGAGTTCTGATTATCGTTTTTGATAATCGGATATTTGTTGCTTCTAATTATCGCTTGTGATAATTAGATATTTGTTGATATGAGTTCTGATTATCGTTTTTGATAATCAGATATTTGTTGCTTCTAATTATCGCTTGTGATAATTAAATATTTGTTGATTTGAAATTTGATTATCGTTTGTGGTAATTAAATATTTGTTGATTTGAAATTTGATTATCGTTTGTGGTAATCGAATATTTGTTGATTTGAAATTTGATTATCGTTTTTGATAATCGAATATTTGTTGATTTGAAATTTGATTATCGTTTTTGATAATCGAATATTTGTTGATTTGAAATTTGATTATCGTTTTTGATAATTGAATATTTGTTGATTTGAAATTTGATTATCGTTTGTGGTAATCAAATATTTGTTGATTTGAAATTTGATTATCGTTTGTGGTAATTAAATATTTGTTGATTTGAAATTTGATTATCGTTTGTGGTAATCGAATATTTGTTGATTAGAAATTTGATTATCGTTTTTGATAATCGAATATTTGTTGATTTGAAATTTGATTATCGTTTTTGATAATCGAATATTTGTTGATTTGAAATTTGATTATCGTTTTTGATAATCGAATATTTGTTGATTTGAAATTTGATTATCGTTTGTGGTAATCCAATATTTGTTGATTTGAAATTTGATTATCGTTTTTGATAATCGAATATTTGTTGATTTGAAATTTTATTATCGTTTTTGATAATCGAATATTTTGTTGATTTGAAATTTGATTATCGTTTTTGATAATCGAATATTTGTTGATTTGAAATTTGATTATCGTTTGTGGTAATCGAATATTTGTTGATTTGAAATTTGATTATCGTTTTTGATAATCGAATATTTGTTGATTTGAAATTTGATCATCGTTTGTGGTAATCGAATATTTGTTGATTTGAAATTTGATCATCGTTTGTGGTAATCGAATATTTGTTGATTTGAAATTTGATTATCGTTTTTGATAATCGAATATTTGTTGATTTGAAATTTGATTATCGTTTTTGATAATCGAATATTTGTTGATTTGAAATTTGATTATCGTTTTTGATAATCGAATATTTGTTGATTTGAAATTTGATTATCGTTTTTGATAATCGAATAATTGTTGATTTGAAATTTGATTATCGTTTGTGGTAATCGAATATTTGTTGATTTGAATTTGATTATCGTTTGTGGTAATCGAATATTTGTTGATTTGAAATTTGATTATCGTTTGTGGTAATCGAATATTTGTTGATTTGAAATTTGATTATCGTTTTTGATAATCGAATATTTGTTGATTTGAAATTTGATTATCGTTTTTGATAATCGAATATTTGTTGATTTGAAATTTGATTATCGTTTTGGATAATCGAATATTTGTTGATTTGAAATTTGATTATCATTTTTGATAATCGAATATTTGTTGATTTGAAATTTGATTATCGTTTTTGATAATCGAATATTTGTTGATTTGAGTTTTGGTTATCGTTTTTTATATAGTTAGATATTTGTTGGTTTGTGAATTCAATTATCGTTTCTAATAATTTGTTATTTGTGTTTTCTGACTATCGTTAGGATAATTGGATGTTTGCTGACTTTGTTGATATGAGAATTTCTAGTCTCTAATTGAGTCTAGATTATGTTGAGTTTATTGAATTGCTATTTTCTATCTATCTCTGTTGATAGTTAGAGTTTGCTGGTTATGAAGTTTGTGTTCCAGTTATTTGTTGGATAACTGGATATTTGCAGTTTTTTGAATTGTGATTTGTGCTTTCTAATCATCTTCGTAGATACTTAAGATTTTGCTGTTTTCTAATTATCGTATCGATAATTAGATATTGCTGTTTTGTGACTTCTGAATTTCAATTATCTAGTTGATAATTGAATATTGCTGATAATTGTAATTATTCAGTTTTGATTGTTTTCTTATTATCTAATTGATAATTAGATTTCGTTGAGAATGTGTGAATTTCTTTTGTGGAATTAAAAGATTTCTTTGGCGTTTGTATTCCCGACTTTTATGTTCTAACTTAACCAGTTTATGTTAGAAAAAAAAAAAAATTGTTATTGACAACCATAATTATGAAAATTGCGGGGATGCAATTTTTATAAGGAGGGGAGTCTGTAACAACCCGGGACTTCGTATTGTTTTATAGTCATCATTAAACGATTAACGAGCTAGCTTATTGATAGTGAGAGTTTTAATTGGGTTAAAATTCATTGCTAGAAAAATTGTTAATCGTTGTTTGGATTTTTAAAGCTGTTATTCTTTTATACGATTTGTTGAATGTAAGTGGGCTTTTCACTTTGAATTTATACCCACGCTTTCTTTAGATCATTTTATCGTGTTATCTAACAAAGTCAACTCGTTCCTCTTTTCATTCCTTTAGCAAGAACCCTAGAAACAAACTAACGAAATAAAATGGCGGCATTTTCTTCGTTCTCGTTCATTCCTCTTCGTCAAGATTAGGGCTTCAAGTAATTTGTTGGTGCCGATTTCAATGGCTCGAGTCGAAGTGGATTTCCTGCTCGAATGGTCGCTCGTCTCTGAGACGCTCGGCTGCTTCTATTCGTTGACTAAGGTGAGTAACTTTGTTACTCACATCTGATTTAAAGACATATGACTTTTGTTACTTTATTCTCTCGGCTTTGAAATTGTTGACTCCTTGTTGACTTCGGTCCCTTTGATTATTTAAATTAGTTTGCTGTGATGATGATTTTTGGGTTCATTTGTTTCGAATTTCTGGCAAGTGATTTTTATGTTGACTTCGACATTTCCGTGGCTTCGGCCATGGTGATTTGCGAGGATAGTTGCTTTCTGCTGCGATTTGGATTTGTGATGTTTTTGGTTTTCTGGCTTCAACTTCCTCACTGTTTCGTCTTGTTTACTGTTGTCTTTGATGGGAAGCTTTGTCTCTGATCATCGGCCTTTGGATTCTCTGTGAGCTTTAGTCTGCATTCATGTTTATAATTCTCTGACCATCTATGTTGATACCTGACTTTGATCTTCGCTGACTTGTTCACATTGAACCATTCATTTTAGTCTCAGTATTATGTTCATATGCTTGCATTCATGTAGATATCCATTGTTTCACTTGTACATGTTCATTGCACTTGAATATGTTGCATTTTCAAATTGCTGACCATCCAGACTTTTCATATGTTCTCTGTTGTGCATTCGACATTGCCATGCTATTTCGACTTTTCAAACACCTTGCTTGTACTTGGATACATCACTGTGGTCACTCTCATTGTAGCCTACTTGACTATGATATTTCCTTATCACTGTATGGTTCATCTTGTAGTCACTTGGGCTTGTAGTTGATTCATCTTTGTTCATCGGTTGTTGTTACTGTCTGGTTGCATTTACTTCAAATATGTTGATACTGGGTTGTTTATTCTTGCATACTGCACTTGTATATATTATCACTTGCTCTTTGATAACACTGACTGTTTCATTGAGCTTGATTTTAGTTGTATTGCTTGAAGTCTTCATACTAGTGGTCTTTTGTAGCATTGAGTTGCACTGTTCTTTGAGTTGTAGTGCTTCATGTTGTATTCATCTGGCTGGTATACATTGTAGGTGTTTCCCTGTGTACATGCTTTACTCATTTGAACTTGAGTCATTTCATGTTAACCAGACTTGTTCATATTACTTGTAGCTTGACCATTTGTGGTTGTGTAGTTGCCATTGTAGTTGTAGTTGCACTTCTTTGACTTCACTGTGTACATGCTAGTCTCTGATCATGTTAACTTCACCTGTGATATTGCTTTACTTCCCTGTTGCCATCTTTTAGTTGCACTGGTCATTTCCAGTTGCTTGAACTTCACTTGAGCATCTATTGAGTACACCTCTGTTGCTACTGTGATCATTTGTTAAGACTGGGTTGATGTACTTGATCATGTTACTGTGTACACGCACATTTTTCATTGATTTTGTCCAGTTTAAGTTGTTTCTTTGATATGTTGGAGTTGCAGTGTCTTGTCACTTGTTCATTTGGACTTGAGTCACTTGAGTCTGCACATTCATATATACTTGTCCACCTATGCTCTGTGTACATGCTTCACTGCATCTTGAACTTAAGTCATTGACTTGATAGTGTTGCAGTGATACTCTGAATTTTTGGTCGAGACCATTTGCACTTGAGTTGAATCTGATTTGGATTTGATTTTGTGAATATTTGTGAATTTTTAATGTGTACATCTGTGCACATTGTCTATGTCTGCCTGCTTTGACATTTGAGGCCGTGGCATTGAGTTTTAAATCTTCTTTTGATTTTGGTTTGTTGACCTTTTGTGTATTTCAGGTGGTAGTGGCGAAGCAGTATACGCGTGCGTATACTGCAGCCCTACCAGAGTTGATGTTTTAAGTTGATTATTTTGTTGTTGTTAATTGCCGTTTAGGCAATTCTGATGTTTTTAAGATTATCTTCATTGATATTCTTTTCACTTATCTTTGTTGATTATTCAAATCCGCTGATTCGTTGTTTAACACTGTTTAGTGTTATATCTGCCGTTATCCAATTCTCTTATCGAAGAGTTGGATATACGCGATTTCTGTGGCTGTCGTCTATTTGATTATTTGATTATTATTGCTTCTATGCACTAATAACTGAGTTTGAATTAGACTGACCCGTGTATTATTTTCTTTTGAATGTAATACTCGGGTCAGACCCGAGTTATTTCAGGTTGTAGATTTCTTGCTTTGAGTTGTTGTTTGAGCTATGAAGAATTTTCACATCTTCTGAAGTAGTCTTCGTCATTTTGTAGTAGTCGTGTCATTGTATAGGTTGATATGTATTCATGTACATTAGTCGATAATGTACTTGTATATAAAACTTCCAGAGTCGACAGTTGTAGTTGTATCATATTGTATTGTGTCAACTGTATTGTAACTGACATCAGTTATTATATATGTGAGACTTTTTGTTTTATCTGTGTTCCGCATTTATATCATCTGTGTTATTGTTATATTCATTGTCATAAACTATTATAAACCGTCGTAGTTCGTTTTATACTAGAATTGGGTATGTCGACTGTAGTAAATAAATAAGAGGTGAAAAATTAGTAATATATACCACTCTTATCGAGGTAACCAATACTAGTGTAAGGCCAACTACGGGTGGCCGCTCCTATCCAGCCTTATTCTTCACGACAACAAACAGTATTTCTTTTAATACTCTTTGTTATTGTGAGCATAGAGGTGGGGCGTTACAGTTTACATAATAATCAAAGACTTTAAAACATGATCTGTTAAGATAAAATGGTTAATTAAAATAGTTTAAAACAAAGAAAACCATGGATAACTAGTTCTGTCAAAAATAACTAGGATATCTAACTTCATAGTTACATTTACTTTGAACATTATATAGTTATATAATAATGTATATAATAATAAAAAGATTGCAAAATCATTTACTGTAAGTAGAAAAAGAAACTGGTTAACCAAAACCTGAAACAAACAAGTAACAAAAACAGTTTTGTGTTAAGTTAAACTACGTGTAAGATAGTGATAAATCACCTGATCAAAATCTAACTTAATCATTTCATTTTCTTTTCAAAATCTTCCCAGCAAAAAGAAAAGATCTCTCAGCCGCCAAATTGTCAGTACTGTCCTATATATATTTGGACATTTAGATCTGAGTGATGGTTTTAAAAATTGAAGCCTGAAACTTAATAAGAAAATTGCCTCTGTTCGGATTTTTTTTAAAAGCAACAACACACTAATTTAAAGAAAAAAAATGTGTTGCAGCAGCTTGCCTGGCAAATATAGTAAAAACCAAAACACTAATTCAAATTCTTTTCAATTTCATTTCACCCCAAAAAGCAAACATCTACTTCAGCCACCAAGGGATCATTTCAATCCATCACTTAAATATAATACATATACATTTGAACACATACATATATATAGGTATATATGTCTTTTGTTTTAGTTCAAGCCTGAAAACAAACACCTCTGTAAACAAAGAAACTCTGTAACTTAAAAACTGTAAGAAGAATAAAAGAAGAAGCCTGCAAGCATCTGCAAGCATCTCTGTTTTAATTCAAAACCCAGGAGATTTTCAAAAGCAAGGATTAAAGCAAGATTCAAGTTTCAGTTTTAAAGATTTCAACTTTTAAATCAAGACTTCAACTTCAAGTTTTAAGAGCATCTGGAAGCAAATGTTCAAGGTGAGAAACATTTATTTTAAATTTGAAAATGAATTAATCTCTGCTCTGTTGATAGTAAGTATATTGTTCATTTCCACTTCAAAAATCTATTTCTCTATGTCTAGTTTGTATTTGTTGATGCTATAAACTAGAAAAGTGTTAAATTTTGAGTATAGTTTATGTTAAAAATAGTTTGTGAGCAAATTATGCTGTGTAGTTCGATAGGGTTCCATTTTACAGTGAACAATCAAATTTTGGTGAAAATAAATGTTTTTAATTCTAGGATTTAAACATGTTGTCTTGATCCTTGTGTGGAAATGTGAATTTTAGTGATAAAGTTATAATTTTTAGTGTTGTATATCTTGTGGGATTGGTAGATGAACGTTTTACGTTCAAAAATAGATTTCAGGCGATCTCACGTCGTGGGGTGGAGCGGCCAGGTCTGGGAGGGGCTGGTGGACATCAAGGAGGTGTCGACCGGGGCGAATTTGGGTTTTTGGGAACGGATTGGATGGTTAAGTGGATTTTAGGGTTTTGGGTAGACGATGGAAGGCCGGTGATTGCGACAGAATAGGGAGAAGGAGCGGTTACCGAGTTCTTCGATTTTGGGCAGGAAGGAAGAGCAATGGGTGAGCTTTCATTTGGAGTAGGTGGCGTGAGAGGCTGTGACCGGTCGTGGTTGTGGTGGATCGATCTGTGGAGGAAGGTGGGTTTTCTGTTTTTTTGGGGGTTGTGATACTGATCGATTTTCGATCGAGAGGACTGCTGACTTCAACGTTGTGGCATTTTGGGTCTGGGTGGTTGAGCGACTGGGTGTCGGTGACATAACGGTATGACGATCAGAGGTAAGGACGTGCACGTGCACGTGCACAGTATGCACGAAGGATTGTCAGAGCTGGTGAATCGAGTATGAGGAATGGTTTCGATCAAGCTGTGTCGTGTTCGATTGTTAGTTGGTGGTCGCTTGGTAATGTTTGAGTTGATCGGAGTCGAGCTTTCTGGTTCGTGGCGTCGGATTTCATTTTTGGGTTGAGGTAGTTTTGGGTTGTTGTTTGTTGTCTGGTAGGGGAAGAAGAGGGAAAGAATTTGGAGCTGGGTAGTAACGAGTTGGGCTTCGGCCCGTTAGTGTTGTGGAGTATTTAGGTTTCGATTTGTTTTTTTAGTCTCTGGGATGGGTTTCGGCCCGTGTGGTCTGGGTTTTATTTTTAAAACAAGTTTTATAAATAAAGAAATTTGTATAAGATAAATCCATAACCATTTGTTTCTTATAGCATTAATCCAGCATGTTGGTTAAGTAATTATTTTAAACCAATTCTCTTTGATATTAAAATGTTTTGAAGACAAGGGATTTTAAAATATGTAAATTTGTTTACCTTAATTCTTTCAGATTATGGTTATTTAAATGAATTATTGTATCATAATTTAGTCAAGTTCTTTAAAATAATTTATCCTTGAGTTTATCTGAAAATTTAAGTATTGTAAGCAGATAATTAAGGGAAAATAAAATGTTCATACTTTAGAGTTAATACAAATTCTTAAGTGGTTCTATATTAGTAATAATTATTTAATTTCACATATAATAGTGTGTTAATAAGGAGATGGTTCGTATCGACGGATGGTACGTCGTCGCACGATCCATTGTGAAGTTAAATAAGTAAAACTTTATAAGCTTGTTCAGATTGAATTTAATTACCAATTGGTAATGAATGCCATTGTAAATTTTATACGGCCAAACTGTTGAAATGTTCCCAACTAAATTAGATGTGTTATTGTAGATTTGTTAAACTGATTTACATCTGGATAGCGGAAACAGACACCATTCCGCTGAATAGTTAATTAATGTGAATAGTATAAGACATCTATCTGATATTATCTGTGTAGTTGTTACTAGCAATAAAAATCCCTGATCTGTTATTTATGCATACATCTGTTAATTGCTTGTCAATTATATTTGAGAATATAATGTAATCAATCTATGGAAGCTGATTGATTTGAATATCTGTGTGACTATGAATTGTGAATTGATAAGTACCGTTGAGACCTGATAAGCCTTATTCGGTTTGGTTTGATTTTGAAACTAGCTTTGTTTGGGAAATAAATATTATTTTTAGAAATGTTTTAAAGGAATGGATAAATATTTTGAGAATATCAAAAGTAGATATTTACTATTATTTTGGAAATCCTTATAATGGTATTATTTAAACTATTTTCAAGTATTTAATTATTTTGTAATGATCCTTTAAAGATTAATTTTTATTTAATTTATGTTTAAGTATATTTTCTTTAATATAAATCTATTTAATATAAATTTTGTTTTGAATAATATTTTATAATAACTTTCATAAAGAGTATTTTATTTATTTAAACTTGAAATAATATTTGAAAATTTATATGTATGATTTAGAAAGAAATGCTTTGGATATATATATATATATATATATATATATATATATATATATATATATATTCAAATGAAATAAGCTTTCTGAGTAAAGTGAATCCGTTTGTATTTTTAAAGGTGAACAAGGCTTAAAAGTTGTAACGGGAAATAACTTGGTTGAATTGATTGTTTGATTGTTTGATAGCTAAATAACCGACTATCAAATCTGGACAAAACCTAACTTTGGAAATATCTAGAGGAGACTCGAGAATTATATGGTACGGTTACCGTTCAAGGTGCTATACCATACGTATAAACTCGTTTATTCTCTAGGACGAATTATAAGGAGACCAAGTTATATTTCGTCGGTGTATTTCCTAAAGAACCGGGGTTGAGTGTAACGTCCCAGATTTTCGCGTTCGAAAATCGACATCCATACTTTACATCGTACTCGAATGCCATAGATTCGACCGTTCAAATCCGAGTCGCCGGAGCTTATAACACCATTAAGTATAACAACACAACGGAAGAAATGAATAATACACTGATATACAACACTGATACAATATCTGATACAACAGAATGATAAAATGAATATCAATATACATCAGAGATATGATACAAGAAATAGCAGCGGAAAAGAAAACGATAACATCAGCAGCGGATAATCTCCATCTTCAAAGCGCTAATCCAGAAATAGCTCAAACTCCCAATAACTGTAACGACCCGATATTTTCAACCATTCGCATCCATTATAAGTGTATAGGTAGACACTCATGCCAGAGTTGAATTGCTCAAAATACCGCGTTGTAATTAAAATTTGGCAAAATCTCAGAATATACAGTAAATAAATAAAATCACAGATCACAGACACAGAGTAAAATAATGCAGCGGAAGTAAAAGAAATAGTAGTTCATGAAGCTACTATCTAAATATGTCAGAGTTACATAAGATATAACAAAAGAAATAGAGTACAACAGAAGTCTAAATACAATAACCAAGTACAAGCTGAGTAGGACAATGGAACTGAAGTAGATAGGACAAGACAAGCAGATAATCTCCAGCGATTCAAATCTCCAAGAGAGTGGAAATCCACATCTGTGAATAACTCAGGCTGACCCGAGCGTAAAGCAAAACACAAAACATTCGAGTCAGGACAATATATACTTATATAATGTAAACCAACTCAAGTGAACTGTAATAAGGTACAAGTAACTTAGAAGATGCTTGGGACCGCCCATCCTCTAAGGGTCCGTTAAACTATTTACTATATAGTAATATACGCTATATACAGTAGTGTCTAATCAGTAAAGTATAATCATATAGAAAATAGCGTTAAGGGGATGGAGAACCTTAACGCGGTCGGATCTTAAAATCATAATCATAGTAAAGCTCGATATGGTAGGTGACACGGCACAACTAGGCAATGCCAAGGTAGATATACCAATTACGCACACGGACTGATGGATACGCATAGCAGCCACTACCGTTCCACCTCGAACAACACTCCCAAATCGGAGGATGGCCATCTAATCAATCACAAGTAAGAGTATAATATCGAAGAAATGTGTCCGAGAAGAGGTGCTACCTCACTGGTCCGAGATCGCTCCTGTTTTAGCCACCTTATGCCAACTCACGGGAGTTGGGTCCACGTAACATACCTTAAGAACGTCGCCACCATCCTACTTCATTCTGGAATCTCCACCGCGTACACAGTTGTCAAAGTGGTTTTCGGTATCGTCAGAGAGCATGTCCATATCCGATCCCGGTCTCTTTGCCAACCAATCGTTATTATAACCCGTGGTTATAACTTTTAAAAACAATACTTTACTTCAAAATAAGATATCATTTCAAAATCATGTCTTTATCAAAATAAAGATTTATCATTTCCAAATCATTTCAATATTCCAAAATATCGTATCCTTTCAAACTTCTTTTCAAATCATTTCAATATACCAAAATATCATATCTTTTCAAACTTCATTTCAAATCATTTTAATATATCAAAATATCATATCTTTACAAAACTTCATTTCAAATCATTTTAATATACCAAAATATCATATCTTTTCATAATTATACTTCGAAACCAAAATCATTTTTATTTCAAAACTATGTTCATTTCAAAACAACATCATTTCCATTTCAAACATATATTCACCTTTCAAATAGTCTATACTTTCAAAGTTATAATTCTTTTGAAACTAAAACATTTGAAATCATTATACTTTGAAAATCACAACATTTTGAAAACATATATTTGAAATCATCTTTTAATTCTACATATTTACAAATTTATTAAATTAAACCCAAATTCCAAATTTTAATTTTAATTTAATTCAAACCATCATTTTCAACTCAAATTCAGTTTACTAACAAACCATTTCAAATCTTATAATTTCAAATATAGGTTTAATTCACAAAATACAATATTCAATCTTTAGTATATTTCAAAGCTTGAATATCCCACATTTCATAAATTCAAAATCATTTATATACATTTCAAAATATCAAAATATTATTCAAAGCATCATTCATTTATTTCATTTAAATACCATTTGAATCCATTCATTTTATTAAATTTAAATACCATTTTAAACTCACATTAAAATCAAATTCTTCCATTTAAAACCATTTAAATGTCTCTTCATTATCTTTAGAAATTTAACATTTAATTTCCAAAAATTATATCATTTTCCAAAGATTATTTTTGATTAAAATTTATTAAAACAACAAAATACAGTTTCTGTAGCACTTACAAAATGCTACGTAAAGTTATAGTTTAAAATAGTTCATTTAACAAAACGACAGCACTTAAATGCTGTAATATATTTCCATTAAATTTAAAATAAACTTAAATGTTAAGTTTAACCACTACAGCACTTTGCTATAATAGCCTTTATTTCAAATTTTCTTTTTAATTCATTTAAACAAGTACAACATTTGCAAAATACTGTAATATCTTTTACATACATTTCAAAATGCTGTCAAATCAAATTCAGAGTTTAATTACCATTTCACAAATTTAACTAAATTTCCAATTTTATTTAATTAACTTAAACCTTTAATTAAAACTAAATTTCACATTTCCAAGTCAAGTTATATTTTAAAAGATCACTTTTAAACATTCATTTATTTAACCACTTAAATTCATAGAAAAATCAATAATACTTTAATAAATCATTTAAATTCAAATTAAATCAAATTATCATAATTACCATTTTTCAAATATAATTAAATTTCCATTTTATTTATATAACTTAAATATCATTTTTAACCAAAATTCCAAATTTCCAAACTTGAGTTATATTTCAAAAAAATCCAGTTAAACCATTCATTTATTACATTTTTAACACATAGAAAAATCATAATTTCTTTAATTCAAAATATTTCAAAATATGTTTAAATCAAATTTCATAAATTTATATTTTTAAAATTCTTAAAAATATCCAAAACACCTTATAAAATAACCACGGGCCTGTATATAGTTTTCTAGCCTAGGTCAAGTGATACAGATATGTATCATTTCAATCCGTAGTTTAAAAAGAAAAATCCGGGTTCTATCATTTCAAACCCGCAATCCCAAGTTAAAATAAATTAAATAAAAACCATTCAGGCCTATCATTTCAGTCCATAACGATTTTTCCCTATTCTAAAGTTCGTTCGGGTATGTATCATTTCAACCCATAGTGATTCTAGTCTATAGGGAACTTGCAATGGTGATAACTGATATAAATAACAGAATAACATTAAATAACAGTAACATATGATATAACAGGTGTAATAACAGGTGTGAACATCATATGATAATAATATAGGCATATATAACATGATAATATATTTCTACAGATCCACAGGGTGTCAATTTACTAGTTATATAGGTACATATTGTTTGGTGAGAATAACTCACTTGTTTGTGCTGGAGATATCAAAACCAATGACACAATGGAAACAAAAGCACGATGACAAGACTACGGACTTGAGTAGAGAGCGAATCCAAGCTACAACTCTTGTGCATAACCCAAAACAAACAATCAAAACAACAAAATTCAATACAACTTTAAAATGAAATAACTTTGAAATGAAAAGGGATTTGAATGTCAAATCTTTTGCCTTGTTTTCTACAATGCTTTGCATGGCCTAGGAGTTTATTTAGGTCAGGTTTGACATGACTTTGGCTCGGGTTTGATCATAGGAATGCATGGCATAAAGGCTAGAACATGTGGAGGAAGTTACAACACAAGAATATCAAGAGACTAGGCAACATAGTGGAGTTTGGTTCAACTATTGGCTCGGTCTATGGGTCAAATGGCTCGGCTATCATCTGGTACAGGTCTGGACAGAGGTTTGGGTGATGAGTAGAAGCAGCCAAAGGTCATGTAGCAAGTAGTGGTGGTGGCTAAGGGGTGGCCAAAGCAAGATATGGAGGGTAGGTGATGATATGTGTGGTCTAGGCAATGTTTTGTGGAGTTTTATGGTGATGGCTTCAAGTGGAAGGTCATGGCCTGTCTTGGTCAGAGGGAAGGGAGTGTTTGCTGTAGTAGATGGAGGAGGTGATGATGGGGATGAAGGTGGTAGAGGCTAGGCCAAGCAAACATGTGAAGAGATCAAGCAAAATCATTGAAAGAAAAGAGGAAAAGTGAAGAGAAGAAGTAGAGAATGGAAGCCATTGGCAAATTTTTCTTAGCCGTGAGTTTTAGGAGATGAGAACTGAAATTTTGAGAAGTTTTTCACGTGAATAATAGAGAGGTACAGCCGAAGAAAGTATAAGGAACAGCCAAAATAACTGATGTATTGATTGAAAAAGAAACGGTGAAACGACTTTACGTTTCTTAGCTTTTAAAACCTTCCATACTTCCTTTTCTTTTAAATCAAATAAAATGAAATAAAATTCAGCAAGTACATCTTAAAACCGAAACAAAGTAAAATAAAATAAAAATATATAATTAAATTTAAAGAAAATATAAAAAGAATTAAGGAAATTGCTTAAAAATAGTAAACTAGTCTAGAAAATTTGAAATTGAATAGAATAAATTTTAGAAAATTCATATGAGCTTGTAATATATTTTTAAACATAAATAATAACATAAAATAAAAATATATTCACAAAATAAATATTAAAAATTTAATTTACATATAATTTTTAAATGCGGAAAATAGCAGAAAATAGGAAAATAGCCTTTAAAAATAGGAAATCATCATAGTAAATTTTGGAAAATTCTATTATTATTTTTAAAAATATTTAGAGATGAAAATATACATAAATTAACATGTTGACACATATTAAAATAAATAATAAGAAAGAAAATATGATTTATAAAATTTAAAATAGGCAAAATTGCACAATAAAACAAATTATACTAAAATTTTGAAATGTACATAACTTTTACATTTTAACTCCGTTTTTAACGAAACGAAAAAGTAGTGTTCAAGTTATTAAATCTATTTTCATAATAAAAGATAAAATTTAAAATTTCAAACTATTTAAAATTTAAACTTAAAAGTCAAAGTTTGACTATTGACCAAAATTCACATTTTAGGAAATATTTGAAATTCTAATCCACATCAAAGTCAAAGTTTTTATATTTAAAATAACAAAATTTATTCTTTTTCATAAATAAAGCTTTTAAATCTAGAAAAAAAATCAATTTAAGAATATTTGTAAAATACAGGGTTGTTACAATAACGAGGCACAAAGATAAGCAAGTGCAGTCCATATCCAAAGACTAAACTAGCTCCAGAAAATCTACTAATTCTGACTATCTGAAAAACCCAACTCTAGACTGCACGTGTAGAAAATTTTGAGCATCTAGAGTTTAGGAAAGAAACAATAAACTCCGGATCAGTCATGAGACTGGTGTGAGCAACAAAAACAGTTTATCTTTAAAACAAATAGCAGAGAATTTTAAAGTCAATTCGCAATGCTTTTGGAAAATGAAACTACCATAAGGCCTCCCGCCACACACACAATGCAAACGCAGAATTGGAGGAGATTTCTCCTTATGATAGTCAAAGATGCTTATTACGCAAAAAAATCATTTTTGATATTTTTATTAGTGCATAGTGGAAAAAGTATTTCGAAAATAGAATATCAATCTTAGCCAACATACGACCATTATCGTATGCCTACTATAGCTACCATCTAAACAGTGGTGACCATCGTACGTAAATGGCAGGTTCTACAACTAATACCGTACAAAGTTCGTATTGGAAGATGGATTTCCAACAAATGGTCGGGCAAAGGAACTTCCCAAGTAAAATAGAACGCCTCTGGAGCGACGTTCCCGGATCCTAACCGGATCTCTACTACACAAGGCCGGGTTACCTCTAGCTGGGTAACTACTGACACGAATATGTCATTCCCCGGTCGTTTGCGACCTTTTTCCGAGCATCCTCGATTCCAACAACCACAAGTAATAAATTTGCAGCAACCACAAAGTAAGTATCTGGGCTCCATACCATGATACTACTCATAATCCAAAAGGAAATTACATACACTAAGGGGTCGCTATCCCCTAATAACCTTGCTGCCACGATTCCTATTTTGACCATACCGGGTCGTGAGGTTCGACGAAGTCTCGTTCACAAAGCTACGCTTTGGCACAAAGCCATGCTTTGGGTCAACAAATGATCAAAGTAATGATCACAAAGATAAATGATCAAACAAATGATCATATCACAAATGATCAAACAATGATCATCACACAGCAACACTCAGCATATCACATTACCAAATTGGGAATATATCGCTGATAACCTTCAACTACATAACCTCTGAGTTCGTACGTCTCAGAGAAGGGTGTTAAGCTAAGAGAATAAATTCTCCGCCACCAAACAGAAATGTATTTGAAAGCAATCGGCTTTATATCTTAAAGTGTAATGTCAGACATACAATCCATACAAGTCTGTTCCGGGTTCGAATAGAACCGAAGGCACTTCTTACGAAGCCCTTGCAAATCCGGATAATTTTCTAATCACGTCCGGACTTCCCATCACAAAGGATGATCAAATCTCTATACCGGGGACCAGTCGATGCAGAGACATTCGACGAGTTTGTCCTTTCGTTTTCGAAAATATCCGGTCTTCACCACCGGTCTTCAAATGCTATCCATATACGGCGTATCATTATTCGGAATGGGTTATACGACCCAAAGGTCCTTTCCCGGTTAACCCGAATAGTGAGCAAAATATTTAAAACATATGGATATGGGATTTCAATTAAGTCACAACTTAATAATTCAAAACTTTCTTCCAAAATAGTTTAAACCAATCATCATTCCAAATCTTTAAAACAAAAAGATTTATTTCACAAAGTTCACCCCGTTTCACAAAGATACATTCATAGGTTTCAAAACAATTTCCGTTTCAATTGGATTAACTCGTTAAATCTTTAAAACAAAGATTCAACTTATAACTTTCAAAACAATTTCATTTCGAATGGTTTAAACAAATCATCATTTTAAATCTGTTAAAAATAAATAGATTCAATTCATAGCTTTCAAAAAGAATTTATTCATAACTTGGAAAGCCATTTTTTCAATTCAATCTTGAAATTCCTTTAATTAAATAGGAATTTCATTTCTTATCTGAAAGCTTTTATCTTTTGAAAACAAACGGTTTCATTTCATAAAATCTGATTCATTCATACGAGTTGAAATCCTTGGGTTAAATCCAAATTCTCAAACAATACTTTTAAAAGTGGTTTAAATTCATATAACTTGTACAGCATCTTAAATCCCTAGTTTCGAATCATAGAATTCAATTTCAAATTTGAATTCAATCAAATTATTTAATTTCAAAACTTAATCAAGTTATTCGAAAATAAGTTTTATCTTTGAAATTCCATTTCAAAAGCTTTTCACTTTAAACCCAATCCATACCCAAAACATTTGAATTCAAATTGTCTCAAAAATTATTTCAAAAATCTGTGACTTAATAGATTTCCTCGTGAAATCCATATTTGTGTGTGTAGGGTGTGGTCCAGGGGTTTAACACAACAGTGCAACATCATTCAATCATCACAGATTAAAACACAGAAATATAGTTGATAAGCGATATTAACTATCACGCTTATCGTTCATTCACAGATCACAGATATATATATCACATATAAGTAAATTACAGATCACAACATAAATCAGGGTATATCACAAAGCATCACATATCAGGGATATCAAACAATTCACATTCAATAGAATCCAAACATTCATAAGTAAGGTCAATTTATATCTGATTAAAATTAATTTATACCAGATTAATTACTTATGAATAAACTACAAATCTTGGTTAATTAATCATTAATTAATTATAAACCATTTTTATTAATTAACCTTTAAATCATTTATTAATTATCCTCAAATTAATTACCTTAATTTATACATCATATTAATTAATTAACCTTAAACTAATTACTTAATTAATTAACTCCTTAATTGCTTTCATTAAGTAATTAACAATTTACAATTGATTATCTAAATTAATAAGTCTTATTAATTCAAATCAAATTTAATCACATAATTTAATTACTTAATAATTTCTAGTTAATTTTCTTCATTAACTAATAACATTTCTTAAATAACTTTCTTAAGAAATTATCTTAGATTAATTCATCATTAATCATTTCTAATTTTAAATTAAATCTAAATTATTTATTTATAAATTAAATAAATTATTCTTTAATTACTTTATTTCATTAATCCAAATCATAAATAAAATCATCATTAAATTTTATTAATTTATGATCTCTAATTATATTTAAATTAAATTACTTTATTTAAATTTATTTAATTAAACACAATTATTAATCATCCTTGATTAATAACAAAAGTAATTACCCAATTTACTTCGTTTATAAATCATATTCACTAATTTCCTCCCAGAGATTATCATTTATTACTTCCCTAAGTAATTATCTCCCTTAATTACACTAAGTAATTATACTTATCAAATTTTCAATTGATTAATTAAACTGAATTAATTAATTAACATAAATTTATCATATTACCAAAATTAATTACTATTTAAAACCACTTAAAAAAATACTTTATCTTTCAAACTTAATTACAACTTTTAAATTTATAACTTTCAGTTTAAATTCAAACTCAAATACTTTTATACTTAAAAGTTTTAAACCCAATTTAGATTTCAAAATTTAAATTATTTCAAACCTCAGATTCAACTACTTTGAATTCATATTCAATTTCAGATTTTAAACTTAGTTTAAATTTCCAGTTTGCATTTAAACTTTACTTTAAATTTAAAAACAACAGAACATGTTTCTGTTTTTATTAAAACCTGAAACAACATCAATACTCAAGCAACTCGAATTTTACTTCGAGACAAAGCCTTAGCTGCTTCGAGCTAATCACAAAAATACCCGAGTCGAACCCCAGCCTTCTTCTTCTTCTCCTTCCTCCATTCCAGCTACACCTCAGACATACCAGAATCCACGTGCACGTACACGTTCACCCAACTGGCTTCCGATCATCGACGTTCCTTCCGGAAAGTCACCAACGACCTCTACCTTCGATTCGACCACCCAGCTCCGCCTATCTCGACCCAAATCAAGATCGAGTACTTCGATCAAAACTGGAACATCATCGACCCTGGAAAAACTCTTCGTTCTCGTTATCGAGATCATCGGAGTACTCGAAACTCCGGTCATCGCTTCGTCAATGCCTCCTCTACCACCTCCCTGAGTATCATCAAACTCGATCCATCACTGACTCCACACGAGCACGAGAATCATGCCGAACCCAAACTTCACGTTAAACCCTAAATTGCTCTCGTCCCCTCAATTCTTGCAACAAATTTTTTTTTTCATTTTTCTTGAAATCATTTATGGCCGTACTTGCTTCATGCCAAGTTCTATCATCCAAAATTTCTTCGGCCACCAGAATTTTATCGAAAAGCAATTTCTGATCAACTACAAACTGCTCACAAGACACTTAACAAAAAAAATTCCATTTTCAGTTTAAAAATCGTATTTTGCAGTGAGGTTTCAAGTTGTAAAATTGAATTAATCATTTTAAAACACTTGAATTTAACATATAATTATATGTTGTACTGTAAAACTGGACTTCAGTTGATATATTTCATTCACAGATTGAAAACAAATTTTAAAACTTAACTTATGTTTAAACGTCTTGCTTGTTTAAAAACTCTAAGCTTAACCACGATTGAATGAGAATGTTTTGAATTTTGAATGAATATCTACTCTGTAACAACAAACAGAGAAGACCTGTAGATTCAACATTTCACAAAACAACTTATATACACCATAGAAATATATTTACAAACATCCTTAAGTTCCGAGAATAAGCATATAACTGTAAGCATATCCTTAAAACATTTAATTGTGATGTTACTCACCTTGATTTTAAGAAAAAAAACAGAGCAATCTGTTTGAAACAGGTTTGAAATTGCAGTTTGAATTCCCTGCTTTTGATCTCTGATCTTCGAAGTTGATTGTTGCCATTGATGTTTTAAATGTAAGTAATATTGCCTCAGTTATAAAAGTGAATTAAAGTGAGATGGGAGATTGATATATACAAGTGAAGTTACTGGGTAAAATATGTTGTACAAGGTGTATATTAAAAATGTTTGTACAACAGTAGGAATGGCTGAAAATAGTTTTACATTATGGTCTGTCTTGCTTTGGTATGCTAGAGGTGTCTTGCTTGTACATATATACTTTTATTTTCTTGCTCCTTACCTTGCACCTCTTTACTCGGCTGAGATGCTGTATTTTGTACTTGCATTTATTTATTTGACTTTAAATACCATTTGCCTTAGTATTGTTTTTATACCCTTGTACATATGTTCTTTATTTTGTTTCATACTTATCTTTGCTTTCTTTTACTTGTTCACTTTTGAGCATATTTATATTTTATTTGTTTGTACATAATTATTTGTACAAAGATTTTTGCTGTCTTGTTTATAAACTTGCATATTATATTACTCATCAAATTTTATTTGTTTACTTTGTCTTTATACTTTATAATATAACAAATTTCTATTTTAATTTGTTGTTAGATTCATTTTAATGTGTTCACTTAATAATTTATTTGCTTTTATATTTTGAGTGTATATTTTCTTTTGTTCAACTTAACTTCATTCTATATACATAGATTTATATTTTATCTTGTTTTATACACTTCCAACTTTTATTTCCATTTTAAATGTTTATTTTTACTTCAATACTTATTATCTTATTTCTCTTTTATTTTTAAAACTTAAACTATCGAATATAAAATTTACTAATGTATTCACTTTCTATTTTATAAAACAATTTTTTTTATCTTATATATTTTGATTCTATTTATAACTTAATATTTATTATGTTTAATTTACTTTAATATTTATTATTATCATTTATTTACAATTTAAATCCAATATATACATATATATATATTATTTCAAATTTAAATGATTTAATATAGAATTTATTTGAATCGGGGAAACTCATTTCTATTTATAAATAAAATTTACAATTTTTTATTCAAAAATTCATTTAATTATCAATTTAAATTTAATTAAAATCTAGGGTCGTTACATTGAGTTTACCGGGAAATAGCGAACGTTGTTTCGAAGAGACCGGGATCAGATTTGTAATCCGAAAACCACTTCGATCCAACGAGTACGTTTTTGTGGTGAAGACAAGAACTTGGAGTCGAAGATGGAGTAGTGAAGTGCAAGGGCTAGTCGCTACTAATCCTGAGGGTGATTCCAACATGGATGTAGTAGGAATAGTGCCTTCGGTTCCGTTCGAACCCGGAACGAACTTGTATGGATGAATGCTTTCAGAACACCATCAGGAGGGCGGTGAGCATTCCAAATGAAATGTTCTAAAAAGGTAACGCTTAGCCCTGAGCCTCATCAACCGGGAATGACTGAAAATCAGGGATTATGCAGCAAGGCTAAGTGGGTTGCACCCATTAGGGTGAGGTCATCCCTGTCTAGATGTCCCTTTTAATTCGGCTGTGTGGTGCGGTTGCTGATCCCAACCGTGGGGTGATATTACTCGGGATTATCCGGTAAGGGGTAGTCCCGGTCTTGTGTTGCAGGGGATTGGAAGTAATCCTCGGTATGCTGATCTAGACCAGGTACCGTGACAGGTGGTACCCCAGTGCCTAGTCATTAGTTGGAAATCCATTCTCCCTACGAGCCTTTACGGTTTTGATTGTAGAACCCACTTTGTGGCTAGTATGCTGGAATTTAATCATGTAACAATTTCATCTATTTTAAATAAGTATTTGTATATAGACCCTATTATAATATCAGAGGATTTTGATATAAAAATGTTTTAGCTATCGTAAGGTAAAAACCCGACATGTTTATTTGTGGCATGGTCTTACGAGATGCTTTTGTTTTCAAAGAGTTTTCAAACTTTAATAATCAAGTTGAGTGTGTTTTTCACGCTGGTTTACCAGACTGACCGGGGCTTGGTGTTTTTCCTATACGCTCGGGTCAGACCGAGCATATTTCCAGGTTTAGCTGGAAGAGTGGAAGCTGTTCAGGAGAGGAGCTGGATTCAGGAGACGTATTGACGTAGATGCTTATATTATGTTGTATTTGGATGTGTGGTCAAATTGTTGTAAGGACATGATTGTTATAAACTATCCAAGTTGTATGATTGTAACTCTAATTTAGAGTCTGAATATGTTGTTAAAGTACAGTTTTGATTTCATGTAAAGATTTGTTGATATTATAGTTTATTCGTTCCGTTGTGAGATTCTGATTTGTTTTCTTTTCTTCTATCTTCTTTCTATTTCTACCTTCTTTCTTCTTTCACTATCCGTCTTTTCGTGCGATTTGGCCGACAAATATGGTTTTAAGTCGGTTTAAATTGGTACGGAAAAATGGGTCTTGACAAAAACCAAATTCCATAAGTCCTGATGTGGTATAGTTTTGGCAAAGAGAAAAGATGTAAATTATCGTACTAAAAGGCACCGCTTAAGGAATTGATCGAAAAGACCTGTAAGCGATGAATTCGGCCAAACTGTCACACCAGCAGCTAAGATGACGTGTGAATGTTGATATTTGAATTGTTCAATATTAATCACTAACTGAATTCACACCTCTGAGTCGCATAGCCGTATTAGGTGATTTCTTCGAAAACCCGCATGATTTAATTAATTTTTAAAATGGTATAAATTGGTTAAATTAATTAATATTTTGTAAATATTATTTATTAATTATTTGTGTTTTAACTGTTGTTGGTAATTATTTAAATGCATGTTAAAAGTTATATTTTCATATATCGATATATGATTGTTATATCTTTTAAACATGGTTTAAATACTAAATAATTACATGGAGGGTTTTCTGGGAACTTTGCCCATCATTTGAGTAAACTAGGGCCGCATATAGTTTAAAGGAACGAAGGTGTTGGTTAATCAGATTTAAAAGGGAATTAAATAAGGAAATTGAATAATGAAAATGGGAAAGGTTCCATTTATCGTACTAAAACAAATCTCTTCATTCATTCTTTCTTTACTAAAACTTTTCTCCCTCCTCTCCCTCAATAGCATGGCCGAAATTTTCCATTCAAAAAGCGCATAAAAAATTCAAATCAAACATTAAATTTAATTAAAACAAAAATAGTTCATCCTTCTCTTACAAAGTAGGGTTCATATTCACTTGGAAATCAAAGGAGAAACCATAATTCAAGGTTTAACAAAGTGCAAGCCTTTTTGCTCTTATTTCTAAATGATGTCCAAAATGACGTTGTTTGCATATACATGTATTGTAACCACTTATTAAGATCTGATTTAGAAATTATTCTGCATATTATGATTAAATTTGAATTCTATTTATGTTTGGTTTTATTTGAATGTTGATACCTTGTTTTGATTTAAAATGATTAATTATTCTATACTTGATTTGTTAGAAAATTTTCTACTATTATCATAATTGATTAATTTCTGTTGAACCAAATAGTTTATGTTTTATTCATTAGAGATCCAAAAACAAATCCTTTGTTTGTTGGAATTGAGATTGTATGCTATTATGAATTTGTTTTGGTGCAATGAAGATGGTATATTATTATGAATTTGCTTTGGTGCAATGAATTACTACTATTATTACAGTTTATTCTCTTTAAACATGGATCTAATTTTGGTAGACTATGTTATGTACATGTGTGTGTGTGTATTATAATTAATTCATTTTTACATTTGTGAATTGTAAACCAACATCAAAATTAAAGTCTTTAATTAGGTCTATTTGTTTCAAATTAATTAAAATTCATGTTTTGAAATTAAATCTTAATTTATTATATGTATTTGTATGTGAATATAAGTGTAATGTTTTCGATCTAATTATGTCATTAGGGTTAATACATTTAGTTATGAAATTTTAATTTTCTTTTATGTTGGTTGTATGTAATCTCAAATTTAAAATTTAATGGTTTGGATGTTTTGTTGTAATAAAGTTTGGAATTTATGTGATATTAAATTAATTGTTAAATTATGTTTTTAAAATAAAGTTAAAGTAAAATTTCACTTCATATTATTTCCTTTTTAGTTCAGATATGATTGACTTAAATGTGACATAAATTTCCTTTCCATCTTCATTTTTCAAATTCTCTCTTATTTTGAAATGTCAATTTTATGTAAACTGTACACACACATTTATAAAAGTGTATGTGTGTGTATAATATATAAGTGGCAACAAAAATCACACACACACACACACACACACACATATATATATATCTAAACTATGTATATGTGATAAACCCAGTATGTGTATACAAACCATATACATGTATTATGGTATATTCAAACATACTATTATACCTAGGCATTTATACTTTCGATGTGCATTTGTATTACATGTATATATAAGTATAACATATATGTACATACATCAGATATAAATCTCAATATCTAGATGTGTGTGTGTGTGTGATACACGTGTTTACACTGGATTATTTATGTTGTAAGTTTGAATGTATACTTGATGCATTCCCAAATTAAACATTTAGTTGAAATGTTAATATGATTAATTAACATATATAAAATAAAATAAAATAAAATATGATTTAATTTAAAACTAGATAATATCTTGTAAATCCATTAGACTTCAAAAGCCCACTATGATCCAAATAGGGAATTTTTTCTAAAATTTACCCACTTCACCTACTACAGATTGGCTTGGTTCCTTTCAATGGTATTAGAGCCCAAATGGTCTATGCGGTCTAACTAGCAAATTTAGGACAAACTAATTAAGCCTTCTGCCCGATAGGTGTGAAGAAAAGTAGTGTCTAGGCTTGGGTTGAATAACCAAGTATTCTTCCCCTTGCTACCGGCCTAGCCCAATAAGTGGAGTAAGTCCAAAAGGTTGGCTCGATTATAAAGGTCCATATTAATTTGGACCTTTATAATTGGGCCAACCTTTTGGACTTACTCCACTTATTGGGCTAGGACGGTAGCTAGAGTAATTTGGGACTTGGGCTAATTTTCAAAATTTAGTTTAAAAACTTTAAATGTTATAAAATATTTTTCAAATTGTTTTAAAAATAAAATTTAATAATTTAGAAAATTATTTAATTTTAATTAATTGGATTAATTGAATAATTAATTAATTAAAAGTTAATTAATTAAAATGAAGTATATATATTGCTACATGTGTGTGTATATATATAAAACAATAAATGTTATGGTATAATATATATACACATATCTTAAATTATTTAAGGTAATTGAAAACAATTTTTGAATTTATTAAAATAATTAATTAAAATTGTTTTAGTTAAATAAAATACTTTTTTGATAATTAAACTATAATTAAATGTTAATTAATATATATGTATATATATATAATGATATATATATATATAATACTATAAATGTTATACTTTATGTTCATCTTAAATTGGTTAGGATGAATAAAAAATTTTGATTTTAAAATAATTTAATTAACTAATAAATTAACTTAAGAAGAATTAAAATTAATTAAATATGATTTAATTAATAAATTAAAATTAATCAAATAAGATTTAATTAATAATACCCATAAGAATATTATATAAGGTAATTAAATTATAAATAGTTATATATGAATTAAACTTATACAATATGAATGGATAATCTTAGGTGGAACTGTAAGAAACCCAACTTAGCTTTAAGGAATAAGTACATATGTATTGTACATATACCATGATTTCATATGTTTCCAACACTTGAATCACAAGGGTATTTCATAAGAAATACATTGTTCTCTAAATCAATGTCATTGAATATGTGTGTATGTGTGTATTAAAGATTATGAATCGTTAATATATAAGTTGTCCTCTACAATTTATATATTAATATATTACATGCATACTCTTTACTTTTTGATATTCCTTAAGCAAGGGATGTTGTGTGTAGTACTATCAATGTATTGCCTAGAAGAGGTAAGATCATGCACGTATTTATTGACATTCCTCAAGGTAGGTTCATTATACTTAGGCTATCATGAAATGGTAGGTATGAGTGAATAATCTCTTTCGATCTGTTGATATTAAGGTTAGAACAAAGACCAAAGGTTAGGAGTTGTGTATGATATAGTTGTTAAAGTGTTATCCCTCGACTGCAGACCAATGATTTGTTGATATTCCTCAAAGTCGGTATCCAAAGGCAAGCGAGTCCTAATGCCTACTAGAGAAATCGAAAGACTATATATTTTTCTTAGGGTTCTGAGCAACATAAAAATCTATTAGGAGCCATATTAGAAAAATGAAATGAATACATTTAACCTTTCTAATATTGTAAGAATATATGTTACATAAAGTTAAAATAATCTACTCAAATAAATTTGTGCAACCATTATAATTGATAAAATATTACCAATTAAATTATACAAATGAACTGAATTAAGATTGATATAGAAATATAAAATATATTTACCAATGGATCTTTTGACGTGTTCTCACTTCAAGACCCATGCAAGAGCTAACTTATACAACCACTAAAACATTCATGCCTCAATTGCTTACGTATTTATTTGACAAGATTGTGTATTGTCTTATGATTTTTTTGAACTCTTAAGCAATACAATAATATATATTTGATCTATATTCAATCATATCTAAATATTATATAGTGAATAGTCACTATTCGTAATGTACGAAATTCGATGAAATTAGTTCATTCAAAATAAGCTAGTAAGCCATAGCATGAGATCGTGTATTGTATATAATTGATTACAGTAAGGATATGTTGTGTTAGATGTTGCACTATACCAAGGGATACAAGATGTACCTAGGAATTCAACCATTGAAATGTTATTTTTATCAGTATGTAAATTGGAACTTATTTAATATCCTTAATTGTTAAGGATGACTTAATACATTTTTGTAAATAGTTAATTACGGCCTTGTAGTAAGGGTTTCCTTTTTAATTAGTCAAACATTTGGAAAGGAAAGAGAATGTATGAGAGTGGACATAACTTAAGCATAGGTAGAATGAAGAGAGTGAATGGTCACATCTGCCTTATTAAGAGACATTAGAAACGAGAATTGTGTAGAATACTAAAAGATGCTTAATAAGGAATGAGAAATGTGATTTGTATCCTAAATGTATTTTCATATAGAAAATTGTTTTCTATGAAAGTTACTTCTTCAAGTTTAAGATATTTGATTTGAGACTCTTGACCATGAACTAGTTACAGAATATGAAATAAAATTATGTAATAAGTGGCTGTAGGAGCTTTATATTTCATACACTATTATAGTAATGGTAGAATTGGTGGGAGCATACCATATCAAACTTCTTAGTAGATGCATCAAGTTATAAAATTGGTTTCGTAAATAAGCCAAATATTATTTATGAAATAATAGTTGCTTTTATTATTGACTAAAATAGATACGAATTTACTTTGATACGAATATTATGTATATTTGTTATAAAATAAATCCGTAATAATGGGATTTATAACAAAATGATGCATTAGAAATTACAGAAGTATCAAAAAATTACAATTATTTTGGAATTATGGATTAAGCCACAATTTTGAGAAATAATTCAAAAATCATATGGTTATGAATCATACGGTACAAATGAGTTATATCTTAGAAGACTAAGGGTAGAGCACCCATTCAGTAGGAGCGATAATTTTTTTAATGAACTCATCGGATTTATACAAATAGATGTACGGAATTCAAAGTCTAAAGATACCTAAATGGATCCACTTCATTAAATTCACAAATGGATTATTGTAGAAATGAACATGCCTATTCGATACACTGGTAGTGTATTTAGGATAAGTTCATTAAATATAAAACGAAAGTAGAAAAACCTAACATGTGAAAAAAATAAATATTCGATTTGATCGAAGAGGTGGGTGTATTAGAAAGAGTTTCAAAGGTACCCAAAAATAGATAAGATTCAATCTCAAAAGTCAGTCCTCCCTATGATACATAACGAAGTATCAATAAGGAGTAATCAGACTTTGTTCGACAAAGAATGATCGATACTGAATATAGTTGAGTTAACTTCTTTCTGTTAGGATGTATACTTTAGAGTAAATACATAGGTTAAATTTAATTTCATCAAAAGCATAGTTTATGAGATCATACAAGATAAGAGTTTATATGAAATCCCTAAATATCTTAGGTCAAGGAGTCGACATATTATGTAAGTTGGGAGGCTGCACGTAATATTTTTTTCATATGGGATCTTGAGTGGATCAACCCAAAGCAGTTTGAGGCAAGCTAATATTGATTGAGCGACTTATGTTATGAACATAAATTTTTGTAAACTCAAAACAAAATCATTTTTATATATAAACATAGGTAGTTCATGAATCATTTCTGAATGTATGTTTAATTATATTGAGAAACAATTGTTGTTTATAGAATCGCCACTTCATGACAAAGGAATTCTTTTAGAATTTATTAGTAGTAAAATGGATTTGGATATGATCCAAAGATAAAAATGATTACATAAGATGGAAATGAATTTAACCAAGCCAAAATAGATACCCCTCATTAGAATATATAATAAGAACTCTTGCACATTAAGGAGGCACTATGAGTTTTATATCAATTTCGAGAAAAGAGTTTTCTTAATTTTCAATTAGCCATTACGAGTATTGATTCTGCCATGTGGAATGATGTGAAAATCACAAATGGATTCGAAATGTTGTATGAAAATATGATTTTGATAGTTGTGCCCAAATGGGTATGATCCATCGACCGTAAATGCGCTTGTGAGAAGTAGACCAATGCAGTTAGATTATAGTAAGAAACATTGATAAGAATAATATTGTGAATTTCAATTGTTGAAATCAATGTAATAGATTCGTCATTTGGCATGCCTAAGTTAATTTGGATTTTACTCGCAAAATTAACGCCAATATGATTCTGAATTTTCAGACATTTATATTGAAACAAAATTGTAAATAATGATTTAGAAAACAATGTTTGCACATGACAACCAAAGTGTCTCGAGGTCATTGGAGCGATACTAAGTTTGTGGGTTTCGAATATGATTCAAGAACTGATACAAAAGTATCATTTGACGAGCATCAGAATTGAGTAATTTTGATAAAGAAATCAAAAGGTCTTATATTCAGTCAAAATGCAAATGAAGCGTGTGTCTACAAAAGAAGAACATTGAAGGTACTAAAATAATTCTAGAATTGCAAGTAAACAACAAACTTATGATTGTTAACGATGTACCCGTGTTAAAATCAATTTAGTTTTGTTGTTTAATTCTCGATATAGGATTTGAAAATATCTTTTATAATTAGTATAAAAGGATGTTTGGAATTTCTCAAATTATGTACAGACACCATATTAAAATGTTTAATATGGACCATATAAGATGGATTACTTATTCATTAATAGTAGAAATTATCATACATGCAGTATTGACTATAATATTTTATTTCTCTTATGTATTTGATACAAATAGCAAGTATTAAATCTAAGTTAAGATCACTAAATGGTGGTTAAGATATTCTCGGGTATTTACAAAGTACAAGAGAATTATTATTATTTTAGAAACTCCCCGATATAGAGGACCTCCAGGAGGGACGGCGGACCGACCAACTCCAAGGGGGGATTAAGTTGTGCTTGTCCGCTTCAACTCATGGCAGCTATAACCCTTAGGGTACTATTTTTTGTGAGAAGTGTGTACAAGTACAAGATAATTATTTATAGAAATAATGAACTCTTTATAAAGGAGTGTTTGGACTCGAACTTAATAGATTTCGAGTATATTATGTCAATCCTAAATTCATGACCAATCTTAGTTAAAAAGCTTTAAGTTAAAAATATTCGAAATAAGAGGTTGTGGCTATTTAACCAATAGGCTATGTATATCGCCTTGAATAAGCACAACAATAAAAGCAATATATATAGATATAAATGTACAAATTAATAATTGAGTTAGGGGTGATTCCAAATGTTGAAAATCCCATGATAATGTAACAATGCTGCGATACATTGTGAAAGAAACTAGGGCTCAATAGAAGTTGAGAAACATACTCCTAAAAGTTCCACATTATAAAAGCAGTTTATTAACATCTGAGAGAGTTGATTGACATAGTAGATAATTAAAACAACATAGCATATCAATTCACTAAGGAAGAAAACTGATCGGAGGAATGAAAATAATATTCCATGATTGACCCTAAGTGCTAGTGGAAGATTGATAGAGTAAGGGTATGAACTATAATCAATTATGTAACTTGTTATATATATCTAACTCTGTGACTGATCTTGTTCATAATACAAGTATTTGGTTTATATTATATACTTTATTGTATAGTAATATAATTAGTCAAATAATTAATTTAAAGTATATAAATAAGTAAATCATTAAATGAAATACTATGGATTGCAGTTGCGAATAGTTGCAGTCAAGAGTAGTTAATCACGATAGAAAACAACATTTTGTTTTAAATATTTATTGTTAAGATGTTTCGAGAAAGGACATTGATACATCGATTGAGATCATAGTATGCTCTCCGAACATTGGGCAATGTATTACTTATGACTGTTGGGGCCACCAAGGGGTTTCATTTTGATAGTTATAGGATATCTATGGAATGACTCATTCGAGAGTTTCGTGTTGGTTAATAATAACTAAGGTCAAACATGAAATCTTGAAGTGACGATATCACATGGTTTTATCGACCAGAGAATACTGTTGAACTTCAATTTGGACACTCTATTTTATTATAGTTAAATCATGGCATAATGTCCTTCGAATGACTATAGTTGGGTCTGAGTTGAAACATTGAAAGTGAAACACTATTTTAAAGAGAATTTGTCTCCTCGGTTATATGAGGTTAGTATTACGGTTAACTGTAATAAAATCAAAGTCAAAATCTCTAGCCAGAGTAGTACGGTTAATAATAAATGTTATTATTAAACCAATGACTATTTATGGACTAACCAAGTTAACTATGGATGATATTGAAATTTTGAAAAACCAAATTCCATAAGTCCTAATGTGATATTGGCGAAGAAAATTGATGTAAACTATCGTTACTAAAAGATACTGCTTAAGAAGTTGTGAAATTGGGTTTTACCGAAAAGATCTGTAAGCGATGAATTCAATCAAACTGTCACATCACTACTAGCTAAGCGGACATGTGAATGTTGATATTTGGATTGTTCTATATTAATTGCTGACTGAACTCATCCTCTTAATCGCACAACCACATTTGTGATTTCTCCAAAAAACCACATGATTTAATTAATTTATAAATTGATTAAATTTAATAATATTTATGAAATATTAATTAATATTAATTTATTTGATGTTTTGAATTTTACTGGTTATTATTTAAATACGTGCACAAAATTTATGTTTGGATATATCGATATGCGATTTTGATATACCTTTAAACATGGTTTAAAAAATAAACAATCACATGGAGGGATTTTGCAAACTTTGCCCTTCATTTGAGCAAACTGGGTCCAGTCATTTTTTGAGGGAATGAAGGGATTGATTTGTTTGAATTTAAAAGGGAATTAAATAAGGAAAGTTGAATGAAGAGAATGAGAAAGATTCCTTTTATTACATTAAAACAAATCCCTTCTTTCATTCTTTCTTTACAGAAACTTTTCTTCCTCGTCTCCCTTGGTAGCATGCCTAAAATTTTCCCTTCAAAAAAACACAAAACCAATTCAAATCAAACATCAAATTTAGTAAAAACAAACTTGGTTTAAGCTTCTCTAACAAAGTATGGTGCAGATTCACTTGGAAATCTAAGGAGAAGCTATAAATCGAGGTGTAACAATGGACAAGGACGTTTTGATATGTTTCTCTTATTTCTAATTTGTTTGTGATGTTCAAAATTACGTTGTTAACATATATGTGTATTATAGCCACTTATTAAGATCAGATTTAAAAGTAATTCTATGTATTATGATTAAATTTAAACTATATTTATGTTTGGTTTAATTAAAATGTTGATATCTTGTTTTGATTTCAAATGACTAATTGTTGTAAACTTGGTTTGTTAGAAAATTTTCATCGATTATCATAGTTGATTAATTTTTTCTAACCAAACAATTTATGTTTTATTCATTTGAGATCTGAAACAAATCCTTTCTTTTTTGGACCCAAGATTATATGTTACTATAAATACTTTTTGTTGCAATGAATTATTGGTGTTATTATAGTTTATTCCCAACATGGATCTAATTTTGGTAGACCATGTTATGTACAAATGTATACGTATATACATATATATATTATAATTAATTCATCTTTAAATTTTGAAATTGTATACCAACATCGATTGAAACCTTTTGTTAGGTCTATTTGTTTCAGATTAATTCAAGTTCATGTTTTGAAATTTAGTGTAAGTTTATTATATGTATATATATGTAAATATAAGAGAAACGTTTTGGATCCAATTATGTCATTAGGGTCAACACACTAAATTATGAAATTTTAATTTTATGTTAATTATACGTAATTTCGTATTTATAATTTTAATGATTTGGATGTTTTGTTGTAAAAGTTTGGAATTTATATGGTATTAAATTAATTTTTAAATTGATGTTCGTAAAAGAAAGATATGGTAATATTTCATTTCATGTTATTTCCTTTTTAATTCAGATTTGATTAGATTTAAATGTGACATAAATTTCCTTTCCATCTTCATTGTTTAAATTCTCTCCTATTTTGAAATGTCAATTATATGTGAATAGTTCTCATACTTTTATAAAAGTGTGTATATACAGATATAAAATATAAGTAGCAACAAAGATCGCATATGTATATGTGTATATATGTCTAAACTATATATATATATATATATATATATATATATATATGATACTATTAGTATGTGTATACAAAACACATACATGTATTATAGTATATTCAAACATATGTATATACTTAGGCATTTATATTTCTGATATGCATGTGATATTATTTCATGTTTATGTAAATATAACATATATGTTACTTACATATATGTATATACATTAGATATATATCCCAATATCTAGATGTGTGTGTATTGTTATACACATGTTTATATTAGATTATTTATATTATTATATTTTTAAATGTATACTTGATGCATTCCCAAATTAAACATTTAAGTGGAATGTTAATACGATTAACTAACATATATAAAGTAAAACATGATTTTATTTAAAACTAGATTGAATCTGGTAAAACCCACTAAACTTTTTAGACCCTCTATGATCCAAATAGAGATTTGAAATCTACCCATTTCACCTACTATGGACTGGCCTAGTTCCTTTCACCTACACTGTTAGATACTTGTGGGTCGGTTTGTTCTAATATTGTATCTCATATCGTGTCTCAAATACAGATTTGGATAGCGTTAAATTCAATATATGCGCTGCAGATTCTAACGCATATTCCTAGTCGAAAAGAGATAACTTGGTCCTATCTAATAGGTTTAATTTGTTCTCTTTGGAACCTCATTGTGTTGCGAAGTATAAGGAGGAGTGACCTAAGAGATAATGCAATTATCTTTTAAGTACTATTGGAGTTCTTTTCCAACATGCTCATTTCCTCGATCAGATCGAAGTATTTTAACTTTATGGTTTGTCTGATTTTCTACTTCGTTTTTATATTCTTTAAAATTCTTAGACATTGGATTTATACTTCATAAGATATACACATCCTAGTCTACAGAAATCATTAGTAAAAGTTACTAAATATGAGAAATTACCTTTAGTCGCTATAGGCATTAGGCCACATACATCAATATGTACGAGACCTAAGAGTTCGTTAACTCTTTTGTTGCTCCTACTGAAGGGGTGCTTGGTAAATTTCCCTTTAAGACATGACTCATTTTGTCAAATGGTTTATAATCAGAAGACATAAGGTAACCTTTGGTTTTCAACTTGTGCAATCTCTTTTCACTAACATTGTAACAACCGGGATTTTTGTAATTTCAATTATCGTCAAAATGACGATTTAATTCAGTTGATAATGGTTATTGGAATTCAAATCGAATTTGAAATGTGAAAATTGTTTGATTGCAATTGAGATTTATTCGGGTTAAAATTGATTGGGATTTTAATCAGTTGGTTAATTGCTAGTGCAGTTTGAATCAATTCGGAATCCTTTTTGTAAAAGTTTGTTATCGTCACTAGACGATTGAAATTGATAACAAATTACTATCAGAAATTTTGATCGAATTGAAATTCTTTTAAGTTGTAAAATTCTCTAATAAAATGTTGGGTAAATGTTGAAGGGCTTTAACTTATAATCTCAGCCCACATCTTCAGAATGCTGTGATATAAAACCCATTCCCTTTTTCGTTCATTCCATTCACTTTCGTAACCCTAAACCTAATCAATGAAACGAGAATGGCGGCTCTCTCGTTCGTCTTCTCCAGCAAAGAAATAGGGTACCGAGTTTTACAAAGGCTGCTCGATCAAGAAATTAATCAATTAGGGCTTTAATGAAAAATCGAAGAGGCCGACTTTGCTTAGCACGATCGAATGACTTGGTCGATCGATGCTCACTTCTCTTCGTCCACTTCAGCTGCTTCTGTCGAAGGAGTTCGACTTCGATAAGGTTTCGCGAATCAGCGATTTCGAGGCTTTGGTTAGCAAATCATGCACTCCGAGGCAAAGGTGAGTGATACATATCACTCACATCAAATTCGAACTACATGTTTCTTCTGTTTCTTTTCTTCGTATAATTTGTTGCTGCTTAACATGACTTTGGTCACTTGAGTTTCGGCTGTTAAATTTTGGTTCGATGGTGTGTTTTTCTCTGATGTTTTCTATTCGCTCGGGTTTGAATACTTGGACTTTTGGCTTTGGATTGAAACTGCTACAAGTGAATTTATTTGGCGATGTAATTTCGTCGTGACCACCAAAATTTCGATTCCTGTAATTTCCTTTGACTTCGGTTTGTGGTGATAATGTTCTAGTTTGCATTAGTTTGTACAGTCATTGATACACTGTTGCATATCACCTCTGCTCTCACTTGAAATTATGGTTACTTGCAGTTGTTCTCTCGGCTGCATATTTACTAGTTCATGTGCATGTGTATATTTATGCTTCATTTACTTCTGAAGTTACTTGAACTCTAGTCTGCGATCTTTGACCTGAGTGTATCTCATTTGCATTTACACTCGTACCATTCACTGTATCACTTCTGCCTAGTCTCTGACCACCTTTGTTGATATCGGAACTGGTTTGATTCTTACTGCTGCCCTTGTTTTGACATTTGTGAAGTTGATCATTATGGAACCTGATCTGGATTAACTTGTGTACTTCGACTCTGGCCTGTCTGCATTTGTGATATTTGTTCATTTGATTACTATAGCCTTTGTAGTTGCAGTTTTACAATTTGACTTCCTTGTTTACTTTGTTGATATTGCAACTGTGTAGTCGAACATTTGGGTCCTTCATTCCAGTCTTCATGTTGCTCTTTACATACTTGTCTTGTACACTTGAATGTTGCTGTGTACATGCTTTGATTTTGACCATTTGTTCATCACTAGTCTCTGATTAGTTATTCCATGGTTGACATGGTTAGTCTGTAGAATATTCGACTTTGACTTTGTTACACTATGGTATTGTTAGAATCATTCTTCAAAAACAATTCCTTTTTGACATTTATTTGGTTAGAACTTGATACCTGCTGTTTTGTGACTCTGGCCTTTGGTGTGTGTCTCTCAACTGGACCTATTGGTGTTTTTTTTAGTTGATACTTTTGTAAAAACAGTCTTTGTTTTAAAACTGTTACGTGAAAATGCTTATTTTGAACTGTTCGCCTATGAGACTAGATTTCATATTCATGAGCAGTTAGCTTGATGCTTTGTTTGAAAGTGATTTTTGGTAACTTGTGCTTCTCATATTACCTCCTGTGAGAAGACAATGAGTTTGACTTTACATCTTACCTTGTGTATTGTCACTGCATACCTGTATGTCCTATAGTTCACTATATCATAATTGAGGTAGCTGCATTTCAGCGTGTTTGCCGTTTTCATGTAGCATGCATTGCTCATATTAATCCTTGGTTGTAGTTGGTTTGCATCACCAGTGGGTATTTGAGTATTGGTCATTTGATTTATTGGATGTTCAGTTCCACTTATTGTTCTTGTTTCACCCGAGCTTTGTTCAAGATCTTCGGTGCATTATGCACTGTTTGATGGAAGTCTGATTCATTGTTTTCATACTTTGGGTAGTAGTCTAGAGTTGTCCTTGGTGTTATTGTTTTAAATCTGAGTTTTCATTGCCAGACTTTTCTGCCTGTCTGTACTTGTTCATTTTACTAGTATCACTTGGGTATCACTTGACATGTGCTGGTTGACCTAGCTTCTATGGGTCAACTATCTCTTTGAGTTGGATTTGATTGCTGGAATTAGTTGAGCTTGGGTTGTTGGTTCTTGATTGTTTCAGATTGACTTTTGAGATTTTACAGCGAGTTGAATCCGGTCTCAAAGACCCGGGTTTGACCCTGTAAGTTTATTTATGTTGACTTCTACCGTTTTGATTGCTGTTAGTTTTCACCGTCGTGATGATTTCACGTACTGTGTGGCGAGGCAGTGCACGCGTGTGTGTGCTGCAGCCACACAGAAATTTGATGTGTTTGATCATTTTAAGATTTTTGATTTGTTGATTTACACTGCTTAGTGTTATATTTGTCGTTATCCAATTCTCATATCGAGAGTTGGATATACGAGATTTCTGTGACTGTCGTCTATTTGACGTTTGATTATTATTGCTCCTATGCACTAATAACTGAGTTTGAATTAGACTGATCCGTGTATTATTTTCTTTTGAATGTAATACTCGGGTCAGACCCAAGTTATTTCAGGTTGTAGATTTCCTTCTTTGAGTTGCTGTTCGAGATTTGAAGACTTTTCACATCTTCTGAAGTTGTCAGTGTCATTTTGTAGTAGTCGTGTCATTGTATAGAACGATATGTATTCATGTATATTAGTCGATAATGTACTTGTATATATAACTTCTAGAGTCGACAGTAGTAGTTGTATCATATGTATTGTGTCAACTATGTTGTAACTGACATCAGTTATATATATGAGACTTTTGTTTTTATCTGTGTTCCGCATTAATATTATCTGTGTTATTGTTATATCTAATGTCCTAAACTATTATGAACCATCGTAGTTGTTTTATACTGATAATTGGGTACGTCGATGGGAGTAAATAAATAAGATGAAAAATGAAAAGTATATATACCACTCCTATCGAGGTAACCAATATTAGTGTAAGACCAACTACGGATGGCCGCTCCTATCCAGCCTTATTCTTCGTAATAATAGACAGTATTTCTTTTAATACTCTTTGTTATTATGAGCATAGAGGTGGGGCGTCACAGTTGGTATCAGAGCTTGGGGTTTATGGACATAATATAAAACATAACTTGGATGAAACATATGTTACAACTATTGGTCGATGTTTTATTTGTGATTTGAGTGAAAACTAAAGTTTTGAAATTTTGATGAAAGTTTTTAAATATCTTTATTTAAAAACAAAAGTGGAATTGTGTTTTGTTGTTTGGATTAAATTGTGTTCTATTTATCAGAGTGCGCAGCGGAAACAGTGAAACTGTCTTCGCTGAGTACAACTGATAATCTTTTTGATTTAAAAATCGAAATACGAAATTGATATGAATTTCATTTGTTGTTTACATAGCTGTAATTATTTTGTTTCTTTGAGAATTTCGAATCCGAATTGAGGATTCGAAGAAATTACAGTTATGTGATTTTTGTTGAAATTTCCGCTGGCTTTCTTTTGTACTAATCATCTATTGATTAGATTTCGCTGTTTTGATTTGTCTTCATTGAAGATACATTCGAATAATTTCTTTGTTCATTTTGTAGTACGTACAAAAATTTGAATTGCACGTTATTGCAATTATTTTACGTTGAACCGATGCTTGGTTATGATACGTATTTGGTTGCCGTTATTTTTATAACGGGATTTTTACACCAGTGCTATTTTGAAGCACGGTGTTTTGTGGCATTTCTGATGAGTGAAAATTCACTGATGTTACATTTGATGTAAATTATTTTGATGAGATTTTGACGTTTAAAAAAATTTCTGCTGCTTTGGCTTCAGTAACCGTCAAGTTTTAAAAGTGGATTTTCTAGCGGTTATTCCGCAATGCTGTTTTGTGACCGTTTTTACGGTATTTTGAGAAGTACAATTTCCTTATCGAAATTGTTACTGATTTGCTGCTTTAATCACGTGATTGGAAAATCGTTTTAAAATGAAAATTGTTTTAGAAATTTTAACAGTTTGCGTTTTCAAAAGAATGAGAAAGCGACTTAAACGATTCAGCAAAATCGAGGATTATGACCCCTTTCTTTTACTGTTTCGCTTAACTCCGGACTTGTCCAATTGAGAATGTGAATTGTTATTTTTACAAAATAAATAAAATTGTTTTCATAAATTTTAACAGTTTGCGCTTTCAAAAGAATGAGGAAGCGATTTAAACGTTTCAGCAAAATCGAGGACTATGACCCCTTTCTTTTACTGATTCGCTTAATTCCGGACTTGTCCGTTTGAGAATGTGAAATGTATTTTTACAAAATACACAATTTTGCACTTTCAAGGAAACGATGAAGAGAATCAAACGATTTAGTAAAACACGTGGTATGGGACATGTGCGTTTGCTATTTCGGTTAATTCCGGACTCGTTAATTGAAATATTTGATGATTTTGTGTGCTTTCGAGCCACTATGAGGACCTTCGGGTCATTTGTTGGGCTTTCGGGCCACTCTGCGGACCTTCGGGTCAAATACCAGTACTAGACCTTCGGGTCACTCTGCGGACCTCCGGGTCAATCTGATGGGCGCCAAAATTATGTTGAGTACTTGGTAGGCTTCGGCCATTTGTTGATGCACGTGCGGCGGATTAAAAACTCGCCATCTGATGGGATCGATCCAAGCTTTTATGTTGATTTTCTAGTCTTCTTAATTGATTTCTAGATATTTGTTGTTTCCAATTATCTGCAGGTAATTGGATATTTGTTGATATGAGTTTTGATTATCGTTTTTGATAATCGGATATTTGTTGTTTCTAATTATCGCTTGTGATAATTAGATATTTGTTGATATGAGTTCTGATTATCGTTTTTGATAATCGGATATTTGTTGTTTCTAATTATCGCTTGTGATAATTAGATATTTGTTGATATGAGTTCTGATTATCGTTTTTGATAATCAGATATTTGTTGTTTCTAATTATCGCTTGTGATAATTAGATATTTGTTGATATGAGTTCTGATTATTGTTTTTGATAATCGGATATTTGTTGTTTCTAATTATCGCTTGTGATAATTAGATATTTGTTGATATGAGTTTTGATTATCGTTTTCGATAATCGGATAATTGTTGCTTTTAATTATCGTCTTTGATAATTAAATATTTGTTGATTTGAGATTTAATTATCGCTTGAGATAATTAAATATTTGTTGATTTGAGATTTAATTATCGCTTGAGATAATTAAATATTTGTTGATTTTAGATTTAATTATCGCTTGCGATAATTAAATATTTGTTGATTTGAGATTTAATTATCGCTTGCGATAATTAAATATTTGTTGATTTGAGATTTAATTATCGCTTGAGATAATTAAATATTTGTTGATTTGAGATTTAATTATCGCTTGAGATAATTAAATATTTGTTGATTTGAGATTTAATTATCGCTTGAGATAATTAAATATTTGTTGATTTGAGATTTAATTATCGCTTGAGATAATTAAATATTTATTGATTTGAGATTTAATTATCGCTTGAGATAATTGAATATTTGTTGAATTTGAAATTTGATTATCGTTTTTGATAATCGAATATTTGTTGAATTTGAAATTTGATTATCGTTTTTGATAATCGAATATTTGTTGATTTGAGAAATTTGATTATCGTTTTTGATAATCGAATATTTGTTGAATTTGAAATTTGATTATCGTTTTTGATAATCGAATATTTGTAGAATTTGAAATTTGATTATCGTTTTTGATAATCGAATATTTGTTGAATTTGAAATTTGATTATCGTTTTTGATAATTTGATAATTGTTGATTTGTTTTCTGATTATCGGTTGAAATAATTAGATATTTGACTTGCTTTCTGACTATCGTTTGGATAATTGGACGTTTGCTGATTTATGGATAAGGGATTTTCTAGTCTCTAATTAAGTTCAGGTTATGTTGATTTTATTGAATTGCCATTTTCTATCTATCACTGTTGATAGTTAGTATTTGCTGATTATGAAGTTCGTGTTTTCTATTTATCCGTTAGATAACTAGATATTTGCAGTTTTGCGAATTGTGAATTGTGCTTTCTAATCATCTCAGTTGATAATTAGCTTTTGTTGTTTTTCTAATTATCGTATCGATGATTAGACATTGTTGCTTTATGATTCTCCGTATTTTAATTATCTTGTTGACAATTGATTATCGCTGATGATTGCAATTATTCAGTTGTGATTGTTTTCTAATTATCTATTTGGTAATTAGATTTTTTGAGAATTTGTGAACTTCTTATATGAAATTAAAAGATTTCTTTGACATTTGAGTTATTGACTCTTATTTTTCTAACTTAACCAGTTTATGTTAGAAAAGTGATTGGTATTGACACCTTTAATTATGAAAATTGCGGGGATGCAATTTTTATAAGGAGGGGAGTCTGTAACAACCGGGATTTTTGTAATTTCAATTATCGTCAAAATGACGATTTAATTCAGTTGATAATGGTTATTGGAATTCAAATCGAATTTGAAATGTGAAAATTGTTTGATTGCAATTGAGATTTATTCGGGTTAAAATTGATTGGGATTTTAATCAGTTGGTTAATTGCTAGTGCAGTTTTGAATCAATTCGGAATCCTTTTTGTAAAAGTTTGTTATCGTCACTAGACGATTGAAATTGATAACAAATTACTATCAGAAATTTTGATCGAATTGAAATTCTTTTAAGTTGTAAAATTCTCTAATAAAATGTTGGGTAAATGTTGAAGGGCTTTAACTTATAATCTCAGCCCACATCTTCAGAATGCTGTGATATAAAACCCATTCCCTTTTTCGTTCATTCCATTCACTTTCGTAACCCTAAACCTAATCAAAGAAACGAGAATGGCGGCTCTCTCGTTCGTCTTCTCCAGCAAAGAAATAGGGTACCGAGTTTTACAAAGGCTGCTCGATCAAGAAATTAATCAATTAGGGCTTTAATGAAAAATCGAAGAGGCCGACTTTGCTTAGCACGATCGAATGACTTGGTCGATCGATGCTCACTTCTCTTCGTCCACTTCAGCTGCTTCTGTCGAAGGAGTTCGACTTCGATAAGGTTTCGCGAATCAGCGATTTCGAGGCTTTGGTTAGCAAATCATGCACTCCGAGGCAAAGGTGAGTGATACATATCACTCACATCAAATTCGAACTACATGTTTCTTCTGTTTCTTTTCTTCGTATAATTTGTTGCTGCTTAACATGACTTTGGTCACTTGAGTTTCGGCTGTTAAATTTTGGTTCGATGGTGTGTTTTTCTCTGATGTTTTCTATTCGCTCGGGTTTGAATACTTGGACTTTTGGCTTTGGATTGAAACTGCTACAAGTGAATTTATTTGGCGATGTAATTTCGTCGTGACCACCAAAATTTCGATTCCTGTAATTTCCTTTGACTTCGGTTTGTGGTGATAATGTTCTAGTTTGCATTAGTTTGTACAGTCATTGATACACTGTTGCATATCACCTCTGCTCTCACTTGAAATTATGGTTACTTGCAGTTGTTCTCTCGGCTGCATATTTACTAGTTCATGTGCATGTGTATATTTATGCTTCATTTACTTCTGAAGTTACTTGAACTCTAGTCTGCGATCTTTGACCTGAGTGTATCTCATTTGCATTTACACTCGTACCATTCACTGTATCACTTCTGCCTAGTCTCTGACCACCTTTGTTGATATCGGAACTGGTTTGATTCTTACTGCTTCCCTTGTTTTGACATTTGTGAAGTTGATCATTATGGAACCTGATCTGGATTAACTTGTGTACTTCGACTCTGGCCTGTCTGCATTTGTGATATTTGTTCATTTGATTACTATAGCCTTTGTAGTTGCAGTTTTACAATTTGACTTCCTTGTTTACTTTGTTGATATTGCAACTGTGTAGTCGAACATTTGGGTCCTTCATTCCAGTCTTCATGTTGCTCTTTACATACTTGTCTTGTACACTTGAATGTTGCTGTGTACATGCTTTGATTTTGACCATTTGTTCATCACTAGTCTCTGATTAGTTATTCCATGGTTGACATGGTTAGTCTGTAGAATATTCGACTTTGACTTTGTTACACTATGGTATTGTTAGAATCATTCTTCAAAAACAATTCCTTTTTGACATTTATTTGGTTAGAACTTGATACCTGCTGTTTTGTGACTCTGGCCTTTGGTGTGTGTCTCTCAACTGGACCTATTGGTGTTTTTTTTAGTTGATACTTTTGTAAAAACAGTCTTTGTTTTAAAACTGTTACGTGAAAATGCTTATTTTGAACTGTTCGCCTATGAGACTAGATTTCATATTCATGAGCAGTTAGCTTGATGCTTTGTTTGAAAGTGATTTTTGGTAACTTGTGCTTCTCATATTACCTCCTGTGAGAAGACAATGAGTTTGACTTTACATCTTACCTTGTGTATTGTCACTGCATACCTGTATGTCCTATAGTTCACTGTATCATAATTGAGGTAGCTGCATTTCAGCGTGTTTGCCGTTTTCATGTAGCATGCATTGCTCATATTAATCCTTGGTTGTAGTTGGTTTGCATCACCAGTGGGTATTTGAGTATTGGTCATTTGATTTATTGGATGTTCAGTTCCACTTATTGTTCTTGTTTCACCCGAGCTTTGTTCAAGATCTTCGGTGCATTATGCACTGTTTGATGGAAGTCTGATTCATTGTTTTCATACTTTGGGCAGTAGTCTAGAGTTGTCCTTGGTGTTATTGTTTTAAATCTGAGTTTTCATTGCCAGACGTTTCTGCCTGTCTGTACTTGTTCATTTTACTAGTATCACTTGGGTATCACTTGACATGTGCTGGTTGACCTAGCTTCTATGGGTCAACTATCTCTTTGAGTTGGATTTGATTGCTGGAATTAGTTGAGCTTGGGTTGTTGGTTCTTGATTGTTTCAGATTGACTTTTGAGATTTTACAGCGAGTTGAATCCGGTCTCAAAGACCCGGGTTTGACCCTGTAAGTTTATTTATGTTGACTTCTACCGTTTTGATTGCTGTTAGTTTTCACCGTCGTGATGATTTCACGTACTGTGTGGCGAGGCAGTGCATGCGTGTGTGTGCTGCAGCCACACAGAAATTTGATGTGTTTGATCATTTTAAGATTTCTGATTTGTTGATTTACACTGCTTAGTGTTATATTTGTCGTTATCCAATTCTCATATCGAGAGTTGGATATACGAGATTTCTGTGACTGTCGTCTATTTGACGTTTGATTATTATTGCTCCTACGCACTAATAACTGAGTTTGAATTAGACTGATCCGTGTATTATTTTCTTTTGAATGTAATACTCGGGTCAGACCCGAGTTATTTCAGGTTGTAGATTTCCTTCTTTGAGTTGCTGTTCGAGATTTGAAGACTTTTCACATCTTCTAAAGTTGTCAGTGTCATTTTGTAGTAGTCGTGTCATTGTATAGAACGATATGTATTCATGTATATTAGTCGATAATGTACTTGTATATATAACTTCTAGAGTCGACAGTAGTAGTTGTATCATATGTATTGTGTCAACTATGTTGTAACTGACATCAGTTATATATGAGACTTTTGTTTTTATCTGTGTTCCGCATTAATATTATCTGTGTTATTGTTATATCTAATGTCCTAAACTATTATGAACCATCGTAGTTGTTTTATACTGATAATTGGGTACGTCGATGGGAGTAAATAAATAAGATGAAAAATGAAAAGTATATATACCACTCCTATCGAGGTAACCAATATTAGTGTAAGACCAACTACGGATGGCCGCTCCTATCCAGCCTTATTCTTCGTAATAATAGACAGTATTTCTTTTAATACTCTTTGTTATTATGAGCATAGAGGTGGGGCGTCACAAACATGACCTAGCTTATAGTGCCACATGCAACTATCTTTTACATTAGTATCAAAAGAATTATTAATAGCAAATATATGTATCAAATTAAGAACATAAATGCCATTGTCCAAAACATCATTGCAATTATTATTTCTTATCAAACACAATGTTTGATAATTATTACAACAAAAGTCGTATCTGGTCTCAACAAATCTAGACATAGAAATTACCCGCAAATAAAGTTCTGTACAAAATACCAATTATTCAAAATAATAAAATGTCCATTAGGCAAACGTAAATGGAAATCTTCAACTGTGGTTGCACCGACTATAAATCCATCAACAATTTGAAGGCTTGTTTCCTCTTTTACCATGGGTCGTCTACTCCTAAGTCCTTATAACGATACGAGTTCCAAATCTAGTATTCAAAGCCCAAATTTTTTCATTAATTGCAGAATTACTTTTAATCATAAACGTACCTTTATACTTGTAACATCCCCCTACTTGGAGGCCCAAAACTAACGGCTACGGATGTTGTAATCATCCATAGTTATTAATCCTCGGCGGCCAAATATGGTGATATTAGATACTGTTTGCGCCAAAAATGGTCACAAACCCCGAATGTTGTGAAAGCACCAGTGTATGAATACAAATCAGCAATATTCAAACACAAATCTCAGATCTAAACAAACAACAATCCAGAAATAATGAACAAAAACACGAGATTTATAGTGGTTCGGCTATCTCCGGCCTACGTCCACTCCAAAGTTTTTATCTTTTATTGATCGATGCTTGAAGATTACAATTTCCTATCGCGTAGTACAACGGATTTTATGATTATAATCTGAATCTAAGGCAGCAATGGTGATCTGGAGTAAATCTGGCAGAGTCCGGGTGCTCTTTAGCTCTCAAAATTGTCCGACCCCTTTTCTGAATGACCAGGGGCTCTATTTATAAGTGTAGGAGGATGATATTTTGCCTAAATTGAGGGGAGACTAGTTCTGGCACGTGAGGGGGCCGACATGCCCGCTTTCTGGAAATCCGGGCCCACTTTGGGATCGATTCGAAGCTATGTTCGAATTGATCAAGAAATTGTCCAATCGAGCTGAAATTTGGCGTGAACATTCTTCAACATGTGCTCAAGCTACTGTGAAAATTTCATAGCATTTGGACTTGTAGATCTCAAGTTATGATCGATTCAAGTTGACGTTCTTCGCCCTATGGATTCGTTCGAATCGATATGGTTCGAATCCATAGGGTCGAATCCATGCTTCTGCACGTGAAGACGGTGACATGGCGGGCAATCTTCGAGGTGATCCTCCTTTTTCTCCGAGTTTACTGGGTCGAGTCCTTGGTTTTAGCCGCGTTTACCTGGTGGACTCGAGACGTTGGATTCGAAGGTTTGCTTCCTTCGAATCGATGGAACCGACACTGGTTCGAATCGATCAAGACGCGCTGCTGTGGATCGATTCAGAGTTGTCTTATCCTGGGGATTCGAAGGTTATGGAGTCGAGGCACCCTTAATTGCATGGATTCGAAGTAACAGTTCCAGATGGATACGAAGTGACCAGCCTTTGTGGATTCGAGAGAGTGTTCACCGAAGGGTACGAAGTAGATGGAGTCGAACTTGTTGGAGTCGAGCGTGATGGATTCGAAGCTGGTGATGCGAAGTCCATGGATTCGAAGTATTATGCTACTTCTTGATCGATTCGAACATGTTGTCCCAGAGCAAATGACTGATTCCATCTTCATCGATACGAACCATATCGATGCGAAGTGCAGTGAACTTCAATCGATTCGAACCTTCATCGATTCGAACCAACATCCATCGATGCGAAGTACATCGATTCGAACCGTGCTCTGTGCATTTTAATTCATTCATATCTTGTGCGTACGAACTCCGATCGTCCTGAAACTTGAAACATAGCCTCTCCTAACCTTGATTGTCATTCCCAATCAATTCTGCCTTGATCGGAGATCGGCCAAATTTTGACGACATCCATCGCAGCCTTGTTTCCAATCGACTTCCAATCCTGATATCCATCCTTTCCTGTCGATTTGTTTGATATTCCGGCTTTGGCCAAAAAGCGGGATAACATTTGCCCCCCAAAACATGTCTTGTGATAAGAAGGCGTGTTTTGAATAATTCCGTATCCGATATTCAAAGTCCATAGCCAATTCCATGTCCATCCGTACTCGAAGACTGAGTTATTAATCCATCCTTATCCAACAACTGAATCCAAGACCTCTCCGGGTAGATATCCAAATCCGTAACCTCTCTGGGCTTTTGCCGAGCGCAATCCACACCTGACGACCGTGGTCCATTGTCCCTGGACGTTGAGCTAACCTCTCCGGGTTCTTGCCAAGCGCAATCCACACCTAACGACCGTGGCCCAGTGTCCCTGGACGTAAGTAATGCCATGGCTTAAGTCCTAAGCCGAATCCTGGTCGCTCCGGACCCTTGTTGAGCATAGTCCATACTCAACGACCTGAAACAATAATCGATAGTAGGGGGCTTAAGTCCTAGGCCGAATCCTAGTCACTCCGGACCCTTGCCGAGCATAGTCCATACTCGACGACCTAAAATGATAACCGATAATATAGGGCCTAAACCCTAGGCCGAACCCTGGTCTCTCCGGACCCTTGCTGAGCATAGTCCATACTCGACGACCGTTTATCAAAAACTAAAAAGAATCCAATCAAAATCCAATCCAAAATCCAAATCAAATCCGAAATCAGAAATCCAAACCAACATCCAAAATAGAAAACCCAAAACAAAAACCAGTCATCCGAACGAAAATCCAAAACAGAAAGCAAACAAAAACCAGGAGTTCAATCCAAACTCCAAAACCAAACCAGAAAACCAAGTGTCCAATCAAAAACAAAAGACAGATTTCGCAAACCATGGCTTTGCGGTTTATCGTCATTCAAAGCATGCCTAGGGGCTATCTCCGTCCCCATACATGTGTAAATGACTTGGTTGCTCGCCAATGGTTTGTTACTTATTTCATAATATCCTAGTCAATGGATAACCAATCGACCATCATTCCTGGGCCTCATGCCATCATGGCTTGAGGTGGGCGGTGGTTGCTCCTGCTCCACCGCTGCATTCCGAGCCCCAACATACTGCGTCAATTGTCCATTCCTCACATGCTCCTCAATTATGTCCTTTAGGTGCCTGCAGCTGTTGGTATCGTGTCCATCCAAATCATGGAAGAGACAGTGCTTTCCTGATGCCCTTTCTCGTTCAGAAGGTTCTCTCCTAGCTGGCCTTCGGTAAGGAAGGCGATTCCGGGTTTCCATGTATATCCGCTCCCGCGTCTCGTTTAATCCTGTGTATGAGGAAAACTTTGGATCCTTCCATCGCTTTCTGGCTTTTCCTGAATCATCGTCTAGCTCCCTTTTTCCTTTGTCTTTATCCGAGCTTCCGTTGGATGGTCCTCCACCCCCAGTCATATTCACCTCTTTTAACTTTAAATCAGTACATGCGTCTTCTTGCCGAAGGAACCTTTCAGCTTCATGGAAGAATTCCCCAAGATCCAGTGGTGGGTCTCGTATTAAAGATACCTTAAAATCTGAATCCTCTCTGACTCCCGATACTGCCGCCATCAAAACCATCGATGGATCCGGCCGATCCACCGAAGCAACCGCCGCATTAAATCGAGTTAAAAATGCTCTAAGCGATTCATCCGTTCTTTGCTTTATCGATGTTAACGTCATCACGTTCTTAGGTCTTTTGATATGAACCCGAAACTGTCCCAAAAACCTATCCACCAGTTCCCTCCAAGTCCTGATAGATCCTTCTTCCAGCTGCATAAACCACATTGCCGCTAGGTCTGTCAAGTATAAAGGGAAACATCTGGCCATCACTTCCTCCGATGCCCCCAGCACTTCCATGTGTCTAGTGTATCTCATCAAGTGATCAGTCGGGTCAGCCTTTCCATTATATACTTCCACGCTAGGTAACTTGAACTTAGGTGGATTCTGAGCTATCCTGATTTCCCGAGCGAACGGACTCCTGTTCACCCCTTCCAAGTCTCTATTGGTCGAACCTCCACGCATAGTCTTCCTAATGATTTCCATTAATCCAGCATTTCCTGTTAGGTGTTGCCCCCCATGCTCCCGAGGGAACTCCGGCACATATTCTTCATGTGGCTCATTAGTCGCAACGTTGGCTCTAGCCTGCTGAACTCCTACCAAAGGTCCTTCTGCGTTGGATCATGTGGGCCTGCCCCCAAGCCCTTGTTGATTGCCTTCCGGTTCTGTATTCTGTCCTACATTGGGTTCTGCAACCCTAGTTCCTTGTTCCACATTTGCAGTCGCTATAGTTGGTCCAAGGTTCTGTGTTCCTGCGGCTCTCATCTACTCGAAGAAAGTCTGCATCATATCCTGTTGACTCTTCAGCAACCTCTCATGCAATGAATTTGCCATAGCTTCCATTTCGTCTCTGGTAATGTAAATCGAAGCTTGTCCTTCTCCAGCTCCGGAGGATGCCTCTTGACTTCCTCCCTGTTAGCTTCTCTCGGCTCTTTGTCTTGTTTGTCGAGTCATTGCCGAGTCAATCTGAATCCTTCAAACTTTCAAATCTAAACTTTAATCCGATGTAGCGGGTGCTAGTCCTTCTCAGTGAAAGCACCAAAGTGTTTGCGCCAAAAATGGTCACAAACCCCGAATGTTGTGGAAGCACCAGTGTATGAATACAAATCAGCAATATTCAAACACAAATCTCAGATCTAAACAAACAACAAACAACAATCCATAAATAATGAACAAAAACACGAGATTTATAGTGGTTCGGCTATCTCCGGCCTACGTCCACTCCAAAGTTTTTATCTTTTATTGATCGATGCTTGAAGATTACAATTTCCTATCGCGTAGTACAATAGATTTTATGATTATAATCTGAATCTAAGGCAGCAATGGTGATCTGGAGTAAATCTGGCAGAGTCCGAGTGCTCTTTAGCTCTCAAAATTGTCCGACCCCTTTTCTGAATGACCAGGGGCTCTATTTATAGGTGTAGGAGGATGATATTTCGCCTAAATTGAGGGGAGACCAGTTCTGGCACGTGAGGGGGCCCACATGCCCGCTTTCTGGAAATCCGGGCCCACTTTGGGATCGATTCGAAGCTATGTTCGAATCGATCAAGAAATTGTCCAATCGAGCTGAAATTTGGCGTGAACATTCTTCAACATGTGCTAAAGCTACTGTGAAAATTTCATAGCATTTGGACTTGTAGATCTCAAGTTATGATCGATTCAAGTTGACGTTCTTCGCCCTATGGATTCGTTCGAATCGATATGGTTCGAATCCATAGGGTCGAATCCATGCTTCTGCACGTGAAGACGGTGACGTGGCGTGCAATCTTCGAGTTGATCCTCCTTTTTCTCCGAGTTTACTGGGTCGAGTCCTTGGTTTTAGCCGCGTTTACCTGGTGGACTCGAGACGTTGGATTCGAAGGTTCGCTTCCTTCGAATCGATGGAACCGGCACTGGTTCGAATCGATCAAGACGCGCTGCTGTGGATCGATTCGGAGTTGTCTTATCCTGGGGATTCGAAGGTTATGGAGTCGAGGCACCCTTAATTGCATGGATTCGAAGTAACAGTTCCAGATGGATACGAAGTGACCAGCCTTTGTGGATTCGAGAGAGTGTTCACTGAAGGGTACGAAGTAGATGGAGTTGAACTTGTTGGAGTCGAGCATGATGGATTCGAAGCTGGTGATGCGAAGTCCATGGATTCGAAGTATTATGCTACTTCTTGATCGATTCGAACATGTTGTCCCAGAGCAAACGACTGATTCCATCTTCATCGATACGAACCATATCGATGCGAAGTGCAGTGAACTTCAATCGATTCGAACCTTCATCGATTCGAACCAACATCCATCGATGCGAAGTACATCGATTCGAACCGTGCTCTGTGCATTTTAATTCATTCATATCTTGTGCGTACGAACTCCGATCGTCCTGAAAATTGAAACATAGCCTCTCCTAACCTTGATTGTCATTCCCAATCAATTCTGCCTTGATCGGAGCTCGGCCAAATTTTGACGACATCCATCACAGCCTTGTTTCCAATCGACTTCCAATCCTGATATCCATCCTTTCCTATCGATTTGTTTGATATTCCGGCTTTGACCAAAAAGCGGGATAACAGATACATTGATACACAGAAACACATGAATATGGAAAAAAATTAAATAGCAAATAAACTCCACATTCCATTTCAAAATATTTCAAATTGATTACATAATCCAAGTTTCGCAGACCACGTTCAGATAACATATAATAATTACAAAATACACCAAGAGCGACATATGAAGATGCCTCCTTAGTAGATCAAAATATATAGATAGGCAAGAAAACAATTTGCATTTACAAACAAAACACACATCGGAAATAAAATAACTCTAGTAACAATCTTGCCTCCTGCACGTTCTCGAAAGCTTTTATGCATCTAAAAGAACACTTGGAAACCTTAACTCTCAACCTACTCAAAATCAATTGAGTACCCGAGAGTTTAAGGGGAAAACAAAAATTTTGAGTCAGACATAAAGCCTGGTATGAATAATAATTTAAAATCTCAAACCATTTAGATATCTAGTGACACTATGCCGCTTAGCGGAATGGGTTTTCCTCTCACTAGTATCCTTAAACATTTACAAAACCATATATCATGCTCCTGCATCCACAATGGTTAAAACATAGTATTTCAAAACAATATAATGATATGCAAAATAAATAAATCAATTCTGGATTACCCATCCTCATTCATTCTGACTATATGTCTCAATTATAGTTTCTAGGGTTACTATTAAACTGTTAAATGTTTATGGACTATCTATCCAACTACTTAGTTAGCATGGGATCACTAAGAACCTATTGGTAACTCCAATATCTTATTTCTTATCCTAGTTTTCATGGGCTAACAAGGAATCTATTGGTTGACTTCCAATATCTTAATCCAGATATAGTTTTCATGGGCTAACTACAAACCTATTGGCCTCTGCTAGTATCAAATCATAGTTTTCATGGGCTGACTATGAACCTATTCGCCCCTGCCAATATCATACAGTTTTCATAGGCTTACTGTAAACCTATTGGCCTCTGCCAATATCTTTAATTAAAATTTTAACATCTGTTAAGTTATATTCACTTCTGGGTCAACCTAACTGGTTATTCTGCCCTTTCCCCAAAATACAGTTATGGGTTAATAACAATGTGAATAACATTTCAAAGTCTTTATTTATGCCATGGTTATTACTTTAAATTAGGATTGGGTTTATGTTTTGAAACCATAAAAACATCTCTTTCGAAACCTCTGGATAGCCTCCTTCGAAAGCAAAGACCTCTTTTCAAAACATTATATACATACCTTTCGAAGCCCTTAGTAAACATTCTCTTTCGAAACCTATTATATCTTTCGATGGTATCAAATCATCTTTTTAAAATACAGAGCTTCGAAACAAATGAAAGTACCCCTTTCAAAAGCATTGGGTTTACTCTTTAAAAACATCATTTGGGTCAAAAATGGTTTTCTATGAAAGTATCTCTTTCAAAACCAACAAAAGTTTGTTTAAGGAAAAATTGATGGTGTTGGAACCGTCTTAGTCGAATGCAAAACCCTTAAAACAAAAACTTTGAAGGACAAAATCGAAACCCCTTTCGACACCATCACCTTCGAAACTCTTAACCCTTTCAAAAGCAATTAGGAAAAAGGATTAGTTTAAGGTAAAAATAAGGGTAACCTTTCGAAAGCATTACTGGTCAATATAGTCGAAAGGTAGAGTAGTGGCTAGGTTTCGACTAGGTCGGGACCTACTCTTTCGAAAGCAATCATTTAAAGAAAAAAGTTACTCCTTCGAAAGCAAATACTTTAGCACATGACAACCTTGTTCGAAAGCTAATTATAAAACCTTTTCGAAAGCATATGTTTCGACTGTGTCGAAAGCTTTAGGTAAAACTAGGCATGAAGATTAACTTATGAAAACAAAGTAGGGTATCGACTCCATTGAAAGCTAACCTTTCGACACCAATGTAACAACCCTAGTTTGGAGATTACCTTTCAATATTGAATTATAATGATAATTATAATTTAATATTGTAAATTAAATTAAAATTGGGGAAATTAAATTGTTTATTTGGAATAAACAATGGATTTTGGAATTTAAAATGAGAAGATGAAATTCCAAGCTTTATTCTATTTTGTTTGAAGTGATAATAAGTGGAATATAGGTTTTAAATAATGAAAATGATTTCATTTGAGAGAAAATACAATAATTATATTAATTATTGTCCATTATCTTCTTTTAATAATTTTTAAAAGAAGTATGTAAATTTTAAAGGTGGTTTATTGAAACAAAAGGGGGAAATTGGGTTAAAAATAAGTTTTGGCTATAAATAATGTTTTGAAATGGTTTGGAATATTTTTCTAAGTGAGAAAATAAATTTTGTGGAATTTTAGAAGTTAAAAACAATGTTTTATTCATTTATTTGAGTAAATGGTGTATTTTTGTTAAATAAAGGATTTTAATAATAAAAATGTTATAAAAATATAAATTAATCTTTTTATATAGTAAGAAATGTTTTATTTTACAAGTATGCAAATTTTCATATTTTTCTTTTGTGTAAATAAGAAGAAAATGAATTTTTATTTGTGTATATGTGATATATACACATATTTCTTTGTTAAGTGTTGATTTTTAGCCTAAACCATGTTATTTCTTTTTAATTTCAAACCCATCTTAGCCCACTTAGCCTTGGCCTGGTAAGAAGGAGAAAATGAATTGGCTGTACGTTCATTTCTTATTACCTTCTTCCTCCTTCAGCCTAAAAGCAAAGTCAGCAAACCAAATTTCTCAAATTCAAAATCAAGCTCCATCTTCAATTAAATTCAACCAAAATTCAAGTCTTTTTGCAAGATAAAGATAAATCATAGGTATACAACTCCAAATCATATAGTTTCATCAAGTAAATCTTATTACAGTAAATAACTTTCTAATTTTTACTGTATATGGTTTGCATGTTCTGTAATTGCTTTCTACAGGTTCTCAAGGCTTATAATCTCAAGCAAAGCTTCATCTTTTCATCAAAATCCGAGCTTTTGCAACAAATCAGCAAGGTGAGTTGTATAAGCTCACAATCTAGCAAAAACAAAAGTGCCAAAGCTTCAAAATTTTGAAAATATGCTTATGTTCGTTGTTTTCCTGCAGTTGAATTTTCTCTGTTATAATCTAGTTTCTGTTGCTACTTTGAGACCTTGTATCTTGTGATTCCGGCAACAAAATGCTACCCGATTTCTTGCATTTGGTAGCTTGCATGTTGAATTACATCTCTGTAAATTTTTGTTGAAAACTGAGGTTATTCGCTATGCAAAACTCAAGCTAGAAAATTAGTTCGCGAGTAGGAATTATCTGGAACAAAAAATACGTAGACCAGGCCGACAGCCACCCTCCCTGGGTCGACCTGGAGGTCGACCCAGAGGCTTCTAGGTCGGCCGTACAGTCGACCTAGGGACCAAGGAGGTCGACCCCAGGGTCGACCTGGTGGAAGGCAAATTCTTGCCTTGTTTCATCGTGTGTTCTTTGTTTTCTTGCTTATTTTGTTCCACTTCTGGTTTGATTTTGTGATGTTTTTGATCATTTTTGAAGTCCATGATGTCTGTCAATAGACTAGCCAAATTTTGGAGATTTAAAATTCAAATTTTGAATTATTTTGAATTTAAATTCAAATATCGGTTTGAGTGATTTTCCTTATTTTTATTCGTTTTCGAGCACGGTTTTCTCCGATCTTTCCACTCTGCATCAACACCGCTCCTAATCCAGTTCCACATGCATCAGTATACACCACCAATCCTTGGTTTCCATCTGGAACTACTAATACTGGTGCATTGGCCAACAAATGCTTTAACTTAAGGAATGCCTCCTCACATTTGTCAGACCAAACAAATCTCACCTCCTTCATAGTTAGCTTAGTTAAGGGTGCTGCTATCCATGAGAAATCCTTAATGAATTTCCGGTAGTAGCCAGCAAGTCCAAGAAAACTCCTAATCTCAATCACAGTCTCTGGTTTCTTCCAATTATTCACAGCTTCGATCTTATCTGGATTGACTGACAATCCTTTCTCTGAAACCATGTGACCAAGAAACTTTACCTCTTTCTTCAAGAAATGACACTTGGTAAACTTCGCCTTTAGTTGATTCTGCCTCAGCATCTCGAGCATCACTCTAAGATGAACTTCATGCTCTCTCTCATCCTTAGAGTATACTAGAATGTCATCTATAAACACTAGTACAAACCTATTCAAGTACTCTCAGAAAACTCGGTTCATCAAATCTACGAAGAAAGCAGGTGCATTCGTCAAACCAAATGGCATCACTAACCACTCATATAAACTATATCTAGTCTGAAATGCTGTCGAAGGAATACTATCCTCTGCCAAATGATGGAAACTTGTCGCCAAATCCAATTGGGAAAACACTCTGGCTCCAGTCAACTGATCAAACAGATCATCTATTCTTGGCAAAGGATACTTATTCTTAATTGTCCTTTCATTTAACTTACGATAGTCAATACACATCCTTAACGATCCATCTGGTTTCTTCACGAACACTGCGGCCGCTCCCCAATGTGAACTGCTTGGTCTAATAAAAATCCTTCCTTCTAGATCCACTAACCGCACCTTCAATTCTTTCATCTCAGTAGGTATCATCCTGCTAGGTGGTCTACTTACAGATTCAGCTCCTGGTACAAGATCTATTCTAAACTCAACAGCTCTTTTCGAGAGTAGTCTAGTGACTAGCTCAAAGACATCTACAAACTCCCTTGCTACTCGAACCTGACTTAAATCATTTTCTACCTCCATAGCATTAAACATAGCACTAGCACTTCGGTTAGTATTCTCTACTGAGAATATCACTTGGTTATGACATCAGGGTGTCTTAGTGATATTTTTCTATCTTGGAAAAATATTCTAGCCTCATACCTAGTCAACCAGTCCATACCCAAAATGATTCCGATATCCATGAAATCAATAACATACAAACTACATGCAAACTTATGACCTAACAACTCAAGTTCTAACTGGCCACATCTTAACCCTAGAGTTGCATACCCTCCCATTGGATTCGCAACCCTTAAGGAAGTAACAAGGTAGGTGGGTTCTAGACATAATATATCAACCAAACACTGTGATATAAATGAATGTGATGCACTGGTATCAAAATATACACTAACTGAAATACTCTGAATCAAAAGCGTACCTTCCATCATGGTCTTTCTCTTATCTGCTGCAGTAGGCCTAGCTGGTCCAATAGCAAAAACTTTTCCTTTGTCCTCCCTAACTGGCTCTGGACACTGATTCTTGTAATTCCCAACTTGATCATAGTTGAGGTATTTCACATTCTTCTTAACTGCAGCTTTCTTCCCATTTCCTGACCGGCATTCATTAGCAAAGTGACCCTTCTTGTCACACTTATAGCAAACTACCTCAGCCTTTGACTTCTTGGCAGGATCTCCCTTCTGGGTTCCCTTCTTCTTAAAGAACTTCCTCTTCTTCCCCTGAGAATCCTGAGTTTCCACCGACTTCTCTTTAGCTAAATCAACAAGTAAGTCCTCATGGCGAATGGCAATCTCCACCACTATATTACAAGGATCACGGACATGGGTCATGGTTATTCTAGCAAGCTTGGGCCTCAGTCCCCGAATGAACTTCTTATTCCTTTTGATGTCAGTATCTATAATAGCATATCCATATCTAGATAGCTCTTCAAACTTAGTAGCATACTCAACTACTAACATCTCTCCCTGAACTAAATCCATAAACTTCCTCATCAGTTCAGACTTAGCAAACTCAGATACAAACTTCTGCTCAAATCTTGTTTTAAAATTAGCCCAAGTTAACTGCTCTTCCAGAACTCTGGCAGTGACACTATTCCACTAATGCAGTGCTGACCCCTGCAACTGCCTAGAGGCCAACCTCCTCTTTTTCCCATCATTCAGACCATAATCAGTAAATATACGCTCACAATGCAACAGCCAATTATGAACTTCTACAGCACTCTCGTTCCTAAGAATGGCTTCCCACCCAAACTGGTGTAATCTCTACTCAGCAAAGCAATATTCCCAACTGGAGCCACAGGATTAGCTCCTCCTACATTTCCAGCAACTCCAGCAGCAGGTCCTGCTTGCATCATCCTAACAAAGAACTGATACATCGGCCCCATATCTACTGGTGGAATTTCAGTACCCACATTGTCTTTAGCATTTTGGTTACTAGCATTAGCCGGTCGACCCGGGTTTCTCTTGGTAGTGGGTCAAGCGTTTCCATTAGTTGTGGTGCTTCCTCCATCGAGATTTCCTCTTCTGTTTCCTGCTTCCATGTGACGCCCCACCTCTATACCCATGCTAGCCAAGGACACTACGAGATAATGCCGTCAACTAGCATGGAGAATAAGGCTGTTGAGGAGCGACCATCCGTGTAATTTCCTTGTGCGAGCACCGATATGTCAGATAGCATAGCATGTATTTCATTTGAGGAGGAAATCCGACATACCGATACAAACTCAAAGCTACTACACAGTAGCTATAAGGACTTCGGAAACAAATATAGAAATAAACATAACACAAATCAGTCACAGACAATTCATATCACAAAGGCGGAAATAGATATGAATATAACACATGAAAGTGTACATCAGAGTAGTGGTCAAATAAGATCTACAATAACACAAAAGAATAGATACAAGTGCAAGACAATAGAATATGAATACATCAAGGAGTCTAATCTCAAATGTATACAACAAAAACTACTAAACTAGAGTAGTTAGCCAAAAGTCAGATGATGGTTCCAGATAGGAAGTCATGAAGAAGCACCTGTAAAATCTCAGTCTGACCCGAGTATTATTTAAGAAGAAAATAATAAATGGATCAGTCTAGCTATAATTATCAGATAAAATGAGATATAAGAAGAAATATAATAAAAACGTATGATAACCAAAAAGGTCATACCTCGACAAGTATACATTAGAAAATCAACAGAGGAAAATCATACAAATATCTCACGAATCTCATAGCATAAAAAGAATGTCATATTCTTTATTTAATTCACCAAGCCACAATAAATGACATACATATTAATGCCAACTGAAAAAGGTGGTGAAACCTAAATTCCAGAAATCACAATGAGAAATCCAAAAATCACAAGAAAAGAGGATGGCCAATCCCATAAACTGAATATCGACGCACCTAGAAAGATACGCCCCATGTAAAGTCTAGCATCGATACACCTAGAAAGATGCACCCCATGCAAAGTCGAACATCGACGCACCTAAATAGATACGCCCCATGCTCTAGCATCGACGCACCTAGAAAGATACGCCCCATACATAAATAAACATCGACGCATCTAGAAAGATACGCCCCATACATAAATAAACATCGACGCACCTAGAAAGATACGCCCCATGTAATGTCTAACATCGACGCACCTAGAAAGATACACCCCATGCAAAGCCGAACATTGACGTACCTAGAAAGATACGCCCCATGCATAGACGAACATCGACGCACCTAAATAGATACGCCCCATGTCCCGACTTATTGAGCCGATTGCTCCACGAAGTAATTAAACATCGACGCACCTAAATAGGTACGACCCATGCATGAAATAAACATCGACGCACCTAAATAGGTACGACCCATGTGAGAAGTGAGACGAAGCTCATTAAAACGAGGAACAGTCCTCCACGTGGACAAAGAGACATCGCACGTTGCTAGTCTAAACCATAAAGTGATCATCATCGATCATCAAGAAGTGTCAATCACACAAAGCTAGTAAATATATGAGTTTAGCTTCATGTCCCATAACCACTTGCTTAACTTAAATATTTACGAACAAGTTGTAGGTCTTCACTAGAAAATTGTCACAAAAGGGTTCAATCGAACAAGTCCAAGAGCTAACCGACAAAGTGAATGCGAGCGTTTCATACCACTCGTTTTACTAAGTCGTTTAATTCGATTTCTCATCCGAGTGAAGTAAAGGCTTGTATATACTAGTAGATTAGAAAACGGTTTGATAAACGAGTTTGGTATTAAAAATAGAGTTGAAAACGTTTTGATGAAAGGGTTTTGATATTTACTACTAGTATTAAAACCTTCATATCTTTAGAGTGACAAGTCACAAAATGATTGTTGAAACAAATCGAATCACATAAATTCACGTTCGAAGACGTGAGTAAAATCCAAAGAAATCAATTCCCAAAACCATCAAAGTAGGAAGTTCTGTTGAATGTTTTTCAGATAAGATCCCCTACGGAGGGGGGTCCAGGGGGTGGCAACCCCCTAGGTAGGGGTGTGGGGGCAACGCCTCTGCTACGGTGTTCGACCTGCCCGGTCAGGTCGTGGGGGTCCAGGGGGCAGCGCCCCGTCCAAAACGGTACGACCTAGAGAAGGCAAGCGACCTAGTGAAGCCAAGCAGCGTACGACCTAAGGCAAAACAGGTCAAATGACCTAAGGGCGAAACAGGTCAAAGAGAGCATGTCACATACACCAGACGTCTGAGGTAAATACTCAGACGTCTGCAGGAAGTTTCGGGAACTTCCTGAAACAGACCCCAGACGTCTGAGCTTACCTGCAGACGTCTGGTGACGAGCTGAACCTGTTTTTCAGCCAAGTGGGAGAGCAATCTCCCACTCCTTTCACCCAGTAGAGCAATGGAATTCGGGGCTTTTGTCAATCGATGATTCGGCCCTATAGGCTCTCCGATTCACAACCAAAAACATGTTCACAATTCAAAGCAAGGAGATGCAAAGTTTTGACTTCAAAACATCAAAAATTGAAATGTTCGCCAAATCAATTCAAACCAAAAGCAATTAATCATGAAATAGTGTTAGGAATTCATACCCAACATCAAAGATGGTTATAGTCATAGATGTGAGATAAAAATCTCACCTTTGAACCCAAAAACAATGAATGAGAAGCTTGAAGACAAGGGAAGATCAACCACACTTCAATCTCAACACAAGAAGCTTGAATCTAAGCTTAAAAAGGAAACACTTCCCAAATTAGGTTTAGGAATTTTCTGAAATAAAAAAGAGAATGAATTCGAGAAGAAGATGGAGATGCATACCTTAGCTTCTCTTTGGAATTTGGAGATAAAACTAGGATTTGCAAATGAAATTAGGGCTTAGGAATTTCCATTTCCCATCTCTCCCACCATTGTTGCAAAAGCTTGAATATTAGGGTTTAGAAATGAAGTAATGAAGAGTTGGAGTGGTGTTGGGTTGATAAAACCAGAATTGGGCAAATGGGCTGAACCCAAACCCAAAGCCCTATGAGAAAAAGTAGCAAAATTCTACTAACTCCAAACATATCGAAGCTTATACTCAAAAAGGTCGCAAACGACATTTTGAACTCAATGGAAGTGGTCTCGAGTCCTAATTCGACTGTTTGCAAAAAGTATCTTTTCGGACTTCAATCCGATTATCGATTCTATATTTAAATAAAATATTTAAATATTCAATCAGAATATGCGGGTTGTTACATTCCATATCTCCCTTCTCGTAAATCTACATACGAGCCTTACTAAGATAAAAGAAGAATGGTCTAAGAGAGCAGGGGAAACGTACTTACATATATAACTATATACAGCAAATACACTTACGTTACTATATCTTTAACCAAAACCCCAATCTTATTATATGATTCATTGGAGTATGTTTGGAAAAATCTTTAAGGTTTAAGTTTCTTTTAAAGTTTCATAAATCTATGCTTCGATAACAACTTGTAACAATGCCCTACTTGGAGGCCTAAAACTAATGGCTACGGATGCTGCCGTCGTCCATAGTTATTAATCCTCGGCGACCAAATATGGTGATATTAGATACATTGATACACAAAAACACAAGAATATGAAAAAAAATTAAACAGAAAATAAACTCCACATTCCATTTCAAAATATTTCAAATTGATTACATAATCCCAGTTCGCAGACCACGTTTAGATAACATATAATAATTACAAAATACGCCAAAAGCGACATATGCAGATGCCCCCTTGGTAGATTAGAGTATATAAATAGACAAGAAAACAATTTGCCTTTACAAACAAAACACACGGCGGAAATAAAATAACTCTAGTAACAATCTCGCCTCTTGCACGTCCTCGGAAGCTTTTATTCGTCTACAAGAACACATGGAAACCTTAACTCTCAACCTACACCAAATCAATTGAGTACCTGAGAATTTAAGGGGAAAACAAAAACTTCAATTCAGACATAAAGCCTGGTATGAAAAATAATTTACCATCTCAAACCATTTAGATATCTAGTGAGACCACGCCGCTTAGTGGAACGGGTTTTCCCCTGACTAGTATCCTAAAATATTTATAAAACCATATACCGTGCTCCAGCATCCACAATGGTTAAAACATAGTATTTCAAAACATTATGATGATATGCAAAACAAATAAATCAATTCTAGATTACCCATCCCCATTTATTCTGACTGTTTGTCTCAATTATAGTTTCTAGGGTTACTATTAACCTATTGAATGTTTATGGACTATCTGTCCAATTACTTAATTTTCATAGGATCACTACGAACCTATTGGTAACTTCAATATCTGATTTATTATCCTTTTTTTCATGGGCTAACTAGGAATCTATTGGCTGACTGTTAATATCTTAATCGGGATATAGTTTTCATGGGCTAACTACAAACCACTGGCCCCTGCCAGTATAAAATCATAGTTTTCGTGGGCTGACTATGAACCTATTGGCCCCTGCTAATATCATATAGTTCATGGGCTTACTGTAAACCTATTGGCCCCTGCCAATATCTTTAATTATAATTTTAACATCTGTTAAGTTATATTCACTTCTGGGTCAACCTAACTGGTTATTCTGCCATTTCCCCAAAATACAGTTATGGGTTAATAACAATGTGAATAACATTTCAAAGTCTTTATTTATGCCATGGTTATTACTTTAAATTGAGATTGGGTTTATGTTTTGAAACCATAAAAACATCTCTTTCGAAACCTCTGGATAGCCTCCTTCGAAAGCAAAGACCTCTTTTCAAAACATTATATATATACCTTTCAAAGCCCTTAGTAAACATTCTCTTTCGAAACCTATTATATCTTTCGATGGTATCAAACCATCTTTTTAAAATATAGAGCTTCGAAACAAATGAAAGTACCCCTTTCAAAAGCATTGGGTTTACTCTTTAAAAACATCATTTGGGTCAAAAATGGTTATCTACGAAAGTATCTCTTTCGAAACCAACAAAAGTTTGTTTGGGGAAAAATTGATGGTGTCGGAACCATCTTAGTCAAATGCAAAACCTTTAAAACAAAAACTATGAAGGAAAAAGTCGAAACCCCTTTCGACTCCATCACCTTCGAAACCCTCAACCCTTTTGAAAGAAATTAGGAAAAAGGCTTAGTCTAAGGTAAAAATAAGGGTAACCTTTCGAAAGCATTACTGGTCAATATAGTCGAAAGGTAGAGTAGTGGCTAGGGTTCGACTAGGTTGGGACCTACCCTTTCGAAAGCAATCATTTAAAGGAAACAGGTACTCCTTCGAAAGAAAATACTTTAACACACATGGCAACCTTCTTCGAAAGCTAATTATAAAATCTTTTCGAAAGATATGTTTCGACTGTGTCGAAAGCTTTAGGTAAAACTATGCAAGAAGGTTAACTTATGAAAACAAAGCAGGGTTTCGACTCCATCGAAAGCTAACCTTTCGACACCAAGGCTTTCGCCCTCCTTCCAATCCACTACATATCATCTAAGTGATATATTGTGTATTGGTTTCGACTATGATGGTTTTGACTGTGTTGGTTTCGACTCGGACGAGGCGGAATCAAAGGAGTTGAAAGGTCCTTACTAATAGAGGCGGAACGCCTTTTTCTGATTTAAAGGCTGAATTATAGCAACTTTTAGTAATTACTTTCTAACAACTTCCCTATTTGTAAACAATTAATCGGTTGTTATAAAGACTTTTCAAATACTTTACCTCTATAACTGCTGCATTTAAATCAGATTAAAACCATTAAAATGCAACGTTTTTGCCCTTCCATATACTAAAAGCAATTATTTTAGAAAAGTCCTTCTTTTAAAATAATTTATTTTCCATAGTAAATCTATTAGGAAAAATCCCCAAAAGTCACAGTTCAGTTTCATCATGTAATCAAACAAATTAAAATTTTAGACCTAATTTCTTTCTAAAATTCTCGAAATAAATTTTAAACCCAATTTTATCATATTTTTCATTAAAAATTCATAATAAAATTTCCATAGCTTGGAAAATTCTGAAAATTAAAACCCATCTCCAAAATCATGTTTTACTTAACATAAAATTTTTCCATGACAATCTAAAATCATATATTTTTGGTTTTTCATCAAAACCGTGCAAATTCATATGCGTGTGAATTGAAATAGATCATGGTAATATAACTCAAGCATATCATCATCCATTTATCACAAAAACGAATTTAAATCATAAATCCGAAACCGTACAATCGTAGAATAAAAATAGAGATGGTAGGAGACTATTATTCACCTTAAACTTGATAAGGAATTTGAGATTTGTTTTTGATTAATCCTCCCTAGCTTTTGGTCCTTAGCTTTTGATTAAAATTTCTTCTTTTCTTCCTTGGTAATGGCCGGCTTTAGTTTAGGTTTTAGATTTATATTTTTGATCGTGAGAAATGAGACCTGAATGGACAAAAATGAGAAGTTATAACGTGTGTAATAAATTGGCTAATTTACTAATATGCCCATGTGTAGTTTAATTAACCTTTAAACCAATTTAAAGCCCATTTACTTTGTTAATAAGCATGGCCCTATTATGTAATTTATTCAAATCTCAGCCTCCTTATCATCATTATTTAATTTAATTTATCTAATCAAAATTTCTGAATAATGTTATCAAAAATTAGGGTTGTTACAATACTATAAGTACGTAACCCATTGGCATCCATAACAGCCATGAGTAGCCCAATAATATAATAGCGTTACGTACTTTATTTTAAACAGATGTATCGATATCCTTTCATGAAATATCTTGATAAGGAATATTTAGAAAAAATGTAATTTTATATTATATTAATTACATACGCTTGCAACAATTTGCAACTATAATCACATAAAATTTCATCTAAAGATTTTAATATTTATACACTTTAAATTAATCATTTAATTAATTATATTACAATATAACAAAGACTCTTAAGATCAATTTATAGTCTTAAGAAAGCATCAAGAATTTGAAACAAATGTTTTGATAAGGTAATCAAATGATTTGGTTTCAGTCAAAACACAAACGAAGCGTGCATATATAAGAAAAAGGAAAATAGTGTTGTAACGTTTTTGGTATTATACATCAGTAACCTGTTGTTGATTGGTAATGTTGTAACGATATTACAATTAGTGAAAGCTTGGTTTTCTAATGATTTCTAATTAAGGATTTAGGTGAGGTATCCTATATACTTGATATAAAGATCTATAGATACATATCTAAGTGGATATTGGGATTGTCCCAATTTATATACATGATATTATACTAAGAAAATTTAGCATAGGAAATTCCAAGGACGGAAATGTTCCGGTGCAACATGAAACTATCCTTATAAGGACACCCTATCCATGGATGTGGAAAGTTAGAACATGTGTCCGATTCCTTATGCTTCGGCAATAGGATTGATCATGCCCTTTACCCTATGTACAAGGCCGGATGTCACTTTTGAACTAGGTGTAGTTGGTCGATATCAGTCTAATCCAGGAGAAAATCATTGGATAGCAGTTGAAGTCATCCTTAAGTACTTAGATATACTAAGGATTTTTTTTCTTATATATGGAAACAATGAACTCCTTATGAGGAGGTATTCATAATTGAGCTTTCAGAACAATGTTAATGGCATTAAGTCAGTCTTAAGTTTTGTATTTAACCTCAATGGTGGGGCCATTGTTTGTAAAGGTTCAAATAAGAAGTTGTGGCTGGTGCAACCATGGAGGCTAAGTATATCACCTTATATAACACCATAAAATAAGTAGTGTGGATAAGAAAATTCATCAAGGAGTAAGAAGTGATTCCAAGCATTGAAGGTTTAATGCTCTTTTATCATGACAATAATGCGGTAATGCAAATTGCTAAGGAACCGTGAGCTCATAAGAAGTCGAGACACTTCTTCCATAAGAACTACATAATAAAGTAGTTTATCAATGATAAAGAGATCGTATTCGAGAGAGCAGACACCAAATATGACATATACCATTCACTAAGATGCTTTGTTAATCTAAGTTTGGAATACTAATTGAAGACATGGGGATGAGACTCCATAATTAATCCCAAGTGCAAGTGGGAGATTGATAGAGTTAAGGGTATGTCTTAGAGGCAATTGTGTAAATAGTTAATTAAACTTTACTCTATAAATAATCTTGTTCGAAATAAAGTATGCTTCTACTTTCATTTTCTTCTATATGTGTTATATAGTGACATAAATAATAAATTATGCACATTAAACATATATAAGTAGAAAATCTTTCGAAGAACTATTTAATCGATTATCGCCGTGAATGTGTTCGTAAACATGAGTATTGAATACACATACATACACACTCACACATGCACACATTAGCTCCTAAAATGTTTTAGTCAAGATGTATTGAGAAAGGGCCATCGATACATAAATTGAGATTAGAGTGCATAACACTCTCCATATGATGGAAAATGAATCACTAATGACTGTTGGAGACACTAAGGGGGTAATGTACTATGTACTCGTGGTTGTTTAGGACAATCACAAAATGACTCGATGAGAATCTTTTATAGGTTAATACAACTAAGTCAAAATAGAAGATGTAAAGGTATACATACAATAATCTTCAGACTTGAGGGTACTATTGATCTTAAGTAGCTAGGATTACTTTGATTATGGTTAATACTTGGCATGGTGACCTTGTTATAACCATAGTTGGGCATACGTTGAACTACTTGAAGTGAAACACTATCCAAGAGATAATTCATCTACTTTGTTGTCAAATACTAGTATCATCATAATTAGTAGTTAACTTAAAGTCAAAATCTATAGGTAGAGTAAATCAGTTAATTGATAAGTATTATCCGACTGAACCAAGGGCTATAAAGTGACGAACAAATCGGCTTTGCATATTAGCATAGTTTTTGACCTTGAACCAAATTCTGGATATTTTAATGACATAGTAATGACGAAAAAATAAGTGTACCAAAATGTCGTTAAGAGGTGATGTAACAACTTGCTTTCTATACTGTATGAATAAATATATCTAATTAAAATAAAAGTCTTTGAATTCGATTTGTGATAATTAATATTTTTAAAATAAATTTTTAGTTTATTAAATTCCATTTGATAAAACATTTTGTTTTAATAAATTGAATTAAATTAATATATTCTTTGTGGATAATTTATTGAAATTGAATAAATTTTTAATTTGAATATAAAATACTTTTAAGTGCAAATAATCATCATGTGATTAAAATAGTGAAAAAGTAAATAAACAGACATCATATTGAATAAAATTATGCAATTGTTGGTATAAATATTTTGTAGAGCGAAATGTAAATTAAATTATATTAGATGGAAAATTAATTACAACTTACTGAGAGTAATTTAACGTAGAAAGGTTTAAACAAATGGGCAAAGTAGGAAATTATAATTTTGCCCAAAATCAATTGGTCCCAAACCCATTTTACTTTTCTCCGTGCTTCTAGAAATCTCTTCTTACTTCCTCACACACCTAAAAACCGTAACCCCCTTTCTACCCTAAGCCCTAAAAAACAATTCGTGCCATTAGGAAAAAAAGAAAAAGAAATCAAAGGCGTGCGACCTGGTAGCATGCGATGCATGAGAAGGCGACAAATAGGGGTGTCACGATTAAGTCAGATAGACGTGGCAGGAGGCGCCGTGTTCGGGTCCACGACATCGGAGCTGGCGACACGTTTGGGTAGAAACCATGACTTGGCATGGAGCTTAGCTGCACTTGTTCAGGGGTGATGGAAGGGGGGTTGCGATGCTACATGAGGATGGAAGCTGCAACCTTGGTGATTAATGCACGCAATATGATGCTGGCAACGGTGATGATGGGATAATTGCGGTTATGGTGATGATCTTAGCTTGGCTGCGACGTGTGGTAGGAAGATTCGTGAACTCGAGGCTATTGAGGCGGATGTGTAAGGCAGTGAGCAGGTGATTGGATTTAAGGCTGAAACTACCAAGAATTGGCTTACATCCTTAAGGTGAGTTATTCTTATAACTAACAACTATAGTCCACGTTCTCTTTTTCTATGAATTCGTTGATTGTTGGTGATGTGTTGCTTATTAGTATGGATTGAATTGGATGAAATTAAATTGCATATTCTTGGTTGATTGTTATTAGATGTAATCGATTGTTTGATGATAATTGAGTGTCGATATAGTTTTAATTGGTTGGAATTGGATTGTAAACTATGATTTACTTATTGTTGCGATGATTATTGCTAGATGGTTGATTTACCGTGTTTGAGTAGTAAGTAGATGTTTGCAAATAATCGAACGACATTTGAGATTACTTGGAAATGGGGTAAATGAATTAAAGATGAAGATTTGAAATAATTAAATTATTTTGGAATAAATAGATTCTTTTGAAAATAAATAGTGAATTTTGGAATGATGTTTTATCTAATTTTGTGATTGTTCGCAATTTATGGAAAATTTGAAGAGGGATGGTTTTAGAAAAATATATAAGTGGAATAATTTAAAAAAATTTATGAATAGAAATTATTTGATAAATGATGAGTTCTAGAAATTTATTAAATAAGTGAATTTTGAAGATTCATAATTTTATTTATTTACCATTGATCTAAAAATATTTGAAGGGTGCTTATGAATTGATATTTGAGATTTAAATTTTATAGCGTGGAGTAATTTTAGTTGGATTTAATAGATGAGAAATGTTTAAAATAATATTTTGAAATAATTGAAAGTTGAATACAATTTATTTATCTATTGAATGCAAATCAACATTTATGGGATACGTTGTATATATTATTAATTGAATCTTTTTGGAGGCAATATATTATTATATTATTGGGTATAATATAGAATTTTAATTTGATGGATTAATAGCTTTAATAGGATTTGGATAAAATGAGGATTTATAACAATGTTTTTGAGATTAAATATTTAGGTTTGGAAATATTTCTGGATTGAGAACATCCTTTTGTTTTGATGTTTTAAAAATATTTGGTAAATATTATGTTGAATATGCGACTATATGATTTTTGTTTGATGATAATAAACATATATATATATATATTCATTTAAATTTATTTGTTATTGTACTATTTTATTTTCACAGATTAAATACTTGCTGAATAAAATAAATAACACAGAATTTAAATTCAAACATATATTTTATTCAAACAAATATTTATTACAATTTTGAATAGTACAAATTCAAGCTCTCACTATATAAATACACAATTTTGACTACAATACAAATTTGACTACATCACGATTCACATTTACATTTGACCTCACTACATATCACTCGTTCACTCAACTCGTATTTTATCTTCAACTTCATTCCAAATTGAATCCAACATCCGAGCAATCTGCAAAAATATACACTGACGCAGTAAAATTGAAAATAAAATATTTTTGCAGTATAAAATAAAATGTGATTTTGAAAATTTTATTTGCCTCAGTTATTTGGGTTGTTTCGTCATCATTTAATTCTGAATTCATCATACACGAACAGCTTGTGACATGCACGGTGTATCACTGTACATGCCACAAGGTCATGCACACCGATGTACACTTGATAAATCTACAGGGACAGGTGAGCACAAGGTCAAACCCAAATTAATAGCCGGGTTCAACTCAAGTGAAATACAGGTAAAATCACGACACGAGCACAAGGTCATACCCGAGCTTTTTTCTGGATTCAACTCAGGTGCAAATCAAAATGTACAACATGAAATGATCCAGTTCAATATCAAAGCAAACCCACATGTACATAATGGCAGCAACTCCAAATCAAGTCACGGTTCAAACCAAGAATGCAACATTGCTTCATATACGTGTAGTCAAGCTACATGAAGACTAACAGTAAGCAGTGCCAAAAGAACAGCAACCTAAATGTACAAGTGAAGCCACCGGAATATCAAATCAAGCAAGACAGTGGCTCAACATCAAAGACACAAATGACATGCAAATATCACAAAGGCACAGACCAACAGAAAATACGCATATATACATGTCGACTAGGCTGCACATTGAAGACTGTATGCAAAGCAAGTACACATGAACTACACGGACAAATGAAACAACATGTATACATATATCCTGAGGCAACATGGAAGCAGTGCACATGTATACCAGACCAGGCGACATAACAAACATGCACATGCAAAGGCTACACAAGCATGATGCAGTAAAACAGTAAATGCAACCTGAACAAAAGACTACAAGTACAAAGCATCCATGTGGTTGTAGTGAAGACACACATCAAACTCACTATACAATACAACCTTCTCAGGTCAAAATCAAATTGTACAAAACTGAAGTGATAAAACACAACAGTGGCACCAAAAGAAACATCAATACTGTTCACAAATAAATATAGTGAATGCATCTAGATGATAGTGAATTACAGTGAACCAGACAAGCTTGCATAATCAAATCAATGAAGTAGTGTCAGTGACAGTACCGAAGTCATCAAAGTCAGAGACATAATGGCCGAAGCCAATGCACAAAGCATATGCAATGCTCAAGTACAGGCCGAGATAGAATCAAGTTTAAAAGTCAAGGCCGATAGCAATAGAGTTTCAAACATGCAGTGACAACAAATGCATATCCACAACAATGCAGAACTACTCCAGACGGAGATGTACAAGATGATAGCACATATATACATACATGAATGCATATATATACATGCAAGAAATCAAGTACAGTATCGAAATCATAGTAAAATAAATGAAGTGCAAAAGTACAGATTGCGGTGATGCAAAAAATCACAATGGAATCAAATTCCAAAATCAAGTCAGATCTGTGTTAATCAATGTCAAAGAAAGCCGTGTTTCAAATCAAAGTCAGAGACGTGATGACCAGGAAAAGATCGAACAGCTCAAAATCGAAGCCGTGGCAATCAAGGAAACAAGCGAGTTCAAAATCGATGCCGTGAAAATCAAGTAATCAAATATACACGAATTAGAACAAGTCAGAATCAATCTCAAGCATCTAAGCAACATCGACCGGCCAAGCAAGAGCAATTGACAAATTCAAATAACTCCAAACGAACAAAAATACAGGGGATCGAACCCTATATAAACACTAACATCATCGGTAGTTTTAATCATTGAGTTCAAGCATTCAACCAAGAGAGCAAAAGGCATAAATTACATACTGGAATCAAAATCAAACTCAATCATCGAGAAGCAGCCGAGCGCAACTCAAGGAGACGAACGATCGACAAAGCAAACACGCGAATATCCATTCGATCGATCAACATTCAAGCGGCGGCTTCACAAGCCCTAATTTTTCATCAGAGAGAAACGAAGAAGAATGCACCGCCATTATCACAAAAGAAAAGAAACAGGCCAAATAAAGGAAACGAAATGGGGGAATGAAATAATTTACTTAAGTTTTTTTGGACCGGCTTTGTTCAATTTCTATTGGGCTTTAATAGTTAAAAATTAGGGTTTTTGATTTTAAACTGTTTTTAATTTGTATTTTCCTTTTAAACCGTTGTATTTACTAGTCGTGTGACTAGGGGACAAACTACGTGGCGTAGTTTGAGAATTCGCAACTCAGTGGCTGAGTTGTGGTAGGGTTTTGAGCGTAGAGTTAGGATTAGTCAATAGCGGGTGTCGCGAGTTTACGTGTGTAAGCGTCTGACTATCTAATTTCTAGTAGAAACCTTGGGGCAGCACATAGGCAGGGTTTTGCCGAAGCTGGGTAAATCTGTGTGTTCTATTTTTATTCTGCTATATCTGTGCTGCTATTATTCTGCTGTGATCTGTGTTGAAAATATTTTATATAAACTTCCGCAATAATTTTTATAATTAATAGTATCACCCTATTCACCCCCCCTCTAGGGTGAAATCGATCCTACAAGTGGTATCAGAGCTAGGAATAGAAGTCAAATTTTGTTTTAAAAATTCGATTTTTCAAAAATCAATTTTTGTTTTAAAAATTTGAATTTTTAAAAATGGCTTCTTTTAATAATGCTTTTGCAGAGGGTCAATCCATAGTTAGACCACCAATGTTCAATGGTGAATACACTTACTGGAAAAATAGAATGAAAATTTTTCTGAAAACCATTGACGCTTGGAATATTGTTGAGACAGGTTATAAAGCATCAACTATAGTTGTAAATAATCAGGAAATAGAAAAACTGATTGATCAATGGACAGATCTAGAAAATAAGTTACAGAATGCAAATGCTAAAGCTATGAATTCTATTATTTGTTCATTGGATCATATTGAATTTAATCGTGTCTCACATTGTCTAACTGCGCAGGAAATATAGCACACACGCGAAGTGACTCACGAAGGAACGTCTCAAGTCAAAGAATCCCGCCTTGCCATGCTAAGCAGCGAATACGAGAATTTCACAATGGCCAAGGATGAAAATGTCAAAGAGATGTATGGATGACTTTCAAATATCGTATACAAATCAAAAGCTCTCGGAAAATCATACACAGAGTTGGAAATAGTCTGGAAAATCCTCAGAGTCCTTCCACGAAGTTTTGAAGTAAAAGTGACTGCCATTCAAGAATCAAAAGATTTGAAACAAATGAAAGTTGAAGAACTCATCGGAAATCTCACCACTTATGAGCTAGAAATGAAATTCAAGGAAGAGCGTGAAGGAGGAGATACTCGAAAGAAATCAATAGCTCTCAAAGGAACAACGAAAAGTGATGGTGGTGGTGATGATGATGATGTAGCAGCAGAGCTGTCACTATTAATGAAGAAATTCAAGAAGTGGAATCACATATACGGAAATCCAGCTCTAAATCAAAATTTGAAAAGCAGAATAGCCAAAGCACTAGACTACTCAGAAGAACAGAAGATCATCTGGCACAAGTGCAATAAACCTGGCCACATCAAGCCCAATTGTCCTCAGAATCGACACGGCCAAGAAAAGAGATCAAAAGGAAGAAGTTTTGCAGCCACGTGGAATACAAGTGATGAAGATAATAAAAGCACTAGCAGTGAGAGTGAAAATGCAAATATGTGCCTTCGAGGTGATATAATTGATAGCGATGATGATGATGAGCCAAGCGAGGTATCAAAACTCACTCACTCTGAATTACTTATATATTTCCACGAAGTAAATGGCTGTTTTGAACGACTTAGGGAGAGATACGCTAAACTTGAATCACAAAAGGATACTTTGATAGAATTAAATAAACAGCTTGATCAATTAGTTAAAAACTATCAAAGTAGAATCCCTAAGTGTGATAAGTGTCCAACATTTGAAGAAGAAATTAAAAAATCAGAAATTAAAATAAAATCACTTGAAAATGAAATTCTGATTTTGAAAGAAAGTGAAAATACTAGGAGAGAGAATTCTATTAAAAAGTGCACTCAATTATTAAATGAAAATGAATCTCTCAAAACACAAGTCCAACGCTTTTCTACAACTTTAGGAAAATTTTCAAAAAGTGAAAAATCATTGAATATGCTAATAGGAAAGCAAACAGTCAATATGGATAGACAAGGACTTGGGTATACTCACTCTAAATATGTTAGAAATGAAATTAATCGAGTCAATTCAAAGTGCGCAATTTGTAGAAAATTTGGACACAATCAAAATAATTGTTGGTATAGACCCAAACAAGTGAAAACTACACCAATTTGGGTTCCAAAAGGCACAAATATAAAATCCCTTAAAGTCAAACAAATCTGGGTGCCGAAAGGAACATATATAAATAGTTTTGGGTCTCCACAAAATTATATTTCAAAATCTGTTGCCACTAACAACCATGGACATATAAAAACAAATAGGTCACAAAAATCTTTTCTCGTGTAGATGTGGTGGCAGGCTAAGGAACATCAACTGTGTTACTTGGATTCTGGCTGTTCCAGGAACACAACGGGCGACAAATCACAGTTCCTTAGCCTAGTACAAAGGTGACAGAATCACAATGGACAACAACGAAAGAATATCGTAAAGGTAAAAGAGGTAACAGTATATTTATTTTGAACGATATATTAAATGTGATAATCTGCACCGTAATCTGAATTAAATCAGCCAGTAATGTGATGAAATGAATGATGATTTTGATTCTGACTTATTCAAAATTGTTAACAAATTATCTTTGAACTATTTGTGTGGACTATTGATGATGTTTTAATGATTGATGATTACTTTTAATACACGTGGATATATTGGTTACACTATGGTGACTATAAGTAAACTTGCACGGCTTCAATTCAATTTCATTTAAAAGCTGTTGAAAATGATTTTAGGATATTGTGTTGCACACTTCATGGTCTGGTCTATGACTTTCAACAAATGAAAATTTTGAGTGAAAGAAAAATTCAGATGCAGATTACACTGGTAATCTAGTTGATAGAAAAATTATTAGTGGAACGTGATTTATGTTGAGACATTCAGTAATTGCATCGTTTTTCAAAGAAAATATCTGCATATTTTTCTTTTCAATTAACTTTTCAAATAGCAGATATTTTTTCTAAAACCCCTTCTAGAAAATAATTTTTGATTTTTTTTCAGATTAGTCATTTTGATAATTATTTTTAAATTTGAGCATTAATGATTACATTAACTAATCTGACCCCCTACTAATTATTGAAAAGATAAATAGTGATTGAAAAAGTGATGAGTGTTGATATTAATCATATATTATAACTCGAGACAGTATATTTAGTAAATTTCTTTAGAAATTTAAACAAGAGTGATAAAAACTTTTTGTTGGCAAAAATTCCATGACCATTTCTATTTCTATCGACCATCACTCATCAAAATCCAATATAGTATGTCAATATGTGGTATTTTAAACGGGAATCATTCGTTTTTCATTTTATTATATTTTTAACAAATAAAAACATCCAAAGTATTCACTCTCATTTAAAAGTCCTCACGGTTATGCATGGGTGAATTACTTGGATTTTTGATTATGTGCTTCCATGCTCATTTAAATGTCCTCACGGTTATGCATGTATGGAACGCATATCAAAATTGATTAATTAAATAGACAAGTTGATTCTAATCCCATTTAAAAGTCCTCACGGTTATGCGTGGTTAGAAGATACTTGAATTCATTTATTTTTTTTTAAATTTTGAAATACTACTAATATCATTTAAAAGTCCTAACGGTTATGCATGGTTAGTAGATATTCAAATTCCTGATATAAATATACCACAAATAGACACAACTATATGGTTTTATATGATGACATCATCCCTATCATTCTAAAGTGGAATATGCGTCAAACAGAGTATTTATTATTTTTGTTTGATTTTTTATTGAAATTTAATATTTATACTCGATTGAGTATTAATGTATTATTAATGTCTATCACTTTATATCTATTTTTCTAACATTATTACTCTTTTGCTGATAACAAAAGGGGGAGAGAAAAGTTAAGATTTTGGAAAATAATGGTTAAATATTTTATATTTGCATCAAGGCTCATTTGAATATTTTTATGCATATATGAAGGGGGAGCTTTGTGTAGAGAGGGAGCATTCAAATAGGGGGAGCAAATTGAATGATCAAATACATTTAACAAATTCAAAATCTTAAATATATGTTTGTTATCATCAAAAGGGGGAGATTGTTGAATATGCGACTATATGATTTTTATTTGATGATAATAAACATATATATATATATATATTCATTTAAATGTATTTGTTATTGTACTATTTTATTTTCACAGATTAAATACTTGCTGAATAAAATAAATAACACAGAATTTAAATTCAAACAGATATTTTATTCAAACAAATATTTATTACAATTTTGAATAGTACAAATTCAAGCTCTCACTATATAAATACACAATTTTGACTACAATACAAATTTGACTACATCACGATTCACATTTACATTTGACCTCACTACATATCACTCGTTCACTCAACTCGTATTATATCTTCAACTTCATTCCAAATTGAATCCAGCATCCAAGCAATCTACAAAAATATACACTGACGCAGTAAAATTGAAAATAAAATATTTTTGCAGTATAAAATAAAATGTGATTTTGAAAATTTTATTTGCCTCAGTTATTTGGGTTGTTTCGTCATCATTTAATTCTGAATTCATCATACACGAACAGCTTGTGACATGCACAGTGTATCACTGTACATCCCACAAGGTCGTGCACACCGATATCCACTTGATAAATCTACAGGGACAGGTGAGCATAAGGTCAAACCTAAATTAATAGCTTGGTTCAACTCAAGTGAAATACAGGTAAAATCACGACACGAGCACAAGGTCAAACCCGAGCTTTTTTCTGGATTCAACTCAGGTGCAAATCAAAATGTACAACACGAAATGATCAAGTTCAATATCAAAGCAAACCCACATGTACATAATGGCAGCAACTCCAAATCAAGTCACGGTTCAAACCAAGAATGCAACACTGCTTCATATACGTGTAGTCAAGCTACATGAAGACTAACAGTAAGCAGTGCCAAAAGAACAGCAACCTAAATGTACAAGTGAAGCCACCGGAATATCAAATCAAGCAAGACAGTGGCTCAACATCAAAGACACAAATGACATGCAAATATCTCAAAGGCACAGACCAACAGAAAATATGCATATATACATGTCGACCAGGCTGCACATTGAAGACTATATGCAAAGCAAGTACACATGAACTGCACGGACAAATGAAACAACATGTATACATATATCCTGAGGCAACATGGAAGCAGTGCACAAGTATACCAGACCAGGCGACATAACAAACATGCACATGCAAAGGCTACACAAGCATGATGCAGTAAAACAGTAAATGCAACCTGAACAAAAGACTACAAGTACAAAGCATACATGTGGTTGTAGTGAAGACACACATCAAACTCACTATACAATACAACCTTCTCAGGTCAAAATCAAATTGTACAAAACTGAAGTGATAAAACACAGTAGTGGCACTAAAAGTAACATCAATACTGTTCACAAATAAATATAGTGAATTACAGTGAACCAGACAAGCTTGCATAATCAAATCAATGAAGTAGTGTCAGTGACAGTACCGAAGTCATCAAAGTCAGAGACATAATGGACGAAACCAATGCACAAAGCGTATGCAATGCTCAAGTACAGGCCGAGACAGAATCAAGTTTAAAAGTCAAGGCCGATAGCAACAGAGTTTCAAACATGCAGTGACAACAAATGCATAGCCACAACAATGCAAAACTACTCCAGACGGAGATGTACAAGATGATAGCACATATATACATACATGAATGCATATATATACATGCAAGCAATCAAGTACAGTATTGAAATCATAGTAAAAAAATGCAGTGCAAAAGTACAGATTGCAGTGATGCAAAAATCACAACAGAATCAAATTCCAAAATCAAGTCAGATCTGTGTTAATCAATGTCAAAGAAAGCCGTGTTTTAAATCAAAGTCAGAGACGTGATGACCAAGAAAAGATTGAACAGCTCAAAATCAAAGCCGTGGTAATCAAGGAAACTAGCGAGTTCAAAATCGATTTCGTGAAAATCAAGTAATCAAATATACACGAATTGGAACAAGTCAGAATCAAACTCAAGCATCCAAGCAACATCGATCGGCCAAGCAAGAGCAATTGATAAATTCAAATAACTCCAGACGAACGAAAATACAGGGGATCGAACCCTATATAAACACTAACATCATCGGCAGTTTTAATCATTGAGTTCAAGCATTCAACCAAGAGAGCAAAAGGCATAAATTACATACTGGAATCAAAGTCGAACTCAATCATCGAGAAGCAGCCGAGCGCAACTCAAAGAGACGAACGATCGACAAAGCAAACACGCGAATATCCATTCGATCGATCAACATTCTAGTAGCGGAAGCCCTAATTTTTCATCAGAGAGAAACAAAGAAGAACGCCCCAACATTATCACAAAAGAAAAGAAACAGGCCAAATAAAGGAAACGAAAGGGGAACGAAATAATTTACTTAAGTTTATTTGGACCGGCTTTGTTCAATTTCTATTGGATTTTAATAGTTAAAAATTAGGGTTTTTGATTTTAAACTGTTTTTAATTTGTATTTTCCTTTTAAACCGTTGTATTTACTAGTCGTGTGACTAGGGGACAAACTACGTGGCGTAGTTTGAGAATTCGCAACTCAGTGGCTGAGTTGTGGCAGGGTTTTGAGCATAGAGTTAGGATTAGTCGATAGCGGGTGTCGCGAGTTTACGTGTGTAAGCGTCTGACTATCTAATTTCTAGTAGAAACCTTGGGGGCAGCATGTAGGCAGGGTTTTGCCGAAGCTGGGTAAATCTGTGTGTTCTATTTTTATTCTGCTATATCTGTGCTGCTATTATTCTGCTGTGATTTGTGTTGAAAATATTTTATATAAACTTCCGCAATAATTTTTATAATTAATAGTATCACCCTATTCACCCCCCTCTAGGGTGAAATCGATCCTACATATTACTCCTTTGTAGAATTTGCATATTACTGAAGTGGAAATTAGAAATGAAAGGATTTTAGTGATTTTAAATTTAATGATGGGTTCGAATAAAGGTTTCTTTGAAATCAAATAAGTTGTTTTAAAAATATGGATTTTGAAATTAGATGAGAGAATCAATAATTATCATGTTAAAAGAGAAGGAATTAAATAAAAGAGGTGTTTTGTTAAATTAAATTGAAGTGTTTTTATAAAAAGAAGTGGAGAAAAATTAGAGTGAAATGTATTTAAATAAAACCCTTCATCTCGTTAATTACTAATTAAATAATATTTCTATGTGTGTATGGTTTGTTGTTGATTAGATTGTTACGAACGAGACGAAGTTTGTAACGACTCGAAATTTTAGTCACTTGAATTTAGAATATTTAATTTGTTTTAAATATTGAAAAGTAATTTTTATAAGTTAAATAACTTGGATTTGAAATATAACGATTTATTTGATAACTAAATTGTTGAATTTAATATCGGAATTGTTTAAATAATTGAATCTTGAATTTGATATGAATGAAAACGATTTCAAAAGTTGATTTAAGTTCTATTTAAATAAGTAGGAAGATAGTAAACTTTTAAATTTGTATTAAAAGTGAATGAACTAATTTTTATAATAATTCATTTTAATTAACGTATAAAAATAGCCTTCCGGGGTATTGTCTCGGATTTCGATGAAACTAGTTTCATCGGATCCGTAATAGTGAATTATTATATGTTGTCAATTTTCATGGCGATCGGACGTATCGTTTGGTCGTGCGAGTTCGAAATGCGTAGAAACTAATTAAAGAAATTTTAATTAAAATAATTTGATTTTGGAAAGTTAACTTTTGTGATGGAATTGGCTTTCGATATATATTCCATTGTGTTCAGAATAACGGTGTAACATATAGAACGCCAGGCAACACACTTTGTTTGGAGTTCAAAATTTTCACGAATGAGTAGTGCCGTGAAATTTTCTATATAAGGACTTGGAAATTTTATTTTTGCAATCCAAAATCCTAGTTTCTTCAGCCGCCACTTTAAAATTTCAATGGCTGAAAATAGCCCATCTTCCTTCCTCAATTTCTCTCCAACCACGCACTTTTTGGCTTCGACTTCGAATCGGAAGATGAAGAGCTCGACGAGCTCTACAAGATCAACGGTGGAATCATGCTATCATCGACGATGGGGGGTGTATAGGGGTCGCGTTCGTTCACGCTAGGGCATGCCTTATGCAACGTTGTGGTCAACCAAGCTTGAGTGGCGGTTGTCATAGGTGCGGCACGTGATGATGAAGGCAACGACAACGTTAGATTGAATTTCGGTGGAGCATAGAGGCGGCGACGATCGTGGAAAAGCATCAGCGTTGATGGGTTCTTGTGTTGCTTGGGGATGATATTTGGGAGGGAAGGTAAGTTAAAAGTTTAATTTAATTTTGTTAATGTTAATTATAAATTAATTTATTTCAACGTTCGTTAATTCATAATTTCTTCGTACAAGGTCCAAATTGAACGTGGCGAGTTACGCTGCAATCGTATCGATGAAGGCTACGCTATGGAGTTGGATTGGATGGATTTGGAGTAAGTTGGAATTTTGGGTTAAAATTGAACACCCATTCAATTTTAATTCAAAATGGAATATTTTGGCGACTATTAAAATCAAAGTGAGTTAATCTCACCTTTTTGGTTAACCATAAATATTTCTAATCGATAAAATTATTTAATGGATGTGTGAATATTTTATTGTTGGTTGTTGTTGACTGTTTGGATAATTTACTAATTATTATTAGTTGGATTGGATATATTCCCGCCTTTTGGAGCGAATGAGACCCTGTTGCGTTCCTGTGTAAGAGCGGATGACCTTTTGTATACGAATCCCGCCTTGAAGCGGTTGATTTACATTTTTATGATTATATACTGTATGTGATGTAGAGGGACAGGTTGGAGGGATCCAACGGGATTCCTCACACTGTTGATTTTATTTTTCATATAAATTGACATATGATATGTGGGATGTTATAATTGATGGCATGGACACGATTTTGTTTATTTAGTGCTTTAGTAGCACTAGGTATTATATTTTGGTATTTTAAATACTATAAAATAGGGATTTGATTTAAACAAGAATTTCAAAGTGATTTGGAAATTTTATATATTTAATAATTTTTCTAAAGTAAAAGTATGTTAGATATTATAAAGTTAGGTTTAATAAAATATTTTAAATAGAGATTTTGAACTGTGAATAAAGATTTTTTTAAAATAATCTTAGAAATAAGTCCATGTTTTATAATAAAGGATTACCGTTTTAATAAGAAGATATAAATAATTATTAGTTATATAAAGCGATATGTATATAGTATATACAAATATTAAGATTTATTTATCAGTATGGAGATTTATAAAGGTGATAATATATAAAGTGACATTTCACAAGTATAGTTAAGATTTGTACATTCATATTTATTAATAAAGGGATCGATATAAACGGTGTTTTATAAGTTAAAAGGAGACTATTATTATTTAATAGATTGGAGAAGTAAATCAAACGGTGGATTTATTTGAAGATGAGGAATGTTGTTTTAGAAAATAGTTGATTCTATTTTGAAAATTGAAAGTGAGGGTAATTTGGGACTGTTAAACGATATTTTATAAATTGAAAGAAATTTATAGAAGAAAGTTATACCTGTGGAAGTAAGGTTAAAAATCGTTAAAACTTATGTTTGGATGGATTTTATGAATAAGTGAGATTTAAAAGGGATGGAATTATAAATTGAGTTCATAAATAAAGGGATTTTATGAAAGAAAATTTCATAAAATAAAAGAGATTTATAAATATAGCTTTATAAATATGGAAACGATTATGTAGAAAATTAGGTATGGATTTTTATCAAGGGAATATAATTAGGTTTAAATTTTTTTTTATTTATATTAGTACCATTTAAAAGTGGTTCATCAATATTTTAATATTTTGAAAAGTTTATTATTTAAATTATTAATAAGGTTTGAAATAAATTTTAATTATTTATCAGTAAGGCTTTGGAAATTAATTATTAGTATTTATAATGATGTTGAAGATAAATTATTTTTGTTTATCTAAGAATGTTTTGGAAATTATTAATTATTATTTTAAGATGTTTTAAAGTTAGTATTTATTCATAATGTTATTAGTATATAGTAGTGTTTAAAGGAAAAGATTAGAATTTTATTTTAAATGTTTTCGAGATTTAAAATAGGGTTTTATAAACAGATATGGGTTATAAGAGGAATCTTACAACATGTTTTACGTAAAAGAAGATTGGTTAAAGGATAAAAGCGTTTTATAAATGGATTTAGATATTGATAAAAGAATTTTAGAAGCGGATTTATAGATTTATAAAAGGAGTTTTATAAATAGTTTGGTGGATTTTATGATGGAGTTATAAATGTTTTTAGAATTGAATGAAAAGGAGAAATCTTCCCAAATGTTGGTGAATATACTTATGCCGTTGAGATAATTATATGGATATTTTTTTTCTAAGTGTTGAGAATAGGGATTTGTGGGTATATATGTATATCTTTGTAAAAGTATTTTGGTATGAATGTTTACAAAGTGATTTGAGAAAATCGAATAATTTGTTAAAAGGGGCTTAGTGTTGCTTGGTGGTTAACCAATTTTGGTTTTCACTATGGAATAAAATCCCTGATTGAATGTGTGTTATTCGATAGTTACATAACCGACTATCGAAATTGGACCATAAACTTAACTTTGGAAATATCTAGGAGAAACACGTGAGTTATAGGGCACAGTCATCTCCGATGATGCTAAACTATGCGTATAAATCTCATTTTGTTCTCCTAGGACAATGATAAGGAAATCCGTCCACTAATGGGAAGGAGGTGATCTCTGATCTTATATTTGACTATTTATTTCCTAAAGAATCGGAGTTGAGTTTATCGGGAATTATCAAATGTTGTTTCGAAGAGACCGAGATCGGGTATGTTATCCAAAAACCACTTGATCCAACGAATGTGTTTCGAAGTGAAGAGATGATGGAATTAAAGATGGAGCTCTCAATTGTTTCGTTCAGTCCCAGAACGAACTTGTATGGATGAATGCTGGTATTGCATCCTGGAAAGCAGTGTTAGCATTCCACGTGGGAAGTGATATAAAAGGTAAAACGTAGCCTCAAGCCTCATTAACCGGGAATGACTAAAACATGGGAGATGTAGTAGGGCTAAGTGGGTCGCTACCAAGTAGGGTATGATCATCCCTATTTAGAGTGGCTATGATCTCTCATTTGTATGCTTCGGGGCCCATTAATGGAGGGGTGATCATATTCTGTACTATCCAGTAAAGGGTAGTCCGGTACTATGTTGGCAGGGGTCGATAGGTTCGACCTCGGTGTTATTTTATCTAGAGATGCACCATGATGGGCGGTACCCCAGTAGCCCAATCATTGTATGGAATCCATTTTCCAATACGAACCTTTACGGTTTTAGTTGTATACCTATTATGCTGGAATTTAATTAATGTACAATTTTCGGATAAGATTAATAAGTATTTATATTTAGACACTATTATAATACCAGACAATTTCATATGAAATTGTTTTGGTTATCGTAAGGTAAAAACACGTCCGTGTTTATATGCGGAGTGGTCTAACGAGATACTTTTGATTTTCAAAGGATTTTTATAACTCTAAATCCAATTGGGTGTGTTTTTCTCACGCTGGTTTTCCAGACTGACTCGGGTGTTACTTTATTATAATGCTCGGGTCAGACCGAGCATATTTACAGATTACTTTGGATGCATTGGAGCTTAGGAGGTGAGTGAGAGGCCCGCATGACGTATTCACGTATATGTTTATTTTTGCTATTTTGTTGTTGAAGTCATCAACAATTGTAAGGACAGGTTGTTATAACTGTCCAGGCTGATGATCGTTATTTGTGTATACCCTGATGAATGTAAGTATATAACAGTTTTCTTTTGTAAAGATCATGGGTATTATATTATATATTGTTCCGTTGCGATTGTGAGATTCTGTGTTGTTTTTTTAGTTTTTCTGTTCTTCTTCATCTATTCTCTTCTTCTTTCCTCTTTCTTACCCATAACTATCGCTCTTTCCGTTCAATTTAGGTTGGACATGTGTGGTTTATTATCAGCTTGAATTGTACAGATTAGCGGGTCGTTACACCATGGTTTCAGAGCTTAGGTTGAGCGAATACCTAGGCTTTGGTGGGAATTTACTCATTTGAGATAGGGTAAGCGAGACCTTAGGATGAGTTTGAGTGTATTTACATGAGGCTTATTTGTTAGTGATTATAAAAATGTAATGACCCGTATATTTTAATGGTTTTAATAATATATTTAATTGAAATTTTGTGAATTTTTAAATAATAAAATTTGAAAATAAAAATTTGATATTTGGATTACGTCTATTTAAACATAATAAATGGTAAATTTTCATTAGATAATTTGGAAGTTTATTTTATTGTGTAATTTTATTTAAATTCAAATCAGTTAAATTTAATGATAATAAAATGTTTTCCAAACTCGAATAATTTATACAATAAATTTGTAAATCATCTACTGAATAAAACGTCATCTTTCGTTTCGTCAAATTTGGACTGTTATACTCCGTTTATCTTATGTTAACGGTAAAAAGTGAACGCTAACACCCGGTGTGTGTAATAGAATTGTGAAAGCACCACCCGTTGGTACGGGAACAGAATATAAGCTGAAAATAGCAGAAAAGCAGTAAATGAACAACAGATTTAAAGTGGTTCGGCCCGTAATTGAGCCTACGTCCACTTTATAGTCTTTTATTGCTGATTCGGTTACAATTTGATACAATATCCATCAAAATACAATACAACTTGATCATGAAAGCACTCTTGGCTACTAGCTCGATCTTTGATGATGAAACTCGACGAATCCGTGTTGGATGTAAGGAGCTCTTCTTGAAGATTGTTGTAGTGTCTCGAATGCTTGAAGATCTTTGATTGCTGAATGAGAGGAGGCTTCGACAGCGTAACGACGCTTGGAGGAATGAATGGCCAAAAGTCCCTTTCATGTTGGAAGTGGTGGCCTATTTATAGGAGCAGATTTCTGAGCTCTCGGTTTGGCCAAGTCATGAGTTGTGACCGACTCATGGTAAGTCATAACTCGTATTCGACTTAAGATGTCTCGTGGGCGCCATATTTGGTCCATCTTGTGGCTCAGTTGGAAGACAAGTGCTAAGTCGTTGTCGACTCATCAGATCAAAGTAGCACAGGTAAGGGCTTTGGATTCCAGCTTGATAGCCTTTAAGTCGTAAGCCTGATGAGTCGTACAGACCTTGTGAGTCGTAAGACCTCATGAGTCGTAAATCTGATGAGTCGTACAGACCTTGTGAGTCGTAAGACCTCATGAGTCGTAAGTTTTCTTGACTTGTTGAACCGTCTGGACCATGAGTCGTAAGAAGCTTTTCTCGTTGAATCATGAAGCTCTTAAGTTGTAGACGACTTATAGCAAACCATGAGTCGTAGATGACTTATAACAAACCATAAGTCGTAGATGACTTATAACAAACCATGAGTCGTAGACAACTTATAGCAAACCATGAGTCGTAGACGACTTATAGCAAACCATGAGTCGTAGACGACTTAAGGCCTTCCAAATAGTTAGGTCGCTAGGCAAGTTAAGTCGCTGAGTCTCTTAAGTCGTAGAAGAGTTAACTTGATGAGTCGTAAAGCCTGATGAGTCGTAGCATGTTAAGTCGAAACCTTCTTAAGTCGTAGAGACTTTAACTCGTTGAGTAGTTAAGTCGGAGACTTCTTAACTTCTTAAGTCGTAGGTCGCTTAACTCGCTGAGTCGTCAAGCCCTCAAGTCGTACATCCACTGAGTCGTAAACTTGTTAACTGGTAAACTGTTAAGTCCCACCATGTCTCAGGTCGCTAACCTTTTAACTCGTAGGTCGCTGAGTAGGACCATTCCTTAGATCGGAGTCTACTGAGTCGTAGATCATCTAAGTCAACTTGTTAAGTCTCGCAATCCTTAACTCGTTAAGTCTTGAGACGTATACTTCTTAGGTCGTGGATAATTCAGGGTTAACATTTGCCCCTCGAAATACACGCCTAAGTCGTAGGTCGTGTGTTTCGATTCATTTTAGCTCGTGTGAGTCGATTCCAATTCCTTCGACCTGAGGTATAAAACGCTTAGGTCTTACCTCTTATCTTCTTCTTCCTATCACTCGTGCTTTAAGTCGTATCTGTCATTAACAAGATCTCAAGCTTCCAAAGGCGATTTCGACTCGATTTACCTCCAACCACTTCTAGTTACATCGCGTAAGCGTCTTCTCCCTTTTCCCAATCGCTGACCATTGCTATCGACCTTTCTCCATGAATTCTTCCCTCGGTCTTTGCGAATACTGCTATGTAGGATATTCATGGAATTAAGGTGGCTTGATATGGCTTGTAATGATTTGTGATCTGTGGTGGTTTAGAAATAGGGTTGACGAAGAAGCTAACCGGTGAATGGGTTAACGGGTTGGATAGTAAGGGTTAGGAGTTGGATGGATATATGGTTAACGAGTTAGGGATCAAACGAGTCAGGAGTTAGATGGACTAAATTCTGGATCGACTTATCACTTACAGCAACCTAAGCTTTGAGTCGTAGCCGAGTTACGACTTATGACTTAGAGAATTGAAGTCCCCTTTTAAACCCTACGACTTACGACTTAGAGAATAATTGTTCCTAGCTCGCAGGAACCATTTGAGTCGTTTTGTGACTTAACACTTCAGACTTTGCTTGAATGTGGTACGATTGGAGAGTTATGACTCAACTTGATTCTTAGCATATCTTTTAGTCCGTGACCGAGCTAGAACTTGAGGAAAATCTGACCCATGCTAAGTCGAGAATGAATTAGAACTTGAGCAAATTTTTCACTGCCTCGAATGTTGAGACTTGAGTTATTTGAACCTTGTTGCATTCTTTTGTAGATTGTCAATAATTCTAACTGCCTGTTATAACATTTACAAAAAAACTGGGACGAATATACTGCCACCGACTGCCCACATCGAATGACAGATTAGTTGATAAAGATTAAATTAAATTAAATGAACTGTATGAGTGAAATGCTACACAATAACCAACTCAAGTGAAGTATTAAAGCAAAATCGTAATGGTTAACTAAAACTGATTTGTCTGCATTAACACTGCACTTGAGCATTAACAAGTTCTGAAATCTCGTAATCGACTGATTGTCAGTTAGTTTAATTCCAGTTATATTTGCTTTTTCTTATTTTTATTAGTTTTGCACAGCACTTCACACTTTTAGGAAACGTGCACCTTCACTTTTGAACATTCGGCTGATTGTGTAGAATGGCATCTCATCAAGAAGACTTGGAATCAGCTGGAGAAGCTTTTCCAATTGCTATCCCGCTGAATGATCCCCCGGAAAGGATTCCTACCACTCTGAGTCATAAAGCCTTCCGTCATTTATGCACCCAGTTTGGCATCGCTGAATCTGACGCTTTGCTCCCTGGAGTAAATGACACTGCTGATAGGCCGCCCCACGGCTTTATCGCAGTGAACCGCCAAATGTGCTTGAGTGGAGCGATTCCCCCGTTTAATGACTGTCTTCAGAACTTCTCCTTCGATTATCTATCTCCCCTTTTCAACTTCATCCTAATGGCTACGCCATCCTGCTGGGACTGTGTGTGCTTTTTAGGAGAATGCTAGACCGTTTTCCCAGTTTTGGAGAAATTTGCTTTCTATGCTCATTTACAAAGAACAAAGACCATCCCTCTATCACAGTTGTAAGGAGTGCCAGGAATCGTAAACTGATTATTGGTCTTCCCGAAAGCGTTCCTGGGTTTCTGAGCCAGTTTTTCTTTGTTCGTTGTCCCCCCGGGATTTTACGCCATTTGGAGAGTGGGAAGTACGATTATCTATCTTTTCCCTGTGTTTTCTAAATTCTTTGAAGTCCAAATTGTCAAGTGTTAACTTCTTTTTCTACTGTTTCAGCGCTTCCTCCCCCCTCTAGGGAACCTCGTCACAAGACTACCTTTGAGAGGCTTATGGCCGTGCCGGCTGAGGAGAGGAGTGTTCAATTTCTATTGAGAGATGAGTTCCTCCACGAATTTGGACTCTTACATCCTTCCCGTTCCACTCAGCCACATGAAGTTCCTGATTCTCCTGCTGAGGAGTCAGATGCCCCTGTTCCTGCTAAAGAACTTTTACCGCAAGATCTTACCGCTGAGACTTCATTGGTAAAGTGTTCTACTCCTACCGACATTGCTGGATCGTCCAGTAAGTTAGCACTTGCCCCGGTTGTTGAAGAGGAGGAAAATCTTCACACTCTTGAAAAGACGGCTGAGGTGGAAGTTGAAAAAGATAATTCTCCCATGCACCATGGCGATGATACTTTTGACAGTCTGAGCGACATTATGATAACCTCTCAGGAGCTCTTTAAAGATGATGTTTCTAAAGTGGTCCCTCCTATTATCGAAGCAACTTCTTCTTTGCAACAAACCACAACGCCTTCCACACAACTTATTGCCATTTCTACACCCAAAAGTGGTTTGTAGTCTGACGCGTGTAGTTTGCACATCACACACACTTAGAATTTTGGAACTTATATGCACTTAGCTTCTTCAATTTGAGGATTTCTAAAACTGGTCTTTTTCTTCAATCTCAGATTCTTTGATGGGGCGAAGCGGCTCTTACTTCAACAAATTCCAGCGTTACGGAAGTCGTGAGGCTTATGACTTTAGAAGTTATATCGGTGCTGTGAAGGAAACTGATGAGGAGAGGGCTGCCAGAAAGGCTCATGAGAGGCGAGCTCATGAAGAGCGTCGCCGGAGAGAAGATGAGGGATACTATGGGAATAGGGACGAGCGACGTGACTCTTCCCGCAGAAGCGACGATCCTTACAAGAGGAAATCTTACGATGACAAGGGGAAGAGTCATACTTCCGATGATTCCAGCAAACGGATCAGACTTGGCGAGAAAGATACATCTAATATCTCGGAAAAGACTACCGCTTCTATTCCTCCTAATACATCTTCCGGTTCTCCTGCCCTTAAGGAGTCTGACATCCAGACAATCATTAATAGGCCACAGTACCAAGCTGGAGATGGTCCTCCCACACTCCAGAGCCGATTTCCGAATTGGTGTCTGAAAGGAGTGCGTTTTGATTTGGATTTGGTCCCCATTGATAAGCAGGCGATGCTGAAAAATGTCGATGCTGTAAAACTTGACATCGAAAGAATGTCTGGATGGCAGAAGCTGGTTGATGAACTTCAAAGGGTCAACCATATGAACCTTGAGGCGATGATGACCATGGAGAATGATAAATCTGAGTGGGACAAATGGCGTAAGCAGCATGACGCGGAGATGAAAAGCATTAGCGATGGTTATGGGAAGCTCGAAGCTGAAGTTGAAAGACTTAAAAAAGAGCTTGCTACTTCTTCCACTTCTTATTCTCAGAAAGAAGAAATGCTTCAAAAACAAGTTCGAGACGCCCATGCTGCTCAGAGAGATATTGAGGTGAAACTCGAAGCAGAACAGCAGGTTACGAGAAAATACCGCGATGATGCTGTTCAGCTTCGAGAGAAAGTCAGCTCTCAAGATTTAGAAATTATAAGACTGCAATCTCAGCTACTGAAGGCTGAAAGAGAACGTGATGAAGTTCTCTCTGGTAAAGCTGCAGCCGAAGAATCCCATAAGGCGACCATAGCCACCATTGACGCGACTCTGTTCGACTTTTATATGCATTGTGTCCTGGGGCGTGGGAGCCTTTCATTTTTGGGGCCAGAATATGAAGTCACCTTGGCGGAAGTATGGGAGGCAATCATTGACTTGTTTGGTGGTGCCGGATATTCTGAAACAGATCTTTAAGCTACCTACTTAGGTGAGAGCGACCGCGCTGCCCTTGCCAAAGGAAAAGAGCAGCTTATCCGAGTGCGGGCCGATGCGACGGGAGAGAAGCTTCCTGAGACAGAAATACCTCCTATTGCTCCTGCTTATACTTCGGCTTTAGCTTACGCGGATATTACTGGCTCTAGTTCTCATTCCACGCCTCCCGCTAAGGTTGACAAAGAAACTGTAACCACCCCTACAGAGGAAGAGGCAATGAAGGACTTCGAAGCTCGGGAATTTGAGATTGATCTCGCTAAACCGGCTTCTCCAGGTAACTTTGACGATTTACGGTCTTCTTTTTTTTCTCGGAGAATACTGATTTTGATTTCTTTTATTATGCAGCAGTCGTGCCGGAAACTGCACCAATTCTTCCTTCTTCAGCTGCCGTTCCTCCTCCTTCTCAAGTTATTCCTCTTCCAGCTTCTCAACCAGGTTCACAGGAAGAACCAATAGCAGCCCTTCAAGGTTTGGACGAACCACCTGCTTCCGAAGAACAGAAGGCAGAAGGTCTGGAAGATAGCGAGAAGACCCCGGAGCGGTCTTTTGACTACGACACAAAGCTTTCTACATTTCTTGCTCCGGGGAGTGAGTCTTCTTCCAAGAAGAGGGGAAAGCGTGCGGTTTCGAAGAAAGGAAAGAAGAGTTCTTCTGCTGCTGGAGATGAAGCAGAGATTGATCCGGCCGAGTCTCTTTCTCCTTCTTCTCCGATACGGCCTACGAAGCTAATTGCCAGGCCGGGTAAAAGCTCCAAGGGTGGGAAGAAGGGGAAATGAGTTTGATTTTGTCTTTTCTGCTTTTTGTATTGACCGGGGATTGTGTGGATACCGGTCTCCGCTTCTTTTTGTAACCTGTACAATGGAAAAAATTTCTCATAGTGTTGAAATAAATAGATATTTTTCTTGTACAAATCCTTGTGTATGTAGGAATACATCTGTTTTTCATTTGAAGTGTAGAGTAAACGATTCTTTCTATTTTTACAAACTTTTTGTCTGTGTTTCAAGAACGCATTTACTCCACATCTTTATTACGTGATATTTCAATGAACTTGTGGTATGTCGCTTGTATATTACTTTTATTACTGTAACTGAATTGTATAATGTTGCCCCCATACCACAAGTGCGTTGCAATATTACTCGCTCTTATAAGACTGATACTCTTATATTTGAGAATAACTATTCCACTTTTGAGGAAGGAATCATTCCGCTTTTAATTGAGTATGTCTCGTTTTTAGAGAAGTTTTTACTTTCTCTTTCTTCCTGAAGAACACTTCAACTTTTGGGAATAATCACTTTTATTTGTTTAAAGGTGAATTTTCCTGCATAGTGAAATGAGCTTCTGTAGAAGGTTTTGATTTCGTGCCCCAGTAAAGGGTTTATTTTTGGTACTTCAAGCAATGTGAAGTACGTCTCTGCAGAGGTTTTTTTTGGTCTTCGAAGAGAAGCAATTTTGGTCTCCGAAGAGAAGCATGTTTTGGCATTTCAGCTCTGGTGAAGTGGGTCTCCAAAGAGAAGCATTTTGCACTTCTACACGGGTGAAATGTGCCTCCAAAAAGGGCTTTTTAGTATTTCATCACTGGTGAAGTGGGTCTCCGAAGAGAAGCATTTTGCACTTCTACACGGGTGAAATGTGCCTCCGAAAAGGGCTTTTGCCTCCGAAGATGGCTTGTGCCTCCGAAGAGGGCTTGTGCCTCCGAAGAGGGCTTGTGCCTCCGAAGAGGGCTTGTGCCTCCGAAAAGGGCTTTTGCCTCCGAAGATGGCTTGTGCCTCCGAAGAGGGCTTGTGCCTCCGAAGAGGGCTTGTGCCTCCGAAGAGGGCTTGTGCCTCCGAAGAGGGCTTGTGATTGCCTGGAAGTTACTTTCTCATGGTCGGAGGGGTCCACGGGACAGGCGCAAGTTGCTTGATTGGATGTTTGTTTGTACAAACGATCGCAATCAATTAACAAGGTGCCCCTTCGGTGGTCCTACCAATCTTTTTGATTGAGGAAAGCACTCCCATTTATTGGCGTGCCTCGTTAGAGGGCTTTGGTTGGTGTGCCAGGAAGGTTGCGTCTTAGGGGCAAGTAGATCCATGGGATGGACACAGGCTGCCTGATCGGATGCATCACAATCAGTTAGCGAGGGTCTTATTCCTTCTGCTTGGGAAGGTATCCCTTTAGTGGATCTACCGGCTTTCCTGTTGAGAGGCATACCTCCCTTTGGCTACTTTCATGTTTGTCCGCTCATATTGTATCATCATCCGCCAATCTGCAATCCTTTATCATCGTTTCCAAGCGCGTCTTCCTTTCTTTTGCAAGTAAATTGCTTTATCCGAAGAAGTAGACTTCACTGTTGAATGACTCCACAGAGTAAACGCAAGTTATTTGGTTGGATGCCTTTTTATATCAACGATCGCAACCAGTTAACGAGGGCTTGACACAGTGGAGCCGTCAACTTTTTATGTGAAGTTCCTCTTGTATGGGATTTGAGTTTGGAATTTTTGTTGCTTGAAATTTGCTTTAATAAATGATTTGTAAGGCTCGCTTAGCTTTGCGATGGGTGAGCTTTGCTTTAATGACCTGCAGTATTAGATCGACATTTTAGCAATACATTTAGAGTATTTACACATCGAAATATAACAGGCATTTTATAATAGAAAACACATAATGCATAGTTTTTCATTATTGAGTCACGCTGATTTCTCAGCGGTTTACAATGCAGAAGTTACACATCCATCATTATCTTTACAAATTCAAGCAATGCTGTTAAGTAAAAATGAATGCTAGTTATTGTTGTTTCAGAATCTCCAAGCTGGATTTCCATTTGTGCTTGATTCATAGCTTTTGGATTTTTATGCCAGAGAAAGTGAGAGATGCCCCAGCCGCAGTTTTGTGGGTAATTAGTAGTCATCCCAACTTCTGCTTGCTGGGTATCGTCCCCCTGTGATAGCATTAATGACAAGCTTTTCTGAATCTTGCACTGCAGTGTTGTTGTGAGAATCGGATTGATGGGTAGGGTGTTGTTGATCCCGAGTGGATGAGGTTGGATCGACTCCGCTTCTCTTAACGTATTGTTGGAGTTTACCTTGTTCCAGCAATTCTTCAATCACTTTCTTTAACTGGCGACATTGGTCAGTGTCATGGCCAGGTTGATTGTGAAATTGGCAGAATTTTCCATTACTCTTTGCACCTTTCGTCATCTCAGGTGGCTTAGGATACCGGACAACGTCTTTTGTTGCAAAAAAGATATTTCTTGGTGTATCAGTTAAAGGAGTATAATCCGAAGAATTAAAGCGGCGAGGTTTCTTTTCATTTCCCTGGTTCTTTCCTCCTTCATTCTCCCTTTTCTGACTTTCAGATTCTCTTTTCCTAGGTGGGACACTGTTATTACTAGTTTGGGCAGTAACCACCTTCGACGTCGTAGAAAGGCTTTCAAGGCGAATGAACTCGTCGGCCTTTTTATAAAATTTATCAAGTGAATTCGGTTCCTTCATCTTTAGCCATATTCCAAATTTACTCGATTTATCAATGGCTCGCATCAAATAAGTCAGGATCATGCGTGGTTCCGCATTTTCTACTTCGGCTAAAGCTATATTGAAACGGCTCAAGAAAGATTTGATCGATTCTCCGGGCGCTTGTTCCAGGTTAGACAGTGACATTATATCCTTAGCTTTTGAAGCATACAATCTGAACTGTTCTTTGAACTTTTGCGTTAAGTCGGAGAACTTATCTACAGACCGTACTGGAAGCTTTGTGAACCAAAGTAAAGCCACACCTTCCAGGTATACTGGAAAGTATCGACACTTGATCTCGTCTGATGCTCTTGCACCGGTCATATGCCAATCGTATTTGTAGAGGAAATGATTAGGGTCACTGGTTCCCCTATAGGCTTGGATAATAGGAGGTGCAAATTTCCTTGGAAAATCCGCTTTCAAGATCCTTTCAGTAAACGGAGTTCTACTTGGTGCAAATCCCTAGTCGTTCTCATCCTCTTCCCTTAGCATGCTCTCTTTCATGATGCGGTTAACCATTTTAGACAGGTATTCTTTATTGTTCAAAGACACCTCTGGACAAGCATCAGTTCTTCCCTCGGAAGTTTGTCCGGGCATATGTTCATGACAAGTTGGTTGCGGCATAGAACCATCAGCTTGGAAAGGTGGCATTTCAGGAAGAGTAGTTTGATGGTTTTCTGGCTGACGATTTGCCCCGAGCAAAGCAGTTAACCTATCCATCATCAAAGCGTTTTGGGTTTCAATCTGTTGGTATAATCCAGAAACTCCATCATCCAATTCAGCCCTGGTGACTCCTACGGTTGGAGTTGCTTGGTCTGTTGTTGGGGAAGCGGAAGTCCCTTCGTGAGCATTTCTGGATCTGATAGGTCTACCTCTTCTTCCAGGAGCCATTATTTCGGATCTGGTTTTTAAGAGAGGTTCTTTTTATGAATCTTTGCGAAGCAATGGTGGATGATCGCCTGAGTTGGGTTCTCAGTGAAAGCACCAAAATGTTAACGGTAAAAAGTGAACGCTAACACCCGGTGTGTGTAATAGAATTGTGAAAGCACCACCCGTTGGTACGGGAACAGAATATAAGCTGAAAATAGCAGAAAAGCAGTAAATGAACAACAGATTTATAGTGGTTCGGCCCGTAATTGAGCCTACGTCCACTTTATAGTCTTTTATTGCTGATTCGGTTACAATTTGATACAATATCCTTTAAAATACAATACAACTTGATCATGAAAGCACTCTTGGCTACTAGCTCGATCTTTGATGATGAAACTCGACGAATCCGTGTTGGATGTAAGGAGCTCTTCTTGAAGATTGTTGTAGTGTCTCGAATGCTTGAAGATCTTTGATTGCTGAATGAGAGGAGGCTTCGACAGCGTAACGGCGCTTGGAGGAATGAATGGCCAAAAGTCCCTTTCATGTTGGAAGTGGTGGCCTATTTATAGGAGCAGATTTCTGAGCTCTCGGTTTGGCCAAGTCATGAGTCGTGACCGACTCATGGTAAGTCATAACTCGTATTCGACTTAAGATGTCTCGTGGGCGCCATATTTGGTCCATCTTGTGGCTCAGTTGGAAGACAAGTGCTAAGTCGTTGTCGACTCATCAGATCAAAGTAGCACAGGTAAGGGCTTTGGATTCCAGCTTGATAGCCTTTAAGTCGTAAGCCTGATGAGTCGTACAGACCTTGTGAGTCGTAAGACCTCATGAGTCGTAAATCTGATGAGTCGTACAGACCTTGTGAGTCGTAAGACCTCATGAGTCGTAAGTTTTCTTGACTTGTTGAACCGTCTGGACCATGAGTCGTAAGAAGCTTGTCTCGTTGAATCATGAAGCTCTTAAGTCGTAGACGACTTATAGCAAACCATGAGTCGTAGATGACTTATAACAAACCATAAGTCGTAGATGACTTATAACAAACGATGAGTCGTAGACAACTTATAGCAAACCATGAGTCGTAGACGACTTATAGCAAACCATGAGTCGTAGACGACTTAAGGCCTTCCAGATAGTTAGGTCGCTAGGCAAGTTAAGTCGCTGAGTCTCTTAAGTCGTAGAAGAGTTAACTTGATGAGTCGTAAAGCCTGATGAGTCGTAGCATGTTAAGTCGAAACCTTCTTAAGTCGTAGAGACTTTAACTCGTTGAGTAGTTAAGTCGGAGACTTCTTAACTTCTTAAGTCGTAGGTCGCTTAACTCGCTGAGTCGTCAAGCCCTCAAGTCGTACATCCACTGAGTCGTAAACTTGTTAACTCGTAAACTGTTAAGTCCCACCATGTCTCAGGTTGCTAACCTTTTAACTCGTAGGTCGCTGAGTAGGACCATTCCTTAGATCGGAGTCTACTGAGTCGTAGATCATCTAAGTCAACTTGTTAAGTCTCGCAATCCTTAACTCGTTAAGTCTTGAGACGTATACTTCTTAGGTCGTGGATAATTCAGGGTTAACATCTTATTTCTGGCAGATTGGCAGCATTTTTGGTACCGATTATCGACTTTTGATAGGATGATCGTACCACTAATATCTGTATACCGTTCTGATCGTCTCGTCTTGCTGATCTCTATAGTATATTCAATTCTGTGTTTTGAAGTCCGATACGCATCGGAATCTGCGAAATGATCATCCATATCGGTACCACTTTGAACTTTTTGAATTCATTTGTCTGTTCGTTTATCCACCATGTAATTTCCAATAGTCTTTAGCATTTATTTTTATATTTATTTATTTATTTTTTCTTGTGAATTCAGATGCTTGGCCTTTGCTATTCGAACGGTATCAAAATTTATGGTAGCATTCATTACTTGTCTCTGTTAGTTGCCTTGAAAAGTTAAAATTATATATATTCAGAGTTTCTTTTAGACGTTTCAGATCCCTTAATACTTTTCCTCCTCTATCTTTATCTGCTCTTCATCCTATTCAACTATGCTTGGAAAAAAAAAGAACAAGGTGCGAAAGGAAAGGAGGGTGACGGCATAACCATAATTTGTGATATATATATCACGTCCTGTAGCTTATATTTCCGCGAGACCATTCTTCTTCCCTGTTGTTTCTTTGAATTTCTTTTTTTTACAAAAGCATGTATTTGTTTTCAAGCCTGCAACATATTTACTTGGTGAAACCAAAACCTTGCATGCCTCAACCACGCAATCCCACACGTGCATCACCGCCCAGTCAACTCACGCATCCCCTTGCCTTCCTCCTCCTTTATGTCAACCGCCATCTCGAGGTGATTCCGTCCCTTCTTCCATTTATATTGTTTTAATCTATATATGTATTTGGCTCCGGCCGTGATATATATATATATATAATTGTTTGAAATGTAATATATAAGTTATGATAGTTTGCCTGTATTATAAGCTGTAGGCTTCTTTTATACATTATTTTATTTATATACTTAGTAATATAAGCTGCTGTATATGCATAGTTTTAAATCCTGTAGCAGTTAAGTATTATATATAATGAAAGTTGTTTTCCTTTATAATTGGCTATATATATAAAAGTTTTTTAAGTATAGTTTTAAAAGTATGATAAACAATATAAATTTTTTGTATAACATGCTTGTAAACTTGTATATACATTCGTTTATATAGATATGAGAACTTGGTTTCAAATTTTATATTGATGGAGATAACAGTTTACTGTAGTTGTACCTATGCATGCATGTTTATATAAATTTATAGACAAATTTTAGTAATATAACTAGTATTATACTAGTATAAGTTTATACGAATGGAACAAGTTGTTGATCTCCTGCTTTAGTTTGCATAGGATTTTGAAGCCTGCATATATATATATATATATATATGTTAAGTAAGTATCTATATTTATGTCAGTCATGGTGGCTGTTGATATTTATTTTAAAGTATATATACTAACTTTCCTGTGACTTGTTTTACTGGAATAAGGTAAGCCTGTTTGAATTATATATATATGCTTATATATTTTTTTGTATTTGTTTTGTTATGCATATATGTAAGTGTTGTTGCAGTTATATTGATATATATTAGCACTATTTGGCTATAGTTTATAATAGTTTACAGTATATGTATTTATTACTATTATATAATTGTTTGTATCTACAAGTATATATTTCTATTATATGTATATATATTTTTCGTATATATATAGTATGCATAGGATATAACAGTTATGTGATGATTTGTTTAAAAAAAAGGGTACATATTTAATATGTATATATGATCAACACTTTTCAGTTTTGTAGTATAATTGTTTTTATGATAACGTGAGTTTATATATATATATTTCAAATTAAATTTGCATAGATCATATTTATACATTTCAAAGTTTATATTGATTAAACTATAATATACTTACGTTTATTATAAAATATATGTGCTTGAATAAATTTTAACCTATTAGTTATATTTTAGCTGCATATTTTCATATACGTTAGTTTATAATATTATATAAATATATATTATATAGATTTAAAGTTTATACAGCTTATATAGTATATGTTGATCATTAAACTTTATACAGTTTATACAGATTTTATGTATAAATATATATTAGTTCATATATGTATATATATACCTGAGTTGATTTGAATATGTTGGATCTGCTGAATATATATGACTTATATAAGTTTATGTTTGATTGTAAATATGGTTACATATGTTTATATTAGTCTATATATCTATTGTTATATAAGTATATGTAAGTATGAGTTTTAAATGTATTATATAGATCTTTGATTTTAATACTTGAGTTTTAAAAATAATGAAATTGAAATTTCCTATTATTTCTTATATAAAAATTATTGAAAATATATATAGTATAATAATAATGTAAATATTTTCAGTTTATATCAAAATTGATTTGATTCATTCTTATCGATTTCTTATCTATCAGCATGTCCGTCGAACTCGTGTCATCGTGCTTTGCTTTGAAATTTGTGCTTGGATCCGTAGCTCTGTTAATTGTCTATTTTCTCTAGCCTCGAAAGGTGAGAAATCACTCACGATTAACGTTCTTTTATTTATTAAATTTGATTTCAATTGAAACGACAATTGAAATATGCTGCTGCTAGTTATTTAAATTATTATATATATGTTATTATCTGTATCTGTTCACTTGTGATATCTGACACCATTATCTGTTATTTATATTGATGATATATGACTGTTATATTATTATCATATATTTTGTCACTCTGCAAGTTCATTGTTAGTATAGAATTCACTATGGGTTGAAATGATACATACCCGAATGGACTTTAGAATAAGAGGAAATCGTTATGGGTTGAAATGATAAACCCAAGCGATTTTCATTTGAATTGAATTTGGGATTATGGGTTGAAATGATATATACCCGTATATATTTTAAATTGTGGATTGAAATGATAAATATCTGTATCACTTGACCATAGGATAGAAAATTTTATACAGACACTGTTGGTCTATATATAAATATTTTGAAAATGATTTCTATGGTTTTGGAAGGAAATATATATGGTTTTATTTGATATTGAAATTATTTTATACATAAGTTTAAACTAAAGTGGATTTGAATTTATATGGAATTGTATTTAATTAAGAATGGTCTTTAATTAAGTCAATACGAAACTTACTGAATTTGGAGATTTAAGGATATGACTTTATAACGTGGTTTTGGTTTAAGATGATTTAAAGGAATATTTCAAGTTTAAATAAATTGAAGGAAATATTCAGTGATTTGAAATTTAGGGTTTTATTTAAATGATATTGTAATTTATTAAGTGAATATTTCAAAGCTAAATAATATTAAAGTGAATTTGATATATATATATATATGAGATTATCAAATTTAGTTTTGGAAGTGTTGAATATTTAAAGTTTTGAAATATATTAAAAGTGAAATGGTTTATTGTGTGGTTCAAATTGGTATTTGAAATCGATATAATTTGAAATGTTTTATTGTGAAACTGATTTGAATTGAAATTGGGGAATTGAGATTTGATTAAGTGTGAATTTGGAATTCGAGTTGATTTGGAATCGATTTGTGAGATTGAGGAAACTATTTTATTATATAAAGTATTTTTAAATTTCATTTAAACTATATATATACGTATTTTTAATATAAATTATTTTGATATAAATTATTTTAATATAAATCATTTTAAATATAAACTATTTTAACTTATAACTATTTTTATATAAACTATTTTATTTTTTATATTTAAACTGTTTAAGTGGTGGAAGTTGTGATTTCAAAGTCATGAATTTCAAAGTATTATGATTTCCAAGTGTTATGATTTCTGAAAGTGTTATAATTTCAAAGTGTTTTGCTTTTGAAAGTGTTATAACTTTGGAAGTACTATGATTTTGGAAGTGAATATATTTGAAATGTAAATGAGATCATATTGATTTGGTATTTGAAATGTAAATGATATCATATTGATTTGGTTTTGAAATGGAAATGATATCATATTGATATGGTTTTGAAATGGATATGATATTCTAATTTTGAGGTATATACTATTTTGAAATGACCACGGTGTTATAATGATGTTTGGTTGTCATAGCGTATATTTCTACATTGTAGATAGTTCCACAGATCCTTAGAGGATGGGAATCCCAGACATCCTCCAAGTTACTTGTATTTCAGTTGATATTTCACTTGAGTTGGATTTATTTATATAAGAATGTTAATCCTGACTCGAGTGTTTTGTGTTTTGCTTTACGCTCGGGTCAGACTGAGCGATTCAGTATTTGAGACTCACCTTTGGCTTTGGAGCTTCGCTTAGAGATCCAGCTATATATATCGCTTTCAGTTGTACAGTCGATTCTAGTAATGTATTCAGATTTGTACTTGATTATGGTATTGAGACTTCTGTTGTATCTTGTTTAACTCTGGTGTATATATATAGTAGCTTCATGAACTACTATTCTTTTGTTTCCACTGCATATTGTTATATTACTCTGTATCTGTGATTCTGTGATTATTTATTTACTGTGTATGCTGAGTTTTGCCAAATTTAAATTAACAATCTGGTATTTTGAGCAATTCAAGTCCGACATATGTGGATGCGAATGGTTGAAAATACCAGGATGTTACAAAAAATGTTCTATACTATGTTAATTTATCTGTTGAGTGGCTTATGAATTCTTGTCGGTGCGTGGGATGCCACGTTATCGATAGGAGTTTCTAAACACTTAAATAAGGTAAACCGACACAGTATTGTTTTAAAAGTGGGTAAATGAAATAAATTTGCCTAAATTATATTTTATATATAAAGGAATAATTTTCCAAAAATTATTATAGTTATATATGGTGTGTTTGGTTGTTGGTGAATGATAATATTGATTATTATCATTTGTTGTTGTCCTAATAAAAGTTGTCGTTATTATAATCTAAACAAGGATAAACATTTGTAAATTGAGTTATATAAGAAAGAAAATTTATAAGTATAAATTATACAGTATTGATTGTAACTAAAAATAATCAACAATTGTGAAATGAATTACATACGAAGGTGAATTTATAAATATGATTTATAAATGTGAGTTGTTGATGGAAAGGAAATGAATATTCCGTAAGTACATTAATAGATATGATGTGTAAATGAAAATTGATTTTAAAATAAGAATTTTGAGAATTTAAATTCCAATGGTTTGAAAATGGTTTTTCAAAGGATTTGAAAAAATAATAATAGTATTATCTTAAAAAAAATTGTTAGAAATATTTTGAAATAGGATTTAAAAGAAATAGAAAGCACTAAACTCACTTCAGTCGTAGGAAAATAATTCTGATGATGACGGCCGCATCATCATTATTCATTTTCGAGTTTCTAAGTGATGAATTGCTACCGTTGAAGTTTTGTTTTGGTAAAAATTTTTTTTTATAGATTCCAGAAGTGAATATAAAGGAGTTATGTGCGTGCGTGTGTGTGTGTGTGTATATATATATATATATGATTTCAAAATGATTTGAAATAAAACCGGGTGTTTAAAATCTTGGAATATTCTATCCAAATGTTTGGAGGAAAATAAGATAATAAGTTTTCGAACTTTGAAGATGGTATGGGTAAGGAATAAGTTTACAACTTATGAATTTGAAAGGGATAAGTTAAAGAAAATTTCTAAATTTGTTGGATATGTTAAGGAATGAAAATCATAAATGGAGATTGATAATTAAATTACTTAAGTAAAGTTAAATAAATGGAGTTAATGAAATTGAATTTGATTTGAAATGGGATTTAACTTAAGCTGAGTTGAATAAAATGGATTTTAAAAAGGAAATTGACTCAAGAAAAGGTAAAATGAAGTTTGACTTAAGAAAGATTAAATGAAGTTGAATTGAATTGAAATGAATTAGATGAATTAGTAAAGTGAATTAATTCCACTTAAGCTATAAAATGAATTAATAGAATGAATACGAACTTGAGTTATAAAATGAAATGCAATTTGAGTTGTAAAAAGAATTGAATGTGAACTTAAGTAATTGTTTTATACAAAAGGTCCATAAACGAGTTAGTATGCAAATGAATTGTTGTTAACCTTAAATTATATTTAAGGGGAATGTAAGTAAAGTAAATAAGAATCAATTGAATGTAAATAAATGAGTGTAAGTAAAATTGAAGTGAATAATTGAATTTGATTTAAATTGGATATAAATCAATTAATTGTAAATGGATTGCTTGTTAACTAATTGAATACAAAATAAGTGAATGGTAAATAAAGGAATGTTAATTAATTGGATGTCAGCCAATTGAAAGTAAATAAATTGAATGAGAGTCAATTGAATAAAATAAATTGAGTGGGAGTCAACTGAATGTTAATAAGAATGAAAGTATATAATGTTGACACTGAAAATGCATGTTGATTTGTTGATAGATAAATTGGATTATTATTATTTGGTTAATGGTTTTCCTTATTACATTCACTAAAATTACATATAGTTATGGTATAGTCTATGTTATATGGTACTATTATTTTCTATGTACATTCTCATTGGTTATTAAGTGATTTGTAAGTGCAGATGGCATATACTTCGCATTTGGAGCTCGCTTTCGCATTATAATTGGTTGTATATGCTTGCTAATACTAAAATAAGGTACACATCTCGGGTTACATACCGTATTTTTATATTTTTTCCTACGGGATGTCTCATTCTCAAAGATGAGATGTATATTTGTGATTATATATACACTGTAAATTTTTACGATCGAGCCGCGCAAAGGAGACGCTGGCGAAATTTTTCGAAAATTTAAGAGCTAAATTTTTTTTGAGAATTTTGGGAAAAATTTTGATAACTAAAATTTAAATTTTGAGTTATAACTTGAAATGATATTAATTAATTTTTGGAATAGTATTAGTTATTAACTATGAATGAATGGGAAAACTTAGAATTTGGTAAGCTATTTCAACTAATTGTTTTTGAAAAGTTAATGGGTTTGGGGCATTTTCCATACTTGGTAATTTCGGGGACGAAATTCTTTTAAGGGGGGAGAATGTAATGACCCAGAATTTTAGTTATTTGAATTTAGAATATTTAATTTATTTTAAATATTGAAATGTAATTTTTATAAGTTAAATAAGTTGGATTTCAAACGATTTATTTGATAATTAAATTATTGAATTTAATATTGGAATTGTTTAAATAATTGAATCTTGAATTTAATATGAATGAAAACGATTTCAAAAGTTGATTTAAATTCTATTTAAATAAGTAGGAAGATAGAAAACTTTTAAATTTGATTTAAAAGTGAATGAACTAGTTGTTATAATTATTCGTTTTAATTAACGTAAATAGCCTTCCGGGGCATTGTCTTGGATTCGACGAAACCATTTTCGTCGGATCCGTAATAGTGAATTATTATATGCTGTCAATTTTTATGGCGATCGGATATATCATTTAGTCGTGCGAGTTTGAAACGCATAAAAAAATAATTAAAGGAATTTAAATTAAAATAATTTGATTTTGGAATGTTAACTTCTGTATATGATGGAATTGGCTCCCAATATATATTCCATTGTGTTCGGAATAGGGGTATAACATATAGAACGCTAGGCAGCACACTTCGTTGGAGTTCGAAATTTCCAAGGATGAATAGTGCCGCGAAATTTTCTATATAAGGACTTGGAAATTTAATTTTGCAATCCCAAACCCTAGTTTCTTCAGCCGCCACTTTAAAATTTCAATGGCTGAAAATAGCCCATCTTCCTTCCTTGATTTCTCTCCATCCACACACTTTTAGACTTCGATTTCAACTAGGAAGATAAAGAGCTCGACGAGCTCTACAAGATCAACGGTGGGATTGTGCTATTGTCGATGATGGGGGGGCGTATAGGGGTTGCGTTCGTTCGTGCTAGGGCACGCCGTTGGCGGCGTTGTGGTCGACCGAGCTCGGCCCGGGACTTGTTGTAGGTGTGGCACGTGATGATGAAGGCGACGACGACGTTGGATCGAACTCCGATGGAGCATAGAGGCGGCGGCGATCATGGAAAAGCATCAGTGTTGATGGGTTCTCGTGTTGCCTGAGGACGATATTTGGGAGGGAAGGAAAGTTAAAAGTTTAATTTAATTTTATTAATTTGAAAGGCAAGAGCAAGAACTCATTTTATTGACTTATGTAAAATTACAACCAGTTAACAATTACAGTTCCACAAGATACAAGCATCTAGACAGCGTACAAAAATTACAACCATCTTGACAGCTACAGACATAATAAAACAACCAAATACAAACTAACAACCCAAGTATTACAGTATACTGCATACAACCTGAGAATCCATTTATGTAATATCAAACATTCCAGAAGAAAGCCATTTGCTAGAAGTGATAAAATTGCTTCAACACTTCAGATACAATCTGTTTTCAAATCTCTGAGTATACTGCCATGAACCATATTATAGAGTTGTGATGAATTCTTACTACCAATACCAAATCTCTGTTATTTCTTTCAGACCAAACTGCATATATCAGACTCTTAAGAAGCTTCAGGAGCAACCTGGTCACACGGGTCTTCCATCTTGTTGCTTTAAAGACATTAAACCATTCAATTGAACTAACTGGTGAAGGTTTATAATATCCACCATTTGACAATAGCCTATACCATATCTGATATACAAAAGTGCACTCAAAAAACAAATGAGTATTGGTTTCAGTTTCTGATCTGCAGAGAACACATATATCCTCCGAAATAATACACATTTTACAGAGCTTATCCTTAGTGTTTAATGCATATGCCATCACTTTCCACAACAAAAAGTTTTCTTTAGCACTTCCACCAATTTTCCAAATTCTTGAATGCCAGGGAAATTGGGAACCAACTCTGCAGAGAGAATTATAAACATGCCTGATAGAATGAAGCTTACCTATGCCTGACCAGATCAAAACATTGCCATTATTCTTAATGGGATTACTAGTGATGATATTCCATAAATTCCGAAGTTGAAAGGAACTAGAATAAGGTAATACTATACAGTCATCCTGTATAAATTCATCCACTGTTGCCAATTCAGAAATACCAGAATTCCTTCTCAGATTATAATCAACAACAGAACTTAAAATTAATCCTTGTTTAGCCCATGGAGAATGCCAGAAAGATAGACCTTTAATCAAAACATAATTACATTATAAGAAAGGAATAAAGGTCTCCCTAAGCTTGAGAATACATCTCCAACTCCAACTACAGTTTTGTGGAATTGACATAGTCCAAAAGTTCCTCTTACCAATAAGATTGTGATTGATCCATAGAGACCATAAATTTCTATCTGTTTCGAAGATCTTATTAAAATAAACTGACATAGCTGCCTTATTCCATAGAAAAATGTTAGTAATACCAAGTCCACCATTCTTCTTAGATTCAAACAGCTTATAAAATGAAATAGGGATGAGCTTTCTGGAAAAAGGATCACCATGCCAGAGGAATTTATTGAGGGCACTAGAAATCATATTAATAAGCTTCACAAGGAGTATATAATGTCTAGTCCAATAATTGGTCATAGCCACTGCAATGGATTGGATGATTGTAAGCCTACCAGCTTGTGACAGTTTATCAATTGGCCATAACTGAAGCCTTTCAATAATTTTCTCAAAGAGTGGCAAGCAATTTTGCTTAGTGATTCTAGAACTTAAGATAGGTAAGCCTAAATAGTAAGAATTTTTAGACAATTCTTGAAGACCAGAGTACTTAATAATATCTTTCCTCTGAATACTATTTAAACCAGCAACCAAGATATTTGATTTATGAAGATTAATCTGTAGGCCAGTAATTGAATAGAAAATTTTTATAGATGAAATAATACATTGAATATTGTGATAAGTAGGCTTTGTAAAAATGATAAGATCATCTGCAAAGAGAAGGTGAGTAATGGTTGGTTTTTTACAATTGGGATGGAGCTGAAGATCTTTTTTCACAACTAGATCCATCAAAATAGGATTAAGAAGTTCCATAACTATTATGAACAAATATGGAGAGATTGGATCACCTTGCCTAACACCTTGAACACCTTTGAAATAACCATACAGCCCACCCTCTCTCGAAATAGAGTACATAAGTGATGATATGCATGTGTAAATCCAAGCTAGAAAAGGTTTTGGGAAATTCATTCTTGACATAATAGCTAAAATAGAGGACCAAGCAATAGAATCAAAGGCCTTCTTAATGTCTAGCTTTAACATGCACCTTGGTGAAATGTTTTTCCTCTCATAACCATACATCAATTCTTGAGTCAGCAGAATATTATCACTTATTGATCTACCAGTAATATATGCAGCTTGGTTGTTTGAGATAATGGATGGCAAAACCAATTGTAATCTATTAGCTAAAACTTTTGAGATGATTTTGTAAATGATATTACATCATGAAATTGGTCTAAAATCAGCAACTGAAGATGGATTAACAATCTTAGGAATTAAAGCAATAGCAGTGGCAGCAAGTCCAATAGGGAGTTTGTTATAAAGAAAAAAACGTTGAATAGCCTTTACAATATCTGACCCAATTATTTTCCAACTCTGCTGAATAAAATGAGCATTATAATCATCTGGACCACCACAACTATCACTATCCAAACTGAAGATTGCAGATTTAATTTCATTATCTGATATTGTACTAACCAGAGAATTAGACTGAGAGATAGTTATGGTTGGAAGAGTGATGTCATAAAGTGGTTTGATATCAGGAATGAATAAGTTGGTTGGTGCAAAAAAAGATGTAAAATATTGAACAAAAGCTTCATTAATTCCATCAAAAGAATTCACCGTGTTACCAAACATATCTTTTATCTGAAAAATACATTCACGGTTCCTTTTAACTTTTAGGAAGTTATGGAAATACTTAGTGTAACAACCCGCATATCTATCGATTTTATATTTAAATATTTTATCGTTAGTCGGATGTTAGTCCGAAAAGCTACTTTTTGCATACGGTCAAATTAGGACTCGAGACCACCCCCATTGAGTTCAAAATGACGTTTGCGATCTTTTTGAGTGTAAACTTCGATATGTTTGGAGATAGTGAAATTTTCGTCACTTTTCCCGCTTGTGACTTTGGTTGGGACTGCACCTTCTTAACTCAGCCCAATCCCCTCTTCTCTTCATCACTTCATCAAACACTTCAAGCTTCTTCAAAAATGGTGGGGGGAAAGAGAAATTAAAATTCCAAGCTCGAGATCTTTAGTAAATTCAACATCAAACTCCGAATTCAAGGTGAAGAACATAGATTCAAGCTAGGGGTTGATTCTTGCTTCGTTCTTAAGCTCTCCAACATCAATTTCGTGGAAAAGGTGAGATTTTTGATCTCACATCTTGCCTATAATCGTCATTGGACTGTTGGGAATGATTCCTCATCACTTTAGCATGTTTGTTGCATTTGGTTTGGATTGGATTGGCGAAAAATTCCAAATTTTAGTGATTTTGGTGAAAAAACTGCTACTAGGTCGTTCTGGCCATTTTTAGCTCGTTCGGAGTTAGGTCGCTCATCCATAAGTCATAGGTCGCCTGCGAGTTAAAGTCCTAGGTCGCCTGCGAGTTAAAGGCTTAGGTCGCCTGCGAGTTAAAGTCCTAGGTCGCCTGCGAGTTAAAGTCCTAGGTCGCCTGCGAGTTAAAGGCTTAGGTCGCCTGCGAGTTAAAGTCCTAGGTCGCCTGCGAGTTAAAGGCTTAGGTCGCCTGCGAGTTAAAGTCCTAGGTCGCCTGCGAGTTAAAGGCTTAGGTCGCCTGCGAGTTAAAGTCCTAGGTCGCCTGCGAGTTAAAGGCTTAGGTCGCCTGCGAGTTAAAGTCTTAGGTCGCCTGCGAGTTAAAGTCCTAGGTCGCCTGCGAGTTAAAGTCCTAGGTCGCCTGCGAGTTAAAGGCTTAGGTCGCCTGCGAGTTAAAGTCCTAGGTCGCCTGCGAGTTAAAGGCCTAGGTCGCCTGCGAGTTAAAGTCCTAGGTCGCCTGCGAGTTAAAGGCTTAGGTCGCCTGCGAGTTAAAGGCCTAGGTCGTTCACGAGTTAAAGGTTTTAGGTCATTCGCGAGTTAACTCCTTAGGTCGTAAGACTTTTCTCATCCTTAGGTCGCTCGCCCTTAAGTCGTAGGTCGTTGCCGACCTATAAACCCCCAGGCAGATCTTAGGTCGCACCCTCCTTAGGTCGCGAACCCAGTTAGGTCGTTCGCCTATCTTAGGTCGCGAACCCAGTTAGGTCGCGCATTCTCTCTAGGTCGTAGGACCTTTTAACTGTTAGGTCGTGTGGCCTTATCCCTTAGGTCGCTCGATCCCACTAAGTCTTAGGTCGCGAACCATGTTAGGTCGCGTACCCTTAGGTCGCGAATCACCTTAAGTCGCGTAACACTGATAGGTCGCGCACATCCTTAGGTCGCGCCTCACTGTTAGGTCGCGCACTTCGTTAGGTCGCTCGCGAGTTAGCACTTAGGTCGTTTGAGCAGTTTTCCCTTAGGTCGTTCGACCTGTTCTTCTGCTAGGTCGTATGACCTACTTTTACTTAAGTCGCCTGACCAGCCTGCCTTCACTAAGTCGTACCGTGACGGGGCGCTGCCCCGCACCCCGCCGTGGGCGCTTCCCCCTGGACCCCCGCGACCTGACCGGGCAGGTCGAACCCCGTATTACTCTGCGTAGGCAATCTCTTCTGAAAAACATTTATCAGAATTTCTACTTTGATGGTTTTGGGATTGACTTCTTTGGACTTTACTCACGTCTTCGAACGTGAATTGATTTGTTCTACAATCGTTTTATGACTTGTCACTTTAAAGATATATGAAGGTTTCAATACTAATAGTAAATATCAAAACTCTTTCATCAAAGCGATTTCAACACTATTTTAAGTATCAAAAGTTCGTTTTCTCAAACCGATTTTCAATCTACTAGTATATACAAGCCTTTACTTCACTCGTATGAGAAATCGACTTAAACGACTTAGTAAAACGAGTGGTATGAAACGCTTGCGTTCACTTCGTCGGTTAGCTCTTGGACTTGTTCGATTGAACCCTTTTTGTGACAATTTCCTAGTGAAGATTTACAGCTTGTTCGTAAATATTTAAGTTAAGCAAGTGGTTATGGGACATGAAGCTAAACTCATATATTTACTAGCTTGGTGTGATTGACACTTCCTTATGATCATGACGATCATTTTTGTGATTTAGACTAGCGATTGAGCGATGTCTCTTTGTCTACGTGGGAGACTATACCCCGATCATGTGATGTTTCGCCATCACATTTCCTACGGTCTTCGGGCCATTCCTGTGTGAAAATTTAATGGATAGCTTCCATGAGATATCATCTCGTCATGTGTTTACGCGTAGGTGAGTTTTCATGCTCCCATTCATGTGTTAGGCCTCCCCCCTTTATGTGTTTTCTGGATTTCTGATGATGATTTCTGGAATTTTGTGCTTCACCAATTTTCATGATTTTCATTGATATGATATCAGTTTTTGTGCATTGGTGAATTCATGTGTTATTGACTTGTTATGAATACAAGTTTAGGGTATGAAACCCTACCTTATCTTTGAGAAGATTCTTGTGATATTGATTAATCTTTTGTTGATTATCATTTACATACTTATAGTAGTATGTCGCTATGGTTATTACATGTTCATGTCATGCCTTTTACTGTATACCATATCATCTGATATTTATAGTTAGACTGATCCGTTTATTATTTTCTTATAAATAATACTCGGGTCAGACCGAGATGTTACAGGTGCTTCTGCTTGACTTCTCTTCAGGATTATTCTGACTTTTGGCTAACTACTTAGATTAGTAGTTTTTGGATGTACACCTTTGAGATATAGACTCTATGTTGTGTACTTATTCTTTTGTATAGCACGTGATGCTATTCTTTTGTATTATCGTGGATCTTTCTGACCACTACTCTGATGTACACTTTCATGTGTTATATATTTATTCATATCTTCTTCCGCCTTTGTGATATGGATGTCTGTGACTGATTTATGTTATGATTATTTCTATGTTTGTTTTCCGAGGATTATATATAGCCACCGTGTGATAGCTTTGTGTTTGTATCGGTATGTCGGATTTCCTCCTTAAAAGATATGCATTCTATTCTATCTGACGTATCGGTGCTCGCACAAAGAAGTTACATGGAGGGTCGCTCCTCCACAGCCTTATTCTCCGCGCTAATTGACAGCACTACATCGTAGTGTTCTTGGTTAGCGTGGGTATAGAGGTGGGGCGTCACACTTAGTATTCCTATCAGCCTCTCTTTCCATTCTCAAATGAATTTTCTGCTTTAGTGATGAAACTTCCTTTTGAATAACTTGCTCCAGAGCATTTCTTAATTGCAATTCAATTTGAAGTAAAGAAGAATCAAATGGTCTAGCACTCAGAATTTCTTGAATTCTAATAAGCTCATTTCTAATCTGAGTAGATAGTTTAGAATCCTTACCAAAATTAGTTGCAGACCAATTCCTTAGTTGAAATTTAAGAGCCTTCATCTTGAGAATAATATTTGTTAGAGGATCCCTTCCATATTGCACATTCCAAACCTGTTTTAAAATAACATGAAAATCAACCTGTTTAGTCCAGAAATTAAAAAATTTAAAAGAGTGCTTCCCACCACGAAGATCATCAACTCCCCAATGAAAAATTAATGGACAATGATCAGATAAAGAAGGATGTAAAATATGATAAAAAGATTTTGGCCAAAAATGAAGAAAAGGAAGATTTATAAAAATATGATCAAGCTTACATAAAGTGGGATTACCACTCCTATTATTGTTCGACCAAGTAAAATCTAAACCAAGATATTTAGGAGAGATAAGATTTGATTGAAATAAAGCAATGTTTAATGGAGAAATATCCTTAAGAGATAAAGGACAGCCACCCAGTTTTTGATTACTTGCAAACATACAATTAAAATCACCACCAATTAGCCAAGGAATAGAAGAAGAGTTTAAAGATGGAAGAAAATCCAGAAAAACCTGTCTCAAAGATAATGAATTTTGAGCATAAACAGAGGTAAGATGAAAAATTGAATTGGAAGGCAAGTGAATACAATTGTAATGAATATATTGATCGGAGGCACTTATTCTGGAAAGTTTAAAAGTATGAGGATTCCATAAAGTAAGCAGTCTGCCATAATTAGATTCAAGAAAATTGTTATCATATAACCAAGATGGAGCAATCAAACGCATAGCCTTAATGGTAGATTGAATGTCAAGCTTAGTTTCAGAAACACACATCAAATGAATTTCCTCTATAAGATTCTTAATCTCAAATTGCTTAGATGGTAAGTTAGCCCCCTTATATTCCAAAAAGCAATATTATTCATTTAAGAGGAAGTGGAGGAAGCAAAGGTGAAGGATTCTTCCTTGTATGCCTTCGATGAGAATTATTTTTTGATGAGGATAAAGGAAGGACCTCATGTGGTTTATAATCCTTACCTTTATTGAGATCAACAGTGTTCACATTACCAGTAGTACCATAATTCGACAAGACAACTGAACACTCACTAGTTACAGAAGGAGGTGGAAGTAAAATATGATTTGGAGGTGACAAATGCAGATATGGTGAGGAAGGGGATTTAGAACTAAATTGAGAACTGCATGAAGTTGAAACAGAGATAGATGCATTAGAGAATACAGGTGAGACAACTTTAGTAACAGATTTGGAAAGATTTTCAGCTGATGAAGATGTAACAGAAAGAAAAGCATCACTAACAGATGAGACAGCCTTAGAAACAGATTCAGATGAAAGATTGGAAAGATTGTGAGTAGATAAAGATGAAATAGGAGGAATAGCATCACTAACAGATATACTATCCTTAGTTGTATCAAGAGAGGAATTTAATAAGACTGCAAATGAGTTGTCTATAAAGCAGGAACTATTTACATGATGTACTTCAGTCTCAACTGCCTTGCCAACTTCCATACTATTGATAGAATCAACATTTGATATATTATTTTCCTTAACCACTAATTCTTTCTTCTTCCATACCCCTTTATTCCTTCTATTAACAATTCTTCATGTATGGTCAACTGTATTAGCATCATTATCACCTTGAACCCTATTTACATTCTCCCCCAAATCATGCTTTTTACTACCATCAGTATCTGTGGCCTTATTTGCAGATTCACAAGATACAGTGTCATGACCAAAGATTTTACAATGAGTGCAAATTTTAGGCTTCCAATCATAAGACAGTTGAACATCAGGACAGTTACTACCCAACTATGGAATATGAATAGAATCAGGTAACTCAAAATCAGGCGAAATCTCCACAAGTGCTTTTGCATACTTAAATCTTTGCAGCTTTTCAGTGCTACTATCAAAATAGATTAATCTACCAACATGATAGGCCAGCCAGTTAATACCAACCAACGTCCAGAGAATGATTGGAATCCTATGAAAATGGATCCACACCGGCACTTTTTTAATCTGAGCCTGAGATAAACCAATAGATGGATCCCATTTTGTGATTATGAACATTCTACCCCTAATAAAGATAGGATCCGAGTTGAGAATAAGATCCTTATCTTCTTGATTGGAAAAGTTGAAATAGAAATTATAACCATCCGATTTAAACTCAACTTCACCTTTAAGTTTCCAAAACTTTTTCAAGAAATTAACCACTGTCAAGAAAGAGAGCGTACCATCCAAGAAGAAACCAACTAAGTGATTATTCCAATACTTTAAACCTTCCTCTCTTACTAGATCAGGTAAATCTAAAGAGGGTTTGTCACGCAAAATATCAAAATGAATCGGTTTGTATGATCCAGCATTACGAGGTAAAGATTTGAAGAGGGATGACCAGTTAGATTTCAAAGGATGAGAATCAATGTTAGTGGAAGATTTGTGAGAAACAGACTGAAACGCAACAGAATTAGAGAGGGAGGAAGATGAAGGAACAGAAGCTGAGGAAGAAGAAGAGAAGGAGAGAGGAGGAAAAGAGGCGGAATTAATAGAGAAAGAGGAAGAGGAAAAAGAAGAAGAAGCGGACGCCATTAAAATTTCAAAACCAAGCTGAAATCATCGTGGAGGGAGAAATTGGCATTTAGTTTAAATGTTTAACTTCAATTTAATTTTATTAATGTTAATGGTAAATTAATTTATTTCAATGTTCGTTATTTCGTCATTTCTTTGTACGAGGTCCAAATTGAATGTGGCGAGTCGCGTTGCGATCGTATCGACGAAGGATATGCTATGGAGTTGGATTAGATGGATTCGGAGCAAGTTGGTATTTTGGGTTAAAATATAACACCTGTTCAATTTTAATTCAAAACGGAAAGTTTTGGCGACTATTAAAATCAAAGTGAGTTAATCTCACCTTTTTGTTTAACCATAAATATTATTAATCGATAAACTTATTTAATGGATGTATGAATATTTTATTGTTGGTTGTTGTTGACTATTTGGATAATTTACTAATTCTTATTAGTTGGACTGGATATATTCTTGCCTATTAGAGCGGATGAGACGCTATTGCGTTCCCGTGTAAGCTCGGATGACCTTTTGTATATGAATCCCGCCTCGAAGCGGTTGATTTACAATTTTATGGTAATATACTATATGTGATGCAAGGGGACAAGTTGGAGAGATCCAACGGGATTCCTCACACTATTGATTTTATTTTTCATATAAATTGGTATATGTTATGTTGGATGTTATAATTGATGACATGGACATGATTTTGTTTATTTAGAGCTTTAGTACCACTGGGTCTTATATTTTGGTATTTTAGAATACTATAAAATAGTGATTTGATTTAAAAAGGAATTTGAAAGTGATTTTGGAAATTTTATATATTTAATAATTTTTCTAAAGTAAAAGTATGATTTTTAGAGACTATAAAGTTATGGTTTTATAAAATATTTTAAATAGAGATTTTGAACAATGAATAAAGATTTTTTTTATATCTTGGAAATAAGTCTGTGTTTATAATAAAGGATTACGGTTTTAAAAAGAAGATAGAAATAATTATTAGCTGTTTATATAGAGCGATATGTATAATATATACAAATATTAAGATTTATTTATAACTATGGAGATTTATAAAGGTGATAATGTATACAGTGACATTTTATAAATAAAGTTAAGATTTGTAAATTTGTATTTATCTATAAAGGGATAGATATATAAATGGTGTTTTATAAACTAAAAGGAAAATGTTCTTATTTAATAGATTGGAGAAAGTAATCAAATGGTGGATTTATTTTAAGATAGGGAATGATGTTTTAGAAAATAGTTGATTCTATTTTTAAAATTGAAAGTGAAGCTAATTTGAGATTATTAAACGATATTTTATAAATTGAAAGAAATATACAGAAGAAAGTTATACCTATGGAAGAAAGGTTAAAAACGGTTGAAAATTATGTTTGAATGGATTTTATGAAAAAGTGAGATTTATAAAGGGATGGAGTTATAAATGGAGTTCATAAATAAAGGGATTTTATGAAAGGAAGTTTTATAAAATAGAAGAGATTTATAAATATAGCTTTATAAATATGGAAACGATTATGTGGAAAATTAAGTATGGATTTTTATCAAGGGAATATAATGTTTGTACCAAAAATAGGCACAACACTCTTCGGGAGTTATTTGAAGAGATAAAATGAAGATTGTAAATGTAAAACAGAGGTTATCTAACAAAAACTCCAACAAACAGAAATGTAAAATGCACAGACAAGCAATTTAGAGTGGTCCGGCGTATTGCCTACGTCCACTATGAAGTTTTGATGGTTTTATTGATTCTCTTTCAATGATTACAAGCGATTACAGCAAACAACAGTGGATTACAGATTAGAATTCGAAATTGACAGCAATGATAGGATGCAAATCTTAATCCGGCAGAGTCTGGACGCTTCAGAATCAAAAGATCCCTCTTCTATAGGCTCTGGAGCTCTATTTATAGGCGTAGGAGGCTCAAATCTCGCCCAAACTCCGGGAGACTTGGTCTGGCACGTGAGGGGACCCACTCGACCATTTCCAGAAAGTTTCGCCTCGATCTGCGATCGATACGAATCCATTTCGTATCGATCAAGATGATGCCCAAATGAGCTGAAATTTGGCAGGGATATTCTTTAGTGTGTACGCAAGCAACCCTGAAAAAATCATTGGATTTGGATCAGTGGATTGCAAGAAATTGTTGACACGAAATGGAATAGATCGCCGGCCGTTCCATTCGACTCCATGACCTCGCATTGATCCTTTCGAATCGATCATCTGCACGTGCTCCTGTAATGATGTGGCGCGTATATCTTGAGTCGATCCATCTTTTTCTTCGGTTTGGCCACGTCATATCCATGGATCTCGCCGCGTTTGCTTCGATGGATTACATGTCACCTTAGTTAGTTGACTCGTTGGATACGAGAAAGTCGCTGGGCCTGGACTCGAAGCAAGGTCTTCTGATTGATACGAAGTGTAATTCCTCGATGGATACGAAGAACGGTGGCTTCGATGGATACGAAGCATTGACTGATGGATACGAGACGTGCCATCTGCTGATGGACTCGAACCTGACTGACGCAAATTCGATGGGTTCGAACATTACCAACCTGATCGTTACGAAACCATGGGAACTCGCCGATGTGAAGCGGATGATGGACACGGGCTGGATGGATATGAAGCAAGGTAATCTCTATCGATACGAAATGATGTTCCCTGATGGATATGAAATGAACATCCTTGATGGATACGAAAACCTGCTTTCCCCTCCAACTTGTATCCATCATAACTTGAGCATATGAACTCGGATTGGCTTGAAACTTGCAACGTTGGCTTCCTTTGCTCTACTAGTCATGTCTCATCAATTGTAGTTTGATCCGGACTCGGACAAAATTCACCGATATCCATGACAAGCGATATTTGGAATCCAATCAATTCCTTGGTGTCCTGGCCTTGCCAAAAGGCGGGATAACATTTGCCCCCCAAAGTACGTCCTGTGAAAACATGACGTGCTTTGAAAAGCTGCAGGTCCTCTCTGAACAATTTGAAGGTTGTACTTTGTATTGCTGTAATTGACTGCTGCGTGATAGGGATTAGCTGACTTTTGTTAACGTTGCAAGCTCACGAGTCGTTGTCAGTTTGACTCATTATTGAACTTTGTAATGATACTCTCCCGAATCGACATAGAAGGTTGGAAAGTGGTTTTTTCACAGTGATGCGGGTCAAGGTGGATACGAAAGGCTTATTCCTATCGATGATCACAAATTATGGTGGATTCTGATTCGCATCGGTGATATCTGATGGATACGAAGTGACTGTTCGTATCGATGAGTTCTGATGGTTACGAAAACTATGCTCGTATCGATAGATCTGCCTTGTTGCGAGTCGATGGCTCATAAAACGGACACTTCGAATCGATGGAATCTGCCGCCTTCAGGTGGCTTCTCCTTGCGCCTCGAATCGACGAAGTCTGGGGGATTCGAAATAAGCATTCGTGTCGATGCGTCGTTTGACTGGTTGCGACCGGTCAGGTTGACTGGGAGACGAATCGACTCGGTTCTACCCTAGGCTCCATATAAATATCTGGGACTTAACCCATTTTCACGTTTTAATTTTTCACTATTTCCTTCTGCTTTCGCATCGATCCGCATCTTTCGGGAACGAAGAAAAATTGCATTTTGCTCTCGAATCGATCAGATTCATACTTCCAATTCTTCGAATTTTAACCTCAAATTAGGTAATGAATCGGTTGCACTTGAATCCAGACGATGAGGCTTGAATCTCAGATCCACTCCATCTTCACCAATTATCAAGCCCGACAACCTTTAAGGTTGGATCTGGGTCAAAGCTTGGTCGTAAATGGCCATGGCGACGTCTCTGTTGATTGGAGAAGAAAGAGTGGACAAAATAAAATTGGATCGATCTGTGCTTCGAGTCGATCTGGTTGTGCTCGAATCGACGCGGGCAACAACGTTTTTCCTTGGGTTTCGCATCGATTTCAGGAATATCCTAATGGAGGCGTTTTGGTTCGTGTCGATGGTGGTGGTAGTAGATCGTATCATTCAATAACGATCGATGCGAGAATCAAGCGAGCATTCGCTTCGAAACCCTAGGTTTCAGATCGATACGAAATTAATTCTTATGATCGATACGATAAGCATCGATTCGAACGTGATCGATGTGAAACCATGGCTTTCCTGATCGATACAAACTTGAACACTGACGATCGATTCGAAGTTTGCCTCTGGTGTCGATACGAAATTCAGATCTTGATGGATTCGAATAAAACTCCCCACGATCGATTCAAACCCTCCCTTTGATGGATACGAAATTCTCTGATCACTTGATAACATAACTCCGACGGCTTCATTCTTGCATATCTGAACTTGACTGTTAGCTGCATATCTGACTGCCTATCGAAGCTCGTCGATGGAACCATAACCTAACACTGTGATAACGAACTTTAACTTGAATCGATTGCCAACATTGGGATGGTTTGAGGATGACGGTCAGCGATGACGGTCATTCCGGCTGGGCTCCGATTATCTTTGTCGTCTGCAAATTTTCTTTAACCCTGTAGAATTCTTTCAAGTAACGCACAGCATTGCACTGCACAACACACACTTTACACGGGGGAATGCACGGGCTTTTTGTCGTCTAACGATGGTTTCTCATGAGTTAGCTAATTATGGAACCATCAAGCTCGCATCAGCAAGAAACTCAGAATATAACCCCTTCCAGACTTGAGATTCCGGACATCGAGGTCGAAGCTATTGGTCCAGCTCCGGACGAGTTACCTGATGCGTCCTTCATCAATAGTCCAACTGACTCTGTCCCGTCCAATATCTCTGAAGATATGCTAGGGAGAATATGCTTAAGGCATGGCCTGTCGTTGGATGATGTAATGTTGCCGGGGCCGGACGACAGACCGCTTAATCCCCCGGAGGGGTATACTGCTTTTAACTGACATGCATGTGCAGCCGGTACACTTCCTCCGTTCAACGATTATATAAGAGAAGTGTTGGCTTACCTGGATATTGCACCGTCTCAGTTACATCCGAATGGATATGCTTCACTCAATGGCTTGTTCATCGCATTTATGGAATACCTCTACCGACCTCCCCGTCCGACCGAGATAAGATACCTATTCAACTTCAAAAGTAGAACTGACAGTCCATCTTTTACATTCTTGGAGTCTGTAAGAAACTGCCAAGTTGTCATGGGGTCGTGAACTAGGCTGAGCTACTTCAAGTCAGAGTGGTTCTATGTCCGATGTCCTCCGGGGTTTGCCAGAAGATGGCTGTTCAGACGTGAGTATTGTCTTTTTCCAAGTAATTGACAGGGCAATTTTTGAATGAAATTAAACTCATATCTCCTACTTCTTTTCTTTCAGCAATAATCCAGCGGCCTGAGGGTGGCTACTATAAAGAGATAGTTCGGGTCCTTCAAGAGATTCCTAGTGACGAAAGGAATATTGAATTGCTACTGACGGACCGGCATCTTAGAATTCTTGGGTTGATTGGGCGGAGGCAGAGCATAAGGCTCAATGGCGCATTAAAGACTGTCTCCAGAGAAAAGGTCAAGCGGAAAAAACCCAGGGTCGTAATAATTGAGGAACCCGATTCCAAAAGAACTCATACCGACGAGGAACCGTTGGTCGGACCTGCTAATGCAACCCCGGATTCCGATGAAAAGAGAAAAGGCAAGGCAGTGGTCTTCAAACAGCCTAAATCCGGGAGGCGGAAGTCTGTGGTTTTACACCGCCCCCTTTCAGGAGTTAGAATTTCGGAGGCACCCTCCCTGCAAGCTGAAAATCGATTCGAAGGGCTCACTGACCTTCCAATCCCGGACATCGAGTCCGAGCAACATGACGTTGGATCTGGTGAACTGCAACATACCCTTGACGTTAGCGAGCTTCTTCCCGCTAGTGCGATCGACACTTCTGGTTGGTCCGGGGGGTTACACATCCACACACTCTTCACGGCATAACACAGTTTCCTAACCATAAACAGCATATCATGAATGGTTGTTAACTTTCCTTGTTTTAATTTTCAGGTACGATGTCTGGACGAGGTACCGTGTTGAGCAGCCTGCGCAACAAACGTCGTTATTATGAGCCAAGTCGGAGAGAGGGAGAGAGGGATTATGATTCTGGACATTCAGGTCAGGAGAGGTCCGACAGAGACAGGGGATACGTGCACCGATCCCGATCTCGCTCTCCTCCTCCCAGGACTTCTGCACCGCCCACGGTAATAGCTGCTCGTCCTCCTGAAACTTCATGGCCTAGGCTGCCTCCTCAAGCTCCAAGGTTCGATCTTCCGCGCGGTACTAAAATAGCTACTTCCTCATCCACTGCACCGGTCAGGACTGATTCGACCGGGGAAGGAGCACTTAAACTGGCACAGATGAGGATTGAGTTTCCCGACATCTGTTTTGATGACTATGTCTTTCCTCCTCATCTGAAGAGGATTCCGCCAACAGCCGAAGGCACTATTCATGATTACGTTGCGGATATCTTCTTTCAGTACAAAGAGTGGGCAAGAGCCGCGAGGAAAGCATCTAAAGTGGCATTCGATAGGGGTGTCGAAATTGAGAAGCTTAAGAAGGAGTTGGGTCAAAATGACCGAATCATGAAGGCGCTCAACGCGGAGGCTGAGTCTTCCCGTAAGTCTGAAATGGAGGCCCTAAAAAAGGTTGACGGAGTAAACTCTGCCATGACAGAATGAAACAAGAGCACTATACCGCCATCGAAGACATGGGTCACAGGAACACCACCATTACCGCCGAGAGGGACGCCGCTCTTAAGGAGCTTAATGAGCTGAAATCAAAGTTCTCCAAAATGGCGAAGGAGAAGGATGCAGCCAATGTCTCTGCGCAGGAAGCCTGTGATCTGGCGGTGGTGCTTCGGAAGGAGAAAGAAGCGGCTATGGAAAAACTCCGCGAAGCTGAAGCTGGAGTTGATGAGAAGGTACGACAGGCGGAGGCCAGGATTGAGGCCGAGGTAGAAGAGCTACTTATCACCTACAATGCCAACGTGCTAAGGCATCGAGATTTGACATGGCTCGATGATTACCCGACGCATCTCTATAACGCCTGGAACTTACTGGTTGAGGAGGAGAAGTCTGGGCACCCTGATGAAGCCATCGATGAATTCGAGTTGGAGAACCGCATTCTTAATGATGATGAAAAGAAAGTTCTCCATGACTCCATGATTTCTCACGAGAAGGAGAGGCTTGGTGCCCAGGCTAAGGAAGTCGGAGAAAGCTCCGGTGCTGAGCACCATATTACGAGTTCTGAGATAACCGTGTCATCTCAATCTGAGCCAACTCCAATGGTCGATTCTCAGCCTGTACCGGCGTATGATCCAGACCAGCCACGTCTTTCTCCTATCAAGGAGCATCCCTCCGAAATCGTCCAGACAACCCCGAGCCAAACCCAGGAAGGTACTCTGAACTAATCTCTTGTTTATTTGGACCGAAGGATTTGTACAGAAGCATATACTGACAAGTGTTTCTTTTCTTTAACCAGTGATCGAAGTCGCGCCAGCTGCGCCTCCCGTAGCCCAAGAGTCGCGCCAAGTGCCGGAAGCATCATCTCTGAGGCGATCTCCGTTGTGACAACAGCGCCGGTGGAAGTAACACAGGGGAGCTCACTTTCTTTCGATGAATAGATGATAAACGAGCTCCTTGGTCGACAGAGTGATCCCTTTGCAGATCTACCATTCAGCCTGGGTGGATTCTCGTCGGCTTCTGATATTTCAACTCAGGCCACTACGGCACATAGTGAGACCAGAGCGCAGTGAGAAGCAAGGATGTTGGCTGAGATTAACGCCGAGATGGCAACAGCTGCGCATGGTGGCAGCGCGGATGGCGGAGCAGTAACGCAGTGCCCTACTCCTCTTATGATTGTATCTCCCGGGGGCACGCTCATTGATACTAGTGCGGCAATCCCGTCTCCGGCTGTTGGTTCTGTTCCTCCAATTCCTCATGCGAGAAGCATCCCCATAGATTCCAGCTCAGAGGACGATGTCGACATCATGCCTTCATCCGAGGGGAGCCCGTCTGAGGGGAAAAGTTCTAAACGAAAGATCACTGGTGGTTCCAACAGCTCCTCGAAGAAGAAAAAGAAGCTGAGGAGAAAGAAGGATTAGATAGACTTTTTTAGGCACGTGTTTCCTTTTCGTAGTCAGGAATTTTGTTATCCTTTTTTCCCTTCTTTTTTATAGGCCGTGTTTAGATGCGGGTTCGACCCCTGCTAGTAGGAATATTTTGGAAAGGCTCATGTATGAACTATTGTTCTGATTAGTTGAAATAAAATTTTGTCTTCTTGTTTCAACTTGAATTCCCTCTATGCTTAAATGTTGTAGTGTTCGAACTTCAGTCCGGTGTACTTGCATTATCTTAACGTTTAAGCACAGTTTGTTGGAAATTTCGAACTTGAGCTGTTATCGGAGAATGAACCGGGGCTGAACATAGTACAGTTTCGGGTAGTGATTAACACTTGCACCTGCCCCCAGTTCCGGGGTTAAGTCGGGATGATCAGCTTGTGGTCGCACTGAGTGAGGACCGAGCGGTCGAACTACAATTGTTTCCTTACGAATCGTTTCATCCACAATCCGAGGATGTAAGTCATCTTGCCAGCAGTTGTTCACACTCTGGGAACTTGAGATTGCTACCGATACTCCAACCCATATCCTGGGAGTTAGGAGTTGGTGTTCATACTCTGGCTCACATTCCGGGAGCTCGGAGTTGTCAAGACATATCTTGCCCCGCACTCTGGGGATGCGGAGTTGAATGTTTATACTCTGCTTCGCACTCTGGGAATACGTAGTCGATTGTTTATACTCCGCTTCGCACTTTGGGAATACGGAGTCGATTGTTTATACTCCGCTTCGCACTCTGGGAATACGGAGTTGAGTGTTTACACTCCGCTTCGCACTCTGGGAATACAAAGTTGAATGTTTATACTCCACTTCGCACTCTGGGAATATGGAGTTGAATTTTTACACTCCGCTTCGCACTCTGGGAATACGGAGTCGAATGTTTATACTCCGCTTCGCACTCTGGGAATACGGAGTTGAATTTTTACACTCCGCTTCGCACTCTGGGAATACGGAGTCGAATGTTTATACTCCGCTTCGCACTCTGGGAATACGGAGTTGAATGTTTACACTCCGCTTCGCACTCTGGGAATACGGAGTCGAATGTTTATACTCCGCTTCGCACTCTGGGAATACGGAGTCGAATGTTTATACTCCTCTTCGCACTTTGGGAATACGGAGTCGAATGTTTATACTCCGCTTCGCACTCTAGGAATACGGAGTCGAATGTTTATACTCCGCTTCGCACTCTGGGAATACGGAGTTGAATGTTTATACTCCGCTTCGCACTCTGGGAATACGGAGTTAAATGTTTATACTCCGCTTCGCACTCTGGGAATACGGAGTTGAATGTAGGATTGTCGTGTGTCAATCCCATCAATATTGGTGTAGTGGTTTGCCCCCGAGCTCGGGTTTCACTTAGCGAGTGGCGGGTCGTATCACAGCCACTCTCCATTTGAATAAGTCCCATTGCGTGATGGGATTTAGCTCTTCGTGCATCGTGATGTCGTATATCGTACTTAATGAATCACAGCTCTGGCTCGAAGAGATGACATTTTATTGCTGAAATAAGAAAATGCGGCAAAGTCAGTTGCCTTATTACAAAATTCAAATTTCGAAATGCAGAAACAAATTGCTAAATAGAATGAAAAAAATAACGCCTGTCATATGTAATAGCGACGGAGACTTTCGCTGTTCCAAGCCCTTGGCAAATCGAGACCGTCAACGGTCAACAGCTTGAACGTGCCATCTCCGAGTCTTTGTGTAATTACATATGGTCCTCCCCAGTTCGGCTTCATGTGTGATGGAACTGGGTAGATTCTCTTGAGCACGAGGTCGCCGAGTTCAAAGGTTTGAAGTCGAACTTTGGTGTTGTACAGTCGGGCGACCCGGCTTCGATGTGCGGCTGCTCTCAAATCAGCCTCTTCCCGTTTTTCATCCAATAGATCCAAAGATTCGGTCAACAGTATAGCGTTCGTTTTTGGATCATAGTAAGTCACGCGATGAGAAAACACTTCCGTCTCGACCGAAATAACAGCCTCTGAGCCATAAGATAGAGAAAACGGAGTGTGTCCGGTCGCGGTTTTATGAGTCATTCGATAGGCCCATAACGCCATAGGAAGTTCGTCGACCCATTTGCCCCCGGCCTTTTCCAGTCGTTTCTTCAGGATGGATTTTATAACTTTATTGACAGCTTCAACCTTTCCATTCGCCTGGGGGTGTGCGACAGCCAAGAACTTTTTATGGATATGAAACCGTTGACAGAAATTCTTGAATTCCGCACTCTCGAATTGGGCTCCGTTATCAGTGATGATGGTATGCGGGAGTCCGAATCGACAGATGATGTTGCGAACCATGAAATTTATCACTTTCTTTGTCGTAATGGTTGCAAGGGCTTCGGCCTCAGCCCACTTTGTAAAGTAGTCAACGGCAACGATGGCGTATTTTGCACCGCCTTTCGCCAAAGGTAGAGCGCCGATGATATCGATGCCCCACATTGCGAATGGCCAGGGACTAACCATTTGGGTTATCTCGGTAGGCAGGGCTCTTGGAATTCGGGCATGTATTTGGCATTTATCGCACTTCCTGGCATAGTTCGCCGCATCTCGGTTCACTGTCGGCCAGTAATACCCATATCGGAGTATCTTCTTAGCGAGGGCTTGCCCTCCGGTATGATCGCCACACTCTCCTTCGTGTACGTCGTGTAACACTCGCTTGATTTCCTCATGGGCGACACATCTGAGGAGAGGAACGGAATAACATCTCCTATACATGACTCCGTTCTGGATGACGAATCGCGAAGCTTTCCGCAGAATTTGTCTCTTCTCATTTCTAGGCTCAGGCAACGTCCCATTCTCAATGTAATTTCGGTACGGAGTCATCCAAGACTCTCTACTGGGAGTGGTTTCAAACAAAAAGTTCATTTATATCCGATCGATGCTCGGGGAAGCCAAAGTTTCAACGGGGACGAGTCCCATTTGCTGCGCTTCACCTGTGCTGGCTAACTTTGCCAGTGAATCGGCTTTCTTATTATGTTCCCGAGGCACATAGTAGATGGCATAATAATCAAACTGGTTCAGTATTTCCTGAACTCGGGCCAAGTAGGTAGCCAGCCTTCGATCTCTTGCTTGATATTCTCCTCGTACTTGACACACCACTAACTGTGAATCGCAATAAATTTCCACAGCGATAATTCTCAAGTCTCTGGCGAGTTTTAGGCCGGTCAAGAGGGCTTCATATTCAGCTTCATTATTAGTTGCACGAAAATCGAACTTCAAAGCATAACATATGGATCGGCCCTCGGGAGTTTCAAGCACAACCCCAGCACCCGAACACCGGTCGTTTGACGCACCGTCAGTATACAGCTTCCAGATGTATTCGGGGGATTCACTGCTCTCGGGCAAGTCTTCTGGAACGGTAAATTCAGCTATGAAATCTGCCAGAACTTGTCCTTGAATGGCTCTCCGCAGAGCGTATGTGATATCAAATTAGCTTAGCTCAATGTTCCATTTAAGTAACCTACCGGACATCTCAGGCCGCGTGAGGACCTGTCGTAACGGCTGGTCGGTGTACACAGTAAGAGGATGAGCTTGGAAGTAAGGGCGGAGCTTTCTTGAGGCAATGACCAAGCAATAGGCCAGTTTTTCCAGTCTCGGATAATTTCTTTCAGCTCCCGTTAGCTGCTTACTAACATAGTAAACCGAGTTTTGCACTTTGTCTTCCTCCCGAACTAAAGCAGCACTGATCGCATGTTCCGATACTGCCAGGTAGAGGTACAATTGCTCGTGGTCGACTGGTTTTGACAAGATCGGAGGTGTAGAAAGATGTTGAACTAGTGATCGGAACGCGCCTTCACACTCCACGGTCCATTCAAAGTTTCGTTTTCCCTTCCGGATCAGATCGAAGAAAGGAATGCATTTATCAGTGGACTTTGAAATGAACTTGCTCAATGCCGCGACCTTTCCGTTGAGACTCTGGACTTGCTTTATGGTTCTAGGGGTTTCCAAATTTCTTATAGGCCAGATCTTCTCAGGATTTGCTTCTATCCCTCGAGCATTGACAATGAACCCAAGGAACTTTCCGGATGCGACGCCGAAGTGACACTTGAGCGGGTTGAGCTTCATTCCATATTCCCGGAGGATGCTGAACATTGAATTCAAATCTTTGACGTGATCTGTGGAGAATCGAGACTTCACCAGCATGTCATCCACGTAAACCTCCATGGTCTTCCCGATCTGATCGGCGAACATCCGGTTGACTAGGCGTTGGTATGTTGCTCCACCGTTCTTTAGACCGAACGGCATGACTTTGTAACAGTAGAGTCCCAGATCGGTTACGAAGCTGGTATGTTCCTGATCAGGTAAATGCATGGGTATTTGATTGTAGCTGGAATAAGCATCCATAAAAGATAGTAGCTCATGTCCGGCCGTTGAATCTACGAGCTGATCAATTCGTGGAAGTGGGAAGCTATCTTTTGGACAGGCCTTGTTTAGGTCAGAGTAATCAATGCAGGTTCTCCATTTTCCGTTTGGCTTTCGAACCAGTACAGGGTTGGATACCCATTCTGGATACAAGGCATCTCGAATAAACCCGTTTGATTGTAGTTTATCAACTTCCTCCTTAAGGGCGGCAGATCTCTCTGGATCCATACCGTGCCTTTTCTGTTTTACTGGGACATGTCGCGGATCTATATTCAGGGAATGACTTGCAATGCTCGGCGAGATTCCGCACATGTCAGAGTGTGTCCAGGCGAAGACGTCGAGATTCGCTCGGAGAAATTCAACCAATTCCTGTTGTGTCTGATTGCTCAGTTGAGACCCAACTTTCAGCACCTTCGAATCGTCATCCTCACTGATTGGGACGTCCACAGTCAGTTCGGCCGGAGAAGCTTGACTCTCCGTAGATTCGTCTTTATCCTCATTGTCCCTAGGGTCAAGGTCTTTTAGGAATTGGTTGTGGTGCCCGGGCCGAGGCCCAGGCATCAATTGTCAATTATCAATAGAACGGACGCAGAGAGATTCCTCTACGCCCTTCCCCTTCTCTTTACGTTGCGCCCCACGCAGCTCAGCAACATAACAGGCCCTTCCCGTGGCCTGATCTCCTTGAACGACTCCAATCCCATGGTCGGTGGGGAACTTCAGAGTCAAACACCAAGGGGCGATGGCTGCCCTGAACTCGGCTAGGGCCGGTCGGCCCAAAAATGCATTATAAGGCGAATCAATCTCTAAAACAACAAATTGTAGCATCCGGACTCTCCGGCGTTCTCCAACCCCCAACTCAACCGGTAGTTCAGTCACTCCAACGGGTATCGTGGCACTCCCGTTAAAACCGTGGATTCGGGACAGGCAAGGTTTCAAATCCTTTGCCTCCATTTTCATTAAGTCGTAAGCCCGTTTAAGCAAGATATTCACAGAGCTTCCACTATCAACCAGGATCCTCTTCATCCAAGCAGGACCTACTTGGGCAGATATGACTAGTGGGTCGATTGTAGGGGCTTCGACCTTATCAGCGTCTCGGCTCCTGAACACGATATCATCAGATATTACCTTTTGTTGTTTAACCGGGGTTCCGTCTTCGCAATTACTACAACACTCGAAGTTCGCATGCCTGATAGAACTAGCATACGACTCCATTTCCCCCCAGCTTCTGTCTGCCGGGTGGGGACCACCACTTATTGTATTAATAACCAATCTCCCGCCCGCACGGGCGGGTTCCTCCTGTCTTTCCTGGTTTTGTGAACGATTCTGATTTGAAGGGCCCGCTCCACCAGATTGCAGCGCCCGTACAAACTGATCCAACTTCCTTTCTCTGATCAACTTTTCGATGAGGTCCTGCAAATGCCGACACTCATTGGTATTGTGGCCGTAGCTTTCATGGAATCTACAGAACTTCCCTGTCTGAACCTGCCTCTCCGATGAGGGCTTCGGAGCAGGTTTCTTATACTGTACAGTGTTGCAAGTCTGTAAGTATATGTTTTCCAATGACGTGTTTAACGGTGTATAATTGTCAAACATTTGAGCCCTACGTCGTGGACCTCGGTTCTGATCTCTTTTCTTATCCTGGCTATTGTTTCCTCTTGGCTGGGCTTGCTTGTTCTGTATGTTCAGTTGAACTTTCTCGGAACTCTCGCCGGATTGTTTAACTGCTACATTACTCTGTATTCCCTCAATACTGGGCCTCGCATCGTCCTGCTTCCTAGACTGTTTTGCGTCCTCTTGCCGCAAGAATTGAGCAACTTTGGAGTAAAAACGGTCCAATGATGCGGGCGGTTTTCCGGCTAGCCAGTTCCCAAATTCAGAATCAGGATCAATCCCCTTGGTCAAAGCCATCAAGATTGAGTTATCGTTAGGATTGGTGATCTCAACACACACCGCGTGGAACCTCTCCAGGTAACGCCTGAGCGTTTCTCCATGAGCTTGAGTGACACTGGATAGGGTATTAACGTCTTTTGGTCTAGCAACATGCATGCGAAACTGTTCTACAAACCTCTTGGCCAATTGATCGAATGAAGAAATGGATCTAGGTGGTAGGCGTGTAAACCACATTGTCGCGATTCCCCCCAAAGAGATGGGGAAACTTCGACACTTCACTGCATCGTCAGCCCTTGCGGCACTCATCGACCATTCATACTTCAGAATATGTTGGTTGGGGTCACTATGTCCTTCATACATTGGGAGAGTTGGCATTCTGAATCGCCTAGGGGGTTCAGCGTGTAACACTTCGTCTGTGAAAGGGGTATGACTACGAGAGATTCCCCAATCATCATTAGTGAGCCCCTGACTCTCGCGAATCATCTGACGTATCATGGTTGATATGTCTGACACCGGCAAATTCTGGGCATGCTGAGCTAAGGTGTGGTCGGGCTCCACAGTGCGAGTCTGGATCGGGCGCTGTCGACGGTCCGTATCTCGCCTCCTTGGCTCGGCGTCTTCTGGGACATACGGTTCAGGAGTATGTCCACGCTGTTGATTAATCGGCTCTGACTGATTTCAGGTATCAACCCTTGTTTCTGCTGCGGCGGTTGTAGCGCGGTTATTCGTGGTGTACTGTGGGGCAGTGCCTCCGCGTGTCGAGGGTCCCGTTTGGAAGCTGGTCGACGGTCCTACCCTCAATTGCCCAACAGTCAAGGCGGGTTGATATCCAGCAGTTTAAGCACGACTCCCCTCTAACCGGGGACGGGTAGACCTGTGGTGATAGTCAGATGAAGCTGAGCTTTCGGTAGATGCCCTGGAGGCATCATCTCTCCTTGACCTTCTGTGGCCCCGGCGGTTTAACTGGTTGGTTAGCTCGATATTGGCGCGCAACTGTTCAGCCAACTGCTGACGGCTTTGGGTCAGCTCCTGGAGCAATACATGAAACTCTTGTCGGGTGACTGGTCCGAATGGATCCGAGTGAGCAGTGTTGTCTTGATTGGAAGAAGGCTGTTGCGTAGGATTCTGCCTATCCCGGCCTTCTTGCTCTGCAGCGATAGCGCCAGTTCTTGTGCTAACCATTTTCAGTGGTGGAGTCCTTTCCTAGATTTTAAGCAAATCTGAATAGAATGGAAGGATTCCGGAGTAGAGATCTGGATCTTCCTCTTAGATTTATGCAATCCGGTATCGATGGCAGATCCAAAGAGCAGGAGAAAAAACTGGTTTTCTCGGTGAAAGCACCAAAGTGTTTGTACCAAAAATGGGCACAACACTCTTCGGGAGTTATTTGAAGAGATAAAATGAAGATTGTAAATGTAAAACAGAGGTTATCTAACAAAAACTCCAACAAACAGAAATGTAAAATGCACAGACAAGCAATTTAGAGTGGTCCGGCATATTGCCTACGTCCACTATGAAGTTTTGATGGTTTTATTGATTCTCTTTCAATGATTACAAGCGATTACAGCAAACAACAGCGGATTACAGATTAGAATTCGAAATTGACAGCAAAGATAGGATGCAAATCTTAATCCGGCAGAGTCTGGACGCTTCAGAATCAAAAGATCCCTCTTCTGTAGGCTCTGGAGCTCTATTTATAGGCGTAGGAGGCTCAAATCTCGCACAAACTCCGGGAGACTTGGTCTGGCACGTGAGGGGACCCACTCGACCGTTTCCAGAAAGTTTCGCCTCGATCTGCGATCGATACGAATCCATTTCGTATCGATCAAGATGATGTCCAAATGAGCTGAAATTTGGCAGGGATATTCTTTAGTGTGTACGCAAGCAACCCTGAAAAAATCATTGGATTTGGATCAGTGGATTGCAAGAAATTGTCGACACGAAATGGAATAGATCGCCGGCTGTTCCATTCGACTCCATGACCTCGCATTGATCCTTTCGAATCGATCATCTGCACGTGCTCCTGTAATGATGTGGCGCGTATATCTCGAGTCGATCCATCTTTTTCTCCGGTTTGGCCGCATCGTATCCATGGATCTCGCCGCATTTGCTTCGATGGATTACATGTCACCTTAGTTAGTTGACTCGTTGGATACGAGAAAGTCGCTGGGCCTGGACTCGAAGCAAGGTCTTCTGATGGATACGAAGTGTAATTCCTTGATGGATACGAAGAACGGTGGCTTCGATGGATACGAAGCAGGCATTGACTGATGGATATGAGACGTGCCATCTACTGATGGACTCGAACCTGACTGACGCAAATTCGATGGGTTCGAACATTACCAACCTGATCGTTACGAAACCATGGGAACTCGCCGATGTGAAGCGGATGATGGACACGGGCTGGATGGATATGAAGCAAGGTAATCTCTATCGATACGAAATGATGTTCCCTAATGGATACGAAATGAACATCCTTGATGGATACGAAAACCTGCTTTCCCCTCCAACTTGTATCCATCATAACTTGAGCATATGAACTCGGATTGGCTTGAAACTTGGAACGTTGGCTTCCTTTGCTCTACTAGTCATGTCTCATCAATTGTAGTTTGATCCGGACTCGGACAAAATTCACCGATATCCATGACAAGCGATATTTGGAATCCAATCAATTCCTTGGTGTCCTGGCCTTGCCAAAAGGCGGGATAACATATAATTATGTTTAAAAAAATTATTTATATTAATACTGTTTAAAAGTGGTTTATCAATATTTTAATATTTTGAAAAGTTTATTATTTAAATTATTAATATGGTTTGAAATAAATTTTAATTATTTATCAATAAGGCTTTGAAAATTAATTATCAGTATTTATAATAATTTGAAGATAAATTATTTTTGTTTATTTAAGAATGTTTTGGAAATTATTAATTATTATTTTAAGATATTGTAAAGTTAGTATTTATTTATTTATAATGTCATTAGTACATTGTAGTGTTTAAAGGAAAAGATTAGAATTTTATTTTAAACGTTTTTGAGATCTACAAATAGAGTTTTACAAACAGATGTGGGTTATAAGAGGAATCTTACAACATGTTTTGAGAAACGTATAAAGGATAAAAGAGTTTATAAATGGTTTTAGATATTGATAAAAGAATTTTAGAAGCAAATTTATAGATTTATAAAAGGAGTTTTACAAATGGTTTGGTGGATTAATGATGGAGTTATAAATGATTTTAGAATTGAATAAAAAGGGGAAATCTTCCCAAATGTTGGTGAATATACTTATACCGTTAAGATAAGTATATGGATATATTTTTCTAAGTATTGAGAATAGGCATTTGTGGGTATATATGTATATCTTTGTAAAAGTATTTTGGTACAAATATTTACAAAGTGATTTGAGAAAATCAAAGAATTTGTTAAAAGAGGCTTAGTGTTGCTTGGTGCTTAACCAATTTTAGTTTTCACTATGGAATAAAATCCTTGATTGAATGTTTGTTATCTAATAGTTAAATAACCAACTATCAAAATTGGACCATAAACGTAACTTTGGAAATATCTTGGAGAAACACATGAGTTATATGGCATATTCATCTCCAATGATGTTGTATTGTGCATATAAATCTCGTTTCGTTCTTCTAGGACAATGATAAGGAAATCCGTCCACTAACGGGTAGGAGGTGATCTCCGATCTTATTTTTGACTGTTTATTTCCTAAAGAACCGGGGTTGAGTTTACCATGAATTATCGAATGTTGTTTTGAAGAGACCAGGATCGGGTATGTTATCTGAAAATCACTTCCATCCGACGAATGCGTTTCAAAGTGAAGACATCTTGAAATGATTGAATTGAAGATGGAGCTCTCAATTGTTTTGTTTAGTCCCAGAATCGAACTTGTATGGATGAATGCTGGTATTGCATTATTGCTTGGAAAGCAGTGTTAGCATTCCAAGTGAGAAGTGCTATATAAAAGGTAAAACGTAGCCTCAAGCCTCATCAACCGGGAATGATTAAAACATGGGAGATGTAGCAGGGCTAAGTGGGCCGCTCCCAAGTAGGGTATGATCATCCCTATCTAGAGTTGCTATTATATCTCATTTGTATGCTTGGGGCCCAATAACGAAGGGGTGATCATATTCGGTACTATCCAGTGAAGGATACGCAGGTCTGTGTTGGTAGGGATCGATAGGTTCGACCTTTGTGTTATTTTATCTAGAGGCGCACCATGATGGGCGGTACCCCAGTAGCCCAGTCATTGTATGTAATCCATTTTCTTATACGAGCCTTATGATTTTAGTTGTACACTTATTATGCTGGAATTTAATTAATGTAACAATTTCAGTGAAGATTAATAAGTATTTGTATTTAGACACTATTATAATACAGAGAATTTCATATGAAATGGTTTTGGTTATCGTAAGGTAAAAACCCGTCCGTGTTTATGTGGGGCGTGGTCTTATGAGATACTTATGATTTTCTAAGGTTTTCTATAACTTTAAAATCTAATTCGGTGTGTTTTCCCATGCTAGTTTTCCAGACTTGCTCGGGTGTTATTTTATTATAATGCTTGGGTTAGACCGAGCATATTTACAGATTTCTTTGGATGCATTGTCGCTTTGGAGACGAGTGAGAGGCCTGCATGACGTATTCACGTATATGTTTATTTCCACTGTTTTGTTGCTGAAGTCATCAGCAATTGTGAGGGCAGGTTGTTATAACTGTCCAGGCTGATGAGATCGTTATTTGTGTGTACTCTGATGAATGTAAGTATATAATAGTTTTTCTTTTGTAAAGATCATTGATATTATATTATATATTGTTCCGCTGCGATTGTGAGATTCTTTGTTGTTTTTTTAGCTTTTATGTTCTTCTTCTTCTCTTCTCTTCTTCTTTCCTCTTTCTTTCCCATAACTATCACTCTTTTCATTCAATTTGGGTTGGACACGTGTGGGTTAGTTTCAGCTTGAATTATACGGATTGGCGGGTCATTACAAAGTTAAATCCACTTGCTATGATAAACTATAAAGTATTGAAAATGTAGAATAATGAATTGAAGTAAAATTAAGCGAGAGTGAATTAATAAGCGAAGTACAAACTTATTTAATGTTGATTAATTGGTTGTGTATATAACTGTATTTCACCGAGCAGTATGGGATGTCCATGTAGAGCATATTTATTTACTCGACACTAGAATAAAATTGGGTAATTCACTAAAGATCGAGTATTTACTATTTTGATATCGACGAATTAATCTATATTATACATGTATATTATCGATATTGCTTAGATTTATGACTTGACATGTAAAGTGTATTATATTATTTCCTTATTTTATTTTAAAGCAGGAAAATAATTATCTCTGCTTTTGAGTGGATGGAGGCATGCAATGCGGAATTCCTGGAATAGATGTCATGGCCAGAAGTTTGCTCGCCCTATCCTAGCTTGACCGACCGTGGGGTCGCTCCCTGATGGTTGTGATAATTTGGCCCTACCATCACATGGTCATAGTCTGCTGCATGGACCAACAAGATAAAGAGTAAAGGATGAGGCATGGTGGTTGATGATGGAAAGCGAGATACGAGGAACTGTGGAAGCAAGAAAGCGAGGTGTTTATTGTGCTGCTAAAGACTGGTGAGGACGCTCACATAAATTTACATGGGGTCTCCCTTTTCGTCTGGGAAGTGGTGAGGCTCAAGTGTAGACTCGGCTTCTGGCAGTACATTAAAAGTAGTTGTAGCAGTAGCAATAGCAATAAAGAAGATGAAACTAAAGAATATACTGAATAACTCAAATACAGTCAAATAAATATGAAGGAATTGATGGGCACTGTGTTTATTGATATGTGATGTGCACGTAAATGTGCATATATTTACATCCATATTTTATCTATTTTTATTTAAATAAAAGTCATATTTGGGCATTTTAACATGTTTAAACCAAAATTCAATTATTTTAATATCATCATATATTCATTTTCATACAAGGGCAAAATAGTCATTTTTGTGCATGTGTTAATTTGGAACTTTTTACTTGGACATTTTTCATAATTTTTATAGAAATTTGGATGCATATGGAAGAGGGTTTTATGAAGATACATGAATGCACAAATGAATACAAAGGAAGGATTATGGAAATAATTCAAATACATGATCATGGAGGACCCCACCTACCCACTTAACTAAATCTACAATTACAAGCTAATGAAAAACTAAGTGGAGGTTAAAGCTTCATGCACATTTAATGATGGATTAATTAGTGGCTAATGGTTATTTGGTGGCCACACTTCCTAAAGGGCATTTGGGGAAGCACCCTAAAAATTGAATTAGGGTTTTATGCATGTATAAATAGCCCTCTTATGTACATGTAAATATCTTCTTACTCTTTCAAATTAGTTAGAAAATTAAGAAAGCAAGTTGTAATGTCAATGTTTCATGAAATAAAAATGGCTTCTTAGCCTCTTTCTCTTTTCTTTTCTACATGTTTCCTTTTGCTTTTATGTTCATTTTTACTTCTATGCTCTCTTCTTTTCTTTGTTAGTAGATTAGATTTACATTCATGCAAGTAGTGTAGCTTTATTTTTTATGCAAGTAGTTTAGCAGTTAATCTCATTTTCTTCCTTTGCTTATTTTCTATTTCTTTTGCTTTTTAATGTTGAAATTTATAAGTGTTAATTTGATAACACAAATGAGTAGCTAAACCCCTTTGATTTAGGGGTAATGAAGCTCTCAAATATTATGTAATTTCAACATTTCTATGATTTATGGTCTCTTTTATTTGTGCTTCATGAGAGTAGATTTTGATGTAAGTTTATACAAGTGGATTTGATAGCTTATGTTGCATTTGCAAATGAGCTATTCTTATTCAACATAAACACAATTTACATCATCATTTGCTAATTGATTTTTGATTTTGAAATGGAAGTAAAAAACAAAATTTGATGATCTATATTACTAATTACAATAGTAAATAGATCATACTTAAAATAGCTTTTGCTTTGGCTTCATTTTCATGAGAATTTATAAGTGGTTTATTTGTTGTATTATAGTTTGATGGTTTAAGTTATGTTAATTAATAACATAAATAAACCATACTTATGATAAATGCAACAATTATTTCACTTAATATCAAAACTAGAGATCATAAATTATTTGTTTGTTGATTTACAAAAATATGAGAGTGGATCTACCTCTAAATTGTTCTCTAACCTCATAGTTTTTAATCTCATTTTAATTCTAGTTTTAGCTTCATTTTTGCTTGTAGTTAACAATTTCCTCTCCATTTGGTATAATTTGGTTGAATTGATTTTTAAAATCTAAAAATTCCCTGCGGATAGACCCGTACTCGCCACGTACTAACTTTTATACGCCGTGCGCTTGCGGTAATTTTAATTCAAAATTTATCGGCGATTTTCTAGTCCGATAGAAAATTAGCCGTTAAACAAGTTTTTGGCGCCGTTGCTGGGGAATTGCTTTGATTTTATTTTCTATTCTTCAAATTATTTTTGTTTGATTTTTGTGTGTTTTTATTTTGTACTTGGTTGTATTTAAAAAAAATTGTTGTGTTATTTGATTTTTGTTTGCATTTTGTTTGTGTGTTTGTTGCTTTTCTATTGGCATTTGCATATGCATATTTTCTATAAAAAAATTGCATTGCATCTTTCTTGTTCACTTTCTTTTTGTGTATTTCTATATTCATTTTGCATTGCATTTTGTTTACTGTTTTTATGCATTTCCATCACTGTATCTGTGTCATTTAAATTTCTCTACATTAAAAAAAATCCTATTGCTCATTGTTTACATCTGCAAATAAAATTGTAACAGGGAGCATTTGCATTAGCATTTTTGTTCACTTACATTACTTTCACATTTACATTTACAACTTTGTTTTCACAAGTGCCACCGTTGCCATTTACAACAAACTGCACAAACTCCAGAACCACAACCACCATCATTAACATCTCTTCCCCTTGCCGTGCCTTCTTCCTCCACATTACAGTTCACTGCAAACTCCTCAAAACAGTGACTCAACTTCACCATCTACAACAAGTTTTTGGCCTCTCTCCTCTGTCATTTCATCTACTTAACCATTACCTCTGCCTCGCAATCACCTGCTCTGTCACACACCAACTTGCACTCACTTCCACTCACAAGTTCTTCAAACCATAATCACTCTGTTCAAACCAAAAACCACCCCAACCTACTTGTGCATCTGAAATGACTATCAACTCTCTGCTCTTCCACCTACATACCACTGACCACCACAACATATCAACATCAAGCATCGAACATCAAAATCCACAACAAAAACATCCCACTGCCCTCCTCCGCCCTTCATTCTCACAATTTCTTACTCAACTAACCGTCAAACTGTCACTACCAACAAATACTTACACAACAAGTCCCCAACACACTTCAACTACAAGTCTACCGACAAACTACATCAACTTCTCTTCACTTGAACACCACTACCTCCTCCGTCTTCATTTACGAACTGTTGCACCATCAAACCAGACCTTACTGTGCAAGTGCCCTGTCACATCATCTTCTCATCAACCACAAACTAGCAACTCAACCTACCACCTTCCAAACAGCAGTACAGTCTCCTCATACAACACTCTCCACTTCTACAATCCATACAAATACAACTACCACCATACAAACAAAACTTCAGTTCACACACCCATCAGCTCGCCTGTTCCACTGCTGTTCTGCCATCACAAAAACTGCAATTCACTTCTCTATAGAGCACCACCCTGCTGTCATCCTACCCCTTCTCCTTACTGCTTCAAACCAGCTTGCATCAGTGCACATATTCTCACCTGCTGCCTCATCGTATTTCCATTGACCATCCTTCAGTCCAACAAACAACCCATTTCAACTATCATCTTCCCCCAACATATCTTCACCATCTAACAAACTTCAATTTCATACTTCCTATCACCATACGCCGCACTGCTCTGCCACTACCATTTTCTCTGGCAACAGTTCAAACCACCCTCACCAACAGCATCTCAACCATCACTAAGTTTCAATCCATCATCATCCACAAAAACACACTACTTCATCCTTCCATATTAATAAACTCAAAAAAATCAAACCGCTTACACAACATTGTATTAGACATCACTACCTCCCTTTGAATCTTCCACCCATACTTGCTTCCACCATACGTGCTTTCAGACACGCCACCACAACCGAAGCATCGAACAGACGAGGCTCTGTCAGGCAATCGAATCCCAAATCCCCACGGGATTGCAATCACCATCCATCGCTGTCACCTCACATAAACAACACTGCATACAATAGCAGCTCTACTAAACAACAACAATACTGTGCCATCATCCTCTGACCAAGTTCAGACAACAAGTACACACCACCGCAACCAACCCCCAAATCGCACCTGCCTCCACCACTGAAGCCTTCACCCACCCTTCCTCTACCAAATCGAACCAACTTGAACCTCAACAGCAATTGCCATCGAACTCGCGACCTCCATCACCCGAACACCCCTTCTTCCAATCACAACATCAACCACTGCCGCAACCTCCAATCTCCATCAATCGACAATCAACCACAAACACGAGCAATAACCGGAGTTTGGGAGCTCGTGAATTTGGGGGAATTGAATTCAATTTATTTGTGATTTTGAGAGACTGAAAAGAAATTGATTGTGAATTTGGTTGTTAATTGACCCCTCTCTTTATTAAGAAGTTAACAGTTAATTGATTTCTTTGATTTTTACTCAGCGGTATGGTTTAAAAGTGGGCCGGCTTTACTCTTGTTTTTATTTTTTTTGTTAGTTTTCCTTTCTCTACTTCATTTTTCAATTTTGTTTTCTTCAAAAAAAAAGAGAGAGACAAGTTTCAAGTTGTTTGTTTTCATTTGTTTTGTTTACCCTTGTTTTTTTTCAATTTGTTTTTGTTTTCATTTGCAAATAGTTAAAAAAAATAAAAGTTTTTCTCAATTTGTTTTGTTTAATTTCTTTTTTAGTTTACTTTTGTTTTACCCTTCAAAAAAAAATTAGTCTTAAATTAGTTTTGTTTTTAAGTTCCATCCTTATATATAAAAAAACTGTATATATATATATATCTTGTTTTTTGTTTCAAGTTGCTAAAGAAGATAGGAAGAGTTGCTTGTTTCGTTTAGCTTGCCAAAGAAAATAACCGCTTGCTTGCTTAAAAAATCGCCGCTTAATAAAATAAATTTGCTAATAATTCTGCATGCTCTGGTATCGTGCCCTTTTCCTTTGTTTTTTATTTGAATTGCATTGTTGATTGCTTGCATTTGCATTTATATATATAAATAAAATTTCAAAATCCAAAAACAAAAAATAAACTTCATTTTAGTTGCATTGTAAATTCATGTTTAATTTTTGCTTTGCATTCTTCTCATCTTATTTTATTTTCTACGGGCAATACCCCAATTCACATAAGGTGAGGGATTTCATCACCCTTTCCTTATCCCACAAATTGCATTTCATCGTAGAATTTGACTAATAATAAATGTTAGACATTCGACTTAAGGGTGTCGCGAGCTCATCTAGGACTTAATTGTATCTTCACAATTGTTTTCTTTGAACAATTCTATTTCTTGGTGTCTAGGCTACGGCAGAGTAATAACCATTTATAAATATTACGGTGATTCGTAAATATTATTGTAACAACCCTAGATTTTGGCCTATATTTTAAATTTTGACTTTATTTTATTTTAAATTATTTTAAACTTGTTCTATTTCAAACATTTCATTTTAAATATAAATGTTGACTATTAAGTGATTTATAGTTCAAACTAGTATAAATTGGATATTTCACTAAAAAGTGAATTTCTATTGAAACTGGTCAAACTTTGACTTTTGAACTTTAAATTTAAATATTTCAAATTCTTAAATTTTATCTTTTATTATGAAAATAGATTTAATTCCATGGATACAGCTTTTCGTTTCGTTGGAAACGGAGTTAAATTGTGAAAGTTATGTATATTTCAATATTGTGTGTAAACTGATGTATTTAGCAATATTGTCTATTTTAAATTATATTTTATTTGTCATATTTTGTTCTAATATGTGTTAGTATTTTATTTTATGTATAATTTTGTCTTTTAAATAATATAAAGTGATTATATAATTTTTCCAAAGCGTATTGAATTTATTTTCTATTTTTAAAGGCTAGTTTCTATTTTTCTGCTATTTTCTTCAATTAAATTATATTTAATTAAAATTTATTTATTCATTTTGTGAATGCATTTTTATTTTATGTTATTATCTTTGTTTATAAATGTTTTACAAGTCCATAAACTTTTTCCAAAGTTCATTGCATTTATTTTTCATATTTTCAAGACTAGTTGCAATTTTTGCTGTTTTACTTAATTAAATTTTATATAATTAATAATTAATTAATTTATTTTTGTTTATTTACTAAATTTTCGTATTTTATCTGAGTTTATATATATATTTCAGTTATATAAAACTTAAAAAGAAATTAGAGGAAATATGAAAAGTTTTAAACTATTGAAATTCCTATGGCTTTTCACCTCCCGACCTTTCACTTTCTCAACTCCTCTCTTCAATGTTTTTGGCCATGCATACCCTATTCTTTTCAGCGGACTTCTTTTCATTTTTTTCACGCAAACACTTCTCTTTCTCCTCCAAAAAAATCACGGCCATGGCTTCAAAATTTTGGGTAAAAATTCCTTCTTTCTTCCTTGTTTTCTATGTTTTTCTATTGAAACTGCATATGCTCTCTACCTTCATAGTTTGGTTCCTCCTCCTCCAGGCTTTGGCCGACCACCACGACCCCCTTCCTCTGACCATCACCCATCCTAGCAACCCTCCTCCTCAGGCCTAACCAATCCAAGTCCAAGATCTACACAAAATCCACCAAAAACCATCACAAACTATCACTTATGACCTAGAATTGTCATCTCCTCCTTCTACCACCTTTTGCCACCACTACCTCCACCACCACCACCTCTGACCTGACCTTCCACCACCTCTGGCCCACACTCCAGCCACCACCTGACCACCACATACCATGGACAAGCCACATCAGCAAGGTGCCGAACCCTATGGTGCAACAAAAGCCACACTTTGCCTTGAAACCCTTTGGTATTCCATTGCCTTCAACACCTTGTAACTTCCACTCACCTTCATCACCTTGTAGCCGCACCTTTTCCAGACCATACCTGATCCAAACCATGCCTTTAGTCGTGCCATTTCAGATCTGGAGCTGAAGCATAGGTGGTAGGAAGCAAGTGCAAACACTTTGACTTTGTTTATGCATCCATTTCTAGCATTGTTTATTGAATTTTTGGGTTGAAATCTTATGTTGTTTGTAATTGTTTGGTTTGAATGTGACAAGGCAATTAGCTTTGGCTCTCCCACACTCAAATAATTATCGTGCTCTCGTGCCTCTGGAAATCTTTGTTGTGCGTTTGTGGTTGTCATCTCCAGCTTGAACAAGTGAGTAATTCTCACCAGACAATGTGTACTTATATAACTAGTAAACTGACACCATTTGAATCTGTAAAATTATATCATCCTGTTGTAACTGTTATATTATGATCATATAATGTTTACCCCTGTTATTACATATGTTATATCATCTATTACTGTTATCTCAGGCTATTCTGTTTATTTATATCAGTTTATCACACTGCAAGTTCCCTGTAGATTAGAATCACTATGGGTTGAAATGATACATACCCGAACGGACTTTAGAATAAGGAAAAATCGTTATGGGCTGAAATGATAGGCCTGAACGGTTTTTATTTATTTATTTATATTACTTGGGATTACGGGTTTGAAATGATAGAACCCGGATTTTTCTTTTTAAAACTGCGGATTGAAATGATACATATCTGTATCACTTGAACTAGGTTAGAAAACTATATACAGGCCCGTGGTTATTTTAAAAAGTGTTTTGGATATTTTTAAGTATTTTAAAAATATAAATTTATGAAATTTGATTTAAACAGATTTTGAAATATTTTGAATTAAAGAAATTATGATTTTTTTCTATGTGTTAAAAATGTAATTAATGAAAGGTTTAACTGGATTTTTGAAATATAACTTAAGTTGGAAATTTGGAATTTTGGTTAAAAATGATATTTAAGTTATATAAATAAAATGGATATTAAATTTTATTTGGAAATGGTAAATATGATAATTTGATTAAATTTGAATTTAAGTGATTTATTAAAGTATTATTGATTTTTCTATGAATTTAAGTGATTAAATAAATGAATGTTTAAGAGTGATCTTTTAAAATATAACTTGACTTGGAAATGTGAAATTTAGTTTTAATTAAAGGTTTAAGTTAATTAAATAAAATTGGAAATTTAGTTAAATTTGTGAAATGGTAATTAAACTCTGGATTTGATTTGACAGCATTTTTGAAATGTATGTAAAAGATATTACAGCATTTTTCAAATGCTGTAGTTGTTTAAATGAACTAAAAAGTTAATTTGAAATAAAGGCCATTATAGCACTTTGTAAGTGCTGTAGTGGTTAAACTTAACATTTAAGTTATTTTAAATTTAGTGGAAATATATTACATCATTTAAGTGTTGTCGTTTTGTTAAATGAACTATTTTAAACTATAACTTTATGTAGCAATTTGTAAGTGCTACGGAAACTGTATTTTGTTGTTTTAATAAATTTTAATGAAAAATAATCTTTGGAAAATGATATAATTTTGGAAATTAAATGTTGAATTTCTAAAGATAATGAAGAGACATTTAAATGGTTTTAAATGGAAGAATTTGATTTTAATGTGAGTTTATAATGGTATTTAAATTTAATAAAATGAATGGATTCAAATGGTATTTAAATGAAATATAAATGAATGATGCTTTGAATAATATTTTGATATTTTGAAATGTATATAAATGATTTTGAATTTATGAAATGTGGGATATTTAAGCTTTGAAATATACTAAAGATTGAATATTGTATTTTGTGAATTAAACCTATATTTGGAATTATAAGATTTGAAATGGTTTGTTAGTAAACTAAAATTTGAGTTGAAAATGATGGTTTGAATTAAATTTAAATTAAAATTTGGAATTTGGGTTTAATTTAATAAATTTGTAAATATGTAGAATTAAAAGATTATTTCAAATATATGTTTTCGAAATGTTGTGATTTTCAAAGTATAATGATTTCAAATGTTTTAGTTTCAAAAGAATTATAACTTTGAAAGTATAAACTATTTTGAAAGGTGAATATATGTTTGAAATGGAAATGATATTGTTTTGAAATGAATATAGTTTTGAAATAAAAATGATTTTTTTGTTTCGAAGTATAACTATCAAAGATATGATATTTTGATATTAAAATGATTTGAAATGAAGTTTTGGAAAGATATGACATTTTGATATATTAAATGGTTTGGAAATGATTTGATCTTTATTTTGATAAAGATTTGGATTTGAAATGATATTCTATGTTGAAGTATAAACTGTTTTTAAATTATAACCACGGGTTATAATAACGATTGGTTGTTAAAGAGACCGGGATCGGATATGGACATACTCTCTGTCGATACCGAAAACCACTTTGACAACTGTGTACGCGGTGGAGTTTCCAGAATGAAGTAGGATGGTGGCGACGATCCTAAGGTATATACGTGGACCCAACTCCCGTGAGTTGGCATAAGGTGGCTAAAACAGGAGCGATTGACGGACCAAGGAGGTAGCACCTCTTATCGGACACACTTCTTCGATACCATTCTATTACTTGTGATTGATTTGGTGGCCACCCTTGATTGGGAGTGTTGTTCGAGGTGGGCGGTAGTGGCTGCTATGCGTCACCACTAGTCCGGATGCGTAATTGGTATATCTACCCTGGCATTGCCTAGTTGTGCCGTGTCACCTACCATATCGAGCTTTACTACGATTATGATTTTAAGATCCGACCGCGTTAAGGTTCTCCATCCCCTTAACGCTATTTTCTATATGATTATACTTTACTGATTAGACATTATTATAATAGCGAATATTACTACATAGTAGATAGTTTAACGGATCCTTAAAGAATGGGCGATCCCAAGCATTCTTTAAGTTACTTGTACCTTTATTACAGTTCACTTGAGTTGGTTTACATTATATAAGTATATATTGTCCTGACTCGAGTGTTTTGTGTTTTGCTTTACGCTCGGGTCAGCCTGAGTATTCACAGATTTGGATTTCCACCTTCTGGAGATTTGAATCGCTGGAGATTATCTGCTAGTCTTGTTCTATCGACTTCAGTTATGTTGCTCTGTTCAGCTTGTACTTGGTTATCTTATTTATACTTCCGTTGTACTCTATTTCTTCTATTGTATCTTATGTACTCTAATATATTTATATAGTAGCTTCATGAACTACTATTTCTTTTTCTTCCGCTGCATTACTTTACTCTGTGTCTGTGATCTGTGATTATATTTATTTACTGTATATTCTGAGATTTGCCAAATTTTAATTACAACGCGGTATTTTGAGCAATTCAACTCCGGCATGAGTGTCTACCTATACACTTATAATGGATGCGAATGGTTGAAAATATCGGGTCGTTACAGTTGGTATCAGAGCTTTGGCTTTGAGGCAAAACTCAGCATATAGAGTAGATTTATTTACAGAATCACTTTCGTTCGAGTTTGTCTTTTCCTCTTGATTCGAATTTCCTTTTAATTTTTGGAACGTTCCCTGCGGTTCCAAAATTCATTATTGTCCCTCACTATTCATCTTCATTTGATTCTGGAGTATCCCATAACTCCGCTTCGAATGAGCTTTATAGTGAATTGGTGGTCTCGCCAATATTCTAATGACTTGTAAAAAGGGGAAAACTCCTTTACTAATTTGCATCGATTCATCAGAGATTTATATTTATCCTTGGTTTAGATGCTAATATCTTTTGTTATTCCAAACTCTATCTCTTGAGATCGGATGTAGATTTACCCCAGGAAAATCCACATTTGCTCTTATTCATTAAGTCACGATTGACCCGGTTAAGGTTGCCCGCGATTTATCTAAGCTTATCCATCTTCAAATTTTGTTAATTAATCATCTTGTCTTTGTTCTAAACTATCTCCAACATTTTGAATTGTACTTTTAAATCTGTATTTTATTATATATTGTGTTGTTTGAGTTGTTGTTGTCGATTTGGGTTTCCGATCGATTCGTCTGATCAACGCTATCGATAGGATTTCTAAAACACTTTGACAGAACAAACCGATACAATATTATTTTAAAATTTGGTTAATTAAATAAATTTTAATATATAAGTAAATTTATGGAACTTAATAAATTGTTTTAAATTGATTATTTAAAATGATAACACTTGATTTATCATTTATTGTTCTACAAAGGAATTTATAAATAGTTGTTTATAAATTTATTTGGGAACTGAAATGAATTTAAAACAAGAAATTTAAAGAGTTTAATTTCCGATGGATTTCAAACCTTGTGTTTAAATTTTTTAAAAAGGATATTATTTAAAGTATTTTTGAATAAAATTTTTTTTTGTCTCTAAAGGATTTTAAAGTTTAAAAATTAAGTGCTCTTCTCTTTGTCGCTGGAAAATAATTTCGGTGATGACTGCAGCATCATCGACGTTCATTTTCGAGTTTCGAAGTGAAGAAACCATTCTGTAGTCTTGCTATAGCTTTGTTTTGGGAAACTTGATTGATATAAATTTCTAAAATATGATTGATTTATAAAATATATAGATATATGATTTAAATTTGATTTGACAAATTATGTGCATACATTTATCTATCTCTAAATGGTTTGAAAGGAATCAGAGATTTTATTCTTAAATTCTATCTTAAATAATAACTTCAAGTATAAAAAGAAAATCAAAATTTTTGAATAGATGATTCAAGCTTGAAATGATTGAATTAGGATGTTTATAGTGTATATTAATTTTAGAAAGTTTTATTTGTATAATTCTCAATTGCATTCCAATATAACTTACCTTAATTTTTAGAAGTTAACAATATAATTGGATAATATACAATATAAAAAGATTTTTATAAATAAAATTTGAGTGGTTATAATAAATATTATACACTTAAATTTTAGTTATAAAAAGATTAACACAGGTAAATAGACTAAAAGGTTAATTGAATAATTTACAATACAAATGATGTTAAGGGAATTAGGAATAAATTAAAATAGTTATAAAAAGTGTAAGCATATTTAACATATGTGATAAAATATTTGAGAGGGATAAATTTAATTATAATTAGGAATAAAGAAGAATTAAATTTATTGAATGTTATACACTTAATTTTAATCAAATCATGATTTTAGAGATTGTTTGTTTAAGAAAATTTGATGATAAGATAATGAAATTAGAGATAGTTAAGATTTATTTAACTTGTGTAAAATTAATTATCAGTTAAGCTGAAACCATGGAAATTTCAAACCTATTATCTTATTTTGTTTTTCAAACTTATTACCTAATTTTGTTTTTCAAACTGTCTGTTAGTTGTCCTTATTTTTCCTTATCTTGCTACAGACTGGTATAGGCATCTATCTATAATCTTTTTGCTTAGAAATCTTTCTATAATCTTTATAATCTTTGGTACTCATTTTAAATCTGAGCACTGCTTTCCACCCATAGACTGTCGGTCAAGCGGAAAGAGTGAATCAAATTCTAGAGGATCTTGACGTACTTGTGTTCTTGATTCTAGAGAATCTTGGGAAGACCATCTCCACCTTGTTAAACTTACCTATAACCACAGTTATCAGGTATAATTTCAATCTTTTGTCATCTTGTCTTAATCTCATTTCAATTTTATCTTTCCTGTGTTTTCCCGTACTTCATTCCTTTTCGGGGACGAAAAGTTTTGAGTGGGGGAGAGTGTAACAACCCTAGATTTTGGCCTATATTTTAAATTTTGACTTTATTTTATTTTAAATTATTTTAAACTTGTTCTATTTCAAACATTTCATTTTAAATATAAATGTTGACTATTAAGTGATTTATAGTTCAAACTAGTATAAATTGGATATTTCACTAAAAAGTGAATTTCTATTGAAACTGGTCAAACTTTGACTTTTGAACTTTAAATTTAAATATTTCAAATTCTTAAATTTTATCTTTTATTATGAAAATAGATTTAATTCCATGGATACATCTTTTCGTTTCGTTGGAAACGGAGTTAAATTGTGAAAGTTATGTATATTTCAATATTGTGTGTAAACTGATGTATTTAGCAATATTGTCTATTTTAAATTATATTTTATTTGTCATATTTTGTTCTAATATGTGTTAGTATTTTATTTTATGTATAATTTTGTCTTTTAAATAATATAAAGTGATTATATAATTTTTCCAAAGCGTATTGAATTTATTTTCTATTTTTAAAGGCTAGTTTCTATTTTTCTGCTATTTTCTTCAATTAAATTATATTTAATTAAAATTTATTTATTCATTTTGTGAATGCATTTTTATTTTATGTTATTATCTTTGTTTATAAATGTTTTACAAGTCCATAAACTTTTTCCAAAGTTCATTGCATTTATTTTTCATATTTTCAAGACTAGTTGCAATTTTTGCTGTTTTACTTAATTAAATTTTATATAATTAATAATTAATTAATTTATTTTTGTTTATTTACTAAATTTTCGTATTTTATCTGAGTTTATATATATATTTCAGTTATATAAAACTTAAAAAGAAATTAGAGGAAATATGAAAAGTTTTAAACTATTGAAATTCCTATGGCTTTTCACCTCCCGACCTTTCACTTTCTCAACTCCTCTCTTCAATGTTTTTGGCCATGCATACCCTATTCTTTTCAGCGGACTTCTTTTCATTTTTTTCACGCAAACACTTCTCTTTCTCCTCCAAAAAAATCATGGCCATGGCTTCAAAATTTTGGGTAAAAATTCCTTCTTTCTTCCTTGTTTTCTATGTTTTTTCTATTGAAACTGCATATGCTCTCTACCTTCATAGTTTGGTTCCTCCTCCTCCAGGCTTTGGCCGACCACCACGACCCCCTTCCTCTGACCATCACCCATCCTAGCAACCCTCCTCCTCAGGCCTAACCAATCCAAGTCCAAGATCTACACAAAATCCACCAAAAACCATCACAAACTATCACTTATGACCTAGAATTGTCATCTCCTCCTTCTACCACCTTTTGCCACCACTACCTCCACCACCACCACCTCTGACCTGACCTTCCACCACCTCTGGCCCACACTCCAGCCACCACCTGACCACCACATACCATGGACAAGCCACATCAGCAAGGTGCCGAACCCTATGGTGCAACAAAAGCCACACTTTGCCTTGAAACCCTTTGGTATTCCATTGCCTTCAACACCTTGTAACTTCCACTCACCTTCATCACCTTGTAGCCGCACCTTTTCCAGACCATACCTGATCCAAACCATGCCTTTAGTCGTGCCATTTCAGATCTGGAGCTGAAGCATAGGTGGTAGGAAGCAAGTGCAAACACTTTGACTTTGTTTATGCATCCATTTCTAGCATTGTTTATTGAATTTTTGGGTTGAAATCTTATGTTGTTTGTAATTGTTTGGTTTGAATGTGACAAGGCAATTAGCTTTGGCTCTCCCACACTCAAATAATTATCGTGCTCTCGTGCCTCTGGAAATCTTTGTTGTGCGTTTGTGGTTGTCATCTCCAGCTTGAACAAGTGAGTAATTCTCACCAGACAATGTGTACTTATATAACTAGTAAACTGACACCATTTGAATCTGTAAAATTATATCATCCTGTTGTAACTGTTATATTATGATCATATAATGTTTACCCCTGTTATTACATATGTTATATCATCTATTACTGTTATCTCAGGCTATTCTGTTTATTTATATCAGTTTATCACACTGCAAGTTCCCTGTAGATTAGAATCACTATGGGTTGAAATGATACATACCCGAACGGACTTTAGAATAAGGAAAAATCGTTATGGGCTGAAATGATAGGCCTGAACGGTTTTTATTTATTTATTTATATTACTTGGGATTACGGGTTTGAAATGATAGAACCCGGATTTTTCTTTTTAAAACTGCGGATTGAAATGATACATATCTGTATCACTTGAACTAGGTTAGAAAACTATATACAGGCCCGTGGTTATTTTAAAAAGTGTTTTGGATATTTTTAAGTATTTTAAAAATATAAATTTATGAAATTTGATTTAAACAGATTTTGAAATATTTTGAATTAAAGAAATTATGATTTTTTTCTATGTGTTAAAAATGTAATTAATGAAAGGTTTAACTGGATTTTTGAAATATAACTTAAGTTGGAAATTTGGAATTTTGGTTAAAAATGATATTTAAGTTATATAAATAAAATGGATATTAAATTTTATTTGGAAATGGTAAATATGATAATTTGATTAAATTTGAATTTAAGTGATTTATTAAAGTATTATTGATTTTTCTATGAATTTAAGTGATTAAATAAATGAATGTTTAAGAGTGATCTTTTAAAATATAACTTGACTTGGAAATGTGAAATTTAGTTTTAATTAAAGGTTTAAGTTAATTAAATAAAATTGGAAATTTAGTTAAATTTGTGAAATGGTAATTAAACTCTGGATTTGATTTGACAGCATTTTTGAAATGTATGTAAAAGATATTACAGCATTTTTCAAATGCTGTAGTTGTTTAAATGAACTAAAAAGTTAATTTGAAATAAAGGCCATTATAGCACTTTGTAAGTGCTGTAGTGGTTAAACTTAACATTTAAGTTATTTTAAATTTAGTGGAAATATATTACATCATTTAAGTGTTGTCGTTTTGTTAAATGAACTATTTTAAACTATAACTTTATGTAGCAATTTGTAAGTGCTACGGAAACTGTATTTTGTTGTTTTAATAAATTTTAATGAAAAATAATCTTTGGAAAATGATATAATTTTGGAAATTAAATGTTGAATTTCTAAAGATAATGAAGAGACATTTAAATGGTTTTAAATGGAAGAATTTGATTTTAATGTGAGTTTATAATGGTATTTAAATTTAATAAAATGAATGGATTCAAATGGTATTTAAATGAAATATAAATGAATGATGCTTTGAATAATATTTTGATATTTTGAAATGTATATAAATGATTTTGAATTTATGAAATGTGGGATATTTAAGCTTTGAAATATACTAAAGATTGAATATTGTATTTTGTGAATTAAACCTATATTTGGAATTATAAGATTTGAAATGGTTTGTTAGTAAACTAAAATTTGAGTTGAAAATGATGGTTTGAATTAAATTTAAATTAAAATTTGGAATTTGGGTTTAATTTAATAAATTTGTAAATATGTAGAATTAAAAGATTATTTCAAATATATGTTTTCGAAATGTTGTGATTTTCAAAGTATAATGATTTCAAATGTTTTAGTTTCAAAAGAATTATAACTTTGAAAGTATAAACTATTTTGAAAGGTGAATATATGTTTGAAATGGAAATGATATTGTTTTGAAATGAATATAGTTTTGAAATAAAAATGATTTTTTTGTTTCGAAGTATAACTATCAAAGATATGATATTTTGATATTAAAATGATTTGAAATGAAGTTTTGGAAAGATATGACATTTTGATATATTAAATGGTTTGGAAATGATTTGATCTTTATTTTGATAAAGATTTGGATTTGAAATGATATTCTATGTTGAAGTATAAACTGTTTTTAAATTATAACCACGGGTTATAATAACGATTGGTTGTTAAAGAGACCGGGATCGGATATGGACATACTCTCTGTCGATACCGAAAACCACTTTGACAACTGTGTACGCGGTGGAGTTTCCAGAATGAAGTAGGATGGTGGCGACGATCCTAAGGTATATACGTGGACCCAACTCCCGTGAGTTGGCATAAGGTGGCTAAAACAGGAGCGATTGACGGACCAAGGAGGTAGCACCTCTTATCGGACACACTTCTTCGATACCATTCTATTACTTGTGATTGATTTGGTGGCCACCCTTGATTGGGAGTGTTGTTCGAGGTGGGCGGTAGTGGCTGCTATGCGTCACCACTAGTCCGGATGCGTAATTGGTATATCTACCCTGGCATTGCCTAGTTGTGCCGTGTCACCTACCATATCGAGCTTTACTACGATTATGATTTTAAGATCCGACCGCGTTAAGGTTCTCCATCCCCTTAACGCTATTTTCTATATGATTATACTTTACTGATTAGACATTATTATAATAGCGAATATTACTACATAGTAGATAGTTTAACGGATCCTTAAAGAATGGGCGATCCCAAGCATTCTTTAAGTTACTTGTACCTTTATTACAGTTCACTTGAGTTGGTTTACATTATATAAGTATATATTGTCCTGACTCGAGTGTTTTGTGTTTTGCTTTACGCTCGGGTCAGCCTGAGTATTCACAGATTTGGATTTCCACCTTCTGGAGATTTGAATCGCTGGAGATTATCTGCTAGTCTTGTTCTATCGACTTCAGTTATGTTGCTCTGTTCAGCTTGTACTTGGTTATCTTATTTATACTTCCGTTGTACTCTATTTCTTCTATTGTATCTTATGTACTCTAATATATTTATATAGTAGCTTCATGAACTACTATTTCTTTTTCTTCCGCTGCATTACTTTACTCTGTGTCTGTGATCTGTGATTATATTTATTTACTGTATATTCTGAGATTTGCCAAATTTTAATTACAACGCGGTATTTTGAGCAATTCAACTCCGGCATGAGTGTCTACCTATACACTTATAATGGATGCGAATGGTTGAAAATATCGGGTCGTTACAGTTGGTATCAGAGCTTTGGCTTTGAGGCAAAACTCAGCATATAGAGTAGATTTATTTACAGAATCACTTTCGTTCGAGTTTGTCTTTTCCTCTTGATTCGAATTTCCTTTTAATTTTTGGAACGTTCCCTGCGGTTCCAAAATTCATTATTGTCCCTCACTATTCATCTTCATTTGATTCTGGAGTATCCCATAACTCCGCTTCGAATGAGCTTTATAGTGAATTGGTGGTCTCGCCAATATTCTAATGACTTGTAAAAAGGGGAAAACTCCTTTACTAATTTGCATCGATTCATCAGAGATTTATATTTATCCTTGGTTTAGATGCTAATATCTTTTGTTATTCCAAACTCTATCTCTTGAGATCGGATGTAGATTTACCCCAGGAAAATCCACATTTGCTCTTATTCATTAAGTCACGATTGACCCGGTTAAGGTTGCCCACGATTTATCTAAGCTTATCCATCTTCAAATTTTGTTAATTAATCATCTTGTCTTTGTTCTAAACTATCTCCAACATTTTGAATTGTACTTTTAAATCTGTATTTTATTATATATTGTGTTGTTTGAGTTGTTGTTGTCGATTTGGGTTTCCGATCGATTCGTCTGATCAACGCTATCGATAGGATTTCTAAAACACTTTGACAGAACAAACCGATACAATATTATTTTAAAATTTGGTTAATTAAATAAATTTTAATATATAAGTAAATTTATGGAACTTAATAAATTGTTTTAAATTGATTATTTAAAATGATAACACTTGATTTATCATTTATTGTTCTACAAAGGAATTTATAAATAGTTGTTTATAAATTTATTTGGGAACTGAAATGAATTTAAAACAAGAAATTTAAAGAGTTTAATTTCCGATGGATTTCAAACCTTGTGTTTAAAATTTTTAAAAAGGATATTATTTAAAGTATTTTTGAATAAAATTTTTTTTTGTCTCTAAAGGATTTTAAAGTTTAAAAATTAAGTGCTCTTCTCTTTGTCGCTGGAAAATAATTTCGGTGATGACTGCAGCATCATCGACGTTCATTTTCGAGTTTCGAAGTGAAGAAACCATTCTGTAGTCTTGCTATAGCTTTGTTTTGGGAAACTTGATTGATATAAATTTCTAAAATATGATTGATTTATAAAATATATAGATATATGATTTAAATTTGATTTGACAAATTATGTGCATACATTTATCTATCTCTAAATGGTTTGAAAGGAATCAGAGATTTTATTCTTAAATTCTATCTTAAATAATAACTTCAAGTATAAAAAGAAAATCAAAATTTTTGAATAGATGATTCAAGCTTGAAATGATTGAATTAGGATGTTTATAGTGTATATTAATTTTAGAAAGTTTTATTTGTATAATTCTCAATTGCATTCCAATATAACTTACCTTAATTTTTAGAAGTTAACAATATAATTGGATAATATACAATATAAAAAGATTTTTATAAATAAAATTTGAGTGGTTATAATAAATATTATACACTTAAATTTTAGTTATAAAAAGATTAACACAGGTAAATAGACTAAAAGGTTAATTGAATAATTTACAATACAAATGATGTTAAGGGAATTAGGAATAAATTAAAATAGTTATAAAAAGTGTAAGCATATTTAACATATGTGATAAAATATTTGAGAGGGATAAATTTAATTATAATTAGGAATAAAGAAGAATTAAATTTATTGAATGTTATACACTTAATTTTAATCAAATCATGATTTTAGAGATTGTTTGTTTAAGAAAATTTGATGATAAGATAATGAAATTAGAGATAGTTAAGATTTATTTAACTTGTGTAAAATTAATTATCAGTTAAGCTGAAACCATGGAAATTTCAAACCTATTATCTTATTTTGTTTTTCAAACTTATTACCTAATTTTGTTTTTCAAACTGTCTGTTAGTTGTCCTTATTTTTCCTTATCTTGCTACAGACTGGTATAGGCATCTATCTATAATCTTTTTGCTTAGAAATCTTTCTATAATCTTTATAATCTTTGGTACTCATTTTAAATCTGAGCACTGCTTTCCACCCATAGACTGTCGGTCAAGCGGAAAGAGTGAATCAAATTCTAGAGGATCTTGACGTACTTGTGTTCCTGATTCTAGAGAATCTTGGGAAGACCATCTCCACCTTGTTAAACTTACCTATAACCACAGTTATCAGGTATAATTTCAATCTTTTGTCATCTTGTCTTAATCTCATTTCAATTTTATCTTTCCTGTGTTTTCCCGTACTTCATTCCTTTTCGGGGACGAAAAGTTTTGAGTGGGGGAGAGTGTAACAACCCTAGATTTTGGCCTATATTTTAAATTTTGACTTTATTTTATTTTAAATTATTTTAAACTTGTTCTATTTCAAACATTTCATTTTAAATATAAATGTTGACTATTAAGTGATTTATAGTTCAAACTAGTATAAATTGGATATTTCACTAAAAAGTGAATTTCTATTGAAACTGGTCAAACTTTGACTTTTGAACTTTAAATTTAAATATTTCAAATTCTTAAATTTTATCTTTTATTATGAAAATAGATTTAATTCCATGGATACATCTTTTCGTTTCGTTGGAAACGGAGTTAAATTGTGAAAGTTATGTATATTTCAATATTGTGTGTAAACTGATGTATTTAGCAATATTGTCTATTTTAAATTATATTTTATTTGTCATATTTTGTTCTAATATGTGTTAGTATTTTATTTTATGTATAATTTTGTCTTTTAAATAATATAAAGTGATTATATAATTTTTCCAAAGCGTATTGAATTTATTTTCTATTTTTAAAGGCTAGTTTCTATTTTTCTGCTATTTTCTTCAATTAAATTATATTTAATTAAAATTTATTTATTCATTTTGTGAATGCATTTTTATTTTATGTTATTATCTTTGTTTATAAATGTTTTACAAGTCCATAAACTTTTTCCAAAGTTCATTGCATTTATTTTTCATATTTTCAAGACTAGTTGCAATTTTTGCTGTTTTACTTAATTAAATTTTATATAATTAATAATTAATTAATTTATTTTTGTTTATTTACTAAATTTTCGTATTTTATCTGAGTTTATATATATATTTCAGTTATATAAAACTTAAAAAGAAATTAGAGGAAATATGAAAAGTTTTAAACTATTGAAATTCCTATGGCTTTTCACCTCCCGACCTTTCACTTTCTCAACTCCTCTCTTCAATGTTTTTGGCCATGCATACCCTATTCTTTTCAGCGGACTTCTTTTCATTTTTTTCACGCAAACACTTCTCTTTCTCCTCCAAAAAAATCATGGCCATGGCTTCAAAATTTTGGGTAAAAATTCCTTCTTTCTTCCTTGTTTTCTATGTTTTTTCTATTGAAACTGCATATGCTCTCTACCTTCATAGTTTGGTTCCTCCTCCTCCAGGCTTTGGCCGACCACCACGAGCCCCTTCCTCTGACCATCACCCATCCTAGCAACCCTCCTCCTCAGGCCTAACCAATCCAAGTCCAAGATCTACACAAAATCCACCAAAAACCATCACAAACTATCACTTATGACCTAGAATTGTCATCTCCTCCTTCTACCACCTTTTGCCACCACTACCTCCACCACCACCACCTCTGACCTGACCTTCCACCACCTCTGGCCCACACTCCAGCCACCACCTGACCACCACATACCATGGACAAGCCACATCAGCAAGGTGCCGAACCCTATGGTGCAACAAAAGCCACACTTTGCCTTGAAACCCTTTGGTATTCCATTGCCTTCAACACCTTGTAACTTCCACTCACCTTCATCACCTTGTAGCCGCACCTTTTCCAGACCATACCTGATCCAAACCATGCCTTTAGTCGTGCCATTTCAGATCTGGAGCTGAAGCATAGGTGGTAGGAAGCAAGTGCAAACACTTTGACTTTGTTTATGCATCCATTTCTAGCATTGTTTATTGAATTTTTGGGTTGAAATCTTATGTTGTTTGTAATTGTTTGGTTTGAATGTGACAAGGCAATTAGCTTTGGCTCTCCCACACTCAAATAATTATCGTGCTCTCGTGCCTCTGGAAATCTTTGTTGTGCGTTTGTGGTTGTCATCTCCAGCTTGAACAAGTGAATAATTCTCACCAGACAATGTGTACTTATATAACTAGTAAACTGACACCATTTGAATCTGTAAAATTATATCATCCTGTTGTAACTGTTATATTATGATCATATAATGTTTACCCCTGTTATTACATATGTTATATCATCTATTACTGTTATCTCAGGCTATTCTGTTTATTTATATCAGTTTATCACACTGCAAGTTCCCTGTAGATTAGAATCACTATGGGTTGAAATGATACATACCCGAACGGACTTTAGAATAAGGAAAAATCGTTATGGGCTGAAATGATAGGCCTGAACGGTTTTTATTTATTTATTTATATTACTTGGGATTACGGGTTTGAAATGATAGAACCCAGATTTTTCTTTTTAAAACTGCGGATTGAAATGATACATATCTGTATCACTTGAACTAGGTTAGAAAACTATATACAGGCCCGTGGTTATTTTAAAAAGTGTTTTGGATATTTTTAAGTATTTTAAAAATATAAATTTATGAAATTTGATTTAAACAGATTTTGAAATATTTTGAATTAAAGAAATTATGATTTTTTTCTATGTGTTAAAAATGTAATTAATGAAAGGTTTAACTGGATTTTTGAAATATAACTTAAGTTGGAAATTTGGAATTTTGGTTAAAAATGATATTTAAGTTATATAAATAAAATGGATATTAAATTTTATTTGGAAATGGTAAATATGATAATTTTATTAAATTTGAATTTAAGTGATTTATTAAAGTATTATTGATTTTTCTATGAATTTAAGTGATTAAATAAATGAATGTTTAAGAGTGATCTTTTAAAATATAACTTGACTTGGAAATGTGAAATTTAGTTTTAATTAAAGGTTTAAGTTAATTAAAAAAAATTGGAAATTTAGTTAAATTTGTGAAATGGTAATTAAACTCTGGATTTGATTTGACAGCATTTTTGAAATGTATGTAAAAGATATTACAGCATTTTTCAAATGCTGTAGTTGTTTAAATGAACTAAAAAGTTAATTTGAAATAAAGGCCATTATAGCACTTTGTAAGTGCTGTAGTGGTTAAACTTAACATTTAAGTTATTTTAAATTTAGTGGAAATATATTACATCATTTAAGTGTTGTCGTTTTGTTAAATGAACTATTTTAAACTATAACTTTATGTAGCAATTTGTAAGTGCTACGGAAACTGTATTTTGTTGTTTTAATAAATTTTAATGAAAAATAATCTTTGGAAAATGATATAATTTTGGAAATTAAATGTTGAATTTCTAAAGATAATGAAGAGACATTTAAATGGTTTTAAATGGAAGAATTTGATTTTAATGTGAGTTTATAATGGTATTTAAATTTAATAAAATGAATGGATTCAAATGGTATTTAAATGAAATATAAATGAATGATGCTTTGAATAATATTTTGATATTTTGAAATGTATATAAATGATTTTGAATTTATGAAATGTGGGATATTTAAGCTTTGAAATATACTAAAGATTGAATATTGTATTTTGTGAATTAAACCTATATTTGGAATTATAAGATTTGAAATGGTTTGTTAGTAAACTAAAATTTGAGTTGAAAATGATGGTTTGAATTAAATTTAAATTAAAATTTGGAATTTGGGTTTAATTTAATAAATTTGTAAATATGTAGAATTAAAAGATTATTTCAAATATATGTTTTCGAAATGTTGTGATTTTCAAAGTATAATGATTTCAAATGTTTTAGTTTCAAAAGAATTATAACTTTGAAAGTATAAACTATTTTGAAAGGTGAATATATGTTTGAAATGGAAATGATATTGTTTTGAAATGAATATAGTTTTGAAATAAAAATGATTTTTTTGTTTCGAAGTATAACTATCAAAGATATGATATTTTGATATTAAAATGATTTGAAATGAAGTTTTGGAAAGATATGACATTTTGATATATTAAATGGTTTGGAAATGATTTGATCTTTATTTTGATAAAGATTTGGATTTGAAATGATATTCTATGTTGAAGTATAAACTGTTTTTAAATTATAACCACGGGTTATAATAACGATTGGTTGTTAAAGAGACCGGGATCGGATATGGACATACTCTCTGTCGATACCGAAAACCACTTTGACAACTGTGTACGCGGTGGAGTTTCCAGAATGAAGTAGGATGGTGGCGACGATCCTAAGGTATATACGTGGACCCAACTCCCGTGAGTTGGCATAAGGTGGCTAAAACAGGAGCGATTGACGGACCAAGGAGGTAGCACCTCTTATCGGACACACTTCTTCGATACCATTCTATTACTTGTGATTGATTTGGTGGCCACCCTTGATTGGGAGTGTTGTTCGAGGTGGGCGGTAGTGGCTGCTATGCGTCACCACTAGTCCGGATGCGTAATTGGTATATCTACCCTGGCATTGCCTAGTTGTGCCGTGTCACCTACCATATCGAGCTTTACTACGATTATGATTTTAAGATCCGACCGCGTTAAGGTTCTCCATCCCCTTAACGCTATTTTCTATATGATTATACTTTACTGATTAGACATTATTATAATAGCGAATATTACTACATAGTAGATAGTTTAACGGATCCTTAAAGAATGGGCGATCCCAAGCATTCTTTAAGTTACTTGTACCTTTATTACAGTTCACTTGAGTTGGTTTACATTATATAAGTATATATTGTCCTGACTCGAGTGTTTTGTGTTTTGCTTTACGCTCGGGTCAGCCTGAGTATTCACAGATTTGGATTTCCACCTTCTGGAGATTTGAATCGCTGGAGATTATCTGCTAGTCTTGTTCTATCGACTTCAGTTATGTTGCTCTGTTCAGCTTGTACTTGGTTATCTTATTTATACTTCCGTTGTACTCTATTTCTTCTATTGTATCTTATGTACTCTAATATATTTATATAGTAGCTTCATGAACTACTATTTCTTTTTCTTCCGCTGCATTACTTTACTCTGTGTCTGTGATCTGTGATTATATTTATTTACTGTATATTCTGAGATTTGCCAAATTTTAATTACAACGCGGTATTTTGAGCAATTCAACTCCGGCATGAGTGTCTACCTATACACTTATAATGGATGCGAATGGTTGAAAATATCGGGTCGTTACAATTATAGTGGTTGTTTCTCTGAAGGTACTTAAACCTTCGGTTGCAATGCTACGGTGATTCGTGGTGCATCGATAACCCCTGCCCGTTACCTGGCTGAGAAATATTTTTGTTGATTTAAGACAAAGTGTGATTATACAATTTTGGGTTAGGAGCTACTAAGGATAGAAAATTGTAATTAAGTCCTTTGCATTTATTTAGTTGCATTAGTTCATGCATATTTAAAAAAAATCAAAAATCAAAAGCCAAAATTTTTTTTTTGAAAATTTTACTTAACTTAGTTTTTAATCCCAAAAAAAAATCCTTTTTCTCTTCCTTTGAAAATTTTCAATTAAAAACAAAAATAAAAAATATATATATAGAATCTTTTCAAAAAGAACAAAAAATTTAAAATTCAAAAACAAAAACAAAACAAAAATTCCTTTTGGTAAATATTTGAAAATCTGAAAATTTTAAAAAAAATTACAAAAACAAAAAAATATAAAAATTTGAAAAGCCAAAAAAAAATCAAACTTTTCTTTTGAAAAATAAATTTCACTTAGTAAATAGTTTCCTTTCTTTAAAAAAAAGAAAAATAAAAACAATTTTTCACTTCATTTTCCAAATCTTGTTTCATTCTCTAAACTTGTTTCTAACTTCTTTCTCTTCTCGACTTTCACTTGTGCATGAGTACTTGGACTCGTGACACAACAATAAATCGTTGGACTCACGACTCAACAACTAATCGTTTATTTCAAATAGACGATCCTCCCGAAATGGCGAACGAGGACGCCCCTCGAACTCTTATGGATAGAATCTTTCCCGATAGAGTTTCTATTCCAACTTTCATCACGTTTCCCGCCCCTACGGGTAACCATTTCGAAATTCACTCGAAATATATTGCCACGCTTCCAAAATTTGGCAATTTCGAGCACGATGACCCATACATTTTCTTGACTAAATTCGAACAAGTTAGCGCAACCATTAAACTCCAATCGCTTTTCGATGATGGAATCAAACTTCGATTAATTCCATTCGCTCTTACGGATTATGCTGAAAAATGGTTGTGCAGCTTACCATCAAACTCGATCAAAACTTGGGAAGAATTCGTAAAAGCTTTCTTGAAAAAGTTCTACCCCTTGGAAAAAACGAGTAGAATTCGAAACGAAATTGTAAATTTTCATCAGTTCAAGGGAGAACCATTTGGAAAATATTTTGAAAGATTCAAAGAGCTTTTGATAAAATGTCCACACCATAACTTTGAAAAATTGACAATTTGCCAAATCTTATACGATGGACTCAAAAACAGCTCACGAACCATGCTCAAATCAATGTGCCAAGGCAACTTTCTTGCCCAACATCACGACGATGCTTGGCAATTTCTTGAAAACCTCGCCGAAAAATCATCCCAATGGGAACGTTCGAACGAAAAATCAATTTACTCACGATCGAGTGCACACTCGATAGGATCTTCTTTTGCTTTGGAAGCTAAGATCGACGCAATGATTAAAAAATTCGATAACATTTTCTCATCGAATCAAATGAACCAAGCTTCCCAACCGATGTGTTATAAATGCAACGATCCTAATCATATAGCCGATCAGTGCCCTAATTCTGTCGAACAAATCAATGCTTTCAATAAAGCAAAAAATGACCCATTTTCTCCAATGTACAACCCTGGTTGGAGAAATCATCCAAATTTTGCTTGGAACCAAAACAATCCCAACACGAATATGACTCATCCCAATTTTCAAGCATTTCCAAATAATGCTTCGAATCCTCCCTTTCAACCCAACCATTTTCAACCAAACTTTGCGGGTCCGTCTCATAATCAACCGCAACAATCAAATTTTCAACCAAGTGCTGCTCACCCTCCCCAAGACGATAAACGTTTAACTTCGCTTGAGAAAACTCTTGAAACGTTGGCTAAAGCAACTACTCAAAGTCTTCAGTCAAACAGCAATTTGCAAAATTTATTGACCTCATATATGCAAAACACAAACCAATCGATTGCAAAACTTGAAATGAAAATGAGTCAATTAGCCACGTTTGTAAGTGAACGTGAACGAGGAACATTTCCAAGCCAGCCCCTTCCAAATCCCAGAAATCAAAACGCAAATTCAAATCAAGACCATGTTGTTCAAGATAGCAACGTCACCCAATTGAATGCTATCAAAACTTTACGTTTCGGTAAACAAATCGATAATCAAGTCGTTAACCCAAATGATTTACCGAAAACCTCTCTCGACACTTCAAACAAATCGGAACAAAACGTGGAGCCAAACGTTGAATCAAATGCCGATCAAAATTCTTCTTCTACTCGAGTAGACCCGCCTACCTTGTATCGTGTTCCATTTCCACATCGTCTTCGACCCAAGAACACTCGGACCAAATTGAAAAGATGTTGGAAATTTTTAAACAAGTAAAAGTTAACATCCCGCTTCTTGACATCGTTCAACAAGTCCCCACGTACGCAAAATTTATTACAGACTTGTGCACCCAAAAGCGACACACTCAAGTGCCCAAAAAAGTCTTCTTAGCCACTGGTTTAAGTGAAGTCTTGTCCCAATTCATGCCCGTTAAATACAAAGATCCTGGCTGCCTACGATTTCGTGTACAATTGGAGACAAGACGATTAACAAATGCTTAATAGACTTAGGTGCGGGTGTCAATTTGATTCCATACTCCGTGTACGAAGAATTAGACTTAGGTGAGCTCAAACCCACAAAGGTCACGCTTTAATTCGTCGATCGTTCCATTAAGAAGCCTGTGGGAGAAATCGAGGACGTGCTCATTCGAGTAAAGCAATTCATATTCCCCGTTGATTTTATCGTTCTTGAAACACAACCTGTGACAAACCCTGCGAGTCAAATTCCAATGATTTTAGGTCGACCATTCTTAGCCACCTCAGATGCCTTAATCAATTGTTGCAACAGTTCGATGAAAATCTCTTTTGGAAACATGACTTTGGATCTTAATATTTTCAATCTTGAAAGACAATCGAACGAACCTCGTGACAAAACGTTGGAATTTAGTGCCATTCACGAAAACTTCGAAAATAAGACACTTGATCTTAATGACGAACGTGAAGCTGAGTACGAAAAATTGTTTCATGAAATTCTCAATGAAATTGAATACACTCTTCCCTTTGAATCGCTTCCAGTTGAGTCCGAATCTCAACCCAATTCTTTAATCAAGCAACTCCCGAAGTTGGACCTCAAACCACTTCCCGATCACCTTAAGTACGCATACTTAGGTGATAATGAAACGTTGCCGGTCATAATTTCCACAACTCTCTCTCTTGATCAAGAAACCTCCTTACTTTCTATTCTTTCGAAAAACAAAGAAGCAATTGGGTGGTCCATTACCGATATTAAGGGAATTAGTCCCGCTCTTGTTCAACATCGCATCCATTTAATCGACGATGCCAAGCCTGTTCGTGACGTGCAACGAAGGCCTAATCCAAAAATTAAAGATGCAGTGCGTGACGAAATTCTTAAGCTCCTCGATAATGGTATCATATATCCCATCTCTGATAGTTCATGAGTTAGCCCAATTCACATTGTATTGAAAAAGTGTGGGCTAACTGTTGTCAGGAACGATTCAAACGAACTTATTCCAACTCGTACTCAAATGGGTTGGCATGTTTGTATTGACTATCAAAAACTAAATGCCGCAACACGTAAGGATCACTTCCCTCTTCCCTTCATTGACCAAATGCTCGAACGTTTAGCTGGCCACAAATTCTACTGCTTCCTTGATGGTTATTCCGGCTATAATCAAATTCCAATCGCTCCCGAAGATCAAGAGAAAATGACTTTCACGTGTCTATTCGGTACCTTTGCTTATCGACATATGCCATTTGGACTTTGTAACGCTCCTACGACTTTCCAACGATGCATGGTTGGCATTTTTTCCGACATGATTGAACGCTTTCTAGAAGTTTTTATGGACGATTTCTCTATCTTTGGCGATTCTTTTTCCCAATGTTTACATCATCTCGAGTTGGTTCTAAATCGATGTAAAGAAAAACATTTGACTTTGAATTGGGAAAAATGCCACTTTATGGTAAAACAAGGCATAGTTCTTGGACATATCATCTCAAATAAAGGCATTGAGGTAGATAAAGCGAAAGTTGACGTAATTGCAAATCTTCCCATTCCCAAATCTGTTAAGGACATTTGATCATTTCTAGGACACGTTGGCTTTTACCGACACTTTGTGAAAGACTTTAGCAAAGTCCTTTGACGACTCTTCTTGGAAAAGACGTTCCATTCGATTTCAACTCTGAGTGTATCTCTTCTTTTGAATGTCTTAAAAAAGAACTCATTTCAGCTCCAATCATTTGCACACCCAATTGGGATCTTCCATTTGAAATAATGTGTGACGCTTCTAACTTTACGGTTGGTGTTGTCTTAGGACAATGCATCAACAAAATCCTTCATGTCATTTACTGCGTGAGTATGACTTTGAACGACGCTCAACTCAACTACATAACAACCGAAAAAGAGCTTCTAGCTGTCGTTTTTGCGCTTGAAAAGTTTCGACCTTACTTGATAGGTTCACACATCATGGTCTACACTAACCATATTGCTCTTCGATACCTTTTTTGCCAAAAAGGATGCTAAATCCCGTTTGATTCGTTGCATCCTTTTACTTCAAGAATTTGACCTTACAATCAAAGATAAAAAAGGATTCGATAATGTCATAACTGATCGCTTGTCTTGTCTTTTGAATGCTCCATCTTCTTTGCCAATCAATGAAAACTTCCCTGATGAACAACTTCTTTCAATTTCTATCGATCCACGATACGCTGATATAGTGAACTACTTAGTCACTAAAGAAACTCCCTCATCTTGGTCCAAATAAAACAAATGCAAATTCATGTCCCAAGTGAAATATTTCTATTGGGATGATCCATACTTGTTCAAATATTATCCCGACCAAATCATTCGACGTTGCATTCCGGATAATGAGATCAGGAGTGTTATTTCATTTTTCCATGATCAAGCATGCGGTGGACATTTCGGTCCTCGAAAAACTGCGAAAAAGGTGCTTCAGTGTGGTTTCTATTGGCCTTCTCTTTTCAAAGACTCGTTTGAATTTTGTAAAACTTGCGATCGATGTCAAATGCTTGGGCGAATTTCTCGATGGGATATGATGCCTCTAAACCCCATTCTTACGATCAAAATCTTTGATGTTTGGGGTATCGACTTTATGGGACCTTTTCCCAATTCTTTTGGAAACTTGTATATCCTTCTCGCTGTCGATTACGTCTCAAAATGGGTCGAAGCTGTTCCTTGCAAAACCAACGACCATAGAATTGTTGTGAAATTTCTCAAAGAAAACATCTTTTCGAGGTTCGGCACACCTCGCACAATAATCAGTGATAACGGAACCCATTTTTGCAATCGATCTTTTGAAACATTAATGAAGAAATACTCGATAACCCAAAAGTTATCCGCTCTATATCATCCTCAAACTTGTGGGCAAGTTGAAGTTTCAAATCGTCAAATAAAACTAATCTTAGAGAACTGTCAACAAAAATTGAAAAGATTGGTCTTAGAAATTGACCGACGCGCTTTGGGCTTACCATATCGCTTTTAAAACTAACCTTGGGATGTCCCCATTTCGCTAAGTTTACGGGAAAGCTTGCCATTTACTTGTTGAAATCGAACACAAAGCGTTGTGGGCAATAAAGAACTTAAACATTGATCTCGAGAAAGCGGGCGAAAACCGAAAACTACAACTCAACGAACTAGAAGAACTTAGGAACGACGCGTATGAAAACGAGAAAATTTACAAAGAAAAAACAAAAGTTTTTCATGACAAGTCAATCCGAAAAAAAAACATTTTCGCCTAATCAAAAAGTTCTTTTATATGACTCAAGACTTCATTTATTCCCTGGGAAACTTAAATCAAGATAGACCAGATCATTTGTGTACGAACTGTTTTTCCACATGGTGCCGTAGAAATAGAAAACCCCAGGGATGGATCTATTTTCAAAGTCAACGGTCATCGTTTGAAACCTTTCTTGGAATTGCCAAATAACCAAGAGGAGGAGCTCATGATTTTTCATGAGCCAAGCTACGTCTAGTAAGAATGTTAACTTTCTTTTGTAAATATGTACATATTTTTCCCTGTTACACTCATTATATCGTGCATTGTATGTGGGGACACAGTCAAAAATTAAGTGTGGGGGGGATCTCATTTTAATTTTTTTTTTCATGGCATTTTTGAATTTTCATTTTCTTTTAACTTAAAAAAAATCTCAAAATCATTTTCTTTTCAGCATTTTGATTTATTTTTGAAGAAACACTATGGGATAAGTATAAGTTTTGGTTAATAAATTGAAATTTTTGAAAATTTATTTGTCTTAACAAAAATAAAAATGAAGTTTGATTACAAATAACAATGGTTTAACTAGTATATAGGAATGTTCATATGTCTTAATTATAAAGTATGTTCTAACTGAAAATCTTTGTTTAAAAAAGTGGTAAATTTAAAGTAAAGAATATAACATTTTTATCTTCTAATTTAAATGGTGCTAAGATGATTTTGCAAAACTCTCTCTTTCTAAAAAAATAGAAAAAATATATATATAAGTAAAAAAACATTTGTATATATGTATATATTTTAAGCACCTAGAGTCATGTGTTCACACTCGTGTGTTCACTCGCCATGCTCTGCACCCTTCTCACGTAAGCTCGAAAGGCAGTGCATGATCGGTATATCTGGCCTCAGTTTATCTGAGTTAGGTGTATGTATATAAAAATTCTTTTTAATAACGCCTATAGTCGATAAGTGTTCACACTTGTGTGTTCACTCGCCACGCTCTGTATTCCCCTCACATCAGTCCGTAAGGCAGTGCACGGGTAATATATATGGCCTCAATTTAACTGAGTTAGGCGTATGTAAATATTGTTAATATTAATAAAATTTTCAAATAAGAGAGATTAAGCAATTGAAATCCAAGCACCATCTTAACTTGTTTGATTTGACTTGTTATTGGAAAGAAATGAAAATACCACTTTGATAAACTTTGATAATCAACTAAGGATACATTTCATAGTTACACTATATTATCGACTGAAACAACGAGTTAAACTATAGCCCATTTGTTACGATAACTTCGTTTTTATTGGAAAGTTTGATGAGTAGAAGGACTTAAATTTCTTGATAATGACCAGAACTTATATTTAACTTATTAGTGTCGATTTGAAAGTGAATCCTTCATTCGTAAATACTTTCAAAAACTTGCATTCATCCCATTGTAAATAAATCTTGCATTTTGTAAATAGTTTCACTTTTCATTTGGATTTTGTAGGTAGTATCCGCTGAAAACCCTTACGAGACAACACTCGTCCTACTAGGGACACCCAGAGGTTTAACAGCTTGTTGCATACGCTCAATGCAATCGTGCTCCCTACGAAAACGGATTTATCTTAGTTTTCCTTTATTCGAGGACGAATAAAAAGATAAGTGTGGGGGTATTTGATGTGCACGTAAATGTGCATATATTTACATCCATATTTTATCTATTTTTATTTAAATAAAAGTCATAATTGGGCATTTTAACATGTTTAAACCAAAATTTAATTATTTTCAAATCATCATATATTCATCTTCATACAGGGGCAAAATAGTCATTTTTGTGCATATGTTAATTTGGAACTTTTTACTTGGACATTTTTCATAATGTTGATAGGAATTTGGATGCATATGGAAGAGGGTTTTATGAAGATACATGCATGCACAAATGAATACAAAGGAAGGATGATGGAAATAATTCAAATACATGATCATGGAGGACCCCGCCTACTCACTTACCTAAATCTACAATTAGAAGCTAATGGACAATTAAGTGGAGGTTAAAGCTTCATGCACATTTAATGATGGATTAATTAGTGGCTAATGGTTACTTGGTGGCCTCACTTCTTAAAGGGCATTTTGGGAAGCACCCTAAAAATTGAATTAGGGTTTTATGCATGTATAAATAGCCCTCTTATGTACATGTAAATATCTTCTTACTCTTTCACATTAGTTAAGAAATTAAGAAAGCAAGTTGTAATGTCATGTTTCATGAAATAAAAATGGCTTCCTAGCCTCTTTCTCTTTTCTTTTCTACATGCTTCTTTTTTACTTTTATGTTCATTTTTACTTCTATGCTCTCTTCTTTTCTTTGTTAGTAGATTAGATTTACATTCATGCAAGTAGTGTAGCTTTATTTTTTTATGCAAGTAGTTTAGTAGTTAATCTCATTTACTTCCTTTGCTTATTTTCTATTTCATTTTAATGTTGAAATTTACAAGTGTTGATTTGATAACACAAATGAGGAGCTAAACCTCTTTGATTTAAGGGTAATGAAGCTCTCAAATATTATGTAATTTCAACATTTCTATGATTTATGGTCTCTTTTATTTGTGCTTCATGAGAGTAGATTTTTATGTAAGTTTATACAAGTGGGTTTGATAGCTTATGTTGCATTTGCGAATGAGCTATTCTTATTCAACATAAACACAATTTACATCATCATTTGCTAATTGATTTTTGATTTTGAGAAGTAAAAAACAAAATTTGATGATCTATATTACTAATTACAATAGTAAATAGATCATACTTAAAATAGCTTTTGCTTTGGCTTCATTTTCATGAGAATTTATAAGTGGTTTATTTGTTGTATTATAGTTTGATGGTTTAAGTTATGTTAATTAATAACATAAATAAACCATACTTATGATAAATGCAACAATTATTTCACTTAATATCAAAACTAGAGATCATAAATTATTTGTTTGTTGATTTACAAAAATATGAGAGTGGATCTACCTCTAAATTGTTCTCTAACCTCATAGTTTTTATCTCATTTTAATTCTAGTTTTAGCTTCATTTTTGCTTGTAGTTAACAATTTCCTCTCCATTTGGTATAATTTGGTTGAATTGATTTTTAAAATCTAAAAATTCCCTACGGATCGACCCGTACTCGCCACGTACTAACTTTTGTACGTCGTGCACTTGCGGTAATTTTAATTCAAAATTTAGGGTTGATTTTCTAATCCGATAGAAAATTAGCCATTAAACAATATGTGATGTATGAGATGTGTGCGATCTTTATAATGTGTGCGACGTGTGCTGTGATGTGTGGTGTGTGCGATATGTGTTATGTGTGATGCATGTGATGTGTGCAAAGGGTGCGTTGTGTGGTGTGCACGATGAGTGTGATGTTTGATGTGTACGGTGTGTAATGTGTGCGATGGATGTTCGATGTGTGTGATGGATGCTTTTATGTGCATTATGTAATATGTGTGATGGTGTTTGATGTCCTATGGAAGTTTTAATGTATGATGTATGCAATGATGTTTGATGTATTATGGATGTTTTATTATTCCTTTGGTTGGATTACTTTATTATGTCGTGTACATATTATTCTTTGAGATATTGTTTGTGTATTCATTATTGAATTTAGACATAGTCTGACCCATTTACTATTTATATAATACTCGGGTCAGCCCGAGACATTTCAGGTTAAGGGACAAGATGACCAGTTTGTGGATGTTGGACATAGATGGAAGATAGAGTATTATTGTATATTATTGCATATTACGATATTTCCTGTATGTAAGACATTGCACTGTATATAGGACATACATTGTGTATTTTGAGATAGTTGAAATTTGACTTATTTTTGTATCCCACTCGAACTTGTGTATATTTTATATTATATGTTATCGCTGCGTTGATGGCTCGTTGATCTCTATTCATTTATATTGTGTATTATTCTATCCTCGAGAACCACATGTGTTTATTGCTTGTACTGAGACTGTTTACGTCGATGTGAGTGATTTTTATATTATGAGATGTATTTAGTGTTAGTCCAAGAGAATATTCACATGTGTATCATCCACATCGCCTCATTCTCCATGTTACTCAATAGTATTACTCAGTAATTTTCTTGGATAATATGAATATAGAGGTAGGGTGCTACATTTTAGGTATCGGAGCAGGGTTGGAACAACACAGAGTATAAGAGACACTAGTCTTGGCCTTAGATAAGACGTAGAGTCCTTGTCCTTTAAATGAGTGATAGATTATTGTTTATACTTAAATGATAGTAGAAGTATACGATGATTACCTTAGTAACCATTCGAGGATGTACTTATATTTTTCTTATTATATAATATATTCTTTCTACCTTTTTTGAGTGAAAGTCTCTGTCAAGACCCGCAAATCCGTACCCTTGATTAAACACTAATCTCCATTGATTAACTCAAGAGGCATGGAAATACGAACCCTGAGGGGTTTTAAGAAAAAGAAATAGAAGAAAAGATAGAAGAAAAAGAAAAGAAGAAGAAGAAAGAAGAGAAGAGAGAACAACAGAACAACATCAGAACAGAAAACAATATCAGAATCTCACATATCATAGCGGAACAATATATAATAAATAAACACTAGTCTTTTAAAACAAAGAACTATATCAGTTTATACATACATCAATCATCAGAGTCAATATACAACTCAATACAACAATGGACAGTTATATAAACTTGTCCTCATACAGAATACACAGCGGAATAAATAAGGTCAGATACAAATACTACGTCTCGCCATCCAGCTTGCTTCCAAAGCTCCAGAATATCCTGATAACATAACTCTAGTCTGCCCGTGTGGAAATTTGGTGGGCACCCAGAGTTTAGAAGGGGAACAATGAACTCCGAGTTAGTCATGGTGACTGGTGTGAGATCGTAAAACAGTTTATCTTTAAAACAACGACAAGATAATTTTAAAATAAATTTCACAATGCTTTTGGAAAATGAAACTACCATAAGACCTCCCGCCACACACACAATGCAAACGCAGAATTGGAGGAGATTTCTTCTTATGATAGTCAAAGATGCTTGATACGCAAAATCAAATCATTTTTGATATTATTATTAGTGCATAGTGTAGAAAACATTTCGAAAGTATAATATAAATCTTAGCCAGCATAGGCATTCCGCACTTATGCCTACTATAGCTACTATGTTCAATAGCAGGTTACCGTCACATTCCATAGCAGGTAATACAACTAAAACCGTACACGTCACGTATTGTTTCTTTGGATTTCCAACAAATGGTCAGGCTAAGGAACTTCCTATGCCACGATGGGTACGTCCCTGGAATAGACGACCTGAGAACCTAACCGGATCTCTGCCAACACAAGGCCGGGTTACCTCTGCAAAAATAGGTAACTACTGACACGCGTATGCCATCCCCCGATCGTAACCGATCTTCCCGATGATCCCCGATTCGCAACAAACCACATAATAAGTAGTATCAACATAGGTTAAGTATCTGGGCTCCATACCATGATACCACCTCTATCCAGAAGGAATGACATACACTAAGGGGCGCTACTCCCTAGAACCTTGCTGCATCCTTCTTGTTTTGACCATTTCCGGGGTGTGAGGCTCGACGAAGTCTCGTCCAGAAAGCTACGCTTTCTACAAAGCCATGCTTCGGGTCAAACAAATGATCAACCTATGATCACAAAGATATAAGATCAAACAAATGATCATATCGCAAATGATCAAACACTGATCATTACACAACAACACTCAGTATGCCACGTTACCAAATTGGGAATATATCGCTGATAAATTTCAACTACATAACCTCTGAGCTCATACGTCTCAGAGAAGGGTGTTAAGCTAAGAGAATAAATTCTCCGCCACCAACAGAAATGTATTTGAAAGAAATCGGCTTTATATCTCAATTTGTAACGTCAGACACACAATCCATACAAGTCTGTTCCGGGATCGAACAGAACCGAAGGCACTTCTCACGAAGCCCTTGCACATCCGGATAAATTTCTAATCACGTCCGGACTTCCCGTCACTAAGGGTGATAAAACCTCTAAATCGGAGATCAGCCGATGTAGAGTAACTCGACGGTAATCCTTCCGTTTTCAAAAATATCCGGTCTTCAACACCGGTCTTCGAATGCAATTCATAACGACGTATCACATATTCAGAATGGGTTATACGACCCCATGGTCCTTTCCCGGCTAACCCGAATAGTGAGCGCTAATTCAAAAATAAGTGTGGCATTCAAATTCAAGCAATTCACAACAAATACCAATTCAAGGTAATTATTGATAGTCGGTTATTTAACTATCAATAAAGATGCGCAACATCATCAGATTCCAAATAATTTTCCCAAATTATTTATTTCCAAAAATATCTTTACTAGATATATAATTTCCACACTTTAAAAATAAATCAATGTTTATTTATTTTTAAACAGATTTCCATTTCTTTTATAAATTCCATAGTGAATTTATATTTCAAATATCTATGGATATACGATTTTCAATCATTTTCAAATATTCAATTTCAATTTATCTTTAAGAAGGTAAATTCTCAAAAACATTTCATTTCAGTTTTGAAAAGCAATTCCATACTTATTTAAAAATAAGTAATTCACAAATCTATTTATTTTCAACATTTGAAAATATTCGATATACTTAAATCAAAATTAAGTATAAATTCATTCTTTAAGGAAATCATTTATTATGACAACATCTATTTGAGTCAAAACGAATGTTACGTAAAACATCGTTACGACGACTCAAAATCACTAGTATAGGGATTCGGAATTTTAAGATAGATGTATAAATCCCAATACTATATAAAACATTTCCTTTCAGAAATCATTTACTATAACAACAGTGTTATAGTCCACCATTTCCTTCTATTTCTCGAAAACGTCTATTTCAACAATAAATGTTGAAATCTATGATTTCGATATTCAATATATTTTAAAACATCGTTTAAAACAATTAACTTCATTTCAAATATCACTTTCCCAAAACCATATCTATTTTACTTAACAATATATTCACTGTCCAAAATCGTGAATATACTTCACTAATTACATTTCACTATTTTCTACACATTTTATTTCAATGATAATTCGCTATCCAAAATCGCGAATATATCTCCTTTAACAACCTTCTATATTTAATTTATCAAATCCAATTGATTTCGAATTTATAAAACAACATTTATAAATTCTATTTCTATTTTATAACAACTTTGATTTAATAAATCTCCTTTATTAACAATTCGATTCATAACTCAAATCTTATACCAACAATCCATATTATAAGTTAAATACTTATAATTCCTTTATCTTACAAAATCATTTCCATTTATAAGTTCACAATTTATAAACTTCATTTATTTATAAATTCTTAAAAATTCATTTTAACGCTTATAAAAACTCGTTTTATAATACCAACATTTTAGAGTTATAAATATCAATCTTGTACATCTTTTACATATATCGTTTTTTATAATTCAAAAATTCCAATTAAAACCATTTTATAAATTTTTTAACTATTTATTTCAAAAGAAATTAACTTTTTGGTTATAATTCACAAATCTTAACTTTTATAACTTTAAAGTTTGAACGTTTATTTATTAAAATAAATCAATTCAACAATTTAAATACAACGTATATTTTCAAAGATCACTTTAAAAATTCCCTTTTAAAATCAACATCGTTATTTTTAATTTTCAAAATTGAATCCGATGATGCAACGCACCAATTCGTCAATGACAACAACAAACATCATATATCAATATGATAACAGAATATACATCAATATCTGTAAATAAATAAATACGGGTGAGGAATCCAGTTGGATCCCTCCAACCTGTTTCCCTGCATCCAAAGACGTTAGCACAATACCAATTCCACTTCGAGGTGGAATATCGCGGTATATGGATTTTATAAAAATCATCCGCTTACTAACGGCGCAATAGGGTCTCATCCGCTATACGAGGCGGGAAATCAATCAATCCAATATATACATATGCCAATATGTATATATTGCTATATATATATATATAGATATAGATATATCCTACTATATCTAATATCACATCCAATAGCAAACATCAATCAATTCAATAGTAACTGCAAATCATTTTGAGTGAGAAAGATCTCACCTTTGCTTTATTAGCATCCATTTTTATTCCAGATAGTTTTTCTCCAAATTTTGACCTTGTATAAAACAAGTATACCACTTTATTAATATTCGAAATAAATCGAATAATCGATTATTGTAAAATTTATTTTCTTAACCAAATTTTATTTTTAACTAAATTTCCTTTCATAAATAGAATCTTTTAGTAACTAAAATAATTAATCAAATAAATTACCCTAATACCTTATTTAAAATAACAAGCAGATCTAGGATGTGTGTATATTTTATTTTTCTCAAAACTTCATATATACTTATTATTATTTTCTAACAGAAACTCTAACTATATATATATATTTATTGTTTATTGTCTATCTATCAAATAGAAATCTTACTGTTAACAAAATTGAAGACGAACATCTCGTCAGAAATCGAATGACATCACCATGCTCCAAACTTCGATCGCCTGAACCTAGAATCGATGCCGCCATCCTCACGCGAGCGCGCCAGCTGAAGTTGTCGTTGCCATTTCGATCTGACGCCACGCGAGCGCCCCCACCAGCACTGCGCCACCATCACCACGAGAATTTCCACCTCGCGACGAGGCACTCGCGACCATAGTTGTCAATCACGAAAGCTTGCGGTTGCCTCCAGATCGTCGCCCCTGCTACCATGAACGCGAACCCCACTTGATTTTCCCCCCTTCGTTTTTTTATTAGTCTAAAAGAATTTGTGGATCTGGGTTTTAAAACGAGGAGGTAATGTCGAGAAATTTGATTTTGAAAAAGGAGGAGCTCGGCATTTTTATTTTTCTTTTCGATTTGAACTGGGGAGGGAATGAAGAAATTACAGGAGCGGCCATTTTTATTTCTTTGTTTGTTTCTTCGAACTGATTGAAAGAGGGAAGAAAAGGAGAACGGGATATTTAAAATCGATTGAAGCATGCCTTTGCACGATTTCTATCTCGTGATGCTCGGCGTGTTTTTAGGCGTGAGATAAGGGGAAGTATCGTGCCTGCCTTAACTGATGTCGGCAAAATTTAAATTTTAAATTTAAATTGTATTTGATTTAAACTTTAACGCGTTTATGTGTCGTATGCTCACATAACGACTCCGAAAAATACGAAAATTGAAATCCGATAATAATTCAATACTACGGACCCAATGGAACTGGTTTCGTCGAATTCCGAGACTGTGCCTCGGACGACTATTTTTAAATATCGATTTAAACGATTAAATTTCAAAACTGAGCAAAACAGTTTAAAATTCAATTCTGAAAGTTCGATTATCTTCGGTATTATCAATACGAATATTAAAAGCTTTCGAAATATTTTTCTTCAACTTTAAATTGAATATTCAAATTTTTATTCAGCATTCACTAGATTAAATTTTATAATTTAATCGCCAATTTCAAAGTTATATCGGGGATTCGAATTAAATTACCGTTCAAATATTTAAAATTAATTAAATATTCTCAATTTAATTTGTTCAAAATTCTGGGTCGTTACAAACTTCCCTCCTTAAAAGAATTTCGTCCCGAAATTACAAGTTAGAAAGAAAGGTCCTTAACTCGTCTACTATTTTCTCAAATTCAAATAGTTTTATCAATTTATCATAACAAATCTTTCTATTAAAGATTCGTTATTTATTCAACTAAATTTTCCACTTCAATTATAAGTTTCAAACAATATTGTTTACTGCAAAATTCAAATTCAAATTTAAATTCAAATTTTAAACTTTCAAAATTTTCTCAAAAATTTTCTAACGCCCTAAATTTCCCGAAAAATTTCGCCAGCGTCTCCTTTGCGCGGCTAACACGGCACGACTACAAAACGTCCCTACGGACTCTCAGATTTCAAAAAGAAAAAGAAAAAGCCAAGCGGCTAGAGAAGAAATCAACAAATCTCATATAGAAATTTAAATACTTACCTTTTGTCGAGCAATTCGAATTTATCTTTGAAATTAAAATTCCAATTCCCTTTATAACACCTGTATCCTACTAGCCATAATATCTAGTTACAGCATTCAAACTATTTTGCAAATTCATTACAAAATTTTCAATATAAACTGCTTATACATTTACTATTGAAGTTATATCCATTATCTTCAATTTTTCTCATTTCAAATTTCATTTGAATTTAATTTCAATCTAATTTGGATTCTTCTGAATAATGAATTTATCAATTAACTTTCATTCATAACTGATTATTTTTAGATTAGTTTCAATTACTAATTCATTACAAATTCTAATTCACTTATTCAAATTCGGTTTCAACATTCAATTTTAATCTTATTCACGTACAATTGTGAATTCCATTCATTGAAAATTTATTTATACTTACTTGAATTTATCTTTAAATTCGAACCATCTCTTTTATTTAGTTCACAATCCAAGTTTCAATTTAATTAATTCAACTTCCATTTCATGAATTTATTAATTATCAAGGTAGCTTATTCGGATTCCATCCATATTTCAATTTTCAATTCCAATTTATAAAATCATTTATACATTTACATTTACAATTTCATTTCATTAATGAATTTTAATTGCAATTATCTTCTTGGAATTCTATTTTTATTTATAAATTCATTTACAATCTATATTCACAATTTACTTCCATAATTCAATACTCAATTCCAATTTATTTGTTACTACTCCAAATTTATTTTCAACTTATTAAATTTTCTTTAAGTAATCTTTTCACTTTATTTAATTAATTCACTTATACTTACTTTGATTTAACTTCATTCTTTAAGTTAATTTTATTCTATCAAAATTCAAATTGTATAAGTTATCAATTTAGTAATATTTCATAAATATCTTTATATAGCATTCCAGAGTCTTACCAACATTTCAAAAATCATTTTGAAAACAATTCAAATTATCCTTTGAATTTCTAAAACAAAACCCAAATTTTCCAAACAACTTCCATTTAAAACAATTTGGCAGCAATTCCTCTTTTGGAAACCCAAAAATGAACACCGGTGATGCTGCAGTCATTACCGAAGTTATTTTCCAGCGACCGAAAAGAGTTTAGAGCTTTCAACTCTCCAAAAATATTTTTCAAAACCTTTGAAATTCATTTTCAAATCAAAAATGATTTAAACTTTCCAAATCTCCAAAATTTTCAAATTCTTCTCTGGAATTCTATTTCAAATTACAAATCACATTTATAATTTACATTCTTTAAATTTCATTTGTATGTGAATTTATTTTCTTATATTCTTAATTTACATTTATAATTTCCATTTGTTAAATGGATTTATCTCCAAATCTTTGGTTATTATTTTAATTTCTCATTCAATCTCATATAACAATGATAATATTTCAATGTTATCATTTCCTAACAACCAAGCATCCATATACTATGATAATTCATAGAAAAACATTTCTTTTCTATACAAAAATAGTTTTGGGCAAAATTATCTCATTCACCCTATTCAAAAACAATACTGTGCCGAATTGTTCTATTCAAGTGTTTAGAAACCCCTTCGATACAGTTTTGCAGACTGTGCCTACGAAGGTTCATATACCACTCAATAAACCAATCATCACAATACAAAACAATTTATATTCATTAACAAATACGCGCTCATAACTATTATTACACTCAACTCATTTTAGAGTACTACTGACTCTATCTCTAATGAGTAACACCCAACAGAGCAGGGTTGTCGCTTAACCATATGCTCTGATACCAGCTGTCAAGACCCGCAAATCCGTACCCTTGATTAAACACAAATCTCCATTGATTAACTCAAGAGGCATGGAAATACGAACCCTGAGGGGTTTTAAGAACAAAAAATTGAAGAAAGGATAGAAGAAAAAGAAAAGAAGAAGAAGAAAGAAGAGAAGAGAGAACAACAGAACAACATCAGAACAGAAAACAATATCAGAATCTCACATATCGCAGCGGAACAATATATAATAAATAAACACTAGTCTTTTAAAATAAAGAACTATATCAGTTTATACATACATCAATCATCAGAGTCAATATACAACTCAATACAACAATGGACAGTTATATAAACTTGTCCTCATACAGAATACACAGCGGAATAAATAAGGTCAGATACAAATACTACGTCTCGCCATCCAGCTTGCTTCCAAAGCTCCAGAATATCCAGAATATCCTGATAACATAACTCTAGTCTGCCTGTGTGGAAATTTGGAGGGTACCCAGAGTTTAGAAGGGGAACAATGAACTCCGAGTCAGTCAAGGTGACTGGTGTGAGATCGTAAAACAGTTTATCTTTAAAACAACGACAAGATAATTTTAAAATAAATTTCGCAGTGCTTTTGGAAAATGAAACTACCATAAGACCTCCCGCCACACACACAATGCAAACGCAGAATTGGAGGAGATTTCTTCTTATGATAGTCAAAGATGCTTGATATGCAAAATCAAATCATTTTTGATATTATTATTAGTGCATAGTGTAGAAAACATTTCGAAAGTATAATATAAATCTTAGCCAGCATAGGCATTCCGCACTTATGCCTACTGTAACGACCCAGAATTTCGAACGAATTAAATTGGAAATATTTAATTTATTTTAAATATTTGAACGATAATTTAATTTGAATCCCCGATATAACTTTGAAAATTTGCGATTAAACTTTAAAATTTAATCGATTGAATGCTGAATAAAAATTTGAATCTACGATTTTAAGTCGAAGAAAAATATTTCGAAAGCTTTTAAAATTCGTATTGATAATACTGGAGATGATTGAAGCTTCAGAATTTAATTTCGAACTGTTTTGTTTAGTTTTGAAAAAATCACTCGAACCGATATTTATAAAATAGTCTATTTTCAGAAAGTCTCGGATTTCGACGAAACCAGTTTCATCGGATCCGTAATCTGATATTATTGCATGATTTCAAATTTCGTAATTTTCGGAGTTGATATGTGAGCACACGATGAGTAAATGCGTTGAAATTAAATCGAGTTCAATTTGAATTTTAAATTTAAATTTTAAATCTGGTCAAATGCGAGCACGTTGTCTTCCCTGAACACGCGCCTATAATCACGGGAGAAGATCGTGTAGAGGCTACTTCGTTCACGTTTAAATTATTCCTCTCTCTCGTTCATAAATGAAAACAAAATCAAAGATAAATAAATGGCCGTTCTCCTCAGTATCAAACCCATCCCCAAATCAAAACCAGAAGGGCTGAAGCCTCGTTCAAATCCCAAAATCAAAACGCACGAAGCAGTGGTGAATCGAATTAGGGCGAGGGCAGAGGCGCGTTGTGATTCGTGAACGCGTGCGCTTGTTAGAGAAGAAGGAGGAGCTCGCGACTGGCAGAAGGGCACGCTTCGATTCGATGGGAGGTTGGCGCTCGCACGCACGCGAGTTGGGGTTCTGAGATGGGGGCGGTCGCGATCGACCTGGGGTTTCGCGACAGAGATGATCGACTCGTGATTGTTCGCGTGAGGCAATGCGGCAGCAGCAACGAGATGGGGAGCGGCGACAGTGATGCCCACGAACGGCGGCGCGCGATTGAGGTGTTGGCGGCGAATTCAAGCGTCGCGGTGACGATTCGCGTGGTCACGGCCATGGGCGGCAAGCTCGAGTAGGCAGAGGTCAGCGATGATGACGGTGTTCCAGTCGATTGAGATTCGGCAGCAGCTCGATGGGAGTTTGGGTTTGGGCCTCTTCGGTTTTGGATTAAGCAATTAGGTATATTTTCTTTATTATAATTTATTTTATTTTCAATAAGCAGTTTACAGAAGAAAAAAATGGTGAAATGAAATTTTCATAAATATATATATACAGTAAATTTTAATATGTATACAGTGAAAAATAAATAAATATATATATATAATCTGTTAAAGTAAATTTAGTTTTAAAGTTAATGTTAGTTAAACAGATTTATTAAAAGGAATTGGGTCAAAATAAAATCTTAGTTAAATAAGTTGTTTCAAAAGGAAATCAGTTAAAATTTAAAAATTAACTGTTTAAAACGAAATCACCGATGAATTGAAATTATCGAATGAAAATTTATTGTTCGATTTAAATTCGAATATTAATAAATTGTATAAATTATTTATACAAGGTTAAAGTCGAGAAAACAAATCTGGATTGGAAATGGATGGCAAAGTAAAAGCTAAGGTGAGATCTTCTCACTCAGATTAAAAATTGAATTGCAGTTATTGATTGATTTGTTTGAATGTGCTATTAGATATGATAGGATATATCTATATATATATATAGCGATATATACATATTGGCATATGTATATATTGGATTGATGATTTCCCGCCTCATATAGCGGATGAGACCCTATTGCGCCGTTAGTAAGCGGATTTATAAAAACCCATATACCGCGATAATTCCGTACTGGAGCGGAATTGGTATTGTGCTAACATCTTTGGATGCAGGGAAACAGGTTGGAGGGATCCAACTGGATTCCTCACCAGTAGTTATTTATTTACAGGATTGATGTATATTCTGTTATCATATGTTGATATATGATGTTGTGTTGTGATTGACCAATTGGTGCTGTAGCATCATCGGATTCAAGTTTTGGAATTTAAAAATAACGATGTTGATTTTAAAAGTGAAATTTTTAAAAGTGATCTTTGAAAATATATGTTTATTTAAATTGTTGAATTGATTTACTTTAAATAGATAAACGTTAAAACTTTAAAGTTATAAAAGTTAAGATTTTGTGAATTTTAACCAAAAAGTAATTTCTTTTGAAATAAAGAGTTAAGAAATTTATAAAATGGTTTAAGTTAAGATTTTTGAATTATTAAACCAATGTATATAAAAGATGTATCAAAATTGATATTTATCAATTTAAGTTATTGGAATTTTAAAATGAGTTTTATAAGTGATATAAAATGTGAAGATATGAAATGTATAGAATTATAAATTGTAAAGATATGAAATTTATAGATTTATAAAGTATGAAGTTGTAGGATGAATGATTATAAGAAATTAACTTATAAATTGGATTTTTGCCTTTAAATGGAATATTGATCGAATTGTTAACAAAGGAGATTTATTAAGTCGAAGTTGTTAAAAAAAAAAGAGAAATAGAATTTGTAAACGTGTTTATAAATTCGAAATAGATTGAATGTGATAAATTAAATATAGAAAGTTATTAAAGAAGTTATATTCACGATTTTGGACAGTGAATATATTGTCAAGTAAAATGGATTCATTTTTGAAGAAGTAATATTTTAAAAATGAAGTTAAACATTTTAAAGGTGTTTTAAAATGTGTTATGAATCGAAATCATAGATTTCAACACTTATTGTTGAAATAGACGTTTTCGAGAAATATAAGGAAATGGTGGACTATAACCCTGTTGTTATAGTAAATGATTTCCGAAAGGAAATATTTTATATAGTATTGGGATTTATATATCTATCTTAATTCTGAATCCCTATACTAGTGATTTCGAGTCGCCGTAACGATGTTTTACGCAACATTCGTTTTGACTCAAATAAATGTGATTTAAGAATGATTTCCTTAAAGAATGAGATATATACTTAATTCTGATTCTAAGTATATCGAATATTTTCTAAGTGTTGAAAATAAATGATTTGTGAATTACTTGTTTTTAAATGAGTATGGAAATGCTTTTCCAATGTGAAATGAACTGTTTGAGTTTTATCTTTTAAAGATAAATTGAAAAGTGAATATTTGAAATTGTTTTCAAATGGTTAAGTGTGGAAATTTTATATCTAATAAAGATATTTTGGAAGATTAAATAATTTGGAAAATTATTTGGAATCTGATGATGTTGCGCATCTTTATTGATAGTTAAATAACCGACTATCAATAATTACCTTTAGATAGGTATTTGTTGTGAATTGGATGAATTTGAATGCCACACTTGTTTTTGAATAAACGCTCACTATTCGGGTTAACCGGGAAAGGACCATGGGGTCGTATAACCCATTCCGAATATGTGATACGTCGTTATGAAATGCATTCGAAGACCGGTGTTGAAGACCGGATATTTTTGAAAACGGAAGGATTACCGTCGAGTTACTCTACATCGACTGATCTTCGATTTAGAGGTTTTATCACCCTTAGTGACGGGAAATCCTGACGTGATTGAAAATTATCCGGATATGCAAGGGCTTCGTGAGAAGTGCCTTCGGTTCTGTTCGATCCCGGAACAGACTTGTATGGATTGTGTGTCTGACGTTACAATTTGAGATATAAAGCTGATTTCTTTCAAATACATTTATGATGGTGGCGGAGAATTTATTCTTTTAGCTTAACACCCTTCTCTGAGACGTACGAGCTCAGAGGTTAAGTAGTTGAAATTTATCAGCGATATATCCCAATTTGGTAACGTGGCATACTGAGTGTTGCTGTGAAATGATCGGTGTTTGATCATTTGCGATATGATCATTTGTTTGATCTTATATCTTTGTGATCATAGGTTGATCATTTTGTTTGACCCGAAGCAGGGCTTTTTGAGAAAGCGTAGCTTTGTGGACGAGACTTCGTCGAGCCTCACACCCCGGAAATGGTCGAAACAGGACGAATGCAGCAAGGTTCTAGGGAGTAGCGCCCCTTAGTGTATGTCATTCCTTCTGGATAAAGGTGGTATCATGGTATGGAGCCCAGATACTTAACCTCTGTGGTTACTGCATTATTTTTTCTATGTGGTTTGTTGCGAATCGGGGATCCTCGGGAAGATCGGTGACGATCGGGGGATGGCATACGCGTGTCAGTAGTTACCTATTTTTGCAGAGGTAACCCGGCCTTGTGTTGGCAGAGATCCGGTTAGGTTCTCAGGTCGTCTATTCCAGGGACGTACTCATCGTGGATAGGAAGTTCCTTAGCCTGACCATTTGTTGGAAATCCAAAGAAACAATACGTGACTTGTACGGTTTTAGTTGTAGAACCTGCCATCTAATATGGCAGCTATAGCAAGCATACTATAATGGTACCTATGCTGGCTAAGATTTATATTCTACTTTCGAAATGTTTTTCTACACTACGCACTAATAATAATATCAAAAAGAATTTGATTTTCGCGTAGTAAGCATCTTTGACTATCATAAGAAGAAATCTCCTCCAAGTCTGCGTTTGCATTGTGTGTGTGGCGGGAGGTCTTATGGTAGTTTCATTTTCCAAAAGCATTGCGAACTTGACTTAAAAAAATTATTTTGTTGTTATAAAGAATAACTGTTTTACGATCTCACACCAGTCACCATGACTGACTCGGAGTTTATTGTTTCCCTTCTAAACTCTGGGTGCCCACCAATTTCCACACGGGCAGTCTAGAGTTAGATTATCAGGATATTCTGGATATTCTGGAGCTTTGGAGATAAGCTGGAGGTCGAGACGTAGTATTTGTATCTGATAGTATTTATTCTGCTGTGTATTCTGTATGAGGACAAGTTTATATAATTGTCCATTGTTGTTTATTGACTCTGATGATATGATGTGATGTAATGTAATAACAGATATAATTCTTTTGTTTTTAAATGATATTCATTTATCTATTATATATTGTTCCGCTGCGATATGTGAGATTCTGATATTGTCTCTGTTCTGTGTTTCTATTGATGTCGTTCAGATGTTTTCTGTTGTTCTTCTTTCTTTCTTCTCTTTTTCTTCTATCTTCTTCTTCTTCTTCTACTTTTTCTTTTTCTTAAAACCCTCACTATTGGAGTTTCCGGCACTCGATTTCTCGGCAGTCGATAAAGTGAGTATCGATGTCGAATTTTCGAAAGTTCGAAAATTTCAGGATGTGACAAAGTGGTATCAGAGCATATGGTTAAGCGACAACCCTGCTCTGTTGGGTGTTACTCATTAGAGATAGAGTCAGTAGTACTCTAGAATGAGTTGAGTGCAATAATAGATATGAGCGCGTATTTGTTATTTGAATATGAAATTGTTTTGTATTGTGTTGACTTATCGGTTGATTGTTTATGGATTCTGGTCGGTGCAGTCTAGCTAACTGTAATCGATAGGGGTTTCTAAACTCTTAAACAAGATAAACCGACACAGTGTTGATTTTAAAATGGGTAAATGAAATAATTTTACCCAAAACTATTTTGTATAGAAAAGAAATGTTTTCTATGAATTACTATAGTATATGGTTGCATGGTTGTTAGAAGTGATAATATTAATCTATTATCATTGAAATTGAATAAGAAATTAAAAATCGTAACTCCAAAGTTAAGAAATTAATTCACATATAAATGAAATTTAAGAATGTAAATTATAAATGTGAATTGTAATTTAAAACGGAATTCCAGAGAAGTATTTGGAAATGTTTTGAAAAGAATTTGAAAATTTTGGTGATTTGCAAGGTTTAATTCCTTTTTGATTTGAAAATGAATTTCAAGGGTTTTGAAAAATATTTTGGAGAGTTGAAAGCTCTAAACTCTTTTAGGTCGCTGGAAAATAATTCCGATGATGATCGCGACATCACCGGTGTTCATTTTCGGGTTTCCAAAAGGGAAATTGCTGCCAAATTATTTTAAAAGGAAGTTGTTTGAAAAGTTGGGTTTTGTTTTGAAAGTTCAAAGGATGATTTGACTTGTTTTCAAAATGGTTTTGAAAAGGTTGAAAAAGACTCTGGAATACTATAAAGAATATTTACGGAATATGATTGAATTGATAACTTATACGAATAGAAATTGTTAATGTGAAATATGAAATTGTGATTGGAATTAAAGTTCATTAACAAGTGAAATCTATAAATGTGAATTGAAAGTATAAGGAAACGAATTCATATATAAATAAAATGGTAAATATGAAGTGTAAATGTGATTTATAAATGAAAATGGAATTCCAGATAGATATTGGAAAATTAAAATTCATTAATGAAATGAATTTGTAATATGAATATATAAGTGATTATAAATCGAAATGTAAATAAGTTGATAACTTATAAATATTTGCAAATTTGATAGAGATGAGATTCAATTGAAAATGAAAGAATTTGAGAATGAATAAATAAATTTGCAATTGCAAGTACAAGAAAATGAAGTTGAATGTTAAAAATTCATTTTGAATTTGTCAGTAAATGAAACTGGAGTTAAAACTGAATATTGAAACGAATTTGAATTGTGTGAAATAAAATAAAGTTTTGAGATTAGTTTGAAGTGAACAAAAGAAATCCGATAAAAATTCAATATTTCAGAATTGAAAGTGAATTGAATCCAAATTAGATTGGAATTGTGAATTGAACTCAAATGAGAAATTGAAATGTGAAATTGAATTCAAATGAAAAATTGAACGAAATTGAATATGTAACTTCAATAGCGAATTTAAAGAGGATATAAGAAGTATATATTGAAAATTTGTAATAAAATTTGCAAAATAGTTGGATGTTATAACTAGATATTATGGCTAGTAGATATACAGGTATAAAGGGAATTGGATTTGATTTCACAGATAATTTGAATTGCTCGACAAAAGGTACGTATTTGAATTATAATATGAGTTTTTGATGATTTCTGGTCTAGCCGCTTGGCTTTTTCTTTTTCTTTTTGAAATCTGAGAGTCCGTAGGGACATTTTGTAGTCGTACCGTATTAGCCGCGCAAAGGAGACGCTGGCGAAATTTTTCGGAAATTTAGGGCGTTAGAAAAATTTTGAGAAATTTTGAAAGTTTAAATTTGAAATTTGAATTTAAATTTGAATTGAAGTAAAGCAATGTTGTTTGAAACTTATAGTTGAAGTTGAAAATTTAGTATGAATAATAACGAATCTTTAGTAGAAAGATTTGTTTTGATAAATTGATAAAACTAATTGAATTTGAGAAAATAGTAGACGAGTTAAGGACCTTTCTTCCTGACTTGTAATTTCGAGGACGAAATTCTTTTAAGGGGGGAAGTTTGTAACGACCCAGAATTTCGAACGAATTAAATTGGAAATATTTAATTTATTTTAAATATTTGAACGATAATTTAATTTGAATCCCCGATATAACTTTGAAAATTTGCGATTAAACTTTAAAATTTAATCGATTGAATGCTGAATAAAAATTTGAATCTACGATTTTAAGTCGAAGAAAAATATTTCGAAAGCTTTTAAAATTCGTATTGATAATACTGGAGATGATTGAAGCTTCAGAATTTAATTTCGAACTGTTTTGTTTAGTTTTGAAAAAATCACTCGAACCGATATTTATAAAATAGTCAATTTTTAGAAAGTCTCGGATTTCGACGAAACCAGTTTCATCGGATCCGTAATGTGATATTATTGCATGATTTCAAATTTCGTAATTTTCGGAGTTGATATGTGAGCACACGATGAGTAAATGCGTTGAAATTAAATCGAGTTCAATTTGAATTTTAAATTTAAATTTTAAATCTGGTCAAATGCGAGCACGTTGTCTTCCCTGAACACGCGCCTATAATCACGGGAGAAGATCGTGTAGAGGCTACTTCGTTCACGTTTAAATTATTCCTCTCTCTCGTTCATAAATGAAAACAAAATCAAAGATAAATAAATGGCCGTTCTCCTCAGTATCAAACCCATCCCCAAATCAAAACCAGAAGGGCTGAAGCCTCGTTCAAATCCCAAAATCAAAACGCGCGAAGCAGTGGTGAATCGAATTAGGGCGAGGGCAGAGGCGCGTTGTGATTCGTGAACGCGTGCGCTTGTTAGAGAAGAAGGAGGAGCTCGCGACTGGCAGAAGGGCACGCTTCGATTCGATGGGAGGTTGGCGCTCGCGCGCACGCGAGTTGGGGTTCTGAGATGGGGGCGGTCGCGATCGACCTGGGGTTTCGCGACAGAGATGATCGACTCGCGATTGTTCGCGTGAGGCAATGCGGCAGCAGCAACGAGATGGGGAGCGGCGACAGTGATGCCCACGAACGGCGGCGCGCGATTGAGGTGTTGGCGGCGAATTCAAGCGTCACGGTGACGATTCGCGTGGTCACGGCCATGGGCGGCAAGCTCGAGTAGGCAGAGGTCAGCGATGATGACGGTGTTCCATTCGATTGAGATTCGGCAGCAGCTCGATGGGAGTTTGGGTTTGGGCCTCTTCGGTTTTGGATTAAGCAATTAGGTATATTTTCTTTATTATAATTTATTTTATTTTCAATAAGCAGTTTACAGAAGAAAAAAATGGTGAAATGAAATTTTCATAAATATATATATACAGTAAATTTTAATATGTATACAGTGAAAAATAAATAAATATATATATATAATCTGTTAAAGTAAATTTAGTTTTAAAGTTAATGTTAGTTAAACAGATTTATTAAAAGGAATTGGGTCAAAATAAAATCTTAGTTAAATAAGTTGTTTCAAAAGGAAATCAGTTAAAATTTAAAAATTAACTGTTTAAAACGAAATCACCGATGAATTGAAATTATCGAATGAAAATTTATTGTTCGATTTAAATTCGAATATTAATAAATTGTATAAATTATTTATACAAGGTTAAAGTCGAGAAAACAAATCTGGATTGGAAATGGATGGCAAAGTAAAAGCTAAGGTGAGATCTTCTCACTCAGATTAAAAATTGAATTGCAGTTATTGATTGATTTGTTTGAATGTGCTATTAGATATGATAGGATATATCTATATATATATAGCGATATATACATATTGGCATATGTATATATTGGATTGATGATTTCCCGCCTCGTATAGCGGATGAGACCCTATTGCGCCGTTAGTAAGCGGATTTATAAAAACCCATATACCGCGATAATTCCGTACTGGAGCGGAATTGGTATTGTGCTAACATCTTTGGATGCAGGGAAACAGGTTGGAGGGATCCAACTGGATTCCTCACCAGTAGTTATTTATTTACAGGATTGATGTATATTCTGTTATCATATGTTGATATATGATGTTGTGTTGTGATTGACCAATTGGTGCTGTAGCATCATCGGATTCAAGTTTTGGAATTTAAAAATAACGATGTTGATTTTAAAAGTGAAATTTTTAAAAGTGATCTTTGAAAATATATGTTTATTTAAATTGTTGAATTGTTTACTTTAAATAGATAAACGTTAAAACTTTAAAGTTATAAAAGTTAAGATTTTGTGAATTTTAACCAAAAAGTAATTTCTTTTGAAATAAAGAGTTAAGAAATTTATAAAATGGTTTAAGTTAAGATTTTTGAATTATTAAACCAATGTATATAAAAGATGTATCAAAATTGATATTTATCAATTTAAGTTATTGGAATTTTAAAATGAGTTTTATAAGTGATATAAAATGTGAAGATATGAAATGTATAGAATTATAAATTGTAAAGATATGAAATTTATAGATTTATAAAGTATGAAGTTGTAGGATGAATGATTATAAGAAATTAACTTATAAATTGGATTTTTGCCTTTAAATGGAATATTGATCGAATTGTTAACAAAGGAGATTTATTAAGTCGAAGTTGTTAAAAAAAAAAAAGAGAAATAGAATTTGTAAACGTGTTTATAAATTCGAAATAGATTGAATGTGATAAATTAAATATAGAAAGTTATTAAAGAAGTTATATTCACGATTTTGGACAGTGAATATATTGTCAAGTAAAATGGATTCATTTTTGAAGAAGTAATATTTTAAAAATGAAGTTAAACATTTTAAAGGTGTTTTAAAATGTGTTATGAATCGAAATCATAGATTTCAACACTTATTGTTGAAATAGACGTTTTCGAGAAATATAAGGAAATGGTGGACTATAACCCTGTTGTTATAGTAAATGATTTCCGAAAGGAAATATTTTATATAGTATTGGGATTTATATATCTATCTTAATTCTGAATCCCTATACTAGTGATTTCGAGTCGCCGTAACGATGTTTTACGCAACATTCGTTTTGACTCAAATAAATGTGATTTAAGAATGATTTCCTTAAAGAATGAGATATATACTTAATTCTGATTCTAAGTATATCGAATATTTTCTAAGTGTTGAAAATAAATGATTTGTGAATTACTTGTTTTTAAATGAGTATGGAAATGCTTTTCCAATGTGAAATGAACTGTTTGAGTTTTTATCTTTTAAAGATAAATTGAAAAGTGAATATTTGAAATTGTTTTCAAATGGTTAAGTGTGGAAATTTTATATCTAATAAAGATATTTTGGAAGATTAAATAATTTGGAAAATTATTTGGAATCTGATGATGTTGCGCATCTTTATTGATAGTTAAATAACCGACTATCAATAATTACCTTTAGATAGGTATTTGTTGTGAATTGGATGAATTTGAATGCCACACTTGTTTTTGAATAAACGCTCACTATTCGGGTTAACCGAGAAAGGACCATGGGGTCGTATAACCCATTCCGAATATGTGATACGTCGTTATGAAATGCATTCGAAGACCGGTGTTGAAGACCGGATATTTTTGAAAACGGAAGGATTACCGTCGAGTTACTCTACATCGACTGATCTTCGATTTAGAGGTTTTATCACCCTTAGTGACGGGAAATCCTGACGTGATTGAAAATTATCCGGATATGCAAGGGCTTCGTGAGAAGTGCCTTCGGTTCTGTTCGATCCCGGAACAGACTTGTATGGATTGTGTGTCTGACGTTACAATTTGAGATATAAAGCTGATTTCTTTCAAATACATTTCTGATGGTGGCGGAGAATTTATTCTTTTAGCTTAACACCCTTCTCTGAGACGTACGAGCTCAGAGGTTATGTAGTTGAAATTTATCAGCGATATATCCCAATTTGGTAACGTGGCATACTGAGTGTTGCTGTGAAATGATCGGTGTTTGATCATTTGCGATATGATCATTTGTTTGATCTTATATCTTTGTGATCATAGGTTGATCATTTTGTTTGACCCGAAGCAGGGCTTTTTGAGAAAGCGTAGCTTTGTGGACGAGACTTCGTCGAGCCTCACACCCCGGAAATGGTCGAAACAGGACGAATGCAGCAAGGTTCTAGGGAGTAGCGCCCCTTAGTGTATGTCATTCCTTCTGGATAAAGGTGGTATCATGGTATGGAGCCCAGATACTTAACCTCTGTGGTTACTGCATTATTTTTTCTATGTGGTTTGTTGCGAATCGGGGATCCTCGGGAAGATCGGTGACGATCGGGGGATGGCATACGCGTGTCAGTAGTTACCTATTTTTGCAGAGGTAACCCGGCCTTGTGTTGGCAGAGATCCGGTTAGGTTCTCAGGTCGTCTATTCCAAGGACGTACTCATCGTGGATAGGAAGTTCCTTAGCCTGACCATTTGTTGGAAATCCAAAGAAACAATACGTGACTTGTACGGTTTTAGTTGTAGAACCTGCCATCTAATATGGCAGCTATAGCAAGCATACTATAATGGTACCTATGCTGGCTAAGATTTATATTCTACTTTCGAAATGTTTTTCTACACTACGCACTAATAATAATATCAAAAAGAATTTGATTTTCGCGTAGTAAGCATCTTTGACTATCATAAGAAGAAATCTCCTCCAAGTCTGCGTTTGCATTGTGTGTGTGGCGGGAGGTCTTATGGTAGTTTCATTTTCCAAAAGCATTGCGAACTTGACTTAAAAAAATTATTTTGTTGTTATAAAGAATAACTGTTTTACGATCTCACACCAGTCACCATGACTGACTCGGAGTTTATTGTTTCCCTTCTAAACTCTGGGTGCCCACCAATTTCCACACGGGCAGTCTAGAGTTAGATTATCAGGATATTCTGGATATTCTGGAGCTTTGGAGATAAGCTGGAGGTCGAGACGTAGTATTTGTATCTGATAGTATTTATTCTGCTGTGTATTCTGTATGAGGACAAGTTTATATAATTGTCCATTGTTGTTTATTGACTCTGATGATATGATGTGATGTAATGTAATAACAGATATAATTCTTTTGTTTTTAAATGATATTCATTTATCTATTATATATTGTTCCGCTGCGATATGTGAGATTCTGATATTGTCTCTGTTCTGTGTTTCTATTGATGTCGTTCAGATGTTTTCTGTTGTTCTTCTTTCTTTCTTCTCTTTTTCTTCTATCTTCTTCTTCTTCTACTTTTTCTTTTTCTTAAAACCCTCACTATTGGAGTTTCCGGCACTCGATTTCTCGGCAGTCGATAAAGTGAGTATCGATGTCGAATTTTCGAAAGTTCGAAAATTTCAGGATGTGACAAAGTGGTATCAGAGCATATGGTTAAGCGACAACCCTGCTCTGTTGGGTGTTACTCATTAGAGATAGAGTCAGTAGTACTCTAGAATGAGTTGAGTGCAATAATAGATATGAGCGCGTATTTGTTATTTGAATATGAAATTGTTTTGTATTGTGTTGACTTATCGGTTGATTGTTTATGGATTCTGGTCGGTGCAGTCTAGCTAACTGTAATCGATAGGGGTTTCTAAACTCTTAAACAAGATAAACCGACACAGTGTTGATTTTAAAATGGGTAAATGAAATAATTTTACCCAAAACTATTTTGTATAGAAAAGAAATGTTTTCTATGAATTACTATAGTATATGGTTGCATGGTTGTTAGAAGTGATAATATTAATCTATTATCATTGAAATTGAATAAGAAATTAAAAATCGTAACTCCAAAGTTAAGAAATTAATTCACATATAAATGAAATTTAAGAATGTAAATTATAAATGTGAATTGTAATTTAAAACGGAATTCCAGAGAAGTATTTGGAAATGTTTTGAAAAGAATTTGAAAATTTTGGTGATTTGCAAGGTTTAATTCCTTTTTGATTTGAAAATGAATTTCAAGGGTTTTGAAAAATATTTTGGAGAGTTGAAAGCTCTAAACTCTTTTAGGTCGCTGGAAAATAATTCCGATGATGATCGCGACATCACCGGTGTTCATTTTCGGGTTTCCAAAAGGGAAATTGCTGCCAAATTATTTTAAAAGGAAGTTGTTTGAAAAGTTGGGTTTTGTTTTGAAAGTTCAAAGGATGATTTGACTTGTTTTCAAAATGGTTTTGAAAAGGTTGAAAAAGACTCTGGAATACTATAAAGAATATTTACGGAATATTATTGAATTGATAACTTATACGAATAGAAATTGTTAATGTGAAATATGAAATTGTGATTGGAATTAAAGTTCATTAACAAGTGAAATCTATAAATGTGAATTGAAAGTATAAGGAAACAAATTAATATATAAATAAAATGGTAAATATGAAGTGTAAATGTGATTTATAAATGAAAATGGAATTCCAGATAGATATTGGAAAATTAAAATTCATTAATGAAATGAATTTGTAATATGAATATATAAGTGATTATAAATCGAAATGTAAATAAGTTGATAACTTATAAATATTTGCAAATTTGATAGAGATGAGATTCAATTGAAAATGAAAGAATTTGAGAATGAATAAATAAATTTGCAATTGCAAGTACAAGAAAATGAAGTTGAATGTTAAAAATTCATTTTGAATTTGTCAGTAAATGAAACTGGAGTTAAAACTGAATATTGAAACGAATTTGAATTGTGTGAAATAAAATAAAGTTTTGAGATTAGTTTGAAGTGAACAAAAGAAATCCGATAAAAATTCAATATTTCAGAATTGAAAGTGAATTGAATCCAAATTAGATTGGAATTGTGAATTGAACTCAAATGAGAAATTGAAATGTGAAATTGAATTCAAATGAAAAATTGAACGAAATTGAATATGTAACTTCAATAGCGAATTTAAAGAGGATATAAGAAGTATATATTGAAAATTTGTAATAAAATTTGCAAAATAGTTGGATGTTATAACTAGATATTATGGCTAGTAGATATACAGGTATAAAGGGAATTGGATTTGATTTCACAGATAATTTGAATTGCTCGACAAAAGGTACGTATTTGAATTATAATATGAGTTTTTGATGATTTCTGGTCTAGCCGCTTGGCTTTTTCTTTTTCTTTTTGAAATCTGAGAGTCCGTAGGGACATTTACACTTTTACCATTTACTTTTTGAAATCTGGAATTCTATCACATTTTATTTCAAGTTATAAGTCACTTTTACCATTTACATTTACAAATTTCATTTGTTTATGAATTAATCTCATTTGATTATAAATCACATTTGTAATTCACATTTGTATATAAAGTTTATCTCAATTTATAAATTTCATTTAGCCTATATTCTCAAATTCCATTTGTTATATAAATTTATTCTTCAACTTAGGTTATAAGTTTTCAATTTCTACTCAATAATGAGACTAACTCATTATTGTCATTTTCTAACAACCAAGCATCCAAATATATAACTATAATAATTTCAAATAATTATTTCTTTTATATACAAAATAATTTGGGCAAAATTATTTCATTTACCCTATTTAAAACAATATTGTGTCGAACTGTTCTATTCAAGTGTTTAGAAACCCCTTCGATACAGTTGTACAGACTGTGCCGACGAAGGTTCATATGCCACTCAATAAACCAACCAACAAAATATAAAACCATTTTATATTCACTAACAAATACACGCTCATATCTATTAATACTCTCAAAATTCCCAATAGAGCCAAGGTTATCGCTAGCCTAAGCTCTGATACCACTGTAACAACCCGGGTTTTTCCTACACGAAAAACCGGACCATTTGATTTAAGAAGAAGAGGTAGAAGAAGAAAAATAGAAAACAAAATCAGAATCTAACCATCGCAGCGGAATAAAATATAATATATCAACAGATCTTTACACAAATCAAAAACTATATCTGTTTATACAATACATCAGAATACATCATCAGAGTACATCAACATCCATAACATACAACTGAATACACAGCGGAAAAATAATAACAAGTATGGGAGTACGTATCGACATCCAGCTCGTCTCCTGAGCTCCACATCATCATATCCTGTAACCTATAATACTCGGTCTGACCCGAGCATCATATAAAACAATACCCGAGTCAGTCTGGAAAACCAGCGTGAGAAAATCACACTCAATTGATTATTAAAGTTTCAAAATCCTTTGAAAACAAAAGCATCTCGTAAGACCACGCCACAAATAAACATGTCGGGTTTTTACCTTACGATAGCTAAAACACTTTATATCAAAATCCTCTGATATTATAATAGTGTCTACAGAAAGTAAAATATAATCTAGCTGAAATGCTTGCATCTCACATTTCAACAATAGTTGGGCACAATCAAAACCGTACAAGGCACGTAGGAAGAATGGATTTCCAACGAATGACTAGGCACTGGGGTACCACCTATCACAGTACGTGGCCTAGATCACCGTACCGAGGAGTACGCCCGCTCCCCTGCAACACAAGGCCGGAACCATCCCTTACTGGATGATCCCGAATAAAATCACCCCACGGTTGGGATCAGCAACCGCACCACTAAGCCGAAATAAAAAGGGACATCTAGACAGGGATGACCTTACCCTCCAGTGGGAGCTACCCATGAAGCCTTGCTGCATAACCCCTGATTTTCAGTCATTCCCGGTTGATGAGGTTCGAGGCTAAACGATACCTTTTAGAGAACATATCCCTTAGAATGCCCATCGTCCGCTGACGATGTTTCGCAAGCATTCGTCCATACCAGTCCGTCCCGGGTTTGAACGGAACCGAAGGCACTATTCCTACTACATCCATTTTGGAAATATCCTCAGGATTAGTAGCGACTAGCCCTTGCACTTCACAGCTCCAATCTTCGACTCCGAACACGTTACACGAAACGTACAAACCGGATCGAAGTGGTATTCGAGTCTCCAGACCTAGAATCCCGGTATACGGAAACTCGATCCCGGTCTCTTCGAAACGATCAGCGCATTGGCCAATATTGATAGTCGGTTATTTAACTATCAATTAACATCCACAAGCAACCATCACACAATAAATAATTTCCCACATTATTTATTTACCCAAATATCTTTCCAAGATATATTTCCAAATTTTCAAACTCCTTTGAAAACAATTTCAAAACAGTTTCCGCTTACGGAAAACATTTCCCAAATAATTATTTCCACTGAATCACCAAGTACAAAATACTTTTAAATTTAAAATAATTTAAAAACACTTTATTTTAAATATATCTTATAACATTGAAATTTAAACTACTTTAATACTTTATTAAAAATATATACTTTAAAATAAACCAGTTTATAAATATAAACTAAATTTCTCCTTTTAAAACATAATAGCAAATCACTTTTATATAATTACTACAATAATATATTTTTGAAAATACTTACTTTAAAAAGTTAACATTTAAAAATAATCAATTTTCTAAAACATGCTTTTTTAAAACATATTAAAACTTTTAACTTATATTTAAAACTACCTTGAAAACGTACTTGGCTACCCAGAGAAATACACTTCTCATTCCCATCCTTTAAAAATAAATCAACATTTATTTTAAACTAATTCATATCCCTTTATAAATTCCCACCTTGAATTTATATTTTCTAATATCCACTGATATTTTATTTTACTTTATAAACCCAGTTTATACCTCCAAAATCTCACTTCTCTTTTAAAATTCCAATTTTAAACAACTAAATCAATTTCCAATTGATTTTCCAATTTACTTTACTTTACTTTGAAATAAATTTCCTTTACTACTTCATTTATTTCAAAATACATTAACTTTTAGATTTATTCCTTTATTTGAGTTAAAACCCTTTTTAACTGAAAATACCAATTTTAAACTTCCAAAATTCCTTCTTTAGCCTTTAATTAAATTTAATCCTTACATTCAAAATAAATCCTTTATTCTTTAAATTTAATATCACTTTAGTTTAAAGTTAATATTTCCCTTGTTATTTCGAAATTCCCTTATTCCAATTCACTTGAATTATTTACTTAAAATTTACTCTTTTATTTCTTTCAAAATCCAATTCAATATATTTTGATAACTCCTTTTATTGAAATATTCAATCCAACCATATTATCCAATATTTCAATCATCAATAATATCATCACAGGATATCAATATTCATAACACAGAATATCAAATAATCTAAATAATTTTGAGGAATCCAGTTGGATCCCTCCAACCTGTTTCCCTGCATCCACAGATGTTAGCACAATACCAATTCCACTTCGAGGTGGAATATCGCGGTATATGGGTTTATAAAATATCATCCGCTATTATGCGGCGCATAGGGTCTCATCCGCTATATAAATGCGGGAATATCAACAACTCAAATATATACATATGCCAATATGTATATATTGCTATATACTACTATATATATAATATAGCATATTCAATCAATGCAATCATCCAATCAATTATTTAAATTTAACCATTTAAATTTAAAATAAAATTCAACTGAGTGAGATTAACTCACCTTTGATCTATTAGCATCTCATTTCCAATTGAGCTTGCTTCCTTCTCGAATTTTAAACCTTGAATAACATTATACGATTTATTAATATTTGAACTTACCAAACAATTCATTACCGCTTAATAGGTTTAAATTTTAACTTATAATTTGATTTTAAATTTAAACCTTAATCATAACAAATTTAAAATTCCTATATTCACCAAAAATCATATATTTTTGTTTTATCTAACTAAACAAGCTTCCAGCTAAAACTATATATTCACTTCTAAACTGCCTGCATATAAAATATCATAAATTGCATATATGTATATATATATTCTCAATGTCTATTTATATTATCCTGTTTATCTGTATACTTTCTTTTAAAATAAAATTAACTACTCTAAATTTAAATAAACCTAAATTAACTCAGAAAATACCTCACTGGACAGAAAACAACTCCTCCCCCAAATCTCATTTCCTTTACGCAAAACGAAAAACACGGCTGCATTCTAACGGCGATACCGAGCTCGTCACTTGAAGTCAACATCTGACAGTGCTGTCGCCACTTCTGCATCGACCTCTTTATCGATTCAAGCCTCAATCACCGCCAATCAGAGCCTCCTCCATCGATGCCTTCGAATTCGCAAGCCACCAAAATCATCGCACCACCCAAAGTCGCGAGGTCTTGAATAGGAATGATCGCGAACCCTAGTTCGAACGGATGCTGTTGAAACAGAGGGTAGGAGTGTTGATTAGATGAATTGAAGAGTAGGGGAAGACTCGCAATTTCGATTCGAATGTTTAAAGGCGAGCGGCCATTACAGGCGATCTCGGTTTCGCTTTGAAATTGAAGAGAAGCAGAAAGATTTAAGTATGTAGTTTTGCTCGATTTCATTTTATCGAGGAAAGGGAAAATGGATTGGAAAGTGGGGAAAGGAAAGACTGAGTATTTTCGAACAGAAGAAGAAAAAAACGAGAATTTAGCTCGGCCATTTTCTTTGATTTCGTTCTTTTTTTTTTCTTTTAACTGAGAGGCTCGGTTAAAAAGTTGTAAAGGAGAAGGAGACGCGTGTACAGATGTTTCAACGCGTGGACAAACAGCGTGATCCAGAAGGCTCGTAGTCTGGATATGGAAAGAAATATCGACCAGTTAAAATATTAAATTTCCGATTAAATTTCAGCGCGTTTACATTCCGTATGATCACACGACAACTCCAAATACTACGAAAATTGAAATCCAATAATAATACAATATTACGGATCCAATGGAACTGGTTTCGCTGAATTCCGAGACTGTGCCTCGGACGGCTATTTTTTTTTAAATTTAATTTCAACGATATATTTTTAAGACTGAACAAAACTCTTTTAAAATTCCATTTTAAAAGTTCTATCATCTTCAGTATTAACAATATAAATTTTCTGAACCTTTGAACTATTTTTAACAGGCTTAAAATCAAGATTCAATATTTTACCCAATCCCGATAATTAAATTTAATAATTAATTATCCAAATAAATACTGTATATTTGAAATTAAAGTTAAAATTTAACCTTCGGATATTTAAAATAAATTAAATATTCACATTTCAAATATACAAAAATTCTTGGTCGTCACATTCCTCCCCCCTTAAAAGAATTTCGTCCCCGAAATTACCAGTTAAGAAGAATGTCTCATTTCCCGTTAGCTATTCCCCAAATTCAAACAGTTTTAATAATACCCAAACAATCTTTTATTAATGATACACTAATCATCTTTTAACTTCCCAAACTTATTCATAAGTTCAACCCATACTACCTACTTATCCATTCAAATTTAAATTTGAATTCAAAATTTTGAATTATCAAAAAATTTCTCAAAAATTTTCTAACTCCCTAAATTTCCGAAAAATTTCGCCAGCGTCTCCTTTGCGCGGCTAGCTCGGTACTACTACAAAATGGCTCTACGGCCTCCCAATCTCAAAAAGAAAACAAAAAGCCAAGTGGCTGGATCAAAAACCCAATCAAATTTCATATAGAAATTCAAATACATACCTTTTTGTCGGGCCATTAAATTTTTATCTTCTAAATCAAAAATCCCAATTTATCCATTGCTTTTATACACCTGTATATCCTACTAAGCAATAATATTCAATCACAATTCCAAAGTCATTTTATACTTTTCTTTACAAATTTCCAATATTTGTTTTACTTAAGCCCGTACGATGCACATATATCATTCGTACGCAATATCACATTCGATCGCTCAATCGATCACACAATTCCACTTCCGAACTAGTATCGTCCACCCGACTTCCTAGTGCGGACTCAGATCTGGTTCCTTGATCAGAAACCGTCATTCTCCTTGCATAGCCACAACTATGATAGAGAATATCTAGAATCAATCAACAATCCATATCCAGGTTCGCCGTCGAAAATCGAGTGAAAAATTCCAACTCGGATCGATATATCTATCCCGAAATTCTGTGTTCGAATCCGGATCAAATAGCTATGCGAATAAATAATATACGTACACCTTACGTATTAATTTCAATTGATTATCAGTTATATCAATTCTCTTTTATTCACATTCATTTTGATTGTTATCCCCTTATTCACAACTATCCCATTTCACAACTTCAGTTTTAGTCTTCATTCAACTATTCACTTAGTATATATATATATTTTTTTTTCCATTTCAAAATTACTAAGTATATTTCCAATACAAATTTTCTTAAGAATTTCATTCTTCAATTCTTAAGTTCATATAAATTTTCTTATACTTATTTACTACTTCACCACCGAAGTGTATATATTCAAATTGAACTCCCATTTCATATGAATTCCAACTTACTTCAATTTACTACTTCATTTCAAATATAAATACTTATTCCACATTTCATTCAGATTTCCATTTCCAATTTTTCTTTCTTAAATTCAATTCATCTCCAACCTATGAATATTGAATTTTATTTAGCTCGAAAACAATTCAAGTTAATTCATTCAATAACTATTTCTCAACTTATTTAAACCACTCCTCTGTTGAGTTCAGTTTCCATTCAACATTTACTTAAGTCAATAACTTAAGTTTATTTTCCATTTAACCAACCCTTTAAAATTTTATTTCCATCTTTTCATTTGATTCTTATTTAATCAAATTCCATCCATTTATTTATTAAATCTAATTGGTTCATTCACTCAATCATTATGAATTTTATTTTCCATACTCAATTCATCTGGAATTATTTTATTAATAACCAGGCCATTTCCAATTTATTTTCACTTATTTGGATTCATTTGCAATTTAAACCATCACTATGTTAATCCAATTTCATTAACTAATTTATTATCCCATTAGTTCCTTCGCTGGTTAAAATTAAATACTTGCTTTTTAATTCCAAATATCACTTCACTTAATTTTCTTAAGTTCAATATATTTTATAATTCAAGTTTGGATTTATTTAAAAATTAAGATTGCTCATCTTAGTCGTTTCCATTTGATAATTACAATTTCAAATTATAACTCTTAATGGTTCAAAGAAATGAATTCCCATTTATGACTTACAATTTCATTTCTATTCATAAGTTTTAACTTACTTACTTAAGACCTGGGACTATTCATTTAAGTCCATTTCCATCTTTATATCAAATTTCAAATTATTACACTTAAGAATTTAAGAATATGAATTTCTTTACACAATTATAAGCATTTTACATTACCTTTATATCCAATTCAATTCGACTTCAACTTATTTACATTTAATTCAATTCCAATTCTCAATTTTATTTTACTCATCTTAAGTTAAATTCAAATATACTTATTCTCCTTCATATACTCGAATTAAATTTTAATTCCAGGATACAAATTTTATACAAGTTTTACAATTCATTCACCTTCAAGTTCTCTAACTCTTTTATCTACCAACTTATATTACTCATTGAGTTAATTTCATCTCATAATTATAATCCCAGAATTTAACTTTCATTCCCTTCTTATTTAAATCAACTTCATTCTATACTTTATGTTGTTGATTCATTTAAATTTCCACATTTATATTTTAAATAGAATTTCCAGAATTCAATTGCCCGGTTTTATTTCAAAACTATTTTGAATCCATGAATAACTCATACTCATCTGGTATATCACCTCAAATCCCAATTTCCAAAACAATCTGCTTTTACCAAACAATTTTCCCTTTGAATTTCAAAACCAACCCAATTCATAATCATTTCCAATTTAAAACAGTTTGGTAGCAATTTCTCTTTGGAAACTCGAAAATAGACATCGATGATGCTGCAGTCATCACCGAAATTATTTTCCAGCGACCGAAAGAGAATTTAATGCTTTTATCACTTTAAAACATTTCAAACATTTTTAAACCCCAAATCCCACCAGATTTCAATTCAATTTCAAAAATATTCATGAAATAATATCACCATTATTTCCCAAAACCTTTAAACTATTCTTAAATCCAAAGGAATTTAAATCTTTCCCAAAACTTCAAATTCAAAATCCATCCAATTTTTATATCCAAACATTACTCTGGAATTCTATCACATTTTATTTCAAGTTATAAGTCACTTTTACCATTTACATTTACAAATTTCATTTGTTTATGAATTAATCTCATTTGATTATAAATCACATTTGTAATTCACATTTGTATATAAAGTTTATCTCAATTTATAAATTTCATTTAGCCTATATTCTCAAATTCCATTTGTTATATAAATTTATTCTTCAACTTAGGTTATAAGTTTTCAATTTCTACTCAATAATGAGACTAACTCATTATTGTCATTTTCTAACAACCAAGCATCCAAATATATAACTATAATAATTTCAAATAATTATTTCTTTTATATACAAAATAATTTGGGCAAAATTATTTCATTTACCCTATTTAAAACAATATTGTGTCGAACTGTTCTATTCAAGTGTTTAGAAACCCCTTCGATACAGTTGTACAGACTGTGCCGACGAAGGTTCATATGCCACTCAATAAACCAACCAAGAAAATATAAAACCATTTTATATTCACTAACAAATACACGCTCATATCTATTAATACTCTCAAAATTCCCAATAGAGCCAAGGTTATCGCTAGCCTAAGCTCTGATACCACTGTAACAACCCGGGTTTTTCCTACACGAAAAACCGGACCATTTGATTTAAGAAGAAGAGGTAGAAGAAGAAAAATAGAAAACAAAATCAGAATCTAACCATCGCAGCGGAATAAAATATAATATATCAACAGATCTTTACACAAATCAAAAACTATATCTGTTTATACAATACATCAGAATACATCATCAGAGTACATCAACATCCATAACATACAACTGAATACACAGCGGAAAAATAATAACAAGTACGGGAGTACGTATCGACATCCAGCTCGTCTCCTGAGCTCCACATCATCATATCCTGTAACCTATAATACTCGGTCTGACCCGAGCATCATATAAAACAATACCCGAGTCAGTCTGGAAAACCAGCGTGAGAAAATCACACTCAATTGATTATTAAAGTTTCAAAATCCTTTGAAAACAAAAGCATCTCGTAAGACCACGCCACAAATAAACATGTCGGGTTTTTACCTTACGATAGCTAAAACACTTTATATCAAAATCCTCTGATATTATAATAGTGTCTACAGAAAGTAAAATATAATCTAGCTGAAATGCTTGCATCTCACATTTCAACAATAGTTGGGCACAATCAAAACCGTACAAGGCACGTAGGAAGAATGGATTTCCAACGAATGACTAGGCACTGGGGTACCACCTATCACAGTACGTGGCCTAGATCACCGTACCGAGGAGTACGCCCGCTCCCCTGCAACACAAGGCCGGAACCATCCCTTACTGGATGATCCCGAATAAAATCACCCCACGGTTGGGATCAGCAACCGCACCACTAAGCCGAAATAAAAAGGGACATCTAGACAGGGATGACCTTACCCTCCAGTGGGAGCTACCCACGAAGCCTTGCTGCATAACCCCTGATTTTCAGTCATTCCCGGTTGATGAGGTTCGAGGCTAAACGATACCTTTTAGAGAACATATCCCTTAGAATGCCCATCGTCCGCTGACGATGTTTCGCAAGCATTCGTCCATACCAGTCCGTCCCGGGTTTGAACGGAACCGAAGGCACTATTCCTACTACATCCATTTTGGAAATATCCTCAGGATTAGTAGCGACTAGCCCTTGCACTTCACAGCTCCAATCTTCGACTCCGAACACGTTACACGAAACGTACAAACCGGATCGAAGTGGTATTCGAGTCTCCAGACCTAGAATCCCGGTATACGGAAACTCGATCCCGGTCTCTTCGAAACGATCAGCGCATTGGCCAATATTGATAGTCGGTTATTTAACTATCAATTAACATCCACAAGCAACCATCACACAATAAATAATTTCCCACATTATTTATTTACCCAAATATCTTTCCAAGATATATTTCCAAATTTTCAAACTCCTTTGAAAACAATTTCAAAACAGTTTCCGCTTACGGAAAACATTTCCCAAATAATTATTTCCACTGAATCACCAAGTACAAAATACTTTTAAATTTAAAATAATTTAAAAACACTTTATTTTAAATATATCTTATAACATTGAAATTTAAACTACTTTAATACTTTATTAAAAATATATACTTTAAAATAAACCACTTTATAAATATAAACTAAATTTCTCCTTTTAAAACATAATAGCAAATCACTTTTATATAATTACTACAATAATATATTTTTGAAAATACTTACTTTAAAAAGTTAACATTTAAAAATAATCAATTTTCTAAAACATGCTTTTTTAAAACATATTAAAACTTTTAACTTATATTTAAAACTACCTTGAAAACGTACTTGGCTACCCAGAGAAATACACTTCTCATTCCCATCCTTTAAAAATAAATCAACATTTATTTTAAACTAATTCATATCCCTTTATAAATTCCCACCTTGAATTTATATTTTCTAATATCCACTGATATTTTATTTTACTTTATAAACCCAGTTTATACCTCCAAAATCTCACTTCTCTTTTAAAATTCCAATTTTAAACAACTAAATCAATTTCCAATTGATTTTCCAATTTACTTTACTTTACTTTGAAATAAATTTCCTTTACTACTTCATTTATTTCAAAATACATTAACTTTTAGATTTATTCCTTTATTTGAGTTAAAACCCTTTTTAACTGAAAATACCAATTTTAAACTTCCAAAATTCCTTCTTTAGCCTTTAATTAAATTTAATCCTTACATTCAAAATAAATCCTTTATTCTTTAAATTTAATATCACTTTAGTTTAAAGTTAATATTTCCCTTGTTATTTCGAAATTCCCTTATTCCAATTCACTTGAATTATTTACTTAAAATTTACTCTTTTATTTCTTTCAAAATCCAATTCAATATATTTTGATAACTCCTTTTATTGAAATATTCAATCCAACCATATTATCCAATATTTCAATCATCAATAATATCATCACAGGATATCAATATTCATAACACAGAATATCAAATAATCTAAATAATTTTGAGGAATCCAGTTGGATCCCTCCAACCTGTTTCCCTGCATCCACAGATGTTAGCACAATACCAATTCCACTTCGAGGTGGAATATCGCGGTATATGGGTTTATAAAATATCATCCGCTATTATGCGGCGCATAGGGTCTCATCCGCTATATAAATGCGGGAATATCAACAACTCAAATATATACATATGCCAATATGTATATATTGCTATATACTACTATATATATAATATAGCATATTCAATCAATGCAATCATCCAATCAATTATTTAAATTTAACCATTTAAATTTAAAATAAAATTCAACTGAGTGAGATTAACTCACCTTTGATCTATTAGCATCTCATTTCCAATTGAGCTTGCTTCCTTCTCGAATTTTAAACCTTGAATAACATTATACGATTTATTAATATTTGAACTTACCAAACAATTCATTACCGCTTAATAGGTTTAAATTTTAACTTATAATTTGATTTTAAATTTAAACCTTAATCATAACAAATTTAAAATTCCTATATTCACCAAAAATCATATATTTTTGTTTTATCTAACTAAACAAGCTTCCAGCTAAAACTATATATTCACTTCTAAACTGCCTGCATATAAAATATCATAAATTGCATATATGTATATATATATTCTCAATGTCTATTTATATTATCCTGTTTATCTGTATACTTTCTTTTAAAATAAAATTAACTACTCTAAATTTAAATAAACCTAAATTAACTCAGAAAATACCTCACTGGACAGAAAACAACTCCTCCCCCAAATCTCATTTCCTTTACGCAAAACGAAAAACACGGCTGCATTCTAACGGCGATACCGAGCTCGTCACTTGAAGTCAACATCTGACAGTGCTGTCGCCACTTCTGCATCGACCTCTTTATCGATTCAAGCCTCAATCACCGCCAATCAGAGCCTCCTCCATCGATGCCTTCGAATTCGCAAGCCACCAAAATCATCGCACCACCCAAAGTCGCGAGGTCTTGAATAGGAATGATCGCGAACCCTAGTTCGAACGGATGCTGTTGAAACAGAGGGTAGGAGTGTTGATTAGATGAATTGAAGAGTAGGGGAAGACTCGCAATTTCGATTCGAATGTTTAAAGGCGAGCGGCCATTACAGGCGATCTCGGTTTCGCTTTGAAATTGAAGAGAAGCAGAAAGATTTAAGTATGTAGTTTTGCTCGATTTCATTTTATCGAGGAAAGGGAAAATGGATTGGAAAGTGGGGAAAGGAAAGACTGAGTATTTTCGAACAGAAGAAGAAAAAAACGAGAATTTAGCTCGGCCATTTTCTTTGATTTCGTTCTTTTTTTTTCTTTTAACTGAGAGGCTCGGTTAAAAAGTTGTAAAGGAGAAGGAGACGCGTGTACAGATGTTTCAACGCGTGGACAAACAGCGTGATCCAGAAGGCTCGTAGTCTGGATATGGAAAGAAATATCGACCAGTTAAAATATTAAATTTCCGATTAAATTTCAGCGCGTTTACATTCCGTATGATCACACGACAACTCCAAATACTACGAAAATTGAAATCCAATAATAATACAATATTACGGATCCAATGGAACTGGTTTCGCTGAATTCCGAGACTGTGCCTCGGACGGCTATTTTTTTTTAAATTTAATTTCAACGATATATTTTTAAGACTGAACAAAACTCTTTTAAAATTCCATTTTAAAAGTTCTATCATCTTCAGTATTAACAATATAAATTTTCTGAACCTTTGAACTATTTTTAACAGGCTTAAAATCAAGATTCAATATTTTACCCAATCCCGATAATTAAATTTAATAATTAATTATCCAAATAAATACTGTATATTTGAAATTAAAGTTAAAATTTAACCTTCGGATATTTAAAATAAATTAAATATTCACATTTCAAATATACAAAAATTCCGGGTCGTCACACATACCATGATACCACCTCTATCCAGAAGGAATGACATACACTAAGGGGCGCTACTCCCTAGAACCTTGCTGCATCCTTCCTGTTTTGACCATTTCCGGGGTGTGAGGCTCGACGAAGTCTCGTCCACAAAGCTACGCTTTCTACAAAGCCATGCTTCAGGTCAAACAAATGATCAACCTATGATCACAAAGATATAAGATCAAAGAAATGATCATATCGCAAATGATCAAACACTGATCATTACACAGCAACACTCAGTATGCCACGTTACCAAATTGGGAATATATCGCTGATAAATTTCAACTACATAACCTCTGAGCTCGTACGTCTCAGAGAAGGGTGTTAAGCTAAGAGAATAAATTCTCCGCCACCAACAGAAATGTATTTGAAAGAAATCAGCTTTATATCTCAATTTGTAACGTCAGACACACAATCCATACAAGTCTGTTCCGGGATCGAACAGAACCGAAGGCACTTCTCACGAAGCCCTTGCACATCCGGATAAATTTCTAATCACGTCCGGACTTCCCATCACTAAGGGTGATAAAACCTCTAAATCGGAGATCAGCCGATGTAGAGTAACTCGACGGTAATCCTTCCGTTTTCAAAAATATCCGGTCTTCAACACCGGTCTTCGAATGCAATTCATAACGACGTATCACATATTCGGAATGGGTTATACGACCCCATGGTCCTTTCCCGGCTAACCCGAATAGTGAGCGCTAATTCAAAAATAAGTGTGGCATTCAAATTCAAGCAATTCACAACAAATACCAATTCAAGGTAATTATTGATAGTCGGTTATTTAACTATCAATAAAGATGCGCAACATCATCAGATTCCAAATAATTTTCCCAAATTATTTATTTCCAAAAATATCTTTACTAGATATATAATTTCCACACTTTAAAATTAAATCAATGTTTATTTATTTTTAAACAGATTTCCATTTCTTTTATAAATTCCATAGTGAATTTATATTTCAAATATCTATGGATATACGATTTTCAATCGTTTTCAAATATTCAATTTCAATTTATCTTTAAGAAGGTAAATTCTCAAAAACGTTTCATTTCAGTTTTGAAAAGCAATTCCATACTTATTTAAAAATAAGTAATTCACAAATCTATTTATTTTCAACATTTGAAAATATTCGATATACTTAAATCAAAATTAAGTATAAATTCATTCTTTAAGGAAATCATTTATTATGACAACATCTATTTGAGTCAAAACGAATGTTACGTAAAACATCGTTACGATGACTCAAAATCACTAGTATAGGGATTCGAAATTTTAAGATAGATGTATAAATCCCAATACTATATAAAACATTTCCTTTCGGAAATCATTTACTATAACAACAGTGTTATAGTCCACCATTTCCTTCTATTTCTCGAAAACGTCTATTTCAACAATAATTGTTGAAATCTATGATTTCGATATTCAATATATTTTAAAACATCGTTTAAAATTATTAACTTCATTTCAAATATCACTTTCCCAAAACCATATCTATTTTACTTAACAATATATTCACTGTCCAAAATCGTGAATATACTTCACTAATTACATTTCACTATTTTCTACACATTTTATTTCAATGATAATTCGCTATCCAAAATCGCGAATATATCTCCTTTAACAACCTTCTATATTTAATTTATCAAATCCAATTGATTTCGAATTTATAAAACAACGTTTATAAATTCTATTTCTATTTTATAACAACTTTGATTTAATAAATCTCCTTTATTAACAATTCGATTCATAACTCAAATCTTATACCAACAATCCATATTATAAGTTAAATACTTATAATTCCTTTATCTTACAAAATCATTTCCATTTATAAGTTCACAATTTATAAACTTCATTTATTTATAAATTCTTAAAAATTCATTTTAACGCTTATAAAAACTCGTTTTATAATACCAACATTTTAGAGTTATAAATATCAATCTTGTACATCTTTTACATATATCGTTTTTTATAATTCAAAAATTCCAATTAAAACCATTTTATAAATTTCTTAACTATTTATTTCAAAAGAAATTAACTTTTTGGTTATAATTCACAAATCTTAACTTTTATAACTTTAAAGTTTGAACGTTTATTTATTAAAATAAATCAATTCAACAATTTAAATACAACGTATATTTTCAAAGATCACTTTAAAAATTCTCTTTTAAAATCAACATCGTTATTTTTAATTTTCAAAATTGAATTCGATGATGCAACGCACCAATTCGTCAATGACAACAACAAACATCATATATCAATATGATAACAGAATATACATCAATATCTGTAAATAAATAAATACGGGTGAGGAATCCAGTTGGATCCCTCCAACCTGTTTCCCTGCATCCAAAGACGTTAGCACAATACCAATTCCACTTCGAGGTGGAATATCGCGGTATATGGGTTTTATAAAAATCATCCGCTTACTAACGGCGCAATAGGGTCTCATCCGCTATACGAGGTGGGAAATCAATCAATCCAATATATACATATGCCAATATGTATATATTGCTATATATATAGATATATCCTACTATATCTAATATCACATCCAATAGCAAACATCAATCAATTCAATAGTAACTGCAAATCATTTTGAGTGAGAAAGATCTCACCTTTGCTTTATTAGCATCCATTTTTATTCCAGATAGTTTTTCTCCAAATTTTGACCTTGTATAAAACAAGTATACCACTTTATTAATATTCGAAATAAATCGAATAATCGATTATTGTAAAATTTATTTTCTTAACCAAATTTTATTTTTAACTAAATTTCCTTTCATAAATAGAATCTTTTAGTAACTAAAATAATTGATCAAATAAATTACCCTAATACCTTATTTAAAATAACAAGCAGATCTAGGATGTGTATATATTTTATTTTTCTCAAAACTTCATATATACTTATTATTATTTTCTAACAGAAACTCTAACTATATATATATTTATTGTTTACTGTCTATCTATCAAATATAAATCTTACTGTTAACAAAATCGAAGACGAACATCTCGTCAGAAATCGAATGACATCACCATGCTCCAAACTTCGATCGCCTGAACCTAAAATCGATGCCGCCATCCTCACGCGAGCGCGCCAGTTGAAGTTGTCGTTGCCATTTCGATCTGACGCCACGCGAGTGCCCCCACCAGCACTGCGCCACCATCACCACGAGAATTTCCACCTCGCGACGAGGCACTCGCGACCATAGTTGTCAATCACGAAAGCTTGCGGTTGCCTCCAGATCGTCTTCCCTGCTGCCACGAACGCGAACCCCACTTGATTTTCCCCCCTTCGTCTTTTTTTTTATTAGTCTAAAAGAATTTGAGGATCTGGGTTTTAAAACGAGGAGGTAATGTCGAGAAATTTGATTTTGAAAAAGGAGGAGCTCGACATTTTTATTTTTCTTTTCGATTTGAACTGGGGAGGGAATGAAGAAATTACAGGAGCGGCCATTTTTATTTCTTTGTTTGTTTCTTCGAACTGATTGAAAGAGGGAAGAAAAGGAGAACGGGATATTTAAAATCGATTGAAGCATGCCTTTGCATGATTTCTATCTCGTGATGCTCGGCGTGTTTTTAGGCGTGAGATAAGGGGAAGTATCGTGCCTGCCTTAACCGATGTCGGCAAAATTTAAATTTTAAATTTAAATTGTATTTGATTTAAACTTTAACGCGTTTATGTGTCGTATGCTCACATAACGACTCCTAAAAATACGAAAATTGAAATCCGGTAATAATTCAATACTACGGACCCAATGGAACTGGTTTCGTCGAATTCCGAGACTGTGCCTCGGATGACTATTTTTAAATATCGATTTAAACGATTAAATTTCAAAACTGAGCAAAACAGTTTAAAATTCAATTCTGAAAGTTCGATTATCTTCGGTATTATCAATACGAATATTAAAAGCTTTCAAAATATTTTTCTTCAACTTTAAATTGAATATTCAAATTTTTATTCAGCATTCACTAGATTAAATTTTATAATTTAATCGCCAATTTCAAAGTTATATCGGGGATTCGAATTAAATTACCATTCAAATATTTAAAATTAATTAAATATTCTCAATTTAATTTGTTCAAAATTCTTGGTCGTTACAGTCTCTATATGAGATGCAAAGAAATTAATGGAGTTTGAGGAGGTAGGAGTAAATTGTTCGACTAGTAGTGTTGGCACTGATGAAGTGGATTAGACCTCTGTATGGCTTTGAAGTAAGATTGAGTTGTTTGATTAAGGAAGCTGTAAAAGACCCAAATTAGAATCTCGTATCGAAAATTTTATAATTCCAAATTGTGATGAGGCGAGATAAATAAAAGATCTAGTAGTGATCAAAGTGGCATAGCAGAACTATATAGATTGCTATCCACTAAATATCGCGACTGTTTGGTTGTTTTGGTTGGATGATGATGTTTAGATGTCTTTGTGTAATTACGTTGATTATATTGATGATGCATTGTTGTGGACCTATCTTGAGTGCGGTATTCGTTAGGAACTATCACTCAAGGTAAGTATTTCATTCACATCTTTATATTTGTAACCCAGCGGTGTCTTCGGTTGTAAAGTTACCGCAAGAGATAATGGAAATTATTTTCATATAAAATTAAAATGTGATAAAATGAACTTGAAGATGAAAGCTTTCTTATTTAATTTCATGGATGGTTGATTAGTGATGGTTGGAGTTTTGTAAGTCAACTATTTTTTATCGTACTTGTATGTATTATTTATAAAATATTTTAATATAAGCAAGCATATGTTTTGAAAAAAAACCTTTTTTGTTTATTGTGTGTATATATATGGTTTGGAAAGAAGTTTTATTAGAAGTTAGAAAATATTTTTATAAAGAATTAAGCTGTTCAAAGTATATTCACAAGTAAATATGTAAAATAGTTTTTGAAGTAAAGCTTCGTGTTAATTTGTCCATGGAGTGCTTTAAGAATTATGGTCAATGTGTTTAGCCAATGTCATTGATAGGAATTCTTAAACATTAGGACGACACAAATGGACACAAGGGTTTGAAGAGTGATGTATTATTTTGAAGAGAAGTAATATATTTTGAGTTATATTAAAAACCTATGTTTAAAATAAATTTTTGAAGAAAGCTATATTAATTATTTAAAAGGAATTAGAGTGATATAAAGAATATTATGAAACAAGCAACATGTTTTAGAGAATGAAAAATTATTGTTTTGAAAGAAGTATGTAATTTGAGGAAAAGTATAAGTAATATTTTGAGAAAGATGTTTTGGAAAGAAAATAATATTGTAAAGCATTCGAGCTAAGTTTTGAAAAAATAATATATAAATATAAAGATTTAAGAAATGATATAAAATATTTTGATAAGAGAAATATTATTTTGAAATGATGTTTTATCAAAGTATGTGATATGAAGATAGTATTATATTATGAAGTATTAGAAATTGTTTTGACTTGGGTATATATATGCGTATATAAGTGTGAGTACTATTATGGTGATGTAATGAATTGTTTTGAAAAATAATAAAGATATTTTTCTATGTTTAGATATCTGACGTGATGATTGCAGCCTTCGTGCATTAGTGGACGGCTGAAGTCGATAGTGAGGCAATGTTGATCACACAGTCAACACCACAGCCAATTAACAAAGTAAACCACTATAAATCCATGGTGTGGAATTATTGCTAAATTTGTAAATATATTTGAATTTGAAATTAGTGTGGTAAGTGGTGATGCGATTGTATGCCAGCTATATTGGATGATGTTTATGATTTGGATGTGTGTTATGAAGATGTTTATGATGTGATGCATCGTAAACAAATGAAATAAAATAAATATTTGTGCATTTGGTGCTAATAAATATATTGAAAATTATTTTGGATGAAGCAAGATAAATATTATTTTGGAATGTATCAATGGACGTTTTGAAAATTTGATTTTAAACTATTCGATGATTTTGAAATGAGGATGATATATGTATATTTAGAAGTGATATAGTTATTATTGAAATGGATTTGTAAATTTAATGATTTTTACAAATAATTTTGGAAATATTGTAGAAGTGAAGTCATTTTATAGTGATTTGAAATACTACGATTAATTTAACCTTAAATCTCAAAACTATTGATTCGTTTTTGACGATTTTAATTTCATTAAAATGCTATGTCTTTAGAGAACAATTTTAATTTGAAGCATAAAGAAATTTTTTGAGTTTATGTGAGGTTAAAACATAAATTAAATGAAAGTACTTCGCTGTTTTGGAAGTGCAAAATATTCAAAACAGCCCCGACTTCATTCAACCATAACTTTTGAACGTTTTGTCCAATTTCAATGATTTTGCCTATTCCAGAAAGCTCAAAACTTAGAAAACAACTTTTTTTAAGTGTTTCGCAAAATTTTGATGTTTTCTTGGCTATGTACTCAAGTTTTGGAAGTGGTCCTGCACCTGTTACATAGTTTTAGTTTTTACCTTCCGGGCATAATTGCCATAACTCATGTTGTAGTTGACAATTTTGCAATCCGAAAGTTGTTTTGGGAAGTTAACACATTATGAAATAATTCATGTTTTGAAATCATAACTTAATTTAGTGTTTTTGACCTTTGGAAGTTTATCTAAATGTGGCCAAAAACATGAACACTATGTTTTGAAGTTAAATGAATTCATACTAGTAATATCTCTTCATTTGAAGCTAAGGTTTAAATTTGAGTTGAGATTGGTGTTCAAGAGGCATATTTGGATTTATTTGCAATGTTGGCTCTCTTTTGCTCGCTAAATAATGAGCTAACTTGCTTAAAATGCTAATGAAAAGGTACGTTTTTATGTATATTGATATATGATGTGATATTATATTGTTTTCCCATGTTTTGGGATATCCCGTGTAGGAATGTGTATATATATGTGTGTGTATTGTATTTCGATTTTTCAAAATGCTCTCCGTACGGAGGAGACTCTGCCGAAATCTATTTATGGATAAGATGAATTAGAGAGTAAGAGCCACATAGAGGATTGCATGAGTTTCAGTTTGATAGAAATTTATGGATACGAAGAAAGTCCAGGTATTGAGTTGTATCTAATGGTTCCCTATAAGAAATTGCGAGGACACAATTTTCTTAAAGGGAAAGTCTGTAACAGCTCTGCTTTCTACGCCATATAAATACATAAACTTAATTAAAAAAAGTCTTTGAATTTGATTTATGATAATTAATATTTTGGAAATAAATTTTTAATTAATTAAATTCTATTTGATAAAAGATTTTGTTTTAATAAATTGAATTAAATCAATAAGTTCTTTTAGGATAATTTATTAAAATTGAATAAATTGTTTTATTTGAATATAAAATATTTTTAATGTGATTAAAGTAGTGGAAAAATATATAAACGGACATCGTGTTGAATAAAATTTTACAATTGTTGGTATAGATATTTTGTAGAGTTAAATGTAAATTAAATTAAATTAGCTTGGAAATTAATTACAACTTAATGAAAGAGTAATTTAATGTAGAAAGGGTTAAACAAACGGGAAATTATTATCTTGTCTAAAATCAACAAGGCCCAAACCCAATTTTCTTTTCTCCATGTGTAACGACCTGGTATTTCGAACCGTTCAAATCGACAGGCAGACACACATGTCAGACTTGAATTTCTCAAAACAACAGATTGTTAATTTATATTTGGAAAAACTCAGCATATACAGTAAATAAATCAATCATAGAATCACAGACACAGGTAATATAACAATAAGCAGCGGAATAGATAAATAGTAGTTCATGAAGCTACTATATAAAAACAGAGTCAAAACAAAATACAACAGAAATCTCAAATACAAAAGAAAATTAAGTCTGCACAAAACAACTGGAACAACTAGAATAACTGGAAAGCTGAACAGATGACAAATAGATCTCCAAGCAAAGCTCCAAGCTCCAAAGGTGAGTCTTAAATGTTGTGTCACTCAGTCTGACCCGAGCATAAAGCAAAACACAAAACACTCGAGTCAGGATTAACATTCTTATACCAGTAAATTCTAATCAAGTGAAGTGTCAACTAAAATACAAAATAACTTAAAGAATGTTTGGGATTCCCATCCTGTAAGGATCTGTTAAACTATCTACATACATAGTACAATACGCTACATATATAATGTCTACAGTAAAGTAAACTATTAAAATAGCATTAAGGCGTTACCCATATCCCCCTTAACACATTTTTATATATTCTCGTAGTCTATATAGTATCGTAATTCCTTCGTAAACCGGAGGACTATTAGAAGGCACTCCATAGGTATGGTACAAACCAAACTCGTAGATGGCGCGATAAGGCATGTGACAAGGCACGCGAGGCAATGCTAGGGTAGGATTCTACCGTTTACGGATCAGGATTGGTGGTAACGCATAGCAGCTACTACCGCCTACCTCGAGACACACTCCCATAATCAAAGGTGCACCCAATAAAATCACAAAGTAATAGAATGGTATCGAAGAAGCATGCTCGATCAGAGGTGCGACCTCACTTGGCTCGGCGTGGCTCCTGTTTTAGTGACATCAAACTAACTCGCGAGAGTCAGGGCTGCGTTAATACCTCATACAGAATCGTCGCCAAACCGTCCTACTTTGTTCTGGAATCTCCGCCACGTACACAGTTATTAAAGTGGTTTTCAGTATTGGCAGAGAGTATGACAATATCCAATCTCGGTCCCTTTAACAACCAAACGCTTATTTCACACCGTGGCCATTTATATTTCAAACAGTTTGTACTTCATATCAAAATATCATATTCTTTCGAAATCTATCACTTTAAACCATATTCATTTAAGTCCATTAAATCTAACTTATAACAGTTCCCACTTAAACCATTTGAATATTTAAAAGTAGTTTTTATATACATACTAAAATAGTTTATAATAAAGAATAGGTTATAGATAAAATAGTTTATATATTAAAAATAGTTTATATTAAAAGAGTTTATATCAAAATAGTTTCAAATTAGAATTGTTTCTTCCAATTCCACAATCAATTCAAATCAACTTTAGTTCCAAAAATTTAATTTAAATTAATCTCAGTTCAATGACCATTTCTAATTTATATCGATTTCAAATCTAGGTTTGAATTTCAAATTTATACCACTTCAAATTTAATAGGTTTCACAGTTTAAATATTCAAACAAGAAATATTCACTTAATCAATTTCAATAACATCTCAAGTCACCAATTAATCAATATGCAATATTCAATTTCAAATATATTTAATTTGAACTTATTCACTTAATCACCATTTATAAAAATTTAAATAAAATATCAAATTACAATTTAAATCGAAATTAAATATTCAATTACTATTTTATTTAAATTCGAAATATTCATTTAAATCACCTTTATAGAAAAATCAAGTTATCAAATTAAAAAAATCATATCTTTAAAATCTTCAAATCAATAAGTTTTCAAATCAACTCTTATTTAGACTAAACTACAAACCAAGTTTTATTTAAATTCAATTATTACCCAATTTAAATGCTAAGTCAACTTTAAATTTATCTTCCCAACCTCTATTTATTAAAGTCATTACAAAATCTATTTTAAATATTAATATAAAATTTAAATAAATAATTTAAACATAATATATATTATAAGTAAAATTAAATCCTCAATAAATTTTATTATATTAAATTATTATTAAATTAAATCCTATTATTATTAAATCTATTTTTAAATCTTAATATATATATTTTAAAATAATAAAGTTATAAGTAAAATTTTATAATTTACATTTTAAAATTTAACTTATAAATTTAAAATTTCCAAAACATAAAATTTTAAAAATCTAATGTATACACTTATAATAAAATTAAAATCTTTATATTATATTTAAAAATCAATATTTATTAAAACCTATATATTTTCTTTTCAAACTTTGGAATCATTTTCGAAAATAGACCAACGGTGTTCGTATATAATTTTCTATCCTATGGTCAAGTGATACAGATATATATCATTTCAATCCACAATTTAAATTTAATATTTACGGGTATATATCATTTCAACCCGCAATCCCAAAATTTCAAAATCAATGAAAATGCTTGGGTTTATCATTTCAACCCATAACGATTTTCCCTTAATCTATAATATCGTTCGGGTATGTATCATTTCAACCTATAGGGAATTTCTAAACTAATAGGGAATTTGCATAGTAAGAACAAATATGATAATAATATAACATATCACTATATGGCATATATCATCAGAAACAAATTTAAATATAATATACAACAGGTTATGGTGTCAATGTCATAGGTGAACAATTGCAGATAATGGCATATCATATTTAACAATTTAATAACTTAATAATTCAAATTTAACAGCATATTTCAATCGTCAATTCATGTGAATTAAATTTACTAAATATGCAAATGTTTATCATGAGTGATTGCTCACCTTTCGAGGCTAGAGAATATACAAGAACAAGATGCGACAATCCAAGCACAAATTCTAAAGCACGGCATGATGAATACGAATTCGACGAACAAAGCAAGGCTGGAATAACTTGAAATTGATGAAAACAAATCAAAATAGCTTGTTATAAGTGAATACAAAATATATAATATATTTTTATAAAATCAATATTCAATTTAAAATACATATTTAAATAACATATATATATATATATATTATCTAAGAAAAATCCATCTTTAAATTTAAACACATAATAAAATAAATCTTCATATATATCTAATTTGAAATAATTTTTTTTTAAAACACGGGCTGTAGGTAGACAAGCAAAATAAATATATAAACTTATATATATATATATATATGTGTGTGCGTGTGTGTGTGTGTTCAAAAATCCAAACGTAACATATTATACATACTTTTCATAGAACAGAACACAAAATAGTATATTATGTATAATAATTCTCTATATAAACTCTCTTATATAATATATACCATAAACATATAAATACTGTAAACATATATAATACCTCTTGATATATATAAACTTACATATATTTTATCTTCTAAAACAGGAGGAGGGACAAGATGAACGGAGCTGATGGTTGTGGTCGGCTGAAAGGTGGAGGGTTGGTTCGTTATGCTCACGTGCAGCGGGGTGATGCGAGGTAGTTTGGTGCCCGGTAGCTAATGGTGGGCGTGGTTGAAGGCGGAGAACGGCGGTGGGTACGTGCTGGCTTTAGGGAGGGTGGAGCAAGGCGAATGCTTGGCTGATATCGGCAAATGGAGGCGTTTGGGTGTCTTATATATACAATAGTTTCTATATGATAAAAGCAACAGAGAAAATATACCTATATATCATATCATATATGCAAACTAGGTGACGTGCTTGGTTGTTGAGGGCTTCGGTTTGATGATTGGTGATGGGTTAAAGGCGATGTGGAGATGGCTCAGATGTTTGCAAATTGGAGGAGAGAGAAGAGGATGGCTAGTTGATGTGGCAGAGGGGAAGCAGTCGGACTGTGTTGGAGAGGAGAGGGGATTGTTGGGGTTTGGCAAAAGTGGAGCAGCCACATGCTATATATACTATATTTTTATATATATTTTTATACAAACAAGCATGAACGGAATGATGGGAAGAATTGGCTAGATTAGATGATGGGCGGAGAAGGAATACGGCGCAAGCGGCTGAGGAAGTAGGTGATGGATCAGATTCAAGGAATGGAGGAAGAGCACGAGCCGGTAGGTTTCAGGAAGTAAAAAATGCAAGCTTTGATATTTTATAAATAAATTCTTTCTGAAGAGCATAATATGTAAATGGATGATCCAAAATTTCAAAATATAATAGAAAATATTTTGAACAGGTGGTATGAAAAAAGTCAGGAAGGTGAATTCAAAACCGAAATGTTAATTTCTAATGTCCATTGATTTTCAAGGTGGATAACGAATGGACACAAGGAAACCAAACAGTCACAAGTACGGGACCGATACGACAAATTGTTTCGCGATTTCGTCGCTTACCGAACGCCAAAATTGACAAATGAATATAGTGTGAAGATCAGCATGATGAGACGAACAAAATGGTACACATATATCAGCGATATGAGCGTTTTATCAGAAGTCGATATTCGCTGCTAAAACTGCTGCTAAACCGCCGGAAATAAGATAAACGGAGCTAGAGCAGTCCAAATTGGGCGAAACGAAATATGACGTATCACTCAGAAAATGATTTACATATTTATTATATAAAATATTTAGATTTTGAAGACATTTTATTTTCATCAAATTAACTAATTTTAAGTTGAAATTGAAAATTAGACAACATAACTAACTTTCATATTTTCCAATAAAAATTTACCATTTGCTATGTTTAAATAGACGTATTCCAAATATCAAATTTTCATTTCAAAATGTTATTGTTTAAATTTCATGAAAGTTTCAGTTAATTACGTTATAAAAATCGTTAAAATTTACGGGTCGTTACACTCTCCCCCACTCAAAACTTTTCGTCCCCAAAAAGGAACGAGATAGGAGACTAGAAGTAACAGAAAGGAGAGATAGATTCGAAATACAGAGTGCCCGATATACAACAATTAATTAAAACTACATAAATTTCATTAGTTTTTAAATTAATTAATATTCAACAAATTTGGTTTAAATCCATTTTATTCAATTAATAAATAGTCATTGTATTAACATTTGGTTGACTCCAATTCAATGTATTTTTATTCAATTTATTTGCATTCAATTTATTAACATCTGTCACAAAAAATTTCTTTCAAACATAATTTATTTGGTTTAACTCATTTATTATTCAATTTACTCTACTTAACAAATTCTTAACATATTTTAAGTGTATAAATATTCATTATAACAATCAATTTTAATTTTCAAATTCCCTTAACAAAATTTCATTTTTGCCATCTTATTACTTACATTTATTATTGTATATTATTCAATCATATTTAACCTTTCCCAAGTAAGTTTTATTAATTTTCTGAGTGTAATTGAGTACTATACAAATTTAGCTCCTATTTACAACATTCTTATTAAGAAAGTTCAATTTAAACATTTTATTACTTATCTTTTTTCACTTCTATAACCTTCAGTTACAAATTCACATAAACATTTTAACCTTTTTGAATATTTCAGGTAAGTTATACATATGTTTTGGAATGCAATTGAACATTATACAAATTAATTTTATCCTAGTTCAACTGTTTCAAGTTGTTTAAATTCCATTTCTCATTTTGAACACTTCAATTATTCAAAAAATTTGCTTTATTTCAATAATTGAAAACCATTACTTAACATAAAACTTAAGGATTAAATTTTCGGTTTCACTTCAAACCATTTAGATACATACATATATATATATATATATATATATATGTATATATAATTTATAAATCAAATTATACCCAAGAAATTCAACTCAAATCCATTTTCCAAAACAAAATGTAGCAAAGCTACTAAGTGGTCTCTCCACTTTAAGACTCAAAAATAAATGTCGATGATGCTGCAGTCATCACCGAAATTATTTTCCAGTGATAAAAGAGGAGAGTACTGACTTACATCTTTTAAAATTCTTTGAAAACAATTTCTATTCGAAATACTTTCAAATAATATATATTTCCAAAACTTTGAAAACCAAATTTTGAAAGACACCAGAAATTTAATTTTCAAATTCTTGATTTAAATTTATTTCATTTTCAAATCAGATTTATCAACCAGGTTTAAAATTTCACCTCCTTATAACATATAACAATAGTTAATGGTTTAGAAATGTTGGCAAAACAATATATGATAGTCTAGTACTATCATTTCTAGCAACCAATTCATTTAACTATCAAATTCAAAAAATTATACTTTTACATATAAAATATAATTATACAAAATTACTTCATTTATCAATTTCGGAAACAATATTGTGTCAGTTTTCTTTGTTCAAGTGTTTTGGAATTCCTATCGATAGCATTGGCCAGACGAATCAATCGGAACCCCAAATCAAACTTAACAATTCAAACAACACATTATAAAACATTTTTATATCAATTACAAACACACTCCCTTATAAGATGATTCAAGAACGGATACAGATTCAAATTTAGAGGGACCCTAATCAAAAGAATTCTAACTACAAAGATAGGTTCGAAAGAAAGATAAAATAATCAAATTACAAAAGAGGAAAGGTGGATATTCTTATATTAATCGCGACCACCTTAACCGGTTCAACTGAGATTTCAGGAATAAGATCGATGTGGAATTCAATTTCCCGCATGGGAGGAGGAAAGACTTCACCAAACATCATGATAATCCATGACTATCGGGGGGTCAAGATTTACTAGGCTGAGAATCAAGTGAAAAGATTAAACTACCTGCATAACCCTGAGGCAATTGACATTCGATCACAAAAGAATTACCCGGGTCGTCTACTAGAGAAACAGTTCGGGCTTACAAGAGATAACAACATCAAAACCGAGGATATAGAAATCTCTGATGAATGACGCTTGTTGTAAAGGAGTTTCACCCCTTTACAAATCATACCAAAATTGGGGGGACCGCCGATGGGATTAGTCACAGATAAGGGTGAAGTTGACAGTTGAGGTTGGAGCTATGGGATGCTCCAGTGTCAAGAAACACGGATAGGAAAGGACAAGAATGGAGTTTAGAACAAATGGAAGGTTCCAAAATTCAAAATAAATCCTAATACAGGACGAAGAATTTCAAGCTCGAACGAACATGATTCTATAATCAATTCAACTCATTCTAGGGTATTACTACTGTATCTCTAATGAGTGTTTTACTCCATATGCTAAGTTTTGCCTAAACCAGAGCTCTGATACCAACTGTAACGACCTGGTATTTCAAACCGTTCAAATCGACAAGAAGACACACATGTCAGACTTGAATTTCTCAAAACAACAGATTGTTAATTTATATTTGGCAAAACTCAGCATATACAGTAAATAAATCAATCACAGAATCACAGACACAGAGTAATATAACAATAAGCAGCGGAATAGATAAATAGTAGTTCATGAAGCTACTATATAGAAACAGAGTCAAAATAAAATACAATAGAAATCTCAAATACCGAGTAGTCTCGAATACAAAAGAAAATGACAAGTCTGCAAAAAAAACTGGAACAACTGGAATAACTGGAAAGCTAAACAGATGACAGATAGATCTCCAAGCAAAGCTCCAAGCTCCAAAGGTGAGTCTTAAATGTTGTGTCACTCAGTCTGACCCGAGCATAAAGCAAAACACAAAACACTCGAGTCAGGATTAACATTCTTATACCAGTAAATTCTAATCAAGTGAAGTGTCAACTGAAATACAAAATAACTTAAAGGATATTGGGATTCCCATCCTTTAAGGATCTGTTAAACTATCTACATACATAGTACAATACGCTACATATATAATGTCTACAGTAAAGTAAACTATTAAAATAGCGTTAAGGCGTTACCCATATCCCCCTTAACACATTTTTATATATTCCCGTAGTCTATATAGTACCGTAATTCCTTCGTAAACCGGAGGACTATTAGAAGGCACTCCATAGGTATGGTACAAACCAAACTCGTAGATGGCGCAATAAGGCATGTGACAAGGCACGCGAGGCAATGCTAGGGTAGGATTCTACCGTTTACGGATCAGGATTGGTGGTAACGCATATCAGCTACTACCGCCTACCTCGAGACACACTCCCATAATCAAAGGTGCACCCAATAAAATCACAAAGTAATAGAATGGTATCGAAGAAGCATGCTGGATCAGAGGTGCGACCTCACTTGGCTCGGCGTGGCTCATGTTTTAGTTACATCAAACTAACTCGCGGGAGTCAGGGCTGCGTTAATACCTCATACAGAATCGTCGCCAAACCGTCCTACTTCGTTCTGGAATCTCCACCACGTACACAGTTGTTAAAGTGGTTTTCAGTATTGGTAGAGAGTATGACAATATCCGATCTCGGTCCCTTTAACAACCAAACGCTTATTTCACACCGTGGCCATTTATATTTCAAACGGTTTGTACTTCATATCAAAATATCATATTCTTTCGAAATCTATCACTTTAAACCATATTCATTTAAGTCCATTAAATCTAACTTATAACAGTTCCCACTTAAACCATTTGAATATTTAAAAGTAGTTTTTATATACATACTAAAATAGTTTATAATAAAAAATAGGTTATAGACAAAATAGTCTATATATTAAAAATAGTTTATATTAAAAGAGTTTATATCAAAATAGTTTCAAATTAGAATTGTTTCTTCCAATTCCACAATCAATTCAAATCAACTTTAGTTCCAAAAATTCAATTTAAATTAATCTCAGTTCAATGACCATTCCTAATTTATATAGATTTCAAATCCAAGTTTGAATTTCAAATTTATACCACTTCAAATTTAATACGTTTCACAGTTTAAATATTCAAACAATTTACAATAACTCAACTTGATAAATTTCATTTATATTTCAAAAAATCAACTTTAATCCTATTTAAATAAGAAATATTCACTTAATCAATTTAAAAAACATCTCAAGTGACCAATTAATCAATATGCAATATTCAATTTCAAATATATTTAATTTGAACTTATTCACTTAATCACCATTTATAAATATTTTAATAAAATCTAAAATTACAATTTAAATCAAAATTAAATATTTTACTATTTTATTTAAATTCGAATTATTCATTTAAATCACCTTTATAGAAAAATCAAGTTATCAAATTATAAAAATCATATCTTTAAAATCTTCAAATCAATAAGTTTTCAAATCAACTCTTATTTAGACTAAACTACAAACCAAGTTTTATTTAAATTCAATTATTACCCAATTTAAATGCCAAGTCAACTTTAAATTTATCTTCCCAACCTCTATTTATTAAAGTCATTACAAAATCTATTTTAAATATTAATATAAAAGTTAAATAAATAATTTAAACATAATATATATTATAAGTAAAATTAAATCCTCAATAAATTTTATTATATTAAATTATTATTAAATTAAATCCTATTATTATTAAATCTATTTTTAAATCTTAATATATATATTTTAAAATAATAAAGCTATAAGTAAAATTTTATAATTTACATTTTAAAACTTAACTTATAAATTTAAAATTTCCAAAACATAAAATTTTAAAAATCTAAAATTTACACATAATAAAATTAAAATCTTTATATTATATTTAAAAATCAATATTTATTAAAACCTATATATTTTCCTTTCAAACTTTGGAATCATTTTCGAAAATAGACCAACGGTGTTCGTATATAATTTTCTATCCTATAGTCAAGTGATACGGATATCTATCATTTCAATCCGCAATTTAAATTTAATATTTACGGGTATATATCATTTCAACCCGCAATCCCAAAATTTCAAAATAAATGAAAATCGCTTGGGTTTATCATTTCAACCCATAACGATTTTCCCCTAATCTATAATATCGTTCGGGTATGTATCATTTAAACACATAGGGAATTTCTAAACTAACAGGGAACTTGCAGAGTGAGAACAAATATGATAATAATATAACATGTCAATAACTGGCATATATCATCAGCAACAAATTTAAATATAATATACAACAGGTTATGGTGTCATATGTCATAGGTGAACAATTGCAGATAATGGCATATCATATTTAACAATTTAATAACTTAACAATTCAAATTTAACAGCATATTTCAATCGTCGTTTCATGTGAATTAAATTTACTAAATATAAGAATGTTAATCGTGAGTGATTGCTCACCTTTTGTAACGACCCGATATTTTGGACCATTCGCATCCATTATAAGTGTATAGGTAGACACTCATGCCGGAGTTGAATTGCTCAAAATACCGCGTTGTTAATTTGAATTTGGCAAAACTGAACATATACAGTAAATAAATAATCACAGAACACAGACACAGAGTAATAAGTGCAGCGGAAATAAAAGAGATAGTAGTTCATGAAGCTACTATATGAATATATAAAATACATCAGAGTTTATAACAGAAGAGTAATACGATACATCAGAGTTAAACCAGATACAACGGAAGAGTAACAGATATAAATCAGAATACATCACTGGAATCATCGAATATCTGAAAGCTGGATAGATAGCTGGATCTCCAAGCGAAGCTCCAACTCCAAAGGTGAGTCTCGAAAGCTGAACTACTCAGTCTGACCCGAGCGTAAAGCAAAACACAAAACACTCGAGTCAGGATTAACATTCTCATATTAATAAATCCAACTCAAGTGAAATAGCAATTGAAATACAAGTAACTCAAAGGATGTTTGGAATAACCATCCTTTAAGGATCCGTTAAACTATCTACTATGTAGTAATGTACTGTGACGACCGCCCATGACCCCTGCACCGAATCTAGAGATAGTGCGCTGTAAAGTGTGCCAGGCGACCATGGACGATTGTCAGGGTAGATTAAAACGACAGAATCTATCGTATTACTCACAGCGCATGGACAAAATACAATAGAACATATATATAGTGAAGCTTTACAGAATAAAATGCCATCATATAAAACTTCATAATAGTTGAATACAAGCATCCAAATAGCCAATACATCAAGCCTCACTACATAACACTCAGAGAATACAAAACAGCGGAACATCCAGTACATATAATAAGAAGATAATATGCAACCCTCCAACTCGTCTTCGATATCAGCATCGTGAGAAGAGAACAGCACCTGTCACCTGCTACCTAGTCTGCCCGTCCCAAAAATGGACGAACAGCCCAAGGCAATAAGAATTAAAACATAAAGCCTTGAGTCAGACAACAGTCTTAGTGAGCAGTAAACTAACTAACAACATACCAAAAGAGTACAAAGGGAAAAGGAATAGGAATACAACCCTCCCACTCCAACCTCTTTCTACAGTGATAGCCCCCAGACACACACTAAATAGAAGCAAACATAGCAGAGCATACAATTTAAAATAGAGTAATAATCATTCGAGACAAGGGCGATGTTTTCCAAGTACCAAGGCCTAAATCAGATAAGCACCCAGAAAATACCGCTCTTGAGTCCGAATGACGATACAACCAAACACCCATGACTCTGGCTATCACTGTTATCGTTGCCTTGACATCACCGTTAATTGAATGACCGGCACATTCTTTCAGCCGTCCGTCAAGGGCTAATGGAAACCCCAGTTCTAGACATAACTCCCGCACGTCATCATGACCCGTGCCTAGGACTATCTAATCTGCCCAGAGTACTTGACTATCAAACATTAGCCTTCAGGGACTATCTAATTTGCCCAACGTACTCTTGCTTTGAGCATGCTAGAACCTTCAACAACGATGAGATCTCAGCCTCCTAGTCATCCTCCTCGACGACTATTTCCATACTAGCTCAAGCGCCTCTCGAGCAACCATTACCCTTAACTCGAATCATATCACCGAGTTACCAACGTGCTTGGAATGATCCCGTCTGGATTAGACCAAGTCTTCATCACATGATGCCTCGCTTCATTACATCCTCGCAAAGCCTCATCTCAACATCACATCATCAAATCTATGCATAAGAGCTTCATCATCCCGCTACATATGCCACGAGCAGCTTTCCCAATTCAAGAGCCTTTCCCTTAGCTTTTGAATCATCTTCAACCACCTTGTCTAAAACCAATCAACAATCATCTAATTCACAGCAATCAATCATGTCAAACATCAATCCAAGTAAACAAGCATTCAAATATAAGCAAAATGGACAATTATAACAATAATGGCAATTTCGTAATTAAGGAGTTGAAAGTCTAACAAGCATGAAAGCATGAGAATTATCTCTACAACTTGATGAATGAACTTGCATAGGTTAATCATATACAAAAATGGTTGTCAAATCATCATGAACAATGGATCTACATGGATCTACACTTAGGTTTACAAAAATGCATAGAAATCACTATTTTAACACCAAATCAAGCCAACAATCCGATCTACTCCTTTGGATCCGTGTGAGAGATAATCATCACTCACCAAATCACCTAAACAACCTCAAATCAACACGCTTCAGATCTGGACAGCGAAGGATCAAGCTTGATCTATCACGAATCCGCTTCAAACGAAGAAATCTAACTTCAATGGATGAAGATCTTCAATCTAAGCTCTTGAATCTTCGATCTTGATCTTCGATTTGGATGAAAGGAAGCACTAGATTAGAGTGAAGAAAAGAAGTGAAGAAGTGTAGAAGTCGAGCTCTCAAAATGGCAGCACTTCGTCGCTTTGAAATCCGGATCCCAAAAAGTGAGAACAACCCCTCTCTATTTATAGCAGAAATCTTCCCTAGGTCGCTCGGAGTTAGGTCGTTCACGACCTATGACCTAAAACCTACCGACCTAAAGACTTACCAACCTACGACTTAACAAAACCCCCAGCCTCTACGACCTAACCTAACGCGCACCTGCGACCTAGCGCTTAAGCACATCTTCGACCTAACTGCTAAGCCTTACGCGACCTAACAAAGCTCTCCATCCTACGACCTAACGAGGTTACGACCTAACACTTAAGCGCATCAGCGACCTAACACTTAAGCGCTTACGCGACCTATCACTCACGCGACCTAACAACTCACGCGTCCTAACTCCTTAGGTCGCCTAACGACCTAACTACGCTAACAAGCTATCCACTAGGTCGCTAAATACTGGGTTGTTAACTCGCTAACCCTTAGGTCGCGAACTACTATAGGTCGCTAACTACTGGTTTACTTAGGTCGCTACCAACCTATCTCTTAGGTCGCTCAAAACTTGGGTCGCCTACCCCATAAGTCATCTAGACTCTACAAGTTATCAACTCCTAGGTCGCTCAACCGACCTAAACTGCCATATGACCTAACCACCTCATCCTTAGGTCGCACACGACATAACTTTCAACACGACCTAAGCTAACCTACAACCTAACTCTTAGGTCGCTCCACCTTCCCAGGTCGTCTACGACCTAAACCAACATACGACCAACCCACTATCTTCTTAAGTCGATGACGACCTATCACTTAGGTCGTTTACGACCTAAGACTTAGCGAAATTCTGCCTAAAATCTGAAATGACTTAAAAATGCTAAAATTCCAGATTTTGACGAACTTGTCGATCCGTAAAAATACGGATCGTTACATTCTCTCCCCCTTAGGAATTTCGCCCCCGAAATTCCAAACAATCAAAGCAATCAAAGACTATTCTGCATGCCTACCATCCATAGCAATCAGCCAACCATGCATCCAATTCTAGCTTAGCATGCAGAATTCTAAAACTTAGAACAAGTTACAATGTCGTGAGATGACACGACACCTTAGGGCCATACCTTGAAGAGTTCAGGATGAGCTGCCTTCATCCTCTCTTCCACCTCCCACGTGCAGTCGTTATCATCATCACTCCATTGTATCTTGAGCAACTTAACTACCTTCCTCCTAAGCTGTTCCGTGTCGGTTTCCACAACACGAAGCGGCTTACGAGGTCTTCTATCGGCTGGATCAACTTCGAAGTCTTCACAGCTATCAGCAGAAACCACGGTATTCGAGTCGTGCACATACTTCCGTAGATATGATACGTGAAAAACATTGTACACACTCGACATCTTCTCAGGTAATTCCAGTCTATAGGCGAGCTTTCCAATTCGCTCGATAATCGGGAATGGTCCAACAAATCTCGGAGTCAATTTTCCTTTCTTCCCGAATCGAATAACATTCTTCAGTGGAGAAATCTTCACAAAAACCAAATTTCCAACGTCGAATTCTAAATCCTTTCGACGCTTATCGGCATAACTCTTCTGACGATCTTGGGCTGCCTTCATTCGTTGCCGAATGATCTCTATACAGTCTGAAGTCTGACGAATCATCTCTGGCCCAAGCATTAGCTTCTCTCCTGTCTCTATCCAACATGTCGGAGAATTACACGGTCTTCCATACAACGCCTCATAAGGTGCCATACCAATGCTTGACTGGTAACTGTTGTTGTACGAAAACTCTACCAAGTGAAGATGATCTTCCCATGATCCTCCGAAATCCAAAACACAAGCTCTGAGGAGATCTTCCAAAACCCGATTGACTCTCTCGGTCTGACCATCTGTTTGAGGGTGATAAGCTGTACTCAAACACAACTCAGTCCCCAAAACTTCTTTGAAGCTCTTCCAAAATCCACTAGTGAACAATGGGTCTCGATCGCTCACTATACTCTTCGGAATACCATGGAATCGAACTATCCACTTAACATACAACTCAGCCAACTTTGATGCAGTCCTAGTCGATCGAACAGGAATGAATCTTGCACTCTTGGTCAAACGATCAACGATAACCCAAATCCCTTCATTTCCCGTTCTGGTTCTAGGCAATCCATCAATAAAATCCATCGACACTTGCTCCCACTTCCATGTAGGAACTTCTAATGGCTGAAGTAATCCACTTGGCTTCTTCTGTTCGGCTTTTACCAACTGGCAGTTCATACACTTGGAAATAAAATTTCCAACATCCTTCTTCATACCTTCCCAGTAGTAGGTTCTCTTCATATCCTGATACATCTTATTTCCACCTGGATGAATTGTCAACTTCAAGTGATGACTTTCCTTCAGAACTTCATCTCTCAATCCATCTATATCGGGAACAACTAGTCGTCCTTGCTTTCGAAGCCAACCCTCTCGATCGACCTCGAATCCTTTATCCTTTTCTAGATCCAATCCAGTTTCCAAATCACGGATAATCTTGACAATCTTATCATCTCGCTTTTGGCCCTCGCCAATCCTTTCCACAAGAGTGGGTCTTATCGATAAGTTTGCCAACATCTCAGGCTCCAATTCACATCTAGGCCTGAAGTCAAATCCAGCTAAATACTCGAGACTCTTCCATTCTGAAAACATGGCTCCTAATCCTGCATGTCTTCGAATTAACGCATCTGCCACTACGTTACCTTTTCCCGGAGTATAAGCTATACCAAAATCATATGATGCCAAAAACTCAAGCCAACGTTGCTGCCGAAGATTCAAATCCTTTTGGGAGAAAAGATACTTCAATGACTTGTGATCCGTAAACAACTCGAATCGAACTCCCAATAGATAATGTCTCCACATCTTCAGAGCGAAAACAATTGCCGCTAACTCCAAATCATGAGTCGGGTAATTCCTTTCATGCGGCTTCAGTTGTCGACTGGCATACGCAACAACTTTATCCTTCTGCATTAGCACTGCTCCGAGTCCAGTACCACATGCGTCGGTGTAAACCACCATCTCGTCATTCCCATTAGGAATAGTCAAAACAGGAGCACTCGTCAATCTTTCTTTCAGGATTCTGAAAGCTTGCTCACACTTAGCATCCCAACTGAACACTTGGTTCTTCTTCGTCAATCCTATTAACGGTGCAGCTATCTTGGAGAAGTCTTTGATAAACCATCGATAATATCCTGCTAATCCAAGAAAACTCCTCACATCTGATGCATTCTTAGGTCTGACCCAATCCTGGATTGCTGCCACCTTAGCGGGATCAACCGCTATTCCATTTCCAGAAATCACATGGCCTAAGAACCTCACTTCACTCTTCCAGAAGTGACACTTCGAAAACTTAGCCTTCAGCTGATGTTTCCGTAAGATTTCCAAAACAATACGCAAGTGCGTCTTGTGCTCTTCTTCCGTTCTGGAATAAATCAGAATATCATCCACGAACACTAGCACAAACTTGTTCAACTGACCTCTGAACACTCTATTCATAAGATCCACAAAGTATGCTGGCGCGTTAGTCAATCCAAACGGCATTACCAGCCACTCAAAGAAACCGGATGGTGTTCGAAAAGCAGTCTTCAGCACACTATCCTTAGCTACTCTCAACTAGTGAAATCCCGTTGCCAAATCCATCTGAGAAAACACCTTAGCTTCGTGAAGCTGATCAAACAAGTCATCTATCCTCGGCAATGGATACTTGTTCTTCTTAGTCACCTTATTCAGCTCACGATAATCCACACACAATCTCAACGACCCATCCGCTTTGGTTACAAACACAACTGGTGCACCCCATTCGGACACGCTACGCCGAATGAATCCTTTCTGTAAAAGGTCATCAACTTGCACCCTCAACTCTTGCTGTTCCCTAGGCGCCATCCGCCTAAGAGGCATCACAACAGGTCTGGCTCCTTCAACTAGATCTATACGAAACTCGATCTCTCTATGCGGCGGCAACCCTTTGACTTCGTCAAAGACATCCTCGAATCCATTCGCGATTGGCACTAATGACAGTCCATCCCGTGGAACAACTAGCGAATACATGAAGCTCATGAAGACGCCTTCTTCATGCTTACATCGTATCACAATCTTTCGCCCCTCCACATTCTCGACTGTCACTTCCAACCTTTCGCAATCAACCTTAGCCGCATACTTCCTAAGCCAGTCCATACCCAAAATAATTCCGAACCCCGCAAAGTTCAGAATAAAACAATCACAAACAAAAGAGCAACCATGACTCGACACAATCAGACCACGGCATAACATACACAAACAAGACGAACCCCCAACTGGATTAGTCACAACCAATGGCCTATCAACAATATCCGGTTCCAAACCTAACCGGCCTACGAGTTCACTACAAACAAACAAATGCGATGCTCCAGTATCAAACAGAACTCTAACTGGAACACCACATAGGAAAAGAGTACCTTGAACCACCACACTCTTTCCCTTCTCTTCAGCGGTAGGAGCTTTTGAAGACGAAGGAACAGCTCCCAAAGCATAAGCTTGCACAATCTGCTTGTCCTTCCTCGGTTCTGGACAATTCTTCCTGATGTGCCCTGGCTTGTCACAGTTGTGACACTTCATCGGTGCCTTCGGATTCTTACAATCCTTAAAGAAATGGCCCTTCTGCTGACAGTTGTAGCAAATCACCTCGCCTTTCAGCTTCTTCTGGCCATCCCTTCCCTTCTGCTGCTGCTGCTTCCTCTTCTTGTTTCCACCCTGCTGGGGTTTAGACTCTTCCCTGGTAACAGCAACAACAGATCCTTTCTTAGGAAACAGACTCTCATGCCTAAGAGCTTTCTCCACAAGCTTCTCAAATGAATCGTCCAAATGATCCACCAACTGTCTCCCAAGATAACTGTCCAAGCCTATCACAAACTTCTCATTCTTCTGATAAGCAGATTCAATATATGACCGGGCATACTTGGACAAAGCTTCGAACTCAGAAACATACTCAAGAACTGGTCTCCCACCTTGCTTGAGCTCCACAAACCTCTTGAACAGAACTGACTTCTGAGCTGTAGAAATGAACTTAGCTTCAAATCTGACTTGGAATTGCTCCCAAGTAATCTCTTCTTCCGGAGTATTGATGGTAATAGAGTTCCACCAATCAGAAGCTCTCCCTTGAAGCTGCCTTGATGCCAACTTCCTCTTAGTTGCATCATCAATTCCCAAATCACCAAAGATCCTTCCACAAGCATCTATCAACCTCTGGACCTCAATAGTTGATTCTGTTCCCAAGAAAACCTTCCCTCCAAGAGCAGTATAGTCCTTGCACAACTTAGCAAAATCCACTGGTTTCGGAGTTTGGACTTGAACTCCAACATCAACTGCTGCCCCCGGAATTGGTATCCTTCTCATGATCGAAGTCATCATAGCTTCGAACATAGCTGCATAATCAGCAGTCCCCTCAGTAGCACGGCCTTCCCTAGCAGCTGGTCTCCCTCTTCGACTCATTCTCAATATCTACAAAAAGGAATGATTAGCATACTGAGAGAAACAACTCCACAAAGGACTAACTTACTTTTAAGCTACTATATTATATATAGTAATCATCCATCAAATTACAATTACGTCTCTCATACATAGTTACGACAGCGAGCGTTGGGTAAAATCGATTAACCAATGCTCTGATACCAAATGTGACGATCGCCCATGACCCCTGCACCGAATCTAGAGATAGTGCGCTGTAAAGTGTGTCAGGCGACCATGGACGATTGTCAGGGTAGATTAAAACGACAGAATCTATCGTATTACTCACAGCGCATGGACAAAATACAATAGAACATATATATAGTGAAGCTTTACAAAATAAAATGCCATCATATAAAACTTCATAATAGTTGAATACAAGCATCCAAATAGCCAATACATTAAGCCTCACTACATAACACTCAGAGAATACAAAACAGCGGAACATCCAGTACATATAATAAGAAGATAATATGCAACCCTCCAACTCGTCTTCGATATCAGCATCGTGAGAAGAGAACAGCACCTGTCACCTGCTACCTAGTCTGCCCGTCCCAAAAATGGACGAACAGCCCAAGGCAATAAGAATTAAAACATAAAGCCTTGAGTCAGACAACAGTCTTAGTGAGCAGTAAACTAACTAACAACATACCAAAAGAGTACAAAGGGAAAAGGAATAGGAATACAACCCTCCCACTCCAACCTCTTTCTACAGTGATAGCCCCCAGACACACACTAAATAGAAGCAAACATAGCAGAGCATACAATTTAAAATAGAGTAATAATCATTCGAGTCAAGGGCGATGTTTTCCAAGTACCAAGGCCTAAATCAGATAAGCACCCAGAAAATACCGCTCTTGAGTCCGAATGACGATACAACCAAACATCCAATACTCTGGCTATCACTGTTATCGTTGCCTTGACATCACCGTTAATTGAATGACCGGCACATTCTTTCAGTCGTCCGTCAAGGGCTAATGGAAACCCCGGTTCTAGACATAACTCCCGCACGTCATCATGACCCGTGCCTAGGACTATCTAATCTGCCCAGAGTACTTGACTATCAAACATTAGCCTTCAGGGACTATCTAATCTGTCCAACGTACTCTTGCTTTGAGCATGCTAGCTAGAACCTTCAACAACGATGAGATCTCAGCCTCCTAGTCATCCTCCTCGATGACTATTTCCATACTAGCTCAAGCGCCTCTCGAGCAACCATTACCCTTAACTCGAATCATATCACCGAGTTACCAACGTGCTTGGAATGATCCCGTCTGGATTAGACCAAGTATTCATCACATGATGCCTCGCTTCATTACATCCTCGCAAAGCCTCATCTCAACATCACATCATCAAATCTATGCATAAGAGCTTCATCATCCCGCTACATATGCCACGAGCAGCTTTCCCAATTCAAGAGCCTTTCCCTTAGCTTTTGAATCATCTTCAACCACCTTGTCTAAAACCAATCAACAATCATCTAATTCACAACAATCAATCATGTCAAACATCAATCCAAGTAACCAAGCATTCAAATATAAGCAAAATGGACAATTATAACAATAATGGCAATTTCGTAATTAAGGAGTTGAAAGTCTAACAAGCATGAAAACATGAGAATTATCTCTACAACTTGATGAATGAACTTGCATAGGTTAATCATATACAAAAATGGTTGTCAAATCATCATGAACAATGGATCTACATGGATCTACACTTAGGTTTACAAAAATGCATAGAAATCACTATTTTAACACCAAATCAAGCCAACAATCCGATCTACTCCTTTGGATCCGTGTGAGAGATAATCACCACTCACCAAATCACCTAAACAACCTCAAATCAACACGCTTCAGATCTGGACAGCGAAGGATCAAGCTTGATCTATCATGAATCCGCTTCAAACGAAGAAATCTAACTTCAATGGATGAAGATCTTCAATCTAAGCTCTTGAATCTTCGATCTTGATCTTCGATTTGGATGAAAGGAAGCACTAGATTAGAGTGAAGAAAAGAAGTGAAGAAGTGTAGAAGTCGAGCTCTCAAAATGGCAGCACTTCGTCGCTTCGAAATCCGGATCCCAAAAAGTGAGAACAACCCCCCTCTATTTATAGCAAAAATCTTCCCTAGGTCGCTCGGAGTTAGGTCGTTCACGACCTACGACCTAAAACCTACCGACCTAAAGACTTACCAACCTACGACTTAACAAAACCCCCAGCCTCTACGACCTAACCTAACGCGCACCTGCGACCTAGCGCTTAAGCACATCTTCGACCTAACTGCTAAGCCTTACGCGACCTAACAAAGCTCTCCATCCTACGACCTAACGAGGTTACGACCTAACACTTAAGCGCATCAGCGACCTAACGCTTAAGCGCTTACGCGACCTATCACTCACGCGACCTAACAACTCACGCGTCCTAACTCCTTAGGTCGCCTAACGACCTAACTACGCTAACAAGCTATCCACTAGGTCGCTAAATACTGGGTTGTTAACTCGCTAACCCTTAGGTCGCGAACTACTATAGGTCGCTAACTACTGGTTTACTTAGGTCGCTACCAACCTATCTCTTAGGTCGCTCAAAACTTGGGTCGCCTACCCTATAAGTCGTCTAGACTCTATAAGTTATCAACTCCTAGGTCGCTCAACCGACCTAAACTGCCATACGACCTAACCACCTCATCCTTAGGTCGCACACGACATAACTTTCAACACGACCTAAGCTAACCTACAACCTAACTCTTAGGTCGCTCCACCTTCCCATGTCGTCTACGACCTAAACCAACATACGACCAACCTACTATCTTCTTAAGTCGATCACGACCTATCACTTAGGTCGTTTACGACCTAAGACTTAGCGAAATTCTGCCTAAAATCTGAAATGACTTAAAAATGCTAAAATTCCAAATTTTGACGAACTTGTCGATCCGTAAAAATACGGGTCGTTACATGTACGATAAGTAGATAATGTCTATCAGTAATATAAAGATATCAAAATAGCGTTAAGTCATGGCCCATTCCACCCTTAACACATTTTTATTCCCAAAAGCATATACAAGACCGTAGTTTCCCCAAAACCGGAAGTCACCAGAGGGCAATCCATATACTAAAGGTACAAATCAAAATCATAGTGGTCGCGCATAAATGGAATACAAGTATGACAAGGCACATGAGGCAATACCCAAGGTAGTGATACTACCATTCGCCTGATCTGGACTGGTGAGAACGCAACGCCGCAGCGCCCGCAACACCGTGAAACAACACTCCCAAAATCAAGGGTGCACCAATCGACAACAAGTAATAAGTAGTTCGAAGAAGTGTGTCCACTTGAGGTAGCTAATCCTCCATTGGCCCGGCACAGCTCCTGTTTTAGTCATTTCCAATTTGACACAAGTGTCAAGGCTATCCATTATCGTTCACTTTCTTCAGTCAACACGTACATCATTCCAACCACTTCATTTTGGATCATCACTCCGCGTATAGTTATTAAAGTGGTTTTCGGTTTAGATAGAGAGTATATCCATAACCGAATTCCGGTCTCTTTAATAACTTTCGAAATTATTTCATCGATTGGTCGTTTATTTATTTCAAAACCAAATCAATTTCAAATAGAATTCGTAAATCAACATTTCATTTGTCTTTCTAAACCAATTTCCAAAATTTGCGTTTCAAAACTACCAATTTACCGTTTCCAAATCTTATAGTTCAATTTCAATCTTTATATTGAAAACAATTCAAATATTGATTCAAGTTCGTACAAAAGTTTCATTTCGAAATCATTTAAATCAATTTAGTTTAACATTCAAATCAATTTACATTCATTTATCGATTTCATTCAATATCATTAAATTACTTTATCATTCAAAACAATTTCTATTAAATTTCCAATTCATTAAATCAATTTCTTAAGTCTAACTTCATTAAATCAAAACTTACAATTTTGAATTAAATTAAATTCGTCAAATCAAATTCTTTACATTTCAAATCTTACATTAATTCCAAAAATATCACATTTTCATTTCTTGTTAAAGAAATTCCGTTTCACTTATTTACTTCTTAAATAATTTCCCAAAACTTAATTTATAAAGAAACTCAATTTCAATTATTTACGAAGTAAAATTCACTTATTCAAAAGTTCAATTTTACTTATTAAAGAGTTCAATTCAATTTAATCATTAAATAATCCAATCTTATTTAATTATTAAATAATTCAAAACTTAATTATTAAATAATTTCAAAGTTTAATAATTTCAAACTTAATTATAATTTCCAACTTAATTATTAAATCATTTCAAACTTTAATTATAATTTCAAACTTAATTATTAAATCATTTCAAAGTTTAATAATTTCAAACTTAATTATAATTTCATTTCAAACTTTAATTATAAAACCATATTATTTATTCAAATAAAATCTTCGTTTTATTTTTAAATCAAATTATTGACCAATCGGGTTTTATTTAATTCTCTATCCTAGGTTAAAGTTTAATTTGGGTATTTATCATTTCAACCCGATTCCAATTCAATTCAAAATCAAAGCATAGTAAAAGGGAACTTGCAGTGTGATAACTGGGATGGTGTTAAAGTAAATAAACAAGCAATAACGACAACAATAACAATCCAATAATCAATTCAAATAATACCGAAATAACCGTATTAATTCGTATTGTCACTTGTACGAATTAATATAATTATTTCTAGAATCTACACTATCATTTCATGTAGATTAAAGATTATTACATTACGGTTTTCACTTGTCATCTATTACCATTTCATCCATCATTAATTTTACAACATACATTCAGTGGTTCAAGGTGTAATTAAGCAAATCATACGTGTCAATAGATTTAACAGTGAAAGGGGTCATATTATTCAAATGTCAGTTAATCAAATTTAACATTTAATTATCCTATATCAAATTCAATTTCATACTATTTATCATTTTAACATTAACAATTTAACGTCCAATATAAACATCAACAATCAATCAATTATCAGCCAAACTGTATTATTATTGCATAAATAATTAACAGATAATGGTGTCAGATGTCACAGGTGAACTGATACAGGCAATAGCATATATAACAGTGTAATTAACTAACAGCAGCATATTTCAATTGTCGTTTCTATTGAAATCAGATTTAATAAATAAAAGAACATTAATCGTGAGTGATTGCTCACCTTTCGAGGCTAGAGATAACAAGAGAATGAGCTACGAAGCCGAGCACGAATCCCAAAACAAAGCTAGATTTGCACGAATTGGACGGACAAGGCTGATAATCAAGAATTGATGAAATCAAATCAGGATTTGGTTGATGAAGATAAATTGTATAATTGAATAGATACAACGTATAAAATTATATATATATAAATATATACAAAATCATATTCAAATTTTCAACCCATATTAAATGTAATACATATACCCACGTGAGTTTCAAATCATATATTTTTTTCGTGGCTAACAGTATCATTGCATGTACAAAGTGGTACCAACCGCAGCTTCTCAGTAAAATATTCATAACCAGTAACATTATCAGAAACATCCCGTGACTTCCCAATGAAATATTACAACCGATACCAATATTTCTTTGAAAATCATAATATTACAGAACTAGAATATAAAATTAAGCACTTAAATAAACTACAGCTAGCAGTGGAACCATCTCAAGGCATGGAGCTCTTCATGGCGCTTAAAAATGATAAAAATCATTATAAGTGGAGTTCATTTGCCAAGATTGAAACATATATATATAACATATATATAGACAAGATTGAAACATTACAATCCTATATATATCTAAATACACACACGCAAAATATACATATTAAGTATACAACTTTACATGTACAGAGTATATACACGTATGGCTAAATATATTATTATATACTATATAAAATGAAAATTGATATAGCTTATACGTATACTATTTCTCCTCACAAACAACTCACCCGTACGAACTGGAAGACTACTTATATATATGGATTATAAACAACCTTTTTATAACTCCTATATACTTACACTAAACAAAACATAACAATAGTTTACTGCAAATATTGGAAAGAAACCATATATACAGTAAACATATATTAAATATACATAGACTCGTATAAAGTAACATATACAACGAATTTTTTTTATTTTTTTATTTTTTTATTCTTATTTTTTTATAACTCATACACTTGAAACTTTCATATTTGAAACAAAATAACATAATATACTAAACATATATAAACTCTGTACACATTTACTCTTCAAAGATAAACAATTAGATAGTACTGTAACCTTATAAACAAATATATAAAACATATTTATATACATATTATAACTATAACACTTAAGATATATACCTTGTACAAGATGCAATGAATTGAGATGGGCTGAGCTCGGTCGAGGAAGGGGTAGCGGAGCACGGAAAGGTGAAGGGGTAGTCGAGTAGACAAGGTGGCAATTGGCTGAGTCACGACATGCGCGGGAGGGAGTGGAGATGCGGCAGAGCACGGATGATGGGCCATGTCGGCCAGATCTGGGCGGAGAAGCACGAAGTGGCGGAGGGGACACAAGCGGTGGCGTACGGCTGTGGTGGGGACGTGGCAGCCGGGAGACGTTGGTTGAAGAGATGGTATTGGGATCTTCGCTAGGGTTGGAGGAGCAGGCCGAAGGGAGAGGCAGTGGAGGTAGGTAGTGCAGTGGTGGGATTTGGCCTTGGTTAGTGACGCGTCGGTGGCGGTGTGTAGCGTGGAAGGCCGGTCGGTTGCAGGCGTTTGATGGTTAACGGTTTAATGGTGGAGGAGGGAAGAAGAAATGGGCAGAGGGTATGGTGAAGGGTGAAGGCCAGAAATGCATTGGGAAAGAGATGGTTAAGCAGACAAACAGCCGAACAAATAAATGAAAAGGAATTTCAAATGAAATAAAAATGTAATTTAAGCCTAAAAAAAATGTATGTAAACAAAAGATATCAGTTATTGGGAACGCACATAAATTCAGAGATGATAAATGCAAATGCCCATTGGAATTATACAGGGGAAATTTGAATAGGCACAACAACTCAAAAGGCACGACGAGACGATCAAAACAGTATAAAGATATTAGTGATTCGATTGAATTATAAAAATTCGAAATTTCTATTAGCGGAAAGTGCAAGAAAAACACTGAAAAATAAGATCGACGGAGCCAAAGATGTCCGAATTTGGAAAAACGACAAACTGAAATCTTGCTCAGAAGATGGTTTAGAATTTTTCTATGTAAAAATATTTAGGTTTCGGAAACATTTTATTTTCATCGCTTTTTAACTGATTAAATTAAAGTAAATTTACGCGCGAAATAAACTTTCATATTTTCAGATGAAAATTTACCAGTTGCTATGTTTAACTAGACGTATTCCAAATATTAAATTTTTATTTCAAAATTTTATCGTTTAAAATTTCAATTTTTTTTAACTAATTACATTATTAAAACAGTTGAAATTTACGGGTTGTTACACCTTTCGAGGCTAGAGAATAGACAAGAACAAGATGCGACAATCCAAGCACAAATTCCAAAGCACGGTATGATGAATATGAATTCGGCGAACAAAGCAAGACTAGAATAACTTGAAATTGATGAAAACAAATCAAAATAGATTGATATAAGTGGATACAAAATATATATTATATTTTCTTAAAATCAATATTCAATTTAAAATACATATTTAAATAACATATCAATATATATTATCTAAGAAAAATCCATCTTTAAATTTAAGCACATAATAAAATAAATCTTCATATATATCTAATTTAAAATAATTTTTTTAAACACGGGCTGAAGGTAGACAAGCAAAATACATATATAAACTTATATATATATGTTCAAAAATCCAAACGTAACATATTATACATACTTTTCATAGAACAGAACACAAAATAGTATAATATATATAATACTTCTCTATATAAACTCTCTTATATAATATACCGTAAACATATACATACTGTAAACATATACAGTACCTCTTGTTATATATAGACTTACATATATTTTATCTTCTAAAACATGAGCATGGACGAGATGAACGGAGCTGATGGTTGTGGTCAACTGAAAGGTGGAGGGTTGGTTCATTGTGCTCACATGGAGCGGGGTGATCCGAGGCAGTTTGGTGGCCGGTAGCTGATGGTGGGCATGGTCGAAGGCGGAGAATGGCGGTGGGTACGTGCTGGCTTTAGGAAGGGTGGAGCAAGGCGAATGCTTGGCAGATATCGACAAATCGAGGCGTTTGGGTGTCTTATATATACAATAGTTTCTATATGATAAAAGCAACAAAGAAAATATACCTATATATCATATCATATATGTAAATTAGGTGACGTGCTCAACTGTTGAGGGCTTCGGTTTGATGATTGGTGATGGGTTAAAGGCGATGTGGAGATGGCTCAGATGTTGGCGAACTGGGGGAGAGAGAAGAGGGTGGCTAGTTGATGTGGCGGAGGGGAAGCAGTCGAACTGCGTTGGAGAGGGGAGAGGATTGTTAGGGTTTGGAAAAAGTGGAGCAGCCGCATGCTATATATACTATATTTTATTTTATATATTTTTTTATTCAAACAAGCACGAACGGAATGGAGGGAAGAACTGGGTGGATTGGATGATGGGCGGAGAGGGAATACGGCGCAAGTGGCTAAGGAAGTAGGTGATGGATCAGATTCAAGGAATGGAGAAAGAGCACGAGCCGGTAGGTTTCAGGAAGTAAAAGAATGCAGGCTTTGATATTTTATAAAAAAAATTTCTTTTTGAAGAGCAGAATATGTAAATGGATGATCCAAAATTTCAAAATATAATAGAAAATATTTTGAACAGGTGGTATAGCAAAAGTCAGGAAGGTGAATTCAGAACTGAAATATTAATTTCTAATGTCCATTGATTTTCAGGGTGGATAACGAATGGACACAAGGAAACCAAACAGTCACAAGTACGGAACCGTTATGCAAATTGTTTCATCGATTTCGTCGCTTACCGAACGCCGAAATTGACAAATGAATGTACTATGAAGATCGGCACGACGAGATGAATAGAACGGTGCATAGATATTAGTGATACGAGCAACCTATAAGAAGTCGATATTCGCGGCCAAAACTGCTGCTAAACCGCCGGAAATAAGATAAACGGAGCTAGAGCAGTCCAAATTTGGCGAAATGAAATATGACGTCTCACTCAGAAAATGATTTACATATTTATTATATAAAAATTTAGATTTCGAAAACATTTTATTTTCATCAAATTAACTGATTTTAAGTTGAAATTGAAAATTACACAACAGAACTAACTTTCACATTTTCCAATAAAAATTTACCATTTGCTATGTTTAAATAGACGTATTCTAAATATCAAATTTTCATTTCAAAATTTTATTGTTTAAATTTCATGAAATTTTCAGTTAATTACGTTATAAAAATCGTTAAAATTTACGGATCGTTACACCATGCTTCTGGAAATCTCTTCTTACTTCCTCACTCGTCCAAAAACCCGTATCCCCCTTTCTACCCTAAGCCCTAAAAATCAATTTGTAGCATTAGGAAAAAAAGAAATCAAAACCGTGCTACCTGGTGGCATGTGATGCGAGAGATTGTAACGACCCGTAAATTTCGTAAATTAAATTGGCCTATTTATAAGTTTTTGGAATTTAATTATAAAGAAATATAATGGTTATAATGTGGTAACGAAATAAATGTTAATAATTAACCTATGAAAATATTACATTGGTTGTAATAGACTTAAGTATAAAGATTGAATTTAATAAACCCCATTTATTTGAAACCTTGTTTATTGATATGCAAAAGTATAATAAATGAGTTATTACAAGAGATTGAAATTTACATAGAATTCTAATGAATGAATAGTGGAAAGGATTATACAGGTGTATAATTTAATACGAGAAAGGAAAGTAATTAATTGATTATGTAATAAAAACATTGTAACAGTAATTGGAATAAATTAAGGAATATGTTAGTATAAGTTAATTTTTAATAACTTGAAAGGAAATCCAACCAATTCAAGTTAAAAGTTACACTTGGTTATAAATATAATATAAGAAAACTAATAAATATTGAATAAATTTTGGAATAGTTTGTATTAAATGTTAATTGAGTAAAACCAGTGTTATGTAAGTAATTACAATATTGGGGTGTAAATAGTGAACCTCTAAAAGTGTAATTAGGAGTTAATGACAATATTGATTGTACGTTACTTATTTTATTAGGTTGTTAAGTTAATTTGTAATCAAAGGGATTAATTGCATTTAAATGGTTTTAGTATTTAAAGATTTTGTAAATATTTATTAGATGAATTTGAAGCTATTATATGAGTATGAATCTAATGTTAATTTTACTTATAGAATGGACAATTGATATTAAATGAAAAGAATAAAATTTAAGTGGGTCAATCAATTGGAATTAAATGAAATCTAACATCTAAATGTTATGTTAATTGAGAAGATAGTACTAAATAGATTGCAATTTGATTTTATAAGGATAGGTAAGTAATTTTAATAAATTGTAGTTGATATTTAATTATGAATGTGAGTAGAATTTGGCATTTAGTGATAATTGTTAAAATTTGCCCATTCATCTAATTTACTTAATTAGAGCTAAGTCAATGACAACATTTGTGTTAATAGTAGCTTGTAAGTGGAAGTGAATGCTAAATGGTAAAAAAAATTGGTTAACCATTTTTTTAGTATATTAAAGTATAACTGGTAAATCGATTGCAATAGATATAAATATATTTTTACGTTAATGTTAATAAAAAGTAATTTTTGAAAATAATGTGTCACATACCGAAATTTTCGACTTTCGAAAATTCGACATCGATACTCACTTTATCGACTGCCGAGCAATCGAGTGCCGGAAACTCCAATAGTGAGGGTTTTAAATAAAAGAAAAAGGTAGAAGAAGAAGAAAAGAGTAGAAGAAGAAGAGAACACATCAGAACAACATCAGAACAGAAAACAATATTCAGAATCTTGCACATCGCAGCGGAACAATATATAATAGATAAATGAATAATCTTTAAAACAAAGAACTATATCATTTTATACATACATCAATCATCAGAGTCAATATACAACACTGGACAGTTATATAACTTGTCCTCATACAGAATACACAGCGGAATAAGTACTATCAGATACAAATACTACGTCTCGTCATCCAGCACATCTCCAAAGCTCCAGAATATCCAGAATATCCTGATAATCTAACTCTAGACTGCCCGTGTGGAAATTGGTGGGCACCCAGAGTTTAGAAGGGAAACAATAAACTCCGAGTCAGTCATGGTGACTGGTGTGAGATCGTAAAACAGTTATTCTTTAAAATAAACAACAGGATAATTTTAAAGTCAATTCGCAATGCTTTTGGAAAATGAAACTACCATAAGACCTCCCGCCACACACACAATGCAAACGCAGACTTGGAGGAGATTTCTTCTTATGATAGTCAAAGATGCTTACTACGCAAAATCAAATTCTTTTTGATATTATTATTAGTGCATAGTGGAAAACATTTCGAAAGTATAATATAAATCTTAGCCAGCATAGGTACCATTATATTATGCCTGCTATAGCTGCCTCCTGAGGAGACAGGTTATACAATTGAAATCGTAAAGGCTCGTATTGTTTCTTTGGATTTCCAACAAATGGTCAGGCTAAGGAACTTCCTATCCACGATGGGTACGTCCCTGGAATAGACGACCCGAGAACCTAACCGGATCTCTGCCAACACAAGGCCGGGTTACCTCTGCAAAAATAGGTAACTACTGACACGCGTATGTCATCCCACGATCGTCACCGATCTTCCCGAGGATCCCCGATTTCCAACAAACCACATAGATAATAATAATGCAGTAACCACAGAGGTTAAGTATCTGGGCTCCATACCATGATACCACCTTTATCCAGAAGGAATGACATACACTAAGGGGCGCTACTCCCTAGAACCTTGCCGCATCCTTCCTGTTTCGACCATTTCCGGGGTGTGAGGCTCGATGAAGTCTCGTCCACAAAGCTACGCTTTCTACAAAGCCCTGCTTTGGGTCAAACAAAAATGATCAACCTATGATCACAAAGATATAAGATCAAACAAATGATCATATCACAAATGATCAAACACTGATCATTTCACAGCAACACTCAGTATGTCACGTTACCAAATTGGGATATATCGCTGATAAATTTCAACTACATAACCTCTGAGCTCGTACGTCTCAGAGAAGGGTGTTAAGCTAAGAGAATAAATTCTCCGCCACCAACAGAAATGTATTTGAAAGAAATCAGCTTTATATCTCAAATTGTAACGTCAGACACACAATCCATACAAGTCTGTTCCGGGATCGAACAGAACCGAAGGCACTTCTCACGAAGCCCTTGCAATTCCGGATAATTTTCAATCACGTCAGGACTTCCCGTCACTAAGGGTGATAAAACCTCTAAATCGAAGATCAGTCGATGTAGAGTAACTCGACGGTAATCCTTCCGTTTTCAAAAATATCCGGTCTTCAACACCGGTCTTCAAATGCGATTCATAACGACGTATCACATATTCGGAATGGGTTATACGACCCCATGGTCCTTTCCCGGCTAACCCGAATAGTGAGCGATTATTCAAAAATAAGTGTGGCATTCAAATTCATCCAATTCACAACAAATACCTATTTAAGGTAATTATCGATAGTCGGTTATTTAACTATCAATAAAGATGCGCGACATCATCAGATTCCAAATAATTTTCCCAAATTATTTATTCTTCAAAAATATCTTACTAGATATATAATTTTCCACACTTCAAAAATAAATCAACGTTTATTTTTAAAATGAATTCCCATTTCTTTATAAATTCCATATTGAATTTATATTTCAAAATATCTTCTGATATACGATTTTCAAATCGATTTTCAATATTCAATTTCAATTTATCTTTTACAAAGATAAATTCTCAAAATGTTCATTTCATTGGAAAAGCATTTCCATACTTATTTAAAAATAAGTGTTTCACAAATCTATTCATTTTCAACACTTGAAAATACTCAATATACTTAAATCAAATTAAGTATATATTCATCCTTTAAGGAAAATATTCTTTTAACACATTTATTTGAGTCAAAACGAATGTTGCGTAAAACATCGTTACGACGACTCGAAATCACTAGTATAGGGATTCGAATTTAAGATAGATATATAAATCCCAATACTACATAAAAACATTTCCTTTCGGAAATCATTTACTATAACAACAGTGTTATAGTCCATTATTTCCTTATATTTTCGAAAACGCCTATTTCAACAATAAAAATGTTGAAATCCATGTTTTCGATTCATAATACATTTTTAAAACATCTTTAAAATGTTTAACTTCATTTTTAATATCACTTCTTCAAAAATGAATCCATTTTATTCAATAATATATTCACTGTCCAAAATCGTGAATATACTTCACTTAACCAAATTTCAATCTTTTCTACACATTTATTTCAAAGATAATTCGCTATCCAAGATCGTGAATATATCTTCTTTAATAACCTTCTATATTTAATTTATCAAATTCAATTGATTTCGAATTTATAAAACAACGTTTATAAATTCTATTTCTCTCTTATAACAACTTTGATTTATAAATCTTCTTAAATAACCTTCTATAATCCATTTATCAAAATTGAGTGATTTTAGATTTATAAAACAACTTTTATAAATTTCTTTTACACTTCATAACAATTTCAGCTTCAAAAATCATTTTTATTAGCAAGTTCTATTTATATTCCATCTAAGGGCAAAAAGTCAAGTTTATAAGTAAATTTTTTTATAAATCTTTTATTCCACAATTTCATTCACATTTTATAACTTCAAAATTTATCAATCCATAAATTTCGTATCTTCACATTTCATAATTATAAATTCATATCTTCACATTTTATAATTATAAATTCATATCTTCACATTTTATAATTATAAATTCATATCTTCACATTTTATAATTATAAATTCATATCTTCACATTTTATAATTATAAATTCATATCTTCACATTTTATAATTATAAATTCATATCTTCACATTTTATAATTATAAATTCATATCTTCACATTTTATAATTATAAATTCATATCTTCACATTTTATAATTATAAATTCATATCTTCACATTTTATAATTATAAATTTTAGGCGTTTATTTATTTGAAATAAATCAACTCAAAGATCAAATAAAATGTTTATTTTAACAAGATCACTTTAAAAACCCTTTTTAAAGTAAAAGATGTTATTTTAAACTTCAAAACTGAATCCGATGATGCAACAGCATCAATTAGTCCATCACACATTCAAAACATCATATATCAACATATGATAACAGAATATACATCACAATATTTATAAATAAATAAATACTGTTGAGGAATCCAGTTGGATCCCTCCAACCTGTTTCCCTGCATCCAAAGACGTTAGCACAATACCAATTCCGCTCCAGTACGGAATTATCGCGGTATATGGGTTTTATAAAAATCCGCTTACTAACGGCGCAATAGGGTCTCATCCGCTATACGAGGCGGGAAATCATCAATCCAATATATACATATGCCAATATGTATATATTGCTATATATATAGATATATCCTATCATATCTAATAGCACATTCAAACAAATCAATCAATAACTGCAATAATTCCACATTCAATTTGAGTGAGAAAAATCTCACCTTAGCATTTATTTTTCAAATCCCATTTCCATTCCTGCATTGATTTCTCGTTTTGACCTTGTATAAACAATTATACAATTTTCATAAATATTTGAATTAATCGAACTATTAAATTTTTATTTTACAATTTATAAGTTCACGGGTGATTTTATTTTGACTAATAAATTTTTAATTTTAAACAATTAAACCTTAAACCAATTTCTTTTAATGGAATTATTTAACAAGAAATTAAATTTAAAACTAATTTCTCCTTTAACAAAATATTTTCCAGTTACCAAAATAATTACATAAGTTAATTAATTAGTAATCTGTATTTTTTATATTTTATTTTATTTTTCATATAACAACAATGGTTTATCTATTTTTCTTTTGGAACTTCATATATATATATATACTTATATAACACTCCATATAGATTTTAAAACTCAACTTTAAAATATCATTTATCTATGTTATTATCACTACTATCATTATTTTATTTTCTCTTCATTAAACATATTAAAACTAAATATATATATATGTTTACTGTTTTTGATTAAAATATGAGTTTGTATACTTTACTGTAAACATAAATCCTGCAAAATATATTTTTGTTTTTAAATTAAAACATGTCTACGAATATACCTGTATATATATATATACATACATATATCTCTATTTACCAAAAAAAATCACTCTTTACTTTACTGCATATGTGCATATCTCACTGAATTTCCCTTTTCATTTATACCTTTATATATATATATATAAATAAATTATTTTAAATAAAAAAATAAAATTCAAATACCTTACTGTAATCTGAAACTACCATGACTCAAACCCACGCAGCACAGTCGAATTCAAGACCAATCGAAGCCCTAGCTGATATCGACGTCACCATCTCGCGAACGAGCTCGCGTCCATCTTCCTCCTTCTTTACTGTCTTGATTTCACTGCCGATACTTATTCGCGACCCAGCCTTACAAAGCGCGAACGACAACATCGCGACCACGTCGCCTTCCAGCAAGCACTTACCAGTCGCCTCTCATTTGCCTTCAATTGCTCATACCCAGAAATTCGATGGCGGCTTCCCACTGATCGACGTCACGACCCAATCGCGAGCCCCCGATCGAACGTGTCTTGCCCCAACCACCTGCCGCCGCGAAGAAGCCCGTGCCTCCACCAAATTTGAATCGAGCTTCGCGATTTTGATTCGAGATTTCGAATCCCAGAAGAGTCGCGATTTTCCCTTGATTGATACCCGAACGAAAGTATTTTCGTTTCCCCCTTTTTTTTTTATGAACGAAAGGCTTCTGGCATTGTTTTGAAGGAGATATTTAAAAATCTCGTGAAGTATGGGTTTGCACGAATTTTTTCCTTTTCTGTTCGTGATTCTATCGTGATTTTAGGCAGAGACAAGGGCGTGATTTAAGGCGCTACAGGGTTTTGATTTTGACTAGTTTAAAAATTTTAAATTTAAAATTGAATTCGTTCTAAAATTTCAATGCGTTTACTCACCGTGCGGCTACATAACAACTCCAATAAATATGAAATTTGAAATCCGGTAATAATACAATATTACGGACCCAATGGAACTGGTTTCGTTGAATTCCGAGACTGTGCCTCGGACGGCTATTTTTAAATATCGGTTCAACGATATAAATTTCAAAACTGAATAAACAGTTTTCAAATTCAATTATGAAGCTTCGATTATCTTCAGTATTATTAATACGAATTTTAAAAGCTTTCGAAATATTTTACTTCAGCTTAAAACTGAAGATTCACATTTTTATTCAGCATTCAATCGATTAAATTTTATAATTTAATCGCCAATTTCAAAATTATATCGGGGATTCAAATCAAATCATCGTTCAAATATTTAAAATAAATTAAATATTCTCAATTTAATTCGTTTGAAATTCTGGGTCGTTACAGACTTCCCCCCTTAAAAGAATTTCGTCCTCGAAATTACAAGTTAGAAAGAAAGGTCCTTAACTCGTCTACTATTTTTCACAATCCAAATAGTTTTATCACTTTTCAAAACAAATCTTTCTACTAAAGATTCGCTATCATTCAACTAAATTTCTAACTTCAATTTTAAGTTCAAACAACATTGTTTACTTCTCAATTCAAATTCGAGTTTAATTTCAAATTTTAACTTTCAAAATTTTCTCAAAAATTTTCTAACACTCGAAATTTTCGAAAAATTTCGCTAGCGTCTCCTTTGCGCGGCTAATACGGCACGACTACAAAACGTCCCTACGGACTCTCAAATTTCAAAAAGAAAAAGAAAAAGCCAAGCGGCTAGAGAGAAATCATCAAAAAATCATATTAAAACTCAAATACGTACCTTTTTCGAGCAATTCAAATTTATCTGTGAAATAAATTTTCCAATCCCTTTATACACCTGTATATCCTACTAGCCATTATATCTAGTTACAGCATTCAAATCATTTTGCAAATTCGATTACAAATTTTCAATATATACTTCTTATATCTTCTTTAAATTCGCTATTGAAGTTACATATTCAATTTCGTTCAATTTTTCATTTCACATTCATTTGAACTTATAATTCACATTTTCAATTCTATTGGACTTCAATTTATCTTCATTTATAATCATTGAATTTAATTCGTTCAAACCTTATCCATTTGGTCAATAATCAATTAGCTTCACTTACTAACTTTCAGTTTAATCCTTCATTTTTTGGCACTTGCAATCGCAATTTATTCATTCATTCACTAATTCATTCGTTTTTCAATTTGAATTTCATTCTAATCAAATTTCAAAATGTAACAACCCGAATTTTTGAACGGTTAATTTGTGATATTTAAATTGGATATAAATATTTAATTTGAACCTTAAGTTGATTTTAATATGAAAAGTTTGTTTTTATTTAATAATAATAAGGATTCAGAATTTAGAAATATCGATCTATTGAATATTGGGTAAAATATTAAATCTGGGGTTGTAAGCTTGTTGAAAATATTTTTAACGGCTTATAAAATTTATATTGATGATACTGAAAATGATAGATGAGTTAACTTTGAATTTAACGGTCGTTTGTTCAATTTTAAAAATACATCGTTTAAATTTATATCGCTGACTGGTCAAATATCTTCATCCAGAACTTTCTCGTCTCCCTTATAGTTGCTGTAGCCAGATATGGATTCTTACGCAAGGCACTTTTCCCTTTAATTTATCAACCCAGCTTATCCCCTTCGAAATCAAAATTTGCAGAAAGAATCTCGCTCAAAAGAAATTGGAAATGGCCGAATCGAAATCAAATTTGCCGCTTTAGTAAACAATTTAAAAATCGCGACTCTCTCTCTGTACGCGAATCTCCTTTGCCTCCTTTCTCAATTTAAAATCGCCACTTTCCCCAAATTATATAACCCATTCGAAATCGTTTTCGTATGAAATTAAAAGGCGACTGGCATCGCGAGCTACTTTCGTGGAATCGAAGTTCCTATCGGCTGAGAGAGGGTGTCACTCGGCGGCGCGCGCTCGCGCAGAGGGCTGGGAAGCTCGCGACTCGATTCAGGGCTGGTGGTGGTCATCGCAAGTGGAAGTAGGGGAGGATTTCGTGGCAGGCAAGTCGAGCGACGTAGTCACAATCTGGAATTCGAGTTCGCAACTGCGAACGTGGCCGCGAGGCTATGGGTTCATGGAGGCACGCGGTTCGAAGAGGCGAAGACGTTCGGCAGTCCGTAAACAGTGAGGTATTCGATTTTTTCGTTTTCTCGATTTAAACTTGAATTAACTTAATTACAGAAATGGATTTAGTTAATTATGTGTATATATAAAAAAAAAGAGAAAAGAAAGAGCAGTTCTGTTTTTATTATACACACATATATATATTGGTAGATAAACGGTAATGCTAACTTATCATCTAAAACAATTTTCTGGTTTAAATCTTTAAATTTAATTTGTATTTTTATTCTCAAACCAGAGATTGTTACAGTAAAGAAAAGTTTTACCCGTTAAGCAGTCTTGATTCCTAATTAAATCTGGATATATGCAAGTAAAGCAGAAATATTTATATATGGATGAGGATTAGAAAGAAAAATATAGGAATTTTAAATATCGAAAGTTATATAAAACTAGATTTTTGGAAATCTATAGATTATTTTCATAAGAATAAATATGTAGCTTCAAAGGGAAAAAATAAAATATACATTTCTACATTTTAAATATTACTACTTCGTTTTAAATAATGTAATATAGTGGTTAACTTGTTTAATAAACTTATTTAAATTATCTTAGTTACTAAAAGATTTTTAAAAAGGGAAATTAGTTAAAATTTAATTATTTGTTTAAGATAAATATTAGTTAAAATTAAACTATTAGTTAATCAAATTTATTAAATGAAAATTAATTATTCGATTTACTTCAAATATTAATAAATTATCAAATTTTTATTTAAGGTCAAAGGTCAGGAAATCGGGTCGAGTTTGAAGTGGATTGCAATCTTAAAGCAAAGGTGAGATTATCTCACTCATTTGGATTCCATAGTTAAATTTAAATGATAAAATTTAAATCATTGGATGCCTGGTTTGATTGATTAATTTATAAGTTATCTGTTGGATGATATTTATATAGTAGTATATACCAATACATATATATTGGAATATGTATATATTGAAATTGATATTCCCGCATTATATAGCGGATGATACCCTATGCGCCGCATAATAGCGGATGATATTTTATAAATCCCATATACCGCGATATTCCACCTTGAAGTGGAATTGGTATTTTATTGTGCTAACATCTGTGGATGCAGGGAAACAGGTTGGAGGGATCCAACAGGATTCCTCAAAATATTTATTGTTTATTGATATATGTTGTGATATGACTGGATGGATTCATTGATATGGATTTGTGTGTGAATTAAATTTATTGGAAATAAAATTTCATTAAAATTGAAGTTTGAAATTTATAAATTAAATAATTTAATTTAATGAAGTCAAATAAAAGCTCAATAGAAATATATTATTGAAATGTGAATCTACTTCAAATTGAAATTTGAGGAAAAGAAATAAAAGTATCAAATAAACTGTAATCAGTTAAAGTTGAGTTTTGAAAAGATTTAAACGCTTGAAATATTATTGTAGTTAATAAGTGAATTTTATTAAGAAATAACAAGAAGATGTTATCAAGAAAAACGAATAAGAAATTCTATTAAGAGTCAAAGGAAAGTTTATTATGGGATAAAGGAATTTTATTAAGTAACGAAATGAAATTTAGTTAAAGAACAATAAGGAAATGTATGTAAAGGAAATAAATTATAAAGATGGAATTCTTTAATAAAACTATTGGTTTAAAAATCAATGGAACTCCAGGTTATTTTATAAATTTATAAATGGAATTTATAAATGGATATAGAAATATCAATGTATGTTGGAAGATAAGTAAGTGAATTTATTTTGAGATATGGGATTGTGGGATGGAAATAGTGGGGTATTTCCGACAGTGAATTTGGACAAGAGGCATTTATAGATGGATATTGGATTTTCTAAAATTATAATTTATTTTAAAGGGAATATTTTCCAAATTTCTATACTATATAGATTTTATGAATTATTTTTGAACTTAAATTATATCGAATTTGTTATTTGGAAGGCTTAACAAATATTATAATAAACTCTGATTTTTCTAAAACCAGCTTTGAAAATTATAAATAATTAGATATGAATTTTGACATTTCTACCTAATAGTACCCCTTATTTGATAAAGCTAGATGATTTCAAAATGTTTTAAAAATCCAATTTAAAATCCTCTTGGACGATAAGAGAGTTGTTAAATGAAATATGATTTAGGAGAAATCTTATTAAGAGATGGAATTGAGTTTGGAAATGTATCAGCAGAAGTATAAATTGATTTTTGAGAAAGGAATGAGAAAATAAGAAATATTTTCAAAGGTTAAATCAAATTGAGTGAGTATAAGAAATCTGTTAAGTGATTTCATGGAAATAAAAGGACTTTGAAAATTTCAAATGAATTAAAATGGAAATAATATCTGGATGGATATTTGAATAAATAATTTATTTGTTGATGGTTTCTTGTGAATGATAAATTGATAGTTAAATAACCGACTATCAATATTGGACAATGCGTTGATCGTTTCGAAGAGTCCGGGATCGAGATTAATTTCTCGAAAACCACTTCGATCCGGTTTGAACGATTACGAATGAAGACCGTGAAGAGTTGAAGACGGTGATTCGGTTTGTCCAGACCCAGGACAACTTGTATGGATTGAATGCTTTCAGAACATCGTCAGGTGGACGATGAGCATTCTAAGTGGGACACGTTCTTTAAAGGTAATCGTTAGCCTCTAGCCTCATCAACCGGGAATGGCTAAAACAGGGGAGGTGCAGCAAGGTTTCGTGGGTAGCTCCCACTTGAGAGTAAGGTTTCCCCTGTCTAGATGTCCCTATTTATTCGGCTTAGTGTGCGGTTGGTCGCGCCAACCGTGGGGTGATCTTACTTGGAACTGTTCAGTAAGGAATGGTTCCGGCCTTGTGTTGCAGGGGAGCGGGCGTACTCCTCGGTACTCTGATCTAGGCCAGGTACTGTGACGGGCGGTACCCCAGTAGCCCAGCCATTGTATGGAATCCAATCTCCACTACGTGCCTGTACGGTTTTGATTGTGCCCAACTATTGCTGAAACGTGAGATGCAAGCATTTCAGCTAGATTCTATTTTACTTTCTATAGACCCTATAATAATATCAGAGAACTTTAATAAAAATGTTTTAGCTATCGTAAGGTAAAAACCCGGCATGTTTATTTGTGGCGTGGTCTTACGAGATGCTTTTGTTTTCAAAGGATTTTTGAAACTTTAATAATCCAATTGAGTGTGATTTTCTCACGCTGGTATTCCAGACTGACTCGGGTATTGTTTTATATGATGCTCGGGTCAGACCGAGATAAACAGGTTCAGGTTATAGCTATGGAGTTCCGGAGATGTGCTGGATGACAGAGCGTATTCCCGTATTTGACTATTATTCTGCTGTGTATGAACATGTATGATGGATTGATGTGCTCTGATATAGTATGTATGTATATATGACAGTACAGATTCTTTGTATTTCAAACTGTAATTCTATATATTGTATTTTGTTCCGCTGCGATGTGAGATTCTGATGTTGTTTTTTTTTTCTTCTTCTACCTCTTTCTTCTTTAACCCAAAATGGTTCGTAATTTCGTTCACTTTGAGTCGACTGTGGTAGAATGGTGTCGATTTCAAGGGGTACGGAACTGCGGGTCGTTTCACAAATATTCTATAAGTTATCAACTTATTAATATTTCGTAAGTATTTTAAATAGGATTCCAGAGTCGTTTCAACTTTTTCAAAACCATTTGAAAACAATTCAAATTATCCTTTTAATTTCCAAAACAAAATCCAAAATTTCCAAACGCTTCCATTTAAAACAATTTGGCAGCAATTCCTCTTTTGGAAACCCGAAAATGAACACCAACGATGCCGCGGTCATCATCGAAGTTATTTTCCAGCGACCGAAAAGAGTTTAGAGCTTCTCATTCCTCCAAAATACCTTTAAAATTCACTTCCAAGCCAAAAAGATTTAAACTTTCCAAATCTCCAAAATTTTCAAATTCTTTTCAAAACATTTTCAAAACTTCTATGGAATTCCGTTTTAAATTACCAATCACTTTTATAATTTACATTCTTAAATTTCATTTGTACATGGATTTATCTCTTAACTTTGGAGTTATGATTTCAATTTCTTATTCAATTTCAATGATAATAATTTAATATTATCACTTCTAACAACCATGCAACCATATACTATGATAATTCATAGAAAATCGTTTCTTTTCTATACAAAAATAGCTTTGGGTAAAATTATTTCATCTACCCTATTTAAAACAATACTGTGCCGAACTGTTCTATTCGAGCGTTTAGAAACCCCTTCGATACAGTTTTGCAAGACTGTGCCGACGAAGGTTCGTATGCCACTCAATAAACCAACCATCACAATATAAAACAATTTTATATTAACTAACAAATACGCGCTCGTATATATTATTACACTCAAACTCATTCTAGAGTACTGCTGACTCTATCTCTAATGAGTAACACCCAACAGAGCAGGGTTGTCGCTTAACCATATGCTCTGATACCACTTTGTCACATACCGAAATTTTCGACTTTCGAAAATTCGACATCGATACTCACTTTATCGACTGCCGAGCAATCGAGTGCCAGAAACTCCAATAGTGAGGGTTTTAAATAAAAGAAAAAGGTAGAAGAAGAAGAAAAGAGTAGAAGAAGAAGAGAACACATCAGAACAACATCAGAACAGAAAACAATATTTAGAATCTTGCACATCGCAGCGGAACAATATATAATAGATAAATGAATAATCTTTAAAACAAAGAACTATATCATTTTATACATACATCAATCATCAGAGTCAATATACAACACTGGACAGTTATATAACTTGTCCTCATACAGAATACACAGCGGAATAAGTACTATCAGATACAAATACTACGTCTCGTCATCCAGCTCATCTCCAAAGCTCCAGAATATCCAGAATATCCTGATAATCTAACTCTAGACTGCCCGTGTGGAAATTGGTGGGCACCCAGAGTTTAGAAGGGAAACAATAAACTCCGAGTTAGTCATGGTGACTGGTGTGAGATCGTAAAACAGTTATTCTTTAAAATAAACAACAGGATAATTTTAAAGTCAATTCGCAATGCTTTTGGAAAATGAAACTACCATAAGACCTCCCGCCACACACACAATGCAAACGCAGACTTGGAGGAGATTTCTTCTTATGATAGTCAAAGATGCTTACTACGCAAAATCAAATTCTTTTTGATATTATTATTAGTGCATAGTGGAAAACATTTCGAAAGTATAATATAAATCTTAGCCAGCATAGGTACCATTATATTATGCCTGCTATAGCTGCCTCCTGAGGAGACAGGTTATACAATTGAAATCGTAAAGGCTCGTATTGTTTCTTTGGATTTCCAACAAATGGTCAGGCTAAGGAACTTCCTATCCACGATGGGTACGTCCCTGGAATAGACGACCCGAGAACCTAACCGGATCTCTGCCAACACAAGGCCGGGTTACCTCTGCAAAAATAGGTAACTACTGACACGCGTATGTCATCCCCCGATCGTCACCGATCTTCCCGAGGATCACCGATTTCCAACAAACCACATAGATAATAATAATGCAGTAACCACAGAGGTTAAGTATCTGGGCTCCATACCATGATACCACCTTTATCCAGAAGGAATGACATACACTAAGGGGCGCTACTCCCTAGAACCTTGCCGCATCCTTCCTGTTTCGACCATTTCCGGGGTGTGAGGCTCGATGAAGTCTCGTCCACAAAGCTACGCTTTCTACAAAGCCCTGCTTTGGGTCAAACAAAAATGATCAACCTATGATCACAAAGATATAAGATCAAACAAATGATCATATCACAAATGATCAAACACTGATCATTTCACAGCAACACTCAGTATGCCACGTTACCAAATTGGGATATATCGCTGATAAATTTCAACTACATAACCTCTGAGCTCGTACGTCTCAGAGAAGGGTGTTAAGCTAAGAGAATAAATTCTCCGCCACCAACAGAAATGTATTTGAAAGAAATCAACTTTATATCTCAAATTGTAACGTCAGACACACAATCCATACAAGTCTGTTCCGGGATCGAACAGAACCGAAGGCACTTCTCACGAAGCCCTTGCAATTCCGGATAATTTTCAATCACGTCAGGACTTCCCGTCACTAAGGGTGATAAAACCTCTAAATTGAAGATCAGTCGATGTAGAGTAACTCGACGGTAATCCTTCCGTTTTCAAAAATATCCGGTCTTCAACACCGGTCTTCAAATGCGATTCATAACGACGTATCACATATTCGGAATGGGTTATACGACCCCATGGTCCTTTCCCGGCTAACCCGAATAGTGAGCGATTATTCATAAATAAGTGTGGCATTCAAATTCATCCAATTCACAACAAATACCTATTTAAGGTAATTATCGATAGTCGGTTATTTAACTATCAATAAAGATGCGCGACATCATCAGATTCCAAATAATTTTCCCAAATTATTTATTCTTCAAAAATATCTTACTAGATATATAATTTTCCACACTTCAAAAATAAATCAACGTTTATTTTTAAAACGAATTCCCATTTCTTTATAAATTCCATATTGAATTTATATTTCAAAATATCTTCTGATATACGATTTTCAAATCGATTTTCAATATTCAATTTCAATTTATCTTTTACAAAGATAAATTCTCAAAACGTTCATTTCATTGGAAAAGCATTTCCATACTTATTTAAAAATAAGTGTTTCACAAATCTATTCATTTTCAACACTTGAAAATACTCGATATACTTAAATCAAATTAAGTATATATTCATCCTTTAAGGAAAATATTCTTTTAACACATTTATTTGAGTCAAAACGAATGTTGCGTAAAACATCGTTACGACGACTCGAAATCACTAGTATAGGGATTCGAATTTAAGATAGATATATAAATCCCAATACTACATAAAAACATTTCCTTTCGGAAATCATTTACTATAACAACAGTGTTATAGTCCATTATTTCCTTATATTTTCGAAAACGCCTATTTCAACAATAAAAATGTTGAAATCCATGTTTTCGATTCATAATACATTTTTAAAACATCTTTAAAATGTTTAACTTCATTTTTAATATCACTTCTTCAAAAATGAATCCATTTTATTCAATAATATATTCACTGTCCAAAATCGTGAATATACTTCACTTAACCAAATTTCAATCTTTTCTACACATTTATTTCAAAGATAATTCGCTATCCAAGATCGTGAATATATCTTCTTTAATAACCTTCTATATTTAATTTATCAAATTCAATTGATTTCGAATTTATAAAACAACGTTTATAAATTCTATTTCTCTCTTATAACAACTTTGATTTATAAATCTTCTTAAATAACCTTCTATAATCCATTTATCAAAATTGAGTGATTTTAGATTTATAAAACAACTTTTATAAATTTCTTTTACACTTCATAACAATTTCAGCTTCAAAAATCATTTTTATTAGCAAGTTCTATTTATATTCCATCTAAGGGCAAAAAGTCAAGTTTATAAGTAAATTTTCTTATAAATCTTTTATTCCACAATTTCATTCACATTTTATAACTTCAAAATTTATCAATCCATAAATTTCGTATCTTCACATTTCATAATTATAAATTCATATCTTCACATTTTATAATTATAAATTCATATCTTCACATTTTATAATTATAAATTCATATCTTCACATTTTATAATTATAAATTCATATCTTCACATTTTATAATTATAAATTCATATCTTCACATTTTATAATTATAAATTCATATCTTCACATTTTATAATTCTAAATTCATATCTTCACATTTTATAATTATAAATTTTAGGCGTTTATTTATTTGAAATAAATCAACTCAAAGATCAAATAAAATGTTTATTTTAACAAGATCACTTTAAAAACCCTTTTTAAAGTAAAAGATGTTATTTTAAACTTCAAAACTGAATCCGATGATGCAACAGCATCAATTAGTCCATCACACATTCAAAACATCATATATCAACATATGATAACAGAATATACATCACAATATTTATAAATAAATAAATACTGTTGAGGAATCCAGTTGGATCCCTCCAACCTGTTTCCCTGCATCCAAAGACGTTAGCACAATACCAATTCCGCTCCAGTACGGAATTATCGCGGTATATGGGTTTTATAAAAATCCGCTTACTAACGGCGCAATAGGGTCTCATCCGCTATACGAGGCGGGAAATCATCAATCCAATATATACATATGCCAATATGTATATATTGCTATATATAGATATATCCTATCATATCTAATAGCACATTCAAACAAATCAATCAATAACTGCAATAATTCCACATTCAATTTGAGTGAGAAAAATCTCACCTTAGCATTTATTTTGCAAATCCCATTTCCATTCCTGCATTGATTTCTCGTTTTGACCTTGTATAAACAATTATACAATTTTCATAAATATTTGAATTAATCGAACTATTAAATTTTTATTTTACAATTTATAAGTTCACGGGTGATTTTATTTTGACTAATAAATTTTTAATTTTAAACAATTAAACCTTAAACCAATTTCTTTTAATGGAATTATTTAACAAGAAATTAAATTTAAAACTAATTTCTCCTTTAACAAAATATTTTCCAGTTACCAAAATAATTACATAAGTTAATTAATTAGTAATCTGTATTTTTTTATATTTTATTTTATTTTTCATATAACAACAACGGTTTATCTATTTTTCTTTTGGAACTTCATATATATATATATATATATACTTATATAACACTCCATATAGATTTTAAAACTCAACTTTAAAATATCATTTATCTATGTTATTATCACTACTATCATTATTTTATTTTCTCTTCATTAAACATATTAAAACTAAATATATTTATATGTTTACTGTTTTTGATTAAAATATGAGTTTGTATACTTTACTGTAAAAATAAATCCTGCAAAATATATTTTTGTTTTTAAATTAAAACATGTCTACGAATATACCTGTATATATATATATACATATATCTCTATTTACCAAAAAAAATCACTCTTTACTTTACTGCATATGTGCATATCTCACTGAATTTCCCTTTTCATTTATACCTTTATATATATATATATAAATAAATTATTTTAAATAAAAAAATAAAATTCAAATACCTTACTGTAATATGAAACTACCATGACTCAAACCCACGCAGCACAGTCGAATTCAAGACCAATCGAAGCCCTAGCTGATATCGACGTCACCATCTCACGAACGAGCTCGCGTCCATCTTACTCCTTCTTTACTGTCTTGATTTCACTGCCGATACTTATTCGCGACCCAGCCTTACAAAGCGCGAACGACAACATCGCGACCACTTCGCCTTCCAGCAAGCACTTACCAGTCGCCTCTCATTTGCCTTCAATTGCTCATACCCAGAAATTCGATGGTGGCTTCCCACTGATCGACGTCACGACCCAATCGCGAGCCCCCGATCGAACGTGTCTTGCCCCAACCTCCTGCCGCCGCGAAGAAGCCCGTGCCTCCACCAAATTTGAATCAAGCTTCGCGATTTTGATTCGATATTTCGAATCCCAGAAGAGTCGCGATTTTCCCTTGATTGATACTCGAACGAAAGTATTTTCGTTTCCCCCTTTTTTTTTATGAACGAAAGGCTTCTGGCATTGTTTTGAAGGAGATATTTAAAAATCTCGTGAAGTATGGGTTTGCACGAATTTTTTCCTTTTTTGTTCGTGATTCTATCGTGATTTTAGGCAGAGACAAGGGCGTGATTTAAGGCGCTACAGGGTTTTGATTTTGACTAGTTTAAAAATTTAAAATTTTAAATTGAATTCGTTCTAAAATTTCAATGCGTTTACTCACCGTGCGGCTACATAACAACTCCAATAAATATGAAATTTGAAATCCGGTAATAATACAATATTACGGACCCAATGGAACTGGTTTCGTTGAATTCCGAGACTGTGCCTCGGACGGCTATTTTTAAATATCGGTTCAACGATATAAATTTCAAAACTGAATAAACAGTTTTCAAATTCAATTATGAAGCTTCGATTATCTTCAGTATTATTAATACGAATTTTAAAAGCTTTCGAAATATTTTACTTCAGCTTAAAACTGAAGATTCACATTTTTATTCAGCATTCAATCGATTAAATTTTATAATTTAATCGCCAATTTCAAAATTATATCGGGGATTCAAATCAAATCATCGTTCAAATATTTAAAATAAATTAAATATTCTCAATTTAATTCGTTCGAAATTCTGGGTCGTTACATAATGTCAAATTCATTTATGGAGATTTAGTTAAATGGGAACATTGATTTTTGAGAAATAAAAGCGTATTAATGTGACTAAAGGTTAGAGTACGATTATTTTATGTTGCCTATTTTGGTAGCTTGTTAATTTACAATTTTGAAATCAGTTACAATAATTTAAATTGAGTATTGCGTTAATGTTAATTAAAGTAGTATTTGTAAAAATATTAAGACTTTCGGTTTGTTGTAATATAAGACTTGGAAATAAAGTTATTAACGTATTGGAAAACAATTACATTTGATGAAACTAAATGTTGAAATATTACATATATAAGAATTTACATGAAATGGATTAATTTATGAAATAAATTTAAGGATAGGATAGCAACTATATAAATTACCTAATTAATTGGTCAATGAATTTATTGTAAATAAAGTTCATTTAAAATGTAAGTAATTATAATATTGTTATTAATAATAAACGTTATGCAACGACCCATATTTTTATGGGTCGAAACATCGTAAAACAGTTGTCATTGGGTCGTTAATGTTGATGAGTCGTCCAAAGTCTAAGTCGTGGACGAGATAAGGCTTAGGTCGTATAGTAGTTAGGTCGGAGGAGACGACTTGAGGAAGTGGAGCGACCTAAGGAAGTTGGCGACCTAAGGATTGGGATAAATCATGTGGAAGTTAGGTCGTGTGGTGGCTTAGGTCGAGTGAACGACTTAAGGGGTTTAGCGACTTATAGGATTCGCAGACTTAAGTTAGTAAGCGACTTAAGAGAACGACGACTTAAGAGTTAGCGGCATAGGAAACTGGGCGAGTTAGCGACTTAAGGAAGAAAGCTGGTGGTAGCAGTTAGCGACCTAGGGGTTGGGTGAGTTTACGACCTAAGGGAGTTAAGTCGTGAACGAGTTAAGTGTTAGGTCGCTAAGTATTAGGTCGTGAGGTATTAGGTCGTAACCCAGTTAGGTCGCGTAGGTATTGAGTCGTTAGGTCGCGCATTGTCTTAGGTCGTGGCATTGCTAGGTCGCGGAAGCGCATTTGTCGTTAGGTCGCGCATATTAAGTCGCGCAAGGTTAAGTCGTATGGTTTGTCAAGTCGCGAGATTGTTAGGTCGCTAAGTGTCAAGTCGTGAGCTGTTAGGTCGCGAGAAGACTTATTGTGTTAAGTCGTAGGATGGGTTGTCTCACTAAGTCGTAAGTCGGGGTATTTCTTAAGTCGTGATGGTCTATAAGTCATGGACGACCTAATTACGAGCGAACGACCTAAGGAGGCGGACGACTTAGGGAATTCCAGCCTATAAATACACGTCCATTTCTTCACTTTTTGGGATCCGGATTTTGAAGCGACGAAGTGCTGCCATTTTGAGAGCTCGAGTTCTACACTTCTTCACTTCTTTTCTCCACTTTAATCTTGTGCTTCCTTCCATCCAAATCGAAGATCGAATCGAAGATCCAAGAGCCTAAAGTTGAAGATCTACATTCTTCGAAGAGTGATTTCATCGTTTGAAGCGGGATTTTGATAGATCGAGTTAGATCCTTCGCTGTCCAGATCTGAAGTGTGTTGCTTTTAAGGTGTTTAGGTGATTTGGTGAGTGGTGATTATCTCTCACACAGATCCAAAGGAGTATATCGGATTGATGGCTTGATTTGGTGTTAAATAGTGATTTCCATGCATTTTCATAAACTTAAGTGTAGATCTATTGCTCATGATGATTTGACGTCCATTTTCCTACCTGTTAACCTATGCAAGTTCATTCATCAAGTTGTAGAGATATTGCTCATGATTCATGCTTGTTAGATTTAGACTCTTTAATTACAAGAATGCCATTATTGTTAGAATTGTTTATTTGATCATGTTTGAATGCTTGATTACTTGGATTAATGTTTGCCTTGATTGATTGTTGTAAATTAGTTGATCGATGAATTGATTTGGACAAGTTAGTCGAAGATGATTCAAAAGCTAAGGGAAAGGCTCTTGAATTGAAAAAGCTGCTCGTGGCATATGTGGCGGATGATGAAGCTCAAATGGATAGATTTGATGATGTTGACGTTGAGATGAGGCTTTGCTATGATGAGATGAAGCGAGGCATGGTATATGATAGCCTTGGTTTAATCCAGACGGGATCATTCCAAGCATGTTGATAACTCGGTGAAATGGTTCGAGTTGAGGATAATGGTTTGCTCGAGAGGCGCTTGAGCTAGTATGGAAATAGTCGTCGAGGAGGATGACTAGAAGGCTGAGATTTCATCGTTGTTGAAGGTTCTAGCAGGCTCAAAGCAAGAGTACGTTGGGCAGATTCGATAGTCCCTAAAGACTATGATTGTAGTCGAGTACTCTGGGCAGATTCGATAGTCCTAGGCATGGGCTGCGACGACGTGCAGAGTTATGTCTAGAACCGGGGTTGCCATTAACCCTTGACGGACGGCTGAAAGAATGTGCCGGTCATTCAATTAACGGTGGTATCGAAGCAATGATAACAGTGATAGCTAGAGTCATGGATGTTTGGTCGTATCGTCATTCGGTCTCAAGAGCGATGTTTTCTGGGTGCTTATCTGATCTTGGTTTAGGCCTTGGGGGTTTGTACTTGGAAAACACCGACCTTGACTCGAATGATAATTGCTTTACTTTAAATGTCTGTTTTGCTATGTTTATTTCTACTTAGTGTGTCTAGGAGCTATCACTGTAGAATGAGGTGGAGTGGGAGGGTTGGATTCCTATTCCTTTTTCCTTTATGCTCTTTTGGTATGTTGTTAGTTAATTTACTGCTCACTAAGACTGTTGTCTGACTCAAGGCTTTATGTTTAACTCTTATTGCCTTGGGCTCATCCATTTTGGGATGGACAGACTAGGTAGCAGGTGACAGGTGCTGACCTTAGTTTCTCATGATGCTGATGACGAAGACGAGCTGGAGGCTTGCATATTACTTTCTTACTATATGTACTGGATGTTCCGCTTCTTTGTATAATTCTCTGAGTGATATGTAGTGAGGCTTGATGTATTGACTTTTGAGATGTTTGTACCAAACTATTATGAAGTTTAATTGAGATTCTGTTCTGTAAAGCTTCACTATATATACTTTTTATTGTATTTTATCCATGCGCTGTGAGTTATACGATAGATTCTGCTGTTTTAATTTAACCCTGGCGATAGTCCATGGCATCCTGGCACACTTTACAGCGCACTATTTCTATGTTCAGTGCGGGGGTCATGGGCGGTCGTCACATTTGGTATCAGAGCCTTGGTTAATCGATTTTACCCAACGCTCGCTGACGTAACTACGTATGAGAGACGTAATTGTATTTTGATGGATGATTACTATATATAATATAGTAGCTTAGAAGTATGTGAGTCCTTTATGCAGTTGTTTCTCAATGTGTGCTAATCATTCCTTTTATAGATATTAAGGATGAGTCGAAGAGGGAGACCAGCTGCTAGGGAAGGCCGTGCTAATGAGGGAGCTGTTGATTATGCTGCTATGTTCGAAGCTATGATGACTTCGATCATGAGAAGGATGCCAGCTCCGGGGCCATCAGTAGATGTTGGAGTTCAAGTTCAAACTCCAAGACCGGTGGATTTTGCTAAGCTGTGTAAAGACTATACTGCTCTTGGAGGAAAGGTTTACTTGGGAACAGAGTCAACCATTGAAGTCCAGAGGTGGATAGATGCTTGTAGAAGAATCTTTGGTGATTTGGGAATCGAGGATGCAACCAAAAGGAAGCTTGCATCAAGTCAGCTTCAAGGAAGAGCTTCTGATTGGTGGAACTCTATCACCATTGATACTCCAGAGGAAGAAATTACTTGGGAGCAATTCCAAGCTAGATTTGAAGCTAAGTTCATTTCTACTGCCCAGAAATCTGTTCTGTTCAAGAAGTTTGTGGAGCTCAAGCAAGGTGGAAGACCAGTTCTTGAGTATGTTTCTGAGTTTGAAGCTTTGTCCAAGTATGCCCGGTCGTATATTGAATCTGCATATCAGAAGAACGAGAAGTTTATGACTGGCTTGGACAGTTATCTTGGGAGGCAGTTGGTGGACCATTTAGACGATCCATTTGAGAAGCTTGTAGAGAAGGCTCTCAGGCATGAGAATCTGTTTCCTAAAGAGGGATCTGTTGTTGCTGGGACCAAGGAGGAGTCTAGACCACAGCAGGGTGGAAACAAGAAGAGGAAGCAGCAGCAGCAGAAGGGTAAGGATGGCCAGAAGAAGCCGAAGAGCGAAGTGACCTGCTACAATTGTCAGCAGAAGGGCCATTTCTCCAGAGATTGCAAGAATCCGAAGGTGCCGGTTAAGTGCCACAACTGTGACAAGCCGGGGCATTTTAAGAAGAATTGTCCAGAACCGCGGAAGGACAAGCAAATTGTGCAAGCTTATGCTTTGGGGGCTATTCCATCATCTTCGAAAGCCTCTACCGCTGAAGAGAAAGGAAAGAGTGTGGTGGTTCAAGGTACTCTTTCCATATGTGGTGTTCCAGTTAGAGTGTTATTCGATACTGGGGCGTCGCATTCTTTTGTTTGTAATGAACTTGTAGGCCGGTTGGGTTTAGAACCGGATATTGTTGATAGGCCATTGGATGTGACTAATCCAGTTGGGGGTTCGTCTTGTCTGTGTATGTTATGCCGTGGTCTGATTGTATCGAGTCATGATTGCTCTTTTGTTTGTGATTGTTTTGTTCTGAACTTTGCGGGGTTCGGAATTATTTTGGGTAAGGACTGGCTTAGGAAGTATGCGGCAAAGGTTGATTGTGAAAGGTTGGAGGTGACAGTCGAGAATGTGGAAGGGAGAAAGGTTGTGATACGATGTAAGCATGAGGAAGGCGTCTTTATGAGCTTCATGTATTCGCTGGTTGTTCCACGGGATGGACTGTCATCGCTGCCAATCGCTAATGGATTTGAGGATGTCTTTGATGAGGTCAAAGGGTTACCGCCGCATAGAGAGATCGAGTTTCGTATAGATCTAGTTGAAGGAGCCAGACCTGTTGTGATGCCTCTTAGGCGGATGGCGCCTAGAGAACGGCAGGAGTTGAAGGTGCAAGTTGATGATCTTTTACAGAAAGGATTCATTCGGCGTAGTGTGTCTGAATGGGGTGCACCAGTTGTGTTTGTAACCAAAGCGGATGGATCGCTGAGGTTGTGTGTGGATTATCGTAAGCTGAATAAAGTAACTAAGAAGAACAAGTATCCATTGCCGAGAATAGATGACTTGTTTGATCAGCTTCACGAAGCTAAGGTGTTTTCTCAGATGGATTTAGCAACGGGATTTCACCAGTTAAGAGTGGCTAAGGATAGTGTGCCGAAGACTTCTTTCAGGACACCATCTGGTTTCTTTGAGTGGCTGGTAATGCCGTTTGGATTGACTAATGCACCAGCATATTTTGTGGATCTTATGAATAGAGTGTTCAGGGATCAGTTGAACAAGTTCGTGCTAGTGTTCGTGGATGATATTCTGATTTATTCCAGAACTGAAGAAGAGCACAAGATGCACTTGCGTGTTGTTTTGGAAATCTTACGGAAACATCAGCTGAAGGCTAAGTTTTCGAAGTGTCACTTCTGGAAGAGTGAAGTGAGGTTCTTAGGCCATATTATCTCTGGAAATGGAATAGCGGTTGATCCCGCTAAAGTGGCAGCAATCCAGGATTGGGGTAGACCTAAGAATGCATCTGATGTGAGAAGTTTTCTTGGATTAGCAGGATACTATCGGCGATTTATTAAGGACTTTTCCAAGGTAGCTGCACCATTAACAGGATTGACGAAAAAGAATCAAGTATTCAGATGGGATGCTAAGTGTGAGCAAGCTTTCGGAATCCTGAAAGAGCGACTGACAAGTGCTCCTGTTTTGACTATTCCAAGTGGGAATGATGAGATGGTGGTTTACACCGACGCATGTGGTACTGGACTTGGAGCAGTGCTAATGCAAAAGGGTAAAGTTGTTGCGTATGCAAGTCGACAACTGAAGCCGCATGAAAGGAATTATCCGACCCATGATTTGGAGTTGGCAGCGATTGTATTTGCTCTGAAGATGTGGAGACATTATCTATTGGGAGTTCGATTCGAGTTGTTTACAGATCATAAGTCGTTGAAGTATCTTTTCTCCCAAAAGGATTTGAATCTTCGGCAGCAGCGATGGCTAGAGTTTTTGGCATCATATGATTTTGGTATAGCCTATACTCCGGGAAAGGGTAACGCAGTGGCAGATGCGTTAAGTCGAAGACATGCAGGATTAGGAGCCATGTTTTCAGAATGGAAGAATCTCGAGTATTTAGCTGGATTTGACTTCAGGCCCAGATGTGAATTGGAACCTGAGATGTTGGCAAACTTATCGATAAGACCGACTCTTGTGGAAAGAATTGGCGAGAGCCAAAAGCGAGACGATAAGCTTGTCAAGATTATCCGTGGTTTAGAATCTGAATTGGACCCAGAAAAGGATAAAGGATTCGAGGTCGATCGAGAGGGTTGGCTTCGGAAGCAAGGACGACTAGTTGTTCCCGATATAGATGAATTGAGAAATGAAGTTCTGAGGAAAGTCATCACTCGAGGTTGACAATTCATCCAGGTGGAAATAAGATGTATCGAGATATGAAGAGAACCTATTACTGGGAAGGTATGAAGAAGGATGTTGGAAATTTTATTTCCAAGTGCATGAACTGCAGTTGGTAAAAGCCGAACAGAAGAAGCCCAGTGGATTGCTTCAGCCATTAGAAGTTCCTACATGGAAGTGGGAGCAAGTATCGATGGATTTTATTGATGGGTTACCTAGAACAAGAGCGGGAAATGAAGGGATTTGGGTCATTGTAGATCGTCTGACTAAGAGTGCAAGATTTATTCCTGTTCGATCAACCAGGACTGCATCAAAGTTGGCTGAGCTGTATGTTAAGTGGATAGTTCGATTCCATGGTATTCCGAAGAGTATAGTGAGCGATCGAGATCCATTGTTCACTAGTGGATTATGGAAGAGCTTCCAGGAAGTTTTGGGAACCGAGTTGTGTTTGAGTACGGCTTATCACCCTCAAACAGATGGTCAGACTGAGAGAGTCAACCGAGTTTTGGAAGATCTTCTTAGACCTTGTGTTTTAGATTTCGGAGGATCATGGGAAGATCACCTTCATTTGGTGGAATTTTCGTATAATAACAGTTACCAGTCAAGCATTGGTATGGCACCGTATGAGGCATTGTATGGAAGACCGTGTAACTCTCCGACATGTTGGTTAGAAACAGAAGAAAAGTTGATACTTGGGCCAGAAATGATTCGACAGACTTCAGATTGTATAGAGATCATTCGGCAACGAATGAAGGCAGCCCAAGACCGTCAGAAAAGTTATGCAGATAAGCGTCGTAAGGATTTGTAATTCGACGTAGGTGATATGGTTTTTGTGAAGATTTCTCCACTGAAGAATGTTATTCGATTCGGGAAGAAAGGAAAGTTGACTCCGAGATTTGTTGAACCATTCCCGATTATCAAGCGAATTGGAAAGCTCGCCTACAGATTGGAGTTACCAGAAAAGATGTCGAGTGTGCATAACGTTTTTCATGTATCGTATCTATGGAAGTATATGCACGACTCGAATACAGTGGTTTCTACTGATAGCTGTGAAGATTTTGAGGTTGATCCAGTCGATAAGAGACCTCGTAAGCCGCTTCGTGTTGTGGAAACTGACACGAAACAGCTTAGGAGGAAGGCAGTTAGGTTGCTCAAGATACAATGGAGTGATGATGATAACGACTGTATATGGGAGGTGGAAGAGAGGATGAAGGCAGCTCATCCTGAACTCTTCAAGGTATGGCCATAAGGTGTCGTGTCATCTCACGATATTGTAACTTGTTCTAGTTTTAGAATTCTGCATGCTAAGCTAGAATTGGATGCATGGTTTGTTGATTGCTATGGATGGTAGGCGTGTAGAATAGTCTTTAATTGCTCTTGTTTGTTTGGAATTTTGGGGGTGAAATTCCTAAGGGGGAGTGAATGTAACGACCCGTATTTTTACGGATCGAAACATCGTAAAACAGTTGTCATTGGGTCGTTAATGTTGATGAGTCGTCCAAAGTCTAAGTCGTGGACGAGATAAGGCTTAGGTCGTATAGTAGTTAGGTCGGAGGAGACGACTTAAGGAAGTGGAGCGACCTAAGGAAGTTGGCGACCTAAGGATTGGGATAAGTCATGTGGAAGTTAGGTCGTGTGGTGGCTTAGGTCGAGTGAACGACTTAAGGGGTTTAGCGACTTATAGGATTCGCAGACTTAAGTTAGTAAGCGACTTAAGAGAACGACGACTTAAGAGTTAGCGGCATAGGAAACTGGGCGAGTTAGCGACTTAAGGAAGAAAGCTGGTGGTAGCAGTTAGCGACCTAGGGGTTGGGTGAGTTTACGACCTAAGGGAGTTAAGTCGTGAACGAGTTAAGTGTTAGGTCGCTAAGTATTAGGTCGTGAGGTGTTAGGTCGTAACCCAGTTAGGTCGCGTAGGTATTGAGTCGTTAGGTCGCACATTGTCTTAGGTCGTGGCATTGCTAGGTCGCGGAAGCGCATTTGTCGTTAGGTCGCGCATATTAAGTCGCGCAAGGTTAAGTCGTATGGTTTGTCAAGTCGCGAGATTGTTAGGTCGCTAAGTGTCAGGTCGTGAGCTGTTAGGTCGCGAGAAGACTTATTGTGTTAAGTCGTAGGATGGGTTGTCTCACTAAGTCGTAAGTCGGGGTATTTCTTAAGTCGTAAGTCGTGATGGTCTATAAGTCATGGACGACCTAATTACGAGCGAACGACCTAAGGAGGCGGACGACTTAGGGAATTCCAGCCTATAAATACACGTCCATTTCTTCACTTTTTGGGATCCGGATTTTGAAGCGACGAAGTGCTGCCATTTTGAGAGCTCGAGTTCTACACTTCTTCACTTCTTTTCTCCACTTTAATCTTGTGCTTCCTTCCATCCAAATCGAAGATCCAAGAGCCTAAAGTTGAAGATCTACATTCTTCGAAGAGTGATTTCATCGTTTGAAGCGGGATTTTGATAGATTGAGTTAGATCCTTCGCTGTAAAGATCTGAAGTGTGTTGCTTTTAAGGTGTTTAGGTGATTTGGTGAGTGGTGATTATCTCTCACACAGATCCAAAGGAGTATATCGGATTGATGGCTTGATTTGGTGTTAAATAGTGATTTCCATGCATTTTCATAAACTTAAGTGTAGTTCTATTGCTCATGATGATTTGACATCCATTTTCCTACCTGTTAACCTATGCAAGTTCATTCATCAAGTTGTAGAGATATTGCTCATGATTCATGTTTGTTAGATTTAGACTCTTTAATTACAAGAATGCCATTATTGTTAGAATTGTTTATTTGATCATGTTTGAATGCTTGATTACTTGGATTAATGTTTTCCTTGATTGATTGTTGTAAATTAGTTGATCGATGAATTGATTTGGACAAGTTAGTCGAAGATGATTCAAAAGCTAAGGGAAAGGCTCTTGAATTGAAAAAGCTGCTCGTGGCATATGTGGCGGATGATGAAGCTCATATGGATAGATTTGATGATGTTGACGTTGAGATGAGGCTTTGCTATGATGAGATGAAGCGAGACATGGTATGAGATAGCCTTGGTTTAATCCAGACGGGATCATTCCAAGCATGTTGATAACTCGGTGAAATGGTTCGAGTTGAGGATAATGGTTTGCTCGAGAGGCGCTTGAGCTAGTATGGAAATAGTCATCGAGGAGGATGACTAGCAGGCTGAGATTTCATCGTTGTTGAAGGTTCTAGCAGGCTCAAAGCAAGAGTACGTTGGGCAGATTCGATAGTCCCTAAAGACTATGATTGTAGTCGAGTACTCTGGGCAGATTCGATAGTCCTAGGCACGGGCTGCGACGACGTGCGGAGTTATGTCTAGAACCGGGGTTGCCATTAACCCTTGACGGACGGCTGAAAGAATGTGCCGGTCATTCAATTAATGGTGGTATCGAAGCAATGATAACAGTGATAGCCAGAGTCATGGATGTTTGGTTGTATCGTCATTCGGTCTCAAGAGCGATGTTTTCTGGGTGCTTATCTGATCTTGGTTTAGGCCTTGGGGGTTTGTACTTGGAAAACACCGACCTTGACTCGAATGATAATTGCTTTACTTTAAATGTCTGTTTTGCTATGTTTATTTCTGCTTAGTGTGTCTGGGGGCTATCACTGTAGAAAGAGGTGGAGTAGGAGGGTTGGATTCCTATTCCTTTTTCCTTTATGCTCTTTTGGTATGTTGTTAGTTAATTTACTGCTCACTAAGACTGTTGTCTGACTCAAGGCTTTATGTTTAACTCTTATTGCCTTGGGCTGTTCATCCATTTTGGGATGGGCAGACTAGGTAGCAGGTGACAGGTGCTGACCTTAGTTTCTCACGATGCTGATGACGAAGATGAGCTGGAGGCTTGCATATTACTTTCTTACTATATGTACTGGATGTTCCGCTGCTTTGTATAATTCTCTGAGTGATATGTAGTGAGGCTTGATGTATTGACTTTTGAGATGTTTGTACCAAACTATTATGAAGTTTAACTGAGATTATGTTCTGTAAAGCTTCACTATATATACTTTCTATTGTATTTTATCCATGCGCTGTGAGTTATACGATAGATTCTGCTGTTTTAACTTAACCTTGGCAACCGTCCATGGCTGCCTAGCACACTTTACAGCGCACTATTTCTATGTTCGATGCAGGGGTCATGGGCGGTCGTCACACGTTACTTTAAGGATAATTAGTGTAGTAACGAAAGGTGAAAAATGTAAATTAAAGGGGAAACGTTAAATTTAAGTTAAGGTAGTAATTTATGTGTAAAGACCCGTATATTTCGTTAATTAAATTTGTCATTTTAATAAGATTTTTGTAACTAAATATAAAAAGAAATAAAATTTTTATAATTGATAATAAAGTAAATGTTAAGAATTAAGTGTAGCAATAGTTATTAAAACTAATTATTACAATTGAAGTGAAATCAATAATAATGAAATAGGGTAAATTGTTGCACTTGGGTATAAAATGGAATAAGTAATTAAAGGTAAGATTTGAATCAACTAATGAAATATTTTATTGGTTAATATAGACTTAATAAAAGAGTTGAATTGAATCAAGGGTACTTTTGGCACAAGTCCTTATTAAGGTTCAAAATACACGAAAAGTCCTTCATTAAATTTCAGTGTAAATTAGGTCCCTGTTTTTTATTCACGATTATTGCAGAGCATGATGCAACTTTTGATAAAAGTTGCTGACATTTCCGCAACTTTTCTGTACACTGTGAACAAAGTGTATGAAAGTTGCTGAAATATCAGCACTTATTTATAAAAGTTGCTGATATTTCAGCAACATTTATGTACACTGTGAACATAGTGTATGAAAGTTGCTGAAATATCAGCACTTATTTATAAAAGTTACTGACATTTCAACAATAATTTTTTTTTGTTTCTAGAAATGAGGGACCGGATTTACAATGAAACTTTGACAACAAAAGTTGCTGAAATATCAGCACTTATTTATAAAAGTTGCTGACATTTCAGTAATAATTTTTCTTTGTTTATAGAAAATAGGGACCGGATTTACAATGAAACTTTGACAGGGACCCGCTTTACAATATGAAAGTATGATAGGGATGCCTCCCTAATTTCCACTTGAATCAATCTATTTATTTGAAATAATAAATGGGTATGAAATTTATAATAAATGGGTTTATTGTGAGAAATTGAAATTTGATACTATAGTGTATTAGAATAAAGATGAAGGTGAGAATATTGAAGTACGTAAGGTCAAATTGATTGCATGTAATAAATTGGGGATTAAATTCATTAAAGGTAATAAATTATTATGTTAATGTAAACTAAGATAATATTTGAAATAAATGTTAATTCCATTCATACTTGTAAATAACTATTATAAATTACATGTTGAATTTGTTGATTTAATTGGAATCAAAATTTAATTTTAGTGAACAAATAAGGTTTACAATAACGGGAATTTGAGTAAAACTAGTGGAATTATTGAATGAAATGAAATAGTATTGCTCAATAGTAACTGAACGTAAATTTAGGTAATAAGGTTAGAACAAGTTGATAAATAATAAATGTAGTGTAAATCCTAATTGATGTAAACAATTGTGAAGTTTTAATTGATTGAAAAGTAATAGTAATAACGGAAGTGTGAATGTAAATTAAATTGGTAAAAATGATTGGACTAAGGAACTTTATTAATTAGTTTTAAAACCTAAATTAATATGTGTAATAGACAAGATTTCACATTCTGGAATATAGCCATTTAAACAAATCTAAGCTGAATATAGGAATGTTGGGTAATAAATTTAATATAAGAGAAACCAATGCAATTATTGAATTGATCAGTAAAGCAACTAATAAATAGTAATTAATTCAAATTTTGTAAGTTGGGAATAATGTAGATGTATACTTAGTTATAAAATTTGGAATGTGAAAGGTAATGTAAACATTGGATTTAATTAAGGAAATTAAATTATAATAAATGGTCATTTAATAAAACTAATGTTCTGGGAGTAATTACAATAGTGGTTTGAAATATGTACAAACTTTGATTGGAAATCAATTGGATTTAAAATGAAATTGAGTATTACATTTATGAGTTTAAATGTTATTTTATTGTGTAAAGTAATAAATGGAGTAGTGAAGGTTTATACCTAGATATAAATTGAATATGAGAAATTAGAGGTAAGTATTGAATTGATTATGCCACAAAAACAAGGTTAACAGTAATTGGATGTAAATTAAAGAAATACGTTATTGCAAGTTAATAAGTAATGAACGTGAATGAATATTTCCAATTTAATATAACGATTCAAATGTTATGACTTAGTATAAGATGGAATATAGTATAAACCAATGCAATCAGTATATTTATGTGTGTGATATATATTGATTCATGGGTGACTGAATATAAATTAATGCAATTATGTTAATAAATATATATTTTTGCGCTATCCCAATTAATTGAAATAACTGTAAGGTCATAATTTGTTGTATCTAGTAAATTTGGAAATTTGATTTCAATAAATGCAATAAAGTATTAGAAATATACATTGGTTCCCTAAGATAGTATAAAGGAATGTAAGCTTGTGATCTATGTTTGAAATAATAACCTAAATAAAGGAAATAGTGTTAATTATAGGTAAAGTTGTAACAAATTAGATATAGGAAATAAATGTAAGCATTAGTAAATTAATGAATTTGGATTACAATAAATAAGAAGTCAATGTTCTATAAGTAATCATATTATTTGCTTGAAAGTAATAAACTTAAAGTTGATTAAATTTTTAATGGTTACAATTGTATAAGTTACGTATTTGTTTAGTTCAAAAATTTAATTCGAAAGCAATTGCAGTAACTGACTCAATTAGTGGTGATTAAATGAATTCAAAGTATATATAAACCAATGAAGTAATACAAAATAGATTGAATGTGATTACGAAATTGAAATTTTGTAAATGAGTAACTTGTGTCTGTAAACAATAAACTTATGAACACGGTTAAAAGTAAACGATGGCGATATTAATGTGTTGCCCGTTTATTCAGTCTATTAATTGAAATGAGAAATCAAATTTTAATTAAATTGGAAATAAATCAGAGTTAAAAGAACCTTAAATCACAACTTGTGGTGACCCTCATCTTTAAAATCACTTAGATTTTTTTTTATTCAAGAGGGGCTCACCACTAAACCCCAAATACTTTTATGTTTAAATTTTTATATAGTTTCCAAATATTTTTCCCAAGACCCTGTAATTACTAATATAATCATATCAGTGTACAAAGATTAAACCAATTATATATTTGATGATATACAATTGCTCCTTTATTAATATTTACATACATATTTTTATATATATATCAGAGTCAATTTAAATCAAATTGAAAACAAAATATCATACAAGTTATTGACAAGCCACTGATTTCCTATTTAAATCTTATTCTACTGCCAGAGGTATATTTTTAGCAAATTATAATACCTAAACTTGTTATCTGACTATATATAAATATTAATCTGCCTAAATAAGGCTATTAGCATTTATTTGTTCTTGTGACAGTTATTAGGCTTATGCATAAAATTATTTCAAGATCCTACTTGTAGTTAGGAACATTAAAAGTGATTTCCTAATCACTGTCTCAAATTAAACAATTGAAGTTAGATTGCATTTCTATGTTTGACATGGTACAGATTTTTAGTTGCTTGGTATATCACTATAATTGCTTGGTGTTATCTGAGGGTTGCTTGGTGTTTTTCTTGGTTTTGTCCCAGATGCACTCACACTTCATCAATTGAAATGAAGAGATTCCAGGCTCCAAGGGTTTGACCCATGGCCACCTAGACCAGCCATAGTCCCCCTTTTACCACTTGCAACCCATACCCTTCATTTTGACAAGCTTTCACAAAATTCCTACTCCTAAATTTCCAAGCCTTTTTATGCCTAGTTCAAGTTTTCTGGAAAATACTTTCTTATAGGTGTTCAACCAAATATCCAAAGTCCATTACCCTTCCAGGTCTACTATTCTCAAAGATCCCTTTTTATTTGAAATTTTAAATGCTCAAATCCATACAAATTTCCAGAATTTATGCACCTGCCAGTATCATTTACTTGCCATGCACAAATTCATTTTGCTTGAATGTTCTACAAAGATCTTTGAGAGTTCATTTCAAAAATTAAATCCCCTTAGCTGTTTAATTTCCATAAGACAAAATATAAACAATAGAAATCAGAGATTCAAATATATATTTATATATCTCAGTATCAGTTATCTGACATGCATACATTTTATTCCACTTGAGTATTTCTTATTCAAATCTTGTCAAATCTATTGTAATTTTATTTAAATAAAATCATAGAATAAACTCAGGCAATAAAACCAGAGATCATTACATTCACATTTTATATTTATGTGTTACATCCATCCCCTTGTTTTCTCCAAATCAGATGATCATAAAATCAATAAAAATCAAACTCCATCAAATATCATTCAAAATGAATTTTACTTAAGTACAAGTTTTCATCCCCAAATACTTAGAAAGTTTCCTACAAGTACTTCAATTACAGAAAATAGAATTTGTCTAGTAATTCCATTACAAAGCAACTTCAAATTTAAAACAAGTCTCTCTTATTTATACTAGCAGCCAATGCCTTCTTTACTCATCAAGCCAACTTCAATTTCCTGCAAGCAAATCATTTAGCTGCCCTAAATAATTTTTGAGACACCCAGATGATTGCAAGGGCAACCAAAAGGGTCAGTTTACACTGGTATGAGCATTTATCAATTTTGTATACATGTACATAATTGTAGTAATCTTGCAATGCCTTCCTAGATTAACAGGTTTTATACTTAGCAAGTTTTGGTTCATGCAAGAAGACACAATATCACATTCAACAAATTATACAATGCACAACAGTCAGTTAAAATTAATCATGTGTACAATTTTAATTCATCCTCATCAAATCTTGGATAAGTAATCACTGATTTATACTCCAAACCTCCACCCAGCAATTAATCAATGAACAATATTTATCTTGATTAAATCTAACACCAAATCTGAAAGTTTATAACCCAGATTTTTTTTAAACCCCTATCCACATTTATTTTATGGTCTTTAACTCCTTATCAAATGAACACTATGTATGCATTGTGATGGAAACTCCCAAGTTGTTTAAATTATTCCAACACACAAAGGCCTCAGGGTGCAGTTGCACCATGCATATACTTGCTTCCACCTGAAGTAAGTAGATCATTGACTACCCCCAAGTGACCAATTTAGTTTTTTTTATATCAGAGAAATATGACTGCCTGCATATTTTTCTGGCTCAACCCCATGTTCCCCTATTAATCTTGATCCATGTTTAATGATGATAGAACAAGAATACTTAAAACATGTTAACTCTGAAAGCCAAATTACAGATCAATGCTCCAAACAAAAATGCACAAACAAACATCCATATCACCCATAACAAATCATTTCAGAGATTCAATTAACTCGTAGTATTTTTAGGCTGCCTGCAATAGGACTTAATGTCATTGCATACAAAAGATAAATACTCACATAATGTTTCTCCTTTCACTGCCTTAATTTCTTAGAACAGCAAATCCCCCAAAGCCTCAAGCTAGTGTTTCTCCTTGTTTATTTTATTTTGTTTTTGATCCCGAGAGAGTGATGGTTTTGGCTATGTGCAGTTATTTATAAATCCATTCTACGGTTTTAGAAAATGGGTAATTCCCCTGATACCCTTAGATGTTTATGTACACATCATATTTCTGTGTGATCATAAATTGGAAATGCACACTTTAATTAGCTATTTCGGGGATCATGCATTTTTAGACACTCAATACTATTTTCATGACTCTTTTCTACTCATGCAATAAGCATGTGACCCTCAGTTCATTATTTTTTTTATAAGCTTTAAGGAAATATGAAAATCTACTTTGTATTTTTTTTCTACCTATCTATTACCTCCATTAAATCAGACATACTACCATACTTTGTAATGTAAAATCATTTACACAAATTATTTGCTTGGAATAAATATGGTATGGAAATTTTATTTGATTCTGTATATGTGTATATATATTTATATAATTCTTTGAACAAAAAGCTATATTTATTTTGAGTTCCAATTTTTCTTCTAATTACCTTAATTCCTTGCATTTTATCAAACAGAAGCTCCCATTTAATTTTATTTATTGCCAAATTCTTTTCTGTTTTAATGCAATATATATATATATACTTATATATATATGTATATCTCAGAATTTTCTAATATAAATATATATCATTTTATTTTTATTTTAGGGTCATTACACAACTTCTAAGATTTCTTATGTTTGTTAAATTAAATTTTGATGTGATTTAAAATTTATCTATGATTGTTTGGGCATATATTTAATCATCATCTCAGTTAGATAGCATTTAGTTAAATTTAATTATTATTTAATTTTATTATTGCATATAATTTGCCAGTTAAATTTATTTATTATTGCATATAAACTGCCAGTTGAACAGTTATTAAATTTTATTGAATATAAACTATTTGTTGATGCCTGTTATATTTTATATGCTTTATATTGATGTTTTGTTTAAATTGGATGATGATTGTAATAAATGGTTGTTTATTGATATTTGGATGAATGGATGCTATATTTTATATTGTATAAACTGCAAGTTAATATGCATTTTCATTTCATTCGGGATTGCGGTTTGAAATGATATATAACCGTAAACTTTTATTTTTAAATTACGGATTGAAATGATAAATATCCGTATCACTTGTCCATAGGATAGAAAATTATATACAAGCACCGGGGTCTATATATAAAATATTTTAAAGTGATTTTCTATGGTTTGGAAAGAAATATACGGTTTAATAAATATTAAAATTTGATATTATATAAATATTATTTTATATATGGTTAAATTCTAAAATTTAAGCTATGTATAACTTGATGATGTTTTAATTTTGATTTACGAATATTTCAAGTTTGAGCTTTATTTAAGTGATATTGAATTTATTAAATAAATATTTCTAAACTAAATAATAGAAAATTGAATTAAGGTATATATAAGATTATCAGATTTGGTTGGGAATTTTGGAATATTTAAAGACTTGAAATATATCAAAATTGAAATGTTTTATTGAAATTAAGGTATTATTGTTTTCAAAGTATTGGTTTTCGAAACTGTTATAACTACGAAAGTAATATGGTTTGAAAAATGAATTTAATTGAAATAGAATTTATTTAAGAATTATCTTTGAATATATTGATTTGAAACCGATTGAAATTTTGAGATTAAGAATATGATTGCATTATGTGATTTGGGTTTAAGATGGTTTTAAAGAATATTTCAAGTTTATAAATAAAGGTAAGAATAGTGATTGAAATTTGGATTTTTATTTAAATGGTATATTATTGAATTTGGTTTTGAAATAAAGGTTATGTTTTGAAATGGAAATGATATTATGGGTTGTTAAAGTATATATATTTTTAAAATACCACGGTGTTATAATAACGATTGGTTGTTAAAGAGACCGGGATCAGATATGGACATACTCTCTGTCGATACCGAAAACCACTTTGACAACTATGTACGCGGTGGAGTTTCCAGAATGAAGTAGGATGGTGGCGACGATCCTAAGGTATATACGTGGACCCAACTCCCGTGAGTTGGCATAAGGTGGCTAAAACAGGAGCGATTGACGGACCAAGGAGGTAGCACCTCTGATCGGACACACTTCTTCGATACCATTCTATTACTTGTGATTTTATTTGGTGCGCACCCTCGATTTGGGAGTGTTGTTCGAGGTGGGCGGTAGTGGCTGCTATGCGTCACCACCAGTCCGGATGCGTAATTGGTATATCTACCCTGGCATTGCCTAGTTGTGCCGTGTCACCTACCATAGCGAGCTTTACTACAAGTTGTGATTTCTCCCGTAGCCCGTGGAGTATCGAGGGTAGCCCCCATTTTGGGAGTATGCTAATACTGGATAGACTATTGGGACTATTACGTGTTAAGGGGAATATTGGGTCACTCCTTAATGCTATTTAAAAGTATGTTTATTTTATATTAGACATTATTATAATATCGAATATTACTACATAATAGATAGTTTAACGGATCCTTAAGAGATGTGAATCCCGCACATTTCTTAAGTTACTGCACTCACGTTAGACACTGGATAGGAGATGTCAAATCCCGTAAACATCTCTGACGCCGTTCCACTCATATATTTATCATTGATTTAACTTACATAAGATCTTTTAGTTCTGACTCGAGTGTTTTGTCTTTTCAATTCGCTCGGGTCAGCCTGAGCATTTCAGGATTTGAAGGCCCTATGTCTGGAGGATGAAGACGAAGATTTTATTACTATTATTTATTATATTCCACTACACCATTGTATTCCGCTGCATTAATTATCATTCTCTGGTATGTGTAACTCTGATATGTATTGTATAAGTATATAATCAATTGTTTTGTAAAACAGCTTCATGAACTGTTATTTGATTATTATTTTTTATCGTTCCGCTGCAAGATTCTATTTTGTTTCTTTTATTTCTCCACGTTTTCTTATTTACCCCATAACAATTCCCCCTTCTGTATGGTTTAAGTTGGCACGTGTGTCTGCTTAAGCGTACAAAAAGGTGGGATGTTACAGTTGGTATCAGAGCTTTGGTTTAGCGAAAAACCTTAGCTTTGTGGGGTCTGACTCTTTATTAATAGGGTAGTAATACCCTATGGGAGTCGCTGAGTGTATATATATGAGAGAGCGTATTTGTTAGTGTTATAAAAGGTTTTAATATTGTGTTAATCTGTTCCGTTTTGTATTTATAAATTCTGGTTGGTGCATGGGACGCTATGACATCAATAGTGATTTCTAAACACTTAATAGGACAAACCGACATAATATTTGTTTTAATATAGGTGAATGAAATAATTTTGCTTATTATATTTTCTATATACAAAGTAAAATATTTTATAAAGATATATTTGGTTGTAATATATTGGTTGTTAGGTAATGAAATTTATAAATAATAGTTGAAATAAGATTTAAGTAAAATAAATGAAATTGGAAACTTAGAATCTAGGTCCCGGGGTTTTCGGAAATTTCTTCTTAAATGATTTTGGAATATAGTAATAATATTATTAGAAGTATTTTTCTGATATAAATATTTCAATATAATTAGAATTGTTTTAAGGAAGATTTTTGGAAAAATAAGTTATGTACTTCCCTCTCTGTCGTTGGAGAATAATTTCGGTGATGAGTGCACGCATCATCGACATTTATTTTCGAGTTTCGAAGTGGGAAGGCCACTGTAGTAGTTTTACTACAGATTTATTTTGATAAACAAATATAAATTTTAAACTGTTTTAAATATAATTGGATATATAAATTGCAAGCATATGTTTATCTGTTATTTTAATATGATTTTGAATAAGGCCCGGTATTTAGCTCTTAAGTTTCCATGAATTAATAGTTTCAATTAGGGTAGTGAATTGGAACTTAACTAAAAAAATTGAAACCTCTAAATGAAATAAGAATTGTAATGTTAAGTTATAAATAAAATTTAAAGAAGTTGGAATGTGTAATCTAAAAACCGTAGATAAAATTTATTGAACAATGAATTAATTAAAGGAAATAGAATAAACTTGTATAACTTTTAATTACATTCTTTAAAAGCATATATATAACTTACCAAATATTAAAAGTTGAAATGTTTAATAAGAAAATGTAATAGAAATTGTACAAGTAAACTTATATAATGAAAATGTTCAGTAAATTTGCTTTTATAAATAAGAATTTGATGTTGAAATTGTTGTAAACTTAAGTTATAACTGAAATGTTACAGTAATAAATAAAATAGAAATGAAAGTAGTATAAATAAATGGTTATGCCAAGTAACTGAATTGAACATCAATATTATTAATAAATGAACGTAAATAAATGAAATCAAGTCATGAATGAAAAAATATAATACAATAAGAAGAGAATTGACATGATGTGGATAAATTTAATAAAGATAAGTATTAATTGAATGAAGAGGAAATCAAGCAACAATATATGGAATGAAATTAATAATAATGAATTTGATCTATTGTTTGAATTTGTTGTTTGTTTGGTTTATGGTTGTTTGGGCAAGGATACTTTACAATTGTTGGATGAATAAATAATCTATTTAGTTCCATCTAAGACTATTGAGTAAATGGTACACTTAGTAGTTATTTTTCATTTTATACAATTTAAAGTTTTGAACTCGAACAACTATTTATTGTGTTTGATATGAATGAATGATGGATGTGTGCTGACTTTATGTGATGGTTGTTTGCTTGTTGCAAGTGATGGTTGCTATGTTGATTGTTGTATTGATTTAAGCAACTCCAAATATTTCATTTATATAATTGTTAACTCTTTTAGATTATATAAGTGAAATGCAGGTTATGGAAGCAATTGCTACTGCTTTTGGTTTCATAATTTAAGCGTTGTTTGCCCGACTAATAGGTACGTTTCCGGATTTCGGTTTCTAGCGTTATTATATTGTTTTTCCATGTTGGGATATATTATTTTGGAAATTTTAAGTTGTATATTGTATATTTGATATTATATTTTCTTCCGAGCCTCTCCGTACAAAGGTGACTCTGTCAAAATTTTCCATAAATTTTGGACTTAGAGAAAAATTGAAAATGTTTTTCCAAACATTAATAATTTAAGTATATAAGATTTAATGGTTATAAATCGGTACATTTATTTTAAAAATTATTTTATTTTGTAAATTTATTTAATTATAAATCTAATGTTTAAGTAAGATATATTGATTTCTTAATACTTCTTTCTCTTCCTTTTCCTTTTCGGGAACGAAAAGTTTTGAGTGGGGGAGAGTGTAACGACCCGTAAATTTCGTTAATTAAATTTGTCATTTTAATAAGATTTTTGTAACTAAATTTAAAAAGAAATAAAAAATTTATAATTGATAATAAAGTAAATGTTAAGAATTAAGTGTAGCAATAGTTATTAAAACTAATTATTACAATTGAAGTGAAATCAATAATAATGAAATAGGGTAAATTGTTGCACTTGGGTATAAAATGGAATAAGTAATTAAAGGTAAGATTTGAATTAACTAATGAAATATTTTATTGATTAATATAGACTTAATAAAAGAGTTGAATTGAATCAATCTATTTATTTGAAATAATAAATGGGTATGAAATTTATAATAAATGGGTTTATTGTGAGAAATTAAAATTTGATACTATAGTGTATTAGAATTAAGATGAAGGTGGGAATATTGAAGTACGTAAGGTCAAATTGATTGCATGTAATAAATTGGGGATTAAATTCATTAAAGGTAATAAATTATTATGTTAATGTAAACTAAGATAATATTTGAAATAAATGTTAATTCCATTCATACTTGTAAATAACTATTATAAATTACATGTTGAATTTGTTGATTTAATTGGAATCAAAATTTAATTTTAATGAACAAATAAGGTTTACAATAACGGGAATTTGAGTAAAACTAGTGGAATTATTGAATGAAATGAAATAGTATTGCTCAATAGTAACAGAACGTAAATTTAGGTAATAAGGTTAGAACAAGTTGATAAATAATAAATGTAGTGTAAATCCTAATTGATGTAAACAATTGTGAAGTTTTAATTGATTGAAAAGTAATAGATTTGGGAAATAGATTTTAAATTATATCAATTGATACTATAATACGTAATAAATGGGAAACTTATACAATCAATGTTAGATAAATAAATCATAATGTTTGTATTGTTGATAAACGTTACTTCAATGATTGTTGAAATAATAACGGAAGTGTGAATGTAAATTAAATTGGTAAAAATGATTGGACTAAGGAAACTTTATTAATTAGTTTTAAAACCTAAATTAATATGTGTAATAGACAAGATTTCACATTCTGGAATATAGCCATTTAAACAAATCTAAGATGAATATAGGAATGTTGGGTAATAAATTTAATATAAGAGAAACCAATGCAATTATTGAATTGATCAGTAAAGCAGCTAATAAATAGTAATTAATTCAAATTTTGTAAGTTGGGAATAATGTAGATGTATACTTAGTTATAAAATTTGGAATGTGAAAGGTAATGTAAACATTGGATTTAATTAAGGAAATTAAATTATAATAAATGGTCATTTAATAAAACCAATGTTCTGGGAGTAATTACAATAGTGGTTAGAAATATGTACAAACTTTGATTGGAAATCAATTGGATTTAAAATGAAATTGGGTATTACATTTATGAGTTTAAATGTTATTTTATTGTGTAAAGTAATAAATGGAGTAGTGAAGGTTTATACCTAGATATAAATTGAATATGGGAAATTAGAGGTAAGTATTGAATTGATTATGCCATAAAAACATGGTTAACAGTAATTGGATGTAAATTAAAGAAATACGTTATTGCAAGTTAATAAGTAATGAACGTGAATGAACATTTCCAATTTAATATAATGATTCAAATGTTATGACTTAGTATAAGATGGAATATAGTATAAACCAATGCAATCAGTATATTTATGTGTGTGATATATATTGATTCCTTGGTTACTGAATATAAATTAATGCAATTATGTTAATAAATAATTTTTTTTGCGCAATCCCAATTAATTGAAATAACTGTAAGGTCATAATTTGTTGTATCTAGTAAATTTGGAAATTTGATTTCAATAAATGCAATAAAGTATTAGAAATATACATTGGTTCCCTAAGATAGTATAAAGGAATGTAGGCTTGTGATCTATGTTTGAAATAATAACCTAAATAAAGGAAATAGTGTTAATTATAGGTAAAGTTGTAACAAATTGGATATAGGAAATAAATGTAAGCATTAGTAAATTAATGAATTTGGATTACAATAAATAAGAAGTCAATGTTCTATAAGTAATCATATTATTTGCTTGAAAGTAATAAACTTAAAGTTGATTAAATTTTTAATGGTTACAATTGTATAAGTTACCTATTTGTTTAGTTCAAAAATTTAATTCGAAAGCAATTGCAGTAACTGACTCAATTAGTGGTGATTAAATGAATTCAAAGTATATATAAACCAATGAAGTAATACAAAATAGATTGAATGTGATTACGAAATTGAAATTTTGTAAATGAGTAACTTGTGTCTGTAAACAATAAACTTATGAACACAGTTAAAAGTAAACGATGGCGATATTAATGTGTTGCCCGTTTATTCAGTCTATTAATTGAAATGAGAAATCAAATTTTAATTAAATTGGAAATAAATCAGAGTTAAAAGAACCTTAATGTTATATAAATAAGAATTTATGCAGTATCTAATGTAGTGCAATTAAATTTAGGGAACAACTGTTAAGAGCTTAACTGATGGTAATTAATAATTGGAGATAAAGTAAATTCCATTTATTCTATTTCAGCTTTCTCTATAAATACCCGTTATAAACCCTAGCCTACCTCTATTTTCATTTGTCTGTACGTAATCCAACTATCTCTCCTCCTCAATGGAAGACAAACAAATTTTAGATCCAAACACAAATCAAATTCAAATCTAAGATTTCAAACTCCTCAGAAAAATTCAGAAAAATTATATATCGTATATCTCGACAATTCGAATCTACGTCTAGTGTTTGTTTTCGGAATTGGTGCTCGAATCAATGGTGAGGAGGCGCGATCAAAGTTGGATGTTGGGTGCATGTTTACTATAGTTGAACGCGTGAGAGAAGAAGCTGCAGTGACGTGGCAATGTAATTGGTAATAGCCTGTTTTATTTATTTTATTTAATTTTGATTTCAACTCATTCAAATCGCTGTAACTTTCTCATACGAACTCCTATTCACGCGCGGATTTTTGCGTTAGGATCATATTGAAATTCCAGACTTTTTGGCACTAGTTTGGACGAATTCTGAGACTGGGCAATTTTTGGGTTTAAATTGGATTTTTATTTCAATTTAAATTCAAAAGGTGAGTGTTTTAACCCACTCACAACTTCTAAGATTTCTTATGTTTGTTAAATTAAATTTTGATGTGATTTAAAATTTATCTATGATTGTTTGGGCATATATTTAATCATCATCTCAGTTAGATAGCATTTAGTTAAATTTAATTATTATTTAATTTTATTATTGCATATAATTTGCCAGTTAAATTTATTTATTATTGCATATAAACTGCCAGTTGAACAGTTATTAAATTTTATTGAATATAAACTATTTGTTGATGCCTGTTATATTTTATATGCTTTATATTGATGTTTTGTTTAAATTGGATGATGATTGTAATAAATGGTTGTTTATTGATATTTGGATGAATGGATGCTATATTTTATATTGTATAAACTGCAAGTTAATATGCATTTTCATTTCATTCGGGATTGCGGTTTGAAATGATATATAACCGTAAACTTTTATTTTTAAATTACGGACTGAAATGATAAATATCTGTATCACTTGACCATAGGATAGAAAATTATATACAGGCACCGTGGTCTATATATAAAATATTTTAAAGTGATTTTCTATGGTTTGGAAAGAAATATACGGTTTAATAAATATTAAATTTTGATATTATATAAATATTATTTTATATATGGTTAAATTCTAAAATTTAAGCTATGTATAACTTGATGATGTTTTAATTTTGATTTACGAATATTTCAAGTTTGAGCTTTATTTAAGTGATATTGAATTTATTAAATAAATATTTCTAAACTAAATAATAGTAAATTGAATTAAGGTATATATAAGATTATCAGATTTGGTTGGGAATTTTGGAATATTTAAGGACTTGAAATATATCATAATTGAAATGTTTTATTGAAATTAAGGTATTATTGTTTTCAAAGTATTGGTTTTCGAAACTGTTATAACTATGAAAGTAATATGGTTTGAAAAATGAATTTATTTGAAATAGAATTTATTTAAGAATTATCTTTGAATATATTGATTTGAAACCGATTGAAATTTTGAGATTAAGAATATGATTAAATTATGTGATTTGGGTTTAAGATGGTTTTAAAGAATATTCCAAGTTTATAAATAAAGGTAAGAATAGTGATTGAAATTTGGATTTTTATTTAAATAGTATATTATTGAATTTGGTTTAGAAATAAATACTATTTTAAAATAAAGGTTATGTTTTGAAATGGAAATGATATTATGGGTTGTTAAAGTATATACATTTTTAAATGACCACGGTGTTATAATAACGATTGGTTGTTAAAGAGACCGGGATCGGATATGGACATACTCTCTGTCGATACCGAAAACCACTTTGACAACTGTGTACGCGGTGGAGTTTCCAAAATAAAGTAGGATGGTGGCGACGATCCTAAGGTATATACGTGGACCCAACTCCCGTGAGTTGGCATAAGGTGGCTAAAACAGGAGCGATTGACGGACCAAGGAGGTAGCACCTCTGATCGGACACACTTCTTCGATACCATTATATTACTTGTGATTTTATTTGGTGCGCACCCTCGATTTGGGAGTGTTGTTCGAGGTGGGCGGTAGTGGCTGCTATGCGTCACCACTAGTCTGGATGCGTAATTGGTATATCTACCCTGGCATTGCCTAGTTGTGCCATGTCACCTACCATAGCGAGCTTTACTACGAGTTGTGATTTCTCCCGTAGCCTGTGGAGTATCGAGGGTAGCCCCTATTTTGGGAGTATGCTAATACTGGATAGACTACTGGGACTATTACGTGTTAAGGGGAATATTGGGTCACTCCATAATGCTATTTAAAAGTATGTTTATTTTATATTAGACATTATTATAATATCGAATATTACTACATAGTAGATAGTTTAACGGATCCTTAAGAGATGTGAATCCCGCACATTTCTTAAGTTACTGCACTCACGTTAGACACTGGATAGGAGATGTCAAATTCCGTAAACATCTCTGATGCCGTTCCACTCATATATTTATCATTGATTTAACTTACATAAGATCTTTTAGTTCTGACTCGAGTGTTTTGTCTTTTCAATTTGCTCGGTTCAGCCTGAGCATTTCTGGATTTGAAGGCCCTATGTCTGGAGGACGATGACGAAGATTTTATTACTACTATTTATTATATTCCACTACACCATTGTATTCCGCTGCATTAATTATCATTCTCTGGTATGTGTAACTCTGATATGTATTGTATAAGTATAATCAAATGTTTTGTAATACAGCTTCATGAACCGTTATTTGATTATTATATTTTATCGTTCCGTTGCAAGATTCTATTTTGTTTCTTTTATTTCTCCACTTTTTCTTATTTACCCTATAACAATCCACCCTTTTGTATGGTTTAAGTTGGCATGTGTGTCTGCTTAAGCGTACAAAAAGGTGGGATGTTACATTATAAATTGGGAATAAAAATCAAATGTTATGTTTGGCTGTAAATCAATTTGGGTAATTGGATATATACTAATGTTAAATATATATACATAAGAGGATGATTGATTTAATAAAGAGAATTGAATACGAATGGTATAAAATTTCATTGAAATAAGATTTTATAATTTATTGAATTTACTTTAATTAAAGGTCAACACTAAATTTTTTGTAATAAATCCTTATTTGATATGGAGGTTTGGTTAATAAATTTGAAGCTAATTGCAATCAGAAATGATAGAAATGGTAAGTTGACCATTTATTCATAATAAGATCTAGAAATCAAATAAATGGATTATTGGAATTTAAATTGACAAATTGTGAATTCATTAAAATTCGGATCCATCTGTCTGTTCCAACTTCATCTATAAATACCCCGCTAAACCCTAGCCTCCGCCTATTCTCATTTGTCTGCGCGTAAAATTTCATCAGCTCCTTCTCCTCCTCAATGGCAGACAAAAATCTCAGATCCAGATCCATTACAAAATCAAAGTAAAAAGTTAAAAGTCCTCAAAAAACATCTCAAAATTATATATGTTGAAGCTCTCGACGAGCGTAATTCAATGGTGTTGTCTCGTGCGCGTCAATTTGCCTAGAGATAATTGCGTGCGTTGTTGTAGAGAATGAAAAGAAGAAGGCAGTGACGTGTGATCTAGCGACGTGGCGGTAAATGTGTTCTCTTTTTGTTTCTATTTAAATTTAATTTCAATCATAATTTTCGCTATAACTCTCGCATAAGAACTCCGTTTCACGCGCGGTTTTTTTTGTTAGGATCATAATAAAATTCTGGACTTGATGAAGCTTGTTTGGAAAAATTATGAGATGGTCAAATTTTTGGGTTTAAGTTGGATTTGAATTCAATTTAAATTCAAAATGGTGAGTGTTTTAACCCACTCACAACTTCTAAAATTTCTTATGTTTGTTAAATTAAATTTTGATGTGATTTAAAATTTATCTATGATTGTTTGGGCATATATTAATCATCATCTCAGTTAGATAGCATTTATTTAAATTAAATTGTTATGTAATTTTATTTTTGCATATAATTTGACAGTTAAATTTATTTATTATTGCATATAAACTGTCAGTTGAATAGTTATTGATTTTTATTGAATATAAATTATTCGTTGATGCCTGTTATATTTTATTTTCTTTATATTGATGTTTTGTTTAAATTGGATGATGATTGTAATGAACGGTTGTTTATTGATATTTGGATGAATGGATGCTATATTTTATATTGTATAAACTGCAAGTTATTATGCATTTTCATTTCATTCGGGATTGCGGTTTGAAATGATATATATAACCTTAAACTTTTATTTTTAAATTACGGATTGAAATGATAAATATCCATATCACTTGACCATAGGATAGAAAATTATATACAGGCACCGTGGTCTATATGTAAAATATTTTAAGGGATTTTCTATAGTTTGGAAAGAAATATACGGTTTAATAAATATTAAATGTTGATATTATATAAATATTATTTTATATATGGTTAAATTCTAAAATTTAAGCTATGTATAACTTAATGATGTTTTAAGTTTGATTTACGAATATTTCAAGTTTGAGCTTTATTTAAGTGATATTGAATTTATTAAATAAATATTTCTAAACTAAATAATAGTAAATTGAATTAAGGTATATATAAGATTATCATATTTGGTTGGGAATTTTGGAATATTTAAAGACTTGAAATATATCAAAATTGAAATGTTTTATTGAAATTAAGGTATTATTGTTTTCAAAGTATTGGTTTTCGAAATTGTTATAACTTTGAAAGTAATATGGTTTGAAAATGAATTTATTTGAAATAGAATTTATTTAAGAATTATCTTTAAATATATTGATTTGAAACCGATTGAAATTTTGAGATTAAGAATATGACTGCATTATGTGATTTGGGTTTAAGATGGTTTTAAAGAATATTTCAAGTTTTATAATTAAAAGTAAGAATAGTGATTGAAAATTTGGATTTTATTTAAATGATATATTATTGAATTTGGTTTTAAAGTATATACTATTTTGAAGTAAATGATATGTTTTGAAATAGCAATAATATTTTGGTTTTAAAGTATATACTATTTTGAAGTAAAGGATATGGTTTGAAATGGCAATAATATTTTGGTTTTTGATGTATATACTATTTTGAAATAAAGAATATGTTTTGAAAGGGCAATGATTGTGTTTTTTTAAAGTATATATATTTTTAAAATGACCACGGTGTTATAATAACGTTTGGTTGTTAAAGAGACCAGGATCGGATATGGACATACTCTCTGTCGATACCGAAAACCACTTTGACAACTGTGTACGCGGTGGAGTTTCCAGAATGAAGTAGGATGGTGGCGATGATCCTAAGGTATATACGTGGACCCAACTCCCATGAGTTGGCATAATGTGGCTAAAACAGGAGCGATCGACGGGCCAAGGAGGTAGCACCTCTGATCGGACACACTTCTTCGATACCATTCTATTACTTGTGATTGATTTGGTGGCCACCCTTGATTTGGGATTGTTGTTCGAGGTGGGCGGTAGTGGCTGCTATGCGTCACCACCAGTCCGGATGCGTAATTGGTATATCTACCCTGGCATTGCCTTGTGTGTCGTGTCACCTACCATATCGAACACACTACGATTTTGGTTTAAAGATCCAAGCGTTAAGGTTCACCGTCCCCTTAACGCTATTTTCTATATGATTATACTTTACTGATTAGACATTATTATAATAGCGAATATTACTACATAGTAGATAGTTTAACGGATCCTTAAGAGGTGTGAATCTCGAACATTTCTTAAGTTACTGCACTCACGTTAGACACTGGATAGGAGATGTCAAACCCCGTAAACATCTCTGACGCTGTTTACACTCATATTTATTTTATTGATTTAACTTACATAAGATCTTTTAGTTCTGACTCGAGTGTTTTGTCTTTTCAATTCGCTCGGGTCAGCCTGAGCATTTCAGGATTTGAAGGCCCTATTTCTAGAGGACGAAGACGAAGATTTTATTACTATTATTTATTATATTACACTACACCATTGTATTCCGCTGCATTTATTATCATTCTGGTATGTGTAACTCTGATATGTATTGTATAAGTATAATCAAATGTTTTGTAAAACAGCTTCATGAACTGTTATTTGATTATTATATTTTATCGTTCCGCTGCAAGATTCTATTTTTTTTCTTTTATTTCTCCACTTTTTCTTATTTACCCCATAACAATCCGCCCTTCTGTATGGTTTAAGTTGGCACGTGTGTCTGCTTAAGCGTACAAAAAGGTGGGATGTTACAGAGATGGCATCCAATTAGGGTGTTGCGACTAAGGCAAATGAATACAGAAGGAGGCGCTATTTTTGGATGGGCAACATCGAAGTTGGTAGCACGTTTGGGTGGAAGCTGTGACTTGGCATAGAGCATGGCTTTAGTTGTTCGGGGTGATGGAAATGGAGTTGTGATGCTACATGGGGATGTAAGCTGCGCCCTTGGTGATTGATGCACGCGATATGATACTAGCAACGGTGACAATGAGGTAGCTGTGGTTATGGTGATGATCTCAGCTTGGCTGCGATGTATGATTGAGGGATTCACTAACTCGAGGTTGTTGAGGCGGATGTGGGAGGCAGTTAGTAGGTGATTGGAGTTCGGGCTGAAACTAATAAGAATTTCTTACATCCTTAAGGTGAGTTATTCTTATAACTCACAACTATAATCTACATTCTCTTTTTCTATGAATCCATTGATTGTTGGTGATGTGTTATTTATTGATTTGGATAGAACTGGGTGAAATTTGGTTGATTGTTATCGTAACACCTCGTAAAATGAACCATAAATAAAATAAATTGAATTAAATATGATAAGGGTTAGATACGGAAATTTTATAAGAGTTGGAATTTGACCATGAAAGTTATGCCGTTGCGTTCGTGGCGAACTTCTGATCTGTTTTCATATATAATATGCCGAAAACGAAGCTCAAACAAAGAAGTTACGAGCATTTGAAGTTTTCAGATTTAAATTAATTTAGCTTGAATTCAAATTCAAATGAGAAATCAAATTTAGGGTTTAAAATTAAAATATTAGCTTGGGGACCAAGCAAACATTTAATTAACGTTTAAGGTTAAAATGTTAATTGGGTAATAAAATAATACGGCAACAGAAATAAATAAACGTCCCCTAAATAAAAGGAGTGGCCGACTTGAATAGGTCAACCGGTCGACCATAGTGGTTAACCGGTTGCCCAAGGGCGGTCGACTGCTCGGCAAGAGATGTTGCTAGTGGTGACGTTGCTAGTGGTGACGTTGCTAGTGGTGACGTTGCTAGTGGAGACACTGCTAGCGGTCGACTGCTCGGCAAGAGATGTTTTATTCGGTTGTATGCTCTAGATTTACCTGTTTCTTCTCCAATTATTCTAAACCTAATGAATATATATACCTCTTCCCTATTATGTGTATATACATCAAAAGAGAGAGATACTGGAAGAGATCGGGAGGCTACAAATCCATTTAAGTAAAGCTAAGGCTAATCTGTGAGTGGAAACCTTAGTATTTCTTTTCAGCAATTGTTTAATGTATTTCTTTTGTATTTGAATATGCCTTAGGGATTTTGGAATTTCAAAAATATAATAGATAAAATCCCCCAAAATTACTTTTTATTTCGATATGTCAATTATATGCGGAGATTCACAATCATTTACATTAATTTGATGGGATATATTTCGTTATGCATCTTTGATGGTCTCATAGTCTATTTCACTTCTTCTTCTTCTTCGGGTTGAAATTGTGATCCTCCAATAAAATAAGAGGTTTAGATTACGAATTTTATTCGTAGTTTATACCACTTATTCTTACATATTTCTTTGTAAAAAGAGGATTTAAATAGAATATGGGGTTTAGATTGCAATTCTTATTGTTTAAGATATTCCATTGAATTGGTGTAATAAATTGAGTTTCTATTTTATTTACAAGTCTATTATTGCAATTTTGGTTATGAATATTTATCCCTTATTTTGGATATTAGAATTCCATGAAATCTTGGGAAATTGAAGAAAAAGGACTTGTAATATAATAGGTTAGGGAATTGACATTTAATGCTAGTTTAAGGCGTAAAATCCATGCGTTTAAAACTTATTAGGCACAAATATTTATTTATCTCTATTTACGTAATTAACGTATAATTATTACGTATATGGCGTAGTTGATTAGACATTTATTTACATTTATTTCCCCCATTAGGAAGGTAATTGATTTTGAGGCAAAAATAAAAGGAAACTCTTATATGGCCTAATTATTATTCTAAGGCGCAATAAGGAAGATTCCTTATAAGGCCTTATTTATGAAACAGTGAGATGAGTGTGTATGTGTGTGTTTATATATATATGGAGAGTACTTATTTGTGTCTAAGTCATTGGGATGCAAGGTCGATAGAATTACAAGACAAAAGTCCGCCCTTCACTTTGAGCCTACCGGCAGTTGTGTACACTTTTATTGATGTGAGATATCCTTACGATAAATATTTGTAATGACGTGAGGTTAGCTCCAAATTCTGTAGGGGAAATTTGCCCAGCTAATCTGGCTACCAGTTCCTACGAATAGAGGACTAATGTGAGACATCATTATGGATATGGGCCATAAGACGAATGGAATGCTTCGAGGATTGAGGTACTAAGCGGTTGGACCTGCCTTTTTTCCTAAATGAGGTATTAAATGGCTAAGGGGTTACGTTAGGTGGAATCTTTATAGGGGCCTGCTTTTGGAAATAGGTCTTAAATGATTGGGTTTACCTTATTTAAGCTCTTAAATGACCAGAGTGTAACACACCATATTTTTAGTAACATTATTTAGGATATTTAATTAGCTAAATTAAATGAAACAATGTAAGGTGATTAATGGATTGAGATTTGTGATTAATAGGGGTAGCCGTGTCATGTGAATGAGTATATCAAAATGAGATAACATGGAATAAAATAGATAAAGGGTTAGGAAGTAGGCAGGGGTAAAAGGGGAATAAGGAAATTCCTTATACCCTAAACCTTAAACCCATTAACCGTGTACTTTCTTATTCATTCTCATTTGCAAATTAAAAACATAGAGGTCGACCACCATTTTAGAGAACTAAAGGAAGAAAAAACTAAGGAAGGAGGTTAATCAGATCAAAAGCTATTCCAATCTCAAATCCTTAATCTCAAGCTAAGGTGAATAATGACTACATCTCATTCCCTTAAATATTTTCGGTTTTAAGTTAAATCCGAAGTGTTTTGCAAGTTTATGCCATGTTTTTGAATGATTAAATGTGTATATATGCTTGTTGATGATTTATGCTTGTTCATATAGATTTTATGATATGTTTTGATAAGAAAACCCTATTAAATGACATCCAAATGCCTTGCGATTTTAGTTTAGATCAGAAATGATATTTTAGAGATGGGTTTCAATTCTCATAATTTTCTGAATTATTGTGGATTTTATATAAATTTTCTAGTGTAGAAAATGATTATTTGGGTTATAAATTATTTACGGCTAAATAATTATTTATTTGGATCTGAAATTTATATATGTTAGAAAACATATTGAAAATGATTTTCTGGAATTTTATTATAATTTTCCTACGTGTTTTAATGGATATATAAAATTATTTAAGGTATGGGACTTAAATGTTTTATATATTTATAGAAGGAGAAGGGGTATTTTATGAAATAAAATTATTATTATTTCTGAAATCTTGGCAACACTTTTGAAAGAAAAGAAATTTAGTAATTAATGAAAATTTTACAAACATAGTAGGTTAGTCAAAAAGTATTTCTCTTTTAAGTTAAAGACAAAATTTACTTGTTTTTAGCCTGTTTCGCCACTTTCGGCACCAGAGGTTCCGACCTAAACGTCTCGCCATCATTGCTTTCGAAACCAATGTGCATGGTATCTATATACTTGGTACATAGCGAATTGGATGAAGGCGAAAGGTATAGGGTCGAAACGTATGGTTCCAATAGGGTTGAAGCATGCCTTTGTTTTAAAATGAAGTTGCGCCTGCTTTGCTTTCGACTTGGTTAGCTTTTGACCCGGTCAAATTGCTTTAAAGAAACTGTTTCGAATGGGTTGCACTCTTTTGTCTTAAGTAATGCTTTCGAAGGGGTCGAAACCCCTAGCTGCCGCTTTTCTTACCTTTCGAAGTCAATGGTTTCGGAAGATATACTTTGTTTTAAAAACTTGGCCACTTCTTCAATGCTTTCGGAAGGTAGGTTTCGACACCATCTCTTCTTTACTTAGGAATGGCTTTCGAAAGGAATGCTTTCGACTTTAATGGGTTTCAGATCCTTTTGCTCTACTTGAAGGCATAATCCAAATGGTTTCGACTGAAACGAATTTCGAAGGTTTCCGCATGTTTTAATTGAACCCAAAGGCTTTCGAAAGGTTTAATGTTTTATTGCTTTCGAAAGTGTTTTAAATGAAGGTTTCGAAGGGGTGGTTCCCTAATGATTTCGAAAGGTTTTGAAGGAAGGTTTTTCAGTTGTTTCGGAAGGTCTAAGAGGAAAGGTTTTTTCAATGTTTTCGAATGGCAGTTTTAAAGTGTTTTAAAAGAAAGATGTCTAAGGTTTTAAAGCTTTTGAAAGGAAGGTTTTTCAATGGTTTCGAAAGGTTTCTATTAATGGTTTCGAAAGGAAGGTTTTAGCCTTTCGGCCTAGGTTGAATACAGGGTTTTACTTGGTTTCAAAAGGGGAACTTTCAATAGGTTCGGAAGGGGTACTTTCAAAGGTTTATATGTTTTCATCAACTAAGATTTGGGTAAAGTATATATAACATGGCAAGGTGATTTTGAGTAAACAATAAAGTATATGTATTCTCCTTGTGTGAGTTAGATTTAAAGGTTTTAAATAAGTTTGAAAAGATTTTCAAAGAAAATTTTGGGATGGTTTCCCTAAGTAAAATGACTCAGATATTAGAATACCAGATGAGACTGGTATAGGGTCGGGCCCTATACATTAGCTATTAGCCCCAGCTAATTAAGTCAAAAATTACAGTGTGTAGGGCTTTGTCACAAGTAAGCCTAAAATTATGATTACACACAGAAGGGAATATATGTTTGTATACAGATAGGTTATTGGTGAGCCCGCAAAACCAATAGGATCAGGTGACCTTGGGAGATGCTAAGTTAAGGACAGACCGTCTAGAAGAGAAGTATTTAACAGATAGTTTAGGATAGACCATCTAGAAGAGGAGTGTCTAACAGATGTTAGATTATTTTGTTATATTGTTTGGTAGGCCCGAGTCAGCCAAAGGTTAGTAGTAAGCCAAACAAAACTATAGTGTTCGGATAGATAGTCCATTTGTTACCTGAAATGTAAGTTTACATAAAATGCTTTACAGTTTTAACTAGTTTTGGTTGCAGGATTATGATTTGCAAAAAATATGTTTTAAAAGGATATTATTGAGGGGAAACCCGTTCCACTAAGCGGCGTGGTCTCACTTAATTTCTTATATCCGAGATGTATAGTATTATTCACACCAGGGTTTATATCTGACTTGAAGTTTATGCTTTTCCCCTTAAACTCTCGGGTGCTCAAAATTGATTTGAGTAGGCTAAGGGTTGAGGTTTTACAGGTTTAGTAAGTTGACGAATAAAGTTTTCGGAGATGAGCAGGTGGCTGACAGATAGCAATTTAGGAGTTGCTGTTTAGTTCTGTTTTATTCTGTTGTGTTGTATTTAAGACAATTATGTCTATATAGTACTCTGGTCAACCAAGGGGGCATCATCATATGTCGCTCTTGGCCTATTTATGTAATAATTATATTTTATCTGAACCTGGGAAATGATTATGGGATTATGTAATTTGAATGTGAAACAAGTGTTCTTGAAATATAATGTGAATGGATGTTTTTGAAATCTGTGATTTTGTTTCATATTCAAATGCTTCTGATATTATGGATACCACTAACATAACCGTATTTAGTCGCTGAAACTTAATACTATAGACGATTGCAGCATCTGTAGCGTTTAGCTTTTGGCCTCTAGATAGAGGATGTTACAACTTGGTATCAGAGCATAGGTTTATGAAATACTTTAACTGAAAAAATGATTTTTGAAAAAATAATCCCTTGGAATTAGAGTAAGATCGGGGTATGGGATAACACTATAGTAACATATTTGCTATACGCTATATCTCTATTCTCCTATCTCTATTTAGGCTATTCTTTTGTATCTCAGGAGGCATGAATATATATATGGATGCTAGAAGAGGCAGAGTTAACCTAGGAGGGGACAACACCACCACCAATGGAAATGCCCGACCGTATACAAGGAGGACTCAAGCTCAGGCTCAAGCTGAGAATGTTGGTGCTCGAGTCCCACAACTGGATATGGGAGCCATGTATCAGTTTTTCATAAACATGATGCAAGTTGGAATTACTGCTGGAGTGGTTGGAGGAAATGGTGCGGGAAGAGTTTAGGAAGCTCCAGTTGTCAACCATTATTCTAACTTGAGTAGAGACTGTGCTAGGCTTGGAGGGAAGCCGTTTATTGAAGCTGAAGATGCTATAAATGTGGAGAATTGGTTGATGCATTGTGAAAGGATATTTGCTGACTTAGGGCTCAATAACGAGCAAAAGAGGAGGCTTGCTTCGAAACAGCTTCAAGGAGTAGCTTTATTTTGGTGGAATAGTGTGACGGCTGGAGTAAATGAAGAGGAGATGACATAGGCTGAGTTTAGGAGAAGATTCCAGGAGAGGTTCATGTCGGTGATGGCGCGGTCTATTTTGGTCAGAAAGTTTGCTGAGTTAGAACAAGAAGAGATGTCAGTTTTGGAGTATGCCAGTAGGTTTGAAGAGTTGACTAGATATGGTTATGCCACAATTGATATAGTGATGAAGAGGAATGAAAAGTTCATCAGGGTATTGAAGCCTGGGTTGGCTAGGGCTACCTTACCGCATATTAGAGATCCATGTGATGTGGTAGTGGAGATGGCGTTAAGACATGAAGAGATGCTTGCTTGTTTGGAGAAGAAGAAAGAGAAGGAGGTCCAAGTTGGGCAAGGTCAGAAGAGGAAGTTCTTACATAAGAAGGGTGCTAAAATAGGTGGAGCACCAAAGAAAGGGAAGTCTGAAGTGGTTTGTTTTAAGTGCGACAAGAAGGGGCATTTTGCTAATGAGTGTCGTACTGGAAAGGCTAAGGAAGTGATTGAGAAGAAGAATATCAGGTGCTTCAATTGTGATCAGATCGGCCACTATAAAAACCAATGCAAGGAGCCCGCTAAGGATGGGAAGGGCAATGTGTATGCATTGGAGCCTGCTACTTCGAAGCCAATAGTGCAGAAGAAAGGAAAGGTGGTATTGGTTGGTACGCTTCAGATGCACGATATGTCTGTTAGCGTTTTGTTTGATACTGGTGCATCGCATTCTTTTATATCTCGATGTTTGGTAGATAAGCTTAACCTAGAACCCACGTATTTAGTTACTTCCTTAAGAGTTGCAAATCTGATAGGAGGGTATGCGGCACTTGGGATGAAGTGTGACCACATAGAATTTGACTTGTTAGGTTACACCTTTGTATGCAGTTTGCATATATTTGACTTTGTAGGGTTCGGAATTATATTGGGCATGGATTGGTTAAGTAAATACGATGCTAGGATATTTTTCCATGATAGGGAAATTTCACTTTGACATCCTGATTGTAGCGATCGGACTGTATATACGTAGAAAACCCTAGCTGTGAGGTGAATGCTTTGTTGGTTGCTGTGGAGTTGGAAGATGAGTTGAATCGCATTTTCATGGTTAGAGAATTCGTAGATGTCTTCGAGACAGTAGTATGATTGCCACCGAAATGAGCCATTGAGTTTCGGATAGATTTGGTGCCTGGAGCAGAACCGGTGAGTAGACCACCAAGCAGGATGACGCCGATAGAAATGAGGGAGTTGAAGGCTTAGTTGGTGGATTTGGAAGGCAAGAGTTTTATCAGATCGAGTAGTTCACCTTGGGGAGCAGCCGCAGTGTTTGCTAAGAAGCCGGACGGATCGTTGAGGCTATGTATCAATTATCGTAAGTTGAATGAGAAGACGATAAAGAAACGATATCCATTGTCTAGGATTAACGATTTGTTCGATCAGTTGACTAAGGCAAAGGTATTCTCTCAATTGGATTTGGTGATGGGTTTTCATCAGCTTAGAGTGGCAGAGGATAGTATACCTTTGACGACATTCAAGACTTGATATGGATCGTACGAATGGTAAGTTATGCCATTCGGTCTAACTAATGCGCTGGCATTCTTTGTGGATTTGATGAACCAGATTTTTCGAGAACACTTGGATAGGTTTGTGTTGGTTTTCATAGATGATATTCTGATATACTCTAAGGATGAGAAGCAGCATGAAGTTCATCTTAGAGTTGTGCTTGAGACGCTGAGCCAGCATCAACTAAAGGTAAAGTTTTTGAAGTGCCATTTTTGGAAGAAAGTAGTGAAATTTCTAGGTTATGTGGTTTCATAGAAAGGGTTGTCAGGTGATCCAGATAAGATCGAAGCTGTTAATAATTGGAAGAGACCAGAAACGATAACTGAGATAAGAAGTTTCCTTGGATTGGCTAGATATTATCAAAGGTTTATAAAAGATTTTTCGTGGATAGCAGCACCGATGACCAAGCTAACGCGAAAGGATGTGATGTTTGTGTGGACTGATAAGTGTGAGGAAGCGTTCCAAAGCTTGAAACAGTTATTGACCCATGCACCTGGATTAGTTATTCCGGAGGGGAATCAAGATTTGGTAGTTTATACAGATGCATGTGGTACTGGATTAGGAGCTGTACTAATGCAGAGGGGTAAGGTGATTGCCTATGCTTCTAGGCAGCTTAGACCGCATGAGGTTAGATACCCGACACATGACTTGGAGTTAGCAACAATTATATTTGCATTGAAGGTGTGGAGGTATTACCTTTTGGGAGAGAGGTTCGTGCTTTATGCGTATCATAAGTCATTGAAGTACATGTTCTCTTAGAAGGAGCTGAACATGAGACAGTAAAGGTGGTTAGAGTTTATTGCTGCTTATGACTTTGGAATTGAGTATACCCTAGGGAAAGGAAAAAAGGTTGCAGATGCGTTTAGTAGGAAGCATCAGAATGCAGTGTTGGCTATGATAGCAGAATGGAAAGACTTGGAAGCGTTGTTGACTTGCAGAGTGCAGTGGAGATCCGAGACTGGGTCTAGTGGAGAATCTTCTATGTTATCTTGTTTACAAGTCCGACCAGTATTGATTGAGAAGATTGCTTCAAAATAGGAAGAGGATTCAGTGTTAGCTGAAAGGATCAGGAAATTAAGGGATGGAATGAAGGACGATGACTTGAAGGATGTCAGTCTAGACCAAAGTGGGTGGTTGAGAAAGAAGGGTAGATTATGTGTTCCAGATATGGGAGACATAAGGAAGGATGTTTTGGAGGAGTGTCATCATGAAATGTTCACTATTCATCCAGGAGGAACGAAGATGTATCAAGATATGAAGAGAAGATTTTTCTAGGAAGGAATGAAGAAGGATGTTGTCTTATGGGTGAAACAGCGTTTGAACTGTCAACAGGTGAAAGTCGAGCATCAAAAGCCAAGTGGGTTGCTTCAGCCATTGGATATTCCGGTATGGAAGTGGGATTATATTTCTATGGATTTCAGAGATGGGTTGCCGAGATCTAATAGAGGAAATGAAAGTGTTTGGTCATAGTGGACAAATTGACCAAGAGTGCCCATTTCATTCCCGTTAAGCCTAATAGGACGGCTCCTGTATTGGCTAAGTTATTTAGGAAAAATGTGGTTAGACTTAACAGAATTCCTAGTAGTATTGTTAGTGATAGAGATTCTTTATTCACTAGCGAATTCTGGAAGAGTCTACAAGAAAGTTTAGGAACCAAGCTCAAGGTGAGTAGCGCTTACCATCCACAAACAGATGGGCAAATGGAAAGAGTTAACAAGATCTTGGAAGATTTGTTAAGAGCTTGTATATTAGACTTCGAGGGAACATAGGAAGATCATCTAAACCTAGTCGAGTTTTCATATAACATATCAAACTAATATAGGGATGGCACCGTTTAAAGCTTTGTATGGAAGACCATGCAAATCTCCCATATGTAGGTTAGAGACCGGAGATAGATTGGTCCTTGGTCCTGAATTGGTAGGTAAGCAGCAGAGAAGATTGAGTTGATAAGGGCGAGAATGAAGGAAGCTCAGTCTAGGCAGAAGAGCTATGCAGATAGAAGACGGAAAGGTTTAGAGTTCTCTATTGGAGATCATGTTTTCGTCAAAGTATCGCCGATGAAAGGTGTTATCAGGTTCGGGAAGACATAGAAGTTATCACCGAGATTCGTAGGACTGTTTCCTATTATAGAAAGGATCGGAAAACTCACGTATAGAGTAGAGTTACCAAGTAGTTAGGCAGGAGTCCATGATGTTTTCCATGTATCTCATCTGAGGAAGTGTGTTAGAGATCCAGACACTACTATAGCACCGACTGTGTTAGAAGATTTAGTAGTGGAACCAGACTTGACTATAGTTAGGAAGCCTGTCCGAATAGTCGCGAGAGATGAGAAGAAGTTAAGGAACAAGTTAGTAAGATTAGTGAAGGTCTAGTGGAGTGATGATGATAAGGACTGTATTTGGGAGACTGAGAACATGATTAGAGACGCTTATCCTGATTTGTTTGATGGTATGTTTTACCTTTGATTGTTTTGTTGCGTACCTTATCGTAATTTCGAGGACGAAATTCTTTAAGGATGGGAGATTGTAACACCCCATATTTTTAGTAACATTATTTAGAATATTTAGTTAGCTAAATAAAATAAAATAATGTAAGATGATTAATAGATTGAGGCAAAATGGGAACAAGGAAAATCCTTAAACCCTAAACCTTAAACCCATTAGCCGTGTACTCTCTAATTCATTCCCATTTGCAAATTAAAAACATAGAGGCCGACCACCATTTTAGAGAACTAGAGGAAGAAAAAGCTAAGGAAGAAGGTTAATCAAATCAAAAGATATTCAAATCTCAAATCCTTAATCTCAAGCTAAGGTGAATAATGACTACATCTCATTCTCTTAAATGTTTTCGGTTTTAAGTTAAATCCGAAGTGTTTTGCAAGTTTATGCCATGTTTTTGAATGATTAAATGTGTATATATGCTTGTTGATGATTTATGCTTGTTCACATAGATTTTATGATATGTTTAATAAGAAAACCCTATTAAATGACATCCAAATGCCTTGCGATTTTTGATTTAGATCAGAAATGATATTTTAGAGATGGGTTTCAATTCTTATAATTTTCTAAATTATTGTGGATTTATTTAAATTTTCTAGTGTAGAAAATGATTATTTGGGTTATAAATTATTTATGGCTAAATAATTATTTATTAGGGTCTGAATTTATATATGTTAGAAAACATATTGAAAATGATTTTCTGGAATTTTTGTAGAATTTTCCTAAGTGTTTTAATAAGTATATAAAAGTATTTAAGGTATGGGACTTAAATGTTTTATATAATTATAAAAGGAGAAGGGGTATTTTCTAAAATAAAATTATTATTATTTCTGAAAACTTGGTAGCACTTTTGAAAGAAAAGAAATTTAGTAATCGATGAAAATTTGACAAACATAGCAGGTTGGTTAAAAAGTATTTCTCTTTTAAGTTAAAAACAAATTTTACTTGTTTTTAGTCTGTTTCGCCACTTTCAGCACCAGGGGTTCCGACCTAGACATCTCACCATCACTGCTTTTGAAACCAATGCGCGTGGTATCAATATACTTGGTACGTGGCGAATTGGATGAAGGCGGAAGGTATAGGGTCGTAACGTATGGTGCCGACAGGGTTGAAGCATGCCTTTGTTTTAAAATGAAGTTGTTCCTGCTTTGCTTTCGACTTGGTTAGCTTTCGACCAAGTCAAATTGTTTTAAAGAAACGGTTTCAAATGGGTTGCGCTCTTTTGTATTAAGTAATGCTTTCAAAGGGGTCGAAACTCCTAGCTTCTGCTTTTCTTACCTTTTGAAGTCAATGGTTTCAGAAGATATACTTTGTTTTAAAAACTTGGCCACTTCTCTAATGCTTTCAGAAGGTTGGTTTCAACACCTTCACTTCTTTACTTAGGAATAGCTTTCAAAAGGAATGCTTTCGACTTTAATGGGTTTCAGATCATTTTGCTCTACTTGAAGGCAAAATCTTACGGTTTCGACCGAAACGGTTTTCAAAGGTTTCCACATGTTTTAATTGAACCCAAAGGCTTTCGAAAGGTTTAATGTTTTATTCCTTTCGAAAGGGTTGTAAATGAAGGTTTCAAAGTGGTGGTTCCTTAATGATTTCGAAAGGCTTTGAAGGAAGGTTTTCCAGTGGTTTCAAAAGGTCTAAAAGGAAATGTTTTTCCAATATTCTCGAAAGGAAGTTTTAAAGTGTTTTAAAAGAAAGATGTCTAAGGTTTTAAAGCTTTCGAAAGGAAGGTTTTTCAATGGTTTCGAAAGGTTTATATAAATGGTTTCGAAAGGAAGGTTTTGGCCTTTCGACCTAGGTTGAATAAAGGGTTTTACTTGGTTTCGAAAGGGATACTTTTAATAGATTCAAAAGGGGTACTTTCATAGATTTATATGTTTTCATCAACTAAGATTTGGGTAAAGTATATATAACATGGCAAGGTGATTTTGAGTAAAGCATAAAGTATATGTTTTCTCCTTGTGTGAGTTAGATTTAAAGGTTTTAAATAAGTTTGAAAAATTTTAAGGAAAATTTTGAGAAGGTTTCCCTAAGTAAAATGACTCAGATATTAGAATACCAGATGAGACTGGTATAAGGTCGCACCCTGTACATTAGCTATTAGCCCCAGCTAACCAAGTTCAAAATTCCAGTGTGTACGGCTTTGTCAAGGTAAGACTAAAATTATGATTACACACAAAAGGGAATATATGTTTGTATACAAATAGGTTATTGGTGAGCCTGCAAAACCATTTGGATCAGGTGATCCTAAGAGATGTTAAATTTGGGACAGACTGTCTAGAAGAGAAGTATTTAACAGATAGTTTAGGATAGACCGTCCAGAAGAGGAGTGTCTAACAGATGGTAGATTATTTTGTTATATTGTCCGGTAGGCCCGAGTCAGCCAAAGGTTAGTAGTAAGCCAAAAAAAACTATAGTGTTCGGACTGATAGTTCATTTGTTACCTGATATATAAGTTTACATAAAATACTTTACAGTTTTAGCCAATTATGGTTGCAGGATTATGATTTGCAAAAGATATGTTTTAAATGGATAATAGTGAGGGGAAATCCATTCCGCTGAGCGACATGGTCTCACTTAATATCGTATATCCGAGATGTATAGTATTATTCACACCAGGCTTTATGTCTAACTCAAAGTTTATGTTTTTCCCCTTAAACTCTCGGGTGCTCAAAATTGACTTAAGCAGGCTGAAGGTTGAGGTTTTACAGGTTTTAGTAGGTTGACGAATAAAGCTTTCGGAGATGAGCAGGTGGCTGACGGATAGCTATTTAGGAGTTTCTTTTTTGTTTTGTTTTATTCCGTTGTGTTATATTTAAGACAGTTATGTCTATACAGTACTCTGGTCAACCAAGGGGGCATCATTATATGTCGCTCTTAGCGTATTTATATAATAATTATATTTTATCTGAACCTGGGAAATGATTGTAGGATCGTGTAATTTAAATGTGAAACATGTGTTCTGGAAATGTAATGTGAATGGATGTTTTTGAAATCTGTGATTTTGTTTCATATTCAAATGCTTCTAATATTATGGATTCCATTAACATAGCCGTATTTAGTCGTCGAAAGTTAATACTATGGATGACTGCAGCATCTGTAGCGTTTAGCTTTAGACCTCTAGATAGAGGATGTTACACAGTGTCTGCCTATTTTCCATTTGGAAGTATAAAGTGGCCTATGAGATTCCATGGATGTCAGCTAGTTAGTACCATTGAGGAGCTCACTTCTAGGTATAGGCCTTAAATGATAGGGTCTACCTTAATTAAGCTCTTAAATGACCAGAGTCTGCCTATTTTCCATTAGGAAGTATTAAGTGGCTTGGGTACCATCTCTCACATTATTAGCTATTTATGATGTATGATTGCGGTATGGGATTCTAGAAATATACTTCTGGAATGGAAAGTATTAAGTGGTTGGACCCATCTCCTTTCCTTATATAGAATTATTAAATGATTTTTTATTCATAGACATATTCTTATTTTGAAACATACTGCCCAAGTACTGAAAAGGTAAGCCTCGAGGTTTTATTCAGCAAACACTTGTTGTTCTGACTCCCTCCTCATTACAACACAGGTTAAGGATGGAGCGATGGTGGTGACGATGCTTAAAGATGGAGAATCTTTACTAGCGGTAGTGTTTATTATTATTTGCTTTTATGTGTACCCATAGAATTAGACAATTGTTGTAACGAATATCATGTTACGGTTTTTATGGGATTTTATGTTATGACATTTTTATGGTTTTGAAATAAATGGGTACACTTTACTATTATATATTGTTCCATCCGTTGTGAGTTTTGAAAGTTTAGTTATGGCTCTACAATGTTATTTCTTTTTACTACCGATAGATTGCCTTAGAATGGACCTAAGTTTCGATGTGCCTTCTCTAGATCAAAATTTAGGCCTGTTCCGGGGTGGGTTGTTACGTTATTGGATGAAATTGATTGTTTGAAGATAGTTGATGGTCGATATAGTTCGAATTGGTTGGAATTGGGTTGCAAATCTTGATATACTTTTTGTAGCGTTGATTATTGTTAGATGGTTGATTTGCGGTGTTTGAGTAGTAAATAGATGTTTGCAAATAGTCGAAGGACATTTGAAATGGAGTAAATGAATTAAAGATGAAGATTTGAAATAAATAAATTATTTTGGAATAAATACATTATTTTGAAAATAAATAGTGGACTATGGAATGATTTTATATTTAATGTTTTGATTATTCACAATTTATGGAAAATTTGGAAGAGGGATGATTTTAGAAAAATATACAAGTGTAATAATTTCAAAGATTTTGTGAATATAAACTATCGGATAAATGGTGAGTTCTGGGATTTTATTAAATAAGTGAATTTTGAAGATTTATAATTTTATTTATTTACCATTGATCCTAAAAATATTTGACGGGTGTTTATGAACTGATATTTGAAATCTAAATTTTATAGCGATGTGTAATTTTAGTTGGATTAATAGATGGGAAATGTACAAAATAATATTTTGATGTAATTGAAAGTAGAATGCAATATATTTATTTATTGAATGCAAATCATCATTTATGGGATTTGTTATATACATCCTTAGGTGAATTTTCTTGGAGGCAATATATTATTATATTATTGGGTTTTGACATAGAATTTCAATTTGATGGATTAATAGTTTTAATAGGATTTGGATATAAATGAGGGTTTAGGTGAATTTTCTTGGAGGCAATATATTATTATATTATTGAGTTTTGACATAGAATTTCAATTTGATGGATTAATATTTTTAATAGGATTTGGATATAAATGAGGGTTTTAAACAATGATTTTGATATTAAATATCTGGGTTTGGAAATATTTTTGGATTGAAAACATCCTTCTGTTTTAATGTTTTAAAGATCTTTGAGAAATATAAACTCCTTTGTAGAATATCCATATTATTGAACTGGAAATTAGAAATGGAAGGATTTTAGTGATTTCAAATTTAATGATGAGTTCGAATAAAGATTTCTTTGAAATCAAATAAGTTGTTTAAAAATATGGATTTTGAAATTAGATGATAGAATCAATCATTATTATTTTAAAAGATAAAGAAAGAAATAGAAGAGGTGTTTTGTTAAAATAAATTGAACTGTTTCTATAAAAGAGAGGAGAATAATTAGAGTGAAATGTATTTAAATAAAACCCTTCATCTCATTAATTACTAATTAAATAATATTTTGACGTGTGCATGGATTGTAGTTGATTGGATTGCTACAAACGAGATGAAGTCAAATCCACATTTGTACTAAACTATGATGTAATTAGAATGTAGTATAATGAATTGAAATAAAATTAAGCGAGAGATAATTAATAAGCGAAGTGGAAATTTATTTAATGTTGATTAAGTGAGGCTATTGTGTATATAATTGTATTTAATTGGGCGATATGAGACATCCGTGTAGAGTAAATTTATTTACTCAACATTAGTATGTCGGGTGATTCAGCGAAGATCGAGTATTTACTATTGGATATCTATGAAATACTCTATGTTATACATGTATATTAATCGATATTACTTAGATTTCTTACTTGACATGTGAGGTGTATTATATTATTTACTTATTTTATTTTAAAGTTGGAAAATGATAATCTCTTCTTTTGAGTGGATCGAGGCATGCGGTGCAGAATTACTTACTTAGATGTGATGGCCAGAAGTCTGCTACCCTATCCTAGCTTGATCGATCGCGGGGTCGCTCCTGATGTTTTTGATGATTTGGCCCACAGTCACATTGTCATAGTCTAAAGCATGGGCCAACAGGAGGTGTACAGAACGAGGCAAAGTGGTTGACGATGGATAGCGAGGTATGAGGTAGCGAGGAAGCAACGTGCATTTATTATGCAGCTAAAGACTAGTGAGGATACTCGTATAAATTTATGAGTAGGGTACCCTTTGCATTTGAGAAGTGGCAGGGCTTAGGTGTAGATTCAGCTTCTAGCAGTATATTTAAAGTAGCAGTAGAAGTAGATATAGCACTTAAGAAGATAAAACTAAAGAATATATTGAATAACTTAAATATAATCAGATAAACATGAATGAATTGAAGTGCTTTTTGTTTACTGATGTGGATTGTGTGCGATTGCGATGGTATAATGTGTGTGATGTGTGCGATGCATGATGTGTGCAGTGTGTGCGGTGATGTGGGATGTGTGTTGTGAGTGATGTGTACGATATGTGTGATGTTTGTTGTGCAAGATGTGTGTGGTGTTTAATATGTGCAATGTGTGCGATGGATGTTTGATGTGTGTGGTATAATGTGCGTGATGGATGCTTGATGTGCATTGTGTGATATGTGTGATGGTGTTTGATGTCCTATGTATGTTTTGATGTATTATGTGTGCAATGATGTTTGATGTGTTGTGCATGTTTTATTATTCCTTAGCTTAGATTTATTTTTTATGTGCTTACATATTAATCCTTGAGATATTGTTTATGTATTCATCTTTGAATTTAGACATAGTCTGACCCGTTTATTATTTATATAATACTCAAATCAGTGCGAGACATTTCAGTTTCAGGGATAGGATGACCAGTTTGTGGATGTTGGGCATAAATGAAGATAGAGTATAATTGTATATTATTGCATATTATGATATTTCCTATATGTAAGACATTGCGTTGTATATTGGATATAGATTGTGTATTTTGAGATAGTGGGAATTTGTCTTATTTTTGTATCCCACTCAGACATGTGTATATTTTATATTATATATTGTTGCTGCATTGATGAATTTGTGCTCTTTTCATTTATATTGTGATATTTTCTATCCTCGGAAACCACACATGTTTTGTACCGAGACTATTTACGTCGAGGCGGGTGATTTTATATTATGAGACATATTCAGTGTCGGTCCAAGAGCATATTCACATGTGTACCACCCACATCACCTCATTCTCTGTGTTACTCAACAATATAACTCGGTAATACTCTTGTGTAAAATTGAGGTGAGGTGCCACACGTAAGGTTATTGTAGATTAGAAATTGTAATTTTCCTAAATGATCCATAAGCATTAAACTTATGCCAGGTGCCTTACTTTAGCAAAGTCCGTATAAGCTTCAGCATTTAAATTGTTTAAATATTGACTTGGGACTGAGTGCACACAAAAAAGTCAACTCAACCGAGTTGTCAGTTATTTCAAAATTAGACCAATGCAAAATTAATTTTGTAAATGTTTTAAATTAACAATAAAATTAATACAAATGTTGTTTTATATTTTTACGGCATTATAATTATTTGTTTGAAACTTAAACATCAATCAATCAGAACACTGCTTAAAGGCTATATGTCGAATCAACTGAAAAATGTACATAGATAATAATAATTAATTAATTGATTCAAAGGAGTTGATTTGGAATTTTGACCGAGCAAGTGTCAACATAAGGACAACCACAAAATGATAAGGGGTAAAAGGACTTAGTATCATACGGTTTGAAATAAAAGGGGTAAATAATTGATATTTAATGGTTTATAAATAGTCGCCCCTTCTCATTATCTCTACACTCAACAAACACAACCCTCGCCTCCGGTAGAAATCGGTGAAGCCAATGAGACGTCATTGCAACCCATAGCTAATTAAGGAGATGAGGAGATAACCTACAGCTGATGTGTTCGACAATCGACTAGATCGTTGGGAGGAGATAATCTCTAAATTTTAGTTTATTCATTTTGACAAGCATGGTGATTTAAAAACAAGCCCTGAAAGAATAAACAAGGCCTTCATTGAATACTTTCAATCCATTCTAGCATCTCCTTCTCCCCATTTGTCTAACTTGTCTAAACTTTACTCGATGAACCTCTCCTTGTTGAATAACTGTCAGGCTATCAATATGGTCTCTTTGGTTACTCCTAAGGAAATTAAAGATGCTATTTTTTCCCTTAGTGCTAATAGTGCAAGTTGGCTTGATGGGCACAACACTTACTTCTTCAAGAATTCACAAGACATTCTAGCTACTGATTTCATAAATGCAATGCAATAATTTTCTCTGTCAACAGGTTACTGTAACGATATGGATTTTTCGCGTTCGAAAATCGACATCCATACTTTACATCGTACTCGAATGCCGTAGATTCGACCGTTCAAATCCGAGTCGCCGGAGCTTATAAAACAGTCAAGTAAATAACACAGCGGAAGAAAAAGAATAATACATTGATATACAATATCTGATACAATATCTGATACAACAGAGTGATACAATGAATATCAATATACATCAGAGATATGATACAACAATATAGCAGCGGAAAAGAAAATATATAACACCATCAGCGGATAGAATGTCTCCAATAGAATGCTCTAAGATAAGCAACGTCAGTCCATGAACTCCAAGAACTGAACTAGTTCCAGATAATCTACTAAATCTGAATATCTGAAAAACCCAACTCTAGACTGCCTGTGTAGATAATTTTGAGCATCCAGAGTTTAGGAAAGGAACAATAAACTCCGGATCAGTCATGGGACTGGTGTGAGCAACAAAAACAGTTTATCTTTAAAAACGAACAATAAGAGAATTTTTTTTTAAAGTCAATTCGCAATGCTTTTGGAAAATGAAACTACCATAAGGCCTCCCGCCACACACACAATGCAAACGCGGAATCGGAGGAGATTTCTCCTTATGATAGTCAAAGATGCTTACTACGCAAAAATCAAATCATTTTTGATATTATTATTAGTGCATAGTGTAGAAAATATTTCGAAAGTAGAATATAAATCTTAGCCATCATAGGCATTTCGCACTTATGCCTACTATAGCTACCATGTTCAATAGCAGGTTACCGCCACATTCCATGGCAGGTAATACAACTAAAACCGTACAGGGCTCGTATTGTTTTGTTTGGATTTCCAACAAATGGTCAGGCTAAGGAACTTCCTATTCCACGAAGAAACGCCTCTGGCGGGACGCTCCGAGAGACAAACCGCTCTCTGCCAAACAAGGCCGGCCGGCTACCCCCTTTCCCAGGGAATATACAAAACCTCAGATATGCCACCCTCGGTCCTTTGGGACCTTTATCCGAGAGCTCTCGATATCCAACATCACACATAATAAATAAAGTGTGTCCACATGAGTAAGTATCTGGGCTCCATACCATGATACTACCCTTTTCCAGAAGGAATGGTCATACCCTAGGAAAGCTACCCCTGAAACCTTGCCGCAAAATTCCTGTTTCGACCATTACCGGTTTGTGAGGTTCGACGAAGTCTCGTCCACAAAGCTACGCTTTTTCACAAAGCCATGCTTTGGGTCAACAGATGATCAAAGCAATGATCACAAAGATAAATGATCAAACAAATGATCATATCACAAATGATCAAACAATGATCATCACACAGCAACACTCAGCATGTCACATTACCAAATTGGGAATATATCGCTGATAACCTTCAACTGCATAACCTCTGAGCTCGTACGTCTCAGAGAAGGGTGTTAAGCTAAAAGAATATATTCTCCGCCACCAACAGAAATGTATTTGAAAGAAATCGGCTTTATATCTCAAAGTGTAATGTCAGACATGTAACCATACAAGTCTGTTCCGGGTTCGAACAGAACCGAAGGCACTTCTTACGAAGCCCTTGCAATTCCGGGTATTCACAATCCCTGTAACAATCTGATTTTCCGACGCTCGAAAGTCAACATTAATACGTCCACTATATCAAATGCCGCGGAACAACATCAGAAACAAAACATCAGAAAGAGAGAAGAAGAACAACATAACAACATCAGAAACAAAACAATATCAGAATCTCACATATCGCAGCGGAACAATATATAATAAATAATCACTAGTCTTTTAAAACAAAGAACTATATCAGTTTATACATACATCAATCAGAGTCAATATACAACTCAATACAACAATGGATAGTTATATAAACCTGTCCTCATACCGAATACACAGCGGAAATAAATAACAAGTACGGAAGTATGCTTCGCCATCCAGCTTATCTCCAAAGCTCCAGAATACCCAGAATATCCTGATAAAAATAACTCTAGGCTGCCCGTGTGGAAAATTATGGGCACCCAGAGTTTAGAAGGGAACAATAAACTCCGAGTCAGTCATGGTGACTGGTGTGAGATCGTAAAACAGTTATTTTCACAAAGAAAATAAAACAGATTCGCAATGCTTTTGGAAAATGAAACTACCATAAGACCTCCCGCCACACACACAATGCAAACGCAGAATTGGAGGAGATTTCTTCTTATGATAGTCAAAAATGCTTACTACGCCAATCATTGGATATTATTATTAATGTCTAGTGTGGAAAACATTTCGAAAGTATAATATTAATCTTAGCCAGCATAGACATTCCGAACTATGCCTACTATAGCTACCATCTAACAGTGGGGCGCCACCATAAGTAAATGGCAGGTTCTACAACTAATACCATACAAGGTTCGTATTGTTTCTTTGTATTTTCCAATAAATGGTCAGGCTAAGGAACTTCCTTTCCTCCTGCCGAATAGGATCGCCTCTGGCTGGACGTCCCGAGAGACAAACTGCTCTCTGCCAAACAAGGCCGGGTTACCCCTGTAACAGGTAACTCACGAATATGTCATCACCCGGTCCTTTGGGACCTTTATCCGAGCGCTCGGTAACCATCATCACACATAATAAATAAGTGTATCCACATGAGTAAGTATCTGGGCTCCATACCATGATACCACCCCTTTCCAGAAGGAAATGACATACCCTAAAGGGCGCGACCCTCATAACCTTGCCGCAACATTCCTGTTTCGACCATTTCCGGGTTGTTGAGGCCCTGACGAAGTCTCGTCCACAAAGCTACGCTTTTTTCAAAAAGCCACGCTTTGGGTCAACAGATGATCAACCTATGATCACAAAGATAAACGATAGAACAAATGATCATATCACAAATGATCAAACACTGATCATCACACAGCAACACTCAGCATGCCACATTACCAAATTGCGAATATATCGCTGATAAATTTCAACTACATAACCTCTGAGCTCGTACGTCTCAGAGAAGGGTGTTAAGCTAAGAGAATAAATTCTCTGCCACCAACAGAAATGTATTTGAAAGAAATCAGCTTTACATCTCAAATTGTAATGTCAGACACGTAACCATACAAGTCTGTTCCGGGATCGAACAGAACCGAAGGCACTTCTCACGAAGCCCTTGCAAATCCGGATAATTTCCAATCACGTCCGGACTTCCCGTCACTAAGGGTGATAAAACCTCTAAATCGAAGATCAACCGATGTAGAGTAACTCGACGGTAATCCTTCCGTTTTCAAAAATATCCGGTCTTCAACACCGGTCATCAAATGCGATTCATAACGACGTATCACATATTCGGAATGGGTTATACGACCCCATGGTCCTTTCCCGGCTAATCCGAATAGTGAGCGCTTATTCAAAAATAAGTGTGGCATTCAAATTCATCCAATTCACAAGAAATACCTATTCAAGGTAATTATTGATAGTCGGTTATTTAACTATCAATAAAGATGCGCAACATCATCAGATTCCAAATAATTCTCCAATTTATTTATTTTCCAAAATATCTTTACTAGATATAAAATTTCCACACTTCAAAAATAAATCAACATTTATTTTTCTAAACAATTTCCCTTTCCTTTATAAATTCCATAGTGAATTTATATTTTCAAATATCTACTCATATACGATTTTCAATCGATTTCAAATATTGCTTTCCCAAACATAACCATTTTATTCAATAATATATTCACTGTCCAAAATCGTGAATATAATTCACTTAACTATATTTCAATACTCTCTACACATTTTATTTCAAGGATAATTCGCTATCCAAAATCGCGAATATATTTCCTTTAATAACCTTCTACATTTAATTTATCAAATTCAATTGATTTCAAATTTATAAAACAACGTTTATAAATTCTATTTCTATTTTCTAATTTCGATTTTATAAATCTCCTTTAACGACCAATTCAATTTATAACTCAATGTATATACCAAAAATCCATATTATAAGTTAAATACTTATAATTCATTTATTTTACAAAATCATTTTCATTTATAAGTTCACAATTTATAAATTTCATTTACTTATGAATTCTTAAAAATTCATTTTAACGCTTATAAAAACTTGTTTTATAATACCAATATTTTAAAGTTATAAATATCAATTTTATACATCTTTTCAATAAACCGTTTATAATACTTAAAAATTCTCAATTTAACCCATTTTATAAATTTCTTAACCTTTATTTCAAAAATCACAATTTGGTTATATTTCACCAAAAATCTTAACTTTTATAACTTTAAAATTTTAGACGTTTATTCATTTGAAATAAATCAATTCAATAATTCAATAAAACGTCTACTTTCAAAAATCACTTTAAGAATCCTTTTAAAGTAAAAGTCGTTATTTTTAAACTTCAAAACTGAATCCGATGATGCAACGGCACCAATTAGTCAATCACAACAGCAAACATCATATATCAATATGATAACAGAATATACCACAATATCTGTAAATAAATAAATATAGTTGAGGAATCCAGTTGGATCCCTCCAACCTGTTTCCCTACATCCACAGACGTTAGCACAATACCAATTCCACTTCGAGGTGGAATATCGTGGTATATGGGTTTTATAAAAATCATCCGCTTACTAACGGCGCAATAAGGTCTCATCCGCTATACGAGGCGGGAAATCAATCAATCCAATATATACATATGCCAATATGTATATATTGCTATATATATATAGATATATCCTACTATATCTAATATCACATCCAATCATCAAGCAATCAATCAATAACTGTAAAATCAACTTTACATTCGAGTGAGAAGATCTCACCTTTGCTTTTATTTGCAATCCAGTTTGTTTTCTTTCAGATATTGACCTTGTATAAACAATTTATACAATGTATTAATATTCAAATAATTCGAATAACCAATTTATTTCCCTTTTGAAATAGATTGAATAAATTAATTATTAAATTTCCTCTTAAAAATCATTTTCAGTAACTAAAACAATTAGATAATTTTTTTTATTAACAAATCTATCTTTATCGTATATTATAAAATTACCAGTAAATGAAATTAGTTATATTTGTATATTCACTTTACTCTTTTCTTCGAAAATAATCCATTTTATTCTCAACTTCATATATATAAAATATCTTCTGTTTTCTAAACTATATATATATTTTCTGAAATGAAAATTTCTATTTTAACTTTATATATTTCTCTTATCTGTTTTTTTTTCTCTGCGTGTATAAATACACGAATATAAATTTAAACTAAATTAAATTTTTAAAAACAATACCTAACTGCCGAAACCACTAGACCGTGGCCACAAACAAGATGAACCCGAGACTTCAACCTATCGTCACTTCCCCGATTTCCAACCCCCACGTGATTCCACTTCGAAGTCGAACAGCAACACAAATTTCAATTGCCTCCTCTTGACAGCGTATGCCCACGCGACTCGAGACCTCTCAACGCATGCCCTAGCCTCGCGAGCCCCAACCCAAATCGAATCGAACAAGACCATCTCCAACTCGCTGCCACCGAAACGAAACCATGAACTGAGATGCTACTGCTTCCCAACCAAGCTCGCGATCCATCCCAACCCCACGTGCATCAATCATTTGTCTCCCCTTCATCTCGTACGCGAGATCGAATTCGATTCGCAGTGCCATAAAATTATCGCGAGGAGGCCTCGATCGCGATTTCAAAACAATCGAACGCGAGTCCATTCTCGGTTGAATTTCGAACAGAGAAAGGGGAAGAGGGAACTCGATTTGAAGAAGAGTGAATAAGAGGTTGTGCCCATTTTTTTTTCTCTCGGCCATTGTTTTTATTTTTGTTTTGATTTCGTTTTGTTGACTAAAGAAGGAAAAGAGGGGAACGAGGTATTTCGTTTGAATTCGGCCTGTTGAATAATTTAAAGCAGACGCGTGTTATCTGGAAGGACGCGTGTTGAAATTGAAGACAGATGTTAGATTAGGATAAGCACTTGTACCTGATTAAGCAGAGAAAAAGTAGTTGTGGGGATTTGACCAGCTTTTTAGACCGACTATTTAAATTAAATTTCGATATAAATTCAGTGCGTTTATATATTGTACGCTCACACAACCACTCCAAATATTACGAAAATTGAAATCCGATAATAATACAATATTACGGATCCAATGGAACTGGTTTCGTCAATTTCCGAGACGGTGCACCGGACCGCTATTTTTAAATTCAATTTAAACGATATAAATTCAAAACTGAACATAACAGTTCCAAATTCAATTCTGAAAGTTCCAGTACCTTCAGAATTATTAATATAAATTTTCTAAGCCTTCAGATTATTTTTAATCAGCTCAAAACTGAAGATTCAAAATTTTACCCAAATTAAATAATTAAATCGCCAAATTCACTTTGATATTCGAATTTTCAAATTAAATTATCATTCAAATATTTAAACTCATTTAAATATTCACTTTTTAAATATCAAAAATCCAGGGTCGTTACAATCTTCCCCCCTAAAAGAATTTCGTCCCGAAATTACAAGTAAAGAAGAATGCTCCAATTACCATTAACTATTTTCTTAAATCCAAATAGTTTTAACAAATTTTCAAACCCAAATCTTTTTATTAAAGATTTGTTATCACTTCAACTAACTTTCCAAACATTTTCATAGTTTTCAAACTACTTTGTTTTACTTCAGAATTCAAATTCAAATTTAAATTCAAATTTTGAATTATCCAAAATTTCTCAAAAATTTTCTAACTCTCGAAATTTTCGAAAAATTTCGCCAGCATCTCCTTTGCGCGGCTAGCACGGTACGACTACAAAACGTCCCTACGGACTCTCAGATTTCAAAAAGAAAAGAAAAAGCCAAGCGACTAGACAAGAAAATCATCAAATCTCATATTGAAATTCAAATACTTACCTTTTGTCGAGCAATTCAAATTTACCTTCAAAATCAAATCCAATTCCTTTATACATCTGTATATCCTACTAGCCATAATATCTAGTTACATATTCAAACATTTTGCACATTTTATTACAAAATTTTCAACATATACTTCTTATACATTTCTAATTCACTATTGAAGTTATATATTCTTTTCATTCAATTTTACATTTCAATTTCATTTGAATTCAATTCACAATTCCAATCTAATTTGGATTTAGTTTACTTCTGGATATTGAATTTAATTATCTTTCATTCATAACTGCACTATTTTAGATTAGTTCCAATTACTAATTCATTACAAATTCTAATCCACTTAATTCAAATTTGTTTCCAACATTCAGTTTCAATTCCAGTTTTATTCTTATTCAATCATCAACTTAGAATGATTTCAATATCAAAATTTACTTAAGAATTTCACTCTTCATTTCGTAGGTTCAATATAAATATTCCATATACACATTATATTTATTTTCAATTTACCACTTCGGTTAAATCTACTTACATTTAAACTGGATTTCAAATTCCATATGAATTTTAATTTCTCTTTCAATTCACATTTATAATTATTCAATTCAATTCTACTGCTTACAACTTCAAAATGAATCTCAATTTTCAATTTCACTTTCATTTATAATTATTGAATTCAATTTATTTCCAAATCATATCTACTTTATCATTTCTTCAATTAGTTTAGATTACTAATTTTATTTCAATACTTTACTTTACAAATTTGAAATGAATTTTTCAACATTCAATTTTCTTTCATGTACTTGCAATTGCAAATTTATTCATTCATTCACAATTTTATTTTTATAATTCAATACTCAATTCCAATTCATTTGTTACTACTCCAAATTTATTTTCAACTTAATAAATTTTCTTTAAGTAATCATTTCACTTTATTTAATTGATTCACTTGTACTTACATTAATTTAACTTCATCCTTTAAGTTAAATTTATTCTATCAAAAATTCAAATTGTATAAGTTATCAACTTAATAATATTTCATAAATATTTTTTTTATAGTATTCCAGAGTCTTACCAACATTTAAAAATCATTTTTGAAAACAATTCAAATTACCCTTTGAATTTCCAAAACAAAACCCAAATTTTTCCAAACAACTTCCTTTAAAAACAATTTGGCAGCAATTCCTCTTTTGGAAATCCGAAAATGAACATCGATGATGCTGCAGTCATTACCGAAGTTATTTTCCAGCGACCGAAAAGAGTTTAGAGCTTTTCATTCCTTCAGAATACTTTTCAAAACCTTTGAAATTCATTTTCAAATCAAAAAGATTTAAACTTTCCAAATCTCCAAAATTTTCAAATTCTTTTCAAAACATTTCCAAATACTTCTCTGGAATTCTACTTCCAATTATAAGTCACATTTATAATTTACATTCTTAAATTTCATTTGTATAGGGGTTTATTTCTTAACTTTGGAGTTATGATTTCAATTTCTTATTCAATTTCGTATAATGATGATAACATTTTAATATTATCACTTTCCTAACAAACATGCAACCATATACTATGATAATTCATAGAAAATTATTTCTTTTGTATACAAAAATAGTTTTGGGCAAAATTATTTCATTCACCCTATTTAAAACAATACTGTGTCCGTTTATCTTGTTTAAGAGTTTAGAAACCCCTATCGATTACAGTTAGCTAGACTGCACCGACCAGAATCTATAAACAATCAACCGATAAGTCAACATAATACAAAAAAAAAATTTATATTCACTAACAAATACGCACTCATATCTATTAATACACTCAACTCATTCTAGAGTACTACTGACTATATCTCTAATGAGTAACACCCAACAGAGCAGGGTTGTCGCTTAACCATATGCTCTGATACCACTTGTAACAATCTGATTTTTCGACGCTCGAAAGTCGACATTAATACGTCCACTATATCAAATGCCGCACAATCGAATGCCGGAAAACCGAACCATTAGGGTTAAAAGAAGAGGTAGAAGAAAGAGAGAAGAAGAACAACATAACAACATCAGAAACAAAACAATATCAGAATCTCACATATCGCAGCGGAACAATATATAATAAATAATCACTAGTCTTTTAAAACAAAGAACTATATCAGTTTATACATACATCAATCAGGGTCAATATACAACTCAATACAACAATGGACAGTTATATAAACCTGTCCTCATACCGAATACACAACGGAAACAAATAACAAGTACGGAAGTACGCTTCGCCATCCAGCTTATCTCCAAAGCTCCAGAATACCCAGAATATCCTGATAAAAATAACTCTAGGCTGCCCGTGTGGAAAATTATGGGCACCCAGAGTTTAGAAGGGAACAATAAACTCCGAGTCAGTCATGGTGACTGGTGTGAGATCGTAAAACAGTTATTTTCACAAAGAAAATAAAACAGATTCGCAATGCTTTTGGAAAATGAAACTACCATAAGACCTCCCGCCACACACACAATGCAAACGCAGAATTGTAGGAGATTTCTTCTTATGATAGTCAAAGATGCTTACTACGCCAATCATTGGATATTATTATTAATGTCTAGTGTGGAAAACATTTCGAAAGTCTAATATTAATCTTAGCCAGCATAGACATTCTGAACTATGCCTACTATAGCTACCATCTAAACAGTGGGGCGCCACCATAAGTAAATGGCAGGTTCTACAACTAATACCGTACAAGGTTCGTATTGTTTCTTTGGATTTTCTAATAAATGGTCAGGCTAAGGAACTTCCTTTCCTCCTACCGAATAGGATCGCCTCTGGCTGGACGTCCCGAGAGACAAACTGCTCTCTGCCAAACAAGGCCGGGTTACCCCTGTAATAGGTAACTCACGAATATGTCATCACCCGGTCCTTTGGGACCTTTATCCAAGCGCTCGGTAACCATCATCACACATAATAAATAAGTGTATCCACATGAGTAAGTATATGGGCTCCATACCATGATACCACTCCTTTCCAGAAGGAAATGACATACCCTAAAGGGCGCGACCCTCATAACCTTGCCGCAACATTCCTGTTTCGACCATTTCTGGGTTGTTGAGGCCCTGACGAAGTCTCGTCCACAAAGCTACGCTTTTTTCAAAAAGCCACGCTTTGGGTCAACAGATGATCAACCTATGATCACAAAGATAAACGATCAAACAAATGATCATATCACAAATGATCAAACACTGATCATCACACAGCAACACTCAGCATGCCACATTACCAAATTGCGAATATATCGCTGATAAATTTCAACTACATAACCTCTGAGCTCGTACGTCTCAGAGAAGGGTGTTAAGCTAAGAGAATAAATTCTCCGCCACCAACAGAAATGTATTTGAAAGAAATCAGCTTTACATCTCAAATTGTAATGTCAGACACGTAACCATACAAGTCTGTTCCGGGATCGAACAGAACCGAAGGCACTTCTCACGAAGCCCTTGCAAATCCGGATAATTTCCAATCACGTCCGGACTTCCCGTCACTAAGGGTGATAAAACCTCTAAATCGAAGATCAACCGATGTAGAGTAACTCGACGGTAATCCTTCCGTTTTCAAAAATATCCGGTCTTCAACACCGGTCATCAAATGCGATTCATAACGACGTATCACATATTCGGAATGGGTTATACAACCCCATGGTCCTTTCCCGGCTAATCCGAATAGTGAGCGCTTATTCAAAAATAAGTGTGGCATTCAAATTCATCCAATTCACAACAAATACCTATTCAAGGTAATTATTGATAGTCGGTTTTAACTATCAATAAAGATGCGCAACATCATCAGATTCCACATAATTCTCCAATTTATTTATTTTCCAAAATATCTTTACTAGATATAAAATTTCCACACTTCAAAAATAAATCAACATTTATTTTTCTAATCAATTTCCCTTTCCTTTATAAATTCCATAGTGAATTTATATTTTCAAATATCTACTCATATACGATTTTCAATCGATTTCAAATATTGCTTTCCCAAACATAACCATTTTATTCAATAATATATTCACTATCCAAAATCGTGAATATAATTCACTTAACTATATTTCAATACTCTCTACACATTTTATTTCAAGGATAATTCGCTATCCAAAATCACGAATATATTTCCTTTAATAACCTTCTACATTTAATTTATCAAATTCAATTGATTTCAAATTTATAAAACAACGTTTATAAATTCTATTTCTATTTTCTAATTTCGATTTTATAAATCTCCTTTAACGACCAATTCAATTTATAACTCAATGTATATACCAAAAATCCATATTATAAGTTAAATACTTATAATTCATTTATTTTACAAAATCATTTTCATTTATAAGTTCACAATTTATAAATTTCATTTACTTATGAATTCTTAAAAATTCATTTTAACGCTTATAAAAACTTGTTTTATAATACCAATATTTTAAAGTTATAAATATCAATTTTATACATCTTTTCAATAAACCGTTTATAATACATAAAAATTCTCAATTTAACCCATTTTATAAATTTCTTAACCTTTATTTCATAAATCACAATTTGGTTATATTTCACCAAAAATCTTAACTTTTATAACTTTAAAATTTTAGACGTTTATTCATTTGAAATAAATCAATTCAATAATTCAATAAAACGTCTACTTTCAAAAATCACTTTAAGAATCCTTTTAAAGTAAAAGTCATTATTTTTAAACTTCAAACCTGAATCCGACGATGCAACAACACCAATTAGTCAATCACAACAGCAAACATCATATATCAATATGATAACAGAATATACCACAATATCTGTAAATAAATAAATACAGTTGAGGAATCCAGTTGGATCCCTCCAACCTGTTTCCCTGCATCCACAGACGTTAGCACAATACCAATTCCACTTCGAGGTAGAATATCGCGGTATATGGGTTTTATAAAAATCATCCGCTTACTAACGGCGCAATAGGGTCTCATCCGCTATACGAGGCGGGAAATCAATCAATCCAATATATACATATGCCAATATTTATATATTGCTATATATATAGATATATCCTACTATATCTAATATCACATCCAAACATCAAGCAATCAATCAATAACTGTAAAATCAACTTTACATTCGAGTGAGAAGATCTCACCTTTGCTTTTATTTGCAATCCATTTCCAATCCAGTTTGTTTTCTTTCAGATATTGACCTTGTATAAACAATTTATACAATGTATTAATATTCAAATAATTCGAATAACCAATTTATTTCCCTTTTGAAATAGATTGAATAAATTAATTATTAAATTTCCTCTTAAAAATCATTTTCAGTAACTAAAACAATTAGATAATTTTTTTTATTAACAAATCTATCTTTATCGTATATTATAAAATTACCAGTAAATGAAATTAGTTATATTTGTATATTCACTTTACTCTTCTCTTCGAAAATAATCCATTTTATTCTCAACTTCATATATATAAAGTATCTTCTGTTTTCTAAACTATATACATATTTTCTGAAATGAAAATTTCTATTTTAACTTTATATATTTCTCTTTTCTATTTTTTTTTCTTTGCGTGTATAAATACACGAATATAAATTTAAACTAAATTAAATTTTTAAAAACAATACCTAACTGCCGAAACCACCAGACCGTGGCCACAAACAAGACGAACCCGAGACTTCAACTCATCGTCACTTCCCCGATTGCCAACCCCCACGTGATTCCACTTCGAAGTCGAACAGCAACCCAAATTTCAATTGCCTCCTCTTGACAGCGTATGCCCACGCGACTCGAGACCTCTCAACGCATGCCCTAGCCTCGCGAGCCCCAACCCAAATCGAATCGAACAAGACCATCTCCAACTCGCTGCCACCGAAACGAAACCATGAACTGAGATGCTACTGCTTTCCAACCAAGCTCGCGATCCATCCCAACCCTACGCGCGTCAATCATTTGTCTCCCCTTCATCTCGTACGCGAGATCGAATTTGATTCGCCGTGCCATAAAATTATCGCGAGGAGGCCTCGATCGCGATTTCAAAACAATCGAACGCGAGTCCATTCTCGGTTGAATTTCGAACAGAGAAAGGGGAAGAGGGAACTCTATTTGAAGAAGAGTGAATAAGAGGCTGTGCCCATTTTTTTTCTCTCGGCCATTGTTTTTATTTTTGTTTTGATTTCGTTCTGTTGACTAAAGAAGGAAAAGAGGGGAACAAGGTATTTCGTTTGAATTCGGCCTGTTGAATAATTTAAAGCAGACGCGTGTTATCTGGAAGGACGCGTGTTGAAATTGAAGACAGATGTTAGATTAGGATAAGCACTTGTACGTGATTAAGCAGAGAAAAAGTAGTTGTGGGGATTTGACCAGCTTTTTAGACCGACTATTTAAATTAAATTTCGATATAAATTCAGTGCGTTTATATATTGTACGCTCACACAACCACTCCAAATATTACGAAAATTGAAATCCGATAATAATACAATATTACGGATCTAATGGAACTGGTTTCGTCAATTTCTGAGACGGTGCACCGGACCGCTATTTTTAAATTCAATTTAAACGATATAAATTCAAAACTGAACAGAACAGTTCCAAATTCAATTCTGAAAGTTCCAGTACCTTCAGAATTATTAATATAAATTTTCTAAGCCTTCAGATTATTTTTAATCAGCTCAAAACTGAAGATTCAAAATTTTACCCAGATTAAATAATTAAATTCAATAATTAAATCGCCAAATTCACTTTGATATTCGAATTTTCAAATTAAATTATCATTCAAATATTTAAACTCATTTAAATATTCACTTTTTAAATATCAAAAATCCAGGGTCGTTACAATCCCGGTCGGATTTTCCATCACTTAGGGGATCTCTATACCAGGAGCTACCTAGTGCAGAGACAATCGACGAGTTATTCTTTCGTTCTCGTGAATACTCGGTCTTCATCACCGGTCTTCAAATGCTATCCATATACGACGTATCACTTATTCGGAATGGGTTATGTGACACAAAGGTCCTCTCCCAGCTGAACCAAATAGTGAGCGCAATATACAAAACATATGGATATGGGATTTCAATTAAGTCACAACTTATTACCCAAAACTTTCTTTTAAATGGTTTAAACAAATTACCATTTTCAAATCTTTAAACAAAAAGATTCATTTTAACAACCTACAGGTTTAAACAATTTCCACATTTTAATCTTTTAAACAAAAGATTCATTCACAGATTTTCCAAATTAATTTCCATTTCAATTTAACTCGTTAAATCTTTAAATCAAAGATTTAACTTATAGCTTTCAAAACAATTTCATTTCAAATGGTTTAAATAAATCATCATTTTAAATCTGTTAAAAATAAATAGATTTAACTCATAGCTTTCAAAAAGAATTCACTTATAACTTAGAAAACCATTTTTCAATTCAATCTTGAAATTCCTTTAATTAAACGAGAATTTCATTTCTTATATGAAAGCTTTTATCATTTGAAAACAAACAGTTTTCGTTTTCAGAAAATCTGATTCATTTATACGAGATAAAGTCCTTGGGTTACACTACAACAAAAAGACCATATTACAACTGTATTTTTACAACTGCTAAAAAATGGCAGTTGTAATAAAGGTTTTTTACAACTCTTTTTTTCAGAAAGTTGTAATAAACTTATTTTCAACAACTCTTTTATTTCGCCAGTTGTAATAGATGCCTATTACAACCTTTCTTTTTTGCCAGTTGTAATAGATACCTATTTTTAACAACATTTCATTTTTGTTAGTTGTAATAGATGCCTATTACAACCTTTTTCGTTTGCTAGTTGTAATAAATATCTATTTTTAACAACTCTTTATTGAATATATGAAAATTTCAAAATTAGAGAATTATGAAAATTACATTGCAAATCATTGCTTCCATATGCATATAGAGATTTTCTTTTGTAACTATCTTTATTGACATATGCAAGTTTTGAATATGTTTAATTATAGTTGTTTAAAATAGTGTAATAACTAACCATTAGTAATTTATAATTAGTAATTAAAGAAGTCTTTTTTAACCAAATTTCACTGAGTAAATAATAGGTCTGGCTAGCATCACTCTTTCGTCAAATTTACTTTTCCCACTATGGTTTTTTCATTTTTCCGCTTCATAATAGAAATCGTGTTGCATCTAAATTTACTTCATTCTCCACTGCTAATATCATTTTTGGCTAAATGGCTAAGTTCCCCAAAATCCCTAACCCTAAAACCAAAATCACTTCCTTTCCTACTCCGATCACTCTCGTCCCTTTGTTTAACCCGTTTGTCCTTCGCAACCCTTCGTCCTTCAAAGAGTTCGTGCGCCTATACAAGATCAATAACGAGCTTGGCTACGGGGAGTTCGACGTCACTCGTTGCTGTGTGGATCTCGACATCGGGGATGTGTTCGCATGCAAAATGAAGCACGTAGTTTCGAGCAACTCGGTGGGGTTGTATTTGGAAGTGAGGATGGTTGTCTAATTGCAGATTTAGAAGTGGAAGCGCCTTCGAGCAACCCATTCGTCTCAGGTATTCGTTGATTAATAATTCATTTTTGAATTTCAAAAATCACTCTAGCTAATTATATGATTTGCAGATCGTTTTGGTTGTTGATGCACAGAGTTGATCACGAGTATGATTATTTGTTAAGATTGTGTTGATCGGAGATTCAGGAGTCGGAAAATCGAATATTTTGTCGAGATTCACAAGGAATGAATTTTGTTTGGAATCAAAATCGATGGTCGGCGTTGAATTCGCTACCAGAACTCTTCAGGTATTATCATTATTTCTACAGCATGTTCTTATTTTTTAAATCTTTTTCTCGATTTAAGTGTTATTAGGATTTGAAGTAGATCTAGAATTTCATGGCTTCGTCCATGTATCTATATCTTATGTGGATTTGACTAGGGACTTGAATTGTTAGAACTGAATTGTTTGAAATTATCGAATCAGGAGCTCTTGAAAATTTGTGTTTTATTGGTAATTCCTGAAAATATCGAGGAGATCTTGATTCGGAATAGAGATAGTTCTTTGCTAATAATTGTAATCCAACCAACCAGCAGACCTTAATATGTCAATATTGTTTGTAAGTGAACATAACATTGATTAATAGCCAATTAACCAGGTTGAGGAGAAAAAAATAAAATGATTGTTGGAGGTGTTGAATTCGACCTTACGCGTATGTTCTATCTTCTAAGTTTGTGTTACTACATTGCAATTAGAGTGTAGTTTTCCATATACATATAATACTGTAAGATAACAAATCTACATAGGATACCAATTAATTAATTAGAACTTACTTAATTTTATGAGTTTTTGGACAGAACACCTTTTTACATTGAGAGAAGTAGACAATAAAGTTATGTAGTGTGGTTTTGTTGTTACTCAGTATAAAATTCTATTACTTGGTGCGGTTTTTGTGGAATGTAGCTCCAGTAAGTGAAATCAGTGGCCAGGTTGATAAAGATGACGAGTTAAGGATAAAAAGCCGAATAGATAGAAAAGTTAATGGATTTGTGCAATACATGGCATTAGGAAGTGAGCACACTTCAAAGAAAGAACAATTTCAAGCAGTTTTGTGACGCCCCACCTCTATACCCACGCTAGCCAAGAACACTACGGTGTAGTGCTGTCAACTAGCACGGAGAATAAGGCTGTTGAGGAGCGACCATCTATGTAATTGCTTTGTGCGAGCACCGATATGTCAGATAATAAAACATTGCATTTCATCTTTAGAGGAAATCCGACATACCGATACAAACTCAAAGCTACTACATAGTGGCTATAATAGTTTAGGACAATAGATATAAAAATAACACAGATAACATAAATGCGGAATACAGATGGAACGAAAAGTCTCATATATATAATAACTGATATCAGTTACAATACATTTGACACAATAAAAATGATACAACTACAACTGTCGACTCAAGAAGTTATATATACAAGTACATTATCGACTAATATACATGAATACATTATCATCTTAAAACAGACACACTAACTACTACAACAAGACGAAGACCACTTCAAGTGATATAAAAAGTCTTCATAGCTCTAGCAGCAACCCAAAGCTAAAAATCTACAACCTGTAAATACTCGGTCTGACACGAGTATTACATTCAAAAGAAAATAATACCCGGATCGGTCTAATTCAAACTCAGTTATTAATGCATGGAAGCAATAATAATCAAATAGATGACAGTCACAATAATTTCCGTCTATCCAATCCTTTTAACAAAGAAATCGGATAACTAAAAATATAACACTTAACAGTGTTAAGCAAAAATCAGCAGATTTAAATCATCAACAGAGATAAATAAAAAATTATCAAATCGACTAAATCAATTCAAAACTGACAATTCTGGGTGGCTGTGGTGCATGCACGCGTGCACTGCCTCGCCACCACCGAATATAAAGTCACCACCACAATGAAACTGCAGTGGCAAACAGATATAAGGACAAAGGCAGGATGCAACTAAACTGCAGAAAAGTCATCAACAGTTCAAGCATATACAGCAATAGAGACGAATTCGAGTACATCATGAAGCAGAACCAAGTGCGGTTCAACTGAGATGGACAACTCGAGAATAAACATGTACAAATGATCGAGTGATCAATATGGCAACACAGATGTGCAAATGAAGAAGTCTCGAACTCAAGACAGTATGGAAGGCAAAAATACAGAACCAACAAACAAGATCAAAGGCAAGGCAATGCACAATGTAGACTTCAAGTCAAGTGCACATCATATCGTGTGCAGCTCAATGCACAAAGACTATGGCACAAGCAAATGAACAACAAGGAAATCAAGCAGTGATCACATAGACAACAAGACCATCGGCATGAAAACAATAAACATAGACCAGACAGTTGAACATCAGAGTACAAATGTAATCAAGTGTACAACACAATGCAACTCAAAGAACAGTGCATCAATAAACTGCAACTACAATGTCAACAATAACTAGAAATGTGGATACCAAGTGATACAAATGAAGTGCATAAGCACAACCGGGTCCAAACAGCAATTACATGAGGAGATAGACCAGATCAGTAATCAGATGAACAAATATCACAAATGCAGACAGGCCAGAGTCAAAGTACACAAGTGAATCAAATGCCAACAAGAACAGATGAACATCAGTGCAGACAAGTAGGAATTCAAACATGAAATGGAGAACATCATTGCAAGTGCAACAGGTAGAAGATGATGCAGTGAAGCATGTACAAGAGCAGTACATACAAGGGCAGTACATGTAACGACCCTGAAATTTCAAAATTTCAAATTGAGAATATTTAATTAATTTTAAATATTTGAAATGATGATTTGACTTGAATTTCAAATTATCAGAATGAATTGGCGATTAAATTTTTGAATTTAATCTATTGAAAGTTGAATAAAATTTGAATCTTCAATTTTAAGCCGGTTAAAAATAATTTAAAGGCTTAGAAAATTCATATTGATAATACTGAAGGTAATAGAAGCTTCAGAATTGAATTTGAAAACGATTTGTTCAGTTTTGAAATTATATCGTTTAAATTGAAAATAAGAATAGTCTTCCGAGGCACAGTATCAGAATTTGACGAAACAAGTTTCATTGGGTCCGTAATATTGAATTATTACTGGATTTCAATTTTCGTATTTATCAGAATTGTTTTGTGAATATATGGCGGGTAAACGTGTAGAGAATTTAATCGAATTCAAATTGAATTTCTGTAACAACCTGGATTTTCACCCGAATTATAATCATCGATAAACGATTAAAGTTGACAGATAATTTGTTGTTATTGTTGGAAAATTTTATAACGATAAAATCTTCGTAAATTAATGATTTAGTATCGATTGTTAATTTCTGTTTGAATTTGGAAATTGTAAATCGATTAAAATTCTTTTATCAAATTTTATTAATACGAAATGAATATATATACATAGTTTAGATTTTAACAACAAAATTTAACAAAACAAATTTAAGAAAGTAATTACCAAGAAAACAAAATTAGATTTAAAAGAGAGGAAAAAAAAAGAAAAAAATAAACCCATACCCCTCAAATAATATCAGCCCATACCCTTATCACCAGCCCATTCTTCTGCCATACCCCCACGTCTCCCCCTTTCCTTTATCTCATTCATTCGTGCCCTAAACAAAAGCGAGAAGAGAAAAATGGCGGCGAGAGGAAACTAGGGCTTCGGCGATTCGATCTTCTGGCTTCGACTTCCTTCGATTTTCGCTCGTCTCCAAAAGCTAGGGCTGGATAAAACTCGAAGAGGCTCCGACCTTCGAAGCTCGTTCCATCGATGCTTTCTTCGTTCCTTGCTCTCGACCCATTTGCTAAGGTGAGTGACTCCCCCTTCACTCACATCTAATTCCAGCTCGGTAAAGTGTTTTGGTTGTTTATTTAGTCTTGCCGATGATGATGTTAGGGTTTTATATGAGTTCGATCTCCTTACTTTTCGTTCGTCTGATTCTTTCAATATTTAGCTTCGGCCATTCGATTTTGTTTGAATGTTTGAGTTTTCCTCTGACTAGTTCATAATCGTATATGCTTGATTTTGCACAGATATATGACCTTTTCAAATTTGTTTAGTTTCGTACATACTTGCGGTCACGGCTTTGACTTGTTTGAAATTCTCGGCTTTGAACCTACTAGGGTTTCGTGACGTTCTCTGTTGACTTCGACTCTGGCCATCTTCTCTGTTGCACTAGTAGTTGCATTTCATTCCATGTTTACTTGCATACCTTGTAGTTGATTTCTGTTTTGGGACTGTTGCACTGTCTTCGTTTGGATGGTGACGATTTCATTGATTTTCAAAATTCATATAAATCGATAATGAACTTCGGCACTGACTTTAAAAAAAAAAAAATGAATGAGTTTTATCACTTATCTTCGAACTTGTTTAACATTGTATATTTTGATCTCGGTCAATTTTGGTTTCGTGGATTTCATTCATCCTGTAGCATTTCTTTACATCGCTGTTTCATTTAGTTTTTCACTTGTTCGAGTTTGATTTCTACCTTGGATCGAATGCTCGAGTCTTTGTCTTTCTGTAGTTGGTCTTGTTGCAGTTTTATTGTGTGATGTTGCATCACTTGATATTGCCTCTGGTTACTATCTTGATATGAAACGGCTACCTGCAAGAGTTGTTCAACTTTGATTTCTTTAAGCTTTGACTGTGCACTTGTTTGATTTTGATAAACTCATGGCATTGACTAAAGTTTGAAACTGAATTTGTGAAAGTATTTGAGTTCGACACTGTTTTGATTTTTGCAATCTACTGCTTACTTATTGGCATGTCTTCATATGTGTTCATAGATACATTGTACGTGTTTATGCATGTATTATTGAATTTGCACTGCAATTATCTTGGTTCAAAACTGGAAATTGTTGTTGGCATCACTTGTTGATTGCACCTGATGGCTTTGTTATTAATTTGTTTGAACTTGATCACTGGAGTCTGCACCTGCTTATCTACATAAGTTTGCTGTATCATCATTTCATATTTACTCGAGGCATGCACTTAAATGTCAGTTTCATTTATACTTTAGTAGTACGGTCTCAAGCTCGAGTCTGATAGTTGCATTGTCCAGATCCACTGTTGCATTTGTTTGGTTGTTGCATCAGAGTCACATTTGTTTTCAGACCTGTAGCATGCATGTTGCCATCCCTTGGTGCAGTTTCATGTATTTTTTTTTGTTTATAGCCATTTCATTGTTGAGGCTGAATCACTGACTCGAGTTCTTCATTCCAGTCTTCACATATGTACATTGATCTGATCTGTTATAGTTGCATGTTGTTGCCATTGTAGTTGTACTGTCATTGGTGTCTGCACTTGAACTTGTTCTTGTAATTGTTCACTATAGCTGCATTTAAGTTGTTACTTGATCCACTTGAACTTGGGTCAGTGGTCTTACTGAAGTCCAGTTCTGTAAGACTGTTGTACCATGATTTTGAACTTACCTTAAGTAAAATTTGGGACTAGTTTATATGATGATTTTTGGGTTGGTTTGTATATGACACTTCACTGCTGTCTGCATTTTCGTTGCAGTTTTACCCTTGTCCCTTGTGGTGACTTTATATTCGGTGGTGGCGAGGCAGTGCACGCGTGCGTGCACTGCAGCCACCCAGAGTTGACAGTTTTGAATTGATATTTTTCTTTGCGTCGTGATGCATTGATCTTTTATGCCGTATTGGCGAGGCCGTACACGCGTGCGTGTACGGCAGCCAATAACACTGTTTATCTCTGTTGATGATTTAAATCTGCTGATTTATTGTTTAACACTGTTAAGTGTTATATTTTCGTTATCCGATTTCTTTGTTGAAAGAGTCGGATAGACGAGAATTATTGTGACTGTCGTCTATTTGATTATTACTGCCTATATGCACTAATAAACTGGTTTGAATTAGACTGACCTGTGTATTATTTTCTTTTGAATATAATACTCGGGTCAGACCGAGTATTTTTACAGCTTGAAGATTTTCGAGCAGCGAAGTTAGAGAGAGAGTAAAGAATCATTTATTTCAGTAGAAAATTGTATTTTATGATATTCCGCTGTATCAGTATTAAAATTGTATAAACTCTGATGTATATAAAAAGATTTATAGTAATGAAATAAATTCTCATTTGTTTTAATTGATTGTTATTATCTGTGTTTCTGTGGCCGATTCTGTTTAAACCTTATAAACTAAATAACAATTCGTCTTTTTGAACGTTTCTAGTTGGCTTAACTACCGACTGGAGGCGGTCAAAAGGGGGAATGTTACAAGGTGGTATCAGAGCTTTGGTTTACACAAAGCTTAGTTTATGATGTTTAATATGAATAGTTACTAGAAACACTTTAAAAGGAAACGTTTTTCAATTTTAAAGAAGTATAAAATCGTTTTTGAAAGTAAATAAAATTAAAAGGAATTTTGGGATTTGAAATTTAATGTTTGGAAAATCAATACGAAAAATTGATTTGAATTTAAATGAAAAACTGATTTGTGTCGAAATATAAATAAGATAAATGAATTTTTAATAGATCTTATACAAGTAAAGTGAATGTTGAATATGAAAATAAAGATTTTTAACTTAAGAAAAGTTAAATTGAATTGAGTTGGCATTAATATATATGGATTTGAAATTTAACTAAAGGAAGTTAAATAACTTGAATTTGATTTGATAAATTATTGAGATGGAAATTTAAACTTGAAAGATAAGTGATTATATAATATATGAATTGGAAAGTTTAAATTTATAAGTTGTATAACTTATAAAAATGAGAAGATTTAAGTAAAACCAGTTTTTAAATGGTTGAACAGTTTTGTTAAGTAAAACAAAATCTGAATTTTGAATGTGATATGAATTTGACTTTAGTAAAGTTAAATTAAATAGAATTTCAAATAAATTTGAGCCGAACTTAAGTTTTATGGTGAAAATAAATGCAAGTGAAGATAAAATGAAACATAGCTTAAGTAATATTGAATGAGGTTGAATTTGATATCAAAATGAATTAATAAAGTGAAGAATGAATATGAATTTGAGTTATATAAAGGAAATTCAACTTTAATTGTAAAAGTGAATTTGTGAATATGGTGAGTATAAGAATTCAATCAAAATTAGAATATAAACCAATTGAAATTAAGTGTGTTGAACCAAATTGAATGTAAGCAAAGTAAATAAATTTGGTTAAGTTGAATGTGCATTGGTTTTGCCAGTTGATCGTATGGAAATTCATTAAGTATTAATGAAATTGAATTTATGGAATTTGGAAGCTATGTAAATTGAATTCAAATTGAAAGATAAGTAAATTTAAATAGAATCAAATTTGATTTGAATTGAAGTAAACTGACTTGAATATGAATTAGTGAATGTGAACTAATTGAATATGAATGAATGTTAGTAGAAAATCCAATGTGAATGAATCAAATGCGGTTAGATTGGAAATCAAGTCGATGAATGATTTATTAAAGAACTAGTAGATTATTTTGGAAATGGAAAATTGATAAATTTATATAATAGTTTAAATTGGAATTTTTGAATTATTATAAACGGTTTAAATGGAAGATTTGAAAAGATTGATATTATATTGGAATTATAAAATGAATTTGTATAAGTGTTAAAAATGAAATATAAATGTATTTCATAAGTGAAGTTATAAAATGAATCGGAGTTGCGAAATAAAAGAATTTATAAGTAATTCACTTATAAATTAAAATTCTGATATAAAATTGAGTTATAAAGGAATGGGTTAATAAAGCAATTTTTATAAATTGAAGTCTTTATGAATAGGAATAGAATTTATAAACATTGTTTATAAATTCGAAACTGACTTATTTTGATAAGTAAATCTTTATAGTTTGTTAAAAGATGTATATTCACAATTTTGGACCGTGAATATAATATTGAATGAAATGGACATGTTTAGGAATGTGATATTTTAAAACGAAGTTAATTGTTTTAAAAAATTTGTTTTCAAAGGCATTGAATATCGAAACCATAGATTTCAACATTCATTGTTGAAATAGACGTTTTCGAATATAAGGAAATGGTGGACTATAACACTGTTGTTATAGTAAATGATTTCCGAAAGGAAATGTTTTGTATAGTATTGGGATTTATACATCTATCTAAATTTCGAATCCCTATACTAGTAATTTTGAGTTGTCGTAACGATGTTTTACGTAACATTCGTTTTAACTCAAATGAATATGTGAAAAAGAATGATTTCCTTAAAAGATGAAATATATACTTAATTTTGATTTAAGTATATCGAATATTTTCAAATGTTGAAAATAAATGGATTTGTGAATTACTTATTTTTAAATAAGTATGGAAATGTTTTTCCAAATATGAAATGTTGTGAATATATTCCGTAAGGAATAAATGATTTGAAATTCATTTTTGAAGTCGAAGTTGAAAAGTTAAATGAGAATTTGAACAATTTGTTCAATTTGAAATTTTTCAAAAAGATTGAATCGTTAAGTTAAAATTGAGTTTAACTTCGACATCAAAGACAATATAAGTTGAGCTTTGAATTTCAGATGATGATTTGGATTGTATGTCTAACATTGTGAATTGATGACATAGCAATTGATCTCTATTAAATATATATCTGTTGGTGGCGGAGAATTTATTCTCTTAGCTTAACACCCTTCTTTGAGACGTACGAGCTTAGAGGTTATATATCGATAGACATCAATTCTGTGTTGAGAATTGACGATGTAACGTGTAATTCAAATCGAATGTGAAAGTCGATAATAAATGGAATTATGAATATGAATTAGGTTTGAGATAACCTTAAATTTCCAAATCGACTTAGAGGAAAATTTTGAAATCCTCTATTTTGTTATGAATATGGATATGTAAGTTTTAGAACTTATATATATATGAATGCGGTAAATTTGAAACCGTTAGTTTAGAAAGACATTGTTATGGAAATCTTATGTATGTTTACATAGATGTTATATGTACGAAATGTGAAATGAAAGTACTACATATATGATATTATGTTTTCTAAACTGAGGATGTGGAAAAGTACCTTCCATTTATTATTAAAGAAGGTATTGGAACTCTCGATGAGTGTCCATTTGAAATTCGTAGCTACGTAGAATTTTAGTCAGAGTGACTATTTGAATCGGAAATCCTTCGCGATAGTTCATCGCGATGAGATTAGATTTGATTGATGATTAGCGTAATTTGAGGGGCGAGATGCCCACAGTTACAAGCGATTCCACTGGGATAGTGGCGTAACCGCCGAGTAAACTGCAATCTAATGCCAGGCGAAATTTGAGGGGCGTGATGCCTACAGACACGAGCGATTCTACTGGGATAGTAGCGTAACCGCCGTGTGTACTGCAATCTATGGCGACAACCATGGCGAAATTTAAGAGATGTGAAATCTACAGCCACAAGCGACTCTACTGGGATAGTAGCGTAACCGCCGGGTGGAACTGTAATCCATGGGGGAACGTGCTTTCCATATCCATTTTTTAAAAGAATTTTTAAAAGTATTTTTACTGGGAATTGAAGCAAGTATATTTAGTACTTGGAGATTTTTAGACCTGCGCCTGGCCAGCGTATGTCTAATGTCTGTGAGAACGAAGATGGACTTGTTAAATTTCGAGTTAGCAAGTATTTTCAAACTGTAAATAGCAAATCAATAATTTGAAATTAAAATTACATAATTCCTACCTAATGAACTAAGGAAGAGGATCTTTGAAATGTTTTGAAAGTCCACAGCTTTGGAAGAGATATATTATATAAATCTCTAACGTGAAGAATTTTAAGTTTGAATCTGAGTTGTAAATCGAAAATGTTGATAAAAAAACTTTTGGGTTTTGATTTTTGAAAATCATTGAACAAAGGAAATAATAAACAAAGCTAGTGAGATTAAACAAATAGAATGAATCCTATATTCATTTATTTGTAATAAGTTTTAAGTTAGTAAAATTTTTACTAGAGTATAAATATCGATGAAATTTTAACAACTTTTCCTTTTCGTGGACGAAAAGTTTTTAAGGAGGGGAGTTTGTAACGACCCTGAAATTTCAAAATTTCAAATTGAGAATATTTAATTAATTTTAAATATTTGAAATGATGATTTGACTTGAATTTCAAATTATCAGAATGAATTGGCGATTAAATTTTTGAATTTAATCTATTGAAAGTTGAATAAAATTTGAATCTTCAATTTTAAGCCGGTTAAAAATAATTTAAAGGCTTAGAAAATTCATATTGATAATACTGAAGGTAATAGAAGCTTCAGAATTGAATTTGAAAACGATTTGTTCAGTTTTGAAATTATATCGTTTAAATTGAAAATAAGAATAGTCTTCCGAGGCACAGTATCAGAATTTGACGAAACAAGTTTCATTGGGTCCGTAATATTGAATTATTACTGGATTTCAATTTTCGTATTTATCAAAATTGTTTTGTGAATATATGGCGGGTAAACGTGTAGAGAATTTAATCGAATTCAAATTGAATTTCTGTAACAACCTGGATTTTCACCCGAATTATAATCATCGATAAACGATTAAAGTTGACAGATAATTTGTTGTTATTGTTGGAAAATTTTATAACGATAAAATCTTCGTAAATTAATGATTTAGTATCGATTGTTAATTTCTGTTTGAATTTGGAAATTGTAAATCGATTAAAATTCTTTTATCAAATTTTATTAATACGAAATGAATATATATACATAGTTTAGATTTTAACAACAAAATTTAACAAAACAAATTTAAGAAACTAATTACCAAGAAAACAAAATTAGATTTTAAAGAGAGGAAAAAAAGAAAAAGAAAAAAATAAACCCATACCCCTTAAATAATATCAGCCCATACCCTTATCACCAGCCCATTCTTCTGCCATACCCCCACGTCTCCCCCTTTCCTTTATCTCATTCATTCGTGCCCTAAACAAAAGCGAGAAGAGAAAAATGGCGGCGAGAGGAAACTAGGGCTTCGGCGATTCGATCTTCTGGCTTCGACTTCCTTCGATTTTCGCTCGTCTCCAAAAGCTAGGGCTGGATAAAACTCGAAGAGGCTCCGACCTTCGAAGCTCGTTCCATCGATGCTTTCTTCGTTCCTTGCTCTCGACCCATTTGCTAAGGTGAGTGACTCCCCCTTCACTCACATCTAATTCCAGCTCGGTAAAGTGTTTTGGTTGTTTATTTAGTCTTGCCGATGATGATGTTAGGGTTTTATATGAGTTCGATCTCCTTACTTTTCGTTCGTCTGATTCTTTCAATATTTAGCTTCGGCCATTCGATTTTGTTTGAATGTTTGAGTTTTCCTCTGACTAGTTCATAATCGTATATGCTTGATTTTGCACAGATATATGACCTTTTCAAATTTGTTTAGTTTCGTATATACTTGCGGTCACGGCTTTGACTTGTTTGAAATTCTCGGCTTTGAACCTACTAGGGTTTCGTGACGTTCTCTGTTGACTTCGACTCTGGCCATCTTCTCTGTTGCACTAGTAGTTGCATTTCATTCCATGTTTACTTGCATACCTTGTAGTTGATTTCTGTTTTGGGACTGTTGCACTGTCTTCGTTTGGATGGTGACGATTTCATTGATTTTCAAAATTCATATAAATTGATAATGAACTTCGGCACTGACTTTAAAAAAAAAAAAAATGAATGAGTTTTATCACTTATCTTCGAACTTGTTTAACATTGTATATTTTGATCTCGGTCAATTTTGGTTTCGTGGATTTCATTCATCCTGTAGCATTTCTTTACATCGCTGTTTCATTTAGTTTTTCACTTGTTCGAGTTTGATTTCTACCTTGGATCGAATGCTCGAGTCTTTGTCTTTCTGTAGTTGGTCTTGTTGCAGTTTTATTGTGTGATGTTGCATCACTTGATATTGCCTCTGGTTACTATCTTGATATGAAACGGCTACCTGCAAGAGTTGTTCAACTTTGATTTCTTTAAGCTTTGACTGTGCACTTGTTTGATTTTGATAAACTCATGGCATTGACTTAAGTTTGAAACTGAATTTGTGAAAGTATTTGAGTTCGACACTGTTTTGATTTTTGCAATCTACTGCTTACTTATTGGCGTGTCTTCATATGTGTTCATAGATACATTGTATGTGTTTATGCATGTATTATTGAATTTGCACTGCAATTATCTTGGTTCAAAACTGGAAATTGTTGTTGGCATCACTTGTTGATTGCACCTGCTGGCTTTGTTATTAATTTGTTTGAACTTGATCAATGGAGTCTGCACCTGCTTATCTACATAAGTTTGCTGTATCATCATTTCATATTTACTCGAGGCATGCACTTGAATGTCAGTTTCATTTATACTTTAGTAGTACGGTCTCAAGCTCGAGTCTGATAGTTGCATTGTCCAGATCCACTGTTGCATTTGTTTGGTTGTTGCATCAGAGTCACATTTGTTTTCAGACCTGTAGCATGCATGTTGCCATCCCTTGGTGCAGTTTCATGTATTTTTTTTGTTTATAGCCATTTCATTGTTGAGGCTGAATCATTGACTTGAGTTCTTCATTCCAGTCTTCACATATGTACATTGATCTGATCTGTTATAGTTGCATGTTGTTGCCATTGTAGTTGTACTGTCATTGGTGTCTGCACTTGAACTTGTTCTTGTAATTGTTCACTATAGCTGCATTTAAGTTGTTACTTGATCCACTTGAACTTGGGTCAGTGGTCTTACTGAAGTCCAGTTCTGTAAGACTGTTGTACCATGATTTTGAACTTACCTTAAGTAAAATTTGGGACTAGTTTATATGATGATTTTTGGGTTGGTTTGTATATGACACTTCACTGCTGTCTGCATTTTCGTTGCAGTTTTACCCTTGTCCCTTGTGGTGACTTTATATTCGGTGGTGGCGAGGCAGTGCATGCGTGCGTGCACTGCAGCCACCCAGAGTTGACAGTTTTGAATTGATATTTTTCTTTGCGTCGTGATGCATTGATCTTTTATGCCGTATTGGCGAGGCCGTACACGCGTGCGTGTACGGCAGCCAATAACACTGTTTATCTCTGTTGATGATTTAAATCTGCTGATTTATTGTTTAACACTGTTAAGTGTTATATTTTCGTTATCCGATTTCTTTGTTGAAAGAGTCGGATAGACGAGAATTATTGTGACTGTCGTCTATTTGATTATTACTGCCTATATGCACTAATAAACTGGTTTGAATTAGACTGACCTGTGTATTATTTTCTTTTGAATATAATACTCGGGTCAGACCGAGTATTTTTACAGCTTGAAGATTTTCGAGCAGCGAAGTTAGAGAGAGAGTAAAGAATCATTTATTTCAGTAGAAAATTGTATTTTATGATATTCCGCTGTATCAGTATTAAAATTGTATAAACTCTGATGTATATAAAAAGATTTATAGTAATGAAATAAATTCTCATTTGTTTTAATTGATTGTTATTATCTGTGTTTCTGTGGCTGATTCTGTTTAAACCTTATAAACTAAATAACAATTCGTCTTTTTGAACGTTTCTAGTTGGTTTAACTACCGACTGGAGGCGGTCAAAAGGGGGAATGTTACACAACAGGTAGAAGATGATGCAGTGAAGCATGTACAAGGGCAGTACATATATGCAATCCAAACATGTGCAGACTCAACTGTTCGAAATATCATGCTACATGAAAATGTCCAGTAAATCATCTACATGGATGCAAGCATGTATGATTCAATATGATCAAGACAAAATGTGTACAACAGAGATCAAGCTCAGTGCCACAGTAGTCAAAAGCAAGGAGGTATCAACACATCAATGTACACTGAAATGGTCAAGCTACAACATGAAGCACTGCCATACAAATAGCAGTATGACTGGAATAAGTGACACAATGCAGCAAATAATTCCAGGCATTAAAGTGTGAAACAGATGTGAAGTGAGACCTGAAGTATAACAGTGAACATCATCACAAGTTCAACATCACAATGTCAAGGTAGATGCAGTTGACAAAGAAAAATGATCAAGCTACAATATACAGAACTACAAGTAGATGCAAGCTAACTGGGATATGAATAACTACAGCATGCAGTGGCAACAGGAATGAAATGCAACAGAAATGCAATACGTCAGGCATGCAATGTGAAGTATTCGTGACGAAGCAAAGTCGAAGTTCATCAGAAAAATTCACCAAAACGGAGTCAAACGACATAGCACAGTAGTGAGAATAAGCTAGATGTGAGTGATAGTTCACTCACCTTGTCGCTGAATGTAGAAGAAGCCGAGCCCACCAGAAATCGAGCGAGGCCAGAGCAACCGAGAATCGACGAAGCCAAAGCTCCAATTTCATCAGTTTGGAACGAGGAGAACGAAGCTCTAATCTGCTAAAAGCCAAAGCCCTAGCGAATCTCCAAGAACCCAAAAGCAAGATTCGAACTCGTTGAAGTAGCCAGAGAGAGCAACGAGAAATCGATTGAGAAGGCAATTCTCGAATAACCAACGATACGATCGAAGTAGGAACGGTACTTCGAAAAGCCCAAATTTCAAAGCACAAAGAGGAACGAAAGCCCCAAATTCTCACAAAGACCTAATTCAGTTGAACGAGATAGATGAGGCCGCCATTAATGTTCGTCTCGTTTTCTTAGCCAAGGGTTTTCGAATGAATAAAAGGAATGGGGAACGGGTTTGAATCCACCAAAAGAAAGAACGGCAATGGGTATCAAGTATAAACTCTTCATCAATACAATTGGGCCAATTAAAATAGAAGAGTGTATTTATTAAAGGCCCGAATAACTTTTAACCATGTTTATAAAAGAATTTCAAATTGATTTTTAATTTCAATAAAAATTTACGAACGATTTAATCACCTAATGGCGATAATTAATTGCCACGAATTTGCGGGTTGTTACAGACTCCCCTCCTTAAAGAAATTGCGTCCTCGCAATCATAAGGAATAAATGGGAAAGAGGTAACAACCATAAGAACATAACAATGTCGAATGCATAAGCAAAGCAAAGGTCAACAGGGAAGTATAGGAATTATGGAAGTATCAGATATAGAATCAAAAGGTTCGACTGATTCAAATCAAAAGAATCAAAATCGTGGGGATCAAGGAATCAAAATCAGACGACTATCAAAAGCAAGAATCAATCGAGTTCCAGCATTTAAAAGAAAAAGAAAATAGAGCAGAATTCACGTACTGCACGAATTGAATGTGAGTAAATCAAATTACTCACCTGAATTGCCAGAGAAAAAGACGAAGCTCAAATCTCAAAATTGCAAATATTCAATCATCAAAAACGATAATCGAATTTCACAAATATTTGATTATCAAAAACGATAATCAGAAACACAAACATTCGATTAATCAAATCGAAAAATATTTAATTATCTCAAACGATAATCAAATTTCACAAATATCTGATTATCAAAAACGATAATCAGGAATCACAAATCAAATGTCTAATTATCTCAAACGATAATCAGAAAACAAATCAAATATCTAATTATCTCAAACGATAATCAGAAAACAAATCAAATATCTAATTATCTCAAACGATAATCAGGAACACAAATATTTAATTATCACAAATGATAATCAAATTTCACAAATATCTGATTATCAAAAACGATAATCAGAACACAAATATCCGATTATCAAAAACGATAATCAGAAGTCGTAAATATTCAATTAACGAGTCCGGAATTAACCGAAGTAGTAAAAGTATGGTTCCATACTCCTTACTTTTGCTAAATCGTTTAAATATCTTTATCGTTTCCTTGAAAGTGCAGAATTGTGTGTTTTAAAAATAACATTTCACATTCACAAACGGACAAGTCCGGAATTAAGCGAATCAGTAAAAGAAAGGGGTCATAGTCCTCGATTTTTCTGAAACGTTTAAATCGCTTCCTCGTTCTTTTGAAAATGTAAACTGTAAAAATTTTGAAAACAATTTTAATTTATATTTTTGAAACAACTTTTAAAAATAAAGAATTTTGAAAACACGTGATTAAATTAGCAATATCAGTATTGCGGGAGAACCGCTTGTAAATCCATTTCAAAATTGACGGTTACTGAAGTTAACACGTCAAAATCTCATCAAAATAACTGGCATCGAAATATAATACCAAATGAATTTTTATTCATAAAAAATGTCACAAGAATCTTCTCAAAGATAGAAAGGGATATCATACCCTAAACTTGTATTCATAACAAGTCAATAACACATGAATTCACCAATGCACAATAAATGACATACATATAAATGCCAACTGAAAAAGTTGGTGAAACATAAATCCCAGAAATCAATAAATTAGAAATCTAGAAATCACAAGAAAGAGGATGGCCAATCCCAAACAGGAGCATGAAAGCCGGTACATTGACGCAGTGCAAATGGTACATCCAATGAACCAGAAAGTCGAGACATCGATGTAGTACAAACGGTACATCAGATGAATCGAACATTGACGCAGTGCAAACGGTACGTCCAATGAACTGAACAATGACGCAGTGCAAATGGTACGTCCAATGAACCAGAAAGCCGAGACATCGATGTAGTACAAACGGTACATCAGATGAATCGAACATTGACGCAGTGCAAACGGTACGTCCAATGAATTGAACAATGACGCAGTGCAAACGGTACGTGCAATGAACCGGACAGACAATACAATTCAGAACATTGACGTAGTGCAAACGGTACGTCCAATGAACTAGAAAGCCGAGACATCGATGTAGTACAAACGGTACATCAGATGAATCAAATATTGACGCAGTGCAAATGGTACGTCCAATGAACCAGAAAGCCGAGACATCGATGTAGTACAAACGGTACATCAGATGAATCAAACATTGACGCAGTGCAAATGGTACGTCCAATGAATTGAACAATGACGCAGTGCAAACGGTACGTCAAATGAACCGGACAGACAATACAATTCAGAACATTGACGCAGTGCAAACGGTACGTCCAATGAACTAGAAAGCCGAGACATCGATGTAGTACAAACGGTACATCAGATGAATCGAATATTGACGCAGTGCAAACGGTACGTCCAATGAATTGAACAATGACGCAGTGCAAACGGTACGTCCAATGAACCAGAAAGCCGAGACATCGATGTAGTACAAACGGTACATCAGATGAATCGAACATTGACGCAGTGCAAACGGTACGTCCAATGAATTGAACAATGACGCAGTGCAAACGGTACGTCCAATGAACCAAAAAGACAGAGACATCGATGTAGTACAAACGGTACATCAGATGAACCGAAACACATTAAAAGTACTTGGGTTGCCAGCCCACAAAGAAATGAGACGAAGCTCAATAAAATGAAGTACAGTCCTTCATACGGACAAAGAGACATCGCACAATTGCTAGTCTAAATCATAAAATGATCATCATCGATCATAAGGAAGTGTCGATTACACTAAGCTAGTAAATATATGAGTTTAGCTTCATGTCCCATAACCACTTGCTTAACTCAAATATTTACGAACAGATTGTAGATCTGCACTAGAAAATTTGTCACAAGAAGGTTCAATCGAACAAGTCCAAGAGCTAACCGACAAAGTGAACGCAAGCGTTTCATACTACTTGTTTTACTAGGCCGTTTAATTCAATTTCTCATACGAGTGAAATAAAGGCTTGTATATACTAATAGATTGGAAAACGGTTTAAGAAAAAGAGCTTTGTAGTAAAATAGTTTTGAAATCGTTTGGAAAAAAGGATTTTAATATTTACTACTAGTATAGAAAACCTTTATATTTTTAATGTGACAAATCACAAAAATGATTGTAGAAACAATCAATCACAAGAATTCACATACGAAGATGTGAATGGAATCCAAAGAAATCGATACTGAATCCATCAGAAAGTATGTTCACAAAAATCCCGAAGAAAATGTCATCAAAGTTGCTAATAAATGATAGCAACAAATCGGGGAAATGATCAAGAATCGATTATCAACTAGAAAAACAAAGCAAAACGAGCAGAAATGCATAAATGACTTCAACAAAAGTAAGAATCAAGTCAATGTCGAAGTCAACAATTAATAGCCGCAGTCGAGTACAAAATGAATCAATCATCATTATCAAAGAAACCAACGGCAAACAAAATCAGAGTCTTAAAAATCAAGAAATTAGCAATTTGTCAAAAACAAAGTGACCGAAGTCGAATGGAATTCAAGATGAGGAAAACACAAAATATCAAGTTCAAAATCGCTGAGATTCAAACTAGATGTGAATGAGAAATCAAAATTACTCAATTTGCAACTGGTCCAGCTATTTTTCATCACAGTGTAACAGGTACACAATGACACTCATAGCATAGAACAAAAGTGGAACAAAGTCCAAAAGTCAGAATGGCTTTAATTTGCCAAATTAAAACAAAATCAACATCGGCTAAATCAATTCAAAGCCGAAAACACAAGAATAAGCATTAGGAATTCATACCTAATAGTCAAAAATAGTCATATGTAAAGATGAGAGATAAAACATCGACAAATAGTTGTAACACATGTTCCATCTAAGTTATGTTTTATAATTGTCCTAAACCCCAGGCTCTGATACCAAGCTGTGACGCCCCACCTCTATACCCACGCTAGCCAAGAACACTACGGTGTAGTGCTGTCAACTAGCACGGAGAATAAGGCTGTTGAGGAGCGACCATCTATGTAATTGCTTTGTGCGAGCACCGATATGTCAGATAATAAAACATTGCATTTCATCTTTAGAGGAAATCCGACATACCGATACAAACTCAAAGCTACTACACAGTGGCTATAATAGTTTAGGACAATAGATATAAAAATAACACAGATAACATAAATGCGGAATACAGTTGGAACGAAAAGTCTCATATATATAATAACTGATATCAGTTACAATACATTTGACACAATACAAATGATACAACTACAACTGTCGACTCAAGAAGTTATATATACAAGTACATTATCGACTAATATACATGAATACATTATCATCTAAAAACAGACACACTGACTACTACAACAAGACGAAGACCACTTCAAGTGATATAAAAAGTCTTCATAGCTCTAGCAGCAACCCAAAGCTAAAAATCTACAACCTGTAAATACTCGGTCTGACCCGAGTATTACATTCAAAAGAAAATAATACCCGGATCAGTCTAATTCAAACTCAGTTATTAATGCATGGAAGCAATAATAATCCAATAGATCACAGTCACAATAATTTCCGTCTATCCAATCCTTTTAACAAAGAAATCGGATAACTAAAAATATAACACTTAACAGTGTTAAGCAAAAATCAGCAGATTTAAATCATCAACAGAGATAAATAAACAAATTATCAAATCGACTAAATCAATTCAAAACTGACAATTCTGGGTGGCTGCGGTGCACGCACACGTGCACTGCCTCGCCACCACCGAATATAAAGTCACCACCACAATGAAACTGCAGTGGCAAACAGATATAAGGACAAAGGCAGGCTGCAACTAAACTGCAGAAAAGTCATCAACAGTTCAAGCATATACAGCAATAGAGACGAATTCGAGTACATCATGAAGCAGAACCAAGTGCGGTTCAACTGAGATGGACAACTCGAGAATAAACATGTACAAATGATCGAGTGATCAATATGGCAACACAGATGTGCAAATGAAGAAGTCTCGAACTCAAGACAGTATGGAAGGCAAAAATACAGAACCAACAAACAAGATCAAAGGCAAGGCAATGCACAATGTAGACTTCAAGTCAAGTGCATAGCATATCGTGTGCAGCTCAATGCACAAAGACTATGGCACAAGCAAATGAACAACAAGGAAATCAAGCAGTGATCACATAGACAACAAGACCATCGGCATGAAAACAATAAACATAGACCAGACAGTTGAACATCAGAGTACAAATGTAATCAAGTGTACAACACAGTGCAACTCAAAGAACAGTGCATCAATAAACTGCAACTACAATGTCAACAATAACTAGAAATGTGGATACCAAGTGATACAAATGAAGTGCATAAGCACAACCGGGTCCAAACAGCAATTACATGAGGAGATAGACCAGATCAGTAATCAGATGAACAAATATCACAAATGCAGACATGCCAAAGTCAAAGTACACAAGTGAATCAAATGCCAACAAGAACAGATGAACATCAGTGCAGACAAGTAGGAATTCAAACATGAAATGAAGAACATCATTGCAAGTGCAACATGTAGAAGATGATGCAGTGAAGCATGTACAAGGGCAGTACATATATGCAATCCAAACATGTGCAGACTCAACTGTTCGAAATATCATGCTACATGAAAATGTCCAGTAAATCATCTACATGGATGCAAGCATGTATGATTCAATATGATCAAGACAAAATGTGTACAACAGAGATCAAGCTCAGTGCAACAGTAGTCAAAAGCAAGGAGGTATCAACACATCAATGTACACTGAAATGGTCAAGCTACAACATGAAGCACTGCCATACAAATAGCAGTATGACTGGAATAAGTGACACAATGCAGCAAATAATTCCAGGCATTAAAGTGTGAAACAGATGTGAAGTGAGACCTGAAGTATAACAGTGAACATCATCACAAGTTCAACATCACAATGTCAGGGTAGATGCAGTTGACAAAGAAAAATGATCAAGCTACAATATACAGAACTACAAGTAGATGCAAGCTAACTGGGATATGAATAACTACAGCATGCAGTGGCAACAGGAATGAAATGCAACAGAAATGCAATACGTCAGGCATGCAATGTGAAGTATTCGTGACGAAGCAAAGTCGAAGTTCATCAGAAAAATTCACCAAAACGGAGTCAAACGACATAGCACAGTAGTAAGAATAAGCTAGATGTGAGTGATAGTTCACTCACCTTGTCGCTGAATGTAGAAGAAGCCGAGCCCACCAAAAATCGAGCGAGGCCAGAGCAACCGAGAATCGACGAAGCCAAAGCTCCAATTTCATCAGTTTGGAACGAGGAGAACGAAGCTCTAATCTGCTAAAAGCCAAAGCCCTAGCGAATCTCCAAGAACCCAAAAGCAAGATTCGAACTCGTCGAAGTAGCCAGAGAGAGCAACGAGAAATCGATTGAGAAGGCAATTCTCGAATAACCAACGATACGATCGAAGTAGGAACGGTACTTCGAAAAGCCCAAATTTCAGAGCACAAAGAGGAACGAAAGCCCCAAATTCTCACAAAGCCCTAATTCAGTTGAACGAGATAGATGAGGCCGCCATTAATGTTCGTCTTGTTTTCTTAGCCTAGGGTTTTCGAATGAATAAAAGGAATGGGGAACGGGTTTGAATCCACCAAAAGAAAGAACGGCAATGGGTATCAAGTATAAACTCTTCATCAATACAATTGGGCCAATTAAAATAGAAGAGTGTATTTATTAAAGGCCCGAATAACTTTTAACCATGTTTATAAAAGAATTTCAAATTGATTTTTAATTTCAATAAAAATTTACGAACGATTTAATCACCTAATGGCGATAATTAATTGCCATGAATTTGCGGGTTGTTACAAGTTTATAGTCTATTTATATAGCCATAACTATTGATATACAAAGGCGCTTAACACTACTATTTTGAAGAATCAAACTGTCTACAATGGTCATCGTACCTGTTTAAATGATGTTTGGAAAAATTACTGGTTATGTAAAACTATGAAACTGACATTGTAACCATTTTCTCTAAGATGAAGTTACATTTTCAATTGTAGATTTTCCTCAAGCTTTGAAGGTGTTAAGGGTCTGTTTGTCTTGAAAAGAAGTTGGGAAATACTAGTCACTACAACAAAATGGGCATTCAAAGCAAAAATTAAATTGTTACAGATGGCAACTTTACGAAAACTCATGGCGTTGACGACGAAAAACTGTGGTAATATGGAGTTTTGACAAACTCATGCCGAAAAAATTAGAAACAGTCTGTAGTCATTGAAAAAACTTAATCGACGTGGGTTTGTCGAGAATTTGAAAAAATAACCCGGTAACAACCTATTGATAATTAAAAATTTATTCAGTGAGTAGTCAAGGTTTATTGGATTTCAAAAGCAGTTATTGGATATAAAAAATCGTATACGACTATGCCTATGTATTCATATGTATACTTAATAACTCATGTAGACATAATTATTGGACTTTGCTATTAAGGGTGTATCAAAAAATCTCATAATTTTGGTTTAACATATTATTTATACAATCATGCATAATATACATTTGTCTTCACAATAATTTCTATATGCTATAATTGAACGGTTTTTTTGCTCGTACCTAATAATTAATAGGTACTTTGAATTTTAGAATGATTTATTTTCTAAATCTGTAGTCGTTTTATCTTTCTTGAAAAGTTTTGAGTGTTTCATTAGAATTATTTGTTATAAACTAAAACTGCACATTATTATTTGCTTCTGTGTTTTCTACTACTGCTGTATCTGAGTTGACTGCCTCTAAAACAATTTGGTGTTTATCATTGTAGTGCTCTACAAGTTGATCCGTGACCAAGTCTTCAAGTTCTACACTAGGATCTAAATCTTTATTGCTGACTGTTTCTTTTGGAACACAGACCTTGGAGCATTCCTCTATTTTGGTTCCTATGCTTGAGTATTTACTGCATTTATATTTTAGTGGGGATTGTACTCTGAAGTGGATGGCGGTCAATTGGTGATGATTTAAAATATGTGGTGTGGAGTTCCATTCAGGTATTACTTTGATACACTCCATTTTCTTTTTTATTTAATGCATGTATTACTTTGATATTCACTGAAACAACATCCTTTATGAACTGACATGTTGAGGGGAAAATAAACCATGTTTGTCCCAACAACAAATGAAACACATGTTGAGGTGAACCTTAGTCGCATTAGCTTCAATGTATAACGATTCTCCGAAAACAACTACTTCTTTTTCTTACTTTAATAACCGTGTTATAAAACTAATACTATATGCACATAAAATTTTGACTCTAAGAATATAGACAAGGTGTCATTAAGCATAATAATGCAAATATTTGTACATGCATGAACAGTTCTCATTGTTTTCCTGGTGGGCATGTGTTTTGAAAACGAGATGTATTTAAACCATGGAAATTTTGAAATTGTAAAACACAAACCAACCATTTAAATGTTTGGGCAGATGAGTACAAGAATCATTTGAATTTAAATGTACTTATACTTGTCTTTGATCATTCAAGCAAAGCCGGTCCTAAATATTACGGAGCTTTGAGAAAAATCAACACAATTATTTAGACTAAGATTTATTGTTGTTGTGTTATCGATAAACTTTAGTGTATGAGTGTAATGAACTGGTGTCAAAACTATTGGGTGTAGTACATTGTTTTCTACTTTTATTTCACAAATATAATTAAGACTTTGGGTTCAAAATTTGAATATAGTTAAAGAGGATAACAATTTTGTTATTTCAGAGGTTGTATTTCATCTCAAAAGTTACATCTAAACTATATAACACTACACACCTTGACTGGATCATTTTTCAAAACAGCTTTACCGTATGCTTTCTTAGTATCTGGAGCTGAACTTGAGACTGTGTTTCCCCTACGTATGTAACGGCCATAAAAATAAGTTATAGATAAACAACAACACATTAATCAATATCAATTTTGAGCAATGAAATGCACATGGTTAAGTAATGTAAATTATAAGTAAGAGGGAAATGTATAGTAAACTCAAGTACTGAGTGAATTAAATATTTACTTCATAAACTGGCTGAGCATCAGCATTAAACCGAGTGTCAAAATTTGGTATCATGTATAAGTGGAAGTAATATTTCATGAAGATTTATATTGTTTAGGGATAAAATACAAAGTGAATTAAATATCAAACCAAGGAATTGAATAGCTTTTAGGTAAATTTGTTGCTTATCAATCATTGTTTCTTCACTTTCAGTTCCAAGAATTGGTTACCAAAGTAACTCTAGTAAAACTTATTATAGCAAAAATAAGTTCAGTAAACTATTTCTAGCAAAAATTCTTATATTGATCTAAGAATACCAAGAGCTTTATTAGTAACTTGCAAGACATTCTAACTAAATTATTTACTTCATAAACTGGCTGAGCATCAACATTAAACTTCTCAGGGTGTGGATATTGTTGCAGAATCAGGACCAGTGCAGGATGGTTTTCAGGCATCAAGAATAAGGCACGATTGTTATGGGTATGGATATGAGCATCATCAGTTTGTTGTTTAGTTTGGAGCAGCATAACGTCGAAGTGGTATGAACACATGATGCTGAAGGAGGATAGAATTTCATGAGTGCGTGCTAGCACGTCCAGTTAGCTGAAGCAATAGAGGTATAACATGATGTGATAAGATTGTATTCTAGTTAAATATGACCCAACTACCAATCTTGAAATCATATTAACAATAAAGCATGGATATATATTAATGTGATGGTGTATGACCTTTAATTTGTATTTTGAATATAAAGTTGTGATGTCTTCTTTATGAATGAATTGTGATGCCTTCGAATTTATATCAATTTTTTCATGTCGTTTATCGTTTTCTTGCTGTACTTGCAAAATGTGTTTAGAAATTAATTTTTTTATTTTTCATTCCATTTACCACAACTGCCAATTGTTGTTACAATCTATAACTGCTATCAACTGTTGTAAAAAGATTAATTGCAACTGTGAATAACAGTTGTAGTAGATAACTACAACAGTTATCCAGCAGTTGTCATACCTGCTACAGCACGAAATGTTACATATCTAAAAGAGTTACCAACAGTTGTAAAATGGTTATTTGCAAGGGTAAGAAACAGTTGTAATATACAATATCACAACGGTTATATGCAACTAAAGAACACAGTTGTAAAAAATTGATAGTCTTTTACAACTTCTTAAAATACGACTATGGTTCCACCGTTGTAATATATCTTTTACAACTGTGTTCCACCGTTGTAATATGCCTCTTTTGTTGTAGTGTTAGATTCAAATTCTCAAACTGATATTTTAAAATGGTTTAAATTCATATAAACACATTTATAACATCTTTAACCATAATTTCCAAATATTGAATTCAATTTCAAATATTGAATTCAAATTTAAGTCAAATTATTTAAATTTCAAAACTTAATTAAGTTATTCAAAATAACTTTTATCTTTGAAATTCCATTTCAAAAGCTTTTCACTTTAAACCCAAATTTCTAATTTCAAAATCAATTGAAATTAAAATTTCAATTTCAAAAACATCAAATTTAAATCATCTGTGACTTAACCAATTTCCTCGTGGAATCCATATTTGTGTGTGTAAGAGTGTAGTCCAGGGGTTTAACACAATAGTGCAACACAATGAATCATCACATATCAAAATACATGATATAGTTGATAAGCGATATAAATTATAACGCTTATCGTTCATGCACAGACCACAGATATATAAATATCACAGATAATAAATTACATCATAGATAATTTATCACAGACCACAACATAAATCAGGATGTATCACAAAGCATCAAATATCAGGGATATCAAACAATCAAATCATCCAATAGAATCCAAATATTCATAAGTAAGATCAATTAATATCTGATTACAATTATTTTATACCAGATTAATTACTTATGAATAAACTAAAAATCTTGGTTAATTAATCATTAATTAATTATAAACCATTTTTATTAATTAACCTTTGATTATCAATTAATCCTTTAATTAATTATCTTAAGTGATGAATTTTTATTACTTCCCTTAAGTAATTTACTTTCAACTACTTTCATTTAGTAATTACCCCTAATTAATTAAGTAATTACTTATCCTTAATTAATTTAACCAATAAATTATCTTAATTTAATTGTCCTTAATTAATTAACTTTAATTAATCAAAATATCCAAAATAAATTAGAATAAGTAATTAATCCTGAATTACTTTTAATTAATCTCTAATTATAAATTAATCTAAATCATTAATTTATAAATTAAATAATTTATTATTGATTATCTTATTAGTTGAATCACTTAATTACCTTAATTATCTCTAAGGTAATCTATTTCTTTATTAATGACTTCATTAAAGTGGATTTAAACATTACATTTTAAATTTAGATTCAATTTCCATTTTAAATTTAAGATTTGATATTTAACATTAACCAAATTTAAATATCAATTTATAAACCCATATAAGAAAAGTCCCAACTAATTTACTTAAATTTTTATTTGAAATTTAAGTTTTAACATACATTTCATTTTAACTCGCCAATTCAAGTGAACACCAATTATTTAACTTTTCATTGGAAATTCTTTTCATAAAAGAACTTAAATCAAAATCTAATTCAAATATTTATTTTAATTCATATCAAAACACTTGATTTAATTTAGCTATGAAACTTTGATTTAAAACTTTGTTTTAAACTTGCTTTTGAAACCTGGATTTTATATTCTTGAGTTATAATGTCAATTCATTTTAAAAGCTTAAGATTCAAAAAGTTTATTTAAAAACTTAACTTTTGAATTCATTTTAAAATTTAAAACAGAACAACAGGTTTCTGTTTAAAACCTATTTCTATATCACCACCCGAGTCACCATACTCTTGCTTCGAGTCCACAAGCCAACAACTTCGAGTTAAAACCTAATCTCCTTCAAGTAAAACACTACATCACCTCGAGACATCCCTTCTTCTCCAGCCACCATATTTCCAGATGCACAGAGACACACGCGTGCATATGTACAGTTCATCGGAGCGATTCCGATCATCGCGATAATCTCCGGCACATCACCTACCACTACCTCAACTCTATCAACTTCCAAGACCAACGATTCGAACCAAAATACAAAATCGAGCAAATCAGCTTCGACTGGAAATCTGGGAACAACAAAAACCCATCACCTCAATGCCTGGCAACGCTTCGTTATCGCAGCTCCGACCATCTGAGCATCAGCGACCCCGGCCATGTCACGACAACCCACCAAGCCATCCTCCACCAGAAATTCGAGCCACTCGATCGTGTATTGGTGATGAACTCGATACATTTACAGGGAAGACTAAAACTTGAAATAAAACCCTAAATCTAACTCGTCCCCTTAACTCACGCAATAGAAAATTCTTTTAACATTTTTCCCATCTTCGTAGATCATCAAGCTTGCTTCAGAACAAATCTCAACATTTATTTTTGGTTCGATCGTCAGATATTCGTAAAAATGCAATTTTTGTTCATATACGAATTGCTCTAAGAATACTAAACTAAAAATCCTCGTTTTTGTTTTAAAAATCATATATTACAGTAAGCATTCAAGATATAAACTTGAATTAGCTTTTAGTAACACTCGAATTTATCAATTTAGTACTTGATTAACTGTAAACAAAGTTTCCAGAAATTTTAACAGGTTATTTTAACTTGAATTAAATTTTAGAACTTACTTCATAATCAAACAAACAATATTTGTTTATATTCTAAGTTCTAACAGAGCTTAGATCAAAAGATAAGGATTTTGTTTGCAAACTGGTTCCTAAAAAAACAAAGAACAGAATATATACATACATATATATATATATATATTTCTTATTTGAAGCAGGCATGCACACATTTATCCAAATATTCATAGATATTTCACATATAAATATACAACTTACTTATCTATATCCACATAAATCCTATTTAAAGATGTAAAGGTGTAGTTACTCACCTGACTTTTTAAAACAGAAAGCTTGAACTGGAATGTGAAAACTTGCAAACATTTTAGTTTTGATCCCTGAAAACTTTGAACTGGCTTTAAAACTTGAACATGAATTGATCTGGAAATCTTGTTATAGTTGAGATGCTTTCATTTTAAATTTGAAACTGAAGTGCTAGGCTTAGTTGATTTCAGTCTCCATTTGTTTAAATGAACAAAGATGAAAAGAAGTTTGCTAAATGGAACAAGTATGCAGAGTTGTTTATAGTTGAATTTGTACACAAAAATAACCCTAGCTAGTACAAATGAATCAGAGATTTTTTTTTTATCTGGCCAGGCAAAGTTTGTGGAGGCTGAGATGATTTTTTTCACATTTCGAATTGACCAATGTTGCTAGCATTTAATGCAAGAGTCCTTTATGTTTCCTCCTACTCTTATTTGTACATAGATGATTTATATTTTACTTTGTTTATACTCTTGGATTCTTACCTGCATACTTATTTACATGCTTATTTTACTTGCCTACCTATGCTATTGTACTTATGTACATAGATATTTTATTCACTTACTTACCCCAGTCATATTCGAATGCACTGATATGATTTTACTTGCCCTTCTTATTACCAGGTACTTAAGTGATTATCTTGCCTGCAACATATGTTTTGCTATAGTGTATAATATTTTACTTAAGTTTTTAGTTTGTAATTGTTATGGTTATTGTTATTGTGTTAGCTTGTTATTTATTTCTATCTCTAACATAAGTGTATTTATTTTTATTTTAAAAACTCAAACTACCTAATATAAAATTTCCTATTATTATTTTATTTTATACTTACTTTAAATATTCATAAGGTATATTTTATTATACATATTATTCTTTTGAGAGATTTATATAAATTTTAAAAACCATAATTTCTTTTAAAATATATATATAACAATTTCTATTTATATTTCTAACTAAGATATTATTATTTTACTTTAATACTTATCGTCTTGTATTTATTTCATAAATTCAAATCATTATTAATCATTTACTTGAAATTTAAATCTAAATCACATATATACAATATTTTAGATTTTAATTGATTTAACATAGAATTTATTTGAATTCGGGGAAACTCGTTTCAATTTACAATGAATTTTACAAATTTAATTCAAAAATTAAATAAATTATAAATTTAAATTTATATAAAATTCGGGGTCGTTACAGTTACTGTCTAGAATTAATGCAACCAACATTGCATTGACCCCAAAATAGAAAACCCCTTGGATATTAATAAATTTAGACATATCTCATATGCCACTATCGTATATAAATGCATCTCAAAGATATAGAAAAATGGCTTTAATCAGTGATGCATTCCATTATATCCCTTAACCAAATAGCCTTCATTCCTGGTAGATGCATTAGTTACAATATTATGATTACTCAAGAGTTACTAAAAGGCTATGGTAGGGATACTAACTCTCCTAGATTTATGCTTAAGCTCGACATTTAGATAGCTTTTGTCTTGGTGTCTTGGGAAGTGATAATTGCATCTCTCAAGAATATTACTATTCCACTCATTACATGAATCTATACTTGCATCTCAACTCCATATTACTCTATCATGAAAAATGGATGTTCTTATGGTTATTTCAAGGGCACCCAAGGAGTATGGCATGGTGACCCAATTTATGCCTTGCTTATTATAGTGATGAAAATTCTCAACTCAATGCTTATAGAAAAATTAACACTAAAATGCTACAACTACATCCTAAGTGTATGGGTCCTATAATCACTCACCTTCTTTTTGTTGATGACCTAGCCTATTTTACTAAACCCACCCCAATAAATATCTCATGTTTGTTTCAAACCCTATCCGAGTTCTAGAAATTAACTGATTTGTCAATTGATATGCAAAAATATAAGATTCTCCTAGCAAGCCCCACCCCTAATTAGAAAATGAGTATCATCAGCATATCCACCAAAAATGAGATGCCATCTGATGCTCGGTACCTTAGAATTCCTTTACTTTCGGCTAGGATCACCTTAACTAACTATCTTCCTCTTTATGAGAAGATTACTTAAATCTAACCTCTTAGCCTAATGTTATACTCCCCAACCTGGTAAGCTTATTGTTATTCAATTTATAGTCATTGCAATGACCACATACTGGTCAAGGCACTTTAATATTTATGGTGAATAGAGCTACGAACAAATTTTTAAGGCACGTGGATTCTTTCTCTTCTAAACTAATTCCTATTGTTTACCATAAAACACAACTGCCTAAGATCAATGGTGGACTAGGTATCATGAATTTGAAGAAATGGAATGTTGCCGCCATGTCCAAGTGTTTTGAACCGATTCTAACTCCAAATACTAATTTATAGGCAAGACAGAATCATAGTAACTTGTTTAAAGTTAAGAACTTCTAGAGTATTTCAATTCCAGCAATGCCACTTGGAGTTGCAGTAACATTCTTAAGCTTGTATCTACTGTCTTGCCTCACCTCAAATGTAATCATATCATCAACCCCTTGCTAGAATTCTAAAATAACCCATGGGCCTCTTCTGGTCTAATCTTGACTTATATCATCTCCACCAATCTTCAGCACCTAACCGGCATTCCTTTCCATGCCAAAGCTTGTAACTATGTTACTGAAGGCAAACTGAACTTGTTGTATTCTAGCTTTGGTATTGTGAGAGAGATGTGGGAAAGTATTTCTGCATACACCTTCACAGCAACTTCTCAAGCAGCATTCTAGGTCACCTCTATCCACAAGCATTCCACCTCTGGGACTTATAAGCTTCTATTGGGTCAACATGATATTTTCCCTTGGTCATGAAGGATATGACTCTAATGGTTTAATAAAAAATAATTTCCTTCTTTGTAAATAATGTCGAATGCAGTACAAACAAAAGTAAGCTTTTGAATATGGGACTTATCAATGTAGGTAACTGTGTGCTTTGCAATTCTTCTGGTAAATCTAATGTTCATATCTTCTTTGACTACCCATTTTTAAGTCAAATTTGAAGTAGACTTCTAGCCAATGGAAAATTTCACCGACCCTCTTATAAAAACAAATGGGAAAGGCATGATGTTAACCCGCCTTTTGGCAAGGCCGCGAACAGATGGGTTTAACTTAATCAACTGCATGTTTGTCGAGGCTATAGTACGATGGATTCAGTCGACTGGATGGATGGATGATGCAATGTGCTTGGGAGATGGAAATATGATTGGATAAAGATGAATCAACTATAATTTGGGTCTAGGAAACATGGCTCGGCATACATAGAGCGTCCGGCATATATGAGTGGTTGTTCGGCATTCCATGAAGCATTCGGCATCCACGTGGCGTTCGGCGTCAAGATACGCTCGGCATCTCGGAAGCGCTCGACATCCAAGAGCACTCGACATTCAGTAGCGTTCGGCCTAGGAGGCAGGGATCGGTCGAGGAATGGAGAGGAGGTATGGTTCAGTCAAGGATATCGTTCGGCAAATATGGTTCGGTCAGGAAGCTCGTTCGGCCTAGGAGATATGGAACGGTCGGTATGGAATAATGTTCGACATGTGTCAATGTTCGGCATGGCAGGATCGTTCGGCCAAGACATCGTTCGGCCAAGACATCATTCGGCCAAGACACCGTTCGGCCAAGACATCGTTCGGCCAAGAGATGGTTCGGCCTTGATAGCGTTCGGCCAGAGTATCGTCCGGCCTAAGTTTTGTTCGGCAATCAGTCGTCCAACACAAATACACTGGATCGGCCTCCGGTATCGTTCGGCGAAAATGCCACCCACGGCATTAAGGGTGTTCGGCCTCACTTCTGATCGGCATGAGGAGATCGTTCGGCATTCACACCTTGTGCGGCATTCAGCGTTCGGCATCTATGGTTCGGCATATGGAGGCCACTCCATTTGGGCTGAGGTATTCAGCTACCAGGCCCACCAGGGAAGTCCAACCCATCTTTGTCTATAAATAGAGAGGCAGGGGCACAGTGAAAGGGGATCTTCTTTCTGCTCTCTTACTTTCTCTTTTCAAAGGCTAAGGAAACTCTACCATTTTGTAACTGTAATCGATTATTACAGCAATAAAAAGAAAACTTCTGGAGTGGACGTAGGCCGGAGTCAGCCGAACCACTATAAAATCTGTTGTTCTTTACTACTTTCATTTCAGTTTTAACTGTTCTTCACATTATTACTCTCTACATACATTCTACCTCTGAGCTGTGACTGGTATTTGGTGCTTTCATATGGATTTGGGGGTTAGTGACCAATTTTGGCGCTAACACTTTGGTGCTTTCACCGAGAATTGAAGCACTCAGGAATTTTGAAGTTAGGAACTTGGACCCTAGAAAGCAATGGCTAGACCACCAACAAGGAAGCAAGCAGCAGAAAGAAGCAATCAGGAAGGAAGTCAAGCGGCCTCTTCTGGAGCTGGAGAGGATCATGCATCCATCTACATAACTCAGGATGAGATGCAGGTGATGATGAATTCTATGCAGGAGCAGATGATGAAACGTCAAGAGGAGATGATGCAAGCTCTTCTTAGGCAATTTGGACAACCAAGAACTGCAGGAGCTCAAGTTCGTGGAACTGGACCAGAGGAACACAACCAGCGGACAGATGGAGTGATTCAGCAGGAGGCAGCTCCCAATCAACAAACAACTAACAATCTAGATGGACCTAGACTCGGGGGCACACCACCATGTAATGCTGGACCAGTTCATGGAGGGATATCGGATGACGCTACACGGCCTGACGTCGATAGGAATACAGGAGTACGTGATGAGGAATATGTGCCAGAATTTCCTCGGGGACTTGGGGGGGGCAGTCTGGAAACATGGAAAAGGGGCAACCCTTGGTTGGAAACACTGGATTGGCTGACATTATCAGGCGGACTATTCGCGGAGGTCTGACAAACAGGGATTCAGAGGGAGTTAACAAAAGTCTGTTTACCCGGAACATCAGGACAGCTAGGAATCTGCCCAATTTCAAACTACCCACTCTGGAAGTATACAACGGGAAGACGGATCCCACCGACCACTTGATGAGGTACACTAGGCATATGGAAGTGCTGGGGGCAACGGAGGAGGTTATGGCCCGATGTTTCCCCCTGTACTTGACTGATATTGCTGTTATGTGGTTTAGACAGCTGGAGGATGGATCCATTGGAACATGGACAGAACTGGTGGACAAGTTCTTAAGTCAGTTTCGAGTTCACATAAAAAGGCCAAAGAACGTGATGACGCTAACGTCAGTCAAACAAGGGGCAGATGAATCGCTCAGGACATTCTTAACTCGATTTAATGCAGCAGTTGCTTCGGTGGATCGGCCAAATCCATCAATGGTTCTGATGGCTGCGGTATCAGTAGTCAGAGATAATTCGGATTTCAAAGTATCGTTGGTACGGGACCCACCGTTGGATCTTGGGGAATTCTTTCATGAAGCTGAAAGATTTCTTCGACAGGAGGATGCATGTTTGGACATAAGGTCAAAGGAAGTAAACATGACTAAGGATGGAGGACTACCCAGCGAAAGCTCGGGTGGGGGCAAGGATAAAGGGAAAAGGAAACGCTGGGGAGAACCAAAGTTCACCACTTACACATGATTGAATGCAACGCTGGAGTGGATTTTCTTAGATACTCGAGATCGCCTTCCCTATCGAAGGCCAGCAAGGAGGGAACCCTCAAAACGAGAAAGGGCGTCAGGAAGGCACTGTCTTTTTCATGACCTGGACGGGCATGATACCAACAGCTGCCGGCGTTTGAAGGACATAATCGAGGAGCATATAAGGAATGGTCAGTTGCGACAATATGTCGAAACTCGGAATGCAGCAGTGGAACCGGAGCAGCCACCGCCCACCTTGAACGATGTGGGCATGAAGCCCAGGGATGGTGGTCGATTGGTCATCAACTAATCTTGATGGTTTGGAATAAGTAACAAACTCCGGGCAAACGGTTAAATCACTTACTCATGTACGGGGTCGGAGATAACCCTCAGGCATGCTCTGAGATGATAGCTTACCGAGACACCCTGGTTTGTGAAATTTGTTTTTTCCTTTGACTTGCACATTTGCTTTTTTTGGTTTGGTTTTGGAGTTTGGTTTGAACTCCCTGTTTTGCTCGTTTTCTGGTTTGGATTATGGTTTGGATGTTTGTTATTGGTATGGATTTTCGATATGGATTTCTGGTTTTCTATTTGGATTTGGATTTCGGATTGGATTTTGACTGGATTTTCTCTGGATTTTGGCTAAAAGGTCGTCGAGTATGGACTATGCTCGGCAAGGGTCCGAAGAGACCAGGATTCGGCCTAGGACTTAGGCCATATATTATTGGTTACTATTTTAGGTCGTCGAGTATGGACTATGCTCGGCAAGGGTCCGGAGTGACTAGGATTCGGCATAGGACTTAAGCCACGGCATTATTCGACGTTCAGGGACACTGAACCATGAACACCATGGAATTTCTTAACATAGGTCGTCAAGTGTGGATTGCGCTTGGCAAAAACCCGGAGAGGTTACGGATTTGGATGTTAGCCATATATAGCTAAGGATTCAGACAAGGACCCGGAGCGGTCCCAGATTTGGACATTGACCCGGAGAGGTCATGGATGTGGTTATTGGTTATTGAATATGGATGGACTATAACCTGGTTGTCGAGTTCAAATGGATATGGATTTGGTTACTGGATTCGGAATCGGACATCGACTCAGAAGAGTCGCAGAAATGGATCAGGATATGGCCGTGGCATTCGGATAAGATGGCTTGGTAATGGATTGGATTATGAATCGGAAAGTATGGATGTGGATAACATACATACTTAGGACATTGGACTTGAGGCTATTCAAAACACACCTTTCAAAGCAAGGCATGTTTTGGGGGGCAAGTGTTAACCCGCCTTTTGGCAAGGCCGCGAACAGACGGGTTTAACTTAATCAACTGCATGTTCGTCGAGGCTATAGTACGATGGATTCAGTCGACTGGATGGATGGATGATGCAATGTGCTTGGGAGATGGAAATATGATTGGATAAAGATGAATCAACTATAATTTGGGTCTAGGAAACATGGCTCGGCATACATAGAGCGTCCGACATACATGAGTGGTTGTTCGGCATTCCATGAAGCATTCGGCATCCAGGTGGCGTTCGGCGTCAAGATACGCTCGGCATCTCGGAAGCGCTCGACATCCAAGAGCACTCGACATTCAGTAGCGTTCGGCCTAGGAGGTAGGGATCGGTCGAGGAATGGAGAGGAGGTATGGTTCAGTCAAGGATATTGTTCGGCAAATATGGTTCGGTCAGGAAGCTCGTTCGGCCTAGGAGGTATGGAATCGTCGGTATGGAGTAACGTTCGGCATGTGTCAACGTTCGGCATGGCAGGATCGTTCGGCCAAGACATCATTCGGCCAAGACATCGTTCGGCCAAGACACCGTTCGGCCAAGACATCGTTCGGCCAATCCATCGTTCGGCCAAGAGATGGTTCGGCCTTGATAGCGTTCGGCCAGAGTATCGTCCGGCCTAAGTTTTGTTCGGCAATCAGTCGTCCAGTACAAATACACTGGATCGGCCTCCGGTATCGTTCGGCGAAAATGCCTCCCACGGCATTAAGGGTGTTCGGCCTCACTTCTGATCGGCATGAGGAGATCGTTCGGCATTCACACCTTGTTCGGCATTCAGCGTTCGGCATCTATGGTTCGGCATATGGAGGCCACTCCATTTGGGCTGAGGTATTCAGCTACCAGGCCCACCAGGGAAGTCCAACCCATCTTTGTCTATAAATAGAGAGGCAGGGGCACAGTGAAAGGGGATCTTCTTTCTGCTCTCTTACTTTCTCTTTTCTAAGGCTAAGGCAACTCTACCATTTTGTAACTGTAATCGATTATTACGGCAATAAAAAGAAAACTTCTGGAGTGGACGTAGGCCGGAGTTAGCCGAACCACTATAAAATCTGTTGTTCTTTACTGCTTTCATTTCAGTTTTAACTGTTCTTCACATTATTACTCTCTACATACATTCTACCTCTGAGCTGTGACTGGTATTTGGTGCTTTCATCTGGATTTGGGGGTTAGTGACCAATTTTGGCGCTAACACATGATATCTTCCTAAATACAAGATGGAAAACTCCTCAAGCCTTAGCTTATCATTCTAAAACGATTTATTGCGGCTTCCTGGGTGGAGAGAAATAACATGGCCATCAATTTTGGAATCCGTAGCTTGAATGTTACATATTTCCTTATTAATAGCCAAGTTATTCGCGATGTCAAGAATCTGAGCAGAGACAGTCATACTTCTTCCAGAACTGGCATTGGATAATTCCCTCTCCTCATTTTCCTTTTGTTTATTTTAACTTTACTTTTGTGTGGGCCATTATTCTTGGCCCATGTTTGTTGCCTTGTATTTCTTGTAATTTAATCTTGTTAATATATAGGTTGGCTTCCCTTTAACCCAGTTTAGCTTTTAATAAAAATATAAATATGTTCATACTTGCTTGTCTCCCTCGTAACTAAGTCGAATGTGATAATCAAAAAAATATTTTCAAATTTATTTATAATATTTAATAATTAATTAATAAATAAGTAATTTTAGATATATATTATATAAATATTATAAAATTTCTCAATGTTTAAAAAAGTCGAATCGATGTGAGAGTGTGTGTATCATAAAATAAATATTTGATTTTTAAATATTAAACTATTTCAGTTTTATAAAAAATTAATTTTTGTCTAACGTGCCGCTCTTGGCTATTTAAAAATGACCTTAAATAAAAATTCATAAAAAACCAATTTACCTTGAAGCTTTCAGCTTCCCAAAAAAAATTCTATTTTTGTTTAATAATCAAATAAATTTAATATTTTGAAATTTTAAATATAAACTGATCGAAATTAAAATATTGTTCTTCATATGTATATTCTAGAAGTTAATTATTTAATAAAATAATTCAACTAAATTTATATATTATTAGATTTTTCTTTGGAAAGATCGAACCTATTTGAATTCAGAGTTTTAAAATTATAAATCATATATTTATAAAATATGAATATTAATTAAAATAGTATTTAAATATAAACATCAATATACATGTGTATATTAAGATACTTGTATATAACTGAAATAGTGGAATTAATTGCTTGGCAGTGGAGTTAATTTCTCCCTTGAGCAATCTACCATCCCTATTCCATCTTATGATAAATCCACCTCTGGTGTTAAAACCAGAGCTTCATACTCTATTTTATAATGATAGACAAAATTGCTTTTTGGAATATAACGGGAGCCAATATTTTGGCTAAGCAACTGGAAATTAAAAGTCGTATTTCTTTTCACAATATTCAACTCATTGCTATTGCAGAAACTAAACTGAATACTAAAAGACTATCAGGGCTGCCTCAATAATTAATCATCACTGGAAATTCCTGCATAACTTAGCTCAGGCTCTATATGGTAGGCTGCTTGTCATGTGGAATTCCTCCATCTTCCCCATCTCCCCTATTTTTGTTCATAGACAATATATTCACACTCAAACTACCCACATTCCAACCTCTTCTGTTTTTTCATAACTTTTGTTTATGCCGATAATTTTGTTATGCAAAGGCAGTTATTTCTAAACAACCTTCCTTCTCTTTAGCCTCACTCTGTTCCTTGGATATGCTTGGGAGGTTGGAATTGTATGAAAATTTCATTTAATAAAAGTGGTGTTCTTCCACTTACATATCCTCAAACTAGGCCTCTCAATACGGCCATTTTTGACTCTGATCTCATCCCTATTCCTGCTTCAAGCTGCCATTACACTTGGAATAATTCTAGCAACGCTGGAAAAATTGACTCTATGCAAACTTGACATATCATATCATAACCTCTCCTCTGCCTTGAATTGGCCTAAGCTTCACAACATCATTCCCCCACCTTCATTATCTGACCATTCTCCATTAATTCTGGATTGGGGCAGTGACATTGAGAGGAGACATTCCTCTTTTTCATTTTTTAATGCTTGGTCTAATCACCCTGATTTTTTAAGAATTGTTTCTGACAGTTGGAATTTGAATGTGTTTGGTAACCCTATGTATATTTTGCAGGAAAAACTAAAACATTTAAAAGTAATTCTAAAGGACTGGGCTCACTCTACTTATGGTTCTGGAAACAAGATGTCTATGGCTATCAGAGCTAATCTACTGCAAGTTCAAGCTGATATCCAGGCCTGTAATGATAACTCTATGATCTTAGTTCTTTCAAAACAAGAGGCTATCCTTCATGTGAAACTTTCTAAAGCCTTGGTGGAGGAAAACAAGATGGCAAAGCAAAAACTAAAGGTTAAATGGCTTGTTCATGGAGATAAATATACTGCTGTTTTTCATGACTCTCTTAAAATCATTCAATCCAAGTCTACCATTTTCATGACATTGATGATAATCCCCACTCCACTCAAGACTCCATTCAAAATGCTTTTCTTGAATACTACCTTAAACTCCTAGCCAACCAGCATATCCCCCTCATCCAGCTGAGGCAATTTTCCCATTCCCCTCTCCCATCCTTAACAGTAGTAGACAACGCAAATTTAATAAAGGAAATTATTGCGGCTAAAGTCAAATGTGCTATTTTTGGGATGAAATCTTCGAGCTCTCCTGAACCTGATGGGTTCAATGCTCATTTCATCAAGGTGACATGGGACATCATTGGTCAGACAGTGATATGCACTGTGAGGAATTTCTTCAAACACAACAGAATGCTTTCTGGTATTAATGTTACCAAGCTTGCCTTAATCCCTAAGATTCAATAGCCTTCATCTGTAAATCAGTTTAGACCCATTGCTTGTTGCAATGTTATATACAAATGCATATCTAGGATCATTGCTGCTAGAATTAAAACCGTCCTTGCTAATGTGATATCTCCTAATCAGTGTGCATTCCTACATTCAAGAGATATTACAGATAATATTCTTCTTTCCAGTGAGATCATGAGGGGATACAATAGGATAAGCATATCCCCTAGATGTGCTTTGAAGCTGGATGTCCAGAAAGCATATGATTCCATTCAGTGGAAATCTATCATATATTCTTTGTAAGATGAACTTCCCCATCCCCTTTCTGGCTTAGATTTTCACCTGCATATCTATTGTTAAATATTCAGTGATAATAAATAGGCATTCTTTTGGTTATTTTGCAGCAACACAAGGCATATGGAAAGGTGATCCTATGTCACCTTACTTATTTGTTTGTGTTATGTAGTTATTTTCTACCCTCACAACAAATGCCATGGCTACTGGTCAATTGGAATATAACCCTCTTTGCAAAAGATCTGGTATTACTACATTATTATTTGCTGATGATTTGATGCTTTTTACAAAACCTACTGTTAACTCTATAAATGTTATTTTAGACATTCTGAATGACTTCCAGTCTCTTACTGGTCTATCTATTAATAGAGAAAAGCCAAAAATTAGAATTGCTGGCCTCTCTCCATCTGATATGACTGCTATTTACACTTTATCTGGTCTATCCCCTTTGATGATTGTGATGAGTATCTTGGTGCTCCTATATGCTCTTCCAAAGTCAGATCTGGTCAATGCCTAAAAATGTTTGAAAAAATCATTGATAAAATATCCACTTGGCCTGTAGCAAAATTCTCTATGGCGGGAAGACTAATAATTGTTAAATCAATTGCCTCTATAATGTGTTTATTCTATGCTAGAATATTCATCTTTTCTGCCAAACTTATCCCAATGATAAACTCTGCTCTGAATCATTTCCTATGGCATGGAAATCCTTATTCGAAGAAGATGATCCCTGTTGCATTTAAATCTATTTGTTGCCCATATCAGTTTGGGGGCCTTGGAGTCCTGAATATCAGGTTATGGAATCAGGCTACTCTATCAACTCGTATTGATAAACTTCTGAAGCATGACAATAATCTTTGGGCTTCTTGGGTCAGAACTAACTTGATTAAGAATAAATTCTTGTGGACTTTACATCCTCCTTCTACTGCAACTGGACTTGGAGATATATACTTCGAAGCAGAGAAGCTTTCTTGCCCATTTTTCAGAGCTGTATGAAGAACAAGGATTTCCTATCTTTCTGGTTTGATCCTTCGTCTGCTCAGGGAGTGATTTTGGCTAATCTTATTAACTTCCCTATGAGAAGACTGACTGGTATCTCTGAAATAGCTGTGGTTGATTCATTCTGGTATGATGGTTGGATTAACTTACCCTACTGTGGTTCCTTTCTAGTGAGATCTTGTTGGAACATAATCCAGGCTAAATCCTTTAACTGTGTTAATATCCATGCTTTATGGCATGGTAAAGCTCATGCTATAAAAAATGTATACAGAGCCTTAATCACTGACATATCTCTTCCTTGCTTCCCTTGGCACTCCAGCATTTGGTCCACTTCTTCTAGCCCTAAAGAGAACATTATGCTGTGGAAGTGATGAGAAATGGTCTCCAAACTATGATCAGACTGAAAAATATAGGATTGGTGATTGATACTATGTATGTGTTGTGCAACAAGGCAGATGAGACTGTTCACCATCTATGTTTTGAATGTGATTTCTCTTATTACATATGGGATAGGTGCTTGTATATGAACCACCTTCATAGACCTAATCGTAATGCCTCATTGGAATGGCACACTATTTTTAAGGCTTCTAGGTGAAAAACTGCTACTAGATCTTTATTATTACGTGTTCTCAAGAAGGTGATATATGCTGTATGGATGGAGAGGAACAATAGGGTGTTTATTGGCCATTCTACTGATAAACATGCATTGGTCCTTTCTATATGCAGAAGCTTTGCTAGTTAGTATGGTTGTTGTTGTCTTTTTTCATTTGCATTTGGTTGTAGGATGGAATGCCATTTTTTATGTGTAATTTCCTTTGATTTAATAAATGGTAAGGGCCCATTTAACCCCACTGGCTATGCCAAAAAAAAGATACTTATATATAACAATGAATTATATTTTAAGTAATATTATATTGTACATTGTATATATATTTATATAAATATTAATTAAAATGAAATGCTGAAAAAATATTAGTTTATTTTTGGTCTAAATATAAACTTGATTATTTGATGAATGTGTATTTCTGTTTGACATCATTACTGACATATGATCATAACATATCTATTTATTAACCATAAGTCACAATGGTTAGAAACGTATGTTCCTATATAACCTCTTGGTTAGATTATTCCTCTTAATGCAGTTATGATGTTTGTATTATGAATATGAACACTTTAAAATATTAAAACATAAAATTAAATTTAAACTAAATTAATAAATTAAATTTGAATTAAATTACTAATAAAGTATTATTATTATTAAAAAATAACAAATAAATAAATAATTTGAATAAAATTAAATAAATTAAAATGTTCCTTAAAATCTTTTACTAATAAATAATAAATATGATTTAGTGTAAAAATATTCAGAAAAGAAAAAAAATACAATCTTATGCAGATTAATAAAAGAATTTTTTTGAAACTCGCTTATTTTACCCCACTATCAATGCACCTAATCCAAAAATATCTACATGCATCAAAATTCAAAAGGATAAAATCAACAATGAAGTAGATAACAAGTCATCCAAAGCTTTCCAAAAGTAAGGATGGTCTACTTGTTCAAATATTTGTATGAGACGAGTGAATATTAATATCGAGTCTCTTGAGGAGAAAATAGGTGAAGCTAACTACATTTCGAAATAACAACCCTCAAATATGTAAAGACACCTATAAATGATGGAAATTCTATAAATTGTGCTTTTGCACATATTAATAAATTACGAAACTAAGGTGAAATAATTCAATTATGCATTTCCTTATTATGTAGCTACGATAATTATTGCAAGTGATAATATAGAATCTCATTATTTGACTGAATGGCAACAAAGAGATTAGTATTAAAATTTGAAAAGAAGAAATTCAAAATAAATTATAATCCTTTTGAAGATGAGAAATCTTTGGACTTATAGTTCATACATTTAATAAATCTAAACTTGTTGGTTATAATCAAATGTTTATAACAAAATGAAATGAAAGGGTGAGACAGTAACGACCCAAAATTTGACCACTTTAAAATATACTATTTAAAGTGATTTTAAATATAAAATAGGTAAGGTTATATGATTCAAACAATATTAGATAGGATTTGGAAAGAGAAGTATACACAAAAATAGTGACATTTGCCTATATCGACAAAAGTGACAAAATGCTGATTTCAGAAAAGTAAGTTTCAATGGTTAGATAAATTATTTTAATTTATTTATGAGTGTTTATATTTTTAAATATCAATATATAAACTTATTTTAAATTTGGTTTACATAAATAAATAGTTTAACTAAAACGTCAAAATGTGACCGTAAAACATTTTGTCGAAAATCAACATTTTGTCAATTAAAAGTTGTCGCAACATTGTTAACATGCTTTAACATATATATTACACATTTTAATAACTAAACATGTTTAGTTTTATTAAATATAATTAGAAAACTTCTAGAAGTCATTAGTAAAAGTATGTAAGAATTAACGAAAGTAAGAAAAAGTAAACATCAAATCAATTTCACATCACAAACCAACATAATCACTCTTTTACTTAGCTTAGTTCTTAAGGGATTAAGACATAAGTAAGAAGTGAAAGGATAATGTTAAGTGTTGAACAAGTGGAGGATGCTTTAGATTGAAGTAAGGTTAGTTTGGTAATTTGATAAGAGGTTATTTTGGTAAATTTACCGCTTCTTTCTTTTACTATAAAAACCCACCTCCTTCTTCACTTTCATTCACATTTCTTCTTCTTCTTTTCTCAAGCTTCTTTATCTTCTTCCTCTTCTTTTTAACGACTTCTAAGCCATAGAAAAAAATTAGAAAGAAATAATGTCAAAATATTTACAAAATATCCAAAAGAAATCAATGTTCATTCTCTTCAAATCAAACTCATCTTTTTTCCATATTTTACCTCTTCTTCTCTTGGCCATAACTTCTTCAAAACAGAATCAAAATGCAAAATTATTTTTTTCAAATCATGTTTTTTCCAGTGGCTACAACTTTAATGTTGACTACTTTGTCTCATTCTAAATTTAACTATATCAAAAATCCACTTCTTTCTAGTGCATTTTGTGGCCCAGTTTTTGTGACAGAGAATAGCCCATTTTGTTTTGATCATAACTTGATCATAACTGATCCAAATTAAGAAATTATTTTTTTCAAATCATACAAAATTCCATTGGTTACAACTTTAAAGTTGAGCACTTTTTCCAGTTTTAAGGTTTGTTATACCTGAATATCAATTCTTTGAAGCGCATTTTTGGGCTTCATTTTTGTCAATCCGACAATACATCTTCTTCGTTCTATCATATCTCCCTCAAATCCACTTGGATTCGAATGATTATTTTTTTGGTATTCAAGAGAAAATAATTTTCAACAACTTTCCAGTTAATGACCTTTCCAAATTTGGAGATTTAGAGGGCCTAAAATCAGATACAAGATAACATATTTTTTTGGATCTAATTTTAAGAATTCAAGTCAAAGCTCTAAGACTTCTTCTCTATACCTTCAGCCAACCTCCATCTCAAGCCTTGGCTAAGCTATTAGAAGGAAGAGGGTGTTTTTTGCTAGTGTTTAATGGAGTATGAAGTAGTTAGTGAAGTGTTGGTTGATTAGAATGTTGGTAGGAAGTTTATCGCTTTGGTTTATGGTGAGAAACTCTATTTAATATCTATATTTATATATATACATGTTTGATGATGTATTATGATTGCTATGGATGTTTATATATTCTTTGATCATCAAGTATTGATTGTTTTATATGATTGTTAAATTGTTTTGAAAAGTCACGTTTAAAATACGTCGATAAGCACAAAGGAAATCACTTTCCTTTTGAAAATGAAATGGTGTATATGGAATGCTTAAACCTTTTGGAACTAGTTTTAAAATGAGTTAGAAATGTTTTATAAACATTTAAATATTTTTAAAGAAATAAAGGAAAAAAAATAAAGATTTCATCTTATATATTTTAAATATGTCCAAAACAACATTCCAAAAAAATCGTGCTTTTGTAGTAAAGTGGCAAAAGTTTAAAATTGATATTTTTAAATGATTAAAAATATGAAATAAATTTGATAAATCTATTAAAATGGTTTAAAAGATATTTGGAATGGAAAATATGAATTTTCAAATGTTAAAAAGTTGTTTAAATCAAATAAGCTTATATAGCACTTTCCGCAGCACTTTTATGTTGCGAATTCTATAACCACTTGAATATGAGTTTAAAAGTAACGATATTTCCTAGAATCAATTATGAATATTTTTAAAAGGAAAATTAAGAGTTTAAAAGATAATTTGGAATCTTGTAATCAATTCCAAAATAAAGCTAATAACCGAGTATGCGGAAACGACTAGTACATTTGTCCCGCCTGTGAGATCTGGAAGATAAAACAAGGTGTTTAACTAAGGTTAGGGATGGAGCAACCAGTGCCCTGAACTTACCTGGCCTACATTTTCTCTTTTTATGCGAGGGGTGGAACAGATCGAAAGGAAAGCCCGAATGCTCTAAAAGATTATATTAAGCTTTTTCCAAAATAAAAGAAACAAATTCTTTGAATGTTAATTAACCACTTAACATCTTTTATCGATGACTAGCACGAAGGAACCAGGATCAGATTTGGGTGAATCCTATCCGAAGAACTGGGATCGAATTTGGGTGATTCCTATCCGAAAACCCCTTCAAACTAATTTTTGAAATAAAACATATTGAAAACAAAGATCATTGAAGACGAATATCTTCATGATGTAGGATTACTTGCCACTAGTCCCTGGAGGTGAAATTTACCATATCTAAAGTGGCAGTAGTGCTCTGTTATGAAAATTTTCGATTTGCAAGAATATGATTTGAAGTTAAAAAAGAAATCTTTGATTAAGATTTAGTGAATGATTTGGAAAAGTTTTCCTAAGTAAAAGAGAAAATGATTTGGAATTATTCCAGGATTTAAGAAAGGTTTAAATAAACCAAATGATTTGATAAATGAGGCTTAATGATTCCATATACCCTTGAAAAGAATATGTCTAAGAAAAATATTTTATAAAAGATGAAGTAATTGATTGATGATTGATATCCACTTATGAACTTAACATTTTTAAATCGATAATTGGTTTCGAAGGAACCGGGATCAGATTTGGGTGATTCCTATCCGAAAACCACTTTGAACCAATGTATACGTTCGAAAGTAAAGACATGTTGAAGATGATAATTATTAAAGACCGTGGATCTTCATAGCCCGAGGACTGCTTATTGACATGCTCTGGGTCACTTCCATTATAGAGTTATTTATAGCAGTGGTCTCCTCGTTATGGAGATTTTTTCGGATTGCAAGGACTACTCGCTACTAGTGGTAGTAGGAGAGTGCCTTCGGTTTTGTTCAGTCCCAAAATGAACTTGTATGAACGTTTGTCTGACACTGTATTCTAAATCACATTTGAGTGGTTTCTATAAATGTATATCAGTCGGTGGCGGAGAAGGCAACTTCTCCTAGCTTAACACCCTTTCCCGAGACATACGAGCTCAAGAAGTTATACTTTTCTAGAAATTAGTCGTGTGACGTGGAATGATAATGTGGCATTTAGAGATATGATATGTGATATGTAAAAGGTAATCGTAGCCTCGTGTGCCTCACACCCCGGTTATGATGGGATTCCATGTGGTCAAATGTATGCCCGCATTTCGAATAGTAGTGATTTGGGTTATCAGATGTTCTGAGCCCTAGGTACCAGATACGTCTGGGCCTCAAGGCGGGGATGCGCGAAGTCTGAGTCTTTGGATGTTATTCGCAGATTGCATCCCCTTTTAGCCATTTGTGTTGTTGTATAACAGTGTCTGAGTCTTGGACGGAAGCCGTGGATACAAATTGTTCTTTCCACTAGTTTCCTATCATGTTGGAAAATCCAATTCCAATACAAGCTTTATGGTTTTGATTGTCATAATAGCCGTAATGACTTGCAAACATTTCAGCTACCCCTTCTGGTATCTTATATTCCGTTCGGTATATTCCGTTGACCCAGTCCAGATATATGACCTTAGACTTAGTCCGGGTATTAATACCTTATTTGAATAAGTTTATTTGAAAAGTGTTTTTAAAAGAATGTCATTAAAAAAATATCAAGTGTATTTCGGTATAAAAGTGTTTTGGTTATCAAAAGGTAAAACCCATCCATATTTATGCGTGGGCGTGGTCTTATGAGATACCCTTCTTTTCAAAGGTTTTGATAACATAGTCATTTTAAATTTCGAGTATCTCACGCTGATTTATCAAGCCTGATCCGGGTTTTTTAATACTTGGGTCAGATCCGAGTAGTTTCAGGTTTACCTGAAGACGGTTGGAGTTTCCAGAGGACAGCTGGAGATCTTCATCATCGTATGGACATATTCTATTATTCGCTACATCTATTGCATTTGTTTTGTTGTTTTCAGCATTTGTAAGGACAAGGGTTTATAACTGTCCAAGCTGAATCTAGGTTAGACTCTAGTATTGTATTTTAAAATTTTCCGCTGTAAAGATTATTATTGAAATAATATATGTTATTTCATTCGTGTGAGATTCTGTTCTGTCTTTATTTTCTTTCTACCCTTAATGATCCGTCTTTTCGTGCAATTGGAGTTAGACATGTGTGGTTTATTGTCGATTCAAAGGGTACGGAAAATCGGGCCATTATAGAGACTGTTTGGTATAGTGATTGAATTATCACTTAAGGTTTCTCACATAGATTAATTTTGATTAAACATATGCACCTAATATTAATGTAGTTACTTTTGGAAATTTAATAAGTTTGGTGGTATAATAAGGACTTGAAATGCGTCTAACCAGTGTGGTAACACATATTTATATAAAACTTAAACATTGAGTTCTAATGAAAGACATTCGAGGACTTAAAATATTACAAGGAATACACAAAAAAATTAACGAACGTGACATGATCATTCAAGCGAGTATAATCAAAACAAAATGCATAAAAAAGTTAACGAATGTGATATGATTATTCAAGTGAGTACTTAATAAAAAAAGAATATACAAATGGTCAAATACGTGCATTCTCGTTCATGGAGAAAAAGTGAGTTTGCGTATGTCATATCTGTAGAATATTGCATTCTATGATTTTTATTTGATGCTAATAAACATATATTTTTTGTAGTTAGTGTGTTTTTGTTAAGTTGTTATGAAGATTACAGGATCACATAAAGGAAATGAAGAAATTCAACAAAATAATAAACAAATAGATATTTTATTAATTTTAATAAAGATTTTAGAAGTATAAATTGTGATGGATAAAAGTTCTCCTCTCACTCTCTCATGCACAATACATCTCTACTCACTCGAACACAACATTTCAAAAGTCAAAGTCTACATGAGTATCTCCTTGTTCCAACTTCCATCCAAACATCATCCAGAATGAGCAAATGCATATGCAAATGGCAGTCTTTTCCTGACAAATAACAAAGCAGTAAAAAGAAAATAGAAAAAAACTGAAACTGCAAAAGGAAGGGAAAGTGTTTAAAACTGGACTTAGCCTCAGAATTTGGTTCTATTCTATTCATGTTTAGAACAAGCACAAAATGCAATGAACATGAACCTGTGCAATAGGTATACACAAGGACCAGTATGACATGTTCGTTTGAAGTTCCAAGGGACATAAATTCAATTCCAAAACAAAGAATGTATAGTGACAAATCTGATACAACTAGCATTAGTGTGAAGAACTGAGTGGTACAAATACAACTGGTACATATACAATGCACTGTACAACAATCCAAAGAATAACAAAGTCACAAACAAGAACTGCAGCAAGGTAAATGTGCAGCCACAAACCGGATGTAACAATTTCAAATACAATGGTTCAGGTGCTAAAAAATGCACACACCACATCATAAGAGGTACAATATATAACTAGTTATACACTGCCACAAACAAGATAAAGATTGCAACAAGGCATAGTGCAACATCAAGTAACCGCAAACCAGAACTAGTTGCAAAAATGCACCATAATAGTAGCAAGAAACCATTATACGTGCATAAAAAAGCTACTGTTTAAGCCAAAAAATTAGTCCAGGTACACAAAAGGAAATACACAGTGAACATGTATAGAATGACAAAAGTTGCAACAAGGTTCAAGTACAACAGCAAATGCATAATGCAAAGAATACTGGTTCAAGTGCAAAGAGTAAATAGGCACATGCATAACTTCAACAAATATAGTGAAGTATGCCACAAACTAGAATACAAGGCATATAAGGACTTCAAGAAGTGATAGTGAACATCAAACAGTTTAGAAAAAGTACATAGAAATGAACAAGGTGTTAAAAGCATGGCCAAAGAACATAAGGAAAAATTAAAATTGAATTCAGTTGAACCATTCAAAGCCGCAACCATGAATAAGTCAAAATTTAGAATAGAAAATCCAGGCTAACAATAAAAATCAAAATCGAACAAAGCCCTAAATTTTATGTTGATTGATTCAAACTCGCAGAGCTGCAAGATAAGGAAAATTTAAAAATATTTATCCATTCTTAATACTATAAAAGCCATATCATCACTAGCTAATAATGATGTCGAGTTCAAGAGAGAATAAAAAATTAGGATTGAATTAGTAAAAAGGAAAATGTACTCAATAATTCCCAAATCATCGCAAAGTGATACTCGATAAGGAAGCAATTGAGACAAGCACAATTAAATCGATTCAAGTGGAACATATTTCCAAATGGAGCGGTAATATCATCTCATCAACATTATTTTATCTCCATTTTTTTAGATCCGAAGAAAAGAAAAGATAGTATGCAAGTGTAATAAAAGAGGGGTCATATGAAGGGATTTTTTAAGTTTGAGGCCCTTATTTGTTGAAGCCGTGCAACTTATATATATTAATTTTTAAGGGCTACTTTATTTATTTTTGTTCTTGCACTTTTTATTTTTGAAACTTATTTATTTAGGGCTGAACTACATTTTTATAGTTTAGGAATTCTCAACTCGAAGAAAAGGTTAAGGCAGGATTTCTAGGTATAAAGTTAGAACAACTAGGTTAGCGATAGTCGCAAGTTTACAGGAGAATTTGTAAGTGGTTGATTGTTTAATCTTAGTATAAATCTTGAGGGTGGAAGTATGCAGGTTTGCCAAGGTTGAGTAAAATTGTGTGCTATTTTTATTTCTACATTCTTCTACCTGTGTTGAGATTATTATTATTATTCTATGAATTTTTTATAAACCATATTCACCCCCCCTTTGATCCTACACTATCACATACTTCAGCGATATTGATTTAATTGACACTACATAAATATTGAACTACTAAATAATTCAAGGTCAAACATCTTAGAAAGACAATATTATTTCAAGTTACAGCTAAACGCCACTCAATACAACCCTTATCTTCAAAAAAAATATGCTGAAACAACTTGTAAATAGTATTAATATGGATGGATAAGTGTTACCTGTTGAATCCATCCATGATTTTTACATCAATTGATGTGAGAAATGATTCGGTTCACCCAAAAGAAGACAATAAAAGGGTTATAGATTTAAAAATACACTGAACTAGCACTAGTGGTGCTCTATCATATATAACACAATATGGCACCATAATATTGCTATCATAGATGATTTATGAAATGACCCACTTAAATTTTTTTTTTTTTAAAACATTCAGTGGCCATTTAGTCAAGAAAAATATTTAATTCAATTTTTCTTCTATCCAGGACCTTTCTGCCAATATAAAAATATTGGTTTATTCATTTTATCTTGAACTTATATATATGAAGATATATAAGTCATCTTCTACCTAAATCAGAGTAAAGAAATTTTGCAGGTAGAAATCTATTTGAGTATTGCTTAAAAATACTCTCTTCATAGCAATAGTGTTTTTCAAAACTAGGTTTTTCCAAGTGACTTGGGTTAATGCATTACTATTGATTTTTATGTCTCAAGGCTCCTTATTTTACATAAATTCTTCTGATTTTTTTACTGGGTAAATTGTGCTTTTACTTGTGCATGTGTGTGTGCATGTTTCTGTGCATGTGTGTGTCAGTGAGCAGTTCAGTGCCTTATTTTTTCCTTGTTAACAAAATTGTTTGAATCTATTTTATACTTTGGGCTATGAAACAGATCTGAAAATTTAATTTAAACCCTTGGTTGCTGGCTTGACCCAGGCTCAAGAAAAATGGCTATGTTAGCCCTGTTCTGGTTTGCACTATTTTGTCACAAAATACCTGCTATTTTATTTCCTTTTCAAAGCACTCAAACCCTTTCCATCAGATTTTATGTTTGACTTAAACATGGATTTTCTTATGCCAGTTCTTTTGATATACATACAAACCACAATTCTTTCAATCTCAGATTTTCTACCATTATAGCCTAACTGTTCTTGAAGCTTAAAATTCATTTTTCCTTAGCAAAGCATTTGGCAAAACAAAGCACATAGTTCAGCTGAGACATATAAGTTCAACAACTACAAAACAGCAATTAACCATACATTGGTTTCTCAAAGTACTTTTAAACAATAGGTCTTAATCTAGTTCATCATGAAGGTGTAGTTTACTTCAGCAAAGTCTTTTAAAAACATAGCATCCAAATCTTAAGCAGTTAAACATCCAAAGCCTGATCAAAGCAATTCCTATTTTCCTGCAAAATCACCATGAACTGCCCCATATGAATATGAGACACCCAATGGTGCATAAACACAAAAGGGTCAGACTATTTGTCTGGTATGAATAATCCAAATGAAAACATGATCTCATTCAATTCTCTTTATAAACAAACTTTACATGAATAAGAAACTCAGTATCTTCCTTATGCTTGATTTTGTGAAGCATGTTCCTTCATCTCAGTGTTAACAGATTATTTATATATATAATCACCATGACTTGATTCATAGAAAACAATCATAAGATTCATTAATAAAAAGCACCAAAACAACCAAATGCAAACATCAATTCAGTTATCGTCCCCTTTTCAACTTTACTGGCCATCAGGGATTTTGCCCAGGCCTCTCCTGAATCTATTCCTAGAATTCATTATCAAATATAATAGGGTCTTTAGCTACTTTCTCTTTTTTTTTACACACACTGCCTGGGACATCTCTCTGTTAACCCAGTACACTCAGGCCCCTGGGTATAAACATACCATGTGTGAACTTGCAATATTCCCCTTGCCAAGCTATACTTTGGTAGCCCTAAGATCCCAAGTCCTTAGTTAAATTACTAAGTGTTATTATTATTTTTCATAACAGTGCTAATCCCTTCTGCATCTCACTTCTTAATCAGAGAAATATAAATAATGCAAGCAACATGTATTCATCCAGAGTTTGGTAAGTTATATTCTCAGAAGCAAACATTTAATCATGAAAAAGGGAGGTGACTTCTTAGCACATTATTTTGCCTATGGGTTTCACTGGATCAAAATGTAAGCATATGGCCCTGAGTAATTTACTAGATATATATTTTTTTTCCTCTTACCTCTGGTTCAATCAGATTCATGATCTGGCTAAACCACAAGTATATTTGATTTGGATATTTCATAAAACATAGAAGCTCAGCACATGTACAACATTGCACTTCTACATTTTCTTTTGTTTTAATTAATATGAGACATAAGCAACAACACAATGTTACAGCCCATATTTCTTTCTACCTTCAGACCATATACCCACCACTTGAATCCGAGGATTTTTATAAACAACTTTATAAAGAAAACTTATAAAAGAAATCACTCAATCTCAAAGCTAACCCATATCACAGACAAACATTTTAGTTCATGAATCCATGATTCTTATTTTTCTGGGTAAATCAGATAGAGGTTTTACCCTTAAACAAATCATTAACAAACCAAAGTCATCCAATCATAAAACATAACTTGTAAAAGAAAATTAGTTCAAACAGGCTGCCTCAATATTCAGGTCTTAATGCCAAAGTTTTCAGTGAGGTTACTCACCTTAATCCTTCTTCTTCCTATGCCTTATGAATCCCCCTTTTAGTCTTCTGCCTTCTCCTATTTTCTCTGGTTTATGTCTTGCATATTTTTTTTAGGTTAATGAATAACAAAATATATGGTCTTACTATACTAGGCCTTTTATATAAATCTTGGCTGTTACTAGGATTTATGGATTTACCCAATGTCAGTTCTACCCCATCCCAAACATAGCCTGCCTCTGGTTTGATTCAAGAAAATAAAAGGGTATGTGGTCCTTGTCTTCCTTTCCAGAAATCAGTTCCTCTCTTTTAATTTTCCCTGGTCATGTCATATGCATGACTTCTTATTATTATTATTATTATTTTCTTAATAAAAGAAATTACTGAGAATAGATAAAGTGCTTGTTTAGGGACTCATGCCATTTTCATGCAACTTCTGTTTTCTTCCAGAGATTGATTGACTGTATACATGTATAACCTATGTATACCTAAGCCTTTTATTTTTCTTTCTTTAAATAATTTTAAGTTTATTTCAGCCTAGCTCTTATTTTCTTTGTACTATATTTTATTTAAAGACAAAATTCTATCTTTATGCATATGTATTTCTAAATCAGTTATTTTATTTTATCTATTAATTTCTGCCAAATTTTGTTACACAGAAATCTGTGTGCATGTGTACACTGTCTTGTGCACATGTACATGTTTTATACTTTATATCTGCAAATCAATTTCCTATTCCTATTTTTCCCAATGCAATTTCAAACAAATACAAACTAAATTAAATCATGAAATTACTCACAAAAATCAGGGTTATCACATATACCCCTCCTTTTAGGAATTGTGTCCCACAATTCTTTCATACTTAACTTAAGTATCATCTCTTCAGAAAAAAAAATGAATTTTTCTGATTTCAAAACCATTTTCAAACCAATCACCTATTAAGCACTATGCATATCAACACAAGACAAAAATCACAATGCATATTCAACCAACACATTCATTAGTATGTATATATATAGATTTACCTTTTCTTCAATCAAACAGCTGGGGATAATCATTTCTGATTTTATCCTCCACTTCCCATGTGCAATCATTTGGGTCTAGACTCCATTGTACTTTTACTAATTTAATTTCTTTGTTTCTCAATTTCTTGGTTTCTCTAAAAACTATGCCCACTGGTTCCTTTTCATAGATCATTCTAGGATCAATCTGCACATCCTTAGAGGATTCTAGTATTGCTTCCTTATCATGAACCCATCTTCTTAGTTGAGACACATGAAAGCCATCATGCATTGCTCTCATTTCTTCTGGCAATTCTAATTTATAGGCTACTGTCCCTATTCTTTCTAGAATTTTATATGGTCCTATATATCTAGGAATCAACTTTCCTTGTTTCCCAAACCTTAGAACCTTTTTCATGGGTGATATCTTGATGAACACATAATCCCCAACATCATATTGTACTGCCTTCCTTCTTTGATCTGCATATTTCTTTTGCCTATCTTGGGCAGAGGCAATTCTTTTTCTGATCAAGGCTACCTTTTCAGAAGTCTCCTTCACATATTCTGGTCCTAAGACCACTTTTTCTCCAGACTCATGCCAACTTGAAGGTGATAAACATGGCCTTCCATAGAGAGCTTCAAAGGGGGCCATGCCTATGCTACTGTGATGGGTGTTATTGTATGCAAATTCAGCTAGATATATGTAATCTTCCCAGCTTCCTCCCCAATCCAATACACATGCTCTCAACATGTCTTCAAGCAATTTGTTCACAATTTCTGTTTGGCCATCAGATTGAGGATGGTATGCTGTACTCAAACATAAATCAGTCCCCATTGCCTTGTGAAAACTCTGCCAAAACTTTGAAGTGAAGATGGTATCTCTATAACTTACTATAGTCTTTGGTATACCATGAAGTCTGACTACTTCTTTAATAAACAACTGGGCTAGGGTATTAGCATTTCTCTCTGATTTCACTGGTATAAAGTGGGCTGACTTGGTTAGCCTATCAACTACTACCCAAATACTCTCATTTCCCCTCCTAGTTCTAGGCAAACCATCAATAAAATCCATTGATATGTCTTCCCATTTCCACTGTGGTATTTGTAAAGGTTGAAGCATTCCTGAGGGTTTTTGATACTCAGCCTTCAGCTGCTGGCAAACCATACATTTTGATACATAGGTTGCCACTGCACTCTTCATACCACTCCACCAATAATCTCTCTTGAGGTTGTGATACATTCTTGTGCTTCCTGGGTGTATAGTATATTTGCTTTTGTGGTAAGCATCCAAAATTTCTTGCTTCAACTCATCCACTGCTGGAACACATATTCTTTCTCCTTTCTTCAGATGGCCCTGATCATCCAACTGAAAACCTTCCACTGTCTCACCATTTAATATTTGTGTCTTCTTTCCAAATAAAAATGGATCTTGGTTTTGTAGCATTGCAACTTTATTTTTCAATTCTGATCCCAGAGTAATAAAACTTAATTTTCCCATTTCTACCTTCCCACTGCATAAGCTCATGTTTTCTATGTTATCACTTTCTATCTCTGAATCAATTAATAATGATAAAGTGTTAAACTCTTCTATCATTAATCTAGCCACTTTAGCATGTTGTCTGCTTAGGGCATCTGCTACTTTGTTAGCCTTACCTGGTGTGTATAATATTTCAAAATCATATGAGGCTAAGAGTTCAATCCATCTTTGCTGCCTCATATTTAATTCTTTTTGTGAAAACAAATATTTAAGTGATTTATGGTCTGTATATACTTCAAATTTTGCTCCTAACAAGTAGTGTCTCCATAGCTTAAGGGCATACACTATAGCAGCCAATTCAAGGTCATGAGTAGCATACCTTATTTCACTTGATTTCAACTGCCTAGAAGCATAAGCTATTACCTGATGTTGTTGCATCAACACTGCTCCAAGCCCTTGTCCACTTGCATCAGTATACACCACCAAGTTTTCATTTCCCTCAGGTACTTTAAGAATTGGAGCTTGTACCAGTGCTTCTTTTAATTTCCCAAAGGCATTTTCACATTCCTCAGTCCAAGTGAACACTTGATTTTTCCTAGTCAATCTGGTTAATGGAATTGAGATTTTTGCAAAATCTTTTATAAATCTTCTATAGTAACCAGCCATTCCCATGAATGATCTGACTTCAGTGACATTAGTAGGCCTTTTCCAAGCTTGCACTGCAATGACTTTATTGGAATCTACGGCTATTCCTTTCTCTGATATAATGTGGCCTAGAAAATTCACTTCATTTTGCCAAAAAAGTGCATTTTGAAAACTTTGCTTTCAAGTCTTCCTGTCTCAATTTCTCAAATACTATATGCAAATGGTTCTCATGCTCTCTAACTGACTTAGAATAAATTAGTATATCATCAATAAATATTAATACAAACTTATCCAAGTATTCTCTGAAAATCCTATTCATCAAATCAACAAAATAGGAAGGAGCATTTGTTAAGCCAAATGGCATCACCAAAAATTCATAAAGTCCATATCTGGTGTTAAAGGCTGTATACTTAATGCTTTCCTCTTCTACTTTCATTTGATGAAAGCCTGAAGCTAAATCAAGTCTAGAAAATATTTTTGCACCACTCAATTGATCAAAGAGATCATCAATTGTTGGTAAGGGGTATTTATTTTTAACTGTGACTTTATTTAATTCCCTATAGTCAATACATAATCTAAGGTATCCATCATGTTTCTTAACAAAGACTACTGGTGCTCCCCATGATGAGCTACTGGGTCTAATAAAGCCTTTTTCTACTAGTTCAACCAATTGCTTTTTCAGCTCCATCAACTCCTTAGGCCCCATTCTGGTTGGTCTTTTAACTACTGGGCTAGCTCCTGGAATTATTCTAATTGAAAATTCAACTGGCCTGTGGTTAGGAACTCCTCTTACTTCCCCAAACACATCAACATATTGATTAACTATGGGGATCTCTTCTAATGCAGGCATGGGTTTTTCATTTGACAATGCAGAAAGGTTGGCTATACTTCTATTTTTGTTTGCCTCACAAAGAACGATTATTCTTTGTCCATCAGAAACCTTCAATGATATGGTGGATGTCTCTATATTTATGATAGCCTTATATCTACTCAACCAATCAACTCCTAAAATAATTCCTATGTCTGGATATTGCAACACATATAGGTTTGACTCGAACACATGTCCTCCTATATTTAATCCCAGTTGCATGCACATCATACCCATGACACATGAACTACCTATAGGGCTTCTAATTAACAGTGGTTTATCAACAATCATACAGTTCAATTTTAATTGTTGTTCAATATCATGAGAGATCAATGAGTGTGTAGCCCCAGTATCATATACTACTGTTAAAGGCATTGAATGGATAAGCAAAGTACCTTCAACTTGACCATGCTTTTCAACATTTGATCCCTCAGCTGCCTTGCCTTTCCCTTCCAAAGCCCCTAATTTTCCTTGCTTAAAATCTGGGCAGTTCCTCTTTATGTGACCTTCCTTCCCACAATGGTGATAATTGAAGGCTGCTGGTCTAGGATTGGTGCACCTATTTTTCATGTGCCCCTCTTGACCACAGTTGTAACAAGTGATCCTCTTCTTAACTTCAGCAGTTCTGGCTTCTTCTGGTTTCTTGGTGGAAGCTATGTCTGTTTTCTTTTTATCATAAGGGTGAAATTTACCCTTTCCCTTCTTGTTTTGATTATTTTTGAATGCCCTGAAATTCTCTCTAGCTTTATCATGTTGTTCAATGCTCAGAGTCAAATCCAAAACTTGATCAAAAGTTTTATCCTTATATGGTAGCATGGCTCTACTAAGGCTAGGGTTCAACCCTTGGATATATCTGCCATTCTTAGCTTCCTCAGTAGTGATGAGCACTGCACCATACTTTGCCAATGATTCAAACTTCTGAGTGTACTCAGTGACACTCATAGTCCCTTGCCTCAATTTGATGAATTCCTCCAGTAAAGACTCCTTAGCTGATGCAGGGATAAATCTGCCTTCCAACATTGCTTTAAATTGATCCCATGTTACTTCTCCTTCAGGTCTTCCAGCTATGATAACCTCCCACCAATCCAAAGCTGCTCCTCTCAATTGCCTGGATGCAATTTGCCTCTTCCTTTGGTCTTCAACTTGCATGTCTGCAAAGATTCTTTCCAAAATTCTAAGCCAATTTTGAACCCCCATAACTCCTTCTGTGCCATCAAAGGTTTTGCCTCCAAGATTGGTAAAAGTCTTGAGTAGTTTGGAAAGTTCCTCATGTGGATTTTCCTGCCTGTTGCCTACTCCATCTCTTATGGCCCTCATGAATTCTTGCACATTCACCATGGGTGGTTCACTTGTCCCTACGTTTTGATGTCTGGGTCCTACCATAGCTCTATGGATATAACACTTAGGTTAGTCTGTTTTGCCTAATGCTCTATAGATTAATTCATTTTAATTTATCACTTATTCTGTCATAATAGATATCAATAGTGTAAAAAAAACAAAACATCCAAAGCAGTAAACACTTCTTTACATCCAATGCAAACAAATTCATACCAAATTTTTTTTTGCTATGTTATTTAACAACATAGCTCTGATACCAAATGAAATGACCCACTTAAAATTTTTTTTTTTTTAAAACATTCAGTGGCCATTTAGTCAAGAAAAATATTTAATTCAATTTTTCTTCTATCCAGGACCTTTCTGCCAATATAAAAATATTGGTTTATTCATTTTATCTTGAACTTATATATATGAAGATATATAAGTCATCTTCTACCTAAATCAGAGTACAGAAATTTTGCAGGTAGAAATCTATTTGAGTATTGCTTAAAAATACTCTCTTCATAGCAATAGTGTTTTTCAAAACTAGGTTTTTCCAAGTGACTTGGGTTAATGCATTACTATTGATTTTTATGTCTCAATGCTCCTTATTTTACATAAATTCTTCTGATTTTTTTACTGGGTAAATTGTGCTTTTACTTGTGCATGTGTGTGTGCATGTTTCTGTGCATGTGTGTGTCAGTGAGCAGTTCAGTGCCTTATTTTTTCCTTGTTAACAAAATTGTCTGAATCTATTTTATACTTTGGGCTATGAAACAGATCTGAAAATTTAATTTAAACCCTTGGTTGCTGGCTTGACCCAGGCTCAAGAAAAATGGCTATGTTAGCCCTGTTCTGGTTTGCACTATTTTGTCACAAAATACCTGCTATTTTATTTCCTTTTCAAAGCACTCAAACCCTTTCCATCAGATTTTATGTTTGACTTAAACATGGATTTTCTTATGCCAGTTCTTTTGATATACATACAAACCACAATTCTTTCAATCTCAGATTTTCTACCATTATAGCCTAACTGTTCTTGAAGCTTAAAATTCATTTTTCCTTAGCAAAGCATTTGGCAAAACAAAGCACATAGTTCAGCTGAGACATATAAGTTCAACAACTACAAAACAGCAATTAACCATACATTGGTTTCTCAAAGTACTTTTAAACAATAGGTCTTAATCTAGTTCATCATGAAGGTGTAGTTTACTTCAGCAAAGTCTTTTAAAAACATAGCATCCAAATCTTAAGCAGTTAAACATCCAAAGCCTGATCAAAGCAATTCCTATTTTCCTGCAAAATCACCATGAACTGCCCCATATGAATATGAGACACCCAATGGTGCATAAACACAAAAGGGTCAGACTATTTGTCTGGTATGAATAATCCAACTGAAAACATGATCTCATTCAATTCTCTTTATAAACAAACTTTACATGAATAAGAAACTCGGTATCTTCCTTATGCTTGTTTTTGTGAAGCATGTTCCTTCATCTCAGTGTTAACAGATTATTTATATATATAATCACCATGACTTGATTCATAGAAAACAATCATAAGATTCATTAATAAAAAGCACCAAAACAACCAAATGCAAACATCAATTCAGTTATCGTCCCCTTTTCAACTTTACTGGCCATCAGGGATTTTGCCCAGGCCTCTCCTGAATCTATTCCTAGAATTCATTATCAAATATAATAGGGTCTTTAGCTACTTTTTTTTTTTACACACACTGCCTGGGACATCTCTCTGTTAACCCAGCACACTCAGGCCCCTGGGTATAAACATACCATGTGTGAACTTGCAATATTCCCCTTGCCAAGCTATACTTTGGTAGCCCTAAGATCCCAAGTCCTTAGTTAAATTACTAAGTGTTATTATTATTTTTCATAACAGTGCTAATCCCTTCTGCATCTCACTTCTTAATCAGAGAAATATAAATAATGCAAGCAACATGTATTCATCCAGAGTTTGGTAAGTTATATTCTCAGAAGCAAACATTTAATCATGAAAAAGGGAGGTGACTTCTTAGCACATTATTTTGCCTATGGGTTTCACTGGATCAAAATGTAAGCATATGGCCCTGAGTAATTTACTAGATATATATTTTTTTTCCTCTTACCTCTGGTTCAATCAGATTCATGATCTGGCTAAACCACAAGTATATTTGATTTGGATATTTCATAAAACATAGAAGCTCAGCACATGTACAACATTGCACTTCTACATTTTCTTTTGTTTTAATTAATATGAGACATAAGCAACAACACAATGTTACAGCCCATATTTCTTTCTACCTTCAGACCATATACCCACCACTTGAATCCGGGGATTTTTATAAACAACTTTATAAAGAAAACTTATAAAAGAAATCACTCGATCTCAAAGCTAACCCATATCACAGACAAACATTTTAGTTCATGAATCCATGACTCTTATTTTTCTGGGTAAATCAGATAGAGGTTTTACCCTTAAACAAATCATTAACAAACCAAAGTCATCCAATCATAAAACATAACTTGTAAAAGAAAATTAGTTCAAACAGGCTGCCTCAATATTCAGGTCTTAATGCCAAAGTTTTCAGTGAGGTTACTCACCTTAATCCTTCTTCTTCCTATGCCTTATGAATCCCCCTTTTAGTCTTCTGCCTTCTCCTATTTTCTCTGGTTTATGTCTTGTATATTTTTTTTTAGGTTAATGAATAACAAAATATATGGTCTTACTATACTAGGCCTTTTATATAAATCTTGGCTGTTACTAGGGTTTATGGATTTACCCAATGTCAGTTCTACCCCATCCCAAACATAGCCTGCCTCTGGTTTGATTCAAGAAAATAAAAGGGTATGTGGTCCTTGTCTTCCTTTCCAGAAATCAGTTCCTCTCTTTTAATTTTCCCTGGTCATGTCATATGCATGACTTCTTTTTATTATTATTATTTTCTTAATAAAAGAAATTACTGAGAATAGATAAAGTGCTTGTTTAGGGACTCATGCCATTTTCATGCAACTTCTGTTTTCTTCCAGAGATTGATTGACTGTATACATGTATAACCTATGTATACCTAAGCCTTTTATTTTTCTTTCTTTAAATAATTTTAAGTTTATTTCAGCCTAGCTCTTATTTTCTTTGTACTATATTTTATTTAAAGATAAAATTCTACCTTTATGCATATGTATTTCTAAATCAGTTATTTTATTTTATCTATTAATTTCTGCCAAATTTTGTTACACAGAAATTTGTGTGCATGTGTACACTGTCTTGTGCACATGTACATGTTTTATACTTTATATCTGCAAATCAATTTCCTATTCCTATTTTTCCCAATGCAATTTCAAACAAATACAAACTAAATTAAATCATGAAATTACTCACAAAAATCAGGGTTATCACAATTTATTAGGTGGAATTTAGTTCTAAACAGACAACAATATTATTTCTCAAAAACTGGGAAAATACCTATAAATCATTAATGTAGGACTGTGAATGCAGAGTGAAAAACACAGTTGTTATGTTTGTATTTTTGTTGTTTTTCGGAGAACGAATCCTGGATAATTTGTACATAAAATATGTGTAGTAAAGAAAAGAATAATAAGATTTATAGTGGTTTGGCCTGAATAAGACAACATCCACTGTCCATTTTCATCACTGTTCTTATAAATTAATTGCATACTGATTGGACGACAAAATACAATGAACAAAGGCTTAAAAGAAAGTAAGATTGTAGCTTCAAGCAAATTTGTTTGGCTATTTCTAGCTCTCTCATTTATCTGCCATTGCTGTTTAAACCTTAGGATATTTATAGCAGTGAAAATATATAAAGGCTAGGTTGGTGTCCCGCTAAAATAGTTAGTTTCCATATATATCGTGTTCGGTCCAGCAAGTATGGTTCGATGGCAATGAGGGGTACGGTGCTCCTAGGTTCGGTTCGATAGGCACCTTGGTTCAGTAGCCAAAGCTGGTTCACTAGTAGAATACCAAACAAGAATCTTTGTTCTGTAGTCGACTTGTTCAGCAACAATTAACAAGCAAAGATGTTCCATTCGGTCGTCTATCGAACCAAGTTCTTATTTTATTAGTCTTTTCTTTTTGGTTTTTATCATGCTATCCTTTGATCTTCTTGCCTTCCTATCCTAGCATTTTGAGACACTCTGATTAATAATTGCTACAATGCTTGCTAGATCTCTCTATATTATTTATCCAATTGTAGGTTGCTAGACCCGTGATTAGCAAAGCTCCAATGCCATAAGTCCTGAGGTTGGTATTCCATAATCCAATATTGGTTAGTGGATTTGATGATTGAAGGTGATTGGATAAGGCAAAGATGATTTCTTCTTGTCCAGAAGTGCTCTAGAGATTCGGTTAGGTGAGACCCTAGTGCTTCAAGCTTGTCTACATGGATTGCTCATCCATCCTTTCCTTATTAGTTGGGCTAATCCATGAGGTATTTATAGGTGTGAGGTTAGTAGTAATGGTTAGGTATTAGTGGGTTAGGTGGTAAACGGTTAGGTCGGATACTCCCTACCGAACCATTTCTCTTGAACATCTTCATTTTATATCAGAATTCAACGTTTTTGACCTATAGCTTCATAGCATCAAATAGAATACTCCTACATTTGTCTATGTTCCTTTTGGTGGAAGTAGGTAATATCTCTCCACATCAGGGTCCTAATTGGTTAGGCAGTGGACCAATTTTAAGATGGCTATATCTTCCAATTTGTAGCTCGAACTGAGATTCGGTTTCAACCAAGGTGCTTGTCTTGACCTTATCCATATTTTCCAATAAGTTCTGGTATGTTCCGAGACTATGCCAAATTTTCCCTTTAACACTTTGCCTTGCCCATGTGATTATATGATGATGCTCTTATAATGTTCATTCTAACCATTTCTATGTTCCTTAACATCTTTTCTTATACAATATTATGGGTGAAAATGCTCACAACACTTGTCCCCCAAAGCATACTTTCATGAATACAAAGTTTGCATTATTCTGCCTAAATTCACTTTGCCTTTCCCAATTGATCCCATCTATAATTCAGTCCATCCAGCTATGCCTTTAAGCAAACTATCTGTTATGGGGTTTTGCTTGTCTTTAGGAAAACTTCTTAATTGTTCCCAAATATCTCTGACCATTATATGCTAATTGATGCACCTTGCTCCATGATGTATATCCTTAGCCTAAGTTTTGATGGGTCATATTCTCAGAGTTGGTCAATGTAACAATCCGTATTTTTAACGATTGGATATTTAAATAATTTTTTTAAATATTAAATCGTTAATTAATTGACGGTCCTAAAAATGTGAATTTTCTCATAAGATCGAATCAAGACTCGAAACCACTTCCGTTGAATTTGTATTGACATTGCGAATTAAAATAAGTACAAAGATTGCTATATTTAGAAATCGGATGAATGGATGGCCGAAACGGTATCAAAAAGCATGAAATTATCATCTTGGAGCGCTGTCTCAGATAGTGAAGAAATTTATACCATCGAGATTGGAAAAATAAAGTGATGTATGCAGACGAGTTTCGTTGCGATCGGACGCACTATTAGATCGTGAGAGCTCAAAACATACGACCATTTATTTGAGAATTCACATAAATAAACTACATTATATTAATGTAACATTATCACTAAACCCCTCCTTTGTCACACTACATTCACTATTCCATTCTACAATCATAAAATCATGGCCACCTTCTCTAGAATCCATTCAAAAATTAATCTCAACCAATTCGCTTAATGAAAAAAAATACTAAATCAGTTTCATTAAATCTGTATTGAAGATTTCTTCGCGATGAATGTGGCGGAATCTTGATCGGTTGTGTTTGGTGGAGATCGATGTTTTTGGTCATGCCTAGGGTTCCATTTCGTTAGAGACTCGGGCGACGATAGGTGAAATAGAGGGCGCCATTGTTTTTTTCTTCGCAAATAGCACCTACCTACAAAATTTCATCGATCGCGGTCAAGCATTGCAAAATTCATTCGTAATGGGAAGGGGCACGACCCATCAAGTCGGTAATGGCTAGAGGCAGTCGAGCTTAATATATTTGGGTCCTAGGCGGAGCACGTGTAAAGTGGAGTCCGTTGCAACTGACGGTTCATGATTTCGTTGAATATTTGTCGAGTTAGAGAGGAAAGAAGGTATGGAGGAGTGGGTTTCATGGTGCACAGCATGTATAGGCGATTTGTGCATTTGGGAAGATAAAGGTAATTAGTTTGGTTAATTACAATTAAGTTAATTAATTATTTAAATAATTCCAATTCTTATATTTTGCATATCTTTTGCATACGAGATTCATTTTAAAAGCTGTTTCTTGCATTGCGCTCATGATGGAGAGTTCTATGACTTGGCTATGGTTTAGTCAGATTTGGTTGAGGCGAGTGATATTGTCTCTCACCATACTATAATTGTTAGTATAGTATTAAAACGATATTTTGAAATGTTTTCTAACTTTAAAATGTGATTTCTAAAATACTTTACCTATATCTTATTTTGTAAAAAGAATTAAAAGTTTTTTAAAAAGGTTTTAAATTAAATATCATTTTTCCCCATTGACGTACTATTTTGACGATATTGATAGATTTAAGCTATTTTGATATTAATTCCAAGTATCCCACATTGGTTGCTTTGGATGGATTGTATTGTGTTATTATAAATATAGGTGGGCTATTATAGACATTTATATGCTTGTTGGTTGCATATCTTCTTGTTTGATAGTTGGTTAAAAACGACGTTCGAAGCTTATATAGGATTAGAATATATCCCATATGATAGGATTTTGTGCATAGATTATCATGCACATCGAATGATCTAAAGATGAAGCACGATGGACGTTGGAGATACACTTCATACTTCAGTGAAGATGCTGGACGTATTCATTTGGTTTGTATTTAACCATTTTCAGTTAAGTACACAAACTAGGTGGTCATTATCGACTAATCTAGAGTGGTCGATATCTACCACTATGGATGATCGCCGATTTGGACGATTTTTACGTGGACAATGGGGAGGCTTCGAGGAGCACGATGCGATGGTCTTTTGTCCGATCGACGTTCGATTTTGATGTTACTGCTCTTCGACGAGTGGTTTGGCGATGAAGCGAGGATGTGGCACTTCAATGCGATGATTTCATGATTCGATGATGATGATTCCATGATGGAAAGTGATGGCTTCGATGGTGGATAGTTGTACTTCGGGATGCTAAGTAAGCGACGATGAGTCGGATTGGTGGAACTGCTGGAGGAAGGTTATGGGATGCATGATGACATTCTATGACTGACATTGGCTGTCTAGAATAGTTCCCAAGTCGGGGGATGCACGATGACATTCTATGAGTGACGATGGCTGTCTAAAATAGTTCCCAACCGCGACGACTTTAGACGGAAATTACAGTTCCAGGGTAAGCTCTGTTATAGATGGTATGTGAAAAGGGACCATTGATATTCATAGATTTGTAGCATACTTTTAGAGAAGGGGTGTAAGGACGCTCACTTGGATCACACAATGACCTGATCCATTTACACTAGACTACCAATCGGGTAGTCTAGTACGTGGCCTTCTAAATGGCATGGATTGAGTACCGAGAGACCGGGACGTTGAGTAGTCCTTGGCCAGGGAGGTCATACGAGTATCATATATTCAATGCACTAAGTGAGTGAATGTGAGGATAGATAATGGATGCCAGGTTTATTTGTCTATTTCTATCACCTTAAGGATGTCACACAATGTAGGTATTACCGATGAAGATATCTAGACATCCTTAGTACTTTGATGTGTAGTACACCCCTAATGACTATCATAGAGTAGCATATATTCGATGTTATGTGCTAACTCTGTGGATGTAGGGGCTAGTTAGATATGATTCTCCATACCCTCTTTTCAATATATTATACTGACTTTTATAGTGTTTTGAGATTATTTATCGCTTACACCAGACTATTGTCCGACTCGAGATTTTATGCTTTGTTTCTTATTATCTCGGGTGCTCTTAAATAAGTATACTAGATAGTAGGTGTAAATAGCACTTGGAGCTGTGCAGATGGACTAGCAGATGGTGAAGCTTTCCTATATTTATATTTTGAGTTATTATTGTTTATTCTGCTCTGTGACACCGTGGAGCCTTGACAGTGTTGACTTACTATTTATTAGAGACAGTGTATTAGTTGAGTCTGTTTATTGGTTGCATAAACTCTATTACTATTTTTATAAGTGTATAAGCCTATGTACTCTAATTCTATGATTTATATAGTTAATACTATCTCGCCTGTTTTATATATGTGATGGCTATTATATTTTATCTGATGTGTTATGAGATATACAACATGTTATGTGATTATGTGATGTTTTATTTCCTTCTCCTTTTTTCTATTTTCTTTTCTTCTTTTCTTCTTTTCTTCTTTTTCATTCCTCATCTTTACTTCTTTTTCTTTCCCTTGACAACTATCCTACATTGGCCAGATGCTCCAGCAGCGCACTATTCGATTATATGAGCATCAGTGGTATAGGGCGGTTGTCTCAGTCAATGTACCCCCGAGCCTTATGGAACTATCAAAGGAAGTGGAGTAGCTAGAGAAGATTACAACCTTAGACGATAATGTGGCTCTTGAAATTATGGGCTACAAGGATGTGTTCAAAAAAGGAATCGGTAGGGGGATGTTCCCAGGAATAGCATATTGGAAACATATCCAGAGGCCACGGCAAGGGTAAATTTTGAAGTGTTCGAGGAGTTGGTGTTGATGAAAAAGCATCATGAAGTGATGGTGTCTTTGACTTAAGGAAGAAAGATCATCGTTCGGCTAAATCTGGATGCTCCTTGACCATTCATTTTATACCAATTTAGACTTCTCATGACTTTAAGGGCATAAGCCCACTATTTGATCGATTATAGTTCTGTAAGGGCATAAGCCTAAGATTTCCACTTTAATTATTGAATTCATTTAGGACATTATTGTTTAATGTTTTAGGTATGGCCTTGACTTTGTTTTGATATCAATTTTATTTTCCCTGCATGAACTTTTACGTAAGCGCATTTTCATTTTACTATTATATGTAAATGTAATTCTCATACCTCATTGAGAAAGTGTTGTAATATATTCATACATTGTCTTCTTCTAGTTATTTAATTCGCCAACAACCTTTTCATCTCTATCTTGCATACTTGTATGGGATCAATCATCGAAAAGTTTGGCGGGGTAAGTAGATTACTTTGAAGTCCTCTTTTGTCCTATAAGCAACTTTTTTATTGCTACCACACACACTTATATTGGATCTATCACTAGCATGTTTGATGGAGTAGATGGTTCTTCGCGACTTAAGTCCCTACTATCTTATTAGTTTTTCTAGCAGTAGCCAACCAATTCAAAGATATACACATCTCCTTTTAGAAATAAAAAAGATGATTCAATTCTCAATTTCTAGAGCATGTCTCCTTTTGGGTATCAAAAATGAGATTTGGTTCTAGGGTTTGAACATATTCCCTTTAATAGTTCCAAGCGAATTCAATATATAAGGTAGTATGAAATTATTTTCTAGTAATTTTTTTTCACATATAGTGTTAGTTTAGCTCCTTGCCTTAGATTTGAGCAAGTTCGTTCACACTATCAATATAGAAATACTTGCTACATCTAGGTAAGATAGCCTTATTAGTTGACTATCAATGGTGACCTACATATTTAGGCGGTTGTTTCTCAATCGTAGGCAAATCGGTTCATTGTTGCTAATCAGAGTTTATTTGATTCCATCTCTTTCTGGGGCTTGGCCATGCATGTTGTGTTGTTAGTTTGGTGTACATCAAATTCATGTCTCCCTTAGTTTCATAGTCATCCTACCCACATAATTCCTTGTTATCGGGAACTTTAATCGGTGCAACTTTCCTATTCCGATGAGGATGTACTGACCACCTATCATAGTTTTACATGCCCAATTCATTGGGTTCGATAAAACTATAGTGGTCTTAACATCCTTGGGTTATGGTCAAAATTGTTTTCATTTATTGAATGGAAAAATCATTGAAATAAAGGCAATATTCTTAGGAGAAACAGTTGTGGTGATTCTGTGCATTCTATGCCCCTTTGAATATTGCTCTATCCACTGTACTGAGGACATAAGCTCCATTCCCCAAATCTTTGTTAGTGACATATGTTCCTTTTGAAATCAGGTCTAATGCCCTTGGTTGAGGGAGAATCCATTTTAGAACCAAGTCTCCTTCCTCAAAAGGGCGATGCTTTGGTTTAGAATTGAATTGCTTCACCACCTTTTACCAATTAGCAACTCCTTATTTTCCTTTAGGTCGTAATGGATTTATCTACGAGATGGGACTGCATTTTTGATGGGAAGCACAACCTTCGAGCCGTAAACCAAGATGAAAGGAGTATGCCCCGTTGTAATCTTGTAAGTTGTACGATATGCTAAGAGTGAGAATAGTAACTTGTCCACACAAGCTCCTATAGCTCTTTCCAACCACTTCTTTATAAGTGTTTTGAGGACCTTACTTAAACAACCTGTCTAATGACATGTGGATGCACTATAGCTGAAATGCTCTTCTTAATTCCATGTTGCTAGTTGAAATTAGTGAATTCCTTGTATTGTATTGTAATCCATTGTTTGATATGATTTGTAGTGGGACTACATAGCTAAAAAATGACATTTCCTACTACCTTATTAGAGGATACCTTGGTCAGTGGTTATGCTTCCATCCACTTGGTGAAGTATTCCACGACAACCATCAGGTAATTAGATCCACCCCTAGCCATTGGACTAAATATGAGTTAGTTCTACCCGTGGTATTGTAGGGATCTTAGCAAAGTTCTAACACTTATCACTTCTACAAACATATTCCACATCATTGTTGTTGAGAGCTAGACAAGTATCCACATTGCAAGGCCTTCTTGACTAGGGCTTACCCTTAGTGTTCTCTTTGCAACTGCCCTGATGCACATTATCTATTATATCCTTAGCCTCTCTTCCATCCATGCATTTGAACAATGGGTTAGAGAATCCTCTTCTTTATAGGGTGTCATCCTATATAATAAATTGAGGCGCCTTCTGTAACACCTTCCTTGGTTCATTTTGATTTAGGGGTGGAATCCCATTAGTAAGGTATTCGAAGATACGGGTCTTCCATGTCTCCTCTTTTCAATTGCTACAACAATGTCCACCTTTTCAAAGATCAGGGTTGGCAATGTTACTATTAGGACCGATCTGAGGAGTAGCCCATTTCCCAAGCTTTCTAATTTCACAAAGTTATCCACGTTTTGAATTTCCTCCTATGGGATGTGTTTCATCACATAATATTCTATTCATTAACCATGGCTCCTGCCTTTTCAAATATGATATCGACGTTCCCCTTTGACCTAGAATTCCCTAAGTACTTGACTCACAACTTGCTGTAAACTGCTATGAATACATAGTGACCTGATTCTTAGTTCCTTTGCTATCTCCAATTCTGCTATAAGTGCATCGTACTCTATCTTATTACTCGTTGTTCCAAATTCCAATCTCAGCGCATACCATAACTTGCGTGCTTTTGGCAAGATCAAAATTACCTCGGCATTTGAATCATATTAATTTGAAGCTCCATCCATGAACATTCGCTATTTTAAGGCTTTATCCTCATTGGCCTCCAACTTGTCATCCCTAACAGTAAACCCTATAACGAAACCCGCTAAGGCTTGTGTTTTGGGATGGTACATAATTTCATATTGGCTTAACTCAATGCTCCATTTTAGTAGTCTCCCTGAGGTATCCAGGCGATACAGTTATTGCCTAAGAGGCTTGTCCACCAATACTCTTATAGTGTGTGACTAAAAGTAATGCCCTAGCTTCCGAGATGCAATCAATAGAAAATTAGCTAACTTCTCTAACTTCGGGTACTTAGACTCCATCCCAGTAAAGCTTTTTTTGTAGTATACCAATCATTGCACTCTACCTTCCTCCCGCACTAAAGTCACACATAAGGCATGAGCTGAAACAACCAAATAAAAATGTAGATTTTTCCCTTCGATAGGTGCGGATAGGATATGTTATTTTGCAGCTCCATAAGATTTATAAATGTAGTTAGTCATTCATTGGTTCGAAGAATGGAGCGCATTTTTTCGTTGCCTTAGAGATAAATTAGATCAACGCCAACACCTTCCCATTCAAGCTTTGCATTTCTTTTTATGTCTCCAGGATTTCGATGTCTTTCAAAACCTGTAATTCTTTTCAAGTTTGCTTGTGTTCCTCTAGTATGAACAATAAATCCAAGGAATTCTTAGAAGATACCCCAAAAGAACAATTCTAAGGAGTTCCACTTCTTCCCATACCTCCACAACACTTAGAACATCTCGTCTAAATAGTCAACATGATCCTTCACCATTCAAGACTCCACAAGAATATCGTCCATGTATACATCCATGGTTCGTCCAATTTGATTAGCAAACATCTCATTGACCAAACGCCAATATATGGCTCCTGCATTCTTTAGGCTGAAAGGTACAATCTTGTAGCAATATAGCCCTAGATTAATGATGAAGCTAGTATGATCTTGGTCGGGAATGTACATTGCTAATTGATTATATCTAGAGTAAGCATCCATAAAGGAGAGTTGGTTATGCCCTGTTGTTTCATCCATCGATTGATTAATACTCAAAAATGGGAAATACTCCTTGGGGCATGTGTCACTTAAATTTAAAAAATCAATGCATGTCCTTTATTTCCCATTTGACTTCTTGATTACACTGGATTAGCTATTCATTCCAGGTAATAAGATTCCTTGATAAATAATTCGCTAGTAAAGTAATAACTTCCTCATTCAAGGATGTTGACCAGTTGGGTCCCATGCCCCTCTTTATCTATTTTAAGGGGGTAAGCTTGGATCCATTCAATGCATCACATGCTATGCTGGGAGAAATCCCGCATATGTCAGCATGACCATGCAAACACATCTTTACTATTCCTCAAGAAAACCACTAACTGCGCTTTCAAACCTTGCTCTAATTTGAATTTGGTTTTAATTATTTCGGTTGAATTAGGCACATCAATCGTCATAAGTTCCATAGCCTCCTTAGGCTCCACCGTTGCCCCTTCTTCTATGCAACTTAGGACTGATTCATTTAAATGATTTATTATGTACCTTATGCATGTTTAATAGGTCTATTAGACCCATAGGGCCAAGAAATTTCCTTCTTTCCTAGTCACAAGTATGTTATAGCACTCTTGTAGGTTTCACATCATCAAGTGACCTGGTGCTATTATGCCCTCAAGAATTTGTGTCAAATATTAATCAAATTTATTCATAAAAGCAAATCATACCTTTGCATTGTGGTCCTTATATTCTATGAGGATACTTGATCTTTAGAGCATCATAGTCATGTCCAAAAGAAGGTGACCCTATCTCAAGGGCTTTTTGGAAAGATTACACTCCACCGTCTCTGGGAAAGTTGAGTCCTGTCTTTGGGACTAAACAGAATTACACTTCACTATTTCAAGAGAAGTCGAGCCTAGTCTCTAAGGTTGATCAACTTAACACTTCACCGTCTCTAGTAAAGTTATATCTTATCTCTAAGGCTAGGCGAAGGTTCGTAAATTACTAATAATATTTTTATATAGGATTGTATGATTCTTTAACTTCGAGAAATGTATACTAGAGGCATTCTCTATCCTAAGAATTTTTGTCGATCGGTTTGTAACCATAAGCTCTTGTAGCACCTATAACTTTTGATTGGAGTCAAAGTGGGGTCTTAAACCACTTCCACTAGATCGGGATGATGCTATTCTTTTCCATAGAGTGGTCATATTAGGAAAACATACTTACCATTTGGGAGATATGGCTGTTTGAAGTTCCACTTGATTTTGAATAGCTTAATGGGTAATTGTGGGGAATAAAAGCAAAGTCCAAAGCCTATTTCGAGATTAGCACATATAAGGGGTTGATGGGACTTCTTGTCATTTCACACTTCCTAAAATAGTTAAAACGACTACCATTAACATACTTTAAGCCTAAAGCCACTCTAAAACTTATTTTAATTAGCCAAGTCTCGTCATTAAGAGGAGATTAATGAAATTAGCACTTGGATTTGGGGATTTACTATTGGAGATACCTTAGATCTACTGTTCACCTTAGGATTCATGCTCTTTTTGGACTACTTTGGATTTAGGTGAGTGGTTGGAACCTATCACTTACTACTTAGTCTCTACATGCCTTAAAATAATGTTTTTAATATTATTTTTGGACTTTAAAATATGTTTTAACATATAACTAATCACATATGTAAATTTTAAACGATTTGGTAGTTTTTTGAAACTGTGTTAATATGGATCTTTCCTACTTTCTTACCCTTAGATCTAGGCTCTAATTTAATGTATGTGAGTGCTTGCTTGTTTGGATATATGTATATGTTAAATGCCTAAATGTATGTTGTTTGTTTGGTTTAAAATACCGATCAAATGATGACTTTGAAATAGGAATAGTGTTACAACTCATCATCGATCCATGGAAGCAACATTGGCTAAATTTGATGCGAGTCGTGTAGGGTGACATGGAAGGCTCCACAGAGCTACATTTCAAATTTCAAGTGATTTGGAGTTCGTTTGCTCGAATTATGGCCAAGGGAAGTATGGATCGGTGGTGGTGCTAAGGAGTTGGATTGGCATGCCCTCCTTCAAGTTCTACTTCGGGCCATATAGGAGTTTACTTCTGGTGGCATAGGGGATTACTTGGAGTTACACTTGGGAAACAAAATGTTTAAGTGTTGGAATGGTGGGCTTGGTTCGGGTGGAGTATGGATTAATGGGGTCAGGTTGGTGGAGCATAGATCGATGGGGTTCGATCGGTGGAGGCTTGGATTGGTGTGCTCATTGGTCGGGGGTTGCTGGACTAGATGGTAGGAGAAAGCAAAGTCATTGTGGGTCATTCATGTGTTTACTCCGGTTCGTTCATGTGTTTGCCTAGACTCAGGACTTGCGTTAGGACATGGTTATGTTTTCTTCAGGTCCAGGCATTAAAACTTCGGGTCTTCCTTGCATTTCCTTCAAGTCTTGACGTGTTTACTTCGAGCTAAGGCCCAGTTTAGCATTGAGTTGTACAACTTAGTGGTGAATCGAGGACTTTGACAATGCTTAGTTGGGTGATGGGGAGTGACGGTTTCGATGATGGGATAGTCATACTTCGGGACGTAGAGTATATGGCTATGGTTTGGATTTAAGGAACTGTTAGAATATGATTATAGGAAAAATGATGATATTCTGCGACTAGTGATGATTGTCGAGAATCATCCCAATCTTATGAATTTAAACATGAGTTGTATGATGATTTAGAGATCAGTTCCAGAATGCGCTTTACTGTAGATGACGGTGCAAAGGGAACTTTGGTACTCGAAGGTTTCGATGCGTACTCATATAGCAGGAGTATGTAAGGATGCTCACTTGGGCTATGGAGTACGCATCGGATCTCATAACATTTGGATTCTTCTTACCTCGGGATGTTACAAGGTATGCAGTCTAATTTTTGTCTTACTAAGTAGCATTGATTCGATTATTGAGAAACCAGGACATTGAGTTGTCCCCAACTCCATAAGGGTCATACGAGTACCATATCTCTAACACACTGAGTGAATGTAAGGATGGATGATGGAGAATATGTTTTCTTTGGTTACTTATCACCTTAGGGATGTCACATAATATAAATACTATTGATGTGGATATCTGAACACCCATTAGTAATATGATGTATAGTATACCCATGATGATTGAGTAACATACATCCTGTGTTGTATGCTAACTCGGTGGGTGTAGGGACAGGTCAAGTACGATTCACCATAACCTATGTCCTAGCATATTGACTTTCTAGCATTTTAAATTTTCTACTGCTCATATCAGAATGTTTTCCGACTTGGGATTTTATGCTTTGCTTCCTATTATTCTGGGCACCCTTAAATGAGTAGATTATGGATATCAGGTCTGGTGAACACGTGGAGCTGGACAGTGATGAGCAGGAGGATATACTCACATATATTACTATGTTTAGAAATTATTGCTTATCATTCCACTGTGCAGCACTATGGAGCTTACTGATACTTCTATTAATTTAGAGATTAGTTACCAATTGAGTATTATCAGTTGTGTAAACTCTATCATTTATGTTGTTCAGCTGTATGGATCTATGCACTTTGATTTCTGTGGTTCATTAAATTATTACCGTCTTGCTTGTTTCATATCTGTAATGACCATCATATTTTATTCAAGGTGCTGTGAGGTATACGATAAGTTCTATAATTGCGTGTTTGATTTATTTAGTTTACAACCCTGACTATTGTCTTACATTGGTTGGCCACCGTTGCAGTAAACAATACAAGTTATATTGGAGATAGATTATGAGTTACCACTCTAGAATGGATTGAGAGTGTACGAGAGAGTATACTTCAAAACTATATACTAGTATATATATAGTATAAAGTCACATTGCACACACAAGTACTACCTAAGCAGAAACCATTATAGAGAGACTGATCGTCCTTGTTACAAATTGCAAGATGAGTCTTCATACAAGGAATGCTGCTAGGACATCTCTAGAGTCAAAGAAGAAGGAGCTGGCTCGAAAGATGCTAATCCCGACTTGTAGACGATGTTCAATACCATGATGAGGAACATGTTGCAAAATGCTCAATTAGCCACTTTGAACGTTGTTGTAGATGGTGGTGCTCCAGTGTAGGTGTCTAGAGTCGATTTCACTAAGAAGAACAAGGACTTTACAAGTCTAGGTGGCAAACCGTTCCAAGGAATGGAATTGACGATGGAGGTGCAAGCAAAAGGCTCTTTGACGACTTAGAGCTGAACGATGCTATGAAGAGAAGAATGACTTCCCTATAGCTTCAGAGCCAAGAACTGGTGGAATGTGGTAAGGCCTGCCACTTCCAAGGATCAATCTTTGTGGGACCAGTTCAAAACCATATTAGAAGAGAAATTTATTCCAGTAGTTCGGAATTCGGTTTTGTTCCATAATTCATGAATCTAAAGCAAGGAGATATGACTGTCTCGAGTATGTTCCTGAGTTCAATGCTCTATCGAAATATGAGAAATTTATCATCTGTTTGGATGACTACTTAAGGAAGGACTCATTGGCCACATTGATGAGGCTTTTGAGATGATAGTCGAGAAGCCCTTGAGGCATGAGAGTCTATATTCGAAGCCGAAGACTGTTATTCCTAAAGAAGAGCCGAAGCTGCAATCGGGTAGGGGAGGCAAGAAGAAGTGGAATAATAATAAAAAAAGGAAGCAGTTTCAGAACAAGGATGGTCAATAGAAGAAGATCAAAGGTGGGTCGATTTTCTATAGTTGTAGAGAGAAGGGTCACTATAGTAGAAACTGCAAAGCTGAATAGAGAAGTGCTACATTTGCAATAGGCTTTGGCATATTCAAAAGGATTGTCTAGAGCCGTTGAAGTAGAAATAAATTATGAAAACTTATGAATGGGTGATAGTATGGAATGCTTTGCATTTGATTGATATCTCTGATGAGATATATGCTGTGTGATATGGATGTTAGTTGAATTGTGATGATAATCTGTAACGACCACGACCATCAGCGACCACGTTGTTATTTCCAGAGCTACTCCACTGACCCACAAACATCTTCCCCCTGGTGCGATGCGTTCCGGAGCGACATCGACGACGCCATTGCTTCGCGAAAATCATTTACAAAACACAATACTTAAACCCTAGATCAACTCCAAACACCTACCATGATGAATTAAAAATCTCCTAACCATTTTTCCGATGATCACTGACCTACCAGCGTGCTCTAGCTTCAACCCCGAGATCCATAAAAGAAAACTCAGATACTCCATCAACTTGAGTTGCTTCACCAACTCCATCTCTAGGAAACATTCTTCCACTAGACTGAACCACCGGTATCACTCCTGGATCTAGTTGATAAGAAAACTCAACCTTCAGGTGCGGACAACTCCTGACTTCTCTGAAGACTTCCAGAAAAACTCTGACAACCCAAGAGAACACTCAGACAATCGCAAGTCACTTTTGCGATCAACCCATCCTAATTCCAAACAGACTGTTCTCTCTTTACCAATCAGAACAGCTTACACTTATTTATCCAATTTATCGAAGAAATGGATCCACTCTGCTGCTTCTGAACTTCACTTCCAGAAAAACTGCTCATCCAGAAAACTTCCTGCCAATGCACAGAATACTCCGAGCTGCACTACTGCCACAGGTGCCAAAGACTTCCTTTTTCCAAAGCTCTTCGAGAAACTCGAACCCAAACCAAATAGAAACACCATGCTGAACTCAACCACAACACCGAAGCAGACACACTTCATTAACTTGTTCCAAAGAAAACATCTTCGGGAACATCCATAGTCACTGCATCTCATCACACAGCTACTTCTTCCAGAAGATACCAAGATACTATCACTCGCTTCTGCCCAACCGACAGATCCAACTCTATTCATCCAACTTCAAAGATAAACTCCGAACCTTAACAGGTTTCCTTCAGAGATTGTGAAATCCTTACACAACTGTAAAGTTCACTCGAGACGGTATTAGGTTTACAGTCTCGACAGATACACCTCCAACCTCAACACTCAGACTCCTAATCCTAGATGATAAATTATTATCATCTCAACCAATCATTACAAATACCATATACATTTAAAATGATACTTTTTATATAGAAATTATATCTGGGTAGAATTATTTCATCTACCTCTTTAAAACAATATTGTGTCCGTTGGCCTGGTCAAGTGTTTAGAGATCCCTATCAATAACGTTAGCTACTCGTATTGACCAGAATCCATATACCACTCAACCGATCAATTAACACAATATAAAACCATTTTATATAACTAACAAATACGCGCTCTCGTATATATATACACTCAAACAGGTTGCTACAGATCCTATCTCTAATGAACAATCCTTCCGAACCTAGGTATTCACTCAACCTAGTGTTCTGATATTCACTTAACCAAAAGCTTAGGCATTCGCTCAACCTAAGCTCTAATACCACTGTAACGACGATGAAAGAAAAGGAAAAGATTGTCGTTATTCAAGGTATGCTTTTGTTTATGATTTTCCTATAAGTATTTTATTCGATACCAGATCTTCACATTCCCTTATATCTAGTGATTTGGTAGAAAATTAACATTGAAACCCAAGATTTTTGGCCAACCTTTGGCTATTACAAACCCTATTGAAGGCTCTACTAGCCCATGTATAGTTTGGTCTTATCGGTTCATAGATGTTCTTTTCCTCATGATTGCTTTATTATGGGTTTTGTGGGGTCTAGTATGATTCAGGGTATGGACTAGCTTCATAGATATGAACTGATGGTGGATTGTGAGAAGTCATTGGTGACGATAGGGGTAGATGATAGGCGAAAGGTAGTGTTGCTACATACCAGATGATGAGGTAATGGTTAGCTTTCTCTACTTGCTTGATATCCCACATGACGGGTTTTCATAAGTGCCTATTGCTAGGGAGTATCCAGACATATTTGAGTAGGTGACCGGACTTCCACTACATAGAGAGATCGAGTTTCATATTGACTTAGTGAATGATGCCAGACCGATAGTGATGCCTTTGAGGAGAATGGTGCTTAGAGAGCAGCGAGTGCTCGATGTGCAAGTAAATGACCAATTGAGAAATGGGTTCATTCGTAGAAGTTCTTAGTAGGGAGCGCCTGTAGTATTTGCCATAAATGCAGACGGTTCCCTTAGACTATGTGTCAATTACCATAAGATGAATAAAGTGACGAGGAAGAACAAGTATCCACTTCCACGTATTGATGACTTGTTCGATCAGCTCCATGGTGCTAGAGTATTTTCTCAGTTGGACCTTATGATAGGATTTCACCAACTTAGAGTGGCTAGAGAGAGTGTACCGATTACAGCGTTTCGTAGGCCATTTGGATTGTATAAGTGGTTGATGTCATTTGGGCTGACATACTTTGTTGATCTCATCAGCCATGTCTTCAAGGGTCAGCTAAGTAAATTTGTGCTTGTGTGTGTCGATGATATTCTCGTCTACTCATGGAAAAAAAAGGAACACAATAAACATTTGAGGATTATACTCAATGTGTTGAGAGAGCACCAACTAAAAGCGAAGTTTTCTAAGTGCCACTTCTAGAGAAAGGAAGTGCGATTTTTGGGCTTGCGAAAATTACAGCAGTTCAAGATTGGAATAGACTCAAAACCCTAAAGATGTGAGGATTTTCTTGGTAATAGCTAGATATTATAGACAATTCATCCAAGACTTCTCTAAGGTAGCCGCACCGTTGACTCATTTGACCAAAAAGAATTAAACTTTTACTTAGGATGCGAGATGCGAGCATGCATTCATGAGTCTAAAAGAAAAGTTGACGAGTGCACTGGTGTTAACCGTTCCGAGTGGGAATGAAGAGATGACAGTATAGGCCGATGCTTGTGGTATTGGATTGGGAACAGTATTGATGTAGAAGGGCAAGGTTGTCACATACGCTAGTCGATAGCTTAAGCTACATGAGAAGAAATACCCAACCCATGATTTGGAATTAGCAGCGATTGTGCTCGCATTAAAGATTTAGAGGCATTATTGTCTAGGAGAGAGGTTTGAGCTGTTCATTGACCATAAATCATTGAAGTACCACTTTTCATTGAAGGACCTTAATCATTAAGACATTTATCTCGAACTGCACAAACTGCCAGTTAGTGAAGGCAGAGTAGAAGAAAACTAATGGTTTGACGAAACCGTTAGAAGTTCCTGAGTGGTAGTGGGAACAAGTGTTGATGGACTTCATCAATAAACTGTCGAGGACTAGAGGGAGGTATGATAGCATTTAGGTCATATTCAATCAATTGACCAAGAGTGCCAGATTTATACCCATCAAGTCAAGTAGAACGACATCCAAACAGGCCGAATTATATATGAAGTGGATAGTGTGATTCCATAGTGGGCCAAAGAGCATTGTGACTGACCAAGATCCATTGTTCACTAGTGGGTTTTGAAATAAATTGCAAGAGGCATTGTGGATAGAGTTGCATCCGCGTACAGCTTATCGCCCTCAAAATGATGGCCAAAGCAAGAGAGTGAATCGTATCTTAGAGGATCTCCTGTGGCCTTACATTCACAACTTTGGAGGCTCATGGGATGATCACTTACATCTGACTAAATTCGCATACAACAATAGTTATCAGTCCAGCATCGGTATGGCACCATTTGAGGCACTGTATAGCCGACCGCATAACCTCCTTTATGTTGGTGGGAAGTTGGCAAAAAACTGCTACTTGGGCTAGATATGATAGAGATACTTCAGAGAAGATAGAAATCATTCAACAATGGATGAAAATCGCTCAAGATAGATAGAAGAGATATGCTGATAAGATTCGTGGAGGTCTAGAGTTCTCTATCGGCGATATAGTGTTTATCAGGATCTCAACTGATGAATATAATTCAGTTTGGTAGTAAAGGGAAATTGACATCAAGATTTGTGGGTCCTTTTTCAATACTAGAGAGGATTGGGAACCTTTCTTATAAAGTCGACTTGCCTCAAAGAATGGCAAGAGTGCATAAAATGTTCCACGTTCTCACCTGCAGAAGTTTGTGCAGGACTCAGGCGTGACTATCACACCTGATCAACTAGATGATATCGAGTTTGGAAGCTTTGAGACCTCACAGGCCTATTCATATCATTGGCCGTGATATGAAGTAGTTTAGTAGGAAGTTGGTGGAGTTAGTGAATGTTTAGTGGAATGAAAGTAAAGGCGATTGCACCTAGGAGACAGAGGAGAGCATGAGGGCATCTTATCCGGAGCTCTTTACTTGGTAAGACTTTCTGTTTATCGCTTTTACTTTCACTTATGATATCACAAAGAATAACTTACTGTAGTAGCTTGCATTCTAGTATATAGGATGTTATCTTTTATATTTGTTATTGTTATGCACGTTTGATATGTGATGGTTTCCTATGCCTGGGTATGATTATTAGGCATGCAGGATAACCTTACTGATTTTGTCTGCAATTTTAGACGCAAAATTCCTAAAGGGGGAAGAATGTAACAATCCATATTTTATGTATTAGGGGATTGTAAAATATTAATATTATTTTTATATAGGGTCATACGATTCTATAACTTCAGGAAATGACCACTAGAGGCATTTTCCATAGTTAAATCTTTTCGAACGATTTGGACATAGAAAACCTTTCAGGGCCTTTAACTTTTGATAGATGCCGAAATAAGATTTAAAGCCACTTCATTAGATCGGCATGGTGGTTTTCCTTTCTTTAGAGTGGTCATAATATGAAAATGGACTTACCGTTAGGGAGATATGAACTTTTGAAGTTCCATTTGATTTTGAACAGCATAGTGGGTATATATGGGTTAGTGGCTAAGCCCAAAGCCCATTTTGAGATTGGCACCCATAAAGGGCCGATGGGATTTCTTATCATTTCACACTTCCCAAAATAGTTAGAAAGATCACCATTAACGTTCACTAAGCCTGGAGCCACTCTAAACCTTACATTAATTAACCAAATCTCATCATTACGAGGAGATTAATGAAATCAACAGTTGGATTTGAGGATTTTCTATTCGGGACACCTTAGATCTAAAAGTTCACCTTAGGATTCATGTTCTTTTTAGATTGCTTTGGATTTAGGTGAATGGTTGGAACATCTCACTTACTAATTAGTCTCTATATACCTTAAAATGATGTTTTAAAATAATTTTTAGATTTTATAATATGTTTTAACTCATAACTAATCACATATGTAATGCTTTGGTAAAGTTTTATGAAATTGTGTTCTTATGGATCTCCCTTATTCTTATGGATCTTCCCTATTTTCTTACCCTTACATCTAGGCTATAAACTGATGTATGTGAATGCTTGCTTGTTCGGATATACTATATATGTTGAATGCTTGTATGTATGTTGTTTGTTTAGTTTAAAAAGTTGATCATATGGAGACTTAGAAATAGGAATAGTGTTTCAACCCATCGTCGATCCATGCAAGTGACATTGGCCAAATTGATACGAATTATGCGGGGTGACAAGGAAATCCCACGAAGATATGTTTCAAATTTTAAGTGATTTGGAGTTGTTTGCTCAAGTTATGATGCAGCGGATTAATCAAAAACAATGTAGATCGATGAATGTAGTAATCGATGGATTGGAAGATACTGAAATGCCCAAATTCGTTGATCCGAAGATACCGAATTCTAGCTATCCCGAATTCGTTGATCGCGCACGATACCGGGTTCAAAGATTTGCGATTCTTCACACGTTGATCTAGCGCACTAGATTCCGTGAATCGGCTTCTGTAGTCGTTGAATCGAGCGCACTCGATTAACCGAAAGAGGAGATAGGAGATTACACTCGACTACCAATTTGGTGAAAGCACAAAGCTAACAAAACAAGAGTTTTTATTTCAAATCAACTAACTTTACAAAATGACACAACTTGCCTATTTATAGGCTACAGCACATGCCACAGAAAATTACACAAGTCTTAAGTCGTTTCCGACTCATCACCTACGACCTACGACTCATCATAAGTCGTTCACGACTTATCAGTTTACAATACAAACGTCACGACTTACGACCTATATCAGAACGACTCAATAATATGTACAAAGAAACAATACAACATAGATCATAGCGACTTAACAAGCCACACATACAATACATCACGACTTTACAACACTTAAGTCGTATACGACTTATAACCTGCGACTTAAAAACATGCGACTCAACATCCTCCGCGTCTTAAAGAATCAACGGCATAGAATAAGGCGGCATAAGAATATACGGCTTCAATCTTCAGCGACTTAGCTTAGGTCGGTAACGACCTAAAAACATGTAGCGACTTAAGAGATAGCCAGTTTCACGCGACTTACGACTTAAGGACTTCATGACTTAGAATCTTCAGCGACTTATCTCTCCAGGTCACCCAGCGACCTTTCTTAAGTCGTAACTCTTTAACTCGTCTGCCTTCCATCACCCTAAACCCAGTAACTCGCATGCCGCTTTTGTTAGGTCGTGAGCGACTCAATAATAGGTTAGGTCGGAGCATCCTTTTAGGTCGTTCCAGCGACCTATTCCTTTGCTTTAGCTCGCCCTTCTCAAACCCATTAGGTCGTAGTTCTTTTCCTGGTGATTTGTTAGGTCGTTTCCACGACCTATGCCTTAGCTCGTTAGGTCGTATGCGATCTAAAAATAAGTTAGGTCATTTGAGCGCTTTTCCACTAGATCGTTGCTGATCTTCACTAAGTCGTTGGAGCGACTTATAGACTTCGTTAGGTCGGCCGCGACCTATGACTTCAACTTTCCACCATTCTTCACAAAATGTTAACTCGTTAGCTTTAGGTCGGATTCGACCTATCAACATGTTACGACCTATGACTTCTTTCTGGGCTGCATCATCCTCCCCAGGTTGAGAAAAATTCATCCTCGAATTTGTAAATTCTTCCTCATCAACTTGTTCATTCCCATAATATGGTACAAGATGCTTAACATTGAACACGTCAGAAGTGTACACATCCTCCGGTAGCTTCAATCTGTAAGCATTTTCATTAATCTGTTTCACAACTTCTACAGGACCAATTTTCCTAGCTTTCAACTTGTTATAAGCGCCCACTGGAAAACGATCTCTTGTCAATACAGCATATACCATATCTCCTTCATTAAATTCAACACTCCTTCACTTCAGATCTGCCGATCGTTTGTACTTCTCATTCGCTTTCTCCAATCGTTCTTGAACGATTCTATGACACTCTGTCAATCCTTCAACAAAATCTACAGCTCGTTTGACTGTCTTCTTTGGTTGTGGTATGACTGTTAACTCCAACGGACCCTTTGGCAAACTAGAATATACAATCTGAAACGGACTGAAACCTGTACTACGGTTCACAGCATGATTATGAGCAAACTCCGCTTGACATAACTTCACATCCCAACTCTTCAGATGGTCTTGCACAAGACATCTCAACAAGTTTCCCAATGATCTGTTAACAACCTCGGTCTGTCCATCCATTTGCGGATGATAAGCGCTACTAAAGTTCAATTTCGTTCCCACCATCTTCCACAAACTTAGCCAAAAATGACTTAGAAAACGAGTATCCCTATCCGACACAATCGATTCTGGCAATCCGTGAAGTCGATATATCTCTTTGAAAAACAACTGAGCAACATGAACAGCATCCGCCGTCTTCTTACAAGCAATAAAATGTGCTATTTTCGAAAATCGGTCAACCACCACATAAATGGAATCGTTATCACGTTGTGTCCTCGGTAACCCCAACACAAAGTCCATACTCACATCAACCCATGGTTTAGTTGGTACAGGTAACGGCATATATAAACCAGCATTAGTCGCAGTTCCTTTCGAAACCTGACAGATATGACATCGTTCCACAAACCTCTCCACTTCTTTCCTCATTGATGGCCAAAAGTAAGACTGTGAAATCAACTGTGATGTATGGTCTCTCCCAACATGTCCTTCTTCATGTAGCTCTTTTACAATCTTCATTCTCAAACTACAATCCGGTATGCACAATCGATTTCCTTTGAACAGAAAACCATCTATCATCAAAAACTCATCCGTCTCCCCATTCTTGACTTTATCAACAAACTTTGCAAAGTAAGGATCATCGACAAATAATTCTGGTAGCACATCAAATCCTGTTACTTCAACTTTCATCGTAGTTAACAAGTGATTCCTTCGGCTCAAAGCATCAGCCACACGATTCGTCACCCCTGACTTGTGTTTAACAACAAAAGTAAACTGTTGTAGATATGCAATCCACGATGCATGTCTCACTGAAATCTTGTCTTGCCCTTGTAAATGCTTCAATGCCTCATGATCAGTGTAAAGAACAAACTCTTTCTGAAATAGATAGTGTCTCCAGTGTTTAATAGATTGCACAACAGCATAGAATTCCACATCATATGTACTGTATCTCATCTTTGCTCTTGATAACTTCTCGCTAAAGTATGCAATCGGACGTCCCCTCTGACTCAACACTCCTCCAATCCCAACCTTGGATGCATCAGTATGTAGTTCAAACACTAGCTGAAAATCTGGTAATATTAGAATTGGTGCAGACGTCAAGAGTCCTTTGATTCGATCAAAAGCAACCCCGGCTTCCTCCGTCCATACAAACTGTTTACCCTTCATACAATCAGTCACAGGCGCCATCACACTACTAAAGTGTGGAATAAACCTTCGATAAAATGAAGCCAACCCGTGAAAACTACGAACTTCCGTTATCGTCTTGGGTTGCGGCCAATCTCTGATAGCTTCGATTTTACTTTGGTCAACCTGTATTCCTTCTTCCGACACAACATACCCCAGAAATAAAACACTCCTCGCCATAAAAACACACTTCTTTGTAGCAGCATAGAATTGTTCTTCACGAAGATTAATCAAGACTTTCTTCAAATGCTGAACATGCTCTTCTTTACTAGCACTGTAGATCAGAATATCATCAAAGTAAACCACCACAAATTTCCCAATGTATGGCCTGAAAATTTGGTTCATCACCCTCATGAATGTACTTGGTGCATTTGATAGACCAAACGGCATTACCAGCCATTCATACAATCCTTCCCTCGTCTTGAACGCTGTCTTCCATTCGTCCCCTGGTCTAATGCGAATCTGATGATAACCGCTCTTTAAGTCAATCTTAGAAAAGACTACAGACCCACTAATTTGATCCAATAGATCATCAAGCCTCGGCATCGGAAATCTGTATCTGACTGTGATTTTATTCAATGCTCGACTGTCTGTGCACATCCTCCACATTCCATCCTTTTTGGGTACCAATAAAGCTGGTACAGCACAAGGACTTAAACTCTCCTGCACACGCCCCTGTTCAAGCAATTCTTCCACTTGCCTCCTCAATTCTTCATGTTCCTTTGGACTCATTCGATAATGTGGTCTGTGTGGCAACACAGCACCTGGAACAAGATCTATCTGATGTTGTATATCCCTCAATGGTGGCAACTCCGTTGGTAACTCCTCTGGAAATACATCGTCAAATTCTTTCAAAACTGGTTTCGCTTCTTCCGGAATTTCAACCTCTTCACTGCTCTCTCGCCCAATAAAAAAAAACACTTCAGGCTCCTCCTCTACTTCCTTTACAAACTCCTTCAAAGATAACAAAGTTTTAAGCTCTTCAATCTCCTCCAACTTGTTTTCCTTTTGTTGTCGCTTCTTTGGAACTAGAGTAATCTTTGTGCCTTCAAACATGAAACTGTAACTGTTGGTACGCCCATCATGTTGCACCGCCCTATCATACTGCCACGGCCTCCCCAGCAACAAATGACAGACATCCATATCTACCACATCGCACCAGATTTCATCCTTGTATTTCTTTCCAATTGAAAACTTCACACAAGCCCTTCGTCCAACCTTCACCTCCCCGCCTTTCCTCAACCAAGCTAGCTTGTATGGTTTCGGATGTTTCTCAGTCTTCAACGCCAACTTCCTCACAGCTTCTGAAGAAATTATATTATCATAGCTTCCAGCATCAATAACAAATTTGCAAACCTTCCTCAGAATGGTACATGTTGACTGAAAAATATTGCTCCTTAACCAACTACAATCCTCCTCTTGCTTTGGTGTTAAACAGGACCTCTTCATCATTAGATTGTAACCTTCGTCTCCCGTCACTTCTTCTTTCTTCTCATCAGGTGGTGAATTGGAACATTCAGCTTCTTCATCCTCATCCTCAACCTCTGCTATCATAGCTCTCTTCTTCGGCTTTGGACATTCGCTACTTTTGTGGCCCATTTCTTGGCAATTATAACACTTGAAACCATTATTGACTTTCGCCTTCCCAACCTTATTCACAACTGGTTTTGCAACAGCTTTTGAAACATTAGAACTTCCACTAACACCCTTCACTTGACTGTTTGAATTTGTAAACACACCACCTCCTCGTCTTCCCTGTTTCTCCCAAGCCAACGCTTTCTGATGTGCTTCCGCTACAGATCTGGGATCAAACATGTTAACCATATCCTGAATCTGCATTCGCAACCCCCCAACAAATCTAGACGTCAGTTGTTCTTCCGTTTCCATAATATCATTCCTTGCAATCAGTTGATAAAATTCGTCAACATAGTCATTCACAGATTTCGTCCCTTGTCTTAAGTTTTGCAATCTCTGATACATAAGCGACTGATAGTTATAAGGTAAGAATGTGGCTTTCATCATTTTCCTCATCTTTTCCCATGATTCAACCTTTGACTTCTCCATCCGTTCACGTGTAAGTTTGGTTTGCTGCCACCACGCCAAAGCTCTACCCCTCAACCTCGTAGCAACCAACTTCACTCTACGATGTTCTGGAACTTCTTTGAAGTCAAAAATCTCTTCCACATTAGCCACCCAATCTAAAAACTCCTCTGCTTGCATACCACCTTTGAATTCAGGAATTTCAGTCTTCATCCCCGACTCCCACTTGTGATCATACTCAGAGTGATTTCTTCCTTGTCCTCGTCCTTGTCCTCGAACACTACCACCATCATACTCCTCTTCAAAATCAGATGTATATCGTTCTCTATCTCGTCCACCCACATCTCTACTACCTTCACGTCTACCTCCAACATCCCTTCTATCAACATTCCTCCGTTCTCGATCATTCATGTTTCCCCCACGCCTTTGATCATCATCAATACTTCTGTCTCGATTGGAATGTGGCGAGACTCTACTTCCCCCATGATTAGATTCAGGTGATACCCTTCTCCGATTCTGATTCATCTCTAACATCATTTTCTCTAACCGTCCAATTCCTTCGTTAAGTTTTTCACTAAAGTTTTCATTGATTCGTTGCTCCATCTCATCAGCTTCTTCTCTTCGATACAAAGCTTCTACATTTTGGTGACGATTAGCTCTTCTCGGCGGCATGATTTGAAACTTTACAAACTCTTCAACACTTCAAAATTCAAACACCTTTCGAACTTTGATCCAAAATGAAATGGATCAGAAACTTCACACGTGTTGCAAATTGTGATGAACACGATGATCAACCAAACTCCCAAACAAGATAAATCCGTCCTCCAAACTTCAATACAAAGTCGAACAACCTCCCTTCTTGCTCTCGGCCGTGACTAATAACCTCAAATCTTCACTTCGATTCAAACTTCTTCAAGATGATTGGCTCCAAGACTCGATTTAGCTATGATTGGCTAAACAAGCTCTGATACCAAAACTGACGCAGCGGATTAATCAAAAACAATGTAGATCGATGAATGTAGTAATCGATGGATTGGAAGATACTGAAATGCCCAAATTCGTTGATCCGAAGATACCGAATTCTAGCTATCCCGAATTCGTTGATCGCGCACGATACCGGGTTCAAAGATTTGCGATTCTTCACACGTTGATCTAGCGCACTAGATTCCGTGAATCGGCTTCTGTAGTCGTTGAATCGAGCGCACTCGATTAACCGAAAGAGGAGATAGGAGATTACACTCGACTACCAATTTGGTGAAAGCACAAAGCTAACAAAACAAGAGTTTTTATTTCAAATCAACTAACTTTACAAAATGACACAACTTGCCTATTTATAGGCTACAACACATGCCACAGAAAATTACACAAGTCTTAAGTCGTTTCCGACTCATCACCTACGACCTACGACTCATCATAAGTCGTTCACGACTTATCAGTTTACAATACAAACGTCACGACTTACGACCTATATCAGAACGACTCAATAATATGTACAAAGAAACAATACAACATAGATCATAGCGACTTAACAAGCCACACATACAATACATCACGACTTTACAACACTTAAGTCGTATACGACTTATAACCTGCGACTTAAAAACATGCGACTCAACATCCTCCGCGTCTTAAAGAATCAACGGCATAGAATAAGGCGGCATAAGAATCTACGGCTTCAACCTTCAGCGACTTAGCTTAGGTTGGTAACGACCTAAAAACATGTAGCGACTTAAGAGATAGCCAGTTTCACGTGACTTACGACTTAAGGACTTCACGACTTAGAATCTTCAGCGACTTATCTCTCCAGGTCACCCAACGACCTTTCTTAAGTCGTAACTCTTTAACTCGTCTGCCTTCCATCACCCTGAACCCAGTAACTCGCGTGCCGCTTTTGTTAGGTCGTGAGCGACTCAATAATAGGTTAGGTCGGAGCATCCTTTTAGGTCGTTCCAGCGACCTATTCCTTTGCTTTAGCTCGCCCTTCTCAAACCCATTAGGTCGTAGTTCTTTTTCTGTTGATTTGTTAGGTCGTTTCCACGACCTATGCCTTAGCTCGTTAGGTCGTATGCGATCTAAAAACAAGTTAGGTCGTTTGAGCGCTTTTCCACTAGATCGTTGCTGATCTTCACTAAGTCGTTGGAGCGACTTATAGACTTCGTTAGGTCGGCCACGACCTATGACTTCAACTTTCCACCATTCTTCACAAAATGTTAACTCGTTAGCTTTAGGTCGGATTCGACCTATCAACATGTTACGACCTATGACTTCTTTCTGGGCTGCATCAAGTTATGGCCAAGGGAAGATTGGATCGGTGATGGTGATAAAGAGTTAGATCGGCATGCCTTGCTTTAAGTTCCACTTCAGTCCATATAGTAGTTTACTTCGGGTTGCATAGGGGTTTAATTGGAGTTATACTTGGGAAAGAAAATGGTTAAGTGTTGGATCAATGAGCTTAGTTCTGTGGCATGGATCGGTAGGCTTGGTTCATGTGGAGCAAGAATCGGTGGGGTCAGGTCGATGGAGCATAGATCGATAGGGTCAGGTTGGCAGAGGCTTGGATCGAGGTACTCATGGATCGGGGGTTGCTAGACTCGATAGTAGGTGAAAGCGAAGTCGCTCCGAGTCATTCATGTGTTTACTTCGGGTCGTTCATGTGTTTGCCTCAAGTCAGGATTTGCGTTGAGGCATAGCTACAATTGCTCAGTATAGGCATTAAAACTTCGAGTCTCCCTTGCATTTTCATCAAGTCTTGCCATGTTTGCTTCAAGCTAAGGCTCAGTAAGTGTCGAGTTGTGCAACTCGATGGTGAATCGTTGACTTTAATGACTCGTAGTTTGGTGATGGTGAGTGATGGCTTCGATGTTGGGGTAGTTGTACTTCGAGACATAGAGCTTAGGACTATGGGTTGGAGTTAAGGAACTGTTAGAGGATGATCATGAGACAATGATGATATTCTAGGACTAACAATGGTTATCGAGAATCATCCCAGTCTCGACGACTTCATACGAGAGTTGTATGGTGAATTAGAGATCAGTTTCAAAATGCGCTTTGATGTAGATGACGTGTGCAAATGGATTGTTGATACTCGGAGGTTTCAATGCATATTCGTAAAGCAAGAGTATGTGAGGATGCTCACCTGAGCTACGGATGTGCCCTGAATCTCATGACGTTTTAATCTATCTTACCCTGGGCTTTTATAGGGTGTGCAGTCTAGTTCCTGGCCTAGCTCCTAAGTGAAAAGGATTCGGGTAACAAGAAACTGGGATGTTGAGTAGTCCCTGACTATATGGGGGGTCATACAAGTACCATATATCCAATGCATTGAGTGAGTGAATGTGAGGATGGATGATGGATGCTATGTTTGCTTTGGTTAATTATCACCCTAGAGATGTCACACGATGTAGATATTATTGATGTAGATATATGGACACCCATTGGTACTTTGACGTACAGTACACCCATGATGATTACGATATAAAGTAGCATATATCATGTGTTATGTGCTAACTTTGTAGGTGCAGATACAAGTCGGATATGATTCACTGTACCATATGTCCTAGTATATTGACTTTATAGTATTTGAGATTTTACACTACTCACATCAGACTGTTGTCCGACTCAACATTTTATGCTTTGCTTCCTATTATTGTGGGTACTCTCAAATGAGTAAATTAGGGATATCGGTTCTAGTGAGCACGTGGAGCTGGACAGGTGACAAGTAAGAGGCTATACTCTCACATATTACTATGTTTAGATATTATTGCTTATCATTCCATTTTGCAGCACTATGGAGCTTACTAGTGCTTATATTTATTGAAAGACAATTACCTATTGAGTATTATCAGTTGTATAAACTCTATCATTTATGTTGTATAGTTGTATGGATCTATGCACTCTGATTTCTATGGTTCATTCAGTTATCACTATCTCGCCTATTTCATATCCATGATGACTATTATGTTTTATTTGATGTGCTGTGAGATATATGACAAGTTCTATGATTGCATGATTGATTTATTTACTTTACAACTCTAACTATCATCCTACATCGGTCGGGTACTGTTGAAGTACACTATACATTTAATTTAGATGTTGGGGGTGTTGGGCTGTAGTCATAATGCTCAACTATCTCTGATCTAGTTGAACCTTGTTTCTAACAGAGTTGAATTCATACTCACTGTCTTTGGCAGTGTTAAGTTTATACTTTGGTGTCTTTGGTAGAGTTGAGTTTATACTTTTTCATCTCCAGTAGAGTTAAGGAACAATAAATAGGTCAGTTCAATCATTTGTCCATAAAGGATTTCATGGCTCATAGATCGGAAAGCATCCCACAAGTCCAATCATTTGCTCGTCAGCCAAAGGGACTTGCATCTTTAAACTGAAAGGCATTTGATGAACTCATCTAGTCATCGGATGGAAAGAACTTATGAATATTTCATTCTTTATAACTCATTTGCATATCTATCTCAAGATGCCTAGTAGGAGAATGACATGCTCTAATGCTTATTGGGTGGATCTAACATTATGCCCCAAAATTTGGTGTATACACTTCCTGTTCAAGGACTTAGTTCCATTTAGGACCTGTGGACTTGAGATCGTGGCACTCTCACTGAAGAGATCAAATGTTTTAAGTGACTAGACTCTGATCCATCTCATTAACATCTGGTCTCTTGCTCAGTTGGCCTAACACTCAATGTCTTAGCTCAATAACTCACTTTTGAGCTACCGGAATACTTTCTTGGGTTTCTTGGTATGTCATGTTGTGCCCTCTATACAATGGATCAACCACTTGTGGACCAGTCAGTCTGAACTCATGCAGTCCTATTTCATAGTCAAACATGTATTTCAAGCATCATCGTTGACTTCTAGTGGGAAAGCCCCAGTTGGAATGGTGGGGGCTACATTGTTTAGTTAGATGCCAATTTTATCGGCACTGAATAGAAATGGTTCAAGCCTTGTATGGTTCAGCTATATGGAAGGCCATATCTCTGTGGCCACTTCCTACCTTTTTCCTTCTCAAATATCCAGGTTTTCCATATCTCTACGACCACTTCCTACCTTTTTCCTTCCCAAATATCCATTCCTGATGGATTTCCAACTAAATTCCTGATTCGATCTCCCTAGACTTGTGTTAATGCAGCCTGCTCTATGCGATTAAGGAGCACGTCCTTCATCTCTTGCTACTTATCCAAGAAAGAAGCTTCCATATTTTTCATCATCGTGCACCTCTTCCTTGATAACCTAGTTGATTAGTTGACATGGACTATATGTTACTTTCTAACTGCTCCCATATGTAGCCTTCTCTTCATCCAGTAGCATCCTCATCGATCCTTGCTTCCTAGCTCTTTGACTCTCTCAATCAGATTTATCATCAAAATGTGACCCTCTTTGCCTTCTTGATCCCCTAGAATGAGATCACCCTTGCGCCTCATTGTTGTGCCCAACAGTTTGACTCTGGCCCAAGCGTGTCAAGAGTTGTCCAACAATGCTTGCTATTGGGTAGCAAAACATTCGTACAACTCAGTAAACATTCTATCCAAATTGCCTCTTGTAATTACGGTTGCCAGCACTAAAGTGCTTACCGAATGACCATTCTGATTAGCATTTGTCTGATTTGGTGTGCTGGTCTTCCTACATTCCCGCTGGTAGCACTTGCTTGATTCTTTGATCTGGAGGCATGTTGAAAATCAATACTCAATGAAGCACCAAATATGTTTACTCAAAAATTGGGCAAGCAACTCCAAATTGTTAAAGTAGGACTGCAAATACGAAGTGTACAACAGATTTTATGTCTGTATATTTATTGTTTTTCAAAGAACATATCACAGATAAGTTGAACAGAAAGTAAGTGCAGTAAGATAAAGAACAACAAAATTTACAATGGTTCGTCATGAACTTGTCAACGTTCACCGTCCGCTTTTAGTACTTTTATTATAGACTAATTGTACAGTGATTGGAATGCAAAATACAAGAATCAACGCTCAAGATAAATTAAGATATAGTTTCAAACAAATTTGTTTGGCTAGGCCTGTTCTGTTATTTATGGCTCTCCTAGTTGTCCGCCATTACTGTTCAAACTTTGGGTTATTCATAGGAGTGAAGATATATATAGACGCTAGGTCGACGTTCCGCCTAATTAAGCGGTTTCCATATAATCATTTTTGGTCCGACAAATATGGTTTAGTGGAAATGAGGGATTCGGTGCTCCTTGGTTCAGTTTGGTAGGCTCCTCGATTATGTGGCCAAAGCTGGTTTTGCAATTCCTTGGTTCGGTAGTAGACTACCGAACAAGAATCTCTGTTAGGTAGTCGACTATTGAACAAGGTTTTTTATTCGGTAGAAACTACTAAGAAAGATATTCTATTTGATTGTCTATTGAACCAAGCATTTAATTTATTTGCCTTTTTCCTTATGGTTTTTCCATGCTATCCTTTGATCTTCTCGCTTTCCAATCCTTGCCTTTTGATCAAGTGATGACGCTCTGATTTACAATTACTGCAGTGTTTGTTGAATCTCTCTAGATCGATTACTCTAATTGTGGGTTGTCATACCTATGATTAGAAAAGCTCAATTACCATAAATCTTGAGATTATTCTACCATAATTTAATGTTGAATGGTGGATTAGATGATAGAAGGTGATTGGATAAGGCTTAGATGGTTCTTTGTTGTCCATAAGTGCTAAATAAATTTGGTTATATGGATTCTGTTAGATGAGACTCTAGTGCTGCAAGCTTATCTTCCATGTTGCTCATCCATACCTTCCTCCTTAGTTGTGCTCATCAATGAGGTATTTATATGTGTAAGGTTAAGTAGTAAACGGTTAGGTGGTAAGTGGTTAGGCAGGATACTCCCTACCTAACTGTTTCTCTTACACTTCTTCGTTTTAAGTTGCAATTGAGTAATACATGAACCAATGGCTTTGTATCATTGAGTGAAACACTCTAATTCCTATGGATGTTTACTTTGGTTGAAGTAAATAGTAGCTTTCCAAGATGGGTGCCAACTCACTTAGGTAGTGAACTGATTTTAAGATGTTTATATCTTCCAGACTGCGGCTCAGATTGAGATGCAGTTTTGACCAAGGTGCATGTCTTAACCTTATCCTTATTTTCCAAAACGTTGGGTATGTTTCGAGACTATGCCAAATTTTCACTTTAACACTTTGCCTTTCCCATGTGATTATTTGATGGCACTTTTGTTATGGATCTTTCAACCATTTATGTGCTCCTTAACGTCTTTTCGTATACACCATGCTATGGGAGAAAATGTACACAACAAATACAGTGGATAGAAGTCAACGAGTATTGTGTTATTTCTGTAGTTAAACTAAAAAGGGATTAGTTTACTCAAAAGATTCTCTTTATAATCCCAACTTAACATGCATATGCTAGACATCTCTCTGATCCAGACAATCACATTCATAAGGAAGATATGTACTTATATATGCAAATACAACAATATTTCGACAACGAACGAAATAATCTTTAGACACACGTCATCTAACTATTTTGAGATATTGACCCTTCATAAGCAATTTAAAAGTATGCATAGATAAATTGATTGACCATCACATCAGTTACTTGTGAATTAACAACCATCGATAAAAATTCTAATATAGTACATTAGAAACAATACTGTTTGAACTGCTTAAGCCAAATGATGATATATAAGTGATAACAAAAATAAATACATTGCATTTGATTTTTTTTAACAATATCTTGAAAAAAACAAAAAGTTCAGATTTAACAAATATTGTTAGACAACAATCACATTAATCTATTTACTAAGTGGTTTCCTACATCTTCAAGAAATCCATCAAAAAAATTGGCATTTAAAATGCTTATGACCTACAATTATTGTTTGCCTATGTTTAATGAGGAAAGCATAATTATTGTAAACATAAAATATTACAATATTCATACCAAAAATGCTTTCATTATACCCTTTTTAATCATCTTTTTTACCTTATTGGATTTTGGTTATAAAGTATTAGTGATGCGATTATCAAAATGATCTTTTTTATTTTGTTGGATTGACCCTTAGCTCCAGCACCAGTTCAAGTGAAAGCAGATGATATAGATTTTTATATTCCAAAGAAGTTACCATTATCGAGACCTCCTATTAGGAAGTGGATATGTAGAGTGCCTCTTCTGTATGTACTCCTCCTCCTAGTGTTATTTGCATTACTTCGGACATATGCTATACTAGTCTTATTCAGGGTTTAGATCATGTTATTCCACTATAGTCACAGCTATGCCATCCAAGCCGAATGACCCTATCATGAGGAAAATTCTTGAGAATACATGGACTCATTTTTCCACACAGCTTAGAAATTTTCCTGCTAGTGATAAGACTTCAAGTTTATTGATGATGTTGATGGAGAACATACATATTTGTTTTACCACATAGATGGGGATGTCTTATCCCTTACCTCTAATGGTGATCTTGGAAAGAACAACCATGAAATCTTATAGCAAAACAGTTAGGATAGGAGTTATACATATTCTGTTGACTCTGTTGGTTATCTATATCAGATCTTGCTAGGCTTTTTTTCATGTATGTCCATGTTATTGGCCCCGCCCAGATTCCTAGTTCTAACAACTCTTCCTCCACAGAGGAAGACTAGTTTTGATGTAGCTTAGTAGTAAAGACATTACAACCTTTCTCCTGTACTTGCTATTGTATTAAAAGTTGTTGATGTATTTAGCCTTGCATCTATTTATATATTTATAAAATAGTGGACAGTCCACAATAAAACAGACTTGCCTTGAAAAAAAAGGAAGTGATGTAATGGAAACTCAATATTGTCTGGTGTGTTCTCATCCAAGAGTTTGATGAGTGCTAAAGGTTGAACAAAATAGCTTGTTAAATTAGTGTCCTTATACATGTGTTTGGTTAGAGTTTAGGTAGGATATTGGGTTTTGCTAATTCTATAAATTTATTTAGCTGCTACTAGCTAAACAATTTAAACAATTATTCATTTTTTTGAGAAAAATGAGTGATCCTCTATTCGAGGAAGAGAGCATTTGTGTATTTTATTTTGCATTGAAAATGGAGCTGCTAGCATGATTGGCACATAGAGAAAGCTTCTTGTAGAATGAAAATAAAAATCCCCTAATCCTAATAACCAAGGCCCATGATGCTAATAAAAAAATAAACATAAGCTAAAACCTATATACACTAGAGTCCAATAAAAATGATAAATAACCAATGACTATTACGTGGAAAAAGTCGAATTAACCCCTCAAAACCATCAATGGGATGACAAAAGGTAAAATCGATCATCAATAGCTAAACAAAGTGTAACATCCTGAAATTTTATCGTTTTAATTGTGAATATTAAATTAATTCTAAATATTGAAATAATTGGTTTTCAAAGTTTAATAACTTATATTCAAATATAATAATCATTTAGATATTTGGATTGTGAATTAAATATTAATTAAATGGACTTGATAAATTTATTTAACTCATTTTAATTAATGAATAATAATGGTGAACTCAATTTGTAAATTTATTTATAATAATAAACAGTTCGAATAAATAACAAGGAAATCATTTGCTAATAAAACGACTTAATTTCTATTGAGGTAATTTTAATTTAATTTATAGATTTTTTCCATAATTTTTTATTTGGAAAACTATTTAATTTATCGTTTAACGATTTTTCGACAAACGATGGTATTTCTATGATTTTTCAAAATATGATAATCATTGTATATTATTATAGGATCATGTCGCATTTTTGTATGCAATCGTATTTTTGTTTTGTCGTTCGAGGTTCATAGGCGAACGAAATTCTGTGCGGCTACGTATCGGAAATTGCAAAATAAATATAACCCTCACTTAGCATGTTTAACATACTAAGAATATTAACTGCATTGCATTTCCTCCCTCCTCTTGCTCTTTTTCTTTCAATCTCTGTAAACAAACAAATTAAGCTTCCCATCTTCAAAAATTAAAATAAAAATTTTACTCAACGAAAAAAATATAAAGTTAGGATCGTTGAACTCGTATAAGCTAGGTGTATGAGCCTATCTACGTTTTGTAGGATGCAATCGAGATTTGTGATGTGAGACTAGGGTTTCGTTTCCTAGGTGATCTAGGTGGAGTTAGGCCATGTCGTGTGTAGATTTGTATTTCCTATGTCGAATAGCACCATTCCCCAGTTTTTCATGGTCTTCGGTCTTGGTTTGAAAATCGCGTCATGATGAGCAGTAACAGGCTAGGGTACGGATGCATTCCAGGAGGTGATGTCAAGTGTTGCATCATGGTGTCGGGGAGGTAGAGATTGCGAAGAGGAGTTGATCAGAGTTGTCGTTGTGCGGTTTCGTGGTGTGTTGAGTGCGGTAGGAGAAGAGAGGGGGATGGAAGGCAAGGATATGTACAGGGGTGTGCATAGGTGATTAGGGGGAAGAAGATGGATTAAATTGTTAAAGAGGTGATTAAATTGGTTAATTATATAATTAATTAATTTATTTAATCCAATAAATTATAAAATTAATATCTTCTATAAGGTCAGATTCAAACACGGTTAATTTTGTTAAACTCGTAGGAGCATTAGCTACACGATGGAATTAGTTTCGTTGAGTTTGCAGCAAGTGAAATTTTAAGCAGTCGTTTGATTTTAGACCAAACCATAGCACGAAAGCATCAACTGGAATTTTTGTGCATTTACTTACCTTTAAATGAAGGGACAGATTGGCACAGGTCCCTAATAAGTTTCAAAATACACAAAAACCCCAGTAAAATAAAGTTTGTAAATTAGGTCCCTAGAATTAAGTTATCAAATAATGGCATACACTTATGCAATTATTCGGTGAATAATTGCAGACATTTATGCAATTATATCAAAAAATTTATGACATCTCATATAAGTACACTCCTCTACTTACCGAGTGCTCCAAAACCAATCAACGAATTTATGGTAAACTCAACCCCGGCTCTGTAGGAAACAAATAGATAATACATAAGAGCAGAGATCACCTCCTAATCGTTTAAGCGGATGGGTTTCCTTATCATTTGTCCTAGAAGAGCAAAACGAGTTTATACTTACAGTATAGCATCACCTAAGATAATTGTACCATATAATTCCCTTGTTTCTTCTAGATACTTTTAGAGTTATATTTGGTCAATTTCAATAATAATGAGAACGATCACATATGGGAAACTATGTCCCGTATAATATCCGTAAACAAGTAATACACAAAGCATGGTCAAAACACACAAGCACGTTCAAGTCATATAAACGACTTCTAATCCCTTTTTTAATTAATCTTCCTTTATTAATTAAAAACCTCTTTTATTAGTAAAACTCATTTTTACTCAATACTCTCTTTATAAATGAAATCCACTTTTTTAATTAAACTTCACTATTTAATTAAAACTTCCATATTCATTTCTACATGTTTCAATACTTCTCAAAAGTATTCATATACTTATCTCAACTGTATAAGTATATTCACAAATCAATTTTGAAAGGGCTTAAGACAAATGTTACTCATATTGTCACTACAAACCCAAAACCATTTCGCTCTTAATTATCTTTAAAACATTCCTTTTAAAGTTCAATTTACATTCATAAGTATAATCAAAAGGGGATAAAGGCGAATTTCACATTTCCACAACAGACCCAAAACTAATTCACACTTGTTATTCTCTTTAAATTCCATTATTAAAGATCTAAGTATTTTCCAAAATTATAACAATATTTTACCTCTTTAAAATATCATCCAAGGGTAAAAAAATGTTACTAAAACATTGTTTACAACAAACCCAAAACCATTTCGCTTATGGTTATCTTTAAATCTCCATTTTAAAGTTCTAATCACTCGTCAAAAGTATAGTTAAATGGGCTAAAACAAATGTTGCCCAAACACCATTACTATAAACCCAAAATCACTTTTAAAATTGCCATTAACTTGAAACATTCATTTAAAGCTCTAAGTATATTAAACAAGGTAATATACCTTTTTAATCAATTTTACAAAATAATCCATAACACAAGTGTTATAATCTAAAAACTCATTTAGATCCTTTCACAAATACTAAGCTTCCTTTTTAAAACTTCTGAATATACTAAAATACCTAAAAATGTTATATATATATATAAACACACACCCCAATTTATTTGTAAATTTAATAAAATACTATAAACAATTTGAAAGATATTACAGTATAAAATCCTTTTATTTCTTAAATAAATTATTTAACAATTTTCTAAAACTATATATACTAAAAATATACTTTTAAAGTACTTGTACTACATTTTAAAACATTTATTTGAAAACCATAAAAACCAATTTTATAATTTAAAATCATCACTTTAAAAATCCATAAACGAATATCAGTAATATATTTAAACCTTGATATTTTCCCAATAATAAGTATACTTACAGTACTTATAAAAATGTGCGAAGAATCCTAGGATGTCTTCCAAAGTTAACTTTAAAATCGCCGATCATAGTGATTTCAAAGTGGATCCATGGCGACCTTTTTGCTTCTAACATTCACAACTTCCAATTCCACTTTCCACAGGTGTCCAAACCAATTCCTCTATGTCAAACACACCAAAATGTGAGTAACCAAATATATATACATTTATATTTCCATAATATATCACAATTTATCCAATTTAACATATGTCAAATATAAGGGATTTCAAAGCACATTTATAACGACTTTATCGCTTCAAACATTCACGACATAATTTCCAACTTAATCAAATAGCAATATCAAACATGTAAATAAGTAGTTTGGGCCATGATACATGTATAGATGATTACAAGGGAAATTATACTACATAATAATATTGTCACTTGTTTTACAAAGCAGGCGGGGTCCAAAAGTAATAACTTGCATTGCTCGTTATACAATTTATATTTTGATACAACAACAACTATACATACAACAATACAATCAACTGGTGAGTAAACTCACCCAAGTTCTAGCCAATGCTTATGCATTTCTAAATAGTCTAAAATCGAACGTCGTTCGACCGTTCGATTTTAGCTAAAAATCCCACTAGCTCCAAACTCGACGAATCCAACTCTAATGTGTAGATATCATTGATACGAGTCCAACACAAAAGTCTACGTCCAAATCCGATCACATATAAACAAGATAAAGACATTAGAACATCTTAAGATTAATAAATTTATAAATCACTTAATTACTTAGGCAATTAACTTAATTACCTTTGCTCAAACCAGGTTGTCAATTTTCAAATCGTCACCTTCGTTCTTTCATAAACTACCGCCGCCAAAGGCCACCTTCGACCATCGAACCCCTGCCGTCGACTCCCCTGGCCAAGACGAACCCATTGCCATCAGTTTCGCCTCCTCCCATTGCCTATAGCTCGCCGTTGAACCCAAAAAGTGCCGCAGTTCAACTTCAGATCTATGCTGCCTCGAGCCACCACACCTCAATCCAACCGGTCATCTTCCTTGCCTCTCTTAGCCGCACCTTTCTCTAGTTGGGACCCAATCCCATATTACAAACTCAATGGAACTATTTTTGAGACCTAATTCCATCATATACAAAAGTCAGCTTTTTGGTTATATCATATTTTAATTCCTGAAATCAATCGCTACACATTTCGAGCTCGAACGACCACATGGTATGTTTGATCACCACGAAACTCGTTGGCGTAAAGCAACTCATTATTCCAGACCCAACAACACTAGTTTCATTAAAATCTGAGATAGTGCCTTGGAATGATAATTTCACTCGTTAATAATAAAAAGAATTATTATTAAAACCAGTTTAAATCACTTTTAATCCTAAATTAGAAGTTTACTATTATTATTATATTTAAAAAGAATTTAAATAAGCTTTCAAAATTATTCTTATTCATATAAAATTCAAGATTTAAATATTCAGTTCCGATATTTAATTATAAACCATTCGAAAATCCAGGTCGTTACATGTTATCCCGCCTTTTGGCAAGGCCAGGACACCAAGGAGCCGACTAGAGAACAAGGATAGCACGCCATGGATATCACTGAATTTTGTCCGAGCCAGAATGAGCTACAATTGATAGGACATGACAAGAGAGGCCATAGAGATCAGCACCTCAAATTTCAAGTCAATCCGGACTCGTACGCTCAAGTTATGATCGAGTCAAATTGAAGGGAAAAGCCCAGATTTCGTATCCATCACTCTGGGCAATTTCGTATCCATCACCGAAGCCCTAGTTCGAATCCATCAAGCTTCGCACCAATCAGCTTCGAATCCATCGAGGTACCCAGGTTCGACTCGATTTCCTTCGTATCCATCGAGCTCGTATCGATGGACCTCGTACACATCAGCAATTGAAGCATTTCGTATCCTTCAGCCAACATCTGCTTCGTATCCATCGAGGCGCTACGCTTCATATCCATCGAGGCGCTACACTTCGTGTCCATCTAGGCGCTACGCTTCGTATCCACTAGAGAGCCTTTCTTCGAACCCGCGACCCATGACTTGTTCACATCCAACGGGTCAACCAACTAGGGTGACATGTCGTCCATCGAAGTAAACAAGGCGAGATGCCTGGAGTCGAAGCAGTCAATGCGGCGCAAAGACCGGATCGAGACGAAGCGCGCGCGCCACCTCACTTCAAGAGCACGTGCAGCCAGCGAAGCGAACGGATGGAGTCGAATTCATGGAGACGAACCAGACATCCTATGAGGAATCTTAGTTCGTATCGATGATATCTCGTGATCTATTAATCCAAATCCAATGAAATTTTAAGGGAAGTTCGCATACATGCTGAGGATCGTGTCCACCAAATTTGAGCTCAATTGGAGGTAATCTTGATCGATACGAAATGACTTCGTATCGATCACAGATCGACTTGAAACTTTCTGGAATTAGTCGAATGGGTCCTCTCACGTGCCAGACCAATTCTCCCGGAGTTTGAGCGAGATTTGAGCTTCCTACGCCTATAAATAGAGCCCCAGAATCAACGGAAAAGGGGATCTTTTTTCTCTGAAGCGTCGAGACTTTGCCGGATTGAGATTTGCATCCTACTTTTGCTGTCAATTTCGAATTCTAAACTGTAATCCGCTGTTCATTGCTGTAACCGCTTGTAATCATTGAAAGAGAATCAATAAAATCATCAAAACTTCATAGTGAACGTAGGCCATACGCCGAACCACTCTAAATCGCTTGTCTGTGCATTTTACATTTCTGTTTGTTGGAGTTTTTGTTAGATAACCTCTGTTTTACATTTATAATCTTCATTTTATCTCTTCAAATAACTCCCGAAGAGTGTTGTGCCCATTTTTGGTACAAACACTTTGGTGCTTTCACTGAGAAAACCTGTTTTTTCTCCCGCTCATTGTATCTGCCGTCGATACCGGATTGCACAAATCCAAGAGGAAGATCCAGATATCCAGTCCGGAATCCTTCCATTCTATTCAGATTTGCTCAAAATCTAGGAGAGGACTCCACCACCGAGAATGGTCAGCACAAGAACTGGCGCTACCGCTGCAGAGCAAGAAGGCCGAGATAGGCAGAATCCCACACAGCCGCCTTCTTCCAATCAAGACAATACCACTCACTCGGACTCAACGGGGCTAGTCACCCGACAGGAGTTTCAAGTATTGCTCCAGGAGCTGACCCAAAGCCGTCAGCAGTTGGCGGAACAGTTGCGCGCCAATATCGAGCTGACCAACCAGCTAAACCGCCGGGGGCACAGAAGGTACAGGAGAGATGATGCCTCCAGAGCGTCTACCGAAAGCTCAGCTTCATCTGATTATCACCACCGAACTACTCGTCCTCGGCTAGAGGGGAGTCGCGCTCAAGCTGCTGAATATCAGCCCGCCTTAACTGTTGGGCAACTAAGGGTAGGACCGTCGACCAGCTTCCAAACGGGTCCCTCAACACGAGGAGGTACTGCCCTACAGTACACTACTGCCCCACAGTACACCACGGATAACCGCGCCACAACCGCCGCAGCTGAAACAAGGGTTGATACCCGAAATCAATCAGAGCCGATCAATCAACAGCGTGGACATACTCCTGAACCTTATGTCCCAGAAGATGCTGAGCCATGGAGGCGAGATATGGATCGTCGACAGCGCCCGATCCAAACTCGCACCGTGGAACCCGACCACGCCTTAGCTCATCAAGCTCAGAACCTGCCCGTGTCGGATATATCAACCATGATACGTCAGATGATCCGCGAGAGTCAGGGGCTCACTAATGATGATTGGGGGATTTCCTGTAGTCATACCCCTTTCACAGACGAAGTGTTACATGCTGAACCCCCTAGGCGATTCAGAATGCCGACTCTCCCGATGTATGAAGGAAATAGTGACCCCAACCAGCATATTCTAAAATATGAATGGTCGATGAGAACTGCAAGGGCCGACGATGCAGTGAAGTGTCGAAGTTTCCCCATCTCTCTGGGGGGAATCGCGACAATGTGGTTTACACGCCTACCACCTAGATCAATTTCTTCGTTCGATCAATTGGCCAAGAGGTTTGTAGAGCAATTCCGTATGTATGTTGCTAGGCCGAAAGACGTTAACACCCTGTCCAGCGTCACTCAAGCTCATGGAGAAATGCTCAGACGTTACCTGGAGAGGTTCCACGCGGCATGCGTTGAGATCACCAATCCTAACGATAATTCAATATTGATGGCTCTGACTAAGGGAATTGATCCTGATTCTGAATTCGGGAACTGGCTAGCTGGAAAACCGCCCGCATCATTGGACCGTTTTTACTCCAAGGCCGCACAATTCTTGCGGAAAGAGGACGCAAAACAGTCTAGGAAGCAGGACGATCCGAGGCCCAGCATTGAGGGAATACAGAGCAATGTAGCAGTTAAACAGTCCGGTGAGAGTTCCAGGAAAGTTCAACTAAATATACAAAACAAACAAACCCAGCAGAGAGGAAACAATGGCCAGAATAAGAAGAGAGATGAGAACCGGGGTCCACGACGTAGAGCTCAGATGTTCGACAGTTATACACCGCTAAACACATCATTGGAAAACGTATACTTACAGACTTGTAACACTGTACAGTATAAGAAGCCTGCTCCGAAACCCTCGTCGGAGAGGCAGGTTCAGACAGGGAAATTCTGTAGGTTCCATGAAAGCTATGGGCACAATACCAATGAGTGTCGGCACTTACAGGACCTCATCGAGAAGCTGATTAGAGAGAGGAAGCTAGATCAGTTTGTACGGGCGCCGCAGTCTGGTGGAGCGGGCCCCTCGAATCAAAATCGTTCTCAAAATCAGGAAAGAGAGGAGGAACCCGCCCGTGCGGGCGGGAGATTAGTTATCAACATAATAAGTGGTGGTCCCCATCCGGCAGACAGAAGCTGGGGGGAAATGGAGTCGTATGCTAGTTCTATCAGGCATGCGGACTTCGAGTGTTATAGTAATTGCGAGGACGGAACCCCGGCGAAGCAACAAAAGATAATATCCGATGATATCGTGTTCAGGAGCCGAGACGCCGATAAGATCGAAGCCCCTACAATCGACCCACTAGTCATATCTGCCCAGGTAGGTCCTGCTTGGATGAAGAGGATCCTGGTCGACAGTGGGAGCTCTGTGAATATCTTGCTTAAACGGGCTTACGATTTAATGAAGATGGAGACAAAGGATTTAAAACCCTATTTGTCCATAATCCATGGTTTCAACGGAAGTGCCACAATGCCCATCGGAATAACTGAACTCCCAGTGGAGTTAGGCGTTGGAGAACGCCGGAGGGTCCGAATGTTACAATTTGTTGTGCTAGAAATTGATTCGCCATATAATGCGTTTCTGGGTCGACCAGCCCTAGCTGAGTTCAGGGCGGCCATCGCCCCATGGTGTCTGACTTTGAAGTTCCCCACTGATCATGGGATTGGAGTTGTTCAAGGAGATCAGGCCACGGGAAGGGCCTGTTATGTTGCTGAGCTGCGCGGGGTGCAACGTAAAGAGAAGGGAAAGGGCGTAGAGGAATCTCTCCGCGTCCGTTCTATCGATGATTGACAATTGATGCCTGGGCCTCGGCCCGGGCACCACGACCAACTCCTGAAAGACCTGGACCCCAGGGAGAACGAGGATAAAGATGAATCTACGGAGAGCCAAGCTTCTCCAGCCGAACTGACTGTGGACGTCCCAATCAGTGAGGATGATGATTCAAAGATGCTGAAAGTTGGGTCTCAACTAAACAAGCAGACACAGCAGGAATTGGTCGAATTTCTTCGGGCGAACCTCGATGTCTTCGCCTGGACACACTCTGACATGTGCGGAATCTCGCCGAGCATTGCGAGTCACTCCCTGAATATAGATCCGCGACATGTCCCAGTAAAGCAGAAAAGGCGCGGTATGGATCCAGAGAGATCTGCCGCCCTTAAGGAGAAAGTGATAAATTTCGTGGTTCGCAACATCATCTGTCGATTTGGACTCCCGAATACTATCATCACTGATAACGGAGCCCAATTCGAGAGTGCAGAATTCAAGAATTTCTGTCAACGATTTCATATCCGCAAAAAGTTCTCGGCTGTCGCACACCCCCAAGCGAATGGACAGGTTGAAGCTGTCAATAAAGTTATAAAATCGATCCTGAAGAAACGATTGGAGAAGGCTGGGGGCAAGTGGGTCGATGAACTTCCTATGGCGTTATGGGCCTATCGAACGACCCACAAAACCGCGACCGGACACACTCCGTTTTCCCTATCTTATGGCTCAGAGGCCATTATTCCAGTCGAGACAGAAGTGTTCTCTCATCGCGTGACTTATTATGATCCAAAAACAAACGCTATACTCCTGGCCGAATCTTTGGATCTATTGGATGAAAAACGGGAAGAGGCTGATTTGAGAGCAGCCGCACATCGAAGTCGGGTCGCCCGGCTGTACAACACCAAAGTTCGACCTCGAACCTTTGAACTCGGCGACCTCGTGCTCAAGAGAATCTACCCAGTTCCTTCACACATGAAACCAAACTGGGGAGGACCGTATGTAATTACACGAAAGCTCGGAGATGGCACGTTCAAGCTGTCGACCGTTGACGGTCTCGATTTACCAAGAGCTTGGAACAGCGAAAGTCTCCGTCGCTATTACATATGACAGGCTTTATTTATTTCGTTCTATTTAGCAATTTGTTTCTGCATTTCGAAATTTTAATTTTGTAATAAGGCAACTGACTTTGCCGCATTTTCTTATTTCAGCAATAAAATGCCACCTCTTCGAGCCAGAGCTGTGATTCATTAAGTACGATATACAACATCACGATGCACGAAGAGCTAAATCCCATCATACAATGGGACTTATTCAAATGGAGAGTGGCTGTGATACGACCGGCCACTCACTAGGTGAAACCCGAGCTCGGGGGCAAGCCATGACACCGATATTGATAGGGTTGACACACGACAATCCTGCAATTTGACTCCATATTCCCAGAGTGCAAAGTGGAGTATAGACGTCCAACTCTGCATTCCCAGAGTGCGAAGCGGAGTATAAACATTCAACTCCGCATTCCCAGAGTGCGAAGCGGAGTATAAACATTCGACTCCGTGTTCCCAGAGTGCGAGACGGAGTATAAACACCAACTCCATATTCCCAGAGTGCGAAGTGGAGTATAAACATTCGACTCCGTGTTCCCAGAGTGCGAGGTGGAGTATAAACATTCAACTCCATATTCCCAGAGTGCGAAGTGGAGTATAAACATTCGACTCCGTGTTCCCAGAGTGCGAGGCGGAGTATAAACATTCAACTCTGCATTCCCAGAGTGCGAAGCGGAGTATAAACATTCGACTCCGTGTTCCCAGAGTGCGAGACGGAGTATAAACATCAATCAATTCCGTGTTCCCGGAGTGCGGAACGGAGTATAAACAACTAACCCCGTATTCCCAGAGTGCGAAGCGGAGTATAAACGACCAACTCCGTGCTCCCAGAGTACGAGACGGAGTACAAACATCAGTCAACTCTGTATTCCCCGAGTGCGAACAACCGCTTACGAGATGACATATATCCCCGGAGTGTGGATGAAACGATTCATAAGAGAACAAGTGTAGTTCGACCACTCGGTCCTCGCTTGATGCAATCACAAGCTGATCATCACAACTTCACCCTGGAACTGGGGGCAGAGGCAAATGTTAGTCATTACCCGAAACTATGCGATGCTCAGCTCCGGTGCGATTCCCTATCAAAACTCAAGTCCGAGATTTCCATACTTAACAAGTAAAATGAGCTGTTCTTGAAACAATAAGATAATGCAAGTACATCGGACCAAAGTTCGAACACTGCAATATTCAAGCATAGAAAGGAACGTAAGCTGAAACTAGAAGATAAAATTTTATTTTCAGCTAAATCAAAAGCTACGGTTCATACATGAGCCTTTCCAAAATACTCCTACTTGCAGGGGCCGAACCCGCATCTAAACACGGCCTACAAAAAGGAACAAAGAAAAGTGACCAAATCCCTGACTACCAAAAAAGAAAAGTATGCCTAAAAGGAGTGTCTAATCCTTCTGCTTCCTCAACTTCTTCTTCCTCGAGGAGCTACTGGAACCACCAGTACCCTTTCGCTTGGAACCCTTCTCCTTAGGCAGGCTCCCCTCGGGTGAAGGCATAATGTCGACGTCCTCGTCCGAGCTGGACTCTATGGGAATGCCTCCCACGGGAGGAGTTGGAGGAACAGACTCCACAGCCGGAGGAGGGACTGGTACACTAGTGTCAGTAGGCGTGCCCCCAGGAGACACAATCATGAGAGGAGTGGGGCACTGTGCTGCTGCTCCGCCATCTACACTGCCACCATGCGCCGCGGCCACCATCTCGGCGTTAATCTCGGCCAACATCGCCGCTTCCCGCTGCGCTCTGGCCTCGCTATGAGCTGTAGTAGTCCGGGTTGAAGTGTCAGAAGTAGACGAGAATCCACCCAGGCCAAACGGCAGGCCCGCAAAAGGATCACTCTGACGGCCGAGGAGCTCGTTTATCATCTGTTCATCGAAAGAAAGTGAGCTCCCCTGCGTTACTCCGACTGGTTCCATTGCCGCGACGGAGGTCGCTTCAGAAATGATGGCTTCTGGCACTTGGCCTGATGCTTGGGCGGTGAAAGGCACAACTGATGCAACTTCTGTCACTGATCAAAGAAAAAGGACATGTCATTAGCAACACTTCAACACAGACCCTTCAGTCCAAATATACAATAAGTTAGTTCAGAGTACCTTCCTCGGTTTGGCTCGAGGTCGTCTGAACAACTTCGGAAGGGTGTTCCTTAACAGGAGATAGATGTGGTCGGTCTGGATCATATGTCGGGATGTGCTGCGAGTCGATCATCGGAGTCGGCTCAGATTGAGATGACACGACTATCTCAGAACTCATAACATGGTGCTCTGCACCAGAACTTTCTCCGACTTCCTGAGTCTGGGTACCAAGCCTCTCCTTATCGTGGGAAATCATGGAGTCATGGAGAACCCTCTTTTCGTCATCATTGAGGGTGCGGTTCTCCAGCTCGAATTCATCGAGGGCTTCATCAGGGTGTCCAGACTTCTCCTCATCAACCAGTAAGTTCCAAGCGTTGTAGAGATGCGTGGGGTAATCATCGAGCCATGTCAAATCTCGATGCCTTAACACATTGGCGTTATAAGTGACGAGTAGCTCTTCCACCTCGGCCTCAATCCTGGCCTCCGCCTGCCGTACCTTCTCGTCAACCCCAGCCTCAGCTTCGTGAGCTTGTTGCATAGCCGCTTCTTTCTCCTTTCGGAGCGTCACTGCCTGATCACAGGCCTCCTGCGCAGAGACATTAGCTGCGTCTTTTTCCTTCGCCATCTCGGAAAACTTTGATTTCAGCTCATTAAGCTCCTTGAGAGCATCATCCCTCTCGGCGGTGATGGTGGTGTTCCTATGACCCATGTCCTCGATGGCGGTATAATGCTCTTGCTTCATCCTGGTAATGGCAGCGTTTACTTCATCAACCTTCTTTAGAGCCTCCATTTCAGATTTACGGGAAGACTCAGCCTCCGAATTGAGCGCTTTTATGATTCGGTCGTTGTGACCCAACTCCTTCTCGAGCTTCTCAATAGTGACGCCCCGATCGAATGCCACTTTGGACGCTTTCCTTGCGGCCCGTCCCCATTCCCTGTACTGGAAAAAGATGTCCGCAACATAATCATGGATAGTGGTTTCAGCGGTTGGCGGAATTCTCTTCAAGTGCGGAGGGAAGACATAACCATCAAAACAGATGTCGGGAAATTCCTTCCTCATCTGTGCCAATTTAAGCGCTCCTTCACTAGACGCTTCAGTCGGGACCGGTACAGTAGCCGAGGAGGTGGCTATTTCAGTCCTGCGCGGAGGATCGGACCTCGAAGCTTGAGAAGGTGGCCTAGGCCGTGAAGTTTCAGGAGGACGAACAACTGCTACCGTAGGAGGTGCAGAGGTCCTGGGAGGAGGAGAGCGAGATCGGGATCGGTGAACGTACCCCCTGTCTCTATCAGACCTCTCCTGACCAGAGTGTCCGGAGTCGTAATCCCTCTCACCCTCTCTCCTGCGTGGCTCATGATAACGGCGCTTGCTGCACAAACTGCCAAGCACAGAACTTTGCCCAGACATCATACCTGAAAAAAAACCACGAAGAATCAGTAGCCGTTTGCAATATGTTGTTTACGGTTAGGAAAGTGTATTGTGCCGTGAAGAGTGTGTGAATGTGTAACCCCCCGGACCAACCAGAAGTGTCAATCGCACTGGCAGGAAGAGACACGCTAACATCGACGGTGTGTTGCGGTCCACCCAATTCAACGTCGTGTTGCTCCGGCTCGATGTCCGGGATTGGAAGGTCAGCAGGCCCCTCGAATTGATTTTCAGCTTGCAGGAAGGGTGCTTCCATAATTCTAACTCCTGGCAAAGGACGGTGTAAAACCACGGACTTCCGTCTCCCGGACTTAGGCTATTTCGAGGCCACTGCTTTGCCTTTGCTCTTGGCATCGGACTACGGGGTTGCATTAGCGGGTTCGACCAACGGTTCCTCGTCGGTGTGAGTCCCTTCAGAGTCGATGTAACGACTCGGATTTTTCGCGCTCGAAAATCGACATCCATACTTTACATCGTACTCGAATGCCATAGATTCGACCGTTCAAATCCGAGTCGCCGGAGCTTATAACAACATTAAGTAAATAACACAGCGGAATAAATGAATAATACATTGATATACAATATCGGAAACAATATCTGATACAACAGAGTGATACAATGAATATCAATATACATCAGAGATATGATACAACAAATAGCAGCGGAAAAGAAAATAGATAACATCAGCAGTGGATAATCTTCATCTTCAAAGCACCAATCCAAAAATAGCTCGAACTCCCAATAACGAGGCACAAAGATAAGCAAGTGCAGTCCGATCCAAAGACTGAACTAGCTCCAGATAATCTACTAAATCTGAATATCTGAAAAACCCAACTCTAGACTGCTCGTGTAGAAAATTATGAGCACCCAGAGTTTAGGAAAGAAACAATAAACTCCGGATCAGTCATGGGACTGGTGTGAGCAACAAAAACAGTTTATCTTTAAAAACAAATAGCAGAGAATTTTAAAGTCAATTCGTAATGCTTTTGGAAAATGAAACTACCATAAGACCTCCCACCACACACACAATGCAAACGCAGAATTGGAGGAGATTTCTTCTTATGATAGTCAAAGATGCTTACTACGCAAAATCAAATCATTTGATATTATTACTAGTGCATAGTGCATAAAACAATTTCGAAAGTAGAATATAAATCTTAGCCAACATAGACATTTCGCACTTATGCCTACTATAGATACCATGTTCAATAGCAGGTTACCACCACATTCCATGGCAGGTAATACAACTAATACCGTACAAGGTTCGTATTTGGAAGATGGATTTCCAACAAATGGTCAGGCTAAGGAACTTCCTATTCCACGAAAAAAACGCCTCTGGCGGGACGCTCCGAGAACCACACCGTTCTCTGCCAAACAAGGCCGGCAACCCCTTTTCCCAAGGGATAAAAGAAACCTCAGATATGCCACCCCCGGTCCTTTGGGACCTTTAACCGAGGTGCCTCGAATCCAACATCACACGTCATAAATAAAGTGTGTCCACATGAGTAAGTATCTGGGCTCCATACCATGATACTACCCTTTTCCAGAAGGAATGGTCATACCCTAGGGGAGCTACCCCTGAAAACCTTGCCGCACGATTCCTGTTTCGACCATTACCGGGTTGTGAGGCTCGACGAAGTCTCGTCCACAAAGCTACGCTTTTTCAAAAAAAAAGCCACGCTTTGGGTCAACAGATGATCAACCTATGATCACAAAGATAAATGATCAAACAATTGATCATATCACAAATGATCAAACACTGATCATCACACAGCAACACTCAGCATGCCACATTACCAAATTGGGATATATCGGTGATAAATTTCAACTACACAACCTCTGAGCTCGTACGTCTCAGAGAAGGGTGTTAAGCTAAGAGAATAAATTCTCCGCCACCAAACAGATATGTATTTGAAAGAAATCGGCTTTATATCTCAAAGTGTAATGTCAGACATGTAACCATACAAGTCTGTTCCGGGATCGAACAGAACCGAAGGCACTTCTCACGAAGCCCTTGCAATTCCGGATAACTTTCAATCACGTCCGGACTTCCCGTCACAAAAGAGTGATATAAATCTCTATACCGGCGCGACTCAGTGCAGAGACATTCGACAGGTTGTCCTTTCATTTTCGAAAATATCCGGTCTTCAACACCGGTCTTCAAATGCTATCCATATACGACGTATCACTATTCGGAATGAGTTATACGACCCAAAGGTCCTTTCCCGGCTAACCCGAATAGTGAGCATAATATTCAAAAACATATGGATATTTGGATTTCAATTAAGTCACAATTTAAACCCAAACTTTCTTTTCAAATGGTTTAACAAATTACCATTTTAATCTTTTTAAACAAAAAGATTCAATTCACAAAGTTCACTTAATTTCACAAAGATTCCTTCACAGATTTTCCAAATCGATTTCCATTTCAGTTTAATTAATTCGTTAAATCTTTAAATCAAAGATTTAACTAATAGCTTTCAAAACAATTCCATTTCAAATGGTTTAAACAAATCATCATTTTAAATCTGTTAAAAATAGACAGATTTAATTCATAGCTTTCAAAAAGAATTCATTCATAACTTGGAAAATCCATTTTTCAATTCACTTGAAATTCCTTTAATTTAAACTGGAATTTCTTTTCTTATCTAAAAGCTTTTATCATTTGAAAACAACAGTTTTCAATTTGGAAATCTGATTCATTCATACGAGTTGAAATCCTTGGTTTAAATTCAAATTCCCAAATTAATACTTTAAAAATGGTTTAATTCATACAAACACATTTATATCATCTTTAATCCCTAGTTTCAAATCATAGGATTCAATTTCAAACTTGAATTCAAATCAAATTATTTAAATTTCAAAACTCGATTAAGTTATTCAAAATAACCTTTATCTTTGAAATTCTATTTCAAAAGCTTTTCACTTTAAACCCAAGTTTCTAATTTCAAAATCATTTGAAACTAAAATTTCAATTTTAAAAACATTAAATTTAAATTATCTGTGACTTAATCGATTTCCACGTGAAATCCATATTTGTGTGTGTATGGTGTAGTCCAGGGTTTTAACACAATAGTGCAACACAATGAATCATCACAGATCAGAATACAGAAATATAGTTGATAAACGATATAAACTATATCGCTTATCTTTTATTCATAGATTCACATATAATATACAGATGTATCATTAATAAATGAATAAACTATACATACGACAATCTACAGAACAAAATATCACAGATCAGATAGGACAATCAATTCAAGGCATTTCATACGATACAATCATTCATAAGTAAGGTCAATCATTCAATAAACATTGTTAAGCAGGATTAATTTAATTGCTTAATCCTAATTAATTAAATTTATTTCCAAGTAAATTAATTACTTATAAATTAATTATCAAATCTTGATTTATTAATTTCAACTCATCTGATATAAATTAATTTATCAATTACTTAAGTTTATTAAATTATTCATAATTTATCATATTAATTATGTCAACCTATAAATCAATTACATAATTAATTAATTTAAATTTATTAATTATTCTCAAATTAATCGCCTTAATTTATTAATCACATTAATAAATTAACTATTCTTAATTTAATTACCTTTATTAATTAACCACTTAAATTAATTAATTAGCCACATTAATTATTATTTTTTCTTTCTTTAAAGTTATTACCCTTATTGATTAATTATCCATTCCATTTCTTGATTTCAAATCAATTAATCAATTTTAATTATTTTAGTAATTAACTGAATTATTAATTCAAATTTTCATCCAGATAAAACTTTTCTTACCTATATATTTGAAAAACATTTATTTCAATTTTTTTCCTTTACCTTTTAAATTCAAACTATTTAAACCCCTTTCAAAGTTGTTTAAAACATTTTTTTTATTTATAAAATCTAAGTTAAAATTAAAAGGTTCACCTCAGTTTTGAATTCCATACTTTAAATTTAGGTTTTTAAAATCTGTTTTAAAACTTGCTTCCGGATTTTAAAACTTAATTAAATTTGAAAACAAACAGGTTTTCAAAGAAACCTGTAACCACTTAAATTACACGAAACCCCCTTCTATTTTCTTCGAGCCAAAACCCGTGAGACTTCGAGAATTCCACGCAACTGACTCGAGTAAACTCGAGTGCCTTCTTTCCCCAAAATAGCAGAGTCGAGAAAACGTGCACGTGCACATGTACTTCGCCAACGATCATCTCCAGCCAACCCCACGTCGTCGAACAAGTCGATGCTCCTACCCACATCCATTCCCGATCATCCAACTTCGACAAAATCTCGAAATTCAAAATCGAGCATACTAACCCAAAACTGGAAACACTCGAGCAAGCATCGCCTCAACCCTGTCAACACTTCAATCACGCCGCCTCGACCACAGGAAGCGCTGAAATTCCGGTCACGACTCCATCGACCACCCAGCTATCATCACGCCAAAACTCACCGCACTCGATCAACCACACGTGCCGTGGTGATCGATTCACCCAAAACAGTAAAAACTAGGTCACCAGACTTCATCAACCCCCCATCGCCACCCCCGAGCTTTGATCATCCTCCAGGCATTTTTGCCTCACCCCTTGATCACTCCACTACTACAAGAACGAACCTCAAACATTCCGATCTACTGTGTTGCCAAAGGCAACCGAAAATCCCCAAATTGATCAAACATGAACTGCACCTCATCCCTTAATCTAAAAATCGTAATGTTTGGTTTAAAAATCATATTATAGGCTAAAGATTTCACTTGTGATCCTGAATCAATAAATAAAAATGTTGGGTTTCCTTCTATTTAAGTTTACCTATTGTCTTTGATTTCCCAGAGTAAGTTTAATGTTCTTTAACTTAATTTTAAACTTTAAAACTTAACTTTAAATTCGAGCAAACATAACTTGTTTAAATCCTGGGTCTTAACAACAAGTAGATCAAGCAGAATTAAACTTTTAAATCAAACCTGAGTTTGAAATTTTAAATACAGAGATGTATTATAAGATCATACAACATGCAGATATCCTATTTCACAAACACACAAAATTATATCCATATATAAACACAAAAACATCATTATCTTCCTACTGAAATCAAGCCATCCAGATACCTAAGTATTTTAAAGAAAAAGTTACTCACCTGATTTCCAGGGAAGAACAGAGAAGAACATTGTTATTTTGAAACTGCAGTTGATTATTTCTTTCTGAATCTTGTTGTTTTACTTTGAGGTAAATGATGCCTCTATATTTTCTTTTGCTTTGCTTTCCAGACTTTAATCTTTGGCTTGTACTGATTGTATTGTAGTTAATTTATAAGGTTGAATTTATTTTATTTTTTTAAAGTTGAAGATGAAGCTTGCTTCAGTTTTGCTTTGAATAAATGGAAGAAACCGAGAGGAAGGAGGTTGATATATAGGAGATGATACATATAAAAGAGAAGTGTGCAGTATAAGACATGCTGAAGATACTTGCATAATTAATGCTTAAGTCCTTTGCTCTTTTGCCATACTTCCTTCCATATTTTATGTAGGCTGATGAGAACAATTTGTGGTGCCACATTAATTGCCTTGTACTAGATTTACATAAAATTATTTATATACTATATCTTTTTTTTTCTTGTTTCGGCTGAGATGATAGGTTTAAGTACATATGTTTCCATTTTTGTTTACATGCCTTATCATCTTGCTTTTCCAGGTTGATGAATTCTCTTCTTGTATACATTTGTTTCTTCATTTTGCTTTTCAATTCAGTTTGTATTTGTTCAAGTTGTACTGTTATTTTATGTGTTCATCTCATATTTATTTGCCTAGCTTGTTCATACTTTATATATTTTTGTTTCATTTGTTTTGTTACAATATGGAATTAATCTATCTTTAGTATGTTGTTATAATTTCTATGTGTTTACTTATATGGTTTTGTTATATACTTGAGTATATTTTATTTTGTTTTATTCCTATGCTTTTGTTCTATTATTTTAAATGAGATTCTATAATTATTTTTACTTCATATTTATTGTCTTATATTTATTAGCTTAAGTATTTTGTATTTGCTTTTATTATTTTATTTTCATTTATTTTTCATTCGTTTATTTTATCACTTTTATATCGTATATATATATATATTCACACATATATACAATGTTTTACAATTTTTATAAATTTAAATGATTTATATCAAAATATATTTGGATTCGGGGAAACTCGCTTTCATTTATCAATTGATTTTTACTATTTTTATTCAAAAATTTATTTAATTATCAATTTAAATATTTATAAAATTCGGGGTCGTTACAGACTTCCCCCCTTAAAAGAATTTCGTCCTCGAAATTCGCAGGCACGAAAATAACAAAGAGAGAGATAGACAGATTCGATCTCCTATAATTCCTCAAACGCAAGATACGGATTCCGAATTCAAGTCGGAATATCTCAGAATATATACCAATTTGTCCCTCTTCAGACTTTGGTTTTCACAGAAATTACAATAGAATTTCAAATTTTGGTTTCAAACGAAATCGTTTTATTGATTTAATTCAATTTTAACCTCATATTCTATTAATCAATTTACCTCAATTTAAAATTTCCAATTTCAAATTCATTAAGGTTTAAATTAAAAGGCTGATAAGAAACCGATGAAGATACTAAGTAAGGATTTTCTACAACGATTCGTAGGGCCATCATCACACCGAAACTTCTTCTTGTAGCTGATACGAAGCAATCAAAAGAATTTTGAAAACGAATCAAAGAAAATTGATAAAGAAAGAATGTTTCCACCGTTGCAGGGTATTGACCATTTATAGTCGCATCCCCCTTGTCCCCTATCTCGTCCTCTTCTTGCACTCATACTCACTATCAGTGGATAGTAAGAGAATTTACTAAGACGTTCGAACGAATATCTGAGAAATACTCATTCTAGAGTTTACTTCACTCTATCTCTAATGAGCTACTTAACGTGTTATACTCCTGAGCTAAAGTTCAACCTTAGCTCTGATACCAAATGTAATGACTCGGATTTTTCGCGCTCGAAAATCGACATCCATACTTTACATCGTACTCGAATGCCATAGATTCGACCGTTCAAATCCGAGTCGCCGGAGCTTATAACAACATTAAGTAAATAACACAGCGGAATAAATGAATAATACATTGATATACAATATCAGAAACAATATCTGATACAACAGAGTGATACAATGAATATCAATATACATCAGAGATATGATACAACAAATAGCAGCGGAAAAGAAAATAGATAACATCAGCAGCGGATAATCTTCATCTTCAAAGCACCAATCCAAAAATAGCTCGAACTCCCAATAACGAGGCACAAAGATAAGCAAGTGCAGTCCGATCCAAAGACTGAACTAGCTCCAGATAATCTACTAAATCTGAATATCTGAAAAACCCAACTCTAGACTGCTCGTGTAGAAAATTATGAGCACCCAGAGTTTAGGAAAGAAACAATAAACTCCGGATCAATCATGGGACTGGTGTGAGCAACAAAAACAGTTTATCTTTAAAAACAAATAGCAGAGAATTTTAAAGTCAATTCGTAATGCTTTTGGAAAATGAAACTACCATAAGACCTCCCACCACACACACAATGCAAACGCAGAATTGGAGGAGATTTCTTCTTATGATAGTCAAAGATGCTTACTACGCAAAATCAAATCATTTGATATTATTACTAGTGCATAGTGCAGAAAACAATTTCGAAAGTAGAATATAAATCTTAGCCAGCATAGACATTTCACACTTATGCCTACTATAGCTACCATGTTCAATAGCAGGTTACCACCACATTCCATGGCAGGTAATACAACTAATACCGTACAAGGTTCGTATTTGGAAGATGGATTTCCAACAAATGGTCAGGCTAAGGAACTTCCTATTCCACGAAAGAAACGCCTCTGGCGGGACGCTCCGAGAACCACACCGTTCTCTGCCAAACAATGCCGGCAACCCCTTTTCCCAAGGGATAAAAGAAACCTCAGATATGCCACCCCCGGTCCTTTGGGACCTTTAACCGAGGCGCCTCGAATCCAACATCACACGTCATAAATAAAGTGTGTCCACATGAGTAAGTATCTGGGCTCCATACCATGATACTACCCTTTTCCAGAAGGAATGGTCATACCCTAGGGGAGCTACCCCTGAAAACCTTGCCGCACGATTCCTGTTTCGACCATTACCGGGTTGTGAGGCTCGACGAAGTCTCGTCCACAAAGCTACGCTTTTTCAGAAAAAAAGCTACGCTTTGGGTCAACAGATGATCAACCTATGATCACAAAGATAAATGATCAAACAAATGATCATATCACAAATGATCAAACACTGATCATCACACAGCAACACTCAGCATGCCACATTACCAAATTGGGATATATCGCTGATAAATTTCAACTACACAACTCTGAGCTCGTACGTCTCAGAGAAGGGTGTTAAGCTAAGAGAATAAATTCTCCGCCACCAAACAGATATGTATTTGAAAGAAATCGGCTTTATATCTCAAAGTGTAATGTCAGACATGTAACCATACAAGTCTGTTCCGGGATCGAACAGAACCGAAGGCACTTCTCACGAAGCCCTTGCAATTCCGGATAACTTTCAATCACGTCCGGACTTCCCGTCACAAAAGAGTGATATAAATCTCTATACCGGCGCGACTCAGTGCAGAGACATTCGACAGGTTGTCCTTTCATTTTCGAAAATATCCGGTCTTCAACACCGGTCTTCAAATGCTATCCATATACGACGTATCACTATTCGGAATGAGTTATACGACGCAAAGGTCCTTTCCCGGCTAACCCGTATAGTGAGCGTAATATTCGAAAACATATGGATATTGGGATTTCAATTAAGTCACAATTTAAACCCAAACTTTCTTTTCAAATGGTTTAACAAATTACCATTTTAATCTTTTTAAACAAAAAGATTCAATTCACAAAGTTCACTTAATTTCACAAAGATTCCTTCACAGATTTTCCAAATCGATTTCCATTTCAGTTTAATTAATTCGTTAAATCTTTAAATCAAAGATTTAACTAATAGCTTTCAAAACAATTCCATTTCAAATGGTTTAAACAAATCATCATTTTAAATCTGTTAAAAATAGACAGATTTAATTCATAGCTTTCAAAAAGAATTCATTCATAACTTGGAAAATCCATTTTTCAATTCACTTGAAATTCCTTTAATTTAAACTGGAATTTCTTTTCTTATCTAAAAGCTTTTATCATTTGAAAACAACAGTTTTCAATTTGGAAATCTGATTCATTCATACGAGTTGAAATCCTTGGTTTAAATTCAAATTCCCAAATTAATACTTTAAAAATGGTTTAATTCATACAAACACATTTATATCATCTTTAATCCCTAGTTTCAAATCATAGGATTCAATTTCAAACTTGAATTCAAATCAAATTATTTAAATTTCAAAACTCGATTAAGTTATTCAAAATAACCTCTATCTTTGAAATTCTATTTCAAAAGCTTTTCACTTTAAACCCAAGTTTCTAATTTCAAAATCAATTGAAACTAAAATTTCAATTTTAAAAACATTAAATTTAAATTATCTGTGACTTAATCGATTTCCACGTGAAATCCATATTTGTGTGTGTATGGTGTGGTCCAGGGTTTTAACACAATAGTGCAACACAATGAATCATCACAGATCAGAATACAGAAATATAGTTGATAAACGATATAAACTATATCGCTTATCTTTTATTCATAGATTCACAGATAATATACAGATGTATCATTAATAAATGAATAAACTATACATACGACAATCTACAGAACAAAATATCACAGATCAGATAGGACAATCAATTCAAGGCATTTCATACGATACAATCATTCATAAGTAAGGTCAATCATTCAATAAACATTGTTAACCAGGATTAATTTAATTGCTTAATCCTAATTAATTAAATTTATTTCCAAGTAAATTAATTACTTATAAATTAATTATCAAATCTTGATTTATTAATTTCAACTCATCTGATATAAATTAATTTATCAATTACTTAAGTTTATTAAATTATTCATAATTTATCATATTAATTATGTCAACCTATAAATCAATTACATAATTAATTAATTTAAATTTATTAATTATTCTCAAATTAATCGCCTTAATTTATTAATCACATTAATAAATTAACTATTCTTAATTTAATTACCTTTATTAATTAACCACTTAAATTAATTAATTAGCCACATTAATTATTATTTTTTCTTTCTTTAAAGTTATTACCCTTATTGATTAATTATCCATTCCATTTCTTGATTTCAAATCAATTAATCAATTTTAATTATTTTAGTAATTAACTGAATTATTAATTCAAATTTTCATCCAGATAAAACTTTTCTTACCTATATATTTGAAAAACATTTATTTCAATTTTTTTCCTTTACCTTTTAAATTCAAACTATTTAAACCCCTTTCAAAGTTGTTTAAAACATTTTTTTTATTTATAAAATCTAAGTTAAAATTAAAAGGTTCACCTCAGTTTTGAATTCCATACTTTAAATTTAGGTTTTTAAATTCTGTTTTAAAACTTGCTTCCGGATTTTAAAACTTAATTAAATTTGAAAACAAACAGGTTTTCAAAGAAACCTGTAACCACTTAAATTACACGAAACCCCCTTCTATTTTCTTCGAGCCAAAACCCGTGAGACTTCGAGAATTCCACGCAACTGACTCGAGTAAACTCGAGTGCCTTCTTTCCCCAAAATAGCAGAGTCGAGAAAACGTGCACGTGCACATGTACTTCGCCAACGATCATCTCCAGCCAACCCCACGTCGTCGAACAAGTCGACGCTCCTACCCACATCCATTCCCGATCATCCAACTTCGACAAAATCTCGAAATTCAAAATCGAGCATACTAACCCAAAACTGGAAACACTCGAGCAAGCATCGCCTCAACCCTGTCAACACTTCAATCACGCCGCCTCGACCACCGGAAGCGCTGAAATTCCGGTCACGACTCCATCGACCACCCAGCTATCATCACGCCAAAACTCACCGCACTCGATCAACCACACGTGCCGTGGTGATCGATTCACCCAAAACAGTAAAAACTAGGTCACCAGACTTCATCAACCCCCCATCGCCACCCCCGAGCTTTGATCATCCTCCAGGCATTTTTGCCTCACCCCTTGATCACTCCACTATTACAGGCACGAACCTCAAACATTCCGATCTACTGTGTTGCTAAAGGCAACCCAAAATCCCCAAATTGATCAAACATGAACTGCACCTCATCCCTTAATCTAAAAATCGTAATGTTTGGTTTAAAAATCATATTATAGGCTAAAGATTTCACTTGTGATCCTGAATCAATAAATAAAAATGTTGGGTTTCCTTCTATTTAAGTTTACCTGTTGTCTTTGATTTCCCAGAGTAAGTTTAATGTTCTTTAACTTAATTTTAAACTTTAAAACTTAACTTTAAATTCGAGCAAACATAACTTGTTTAAATCCTGGGTCTTAACAACAAGTAGATCAAGCAGAATTAAACTTTTAAATCAAACCTGAGTTTGAAATTTTAAATACAGAGATGTATTATAAGATCATACAACATGCAGATATCCTATTTCACAAACACACAAAATTATATCCATATATAAACACAAAAACATCATTATCTTCCTACTGAAATCAAGCCATCCAGATACCTAAGTATTTTAAAGAAAAAGTTACTCACCTGATTTCCAGGGAAGAACAGAGAAGAACATTGTTATTTTGAAACTGCAGTTGATTATTTCTTTCTGAATCTTGTTGTTTTACTTTGAGGTAAATGATGCCTCTATATTTTCTTTTGCTTTGCTTTCCAGACATTAATCTTTGGCTTGTACTGATTGTATTGTAGTTAATTTATAAGGTTGAATTTATTTTATTTTTTTAAAGTTGAAGATGAAGCTTGCTTCAGTTTTGCTTTGAATAAATGGAAGAAACCGAGAGGAAGGAGGTTGATATATAGGAGATGATACATATAAAAGAGAAGTGTGCAGTATAAGACATGCTGAAGATACTTGCATAATTAATGCTTAAGTCCTTTGCTCTTTTGCCATACTTCCTTCCATATTTTATGCAGGCTGATGAGAACAATTTGTGGTGCCACATTAATTGCCTTGTACTAGATTTACATAAAATTATTTATATACTATATCTTTTTTTTTCTTGTTTCGGCTGAGATGATAGGTTTAAGTACATATGTTTCCATTTTTGTTTACATGCCTTATCATCTTGCTTTTCCAGGTTGATGAATTCTCTTCTTGTATACATTTGTTTCTTCATTTTGCTTTTCAATTCAGTTTGTATTTGTTCAAGTTGTACTGTTATTTTATGTGTTCATCTCATATTTATTTGCCTAGCTTGTTCATACTTTATATATTTTTGTTTCATTTGTTTTGTTACAATATGGAATTAATCTATCTTTAGTATGTTGTTATAATTTCTATGTGTTTACTTATATGGTTTTGTTATATACTTGAGTATATTTTATTTTGTTTTATTCCTATGCTTTTGTTCTATTATTTTAAATGAGATTCTATAATTATTTTTACTTCATATTTATTGTCTTATATTTATTAGCTTAAGTATTTTGTATTTGCTTTTATTATTTTATTTTCATTTATTTTTCATTCGTTTATTTTATCACTTTTATATCGTATATATATATATATATTCACACATATATACAATGTTTTACAATTTTTATAAATTTAAATGATTTATATCAAAATATATTTGGATTCGGGGAAACTCGCTTTCATTTATCAATTGATTTTTACTATTTTTATTCAAAAATTTATTTAATTATCAATTTAAATATTTATAAAATTCGGGGTCGTTACAGTCGAGTTCTTCAATTATCACGACCCTGGGTTTCTTCTGCTTAACCTTTTCCCTGGAGACGGTCTTTAATGCACCGTCGAGCCTTATGCTCTGCTTCCGCCCGATCAACCCAAGAACTCTAAGGTTCTGGTCCATCAATAGCAACTCGATATTCCTTTCTTCGCTAGGGACCTCTTGAAGGACGCGAACTATCTCTTTATAGTAGCCGCCATCAGGTCGCTGGATTATCGCTGAAAGAAAGAGGATAGGAGATATGAGTTTAGTTTCATTCAAAAATTGCCCCGTCAATTACTTGGAAAAAAGACAATGCTTACGTCTAAATAGCCATCTTCTGGCAAACCCCGGTGGACATCGGACATAAAACCACTCTGACTTGAAGTAGCTCAGCCTAGTCCACGACCCCGTGACAACTTGGCAGTTTCTCACAGACTCCAAGAATGTAAAAGATGGGCTGTCGGTTCGACTCTTGAAGTTGAAGAGGTATCTTATCTCGGTCGGGCGGGGAGGTCGGTAAAGGTATTCCATAAATGCGATGAACAAGCCATTGAGTGAAGCATATCCATTTGGATGTAGTTGAGACGGAGCGATATCCAAATAAGCCAATACTTCCCTTATGTAATCATTGAACGGAGGAAGTGTGCCTGCTGCGCACGCATGTCGATTAAAAGCAGTGTACCCATCTAGGGGATTGTGTGGTCTGTCGTCCGGTCCAGGCAACATTACATCGTCCAACGATAAGCCATGCCTTAGGCATATTCTCCCTAGCATATCTTCTGAGATATTGGACGGAACAGAGTCCGGTGGATTGTTTATGAAAGATGCATCAGGTAACTCGTCCGGAGCTGGACCGATGACTTCGGCCTCGATGTCCGGAATCTCAAGTCTGGAAATTTCTTGCTGCTGTGAACTTGACGGTTCCATAACTGGCTAACTCATGAGAAACCATTATTAGACGATAAAAAGCCCATGCATTCCCCCGTGTAAAGTGTGTGTTGTGCAGTGCGGTGCTGTGCATTACTTGGACGAATTCTGCAAGGTTAAAGAAAATTTGTGGACGACAAGGTTAATCGGAACCCAATCGGAACGACCGTCATCGCTGACCGTCATCCTCAAACCGTCCCAATGTTGGCAATCGATTCAAGTTAAAGTTCGTTGTCACAGTGTTAGGTTATAGTTCCATCAACGAGCTTCGATAGGCAGTCAGATATGCAGTTAACAGTCAAGTTCAGATATGCAAGAATGAAGCTGTCGGGGTTATATTATCGAGCGCTCGAAGGATTTCGTATCCACCCAAGGGAGGGTTCGAATCGATCGTGAGGAATTTATTCGCATCCCTCAAGTTCTGAATTTCGTATCGATCACCGGGGGCACACTTCGAATCGATCGTCACTATTCAAATTTGTATCGATCAGGAAAGCCACGGTTTCACATCGATCACATTCGAATCGATGCTTGTCGTATCGATCAAGACGAATCAATTTCGTATCGATCTGAAACCGAGGGTTTCGAAACGATGGCTCGTTTAATCCTCGCATCGATTGTTGTTGAACGATGTGATCTACTGCCATCCCCACCGGCACGGACCAAAACGCCTCCATTAGGATATCCCTGAAATCGATGCGAAATCCAAACGGAGACGTTGTTGCCCACGTCGATTCGAACACAGGCCCCCAGATCTGCTCGAAACACAGTTCGATCCACTTTTATTCTGTCCACTCTTTCTTCTCCAATCAACAGAGACGCCGCCATGGCTATTTTCGACCAAGCTTTGACCCAGATCTAACCTTAAAGGCTGCCGGGCTTGATGATTGGTGGAGATAAAGTGGATCTGAGATCCAAGCGTTGTCGCTTGGATTCAAGTGCAACCGGATTATTACCTAATTTGAGGTTCAAATTCGAAGAATTGAAAGTATGAATCTGATCGATTCGAGAGCAGAATGGAGTTCTTCTTCTTTCTCGAAGGATGCGGATCGATGCGAAAGCAGGAGGCAACAGTAAGAAGTAAAAGTGAAAAATGAGCCAAGTCCCAGGTATTTATATGAAGTCTGGAGGCGAACTGGTTCGATTCGTCTCCCAGTCAACGTAACCGGTCGCAAGCGGTCGAACGATGGATCTGTGCAAGCGCCTTCTTCGAATCCATCAGACTGTGCCTCCAACGAGTCGAAATATTCACCAGATGCCATCGATTCGATACATCCACTTTATGATCCATCGACTCACAACAGTGCAGACCTATCGATACGAGCGTAGATTTCGTATCCATCGGGACCTATCGATACGAACAATCAATTTGTATCCATCAGATGTCGCCAATTCGAAACAGAATCCACCATGGCTTGCGACCATCGATACGAATCCATTTCGTATCGATCAAGATGACCCGCATCGGTGCGAAGAGAAGCTTTCCAACGTTTAGCATCGATTCATGAGAGGACCGATACATGAGGATGGTTAAAGAGTACGGCTTTCAAATTATTCAAAGAAGACATACAGCTTTTCAAAGCACGTCATGTTTTTACAAGACGTACTTTGGGGGGCAAATGTTATCCCGCCTTTTGGCAAGGCCAGGACACCAAGGAGCCGACTAGAGAACAAGGATAGCACGCCATGGATATCACTGAATTTTGTCCGAGCCCAGAATGAGCTACAATTGATAGGACATGACAAGAGAGGCCATAGAGATCAGCACCTCAAATTTCAAGTCAATCCGGACTCGTACGCTCAAGTTATGATCGAGTCAAATTGAAGGGAAAAGCCCAGATTTCGTATCCATCACTCTGGCCAATTTCGTATCCATCACCGAAGCCCTAGTTCAAATCCATCAAGCTTCGCACCAATCAGCTTCGAATCCATCGAGGTACCCAGGTTCGACTCGATTTCCTTCGTATCCATCGAGCTCGTATCGATGGACCTCGTACACATCAGCAATTGAAGCATTTCGTATCCTTCAGCCAACATCTGCTTCGTATCCATCGAGGCGCTACGCTTTGTATCCATCGAGGCGCTACACTTCGTGTCCATCTAGGCGCTACGCTTCGTATCCACTAGAGAGCCTTGCTTCGAACCCGCGACCCATGACTTGTTCACATCCAACGGGTCAACCAACTAGGGTGACGTGTCGTCCATCGAAGTAAACAAGGCGAGATGCCTGGAGTCGAAGCAGTCAATGCGGCGCAAAGACCGGATCGAGACGAAGCGCGCACGCCACCTCACTTCAAGAGCACGTGCAGCCAGCGAAGCGAACGGATGGAGTCGAATTCATGGAGACGAACCAGACAGCCTATGAGGAATCTCAGTTCGTATCGATGATATCTCGTGATCTATTAATCCAAATCCAATGAAATTTTAAGGGAAGCTCGCATACATGCTGAGGATTGTGTCCACCAAATTTGAGCTCAATTGGAGGTAATCTTGATCGATACGAAATGACTTCGTATCGATCACAGATCGACTTGAAACTTTCTGGAATTAGTCGAATGGGTCCTCTCACGTGCCAGACCAATTCTCCCGGAGTTTGAGCGAGATTTGAGCTTCCTACGCCTATAAATAGAGCCCCAGAATCAACGGAAAAGGGGATCTTTTTTCTCTGAAGCGTCGAGACTCTGCCGGATTGAGATTGCATCCTACTTTTGCTGTCAATTTCGAATTCTAAACTGTAATCCGCTATTCATTGCTGTAACCGCTTGTAATCATTGAAAGAGAATCAATAAAATCATCAAAACTTCATAGTGGACGTAGGCCATACGCCGAACCACTCTAAATCGCTTGTCTGTGCATTTTACATTTCTGTTTGTTGGAGTTTTTGTTAGATAACCTCTGTTTTACATTTATAATCTTCATTTTATCTCTTCAAATAACTCCCGAAGAGTGTTGTGCCCATTTTTGGTACAAACATTACATTCTTCCCTACTTAGAATATTTCGTCCTCGAAATACCGACATAAGCAACAAATGCAACAATCACACATTAATACCCAACGGTATTGCCATCACTAGCATCCAAAGAAACAATCATATAATAATACCACACGGTACTGCAATCAATAGCTGCCAAAACTCATGGTTCACCCAGGTTCAGAAATCATCTCATCGCACAAGGATGGCAAACAATCCACTAAGCGTTACCTTACGCTCAACAGCCACAGGTAATTGCTTAGTCTATCACTCATGCTACCCCAACAATTCGAAGAGTCATTTCCCAAACTCTCTATAAGCCAACAAACATAGTATATAATTATACCAAAGCCTGTACATTATACATATATTCAACTCTGATTACTAAGTCGATGACATAAATTTCACTTTCGAACCAGTTTAGATCACTCGGACTCTAATCCGCTTCTTTGATTAGAAACCTCTGTTCTCCTCACATAGCCGTATACTATGATAGAAAACTTCAGGATCATATCAAAAGTCTGTATCAAGTGTTCGCCATCGAGAATCGAGTGGAAATCCTAACTTAAACTGATGTAAACCACCTAGAAATCCATGTACTTGAATCCTAGATCAAGAACTGCCAAGCAAATAAAATGATCTACGTACAACTTACGTACACTTTTCAATTGGTTTCTTAACTATACCATTTTCTCTTTATTTTAATTCACATTCATTATCACTTATAGTATTCCTCCTTTAATACTAAAATCATTTATGGATCATTTCGTACAATTTACTCCAAGTTATTAAATATTATATAACTTAAATTCATACTCGTATAATACTGCAGTACATCCTAAGAGTATATACAAAAACGTCCACTTCATTTTACTTAACATGGATATTAAAGCAGTTTAAAATTGTTTAAATCCTACTATCTTCTTAGTTCAAGTGTTATATAAACTCCTTTTTATATTTCCACAAAACACTTAGCTTCGAGTACTTGTACAAATTTCGAAGTTTCGATATTGTCCAAAATCATCAAAAATTACATTTCATTTCAACAAATGAAAACTGCTAATCAACATATCAAACAAGATGCACAACCAAACATACCCTAATGCATAGGATACATGAGTCCATAAAATATCTTAACCGAAAACTTAAGAACTCAACAGCGGGTTTCCATTTCAATCATTTGAAATAATAATATAAACATCTTTTGTATCAAATCATACTTCCAAGATTTAAATCAATTTTTTTTTGCCAAAACAACTTTGTAGCATAGCTACTATAGTAGCATCCCCCACTTTGAAACTCGAAAATAAATGTCGATGATGCTGCAGTCATCACCGGAATCATTTTCTAATGACAGAAGCGAGTTCAGTATATCCAAACCATGCCTTTTAGACTTAACCAAAATCATTTCTAAAATGGTATTATCAAATAATACATATTACTAAGTACCATGATATCAATTTCATAAATTAGTTTCCCAAAATATACTTTCAAATATACTAGTACTATTTTCCAGAACCTTAGAAACCGATTATTGCTAGTTTTGTTGTTTGTTATTTTACTCTTGCATATATGTGTGTATCAATAGTTATTTTTATACATATATACGTGCTGGTCTTATGTTGCTGTTGAATTTTTTCAATATTATATGTTACTGCTGCTCGAATGGATTCAGTCATTTTGCTATTTTGGATGTACTGAGGTTGCAGGATTACAATTTTGTTTTGCTATTGATGATCCGCTCAATGAACGACTGGATCTGCCTTGTGTAAGAACCTGCTTTTTCGACCATTGAAAGTTGGCACCAAATACATCCACGGTATTCCAATGCTGAACATCAAATCGCCGAAAGAAAGATTGTTAAGGTAAAAGAACAAGAACAGGAGAAACAAAATCTCACAGTGGAATGACAACATGTAATATGATAAAGATAGTAAAAGCCACCACTCTAAAATACATGGTATAACAGAGTTAAAAACAAACCTCATCAGTTGGACAGTTAAACTTCCCGACCATACATTTGTTGATGGGTATATATAATAATACAAAGGAAATAAATTACTATGGCAGATGAACATCCACATCTACTCCATGAGCTCCATGTTTGTAACGACTCGGGTTTTGCCCGCTCGAAAATCAACATCCGTACTTCACATTGTACTAGAATGCCGCAGATTTGACCGTTCAAATCCGATTCGCCGGAGCTTATAACACAATTAAGTAAATAACACAGCGGAAGAAATGAATAATATATTGATATACAGCTTTGATACAACAGAGTGATACAATGAATATCAATATACATCAGAGATATGATACAAGAAATAGCAGCGGAAAAGAAAAGATAACATCAGCAGCGGAACAATATCAATAGAAATGATAACTCCAAAATGATCTTCAGACAAGAATGAATCCACAACTCCAAGATAAGCAACTCCGATGAATGAACTAGCTCCAGATAATCTACTAAACCTGAATATCTGAGAAACCCAACTCTAGACTGCCCGTGTGGAAAATAGTGGGCACTAAAATCATAATTTTTAATTGGGTTTTGAGTTAGAAAGTCTGAGATGACTGTAAAATGCTTTTCGAACGGGCAAAATCCGTATCGTTACAATGTTCCACCAACGACAACCTAGAAAAATACTCGGCTTGACAGAAACATTATAATATAGTAACATCCGGATCAATCTGGAAATACCAGCGTGAGAAAACTCAAGTAATATGGTGAAAATATAATAATTTTGTGAGACCATGCCACTAAACATGAAATAGGTTTTACCTCACAAGAACAACTTCAACACATGAATGAATAGAAGAAAATTTAAACAAAAACCCAAACTTGAAAAGATGAAAATAAACAAGGTCAAAATCCAAACATAAAGAATGGACACAAATAATTAAACATCAAGAAGAGCTCTAGGCATTTCTCGATGCAATTAAGAAAACAATTCAAAGATTTGAATCAACAACAAGGAAAATGAAGTTTTTCAAAAATGACAAGGAGGGTGCGCCCCCTTTACCGAAATTATACCTATAGACAATATACTTAAGAGGGTCATTTTCTATGTGACTCTCTTGAAAATGTACTAGGCGGATCTTTCCAACCTTACCAAGTGTCCGAGTTTTTCACATCTCCGCACACATACAACCAAATCCAATCTAGAGTAGATGTGAAGGTACCCTAATGAGAGAAACACCACATAGCTAGACGTCTGCTAGCTCTTTGGTTTTAGTCATTTCCGATAAAGGATATCAACTCTCAAATGAGCAACAAATCATCCTAAATTGACGATACACAAAGAAGAATGCTGAATTGATAGTCAATAAATCGATTAATAGGAAAAATCAAAATGATCATATAGGGAAATTAAATCTCATACCTTACTACTACTCGTCGATTTCAAGCTTGTGCTATCACCCTGTTAAAATAAAGCAGAGTAAATTAAGGTAGTGTTACCTCTAGGTATTGTCTTGACAATAATTTTAAACTTTGAGATAGAAATGAGTTTCCTTGCCTCGACGTTAAGTGCTAAGAGTATGACTAAATCCTTTTCATATAAGTGATATTTTTTATGAAAATTAAATTTCTTATCCTCTTCATAACCGAATCAAATCATTAAAATTTTAAACCGAACTTGTGTTTGGTTTTCACGTCACAAATACTTGTAAAATACTTTAAAAACACTCTTTAAAATATACTTTTTAAAGAGCAAATTAAGGTTTTAAGCGTATTTAAAAGAGGGGTCAAAAACAAATGTCATTAAAACATTATTTACCATAAACCCAAAACAACTTCCACTTAGCTTTATTTTTAATATAATTCCTTCTAAAAGATTTTCTCATTTATATACTATCATTTATAAATTTCGAACAACATTTATTATCCCGAAAGATTATAAATCAAATTAAAATGATATAATAAATTAAAACATAATCATCCGAAAAGTTAATTGATATAATTCTTTTATAACGTTAAAACCACATTAATTATCTCAATAGACAATTAATCAAAAACCAATATCTCCTTTAATAAATCATTTAATTAAACACCCTTATTAAATCAGTTAATTAACTTTAATTGCTTTTATTAAATCAATCAATTAATCTTTAAAAAACTTTTATTAAATCCAATAATTAATTTTAAACACCTTTATTTAAACCAATTAACTAACTTTGAATCTCATTTATTAAAATGATTAACTAATCTTAAACATCATTATCAAAATGATTAATTAACTATAAAACATCATTATTAAAATGATTAGTTAACCTTAAACAACAATAATAATTTTATTAATTAACTTTACTATAGTTAAATAATAACTAAGAATATATTTAAACTTCTAATTCTTTTCAAATACTTATACAGTCCTTGCAAACCTATTTGAAAAGAATTTACAAAATATTTAAGGTAAATAACCATTATAAATTTAAACCTTAATTATCCTAAAAGATAATTAAATCTAGTTTATAATCATTTATAAATTTAAAATGACATTAATTATCTTGAAAGATAATTAATCAAATTTTATAATATCTATATAAATTTAAAACAGTGTTAGTTATTCCGAAGGTAAATAATTAAATTTATATCTCCTTTTATAAAATTTTAATCAAACCTTATCCTTTATATTCAAAATTCTCAAATTACTTAAAAACATAGTTTAAGCAATTTTCGAAGTACAAAAACACGGCCAAACATTTATTTTGTATAAAATACAAGCTCATCTTCAAACACAACAAGGGTTTAAGAGGATGATATTTCATAAGTGATGGTACATCGATAATCGCTGTAATAACACTTACACAGTCAAACAGTATGTCATAAATATTTTCTACCATATACGCGTTTAATGCTTTGGAAGAGGTTCGAGATTGGTTCGATATGTTGGAATCTATGTGGAGATTCGAGATCTGTTTGAGATGCTCGAACAAATGTAGTTGTTTGTGATCTATTCAGGATGTGGTGATCCATGTGTGATTCTGTAATATACTGAGATATGGAGATCCATGTGTAGTTCCGAGATCTGTTCGAGTTGGGGACTCGTGTGTCGAGATCTGTTCGAGTGTGGGACTCGTGTGCTGGTATGCTGAACGTGACTTCACCATCAGTAATGACAGAAACCACAGATAAAAGACATAGCCTATGAGGTTTAGCTAACTTAAAGGGTGCAGGCACTCCATTCTAGTGATACTTACGGATATGAATGCGGGAGTGATGTGACCCGATGCCACGTGTTCAAGCATAGACCAGCTATGTTTTTCCTATAGTATATTTTATCTAGAGATATACGATACTCGGAAGGATATCTTTGATCCTTGTGCAGGAGGACCGTTCTCGAGATACCGAGGGTACCTCCATGGAATCCTACACAATTAGTGAACGTGCTTTAGCGGTTGTGATTTTATACCTATTATTATTGTGATGTACACTCACATGCATCATACTTATGTGATTATTTATCATACCTTAGACATTATGATTTCATAATAGAAATGGTTTAGTTATCATAAGGTAAAAGCCTGTCGTTCTTATTGGTGGCATGGTCTTGCGAGATATCTTATTTTGAAGTGCTTTATAAATATAGCAATCCATATGATTTGAGCTTCTCATGCTGGTTTACCGGATTGATCCGGATGTAATTTTCTTACAATGCTCCGGTCAACTCAAGTATGTATTCCAGATTTATCTATGTTCATTGGAGCTCTTGGAGAAGAGCTGGATGATTTCTTACCGTACTTATTTTCCACTGCATTACTTGATTGTATCTATCATCATTTATGAAAATAGGCTGTTATAATTATCCAGGCTGATGATAGGTTAGTTTACTCTGATTGATATATGTATACCAAAGTTTTCTTTTTGGTAAAGACCTTTTGAGATATTATGTATTATCGTTCCGCATGTGAGATTCTAATATTGTATTCTTCTTTCTTGTTTTGTTTCTTCTCCGTTTTCTTTTACCTTAACGTTCTGCCTTTTTGGAACTTGGATGTTTGGCATGTGAATACCGTGGATGTATTAGTGCCGACATTCGAGGGTCGAAAATCCCGAACTTTACTGTAGGAGTGTTGCGTACTTGAGCGTGGTTCCATTAGTTCAAGTAGCATCCTGCAGCTTATTGGTGGCGCACAGAAGAATATGCTTGTAAGGAAGCAGCTCCATTGGTCCTAAAAGCGACGCGCGGCTTATAGTGTGGCACGCGGATGTTACTTGCTAGAGCATGGTTCCATCGGCAAAAAGAGCTTTATTTATTTATAAATTAAAGGAAAGGCAATTCCTGGGTGATTTGATGCTGCATTGGCACTGCAGGGGCAATACCAATACTTCTAGAAATAGGACGTTTCCTGATGTTACCGGAGTGACATAGGGGCTTTGGAAGCGGAGAAGTCTTCCCAGCATTGCAGGGGCAACGCCGATACTTAGGAAGATAGGAAGTTTCCCTATGTCGCTGGAGCAACACTGAGGCTTTGGAGGAATAGAAAGTTTCCATATGTCGTCGAAGCAACACCGAGGCTTTTGGAAATAGAAAGTTTCCCAATGCCGTCGAAGCAACACCGAGGCTTTAGGAAATAGTAAGTTTCCCGATGTTGCTAGAGCAACACCGAGGCTTTAGGAAATTGTGAGCCTTCCCGACGTTGCTAGAGCAACACCAATTCTCATCAGACAGGGATCAATTTTCCCCATCGATTCGGTGGTTGAGTCGATTTTCTTCGTTGACTCGGTAGCTTGGGCCTTCCTGGCATTGCTGGAGCAGCATAGTTTCTCAAAAGGTAGGGATCGATTTTCCTCATCGATCTGGCGGTTTGAGTCAAATTTCCCCGTTGACTCAATGGTTTTGCTTGTTTGAACGTGGTTCCATTGGTTCAAGAAGCTAATTTTATTGATTAAATAGAAAGAGAGGCAAGACCTTCCTATCTACAATGCCTCAAATGTCATTGGAAGGTTTATTTCTGTAACAACGATATTGAATCGGTTCAAGAAACCCTTTAGTGATTCTTTAGGTCTTTATGATAGGCTAGATAGAGATATTACATCCTTAGAGCATGTAGCATGGAGCCTAAACTGCTCCAAAAACCTCTTTGCCAATTCATCAAAAGTGGAAATGGATTTTAGTAGAAAACTAGTAAACCACATGGAAGCGACTCCTTCCAAGATGATAGTGAAACATCTGCAGTGAACGATATCTGTAGCTCTAGCTTTGTCTATGTGCCATTCGTACTTGAACAAATATTTTCTGGGATCTATTGTGCCATTATATGATGGCATAGTCGGCAGGGTGAACTTTCGAGGATATTCTTCTCTTACAACATTTTCAGTGAATGGAGTTTGGCTTGGCGCAGACCTCACTTCTTGTTCTTTCTACCCCTATTTTCCTCCACCAACCATTTGACCATTTCAGCGACATAGTCTTCGATGGCACGGTAATCTATAGGTCAACTATCAAGGGTTGCACCGAGTGTTTGACTCCGCAAGCGGTCTTGGTTTGCCAACTGAAGCCTAGGTTCTCATTCTCCGGGAGAACAACTCCTGCAGATTACCATTGGAACGTTTTCGGCCTTACCATGGTAGTTTGGCTTCATTTCCAGCGTTTTGCCTATTTACATCAGCATTTAGTTCCAGTCCATTACCATCAAGTTGCATGTTACCTTCAGAGTCAGAAACAAGCATTGTATTGTTCACTTGAAGAGTGTTAATTCCAAGATTTGGATTAGCACTAGGTTGTCTTTCAGTAAGAGGAGGACTTTCATTGCCCCTATAATAATCCGTGCAGCTCCACCAGCAACCTCCTTTTGTTTTGTTTTTCATTCCTCCAGTTTAAGCCTAAAACAGAAGAATTCTCCTATTCCATAGCAATTGCATTTTCTTGTCTAGCTCTCAGAGCACTTGATGGCTGTAGTGCTAACAAAGCATCAATCTTATCCATGAGAAATTTTTGGATACTGAGTATTTTCTAACTAATTTCATTAACCATATGGTTGAGCTCTCTTCATTTTACAACTTCCTGTTGAGTGGAGGATCCTGGAGCAGCATTTCCAGTGTTAACCTCCATTTGTTAATTGTTAGTATTACTAACTTCATTTATGATGAGAGTTTGCTTCATCACTACCAATTGTTGCTCCTATAGATCAAGCAATTTTGTATTTTCTAAGTGCCATTGATCTCCAACAACAATCTTCAAACTTTTCACAGCAAGTATTCTATGGATCTAACCATCGGATCTCTTCTAATCCAAAATAGCAAGTTAGATCTAAACCTGAGTTCAACTCTCAATGAAAGCACCAAAATGTTGATGCAAAAAATGGGTCAAGGCCCAAGAATAAGTTGTAGGAAACCTGTATAACCTGAATATAGCAGATAGTAAAGAAAATAAAAGGAAAATAATAGAAATAAGAAAGAGAGACATAAGATTTTATAGTGATTCAGCAATCCATGGCTTACATCCACTTTATAGCTTTGTTTCTTATAGATCCGATGAAGTTTGTATGAGATTACAAGAGATTTGAGAGATAACAAATCACCAGTATAGGGGTTAGACAGATTCTAAGTCCTAGAATTGCCTAGAGTAGCTGCCTTAGTGACTATTGGGTGGGGATGGAAGATGAAGAAGAGGCAAAGCTTCCACGTAGTGATGGTAGAAATCAGGTCCTTTCTTGGTTACTTTATGGTTTGTATTTATAGGGATAGAAGTCATGTTAGATCAGAAGCCCGCTACCAGAGAGGTCCAGACATCGGCCAGGAGATGTGTGAAAATTTCAGGGAGAAACTGAGTTAAAGGAATAAATCGGTGTCGAGTTATCCCCTTAAATCTATACCGCGTTATCCCTTTAAGGGAAAAATCTTCTACATCTTTTGCATCGTGTTTCTTACTTCATATTGAAGTGCGCCTTGTGTTTTTTAGTAGGTTGATGAATTGTTTTGATGATTGTTCCTCTATAACTTGACATGCTATGCGGTTTACTGGAGCTAACTCTTCAATTCTTGAGATAAGTCGTCTGTAATTCTATGAAATTGATTGGGCTTGCATATAATAGTTAGAGGATGGCTTGTGCAAAGTTGGAGCTTCCAACTATGAAGCACCATAACTCGGTGCCGAGTTATGGCCATAACTGGTGCCGAGTTATGGATTTGGCTCCATAGTGCTTCAACTTTTCATGACTTATTTCTTTAGTCCATTTGGGTCTTCCCTCCAAGTTTCAAGTCATTCTATCTTCGTCTCTACGTTCTATCTTCCGCTAAATTTTGCCTGGTTAAAAACCCACTTAACGGTTAACATAGAGTAGAGCTTTATAGCTTAAGCTAAAGGGTTGAAACTATTAGTATTCATGTATAATGGATACCTATGAATCTTCCTTTTGGATGTCGGCTTATATGGTTGGAGGTTGAATATAATTGAGTAAGATTATGGTATAACACATACCCCCAAAGTTTACCTCATGTGATGAGTATGAAGTGACCTTTGGATTCAGCAGGGAGAGCTAAATCATATTTTCATGCTCTACTATTTTGCTCTTTCTCTAATCTATGATGAGTATTAAGTGACTTTTGGATTCTGAAGGGAGAGCTAGATCGTAATTGAAAATATTTTGTAGTTGTCATCATCAAAAAGGGGGATAATGTTAGAATCTCTTCTTGTGTTTTTATGACAACAACTATACAATCATATTGTAGAATATTTCAACTACTTTACATGTATATGATGGGAAAATCAAAAGCGCTATGGACATCAAAAGATCAATAAAAGCTGAAATGGAGAACAGCCACAAAGATCGGCATGAAGAAGTTTCATAGTAAGGTCGTGTGCTTGTGTTGGTATCTTAGATTACTTTATACAATCTCCCTTGAGTCAGATGAGCAAACACAATGCACACTCAAGTTATATTGCTTTCAAAACAAGTTCAAATATAGTTTTTGAAATACTCAGGAAGTCAGACATCCGGTGACATTTTTTTAGACGTCTAGTGACATAGATTTTTGAACTATATCTTCTATGTTTTCTTAACAACAACAAATAGACGTCTGACTATTATTTTCAGACGTCTAGAGCTGATTTACTTTTGAATTTGAACTTTCTGTTTTTAATTTTTCTATATACAAAGACATCTGAATAAATATTCAAACGCCTGGTTAACAAAAACACACGTCTGAATACAACTGTTTTTAAACTGTTTTCTCTCTGTTTAAAATACATTTGCATCTAGACACCTGATAATAACTTTCAGATGTCTGATTTTCTAAAATAGTCAAATTTTTGAAAAGTCAATTCTCTTCTCCTTCATCGGTTGCAACTCATTCTTTAATGGCTATAACTATTCATCAATGGAATTCTCTAAATGGAGACAACTATTAGAATAGACTCTTGAGCATCTGTAAATGTATTCAAGACTTGAGTTTAGAATCAACTTTTCTTACTTCTTGTGTTCTATCTAACTCCCTAAACTCTATGCACCCTCATTGATTTCAAACTCTCATTTGATATCACCAAAATCTATACCATAACATTAGGTGATTAAACTTCATGCAAATCCAGATACCTACACTCATTACACTCAAGGGTAGATTATAGGAAGAACTATACTATCGGTCAAAATCTGTGATGAAAGAACACAAGTATGTTAAGCAAAAACTTTGTTGCATTGCTTGTTCCACTGGGTGAAGTGAGGGTATTTGATTAAAGGAAATTTCAAATGGGAGCTTCGGGACAAGACGTAGGACTGGAGGTCCGAACCAGTATAAAAATCCTTGCGTGATTACTTTTATTCACTTTATTTCGCAATACTCTGCTAGTTAGTACCGTGTTGTTTAGACTATATACTTGAATATACATACAAAGCCATATTATACAAGATTTGTGTTCACTTACATTTAGTATCAGAGCAAGATCATTTCAATTTACCGTGACAAAGTATTTGAATAATCATTAGAATATGACAAAAACTTTTGTAACAACCATGTTGTTAATTATCTAATTAATTATGGTTAGTTATGGTTAATTAATATTTATTGGGATTTTGTAATATAAATTGTGAAATTAATTTTTTTTTGAATAATTGATTTAACTATCAATTCTTAGCATTTGATAATTGAAATAAATTATTAATAAGAAAATAAATTTGAAATTGTTAAACTGGATTATTTTGATTATCAAATATAATGGGATAATATTTATTTTAAATAAAGATTTTGATTAAAAAGGATAATAACAGTAACTTATGAATTTATAAAATGGAGTTTTAACATTTGGATTTTTGTTTCATATTCTTAAGCATTAATAAAAGGTTTAAAAAAGGCTAAATAGATAACTTAGCTTTGGTTAGTTGATTTCAATTTAATTGGTGTAGAAATAAATAAAAAATTATGTGTTTGAATTAATTTATTTTGTTGGGCTTTTAGTAATAACAAGTCCGTTAGTATACCACCATTTTTAAATTTAACCTTAGACTATCTACTCAAAAACTTCCTGCAAACAAAATCATTCACGTTCCTTCTTTTGCAAACTTCTATTTGAAATTAGAGAAAGAGGAAAAACTAAAGAAAATAAAAATCTAGCTAATCATGGTAATGGTATCTCATTCAAAGCAAGGAGGCACAAGATGTAGGACTACGGGGGAGGTCGAGGCACTGGTTCGAGCATGGCAGAGCCTGACGAAGACCTAGGGCATGGTGGCAATCGCTAATTCGTTAGCAATGGTTTTGGTGAGAAACCCTCACACTATCTATCTCTATAAATCCAAAAGTTAATTTATGCTAAATTCAATTTGATTGCATTAACTGGAATTGTTGTTTGTCGATAATCTTAATTATTGTAGAATAAAATCCTTTGTCCAGTTAATCATAAACCAAAATTGTTTACAGGGTAAAGTAAAAACGCTAGAACTAGTAGATGGTTGTTTACTTATGAATGTATGCATGCTTGTTGTATTGCCTAGTAGCTGATCAATATGAAGTATAACTCGCCGGAACTCAATCCCCCATCGACCAGAGCCAACCTGGAGCCTCATCGGCTCCTAGAATGTTGCCGACCGATGGACCGGTGGGTCACCACCGGTGCACTGGTGGACAAAACTGCAACCAATTTGTTTCCAGGATTTTGTTTTACTTGGTGCTGCCATATCCCCGTATGTTTATTCGACTTGTTTTTACTGAAATGTCTGTTTGTTGATCTTCTGTTCTGGGTAGCTTGTGATGTCTTTGTGAGCTTGAGTGCATTAAAAATCCTATTGAAACTTTAGTTATATAAGTGTTAAACATGATATACGAATGAATGTGTAGCAAGTTGTTTTGCAAACTTAGTATCAAAACCTGTTTAAGAGCAACAATACATATAAATTGCAGTTTGTTTTGAAACTTGGAATTCAACCTATTTTAGTAAGCATATTTTCATTTATAGTCTCAGAGATAATATTATAAAATGAATGGACTTTAAATAGAAGAGTTTGTATATAAGCATATGCTGGTTTTGAAATTTACATGCTTCTATTAAAAGACGTGACGCATGCATGTCTCTGTTTATGCTTTGGTATACATATGCTCTATGCCTATGTTTATGTTAAAGACCTGTCACTTTCTTTTATTGCATAGACTTATGTATATAAATTAGTAGTCTATCACCTTATTTCATTGTATAGAATAGCTTTGTAAGGGAAAACCTGATACGTTTTTGCTTTGAAATGATTGCTTGATTTTATATATATTGTTTTCAATCCCTTAGTGTAGTGTGTATATAGCATGCATATATTTATAAAACTAGTTTAAAAAAATTATAGTCCCGAGTAAATATAGCACTATATATATAGATTTCTTGACATTGCTTGCGTTTTATGTTATAGCCTAACACCTTTTGTTTTTGAAAAGAAAAGGTTATGTAATTAAAAGTAAGTGACAACCTATGTAATTTCAATGCTTTGTAAACTGTGAGTCAAGCAATTCATGTATAGGGAGTAGGCTATAATATTTCGAACTAGTAGCAGATTATGTACCAGGAGCTTGCAAATTTCGAAGCATATATGTACCTTTTATGTAGAGTAGGCTTTAATATAAAAGTGTAAGCACGCACTGCCTTTAATACATCCCTGTGTCTTTCTTTGCTTGCTTTTCTTTGTTTCATTCTTATATATATGTCATGATGCTTGAGTTTTGTCGAGTCCCCAAGGCTTGTAGCCATATTTTTGCACCTCCCTGCCATGAAACAAGTCATGCACCCTTTAATTGCTTTGTAAATTTATGTCCATGCTTTACATGTTTCATTTTAAGATTATTGTTATAAATATATTAATTCTAGAGTTTGAATGGACATCACTTTATACATATATTACTAAGTAGCCTAATAATTTATTTTAAAGAGTATTTTTGGAACAATTCGAAGTAACGGAACAATTTAACAAGTGTTAAATCAAATAAATGTTTGGACAGCCATAGTTCTATAATGTGGGGAGTAATAATAATCGATTTAGTGTTATCGATTGGTTTAATTGCTTTCACATAACGCTTTGTCGAATATGGTATAACTCATTGAATAGAATGTTTGAGTGTAACTACTAGTGCATTAGCGCATACTTGAATTTCGTCGGGTAGTATGAGATGCCTTGGTTAAATTCTTATGATCGTATTTGGGAAAGTACTTAACACTTTATAATTGTATTCTCTTTTGATGTGCAACCAGTAGTTGCTAGATCCTTAAGAGAATGTAGTTTATGTTTTCCAGCGGTATCCGTAATAAGTGATATTACAATATTTTAGTAAATACTTGTATTTCACCATACGATATGGGACGTATTTGCTAAGTTCTAGTGATTACTGAAGGTGATAGTATTTGCCACTTTAGAGTTTACTCTCTTTTTGTGTGCGGCAAGCGGCTGCTAGATCCTTAAGAAGTTACTCCTGGATTTCTTTCTAATGTGATAACATAAAATAAACCTAAATGATTCGGCCATGGCTACTACCCTTGTGATCATTTTGTGATTCAATATTTCCATCCTGGGTACGATCCTCGTTATCGAATCGGTTCATGTGTTACCAAATTGTTTGTTTATTTGCCACATTTATGTGTATGACCATTACGATCGTTTTGAGTAAGATCTCTTGGATTCTAGAAATTTGATTCTATAATTATTCTGTGTTCGTGAAATATGTATATATATATATATATATTCTTGTGTCTTGTGATGGATGCTTAGTTAAGTTAAATCTGTGATTCTATGTTTAGTGACTAGTCTGTGTTTGTGACTTAAACTTATAACTCTATTCTAAGTTAATCATTGATATTTACATGCTTAGAGATGTTGTGTTTTGTTCTATGAATTCAATGTTTAGTGACTAATATGTGTCTGTGACTTAAATATATAACCTTGTGCCGTGTGATGAACTCTAAGTTAAATTAAGTCCCGTGACTCGTTATTTCATGGACATCTATATTTACCTATATGTTATTTGTTCTTGTGTTATATCTATTTCTTACTCTATTGGATATTTAGGGATAGTATGACCCAGGTGTTATTTTCGTTGGGTCAGGCCGAGACTTTTCAGGTTACATGACAGGTCAACCTTTGGATGGTTAGGTTAGCAAAGAGATAAACATTTGGACTTATCCCATTTAGGAAATTTAGACTTTATATATTAAATGTATAACTAAGATTAGAGAATTGTAAACATGTATATTGAGTTTAGCATTTTATTTTGTAGACTCAAAATTTGTATATGTGTAAGTTGAGATTTTTATTATGCTGTGATCTGTGATTATTTTATACATATATATTTCAGATTCTGAGAAATCAGTGTGTCTATTACTTTGTATTAATATTATACACATCAAATTTCAGTTTAGATATTAAGTGAAAAGGTATAAATGATGTGTTAGTGTTAGTATAAAGATATATTTACATTTGATCGCCCTTACAAGCCGCATTCTCCAGATTAGCGGACGACATAACTTGTAATGTTCTTTGCTAATTTGGGTATCATGGTGGGGTTGTTATAGTTTTGTATCAGAGCTGTATTAGAACCTTATAGCATATAATATCATTGATCCGAGACCTAATGAGACTTAGAGTCCTATCCCTTGGGTGTGTGGTAGATAGTTTTATTAATTATCTATTAAGAATAGGAATATTAAACGATTATCGAGATAATCATTTGGGGCGTATGTTAATTTAAAATTTAAATGATTAAGGATTAATCAGAGTTGCATAGCAGAAGCTAGTAGACTGTTTCCGCTAAGCACAGTTTTAGTGATCTATAGGTGTGGTTAATTGGATGATGTACTCATTGTTAATTGATTACTAGGAATTGATTGCTTAGTTATGTTTATTTAAATTGGATGCACGGATGCTAGTGATAATAATATAAATACAACTAAGGAAAATTTGTGATTATCTATTGTGTTGACTTGTCTAGACATTGTTTAAGGACTCTGGTCGATATGTGAGGTTCCATGTTATCGATAGGGGTTCCTAAACATAGAATGAGACATTTTTACATCAGCAATAATTAATTTGAGAATTTGGAAAATATTTTTGTTTAAAAATAGTTTAAAATAATGTTTAAGCCTTCGAATAAATTGTGAGAAGTAGAATGTATGGAGAGGCAATGTTGATTTTCTAAGCAATCAACTTTGCAGTCAAGTGACAAAATGAATCACAAAAATTTAGTGGCATGATATTATTTTTTATAATGTGATAAGTTAAGAAAAATGATTTAAAATTTGGAATCTATGATATTAGAAGTTAAATGGAAGACAATTGGGAAAATTTTAGAAAGTAATAATTAAAACTTGGAAATTTGATTACAGATTTCTTCCATTATGGAAATTGCAGGGACGCAATTTTTTCAAGGGGGAAGTTTGTAACAACTCTATTGTTAATTACCTAATTAATATTTTTTGGGATTTTGTAATATAAATTGTGAAATTAAAATTTGTTTTGAATAATTGATTTGATTATCGATTCTTAGCATTTGATAATTGAAATAAATTATTAGTAAGAAAATAAATTTGAATTTGTCAAATTGGATTATTTTGATTATCAAATATAATTGGATAATATTTATTTTAAATATAGATTTTAATTAAAAAGGATAATAACAATAACTTGTGAATTTGAAAAATAGAGTTTTAACATTGGGATTTTTGTTTCATATTCTTAAGCATTAATAAAAGGTTTAAAAAAAGGGCTAAATAGATAACTTAGCTTTGGTTAGTTGAATTCAATTCAATTGGTGTAGAAACAAAAAAACTAAGTGTTTGAATTGAATTATTTTGTTGGACTTTTAAGCCCATTAGTATACCACCATTTCTAAATTTAACCATAGCCTATCTACCCAAAAAATTCCTGCAAACAAAATCATTCACGTTTCTTCTTTTGCAAACTTCTATTTGAAATTAAAGAAAGAACTAAAGGAAATAAAAATCTAGCTAATCACGATAACGGTATCTCGTTCAAAGCAAGGAGACGCAAGGCCTAGGACTATGAGGGAGGTATAGGCGTTGGTTCGAGTAAGACAGAGACTGACGAAGACCTAGGGCATGGTGGCAATTGCTAATTTGTTAGCATGGTTTTGGCGAGAAACCCCCACATTGTCCATCTTTATAAATCCAAGAGTTGATTTATGCTAAATTAAAATTGATTGCATTAACTGGAATTGTTGTTTGTCGATAATCTTAGTTATTGTAGAATAAAACTCTTTGTCAAGTTAAGCATAAACCAAAATTGTTTACAGTGTAAAGTAAAAACGTTTGAACTAGTAGATGGTTGTTTAATTATGAATGTATGCATGTTTGTTGTATTGCCTAGTAGTTGATGAATATGAAGTATCACTCGCTGGAACCCAACCCCCCATCGACCAGAGCCAACCTGGAGCCTCATCGGCTCTAGGAATGTTGCCGACCGGGTGGACAAAACTGGAACCGATTTGGTTCTAGGATTTTGTTTTACTTGGTGCTGCCTTATTCCTTTATGTTTGTTCGTCTTGTTCTTATTGAAATGTCTGTTAGTTGATCTTCTATTCTGGCTAGCTTGTGATGTCTTTGTGAGCTTGGGTGCATTAAAATATTTTTAAAACTTTAGTTACATAATTATTAAACATGATATATGAATGAATGGGTAGCAAGTTATTTTACTAACTTAGTATCAAAACCTGTTTAAGAGCAGCAATACATATAAATTGCAGTTTTGTTTTGAGACTTGGAATTCAACTTATTTTAGTAAGCATACTCTAATTTTTATAGTCTTAAATTTAATATTATAAAATGAATGAACTTTAAAAATAAAAGTTTTTATATAAGCATATTGTAACGACCTTGAATTTTTGACATTTGAAATGTGAATATTTAATTGAGTTTAAATATTCGAATGATAGTTTAATTTGAAATTCAAATATCAGAATGAATTTGGCGATTAAATTATTGAATTTAATCATTGAAACTGAGTAAAAATTTGAATCTTCAGTTTTGAGCTGATTAAAAATAATATAAAGGCTTGGAAAATTCATATTAATAATACTGAAGATTATAAAAGTTTCAGAATTGAATTTGACACTGTTTTGTTCAGTTTTGAAATTCTACCGTTTAAATTGAATTTAAAAATAGCGTTCCGGGGCACAGTCTCGGAATTCGACGAAACCAGTTCCATTGGATCTGTAATATTGTATTATTATCGAATTTCAATTTTTGTAATGTTTGGAGTGATCGTTTGGTTGTACGATAAGCAAACATGTTGAAATTAAATCGAAAATTTAATATTATAACTGGTCCAAAAAAGCTATCTTCTCCATACGATCGAGTTTGGACTCGAAACCTTTTCCATTGTGTTCGGAATAGGCGTATAACATTACAAACACCTGGCGGCATGCCTTGATAGGAAGTCGAGATTTTTGACTTCATTTTTGAGTTGATTCGAATTTGAATTTAAATTAATAATATATATCTGTCCCTAGTCAAAAACATATCACATCGTTGTTTTTCTTTCACTTCGTGTTACTGTAGCAGAGATGTTCAGACACGCCATCATCATCGTGTCTCCTCTTTTCTTTACAGCCGAGCATTTGAAGAAAAAAAAATAAACGATAACTTTCTTCGTTCAAGAAAATAAATGGCCGAACAGTTCTCCCCTTTACAATTCGAAGACGAGGCTTCTTCCTTCGTTCAAATTACAAACAGTTCGAACAAAAAATCCCTCTATCTCATACTTTATTCAAAATCAAGATTCACCTCAGGAAATACTCCTGCAAATCGAACGCATCCTCGTTCGAGTTTTTGAAGTCGTATTCGAATCGATGGAGGCTGGAGGCATTCTCGGTGGAGCGGCGACGACTGGAAGGGAGGACTTCGCGATGGCGTTCGCGAGAAGAAGATGATGGCCGCAACTCGTCTTCGACAAGGCAGGCAGTGGCGGTTTGGGCCAGGCGAATCTAGTGCGAGGTAAAAGGGGGTGTTCGCGTGCGATGGTGGGATTGTGGGTCGACGTTGTCTTCTAGGGTGTCGCAAGTCTGAGCGGCGACGAAGCTCAGGTGGTGGTCAGGCCCGGTGATGAGGGCTTGGTCATCTCGAAATCGATCGAGTCAGCGAGGTTTACAAATCTATTTCTTTCAATTTAAAGCTTATTTAATAAATACATACATGAATATATATATTAGGAAGAGATTTACAGTAAGGTAAGCCTATTCTAGTTTTGATTCTGTATATATGTATGTATACAGTGAAGAAAATTCCTGTTTTGACATTTACAGAAGAACATATTTATAGATAAGGTTTTGAGAAAATATATAGAGATTCTAAACGTTGAAAAGTTTGTATCAAAATTAGATTTTTAATCTATATAAATTAATTTTTATAAGTATATAGCTTCGAAAGAAAATAGATATATACATTTAAAATCACTGGTTAGTTTTAAATTATCAAATGGGAAATTTATTATTCGATTTAATTCGAATATTAATAAATTGTATAAATTGTTATACAAGGTCAAAATTGCAAAGGAATCAAGCCGAGAATGAAAATGGATTGCAAAACGGAAATAAAGGTGAGATTTTCTCACTCAAATGAAAGTTGGATTTTCAGTTATTGATTGACTGTTTGGATGTGATACTATATATAGCAATATATAGCAATATATATATATATATTGGCATATGTATATATTGGAGTTGTTGATTTCCCGCATTATATAGCGGATGAGACCCTATGCGCCGTATAATAGTGGATGATATTTTTATAAATCCCATATACCGCGATATTCCACCTCGAAGTGGAATTGGTATTGTGCTAACATCTGTGGATGCAGGGAAACAGGTTGGAGGGATCCAATAGGATTCCTCAAAACATTTGAATTTGTTTCATATGTTGTGTGTTGATTATTTATAATCCGTGTATGATTATATCTGTGATTGAATTGTTGAAGGCTAAATTTAGCCGAATGTATTTTTGGTATCGTTTGATACCAGAAATAAATGAAATTGGATTTTTGAAATTAAGGTGGGAAATTTTAAGTAAATTTCTTTTGAAAGAATTGATTGAATTTCAAAGAAGAAATTTAAAAGCATAAAGTTGATTTTTATAATCTTGTTGAATTATTTCCAAAATATGGTGAAAGGATTTTAATTAAAGGGTTTTGAATAATATTATTTAAAGGTTGAAGAATTTATTTAAAATGGAATTTTGAATGGTTGGGAAGAATAAAGGAATTTATTTTAAAAAGGTGATAAATTTGTTGAAATCAAATTGATAATTGATTTAGTATTTGAAATTGAATCTTTGGGAAATCGATATGAAAATTTATTTAATGTTGAATGAAAAATTGATTTGTGTTGAAATAAATTGGAAATCGATTTGTAAAATAATTTGGAATTTGGGAATAAATTGGAAATCGATTTGTAAAATGATTTGGAATTTGGGAATAAACTTAGAAATCGATTTGTAAAATGATTTGGAATTTGGGAATAAACTTAGAAATCGATTTGTAAAATGATTTGGTGATTGAAATGAATTTGAAATCAATTTGGAAATTGATTTGGTGTTTGAAAGTGAATCTTTGGAAAACGATTTTGAAAATCGTATATAAGTGGATATTTGGAAATTTAAATTCACAATGGAATTTATAAAGGAAAGGGAAATTTGTTTTAAAAATAAACATTGATTTATTTTTAAAGTGTGGGAATTATGATTTGAAATTGGTTTTCAAAGTGATGAAGTGTGGAAATAAATTTACAGATTTGGGATGTAAATTTAAAATAAATCGATAAGGATTTATTTAATTGGTTTAAATGGACCATTTTGTGATGAAGTGTGAAAATTTGATTTGAAATTGGTTTTCAAATGTTGAAGTGTGGAAAATATATATCTTGTGAAGATAGTTTGAAATTTAATAATTTGGGAAAAATTATTTAAATTGGATGATCTTTGTGAATATTGTGTGATAGTTAAATAATCGACTATCAATATTTGCCTTTGAAATGGCACTTGAATTTGTTTTTAAAACAAACGCTCACTATTCGGGTTAGCCGGGAAAAGACCTTTGTGTCATTTAACCCATTCCGAATTAGTGATACGACGATATGGATCGTATTGAAGACCGGTGTTGAAGACCGGATATTTTCGAAAATGAAAGGACAACCTGTCGAATGTCTCTGCACCGAGTTGCTCCGGTATAGAGATTTATATCACTCTTCTTGTGATGGGAAGTCCGGACGTGATTAGTGAATATCCGGATTGCAAGGGCTTCTTTGGAAGTGCCTTCGGTTCCATTCAATCCCGGAACGGACTTGTATGGATGTGTGTCTGACATTACACTTTGAGATGTAAAGCTAGTTTCTATCAAATACATTTCTGTTGGTGGCGGAGAATTTATTCTCTTAGCTTAACACCCTTCTCTGAGACGTACGAGCTCAGAGGTTATGTAGTTGATGGTTACTAGTGATACATTCCCAATTTGGTAATGTGGCATACGAAGTGTTGTTGATCATTTGTTGATCAAAGCGTGGCTTTGTGAAAAAGCGTGGCTTTGTGAAAAAGCGTGGCTTTGTGAAAAAGCGTGGCTTTGTGAAAAAGCGTGGCTTTGTGAAAAAGCGTAGCTTTGTGGACGAGACTTCGTCGAGCCTTACAACCCGGTAATGGTCAAAACAGGAATGTTGCGGCAAAGGTTTTTAAGGGTAGCGCCCCTAGGGTATGTCATTTCCTTCTGGATAAATGGTGATATCATGGTATGGAGCCCATATATTTTACCTATGTTGATGCTGCAAATTTATTATACTTTGTGGTTGTTGCTTTGTGGTTGTGGATCCTCGGGTAAAGGTCGGTAACGACCGGGGGATGACATAGCTCGTGTGTTAGCTACCTAGTTACAGCTTGGTTAAAGCGTGAGGTAGCGTCGGCCTTGTGTTTGCAGAGATCCGGTTAGGTTCTCGGGGCGTCTTTCTAGAGGCGTTTTGATTTCGGTGTAAGGAAGTTCCTTTGCCTGACCATTTTTTGGAAATCCAAAGAAACAATACGAACCTTGTACGGTTTTGTTTGTAGAACCTGCCATTTACTTATGGTGGTCACCACTGTTTAGATGGTAGCTATAGTAGGCATACAATAATGGTTGTATGCTAGCTAAGATTGATATTATACTTCGAAATGTTTTCCACACTAGACATTAATAATAATATCAACTGATTTTCATAGTAAGCATGTTTGACTATCATAAGGAGAAATCTCCTCCAATTCTGCGTTTGCATTGTGTGTGTGGCGGGAGGCCTTATGGTAGTTTTCATTTTCCAAAAGCATTGCGAATCTGTTTTATTTTCTTTATGAAAATAACTGTTTTATGATCTCACACCAGTCACCATGACTGACTCGGAGTTTATTGTTCCCTTTCTAAACTATGGGTGCCCATAATTTTCCATACGGGCAGCCTAGAGTTATGTTATCAGGATATTCTGGAGCTTTGGAGATGAGCTGGATGACGAGGCGTACACTCATACTTGTTTATTTATTCCGCTGTGTATTCTGTATGAGGACAAGTCTATATAACTGTCCATTGTTGTATTGAGTTGTATATTGACTCTAATTGATGTATGTATAAACTAATATAGTTCTTTGTTTAAAAGACTAGTGATTATCTATTATATATTGTTCCGCTGCGAATGTGAGATTCTGATATTGTTTCTATTTCTGTTTCTGTTTTCTATTCTTTCTTTCTTCTGTCTTCTTCTACCTCTTCTTTTTAACCCTAATGGTTCGGTTTTCCGGCATTCGATTGCGCGACATTTGATACAGTGGACGTATTAATGTCGACTTTCGAGCGTCGAAAAGTCGTATCGTTACATGTGGTATTAGAGCATCCGGTTAAGCGATAACCTTGGCTCTGTTGGGTGTTACTCATTAGCGATAGAGTCAGTAGTACTCTAGAATGAGTGTGAGTGTAATAATAGATATGAGCGCGTATTTGTTAGTGAATACAAAAAAATTGGTTTTGTATTGTGTTGACTTATCAGTTGATTGTTTATAGATTCTAGTCGGTGCAGTCTGGCCAACTGTGATCGATAGGGGTTTCTAAACTCTTAAACAAGATAAACTGACACAGTATTATTTTAAATTGGGTAAATGAAATAATTTTGCCCAAAACTATTTTTGTATAGAAAAGAGATCATTTTCTATGAATTATTATAGTATATGGATGCTTGGTTGTTAGGAAGTAATAATATTGAATTATTATCATTGTTAAATGGGAAATTGAAAAATAAAGTGAGATTTGATTTGAATCAAGTGAATAAAAATCCAAACTTGGAAAAATAAAATAAAATGAAGTGGATTGAGTTCAAGTAAACTAACTTGATAAATTATTAATTCATGAAATAATGAATTGGAGGTTTAATTGGTTAAATTAAAGTTGAATTGTGAGCTGAATGAAATGGTTTGAATTTGTATATAAATTCGAGTAAGTAGTAGAAATGATTTGAATTTTCCTTGTTAAAGATAAAATAAATTCAGAATGAATTGAATATGGAAATTCGAAATTTAAAAAGGATAAGTGAATATACTAATTGAATTAAATTAGTAGATGGAATGGATTTGATTAAATAAAAAATAAAAAAAATAAAAATCAAATCAAAGATTTAAATTGGAAAATTGTTACAAGGAAATTATAATTTGAGTTTTGAGTTGAAGAAAACTTAAGAAAAATTTGTGGAATGGTTGTTATCGACTTTTATTGAATGGTTTTGAATGAAATTTGTTTGATCAATGGGATCATGTTGATTGATCATGATGTATGCTAGCGTAATTCGAGGGGTGTGATGCCTATAGTTACAAGCGATTCCACTGGGATAGTGGCGCAACCGCCGTGTAAACTGCGATCTAGATGCCATAGCGAAATTCGAGGGGCGAGATGCCTACGGTTACAAGCGATTCCACTGGGATAGTGGCGTAACCGCCGTGTGAACTGCGATCTATGGCAACAACCATGGCAAAATTCAAGAGATGTGAAATCTACAGTTACAAGTTATTCTACTGGGATAGTAGCGTAACCGCCGAGTAACTGTGATCCATGGGGGAACATGCTTTCCATATCCATTTTTAAAAGGATTTTTAAGTATTTTCACTAGGAGTTAGAAATATTTTTTGAAAATTTGGAAAATTTTGTTAACGGAAAAATTGATTTTCAAATTGAAATGGAAATGTAAGAATTGAACTAGAAAAGTGAATTTTTAATTTTTGAAGATAAAATGAATTCAAATAGAATTGAAATTGTAATTGAATTCAAATGGGATTGAAAATGAAAAGTTGAATGGAAATGAATATATAACTTTGTTAATGAAGTAAAAAAATAAATATAGAAGTATGTAAATACTTATATTGAACTTAAGAAATAAAGAATGAAATTCTTAAGTAAATGGGTATTGGGAATCCAATAAGTAAATTTGAACATTATTGTCAAGTAAAATATACAAGGTATTTGGAATTGGATTTTGATTTCGAACATGAATTTGAATTGCTCGACAAAAAGGTATGTATTTGAATTTCGGTATGAAATTTGATGAGTTTCTGATTTTGCCACTTGGCATTTTGTTTTCTATTGGGATTTGAGAGTCCGTATGGACATTTTGTTGTCGTACCGAGCTAGCCGCGCAAAGGAGACCCTGGCGAAATTTCTCGGAAATTTAAAGAGTTGGAAAATTTTTGATAAATTTTGGATAATTTAAAATTTGAATTTAAGTTTAAATTTGAATTGTGAAGTAAATAAGGTTGTTTGGAAACTATGGTTAAAATGTGGACAGTTAGTTGAAATGATGATCTTTAATAAAAGATTTGGGTTGATAAGTTGATAAAACTGTTTTGTTTTGGGAAAATGACAAACGGGTATTGGATCATTTTTCTTAACTTGTAATTTCGGGACGAAACTCCTTTAAAGGGGGAAGATTGTAATGACCCTGAATTTTTGACATTTGAAATGTGAATATTTAATTGAGTTTAAATATTCGAATGATAGTTTAATTTGAAATTCAAATATCAGAATGAATTTGGCGATTAAATTATTGAATTTAATCATTGAAACTGGGTAAAAATTTGAATCTTCAGTTTTGAGCTGATTAAAAATAATATGAAGACTTGGAAAATTCATATTAATAATACTGAAGATAATAAAAGTTTCAGAATTGAATTTGACACTGTTTTGTTCAGTTTTGAAATTCTATCATTTAAATTGAATTTAAAAATAGCGTTCCGGGGCACAGTCTCGGAATTCAACGAAAACAGTTCCATTGGATCCGTAATATTGTATTATTATCGGATTTCAATTTTTGTAATGTTTGGAGTGATCGTTTGGCTGTACGATAAGCAAACGCGCTGAAATTAAATTGAAATTTTAATATTATAACTGGTCCAAAAAAGCTATCTTCTCCATACGATCGAGTTTGGACTCGAAACCTTTTCAATTGTGTTCGGAATAGGCGTATAACATTACAAATGCCTGGCGGCACGCCTTGATAGGAAGTCGAGATTTTTGACTTCATTTTTGAGTTGATTCGAATTTCAATTTAAATTAATAATATATATATCTGTCCCCAGTCAAAAACGTATCACATCGTTGTTTTTCTTTCACTTCGTGTTACTGTAGCAAAGATGTTCAGACATGCCATCATCATCGTGTCTCCTCTTTTCTTTACAGCCGAGCATTTGAAGAAAAAAACAAATGATAACTTTCTTCGTTCAAGAAAATAAATGGCCGAACAGTTCTCCCCTTTACAATTCGAAGACGAGGCTTCTTCCTTCGTTCAAATTACAAACAGTTCGAACAAAAAATCCCTTTCTCTCATACTTTATTCAAAATCAAGATTCACCTCAGGAAATACTCCTGCAAATCGAACGCATCCTCGTTCGAGTTTTTGAAGTCGTATTCGAATCAATGGAGGCTGGAGGCATTCTCGGTGGAGCAGCGACGACTGGAAGGGAGGACTTCGCGATGGCATTCGCGAGAAGAAGATGATGGCCACGACTCGTCTTCGACAAGGCAGGCAGTGGCGGTTTGGGCCAGGCGAATCTCAACCTCCTACGCCTATAAATAGCCCCCTGAAGCCTACAGAAAGGGGATCTTTTAGCCATTGAACGTCCAGACTCTGCCGGATTCAATTCTACTTCTTTCCATTGCTATTACACTCGAATTCATTCATTGTATCTGTGGTAGCCATTTGTAATCAGCAAAGAACATCAATAAAAGATAAAAACCTTGAAGTGGACGTAGGCCGGAGATAACCGAACCACTATAAATTGTGTGTCACTGTTCATTATTTCTGGATTGCTGTTTGTTGCTAGCTTAGATATGAGATTTGTTTTTGAATATTGCTGATTTGTATTCATACACTGGTGCTTTCACAATACTTGGGGTTTGTGACCATTTTTGGCCCAAACACTTTGGTGCTTTCACTAAGAAGAACTAGCACCCGCTACACTAGATTCAAAATTTAGATTTGAAAGTTTGAAGGATTCAGATTGACTCGACAATGACTCGACAAACAAGACAAAGAGCTGAGAGAAGCCAATAGGGAGGAAGTCAAGAGCCTTTGGTGTTGGAGAAGGGCAAGCTTTGATTTATATCACCAGAGATGAAATGGAAGCTATAGCAAATTCATTGCAAGAGAGGATGATGAAGACTCTCCAAGAGATGCTGCAGAATTTCTTTGAACAGATGAGAGCAGCAAATATGCAGAACCTTGGACCAACTACAGCAACTGCAAGTGCTGAACAGGGAGTTGGGATTGTAGAAACTAACCGAGATCAAGCTCAAGGTCAGAATGCGGGACCAGAAGGCGATCAACAAGGACTTGGGGGCAGACCCTCTGGGTCCGATACTGGAAGACCGATGGTAGGGGCTCAACAGGCTAGAACCAATGCTAATGACAACGGGCCACATGAAGAGTACGTACCAGAATACCCTGGTAGGCCAAGAGGGCAACCCCAGGAGGGAGATGAAAGGATGGCTGGATTAGTGCGACGACTCATGAGAGGAGGATTGTCTAGCGGAGGGCTGGAAGAAGTCAGTCGGAGTCCGTTCACTCCGAATATCAGGAATGCAAGGAACCCTCCGAAGTTCAAACTTCCTATGCTGGGTCCTTATGACGGGAAGTCAGACCCAACGATGCATATTACTCGATACATCAGGCACATGGAAGTGTAGGGGGCATCCGAGGAAGTGATGGCTCGATGCTTCCCTCTATACTTGTCAAATTTGGCTGCACTTTGGTTCAGGCAATTAGAAACTGGATCGATCAGAACATGGGGCGAGCTTGTAGATTGCTTCATGAGACAGTTTAGGGTCCACGTGACACGACCCAAGAGTGTGATGACTTTGGCATTGATAAAACAAAGGACCGGAGAGTCCATAAAGGATTTTCTACTGCGATTTAATGCAACGATGGCTTCTGTAGATCGCCCGGATCCATCGATGATTTTGATGGCGGCAGTGGCAGGAGTTGGAGAAGGCACCGAATTCAAAGATTCTTTAACGAGAGACCCACAGCAAGATCTTGGGGAGTTTTACCATGAAGCTGAAAGATTCATTCGATTAGAAGAATCACAAGCCGAGAGGTAGGAAATAAACGCTGTACAAGGCGAAGGAACCGCCAGGGAACAGCCAAGGGCGGACAAAGGAAAGAGAAAGCAGGATGACGCACATGATGGTCCTGATAAACGGAAGAAATTCCGAGAGCCCAGATTTAGGCAGTACACAGATTTGGCGGCAAGCCTGGAACGAATTTACGCTGAAACTCGGGGGAAACTCCCCTATCGAAAACCACCCAGGAGAGACCCCACAGAGCGAGAGCGCAGAACTGGAAAATATTGCCTATTCCATGAGCTGGATGGGCACACAACCGACGAATGCCGCCACCTAAGGGATGAGGTGGAACAACATGCCAGGAGTGGTAGATTGCCACAATATGTCAGAGAACGGGCAGCGACGGTAAGGCCTGAACAACTACCGCCTCCACCTAACAGAAACGATCCTGGATCGGGATCTCGACTCGTCATCAACTGATTAAGATGGCAAGGGCCAAGTTCAAGATTTGGACTTCAGTCAAATAATTTCATTAGATTTGTTTTCAGAATAAACGGCTACACCACTTACTCATGTACGGGAACCAGAGAGATCCCTAGGCATGCTCTGAGATGGAGATAGACCGATCTGCCCAGAGAGGCAATGTTTAGTTTTTTTCTTTTCCTGATGTTTGAGATTGAACATCTAGGACCCGAATTTAATAAATAAACTTGAATTTCTTGAAATAAACCTTTGACCGGAGAGTTAAAGGATGAGTATTAAATACCAATATAAAAATGATTGCTTTATGACCCTACCCGGAGAGACGGGGTCCGGAGTGCAAGAAGTGGGTTGCTTCACCGGAGAGCGACATGATCGACTCACTTAACGTTGTTTCCCCTTCACCGGAGAGTGACAGGATGGGATCCAGCAGGAGGCCGAAGAGGCTGTGATCGGTTTGGGATGACCAGGAAATCGCTATATGCCCTAGCTGGGGCTAGAGTGCAAGGTATATGTGGCAAGGCCAGAGCGCAATAGGATCTTTCTATTCAATCGCTAAGTCTGGAATGGGCCTAGCAAGGGTCCAGAATGACCATCGATAGTCCGGAGAGACTAAAAAATTTGATTACTGACTTCCGCGAACAAAAATGAATACCGATTCGGCTTCGAACAGCCATAAACTTGATTGATAATACTGCAGCTATGAATAAAACATGAACTCACTGCATTCAATTTGAGATTGATCAAAACACACCTTTTACCAAAAGGCATGTTTTGGAGGGCAAAGTGTTATCCCAGCTTTTAGCAAAGCTGAGATACCCAAAACTGACTGAAAATCAATAATAACTAGCCATGAATATCAACTATGCGTTGCAGGATGACCATGGAAATCGATAAATTTTGCCCGAGTCCGGATCGGGCTACAACTGACAAGACATGACAAGCAAAGCCATGAAAGCCAGTGCTCCAAGTTTCAGGTTAATCAGAGTTCGTATGAGTGAGATATGATCGATACAAGTGAGGTAAAATGTGATGTTCGTATCCATCATAGAGTTGAGGTGATCCCCTATTCGAATCCATCAGGTTCGTATCCATCGAAATGGCATCGCCTCAGTATGTTCGAACCCATCGAGTTTTGTGCAGTTCGAATCCATCAGGTTTGCATCAATCAAAGTAAACCTCGGTTCGTATCGAATTGATCAGAACGAACCCCATCTTGTTCGCATCCTCATGTTCGAATCGATCAAGACCACCTGTTCGTATCGATGACGTGCGAATTCTGTCGCATCGATCCTAGATTCACCCTTCGTATCGATCCCCACACCCCTTTAGTGATCGATGCGAAGATGCATTCTAGATATCGATACAGTCATCGATGCGAACAGAGCTTCATCGATACGAAGCAGAGCCTGGTCCATAAGATGCGAACGTGTCGATACAAACGAGGCGAAAACCCAGGGACGACTCGATCAACTCGGCACAAAAGGTGGAGCGATCCAAAAGTTGCATGCCACATCACCGCATGCTTACGTGCCTAGGTCGATTCGAAATGTAGTGGTGCGGAGGATGGATACGAATGCGACAGCATACACGGAACCACAATCTTGTATCGATCGTATCTCCTAAATTCCTGATCCAAATGCAATGAATTTTTCACAGCAGTTTGCATACAAGTTAAAGAACAATCCTGCCAAGTTTCAGCTCGATTGGATCATTTCTTAATGGATACGAAATTGCTTCGTATCGATCGCAGATCGAGTCGAAACTTGGTGGGGTCGGTCGCATGGGCCCCCTCACGTGCCAGAAGAAGTCTCCCGAAGTTTGAGCGCGATCTCAGCCTCCTACGCCTATAAATAGCCCCCTGAAGCCTACAGAAAGGGGATCTTTTGGCCATTGAACGTCCAGACTCTGCCGGATTCAATTCTACTTCTTTCCATTGCTATTACACTCAAATTCATTCATTGTATCTGTGGTAGTCATTTGTAATCAGCAAAGAACATCAATAAAAGATAAAAACCTTGAAGTGGACGTAGGCCGGAGATAGCCGAGCCACTATAAATTGTGTGTCACTGCTCATTATTTCTGGATTGCTGTTTGTTGCTAGCTTAGATCTGAGATTTTTGTTTGAATATTGCTGATTTGTATTCATACACTGGTGCTTTCACAATACTTGGAGTTTGTGACCATTTTTGGCCCAAACAACTTAACATTAATTACAAACCAATTAACTAATCATCCCTTAACTATCATCTTAAATTACATTAAGTAATTAGCCTTTAATTAATAACACAAATTCATTAACCTTCAACCATTCATATTAATTAACCTTTATTTACTCTCATAAATTAATTATTGATCCTTAATTAATTATTCTATAATCACTTACATTGATTAATCATCCTTTAATTAATCACATTCATTAATTAACTAACCCTTTAATTAATTTCCTTAATTAATCAATCCTTTAATTAATTACACTAAGTAATTAATCCTTAATTACTTCCATTAAGTGATTTCCCTTCAATTACTTACATTAAGTAATTATCATTTAAGTAGTTAATCTCTAATTACTTACATTAATTAATCTCTAATCACTAGTTAATTAATAATTCTCAATTATCAATTAATTAATCCTTAATCATTAATTAATTAAATTAATTAATTACTCTTTATTAATTACATAATTAATTTAATTAATCTTTAATTATCAAAACCTTAATTAACTTTAAGATAAATCATTATCTTTATTAATTACCTAATTATGATAAACACATATATTTAAAACATTTTATCCTTTTAATTAACAATTAATTACATTTATAAATTAAGTTTTAAAATAACTTAAGCATTTAACTTAAACATATTTAAGTTAACAAATTATATAACTTCCTTCAATCAAATAATTTAAAAACATTTATCATATAATAGTTTAAACTAGATTAAATTTAAATTTAAGACTTGCTTTTATAAAATTTAAAAAACTGTTTAAATTTTACTTCGGGTCTAACCCGAATATCACTCGAGCCTGGACCCGAGACAATCCCTTTTTTCCTTTTTTTTCTTTTTAAAAAAAACTTAGTTTAAGTTTAAGTTTACAACCTGATACACATGAACCACTCACGTGCAATGACCCGAAACCATACTCGAGTCATCCCTCAGCTGCTTCGAGTTCTCGCTTGAGGATACTTCTCTTCTTCCACGAATACAACATCACTGACACCACCAAACACCTATGCACATGCACAAATCAACGGTGACGCTCCGATCACCCATGCTATCGCCGCCGAGTCGACGATAAACTACCCTTACGATTCTGTTCATCTAAAGTCCAATATAAGCTCACAATCAAAATTGAGATGCCTGATCGATCTG